>CP136058.1:343318784-346271284 GCA_032464435.1 Aegilops umbellulata | reverse complement strand
CGGACGTGGACTATACGTGGAGAGGCTGACAGCTGGGTCCACGGCCGCAGCAAGGAAGTGCCTCCTTATTACGCGGAAAATAATGTTTCCTCCACCTGACAGCAGGGACCCACCGGACGGGCCACCGTATTTCGCGAAAAAAACGTTCCCCCCGCTGTCAGCTCGGACCCACCGGAAGTGCCTCCTTATTACGCACAAAAAAATGAATACTCCCCCGGCTAGCTGGGACCCACCTTGGTGGGAGGCTGACTTGTGGGCCTACTAAGTTGACGGGGACGAAGGGCTTTGTCAACTTAGTCAATATGAACGATTCTAGCTCCATTGACCGTATGATGTCCATCCAACGGCCATAGTGCTTCTTCAACCTCTGGTGTTCTTGCTCCAGCCGCCCAAAGCAGCGCCGGTCGTGCCGCATGCTCCTGCCTCCCGTGGCCGGCTGTGCTGTCGCGGAGGCCTCACCGCCCCTACTATTCCCACCGCTGGCCAGGCCCTGCGGTGACGGCAGCCTCACACCGCAGCCGAACGAGTGAACCCTCATACTCCTCTCCGCATGGGCATCCACTGCCGCGTCTTCACCGGCTCCACGCCGTCCCCTTCCTAGGCCTCGTCGTCGTCCACCGCCCTGGTGCTCTCGGCGCGGCGTGGTCAACATGGTCAAGGAACGACTTCCATCAGACGTGGACTGTACGTGGACAAGCTGACAGCTGGGTCCACGGCGGCAGCAAGGAAGTGCCTCCTTATTACGCGGAAAATAATGATTCCTCCACCTGACAGCAGGGACCCACTGGACGGGCCACCGTATTTCGCGAAAAAACGTTTCCCCCTGACTGCTGGGACCCACCAGCTACACCTTCGCACGCAAGGAAGTGCGTGACAGTTGGGACCCACCTGGTCAAAGCGTACGTAGCGTTGTCATTCTGGTCGCGAACATGTACGTACATATATACTGGTGGATGTAGATGTGCGCACGTGTCGTAGTAGAGGCGGCCAGGGTGCAAGAAAGAAAATACGGCCACGTATGTGTACATACGGGCGGGGTCTCGAACGCCTACTCACGCATACGTACGGCGAGGGCTCGTGTACATGGCTGGGTCGGAACAGAGAAACAACGTCGTCGTCGTGTTCATGGGTCGGAACGGAATGCGTGGTCGTGTTCATCGGGAGGGCTTGGATGGAAGAGGCGATGGAAACGAGGCCTGGCGTACCGCACAACGGAGGAAACGGACCTCCTACGGTCGAAACGGGGGTCTTGTTGATCGGGAGGGGTGTGGCGTACCGCAAAATGGAGGAAACGGACCTCCTACGGTCGAAACGGGGGTCCTGTTGATCGGGAGGGGTGTGGCGTACCGCAAAACGGAGGAAACAGACTTGTGTTGGAGCACTACGGTCGAAACAGGGGTCCTGTTCATCGGGAGGGGTGTGGCGTACCGCAAAACGGGACTCCGCGGGATACTGTTCATCTCCATCGTCGACCCCATCCAGCCTCCACGAGCTACTGTTCATCCACCGTCGACCTCCTCCAGCCTCCACGGGCTCCTGTTCATCCAGCCTCCACCGCGTGCTACTCCACCGGCTACTGTTCAACCACCCCTCCACCGTCTACTGTTCATCCAGCCCTCCACACCACGGGGTCCTGTTCAACCACCCCTCCACGGGCACCCCTCCACCGTCTACTGTTCATCCTGCCCTCCACACCACGGGGTCCTGTTCATCCACCCCTCCACGGGCACCCCTCCACCGTCTATTGTTCATCCAGCCCTCCACCACACCACAGGGTCCTGTTCATCCAGAGGCAACGCCACCGCTCACTGTTCATCCACCCCCCCCGCAACGCTCACTGTTCATCCCATCGATCGGCTTCAGTTAGTAGCAGTAGCCAAGGAATTGCTCCATCGGGTTCATTTAACAGCCATCGATCGATCGCTCGGATTCAGTAACGCGTAGCCTGCAGTGCAATCGCTCGGGTTCAGTTAGAGCTCAATGCCTCGCTCGGGTTCAGTTAGAGCCAACGCCTCGCACACACGCGCGTACGTGTACGAGAGAAACGCGCATCGCTCGGCCCCGACCTCCCACCGTAACCGGGAACTCCCCGAAATTTTCCTCCCCCTTGCTTCTACCATGGTTTTTTCTGTCATGGACGGCCCAAAGAATGTCATGCAGCTGCGTCTCCGGCCCGCCCAGGACGAAAAGCCCATTTTCTGTCATGATTTTTTGTCATATAAGTAGGATCCCACCACATCTATGATGATACCGGGTTTTGTCACAATTATCGTCATAGAAGTGTCATATGTATGACATAATTTTTTTCGTTCGGCCCAAAATGTCACGGATGTGTCTTTTTTTGTAGTGCTTGCTCATGAAGACCTAGGGCATTTGAGGAAGCCCATCGTTGGAATATACAAGCCAAGTTCTATAATTGAAAATTCCCACTAGTATATGAAAATGACAAAACAAGAGACTCTCTATCATGAAGATTATGGTGCTACTTTGAAGCACAAGTGTGGAAAAAGGATAGTAGCATTGCCCCTTTTTTTGGGCCTTTTTTTCTTTGGCCTATCTATTTTTTTATTGGGACAGTGCTCTATTAATTGATGATCATCACACTTCTATTTATTTACAACTCAATGATTACAACTCGATACTAGAACAAAGTACGACTCTATATAAATGCCTCTGGCGGTGTACTGGGATATTCAATGAATCAAGAGTGACATGTATGAAAGAATTATGAACGGTGGCTTGGCCACGAATACTATGTCAACTACATGATCATGTTAGCAATATGACAATGATGAATGTGTCATGATCAACAGTATGGTGGAAAGTTGCATGGCAATATATCTCGGAATGGCTATGGAAATGCCATAATAGGTAGGTATGGTGGCTGTTTTGAGGAAGATATAAGGAGGTTTATGTGTGAAAGAGCGTATCATATCACAGGGTTTGGATGCACCGGCGAAGTTTGCACGAACT
The DNA here is from genome assembly GCA_032464435.1 of Aegilops umbellulata. Classification (NCBI taxonomy): domain Eukaryota; kingdom Viridiplantae; phylum Streptophyta; class Magnoliopsida; order Poales; family Poaceae; genus Aegilops; species Aegilops umbellulata. The sequence goes on along the minus strand of CP136058.1, from coordinate 346,268,311 downwards.
CTCAATGTGAGAAAGGGTAATGCACGGTAACGAAGAGGCTAGCAATGATGGAAGGGTGAGAGTGCGTATAATCCATGGACTCAACATTAGTCATAAAGAACTCATATACTTATTGCAAAAATCTACAAGCCATGAAAAACCAAAGCACTACGCGCATGCTCCTAGGGGGATAGATTGGTAGGAAAAGACCATCGCTCGTCTCCGACCGCCACTCATAAGGAGGACAATCAAATAACACCTCATGTTTCAAATTTGTTACATAACGTTTACCATACGTGCATGCTACGGGACTTGCAAACTTCAACACAAGCATTTCTCAAATTCACAACTACTCAACTAGCACGACTTTGATATTATCACCTCCATTTCTCAAAACAATTATCAAGCATCAAACTTTTCTTAGTATTCAACGCACTCAAAAGAAAGTTTTACAAATCTTGAATACCAAGCATATTAAGATTTTTAAGCAAATTACCATGCTATTTAAGACTCTCAAAATAATCTAAGTGAAGCATGAGAGATCAATAGTTTCTATAAAACAAATCCACCACCGTGCTCTAAAATATATAAGTGAGGTACTAGAGCGAAACTATAAATCTCAAAAGATATAAGTGAAGCACTAGAGTATTCTAACAAATTCCAAATCATGTATGGCTCTCTCAAAAGATGTGTACAGCAAGGATGATTGTGGTAAACTAAAAATCAAAGACTCAAATCATACAAGACGCTCCAAGCAAAACACATATTATGTGGTGAATAAAAATATAGCTCCAAGTAAAATTACCGATGGAAGTAGACGAAAGAGGGGATGCCTTCCGTGGGCATCCCCAAGCTTTTTATTTTTGGTGTCCTTAGATTATCTTGGGGGTGCCATGGGCATACCCAAGCTTAGGATCTTGCTACTCCTTGTTCCATAATCCATCAAGAGATTTCACCCAAAACATGAAAACTTCACAACACAAAACTCAACAGAAATCTCGTGAGCTCCGTTAGCGAAAGAAAACAAAAGACCGCTTCAAGGTACTGTAATGAACTCATTCTTTATTTATATTGGTGTTAAACCTACTGTATTCCAGCTTCTCTATGGTTTATAAATTATTTTACTAGCCAAAGACTCATCAAAATAAGCAAACAACACACGAAAAACAGAATCTGTCAAAAACAGAACAGTCTGTAGTAATATGTAACTAACGCAAACTTCTGGAACTCCAAAAAATCAGCCAAAATAGGACGACCTAGGAAATTTGTTTATTGATCATCAGCAATTGGAATAACTATTTTATCACGTTCGGGTGATTTTTAACAATTGTTTTCATGAACAGAAAGTTTCTGGAAATTACAGCAAGATCAAATAACTATCATCCAAGAAGATCCTATAGGTTTAACTTGGCACAAATACTAATTAAAACATAAAACCACATCTAAAAAGAAGGTAGATGGATTATTTATTCCTAAACAGAAGCAAAAACAAAAAAAGCTAAAAATAAAATTGGGTTGCCTCCCAACAAGCGCTATCGTTTAACGCCCCTAGCTAGGCATAAAAGCGAGGATAGATCTAGGTATTGCCATCTTTGGTAGGCAATTCTTCAATGAGGCATCTACCTTCCTTAGAAATTTCTTTCTTTCTAGTAATTATCAAACTCTTAGGCACAAAATCAAAAAATTCATTCATAGCAAATGGTTCCTTAGTGATAGCAAAAAGATTGGGATGAATACTTATAGATTTAAGATCCGCAGTTTCCTTAGTAGAGGATTCACCCTTATTCTTAGGAACATACATAAGCTTGGAATTTTTGGTAGGTGGACTTGGAGTATTCTTTACGGAAGAAAAAGCGGTTCCCAAATTAGTAATGATACCCTCAAGTTTATCGATTCTAGTGGAATCTTGATTTATTCTTTCATTAACTATAGGTTCCTTTTCCTTAATATTTTTCAAACTTACTCCTACCTTAGATCCATATTGGGTAATTTGATTGTGTATCTTTTTATCTAGATTTTCAATCAATTCAACGGTAGCAACTTTATTTTCAATAATTTCAAGCCTTTGCATTACACGCTCCAAAGTTAACATAGTTCCATTAACCAAAAGAGGTGGTGAGCCAAATAAATCTATCATAGCATTATAAGAAGCAAAAGTATGGCTACCCAAGAAGTTCCCTCCGGTAATGGTATCAAGAATATATCTATACCAAGGATTAGCGCCTACATAAAAATTGCGAAGGAGAACTGAAGTAGATTGCTTCCTGGTAGATCTATTTTGAGCATTGCAAATTCTATACCAAGCGTCTTTTAGATTTTCTCCTTCCCTTCGTTTAAAATTTAGAAGTTCGTTCTTGGGAGACAACGGAGAAGATATAAGACTAGCCATAACAACAGGCAAGCGGGAAAAGGCAAACGAAAAAGAGAGAGGGCGAATAAAACGGCAAGGGTGAAGTGGGGGAGAGGAAAACGAGAGGCAAAAGGCAAATAAAGTAATGCGAGAGATAAGGGTCTGTGATGGGTACTTGGTATGTTGACTTTTGCATAGACTCCCTGACAACGGCGCCAGAAATATTCCTGCTACCTCTTGAACACTGCGTTGGATTTCCTTGAAGAGGAAAGGATGATGCAGGAGAGTAGAGTAAGTATTTCCCTCAGTTTTTGAGAACCAAGGTATCAGTCCAGTAGGAGGCTACGCGCGAGTCCCTCGTACCTACACAAACCAAATAGCTCAACGCAACCAACGCGATTAGGGGTTGTCAATCCCTTCACGGTCACTTACGAGAGTGAGATCTGATAGAGATGATAGATGATATTTTTGGTATTTTTGATATAAGGATGCAAAGTAAAATAAAAGGCAGAGTAAAAAGTAAAGCAATAATAAAGTGATGGAAGATTGATATGATGAGAATAGACCCGGGGGCCATAGATTTCACTAGTGGCTTCTCTCAAGAGCATAAGTATTCTACGGTGGGTGAACAAATTACTGTTGAGCAATTGACAGAATTGAGCATAGTTATGAGAATATCTAGGTATGATCATGTATATAGGCATCATGTCTGAGACAAGTAGACCGACTCCTGCCTGCATCTACTACTATTACTCCACTCATCGACCGCTATCCAGCATGCATCTAGAGTATTAAGTTCAAGAAAACAGAGTAACGCCTTAAGCAAGATGACATGATGTAGAGGGATAGTTTCATGCAATATGATAAAAAACCCATCTTGTTATCCTCGATGGCAATAATACAATACATGCCTTGCTGCCCCTACTGTCACTGGGAAAGGACACCGCAAGATTGAACCCAAAGCTAAGCACTTCTCCCATTGCAATAAAAACCAATCTAGTAGGCCAAACCAAACTGATAATTCGAAGAGACTTGCAAAGATAACCAATCATACATAAAAGAATTCAAAGAAGATTCAAATATTGTTCATAGATAATCTTGATCATAAGCCCACAATTCATCGGTCTCAACAAACACACTGCAAAAACAAGATTACATCGAATAGATCTCCACGAGAGAGGGGGAGAACATTGTATTGAGATCCAAAAAGAGAGAACAAGCCATCTAGCTACTAACTATGGACCCGAATGTCTGAGGTAAACTACTCACACTTCATCGGAGAGGCTATGATGATGTAGAAGCCCTCCGTGATGGATGCCCCCTCCGGCGGAGCTCCGGAACAGGCCCCAAGATGCGATCTCGTGGGTACAGAAGGTTGCGACGGTGGAATTAGGTTTTTGGCTCCGTCTATGATCGTTTGGGGGTATGTAGGTATATATAGGAGGAAGGAGTACGTCGGTGGAGCAAAGGGGGGCCCACGAGGCAGGGGCGCGCCCTAGGGGGCGCCCTCCACCCTCGTGGCCGCCTCCTTTCTTTCTTGACGGGGGGTCCAAGTCTCCTGGATCATATTCGGTGAGAAAATCATGTTCCCGAAGGTTTCATTCCGTTTGGACTCCGTTTGATATTCCGTTTCTTCGAAACACTGAAATAGGCAAAAAACAACAATTCTGGGCTGGGCCTCCGGTTAATAGGTTAGTCCCAAAAGTAATATAAAAGTGGAAATTAAAGCCCAATATGGTCCAAAACAGTAGATAATATAGCATGGAGCAATCAAAAATTATAGATACGTTGGAGACGTATCAGTGACCGTGAAGGGATTGACAACCACTTATCGCGTTGGTTGCGAGGAGTTATTTGCTTTGTGTAGGTACGAAGGACTCGTGCGTAGCCTCCTACTGGATTGATACCTTGGTTCTAAAAAACTCAGGGAAATACTTACACTACTTTGCTGCATCATCCTTTCCTCTTCAAGGAAATCCAACGCAGTGCTCAAGAGGTAGCAGTTGACAAGACCACTAGTTTTAAGAAAAGGGCAAAGGGAAGAAGGGGAACTTCAAGAAGAACGGCAAGCAAGTTGCTAATCAAGTGAAGAAGCCCAAGTTTGTACCTAAGCCTGAGACGAAGTGCTTCTACTGCAAAGGGACTGGTCACTGGAAGCGAAACTGCCCCAAGTATTTGGCGGATAAGAAGGATGGCAAAGTGAACAAAGGTATATTTGATATACAGATTGTTGATGTGTATTTTACTAGTGTTCGTGGCAACCCCTTGGTATTTGATACTGGTTCAGTTGCTAAGAGTAGTAACTTGAAACGGGAGTTGCAGAATGAACAGAGACTAGTTAAGGGTGAAGTGACGATGTGTGTTGGAAGTGGTTCCAAGATTAATATGATCATCATCGCACACTCCCTATACTTTTGGGATTAGTCTTGAAACTAAATAAGTGTTATTTGGTGTTTGCGTTGAGCATGAATATGATTTGATCATGTTTGTTGCAATACGGTTATTCATTTAAATTAGAGAATAATTGTTGTCCTGTTTACATGAATAAAACCTTCTATGGTCATACACCCAATAAAATGGTTTGTTGGATCTCGATCATAGTGATACACATATTCATAATATTGAAGCCAAAAGATGCAAAGTTAATAATGATAGTGCAACTTATTTGTGGCTCTGCCGTTTAGGTCATATTCGTGTAAAGCGCATGAAGAGACTCCATGCTGATGGGATTTTGGAATCACTTGATGATGAATCACTTGATGCTTGCGAACCATGCCTCTTGGGCAAGATGACTAAAATGTCGTTCTCCGGAACAATGGAGCAAGCAACAGATTTGTTGGAAATCATACATATTGATGTATGTGGTCCGATGAATATTGAGGCTCGCAGCAGGTATCATTATTTTCTAACCTTCACAGATGATTTGAGTAGATATGGGTATATCTACTTAATGAAACAGAAGTCTGAAACATTTGAAAAGTTCATATAATTTCAGAGTGAAGTGGAAAATCATCGTAACAAGAAAATAAAGTTTCTATAGTCTGATCATGGAGAAGAATATTTGAGTTACGAGTTTGGTCTTCATTTGAAACAATGCGGAATAGTTTCGCAACTCACGCCACCTAGAACACCACAGTGTAATGGTGTGTCCAAACATTGTAACTGTACTTTATTAGATATGGTGCAATCTATGATGTCTCTTACCGATTTACCACTATCGTTTTGGGGTTATGCATTAGAGACAGCTGCATTCACGTTAAATAGGGCACCATCTAAATCCGTTGAGATGACACCATATGAACTGTGGTTTGGCAAGAAACCAAAGTTGTCGTTTCTTAAAGTTTGGGGTTGCGATGCTTATGTGAAAAAGTTTCATCCTGATAAGATCAAACCCAAATCGGAGAAATGTATCTTCATAGGATACCCAAAGGAGACAGTTGGGTACACCTTCTATCACAGATCTGAAGGCAAGACATTCGTTGCTAAGAATGGATCCTTTCTAGAGAAGGAGTTTCTCTCGAAAGAAGTGAGTGGGAGGAAAGTAGAACTTGATGAGGTAACTGTACCTGCTCCCTTATTGGAAAGTAGTTCATCACAGAAACCGGTTCCTGTGACACCTACGCCAATTAATGAGGAAGCTAATGATGAGGATCATGAAACTTCAGATCAAGTTACTACCGAACCTCGTAGGTCAACCAAAGTAAGATCCGCACCAGAGTGGTACGGTAATCCTGTTCTGGAGCTCATGTTACTTGACCATGGCAAACCTACGAACTATGAGGAAGCGATGATGAGCCTAGATTCCGCAAAATGGCTTGAGGCCATGAAATGTGAGATGGGATCCATGTATGAGAACAAAGTGTGGACTTTGGTTGACTTGCCCGATGATTGGCAAGCCATAGAAAATAAATGGATCTTCAAGAGGAAGACGGATGCTGATAGTAGTGTTACTATCTACAAAGCTAGAATTGTCACAAAAGGTTTTCGACAAGTTCAAGGTGTTGACTACAATGAGAGTTTCTCACTCGTATCTAGGCTTAAATATGTCCGAACCATGTTAGCAATTGCCGCATTTTATGAAATCTGGCAAATGGATAAACAAAACTGCATTCCTTAATGGATTTATTAAAGAAGAGTTGTATATGATACGACCAGAAGGTTTTTTCAATCCTAAAGGTGCTAACAAAATATGCAAGCTCCAGCGATCCATCTATGGACTGGTGCAAGCATCTCGGAGTTGGAATATACGCTTTGATAAGTTGATCAAAGCATATAGTTTTATACAGACTTGCGGTGAAGCCTGTATTTACAAGAAAGTGAGTGGGAGCACTACAACATTTGTGATAAATATATGTGAATGACATATTGTTGATCAAAAATAATGTATAATTTTCTGGAAAGCATAAAGGAGTATTTGAAAGGAGTTTTTCAAAGAAAGACCTCAGTGAAGTGACACGTCTCCGTCGTATCTACTTTTCCAAACACTTTTGCCCTTGTTTTGGACTCTAACGTGCATGATTTGAATGGAACTAACCCGGACTGACGCTGTTTTGAGCAAAATTGCCATGGTGTTATTTTTGTGCAGAAACAAAAGTTCTCGGAATGACCTAAAACTTCACAGAACATCTTTTCGGAAATAATAAAAAATCCTTGCCAAATATGAAGACCAGGGGGCCCACACCCTGTCCACGAGGGTGGAGGGCGCGCCCCCTACCTCGTGGCCCCCCTGGAGCTCCTCCGACGCCAACTCCAACTCTATGTATTTGCTTTCGGGGATAAAAAAATTGAGAAGAAGAATTCATCGCGTTTTACGATACAGAGCCGCCGCCAAGCCCTAAAACCTCTTGGGAGGGCTGATCTGGAGTCCGTTCGGGGCTCCGGAGAGGGGAATCCGTCGCTGTTGTCATCATCAACCATCCTCCATCACCAATTTCATGATGCTCACCGCCGTGCGTGAGTAATTCCATCGTAGGCTTGTTGGACGGTGATGGGTTGGATGAGATCTATCATGTAATCGAGTTAGTTTTGTTAGGGTTTGATCCCTAGTATCCACTATGTTCTAAGATTGATGTTGCTATGACTTTGCTATGCTTAATGCTTGTCACTAGGGCCCGAGTGCCATGATTTCAGATCTGAACCTATTATGTTTTCATGAATATATGTGTGTTCTTGATCCTATCTTGCAAGTCTATAGTCACCTACTATGTGTTATGATCCGGCAACCCCGAAGTGACAATAATCGGGACCACTCCCGGTGATGACCATAGCTTGACGAGTTCATGTATTCACTATGTGCTAATGCTTTGTTCCGGTTCTCTATTAAAAGGAGGACTTAATATCCCTTAGTTTCCATCAGGACCCCGCTGCCACGAGAGGGTAGGACAAAAGATGTCATGCAAATTCTTTACAATAAGCACGTATGACTATATTCAGAATACATGCCTACATTACATCGATGAATTGGAGTTCTGTATCACCCTATGTTATGCTTGTTGCATGATGAACCGCATCCGGCATAATTCTCCATCACCGATCCAATGCCTACGAGCTATTCCTATATTCGTTCGCGCTTATTTACTTCTCCGTTGCTACTGTTACAGTCACTACAAAACACCAAAAATATTACTTTTGCTTCCGTTACCAGTACTATCATATTACTTTGCTACTAAACACTTTGCTGCAGATACTAAGTTATCCAGGTGTGGTTGAATTGACAACTCAACTGCTAATACTTGAGAATATTCTTTGGCTCCCCTTGTGTCGAATCAATAAATTTGGGTTGAATACTCTACCCTCGAAAACTGTTGTGATCCCCTATACTTGTGGGTCATCATGAAGCTGCTTACATATTGAGCATCAAGATCTATAGAGATAGATCAAGACGCTTGATATGTTTTTTCAATGAGTACATACCTTGACAAGATTTTGAAGTAGTTCAAAATGGAACAGTCAAAGAAAGAGTTCTTGCCTGTGTTACAAGGTGTGAAATTGAGTAAGACTCAAAACCCGACCACGACAGAAGATAGAAAGAGAATGAAAGTCATTCCCTATGCCTTAGCCATAGGTTCTATAAAGTATGCCATGCTGTGTACCAGATCTATTGTATACCCTACACTGATTTTGGCAAGGGAGTACAATAGTGATTGATACGTCCATTTTGCATCATGCTTTTATATCAATATTTATCGCATTATGGCCTGTTATTTCACTTTATGTCACAATACTTATGCCTATTCTCTCTTATTTTACAAGGTTTACATAAGAAGGGAGAATGCCGGCAGCTGTAATTCTGGGCTGGAAAAGGAGCAAATATTAGAGACCTATTCTGCGCAACTCCAAAAGTCCTGAAACTCCAGGGTAGTGATTTTCAGAATATATAAAAAATATTGAGCGAAAGAAGTTCACCAGAGGGGGCCCCACCTATCCACGAGGGTGGGGGGTGCGCCCTACCCCCTGGGCGTGCCCCCCTACCTCGTGGGCCCCCTGTTGGCCCTCCGATGCCCATCTTCTGCTATATGAGGTCTTTCGTCGAGGAAAAATCCATAAGCAACCTTTCGGGACGAAACTCTGCCTCCACGAGGCGGAACCTTGGCGGAACCAATCTAGGGCTCCGGTAGAGCTTTATTCTGTTGGGGACACTTCCCTCTGGGAGGGGGAAATCATCGCCATCGTCATCACCAACGCTCCTCTCATCGAGAGAGGGCAATCTCCATCAACATCTTCACCAGCACCATCTCATCTCAAAACCCTAGTTCATCTCTTGTATCCAATTCTTGTCTCCGAGTCCAGGATTGGTACTAGTAGGTTGCTAGTAGTGTTGATTACTCCTTGTAGTTGATGCTAGTTGGTTTATTTGGTGGAAGATCATATGTTCAGATCCTTTATGCATATTAGTACCCCTCTGATTATGAACATGAATATGCTTTGTGAGTAGTTACGTCTGTTCCTGAGGACATGGGGGAAGTCTTGCTATTAGTAGTCATGTGAATTTGGTATTCGTTCGATATTTTGATGAGATGTATGTTGTATAGCCTCTAGTGGTGTTATGTGAATGTCGACTACATAACACTTCACCATTATTTGGGCCTAGAGGAAGGCATTGGGAAGTAATAAGTAGATGATGGGTTGCTAGAGTGACAGAAGCTTACCCTAGTTTATGCGTTGCTTCGTAAGGGGCTGATTTGGATCCATATGTTTCATGCTATGGTTAGGTTTACCTTAATACTTTTGTTGTAGTTGTGGATGCTTGCAATAGAGGTTAATCATAAGTGGGATGCTTGTTAAAGTAAGAACAGCACCCAAGCACCGGTCCACCCACATATCAAATTATCATAGTACCGAACGCGAATCATATGAACGTGATGAAAACTAGCTTGACGATATTCCCATGTGTCGTCGGGAGCACTTTTCCTTATATAAGAGTTTGTCCAGGCTTGTCCTTTGTTACAAAAAGGATTGGGCCACCTTGCTGCACTTTATTTACTTTTGTTACTTGTTGCTCGTTACAAATTATCCTATCACAAAACTATCTGTTACCACTTATTTTAGTACTTGCAGAGAATACCTTGCTGAAAACCGCTTATCATTTCCTTCTGCTCCTCGTTGGGTTCGACACTCTTACTTATCGAAAGGACTACGATAGATCCCCTATAATTGTGGGTCATCAAGACTCTTTTCTGGCGCCGTTGCCGGGGAGTGAAGTGCCTTTGGTAGGTGGCATTTGGTAAGGAAAATTTTATATAGTGTGCTGAAATTTACTATCACTTGTTACTATGGAAAGTAATCCTCTGAGGGGCTTGTTCGGGGTATCTTCACCCCGACCAGTAGAGCAAAGAGTTGCTCCTCAACCTACTAGACCTACTGAAAATGAAAATGAGAATGAAATTATTCCCTTTGAAGTTCCTTCGGGTATGTTAGAAAAACTGCTAGATTATCCTTTTGCAGGAGATGGAACAAAGCATCCTGATGAGCACCTAATATATGTGTATGAAGTTTGTGGATTATTTAAGCTTGCAGGTATACCCGATGATGTTGTTAAGAAGAAGGTCTTCCCTTTATCTTTGGAGGGAGATGCATTGACATGGTATAGGCTATGTGATGATACGATATCATGGAACTATAAACGATTGAAATTGGAATTTCATCAGAAGTATTATCCTATGCATCTTGTTCTTCGTGATCGCAATTATATATATAAGTTTTGGCCCCGCGAAAGAGAAAGTATCGCTCAAGCTTGGGGGAGGCTTAAATCAATGTTATATTCATGCCCCAATCATGAGCTCCCAAGAGAAATAATTATTCAAAGTTTTTATGCTCGGCTTTCTGATAACAACCGCACCATGCTCGATACTTCTTGTGCTGGCTCTTTTATGACGAAGACTATTGAATTCAAATGGAATTTATTGGATAGAATTAAGTGCAACTCTGAAGATTGGGATCTCGACGAAGGTAAGGAGTCAGGTATGACACCTAAGTTTGATTGTGTTAGATCTTTTATGGATACCGATGTTTTCCGTAAATTTAGCACTAAATATGGACTTGACTCTGAGATAGTAGCTTCTTTCTGTGAATCTTTTGCTACTTATGTTGATCTCCCCAAGGAGAAGTGGTTTAAATACCATTCTCCCATAGAAGTAAAAGTAGTTGCACCTATTAAAGTTGAAGAAAAGATTGTCAGTTATAATGATCCTATTGTTCCTACTTCTTATGTTGAGAAACCACCTTTCCCTGTTAGAATAAAGGATCATGCTAAAGCTTCAACTGTGGTTCGTAAAAGCAATATTAGAACTTATACACCTCCTGAGCAAGACAAAGTTGAGCCTAATATTGCTATTGTTAAAGATCTCTTGTCTAATAATATTGATGGGCATGTTATTCAATTCTGCGGTGAAACTGCTAGAATTGCTAAACCTTGTGCTAAAGGTAAACATAGACCAGTGGTAGGCGTGCCTGTTATTTCTGTTAAAATAGGAGATCATTGTTATCATGGCTTATGTGATATGGGTGCTAGTGCTAGTGTTATACCACATACTTTATACGAATAAATTAAGCATGAAGTTGCACCTGCTGAGTTAGAAGGTATTGATGTTACAATTAAACTCGCCTATAGAGATACTATATCAGCAATGGGAATTGTTAGAGATGTCGAAGTCTTGTGTGGAAAAACTAAATATCCTGCTGATTTTCTTATTCTTGGTTCCCCACAAGATAGCTTTTGTCCCATTATTTTTGGTAGACCCTTCTTGAACACTGTTAATGCTAAGATAGACTGCGAAAAGAATGTTGTTCCAATTGGCTTGGCTGATATGTCTCATGAGTTTAATTTCTCTAAATTTAGTAGACAACACCGTGAAGAAGATTGCCTAGTAAGGATGAAATTGTTGGTCTTGCTTCTATCGCCGTACCTCCTAGTGATCCTTTAGAACAATATTTGCTAGACCATGAAAATGATATGTTTATGAATGAAAGAAGGGAAATAGATGAAGTGTTCTTTAAGCAGGAACCTATTCTGAAACACAATTTGCCTATTGAAATCCTAGGGGATCCTCCTCCACCCAAGGGTGATCCCGTGTTCGAGCTTAAACCGTTGCCTGATAATCTTAAATATGCTTATCTTGATGAAAAGAAGATATATCCTGTTATTATTAGTGCTAAGCTTTCAGAACATGAAGAAGAGAGATTATTGAAAACTCTGAAGAAGCACCGGGCTGCTATTGGATATACTCTTGATGATCTTAAGGGCATTAGTCCCACTCTATGTCAACATAAAATAAATTTGGAAGAAGATGCCAAACCAGTCTGTGATCATCAACGAAGGCTTAATCCTAAGATGAAAGAAGTGGTAAGAAAAGAAATACTAAAGCTTCTTGAGGCAGGTATAATCTATCCCGTTGCTGATAGTCAGTGGGTAAGTCCTGTCCATTGTGTTCCTAAGAAAGGAGGTGTTACTGTTGTTCCTAATGATAAAGATGAATTGATTCCGCAAAGAATTATTACAGGTTATAGGATGGTAATTGATTTTTGTAAATTAACTAAGGCTACTAAAAAGGATCATTACCCCTTACCTTTTATCGATCAAATGCTAGAAAGATTATGCAAACATACACACTATTGCTTTCTAGATGGTTATTCTGGTTTCTCTCAAATACCTGTATCAGCTAAAGATCAATCAAAGACCACATTTACTTGCCCTTTTGGTACTTCTACTTATAGACGTATGCCTTTTGGTTTATGTAATGCACCTGCTACCTTTAAAAGATGCATGATGGCTATATTCTCTGACTTTTGTGAAAAGATTTGTGAGGTTTTCATGGACGATTTTTCCGTCTATGGATCCTCTTTTGATGATTTCTTGAGCAACCTTGATCGAGTTTTGCAGAGATGTGAAGAAACTAACCTTGTCTTGAATTGGGAGAAGTGCCACTTTATGGTTAATGAAGGTATTGTCTTGGGGCATAAAGTTTCTGAAAGAGGTATTGAAGTTGATAAATCCAAGGTTGACGCTATTGAAAAAATGCCATGTCCCAAGGACATCAAAGGTATAAGAAGTTTCCTTGGTCATGCCGAATTTTATAGGAGGTTCATTAAGGACTTCTCAAAAATTTCTCGGCCTCTGACTAATTTATTACAAAAAGATATACCGTTTGTCTTTGATGATGATTGTGTAGAAGCATTTGAAATACTTAAGAAAGCATTGATCTCTGCACCTATTGTTCAGCCACCTGATCGGAATTTACCCTTTGAAATTATGTGTGATGCTAGTGATTATGTTGTAGGTGCTGTTCTAGGGCAAAGAGTTGATAAGAAATTAAATGTTATCCATTATGCTAGTAAAACTTTAGACAATGTTCAAAGAAATTATGCTACTACTGAAAAGGAATTCTTAGCAGTTGTATTTGCTTGTGATAAGTTCAGACCTTATATTGTTGATTCTAAAGTAACTATTCACACTGATCATGCTGCTATTAAAGAAACTTGATGATGCATTATGGGCCTATAGAACTGCATATAAAAATCCTATGGGTATGTCTCCGTATAAAATGGTTTATGGAAAAGCATGTCACTTACCTCTCGAACAAAACATAAGGCATATTGGGCTATTAAATAGCTCAACTATGATTTCAAACTTGCCGGTTAGAAGAGGTTATTTGATATTAGCTCACTTGATGAATGGAGAACCCAAGCTTATGAAAATGCCAAGTTGTTTAAAGAAAAAGTTAAAAGATGGCATGACAAAAAGATACAAAAGCGTGAGTTTAACATAGGTGATTATGTATTTCTATACAACTCTTGTTTAAGATTTTTTGCAGGAAAACTTCTCTCTAAATGGGAAGGCCCTTACTTTATCGAGGAGGTCTATCGTTCCGGTGCCATAAAAATCAACAACTTCAAAGGCACAAATCCGAAGGTGGTGAACGGTTAAAGAATCAAACATTATATCTCAGGTAATCCCATAAATGTTGAAACCAATGTTATTGAAACCGTAACCCCGGAGGAATACATAAGGGACACTTTCCAGAACGTTTCAGACTTCGAAAAGGAAGAGGTATGTGGTACGGTAAGTAAACCGGCTCCAAAACAGTTTTTAAGGCAATATTTCTCCGTTTTGGAATATTTAGAAAAATAGAAAAATAAGTAGCAGTCCGAGAAGGACACGAGGGCCCCACAAGGGTGGAGGGCGCGGCCTACCCCCTGGGCGCGCCCCCCTACCTCGTGGGCACCTCGTGTGCCTTCCGGTCTCCGTTTTCTTGCACGATACGTATTTTGGTCGGTAAAAACTCATTATATATTCTCCCGAAGGTTTTGACTCCCGTATCACGCAAATATCCTCTGTTCTTGTTTCGAGCTGTTCTCTGTCAGGGTTGTCAAGGCCAGGCATCATGTCGTCCCCCTCCTCCAACAATGGTGACAAAGATGCTTGGCTAATGAAGATAGAGCTGAAGAGGGAAGGACCCATGGAGATCAACAAGGATGAAGGGATCAAGAAGGCCATGGAGAACCAAGTTCCGGCAGCAGAAGACATGCTTCAACTTGATCACAATCTTCTTACCCCAACTGAGATCGAAGCTTTTAAGATGACCGAGTTAGCTCGTATTCAAAACAGGCATCTCACAAGTGAAAATATTTTGTTGAAGGAGCATATTGTTGCACTCAAGGGCATTATCCGCAAGTTGGAGGACCTCTTACGCTCGATGTGCGACTATCCATCACCACCACCGTCTTCACCAACAAAGGAGACATAATCACATGGGTATGGGCACTCCCCTTGGCAGGTGCCAAGCTTGGGGGAGGTGCCCCGGTATCGTATCACCATCACATTCCTATCTTTACCCTTTTTCTTAGTTCGATCCTATTAGTAGTATCTTGATCTAGTAGAATAAAGTTTATGGCATGATCTAGTTTTGAGTTTTGCTTTATGATCTCTCTATGTAATCGAGTCCGTGAGCTATATATAATAAGGATTAGTGTTGAGTCAAGGGCTTGATTTTCTTGCTATGATCTTGAGTGGATAAAAGAAAAGAAGAAAAAGAATAAAAATAAACAAAAGTTCATATTGATCTTATTGAGAGTAATGACTTCACATAGAAAGAGTATGATGATTAAAAGTTGTTGGGAGTTGGCAGACATAACTTTGGTCATCGTTGCAATTAATAGGAAGTAATAAGGAAAGAGAGGTTTCACATATAAATATATTATCATTGTTATCTCTTATGATTGGGAGCACTCATTAAAATATGACATGCTAAAGAGTTGATGTTGGACAAGGAAGACAACGTAATGAGTTATATTTTCTTGCATTTGAGATAAAGTATATTGTCATGGATCATCCAACATGTTGAGCTTGCCTTTCCCCCTCATGCTAGCCAAATTCTCAGCACCAAGTAGAGATACTACTTGTGCTTCCAAAACCCTTAAACCAGTTTTGCCATGAGAGTCCACCATATCTACCTATGGATTGAGTAAGATCCTTCAAGTAAGTTGTCATCGGTGCAAAGCAATAAAAATTGCTCTTTAAATATGTATGACTTATTAGAGTGGGAGAAATAAGCTTTATACGATCTTGTGATGTGGAAGAAATAAAAGCAACGGACTGCATAATAAAGTTTCATATCACAAGGGGCAATATAAAGTGATGTTCTTTCGCATTAAGATTTTGTGCATCCAACCTATCTGTTACTATTACCTTCTACCTTATGCAAGAGTCATGGTGATCTTCACCTTTCCTTTTTACATTTTATCCTTTGGCAAGCACAATATGTTGGAAAGATCCTGATAGATATATCTAATTGGATGTAGGGGAGCATGAATTATTATTGTTGACATTACCCTTGAGGTAAAAGGTTGCGAGGCGAAACTATAAGCCCCTATCTTTCTCTGTGTCCGATTAAAACTCCGTAACCACAAGTATCGCGTGAGTGTTAGCAATTATGAAAGACCAAATGATAGTTGAGTATGTGGACTTGCTATTAAGCTCTGACACAGACTCTTTATGATGTTATGATAAATTGCAATTGCTTCAATGACTGAGATTATAGTTTGTTGGTTCTCAATAAAGTTTCTGATTCATACTTTTGCATTGTGAATTGATCATCACTTGAGCATAAGAAATCATATGACAATATCTATATATGTTGCTGTTATGAAAATAATCATGATGCCCTCATGTCCGTATTTTATTTTTATCGACACCTCTACCTCTAAACATGGGGACATATTTATCGTTATCGACTTTTGCTTGAGGACAAGCGAGGTTTAAGCTTGGGGGAGTTGATACGTCCATTTTGCATCATGCTTTTATATAGATATTTATCGCATTATGGGCTGTTATTTCACTTTATGTCACAATACTTATGCCTATTCTCTCTTATTTTACAAGGTTTACATAAGGAGGGAGAATGCGGGCAGCTGGAATTCTGGGCTGGAAAACGAGCAAATATTAGAGACCTATTCTGCGCAACTCCAAAAGTCCTGTTACTCCACGGAAGTGATTTTCAGAATACAAAAAAAAATTGAGTGGAAGAAGTTCACCAGAGGGGGCCCCACCTGGCCACGAGGGTGGGGGGCGCGCCCCTACCTCATGGGCCCCGTGTTGGCCCTCCGATGCCCATCTTCTACTATATGAGGTCTTTCGTCGAGGAAAAACCCATAAGCGACCTTTCGGGACGAAACTCCGCCGCCACGAGGCGGAACCTTGGCGGAACCAATCTAGGGCTCCGGAAGAGCTGTTCTGCCGGGGACACTTCCCCCCGGGAGGGGGAAATCATCGCCATCGTCATCACCAACGCTCCTCTTATCGGGAGAGGGCAATCTCCATCAACATCTTCACCAGCACCATCTCATCTCAAAACCCTAGTTCATCTCTTGTATCCAATTCTTGTCTCCGAGTCCGGGATTGGTACTAGTAGGTTGCTAGTAGTGTTGATTACTCCTTGTAGTTGATGCTAGTTGGTTTATTTGGTGGAAGATCATATGTTCAGATCCTTTATGTATATTAATACCGCTCTGATTATGAACATGAATATGCTTTGTGAGTAGTTACGTTTGTTCCTGAGGACATGGGAGAAGTCTTGCTATTAGTAGTCATGTGAATTTGGTCGATATTTTGATGAGATGTATGTTGTCTAGTGATAACCCACAAGTATAGGGGGTCACAACAATTTTTGAGGGTAGAGTATTCAACCCAAATTTATTGATTCGACACAAGGGGAGCCAAAGAATATTCTCAAGTATTAGTAGCTGAGTTGTCAATTCAACCACACCTGGAAACTTAGTATCTGCAGCAAAGTGTTTAGTAGCAAAGTAATATGATAGTGGTGGTAACAGCAGCAACGGGAAAGTAAATAAGCGTAAACCAGTATATGGAAAGCTCGTAGGCACCGGATCAGTGATGGATAATTAGGCCGGATGCGGTTCATCATGTAACAGTCATAACATAGGGTGACACAGAACTAGCTCCAATTCATCAATGTAATGTAGGCATGTATTCCAAATATAGTCATACGTGCTTATGGAAAATAACTTGCATGACATATTTTGTCCTACCCTCCCGTGGCAGCGGGGTCCTATTGGAAACTAAGGGATATTAAGGCCTCCTTTTAATAGAAAATCGAAACAAAGCATTAGCACATAGTGAATACATGAACTCCTCAAACTATGGTCATCACCGGGAGTGGTCCCGATTATTGTCACTTGGGGGTTACCGGATCATAACACATAGTAGGTGACTATAGACTTGCAAGATAGGATCAAGAACTCACATATATTCATGAAAACATAATAGGTTCAGATCTGAAATCTTGGCAGTCGGGCCCTAGTGACAAGCATTAAGCATCGCAAAGTCATAGCAACATTAATCTCAAAACATAGTGGATACTAGGGATCAAACCCTAACAAAACTAACTCGATTACATGATAAATCTCATCCAACCCATCACCGTCTAGCAAGCCTACGGTGGAATTACTCACGCACGGCGGTGAGCATCATGAAATTGGTGATGGAGGATGGTTGATGATGACGACGGCGACGAATCCCCCTCTCCGGAGCCCCGAACGGACTCCAGATCAGCCCTCCCAAGAGGTTTTAGGGCTTGGCGGCGGCTCCGTATCGTAAAACGCGATGATTTCTTCTCCTTTATTTTTTTCTCCCCGAAAGCCAATATATAGAGTTGGAGTTGGCGTCGGAAGGTGTCCAGGGGGCCCACGAGGTAGGGGGGCACGCCCTAGGATGGGGGCGCCCCCACCCTCGTGGACAGGGTGTGGGACCCCTGGTCTTCATCTTTGGCAAGGATTTTTTTTATATTTATTGTAAGGTATTCCGTGGAGTTTCAGGTCATTCCGAGAACTTTTGTTTTCTGCACATAAAACAACATCATGGCAATTCTGCTGAAAACAGCGTCAGTCCGGGTTAGTTCCATTCAAATCATACAAGTTAGAGTCCAAAACAAGGGCAAAAGTGTTTGGAAAAGTAGATACGACGGAGACGTATCAACTCCCCCAAGCTTAAACCCTTGCTTGTCCTCAAGCAATTCAGTTGACAAACTGAAAGAGAAAAAGAAAAACTTTTACAAACTCTGTTTGCTCTTGTTGTTGTAAATATGTCAAGGCAGCATTCAAGTTTTCAGCAAATATCATAACTAAGCACATTTGCAATAATTCTCACGTCTCATAATTACACATATCAATAGCATAATCAACTAGCAAGCCATAATAATAAATCTCGGATGACAACACTTTCTTAAAACAATCATAATATGATATAAGAAGATGGTATCTCGCTAGCCCTTTCTGAGACCGCAAAACAGAAATGCAGAGCACCTTTAAAGATCAAGGACTGAGTAGACATTGTAATTCATGGTAAAAGAGATCCAATCATATTCACACCCAATATAAATTAATAGTGATGAATGCAAATGACAGCTGTGCTCTCCAGCTAGTGCTCTTTAATAAGAGGGTGATGACTCAACATAAAAGTAAATGGATAGGCCCTTCGCAGAGGGAAACAGATATTTGTAGAGGTGCCAGAGCTCAGTTTTAAAATAGAGATAAATAATATTTTGAGCGGTATACTTTCATTGTCAACATAGCAACTAAGAGATGACGGTATCTTCCATGTCACACACATTATAGGCGGTTCCCAAACAGAATGGTAAAGTTTAAACTCCCCCTCCACCAACAAGCATCAATCCATGGCTTGCTCGAAACAACGAGTGCCTCCAACATACATCAGGTCCCAGGGGGAGTTTTGTTTGCAATTAATTTTGATTTAGTTTGCATAAAGCATGGGACTGGGCATCCCGGTGACCAGCCATTTTCTCGTGAGTGAGGAGCGGAGTCCACTCCTCTTGAGAATAACCCGCCTAACATGGAAGATAAGGGCAGCCTTGGTTGATACATGAGCTATTCGAGCATACAAAAAAGAATGTTTATTTGAAGGTTTAGAGTTTGGCACATACAAATTTACTTGGAACGGCTGGTAGATACCGCATATAGGAAGGTATGGTGGACTCATATGGAATAACTTTGGGGTTTAAGGGGCTGGATGCACAAGCAGTATTCCCGCTTAGTACAAGTGAAGGCTAGCAAAAGACTGGGAAGTGGCCAACTAGAGAGCGACAACAGCCATGTACATGCATTGAAATTAATAAACATTGGATGCAAGCATGAGTAGGATATAATCCACCATGAACATAAATATCGTGAAGGCTATGTTGATTTGTTTCAACTACATGCGTGAACATGTGCCAAGTCAAGTCACTTAAATCATTCAAAGGAGGATACCACCCCATCATACCACATCATAACCATCTCAATAGCATGTTGGCAAGCAAGGTAAATCATTATAACTCATAGCTAATCAAGCATGACACAAGCAACTATGATCTCTAGTTGTCATTTCAAACATGTTTATTCATAACAAGCTGAGTCAAGAACGATGAACTCGTCATATTTACAAAAACAAAAGAGGTCGATTTCGTACCAGCTTTTCTCATCTCAGTCGGTCCATCATATATCATCATAATTGCCTTTCACTTGCATGACCGAATGATGTGAATAATAATAAGAGTGCACGTGCATTGGACTAAGCTGGAATCTGCGAGCATTCAATAAACAGGAGAAGACAAAGCAATATGGGCTCTCGATTAAATCAACAATAATGCATATAAGAGCCACTTAAACAATTTAATCATGGTCTTCTCCTACTGACCCCCAAAGAAAAGAAAAGAAATAAAAACTATTTACATGGGAAAGCTCCCAACAAGCAAAAGAAGAACGTGAAATATTTTTGGGTTTTCTTTTTAATTACTACTACAACAGGAAAGTAAACTGCTACTAATTTTTTTGTTTTTTCTTAAGGTTTATCAAACACACAAGAAGAAAGCAGGAAAAAGAAAGTAAACTAGCATGGATATTACAGTGAAAGAGTATGAGCACCGACATCTAGCAATGAGTGTGTGTGAACATAAATGTAATGTCGGTGAGAAATACGTACTCCCCCAAGCTTAGGCTTTTGGCCTAAGTTGGTTTATTGCCATGGATAGCCTGGCGGATACCCGTAGGTGTAGCTGGGGTCGTACTGCGACGAATAATAGTTGGGGTTGTACTGTGATGCAGCGGCTATCGCATCCTGAGCTGCAGCATGGAGTCGGGCTGCCTCCGCTCTCCTCGTGTGCTCATCCGCCTCCTCTCTGGTAATAGTATATCTTCCGTTTGCCTGGTAATCAAAGAAGGCAGGAGTAGGGAGAGTAATACGAACAACATGCCGTTTGTTAAAAATTAATCGATACTGGAGAGGTGACTCAGTCCTCTCAACAAAATGGTGGGAAACCATAGAATCAAAATCTAAATAAGAAGAAGGCAACTCCATGTCTCCTTCACGAATGTCTATCTCAAGAAATTTAGCTAAGCGGGTTGCATAAATTCCTCCAAAGAAATCTCCATTATATCTATTATGGTGCAACCTACGAGCTACAATGGCTCCCATATGATAAGATTGGTCTCCTAACACAGCACTCCTGAGAATGCTAAGGTCAGGGACACAGATGTGACATGCTTCATTCTTTGCATTTATGCATCTACCTATGAAGAGAGCAAAATAATGTATAGCAGGAAAATGAATGCTCCCTATAGTAGCTTGCGTTATATCTCTAGATTCCCCTACAGTTATACTAGCAAGAAAGTTTCTAAATTCAGATTTAGGGGGATCCCTGACACTACCCCATTGTGGAAGTTTGCAAGCAAGAGTGAAATCCTCTAAGTCCATGGTATAATATTTTGTTGGAAATATGCCCTAGAGGCAATAATAAATTAGTTATTATTATATTTCCTTGTTCATGATAATCGTTTATTATCCATGCTATAATTGTATTGATAGGAAACTCAGATACATGTGTGGATACATAGACAACACCATGTCCTTAGTAAGCCTCTAGTTGACTAGCTCCTTGATCAATAGATGGTTACGGTTTCCTGACCATGGACATTAGATGTCGTTGATAATGGGATCACATCATTAGGAGAATGATGTGATGGACAAGACCCAATCCTAAGCCTAGCACAAGATCATGTAGTTCGTATGCTAAAGCTTTTCTAATGTCAAGTATCATTTCCTTAGACCATGAGATTGTGCAACTCTCGGATACCGTAGGAATGCTTTGGGTGTGCCAAATGTCACAACGTAACTGGGTGGCTATAAAGGTGCACTACGGGTATCTCCGAAAGTGTCTGTTGGGTTGGCACGAATTGAAACTGGGATTTGTCACTCCGTGTGACGGAGAGGTATCTCTGGGCCCACTCGGTAGGACATCATCATGATGTGCACAAATGTGATCAAGGAGTTGATCACGGGATGATGTGTTACGGAACGAGTAAAGAGACTTGCCGGTAATGAGATTGAACAAGGTATCGTGATACTGACGATCGAATCTCGGGCAAGTACAATACCGCTAGACAAAGGGAATTACATACAGGATTGATCGAATCCTCGACATCGTGGTTCATCCGATGAGATCATCATGGAACATGTGGGAACCAACATGGGTATTCAGATCCCGCTGTTGGTTATTGACCGGAGAACGTCTCGGTCATGTCTGCATGGTTCCCGAACCCGTAGGGTCTACACACTTAAGGTTTGATGATGCTAGGGTTATAAAGGAAGTTTGTATGTGGTTACCGAATGTTGTTCGGAGTCCCGGATGAGATCTCGGACGTCACGAGGAGTTCCGGAATGGTCCAGAGGTAAAGATTTATATATGGGAAGTCATGTTTTGGTCACCAGAAGAGTTTCGGGTTTTATCGGTAACGTACCGGGACCACCAGGAGGGTCCCAGGGGTCCACCAAGTGGAGCCACAAGCCCCGGGGGGCTGTATGGGCCAAGTGTGGGAGGGGACCAGCCCCAGGTGGGCTGGTGCACCCCCAAAAGGGCCCAAGGCGCCTAAGGGGAGGAGGGGGAGCAAACCCTAAGGGCAGATGGGCCTTAGGGCCCATGCCTTGTGCGCCTCCCTCTCCCCTCCACCTGGCCGCCACCCAGATGGGATCTGGGGGCTGCCGCACCCCTTGGGGTGGGAACCCTAGAGGGGGCGCAGCCCCCTCCCTCTCCCCTATATATAGTTGAGGTATTTGGGGCTGCCATCACAAGAGTTTTGACCTCTCCATGGCGCAGCCCTGCTTCTCTCCCTCCTCCTCTCCCGCGGTGCTTGGCGAAGCCCTGCAGGATTGCCACGCTCCTCCACCACCACCACGCCGTTGTGCTGCTGCTGGACGGAGTCTTCCTTAACCTCTCCCTCTCCCCTTGCTGGATCAAGGCATGGGAGACGTCACCGTGTTGTACGTGTGTTGAACGCGGAGGTGCCGTCCGTTCGGCACTTGGTCATCGGTGATTTGGATCACGGCGAGTACGACTCCATCAACCCCGTTCACTTGAACGCTTCCGCTTAGCGATCTACAAGGGTATGTAGATGCACTCTTCTTCCCCTCGTTGCTGGTTTCTCCATAGATAGATCTTGGTGATATGTAGGAAAATTTTGAATTTCTGCTACGTTCCCCAACAGTGGCATCATGAGCTAGGTCTATTCGTAGATTCTTTGCACGAGTAGAACACAAAGTAGTTGTGGGCGTTGATTTTGTTCAATATGCTTACCGTTACTAGTCCAATCTTGATTCGGCGGCATTGTGGGATGAAGCGGCCCGGACCGACCTTACACGTACACTTACGTGAGACAGGTTCCACCGACTGACATGCACCACTTTAGTCGGATCGGATTCGATGAAAAGGGTCCTTATGAAGGGTAAATAGCAATTGACATATCATGTTGTGGTTTTGCGTAGGTAAGAAACGTTCTTGCTAGAAACCCATAGCAGCCATGTAAAACATGCAAACAACAATTAGAGGACGTCTAACTTGTTTTTGCAGGGTATGCCATGTGATGTGATATGGCCAAAAGGATGTGATGAATGATATATGTGATGTATGAGATGATCATGTTCTTGTAATAGGAATCACGACTTGCATGTCGATGAATATGACAACCGGCAGGAGCCATAGGACTTGTCTTAATTTATTTATGACCTGCGTGTCAAACGTAAACGTCATGTAATTACTTTACTTTATTGCTAACCGTTAGCTGTAGTAGTAGAAGTAATAGTTGGCGAGACAACTTCATGAAGACACGATGATGGAGATCATGATGATGGAGATCACAGTGTCATGCCGGTGACGATGATGATCATGGAGCCCCGAAGATGGAGATCAAAAGGAGGAAAGTGATGATGGCCGTATCATGTCACTATTTGATTGCATGTGATGTTTATCATGTTTTTGCATCTTATTTGCTTAGAACGATGGTAGTAAATAAGATGATCCCTCATTAAAATTTCAAGAAAGTGTTCTCCCTAACTGTGCACCGTTGCGAAGGTTCGTCGTTTCGAAGCACCACGTGATGATCGGGTGTGATAGATTCTTTCGTTCGAATACAACGGGTGTTGACGAGCCTAGCATGTACAGACATGGCCTCGGGACACATGCGAAACACTTAGGTTAACTTGACGAGCCTAGCATGTACAGACATGGCCTCGGAACACGGAGGACTGAAAGGTCGAACATGAGTCGTATAGAAGATGCGATCAACATGAGATGTTCACCGATGATGACTAGTCCGTCTCACATGATGATCGGACATGGCCTAGTTGACTCGGATCATGTAATCACTTAGATGACGAGAGGGATGTCTATCTGAGTGGGAGTTCATAAGATGAACTTAATTATCCTGAACATAGTCAAAAGATCTTTGCAAATTATGTCGTAAGCTCGCGCTTTAGTTCCACTGTTTTAGATATGTTCCTAGAGAAAATATAGTTGAAAGTTGATAGTAGCAATTATGCGGACAATAGAAGGCTTATGTCCTTAATGCAACGCTCGGTGTGCTGGACCTCGAACGTGGTCTGTGGATGTTGCGAACATCTGACATACACGTTTTGATGACTACATGATAGTTCGGTAATGTTAAATGGTTTAGAATTGAGGCACCGAAGACATTTTTGAAATGTCGCGGAACATATGAGATGTTTCAAGGGCTGAAATTGGGATTTCAGGCTCATGCCCACGTCAAGAGGATAAGACCTCCGACGAATTTTCTTAGCTTGCAAACTAAGGGAGAAAAGCTCAATCGTTGAGCTTGTGCTCAGATTGTCTGAGTACAACAATCACTTGAATCGAGTGGGAGTTGATCTTCCAGATAAGATAGTGATGTTTCTCCAAAGTCATTGCCACCAAGCTGCTAGAGCTTCGTAATGAACTATAAAATATCAGGGATAGATATGATGATCCTTGAAATATTCGCGATGTTTGACACCGCGAAAGTAGAAATCAAGAAGGAGCATCAATTGTTGATGGTTAGTGAAACCACTAGTTTCAAGAAGGGCAAGGGCAAGAAGGGATACTTCATGAAACGGCAAATCAGCTGCTGCTCTAGTGGAGAAACCCAAGGTTGAACCCAAACCCAAGACTGAGTGCTTCTGTAATAAGGGGAACAGCCACTGGAGCAGAATTACCCTAGATACTTGGTAGATGAGAAGGCTGTCGATAGAAGTATATTGGATATACATTATGTGAATGTGTACTTTACTAGTACTCCTAGTAGCATCAGGGTATTAGATACCGGTTCGGTTGCTAAGTGTTAGTAACTCGAAATAAAAGCTACGGAATAAACGGAGACTAGCTAAAGGTGAGCTGACGAGATGTGTTGGAAGTGTTTCCAAGGTTGATATGATCAAGCATCGCGCGCTCCCTCTACCATCGAGATTGGTGTTAAACCTAAATAATTGTTATTTGGTGTTTGCGTTGAGCATAGACATGATTGGATTATGTCTATCGCAATACGGTTATTCATTTAAGGAGAATAATGGTTACTCTATTTATTTGTATAATACCTTCAATGGTCTTCCACCTAAAATGAATGGTTTATTGAATCTCGATCATAGTGATACACATGTTCATGCCAAAAGATATAAGATAGTAATGATAGTACCACCTACTTGTGGCACTGCCATGTAAGTCATATTGGTATAAAACGCATGAAGAAGCTCCATGTTGATGGATCTTTGGACTCACTCATTTTTTAAAAGGATTGAGACATGTGAACCATGTCTATTGGTATATACGCATGAAGAAACTCCATGCAGATGGACCGGTTGGACTCACTTGATTTTGAATCGCTTGAGACATGCAAATCATACCACATGGTCAAGATGACTGAAAGCTTCGGTTTCAGTAAAATGGAACAAGAAAGCAACTTGTTGGAAGTAACAGATTTTGATGTGTGCAGTCCAATGAGTGCTGAGGCACGTAGTGGATATCGTTATTATCTTACTTCACAGATGATTTGAGTAGATACTGAGCATATTTACTTGATGAAACACAAGTCTGAATTATTGAATGGTTCAAGTAATTTCAGAATGAAGTTGAAGATCGTCGTGACAAGAGGATAAAATATCTATGATATGATCATAGAGATGAATATCTGAGTTGCGAGTTTGGTACACAATTGAGACATTGTGGAAATTGTTTCACGACTAGTACCACCTGGAAGACCATAGTGTGATGGTGTGTCCGAACATCATAACTGCACCCTATTGGATATGATGCATACCATGATGTCTCTTATCGAATTACCACTATCATTCATGGGTTAGGCATTAGAGACAACCGCACTCACTTTAAATAGGGCACCACGTAATTCTGATGAGATGACACCGTATGAACTATTGTTTAGAGAAACCTAAGCTGTCATTTCTTAAAAGTTTGGGGCTGCGACGCTTATGTGAAAAAGTTTCAGGCTGATAAGCTCGAACCCAAAGCGGATAAATGCATCTTCATAGGACACCCAAAATAGTTGGGTATACCTCCTGTCTCAGATTCGAAAGCAATAGGGATTGTTTCTCAAATCAGGTCCTTTCTCGAGGAAAAGTTTCTCTCGAAAGAATTGAGTGGGAGGATGGTGGAGACTTGATGAGGTTATTGAACCGTCACTTCAACTAGTGTGTAGCAGGGCACAGGAGTTGTTCCTATGGCACCTACACCAATTGAAGTGGAAGCTTATGATAGTGATCATGAGACTTCAGATCAAGTCACTCCCAAACCTCGTAGGACGACAAGGATGCGTACTACTTCAGAGTGGTACGTAATCCTGTCTTGGAAGTCATGTTGCTAGACAACAATGAACCTACGAGCTATGGAGAAGCGATGGTGGGCCCGGATTCCGATGAATGGCTCGAGGCCATAAAATCCGAGAGAGGATCCATGTATGAAAACAAAGTGTAGACTTTGGCAGAACGACTCGATGGTCGTGAGGCTGTTGAGTACAGATGGATTTTAAAAGGAAGACGGACAATGATGGTAAATGTCACCATTAAGAAAGCTCGACTTGTCGTTAAGATGTTTCCCGACAAGTTCAAGGAGTTGACTACGATGAGACTTTCTCACTCGTAGCGATGCTAAGAGTCTGTTGGAATTAGCAGGTACTTCATTATTTATGAAATCTTGCAGATAGGATGTCAAAATATTGTTTCCTTGTTCTTGAGGAAAGGTTGTATGTGATACAACCAGAAGATTTTGTCGATCCTGAAAGATGCTAAAAAGTATGCAAAGCCCCAGTAATCCTTCTAAGGACTGGAGTAAGCATCTCGGAGTTGGAATGTACACTTTGATGAGATGATCAAAGATTTTGGGTTTATACAAAGTTTATGAGAAACTTGTATTTCCAAAGAAGTGAGTGGGAGCACTATAGAATTTCTGATGAGTATATGTTATTGACATATTGTTGATCTGAAATGATGTAGAATTTCTGGAAAGCATATAGGGTTATTTGAAAAGTGTTTTTCAATGGAAAACCTGGATTAAGCTACTTGAACATTGAGCATCAAGATCTATAAGGATAGATCAAAACGCTTAATGGTACTTTTCAAATGAGCACATACCTTAACATGATCTTGAAGGTGTTCAAGATGGATCAGTGAAAGAAGGAGTTCTTGCCTGAATTGTAAGGTATGAAGTTAAGACTTAAAGCTCGACCACGGCAGAAGAAAGAGGAAGGATGAATGTCGTCCCCTATGCTTTTGTCATAGGCTCTATACAGTATGCCATGCTGAGTACCGCACCTGATGTGTGCCTTGCTACATATCTAGCAAGAGGGTACAAAGGTGATCTAGGAGTAGGTCACCAGATAGCGGTCAAAATTATCCTTAGAGGAATAAGGATATGTTTCTCGGTTATGGAGGTGATAAAGAGTTCGACGTAAAGAATTACATCGATGCAAGCTTAACACCTATTCGGATAGCTCTGAGTAGAGTAAACCGGATTCGTATAGTAGAATAGTTGTTTGAAATATAGCGTAGTAGCGACATCTACAAGATGACATAGAGATTTGCAAAGTACATACGGATCTGAATGTTGCCCCGTCTCGGCACTGATGGCCTTATTGACTAGCTTCGGAAAAGAAATGCATTCATGCAGACGAAGGTCACGTCGGAGCTCAGGGCTAAGTCCCTTGCGGAACCTTGCCTGCTTCTTGGCATCGGTGGATACCTCTTCGGGAGCATAGCGTGCAAGCTTCCCAAACTCGCGACTGTATGCATCCACAGTCAGCTTCCCCTGGGTGAAGTTACAGAACTCCTCCCTCTTGCGATCCATAAGACCTTCCGGGATATGATGCTCACGGAAAGCGGCACTGAAATCAACCCAAGTAGTGAGTTGGCCGACCGGACGCATAGCTTCATAATTCTCCCACCAAAGGCTGGCAGGGCCTTCGAGGTGGTAGGCAGCAAAGGTAACTTTATCATCTTCAGCTACGTTGGCAGAACGTAGCTTGTGGGCGATGCTGCGGAGCCAGTCATCCGCATCGAGAGGTTCGATGGAATGATTGAACTTTGGCGGGTACAGCTTGACAAAGTCATTGATGGACACCGAATTGATCCTCTGCTGACGTGCAGTGTTCTGCTCAATCCGCTCTAACAAGCGATTGGTGTCGCGCCTGTTGCGCTCTGCCTCCAGCATCACTTCGGCCAGAGAAGGTGGTTGAGGAAGACTTTCCTCTCTAGGTACACTAGCTTCCCCCTGCTCCGGAACAGCAGGGTTGCTGCGGGTGTTGACCATCCTGGGAAAACAAAACAACGATTTAAACCAGGATGGCAAAATCTGGTCAAGGAAGTGCGGAATGTAATGAATAACAAGGAATGCAGAGATGATCATCCGTATGACATGGTAATATAGAAACTGCCATATATATACCAACGGTCATACACATCATACATAGTTTAGTACAAGCTCAAGCTGAAGTACAACTAAGACGAGAGACGTTACATCTCATCGAAGGCATTCCAAGCTCCTATACATTATTTTTCTACACCTCCGGAATTGATACACACTAAGTTATATTCCACAATCACGCAGGACGGTGGACATACAACTATTACAATACTAGCGAGACTGCTACTAGCTCAGACAGCTCCGTAGAAGTCCTCATAGAAGTCACCACCCAGACCTGGAAGCGGAACATGGTCATCTGGGAACAGACGGTCCTGCGGTGCTTGTGGACCATAGGGACTTGGGTGCGGCCTCGGTCCAACAGATGGCGGCAGAAGAGGCCCACGAGGAGGGGTGATGCCTCCCACCTCACGCCATTCCATGAAGTCTGGCAGACTAGCCCGCACAGGGTACAAGTCTCTCGTGTCCATGTATCCGGCTTGCACAGCAGGTGCAAACCTCGTCAAGGTGGCCCAATGATCAGCACGAGCATTAAAAAGCTCCATACGCAAGGCCCGGTTTTCACGGTCCTTATCTTCCAACATCTCAGTAGTGGTGCAAAGGAGTGAGTCCTCATGGGATGCATCACTGTACATGCCCTGAAGGTAGCCATGCGCCCCAGGGAGGGATGCTGGCATGTAGCGAAATTCAGTGTTGCTCAACAAGGCAGTTCTAGCTCGCATAATGGTCATCATCGAGTAGGCTGCATCTTGAACGGACATCCCAATGGTGATCCCGAGTCCAAAAGAACGGTGGAGTGGTTCCGTGGCTCCGGGATAAGACGGATATATTCTGACCGTGCACAGATATTGGCTCTGGTTGAAATCTCTAAACTGCTCTTCGACGGTGTATTCAGGGTACCATCGGTAACCTGCCTCAACCATCACTCGAACCAACATGGCGGTATGACCACATACACCGATGCAACGGGTCAGACGAACCACTTGGTTTTGGGGACGGGTAGCCATCTGAAAGCACAAAATAGTGCAAAGGCATTAGAACTTCTGGATGAAATTGGACAGCATAACGGCTGTAAATGCTCAGGAAAGGAATTGAGACATCCACAACAGTTTGCGAAACCACTCAACAACAACATATCAAGGTTCTGGTTCAATTGGCAACATACTAGACTTTAGTAGAGCTGAACTGGGTTGTAACCAACAATCCTATAAGTTACTACGGATTTAGTAACACGTGAACCTGATAGAGAGAAGAGAGCCTAGTTCCTTAACCCACGTAGAATGAGAAGAGAATGACTCAGAATAGAGGGCATAAGGTAAAGGAGTAAAAGAGCCTTACGTTCCCTTCCACAATCAATTCCCCTACATATAACTAAAGCATTTCTAGACTCGACATCGACCAGTTTGGCTTAGCGAACCTACAGGCAGTCCGGCTCTGATGCCAACGCTGTCAGGACCCCGATCCTAAGCCACATCGATCCAGCATGTAACACTTCATATCACTTTGCGGCCTCACGCACGGTACTCCCACGGGTGCCACCTTACCTGGCCCGGGACCGTTTGCGCCTTTTGGCTCACGTATATGATAATGTCGCTAGCATCCATATGACAGAGAACCCGGGCCGACATGGCTAGTCGTGAACCCAAAGCGGCGCTAGCCTATGAGGACAGGCAAACATGAATCACATCGAGCATGTCGGTCATCAACGTATCTATTCGGGCTGTAGCACTGGGCTAACAGGACTCCGGTAACCCGGGCTGTAGCAGGCTAGGCAGGACTCCGAATATCAGCGCGTGACATTTCCCCGAAGGGACAGACATAGGAACGACGTGAAACACATGCCGGCCAGTCAAGTGTCCAAGCAGTAGTGCTGGGCTAGCAGGACTCCGGTGAACCGGGCTGTAGCGGACTACTATCGCTCAGAAGCACAAGACTTACATTTCCCCATATGAAAGGCTGCCAAGGATAAACAACTAGATAGTCGGATCCCATTCATACCAAGCATTTCAATCATACACACAATATGCCCGATATGAGTAAATACAACATGGCATCACAACAGTACTCTACGACTCAAGTACTTTATTTAGAAGGCTCCGAGGAGCCATACATATCATCCATACAAATAGGGGTCACATGACCCAACACTCAAGTCATACAAACATACAAGCACATGCGGAAGCAAACTAGTCTGGGTACAGACACTAGAAAGAAAGAAGGCTTGATGTAGCCTGTCTATCTACAACGACCCTTCACAAGTCTTGGATCACCACCTGGGTGATAAGTCACTCGTCAACGTCGAGGTCTACATAGAACCCATCAGAAGGGTTGGTGCAGTCGTCTGAAAAACATGATTAAAGCAACATGAGTACGGAGGTACTCAGCAAGTCTTACAACAGGAACCTACTATATATGCACATTCTCAAGAAGGTGGTGGGGTTATTGCAGCAAGCCAGCTTTGACTCTTGGCTAAGCTATCCTACGATAGACACCACTTGTAAATCATTTGTCGCACACGAGTCCACTAACACCAACACAATACTCCACCGTGGATCCTCTCTCGCCATCCCACAAGAGGGCCATCCGCGGTACTCACACTTATCTTGAGATTTTTAGTAGTATCCATTTAACTTGTCTATGAACTGATATGAGCGAACCAGAAGTCCATTACCGCGGACACGGCTATTCGAATAGATCATTTATAACCCTGCAGGGGTGTACTTCTTCACACATGTTTCCACCACTTAGCGTCTGCACACGACATGTGCTCGGCAGACTTCAAGCGAAAGCCGACGTGGGTGTAGACCACGACCTACCTAAACACTCAAGTCTCTAGTCCAGGTTTATCGCCTATTCGGGTTCCATCCGCAGGGAGTCCGGCCGAGGTTTCCACTAACGGCCCCGAACGATGTGAACAGGGTTCCGAGACACCAAACGGGCGCCCGGTTGACCCGGCCACGTGCCTACCGCAACACAGCCCACCCCGATGGTCAGCGCCGCGTGCGGCCCCCAGCATACTACAAACACCAGAAACTACTTGCAACTCCTGGACAGAGAACAAGGGTGGATAAGAAGTCGAGCGGGGTCATATTTCAGGGCCCAATGTGTGGTAGTAACTGTATCATGGATCACAAACACAGATCTCAGTTCTTAAGGACGGCCTCAATGAAACAACCCACCATGTACTCCTACATGGCCTCTCATCGATTCCTTTACCAAATCGTGTTCAACACTTCACTCTTGTCACCGACACAACCTTTCACTCCAGTTCATCATCCCGATGAGCCAGACCTGACACAACTCTAAGCATAGCAAGCATAGCATGGTAGGAACACACACACATGTAATGGCTCAATCAACTCCTACACATGCTAGTGGGTTTCATCTAGTTACTGTGGCAATGACAGGTCATGCAAAGGAAGTGGGTTCAACTACCGCAACACACAGCAGTTTGAAACGCGTTGTCTTAATGCAGTAAACAAGGGCAGAAGCGAGAACATGGGTTTGTATCGGAATGATCAATGGGTTGCTTGCCTGATGGAGTGGTCGTGGGATACTGCCCTTCAGTTGGATACTCGGAGATATCCTCGGAGGCAGAACCTACCACGATGAACACGTCGGAACACAATCAATACATGGCAATATGCAACAATATGATGCATGCTATGACATGGCAATATGGATGTGCCCTGACCTAGTGTAAGTTAAGTCAGAAGGAAATGACCCCATTTGAACCAAAGATTCAAATGGTAGTGCATTTATAAGATCATATTAGTGCAAAATCTCATAATGCCTAAACAGTGGGTTTAACTTGTTTTAACATGCATGAAACCAGTACCAATGGATAGATTGGATTTTTCTGATAATTTTTCATATATAAAACTTTGCATTTGGAGTTATAGATAATTTTCTATGAATTTTTGAAGTTTGAACTATTTTCTGGATTTTCCTGTATAAAAATAAATCCAGCAAAATAGATTACTGCGTCAGCCTGAAGTCATGCTGACCTCAGCAGTCAAACCAGCTGGCTGGTCAAACCTGACGTGTGGGGACCACACGTCAGTGACACAGGGCTAATCCCGGTCAAACCCGCGCTGACTGGGGTTTGACTGGACCCTAGGGCCCACTGTCAGTGACCCAGGGTGGTTATTAGCTGGTGGGGTTAGTTGCTAATGACAGCCACGTCGACTCGCCGGAGTTTCGCCGGCGGCGACCATCCAGTGCGGCGGAGGAAAGTGCAAAATCGCGCTCCGGTGACCAAAAGAGCGGCGGAGGACATCTACAGCTAGCCAAGGGCAAGCCGCGTCTATTGGTGGCGGTGGTTTGTCTCGGGGTCGCCGGAAACAACGCCGGCGACGTGTTTGGCGGCGCCGGAGCTCGGGTAGAAGTGCGAAACGAGCTACGGGGCACAGCGAGGTGCGTGCGGTAGTGCGTTGGCCTCCTAGGGTTGCGGGGAGGCCGTTGGACAAGGTGGGGTGGCCAGTGGCTGGCCGGAGACACGCCGGCGACGTGCTCCGCGGCGGTGCGTGCGGGTGAGCATCGTGCGCTCGCTGTGGTGCACGAGGAAGAGAAAGGAGAGGATGGGGAGGTAGCTGAGCTCACCGCGGTCTCGGAGAAGTGGACGTCGGGGTCGGGGACGAGCTGGTGCGGCGGTGAGGTCGAAGGGGATCTCCGGCGGCCGGAGGTTGAAGAAGAGCTCGGGGAAGCGCTGTAGAGCGAGCGAGCGCTCGAGGCTCAGCTAGCTCGAAGAAGAGGAGGGCGGTGGAGCTGCTGGACAGGTCGGAGCGGCGCAAGGACGACGGGGAGCGCGACTACGGCGACGGTGCAGCTGCGGTGGCGTCGGCCATGGCGTGGAGGTGCGTGGGAGAGAGGCAGAGGGGCGAATGGCGTGTCCAGGGCGTCGGGGGCGCGACGTGGAGGCCGTCCAGGACAGCGGGGCGGCGAAGCGGCGAGCAGGGAGGCAGGGCGCTGCGTGGCGAGCTCCTGCTCCGGCGTCGAGCACCTGCCTGCCTGGCTGGCGAGGCGAAGCAGCTCGCTGGCGCGGCTGGTGGGCTGGGCCGGCCAGGTGGGCCGCCAGGTAAGTCAGTTGGCTTTCTGCTTTTGGTTTTTCTTTTTCTATTTCTTCTGCAACTTTGTGGAGTTATTTAAAATACCTAGACCACTCCAAAAATCCTCAAACTGCACATGCTTGCTATTTAAAATATAGACAACATGAAACATTTCTGTTTGAGAATATTTGAACATTTAAAATATTTTTATAAATTTTAAATGCCCAAATTCAAATACTTATGTGTTAATTCAAAAACCTTCTGTTGACCTAGAAAATTGTGCACCACTTTTGTCAAAGGTTTAAACCCAAAACAAAGGGGGTGAACATTTCAGAAGGGCATTTCAGGTTCATTGAAAAAGATTTTAGTAAACCCTAGTTATTTCCAGGGGGGGGGGGGGAAGTGTGTGTTGGGGGTTCTGGCATTTCCCATTTCAAAATTAAATAGAATTTAAACATGATGCACACTCTAATGCATGGCCTAGCTGGGATGTGACAACTCACCCCTACTCAAAAGAATCTCGTCCCGAGATTTAGGTTCCTCCGGAAAGAAGGCGGGATACTCAAGTCGAAGACGATCCTCCCTTTCCCATGTAGCTTCTTGCTCGGAATGGTGTGACCATTGAACCTTGAGAAACTTGATATTGTGGCGTCGAGTGGTACGCTCGGCTTGATCAAGGATACGAATGGGGTATTCCCGATAGGTGAGGTTATCTTGGAGATCAAGCGTTTCGTGGTCCACTCCACGGATAGGATCCGCGAAGCAACGCCTGAGTTGAGAAACGTGGAAGACATCATGAACTCTGGAGAGATGCGGAGGTAGTTCCAGTTGGTAGGCAACTTCCCCTCGTTGGGCAAGAATGCGAAAGGGTCCAATGTAGCGAGGAGCCAATTTGCCTTTGATACCGAATCGATGGGTTCCCTTTAAAGGTGTAACCCGAAGGTAAGCCATCTCGCCGACTTCATAAGCCATGGGCTTATGCTTGCGGTCATACTGACTCTTTTGTCGAGATTGGGCGGTTTTCAACTTCTCACGAATAATACGAACCTGCTCTTCTGCATCCTGGATCATGTCCGGGCCAAAGAGTTGTCTCTCGTCGGTTTCTGACCAGTTAAGAGGCGTTCGACATTTTCGTCCATAGAGAACTTCGAAAGGGGCTTTGCCCAAGCTAGCTTGATAACTGTTGTTATAAGCGAACTCGGCGAATGGAAGGCACTTCTCCCAATTCATACCGAAAGAGATGACAGAAGCTCGGAGCATATCCTCCAGAATTTGATTGACTCGTTCTACTTGACCACTTGACTGAGGATGGAAGGCGGTGCTAAAGGAGAGTCGAGTTCCCAAAGCATTTTGGAAACTTTCCCAAAATCGAGAGGTGAAAAGACTTCCACGGTCTGAATTAATTTCCAATGGAACACCATGGAGAGATACTATTCGAGAGATGTACAAATCAGCTAGCTGGCTAGCGGTTATACTCTCGCGAACAGGTAAGAAGTGGGCTACTTTGGAGAGACGATCGACAACAACGAGGATAGCATTATTCCCTCTTTTGGTTCTGGGAAACCCGGTAATGAAATCCATACCGATTTTATCCCATTTCCATTCAGGAATCTCCAAAGGTTGAAGGGTGCCAGCAGGCCGTTGATGCTCTGCTTTAACACGACGACAGACGTCGCAAGTTGCAATGTATTGAGCGATTTCTCTCTTCATCCTAGTCCACCAAAACCTCTGGCGTAGGTCTTGATACATCTTAGTGCTACCGGGATGAATGGTGAGAGGGGATTCGTGAGCTTCCTTAAGGATCAATTGACGTAAATGTTGCTTCTTGGGAACCACCAAGCGGTTCTCAAAGAAGACAACACCTCGTTCATCCATGGAAAAACATTTAGCAACTCCGCTAGCGATGTTTTCCTTAATCCGAGATATGCCTTTATCGCGCTTCTGGGCAGCTATGACTTGATCCATAAGGTTAGGTTTCGCCACCAGGGTGGAAAGGAATCCTCGAGGAACAATGTGAAGGTTAAGCTTATGAAATTCCTCGTGGAGAAGTGGTTGACCTTGTTGTAACATCAGGTTGTTACAATAAGATTTACGACTTAGCGCATCAGCCATGACATTGGCTTTGCCTGGGGTGTAAGTTATTCCTAAGTCGTAATCCGAGATCAACTCGACCCAACGTCTTTGCCTGAGATTCAAATCCGGTTGGGTGAAGATATATTTCAAACTTTGGTGATCAGTGTAGATTTCGCAACGATTACCCAGAAGGTAATGTCGCCAGGTTTTGAGTGCATGGACTACCGCTGCAAGCTCTAGATCATGAGTGGGATAATTATCCTCATGTGGACGCAACTGTCGAGATGCGTAGGCAATCACATGACGATCTTGCATGAGTATGCAACCTAGTCCTTGTCGCGAGGCGTCGCAATAGATAACAAAGTCCTTAGAGAAGTCTGGTGGTACCAGTACGGGAGCAGATGTCAGGCGTCTTTTCAGTTCCTGAAAGCTGAACTCGCACTGTGGGGTCCACTCGAACTTTTTATCTTTCTTAAGGAGTTCAGTTAGAGGCTTAGCAACCTTGGAGAAATTCTCGACGAAGCGGCGGCAATAGCTCGCTAAACCAAGAAAACTCCGAACTTGCTTGACCGTCTCAGGTGGAGTCCAGTCAAGGACAGCTTGAACTCGCTCGGGATTGACAGCAATGCCCTTGCCAGAGATTACATGGCCCAGATAGGTCACTTCTGGCAACCAGAATTCGCACTTGGAGAATTTGGCATAAAGGCGATGCTCTCGAAGTTTCATCAATACTAGCCTTAGATGTTCGGCATGTTCTTCCTCATTCTTGGAGTGATGAGTATATCATCGAGGTATACCACGACGAATTTATCCAAGTACTCCATGAAGATCGAGTTCATTAACCGAGAGAAGGTGGCTGGAGCATTGGTTAAACCGAAGGACATGACGGTGTACTCGTATTGGCCGTAACGAGTAACGAAGGCCGTTTTGGGAATGTCCCCGTTCTTGATTTTGATTTGATGGTAGCCCAACCTCAAATCCATCTTGGAAAAGACTGAGGATCCAGCGAGCTGGTCATACAGGTCGTTGATCCTGGGGAGCGGATACTTGTTCTTGATAGTGACCAGATTGACAGGTCGGTAATCTACAACCATCCGATCCGTTCCATCCTTCTTCTTGACGAAGAGGACGGGGCAAGCCCATGGAGATGAACTAGGACGGATGAAACCTTTTTGCAAGGACTCATCGAGTTGTTTCTTAAGCTCAGCTAGTTCTAGGGGTGCCATCTTATAAGGTCTCCTAGAGATTGGAACGGTTCCTGGAACAAGGTCTATCACGAATTCGACATCTCTGTCAGGTGGAACACCTGGCAGTTCCTCTGGAAAAACATCCGGAAAGTCACGGACTACCGGAACATCTTCGAGGTCTGGAAGGGGATTGGCATTTAGAGAGTAGAGCTGACGCTCCGATACTCGGGTCAAAACATTGACTGTCTTGCCCGATGGATGAGTAAGTTGAACAGTTCTAGTTGAGCAATCAATCTTGGCGTAGTGAGCTGACATCCAGTCCATACCCAAGATGACATTTATGTCTGAAGACTTGAGAGCTATTAGTGACGCAAGGAAAACCAATCTGTCCACAAGAATTTCATTTCCATGGCTGATCCTAGAGGTTTGCCATCTAGAACCGGGAGTTTGAATTTCCATGGAGGTGGGCATGTCACTAAAGGTAGTGTTGTGCAATCGAGCATAGCTCTCAGAAATAAATGAATGAGATGCTCCAGTATCAAAGAGAACAGTTGCCGGATGGCAATTAACAAGGAGCGTACCGAGAACGACGTTGGGGTCCTCTTGAGTTTCTTCAGCTGAAACGTAGTTGACATGGCCACGAGCAGTGGTGGCTGGCTTGGCGACAAGCACTTTTGCTGTTGACTTACCACGGCCAACAGACTTTCCGAACTGGCCGGGGTTGTTCTGGGGACACTCACGGATGTAGTTGCCCGGCTCACCACACTTGAAACAAGTTGTTATATTGGGACGTGGAGCAGCATTGGCAGTGGGGCCACCAAAAGTCTTGGGCGGCACATACTGTTGATTGGGGCGAGGCGCCTCAAAGGATGGCCTCGGGGTATACCTGGGTGGCATAGCAGAATTTGGAATCCAGACCCGGCGCTTCTGAGATCCAGAGCCGGATGAAGATCCATAGTCACGGGAGTGCTTGCGTGAAGCTTCAAAATCATTCTGCCCCGTCTCGGCACTGATGGCCTTATTGACTAGCTTCGGAAAAGAAATGCATTCATGCAGACGAAGGTCACGTCGGAGCTCAGGGCTAAGTCCCTTGCGGAACCTTGCCTGCTTCTTGGCATCGGTGGATACCTCTTCGGGAGCATAGCGTGCAAGCTTCCCAAACTCGCGACTGTATGCATCCACAGTCAGCTTCCCCTGGGTGAAGTTACAGAACTCCTCCCTCTTGCGATCCATAAGACCTTCCGGGATATGATGCTCACGGAAAGCGGCACTGAAATCAACCCAAGTAGTGAGTTGGCCGACCGGACGCATAGCTTCATAATTCTCCCACCAAAGGCTGGCAGGGCCTTCGAGGTGGTAGGCAGCAAAGGTAACTTTATCATCTTCAGCTACGTTGGCAGAACGTAGCTTGTGGGCGATGCTGCGGAGCCAGTCATCCGCATCGAGAGGTTCGATGGAATGATTGAACTTTGGCGGGTACAGCTTGACAAAGTCATTGATGGACACCGAATTGATCCTCTGCTGACGTGCAGTGTTCTGCTCAATCCGCTCTAACAAGCGATTGGTGTCGCGCCTGTTGCGCTCTGCCTCCAGCATCACTTCGGCCAGAGAAGGTGGTTGAGGAAGACTTTCCTCTCTAGGTACACTAGCTTCCCCCTGCTCCGGAACAGCAGGGTTGCTGCGGGTGTTGACCATCCTGGGAAAACAAAACAACGATTTAAACCAGGATGGCAAAATCTGGTCAAGGAAGTGCGGAATGTAATGAATAACAAGGAATGCAGAGATGATCATCCGTATGACATGGTAATATAGAAACTGCCATATATATACCAACGGTCATACACATCATACATAGTTTAGTACAAGCTCAAGCTGAAGTACAACTAAGACGAGAGACGTTACATCTCATCGAAGGCATTCCAAGCTCCTATACATTATTTTTCTACACCTCCGGAATTGATACACACTAAGTTATATTCCACAATCACGCAGGACGGTGGACATACAACTATTACAATACTAGCGAGACTGCTACTAGCTCAGACAGCTCCGTAGAAGTCCTCATAGAAGTCACCACCCAGACCTGGAAGCGGAACATGGTCATCTGGGAACAGACGGTCCTGCGGTGCTTGTGGACCATAGGGACTTGGGTGCGGCCTCGGTCCAACAGATGGCGGCAGAAGAGGCCCACGAGGAGGGGTGATGCCTCCCACCTCACGCCATTCCATGAAGTCTGGCAGACTAGCCCGCACAGGGTACAAGTCTCTCGTGTCCATGTATCCGGCTTGCACAGCAGGTGCAAACCTCGTCAAGGTGGCCCAATGATCAGCACGAGCATTAAAAAGCTCCATACGCAAGGCCCGGTTTTCACGGTCCTTATCTTCCAACATCTCAGTAGTGGTGCAAAGGAGTGAGTCCTCATGGGATGCATCACTGTACATGCCCTGAAGGTAGCCATGCGCCCCAGGGAGGGATGCTGGCATGTAGCGAAATTCAGTGTTGCTCAACAAGGCAGTTCTAGCTCGCATAATGGTCATCATCGAGTAGGCTGCATCTTGAACGGACATCCCAATGGTGATCCCGAGTCCAAAATAACGGTGGAGTGGTTCCGTGGCTCCGGGATAAGACGGATATATTCTGACCGTGCACAGATATTGGCTCTGGTTGAAATCTCTAAACTGCTCTTCGACGGTGTATTCAGGGTACCATCGGTAACCTGCCTCAACCATCACTCGAACCAACATGGCGGTATGACCACATACACCGATGCAACGGGTCAGACGAACCACTTGGTTTTGGGGACGGGTAGCCATCTGAAAGCACAAAATAGTGCAAAGGCATTAGAACTTCTGGATGAAATTGGACAGCATAACGGCTGTAAATGCTCAGGAAAGGAATTGAGACATCCACAACAGTTTGCGAAACCACTCAACAACAACATATCAAGGTTCTGGTTCAATTGGCAACATACTAGACTTTAGTAGAGCTGAACTGGGTTGTAACCAACAATCCTATAAGTTACTACGGATTTAGTAACACGTGAACCTGATAGAGAGAAGAGAGCCTAGTTCCTTAACCCACGTAGAATGAGAAGAGAATGACTCAGAATAGAGGGCATAAGGTAAAGGAGTAAAAGAGCCTTACGTTCCCTTCCACAATCAATTCCCCTACATATAACTAAAGCATTTCTAGACTCGACATCGACCAGTTTGGCTTAGCGAACCTACAGGCAGTCCGGCTCTGATGCCAACGCTGTCAGGACCCCGATCCTAAGCCACATCGATCCAGCATGTAACACTTCATATCACTTTGCGGCCTCACGCACGGTACTCCCACGGGTGCCACCTTACCTGGCCCGGGACCGTTTGCGCCTTTTGGCTCACGTATATGATAATGTCGCTAGCATCCATATGACAGAGAACCCGGGCCGACATGGCTAGTCGTGAACCCAAAGCGGCGCTAGCCTATGAGGACAGGCAAACATGAATCACATCGAGCATGTCGGTCATCAACGTATCTATTCGGGCTGTAGCACTGGGCTAACAGGACTCCGGTAACCCGGGCTGTAGCAGGCTAGGCAGGACTCCGAATATCAGCGCGTGACATTTCCCCGAAGGGACAGACATAGGAACGACGTGAAACACATGCCGGCCAGTCAAGTGTCCAAGCAGTAGTGCTGGGCTAGCAGGACTCCGGTGAACCGGGCTGTAGCGGACTACTATCGCTCAGAAGCACAAGACTTACATTTCCCCATATGAAAGGCTGCCAAGGATAAACAACTAGATAGTCGGATCCCATTCATACCAAGCATTTCAATCATACACACAATATGCCCGATATGAGTAAATACAACATGGCATCACAACAGTACTCTACGACTCAAGTACTTTATTTAGAAGGCTCCGAGGAGCCATACATATCATCCATACAAATAGGGGTCACATGACCCAACACTCAAGTCATACAAACATACAAGCACATGCGGAAGCAAACTAGTCTGGGTACAGACACTAGAAAGAAAGAAGGCTTGATGTAGCCTGTCTATCTACAACGACCCTTCACAAGTCTTGGATCACCACCTGGGTGATAAGTCACTCGTCAACGTCGAGGTCTACATAGAACCCATCAGAAGGGTTGGTGCAGTCGTCTGAAAAACATGATTAAAGCAACATGAGTACGGAGGTACTCAGCAAGTCTTACAACAGGAACCTACTATATATGCACATTCTCAAGAAGGTGGTGGGGTTATTGCAGCAAGCCAGCTTTGACTCTTGGCTAAGCTATCCTACGATAGACACCACTTGTAAATCATTTGTCGCACACGAGTCCACTAACACCAACACAATACTCCACCGTGGATCCTCTCTCGCCATCCCACAAGAGGGCCATCCGCGGTACTCACACTTATCTTGAGATTTTTAGTAGTATCCATTTAACTTGTCTATGAACTGATATGAGCGAACCAGAAGTCCATTACCGCGGACACGGCTATTCGAATAGATCATTTATAACCCTGCAGGGGTGTACTTCTTCACACATGTTTCCACCACTTAGCGTCTGCACACGACATGTGCTCGGCAGACTTCAAGCGAAAGCCGACGTGGGTGTAGACCACGACCTACCTAAACACTCAAGTCTCTAGTCCAGGTTTATCGCCTATTCGGGTTCCATCCGCAGGGAGTCCGGCCGAGGTTTCCACTAACGGCCCCGAACGATGTGAACAGGGTTCCGAGACACCAAACGGGCGCCCGGTTGACCCGGCCACGTGCCTACCGCAACACAGCCCACCCCGATGGTCAGCGCCGCGTGCGGCCCCCAGCATACTACAAACACCAGAAACTACTTGCAACTCCTGGACAGAGAACAAGGGTGGATAAGAAGTCGAGCGGGGTCATATTTCAGGGCCCAATGTGTGGTAGTAACTGTATCATGGATCACAAACACAGATCTCAGTTCTTAAGGACGGCCTCAATGAAACAACCCACCATGTACTCCTACATGGCCTCTCATCGATTCCTTTACCAAATCGTGTTCAACACTTCACTCTTGTCACCGACACAACCTTTCACTCCAGTTCATCATCCCGATGAGCCAGACCTGACACAACTCTAAGCATAGCAAGCATAGCATGGTAGGAACACACACACATGTAATGGCTCAATCAACTCCTACACATGCTAGTGGGTTTCATCTAGTTACTGTGGCAATGACAGGTCATGCAAAGGAAGTGGGTTCAACTACCGCAACACACAGCAGTTTGAAACGCGTTGTCTTAATGCAGTAAACAAGGGCAGAAGCGAGAACATGGGTTTGTATCGGAATGATCAATGGGTTGCTTGCCTGATGGAGTGGTCGTGGGATACTGCCCTTCAGTTGGATACTCGGAGATATCCTCGGAGGCAGAACCTACCACGATGAACACGTCGGAACACAATCAATACATGGCAATATGCAACAATATGATGCATGCTATGACATGGCAATATGGATGTGCCCTGACCTAGTGTAAGTTAAGTCAGAAGGAAATGACCCCATTTGAACCAAAGATTCAAATGGTAGTGCATTTATAAGATCATATTAGTGCAAAATCTCATAATGCCTAAACAGTGGGTTTAACTTGTTTTAACATGCATGAAACCAGTACCAATGGATAGATTGGATTTTTCTGATAATTTTTCATATATAAAACTTTGCATTTGGAGTTATAGATAATTTTCTATGAATTTTTGAAGTTTGAACTATTTTCTGGATTTTCCTGTATAAAAATAAATCCAGCAAAATAGATTACTGCGTCAGCCTGAAGTCATGCTGACCTCAGCAGTCAAACCAGCTGGCTGGTCAAACCTGACGTGTGGGGACCACACGTCAGTGACACAGGGCTAATCCCGGTCAAACCCGCGCTGACTGGGGTTTGACTGGACCCTAGGGCCCACTGTCAGTGACCCAGGGTGGTTATTAGCTGGTGGGGTTAGTTGCTAATGACAGCCACGTCGACTCGCCGGAGTTTCGCCGGCGGCGACCATCCAGTGCGGCGGAGGAAAGTGCAAAATCGCGCTCCGGTGACCAAAAGAGCGGCGGAGGACATCTACAGCTAGCCAAGGGCAAGCCGCGTCTATTGGTGGCGGTGGTTTGTCTCGGGGTCGCCGGAAACAACGCCGGCGACGTGTTTGGCGGCGCCGGAGCTCGGGTCGAAGTGCGAAACGAGCTACGGGGCACGGCGAGGTGCGTGCGGTAGTGCGTTGGCCTCCTAGGGTTGCGGGGAGGCCGTTGGACAAGGTGGGGTGGCCAGTGGCTGGCCGGAGACACGCCGGCGACGTGCTCCGCGGCGGTGCGTGCGGGTGAGCATCGTGCGCTCGCTGTGGTGCACGAGGAAGAGAAAGGAGAGGATGGGGAGGTAGCTGAGCTCACCGCGGTCTCGGAGAAGTGGACGTCGGGGTCGGGGACGAGCTGGTGCGGCGGTGAGGTCGAAGGGGATCTCCGGCGGCCGGAGGTTGAAGAAGAGCTCGGGGAAGCGCTGTAGAGCGAGCGAGCGCTCGAGGCTCAGCTAGCTCGAAGAAGAGGAGGGCGGTGGAGCTGCTGGACAGGTCGGAGCGGCGCAAGGACGACGGGGAGCGCGACTACGGCGACGGTGCAGCTGCGGTGGCGTCGGCCATGGCGTGGAGGTGCGTGGGAGAGAGGCAGAGGGGCGAATGGCGTGTCCAGGGCGTCGGGGGCGCGACGTGGAGGCCGTCCAGGACAGCGGGGCGGCGAAGCGGCGAGCAGGGAGGCAGGGCGCTGCGTGGCGAGCTCCTGCTCCGGCGTCGAGCACCTGCCTGCCTGGCTGGCGAGGCGAAGCAGCTCGCTGGCGCGGCTGGTGGGCTGGGCCGGCCAGGTGGGCCGCCAGGTAAGTCAGTTGGCTTTCTGCTTTTGGTTTTTCTTTTTCTATTTCTTCTGCAACTTTGTGGAGTTATTTAAAATACCTAGACCACTCCAAAAATCCTCAAACTGCACATGCTTGCTATTTAAAATATAGACAACATGAAACATTTCTGTTTGAGAATATTTGAACATTTAAAATATTTTTATAAATTTTAAATGCCCAAATTCAAATACTTATGTGTTAATTCAAAAACCTTCTGTTGACCTAGAAAATTGTGCACCACTTTTGTCAAAGGTTTAAACCCAAAACAAAGGGGGTGAACATTTCAGAAGGGCATTTCAGGTTCATTGAAAAAGATTTTAGTAAACCCTAGTTATTTCCAGGGGGGGGGGAGTGTGTGTTGGGGGTTCTGGCATTTCCCATTTCAAAATTAAATAGAATTTAAACATGATGCACACTCTAATGCATGGCCTAGCTGGGATGTGACACGTTTATTATCCATGCTATAATTGTATTGATAGGAAACTCAGATACATGTGTGGATACATAGACAACACCATGTCCCTAGTAAGCCTCTAGTTGACTAGCTCGTTGATCAATAGATGGTTATGGTTTCCTGACCATGGACATTGGATGTCGTTGATAACGGGATCACATCATTAGGAGAATGATGTGATGGACAAGACCCAATCCTAATCCTAGCACAAGATCGTGTAGTTCGTATGCTAAAGCTTTTCTAATGTCAAGTATCATTTCCTTAGACCATGAGATTGTGCAACTCCCGGATACCGTAGGAATGCTTTGGGTGTGCCAAACGTCACAACGTAACTGGGTGGCTATAAAGGTGCACTACGGGTATCTCCGAAAGTGTATGTTGGGTTGGCACGAATCGAGACTGGGATTTGTCACTCCGTGTGACGGAGAGGTATCTCTGTGCCCACTCAGTAGGACATCATCATAATGTGCACAATGTGATCAAGGAGTTGATCACGGGATGATGTGTTACGGAACGAGTAAAGAGACTTGCCGATAACGAGATTGAACAAGGTATCAGGATACCGACGATCGAATCTCGGGCAATTACAATACCGCTAGACAAAGGGAATTGCATACGGGATTCATCGAATCCTCGACATCGTGGTTCATCCGATGAGATCATCGTGGAA
The DNA here is from genome assembly GCA_032464435.1 of Aegilops umbellulata. Lineage (NCBI taxonomy): Eukaryota > Viridiplantae > Streptophyta > Magnoliopsida > Poales > Poaceae > Aegilops > Aegilops umbellulata. The sequence goes on along the minus strand of CP136058.1, from coordinate 346,223,394 downwards.
CATGTGGGAACCAACATGGGTATCCAGATCCCGCTGTTGGTTATTGACCGGAGAACGTCTCGGTCATGTCTGCATGGTTCCCGAACCCGTAGGGTCTACACACTTAAGGTTTGATGATGCTAGGGTTATAAAGGAAGTTTGTATGTGGTTACCGAATGTTGTTCGGAGTCCCGGATGAGATCTCGGACGTCACGAGGAGTTCCGGAATGGTCCAGAGGTAAAGATTTATATATGGGAAGTCATGTTTTGGTCACCAGAAGAGTTTCGGGTTTTATCGGTAACGTACCGGGACCACCAGGAGGGTCCCAGGGGTCCACCAAGTGGGGCCACCAGCCCCGGGGGGCTGTATGGGCCAAGTGTGGGAGGGGACCAGCCCCAGGTGGGCTGGTGCGCCCCCACAAGGGCCCAAGGCGCCTAAGGGGAGGAGGGGGAGCAAACCCTAAGGGCAGATGGGCCTTAGGGCCCATGCCTGGTGCGCCTCCCTCTCCCCTCCACCTAGCCGCCACCCAGATGGGATCTGGGGGCTGCCGCACCCCTTGGGGTGGGAACCCTAGAGGGGGCGCAGCCCCCTCCCTCTCCCCTATATATAGTTGAGGTATTTGGGGCTGCCATCACAAGAGTTTTGACCTCTCCATGGCGCAGCCCTGCTTCTCTCCCTCCTCCTCTCCCGCGGTGCTTGGCGAAGCCCTGCAGGATTGCCACGCTCCTCCACCACCACCACGCCGTTGTGCTGCTGCTGGATGGAGTCTTACTTAACCTCTCCCTCTCTCCTTGCTGGATCAAGGCATGGGAGACGTCACCGGGCTGTACGTGTGTTGAACGCGGAGGTGCCGTCCGTTCAGCACTTGGTCATCGGTGATTTGGATCACGGCGAGTACGACTCCATCAACCCCGTTCACTTGAACGCTTCCGCTTAGCGATCTACAAGGGTATGTAGATGCACTCTTCTTCCCCTCGTTGCTGGTTTCTCCATAGATAGATCTTGGTGATACGTAGGAAAATTTTGAATTTCTTCTACGTTCCCCAACATATTTATCATAAAGATCAAACATGACTGAAGGAGAATTACGCGAAGATGAATACTCAAACCTCCTCACAAAAGAACTTGTGAGATCATGATATTGGGGCATTTGTCTGCCTCAAAATCCTCAAGACCAGCATTACGCAAATATGCGTTAAATTCTTCTTTAATTCCTGCACGATCCATAAAGTTTTCCGACGGCCATTCGAAAGGCCGCACTAGAGCGTCTCTTGGTGGTTCCTCGTTAGCATCACGTTAGGTCCTTGCTTCTTAGAAGAACCACCTTGGAACATCTTCCTAAGCATATTGCTTTTCTCTGAAAAATTTCTGAAATTTTTAGTAACTTCAAACAAAAGTGAACCAACTTCAATAGAACTGATAGCAACCACTCCTACAAGTGCCTAAAGCCTATATCAAGCATTAGAACTACTTGGAACCATATAAATTTGACATGTAAGCTCAAGAACATGGTCACCTATGCAGCACAAATTCGCAAAGAATAAAGCACCAGAACAAAAACTAATTGGACCAATGGAGGAGTCACATACCAAGGAACAATCTCCCCAAGCAGTTTTGCGAGAGGTGCTTTGAGCAAGGAGATCGAAAATCACAGCAAAGAGGGTTGGAACTCGTGCTTGAGTTGGTTTTTCGTCTTTGTGTGAGGAAGAAGAAGAAGATGGGTGCAGGAATAAGTGGAGGAGGGCCACCATTGGCCCACGAGGTAGGGGGGCGCCTAGGGGGGTAGGGCGCGCCCTCCACCCTCGTGGCCAGGTGGCAGCCCCCCCCCCCCCCCCCCGGTGATTTTTGCACCATAAATCCTCAAATATTCCCGAAAAATCATATTAAATTGGCATGTCATTCTGAGGACTTTTATTTTCGGGATATTTTTATATTGCATGGATAAACCAGGAAACAGACAGAAAAAAATAGTATTTTTAATTTATTTCTACGAAATTACAGAAAATATAATGAGGGTACAAAAGGTTGTGCTTCTAGTTTCATCCATCTCATGCTCATCAAAAGGAATCCACTAACAAGGTTGATCAAGTCTTGTTAACAAACTCATTCCGATTAACATGAAACCGTAGAAATTTCGAATAACACTAGGTTACCTCAACGGGGATATGCACATCCCCAATAATAAGTATATCATATTTCTTCTTGACAGTACGAAGAGGGAATTCAAAACCTCCAAATATAATCGATGGAACTTTTCCAATTGAGTTGATACTGTGAACTTGAGGTTGTTTTCTCGAAAAGTGTACCGTATGCTCATTACCATTAACATGAAAGTGACATTGCCTTTAGTTCAATCAATAACAGCCCCTGCAGTATTAAGAAAAGTTCTTCCAAGAATAATAGACATACTATCATCCTCGGGAATATCAAGAATAACAAAGTCCGTTAAAATAGTAATGTTTGCAACCACAACAGGCACATCCTCACAAATACCGCCAGGTATAGCAGTTGATTTATCAGCCATTTGCAAAGATATTTCAGTAGGTGTCAACTTATTCAAGTCAAGTCTACGATATAAAGAGAGAGGCATAACACTAACACCGGCTCCAAGATCACATAAAGCAGTTTTAACATAATTTCTTTTGATGGAGCATGGTATAGTAGGTACTCCTGGATCTCCAAGTTTCTTTGGTATTCCACCCTTAAAAGTATAATTAGCAAGCATGGCGGAAATTTCAGCTTCCGGTATCTTTCTTTTATTTCTAACAATATCTTTCATGTACTTAGCATAAGGATTCATTTTGAGCATATCAGTCAATCGCATACGCAAAAAGATAGGTCTAATCATTTCAGCAAAGCGCTCAAAATCCTCATCATCCTTTTTCTTGGATGGTTTTGGAGGAAAAGGCATGGGTTTCTGAACCCAAGGTTCTCTTTCTTTACCATGTTTCCTAGCAACAAAGTCTCTCTTATCATAACGTTGATTCTTTGATTGTGGGTTATCAAGATCAACAGCAGGTTCAATTTCTACATCATTATCATTACTGGGTTGAGCATCATCATGAACATCATCATTAACATTTTCACTAGGCTCATGTTCATTGCCAGATTGTGTTTCAGCATCAGACATAGAGATATCATTTGGATTATCAGGTGGTTCAACAATAGGTTCACTAGAAGTTTGCATAGTTTTATCATTCTTGTTTTTCTTCTTTTTAGAAGAACTAGGTGCATCAATATTATTTCTCTGAGAATCTTGCTCAATTCTCTTAGGGTGGCCTTCAGGATACAAAGGTTCCTGAGTCATTCTACCAGTTCTAGTAGCCACTCTAACAGCATAATCATTTTTCTTACTATTCATTTCATCGAGCAATTCTTTCTGAGCCTTAAGTACTTGTTCTACTTGAGTGGTAACCATAGAAGCATGTTTGCTAACAAGTTTAAGTTCACCTCTAATATTAGCCATATAATCACCCAAGTATTTAATCATATAAGCATTTTGTTTTAGTTGTCTACCAAAATAAGCATTAAAGTCGTCTTGCTTAAACATAAAGTTATCAAACTCATCCAAGCACTGACTAGCAATTTTAGTAGGAGGGACTTCAGCTTTATCATATCTATAGAGAGAATTTACCTTTACTACCTATGTCGGCTTATCGGGATCAGGAGGTTCTTCAACAAATAAAGGATCAAGATCATATGTTTCTTCAACAGGCGGTAAATTAAGACCATGTATTTATTCAATAGGAGGTAAATTCTTAACGTCTTCAGCTTTAATAACTTTTTATTTCATAGATTTATTTGCCTCTTGCATATCTTCGGGACTGAGAAATAGAACACCTCTCTTCTCCAGAGTTGGTTTAGGAATAGGATCATTAATTGGAGCAGGAGCTGGCTCAGGAGCTGGCTCGGGAGGTGCCCAATTATTTTCATTTGTCAACATATTATTCAATAGAATTTCAGCTTCATTGGTGTTCTTTCCCTGAAAAGAGAACCAGCACAACTATCCAGGTGATCTCTGGAAGCATCAATTAGTCCATTATAAAAGATATCAAGTATTTCATGCTTCTTAAGAGGATGATCAGGAAAAGCATTAAGTAACTTGAGAAGCCTCCCCCAAGCTAGTGGGAGACTCTCTTCTTCAATTTGCACAAAGTTGTATATTTCCTTTAAAGCAACTTGTTTCTTATGAGCAGGGAAATATTTAGCAGAGAAGTAATAAATCATATCCTGGGGACTACGCACACAACCAGGATCAAGAGAATTAAACCATATCTTAGCATCACCCTTTAATGAGAACGGAAATATTTTCAGTGTATAAAAGTAGCGAGATCTCTCATCATTAGTGAATAGGGTGGCTATATCATTTAATTTAGTAAGATGTGCCACAATAGTTTCAGATTCATAACCATGGAAAGGATCAGATTCAACCAGAGGAATTATATCAGGATCAACAGAGAATTCATAATTCTTATCAGGAACACAGATAGGTGAAGTACCAAAAGCAAGGCCAGGCCTCATTTTATCTTTAAGAGATTCTTTGTTCCATTTAACTAATAGCCTTTTAAGTTCATGGCGATCTCTACAAGCTAAAATAGCGGCACAAGACTCCATATAAAAAACATAACCCTCAAGAATAATAGGCCTATCTTCATCATCACTTTCATCATTATAATCAGATTCAATAATTTCTTTCTCTCTAGCCCTAGCAATTTGTTCATCAAGAAATTCACTAAGGGGCACAGTAGTATCAGGCATAAAAGTAGTTTCATCATAAGTATCATGCATAGCAGAAGTGGCATCATCAATAACATGCGACATATTAGAGCGAATAGTAGAAGCAGGTTTAGGTGTCGCAAGTTTACTCATAACAGAAGATGAATCAAGTGTAGAGCTAGATGGCAGTTCCTTACCTCCCCTCGCAGTTGAGGGATAAATTGTTATCTTAGCGTCTTTCAAGTTCTTCATAGTGTCCAGCAGATATAAATCCCAAGTGACTCAAAGAATAGAGCTATGCTCCCCGGCAACGGCGCCAGAAAAAGGTCTTGATAACCCACAAGTATAGGGGATCGCAATAGTTTTCGAGGGTAGAGTATTCAACCCAAATTTATTGATTCGACACAAGGGGAGCCAAAGAATATTCTCAAGTATTAGCAGCTGAGTTGTCAATTCAACCACACCTGGAAACTTAGTATCTGCAGCAAAGTGTTTAGTAGCAAAGTAATATGATAGTGGTGGTAACAGCAACAACGGGAAAGTAAATAAGCGTAAACCAGTATATGGAAAGCTCGTAGGAACCGGATCAGTGATGGATAATTACGCCGGATGCGGTTCATCATGTAACAGTCATAACATAGGGTGACACAGAACTAGCTCCAATTCATCAATGTAATGTAGGCATGTATTCCGAATATAGTCATACGTGCTTATGGAAAATAACTTGCATGACATCTTTTGTCCTACCCTCCCGTGGCAGCGGGGTCCTATTGGAAACTAAGGGATGTTAAGGCCTCCTTTTAATAGAGAACCGGAACAAAGCATTAGCACATAGTGAATACATGAACTCCTCAAACTATGGTCATCACCGGGAGTGCTCCCGATTATTGTCACTTCGGGGTTGTCGGATCATAACACATAGTAGGTGACTATAGACTTGCAAGATAGGATCAAGAACTCACATATATTCACGAAAACATAATATGTTCAGATCTGAAATCATGGCACTCGGGCCCTAGTGACAAGCATTAAGCATAGCAAAGTCATAGCAACATCAATCTCAGAACATAGTGGATACTAGGGATCAAACCCTAACAAAACTAACTCGATTACATGATAAATCTCATCCAACCCATCACCGTCCAGCAAGCCTACGATGGAATTACTCACGCACGGCGGTGAGCATCATGAAATTGGTGATGGAGGATGGTTGATGATGACAACGGCGACGAATCCCCCTCTCCGGAGCCCCGAACGGACTCCAGATCAGCCCTCCTGAGAGGTTTTAGGGCTTGGCGGCGGCTCCGTATCGTAAAACGCGATGATTTCTTCCCCTTTATTTTTCTCTCCCCGAAAGCCAATATATAGAGTTGGAGTTGGCGTCAGAAGGTGTCCAGGGGGCCCACGAGGTAGGGGGGCGTGCCCTAGGGGGGGCGCGCCCCCCACCCTCGTGGACAGGGTGTGGGCCCCTGGTCTTCATCTTTGGCGAGGATTTTTTTTATTATTTATTGTAAGGTATTCCGTGGAGTTTCAGGTCATTCCGAGAACTTTTGTTTTCTGCACATAAAACAACATCATGGCAATTCTGCTGAAAACAGCGTCAGTCCGGGTTAGTTCCATTCAAATCATACAAGTTAGAGTCCAAAACAAGGGCAAAAGTGTTTGGAAAAGTAGATACGACGGAGACGTATCATCTAGCCTCTAGTGGTGTTATGTGCAAGCTTTTAAATCTAGGCCGATACGACCGATATATAGGCCGATATATCACTTTTGAGGCTCTACCGATATAAACATAACATATCATTTGGTAAATATCATTTTCCAACATATCATCCGATATGGACCAAAATATCGACCGATATGGCCGATATCTAGTCTGATATGTCCACTGATATAGAATGATACGTAGATGACAACAATTCTTTATTAGAAAGCAGCGAAATAAGCTTATGCATTTACAACTTCATTATATATTACCAATGTTATGCACAACGTTTCATACAAATGTGTATATATCGTATTATTTTTAATCATAGAGCAAGGATTTTGTGAATCTTTCCTTAATAGTTTATTTATCAACAAGTTAATAAACTAGGAATCTAAAAGTTTTATGTTAAAGCATGGGCATCATACATTTTTTTACTAAAAATAAATGTTTTGAGCAAGAATAATGAAAAAAACTAGACTTTTTTTCTCCGATATATCTACATATCGTCCGATATATCACCCGATATCCGACATCCAATATGTTGAAGCTAAATCGATACGAACCCGATATCCGATATTTTGAAGCTTGGTTATGTGAACGTCGAACACATAACACTTCACCATTATTTGGGCCTAGAGGATGGCATTGGGAAGTAATAAGTAGATGATGGGTTGCTAGAGTGACAGAAGCTTAAACCCTAGTTTATGCGTTGCTTCGTAAGGGGCTGATTTGGTTCCATATGTTTCATGCTATGGTTAGGTTTACCTTAATACTTTTGTTGTAGTTGCGGATGCTTGCAATAGAGGTTAAACATAAGTGCGATGCTTGTTCAAGTAAGAACAACACCCAAGCACCGGCCCACCCACATATCAAATTATCAAAGTACCGAACGCGAATCGTATGAACGTGATGAAAACTAGCTTGACGATATTCCCATGTGTCCTCGGGAGTGCTTTTCCTTATATAAGAGTTTGTCCAGGATTGTCCTTTGTTACAAAAAGGATTGGGCCACCTTGCTGCACTTTACTTACTTTTGTTACTTGTTGCTCGTTACAAATTATCCTATCACAAAACTATCTGTTACCACTTATTTCAGTACTTGCAGAGAATACCTTGCTGAAAACCGCTTATCATTTCCTTCTGCTCCTTGTTGGGTTCGACACTCTTACTTATCGAAAGAACTACGATAGATCCCCTATACTTGTGGGTCATCAGTGATCTAGGAGTAGATTACTGGACAACAGTCAAAATTATCCTTAGTTGAATAAGGATATGTTTCTCGATTATGGAGGTGACAAAAAGGTTCGTCGTAAAGGGTTACGTCGATGCAAGTTTTGAAACTGATCCAGATGACTCTAAGTCTCAATCTAGATACATATTGAAAGTGGGAGAAATTAGCTAGAGTAGCTCCGTGCAGAGCATTGATGACATAGAAATTTGCAAAATACATACGGATCTGAATGTGGCAGACCCGTTGACTAAACTTCTCTCACAAGCAAAACATGATCACACCTTAGTAATCATTGGGTGTTAATCACATAGCAATGTGAACTAGATTATTGACTCTAGTAAACCCTTTGGGTGTTGGTCACATGACGATGTGAACTATGGGTGTTAATCACATGGTGATGTGAACTATTGGTGTTAAATCACATGGTGACATGAACTAGATTATTGACTCTAGTGCAAGTGGGAGACTGAAGGAAATATGCCCTATAGGCAATAATAAAGTTATTATTTATTTCCTTATATCATGATAAATGTTTATTATTCATGCTAGAATTGTATTAACCGGAAACATAATACTTGTGTGAATACATAGACGAACAAAGTGTCACTAGTATGCCTCTACTTGACTAGCTCGTTGATCAAAGATGGTTATGGTTCCTAGCTATTGACATGGGTTGTCATTTGATTAACGGGATCACATCATTAGGAGAATGATGTGATTGACTTGACCCATTCCGTTAGCTTAGCACACGATCGTTTAGTATTCTGCTATTGCTTTCTTCATGACTTATACATGTTCCTATGACTATGAGATTATGCAACTCCCGTTTACCGGAGGAACACTTTGTGTGCTACCAAACGTCACAACGTAACTGGGTGATTATAACGGTGCTCTACAGGTGTATCCAAAGCTACTTGTTGAGCTGGCGTATTTCGAGATTAGGATTTGTCACTCCGATTGTCGGAGAGGTATCTCTGGGCCCACTCGGTAATGCACATCACTATAAGCCTTGCAAGCATTGTAACTAATGAGTTAGTTGCGTGATGATGTATTACAGAACGAGTAAAGAGACTTGCCGGTAACGATAATGAACTAGGTACTGAGATACCGATGATCGAATCTCGGGCAAGTAACATGCCGATGACAAAGGGAACAACGTATGTTGTTATGCGGTTTGACCAATAAATATCTTCGTAGAATATGTGGGATCCAATATGAGCATCCAGGTTCCGCTATTGGTTATTTACCGGAGACGTGTCTCGGTCATGTCTACATAGTTCTCGAACCCGTAGGGTCCGCATGCTTAAAGTTTCGATGACACTTATATTATGAGTTTATATGTTTTGATGGACCTAAGGTAGTTCGGAGTCCCGGATATGATCACGGACATGACGAGGAGTCTCGAAATGGTCGATACATGAAGATTGATATATTGGATGACTATATTCGGACACCAGAATGGTTCTGGGGGTTATCAGATATATACCGGAGTACCGGGGGTTACCGGAACCCCCCGGAGGTTTTAATGGGCCTACATGGGCCTTAGTGGAGAAGAGGAGGGGCAGCCAGGGCAGGCCGCGCGCCCCTCCCCCTCTAGTCCGAATTGGACAAGGAGGGGGGCGGCGCCCCCCTTTCCTTCTCCTCCTCCTGCTCCTTCCCCCTTCTCCTAATCCAACAAGGAAGGGAGGGAGTCCTACTCCCGGTGGGAGTAGGACTCCTCCTGGCGCGCCCCTCTCCTGGCCGGCCGCCTCTCCCCCCTTGCTCCTTTATATACGGGGGCAGGGGCACCCCAAAGACACAACAATTGATCATTGATCTTTTAGCCGTGTGTGGTGCCCCCCTCCACCATAGTCCACCTCGATAATATCGTAGCGGTGCTTAGGCGAAGCCCTGCGTCGGTAGAACATCATCATCATCACCACGCCGTCGTGCTGACGAAACTCTCCCTCAACACTCGGCTGGATCGGAGTTCGAGGGACGTCATCGGGCTGGACGTGTGCTGAACTCAGAGGTGCCGTCCGTTCGGTACTTGATCGGTCGGATCATGAAGACGTACGACTACATCAACCGCGTTGTGCTAACGCTTCCGCTTTCGGTCTACGAGGGTACGCGGACACACTCTCCCCTCTCGTTGCTATACATCACCATGATCTTGCGTGTGCGTAGGATTTTTTTTGAAATTACTACGTTCCCCAACAAATAGTACATCAGCCCTCGAACGAAAGGGTGGAGTGGAAACCCCAGCCCGCGGAAGAAATGAGGAAGGAATACTACCCTCTCGTTGGGCTCCGGCGTGGGGACGATTTGTCCCTCGGCCGGCAAGCAGTGGGCGATTCCCTCCGCCAAATATCCGGCCGCACGGAGCTTAGTAATGTCCTCCTCCTTGACGGAGGAGACCATCCACTTGCCCTGACCACCGGATCCGGACATGGTTGCTTGAGTGGAAAGGAGATGAGAACTTGGGCGTTGGAGCTCGAGATCGGGAAGGCGGAGATAGAGAGAAAGCGTGAGAAGAGGAAGAGGGAATCCTTTTCCTCATATAAAGGCATCAAACATTAAAACGCCTCCTTGCTCGCCTTAAGATTCGCCTATTCCCAAGGGCTGTGTAAACAACACGGTTGGGTTACCCATGCCCGCATTGATGAGAATCCCGCAATAAGGGGACATGATATCTACTTTGACAAGACATGCCAATAGCAACCGTGTCTCGAAACATGGGATGGCAGAGGAAAAACGATTCGAAATTATAATGGACAGATGCAATGCCGTGTTGTAAAGAAACCGTTAACAGATTAGATCCGTGCAAATATTATATTCTCTCTGCGGTTGTGTGTGGTGTATAACAGGTCCGGATACAATCATCACGTCCGAAGACTATCTTGGAGTTCGGAAAAAAAGGGAACCCGCCTTGCAATGCCGAAGACAATCTGCACACCGGACTCCTCGTCATTGAAGCCAGGTTCAGGGGCTACCGAGGGAGTCCTGGACTAAGGGGTCCTCGGGCGTCCGGTCTGTTATCCATGGGCCGGGCTGATGGGCTGTGAAGACATGAAGTCCGAAGACCATAATCGTGTCCGGATTGGACTCTCCTTGGCGTGGAAGGCAAGCTAGGCGGCCAACTGTGAAGATTCCTTCTTATGTAACCGACCCCGTGTAACCCTAGATCTCTCCGGTGTCTATATAAACTGGAGAGCATAGTCCGGATAGGACACATTCATTACCATATACACATAGGCTAGGCTTCTAGGGTTTAGCCATTACGATCTCGTGATAGATCAACTCTTGTAATACTCGTATTCATCAAGATCAATCAAGCAGGAAGTAGGGTATTACCTCCATAGAGAGGGCCCGAACCTGGGTAAACATCGTGTCCCCCGTCTCCTGTTACCATCGATCCTAGACGCACAGTTCGGGACCCCCTACCCAAGATCCGCCGGTTTTGAAACCGACAAGGGGAGAGTGAGCGATGAGACAAGGGTGAGGGGGTTTACGGCGCAGCTTTGGGAAGCGTCTAACTTGTGCCCCGTGCATGCATCCGCCTCCACCCACGTGCCATGGGTTTGCATCGCTCTGGTCTGACTTGCTAGAAATGGCCCATTCGAGCATTCCTCCTTAGCTTGACCTAGAGGCGCTTTAAGTTCCTCCTGGGCCATGTTTTTCATGTAGGCCAAGCATCCAAAACAACCCAAAAGGATATCCAATGGGCCTGGCTAAGGTAGATCCAGTAGAGTCTACCGAACGCATTATAGGTGCTTTTTAAGTATACTAGCTTAATATTCATGTGTTGTCATGAAATAACTTTCATTGACAAACAACAACACATTAAATATCTCACTTTTAATAGTCCCATTTTCTTGTTACAATGACAAAACAATACAAACAAAAAGAGTTCCCACTTGTCCATGATTTGAATCTGGGTTGCCGAATTAAATATAGAAAGGATCATGTCACCACACAGAGATGAGTTCCTTCAACAACAATGCCTTCAGAAAGGAAGCGGTGCTCAATCGCCGCCGTCACTAGATCCAATATTAGAATCTAGATATTCACCCTGAAGAACCAACCTAAGCATATCTAAGCAATGCCTTCAACAAGGTAACGATGTAGAACATCGCCGTTGTCAGGGATAACAAACACATGTCAGACCTAGGCTTTCACCCCGGAGCTTGAGACTAGGTGCTTGAGTAGCACCACCGTAGATGTCACTTATGTGTTGTCACCACACTTTTCCATGATCCAACGGGTACATGTGATGTGTGATCATCGCTGCTACATAATCATCCCTCCGCGTCAAGTAATTGTCCATATTTTACAACTCTACGCCGAAGTCAACCTCCAGATATAGGTGGAAGGAACCTCGTGAAGACCTTTAGCGACTACAATAATCTACAGAGAGTCCGGTGTCATAGGCTGAGTGGCGTAGATGATTGACTGCTCCAATACCAGAGAGATGAACACCACCACCATCAAAGCAACTCCGACGCATCGACCCAAACGGACACACGTTTTGTCCGCTTTTTTTTTGTTTGGGTCGATATCCCGCTCGGTGTCCGCACTGTTTTTGGTTTGAGTCGGTAGTGCGCACAACACGCGGACCCATATTTTCCTGCGTGGTTGGCTTGTCACCGTTTTTCATCAAATATACATACATTTTGCATAGTCTCACAAGCAAATAAATATAGCAAAGTTCCACAAACCAAATAAATATATCATAGTTTACTAGCCGAATAAAAATTAAATTATCTCAAATTTATTTTTAAAAAAGATACATCTAGTGGTTGCCAACATGAGCCCACATATGCTCAACCAAATCATTTTGCAGCTGAATGGGAGTTTCTCAATCACACATTTGATGATGAAATTGGGTGAACTGTGCAAACGTTACCGCTCCTCCTTCATGCTCAGGCACAACATTGTCACCCTGAAACTGAAACACTTGGTCGTATATACGTTTCGAGTGCTCATCCTCTACGATCATATTATGCATGATCACACAAGCATTCATCACCTCCCACAACTTCTTGGTGCTCCAAGTTCTAGGAGGATACTGAAACGATGCCCCATCGAGATTGCAGAACACCAAAGGCACGCTCGACACCCTTCCTAGCACTCTCTTGCTCTTGGGAAAACCCTTCCTCTTCTCTCCGATAGGGTTGGAGATTGTCTTCAAAACAGTGGTCCACTAAGGATAGATATCGCCGGCTAGGTAGTATCCTTTGTTGCAGTTGTGGCCGTTGATGCTAGCATTTACCGGCGGGTAGTTTCCTTCGGCAAGCCTTGCAAACACCGGCGACCGTTGAAGTACGTTGATATCATTGTGTGATCTTGCCATTTCGAAGAAAGAGTGCCATATATAGATCTTGTGACGCCACGGCCTCAAGTATGATAGTTCAAGCTCTAACATGGCCCCTGTACTGCCCTTGTCAAGCAGACGGGTAATTCTTTCACTCCTAGTGCATGCAGTCTATGTTGCCAAGCATCATGAGAAAGCCCCTTTTGGCATTCATCGCCAACAAGCAGGTTGTATATTCAGCAGTTGGCTCTCTCAAGTACTCAGCGCCAAACACTGCAATTATAGCCTTGTAGAACCTGTACATGGACTCTAGGCACGTAGACTCGCTCATACAGATGTACTCGTTAATGAGATCACTGAGCACTCCGTATGCAAGCATCCGGATAGCTGCAGTGCATTTCTGATAAGAGGAGAAGCCAATCTTTCCAAGGGCATCCTTTTGCACTCGAAATACTTATCGTATCTGACCACCCCCTCTTGAATACGGTTGAAAACATGCCTAGAGATACGAAAACGATACTGGAATTGGTGATGTTTGAAGAGCGGGTTGTCTGTCTCAAAGTAGTCCTTCTAAAGAAAGAAATGGCCGCTCTCTTGGATGCGATTCAACATGGGAGTGTGCCGCGGGATCGAGCCCCGGACTAACAGCCGCTGCCTATTAAGGTGGTCATGGACCAACACGGTAACCGCAATCTCCTCATCATCGGATGAGGAATAGTCGGAGTCGCAGAGAAAATTGTGGAAAAAGAACTCATTGACAGAGTCCATTTGTACCTTGGGGGAAAAATGTCGAACAACCTGCGGGAGTTGTTGAAGAAGCTGACCGTCGAAGAGACGCGTGCCTCCCCTGGACCAGGTAGCTGGCCTGGCGGCGTCCGACGAGCGTGGCGGCGTCAGACAAACGAGCTGGCCGGGGCCTCAGGGCGACGTCGGGGTGGGGGTGGTAGGAAGCAACGGTGGCCCGACGGCGAGCCGGTGGTGGTGGAGATGTAGGAGGTGGCGGTGTGCAGGGAAGGTGTGTGGGTGCGGACTACTTGCAGGGACACCGGAACTAGGCGGCGGCGACGACGGGGTGGGGCGGGCGATGATACGTCCCCAACGTATCTATAATTTTTGATTGTTCCATATGCTGTTATATTATCATTCTTGGATGTTTTACAATCATTTTATAACAACATTATATCATTTTTGGGACTAACCTATCGACATAGTGCCTAGTGCCAGTTGTTGTTTTTTTGCTTGTTTTTAACTTCATAGAAAATCATTACCAAACGGAGTCCAAACGCAACGAAACTTTTTGGAGATTTTTTTTGGACCAGAAGACACCATCACAGAGGGGTTTGTCATCCTCATTGGTGCCTCTCTGATGATGCGTGAGTAGTTCATTATAGACATACATGTCCGTAGTTAGTAGCTAGATGGCTCGCTCTCTCTCTCTCTCTCTCTCTCTCTCTCTCGATTCTCAATACAATGGTCTTTTGGAGATCTATTTGATGTAACTCTTTTCGAGGTGTGTTTGTTGGGATCCGATGAACTTTGTGTTTATGATCAGATCTATTTTATCCATGAAAGTTATTTGAGTTTTGATCTCTTATATGCATGATTGCTTATAGCCTCGTATTTCTTCTTCGAATATTTGGTTTAGTTAGGCCGACTAGATCGATTTTTCTTGCCATGGGAAGAGGTGCTTTGTGATGGGTTCAATCTTACGGTGTTCAATCCCACTGACAGAAGGGGACATGACACGTGTGTATCGTTGCTATTAAGGATAACAAGATGGGGTCTATTCCTACATGAATAGATCTTGTCTACATCATGTCATCGTTCTTATTGCATTACTCCGTTTCTCCATGAACTTAATACACTAGATGCATGCTGGATAGCGGTCGATGTGAGGAGTAATAGTAGTAGATGCAGACAGGATTCGGTCTACTAATCTTGGACGTGATGCCTATATAATGATCATTGCTTGGATATCGTCATAATTATTTGAAGTTTTATCAATTGCCCAACAATAATTTGTTTACCCGCAGTATGCTATTTTTCTCGAGAGAAGCCACTAGTGAAATCTACGGTCCCCGGGTCTCTTCTTTATCATATTTGCTTTCCGATCTATTATTTGCCTCTTTTATTTTCAGATCTATTAATCCAAAAACCCGAAAATACCTTCCTGCATTTTTTTGTTATTTATTTTATTTCGTGTTTCCGCGAGATCTATTTATCCAATCTACTACAAATTTATCTATCTTTTACCCGGGAGGGATTGACAACCTCTCTTACACGTCGGGTTGCAAGTATTTGTTCTTTGTATGCATGTACCGATTACATAGTGTTGCGTCGTTCTCCTACTGATTCGATAGCCTTGGTCTCATCACTGAGCGAAATACCTACCGTAGCTGTGCTGCATCAACCTTTCCTCTTTGAGGAAATATCGACGTAGTTCAAGCCGCATCAGGCGAGGGCTTGCTGTCGGCAGGGGCGGACCTACGTTGGAGCCTGTGGGGGCAGCTGCCCCCACTCGTTTTTTCCATTCGCTTATACGTGTTTGCTGCCTATACTTGTGTGCCCCCACTAGGACGAGTACTCTGCCCCCACTCAGCCCGATTCCTTGCGTATTTTCAAAAGCCCATTTACTTTAAACTGTGAAGAAAGTAAAGAAATAGCCCAGAAAGAAATAGGATGTTGCAGCGTCTAGCCTGCAAGTCTGCAGATTGCATTGTTGGCTTGGCCAGCGGCTCGCTCAGATTTCCTCGTGCATACACGCACCCAGTACACGAGACGGCCAAAGCCCCGAACTTGCCGCTCGCAGCCGCCGGCTCGCTCCAACTCCGGCGGCCACTGTTGACTTGCCTGTATCCGTCCCTTGCGGCCTTGCACGACGTCACCGTCGCACAAACCGGTCACCAAAACCCGATACTGTAAGTTCCCTCTAATTGACATCAAGGTGAGCCGTATAACACATCTTATAAAAACTAATGTTGAAATTCAACTGTTTGCAATTTCAATCTAGGCCTTGCACGTGTGATGCCAGTTTTGTGTATAATTCATTCGTTTGTCCCTGCCTTTCTCCTTTTGAAACCGAGATGAGCCATATAAAACATCAAAATATGTGTATAGTCCATCAATTTGGATAATTAGGTCAATTCAACTGTTCAATCATTTTTTGTGTCACATACAAATTTTAATATGAAAATTTCTACTTAAGGGTAATATTGGCTAGTTCAGACTCATAGGCTCCAATTTGTTTGAATCAACTATTATAAAAAATTCTAACAATCATTCATTTGTGCACGCAGACACATCAAATGTGATATTCATATTGATGCAAACACACACATACATCAAATGTGATATTCATATTGATGCAAATCATTGTCTCAAATTTTTATTTTTTTTTCACTTCACAATGAACTTGATATCTTGTGAAGAACGAGGTGATCATGCCCAAAATTTTAGTTTATACCAATACTTGCCTTGCTAGTTCGTAAATATTCCCATATATTTTGCCCCCTCTCAATTTTTTTCCTGGGTCCGCCCCTGGCTGTCGGCGGGTGGAAGACAATGGCCAATGTGCCACCGACTGGCGGACCAGGGGGAAGAGTAGGCGCGCGGCGCGCGCGGCCGTTTCGTCTCCGTGCCGACGCAAATGAGTCCTTAATTTGGTCCATGAATGGGTCGGCAGACCGCATTTATCTGGGTCGACGCGTTGGACCGACTTTTCTGTCCGCGGCAATCCAAACAAATGCGTGCTGACGAAATGGGTAGACGCGTTGGAGTTGCTCTCAAGGGATCAACAATCCCACATTGGACCCACTCTTAAACTCCAGGGCATGGTGGCGCCATCATCACGCTGGAGCAAGCCAGAAGCACGACCTACATGCAATGCCCCACCATACAACCCCATGACCTTCCCTCCCGGCACCTTCGGCGGCAAGAGGGCCCGCCGCCACTGCGATAACTGCTGTCTATTGGTGAGGACTACTCGGGGCCGGCATGCAGATGTGTTTCCTCGAGAGATGCTAGACACACGGGATTACTACAGGGGGATTTAAGTGGTGGTTAAGAGTGATTGGTTGAAATTTGATAAAGTGAGACAGGCCCACCAGCGAAAATTGGTGTGTGTGTGTGTGGGTGGGGGGGGGGGGGCACGCATCAGGGTCCGTGGGTTCTGAGGACTGAGTTAGCAACGAAATAGAGGATTATCTACATTGCATAGAATGTTTTCTGGATCTTACAGTACCAATTTTGGAGTTCTCGTTTTATGCCCATCCCGTCCCTCATTCCCAGTACTTTGAGCACCTATTTTTTATCAACTTTCTTTTTGTCACAACCAAACCATTTTATTTGTAGAGAAATTAACCACTTCCTCCTATGCAAAATAATGTCGCACTTTTGAACTTAGGGGGTAGTTACATTCTTGTGAACTCGAATAGAATGAAATAAAATCTCGCAGTGAACCTCTGACGCAGTTCAGTTCAGAGTGAACTACGCCTAGTCACCAGGTCAGAGCGAGCTAAGCTTAGGTATGGATGGTATGATCTTCAGTTGAGTCGGAGCTTAGCTATGACCTGGGCATCAAGGTCAGCTTCAACCGCAGCAACCGTAGTTTGATCTTCTTGGGCTTGAGCAGCTGCGCCGTGCCATCTCTGCAGGCCCTTCCGGACGTTCTCGCCGTCGTCCGTGCGGTCGCGGAAGGTCTCCAAGTCGTCGTTCATGTTGGTGATGATGGACACGAGCAGCTCCCTCTTCCAATCCTCGATACGCGCGAAATCGCAGTACTTCTCGCCGAACTCGTACATTTTCTCAGGATCCACGCCGGCGATGTCGTGGGTGTACTTCTTCGGCACGCCGGCTGCCTCCCTGGCCCGGTAATACTCCTCCACGGACCGCAGCATCTCCTCCTCCGGCGGCAGCGCCCGCCGGCCGGACAGCACCTGCGCGACCCACTTCCCCTGCGCCTCGAAGAACCACGGCACGATGACCTTCCTCGGTATGCCGACGAAGGAGAGCGATGGCGCCAGGGACGGCGGGAACACGTGCTCGAACAGCGGCCCCACGCGGTTGTCGTCGACGGTGACCGCGCCACCCGTGTCCAGGAACGTGAACGAGTAGGTGTACCCCGTGCAGTACATGACAGTGTCGGCGGCGACGGAGGAGCCATCGGCGAACGCCACGCGGTCGTCGGCGTACAGGTGGTCTATCTGCGGGTGGAGGTGCAGGTTGGCGTGGTTCGCCAGCATCTTGGACATCGCCGGCGTCATGGCCTCCTCCACGGACTTGGCGGTGAGGTGCACCTCCTTGGCGACGCGGCGGAGGTCCAGCGCGATGTCCTTGCCGCTGTCCCCGCACCCGACCATCACCACCACCTCGCCGCGGAACGGCTCCGGCGTCCGGTACGAGTGGCTGTGCAGCTGCCTCCGCCGCCAGTCCTCCATGCCGTTGATGCTCGGGAGCTTCGGCTGCGAGTAGTGGCCGGTGGCTACGACGACGGCATCGAACACCTCCTCCTTCTCCTCCTCGTCCGTGGCCGTGCCACCGAGGTGCACGGTCCTCACAGCCCATTGATGCGTCGACGACGTGGGCACGGCCGCGACGCGCGTGACCCTGGTGTTGAGCCTGACGGCGTCAGCAAGCCCGAACGCGTGGCAGAACTCCCGAAGGTAGCAGTACACCTCGCGGTGGGTCGGGAAGCGGCGCGGGTCGCGGCCGGCGACGTCCTCCCTGGGGAAGAACTGGAAGTCGGAGAAGCCCATGGCCTCCCGCGGGCTGATGAGACGGAGGCAGGCGTACATGCTGCTGTGCACGCGCACCGGCGCGGCCCCGGCCTCGAGCAGGCCGTCATCGTCGGTCCTCGGGTCGTACAGCCACTGCCCGCCGGCGTCGCCGCTCTGCTCCATGACCGTCACGACGTGGCCCTCTCGCCGCAGCTCGCGCGCCGCCGCCATACCGGCCATGCCGGCTCCCACGACGCACACATTCTTCGACTCTAGCTGCAGCGGCGGCTCAGCTGAGACCATTCCGATCACCACGCACGCGCCCAGGAGGGAGTTTATGCAAAGTTTGGAGACGTGCGACTGAGCGAGCGTATTGAATGCTTGGCTTATATAGGAGCCGAATACTAACGTTTAATTTTATTTTGCTGGCACTTTGGTAGTGTGAAGCTAGTGCATCGACTGATGAACCGACAAGACGAATCCAGGTCCAGACTTGTTAGGTAATCTGTTGCTGCTCCATTTAGAAATAAAGGAGCTCTCGATGATTAGCTCAATCCCAACTACTGTACTACTCTGTTTGTGCGATCTGCACAGCGAGACAATAGGTGACCTACACCAAGAACATAGCGGAAAATGATAAATAGATGCTCCATTTTCCTCCTGGTTTCTTAGATTATCCCCGGTCACAAGACATCACACGCAGGCCACCAATCTATCATTTACCCGTCAAGTCGACGGCGCTTTAATAATGCCAGTATAATAATGTATGTGAATGATGCACGCGGGCTACGAGCACATGCTTCGTCCAGGAGCGACTTTTTTGGGGGGCAAATCCATGGGCGATTTGATTTCAACCATGCAAGTGCAGGATCATTCGTCGGTATTATTTCTCATAAATAACCCAATTTTGGATTTTAAGCACCTCAATGTACCTCCAAAAACTTGCTGGTAAGTCTGGCATTGAGATGCAACCATGAACGTTTGCGTGATGCAGAAGGATGGTTGGGTGGTGCCGATGGTTGCGCATCACATTTAGCTGTTAAAATCGTGGAAAAGTGATGATGACAACACATAAAGGCGTTGATGGTGGTGCTACTCGAGTAATCAAGCTCGAGACTTGGTTGAAAGCCTAGGTCCAACCCGAGTTGGTTAGGGCATCTCCAACGCCGATCCTCAAACTACCCGCAACCGTCCGGACCGATCAGTCTGGACATGTTTACCATCCAATGCGGATGTAATTTTTCCTGCAAACCGAAAACTAGCTTGGGGGGAGGGGGGGTGAGAGGGCTTTGCGGGCATCCGGACCGCAGCCATGTCAGACAACTATGGCCAATAGTACAATTCTTTGTTTATCTTTTTCCTTCACAGTCTCCACATTACTAAATAGTATAACGGGGCCAGTTAGGAGCCTCCATAGCGATTTGAGATCCTTAACCGTCCGATTCAGCGTATAAACGAATCAGATCATTCCAACCTCACACAGTTTTCCGTCGCGCCTCATTCGCTCGCTAAAACCGGCCGAAGTCGAACCAATGTCAAAAGGGCCGCTGCGCCGCAGACTTATTTTGGTGCCTTCTGATGCTCCGGGCTGCAGTGGGCCGTTAGGCCATGTGGTAACTTTTTCTTTTCTTTTCGTGAGGCCGACCGCACTTTTGATCCGTGGCGCTACAGCCGTATTTAATGATCAAAAGTAGCGCTGTAGCTGCGCCTACCCCTCTACTACACAGCATCTGCCATTGCAAGGCTACAACGAACAATGACACATACCAGATACCACACACATACGACCGACCACGTGTTCAAATGCCTTAGCAAATGGTATGCATAAACAAAACAAATGCACAATGACATTCCAGTGTTGACTTAGATGGCATTATCATCCGTCTCAGTTTTGCAACTTATACCTAAAGTTTCAATATTGCCCAACTATTTATAGAAGTAGATTCAATTTTTTCTTTTCTGTGATGTTTTTCTCATACATTTATATTGTCCTTCCAATAGAATGCGTGGGCGCAGCAACGCGCGCCTTTACGTTCTAGTAATACATGATAGGAGAGCACTTCAGTAGACCAAGAAATGAGTTCACGTCTTAAATGGAGATTGCATATTTAATCACGGGGATATGACCTGTTATATAGTTCTCTATCAAGACCATATAAGCACACTAAATAATAAATATAACCACTCACAAAATGTGCTAAATGAAGCAATGTAACCACTACAAAATGACATCTAACTATATATATTGTCCGAAGTATACAACAATAAATAAAAATGTTAGGTCAGAAATGAAGCAAGTGGCAACAACAAATCCTCCACAAATTCTATATACTAGAGGTTGCCGCGCACTGTTTCACTCATGGAATTAACTCTCTTTTTCCTTAGCATGTCATTGCAGTTGATTTTGTCATTTTGATTCTATCTATCTTGGCTTGGATTTCAATTATGTTCCTACCATACTTTCTTTTCGTTCGTATGTCGTGTTCGGCTATTGTTTAAAATTGTATTTGTTTTAAGAGGAGAGTGGAATTGATTGATGGGTGGTTGTGGTGTTCTTCACGTTTCATCGTCAGCGGCAGCTGGTGGTGCTTGTGTGATCCCCCCGAGTGCTCTTATTCCATGTTAAACCATGGAATTTGCTACTACAACACTTATATGGGCCGGCCAATTGTAACACCCTCGATGCGGCTATATCTCCCACGTGTCGAGGCACGACTTAGAGGCATAACCGCATTGAAAGCAATGTCGCAAGTGAGGTAATCTTCACACAATCCATGTAATATATAAAGGGGAAAGATACATAGTTGGCTTACAGTCGCCACTTCACACAAGTACATAAATAACATCCATCATACAGATTACACTCAAGATCCGACTACGGTACCAAAAATGAAAGAAGACTACCCCAAATGCTAAATAGATCCCCGGATCACCCCAACTGGGCTCCACTACTGATCATCTGGAAAAGAAACATAGTAACGGCCACGTTCCTCGTCGAACTCCCAAGTGAGCTCGGTCGCGTCATCTGCACTGGCATCGTTGGTACCTGCAACTGTTGTGATAATATCTGTGAGTCACGGGGACTCAGCAATCTCACACCCGCGAGATCAAGACTATTTAAGCTTAAAGGTGGGAAAGGGGTTGTGAGGTGGAGCTGCAGCAAGCGACTAGCATATGGTGGCTACAACGCAAAAGAGAGCGAGAAGAGAAGGCAAAGCACGGTCGTGAATCTAGAAATGATCAAGAAGTGATCCTAGAATGAAAGTGCGTTATATCGACTAGAGGGGGGGGTGAATAGGCGATTTTTATGAAATTCTTCACTGAGGAATTTGCTCGTGAGGAAATTCCTTAGCGAAGAAATACTAGCAGCGGAATAAGTACTCAGAAGTAAACATAACAGATTACATGCATGGTCATCATGATGAAATGAAGACAAACACAGAGTACAGAAAGCGTATGCACAGGATAACTCTAGATGAAGACAAACAGACTGAAGAAATTGAACTGAGGAATTTGTGAAAGTCTTCAGTCAAAGTCTTCAAACACAGATATGAACAAACAGACAACACAGTAATGAGGAAATGAAAGTGTTGAGGAAATGGAACCAGTAAGCTTGGTGAAGACAATGATTTGGTAGACCAGTTCCAACTGATGTCTCAGTTGTACGTCTGGTTGGAGCGGTTGAATATTTAAACTCGAGGACACACAGTCCCGGACACCCAGTCGCTGAGCACGCAGCTCAGGACACCAAGTCCTCACCGTATTCTCCTTGAGCTAAGAACACACAGTCCTCGCCCAATCACTCGTGGTAAGTCTTCAGGTGACTTCCAAACCTTCACAGACTTGGTCACTCGGCGATCCACAATTCCTCTTGGATGCTCTAGACCTTGACGCCTAACCGTCTGGAAGAAGCACAATCTTCAAAGGTAACAAGCGTCGGATCCACGCAGGATCAATCTCTTCAGTGATGCTCAATCACTTTGGGTTTGTAGGTGTTTTGGGTTTGGGTTCGGATTTTCCTCACTTGATGATTTTCGCTCAAAGTCCTCGGAGGATGGGTTGCTCTCAAATGACAAGTGTCAAGTTCTCGCGGAGCAGCCAACCAACTAGTGGTTGTAGGGGGCGGCTATTTATAGCCTAGGGAGCAGCCCGACATGATAAGACATAAATGCCCTTCAATGATATGACCGTTGGATGGATAAGATATTTTGGGACAGCTGGCGCGTAGCACAGCAACGGTCGGAAATTTGGATTACAAATTCCTCAGGGCTATCATGTTCCTCACTATGTAGGCAATTCGCACTGGCGAATTCCTAACTCCTCAGTCAGAGCAAAGTCCTCAGTGACCAGAAGAACTGCGTCTCTGTCACTGAAGAATTTGACTGAACTGTATGAGATTTCCAATGGCTTCACTCGAAGGGATTGGTAGGTGTAGGATTTGAGTTGAGCGTCACTTGGAAATATCTCCTTAGTATTTCCTCGACCCCCTTTAACAGTACGGTGTTTCCTATGACTCAAGAAAGAGAAAATGAAACTACGAAAACAAAAGTCTTCACGCTTCATGTTCCTCGAATGAATACCAAGTCTTCAGGGTTACACCAATTTTTTCACTTTCAAAGTCTTCAGAAAGTCTTCAGAATATCAAAGTCTTCAGTCGAAGAACTTCATTTTTAGGGGTCGACTTTCACTGTAAATATCAAACTCCTCATAGACTTATAGACATGTGTACACTCATAAACGCATTAGATACTTAACCTATAAGTCTTCAATACACCAAAATCACTAAGGGGCACTAGATGCACTTACAATCTCCCCCTTTTTGGTGATTGATGACAATATAGGTTAAGTCTTCAACGGGGATAAATATATGAAGTGTAGAAACTAATATTGAGGAATTTGATTGCAAGATATAGAAGAGCTCCCCCTGAAGTTGTGCATAGTGAGGAATTTGCTTTTGAAGCAATGCACACTTGAAGAGTTAAATCATGGAGATCTCTCCCTATATCTTGTAATTCATACACGCATTTGATATATGATATGAAGAATTTGAAATGCATGATGAAATATGGTGCCTGATGCAATTCAGCATGCGTGCGATAACATTAATGAGGAATAAGCATGCAAAGTAGCGCATCAAAGTATCAGTGCTCAAGCATGTATCGAAGTATCAGAGCATAGTGCAACAAAAGTATCAGAGCACCGAGCACCATAGGGTTTAAGATTACAACTCGATCCAATAAAAATTTCGGAAGAACGAGAGTTGCAACTTAAAAAAATATGCCCTTATTATAGACCCGCTTGAAGACTAACTCAGATTTCTCCCCCTTTGTCATCAAATGACCAAAAGGATCGAAACTGAGGACTAACGCCCCTGAAGATATTCAAGTTGATGGAGGAGCGCCAGTGTTGTTGGGGTCGGTTGTTGAAGTAGGGCCTGCTGCAGTGTCGTCCAAGTCTTCATTTTCATCAGTGTCGCGCGATGAAGAATATGAACTGGCCACCAGAGAAGGAATCTTGACCTTCTTGTATTTCTTCGGCGGAGGGGCCGACCAGGCAAATTCTTCTTTGAGGCCCATGTTCTCCAAATCTTCAGCACTATATACTTGAGACAGAACAGCCCAGGTGCGGTTGAAGGTTTCATGAAGGTAGTAATGGTTTTTCTTCACTGCATTATGTGTGGCAGTCATGTTGTGAAGAATTGAACCAAACTGACGCTTGACCCATTTGTGATTGCGATCAACCTTTTGATGAAGACTGAGGAGTAACTCACGATCAGTCATCACCCTGGGTGCTGTGGCTTGAGGATTTTGCTTGGCAGTGTTAGCAGCAGAGTCATGTGTGGCAGAGTCATCATTGGTGGAATAAGAAGCAGCCTTGTGAAATTGACCATCCAATGGACGAATGCCTTCATCTATCACAGCAGTGGCCTTGCCCTTTTCATCAGCTGAGGAAAATGTCCTTTTGAGGACTTCAATAGGAGGCAAGTAGCTGCAGTGGTTGAGAGTTTCAGCCTTGTAGTTGAGTGAAGACCTTGTCCTGATGAATCTCATAATCCAAGGTGCATAAGGCTTCAGCTCAAATGGTGACATAGCAATGTTGGCCAGAGTCCTCATGAAGAAATCATGGAAGTTTATGGGAACGCCATGTATGATGTTGAAAAGCATATTCTTCATGATGCCAACAATTTCTTCATCAGAAGAATCATGTCCTTTGATGGGACTTATTGTCTTCGTCAGAATGCGATAGACAGTCCTAGGCACATACAACAATTCCTTGACGAGGAATTTGGTACGAGGTGATTGCCCTGGCTTCAGAGGCTTCATGAGTACTTGCATATAGTGATCTGACAGTTCAGGTTCATCATACACGCAACGCGCATCTTCAGTGGGTGGACTAAGAGAAAGGCAGCGAAGCAATTCAGTTGCTGGGGCCTTGTAGTGAGTATTTTCAGTCATCCAGTCCAGAACCCATGAATTGACATCTTCAGAGTTGCCAGTGATGTGCAGTGTAGCATAGAACTGAAGAATGAGTTCTTCATTCCAATCGCATATATCAGTGCAGAAATTAAGCAGCCCAGCGTCGTGAAGAACACTGAGGACTGGCGTGAAGCACGGCATAGATTCCATATCCACGTGAGGAATATGTGCATGGTCGAAGACTTTATCTTTGTTGAAAAGTACTGAGGAATAGAAATTTGCTTGGCTGGCTGTCCAGAAACGCCTCTTCCTTATGCGAGCAGAGTCATAAGAATTGTAGTCAGTGAAGAATACGTGCTCGCCATAGAAGTCTTCAGCCTTGAATTTATGTTTCCTTGAGAATGGATCCTTTGGCCTTGGCAGAGGAGTGTCAGTGAGTTGCATCACAACCTCAGGAATCACAAGCTCAGGTTCTTCAGGCTGAGGAATTTCAGGATTTTCCTCAGGTTCAGTCACCTTTTCTGTTTCAGCAGCAGTTTCTTTAGCACTAGTGGCTGGAATTTCTTCATTCACAGATGCAGTGGGATGAGTTTCTTCAGAGCCCATTTGAACAATTTGTGCAGGGGAGTGAGGAATTTGCTGCAGTGGGGTGAAGAGTGGGGAATTTGGATGCTGACTTTCCCAAAAGTCATCATTCATCACTGGAGTTGTGCTTCCAATATCCACGTCTTCATCATCAATTTCTTCAACACCAGCCTCTTCAGCGTCAAACTGAGGCATTGGTGATGAGACCATTGGGTTGAAGGGATTGCATCCGCTTCAATTTCTTCATCAATCTGCTCTGATGAAGCAGCAGATTGAGTTTCTTCATCTGATCCACTAGGGATCTCATAATCGTCAACAAAAGGAACAAGGTCCTTTGATGGCATGGAGGAGATAGGAATGGCATCAATTGGATTAGCAAAAGAGCTTGTCATTGGCTTCATCTTCTTGGGAGCTGAAGATTCTGAAGCAGCTGATGCCTTCCTTTTCTTCACAGCAGCTCGCTCTGCAGCCTTGGTTTTCTTCACATCTAAGGCAGAGGGAAGAATTGGAGTTGGAGTTGGTGCAGGTGGAGCTGAGGAATCTGGTTCATTTTCTTCAGGCACAACTGATGCAGTTGCCCTGGTTTCTTCATTTTCTTCAGGCGCACCACTAGTGGATGCCCTGGCAATTTCATCAGCGGCTGGAGCAGAGTCATCAGCCTTCGAACTAGCATTTTCTTCAGCAGCCTGAACTTCATCAGCGGTGCTGGCATGTTCTTCAGTTTGCTGAACAGATGCTTCAGCTTGAGGAATTTGTGTCGAGGCTTCACCTTTGGTGAAAGTATTAGTTAGCCTCACAAATCTGACCTTGGCTCCTTTCCAATCAGCATAGTAGGAGTCAAATTTGTCGCTGAGGGCTTTGATGTCAGCTTGCATCTTGACAAGTTCTTCAGTTGTCATCTTGACAACGTTTTTCTTCAGCAGCTTCTCTTTGCGGTACTGGGATTTCTTGATCTCTCTGGCCCTGTCGTATTTCCACTTCTCCTCTTGGATGAAGTGAGTCAACATGTGACTTTGGCCAGGTGTCAGTTTGAAATCAGACATAGGAGTGTCAGGATCCTTGTGCCAGAGATCAATATAGTCTAGGATCGCCCTTGGATCCAAAAGCAGGGGCACAGGTGTGCCTTTGGCTTGAGCAGCCCTTTCTTGGCGGTCCCTGATGATTTCAGTGAGTTCTTCTTCATTAGCATCATCATCATCAGATGGAACAGAGAAGACCACTTGCTTCTTAGGACTTGGGCAAGTGCCGCGTCCAGCGGTAGCCTTTTTCTTCAGCAACGACGGTCCAGCTGAGGATTTTGGTGCAGCTGAGGAACTAGCTGAGACACCAGAGGCAATAGAGATGCCAGTTGTCCTTTGGCATGATGCCAGATGCACAGGAGCTGAGGACTTTGTCGAAGGTGCTGAGGACTTTGGTGGAGCAGGAGCAGCATGAGGAATTTGCTTTGAAGATTTTGAAGATTCTGGCCGTGAGGGCGCAGCTGAGGAACTTGGCCGTGAGGGCATTGAAGGTGAAGCACTTGGCTTACAAGCGGGCTTCTTTAGCATTGCTTTCTTCGGCTTGACAGAAGCCTCAGTGGCAGCAGCAGCAGCAGATTCTTCATTAAATTTCCTCACTTCCTCTTGTGCTTGCTTTTGCAGTTTGCGCTGGCGCTTGGCCCATTCTTGAGGAAATTCCTCACCTCTTCTGATGCTAGAGGGATCAGCTACTTGGCCAGGTGCCAAAGGAGGTCTTGGGCATGGAGGGTTTACTGCAAATTTCTTCATATATTTGGGAGTGACGTATCTGTACTCCCTCCACTCACGTGCCCATCTCCGTTCAATCCTTTGGATGCGCACCTTGCGCTGATTTTTGTCTTCTTTACCAAATTTGGATTCATCAGGCGTGCAATAATCAGCATAAATGTCCTCAGGGATTTCAAAAGCAGTCATGACCTCAGGCTTCTTTCCTCCTTTCTGTGGCCTCTTTCCTTCAGCCATTTTCTTCAGATGAGGAATTTGAACAATGGAATTCTTTGAAGAAGTATGCAACTTTTCTTCGAGGAACGCTGCAAATGAGTTAAGTTGATGAGAACCTAAGGATTCAGCAGCGGACATGTGTACCTGTGAACAGAGTATAGTTGCGAGGAATTTGAAGAGATCATATGCATTCTCAGAGGGTTTTTCATAAAGAACAAGTCTTGAGGAATTTGACCAGATTCGTCTTGAGGAATTTCACTAAGCGCCATATATATCTTAGGTTCCAGAGTTGAATAGATTGAAATCCACACAATTGAGGAATCTTGAAGAAATTTAGACTTAGGGAAATGAATCAAGAACAGAGAACAAGTGAGGTGTTTTGTGTGTGAGGATTTGAAGAATAAAAACACCTTTGAAGATTTTGTAGAAAAACTTCGAATCAAGGAGGGCAATAAAAATAGCTTTTTAATTACCCTGAATGAAGAACACGACGAACTGTGAGTTGGAACAGTGAAGTTCGTCAATGCAGATCTTCCACGCCCTAACTTGGCGGAGGAAGACGTCTACGACGGCGGCGGAGGTGAAGATTTCCGCTGTCGGCGCGAGTACGTCGGCGACGAGGTTGAGGCAGTGAAGCTCTTCCTCACCAGCGGCGATGGAGTAGCGGCGGCGCTAGGGTTTGGAGAGCTCGAGCGAGGGAGTGAGATCGAGCGGGGTAAAGAAGTGAGGATGGCGACGGAGGGGTATTTATAGCCGCAGTGAAAAACTGTTCGTCCGAAGATTTAGGACCAACATGCCCCTGGCCGTTCTCCTTCACTTGACATGTGTCACCCACGTACTGTGTAGTGGAGATCGTGTCAGATCGTGGGTGAGTAAAATAATCCATCGTGGGAAGCGGAACGGATTGAGCGGCAAAACCGAAAGTTTTGGATAAGATCAGTTTTAACGTTCCGTTCGCAATTTCTTCAGCTGACAAAGACACAGTGAAGAATTTGAACGAGTTTCAAATAGAACGCACATGAAGAATTTGTGAATAGACTGGATTGAGTATAGCATAGAGGGGAAGGGTCCGATCACATTCACTTAGCAGAAAAGATTCAACTTGAAGAAATAGCTATAAGTGAATGCTGTAGAGGACATGAACTCATAAGTCAATGAGGAAAAACGACGGCAAAAGTGAAGAATTTGTAAAGTTGAAGAATTTGAAAAACTGAGGAATTTCAAAATTTGAGGAAACTCAAATTGAAGATTTTCAACCTTTTGTGGTGGCGTGACCCACCGTATAAGAATGATGATTTCAGACACCGCGTACAATTGTCGTAGGGTTCTGAGAATCAAATTCTTCATTAATTTCCTCACACTTAGAGTGTTATTCTTCATTGATTGAAGAAAAACGTTTCTTCATGTGTTGCACATCTAAGTCATCAATTGTGCACAAGTGTTAGGATGAGTGCATTTTCAAAGTACATTCGAAGATTCTAAGATATTTAGCTCACACCGCAACTTGCTAAATCTCTTCTCATCCAAGGGCTTAGTGAAGATATCGGCTAGCTGTTCTTCAGTCTTCACATGCTCAATAGAAATATCGCCCTTCAACACATGATCACGAAGAAAATGATGACGAATCTGAATGTGCTTTGTCTTCGAGTGCTGAACTGGGTTGTGAGCAATCTTGATGGCACTCTCATTGTCACAGAGGAGAGGCACATTCTTCACGTTGACGCCATAGTCCTTGAGTGTTTGCTTCATCCATAGCAGTTGAGCACAACAAGAACCAGCAGCAATGTACTCAGCTTCAGCAGTAGACAGTGATACGCAGTGCTGTTTCTTCGAGGACCAACAGACCAAGGATCGTCCGAGGAAATGACAAGTACCAGATGTTGACTTGCGATCCACACGGTCACCAGCATAGTCAGAATCAGAATATCCAATGAGGTCAAAGTCTGAGCCCTTGGGGTACCATAATCCTAGTGTTGGTGTGTGAGCTAGATATCGAAGAATATGCTTCACAGCCGTATGGTGTGATTCCTTCGGTGCAGCTTGAAATCGTGCACACATGCAAACACTAAGCATTATATCTGGCCTAGATGCACATAAGTACAATAAAGAGCCAATCATGGAGCGGTATACCTTGTGATCGAAGTCAGTACCATTTTCATCAGTGCATAGATGACCATTTGTGGGCATAGGAATTTTGAGACCTTCGCAATCTTGCATGCCGAATTTCTTCAGGACATCCTTGAGGTATTTCTCCTGAGATATGAATATCCCATTGTGCTGTTGACGAATTTGTAGACCTAAGAAGAATTTCAATTCTCCCATCATAGACATTTGATATTCTTCACTCATCATATAGGCAAATTCATCACTATAACGTTGGTCAGTACAGCCAAAGATGATATCATCAACATATATTTGGCACATAAACAGTTCACCATCATATGATTTAGTAAAAAGAGTGGGATCGAGTGAACCGGGTGTGAAGCCTTTCTTCATGAAGAATTCCTTCAATGTGTCATACCACGCCCGTGGGGCCTGCTTGAGGCCACAGAGGGCCTTGTTAAGTCTGAAGACTTTGTCAGGATGTTTCGGATCTTCAAAACCTGGTGGTTGAGCAACATATACTTCTTCCTCAATCTTACCATTGAGGAATGCACTTTTCACATCCATTTGGTATAAGATGATATCATGATGGTTAGCATAAGCAAGTAATATGCGAATAGCTTCAAGTCTAGCAACAGGTGCAAAAGTTTCATCAAAATCAATTCCTTCAACCTGTGTGTAGCCTTGAGCTACTAGTTGTGCCTTATTCCTCACCACAACACCATTTTCATCTTGCTTGTTGCGGTAGATCCACTTTGTGCCAATGATGTTATGCTTGCGAGGATCGGGACGATTGACTAGTTCCCATACGTTGTTGAGCTTGAACTGATGTAATTCTTCTTGCATGGCCTGAATCCACTCAGGCTCCAGAAATGCTTCATCTACCTTAGTGGGCTCTGTGATAGAGACAAAAGCAAAGTGCCCATAAAAGTTAGATAGATGTGAAGCTTTTGAGCGTGTGAGAGGACCTGGTGCTCTAATGTCATCGATGATCTTCTCCACTTGCACTTCTTTTGCAACACGAGGGTGAGTTGGTTGCCGTTGAGGAATTTGATCAGCATTTTCTTCAGCATCAATTTCCTCAGCATTTTCTTCAGGTGCATCAGCTCGACGTTCTTCTCGTTCAGGAATGAATTCTTCAGCAGATTCTTCAGTAGGAATGATATCTTCAGTAGCCTTGTGCTTGATCGATTCCTCAGGTGCTGGTTCATCTAACACAGAAGGTAGGTGCTCCCTTTGCGAGCCATTAGTTTCATCGAACCGCACATCTACAGTTTCAACAATCTTGTGAAGAACATTGTTGAAGACTCTGTAGGTGTGCGAGTCCTTTCCGTAACCAAGCATGAAACCTTCATGTGCTTTCGGTGCAAATTTAGAGTTGTGATGAGGATCTCTAATCCAGCATTTAGCACCGAAGACTTTGAAATAACTCACATTGGGTTTCTTGTCAGTGAGGAGTTCATAGGCAGTCTTCTTGAAGAATTTGTGAAGATATACTCTGTTGATGATATGGCACGCAGTATCAATTGCATCAACCCAGAAACGACGAGGGGTTTTGTACTCATCGAGCATAGTGCGAGCCATCTCAGCAAGAGTCCTATTTTTGCCCTCCACGACGCCGTTCTGTTGAGGAGTATAAGGAGCAGATAATTCATGAGTAATACCAAGTTCATCAAGATAGTTATCGAGACCCGAATTCTTGAACTCAGTGCCATTGTCGCTTCTGATGTGCTTGATCTTCACACCAAAGTTGGTTGACGCCCTTGAGGAAAATCGTTTGAAGACTTCCTGCACTTTAGTTTTGTAAGAGATAAGGTGTACCCATGTGTAACAAGAGTAATCATCAACAATAACAAAGCCATATTGAGATGCTTCATTAGAGATTGAAGAATAATGATTAGGACCGAAGAGATCCATGTGAAGCAATTCGAATGGACGAGTAGTAGTCATGATGGTCTTCGCTGGATGCTTGGCCTTGGTCATCTTTCCAGCTTCACAGGCACCGCATAAGTGATCCTTGACAAATTTGACATTCTCAATGCCAATGACATGCCTTTTCTTCGCAAGTGTGTGCAGATTCCTCATGCCTGCATGACCAAGTCGTCGATGCCATAGCCATCCTTCTGAAGCTTTTGCAAGTAGGCACACGACAGGTTGTGAATCTGCAGAGAAATCAAAAATATACAAGTCTCCTCTCCTAAAGCCTTCTAAGACTTTGGATTTGTCAGCTTCCATAATCACAACACAACGATACTTGCCGAAGACAACAACCATATCAAGATCACAAAGCATTGAGACAGACATAAGATTGTATCCTAAGGACTCAACAAGCATGACTTTGTCCATGTGTCGATCCTTTGTGATAGCAACTTTACCTAGACCCAATACCTGACTTTTGCTTTTATCAGCGAAGATGATATGCTTCATGTGTGACGCTGATAAGGGAGCATCCATCAACAGATTCTTGTCACCAGTCATGTGATTTGTACATCCACTATCAAGTACCCATTCAGTGGCTTTGGGTTGATCATCCTGTAGATGAATTAGTGCAACTTACGACCTCATATACTTCAGCAGTGAAGAATATGATATCACATTTCATCAGATCAATTTCATCAAGCAGTAGAACAGATAAAACAGAGGGAGGACGTGTGAAATGAAAGTTCATTTCATCATGGTTAGCCTGCGTCCTTTCAGGCAATTTTTGTCAGGTCCCCAGCAAATTCTTCAGACGTTACAGCACGTCTGGAGACCTGACCCTGCAGAAGATATTAGTTCTTTTTCTTCACCACCCACATCTGTAGGGGTGGCAAAGAGTTCATCACTCTGCGAGCTCCATATGAGAATGGTGGCAAAGCAGCCAAACCATTTCGTTTCACATAAGAGGGGTTAGGGTAAGCATATGCATAAGCAGAGAAATTCTTCGAGGACTTGTGAACATAATAATTTGAAGAATAATGCTCATATTCATAGCCCTTGGCTCTTCCCTGCGAAACAGAGTTGTTAGCATGATGATGTTCATATGAGGACTTTGATCCATATGAGGAATTTGATCCTCTTGAGGAATTTGGTCTGTATAAGGACTTGGATCCATATGAAGAATTAGATCCGGGGTTCCTTTTCTTCACAGGTGGTGTCATGAGGACATTCACCTGAAGACTTTCAAGGCAATTTTTGGGAACCCAGATTTTCTTCATAGGGGAACCGTTCCTGCAGTTAGTGCCAACATATCTAGCAAATACTTCACCATTCTGATCTTTGAACAGTTTATAGTTGGAGTCAAATGACTCATCAGAAGTATGAGAAGATTCACATGTATAGCCAGATAAATCAGATGGATCAACTGGAGGTCCCTTTGCAGCAACCCATGAGGTTTTGGGGTACTGCTCAGGCTTCCAATAAGTACCATCCGCATTGAGTTTCCTCTCAAGGGCAATACCCTCTTTCCTAGGGTTCCTGTTGAGGATCTGCTTTTTAAGCACATCACAAAGAGCCTGATGCCCTTTGAGGCTTTTGTACATGCCTGTCATGTACAATTCCTTCAGCCCTGCATCGTCAGTGATACTAGCAATGTCCTCAGATGAGGAATTAGTGATAGCAGAGACAGGTGAAGAATTTGTAACATTTGAAGCATTTGAACATTCAGGTGAAGAATTAGCAGATTCTCGTTCAATGCATTTTAAACATGGAGGAACAAATTCTTCCTGAGCAGCGCTGATTTGTTGAGCAAGTAATGAATCGCGCTCCTTCTGAAGATCTTCATAACTCATTCTTAGCTTCTCAAGATCTTGCTTCTTTTGAAGATATTCATAAGAAAGCTTCTCATGATCAGATAAGAGAGTGTTATGATGATTTTGAAGGTTGTCAAACTTAGACTGAAGTCTCTGAAGATTTTCAGTCAAGGCCGTAGAGCGATCCATTTCTTCACCCAACATATCATCACTTTTGTCTAGCATGTTTTGAACCTTTTCAAAAGCCTTATGTTGTTGCACAGCAATCTTAGCAAGTTTAGAGTAGCTAGGCTTAAGATTTTCATCAGATTCATCATCACTAGATTCAGAGGAGGCGTATTTGAGTACCTTGGCACCCTTTGCCATGAAGCAATAGGTGGGAGCGTAGTCATCACTGCCTTCATCAGCCTTGTTGGTGAGATCACTTTCTTCAGCGTTGAAGATAGATTTGCTGACGAATGCAGTAGCGAGGGCTAGGCTCGCCACACCCGACTCAGAATCATCAGATTCTTCTTCTGCTTCATTTTCTTCAGATTCAGCCTCAGAGTCCATTTCCTTGCCAATGAATGCCCGAGCCTTCTTGGAGCTGCTCTTCTTGTGAGATGAAGATTTTGAGGATTTTGATGATGAGAATTTTGAGGACTTCTTCTTTTTCTTCGCATCATCCGAACTGTAATCCTTGTATTTCTTCTTCTTTGATACCTTTTCCCACTGAGGACAATCTTGAATGTAGTGTCCTGGCTTCTTGCACTTGTGACAAAGCCTCTTCTTGTAGTCACTGGATGAGGAATCATTGCTTCTTGAGGGTTTTCCAAAGCGACCACGTCTTGAGAACTTCTGGAATTTCTTCACTAGCAGAGCTAGATCATGACTCAGTTCTTCAGGGTCACCAAGGCTGCTACCAGAGTCTTCATCTTCGGATTCTGATACTACCTTGGCCTTCAATGCACGTGATCTGCCATAGCTCGAACCATAGAGATCTCTCTTTTCAGCAAGCTGGAACTCATGAGTGTTAAGCCTCTCGAGGATATCAGCGGGGTCAAGTGACTTGTAATCAGCACGCTCTTGAATCATCAGTGCTAGAGTGTCAAATGAGGAATCAAGCGATCTCAACAATTTCTTCACCACCTCATGGTCGGTGATGTCAGTGGCACCAAGTGCTTGTAGCTCATTTGAGATGTCAGTGAGGCGATCGAAGGTTTGCTGAACATTTTCATTATCGAGTGTTTTGAAGCGGTTGAAGAGATTGCGAAGAACATCAACTCGAGAGTCACGCTGAGTTGAAACTCCTTCATTGACTTTGGACAGCCTATCCCAGATAAGCTTAGCAGTTTCCGAAGCACTCACTCTGCCATACTGTCCTTTACTCAGATGGCCACATATGATATTCTTCGCTTGGGAGTCAAGTTGCTTGAATCTCTTCACATCGGTAGCGTTCAGTGAGGGTGAGACTGAGGGAATACCATTTTCCACAACGTACCAGAGATCGTTATCAATTGCCTCAAGATGCATGCGCATCTTGTTCTTCCAGTAGGGGTAGTCCGTCCCATCAAAGGTAGGACACCCAGCAGAGACCTTGATCATACCTGCGGTCGACATAACTAAAACTCCAGGCGGTTAAACCAAAATCACACAGAACATGGGAGTACCTTGCTCTGATACCAATTGAAAGTGCGTTATATCGACTAGAGGGGGGGTGAATAGGCGATTTTTATGAAATTCTTCACTGAGGAATTTGCTCGTGAGGAAATTCCTTAGCGAAGAAATACTAGCAGCGGAATAAGTACTCAGAAGTAAACATAACAGATTACATGCATGGTCATCATGATGAAATGAAGACAAACACAGAGTACAGAAAGCGTATGCACAGGATAACTCTAGATGAAGACAAACAGACTGAAGAAATTGAACTGAGGAATTTGTGAAAGTCTTCAGTCAAAGTCTTCAAACACAGATATGAACAAACAGACAACACAGTAATGAGGAAATGAAAGTGTTGAGGAAATGGAACCAGTAAGCTTGGTGAATACAATGATTTGGTAGACCAGTTCCAACTGCTGTCTCAGTTGTACGTTTGGTTGGAGCGGCTGAGTATTTAAACTCGAGGACACATAGTCCCGTACACCCAGTCGCTGAGCACGCAGCTCAGGACACCAAGTCCTCACCGTATTCTCCTTGAGCTAAGAACACACAGTCCTCGCCCAATCACTCGTGGTAAGTCTTCAGGTGACTTCCAAACCTTCACAGACTTGGTCACTCGGCGATCCACAATTCCTCTTGGATGCTCTAGACCTTGACGCCTAACCGTCTGGAAGAAGCACAGTCTTCAAAGGTAACAAGCGTCGGATCCACGCAGGATTAATCTCTTCAGTGATGCTCAATCACTTTGGGTTTGTAGGTGTTTTGGGTTTGGGTTCGGATTTTCCTCACTTGATGATTTTCGCTCAAAGTCCTCGGAGGATGGGTTGCTCTCAAATGACAAGTGTCAAGTTCTCGCGGAGCAGCCAACCAGCTAGTGGTTGTAGGGGGCGGCTATTTATAGCCTAGGGAGCAGCCCGACATGATAAGACATAAATGCCCTTCAATGATATGACCGTTGGATGGATAAGATATTTTGGGACAGCTGGCGCGTAGCACAGCAACGGTCGGAAATTTGGATTACAAATTCCTCAGGGCTATCATGTTCCTCACTGTGTAGGCAATTCACACTGGCGAATTCCTAACTCCTCAGTCAGAGCAAAGTCCTCAGTGACCAGAAGAACTGCGTCTCTGTCACTGAAGAATTTGACTGAACTGTATGAGATTTCCAATGGCTTCACTCGAAGGGATTGGTAGGTGTAGGATTTGAGTTGAGCATCACTTGGAAATATCTCCTTAGTATTTCCTCGACCCCTTTAATAGTACGGTGTTTCCTATGACTCAAGAAAGAGAAAATGAAACTACGAAAACAAAAGTCTTCACGCTTCATGTTCCTCGAATGAATACCAAGTCTTCAGGGTTACACCAATTTCTTCACTTTCAAAGTCTTCAGAAAGTCTTCAGAATATCAAAGTCTTCAGTCGAAGAACTTCATTTTTAGGGGTCGACTTTCACTGTAAATATCAAACTCCTCATAGACTTATAGACCTGTGTACACTCATAAACGCATTAGATACTTAACCTATAAGTCTTCAATACACCAAAATCACTAAGGGGCACTAGATGCACTTACATAGAACAACCTACGTCAAACATTACTCCAACAACCGTGTTCACTTCCCGGACCCCGCCGAGAAGAGACCATCACGGTTACACACGCGGTTGATGTGTTTTAATTAAGGTCAACTTTGGGTTTTCTACAACCGGACATCAACAAATTCCCATCTGCCTCATAACCGCGGGCACATCTTTCGAAAGATAATACCCTGCAGGGGTGTCCCAACTTAGCCCATGATAAGCTCTCACGGTCAACGAAGGATATTCTTTCTACCGGGAAGACCCGATCAATCTCGGAATCCCGGACTACAAGACATTTCGACAGTAATAAAACAAGTCCAGCAAAGCCGCCCGATTGTGCCGACAAATCCTGATAGGAGCTGCACATATCTCGGTCTCAGGGCACATCCGGATGAGACAGGCTACGAGTAAAACCAGGCATTGAGTTTCCCCGAGGTGGCCCCGCAGGCGGCTCGGTTCGGGCCAGCACTTAGAGAAGCACTGGTCGGGGGGGGGGGGGCTAAAATAAAGATGACCCTCGGGCTCGCGAAAACCCGGGGGAAAAAGGGTAGGTGGTGGCAAATGGTAAAACCAATGTTGGGCCTTGCTGGAAGAGTCTTATTCAAAGCGAACTGTCAAGGGGGTCCCATAAATCACCCAACCATGTAAGGAACGCAAAATCCGGGAACATAACACCGGTATGACGGAAACTAGGGTGGCAAGAGTGGAACAAAACACCAGGCATAAGGCCGAGCCTTCCACCCTTTACCAAGTATATAGATGCATTAATTAAATAAGAGGTATTTTGATATCCCAACAAGTAAACATGTTCCAACAAGGGACAACAAAGTCATGTTCCAACAAGGAACAAACTTCATCTTCACCTGCAACTAGCAACGCTATAAGAGGGGCTGAGCAAAGCGGTAACATAGCCAATCAACGGTTTGCTAGGACATGGATGTTTAGGGGCTGACATGGCAATATAGGAGGCATGATATAGCAAGTGGTAGGTATCGCAGCATAGGCATAGCAAAAGAGCGAGCAATCTAGCAAGCAAAGATAGAAGTGATTTCGAGGGTATGGTCATCTTGCCTGCAAGGTTCTCAGAGTTGTCGAAAGCTTGGTCCTCGAAAGCGTTCTCAACAGGTTCCTCGTTCACGTACTCGTCTCCCGGCTCTACCCAAGACAAGAGAACAAGCAAAGGAACAAATATCAACCACGATGCAATGCGCAAGCAACATGATGCAAAACATGGCATGATATGCGGGATGCGATATGCAATGCATATGCGTGCTCCGGAAGGACAAGGATGAACAAGACATAATCTTGGCAAACCAAGTATGCCACTGGATAGATGAGGTGATTTCGGTTGAAATCGATATAAAGATCACCGGAATCGGATGCACGGTTTGCAAATGACGAGCAACACAAGAATGACACGAATCTGCCATTAACAGCATGATGCTACTTAGCAAGCAACAAATAATTAAGCTACTGCACCCAAATATGTCCACAAAGCATATGACAGTAATCTACACAAGAAGCACGACAAAAGATGAGCACTGAGCTACGGCTAATTCACATCATAGCAGGTCCAAACAATCATGGCAAAATTGCAAAAGATAACAAGTTCTCAGACTTAGTGAAATTAACAACATAGCAGAAACTAACATCAGGATGACATGTTCAGAGCAATGAAACAACATGCTACAGGATCAGAACATAGCAAAGTAAGGCATGACATGAATATACTAAAAGCACTTGACAAAAGTACCTTACTGACCCTAAGCCAAAAAGGATCAGAAAATATGATTACACCCATGTCAATTAAGCAAGTTTCGTTACAGGTTTCAGACTTAGCAGAAAACTGGACATGGCAGAAACTAATAACGGGTAAGCATGTTCATGAGCTCGATGCACTCACTACAGAGCATTGCATGATAAACTAAGCATACATACATCACGAAGACATGGCATAGTAACTATACATGGCAAGAATAACATCATAGTATGCAAGGATCAACTACACCAAGCTTGGCAAAATCGAATAACATGTAAACAATCTGCCAACAACATTTTGTAGCAAAAGTAGAGCTCGATTGACTCAAGCTATGTCACTCCATAAATACAAACAAAGGCATGGATGGATAGATCAAATACTCAAGTTCAAAACACCCTTACTGATAATGCTCAAATTATGCTTAGATCTCTCAGAAACAACATGAATACATGGAATGAAAATAACAGCAGTCAGGGACTTAGTGAAATCACTAAGTCCCTGAAATCAGTAACATCAAGTGCCCTAGTTTGCATGCTTGTGCTAGTCACCACAAATATCACAAAAATACATGGAAAAATTCTCTGGAAAGGTAACATGGCATATTACAAAACTCATGTAGGACTCAACTTCATAGGAGGTACACATCAAACATGGCAAAAATGACAAAAGTGCATGTTCAGATAAGATCCAGCAACTAACAGCAACTAACCCTCTTCTAACAGCATTTCGGGCATGAAGATGACCTCAAATGAAAATGATGCAATGGAATAAAATGATGTACTCTTTGGGACGAACATGTTGACATATTATACACGCGAAACGGAGCTACGGATGCAAAGTTATGGCATGATGAAGTTGCAACAAAAATTAGGGCTTCGAGGAAAAGTCAACCCTCGGGATTTCCGGATCTGGATCCGGCGCGCGAACCGAGGCGGGGCCGGCGACGGCGACGGGCGCGGCGGCGGCGGGGCGGCCGGTGGCGGCGCGCGAGACGGGGCCGGCGAGCGGCGCGGCAGTGGGCGGCGGAGCGGCGGCGAGCGGCGCGGCATTGGGCGGCGGAGCGGCGGCCGGGCGCGGGGGAGGCGCGGGGTCGCGGGCGGCGGGGGCGGCGCGGGCCGGGAGGGCCAGCGGCGGGCCTGGCGGGGAAGTGGGCACCGGGGTTGCCACGTGGCGGCCCCGGGTTGGCTGCGGTGGCGGCGCGGACGGCGTCCGGCCCGGTCGGACGCGTCCGGCGGCGCGGTGGGCGGATTTGGACTAGGGTTAGAGTATTTTGCCCGGATTTGGAGGAGGGGGAGGCCTATTTGTAGGTAGAGGGAGCTAGGAGTCTCCAAATGGAGAGCGGTTTTCGGCCACGCGATCGTGAACGAACGGCGGAGGACATGGGAGTGTCTTAGATGGGTTATTGGGTTGTTTTGAAGGGGTGTTGGGCTGCAACACACACGAGGCCTTCACGGTTACCCGGTTAACCGTTGGAGTACCAAACGAACTCCGATTGACCCGAAACTTGACAGGCGGTCTACCGGTGCTATACCGAGGCCGCTTGGCAAACCTCGGTCCAATCCGAGAATGTTTAATACCCGCTCACGAAGAAATGTAAACGGGGACGCCGGGGGACATAGAAGCGCCGGATTGCAAAACGGACAACGGGGAAAATGCTCGGATTTATGAGACGAACACGTATGCGAATGCGAGGCACAAGATGACATGATATGAAATGCATGACATGATCAAAATGCAAAACGACAGGAAACACAACCATGGAGGAAAAATCATATCACAATGCCGAAAATGGCAATAGTTGGATTACAAATATGGCAAGTTACATCTGGGGCGTTACACCAATGAAACTCTCACTCACTCAGTTCGGCTCCTGCTCTGCTCGCTTAGACAAAACCGGCTTTCGTATTTTTATTTGATTTTTTGTTAAATACAAATCTTTAGTTTTTTAAAAATGTATTTTAGAAAGCACATTAAAAACCATATTTTTTTAGAAAAACATAAATATTAGAAATATTCATTAATTTTAAACTATATTCGTGAATTTAAAAAATGCAAATTAAAAAAACATGTTCATGAACTTTAGAAACATTCAAGAATAAAAAAATGTTGATGGATTTTAGAAGTGTGGACAAATAGAAACATTAGACAAGACGCGTCCTGTCGGTGTTATTTTAGAAGTGATTTGGTATACGAAGATAGGTATGAGATAGATTTTTCGAAAAGGGGAATATATTAATATCAAGTAGATATCAATTACACTCAGTCTCCGCATCAATAAGATGTCTAAAAACATCCATGACGCCCACATCCAAAAATGAAAATAAAAAGAGGGAAAAAAACCTGCCACGATGAACAGTTACCCGTAGTAGCAACCCTCTAAATACCAACAAAAACAGCGTCCGGACTAGAAAAAAGGTTCTCCAAAAGTAATGCCTCCAAAAAAGAAACAATGCACAAGCATTGTCGTTGCCCGATAAAAAATCATAGGTTTCACCATGAAGAAAGATCGCGTTCCTAAAACAATGACTTCAACAAGGCCACTGCCAGACACGACCAAGAAATACCAGACCTTGGGTTTTCACCCTGTAAATCACGACTCGATACTTAAAGAAGCACCATCAACAAAAAGGAGCAACACAAAATCATGCCGGTGCAAGGGTCCATCGATGATTCGTCTACTCAGATCGGAGGACAACAACTGAGAAATAAGCGAGCACAGAGCCAAGCCATTTTGAAAGATTATTGCCGGAAATGATGTCGCGCTCTGAGCCATACAAAATACTCCCTGCATTCTTAAATATAGGTCTTTCTAGAGATTTCAACAAATGACTACATACGAAGCAAAATGAGTGAATCTATACTCTAAAATATATCTATATATATCTGTATGTGATAGTCTATTTAAAATCTCTAAAAAGACTTATATTTAGAAACGGAGGGATTACAACTAACCTGGCATGAAATGCAAAAGAACTACGAACCGGGCTGTATATTGCCTTGTTGGGGACAAATGGAATGGCAGCGACAGCCCATGTGTTGCAGTTCATGGACGGTAAGACCAACTCCAACGTACAACTTCAAACCTCCGTCCGTTTCGTTCGTTGCGATGCCAACGGGGCCGTGTCCGTCAACACGCGGCCGCATTTCGGCAGCATCTCTTTTGTTCAACGAGCATACTAAAATGATACATATCAAATGGTTCAAACCAAATATAGTAAATTGTTATACGTCTGAAATAGTCTTTTTTTGACCAAAAGAACAGTAGGGCAACAACCCTACTGTATGTCATTTTCATTTATAAAAGAATAAAACTACAATAAGTCTTTACAATGGTTGTTGGGGGTACAACTAGAATAATGGAAGGAAAACAAATAAAAAAGGATGGGTAATCTAAATTATTGTAATTAAATGTTATCAATCCATGATGACATGCCATCTTTTAGAGATGGTTTGGCTCTCATCATGGTAATTCTGAATGATCTGATAAAATCATATTTGCATTCATAAATTGAACAAGGTATCCCCTCAAATATCATTCCATTCCTTTGATTCCAAATACTCCAACAGCCCACTATCATAATCTCCATAAAATGTTTGATATTATATCTGTGATTGGCCTCTATGATCATATTGTGTATGTCCAAATCTGAATTCCATTCAATTCCAATATCCCACCAGAAACCTTGACTAAATGGGCAAGTGAATAGGAGATGCATTCTGTCTTCCATGTCCTCAGCATTACATAACACACAAGTAGTGGAATCGAGATGCATATTCTTTCTGGTTAAAAGGTCACATGTGTTTATCCTGTCATTAAGCATAAGCCAGCAGAAAAATTTATGTTTAGAAAGGTAGCATGATTTCCATATCCACTTAAATGTATCAGCAGCATCATCACCCCTCATAAGGTGTTGATAAATCATCTTGGTCATGCTCTTGTTGTTGCTCCAATTGAAATAGTCTTACAACCCAATCAAAAGAAAACAATATCAAATATACAACCCAATCGAAATTTGTTTGCGTGAAAAGAAATTAAACTGATAGATCTACTGGTTGCCAATGTGAGTCCACATGTGTTCAACAAAATCATCCTGGAGCTGGACATAAGTACGCCAATCCCACAACTCACGATGTAAATTGACAAACTGTTCGAACGTTGCAGGAGATGGCTACTCAGGCTCAATATTTTCACCCTGGAAATCAAACGCTTGGTCGTAGATGCTATCATCACGCTCATTCTCCATGATTATGTTGTGCATGATCACACAAGCAGTCATCACCTCCCAAAGCTTCTGCGTGCTCCATGTCAATGCAGGGTTTCGAACAATACCCCATCGAGGAAGCACGCAGAAAGCACGCTCCACATCCTTCCTAGCACTCTCCTACATTTGAGAAAACCTCTGTCTCTTCTCTTCTTGCGGATTGGGTATGGTCTTCACATGAGTGGACCACTGAGGATAGATATCATCAGCTAGGTAATATCCTTTGTTGTACTAGTGGCCATTGACCTTAAAGTTGACCTCCTGGGACTAGCATTCTACAAGCCTTGCAAACACTGGAGAACGCTGAAGAACACTGATATCAGTGAGAACCAGCCATGCCGAAGAAAGAATGCCATATCCATAGATCTTGTGAAGCCACCGCTTCAAGTATGACAATAACATCTTTCACATGCCCCTTGCACTGCCCCTGCCAAGCAAATGGACAGTTCTTCCATTTCCAGTGTATACAATCAATACTACCAACCATGCTCGGAAACCCCCACTCGGCATTGATCGCCAACAACCTCTATATACCAGTGGTAGTTGGCTCTCTTAGGTACTCATGGCCGAACACTGCCAACACGACCTTGCAGAAACTATACATTGAGAGGAGACATGTGGACTCACTCATATGAACATACTCATCCACAAGATCACCAGGAATTCCATACGCAAGCATGCGGATAGCCGCAGTGCATTTCTGGTAAGAAGAGAAGCCAAGCTTGTCAAGGGCATCCTCTTTGCACTCAAAGTGTGGGTCATATGCTACCAGTCCCTCCCGAATACAATTGAACACATGTCTCTCCATACAGAAGCGGCGGCGAAATTTGTGTGGTTTGAAGAGTGCACTATTCTCAAAGTAATGGGCGTAGAGAAGGATGTGGCCTCCCTCCCTACTGCGGTTCAAGGCCGGAACATGGCCGGGGATCGATCCCCTGTACCGACGCCGCTTCCTATTAATGTGGTCGTGGACGTCCAGTGCAGCCGCCACAAGCTCTTCATCATCCGATGAACAAACGAAGTTGTGAAAGAAATACTCGTCCCCGCTGTCCATGGTACCTTGTGAGCAACGGGCCAAACACCTTGCGGTCGTGGCGGAGAGGCGGCTAGAAAGAGCAAGTCGATGAAGCGAAGCAAGGTTGGTGCTGACGGGGTGGGCGCATTGCGGCAATGCAGCGCGTGCCGGAAGTTGTTGTGGTCGATGGTCGGCCGGCAGTCGTAGTTTCTCTCCCACCGGCAACAAGGAACCATGAACGCCCGCAAAAAGATCTACGGAAACACGGGCGTGGGGCGGCTATGACATGGCATGGTTGTGGGGCGGACGACCTTGATGGAAGGCGACGTAGCCGAGAACGGGGGTGGCGGCGGCGATGGCGGGGGCGAAGGGTGGAGGGCGAAGGGAAGAGAAGGGGAAGAGAAAAGTGGATGTATCCCCAATAAACGCGCCGGGGGGACTAGGGCGCGCGCCGCGCCCGT
This sequence comes from Aegilops umbellulata, assembly GCA_032464435.1. Lineage (NCBI taxonomy): Eukaryota > Viridiplantae > Streptophyta > Magnoliopsida > Poales > Poaceae > Aegilops > Aegilops umbellulata. Next base: position 346,179,246 of record CP136058.1, on the reverse strand, counting down.
CCGCGCGTGTCTGCTCGGCCGCAAATGTGGCCTAACTTTGAGCTGGGAATGGGTCAATAGCGGACCGAAAATTTACAACAGTTTGTTTGCTTCCGCGCATTGGGCAGCCTATTCTGTCCGTTTACCCTCAAACGACATGGTCGGACCATTTCTGATCGTGCGTTGGAGTTGGCCTAAGCTATACCCAGATGGAACCCCTCGCCGACAGAACTTGATGGATCCAAGTTTGGCGATACATGATACCCTGTCGGCTATGACCTTGTTTATGTTATTAGGGTAAGTAAATGTACTGGCCCGTATTTTGCTGGCTGTGTGAAAAAACTCAAGGATGAACTCATGTACGAACAAAAGAAGCCTCATTTGGGCGGGATTGTTTGGATGTTCAACAAGCACAAACTAGGCTACAACCTTCACGAATGCAAAAAGGTAACGGAAAAGCTTACGTTGACCCAACCGATCACCCGCGCCGCGTCCGCCGGCTCTGCCTCCGTTGGATCGTCTGTTGAACAGACGGACGAGAGCGTACCCGCTTCCGCATCACGCACGTCCGTTTTCTGAAATAGAGCCGGCTCGCCACGACCGTTTACCGAAACATACCCGTTGTTTCAGGAAAACGCCCCTGCAGCTGGAAGCAGCAGTGTGTGCTCGCAGGATTGGGAGGGCAACGACGACTGGATCTAGGAGGGTGGCGGTGCGACCGGGGCTAACCTACCGCCGTGACGACGATGACGTCTTCGGGAGCAGCGGCGGCCGCTGATACGTCTCCATCGTATCTACTTTTTCAAACTCTTTTGCCCTTGTTTTGGAGTCTAATTTGCATGATTTGAATGGAACTAACCCGGACTGACGCTGTTTTTAGCAGAATTGCCATGGTGTTATTTTTGTGGAGAATAAAAAGTTCTCGGAATGACCTGAAACTTCACGGAGCCAAGTTTTAGAATTAATAAAAAATATTGGCGAAAGAATCAGCACCAGGGTGTCCACACCCTGGCCACAAGGGCGGGGGCGCGCCCTCCGACCTTGCGCCTCCTTGGACCTCCACTGACCTCAACTCCAACTCCACATATTCACTTTCGGGAAGAAAAAATCAGATGGAAGTATTCATCGTGTTTTACGATACGGAGCTGACGCCAAGCCCTGTTCTTCCTCAGGAGGGCAGATCTGGAGTCCGTTCGGGGCTCCGGAGAGGGGAATCCGTCGCCACCGTCATCATCAACCATCCTACATCACCGATTTCATGATGCTCACCGCCGTGCGTGAGTAATTCCGTCGTAGGCTTGCTGGACCGTGACGGGTTGGATGAGATTTACCATGTAATCAAGTTAGTTTTGTTAGGGTTTGATCCCTAGTATCCACTATGTGCTAAGATTGATGTTGCTATGACTTTGCTATGATTAATGCTTGTCACTGGGCCCGAGTGCCATGATTTGAGATCCGAACCCTTTATGTTTTCATGAATATATTTGTGTTCTGGATCCTATCTTGCAAGTTATAGTCACCTACTGCGCGTTATGATCCGGCAACCCCGGAGTGACAATAGTCGGGACCACTCCCGGTGATGATCGTAGTTTGAGGAGTTCACGTATTTACTACGTGCTAATGCTTTGGTTCGGTACTCTACTAAAAGGAGGCCTTAATATCCCTTAGTTTCCAATAGGACCCCGCTGCCATGGGAGGGTTGGAAAAAATATGTCATGCAAGTTCTTTTTCATAAGCACGTATGACTATATTCGGAATACATGCCTACATTATATTGATGAACTAGAGCTAGTTCTGTGTCACCCTATGTTATAACCGTTGCATGATGAATGACATCTGATACGTCTCCAATGTATCTACTTTTCCTTACGCTTTTCCTCTTGTTTTGAACTCTAATTTGCATGATTTGAATGAAACTAACCCCGGACTGGCGCCGTTTTCAGCAGAACTACCATGGTGTTGTTTTTGTGCAGAAATAAAAGTTCTCGGAATGGAACGAAACTTTGCGAGGATTTTTTATATAATAAAAGAGAATTACTGAAGCCAAGACCCACCAGAGAGGGGCCCCTGGGTGGGCACAACCCACCAGGGCATGCCCCCCTCTCCTGGCGCGCCCAGGTGGGTTGTACCCACCAAGTGGCCCCGCATGCCTCAACCCTGACACTATAAATTCCTATTTTTGGAGAAAAAAATCAGGGAGAACGAATTATCACGATCCACGAGACGGAGCCGCCGCCAAGCCCTGTTCTTCCTTGGGAGGGAAGATCTGGAGTCTGTTTGGGGCTCCAGAGAGGGGGATCTTCGTTCTTCTTCATCATCAACCCTTCTCCATCGCCAATTCCATGATGCTCCCCACCGGGAGTGAGTAATTCCTTCGTAGGCTCGCTGGTCGGTGAGGAGTTGGATGAGATTCATCATGTAATCGAGTTAGTTTTGTTAGGGCTTGATCCCTACACTACTGCAGGATGCTGCTAACGCGCCACTATGATCAGAGACCCTTCGAGAAACTATGTGCGATGCCATAATCGCAAACGGTGCTGTATGAAAACCGTCAGAAATGTTTAAAACGTTTGCGATGACGGATGCATCAAACACGGTTTAGGTTTTAGTTGCCTATGCGATGAAGGGCATACGGTTCAGTTCAATGAACTGTTTGCGTTGAGGAGGAACAAAAGAAACGGGCAGCCAGATGGAGGGGTGTGCGATACACAACATATGGTTCACTCAGATGAACTGTTTGTGATTAGGCAACACAAAAGAAACGGTCAGCCAGATCAAAGCTGTGTGCAATATACGGCATGCGGTTCACTCGGATGAACTGTTTGCGTTGAGACATGAGAGAAAAAATGGTTCAACTTAACAAGATGTGTGTGATACATGGCAAACAGTCTGTAATCAGAAATGTGTCTGAAGACTGATAAAAACATAGACGGTTGCTGCTAATAAGACATGTGTGTTGTGCGATGGGATTGTATACAGAACAACATATATACATATACATATACATATATATATATATATATATATATATATATATATATATATATATATATATATAGACACACACACATACACACTTATAAGGACATGCTTGCATAACCAAATTAAACATCCACTTACATAGGTGGCTACTACAACCATGGCATTTGCACACACCAAAGTAAACTATTACATGCATAATTACATAGGTGGCTACTACACACATGACATTTCCACACACACCAATAAAGTAAACTATATATTACATGCATGATTAACTAGCATAAACGATTATCTGATCATCATCTACTTCTTGTGATGCTTGCTCTTCTTGTGACTTGATCCGGGCTCTTTGATTTGGGTAACGAGGCACTTCCTCATGTCAACGATCCGCCTGTGCATCTCGTAGCATGTGTACACGCTCTTGGCCGCGAACCTGAGGTGAGGTTCATCCAGTTGCCACATCCAGGCCTTGTGCCAGGATACGGGACTTGTTCTCTGGGCATCCTGCTTCATCTTTTCGTAGTAGGGGTCGATGATGGCCGAGGCGAGTTCGACCAGGGAGTCCTGTTTCGTGCTGCCTCAGACCCAGTAGTGGTCACGGATTTCGACAAGGTTCTTACAGGCCAAGCCCGTAACACTGAGCGCTTTTACATCGTCTCTGGTATTCACCGTGGCGAACTTGTAGTAAGTGCTATTGACAAACCTGTTGAAACGGTCGCAAAGCTCTATGGCCATGCAGTAGTGGTAGATGAGGACATGATGGCGCACACACAACTGAGCAACGGCAACCTTCTGATCTATGTCGGGACGACCGACGGTGTACTGGAGGTCGATGCCGACCACCTTGTACTTGTCTACAGCAAGCAATTGCTCAATGTTGTTGATGTACTCGTCCACCACGGTCGGGTCGATGGTATACACCACCGAGAGATATGTCTCACTCGCGTGGGTCTCCACTCTATGCTCGCCGAACTCCATTGGAGCGCCTCCGGTCATCCCCTCTCTATGTGTGATCGTGGGTGTGCTTGTTGTGTTGTGGGGCGCGATCGAAAGGTTGAAGAGACTAAGGTTATAATGGCCGCGGGAATTAAAGGGGAAGACGAACGGCCAGGAATATCGACAGGCCCTGATGGTAGTTTTAATTTGCAGCGCGTAACTCCATCGTTTCGCACGTAACTGCATCGCGTGGCAACGCGCGCGGCGCAACCGCATGCATATGGGGCCCCCGACATGATCGTGCGCATGCCCAACCGCTGGCAGAGCGCGCATGAAGGGACGCGAGCAGAGCGCTGCACGGTCGCCTCAAGGAAAATTTGTCCACAAGCCAAGCGCGCCGACGGACACGAGCAGAGTGCGCCAACGGACACGACAGAGCGCGTCGCGGCGCCTAACGGCGAGCAGAGCATGCTGCGGCGCCTAACAGCGAGCAGAGCTTGCCAAGGGATGCGAGCAGAGGACGACACAGTGATACGTGGCAAATAAGACAAACTGTGCGAGCGATGTCGGAGACATCAAGCACGAATCATATTAGAGTTGCATGTGCGATACGTGGCAGACAGTTGATCCATAAGAGCTGTTTGTGATGGAATAAGCCGTGTGTGTTGCGGGCAAACGCCTGCTGGTGTATAACCTTAAATTTAATCAAAAAATGTTAATGCATGTTACAAAAATTGTATAGCTGGAAACTATGTTCAAATACGACTCCAATGATATAATCTATGGCGACATGCATTCGTATTTTATTAGTTAAATCCTACTTATAAACTAGAACGGGGTATAGTAGGTAATTAAATTGCAAACATTTTTTATTAACTGTATGTGTAAGTGTCCTCTCGTCCTCCTCTCGCACGTCTTGTCACCCTGCTGCCGCAGACGGCTTACAGCGCAAGCTTGCGCAGAGCGCGGGGGCGTTCTTTTGGCCAAACGGTGGCGCTAATGAATCGTCGGTGAGCCCATTCCCACGCAACCTCGCAGGTTCCGTGCAAGCTTCCCGCCCGACTCGGTGGAATCCCCCAAAATTCCAACGCTTACCGGCCTGCTATAAAACCCTCACGACCGACGAGTCCTGCGTCGCATTTTCCTCTCCCTCCCTGTAGCTTATCTCGTCTGCTTCTCCCACAATCGCCAATGGCGCCGGTCCGTCGTCGTCGCTCAGCCACTCCGCCGTCATCAGAGGACGGGTCCAGCTGGGAGGCTACACCATGGCGGTGGCGCAGTCCCCGGCGTAGTGTAGTGCGCGTGGCGTCCCTGTTGGGTGTGCGCGGAACACCCACCACACGCTCCACCGCCGCTGCTCGTCGACAGCTGTTGCCGACCGCCGTTGCCACCACACCACCGTCGAAAGCCAGAGCCATCTCTCGCTCCGCCATGGATGCCTGAAGGCGGGAGGTGGCCTTCGTGGCCGCCACCCCACTGCCGGCCACTGGGGCCATCACCCGCTCCGCCACCGCGGCCCGAAGGCGGGAGGTTGCGGTCGTGGCCGCCACCCCATCATCGGCCGCCGTGGTCGCCAACCCACCGTCGACCGCCAGGATCATCACCCGCTCTGCCACCGTCGCCCGAAGGAGGGAGGCGGAGGTGGAGGCCCGCACATGCGTCAGCGACCTTGCGCGCTACATCGAGTTCCTGCGGGAGGAGGAGGAATGCCTCATCGAGCACGCAAAGAGCCTTACCGCAGCTGTGGCCGCAGCACACGCCGATGCTGAGGCGAGGAATTAGGAGATCTACGAGCAGTCTGGACGCTTCGAGAGGGATCGTCTGGAGCGGCAGTGGGCGTTCGAGCTAGCGAGCGTCGCTGAACATGCAACAGCGGCACGCACCGTATTGCATTTGTCCAGCTCGTCGGTAGGCTCCTCCTCCTCCTCTGCCTCTTACTGAGCGCGCTCGGCAGAGGAGAGGCTGCCGGAGGTAGCACAAAGCCCCTCCGTGGTAGTATATTTAGGGGCTATTTTGTTCAGTTCATATGACTATAGATGTGTGGTCGAACTGTACAACATACTTAAAATTAGCTAGTATATATAGTTGAACTAGCTATTTCAGTACGTGATTGGCAACAATTGGGGAGAAGTTTGGTCGGTTCAGCTGTCGAGTTCAATTATTTGTATAAATTAAGAATGACTGCTTAATCTATGAATGAAATCTATGCTTAATTACTGAATTTTAGTTGCAAAAATTACATAGTGATAATGATTTCTAGCTGCATATTTTGACAAATTGCAGTGTTACGAGGATTGGCAAATGGCAATGTTACTAGATCAACAAATGTAAACCTTTCCAGTTTGACAAATGGCAACATACCCAATACGACAGATGCAAATCTTACCAAATTGTTTGTACGTGGTTGCACACAGGTCATCCAGAACAACCGTTTGCGTTGAAGGGATGCAAAAATCCTGCGCTGATCTCACTTTGCATACGTGTCAGGACCCCGATCCTAAGCCACATCGATCCAGCGTGTAACACATCATATCACTTTGCGGCCTCACGCACGGTACTCCCACGGGTGCCACCTTACCTGGCCCGGGACCGTTTGCGCCTTTTGGCTCACGTATATGATAGTGTCGCTAGCATCCATATGACAGAGAACCCGGGCCGACATGGCTAGTCGTGAACCCAAAGCGGCGCTAGCCTATGAGGACAGGCATACATGAATCACATCGAACATGTCGGTCATCAACGTATCTATTCGGGCTGTAGCACTGGGCTAACAGGACTCCGGTAACCCGGGCTGTAGCAGGCTAGGCAGGACTCCGAATATCCGCGCGTGACATTTCCCCGAAGGGACAGACATAGGAACGACGTGAAACACATGCCGGCCAGTCAAGTGTCCAAGCAGTAGTGCTGGGCTAGCAGGACTCCGGTGAACCGGGCTGTAGCGGACTACTATCGCTCAGAAGCACAAGACTTACATTTCCCCATATGAAAGGCTGCCAAGGATAAACAACTAGATAGTCGGATCCCACTCATACCAAGCATTTCAATCATACACACAATATGCCCGATATGAGTAAATACAACATGGCAGCACAACAGTACTCTACGACTCAAGTACTTTATTTAGAAGGCTCCGAGGAGCCATACATATCATCCATACAGATAGGGGTCACATGACCCAACACTCAAGTCATACAAACATACAAGCACATGCGGAAGCAAAGTAGTCTGAGTACAGACACTAGAAAGAAAGAAGGCTTGACGAAGCCTGTCTATCTACAACGACCCTTCACAAGTCTTGGATCACCACCTGGGTGATAAGTCACTCGTCAACGTCGAGGTCTACATAGAACCCATCAGAGGGGTTGGTGCAGTCGTCTGAAAAACATGATTAAAGCAACATGAGTACGGAGGTACTCAGCAAGTCTTACAACAGGAACCTACTATACATGCACATTCTCAAGAAGGTAGTGGGGTTATTGCAGCAAGCCAGCTTTGACTCTTGGCTAAGCTATCCTACGATAGACACCACTTGTAAAAACATTTGTCGCACACGAGTCCACTATCACCATCACAATACTCCACCGTGGATCCTCTCTCGCCATCCTACGAGAGGGCCATCCGCGGTACTCACACTTATCTTGAGATTTTTAGTAGTATCCATTTAACTTGTCTATGAACTGTATAGGTGACCAAGTAGTCCTTTACCGCGGACGCGGCTATTCGAATAGATTTATACCCTGCAGGGGTGTACTTCTTCACACACGCTCTCACCACTTATCGCCGTTTACACGACATGTACTCGGCAACCTTCAAGCGGAAGCCCAGCGAGGGTGTCGGCCACGGCCTACCTAAACACTCAGGTCTCTAGTCCAGGTTTATCGCCTATTCGGGTTCCATCCGCAGGGAGTCCGGCCGAGGTTTCCACTAACGGCCCCGAACGATGTGAACAGGGTTCCGAGACACCAAACGGGCGCCCGGTTGACCCGGCCACGTGCCTACCGCAACACAGCCCACCCCGATGGTCAGCGCCGCGTGCGGCCCCCAGCATGCTACAAACACCAGAAACTACTTTGCAACTCCTGGACAGAGGACAAGCGTGATCAAGAAGCCGAGAGGGTCCATTGGTTTCGGGCCCAATGCGTGGTAGTAGCTGAGTCTTAAATCACACACACAGATCTCAGTGCTTAAGAACGGCCTCAATGAAACAACCCACCATGTACTCCTACATGGCCTCTCATCGATTCCTTTACCAAATCGTGTTCAACACTTCACTCTTGTCACCGACACAACCTTTCACTCCAGTTCATCATCCCGATGAGCCAGACCTGACACAACTCTAAGCATAGCAAGCATAGCATGGTAGGAACACACACACATGTAAGGGCTCAATCAACTCCTACACATGCTAGTGGGTTTCATCTAGTTACTGTGGCAATGACAGGTCATGCAAAGGAAGTGGGTTCAACTACCGCGACACACAGCAGTTTGAAACGCGTTGTCTTAATGCAGTAAACAAGAGCAGAAGCGAGAACATGGGTTTATATCGGAATGATCAATGGGTTGCTTGCCTGATGGGGTGGTCGTGGGATACTGCCCTTCAGTTGGATACTCGGAGATATCCTCGGAGGCAGAACCTACCACGATGAACACATCGGAACACAATCAATACATGACGATATGCAACAATATGATGTATGCAATGACATGGCAATATGGATGTGTCCTGGTCTTGTGCAAGTTAAACCAGAAGGAAAAGACCCCATTTGAACCAAAGATTCAAATGGTAGTGCATTTATAAGATCATATTAGTGCAATATCTTATAATGCCTAAACAGTGGGTTTAACTTGTTTTAACATGCATGAAACCAGTTCCATTGGATAGATTGGATTTTTCTGATAATTTTTCATATATAAAACTTTGCATTTGGAGTTACAGATAATTTTCTATGAATTTTTGAAGTTTGAGCTATTTTCTGGATTTTCCTGTATAAAAATAAATCCAGTAATTAGTTATTGCGTCAGCATGAGGTCATGCTGACCTCAGCAGGTCAACAGACCCGGTCCAGGTCAAACCTGACGCGTGGGTCCCGCGTGTCAGGGTTATTAGATTTAAACAGATTAGATTAATCCTAATTCTGGATTAGTTAGCGGGCGGGGCCCACATGTCATAGACCCAGGGGGTCAACGGGTCAACTCCGCCGGCGTTGAGCCGCCGGCGACGTCCAGACGCGGCGGAGGAAGTGTAGATTCGTGCTCCGGCGACCAAATCGACGGCGGAGCACGTCTACGTGATGCGGGAGCTGACCCGCAACTCTTGGTGGAGTTGGTTGGGGTCGGGGTGGCCGGAGTTGGCGCCGGCGACGAGTTTGGCGGCGCCGGGGCTCGGGTGAAGGTGAAACCGGGGCTGCGGGGCACGGCGAGGTGCGTGCGGTAGTGCGTTGGCCTCCTGGGGTTGCGGTGAAGCCATTGGACAGGGTGGCGCGGCCGTTGGGTGGCCGGAGCCTCGTCGGCGACGAGCTCCGCGGCGGCGCGTGCGGTTGAACTACGTGCAGTCGCTGTGGTGCACGAGAGGAGGAAAGGAGAGGATGGGGAGGTGGCTAAGCTCACAGCGAACTCGCAGAGCCAGACGGCGTGGTCGGGGACGAGCTGGTGCGGCGGTGAGGTCGAAGGGGATCTCCGGCGGCCGAAGGTTGAAGAAGAGCTCGGGGAAGCGTTGTAGAGCGAGCGAGCGCTCGGGGCTCGGCTAGCTCGAAGAAGAGGAGGGCGGCGGAGCTTCTGGACAGGTCGGAGCGGCGCAAGGACGACGGAGAGCGCGACTACGGCGACGGTGCAGCTGCGGTGGCGTCGGCCATGGCGGGGAAGAGCGAGGGAGAGAGACAGGGGGGAAATGGACGTGTCCAGGGCGTCGGGGGCACGACGTGGAGGCCGTCCAGAACAGCGGGACGGCGAAGCGGCGAGCAGGTGGCGTCGTGGCGAGCTTGCGCTCGTCGGCGTCACCACCCTGCCTGCCTGGCGGGGACGAAGCAGCTGGCTGGCTCGGGCCAGCACAGTGCTGGGCCGCCAGGTGGGCCGGCTGGGGGGGGGGTTTGGCCAGGTAAGTCCTTTTCTGATTTTTGTTTCTTTTCTATTTCCTCTGTAACTTTGTGGAATTATTTAAATTACCTAGACCACTCCAAAAATTCTCAAACTGCACATGCTTGCTATTTAAAATATAGACAACATGAAACATTTCTGTTTGAGAATATTTGAACATTTAAAATATTTTTATAAATTTTAAATGCCCAAATTCAAATACTTATGTGTTAATTCAATAACCTTCTGTTGACCTAGAAAAATGTGCACTATTTTTGCCAGGGGGTTTAATCCAAGACAAAGAGGGTGAACATTTTATAAGGGCATTTCAGGTTCATTGAAAAAGATTTTAGTAAACCCTAGTTATTTCCAGGGGGGGGGGGGAAGTGTGTGTTGGGGGTTCTGGCATTTCCCATTTCAGAATTAATAGAATTTAAACATGATGCACACTCTAATGCATGGCCTAGCTAGGGATGTGACAACTCACCCCCACTCAAAAGAATCTCGTCCCGAGATTTAGGTTCCTCCGGAAAGAAGGCGGGGTACTCAAGTCGAAGACGATCCTCCCTTTCCCATGTAGCTTCTTGCTCGGAATGGTGTGACCATTGAACCTTGAGAAACTTGATATTGTGGCGTCGAGTGGTACGCTCGGCTTGATCAAGGATACGAACGGGGTATTCCCGATAAGTGAGGTTATCTTGGAGATCAAGCGTTTCGTGGTCCACTCCACGGATAGGATCCGCGAAGCAACGCCTGAGTTGAGAAACGTGGAAGACATCATGGACTCTGGAGAGATGCGGAGGTAGTTCCAGTTGGTAGGCAACTTCCCCTCGTTTGGCACGAATGCGAAAGGGTCCAATGTAACGAGGAGCCAATTTGCCTTTGATACCGAATCGATGGGTCCCCTTTAAAGGTGTAACCCGGAGGTAAGCCATCTCGCCGACTTCATAAGCCATGGGCTTATGCTTGCGGTCATACTGACTCTTTTGTCGAGACTGGGCGGTTTTCAACTTCTCACGAATAATGCGAACCTGCTCTTCTGCATCCTGGATCATGTCCGGGCCAAAGAGTTGTCTCTCGCCGGTTTCTGACCAGTTAAGAGGCGTTCGACATTTTCGTCCATAAAGAACTTCGAAAGGAGCTTTGCCCAAGCTAGCTTGATAACTATTGTTATAAGCGAACTCGGCGAATGGTAGGCACTTCTCCCAATTCATACCGAAAGAGATGACAGAAGCTCGGAGCATATCCTCCAGAATTTGATTGACTCGTTCTACTTGACCGCTTGACTGAGGATGGAAAGCGGTGCTAAAGGAGAGACGAGTTCCCAAAGCATTTTGGAAACTTTCCCAAAATCGAGAGGTGAAAAGACTTCCACGGTCCGAATTAATTTCCAATGGAACACCATGAAGAGACACTATTCGAGAGATGTATAAGTCAGCTAGCTGGCTAGCGGTTATACTCTCGCGAACGGGTAAAAAGTGGGCTACTTTGGAGAGACGATCGACAACAACGAAGATAGCATTATTCCCTCTTTTGGTCCTGGGAAACCCGGTGATGAAATCCATACCGATTTTATCCCATTTCCATTCAGGAATATCCAAGGGCTGAGGGGTGCCAGCAGGCCGTTGATGCTCTGCTTTAACACGACGATAGATGTCGCAAGTTGCAATGTATTGAGCGATTTCTCTCTTCATCCTGGTCCACCAAAACCTCTGGCGTAGGTCTTGATACATCTTAGTACTACCGGGATGAATGGTGAGAGGGGATTCATGAGCTTCCTTAAGGATCAATCGCCTCAAGTTGCGTACCTTGGGAACCACTAGACGGTTTCCGAAGAACACAACACCTTGATCATCAATGGAGAAACAATCTGCAACTCCCCTCTTGATGTTTCTCTTGATACGGGAAATTCCCGGATCCACCGTTTGTGCCTTGATGATCTGATCCGTAAGGTTAGGTTTCGCCACCAGGGTGGAAAGGAATCCTAGAGGAACAATGTGAAGGTTAAGCTTACGAAATTCCTCATGGAGAAGTGGTTGACCTTGTTGTAACATCAAGTTGTTACAATAAGATTTACGACTTAGCGCATCAGCCATGACATTGGCTTTGCCTGGGGTGTAAGTTATTCCTAAGTCGTAATCCGAGATCAACTCGACCCAACGTCTTTGCCTGAGATTCAAATCCGGTTGGGTGAAGATATATTTCAAACTTTGGTGATCAGTGTAAATTTCGCAACGATTACCCAGAAGGTAATGTCGCCAGGTTTTGAGTGCATGGACTACCGCTGCAAGCTCTAGATCATGAGTAGGATAATTATCCTCATGTGGACGCAACTGTCGAGATGCGTAGGCAATCACATGACGATCTTGCATGAGTATGCAACCTAGTCCTTGTCGCGAGGCGTCGCAATAGATAACAAAGTCCTTAGAGAAATCTGGTGGTACCAGTACGGGAGCAGATGTCAGGCCTCTTTTCAGTTCCTGAAAGCTGAACTCGCACTGTGGGGTCCACTCGAACCTTTTATCTTTCTTGAGGAGTTCAGTTAGAGGCTTAGCAACTTTGGAGAAATTCTCGACGAAGCGGCGGCAATAGCTCGCTAAACCAAGAAAACTCCGAACTTGCTTGACCGTTTCAGGTGGAGTCCAGTCAAGGACAGCTTGAACTCGCTCGGGATTGATAGCAATGCCCTTGCCAGAGATTACATGGCCCAGATAGGTCACTTCTGGCAACCAGAATTCGCACTTGGAGAATTTGGCATAAAGGCGATGCTCTCGAAGTTTCATCAATACTAACCTTAGATGTTCGGCATGTTCTTCCTCATTCTTGGAGTAGATGAGTATATCATCGAGGTATACCACGACAAATTTATCCAAGTACTCCATGAAGATCGAGTTCATTAACCGAGAGAAGGTGGCTGGAGCATTGGTTAAACCGAAGGACATGACGGTGTACTCGTATTGGCCGTAACGAGTAACGAAAGCCGTTTTGGGAATGTCCCCGTTCTTGATTTTGATTTGATGGTAGCCCAACCTCAAATCCATCTTGGAAAAGACTGAGGATCCAGCGAGCTGGTCATACAGATCGTTGATCCTGGGGAGCGGATACTTGTTCTTGACAGTGACCAAATTGACAGGTCGATAATCCACAACCATCCGATCCGTTCCATCCTTCTTCTTGACGAAGAGGACGGGGCAAGCCCATGGGGATGAACTAGGATGGATGAAACCTTTTTGCAAGGACTCATCGAGTTGTTTCTTAAGCTCTGCTAGTTCTAGGGGTGCCATCTTATAAGGTCTCCTAGAGATTGGGACGGTTCCTGGAACAAGGTCTATCACGAACTCGACATCTCTGTCAGGTGGAACACCTGGCAGTTCCTCTGGAAAGACATCCGGGAAGTCACGGACTACCGGAATATCTTCGAGGTCTGGAAGGGGATTGGCATTTAGAGAGTAGAGCTGACGCTCCGATATTCGGGTCAAAACGTTGACTGTCTTGCCCGATGGATGGGTAAGTTGAACAGTTCTAGTTGAGAAGTCAATCTTGGCGTAATGAGCTGACATCCAGTCCATACCCAAGATGATGTTAATGTCCGAGGACTTGAGAGCTATTAGTGACGCAAGGAAGACCAATCTGTCGACAAGAATTTCATTTCCATGGCTGATCCTAGAGGTTTGCCATCTAGAACCGGGAGTTTGAATTTCCATGGAGGTGGGCATGTCACAAAAGGTAGTATTGTGCAATCGAGCATAGCTCTCAGAAATAAATGAATGAGATGCTCCAGTATCAAAGAGAACATTTGCCGGATGACAATTAACAAGGAGCGTACCGAGAACGACGTTGGGGTCCTCTTGAGTCTCTTCAGCTGAAACGTAGTTGACATGGCCACGAGCAGTGGTGGCTGGCTTGGCGACAAGCACTTTTGCTGTTGACTTACCACGGCCAACAGACTTTCCGAACTGGCTGGGGTTGTTCTGGGGACACTCACGGATGTAGTGGCCCGGCTCACCACACTTGAAACAAGTTGTCATATTGGGGCGTGGAGCAGTATTGGCAGTGGGGCCACCAAAGGTCTTGGGCGGCACATACTGTTGATTGGGACGAGGCGCCTCAAAGGATGGCCTCGGGGTATACCTGGATGGTATAGCAGTGTTCGGGATCCAGACCCGGCGCTTCTGTGATCCAGAACCGGATGAAGATCCATAGTCACGGAAGTGCTTGCGTGAAGCTTCAAAATCATTCTGCCCTGTCTCGGCACTGATGGCCTTATTGACTAGCTTCGGAAAAGAAATGCATTCATGCAGACGAAGGTCACGTCGGAGCTCAGGGCTAAGTCCCTTGCGGAACCTTGCCTGCTTCTTGGCATCGGTGGACACCTCTTCGGGAGCATAGCGTGCAAGCCTTCCAAATTCGCGACTGTATGCATCCACAGTCAGCTTCCCCTGGGTGAAGTTACAGAACTCCTCCCTCTTGCGATCCATGAGACCTTCCGGAATATGATGCTCACGAAAAGCGGCACTGAAATCAGCCCAAGTAGTGAGTTGGCCGACCGGGCGCATAGCTTCATAATTCTCCCACCAAAGGCTGGCAGGGCCTTCGAGGTGATAGGCAGCAAAGGTGACTTTATCATCTTCAGCTACGTTGGCAGAACGTAGCTTGTGGGCGATGCTGCGGAGCCAGTCATCTGCATCGAGAGGCTCGATGGAATGATTGAACTTTGGCGGGTACAGCTTGACAAAGTCATTGATGGACACTGGATTGATCCTCTGCTGGCGTGCAGTGTTCTGCTCAATCCGCTCTAACAAGCGGTTGGTGTCGCGCCTGTTGCGCTCTGCCTCCAGCATCACTTCGGCCAGAGAAGGTGGTTGAGGCAGACTTTCCTCTCTAGGTGCACTAGCTTCTCCCTGCTCCGAAGCAGCAGGGTTGCTGCGGGTGTTGACCATCCTGGGAAACAAAACAACGATTTAAACCAGGATGGCAAAATCTGGTCAAGGAAGTGCGGAATGTAATGGATAACAAGGAATGCAGAGATGATCATCCGTATGACATGGTAATATAGAAACTGCCATATATATACCAACGGTCATACACGTCATACATAGTTTAGTACAAGCTCAAGCTGAAGTACAACTAAGACGACAGACGTTACATCTCATCGGAGGCATTCCAAGCTCCTATACATTATTTTTCTACCCCTCCGGAATTGATACACACTAAGTTATATTCCACAATCACGCAGGACGGTGGACATACAACTATTACAATACTAGCGAGACTACTACTAGCTCAGGCGGCTCCGTAGAAGTCCTCATAGAAGTCACCACCGAGACCTGGAAGCGGAACATGGTCATCTGGGAACAGACGGTCCTGCGGTGCTTGTGGACCATAGGGACTTGGATGCGGCCTCGGTCCAACAGATGGCGGTAGAAGAGGCCCACGAGGAGGGGTGATGCCTCCCACCTCACGCCATTCCATGAAGTCTGGCAGACTAGCCCGCACAGGGTACAAGTCTCTCGTGTCCATGTATCCGGCTTGCACAGCAGGTGCAAACCTCATCAAGGTGGCCCAATGATCAGCACGAGCATTAAAGAGCTCCATACGCAAGGCCCGCTTTTCACGGTCCTTATCTTCCAACATCTCAGTAGTGGTGCAAAGGAGTGAGTCCTCATGGGATGCATCACTGTACATGCCCTGAAGGTAACCATGCGCCCCAGGGAGGGATGCTGGCATGTAGCGAAATTCAGTGTTGCTCAACAAGGCAGTTCTAGCTCGCATAATGGTCATCATCGAGTAGGCTGCATCTTGAACGGACATCCCAATAGTAATCCCGAGTCCATAAGAACGGTGGAGTGGTTCCGTGGCTCCGGGATAAGATGGATATATCCTGACCGTGCACAGATATTGGCTCTGGTTGAAATCTCTAAACTGCTCTTCGACGGTGTATTCAGGGTACCATCGGTAACCTGCCTCAACCATCACTCGAACCAACATGGCGGTATGACCACATACACCGATGCAACGGGTCAGACGAACCACTTGGTTTTGGGGACGGGTAGCCATCTGAAAGCACAAAATAGTGCAAAGGCATTAGAATTTCTGGATGAAATTGGACAGCATAACGGCTGTAAATGCTCAGAAAAGGAATTGAGACATCCACAACAGTTTGCGAAACCACTCAACAACAATATATCAAGGTTCTGGTTCAAATGGCAACATACTAAACTTTAGTAGAACTGAACTGGGTTGTATCCAACAATCCTATAAGTTACTACGGATTTAGTAACACGTGAACCTGATAGAGAGAAGAGAGCCTAGTCCTTAACCCACGTAGAATGAGAAGAGAATGACTCAGAATAGAGGGCATAAGGTAAAGAAGTAAAAGAGCCTTACGTTCCCTCCCACAATCAATTCCCCTACATATAACTAAAGCATTTCTAGACTCGACATCGACCAGTTTGGCTTAGCGAACCTACAGGCAGTCCGGCTCTGATGCCAACGCTGTCAGGACCCCGATCCTAAGCCACATCGATCCAGCGTGTAACACATCATATCACTTTGCGGCCTCACGCACGGTACTCCCACGGGTGCCACCTTACCTGGCCCGGGACCGTTTGCGCCTTTTGGCTCACGTATATGATAGTGTCGCTAGCATCCATATGACAGAGAACCCGGGCCGACATGGCTAGTCGTGAACCCAAAGCGGCGCTAGCCTATGAGGACAGGCATACATGAATCACATCGAACATGTCGGTCATCAACGTATCTATTCGGGCTGTAGCACTGGGCTAACAGGACTCCGGTAACCCGGGCTGTAGCAGGCTAGGCAGGACTCCGAATATCCGCGCGTGACATTTCCCCGAAGGGACAGACATAGGAACGACGTGAAACACATGCCGGCCAGTCAAGTGTCCAAGCAGTAGTGCTGGGCTAGCAGGACTCCGGTGAACCGGGCTGTAGCGGACTACTATCGCTCAGAAGCACAAGACTTACATTTCCCCATATGAAAGGCTGCCAAGGATAAACAACTAGATAGTCGGATCCCACTCATACCAAGCATTTCAATCATACACACAATATGCCCGATATGAGTAAATACAACATGGCAGCACAACAGTACTCTACGACTCAAGTACTTTATTTAGAAGGCTCCGAGGAGCCATACATATCATCCATACAGATAGGGGTCACATGACCCAACACTCAAGTCATACAAACATACAAGCACATGCGGAAGCAAAGTAGTCTGAGTACAGACACTAGAAAGAAAGAAGGCTTGACGAAGCCTGTCTATCTACAACGACCCTTCACAAGTCTTGGATCACCACCTGGGTGATAAGTCACTCGTCAACGTCGAGGTCTACATAGAACCCATCAGAGGGGTTGGTGCAGTCGTCTGAAAAACATGATTAAAGCAACATGAGTACGGAGGTACTCAGCAAGTCTTACAACAGGAACCTACTATACATGCACATTCTCAAGAAGGTAGTGGGGTTATTGCAGCAAGCCAGCTTTGACTCTTGGCTAAGCTATCCTACGATAGACACCACTTGTAAAAACATTTGTCGCACACGAGTCCACTATCACCATCACAATACTCCACCGTGGATCCTCTCTCGCCATCCTACGAGAGGGCCATCCGCGGTACTCACACTTATCTTGAGATTTTTAGTAGTATCCATTTAACTTGTCTATGAACTGTATAGGTGACCAAGTAGTCCTTTACCGCGGACGCGGCTATTCGAATAGATTTATACCCTGCAGGGGTGTACTTCTTCACACACGCTCTCACCACTTATCGCCGTTTACACGACATGTACTCGGCAACCTTCAAGCGGAAGCCCAGCGAGGGTGTCGGCCACGGCCTACCTAAACACTCAGGTCTCTAGTCCAGGTTTATCGCCTATTCGGGTTCCATCCGCAGGGAGTCCGGCCGAGGTTTCCACTAACGGCCCCGAACGATGTGAACAGGGTTCCGAGACACCAAACGGGCGCCCGGTTGACCCGGCCACGTGCCTACCGCAACACAGCCCACCCCGATGGTCAGCGCCGCGTGCGGCCCCCAGCATGCTACAAACACCAGAAACTACTTTGCAACTCCTGGACAGAGGACAAGCGTGATCAAGAAGCCGAGAGGGTCCATTGGTTTCGGGCCCAATGCGTGGTAGTAGCTGAGTCTTAAATCACACACACAGATCTCAGTGCTTAAGAACGGCCTCAATGAAACAACCCACCATGTACTCCTACATGGCCTCTCATCGATTCCTTTACCAAATCGTGTTCAACACTTCACTCTTGTCACCGACACAACCTTTCACTCCAGTTCATCATCCCGATGAGCCAGACCTGACACAACTCTAAGCATAGCAAGCATAGCATGGTAGGAACACACACACATGTAAGGGCTCAATCAACTCCTACACATGCTAGTGGGTTTCATCTAGTTACTGTGGCAATGACAGGTCATGCAAAGGAAGTGGGTTCAACTACCGCGACACACAGCAGTTTGAAACGCGTTGTCTTAATGCAGTAAACAAGAGCAGAAGCGAGAACATGGGTTTATATCGGAATGATCAATGGGTTGCTTGCCTGATGGGGTGGTCGTGGGATACTGCCCTTCAGTTGGATACTCGGAGATATCCTCGGAGGCAGAACCTACCACGATGAACACATCGGAACACAATCAATACATGACGATATGCAACAATATGATGTATGCAATGACATGGCAATATGGATGTGTCCTGGTCTTGTGCAAGTTAAACCAGAAGGAAAAGACCCCATTTGAACCAAAGATTCAAATGGTAGTGCATTTATAAGATCATATTAGTGCAATATCTTATAATGCCTAAACAGTGGGTTTAACTTGTTTTAACATGCATGAAACCAGTTCCATTGGATAGATTGGATTTTTCTGATAATTTTTCATATATAAAACTTTGCATTTGGAGTTACAGATAATTTTCTATGAATTTTTGAAGTTTGAGCTATTTTCTGGATTTTCCTGTATAAAAATAAATCCAGTAATTAGTTATTGCGTCAGCATGAGGTCATGCTGACCTCAGCAGGTCAACAGACCCGGTCCAGGTCAAACCTGACGCGTGGGTCCCGCGTGTCAGGGTTATTAGATTTAAACAGATTAGATTAATCCTAATTCTGGATTAGTTAGCGGGCGGGGCCCACATGTCATAGACCCAGGGGGTCAACGGGTCAACTCCGCCGGCGTTGAGCCGCCGGCGACGAGCTCCGCGGCGGCGCGTGCGGTTGAACTACGTGCAGTCGCTGTGGTGCACGAGAGGAGGAAAGGAGAGGATGGGGATGTGGCTAAGCTCACAGCGAACTCGCAGAGCCAGACGGTGTGGTCGGGGACGAGCTGGTGCGGCGGTGAGGTCGAAGGGGATCTCCGGCGGCCGAAGGTTGAAGAAGAGCTCGGGGAAGCGTTGTAGAGCGAGCGAGCGCTCGGGGCTCGGCTAGCTCGAAGAAGAGGAGGGCGGCGGAGCTTCTGGACAGGTCGGAGCGGCGCAAGGACGATGGAGAGCGCGACTACGGCGACGGTGCAGCTGCGGTGGCGTCGGCCATGGCGGGGAAGAGCGAGGGAGAGAGACAGGGGGGAAATGGACGTGTCCAGGGCGTCGGGGGCACGACGTGGAGGCCGTCCAGAACAGCGGGACGGCGAAGCGGCGAGCAGGTGGCGTCGTGGCGAGCTTGCGCTCGTCGGCGTCACCACCCTGCCTGCCTGGCGGGGACGAAGCAGCTGGCTGGCTCGGGCCAGCACAGTGCTGGGCCGCCAGGTGGGCCGGCTGGGGGGGTTTGGCCAGGTAAGTCCTTTTCTGATTTTTGTTTCTTTTCTATTTCCTTTGTAACTTTGTGGAATTATTTAAATTACCTAGACCACTCCAAAAATTCTCAAACTGCACATGCTTGCTATTTAAAATATAGACAACATGAAACATTTCTGTTTGAGAATATTTGAACATTTAAAATATTTTTATAAATTTTAAATGCCCAAATTCAAATACTTATGTGTTAATTCAATAACCTTCTGTTGACCTAGAAAAATGTGCACTATTTTTGCCAGGGGGTTTAATCCAAGACAAAGAGGGTGAACATTTTAGAAGGGCATTTCAGGTTCATTGAAAAAGATTTTAGTAAACCCTAGTTATTTCCAGGGGGGGGGGGGAAGTGTGTGTTGGGGGTTCTGGCATTTCCCATTTCAGAATTAATAGAATTTAAACATGATGCACACTCTAATGCATGGCCTAGCTAGGGATGTGACAATACGGGTGTTCTATCTAAATCGTTTGCGATCAAGAGCTGCAGAAATCCTGCTTGGCACATTTTCTCTTGGCTTCCTGGGGAAGCTGTCGGTTTCCATACGGATGTTCTAACTAAAACGTTTGTGATGAGTGTTTTATATTTAAAAAGCAAATTAAACTGTGGCTTGGGCGCCATTAATGGAGAGGATGCGAGTAAGGCGGGCGGCCATGGAAGTCAAAGGGCTCGCTTCCCAGTGAGCCTGCACAGCGTACAGCCCGCACGCTTCCCGATGAGCCTGCGCACTCGAGGACAGCTTGCACGCCTCTCGGTCAGCCTGCGCACCGGACGGCGCTCGCACGCCTCCCGTTCAGTCAAGGTCAAGCAGCTGTCCGCACGGCACCTCCTACAGCCATTAAAACCAAGGCACGTGGTGTCACGTGAATGGTTAACAAAATTTTGGATTTACTACAATTTAAAAACCAGGCATCTCAAAGTTTTGTCGGCAATCAATGGTGCCCTGGTGTTTGAAATTCATGCCAATTTCTTGCATGGGACCTAACCATGCACCCAAGGACACAAATTTGATTTTTCAACCAATTTATATGGACTGGAGCATGTGCATGTAGTTCAAATTTGAATTATGCACATAAATGCATTGAAAACTCAGTTAATGCATAAAAATGTCCAAACGAACCCCCAAAAATCACAAAAATTCACACAACACTCCAGCTGTTCTATGTTGACACGAGAAAAAAATTGGAAAGCAATAAGAGGCAATGGATATCGTTTCGTCCTCAAAGGTGGGACGTTCCCTACCGAAAACCATCATGCTTGTTGTGAGAAGCTCCGGTTTGTGAGAAGCATATACCCAAACCTGCCCCAAATTGGACAAAATTTGTACCAGAGCATGTTGATGTCGCTCCATGATAGCATACCAAGTTTCATGAATTTCAAACGAGTTTTGATTTACTAGAATATAAAAACCAGGCATCTCAATGTTTTGCCGGCAATCAACGGTGCCCTGGTGTTTGAAATTCATTCCCATTTCTTGCATGGGACCTAAGCATGCACCCAAGGACACATATTTGATTTTTCAACCAATTTATATGCACTGGAGCATGTGCATGTAGTTCAAATTTGAATTATGCACATAAATGCATTGAAAACTCAGTTAATGCATAAAAATGTCCAAACGAGCACCGAAAAATCACAAAAATTCACACAGCACTCCAGTTGTTCTATGTTGACACGAGAAAAAAAATTGAAAGCAATAAGAGGCAATGGATATCGTTTCGTCCCCAAAGCTGGGACGTTCCCTACCGGAAACCATCATGCCTGTTGTGAGAAGCTCCGGTTTGTGAGAAGCATATACCCAAACCTGCCCCAAATGGGACGAAATTTGTACCACGACATGTTGATGCCGCTCCATGATAGCATGCCAAGTTTCATGAATTTCAGACGAGTTTTGGATTTACTAGAATTTAAAAACCAGGCATCTCAATGTTTTGCCGGCAATCAATGGTGCCCTAGTGTTCGAAATTCATTCCCATTTCTTGCACGGGACCTAAGCATGCACACATTCACACAACACTCATGTATCTACGTTGACAAGAGAAAAAAATTGAAAGCAATAAGAGGCAATGGATATCGTTTTGTCCCCAAAGGTGGGACGTTCCCTGCCGAGAACCATCATGCTTGTTGTGAGAAGCTCCGGTTTGTGAGAAGCATATACCCAAACCTGCCCTAAATGGGACAAAAACTTTACCACGGCATGTTGATGCCGCTACATGATATCATGCCAAGTTTCATGAATTTCGGATGAGTTTTGGATTTACTAGAATTTAAAAACCAAGTATCTCAATGTTTGCGGCCGAGTGACGGTGGCAGGGTGTTTGAAATTCATTCCCGTTTCTTGCATGGGACCTAAGCATGCAACCAAGGACACATATTTTATTTTTCAATAAGTTTATATGCACCGGAGCACGTGCATGTAGTTCAAATTTGAATTATGCACATAAAATGCCTGGAAAACCCAGTTAATGTATAAAATTGTACAAACGAACCCTGAATAATTCCAATTTTTTTGACGACACACCTATAGTTGCATGTTCACTGCAGATAAAAGTTCTAACAATTCAAACACCATCCTTTGTAGCTGTGACCCCATTACGTAATTCAAATGATCAAGACGATAAATTAAGTAGATCGCATACAGTTTATTATCACCAACTGTGTGAGATGCAACACAAAATATCTTGGAGCATCGTCGGTGTATAGTATGCCCATGCCGTACGAGAGAAGGTGCGTCGGCTATAGTCCACAACCGGCGTGTGAAGCACACTAGCTAGCTCACTCCCCAAATATCATTTCACTGTTCATTCATCGTCGGTGAAAGATGGGGACGTGGACCCACGTCGTGAGGGCAACTTAGGTGGCCCACTCCGGCGAGAGCGCGGCCGCAGCCGCCAGGCGCGTGCTAACAAGCTTCATGAAGGCTGATGTCTACTACACAACCTTCTTCTTGTAGATGTTGTTGGGCCTGCAAGTGCACAAGTTTGTAGGACAGTAGCAAATTTCCCTCAAGTGGATGACCTAAGGTTTATCAATCCGTAGGAGGCGTGAGGTGAAGATGGTCTCTCTCAAGCAACCCTGCAACCAAATAACAAAGAGTCTCTTGTGTCCCCAACACACCCAATACAATGGTAAGTTGTATAGGTGCACTAGTTCGGCGAAGAGATGGTGATACAAGTGCAATATGGATAGAAGATATAGGTTTTTGTAAACTGAAAATATAAAAACAGCAAGGTAACAAGTGGTAAAAGTGAGCGTAAATGGTATTGCAATGATAGGAAACAAGGCCTAGGGTTCATACTTTCACTAGTGTAAGTTCTCTTAACAATAATAACATAGATAGATCATATAACAATCCCTCAATATGCAACAAAGAGTCACTTCGAAGCCACTAATAGCGTAGGACAAACGTAGAGATTATGGTAGGGTACGAAACCACCTCAAAGTTATTCTTTCAAATCAATCCGTTGGGCTATTCCTATAAGTGTCACAAACAACCATGGAGTTTTTACTAGAATAACACCTTAAGATACAAATCAACAAAAACCCTAATGTCACCTAGATACTCCATTGTCACCTCATGTATCCGTGGGCATGATTATACGATATGCATCACACAATCTCAAATTTATCCAACCAACATAAAAGTACTTCAAAGAGCGCCCCAAAGTTTCTACCGGAGAATCAAGAACGTGTCCCAACCCCTATGCATAGGTTCCCAATGTCACGAAACCCGCAAGTTGATCACCAAGACATACATCAAGTGTTCTCATAAAGACTCAATCCGATAAGATTACTTCAAAAGGCGAAACTCAATTCATCACAAAGGAGTAGAGGGGAGAAACATCATAAGATCCAACTACAATAGGAAAGCTCGGGATACATCAAGATCGTGCCATAGAGGAACACGAGAGAGAGAGAGAGAGAGAGATCAAACACATAGCTACTGGTACATACCCTCAGCCCCGAGGGTGACCTACTCCCTCCTCATCATGGAGAGCGCCGGGATGATGAAGATGGCCACCGGAGATGGATCCCCCCTCCGACAGGGTACCGGAAAGGGGTCCTGATTGGTTTTTGGTGGTTCTGAGGCTTGCGGCGGCGGAACTCCCGATCTATCTTCTGTTCTGGAAGTTTTAGGGTACGACGGTATATATGGGTGAAAGGAGAACGTCGGTGGAGCTATGGGGGCCCCATGAGGCAGGGGGGCGTGCCCAGGGGGGAGGGCGCGCCCTCCACCCTCGTGACCGCCTCGTGGCTCTTCTGACATGGGGTCCAAGTCTATCAGGTGGGTTTCCTTCCAAAAATAACTGCTCCAGTTGATTTCATTCCGTTTTGACTCCGTCTGATAGTCCTTTTCCTCGAAATACTGAAATAGGCATAAAACAGCAAATCTGGGCTGGGCCTCTGGTTAATAGGTTAGTCCCAAAAATAATATAAAAGTGGATAATAAAGCCTAATATTGCCTAAAACAGTAGATAAAGTAGCATGGAGCAATAAAAAATTATAGATACGTTGGAGACGTATCAGGCATCCCCAAGCTTAATTCCTGCCCGTCCTCGAGTAGGTAAATGATAAAAAGAGTATTTTTGATGCGGAGTGATACTTTGGCATAATTTCAATGTAAATCTTCTTAATCATGGTATGAATATTCAGATCCGAAAGGTTCAAGACAAAAGGTCATATTGACATAAAAATGATAATACTTCAATCATACTAATCAAAAAATTATGTCATCTCAAAATAACATGGCCAAAGGAAGTTCATCCCTACAAAATCATATAGTTAGGCTATGCTTCGTTTTCGTCACACAAAGATGTTCCCAACTTCTATACCCCCGATGACAAGCCGAGCAATTGTTTCATACTCAAATAATCTCAAACTTTTTCAACCTTCACGCAATACATGAGCGCGAGCCATGGACATAGCACTATGGGTGGTATAGAATATGATGATGGGGATTGTGTGGAGAAGACAAAAAAGGAGAAAGTCTCACATCAACGAGGCTAATCAATGAGCTATGGAGATGCCCATCAATTGATGTTAATGCAAGGAGTAGGGATTGCCATGCAACGGATGCACTAGAGCTAAGAATGCTCAACAAAAGAAAACTAGTGGGTGTGCATCCAACTTGCTTGCTCATGAAGACCTAGGGCATTTTGAGGAAGCCCATCGTTGGAATATACAAGCCAAGTTCTATAATGAAAAATTCCCACTAGTATGAACAAGACAACTTATGAGACTCACTATATGAAAATCATGGTGCTACTTTGAAGCACAATATATAAGACTCACTACATGAAGAACAAGGTGCTACTTTGAAGCACAAGTGTGGAAAAAGAGATAGTAGCATTGCCCTTTTTATTTTCTCTTTTTTTCTTTTTCTTTTTTGGGCCTTTTTTTTCTTTTTGGCCTTTCTCTCTCTCTCTCTTTTTGATTGGGCAATGCTCTAATAATGATGATCATCACACTTCTATTGATTACAACATAATGATTACAATTCGATACTAGAACAAGATATGACCCTATATGAATGCCTCCGACGGTGTACCGGGATGGTGCAATGAATCAAGAGTGACATGTATGAAAAATAATGCATGGTGGCTTTGCCACAAATAAGATGTCAACTACAAGATCATGCAATGGCAATATGACAAAAGTAAAGCATGTCATGATGATGATGATGGTGGTGGAAGTTGCATGGCAATATATCTCGGAATGGCTATGGAAATGCCATGATAGGTAGGTATGGTGGCTGTTTTGAGGAAGATATAGGGAGTTTTATGTGTGAAAGAGCATATCATATCACGGGGTTTGGATGCACCGGCGAAGTTTGCACCAACTCTCAATGTGAGAAAGGGCAATGCATGGTACCGAAGAGGCTAGCAAATGGCGGAAAGGTAAAAGTGCGTATAATCCATGGACTCAACATTAGTCAAAAGAACTCATATGCTTATTGCAAAAATGTAGAAGTCATCAAAAATCAAGTACTACGCGCATGCTCCTAGGGGGATAGATTGGTAGGAAAAGACCATCGCTCGTCCCCGACCGCCACTCATAAGGATGCACAAGCCAGGTACACTTCATGCTTCAAATTTGTTACACAACTTTACCCATACGTGCATGCTACGGGATTTGCAAACTTCAACACAAGTATTTCTCAAGTTCACAATTATCAACTAGCACGACTTTGATATTATTACCTCCATATCTCAAAACAATTATCAAGCATTAAATTTATCTTAGTATTCAATTCACTCAAAAGAAAGTTTCACATATCTTGAACACTAAGTATATTAACATTAAGCAAATTACCATGCTATTAACGACTCTCAAAATAATATAAGTGAAGCATGAGAGTTCATCTATTTCTTCAAAATAAAACCACCATTGTGCTCTAAAATATCTAAGTGAAGCACTCGAGCAAAAATTATCACGCTCAAAAAGATATAAGTGAAGCACATAGAGTAAACTATCAAGCTCAAAAGATATAAGTGAAGCACATAGAGTATTCTAACAAATTTCAATTCATGCATGGATCTCTCAAAAGGTGTGTACAGCAAGTATGATTGTGGTAGACTAACAAGAAAAGACACAAATAATACAAGACGCTCCAAGCAAAACACATATCATGTGGTGAATAAAAATATAGCTCCAAGTAAATTACCGATGGAAGTGGACGAAACAGGGGATGCCTTCCGGGGCATCCCCAAGCTTTGACTTTTTGGTGTCCTTGGATTATCTTGGGGGTGCCATGGGAATCCCCAAGGTTAGGCTCTTGCCACTCCTTGTTCCATAATCCATCAAAAGAATTCACCCAAAACTTGAAAACTTCACAACACAAAACTCAATAGAAATCTCGTGAGCTCCGTTAGAGAAAGAAAACAAAAGACTACTTTAAGGTAATGTAGTGAACTCATTCTTTATTTGTATTGGTGTTAAACCTACTTTATTCCAACTTCTCTAAGGTTTATAAACTATTTTACTAGCCATAGATTCATCAAAATAAGCAAACAACACACGCAAAACAGAATCTGTCAAAAACAGAACAGTCTTTAGTAATCTGTTACTAACGCAAACTTCTGGTACCCCAAAAATTATGAAATAAATTGCGGGACCTGAGCAATTTGTCTATTAATCATCTTAAAAAATAATCAACCTAAACTCACTCTCCAGTAAAAAATGGCAGCTATTCTCGTGAGCGCTAAAGTTTCTGTTTTTCACAGCAAGATCACATAAACTTCACCCAAGTCTTCCCAAAGGTTCTACTTGGAACTTTATTGAAATAAAATCTATAAAACATGATTAATGCAGTAGCATAATCATATGAACACAAAAAAACAGTAAGGATAAGTATTGGGTTGTCTCCCAACAAGCGCTTTTCTTTAATGCCTTTTAGCTAGGCATGATGATGACAATGATGCTCACATAAAAGATAATAATTGAAACATAAAGAGAGCATCATGAAGAATATGACTAGAACATTTAAGTCTAACCCACTTCCTATGCATAGTGATTTTGTGAACAAACAACTTATGGGAACAATAATCAACTTGCATAGGAAGGTAAAACAGGCATAACTTCAAAAATTTAAGCACATAGAGAGGAAACTTGATATTATTGCAATTCCTACAAGCATATGTTCCTCCCTCATAATAATTTTCAGTAGCATCATGAATGATTTCAACAATATAATCAGCACCTAAAGCATTCTTTTCATGATCTACTTGCATAGAAATTTTATTACTGTCCACATAAGCAAAATTCTTCTCATTCGGAATAGTAGTGGGAGCAAACTCAACAAAATAACTATCATATGATTGAGAATTAAGATCAAGATGACAAGTTTCATGGTTATCATTATTCTTTAAAGCATACGTGTCATCACAATAATCATCATAGATAGGAGGCATGCTTTCATCATAGTAAATTTGCTCATCCAAGCTTGGGGGACAAAAAATATCATCTTCATCAAACATAGCTTCATGGATATTCAAGGAATTCATACTAAAAACATTGCAATCATGCTCATCATTCAAATCTTTAGTGCCAAACATTTTAGAGATTTCTTCTTCTAGCACTTGAGCACAATTATCCTTTCCATCATACTCACGAAAGATATTAAAAAGATGAAGCGTATGAGACAAACGCAATTCCATTTTTTTAGTTTTAATTTATAATACTAACTACTGATAAAACAAGAAACAAAAAGATTCGATTGCAAGATCTAAAGATATACCTTCACTTACCTAGCCTCCCCGGCAACGGCGCCAGAAAAGAGCTTGATGTCTACTACACAACCTTCTTCTTATAGACGTTGTTGGGCCTGCAAGTGCACAGGTTTGTAGGACAGTAGCAAATTTCACTCAAGTGGATGACCTAAGGTTTATCAATCCGTAGGAGGCGTGAGGATGAAGATGGTCTCTCTCAAGCAACCCTGCAACCAAATAACAAAGAGTCTGTTGTGTCCCCAACACACCCAATACAATGGTAAATTGTATAGGTGCACTAGTTCGGCGAAGAGATGGTGATACAAGTGCAATATGGATAGAAGATATAGGTTTTTGTAAACTGAAAATATAAAAACAGCAAGGTAACAAGTGCTAAAAGTGAGCGTAAACGGTATTGCAATGATAGGAAACAAGGCCTAGGGTTCATACTTTCACTAGTGTAAGTTCTCTTAACAATAATAACATAGATAGATCATATAACAATCCCTCAATATGCAACAAAGAGTCACTCCAAAGCCACTAATAGCGGAGAACAAACGTAGAGATTATGGTAGGGTACGAAACCACCTCAAAGTTATTCTTTCAAATCAATCCGTTGGGCTATTCCTATAAGTGTCACAAACAACCCTGGAGTTTTTACTAGAATAACACCTTAAGATACAAATCAACCAAAACCCTAATGTCACCTAGATACTCCATTGTCACCTCAAGTATCCGGGCATGATTATACGATATGCATCACACAATCTCAGATTTATCCAAACAACATAAAAGTACTTCAAAGAGCGCCCCAAAGTTTCTACCGGAGAATCAAGAACGTGTGCCAACCCCTATGCATAGGTTCCCAATGTCACGAAACCCGCAAGTTGATCACCAAGACATACATCAAGTGTTCTCATAAAGACTCAATCCGATAAGATTACTTCAAAAGGGGAAAATCAATTCATCACAAAGGAGTAGAGGGGAGAAATATCATAAGATCCAACTACAATAGCAAAGCTCGGGATATATCAAGATCGTGCCATAGAGGAACACGAGAGAGAACATGAGAGAGAGAGAGATCAAACACATAGCTACTGGTACGTACCCTCAGCCCCGAGGGTGAACTACTCCCTCCTCGTCATTGAGAGCGCCGGGATGATGAAGATGGCCACCGCAGATGGATCCCCCCTCCGGCAGGGTACCGGAAAGGGGTCCCGATTGGTTTTTGGTGGTTCTGGAGGCGCGCGGCGGCGGAACTCCCAATCTATCTTCTGTTCTGGAAGTTTTAGGGTACGACGGTATATATGGGTGAAAGGAGAACGTCAGTGGAGCTACGGGGGCCCCACGAGGCAGGGGGCGCACCCAGGGGGGAGGGCGCGCCCTCCACCCTCGTGACCGCCTCGCGGCTCTTCTGGCATGGGGTCCAAGTCCATCAGGTGGGTTTCCTTCCAAAAATAACTTCTCCAGTTGATTTCGTTCCGTTTTGACTCCGTCTGATATTCCTTTTCCTCGAAATACTGAAATAGGCATAAAACAGCAAATCTGGGTTGGGCCTCCGGTTAATAGATTAGTCAAAAATAATATAAAAGTGGATAATAAAGCCCAATATTGCCTAAAACAGTAGATAAAGTAGCATGGAACAATAAAAAATTATAGATACGTTGGAGACGTATCATGGGCGACGGCAGTGTGCGTCCGAGCGACCAAGGCAGCCCAAACGGGCGTTGTTGCTTCTTAGGCGGCGGCAACAACATCTGCCTCGGGGATAGCAACTGGCGAGAGCGGCACAACAGCTGTCCGTTCTGCAGCGGCAGCCTTAGCCCTGTTGGAGGCCGCCCACTACCATGTCGAAGCCGTCCACACCCAGGTCGTGGCGGTCACCGCACAAATTGAACGAAGCTTCTCCGACAATGGTCGACAACCCACGGCCGAAGAGCTGGCAATCGCTGAGAGAGTTCGAGCAGCCGTCCGTTCCTACGCGGCATACCTTGCCACGACGGAGCCCGCCAGAGCCCACATGGCGTCCAACACGCCCAACTCGTGGCGGCCTTTTCTAAAGATATGGCAGACGCGAATGGCGACATGCTTGCCGAGTATGGTGCAATTGACGCCATGGAGCCCCTTTGAAAGCACAAGTGCTCCTCAGGTGGTTTTGGTAATTAATGTCAACATATCTCTTGTTGGACTAACGTTTTTATCTAGTATATTTTAGATAAGTTCAGCAATGGAGTGGCATGGACTAAAGGCTGTGGGAACTCCTTCAAGATGCTAAGGACAAAGTTTTGGCTCAAGCTCAAAAGCTCAAGACTCTTCATTTTACATTTTAGTGATCCAAGATCACATTGAGTCCATAGGAAAAGCCAATACTATCAAGGAGGGATGAGGTGTTGCTTAATAAGCCCTTTGCTTTATGTGCTTAATGATATGCTCCAAAATCCTCAGCTACTTTCCCACTTCCACATATGACCTAAACCCTAAGCCAAATTCGGTCCTACCGATTCTTTCTATCCGGTGCCACCGAGTTTCATATGTCATAAGCCACTGCCAAACCCTAGCAAATCGGTTTCACCGACAGGGATCTCGGTCTCACCGAGATGGGATTGTAATCTCACTGTGTATGTCCATTGTCGAAATCGGTCTCACCGAGTCTAGACAATCGGTACTACCGAGATTACAATGCAAACTCTCTGGTTAACTCATTACCAAAATCGGTCCAACCGAGTTTAGTAATCGGTTCCACCGAGTTTGCCTGACCAACTCTCTGGTTAGCTAATTACCAAATCGGTCTCACCGAGTTTGTGTAATCGGTCTCACCGAGATTACGTTATGCCCAAACCCTAACCATATCGGTCCTACCGAGATGCATGTCAGTCCCACCGAAAATCTCTAACGGTCACTAGGTTTACCTTTTCGGTCCGACCGAGTTTGTTGATTCGGTCCCACCGAGATTGGTAAATTGTGTATAACGGTTGGATTTTAAGTGGAGGCTATATATACCCCTCCACCTCCTCTTCATTCGTGGAGAGAGCCATCAGAACACATCTACACTTCCAACTCATATGTTCTGAGAGAGAACCACCTATCCTTGTGTTGAGGCCAAGATATTCCATTCCTACCATATGAATCTTGATCTCTAGCCTTCCCCAAGTTGCTTTCCACTCAAATCTTCTTTCTACCAAATCCAAATCCTGTGAGAGAGAGTTGAGTGTTGGGGAGACTATCATTTGAAGCACAAGAGCAAGGAGTTCATCATCAACACACCATTTGTTACTTCTTGGAGAGTGGTGTCTCCTAGATTGGCTAGGTGTCACTTGGGAGCCTCCGACAAGATTGTGGAGTTGAACCAAGGAGTTTGTAAGGGCAAGGAGATCGCCTACTTTGTGAAGATCTACCGCTAGTGAGGCAAGTCCTTCGTGGCCGATGGCCATGGTGGGATAGACAAGGTTGCTTCTTCGTGGACCCTTCGTGGGTGGAGCCCTCCGTGGACTCGCGCAATCGTTATCATTCGTGGGTTGAAGTCTCCATCAACGTGGATGTAGGATAGCACCACCTATCCGAACCACGGGAAAAACATCCGTGTCTACAATTGCGTTTGAATTCTCCAAACCCTTCCCTTTACATTCTTGCAAGTTGCATGCTTTACTTTCCGCTGCCTATATACTCTTTGCATGCTTGCTTGATATGTATTGTGTATGTTGAAATTGTGCCTAAAACTCCACTCAAACCGAAAAAGCTTAAAAACTGCAACTTTAGCACTAAGTGTCTAATCACCCCCCTCTAGACACACCTACTTCTAGATCCTACAAGTGGTATCAGAGCTTTTGTCTCCATTGCCTTGGTTTAGTCACCATTGGAGGAAGATGGATGTGTCTACTTTAGGGAGTCTTAGACATAGAGTGCCTATTCTTGATGGAGAGTATTTTCATGAATGGAAAAATGAGATGCTTGTGATTTTCATTCAATATCATTTAAACAAGTTGTTGACACACGAACACGTCACGCGTACCCTCGACGCCGGGGGTGATGCACCGCAGCTCACGTCGAAGGAGACCCAACCGACAACGCGATACGCAAGACAGTCGACGGGCGCTTTTGCAGACCCGAAAACCCCACACCCCCGGGAGGGACCCCGTCAGGGAGTGCGGCGGCTATGGGCTGCCCTAGGTCGATTCGCTCGCCCCTAGAGCCTCGGGATTCACAGCTCTCAAACACAAAGAACAGCGAAGAACGAGAGAGAAAAACGGTGGAGAGATAAAACGTAGATGAAAAAGTAGTATATTGATTTGTTCGATTGTGTGTTGTTTCAATCGGCCGTCACCCCCAACATATATAAGAGGCGGCTGGATTTATCGTACAAGCAAAGGATTTATCTAGGCTTTCCTTACAAGAAAATTACATCAATTCACGTCTAAAACCCTAGTCAAATTCGGACTAGTTTTATCCGAACTTCCCAAAACTGTTCGGTTTAAACTGGTTGTACCTTGCGAGTCCTTTTTGCGGTGGTAAACAATCTCGGATGAAAACAAGCCCAAAAGCAATCTTGACTGTTTTGACGAGACGAACAACTTTCATGTTAAACACTTTTTCATTCGAGTCCATCTAGATAATTATTTGAGCCCATCTTCAGCATCTGGTCGGATTGGCCCGACAGTTTCTACTGTTCACGGCGGCAAGCTTTCCCGGCAAGGTTACTGTTCACGGCGGCAAGCTTTCCCCGGCAAGGTTACTGTTCACGGCGGCAAGCCTTTTCCGGCAAGGTTACTGTTCACGGCGGCAAGGTTTCCCCGGCAAGGTTACTGTTCACGGCGGCAAGCTTTTCCCGGCAAAGTTACTGTTCACGGCGGCAAGTTTTTCCCTGCAAGGTTTTTAAGGCAGTAAATGACCTCGGATGAAAATGTGCCCAAAAACAAAGTTGACCGTTTTGACGTGACGAAAAACTTTCATGTTGAACGTTTTTCGATTTGAACCCATCTTCTAGGCCAAAATGGTCGCGCAAAACAGCCTGTTATTCGCGCTACCCATCAGACACGTGGCTGGTGGGGCGCGCCACTTATGGCACCGTGACAGGGCTGCATTCGGATGGCTGTAACTTTTGCATAAGAACTTGGATTGGGACGATGTTTATACCAAAATCGATCGCTTCGACGAGACGCACAACTTTTGTGTTGAAACTTTTTCCATTTGAGGTCATCCTAATTGGGTTTCAAGCCATTATTTAATCTGGTGTCACCATGAGCATCTCTGAACTTGTCATAACTTTTGCATCCGGACTCCGTTTTAGACCACTTTCATATCTATCTTGATCTTCTCAAAGAAATCCATCTCATGTTGACTTCCAATCATAAGTTGGAAGTAATCTTGACATAGATTAAAGTAACTTTTATGATTCTGCCACTTTTGAGTGTCAACACATGCCCCCCTTTTTTTTGGCAAAGCAAGCGTGCCGAAAAATAATTTGCACCATGTTTGTTCTAAGGACGATGTCAACACTCCATCGGCCATCTATTTTTCTTAGGGCGATAATTATGTATCGGCCGTGTTTGTGCTAAGGGCGATAATTGTATATCGGCCATTGCCTACTTAGGCTTCCTGCCACACACTCGGGTGGTATTTCTTCAAATATTTGCCATTGAGAGCTCGAGGTAACAATGCCCCTTGTACTGATTCCACCAAATATGAATTTCCGGGAACAACTCTTGTAATCCTAAAAGGACCTTCCCAACTTGGAGACCACTTCCCGAATTTTCTATCTCTTGAACCAATTGGCAGGATCACTTTCCAGACAAGATCACCAACTTGAAAATTCTTCAACTTAACTTTCTTATTGTAAGCCCTTGCCACCCTCAACTTATCTCTCTCTATGGCATTCAAAGCAACCAAACGTTTATCAGCAACCTCGTCAATGTTTTCCATCATCAAGTTATAGAAGTCTATTGCCGATAAATCATTTTGTTTGGCTATTCTCAAAGCATTCCAATTTACTTCCACCGGTAAAACAACCTGCTGACCATATACTAGCTCATATGGAGTCACTTTCGTAGCACCATGCCTTGAGATTCTATGTGCCCATAATGCCTCAGACAACAAGTCATGCCATCTCCTTGGATTATCCTCAATCTTCTTCTTGATGAGCTTGATTAAAATTTTATTGCTAGACTCAGCTTGTCCATTAGCTTGGGCATAGTATGGGGAGGAATTGAGCAACTTTATGTTATAAGATTCGGCAAACTCTCTGACTTGGTGTGACATAAAAGATGAACCTTGATCTGTAGTTAACGTTTGAGGAATACCGAATCTATGAATAATGTGTTCTGTTATGAGTTGAATTACCTCCGTATGCATCATATTCTTGAGAGGTACTGCTTCAGACCATTTAGTGAAATAATCAGTTGCCACCAACACGAACCGATGCCCCTTTGAGGAAGATGGATGAATTTGCCCAATAAAATCTAAACCCCATCCTCTGAAAGGCCACGGCTTGATAATAGGATGCAACATAGCAGCAGGAGCCAATTGAATATCACCAAATTTTTAGCAAGCTTCGCACCCTTTATAATATCTGAAGCAATCATTAATCATGGTTGGCCAATAAAATCCAGCACGTCGCAATAACCACTTCATCTTGGGAGCCGACTGATGAGTACCACAAATGCCTTCATGCACCTCTCCCATAGCAACTCTTGCTTGGTTCTCGTCCAAACACTTCAAAAGAACATCTTCAACTGTTCGGCGATAAAGACCACCATCTCTTATTGTATATTTGAAAGCCATACGCCGAAAAGTCCTGTCCACCCTTTTACTCGGATCATGCAAGTAATCCATAATGGGCTTCCTCCAGTCATGATTCTCACCTGCACTAGATTTTTTGTTAGTGGCCGAATCAGTGGGTTCTGGTTCGGCCTCTTCTATACTGGTAAGACAAGACATCGGACTTTGAGAAATATGAAACATGCCATGATCAACATGGTATCCATATGCTTGCTGTGCTAACTCATTTGCTTTCCAGTTGTCACATCTAGATATATGTGCAATGCTAAAACAATCCAAAGTAGAGATTATATCTAGACATTTATCAAGATAAACATTAAGTGATTCGTCCAAACACTGAAAGACTTTGGATATTTGCTGCACCACTAGTAACGAATCACCATAAGCCTCAATATGTGTAACACCTATAGCAAGTAACATTTCTAGGCACAATGCTTCATATTCGGCCTGATTGTTTGTGCAAAAATATTCTAAGCGGCATGAGGCTTCAAAAACAGCACCATGAGGAGATATATAAACAATACCAACACCTTGGCCATTGCTACAAACTGAACCATCAAAGTATAATCTCCATGGTACTAATGAAACAAGGTTCATATCAACATCATTCTTGTCATTAATCCGATGTTCAACAATGAAATTAGCAACAATTTGGCCTTTCATGGATTTTAGAGATTCATAAGCCAAATCATATTCAATCAAAGCATAAGCCCACTTGCCAATTCTACCATTAAGAATTGGCCTATGCAACATGTATTTAATGACATCGGTTTGACAAGCTACTACACAAATACTCGGCACTAAATAATGTCTCAGTTTTGTGCAAGCATAATATAATCATAGACATAATTTTTCAATAAATGTATACCTTGTCTCGGTGTCCAATAAACGCCTGCTCAAATATGTAATAGCATGCTCTTTTCCCTCGGTTTCTTGTGTCAAAATAGCACCAATAACTCCTTCCTCTGCTGCAATGTAAAGCCTGAAGGGTTCTCTATGCTTGGGTGCTTTCATCACCGGAGGAGTGCACAAATAGTTTTTGATCATATCAAATGCTTCTTGCTGTTTTCCCCCCAAGTGAAATCAGCATCATTCTTTAACCGAAGGATAGGAGTAAATGCATCAACTTTCCCTGACAAATTAGCTATGAACCTTCTCAAATAATTGATCTTGCCAAGGAACTTTTGCATATCTCTCTTGCATTTTGGAGCCTCCACTTTCTGTATGGCCTCTATCTTTTTGGGATCAATCTCTATGCCATCTTCATGAATAATGAAACCCAAAAACTTACCAGCTGACACACCGAATGCACACTTCAAAGGATTCATCTTTAGTCCATACTTTTTCATTCTTTCAAAAGCTAAACGCAAATCGGCCAAGTGAGTTTCAAAAGCGTCCGATTTGACAACAATATCATCAATATAGACTTCAAGTATGACACCGAGTAAATCATGAAAAATCAAATTCATAGCCCTTTGATATGTGGCGCCAGCATTTTTTAATCCGAATGTCATCACTATCCACTCGAATAAACCAAGAAAACATGGGCAACGAAAAGCTGTCTTGGACATGTCCTCTTCGGCCATAAAAATTTGATTGTATTCGGCATTACCATCTAGAAAGCTAATAACCTTATGTCCAGAAGCATCATTAATAAGCATATCAGCTATTGTCATGCGATACTCATCTTTGGGTGTAGCCCTATTCAAATCTCTGAAGTCAATGCACACCCTCAACTTGCCGGATCCTTTCTTCTCCACTGGGACAATGTTAGAAATCCACTCGGCATACCTGCAAGGTCTAATAAAATTAGCTTTAAGCAAACGACCGATCTCTTCCTTGATCCGGTCATATGTTTTTGGATTAAACTTTCTGGCCGACTGTTTATATGGTCTAAAACCAGCCTTTATAGGTAACCGATGCTCCACTAGCTCTCGGCTGAAACCTGGCATCTCATGATATTCCCATGCAAAGCAACAAACATATTCTTTCAACAGCTCGATCAACTTAGCTTTATGATCGGCTCTTAAATTTGCATTTACAAATGTCGGCCTAGGAGTCAAACCTATATCTATCTCTTCTAATGGATCGGCCGATGTAAAACCTTGTCCTAATTTATCCATATCATCTAACTCTTCTATGGACTCATATATATCGTTCTCATTGGACCGATATTCTACAAGTCGCTTTTGTAACCAATCTGAGTTAGGATCCATTTAAACATATCATACCTTGGAGCCGATTGCACTCAGTCGGCTTTAAAGAGACGGGCACAAAACCATTCTTGGTTGCGCTGAGAAAATCGAACTCTGACAAGTCACGTCCCGTCAAGCAAGTAGCATTTGGGTGTTGCCAATCCACCGATGCCTCGGCCAAAGCAACACAGACCAAGTTATCCGCATGAATGACTTCCACTTCATCATCAACCCACTGGATCAAAAACTGGTGCATAGTGGATGGCACGCACTGGTTTGCATGAACCCAATCACGGCCTAGTATGACGTTGTAGTTACCTTGCACCTCAGCGACAAAGAATGCGGTAGCCAAAGTTTTACTTCCCACCGTGAGCTCCACATACATCACACCTTTGGCTTCAGTTTTCTCTTTCCCTTCAAATCCATTGAGCACCATGTTGGTCTTTATCAACTCTTCATCATGCAGCCCCAATTTTTTGAAGACCGAATACGGCATAAGATTCACCACAGCACCACCATCAACAAGCATCCGAGTGAGCGGTGACCCATTGATATGACCTCTGAGATATAACGGTTTCAGATGCGTTACTGGGTCTTTTGGCTTCTCAAATATTGCGTTTTTAGGGCCAAAATCCAGCTGAGCCACCTCCCCTTCCTCATCTACAGCACGAAACTCAGCGGGTAAGTAATACACCATATTAATATCCATACCTTCATGAACCGGTGTAGACTCGTAATCTAACATATCCTCTTCTTCCCCCAGTGTATCCACCGATTCTGAAATTTGTTCGAGCGAAGAGGAAGCAATAGGTAACTCAGACAATGCAATGATTGAGTCGTCCTCTTTTGGTGGTGTAGGTGCTGCTGTGATAGGTGTAGAAGCCACTGCATCTTGTATTTGTTTGGGCCTCCACACTTGTTTTGTAGGTAACATAGGCCGAGTGTCATTGAACAACTTATCCCTTTGCTTCTCGGCCTCTTGTTCTGCCATCTCTTGACTCCTTAACCTCTGTAGTTTCCTCTTTTGTGTCTTTGTTAGCCCTGGAGGACACCACTTTGGCTAGGTGTATTTAGGATCTCTCGTTTTTACTTGGCCGGTGCTTGCTTCATGGTTATTAGCCGAGTGCTTTGGCGCGATAGCAAGTATCGGCTCAGTCGGATCGTTATGCATAATCGGCTGTTGTATGGCGAATGTTTCGGTGCCCAAGATGAGTGAGTCGGTATCGGTTTTTTCCTTGCCTTTGCTTGACTCTAATGTTGCAGCACTTGGCGACTTAACACGCCATTCTTGCTTGCCGACCCTTTTTCGATTATCTTGCACTGGCCGATTGACATCGTTGTTCAAACGGCCTCGTGCGGGATAAGAAAGTCTCATGAACGGGCCTCCTTGGCTCTGTCCAACCCGGAGGAAAAGCATAAGGGGTCATTGGGGGTTGCCCCCATCCTCCATTGAAACCTCCCATGTAGTATGGCGCATAGGGGAGTGGCGGCATCCATGGTCCCGGCGCCCATGACCCATATGGCCTCGCATGATGTTGAAATTCTTCCCGAGGAGGTGATCTTGAGCACTTCAGATTTGATGACCGGTTGGAGCTAGAACCGGCTGCATGACTAGCATACTTGGACAGCAACATATCAAAAGTTGGCTTGATTTTCTTGCGCTGCACTTTAGCTTCATTCGTCTTCCACTTACCAACTTCTGGACTCTTGGGCTTAACAAATCTGACATGAGTGTTCTTTTGCACTTGTGGTTGCCCCCCGAGTGTAGGGTTCTTGATGGTGATTTTGATCACTTCCTTGCCATCGGGTTGCTTATCAAGCACAACTTGTCTCCCCAAGACCTTGCTGTCCTCCTTGTCTTTCCTGGGCTCACCAACAATGACATTAGCTTTATTAGCAGATTCGGCTACCTCCAGCCGAATGAGTAGCTTCTTCCCCTCCAAATCCATGGTATTCATTGGAAAAGGTTGTTTATCAACTTGCATCTCAGAAAAGTTCAATCGTCCGTCATTAATGGCCGATTGTATCTGTCGTCGAAAAACATTGCAATCGTTAGTAGCATGAGAAAAAGAATTATGATACTTGCAATAAGCGCGCCGCTTCAGCTCTTCAAACGGCGGTAAAGTATGAGATATTCTAATAATCTTAGCCTGCAACAAAGCATCAAATATTCTATCACACTTAGCAATGTTAAAAGTAAACTTCATCTCTTCGTCACGATTCTTATGAATCGGTTTCAGATCATTGCAAGTAAAGGTTTGGCCTTAGATGGCCAAACAAATTCAGTAGCAAAAACATCACCCTCATCGTCCGAGTGATCACTGTAATATTCCACCATATTCATCTTTGGACGATCGGCTTTGTATCTATGCACTTCTTTAAGGTCTTTGCTTCGGCTTTCCTGAGCCAAAGCCCTTTGTAAGACTTGGTTGATATTTAAGAACTCATAGCCTTCTAACTTTTCTCTAATGGGAGTTCTCAAACCACTCAGCACTAGGTCTGCCAAATCCCTCTCGGTTATCACTAAACTAAAACACCGGTTTTTTGTTTCTCTGAATCTCTTGACGTAATCGGAGACCGATTCATCATGCTTCTGTTTAACTGATGTTAGATGTGACAATTTGAGTTCATTGTCGCCGCTATAAAAGTGATCATGAAACTTCTGCTCTAGCTGCGACCAAACCCGAATGGAACCATGGGGTAAAGAAGAAAACCATGAAAATGCAGTACCAGTTAATGATAAAGGAAATAAACGCACTTTCAATTCATTCAATGAGCCTGCCTCACCCAATTGTGCTAAATATTGACTAACATGCTCCCATGTGGTTTTTGTGCCTTCTCCATTAAATTTAACAAAATCTGGAATTTTATATCCTGGAGGGCACTGGATGGCATCACAGTACTCGGGGTACGGCTTTTGGTAAATCCGATTCCGAGGTAACTCAACTCCAAAATTCTCTCGAAGCATCTTAGCCATCTCCTCTCTAAGATTAGCTAGACCATCATCCATAGTGGACGATGAAGCTTGTGGCAGTGGCATAGGAGGAGTAGGACTACTAGCAGTAGGTATGAACTGTGGCATGTATGCCGAACTATAGTTCGGTAATAGCCGAGTGATTGTAGCTGTAGGTAGGGTTTGGTTCAGCGTTGCCACCGAACCTGGCATGCTCATAATAGGATTAATGGGTGCAGTCACAATCTGATTTGTTTGAGTAGGATAATAAGTCATCGGCATGGGAGGCGCCGATGAGATAGGTAAAGCCAGATTAGGGTTTTGCACACTAGCAGCTACACCATCATTACCACTAGATGATTGAGATATATTTTTCTGAGCATTGGTATTTTCTATGAAAGTTTGATAGACCAGATTGTTACCATCAGCAATACGACTCTCAATCTCAGCCCACTGCTCAGGAGAAAAGGTAGTACGCACAGCGGGTTTAACCTGCTCAGCTTGAAGAGGAGGGAACTTGATTTCTTCAATCGGAGTGATGTTGCCTTGGCGATCCTTCTTGAATTTTGCAAGGAACTCCTGCAAATCCTTCTCTTCGCGCGCCTTCTTGTACTCATAGATTTGGCGATGATCGGCCGATATCTCATCAAGACTAGACTTAATGATGTTATCGGCGTCTACCTCAGATGGCTTGGGAAGATCGGACATGGTGGATGATGATGATTGATCTTCGATCCCCAACGGAGTCGCCAAAAAGTGTGTTGACACACGAACACATCACGTGTACCCTCGACGCCGGGGGTGATGCACCGCAGCTCACGTCGAAGGAGACCCAACCGACAGCGCGATACGCAAGACAGTCGACGGGCGCTTTTGCAGACCCGGAAACCCCACACCCCCAGGAGGGACCCCGTCAGGGAGTGCGGCGGCTATGGGCTGCCCTAGGTCGATTCGCTCGCCCCTAGAGCCTCGGGATTCGCAGCTCTCAAACACAAAGAACAGCGAAGAACGAGAGAGAAAAACGATGGAGAGATAAAACGTAGATGAAAAAGTAGTATATTGATTTGTTCGATTGTGTGTTGTTTCAATCGGCCGTCACCCCCAACATATATAAGAGGCGGCTGGACTTCCCGTACAAGCAAAGGATTTATCTAGGCTTTCCTTACAAGAAAATTACATCAATTCACGTCCAAAACCCTAGTCAAATTCGGACTAGTTTTATCCGAACTTTCCAAAACTGTTCGGTTTAAACTGGCTGTACCTTGCGGATCCTTTTTGCGGTGGTAAACAATCTCGGATGAAAACAGGCCCAAAACCAATCTTGACTTTTTCGACGAGACGAACAACTTTCATGTTGAACACTTTTTCATCCGAGTCTATCTAGATAATTATTTGAGCCCATCTTCAGCATCTGGTCGGATTGGCCCGACAGTTTCTACTGTTCACGGCGGCAAGCTTTCCCGGCAAGGTTACTGTTCACGGCGGCAAGCTTTCCCCGGCAAGGTTACTGTTCACGGTGGCAAGCTTTTCCCGGCAAGGTTACTGTTCACGGCGGCAAGCTTTCCCCGTCAAGGTTACTGTTCACGGCGGCAAGTTTTTCCCGGCAAGGTTACTGTTCACGGCGGCAAGTTTTTCCCGGCAAGGTTTTTGAGGCAGTAAATGACCTCGGATGAAAATGTGCCCAAAAACAAAGTTGACCGTTTTGACGAAACGAAAAACTTTCATGTTGAACGTTTTTCGATTTGAACCCATCTTTTAGGCCAAAACGGTCGCGCAAAACAGGCTGTTATTCGCGCTACCCATCAGACACGTGGCTGGTGGGGCGCGCCACTTATGGCACCGTGATAGGGCTGCATTCGGATGGTTGTAACTTTTGCATACGAACTCGGATTGGGACGATGTTTATACCAAAATCGACCGTTTCGACGAGACGCACAACTTTTGTGTTGAAACTTTTTCCATTTAAAGTCATCCTAATTGGGTTTCAAGCCATTATTTAATCTGGTGTCACCATGAGCATCTCTGAACTTGTCATAACTTTTGCATCCGGACTCCGTTTTAGACCACTTTCATATCTATCTTGATATTCTCAAACAAAGCCATCTCATGTTGACTTCCAATCATAAGTTTGAAGTAATCTTGACATAGATTAAAGCAACTTTTATGATTCTGCCACTTTTGAGCGTCAACACAAGTATATTGCTAGTCCTTGTGCACCTCATGTTGATCCTATGCATCCCACTCTAGATGAAGTTATTGACATGATTCGCAATCTTAGAACCGTTGAGCTCATCATTAGAGGATTGCCCAAATACTTGATTGCTAGTTTACCTACTCTAAATTGTGCCTATACTATATGGAAATTTCTTGAGAAACGATTCCCCAATTATTCCTTGAAAAATTTGGATGAAATTCTCCGTAAATCTATTGCCATGAGTAAGATGAACTCTAGTGATCCTAGTTTTGGTAATTGTCTATTTGAGCTCACCAATCTCATGCGTGCTAAAGGAAACCTTGGAATCATTGGTGATATCATAACCGAATCCATAAGAATTCATAAAAGTGACCACTTTGATGATCATTTATCTAATGAATCACTTTCTCTAGGATATGATCAATCACAAGATGATGTTGAACATGGATACTATGATGAAGATGATGATAGTGACTCTGATCTTGATGATGCAATGAGACACTTTGGTCTTATGGCTAATCTTCGAGGATATGTGTTAGGAGGAAAGGAATGGGTTCTCGACAGTGGATGTACCGATCATATGACCGGAGATGAAGAGATGTTCCGTGAGCTTGCTGAAAATGACGGCCCTCGAAAGTATGTCACCTTTGGTGATAATTCAAAGGGTAAGGTGGTTGGCCTTGGTAAGGTGGCCATCTCACACGATAGCTCCATTCAAAATGTCATGCTCGTTGAATCTCTTGGGTACAACTTACTTTCAGTATCTAGACTTGCTGATTTCGGATTGAATGTCCTATTTACTGAGGTAGATTGCCAAGTGTTTCGTCGAGATAATCATAAAATGGTCTTTACTGGTATATGTAGAGGTGACCTTTACATTGTCGATTTCTCTAAAAAGGCACAACCTAAAACTTGCTTTATTGCTAAATCCTCAAAAGGTTGGTTGTGGCATAGACGACTAGGTCACGTTGGCATGAGAAACCTTGACAAGCTTATTAAAGGAAATCATATCCTTGGAGTTAACGATGTCATATTTGATAAGGATAGACTCTGCAGTGCTTGTCAAGTAGGTAAACAGGTTGGAGGAAGGCATCCCGTGAAGAACATCATGACCACAAGGAGGCCACTCGAGCTACTTCACATGGATCTTTTTGGTCCCAATGCCTACAAGAGTCTCGGTGGAAATTCTTTTGGTCTAGTTATAGTTGATGATTTTTCAAGATTTACGTGGGTGTTCTTTCTTGATGATAAATCGCAGGTCCAAAAGATCTTCAAAAACTTCACTAGGAAGGCCCAAAATCAGTTTGACGTGAAGATCAAGAAGGTTCGGAGTGACAACGGAACGGAGTTCAAGAACGCAAATGTGGATACCTTTCTTGATGAAGAAGGGATTTCACATGAGTTCTCGGCTACGTACACACCTCAACAAAATGGAGTTGTTGAGAGGAAGAACCGGACGCTCATCGAAATGGCGAGAACGATGCTTGATGAGTACAAGACGCCAAAGCACTTTTGGGCAGAAGCGGTTGAGACAGCTTGTCATGCAACAAATCGCTTGTATCTTCACAAGCTACTCGGCAAGACAGCATACGAGCTCCTCACCGGTAACAAACCCCAAGTTGGATACTTTCGAGTATTCGGCTCAAAGTGCTACATTCTAGATAAGCATCGTCGTTCAAAGTTTGCTCCTAAATCTCATGAAGGTTTCCTACTTGGTTATGGCTCAAACTCTCACACTTACCGTGTCTACAACTCCTACACCCGAAAGGTTGAAGAAACGGTAGATGTGAAGTTTGATGAATCTAATGGCTCGCAAGTAGAGCAACTGCCAATTGATGTAGGAGACAAAGACCCTTCAGGAGCAATCCAAGACTTGTCTATTGGGAAAATTGTTGGGGAACGTAGTAATTTCAAAAAAATTCCTACGCACATGCAAGATCATGGTGATGCATAGCAACGAGAGGGGAGAGTGTTGTCTACGTACCCTCGTAGCCGAAGCGGAAGCGTTGACGCAACATAGAGGAAGTAGTCGTACGTTTTCCCGGTCCAACCGATCCAAGCACCGTTACTCCGGCACCTCCGAGTTCTTGACACACGTACAGCTCGATGACGCACTCCGGGCTCCGATCCAGCAAAGCTTCGGGGAGGAGTTCCGTCAGCACGACGACGTGGTGACGATCTTGATGTTTAACTGTCACAGGGCTTCGCCTAAGCACCGCTACAATATGACCAAGGTGTAATATCGTGGAGGGGGGCACCGCACACGGCTAA
Source organism: Aegilops umbellulata (assembly GCA_032464435.1). Classification (NCBI taxonomy): domain Eukaryota; kingdom Viridiplantae; phylum Streptophyta; class Magnoliopsida; order Poales; family Poaceae; genus Aegilops; species Aegilops umbellulata. The sequence continues at coordinate 346,134,861 of CP136058.1, read as the reverse complement.
GGAACGATCACGAAGATCAACTTGTGTGTCCATGGGGTGCCCCCTGCCCCCGTATATAAAGGAGTGGAGGAGGGGAGGGCCGACCCTCTCTATGGCGCGCCCTAGGGAGTCCTACTCTCACTGGGAGTAGGATTCCCCCTTTCCTAGTCCAACTAGGAGTCCTTCCATGTAGTAGGAGTAGGAGACAAGGAAGGGGAAAAGAGAAGGGAAGGAAGGAGGAGGCGCAGCCCCTCCCCCTAGTCCAATTCAGACTAGGCCTTGGGGGGGGCGCGGCCTGCCCTAGGCAGCCCCTCTCTATTTCCCGTATGGCCCAATAAGGCCCAATACTTCTCCCCCGTATTCCCGTAACTCCCCGGTACTCCGAAAAATACCCGAACCACTCAGAACCTTTCCGATGTCCGAATATAGTCGTCCAATATATCGATCTTTACGTCTCGACCATTTCGAGACTCCTCGTCATGTCCCCGATCTCATCCGGGACTCCGAACTCCTTCGGTACATCAAAACTCATAAACTCATAATATAACTGTCATCGAAACCTTAAGCGTGCGGACCCTACGGTTCGAGAACAATGTACACATGACCGAGACACGTCTCTGGTCAATAACCAATAGCGGGACCTGGATGCCCATATTGGTTCCTACATATTCTACGAAGATCTTTATCGGTCAGACCGCATAACAACATACGTTGTTCCCTTTGTCATCGGTATGTTACTTGCCCGAGATTCGATCGTCGGTATCCAATACCTAGTTCAATCTCGTTACCGGCAAGTCTCTTTACTCGTTCCGTAATACATCATCTCGCAACTAACTCATTAGTTGCAATGCTTGCAAGGCTTAAGTGATGTGCATTACCGAGAGGGCCCAGAAGTACCTCTCCGACAATCGGAGTGACAAATCCTAATCTCGAAATACGCCAACCCAACATCTACCTTTGGAGACACCTGTAGAGCTCCTTTATAATCACCCAGTTATGTTGTGACGTTTGGTAGCACACAAAGTGTTCCTCCGGCAAACGGGAGTTGCATAATCTCATAGTCATAGGAACATGTATAAGTCATGAAGAAAGCAATAGCAACATACTAGACGATCGGGTGCTAAGCTAATGGAATGGGTCATGTCAATCACATCATTCTCCTAATGATGTGATCCCGTTAATCAAATAACAACTCATGTCTATGGCTAGGAAACATAACCATCTTTGATCAACGAGCTAGTCAAGTAGAGGCATACTAGTGACACTCTGTTTGTCTATGTATTCACACATGTATCATGTTTCCGGTTGATACAATTCTAGCATGAATAATAAACATTTATCATGAAATAAGGAAATAAATAATAACTTTATTATTGCCTCTAGGGCATATTTCCTTCAGTCTCCCACTTGCACTAGAGTCAATAATCTAGTTCACATTAGCATGTGATTTAACAGCAATAGTTCACATCACCATGTGATTAATACCCATAGTTCACATCATCATGTGACCAACACCCAAAGAGTTTACTAGAGTCAATAATCTAGTTCACATCGCTATGTGATTAACACCCAAAGAGTACTAAGGTGTGATCATGTTTTGCTTGTGAGAGAATCTTAGTCAACGGGTCTGCCACATTCAGATCCGTATGTATTTTGCAAATTTCTATGTCAACAATACTCTGCTCGGAGCTACTCTAGCTAATTGCTCCCACTTTCAATATGTATCTAGATTGAGACTTAGAGTCATCCATATTGGTGTCAAAACTTGCATCGACGTAACCCTTTACGGCGAACCTTTTTGTCACCTCCATAATCGAGAAACATATCCTTATTCCACTAAGGATAATTTTGACCGCTGTCCAGTGATCTACTCCTAGATCACTATTGTACTCCCATGCCAAAATCAGTGTAGGGTATACAATAGATCTGGTACACAGCATGGCATACTTTATAGAACCTATGGCTGAGGCATAGGGAATGACTTTCATTCTCTTTCTATCTTCTGCCGTGGTCGGGCTTTGAGTCTTACTCAATTTCACACCTTATGACACAGGCAAGAACTCTTTCTTTGACTATTCCATTTTGAACTACTTCAAAATCTTGTCAAGGTATGTACTCATTGAAAAAGCTTATCAAGCATCTTGATCTATCTCTATAGATCTTGATGCTCAATATGTAAGCAGCTTTACTGAAGTCTTTCTTTGAAAAACTCCTTTCAAACACTCCTTTATGTTTTACAGAATAATTCTACATTATTTCTGATCAACAATATGTCATTCACATATACTTGTCAGAAATGTTGTAGTGCTCCCACTCACTTTCTTGTAAATACAGGCTTCACCGCAAGTCTGTATAAAACTATATGCTTTGATCAACTTATCAAAGCGTGTATTCCAACTCCGAGATGCTTGCACCAGTCCATAGATGGATCGCTGGAGCTTGCATATTTTGTTAGCACCTTTAGGATTGACAAAACCTTCTGGTTGCATCATATACAACTCTTCTTTAATAAATCCATTAAGGAATGCAGTTTCGTTTATCCATTTGCCAGATTTCATAAAATGCGGCAATTGCTAACATGATTCGGACAGACTTAAGCATAGATACGAGTGAGAAACTCTCATCGTAGTCAACACCTTGAACTTGTCGAAAACCTTTTGCGACAATTCTAGCTTTGTAGATAGTAACACTACTATTAACGTCCGTCTTCCTCTTGAAGATCCATTTATTTTCTATGGCTCACCGGTCACCGGGCAAGTCAACCAAAGTCCACACTTTGTTCTCATACATGGATCCCATCTCAGATTTCATGGCCTCAAACCATTTGGCGGAATCTGGGCTCACCATCGCTTCTTCATAGTTCGTAGGTTCGTCATGGTCTAGTAACATAACCTCCAGAACAGGACTACCGTACCATTCTGGTGCGGATCTTATTCTCGTTGACCTACGAGGTTCGGTAGTAACTTGATCCGAAGTTACATGACCATCATCATTATCTTCCTCACTAATTGGTGTAGTAGTCACAGGAACAGATTTCTGTGATGAATTACTTTCCAATAAGTGAGAAGGTACAATTACCTTATCAAGTTTTACTTTCCTCCCACTCACTTCTTTCGAGAGAAACTCCTTCTCTAGAAAGGATCCATTCTTAGCAACAAATGTCTTGCCTTCGGATCTGTGATAGAAGGTGTATCCAATAGTTTCCTTTGGATATCCTATGAAGACACATTTCTCTGATTTGGGTTCGAGCTTATCAGGTTGAAGCTTTTTCATATAAGCATCACAATCCCAAACTTTAAGAAACGACAACTTTGGTTTCTTGCTAAACCACAGTTCAGATTGTGTCGTCTCAACGGACTTAGATGGTGCCCTTTTAAACGTGAATGCAGCTGTCTCTAATGCATGATCCCAAAACGATATTGGTAAATCGGTAAGAAACATCATAGATTGTACTATATCCAATAAAGTACGGTTATGTCATTCGGACACACCATTATGCTATGGTGTTCCAGGTGGCATGAGTTTGTGAAACTATTCCACATTGTTTTAATTGAAGACCAAACTCGTAACTCAAATATTCGTCTCCGCGATTGGATCGTAGAAACTTTATTTTCTTGTCACGATGATTTTCCACTTCACTATGAAATTCTTTGAACTTTTCAAATGTTTCAGACTTATGTTTCATCAAGTACATATACCCATATATGCTCAAATCATCTGTGAAGTTAGAAAATAATGATACCCGCTGCAAGCATTAATATTCATCGGACCACATACATCAGTATGTATGATTTCCAACAAATCTGTTGCTTGCTCCATTGTTCCGGAGAACGGCGTTTTAGTCATCTTGCCCATGAGGCACGGTTCGCAAGCATCAAGTGATTCGTAATCAAGTGATTCCAAAATCCCATCAGCATGGAGTTTCTTCATGCTCTTTACACCAATATGACTTAAACGGCAGTGCCACAAAAAAATTGCACTATAATTATTAACTTTGCATCTTTTGGCTTCAATATTATGAATATGTGTATCACTACGATCGAGATCCAATGAACCATTTTCATTGGGTGTGTAACCATATAAGGTTTTATTCATGTAAACAGAATAACAATTTATTCTCTTACTTAAATGAATAACCGTATTGCAATAAACATGATCGAATCATATTCATGCTCAACGCAAACACCAAATAACACTTATTTAGGTTCAACACTAATCCCGAAAGTATAGGGAGTGTGCGATGATGATCATATCAATCTTGGAACCACTTCCAACACACATAGTCACTTCACCCTTAACTAGTCTCTGTTCATTCTGCAACTCCCGTTTCGAGTTACTAATCTTAGCAACTGAACTAGTATCAAATACTGTGGGGTTGCTATAAACACTAGTAAAGTACACATCAATAACGTGTATATTGAATATACTTATGTTAACTTTGCCATCCTTCTTATTCGCCAATCACTTGGGGTAGTTCCGCTTCCAGTGACCAGTCGCTTTGCAGTAGAAGCACTTAGTCTCAGGCTTAGGACCAGATTTGGGCTTTTTCACTTGAGCAGCAACTTGCTTGCCGTTCTTCTTGAAGTTCCCCTTTTTTCTTTTTGCCCTTTACTTGAAACTAGTGGTCTTGTCTACCATCAACACTTGATGTTTTTCTTGATTTCTACCTTCGTCGATTTTAGCATCACGAAGAGCTTGGGAATTGTTTCCTTTATCCCTTGCATATTATAGTTCATCACGAAGTTCTACTAACTTGGTGATGGTGACTAGAGAATTATGTCAATCACTATTTTATCTGGAAGATTAACTCCCACTTGATTCAAGCGATTGTAGTACCCAGACAATCTGAGCACATGCTCACTAGTTGAGCGATTATCCTCCATCTTTTAGCTATAGAACTTGTTGGAGACTTCATATCTCTCAACTCGGGTATTTGCTTGAAATATTAACTTCAACTCCTGGAACATCTCATATGGTCCATGACATTCAAAACGTCTTTGAAGTCCCGATTCTGAGCCGTTAAGCATGGTGCACTAAACTATTAAGTAGTCATCATATTTAGCTAGCCAAACGTTCATAACGTCTGCATCTGCTCCTGCAATAGGTCCGTCACCTAGCGGTGCATCAAGGACATAATTCCTATGTGCAGCAATGAGGATAAACCTCAGAATACGGATCCAATCCGCATCATTGCTACTAACAATTTTTAACACAATTTTCTCTAGGAACATATCAAAATAAACATATGAAAGCAACAACGCGAGGTATTGATCTACAACATAGATATGCTAATACTACCAGGATTAAGTTCATGATAAATTACAGTTCAATTAATCATATTACTTAAGAACTCCCACTTAGATAGACATCCCTCTAATCTTCTAAGTGATCACGTGATCCAAATCAACTAAACCATAACCGATCATCACGTGAAATGGATTAGTCTTCAATGGTGAACATCATTATGTTGATCAAATCTAATATATGATTCACGCTCGACCTTTCGGTCTCCGTGTTCCGAGGCCATATCTGCATATGCTAGGCTCGTCAAGTATAACCCGAGTATTTTGCGTGTGCAAAACTGGCTTGCACCCGTTGTAGATGGACGTAGAGCTTATCACACCCGATCATCACGTGGTGTCTGGGCACGACGAACTTTGGCAACGGTGCATACTCAGGGAGAACACTTCTTGATAATTTAGTGAGATATCATCTTATAATGCTACCGTCAATCAAAGCAAGATAAGATGCATAAAAAGATAAACATCACATGCAATCAATATAAGTGATATGATATGGCCATCATCATCTTGTGCTTGTGATCTCCATCTCCGAAGCACCGTCATGATCACATCGTCACCGGCGCGACACCTTGATCTCCATTGTAGCATCGTTGTCGTCTCGCCAATCTTATGCTTCTACGACTATCGCTACTGCTTAGTGATAAAGTAAAGCATTACAGGGCGATTGCATTGCATACAATAAAGCGACAACCATATGGCTCCTGCCAGTTGCCGATAACTCAATTACAAAACATGATCATCTCATACAATAAAATTTAGCATCACGCCTTGACCATATCACATCACAACATGCCCTGCAAAAACAAGTTAGACGTCCTCTACTTTGTTTATTGCAAGTTTTACGTGGCTGCTACGGGCTTAAGCAAGAACCAATCTCACCTACGCATCAAAACCACAACGATAGTTTGTCAAGTTGATGCCGTTTTAACCTTCGCAAGGACCGGGCGTAGCCACACTCGGTTCAACTAAAGTTGGAGAAACTGACACCCGCCAGCCACCTGTGTGCAAAGCACGGCGGTAGAACCAGTCTCGCGTAAGCGTACGCGTAATGTCGGTCCGGGCCGCTTCATCCAACAATACCGCCGAACCAAAGTATGACATGCTGGTAGGCAGTATGACTTATATCGCCCACAACTCACTTGTGTTCTACTCGTGCATATAACATCAAACCATAAAAACCTAGGCTCGGATGCCACTATTGGGGAACGTAGTAATTTCAAAAAAATTCCTACGCACACGCAAGATCATGGTGATGCATAGCAACGAGAGGGGAGAGTGTTGTCTACGTACCCTCGTAGACCGAAGCGGAAGCGTTGACGCAACATAGAGGAAGTAGTCATACATTTTCCCGGTCCAACCGACCCAAGCACCGTTACTCCGGCACCTCCGAGTTCTTGACACACGTACAGCTCGATGACGCACTCCGGGCTCCGATCCAGCAAAGCTTCGGGGAGGAGTTCCGTCAGCACGACGGCGTGGTGACGATCTTGATGTTGAAATGTCGCAGGGCTTCGCCTAAGCACCGCTACAATATGACCGAGGTGTAATATCGTGGAGGGGGCACCGCACACGGCTAAGGAACGATCACGAAGATCAACTTGTGTGTCCATGGGGTGCCCCCTGCCCTCGTATATAAAGGAGTGGAGGAGGGGAGGTCCGGCCCTCTCTATGGCGCGCCCTAGGGAGTCCTACTCCCACCGGGAGTAGGATTCCCCCTTTCCTAGTCCAACTAGGAGTCCTTCCATGTAGTAGGAGTAGGAGACAAAGAAGGGGAAACGAGAAGGGAAGGAAGGAGGAGGCGCAGCCCCTCCCCCTAGTCCAATTCGGACTAGGCCTTGGGGGGGGGGCGCGGCCTGCCCTAGGCAGCCCCTCTCTCTTTCCCGTATGGCCCAATAAGGCCCAATACTTCTCCCCCGTATTCCCGTAACTCCCCGGTACTCCGAAAAATACCCGAACCTCTCAGAACCTTTCCGATGTCCAAATATAGTCGTCCAATATATCGATCTTTACGTCTCGACCATTTCGAGACTCCTCGTCATGTCCCCGATCTCATCCGGAACTCCGAACTCCTTCGGTACATCAAAACTCATAAACTCATAATATAACTGTCATCGAAACTTTAAGCGTGCGGACCCTACGGTTCGAGAACAATGTAGACATGACCGAGACACGTCTCCGGTCAATAACCAATAGCGGGACCTGGATGCCCATATTGGTTCCTACATATTCTACGAAGATCTTTATCGGTCAGACCGCATAACAACATACGTTGTTCCCTTTGTCATCGGTATGTTACTTTCCCGAAATTCGATCGTCGGTATCCAATACCTAATTCAATCTCGTTACCGGCAAGTCTCTTTACTCGTTCTGTAATACATCATCTCGCAACTAACTCATTAGTTGCAATGCTTGCAAGGCTTAAGTGATGTGCATTACCGAGAGGGCCTAGAGATACCTCTCCGACAATCGGAGTGACAAATCCTAATCTCGAAATACGCCAACCCAACATCTACCTTTGGAGACACCTGTAGAGCTCCTTTATAATCACCCAGTTACGTTGTGACGTTTGATAGCACACAAAGTGTTCCTCCGGAAAACGGGAGTTGCATAATCTCATAGTCATAGGAACATGTATAAGTCATGAAGAAAGCAATAGCAACATACTAGACGATCGGGTGCTAAGCTAATGGAATAGGTCATGTCAATCACATCATTCTCCTAATGATGTGATCCCGTTAATCTAATGACAACTCATGTCTATGGCTAGGAAACATAACCATCTTTGATCAACGAGCTAGTCAAGTAGAGGCATACTAGTGACACTCTGTTTGTCTATGTATTCACACATGTATCATGTTTCCGGTTGATACAATTCTAGCATGAATAATAAACATTTATCATGAAATAAGGAAATAAATAATAACTTTATTATTGCCTCTAGGGCATATTTCCTTCAAAAATTCGTCCAATGGAGGTGAAGGAGAATACCTCGTCCGTCCAAGTGGAAGCTTCTACTTCACGACATGGTGAACCAATAATCGACACGGAGGTATCCACAAGTAGGACACACCAAGATGAAGAAAACGAGGAAATGCATCAAGACAAATATCAACAACCTCCTTCTCCACCACGACAAGAGAACGACAACGTCAGCAATGAAGAAGGCCAAGAAGAAGAACAAGATGAAGATGTTGAACGAAGACCCAAGCAAAAGCTCTCACGAGTTCGAGCAAGAATTTCCAAAGATCATCCCGTCGAGCAAATCTACAATGATATCCAAACCGGGAGAATTACTCGCTCAAAAACTCGTTTAGCTAACTTTTGTGAAAACTATTCATTCATCTCTAGCATTGAACCTATGAAGGTCGAAGAAGCATTGGAAGATGCGGATTGGATAAACGCTATGCATGAAGAGCTACACAACTTTGAGAGAAACCAAGTTTGGACATTGGTTGAGAAGCCCGACAACAACCACAACATCATTGGTACCAAATGGGTGTTTCGCAATAAGCAAGATGAAGATGGACAAGTAGTTCGCAACAAAGCACGTCTCGTCGCCCAAGGATACACACAAGTCGAAGGTATGGACTATGGTGAGACATATGCTCCCGTTGCTAGACTTGAGTCCATTCGCATCTTACTTGCCTATGCTAATCACCATAACATCATCTTGTATCAAATGGACATTAAAAGTGCTTTTCTAAATGGTGAAATAGAGGAGGAAGTTTATGTCAAACAACCTCCCGGCTTTGTCAATCCTAAGAAACCTAATCATGTTTACAAACTTCACAAAGCCTTTTATGGTCTTAAACAAGATCCTAGAGCATGGTATAAATGCTTAACCAAATTCCTTATTGCAAGTGGTTTTGAAATTGGAAAAATTGATTCCACACTTTTTACTAAAAGGGTTAATGGAGAACTATTTGTATGCCAAATATATGTTGATGATATCATATTTGGTTCTACTAACCCTCTTTTTAGTGAAAATTTTGGAAAGCTTATGTCAAAGAAGTTTGAGATGTCCATGATGAGTGAACTCAAATTCTTTCTCGGTCGGCAAATCAAGCAAACTAAGGAAGGCACATTTATCTCTCAAACGAAGTACACCAAAGACTTATTCAAGAAGTTCAATATGCAAGAATGCAAAGGTATGTCTACACCCATGCCTACTAGTGGACATAATGATTTGACCAAAGATGGTGAACCGGTTGATCAAAAGGTTTATCGCTCTATGATTGGTTCATTGTTATACCTATGTGCTTCACGTCCCGACATTATGCTAAGTGTGTGCATGTGTGCACGATATCAAGCTGCTCCTAAAGAATGTCATCTTAAGGCTGTGAAAAGGATAGTGAGATACTTAATCCATACACCAAATTTTGGCATTTGGTATCCTAAGAGGTCCTGTTTTGATCTTGTTGGCTATTCCGACTCGGATTATGCCGGAGACAAGGTTGATAGAAAGTCCACTTCGGGTACGTGTCAATTTCTTGGTAGATCTCTTGTGTCTTGGTCCTCAAAAAAACAAAACTCGGTATCCTTATCCACCGCCGAAGCGGAATACATTGCCGCTGGTTCATGTTGTGCTCAATTACTTTGGATGACCCAAACTCTTAAAGATTATGGGGTCTATGTGAAACATGTTCCATTGCTTTGTGACAATGAAAGTGCTATCAAAATTGGTCATAATCCTGTGCAACATTCTCAAACTAAGCATATTGAAGTTCGTCATCATTTCATTCGAGACCATGTTGCTAAGGGTGACATTGATCTTAAGCATGTTCGCACCGATAAGCAATTAGCGGATATATTCACTAAACCACTTGATGAGAAAGTGTTTTGCAGGTTGAGAGGAGAATTGAATATCATTGATGCTTTGAACTTGGAGTAGAAACTCCATGGTATACATGCGAGACATGAGCTTATGGCCAATCCATGATATATCTCTTATGATGACTATCTTATGTCTTGGATATATTTGTATCTTGCATGATATCTAACCCATGTAGGTACTTGGTTGAGTCTAATTCTATGAGATTGCAACTCACTCACATCTTGAGCAATCTCTACATCACCAAGTCTCTACACAACGGTGGTTGAAGACAAGGAAGCACGAAACCACTCAAACATATCCTTTGACAAATTCTATGTTGAGCTTCATGATTGTCATTTTTGGATATACAAGTGCTTTTCCTTGCAAGAACTAACCCATGTAGGTAGATGAACTCAAATTCCAAGTGGTGCTCCCAACTCTTGATGATCTACATCAACCTTGAGCACCCACATAAGTTCCACTACATGAGCAAGACCCACACCACCACCCAAGGTGTGATATTCCATCTTAGAGAAGCTTTACTCAAAGTCATGAGTCAAAGCAACTCAACAAGATCAGAATACATCAAGATGCTTAAACGAAAAATGGTAACCCCATTTTGAGCTTAAATGATGAGTATGACCTATGATCAGGTGTTCTCACTTGACTCCTAAGTCAATATACTCTAACATAGGTGACTATGTCACCGCCCAATTCTAGATGAAGTTCTCTTGTGTTCTTTTGTTATTGCATTTGTCCCTTGCATATTTGTTTCCCTCTTTTCAATAAAAAAAAACAAAAAACTCACTTCATCTAGACCTTTCATTTTTTACTACTCTTGTTCTGCATATTTCTGCATAAAATTCCTTGCAAATCTTTCAGTTAATTCATTGCAAATCTTTGTGAGATCTTATTTGACAAGTGAGCTGAGGTGACAAGTGTTTTCTCTGTAGTGAACTCGGTTTCACCGAATTGTAATTTTCGGTCCAACCGAATCACTTCGGTACCACCAAAACATGCCACTCGGTGCCACCGATTTCGCAACAGGAAAAACAGTTTGCCACTTATTTTATATCTCTTCTGATCCAGCTCCACTCGATGAATCTTATCCTCTACAAGCATCACAGTTTTATTCATTGCTTTGTGCTGAATCTCAAGGACCAAACCTATTCGACAGATTCCACAGAAACCTTCTTGGAAATTGATGTCAAAGGGGGGAGAGAGAGATCACATCAAAGCTTATCATCTTCAAAGGAGAAAGTATTAAGGGGGAGAAAGAGATCTCCAGGGGGAGAGAAAACTCAAGGATCCCAGATGCTTGATATTCCAGAGGAGAGATGCCACATGTCTTTTTGGGGGAAAGACATGTTCATATGTGCTCATTTGCATTATGTTCTATTTATACATATATTTCAGCTCTGATTTTCTGTTCCCTATCTTCTCCCAATCCCATGTCAAATTCAGGGGGAGCAAGACATCTAAGGGAAAGAAATCATTCAAATTCATTGCATATCTTTACTCTTGGGGACATGTCTAATCTAATGTGGTACCTTGTACTCACTCTCTACATGTCATCCCAGTCTTGGTATTCTTGTGGTTTTCTTTGGTTTGCTCTGGCTAGTAGATGTACCTGTGTTATCTAACCTTGTTTATGCAGGTTCATTCCATCCTAAGCCAACTCAAGACTACAAGGTAAGTATATGCATCAGAATCATGAGTATGAGGAATTCTTGCTTTTGTACATACTGTTTGCAAGAAGGACTCATAAGCATGAAGGTATTTCTCTTAATAATCTTTTGCTCTGATGCATATGGCCAAGATACATGTAACACATTGCCTACTCTGTCATGATTATGCTCTCACATGCTTCTACATTTTATATTTACAAAATTGCATACATGTAGGGGGAGCCTATGCTTGTTACATGTTCTTCCAAAGCTTTAATTGCTATTCTTTGTATCTTAATCTAAAGCTTTGATGTATGTTGCCATCAATTACCAAAAAGGGGGAGATTGAAAGCACAAGTGGTCCTCAGGTGGTTTTGGTAATTAATGTCAACATATCTCTTGTTGGACTAACGTTTTTATCTAGTATATTTCAGATAAGTTCAACAATGGAGTGGCATGGACTAAAGGCTGTGGGAACTCCTTCAAGATGCTAAGGACAAAGGATTGGCTCAAGCTCAAAAGCTCAAGACTCTTCATTTTACATTTTAGTGATCCAAGATCACATTGAGTCCATAGGAAAAGCCAATACTATCAAGGAGGGATGAGGTGTTGCTTAATAAGCCCTTTGCTTTATGTGCTTAATGATATGCTCCAAAACCCTCAGCTACTTTCCCACTTCCACATATGACCTAAACCCTAAGCCAAACTCGATCCTACCGATTCTTTCTATCCGGCGCCACCGAGTTTCATATGTCATAAGCCACTGCCAAACCCTAGCAAATCGGTTTCACCGACAGGGATCTCGGTCTCACCGAGATGGGATTGTAATCTCACTGTGTATGTCCATTGTCGAAATCGGTCTCACCGAGTCTAGACAATCGTTACTACCGAGATTACAATGCAAACTCTCTGGGTAACTCATTACCAAAATCGGTCCAACCGAGTTTAGTAATCGGTTCCACCGAGTTTGCCTGACCAACTCTCTGGTTAGCTAATTACCAAATCGGTCTCACCGAGTTTGTGTAATCGGTCTCACCGAGATTACGTTATGCCCAAACCCTAACCATATCGGTCCTACCGAGATGCATGTCAGTCCCACCGAAAATCTCTAACGGTCACTAGGTTTACCTTTTCGGTCCGACCGAGTTTGTTGATTCGGTCCCACCGAGATTGGTAAATTGTGTGTAACGGTTGGATTTTAAGTGGAGGCTATATATACCCCTCCACCTCCTCTTCGTTCGTGGAGAGAGCCATCAGAACACATCTACACTTCCAACTCATATGTTCTGAGAGAGAACCACCTACCCTTTTGTTGAGGCCAAGATATTCCATTCCTACCATATGAATCTTGATCTCTAGCCTTCCCCAAGTTGCTTTCCACTCAAATCTTCTTTCTACCAAATCCAAATCCTGTGAGAGAGAGTTGAGTGTTGGGGTGACTATCATTTGAAGCACAAGAGCAAGGAGTTCATCATCAACACACCATTTGTTACTTCTTGGAGAGTGGTGTCTCCTAGATTGGCTAGGTGTCACTTGGGAGCCTCCGACAAGATTGTGGAGTTGAACCAAGGAGTTTGTAAGGGCAAGGAGATCGCCTACTTCGTGAAGATCTACCGCTAGTGAGGCAAGTCCTTCGTGGGCGATGGCCATGGTGGGATAGACAAGGTTGCTTCTTCGTGGACCCTTCGTGGGTGGAGCCCTCCGTGGACTCGCGCAACCGTTACCCTTCGTGGGTTGAAGTCTCCATCAACGTGGATGTAGGATAGCGCCACCTATCCGAACCACGGGAAAAACATCCGTGTCTCCAATTGCGTTTGAATTCTCCAAACCCTTCCCTTTACATTCTTGCAAGTTGCATGCTTTACTTTCTGCTGCCTATATACTCTTTGCATGCTTGCTTGATATGTATTGTGTATGTTGAAATTGTGCCTAAAACTCCACTCAAACCGAAAAATCTTAAAAACTGCAACTTTAGCACTAAGTGTCTAATCACCCCCCTCTAGACACACCTACTTCTAGATCCTACACCCTTCCCCAGAGACCGTCGGGCGCGAGCTGGACATGGAGGCAGCGGCAGAGATCGACGAGCACCAGCCGTAGTAGTACTCTTTGTTTTGTTTAATTAAGAGCGTCGGTCTTTAATTTGTTAGAGTAATGTTTAGGTCAGCTAGCTCTGTTTAATTGCTGAACTTGCTCGATTAAGAAGTTAGTCTCCTTTGTGTACCCAAATTATGCAATGACGTGGATGACCACTGTAACCAGGGAAATTCGAACCAAAAATTTTGACGTTCAAACTCAACACACACGGGTTAAGCTATCTGAATCATTTGTGATGTTCACATATCGTACACAGTTCTTAATAAGGGACCATGTCTGATGACACTTTGCGTGCCAGTTTTTTGGCTGAAGTGATTCCAAATTTTCGGCTTCCACGGAAATATCTACCTCACCGCCCCCTCCCCCTTACCAAAAGCCACATTTTCCCTCTTTCCGTCTTTCTTTCCAAGTTGAAACCTTCACTCCTTGCTTGCAGCGCCGCCGCCTCTTCGCCGGCGACCCTCCTTCACGCTCCCCGGCCTCGCCAATCCAGGCAGGTAATCCACACCCGACCCCCATCCTCCTCCTCCTTCCACATCCCACATGCCCCTACCGCCGGCGCGAGCGCGACACCCTCCACCCAAATCACCGACCCCTCCACCAAATAAGCGCCGACCTAAGCCATGGTGCATGCAGTATAGCTAGGACCTCAAGGAGCATTTCACAGCGGAGAAGCAAATCGCGGCCGCACAGGCGGATGAGGTCGCCATGACTGCCATTCGTGCCGACCCCCAGATCTTGAAGGAGCGCCTTGCCATTTGCTTGCTACGCCGGTTATGCATGCTCGATTTACTTGTTGCGTGTGTTGCTCCGGCCTTTCCTTCACAAATTCTAGTTAATTGTGCTATCTAATTTTGCCATGCGATTTGTTGCTCTAGTGTATATGTTCTATATGTCATGCAGTGTGGTGCTCACTTATTAACTGTTTTGTTAGTTAGTTGTCGTCTTCAGTTAACTGTTTGGTTCGATTCTGCAAATGTGATGTACAATTCTTCAGGATGCAATTTTGTATTGTCTTCCATGTGAGAAATAAATCAAATTTATCTTTACAAAATTGTGGGTGCATTCTGTTATTGTATACCATGTGAGAAATAAATTGAATTTGGTTGTAGTAAATACATGAGAAACAGATACAATTGCTGCAATTGGTTGTAGTTAACTATTTGGTTAACTGTCTGATCTTCTATTAGGAGTATGTTATATTGTGCAGTGTGGTGCTCACTTGATGTTTAGTTCATTTGTTGTGGTGTTTAGTTAACTGCTTGGTTTAATTCTGCAATGCGATGTCCAGTTGTCATGGGTAGAATTTTGTATTGTTGTGCATGTGAGGAATAAATCAAATTTGGCTGCATTTAATACATGAGAAACATATACAAGTGCTATATTTTCTAGTTCTTAATCATGCTTGGTTTGGGTAAATGGATTTTCCCTGTGGCTTGAATTTCTGATGAATATGCAATGCGATTATTTTTCATCAACATATTTTACTCATAGCATGCGAACCTTTACTTAACCTGATGACTAACTACCTTATATGTGTTGCAGGGAAACAATGGGAAGCACTGAGGTTTACAATCAAGGTTAGCGTGTGCATGGTCCGTTGTCTAATAGCACATTATTGTGAAATTGCAGGAACCATTCTAATAATTAGGTTTTTAATAATTTGGTCTTGCACATGTAGGTCCTGCTGTCAGAGGTTTTGACCCACTGTTCGACCCTCTTTGCATATGGGGAAATGAGTTGTCCATGAATATCAGTCAAGTCAAGAAACTCAGAAAGAGTTTTAGGATAAAGAAATTAGCGACAAAAAACAACAAGATCTTTGTCTGCACAATGAAGAAGACATCAGTTCACTACAGGATGGTACTAACTATTATACCATGCCTTTTTAATTCCTTTGCCCCATTTCCAATATAGAGAAGATATTTATGCACATCCTTGTTTTCAAGCCTTTCCAAAGCAGTTCACTGATGATTACCTCTCAAACCACCTGTATGGTCAGGAGGCGAGGAAGGTATTCATACAACACCCACGGTTCAATATTGAAGTGTTCCTGAAGAGGACGAAGGATGGACGGTCATGAAGGAAATATGCCCTAGAGGCAATAATAAAGTTATTATTTATTTCCTTATATCATGATAAATGTTTATTATTCATGCTAGAATTGTATTAACTGGAAACATAATACATGTGTGAATACATAGACAAACAAAGTGTCACTAGTATGCCTCTACTTGACTAGCTCATTAATCAAAGATGGTTATGTTTCCTAGCCATGAACAAAGAGTTGTTATTTGATTAAAGAGATCACATCATTAGTTGAATGATCTGATTGACATGACCCATTCCATTAGCATAGCACCCGATCGTTTAGTATGTTGCTATTGCTTTTATCCATGACTTATACATGTTCCTTTAACTATGAGACTATGCAACTCCCATTTACCGTAGGAACACTTTGTGTGCTACCAAATGTCACAACGTAACTGGGTGATTATAAAGGTGCTCTACAGGTGTCTCCGAAGGTACATGTTGAGTTGGCGTATTTCGAGACTAGGATTTGTCACTCCGATTGTCGGAGAGGTATCTCAGGGCCTTCTCGGTAATGCACATCACATAAAGCCTTGCAAGCATTGCAACCAATGAGTTAGTTGCGAGATGATGTATTACAGAACGAGAAAAGAGACTTGCCGGTAACGAGATTGAACTAGGTATTGGATACCGACGATCGAATCTCGGGCAAGTAACATACCGATGACAAAGGGAACAACGTATGTTGTTATGCGGTCTGACCGATAAAGATCTTCGTAGAATATGTAGGAGCCAATATGGGCATCCAGGTCCCGCTATTGGTTATTGACCGGAGACGTGTCTCGGTCATGTCTACATTGTTCTCGAACCGTAGGGTCCGCACGCTTAACGTTACGATGACAGTTATTATGAGTTTATGCATTTTGATGTACCGAAGGAGTTCGGAGTCCCGGATGTGATCACGGACGTGACGAGGAGTCTCGAAATGGTCGAGACATAAAGAATTATATATTGGAAGCCTATGTTTGGACATCGGATGCATTCCAGGTGAAATCAGGATTTTACCGGAATACCGGGAGGGTTACCGGAACCCCCCCGGGAGCATAATGGGCCAACATGGGCCTTGGAGGAGAGGTGAGAGGGCTGCCCTAGGGGCTGCGCGCCTCCCCCCTTCCCCTAGTCCTATTAGGACTAGGAGAGGTGGGCGCCCCCCTCTCCCTCTCTTTCCCCCTTGGAGAAACCTAGTCCAACTAGGATTGGGGGGGGGGGGAATCCTACTCCCAGAGGGAGTAGGACTCTCTGGCGCGCCAAGGCTTGGCCGGCCAGCCCCTCCCCCTTGGCTCCTTTATATACGGGGGCAGGGGGCACCCCAAAGACACACAAGTTGATCTACGGATCGTTCCTTAGCCGTGTGCGGTGCCCCCTTCCACCAAATTCCACCTCGATCATATCGTTGCAGTGCTTAGGCGAAGCCCTGCGCCGGTAACACATCAAGATCGTCACCACGCCGTCGTGCTGACGGAACTCTTCCTCGACGCTTTGCAGGATCGGAGCCCGGGGATCGTCATCGAGCTGAACGCGTGCCAAGAACTCGGAGGTGCCGGAGTAACGGTGCTGTGATCGGTTGGATCGCGAGGCGAACGTACGACTACTTCCTCTACGTTGTGTCAACGCTTCCGCTTCGGTCTACGAGGGTACGTAGACAACACTCTCCCCTCTCGTTGCTATGCATCACCATGATCTTGCGTGTGCATAGGAAATTTCTGTTGAAATTACTACGTTCCCCAACAGTGGCATCCGAGCCAGGTTTTTTATGGTTTGATGTTATTTGCACGAGTAGAACACAAGTGAGTTGTGGACGATACAAGTCATACTGCCTACCAGCATGTCATACTTTGGTTCAGCGGTATTGTTGGACGAGACGATCCGGACCAACCTTACGCGTACGCTTACGCGAGACCGGTTCCCTCGACGTGCTTTGCACATAGATGGCTTGCGGAAGACTGTCTCTCCAACTTTAGTTGAACCGAGTGTGGCTACGCCCGGTCCTTGAGAAGGTTAAAACGGAGTCTATTTGACAAACTATCGTTGTGGTTTTGATGCGTAGGTAAGATGAGTTCTTGCTTAAAGCCCGTAGCAGCCACGTAAAAACTTGCAACAACAAAGTAGAGGACGTCTAACTTGTTTTTGCAGGGCATGTTGTGATGTGATATGGTCAAGACGTGATGCTAAATTTAATTGTATGAGATGATCATGTTTTGTAACCGAGTTATCGGCAACTGGCAGGAGCCATATGGTTGTCGCTTTATTGTATGCAATGCAATCGCGATGTAATGCTTTACTTTATTACTAAGCGGTAGTGATAGTCGTAGAAGCATAAGATTGGCGAGACGACAACGATGCTACGATGGAGATCAAGGTGTCGCGCCGGTGACGATGGTGATCATGACGGTGCTTCGAAGATGGAGATCACAAGCACAAGATGATGATGGCCATATCATATCACTTATATTGATTGCATGTGATGTTTATCCTTTTATGCATCTTATCTTGCTTTGATTGACGGTAGCATTATAAGATGATCTCTCACTAAATTATCAAGAAGTGTTCTCCATGAGTATGCACCGTTGCGAAAGTTCTTCGTGCTGAGACACCACGTGATGATCGGGTGTGATAGGCTCTACGTTCAAATACAACGGGTGCAAAACAGTTGCACACGCGGAATACTCAGGTTTAACTTGACGAGCCTAGCATATACAGATATGGCCTCGGAACACGGAGACCGAAAGGTCGAGCGTGAATCATATAGTAGATATGATCAACATAATGATGTTCACCATTGAAACTACTCCATCTCACGTGATGATCGGACATGGTTTAGTTGATTTGGATCACGTGATCACTTAGAGGATTAGAGAGATATCTATCTAAGTGGGAGTTCTTAAGTAATATGATTAATTGAACTTTAATTTATCATGAACTTAGTACCTGATAGTATCTTGCTTGTCTATGTTGTGTAGATAGATGGCTCGTGCTGTTGTTCCGTTGAATTTTAATGCGTTCCTTGAGAAAGCAAAGTTGAAAGATGATGGTAGCAATTACACGGACTGGGTCCGTAACTTGAGGATTATCCTCATTGCTGCACAGAAGAATTACGTCCTGGAAGCACCGCTGGGTGCCAGGCCTGGTGCAAGAGCTACGCCAGATGTTGTGAACGTCTGGCAAAGCAAAGCTGATGACTACTCTATAGTTCAGTGTGCCATGCTTTACGGCTTAGAACCGGGACTTCAACGACGTTTTGAACACCATGGAGCATATGAGATGTTCCAGGAGTTGAAGTTAATATTTCAAGCAAATGCCCGGATTGAGAGATATGAAGTCTCCAATAAGTTCTATAGCTGTAAAATGGAGGAGAACGGTTCTGTCAGTGAGCATATACTCAGAATGTCTGGGTATAACAATCACTTGATTCAACTGGGAGTTAATCTTCCGGATGATTGCGTCATTGACAGAATTCTCCAATCACTGCCACCAAGCTACAAGAGCTTCGTGATGAACTATAATATGCAAGGGATGACCAAAACTATGCCCGAGCTCTTCACGATGCTAAAAGCCACGGAGGTAGAAATCAAAAAGGAGCATCAAGTGTTGATGGTTAACAAAACCACTAGTTTCAAGAAAAAGGGCAAAGGGAAGAAAAAGGGGAACTTCAAAAAGAACAGCAAGCAAGTTGCTGCTCAAGAGAAGAAACCCAAGTCTGGACCTAAGCCTGAAACTAAGTGCTTCTATTGCAAGCAGACTAGTCACTGGAAGCGGAACTGCCCCAAGTATTTGGCGGATAAGAAGGATGGCAAGGTTAACAAAGGTATATATGATATACATGTTATTGATGTATACCTTACTAATTCTCGCAGTAGCACCTGGGTATTTGATACTGGTTCTGTTGCTAATATTTGCAACTCAAAACAGGGGCTACGGATTAAGCGAAGATTGGCTAAGGACGAGGTGACGATGCGCGTGGGAAATGGTTCCAAAGTCGATGTGATCGCGGTCGGCACGCTACCTCTACATCTACCTTCGGGATTAATATTAGATCTAAATAATTGTTATTTAGTACCAGCGTTGAGCATGAACATTATATCTGGATCTTGTTTGATGCGAGACGGTTATTCATTTAAATCAGAGGATAATGGTTGTTCTATTTATATGAGTAATATCTTTTATGGTCATGCGCCATTAAAGAGTGGTTTGTTCTTACTTAATCTCGATAGTAGTAATACACATATTTGTCACATCCCTAGCTAGGCCATGCATTAGAGTGTGCATCATGTTTAAATTCTATTAATTCTGAAATGGGAAATGCCAGAACCCCCAACACACACTTCCCCCCCCCCCCTGGAAATAACTAGGGTTTACAAAAATCTTTTTCAATGAACCTGAAATGCCCTTCTAAAATGTTCACCCTCTTTGTCTTGGATTAAACCCCCTGGCAAAAATAGTGCACATTTTTCTAGGTCAACAGAAGGTTATTGAATTAACACATAAGTATTTGAATTTGGGCATTTAAAATTTATAAAAATATTTTAAATGTTCAAATATTCTCAAACAGAAATGTTTCATGTTGTCTATATTTTAAATAGCAAGCATGTGCAGTTTGAGAATTTTTGGAGTGGTCTAGGTAATTTAAATAATTCCACAAAGTTACAAAGGAAATAGAAAAGAAACAAAAATCAGAAAAGGACTTACCTGGCCAAACCCCCCCCCCAGCCGGCCCACCTGGCGGCCCAGCACTGTGCTGGCCCGAGCCAGCCAGCTGCTTCGTCCCCGCCAGGCAGGCAGGGTGGTGACGCCGACGAGCGCAAGCTCGCCACGACGCCACCTGCTCGCCGCTTCGCCGTCCCGCTGTTCTGGACGGCCTCCACGTCGTGCCCCCGACGCCCTGGACACGTCCATTTCCCCCCTGTCTCTCTCCCTCGCTCTTCCCCGCCATGGCCGACGCCACCGCAGCTGCACCGTCGCCGTAGTCGCGCTCTCCGTCGTCCTTGCGCCGCTCCGACCTGTCCAGAAGCTCCGCCGCCCTCCTCTTCTTCGAGCTAGCCGAGCCCCGAGCGCTCGCTCGCTCTACAACGCTTCCCCGAGCTCTTCTTCAACCTTCGGCCGCCGGAGATCCCCTTCGACCTCACCGCCGCACCAGCTCGTCCCCGACCACGCCGTCTGGCTCTGCGAGTTCGCTGTGAGCTTAGCCACCTCCCCATCCTCTCCTTTCCTCCTCTCGTGCACCACAGCGACTGCACGTAGTTCAACCGCACGCGCCGCCGCGGAGCTCGTCGCCGACGAGGCTCCGGCCACCCAACGGCCGCGCCACCCTGTCCAATGGCTTCACCGCAACCCCAGGAGGCCAACGCACTACCGCACGCACCTCGCCGTGCCCCGCAGCCCCGGTTTAACCTTCACCCGAGCCCCGGCGCCGCCAAACTCGTCGCCGGCGCCAACTCCGGCCACCCCGACCCCAACCAACTCCACCAAGAGTTGCGGGTCAGCTCCCGCATCACGTAGACGTGCTCCGCCGTCGATTTGGTCGCCGGAGCACGAATCTACACTTCCTCCGCCGCGTCTGGACGTCGCCGGCGGCTCAACGCCGGCGGAGTTGACCCGTTGACCCCCTGGGTCTATGACATGTGGGCCCCGCCCGCTAACTAATCCAGAATTAGGATTAATCTAATCTGTTTAAATCTAATAACCCTGACACGCGGGACCCACGCGTCAGGTTTGACCTGGACCAGGTCTGTTGACCTGCTGAGGTCAGCATGACCTCATGCTGACGCAATAACTAATTACTGGATTTATTTTTATACAGGAAAATCCAGAAAATAGCTCAAACTTCAAAAATTCATAGAAAATTATCTGTAACTCCAAATGCAAAGTTTTATATATGAAAAATTATCAGAAAAATCCAATCTATCCAATGGAACTGGTTTCATGCATGTTAAAACAAGTTAAACCCACTGTTTAGGCATTATAAGATATTGCACTAATATGATCTTATAAATGCACTACCATTTGAATCTTTGGTTCAAATGGGGTCTTTTCCTTCTGGTTTAACTTGCACAAGACCAGGACACATCCATATTGCCATGTCATTGCATACATCATATTGTTGCATATCGTCATGTATTGATTGTGTTCCGATGTGTTCATCGTGGTAGGTTCTGCCTCCGAGGATATCTCCGAGTATCCAACTGAAAGGGCAGTATCCCACGACCACCCCATCAGGCAAGCAACCCATTGATCATTCCGATATAAACCCATGTTCTCGCTTCTGCTCTTGTTTACTGCATTAAGACAACGCGTTTCAAACTGTTGTGTGTCGCGGTAGTTGAACCCACTTCCTTTGCATGACCTGTCATTGCCACAGTAACTAGATGAAACCCACTAGCATGTGTAGGAGTTGATTGATCCCTTACATGTGTGTGTGTTCCTACCATGCTATGCTTGCTATGCTTAGAGTTGTGTCAGGTCTGGCTCATCGGGATGATGAACTGGAGTGAAAGGTTGTGTCGGTGACAAGAGTGAAGTGTTGAACACGATTTGGTAAAGGAATCGATGAGAGGCCATGTAGGAGTACATGGTGGGTTGTTTCATTGAGGCCGTTCTTAAGCACTGAGATCTGTGTGTGTGATTTAAGACTCAGCTACTACCACGCATTGGGCCCGAAACCAATGGACCCTCTCGGCTTCTTGATCACGCTTGTCCTCTGTCCAGGAGTTGCAAAGTAGTTTCTGGTGTTTGTAGCATGCTGGGGGCCGCACGCGGCGCTGACCATCGGGGTGGGCTGTGTTGCGGTAGGCACGTGGCCGGGTCAACCGGGCGCCCGTTTGGTGTCTCGGAACCCTGTTCACATCGTTCGGGGCCGTTAGTGGAAACCTCGGCCGGACTCCCTGCGGATGGAACCCGAATAGGCGATAAACCTGGACTAGAGACCTGAGTGTTTAGGTAGGCCGTGGCCGACACCCTCGCTGGGCTTCCGCTTGAAGGTTGCCGAGTACATGTCGTGTAAACGGCGATAAGTGGTGAGAGTGTGTGTGAAGAAGTACACCCCTGCAGGGTATAAATCTATTCGAATAGCCGCGTCCGCGGTAAAGGACTACTTGGTCACCTATACAGTTCATAGACAAGTTAAATGGATACTACTAAAAATCTCAAGATAAGTGTGAGTACCGCGGATGGCCCTCTCGTAGGATGGCGAGAGAGGATCCACGGTGGAGTATTGTGATGGTGATAGTGGACTCGTGTGCGACAAATGTTTTACAAGTGGTGTCTATCGTAGGATAGCTTAGCCAAGAGTCAAAGCTGGCTTGCTGCAATAACCCCACTACCTTCTTGAGAATGTGCATGTATAGTAGGTTCCTGTTGTAAGACTTGCTGAGTACCTCCGTACTCATGTTGCTTTAATCATGTTTTTCAGACGACTGCACCAACCCCTCTGATGGGTTCTATGTAGACCTCGACGTTGACGAGTGACTTATCACCCAGGTGGTGATCCAAGACTTGTGAAGGGTCGTTGTAGATAGACAGGCTTCGTCAAGCCTTCTTTCTTTCTAGTGTCTGTACTCAGACTACTTTGCTTCCGCATGTGCTTGTATGTTTGTATGACTTGAGTGTTGGGTCATGTGACCCCTATCTGTATGGATGATATGTATGGCTCCTCGGAGCCTTCTAAATAAAGTACTTGAGTCGTAGAGTACTGTTGTGCTGCCATGTTGTATTTACTCATATCGGGCATATTGTGTGTATGATTGAAATGCTTGGTATGAGTGGGATCCGACTATCTAGTTGTTTATCCTTGGCAGCCTTTCATATGGGGAAATGTAAGTCTTGTGCTTCTGAGCGATAGTAGTCCGCTACAGCCCGGTTCACCGGAGTCCTGCTAGACCAGCACTACTGCTTGGACACTTGACTGGCCGGCATGTGTTTCACGTCGTTCCTATGTCTGTCCCTTCGGGGAAATGTCACGCGCGGATATTCGGAGTCCTGCCTAGCCTGCTACAGCCCGGGTTACCGGAGTCCTGTTAGCCCAGTGCTACAGCCTGAATAGATACGTTGATGACCGACATGTTCGATGTGATTCATGTATGCCTGTCCTCATAGGCTAGCGCCGCTTTGGGTTCACGACTAGCCATGTCGGCCCGGGTTCTCTGTCATATGGATGCTAGCGACACTATCATATACGTGAGCCAAAAGGCGCAAACGGTCCCGGGCCAGGTAAGGTGGCACCCGTGGGAGTACCGTGCGTGAGGCCGCAAAGTGATATGATGTGTTACACGCTGGATCGATGTGGCTTAGGATCGGGGTCCTGACAGCGTTGGCATCAGAGCCGGACTGCCTGTAGGTTCGCTAAGCCAAACTGGTCGATGTCGAGTCTAGAAATGCTTTAGTTATATGTAGGGGAATTGATTGTGGGAGGGAACGTAAGGCTCTTTTACTTCTTTACCTTATGCCCTCTATTCTGAGTCATTCTCTTCTCATTCTACGTGGGTTAAGGACTAGGCTCTCTTCTCTCTATCAGGTTCACGTGTTACTAAATCCGTAGTAACTTATAGGATTGTTGGATACAACCCAGTTCAGTTCTACTAAAGTTTAGTATGTTGCCATTTGAACCAGAACCTTGATATATTGTTGTTGAGTGGTTTCGCAAACTGTTGTGGATGTCTCAATTCCTTTTCTGAGCATTTACAGCCGTTATGCTGTCCAATTTCATCCAGAAATTCTAATGCCTTTGCACTATTTTGTGCTTTCAGATGGCTACCCATCCCCAAAACCAAGTGGTTCGTCTGACCCGTTGCATCGGTGTATGTGGTCATACCGCCATGTTGGTTCGAGTGATGGTTGAGGCAGGTTACCGATGGTACCCTGAATACACCGTCGAAGAGCAGTTTAGAGATTTCAACCAGAGCCAATATCTGTGCACGGTCAGGATATATCCATCTTATCCCGGAGCCACGGAACCACTCCACCGTTCTTATGGACTCGGGATTACTATTGGGATGTCCGTTCAAGATGCAGCCTACTCGATGATGACCATTATGTGAGCTAGAACTGCCTTGTTGAGCAACACTGAATTTCGCTACATGCCAGCATCCCTCCCTGGGGCGCATGGTTACCTTCAGGGCATGTACAGTGATGCATCCCATGAGGACTCACTCCTTTGCACCACTACTGAGATGTTGGAAGATAAGGACCGTGAAAACCGGGCCTTGCGTATGGAGCTCTTTAATGCTCGTGCTGATCATTGGGCCACCTTGACGAGGTTTGCACCTGCTGTGCAAGCCGGATACATGGACACGAGAGACTTGTACCCTGTGCGGGCTAGTCTGCCAGACTTCATGGAATGGCGTGAGGTGGGAGGCATCACCCCTCCTCGTGGGCCTCTTCTACCGCCATCTGTTGGACCGAGGCCGCATCCAAGTCCCTATGGTCCACAAGCACCGCAGGACCGTCTGTTCCCAGATGACCATGTTCCGCTTCCAGGTCTGGGTGGTGACTTCTATGAGGACTTCTACGGAGCCGCCTGAGCTAGTAGTAGTCTCGCTAGTATTGTAATAGTTGTATGTCCACCGTCCTGCGTGATTGTGGAATATAACTTAGTGTGTATCAATTCCGGAGGTGTAGAAAAATAATGTATAGGAGCTTGGAATGCCTCCGATGAGATGTAACGTCTGTCGTCTTAGTTGTACTTCAGCTTGAGCTTGTACTAAACTATGTATGACGTGTATGACCGTTGGTATATATATGGCAGTTTCTATATTACCATGTCATACGGATGATCATCTCTGCATTCCTTGTTATCCATTACATTCCGCACTTCCTTGACCAGATTTTGCCATCCTGGTTTAAATCGTTGTTTTGTTTCCCAGGATGGTCAACACCCGCAGCAACCCTGCTGCTTCGGAGCAGGGAGAAGCTAGTGCACCTAGAGAGGAAAGTCTGCCTCAACCACCTTCTCTGGCCGAAGTGATGCTGGAGGCAGAGCGCAACAGGCGCAACACCAACCGCTTGTTAGAGCGGATTGAGCAGAACACTGCACGCTAGCAGAGGATCAATCCAGTGTCCATCAATGACTTTGTCAAGCTGTACCCGCCAAAGTTCAATCATTCCATCGAGCCTCTCGATGCGGATGACTGGCTCCGCAGCATCGCCCACAAGCTACGTTCTGCCAACGTAGCTGAAGATGATAAAGTCACCTTTGCTGCCTATCACCTCGAAGGCCCTGCCAGCCTTTGGTGGGAGAATTATGAAGCTATGCGCCCGGTCGGCCAACTCACTACTTGGGCTGATTTCAGTGCCGCTTTTCGTGAGCATCATATTCCGGAAGGTCTCATGGATCGCAAGAGGGAGGAGTTCTGTAACTTCACCCAGGGGAAGCTGACTGTGGATGCATACAGTCGCGAATTTGGAAGGCTTGCACGCTATGCTCCCGAAGAGGTGTCCACCGATGCCAAGAAGCAGGCAAGGTTCCGCAAGGGACTTAGCCCTGAGCTCCGACGTGACCTTCGTCTGCATGAATGCATTTCTTTTCCGAAGCTAGTCAATAAGGCCATCAGTGCCGAGACAGGGCAGAATGATTTTGAAGCTTCACGCAAGCACTCCCGTGACTATGGATCTTCATCCGGTTCTGGATCACAGAAGCGCCGGGTCTGGATCCCGAACACTGCTATACCATCCAGGTATACCCCGAGGCCATCCTTTGAGGCGCCTCGTCCCAATCAACAGTATGTGCCGCCCAAGACTTTTGGTGGCCCCACTGCCAATACTGCTCCACGCCCCAATATGACAACTTGTTTCAAGTGTGGTGAGCCGGGCCACTACATCCGTGAGTGTCCCCAGAACAACCCCAGCCAGTTCGGAAAGTCTGTTGGCCGTGGTAAGTCAACAGCAAAAGTGCTTGTCGCCAAGCCAGCCACCACTGCTCGTGGCCATGTCAACTACGTTTCAGCTGAAGAGACTCAAGAGGACCCCAACGTCGTTCTCGGTACGCTCCTTGTTAATTGCCATCCGG
Source organism: Aegilops umbellulata (assembly GCA_032464435.1). Taxonomy (NCBI): domain Eukaryota; kingdom Viridiplantae; phylum Streptophyta; class Magnoliopsida; order Poales; family Poaceae; genus Aegilops; species Aegilops umbellulata. Next base: position 346,107,915 of record CP136058.1, on the reverse strand, counting down.
CAACTGTTCTCTTTGATACTGGAGCATCTCATTCATTTATTTCTGAGAGCTATGCTCGATTGCACAATACTACCTTTTGTGACATGCCCACCTCCATGGAAATTCAAACTCCCGGTTCTAGATGGCAAACCTCTAGGATCAGCCATGGAAATGAAATTCTTGTCGACAGATTGGTCTTCCTTGCGTCACTAATAGCTCTCAAGTCCTCGGACATTAACATCATCTTGGGTATGGACTGGATGTCAGCTCATTACGCCAAGATTGACTGCTCAACTAGAACTGTTCAACTTACCCATCCATCGGGCAAGACAGTCAACGTTTTGACCCGAATATCGGAGCGTCAGCTCTACTCTCTAAATGCCAATCCCCTTCCAGACCTCGAAGATATTCCGGTAGTCCGTGACTTCCCGGATGTCTTTCCAGAGGAACTGCCAGGTGTTCCACCTGACAGAGATGTCGAGTTCGTGATAGACCTTGTTCCAGGAACCGTCCCAATCTCTAGGAGACCTTATAAGATGGCACCCCTAGAACTAGCAGAGCTTAAGAAACAACTCGATGAGTCCTTGCAAAAAGGTTTCATCCGTCCTAGTTCATCCCCATGGGCTTGCCCCGTCCTCTTCGTCAAGAAGAAGGATGGAACGGATCGGATGGTTGTGGATTATCGACCTGTCAATTTGGTCACTATCAAGAACAAGTATCCGCTCCCCAGGATCAACGATCTTTATGACCAGCTCGCTGGATCCTCAGTCTTTTCCAAGATGGATTTGAGGTTGGGCTACCATCAAATCAAAATCAAGAACGGGGACATTCCCAAAACGGCTTTTGTTACTCGTTACGGCCAATACGAGTACACCGTCATGTCCTTCGGTTTAACCAATGCTCCAGCCACCTTCTCTCGGTTAATGAACTCGATCTTCATGGAGTACTTGGATAAATTCGTCGTGGTATACCTCGATGATATACTCATCTACTCCAAGAATGAGGAAGAACATGCCGAACATCTAAGGTTAGTATTGATGAAACTTCGAGAGCATCGCCTTTATGCCAAATTCTCCAAGTGCGAATTCTGGTTGCCAGAAGTGACCTATCTGGGCCATGTAATCTCTGGCAAGGGCATTGCTGTCAATCCCGAGCGAGTTCAAGCTGTCCTTGACTGGACTCCACCTGAAACGGTCAAGCAAGTTCGGAGTTTTCTTGGTTTAGCGAGCTATTGCCGCCGCTTCGTCGAGAATTTCTCCAAAGTTGCTAAGCCTCTAACTGAACTCCTCAAGAAAGATAAAAGGTTCGAGTGGACCCCACAGTGCGAGTTCAGCTTTCAGGAACTGAAAAGACGCCTGACATCTGCTCCCGTACTGGTACCACCAGATTTCTCTAAGGACTTTGTTATCTATTGCGACGCCTCGCGACAAGGACTAGGTTGCATACTCATGCAAGATCGTCATGTGATTGCCTACGCATCTCGACAGTTGCGTCCACATGAGGATAATTATCCTACTCATGATCTAGAGCTTGCAGCGGTAGTCCATGCACTCAAAACCTGGCGACATTACCTTCTGGGTAATCGTTGCGAAATTTACACTGATCACCAAAGTTTGAAATATATCTTCACCCAACCGGATTTGAATCTCAGGCAAAGACGTTGGGTCGAGTTGATCTCGGATTACGACTTAGGAATAACTTACACCCCAGGCAAAGCCAATGTCATGGCTAATGCGCTAAGTCGTAAATCTTATTGTAACAACTTGATGTTACAACAAGGTCAACCACTTCTCCACGAGGAATTTCGTAAGCTTAACCTTCACATTGTTCCTCTAGGATTCCTTTCCACCCTGGTGGCGAAACCTAACCTTACGGATCAGATCATCAAGGCACAAACGGTGGATCCGGGAATTTCCCGTATCAAGAGAAACATCAAGAAGGGAGTTGCAGATTGTTTCTCCATTGATGATCAAGGTGTTGTGTTCTTCGGAAACCGTCTAGTGGTTCCCAAGGTACGCAACTTGAGGCGATTGATCCTTAAGGAAGCTCATGAATCCCCTCTCACCATTCATCCCGGTAGTACTAAGATGTATCAAGACCTACGCCAGAGGTTTTGGTGGACCAGGATGAAGAGAGAAATCGCTCAATACATTGCAACTTGCGACGTCTGTCGTCGTGTTAAAGCAGAGCATCAACGGCCTGCTGGCACCCTTCAGCCCTTGGATATTCCTGAATGGAAATGGGATAAAATCGGTATGGATTTCATCACCGGGTTTCCCAGGACCAAAAGAGGGAATAATGCTATCTTCGTTGTTGTCGATCGTCTCTCCAAAGTAGCCCACTTTTTACCCGTTCGCGAGAGTATAACCGCTAGCCAGCTAGCTGACTTATACATCTCTCGAATAGTGTCTCTTCATGGTGTTCCATTGGAAATTAATTCGGACCGTGGAAGTCTTTTCACCTCTCGATTTTGGGAAAGTTTCCAAAATGCTTTGGGAACTCGTCTCTCCTTTAGCACCGCTTTCCATCCTCAGTCAAGCGGTCAAGTAGAACGAGTCAATCTAATTCTGGAGGATATGCTCCGAGCTTCTGTCATCTCTTTCGGTATGAATTGGGAGAAATGCCTACCATTCGCCGAGTTCGCTTATAACAATAGTTATCAAGCTAGCTTGGGCAAAGCTCCTTTCGAAGTTCTTTATGGACGAAAATGTCGAACGCCTCTTAACTGGTCAGAAACCGGCGAGAGACAACTCTTTGGCCCGGACATGATCCAGGATGCAGAAGAGCAGGTTCGCATTATTCGTGAGAAGTTGAAAACCGCCCAGTCTCGACAAAAGAGTCAGTATGACCGCAAGCATAAGCCCATGGCTTATGAAGTCGGCGAGATGGCTTACCTCCGGGTTACACCTTTAAAGGGGACCCATCGATTCGGTATCAAAGGCAAATTGGCTCCTCTTTACATTGGACCCTTTCGCATTCGTGCCAAACGAGGGGAAGTTGCCTACCAACTGGAACTACCTCCGCATCTCTCCAGAGTCCATGATGTCTTCCACGTTTCTCAACTCAGGCGTTGCTTCGCGGATCCTATCCGTGGAGTGGACCACGAAACGCTTGATCTCCAAGATAACCTCACTTATCGGGAATACCCCGTTCGTATCCTTGATCAAGCCGAGCGTACCACTCGACGCCACAATATCAAGTTTCTCAAGGTTCAATGGTCACACCATTCCGAGCAAGAAGCTACATGGGAAAGGGAGGATCGTCTTCGACTTGAGTACCCCGCCTTCTTTCCGGAGGAACCTAAATCTCGGGACAAGATTCTTTTGAGTGGGGGTGAGTTGTCACATCCCTAGCTAGGCCATGCATTAGAGTGTGCATCATGTTTAAATTCTATTAATTCTGAAATGGGAAATGCCAGAACCCCCAACACACACTTCCCCCTCCCCTGGAAATAACTAGGGTTTACTAAAATCTTTTTCAATGAACCTGAAATGCCCTTCTAAAATGTTCACCCTCTTTGTCTTGGATTAAACCCCCTGGCAAAAATAGTGCACATTTTTCTAGGTCAACAGAAGGTTATTGAATTAACACATAAGTATTTGAATTTGGGCATTTAAAATTTATAAAAATATTTTAAATGCTCAAATATTCTCAAACAGAAATGTTTCATGTTGTCTATATTTTAAATAGCAAGCATGTGCAGTTTGAGAATTTTTGGAGTGGTCTAGGTAATTTAAATAATTCCACAAAGTTACAAAGGAAATAGAAAAGAAACAAAAATCAGAAAAGGACTTACCTGGCCAAACCCCCCCCCCCCCCCCCAGCCGGCCCACCTGGCGGCCCAGCACTGTGCTGGCCCGAGCCAGCCAGCTGCTTCGTCCCCGCCAGGCAGGCAGGGTGGTGACGCCGACGAGCGCAAGCTCGCCACGACGCCACCTGCTCGCCGCTTCGCCGTCCCGCTGTTCTGGACGGCCTCCACGTCGTGCCCCCGACGCCCTGGACACGTCCATTTCCCCCCTGTCTCTCTCCCTCACTCTTCCCCGCCATGGCCGACGCCACCGCAGCTGCACCGTCGCCGTAGTCGCGCTCTCCGTCGTCCTTGCGCCGCTCCGACCTGTCCAGAAGCTCCGCCGCCCTCCTCTTCTTCGAGCTAGCCGAGCCCCGAGCGCTCGCTCGCTCTACAACGCTTCCCCGAGCTCTTCTTCAACCTTCGGCCGCCGGAGATCCCCTTCGACCTCACCGCCGCACCAGCTCGTCCCCGACCACGCCGTCTGGCTCTGCGAGTTCGCTGTGAGCTTAGCCACCTCCCCATCCTCTCCTTTCCTCCTCTCGTGCACCACAGCGACTGCACGTAGTTCAACCGCACGCGCCGCCGCGGAGCTCGTCGCCGACGAGGCTCCGGCCACCCAACGGCCGCGCCACCCTGTCCAATGGCTTCACCGCAACCCCAGGAGGCCAACGCACTACCGCACGCACCTCGCCGTGCCCCGCAGCCCCGGTTTAACCTTCACCCGAGCCCCGGCGCCGCCAAACTCGTCGCCGGCGCCAACTCCGGCCACCCCGACCCCAACCAACTCCACCAAGAGTTGCGGGTCAGCTCCCGCATCACGTAGACGTGCTCCGCCGTCGATTTGGTCGCCGGAGCACGAATCTACACTTCCTCCGCCGCGTCTGGACGTCGCCGGCGGCTCAACGCCGGCGGAGTTGACCCGTTGACCCCCTGGGTCTATGACATGTGGGCCCCGCCCGCTAACTAATCCAGAATTAGGATTAATCTAATCTGTTTAAATCTAATAACCCTGACACGCGGGACCCACGCGTCAGGTTTGACCTGGACCAGGTCTGTTGACCTGCTGAGGTCAGCATGACCTCATGCTGACGCAATAACTAATTACTGGATTTATTTTTATACAGGAAAATCCAGAAAATAGCTCAAACTTCAAAAATTCATAGAAAATTATCTGTAACTCCAAATGCAAAGTTTTATATATGAAAAATTATCAGAAAAATCCAATCTATCCAATGGAACTGGTTTCATGCATGTTAAAACAAGTTAAACCCACTGTTTAGGCATTATAAGATATTGCACTAATATGATCTTATAAATGCACTACCATTTGAATCTTTGGTTCAAATGGGGTCTTTTCCTTCTGGTTTAACTTGCACAAGACCAGGACACATCCATATTGCCATGTCATTGCATACATCATATTGTTGCATATCGTCATGTATTGATTGTGTTCCGATGTGTTCATCGTGGTAGGTTCTGCCTCCGAGGATATCTCCGAGTATCCAACTGAAGGGCAGTATCCCACGACCACCCCATCAGGCAAGCAACCCATTGATCATTCCGATATAAACCCATGTTCTCGCTTCTGCTCTTGTTTACTGCATTAAGACAACGCGTTTCAAACTGCTGTGTGTCGCGGTAGTTGAACCCACTTCCTTTGCATGACCTGTCATTGCCACAGTAACTAGATGAAACCCACTAGCATGTGTAGGAGTTGATTGAGCCCTTACATGTGTGTGTGTTCCTACCATGCTATGCTTGCTATGCTTAGAGTTGTGTCAGGTCTGGCTCATCGGGATGATGAACTGGAGTGAAAGGTTGTGTCGGTGACAAGAGTGAAGTGTTGAACACGATTTGGTAAAGGAATCGATGAGAGGCCATGTAGGAGTACATGGTGGGTTGTTTCATTGAGGCCGTTCTTAAGCACTGAGATCTGTGTGTGTGATTTAAGACTCAGCTACTACCACGCATTGGGCCCGAAACCAATGGACCCTCTCGGCTTCTTGATCACGCTTGTCCTCTGTCCAGGAGTTGCAAAGTAGTTTCTGGTGTTTGTAGCATGCTGGGGGCCACACGCGGCGCTGACCATCGGGGTGGGCTGTGTTGCGGTAGGCACGTGGCCGGGTCAACCGGGTGCCCGTTTGGTGTCTCGGAACCCTGTTCACATCGTTCGGGGCCGTTAGTGGAAACCTCGGCCGGACTCCCTGCGGATGGAACCCGAATAGGCGATAAACCTGGACTAGAGACCTGAGTGTTTAGGTAGGCCGTGGCCGACACCCTCGCTGGGCTTCCGCTTGAAGGTTGCCGAGTACATGTCGTGTAAACGGCGATAAGTGGTGAGAGCGTGTGTGAAGAAGTACACCCCTGCAGGGTATAAATCTATTCGAATAGCCGCGTCCGCGGTAAAGGACTACTTGGTCACCTATACAGTTCATAGACAAGTTAAATGGATACTACTAAAAATCTCAAGATAAGTGTGAGTACCGCGGATGGCCCTCTCGTAGGATGGCGAGAGAGGATCCACGGTGGAGTATTGTGATGGTGATAGTGGACTCGTGTGCGACAAATGTTTTACAAGTGGTGTCTATCGTAGGATAGCTTAGCCAAGAGTCAAAGCTGGCTTGCTGCAATAACCCCACTACCTTCTTGAGAATGTGCATGTATAGTAGGTTCCTGTTGTAAGACTTGCTGAGTACCTCCGTACTCATGTTGCTTTAATCATGTTTTTCAGACGACTGCACCAACCCCTCTGATGGGTTCTATGTAGACCTCGACGTTGACGAGTGACTTATCACCCAGGTGGTGATCCAAGACTTGTGAAGGGTCGTTGTAGATAGACAGGCTTCGTCAAGCCTTCTTTCTTTCTAGTGTCTGTACTCAGACTACTTTGCTTCCGCATGTGCTTGTATGTTTGTATGACTTGAGTGTTGGGTCATGTGACCCCTATCTGTATGGATGATATGTATGGCTCCTCGGAGCCTTCTAAATAAAGTACTTGAGTCGTAGAGTACTGTTGTGCTGCCATGTTGTATTTACTCATATCGGGCATATTGTGTGTATGATTGAAATGCTTGGTATGAGTGGGATCCGACTATCTAGTTGTTTATCCTTGGCAGCCTTTCATATGGGGAAATGTAAGTCTTGTGCTTCTGAGCGATAGTAGTCCGCTACAGCCCGGTTCACCGGAGTCCTGCTAGCCCAGCACTACTGCTTGGACACTTGACTGGCCGGCATGTGTTTCACGTCGTTCCTATGTCTGTCCCTTCGGGGAAATGTCACGCGCGGATATTCGGAGTCCTGCCTAGCCTGCTACAGCCCGGGTTACCGGAGTCCTGTTAGCCCAGTGCTACAGCCCGAATAGATACGTTGATGACCGACATGTTCGATGTGATTCATGTATGCCTGTCCTCATAGGCTAGCGCCGCTTTGGGTTCACGACTAGCCATGTCGGCCCGGGTTCTCTGTCATATGGATGCTAGCGACACTATCATATACGTGAGCCAAAAGGCGCAAACGGTCCCGGGCCAGGTAAGGTGGCACCCGTGGGAGTACCGTGCGTGAGGCCGCAAAGTGATATGATGTGTTACACGCTGGATCGATGTGGCTTAGGATCGGGGTCCTGACAATATTCATAATGTTGAAGCCAAAAGATGCAGAGTTGATAATGATAGTGCAACTTATTTGTGGCACTGCCGTTTAGGTCATATCGGTGTAAAGCGCATGAAGAAACTCCATACTGATGGACTTTTGGAGTCACTTGATTATGAATCACTTGGCACTTGCGAACCGTGCCTTATGGGCAAGATGACTAAAACACCGTTCTCCGGTACTGTGGAGAGAGCAACAGATTTATTGGAAATTATACATACTGATGTATGTGGTCCAATGAATGTTGAGGCTCGTGGCGGATATCGTTATTTTCTCACCTTCACTGATGATTTAAGCAAATATGGGTATATCTACTTAATGAAACACAAGTCTGAAACATTTGAAAAGTTCAAAGAATTTCAGAGTGAAGTGGAAAATCATCGTAACAAGAAAATAAAGTTTCTACGATCTGATCGTGGAGGAGAATATTTGAGTTACGAGTTTGGTCTACATTTGAAACAATGCGGAATAGTTTCGCAACTCACGCCACCCGGAACACCACAACGTAATGGTGTGTCCGAACGTCGTAATCGTACTCTACTGGATATGGTGCGATCTATGATGTCTCTTACCGATTTACCGCTATCTTTTTGGGGTTATGCTCTAGAGACGGCCGCATTCACGTTAAATAGGGCACCATCAAAATCCGTTGAGACGACGCCTTATGAACTGTGGTTTGGCAAGAAACCAAAGTTGTCGTTTCTTAAAGTTTGGGGCTGCGATGCTTATGTGAAAAAACTTCAACCTGATAAGCTCGAACCCAAATCGGAAAAATGTGTCTTCATAGGATACCCAAAGGAGACTATTGGGTATACCTTCTATCATAGATCCGAAGGCAAAATTTTTGTTGCTAAAATCGGAAACTTTCTGGAGAAGGAGTTTCTCTCGAAAGAAGTGAGTGGGAGGAAAGTAGAACTTGATGAGATAACAGTATCTACTCCCTTATTGAGAAATAGTACGTCACAGAAATCTGTTCCTATGACACCTACATCAAATAGGGAGGAAGCTAATGATAATGATCATGAAACTTCAGATCAAGTTTCTACTGAACTTTGTAGATCTGCCAGAGTAAGATCCGCACCAGAGTGGTACGGTAATCCTATTTTGGAAGTCATGTTACTAGACCATGATGAACCTACGAACTATGAAGAAGCGATGGTGAGCCCAGATTCCACAAAGTGGCTTGAGGCCATGAAATCTGAGATGGGATCCATGTATGAGAACAAAGTATGGACTTTGGTTGACTTGCCCGATGATCGGCAAGCAATTGAGAATAAATGGATTTTTAAGAAGAAGACTGACGCTGATGGTAATGTTACTGTCTATAAAGCTCGACTTGTTGCAAAAGGTTTTCGACAAGTTCAAGGGATTGACTACGATGAGACTTTCTCACCCGTAGCGATGCTTAAGTCTGTCCGAATCATGTTAGCAGTTGCCGCATTTTATGATTATGAAATTTGGCAAATGGATGTCAAAACTGCATTCCTGAATGGATTTCTGGAAGAAGAGTTGTATATGATGCAACCAGAAGGGTTTGTCGATCCGAAGGGAGCTAACAAAGTGTGCAAGCTCCAGCGATCCATTTATGGACTGGTGCAAGCCTCTCGGAGTTGGAATAAACGCTTTGATAGTGTGATCAAAGCATTTGGTTTTATACAGACTTTTGGAGAAGCCTGTATTTACAAGAAAGTGAGTGGGAGCTCTGTAGCATTTCTGATATTATATGTGGATGACATATTACTGATCGGAAATAATATAGAATTTCTGGATAGCATAAAGGGATACTTGAATAAGAGTTTTTCAATGAAAGACCTCGGTGAAGCTGCTTACATATTGGGCATTAAGATCTATAGAGATAGATCAAGACGCTTAATAGGACTTTCACAAAGCACATACCTTGACAAAGTTTTGAAAAAGTTCAAAATGGATCAGGCAAAGAAAGGGTTCTTGCCTGTGGCACAAGGTGTGAAGTTGAGTAAGACTCAATGCCCGACCACCGCAGAAGATAGAGAGAAAATGAAAAATGTTCCCTATGCTTCAGCCATAGGCTCTATCATGTATGCAATGCTGTGTACCAGACCTGATGTGTGCCTTGCTGTAAGTTTAGCAGGAAGGTACCAAAGTAATCCAGGAGTGGATCACTGGACAGCGGTCAAGAACATCCTTAAGTACTTAAGAAGGACTAAGGATATGTTTCTCATTTATGGAGGTGACAAAGAGCTCGTCGTAAACGGTTATGTCGATGCGAGCTTTGACACTGATCCGGACGATTCTAAATCGCAAACCGGATACGTATTTACATTAAACGGTGGAGCTGTCAGTTGGTGCAGTTCTAAACAAAGCGTCGTGGCGGGATCTACATGTGAAGCTGAGTACATAGCCGCTTCGGAAGCAGCTAATGAAGGAGTCTGGATGAAGGAGTTCATATCCGACCTAGGTGTTGTACCTAGCATAACGGGTCCAATGAAAATCTTTTGTGATAATACTGGTGCAATTGCCTTGGCAAAGGAATCCAGATTTCACAAAAGAACCAAACACATCAAAAGACGCTTCAACTCCATCCGGGATTTGGTCCAGGTGGGAGACATAGAGATATGCAAGATACATACGGATCTGAATGTTGCAGACCCGTTGACTAAGCCTCTTCCACGAGCAAAACATGATCAGCACCAAGACTCCATGGGTGTTAGAATCATTACTTTGTAATCTAGATTATTGACTCTAGTGCAAGTGGGAGACTGAAGGAAATATGCCCTAGAGGCAATAATAAAGTTATTATTTATTTCCTTATATCATGATAAATGTTTATTATTCATGCTAGAATTGTATTAACTGGAAACATAATACATGTGTGAATACATAGACAAACAAAGTGTCACTAGTATGCCTCTACTTGACTAGCTCATTAATCAAAGATGGTTATGTTTCCTAGCCATGAACAAAGAGTTGTTATTTGATTAAAGAGATCACATCATTAGTTGAATGATCTGATTGACATGACCCATTTCATTAGCATAGCACCCGATCGTTTAGTATGTTGCTATTGCTTTTATCCATGACTTATACATGTTCCTTTAACTATGAGACTATGCAACTCCCATTTACCGCAGGAACACTTTGTGTGCTACCAAACGTCACAACGTAACTGGGTGATTATAAAGGTGCTCTACAGGTGTCTCCGAAGGTACATGTTGAGTTGGCGTATTTCGAGACTAGGATTTGTCACTCCGATTGTCGGAGAGGTATCTCAGGGCCTTCTCGGTAATGCACATCACATAAAGACTTGCAAGCATTGCAACCAATGAGTTAGTTGCGAGATGATGTATTACAGAACGAGAAAAGAGACTTGCCGGTAACGAGATTGAACTAGGTATTGGATACCGACGATCGAATCTCGGGCAAGTAACATACCGATGACAAAGGGAACAACGTATGTTGTTATGCGGTCTGACCGATAAAGATCTTCGTAGAATATGTAGGAGCCAATATGGGCATCCAGGTCCCGCTATTGGTTATTGACCGGAGACGTGTCTCGGTCATGTCTACATTGTTCTCGAACCGTAGGGTCCGCACGCTTAACGTTACGATGACAGTTATTATGAGTTTATGCATTTTGATGTACCGAAGGAGTTCGGAGTCCCGGATGTGATCACGGACGTGACGAGGAGTCTCGAAATGGTCGAGACATAAAGAATTATATATTGGAAGCCTATGTTTGGACATCGGATGCATTCCAGGTGAAATCAGGATTTTACCGGAATACCGGGAGGGTTACCGGAACCCCCCCGGGAGCATAATGGGCCAACATGGGCCTTGGAGGAGAGGTGAGAGGGCTGCCCTAGGGGCTGCGCGCCTCCCCCCTTCCCCTAGTCCTATTAGGACTAGGAGAGGTGGGCGCCCCCCTCTCCCTCTCTTTCCCCCTTGGAGAAACCTAGTCCAACTAGGATTGGGGGGGGGGGGGGGAATCCTACTCCCAGAGGGAGTAGGACTCTCTGGCGCGCCAAGGCTTGGCCGGCCAGCCCCTCCCCCTTGGCTCCTTTATATACGGGGGCAGGGGGCACCCCAAAGACACACAAGTTGATCTACGGATCGTTCCTTAGCCGTGTGCGGTGCCCCCTTCCACCAAATTCCACCTCGATCATATCGTTGCAGTGCTTAGGCGAAGCCCTGCGCCGGTAACACATCAAGATCGTCACCACGCCGTCGTGCTGACGGAACTCTTCCTCGACGATTTGCTGGATCAGAGCCCGGGGATCGTCATCGAGCTGAACGTGTGCCAAGAACTCGGAGGTGCCGGAGTAACGGTGCTGTGATCGGTTGGATCGCGAGGAGAACGTACGACTACTTCCTCTATGTTGTGTCAACGCTTCCGCTTCGGTCTACGAGGGTACGTAGACAACACTCTCCCCTCTCGTTGATATGCATCACCATGATCTTGCGTGTGCGTAGGATTTTTTTTTTGAAATTACTACGTTCCTCAACAGGTCAATCATCCACAGGCACTGGCCTAAAGTTACAAAGACCTTCAACATCAATGAAGGCTCAATATTCGCCTTCTACCTCAGCAGTTTTCCAGAAAAGATACATCTGTCTATGTACCGTCTACGATGCTAATTTCGAAAGGTTATAGATGTTGCATGTGAAACTTGGTCCTGGTGTAGTTGTGTAATGGGGTAGCTGAGTGCTGAAGCTATATGATGTTGTACTCTGATGTATTTCAATTATGAAAATGAAATATATTGTGTGCTTAATATGAACTGTCAATTAGATTAATAAATGGGTTATGATTAATCAGATAATTAGCCTGCTAGTGGCGAATTAGCCTACTAATTGGGTTTTGCTATTGCAAACGGTTGTTGAAAAAAATACCGTGGGCCATGACCGCAGGCAAAGCACACAGTCTCTAGGAATAAACCGTGTTGGATCAATGAACAATCACACACGACTTTCTCTTGAAAACTATTTGCGTTAGGCCACCTTGCGGAAACGTTTACCACATGAAAACTGTGTGTGATGGATAGCCTTTGCCACACAGTTTCTTCCATGGACCATGTGTGATATATTCAATAACGCAAGCGATTTAACGGGAAAAATTGTGTGTGATGTACCTGTGAACGGAAACGTTTTCCTTCGAGCGACTGTGTGCGATGTACATACGAACGGAAATGTTTAGCGGGGACTGACTGTGTGGGATGTACTTGCGACCGGAAACAATTTCGCCGTATAATTTTATTTTTTTAGCTCTACTATACATATTTCTGTATTTGAGTGCTTGCTGGTCGCACACGACCTCATTTTGCCGAACGTGTGTGCCAGGAGGGCATATCCCTGATGGTTTCTGGGTCGTGTGGGAAGGACCCCCCTACCGCCAACACTCACTTAGAGACGGTTCCAAATACCATCGCGGAAAGGGGTTTTAAACCGTTTGTTTAGGAGCTCATTGTACTAGTGCTAGTATCCACTATGTTCCTAGATTGATGTTGCTATGACTTTACTATGCTTAATGCTTGTCACTTTGGGCCCGGGTGCCATGAACTCAGATCTGAACCGTTTATGAATTCATCATTATATCCATGTTTTAGATCCGATCTTGCAAGTTATAGTCACCTACTATGTGTCATGATCCGACAACCCTGGAGTGTCAACAACCGGGCCCACTCTCGGTGATGACCGTAGTTTGAGGAGTTCATGTATTCACTATGTGTTAATGCTTTGTTCCGGTTCGCTATTAAAAGGAGGCCTTACTATCCCTTAGTTTCCAATATGGACCCCGCTGCCACGGGAGGGTAGGACAAAAGATGTCATGCAAGTTCTTTTAATAAAGCACGTATGACTATTTACGGAATACATACCTACATTATATCGATGAGATAGAGCTAGTGCCGTATCGCCCTAGGTTATAACTATCACATGATGAATATCATCCAACAAGTCATCGACCCAATGCCTACGAATTTATCTTATATTGTTTTTGCTGCGTTACTACTGCTATCATCACTTTTACACTTGCTACAAAAATACTTCTATCACTGTTACTGTTACCGTTCCTGCTGTCACTATTATCAAAACTATCAAACTAATTTGCTACTAATTATTTGCTGCAGATAATTAATCTCCAGATGTGGTTGAATTGACAACTTAGCTGCTAATACCTTCAAATATTCTTTGGCTCCCCTTGTGTCGAATCTATAAATTTGGGTTGAATACTCTACCCTCGAAAACTGTTGTGATCCCCTATACTTGTGAGTTATCAAGACCTTTTTCTGGCGTCGTTGCCGAGGAGCATAGCTATATTTGTTGAGTAACTTGGGATTAGTATCATATTATCGCTATGAAGAATCTGAAGGATCCTAAGACTAAGATATTTCCCTCAAGCACGAGGGGAGGTAAGAAGCTGCCATCCAGTTCTGCTTTAGATTCACCTTCTGTTATGAGTAAACTTGCAACACCACCACATGCTATCAATTCTGATATGTCGCAAGTTATTTATGATGCTACTTCTACTATGAATGATGCTTATGATGATGCTAGTACCTTTCTTGATAATGATGATGTGCCACTTGGTGAATTTCTTTATGAACAAATTGCTAGAGTAATACAACATGATGTTGTTGAATCTGATGGTGAGCTTGAAACTGAAACTCCTAAAACACCTGCTAGAACTAGCCCTCCTAGATATGAATTGCCTAAGGTACCGGAAGGTTATGTTATGAGTGAAGAAACAACTAGATATATTCTTGGTTGTAATGATAGAGATGATCTAGAGAAATTACTACACAAGTATAAAGAAAATCTCTGAATGCTAGAATGAAATGTGATCCTAAGTTTGCTACTTCACATACCTTTATTGATGATAATGATTATGAATTCTCTATCGACCCAGAGTTAATTACTTTGGTCGAATCTGATCCTTTCCATGGTTATGAAACTGAAACTGTTGTGTCACATCTTACTAAGTTGAATGATATAGCCACCCTTTTTACTCATGATGAGAAAACTCGCTACTACATTATTCTCAAATTATTTCCTTTCTCAATAGAGGGTGATGCTAAAGCTGGGTACAATACTCTTGCTCCTGGTTGTGTGCGTAGTCCCGAGGATATGATTTATTACTTCTCCGAAAAATATTTTCCTGCTCATAAGAAACAAGCTGCCTTACAGGAAATATTTAACTTTGTTCAAACTAAAGAAGAGAGTCTCCCACAAGCTTGGGGGAAGCTTTGTCAGTTATTTAATGCTTTGCCTGATCATCCTCTTAGGAAAAATGAAATACTTGATATCTTCTATAATGGACTAACCGATGCTTCTAGGGACTTCCTAGATAGTTGTGCTGGTTGTGTTTTTAGGGAACGAACTATTGGACAAGCTGAAGAATTATTGAATAATTTATTGAAAAACTATGATGATTGGACTCTTCGTGAACCACTGCCTAAACCCACTGCAAAGAAGAGGGGTATATTATATCTCAGTCCTGAAGATATGCAAGAGGCATCTATGAAGGAAAAATGTATTAAAGCTGAGGATGTTAAAAATTTACCTCCTATTGAAGAAATACATGGGCTTAATTCACCACCATTGCCTAAGGTGGTAGAGGTAAATTTTCTTATGAAGTTTAATGATAATGATAATCCTCACAATATGCATCCTAGCCAATGCCTTTATGAGTTTGAAAACTATATTAGAAAGCAAGATCACTTCATTACAAATGTTATGAAACAATTGAAATATAATTATGATATGATTGATCGCTTGAGTGACTTGTTATTTAGAATAACAAATGATGTTAGAGGTGTTGGAAAACATGCTTCTATGGTTCAAACTCAATTAGCTAGAACAAGTTGCTTAATCACAAAGAGAATTACTTGATGAAATGAATCATAATATACAAGACTTTGCTGTTAGAGTTGCAACTAGAGGAGGTAAAATGACTCAGGAGCCACTTTATCCTGAGGGATGCCCAAAAAGAATTGAACAAGATTCACAAAGAGTCAACACTGATGCACCTAGTCCTTCTAAAAGGAAAAAGAAGAAGAAAAATGATAGGACTTTGCATACTTCTAGTAAACCTGAAATAGAAAAGCCTCCTGATAATGATAATGAAATTTCTATCTCTGATGCTAAAACTCAATCTTGTAATGAACACTCACCTACTGACAATGAAAAAGATAATGATGAGGTTCATGAAGACTCTCAACCAACAAATGAAAAAGAACCAGATAGTGATGTTGAGATAGAACCACCAGTTGATCTTGATAACCCACAACCTAAAAATAAAAGATATGACAAAAGAGACTTTGTTGCTAGAAAACACGGTAAAGAAAGAGAACCATGGGTTTAAAAACCTATGCCTTTTCCACCCAAGTCAACTAAAAAGAAAGATGATGAAGAATTTGAACGCTTTGCTGAAATGCTGAGGCCAGTCTTTTTGCGTACTCGCTTGACTGATATCTTGAAAATGCCTCCTTATGCAAAGTATATGAAAGACATCATCACAAATAAGAGAAAAATACCGGAAGCTGAAAACTCCACTATGCTTGCTAATTACACTTTTAAAGATGGAGTCCTAAAAAACATGGAAATCCGGGAATACCAAATATACCTTGCTCTATCAAAAAGAATTATGTGAAAACTGCTTTGTGTGATTTAGGAGCTGGTGTTAGTGTTATGTCTTTCTCTTTATATAAAAGACTTGACTTGAATAAACTCACACCGACTGAAATATCTTTGCAAATGGCTGACAAATCAACAGCCATACCTATCGGTATCTGTGAGGGTGTGCCCGTTGTTGTTGCTAATGTCACTATTTTGACTGACTTTGTTATAGTTGAGATGCCCGGGGACGACAACATGTCGATTATCCTTGGTAGACCCTTCTTGAATACTGCAGGGGCTGTTATTGATTGCAATAAAAGCAAGGTCACTTTTCATATTAATGGCAATGAGCATACGGTCCACTTTCCGAAGAAACAATTCCAAGTGAATGGTATTAATGTTATTGAAAAATCTACGACAATCACTATTGGAAGTTTTCAAATACCTCTACCTACTGTCAAAAAGAAATATGAAATACTTATTGTTGGGGAAATGCATATCCCCATTGAGGTAACTTAGTGACTTTACGAAAGTTCTTCGGTTTCATGCTAATCGAAAGTGGTTGTTAATAAGACTTGATCAACCTTATTAATGGATCATCTTTGAACGGTATGAAATCGATGAATTTAGTAAGCACTACCTTCTGTCCTTACCTTTTGTTCTCTGTTTTTATTAGTTAGATAAATTAAATGCCATGTTTTGTCTGTTTTCTGAATTTTCCGTGCAATAAAAAATGACCCAAAAATAAAGTTCTTAGAATGCCCTGAAAATTTTACATGATTTTTTTTCTGAATATTTAAGAATTTTTGGTGCAAATAATACCAGAGGGAGGTGCACCAGGTGGGCACAACCCACCTGGGCGCGCCAGGACCCCCAGGCGCGCCCTGGTGGGTTGTGGTCCACACGTGGGCCCCCTAACTTATCTCTTTAGCCCATATCATCACTTACCTCTAGAAAAAAATCCCCATTGCTCTCTCTCCCGTGTTCTTGAGCTCAAACCCGCGGATTTCGATCTCTTTGCTCGAAGCTCCATTTCTGAAACTGTTTTAGGGGATTGTTGCTTGGTATGTGACTCCACCATTTGTCCAATTAGTTTTTGTTTTAGTGGTTTATACTTTGAATAATTAGCTGCTCTTTGTGCTGCTGTAGATGTGCTTGCAAGATTGAATTCTTAGTGGTCTAAGTATTTTGAATGCTTGCTATGGCTTCTATGCATCCCTATGAGTAGTTGATATCAATCTTATAAAGTTTTGTTGACAAATTTTTGTCACCCCAAAATTTTATTGCAGAAAATTGTATGCGGACATGATGAACCTATTTGGAAGGAGTTCTTCGAGGAGAGGACTTCTAGTGACAATTCTGCTCGCCGGTCCTATGTTGAACCAAGTGAAAGCTCCACGCGAGATGCCGCCACCAAGACATGTTTATGGCCTAGTGATGAATATATGGTGCGTGTGCGCATTAAGGAGGAATTTGAGCAATATGTTCACAATGTCGGCCTCGGTCCCTACCTTTCAGATAAGTGTGAACAACAACAACTTCTCACTGAATCATTCATCGAAGGATTTAAATATTTCCCACGTGAGTCTAGGGTGTCGTTTATGCTTTATGATAATCCTTTTACTATCCCACTGTTGAATTTTGCTTACCATTACAAGCTTCCATTTTGGGGTTCGCTTGATGAGCCACCAATGAGTACGAGTCTTTCTTGACTAGCCTTTGTTACGGTGAAAATAGGGGAGTGAGACAAGGAAGAATAAAGATCATTCACTTTCCCGCTATTCAGTATTTGGCATTATTTAACGGGAAATGCATAGTAGGCAAGCTAGACTGTAGCATACTTTGTGTGCCAGACTTGAGCCTCATTCACACCGCTCTCACTGGTGAAAGGAATTATAACCTTGGAGCGATTGCTGCACGTAGACTTCAGCACAATGCTAACAGTGGTTGGTTCTATGGTGGAATTTATGCCACGCGTTTAGCACGAGAGATGGGTGTTTCGCCTTTGCCCTTTGATCCTATCCTACCCACGCATTATTTAGATATTGACACTTTGAATGAACACAAGATCCATAAGGGAAAGGTTGATAATTTCACTTACAATCTAATGTTTAACCAAAAATCTATTATGGACACATAGTTGCCTACGCCTGCTCTTTTTGATTATAACAGCAAGGGAAGATATTTTGTTCCTAAGAGTGAGGCCCGAGCTCATAACACAATAGCGGTGGTGGCACGCATGCTGAGGCATCCGCACCGAGAGCCTCCATGAGCTACCATGCTAACTACTACCCTCCAGGCGACTGACCGATTACCAACTTAGGCCAAAAGCCTAAGCTTGGGGGAGTACGTGTTCTCACCGACATTACATTCATGTTCATATCATTCTATTTGTCGGTGTTCACACTTTTTCATTATATCATCCATGCTTAGATTTATTTTCTTGCTTTCTTCTTGTGTGTTTCAAAAAAAATTAGAAAAACCAAAAAAAATTAGTTGTAGTAATTTACTTTCTATGCAAGCTTAGTAGTAGTATTAAAAATAAAAAATAAAAAGATTTCCTTGTTCTTCTTTTGCTTGTTGGGAGCTTTCCCGTGTAAATAGTTTTTCTCGTTTTTGCTTTTCCCTTTTATTTGCTTGTTCAAGAAAACCAAAAACTCCAAAAATATTTCAGTATGTTTCTCTGAATTTCTTTTCCTTTTATTCGAGTTGCACCGAGGAGAAGACCACAATCAAATGGTTGAGTGGCTCTCATATGAATAATTGTTGAACTAATAAAGAGCACATTTTACCTTGTCTTCTCCTGTTGAATAAAATCTTTGCAGATTCTAGCTTAGTCCACAGCATTCTTGCACTATTATTATTTTCATATCGTTAGGTCGTGCAAGTGAAAGGCAATAATGACCACATTCGATGAACTGGCTGTTGTAAAGAGAAACTGGTATGAACTAGACTTGTTCTGTTTTGTGTAAATATGTTTAACCTAGTATCCAAGTTTCAGCCCATTATGATTAAACATGTTTGCAATGACAATTAGAGATTATAGTTTCTCATGCCATGCATAAGTAGCTGGGAGTTGATAATGATTTATCTTGGATATCAACGCAACGTTAAAATGATTGTGATGCAGTATGATGATATGGTATCCTCCTCTGAATGTTCGAGTGGTTTAACTTGGTACATTTTCATGCATGTAGTTGAATCAAAACCAACATAACCTCTATGATATTTATGTTCATGGTATTCATATCCTACTCATGCTAGTGTCCAATGTTACTTATGCATAATGCATGGTTATGATCATTGTTGCTCTCTAGCTGGCCGTTTCTCAATCTAAATTGCTAGCCTTCGCATGTACTAAGTGGGAATTTTGCTTGTATATCAAAAACCATGAACCCAAAGTTATTCTAGATGATTCCACCATACCTACCTATATGCGGTATTACACTGTCATTGTCGGTGTACAAAAGTAGGGGCTCTCCTTTTGACCCCTTTACTTGTGCACGGGCAGTCAGAGGCTCCCGCCATGGCCGCGCATGACAGGGCAGGGAAAGGGGAGCCGGAGAGAAGCCTAAGGCACAAGACGAAGCAAAGCGGCGCCAAGGCCAAGGCCACAAAGAGACAAGGGACGAAGCAGGTTCCCCCCGACAAGACCCTTGCCGGGCAGCCTCGGCAGCCCCGGCAAGACCCTTGCCGGGGCAGCTCGCCCCACACCAACGGAGTGAGCCACCCTTGAGCCCACGGCCCCCAGCGCCATCATTAGCGTGGGGCTAGGGCTCGGAAATGCACCTCTGTGGTGGCATGCAGATCTTTGTGAAGACATATTCAAGATCAGATGAGGATTAGAAGACGACGACTCTCGACAAGATCCTTGCTGAGGGAGGTCGCCAGACCCCCGGCAAGATCCTTGCCGAGGACGACAATGTGCCACGGCAAGACCCTTGCCGGGCCGCACGACAAGACCCTTGCCGGGCCACCCGGCAAGGCCCTCACCAAGGACGCCAGCGGGATAACCGCCAGGCCTACACCAACCAAGCTTCCACCGCCGTTCCCATGCAGCTGCCAGCCCAACCAGCTGGGCTGGCACCTGCGTGGCAACATGCAGCCCTTCGTGGAGGCTTCACCACCGCGCCACCTCAGCTGCCTGCCTGCCTACATGGCACCGCATGCATCGCTAGCCAGGGCGCTTGTGGAAGCTTGGAGGAGCGGCGATGGACGGGACGGGCCTCACCCCCATCCTCGATAAAGCAAGAGGACACCTAAGCGATGCATTAAATGCACCTTGTCCTGTAATACGAGGGATAACCTCGCGCCATTGTAGACCTTTCCACCTCCTGTGTGCCACTGTGGCAGCCCCTTTTTCCTATAAAAGGAGGCCCGAGGTGACCAGGAGAAGGATTCGGCTTTTTGGAGCTCGTTACACTCCATAGCTAGCTCAAGAACACAGAATACATCCACCAAAGCAGGAGTAGGGTTTTACGCATCCTTGCGGCCCGAACCTGGATAAATGAACCGCGTGCTCTCTGTTAGACCCGCTCTTCTCTCAACCCCGTGCCCCGCAACTGCAGTAGGGATTTTTGTGATCCCATCGGTGTCGTTTCCCACCGACATCTTTGGCACGCCAGGTAGGGGGCGTGTTTGTGAGAATCCGGTCTGGTAGTTAGCCTAGCGGCTCTTCGTCGCCATGGCCCCTGAGAAGAAGACGGCCACGGCGATCGGCTCGTTGGGGGCCGAACGGCCCGTGCCGGTGCGGACGAGCAGCGGACCAGTCGTGGACAGGACCCGGGCCGCGGCCCGCGAACACCAGCACCACCCAGGCAGTCGGAGCCTGACGAGCGGCGTTGTTCGAGCGCCAGACGATCGGCCCCATGCCGCCGGACCCAAAGACGGAGTTCCGCCGCCGGCAGCAATTGTAACGCCCCAGATGTAACTTGCCATATTTGTAATCCAACTCTTGCCATTTTCGGCTATGTGCTATGATATTCCCTCCGTGGTTGGGTTCTCTCCGTTTTGCATTTTGTTCATGTCATGCATTTCATATCATGTCATCATGTGCATCGCATTCGCATACGTGTTCGTCTCATAAATCCGAGCATCTTTCCCGTTGTCCGTTTTGCAATCCGGCGCTCCTATGTCTCCCGGCGTCCCCTTTTACATTTCTTCGTGAGCGGGTATTAAACATTCTCGGAATGGACCGAGGTTTGACATGTGGCCTCGGTATAGCACCGCTAGACCGCCTGTCAAGTTTCGGGTCAATCGGAGTTCGTTTGGTACTCCAACGGTTAACCGGGTAACCGTGAAGGCCTTGTGTGTGTTGCAGCCCAACACCCCTTCAAAACAGCCCAATAACCCATCTAAGTCACTCCCATGTCCTCCGCCGTTCGATCACGATCGCGTGGGCGAAAACCGCACTCCATTTGGAGCTCCCTAGCTCCTTCTGTCTATAAAAATGCCTCCCCCGTCCAAATCTGAGAGAGACTCACCCTAAACCCTAATTCCCCCTCGTTTTCCGCGCCCAACGGTGCCCTGCCGCCACCTGTCCCGCCGCCGGCGCCCGCAGCCAATCAGCTGCCGCCACGTGGCAGCCGCCGCTCCGCGCCGCCGCGGCCCGCCCGAGCCCGCGGGAGGCCCGCGCGGGCCCGTCCGCCCGCCGCCTCGCCCGTTCCCCCCCGCGCCGTGCCCCGCGTCGCCGGAGTCGCCGGCGCCCACGCCCTCCCCCGTCGCCGGTCGCCGCCCGCGCCGCCCGGGAGCCGCGCCTCCGCCGCCGACGCCCCGAGTCGCCTCGCCGCGCTCCGCCGCCTCGTTCCCGCGCCGGCGCGCGCCGCCCCGCGCTCCCCGGCGAGCTCCGCGCCGCTCGCCGGCCTCGCCGCCGTCGCCGGTCGCCTCCCCCCACTCCGGCAGATCCGCGTCCGCCTCGGGAACCGCGCCGCCGAACCCTAGATCCGAAGGTCGTTCTTTTCACCAAGTCCCGTGCAATTTTGCAATATCATGCCGTGTTCCCAGTGCCATAACTTCGCATCTGTAGCTCTGATTCATGCGTATAATATGTCGGTTTGTTCGTCTCGAAGAGTACATCATTTTGTTCCATTGCAGCATTTTCATTTGAAGTCATCTTAATGCCCGAAATGCTGTTAGAAGAGGGCTATTTGATGTTTATTGCTGAATTCTATCTGAACATGCACTTTTGTCATTTTTGCCATGATTGGTGTGTACCTCCTATGAAGTTGAGTCCTACATGAGTTTTGTAATATGCCATGTTACCTATCCAGAGGATTTTGCCATGTATTTTTATGATCTACGTGGTGACTAGCACAAGCATGCAAACTAGGTGTCTTGATGTTGCTGATTTCAGAGACTTAGCGATTTCACCAAGTCCCTGACTGCTGTTATTTTTATGCCATGTATTCATGTTGTTTCTGAGTGATCCATGCATAATTTGAGCACTATCAGTAAAGGAGTTTTGAACCTGAGTATTTTCTCTATGCATCCGTTCCTTTGTTTGCAATTATGGAGTGCCATAGCTTGAGTCAATCGAGCTCTACTTTTGCTTCAAAATGTTGCTGGCAGATTGTTTACGTGTTATTCGATTTTGCCAAGCTTGGTGTAGTTGATCCTTGCATGATATGATGTTATTCTTGCCAGGTCTAGTTACTATGCCATGTATTCTTGATGTATGTATGCTTAGTTTATCACGAGATGCTCTGTAGCGAGTGCGTCGAGCTCACGAACATGCCTAGTCGTTAACAGTTTTCTGCCATGTCCAGTTTTCTGCTAAGTCTGAAACCTGTAACGAAACTTGCTTATTTGACATGGGTGTAATCATATTTGCTGATCCTTTTTAGCTTATGGTCAGTAAGAGTCTTTTGTCAAGTGCTTTGAGTAGATTCATGCCATGCCTTTCTTTGCTATGTTCTGTACCTGTAGCATATTGTTTCGTTGCTCTGTACATGTCATCCTGATGTTAGTTTCTGCTACTTTGGTAATTTCACTAAGTCTGGGAACTTGTTATCGTTTGCACTTTTGCCATGCTTGTTTGAACCTGTTATGATGTGAATTAGCCGTAGCTCAGTGTTCATCTTTTGTCTTGCATCTTGTGTAGATTGCTTTCATATGCTTTGTTGCCATGTTTGGGTACAGTAGCTTAATTATTTGTTGCTTGCTAAGTAGCATCATGCTGTTTATGGCAGATTCGTGTCATTCTTGTATTGCTTGCCATTTGCAAACCGTGCATCCGATTCCGGTGATCTTTATATCGATTTCAACCGAAATCACCTCATCTATCCAGTGGCATGCTTGGTTTGCCAAGATTATGCCCTGTTCATCCTTGTCCTACCGGAGCATGCATACGCATTGCATATCACCTCTCGCATATCATGCCATGTTTTGCATCATGTTGCTTGTGCATTGCATCGTGGTTGATAGTGGTTCCTTTGCTTGTTCTCTTGTCTTGGATAGAGCCGGGAGACGAGTACGTGACCGAGGATTCCGTTGAGAACGCTTACGAGGACCAAGCTTTCGACAACTCTGAGAACCTTGCAGGCAAGATGACCATACCCTCGAAATCACTTCTATCTTTGCTTGCTAGATTGCTCGCTCTTTTGCTATGCCTATGCTGCGATACCTACCACTTGCTATATCATGCCTCCTATATTGCCATGTCAGCCCCTAACCATCCATGTCCTAGCAAACCGTTGTTTGGCTATGTTACTGCTTTGCTCAGCCCCTCTTATAGCGTTGCTAGTTGCAGGTGAAGGTGAAGTTTGTTCCTTGTTGGAACATGGACTTGTTGTTCCTTGTTGGAACATGTTTACTTGTTGGGATATCACATACCGCTTATTTAATTAATGCATCTATATACTTGGTAAAGGGTGGAAGGCTCGGCCTTATGCCTGGTGTTTTGTTCCACTCTTGCCACCCTAGTTTCCGTCATACCGGTGTTATGTTCCCGGAGTTTGCGTTCCTTACACGGTTGGGTGATTTATGGGACCCCCTTGACAGTTCGCCTTGAATAAGACTTTTCCAGCAAGGCCCAACATTGGTTTTACCATTTGCCACCTAGCCTTTTTCCCTTGGGTTCTGCAGACTCAAGGGTCATCTTTATTTTAAACCCCCGGGCCAGTTCTCCTTCGATTGCTGGTCCAAACTAGAGCCCTTTGCAGCGCCACCTCGAGGCAACTCGAGGGCTGGTTTTACTTGTACGGAGTGTTCATCCGGATGTGCCCTGAGACCGAGATATGTGCAGCTCCTATTAGGATTTGTCGGCACAATCGGGCGGCTTTGCTGGACTTGTTTTATTGCTGTTGAAATGTCTTGTAGTCCGGGATTCCGAGATTGATCGGTTCTTCCCGGTAGAAGGAATATCCTTCGTTGACCGTGAGAGCTTATCATGGGCTAAGTTGGGACACCCCTGCAGGGTATTATCTTTCGAAAGCCGTGCCCGCGGTTATGAGGCAGATGGGAATTTGTTGATGTCTGGTTGTAGAAAACCCGAAGTTGACCTTAACTAAAACACATCAACCGCGTGTGTAACCGTGATGGTCTCTTCTCGGCGGGGTCCGGGAAGTGAACACGGTTGTTGGAGTTATGCCTGACGTAGGTTGTTTCAGGATCACTTCTTGATCACTTCTAGCTTCACGACCGTGCTTTGCCTTCTCTTCTCGCTCTCTTTTGCGCTATAGCCACCACATGCTAGTCGCTTGCTGCAGCTCCACCTCATAAACCCCTTTCCCACCTTTAAGCTTAAATAGTCTTGATCTCGCGGGTGTGAGATTGCTGAGTCCCCGTGACTCACAGATATTATCACCTCAGTTGCAGGTACCAACGATGTCAGTGCTGATGACGCAACCGAGCTCATTTGGGAGTTCGACGAGGAACGTGGCCGTTACTATGTTTCTTTTCCAGATGATCTGTAGTGGAGCTCAGTCGGGTGATCCGGGGATCTGTTTAGCATTTGGGGTAGTCTTCTTTCATTTTGGTGCCGTAGTCGGACCTTGAGTGTAATCTGTATGATGGATGTTATTTATGTACTTGTGTGAAGTGGCGATTGTAAGCCAACTATGTATCTTTCCCCTTTATTTATTACATGGATTGTGTGAAGATTACCTCACTTGCGACATTGCTTTCAATGCGGTTATGCCTCTAAGTCGTGCCTCGACACGTGGGAGATATAGCCGCATCGAGGGCGTTACAGCAACAGAGCCGTCGTTCGACGCTCAGAAGCCGCTAAAATGGTCCAGCACGCCCCTCATCTTTGACGCCGAGGACCACCCTGATCGCACTACCGCGATCGGGTGTTTGCCGTTGTTGGTTTCGCCAACAATACGCAGCCTCAGGGTGAACAAGATGTTGGTTGACGACTGGGTCGGCCTGAACCTGATCTCGCCTGTCGTGGTCAGAAGGATGCAAATCCCTGACGGAGACCTCGAGGAAACGGGCACGTTTCAAGGGGTCAATCCGGGGAGAAGTCAGCCAAAGGGAAAGGTCACACTGCCCGTGACATTTGGAGGAGAAGTGTGTTGGGGAACGTAGTAATTTCAAAAAAATTCCTACGCACACGCAAGATCATGGTGATGCATAGCAACGAGAGGGGAGAGTGTTGTCTACGTACCCTTGTAGACCGAAGCGGAAGCGTTGACGCAACGTAGAGGAAGTAGTCGTACGTCTTCCCGATCCGACCGATCCAAGTACCGTTACTCCGGCACCTCCGAGTTCTTGGCACACGTTCAGCTCGATGACGATCCCCGGGCTCCGATCCAGCAAAGCTTCGGGGAGGAGTTCCGTCAGCACGACGGCGTGGTGACGATCTTGATGTACTACCGGCGCAGGGCTTCGCCTAAGCACTGCAACGATATGACCGAGGTGGAATATGGTGGAGGGGGGCACCGCACACGGCTAAGGAACGATCACGAATATCAACTTGTGTGTTTCTGGGGTGCCCCCTGCCTCCGTATATAAAGGATCCAAGGGGGAGGGGCTGGCCGGCCAAGGGTGGCGCGCCAGGAGAGTCCTACTCCCTCCGGGAGTAGGATTCCCCCCCCCCAATCCTAGTTGGAATAGGATTCCTCAAAGGGGGAGAGAGAGAGGGGGGGCCGACCACCTCTCCTAGTCCTAATAGGACTAGGGGAAGGGGGGAGGCGCGCGGCCACCTAGGGCAGCCCCTTTCTCCTTTCCACTAAGGCCCACTATGGCCCATTTGACTCCCGGGGGGTTCCGGTAACCCTCCCGGTATTCCGGTAAAATCCTGATTTCACCTGGATCACTTCCGATGTCCAAACATAGGCTTCCAATATATCAATCTTTACGTCTCGACCATTTCGAGACTTCTCGTCATGTCCGTGATCACATCCGGGACTCCGAACAATCTTCAGTACATCAAAATGCATAAACTCATAATAATTGTCATCGTAACGTTAAGCGTGCGGACCCTACGGTTCGAGAACAATGTAGACATGACCGAGACACGTCTCCGGTCAATAACCAATAGCGGGACCTGGATGCCCATATTGGCTCCTACATATTCTACGAAGATCTTTATCGGTCAGACCGCATAACAACATACGTTGTTCCCTTTGTCATCGGTATGTTACTTGTCCGAGATTCGATCGTCAGTATCCAATACTTAGTTCAATCTCGTTACCGGCAAGTCTCTTTACTCGTTCCGTAATACATCATCCCGCAACTAACTCATTAGTTGCAATGCTTGCAAGGCTTAAGTGATGTGCATTACCGAGAGGGCCCAGAGATACCTCTCCGACGATCGGAGTGACAAATCCTAATCTCGAAATACGCCAACCCAACATCTACCATTGGAGACACCTGTAGTACTCCTTTATAATCACCCAGTTACGTTGTGACGTTTGGTAGTACCCGAATTGTTCCTCTGGAAAACGGGAGTTGCATAATCTCATAGTCATAGGAACATGTATAAGTCATGGATAAAGCAATAGCAACATACTAAACGATCGGGTGCTAAGCTAATATAATGGGTCATGTCAATCAGATCATTCAACTAATGATGTGACCTCGTTAATCAAATAACAACTCTTTGTTCATGGTTAGGAAACATAACCATCTTTGATTAACGAGCTAGTCTAATAGAGGCATACTAGTGACACTCTGTTTTGTCTATGTATTCACACATGTATTATGTTTCTTGTTAATACAATTCTAGCATGAATAATAAACCTTTATCATGATTTAAGGAAATAAATAATAACTTTATTATTGCCTCTAGGGCATATTTCCTTCAGTCTCCCACTTGCACTAGAGTCAATAATCTAGATTACACTATAATGATCCTAACACCCTTGGAGTCTTGGTGCTGATCATGTTTTGCTCGTGGAAGAGGCTTAGTCAACGGGTCTGCAACATTCAGATCCGTATGTATCTTGCAAATCTCTATGTCTCCCATCTGGACTAGATCCCGGATGGAGTTGAAGCGTCTCTTGATGTGTTTGGTCCTTTTGTGAAATCTGGATTCCTTTGCCAAGGCAATTGCACCAGTATTGTCACAAAAGATTTTCATTGGACCCGATGCACTAGGTATGACACCTAGATCGGATATGAACTCCTTCATCCAGACTCCTTCGTTTGCTGCTTCCGAAGCAGCTATGTACTCCGCTTCACATGTAGATCCCGCTACGACGCTTTGTTTAGAACTGCACCAACTGACAGCTCCACCGTTTAATGTAAACACGTATCCGTTTTGCGATTTAGAATCGTCCGGATCAGTGTCAAAGCTTGCATCAACGTAACCTCTTACGGTGAGCTCTTTGTCACCTCCATATATGAGAAACATATCCTTAGTCCTTTTCAGGTATTTCAGGATGTTCTTGACCGCTGTCCAGTGATCCACTCCTGGATTACTTTGGTACCTCCCTGCTAAACTTATAGCAAGGCACACATCAGGTCTGGTACACAGCATTGCATACATGATAGAGCCTATGGCTGAAGCATAGGGAACATCTTTCATTTTCTCTCTATCTTCTGCAGTGGTCGGGCTTTGAGTCTTACTCAATCTCACACCTTGTAACACAGGCAAGAACCCTTTCTTTGCTTGATCCATTTTGAACTTCTTCAAAATCTTGTCAAGGTATGTGCTTTGTGAAAGTCCAATTAAGCGTCTTGATCTATCTCTATAGATCTTTATGCCTAATATGTAAGCAGCTTCTCCGAGGTCTTTCATTGAAAAACTTTTATTCAAGTATCCCTTTATGCTATCCAGAAATTCTATATCATTTCCAATCAGTAATATGTCATCCACATATAATATTAGAAATGCTACAGAGCTCCCACTCACTTTCTTGTAAATACAGGCTTCACCGAAAGTCTGTATAAAACCAAATGCTTTGATCACACTATCAAAGCGTTTATTCCAACTCCGAGAGGCTTGCACCAGTCCATAAATGGATCGCTGGAGCTTGCACACTTTGTTAGCTCCCTTTGGATCGACAAAACCTTCAGGTTGCATCATATACAACTCTTCTTCCAGAAATCCATTCAGGAATGCAGTTTTGACATCCATCTGCCAAATTTCATAATCATAAAATGCGGCAATTGCTAACATGATTCGGACAGACTTAAGCATCGCTACGGGTGAGAAAGTCTCATCGTAGTCAATCCCTTGAACTTGTCGAAAACCTTTTGCGACAAGTCGAGCTTTGTAGACAGTAACATTACCATCAGCGTCAGTCTTCTTATTAAAGATCCATTTGTTCTCAATTGCTTGCCGATCATCAGGCAAGTCAACCAAAGTCCATACTTTGTTCTCATACATGGATCCCATCTCAGATTTCATGGCTTCAAGCCACTTTGCGGAATCTGGGCTCACCATCGCTTCTTCATAGTTCGTAGGTTCATCATGATCTAATATCATGACCTCCAGAATAGGATTACCGTACCACTCTGGTGCGGATCTCACTCTGGTTGATCTACGAGGTTCAGTAGTATCTTGATCTAAAGTTTCATGATCATCATCATTAGCTTCCTCAATTATTGGTGTAGGTGTCGCAGAAACAGTTTTCTGTGATGTACTACTTCTCAATAAAGGAGTAGGTACAATTACCTCGTCAAGTTCTACTTTCCTCCCACTCACTTCTTTTGAAAGAAACTCCTTCTCTAGAAAGTTTCCGAACTTAGCAACAAAAGTCTTGCCTTCGGATCTGTGATAGAAGGTGTATCCAACAGTTTCCTTTGGATATCCTATGAAGACACATTTCTCCGATTTGGGTTCGAGCTTATCAGGTTGAAGTTTTTTCACATAAGCATCGCAGCCCCAAACTTTAAGAAACGACAACTTTGGTTTCTTGCCAAACCATAGTTCATAAGGCGTCGTCTCAACGGATTTAGATGGTGCCCTATTTAACGTGAATGCGGCCGTCTCTAGAGCGTATCCCCAAAACGATAGCGGTAAATCAGTAAGAGACATCATAGATTGCACCATATCTAGTAAAGTACGATTACGACGTTCGGACACACCATTACGCTGTGGTGTTCCGGGTGGCGTGAGTTGCGAAACTATTCCACAATTTTTCAAATGTACACCAAACTCGTAACTCAAATATTCTCCTTCACGATCTGATCGTACAAACTTTATTTTCTTGTTACGATGATTTTCAACTTCACTCTGAAATTCTTTGAACTTTTCAAATGTTTCAGACTTGTGTTTCATTAAGTAGATATACCCATATCTGCTCAAATCATCTATGAAGGTGAGAAAATAACGATATCCGCCATGAGCCTCAACATTCATCGGACCACATACATCCGTATGTATGATTTCCAACAAATCTGTTGCTCTCTCCATAGTTCCGGAGAATGGTGTTTTAGTCATCTTGCCCATGAGGCACGGTTCGCAAGTGCCAAGTGATTCATAATCAAGTGACTCCAAAAGTCCATCAGTATGGAGTTTCTTCATGCGCTTTATACCGATATGACCTAACGGCAGTGCCACAAATAAGTTGCACTATCATTATCAACTCTGCATCTTTTGGCTTCAACATTATGAATATGTGTATCACTACTATCGTGATTCATCAAAAATAGACCACTCTTCAAGGGTGCATGACCATAAAAGATATTACTCATATAAATAGAACAACCATTATTCTCTGATTTAAATGAATAACCGTCTCGCATCAAACAAGATCCAGATATAATGTTCATGCTCAACGCTGGCACCAAATAACAATTATTTAGGTCTAATACTAATCCCGAAGGTAGATGTAGAGGTAGCGTGCCGACTGCGATCACATCGACTTTGGAACCATTTCCCACGTGCATCGTCACCTCGTCCTTTGCTAGTGTCCGCTTATTCTGTAGTCCCTGTTTCGAGTTGCAAATATTAGCAACAGAACCAGTATCAAATACCCAGGTGCTACTGCGAACATTAGTAAGGTACACATCAATAACATGTATATCACATATACCTTTGTTCACCTTGCCATCCTTCTTATCCGCCAAATACTTGGGGCAGTTCCGCTTCTAGTGACCAGTCTGCTTGCAGTAGAAGCACTCAGTTTCAGGCTTAGGTCCAGACTTGGGTTTCTTCTCTTGAGCAGCAACTCACTTGCCGTTCTTTTTGAAGTTCCCCTTTTTCTTCCCTTTGCCCTTTTTCTTGAAACTAGTGGTTTTGTTAACCATCAACACTTGATGCTCCTTTTTGATTTCTACCTCCGCAGCTTTTAGCATTGCGAAGAGCTCGGGAATAGTCTTGGTCATCCCTTGCATATTATAGTTCATTACGAAGCTCTTGTAGCTTGGTGGCAGTGATTGGAGAATTTTGTCAATGACGCAATAATCTGGAAGAGTAACTCCCAATTGAATCAAGTGATTATTATATCCAGACATTTTGAGTATATGCTCACTGACAGAACTGTTCTCCTCCATTTTGCAGCTATAGACCTTATTAGAGACTTCATATCTCTCAATCCGGGCATTTGCTTGAAATATTAACTTCAACTCCTGGAGCATTTCATATGCTCCATGACGTTCAAAACATCGTTGAAGTCCCGGTTCTAAGCCGTAAAGCATGGCACACTGAACTATCGAGTAGTCATCAGCTTTGCTCTGCCAGACGTTCATAACTTCTGGTGTTGCTCTAGCAGCAGGCCTGGCACCTAGAGGTGCTTCCAGGACGTAATTCTTCTGTGCAGCAATGAGAATAATCCTCAAGTTACGGACCCAGTCCGTGTAATTGCTACCATCATCTTTCAACTTTGCTTTCTCAAGGAACGCATTAAAATTTAACGGAACAACAGCACGAGCCATCTATCTACAATCAACATAGACAAGCAAGATACTATCAGATACTAAGTTCATGATAAGTTTAAGTTCAGTTAATCAAATTAATTAAGAACTCCCACTTAGATAGACATCCCTCTAATCCTCTAAGTGATCACGTGATCCAAATCAACTAAACCATAACCGATCATCACGTGATATGGAGTAGTTTTCAATGGTGAACATCGTTATGTTGATCATATCTACTATATGATTCACGCTCGACCTTTCGGTCTCTGTGTTCCGAGGTCATATCTTATATGCATAGCTCGTCAAGTATAACCTGAGTATTCCGCATGTTCAACTGTTATGCACCCGTTGTATTTGAACGTAGAGCCTATCACACCCGATCATCACGTGGTGTCTCAGCACGAAGAACTTTTGCAACGGTGCATACTCAGGGAGAACACTTCTTGATAATTTTGGTGAGAGATCATCTTATAATGCTACCGTCAATCAAAACAAGATAAGATGCATAAAAAGATAAACATCACATGCAATCAATATAAGTGATATGATATGGTCATCATCATCTTGTGCTTGTGATCTCCATCTCCGAAGCACCGTCATGATCACCATCGTCACCGGCGCGACACCTTGATCTCCATCGTAGCATCATTGTCGTCTCGCCAATCTTATGCTTCCACGACTATCACTACCGCTTAGTAATAAAGTAAAGCATTACATCGCGATTGCATTGCATACAATAAAGCGACAACCATATGGCTCCTGCCAGTTGCCGATAACTCGTTTACAAAACATGATCATCTCGCCAATAAAATTTAGCATCATGTCTTGACCATATCACATCACAACATGCCCTGCAAAAACAAGTTAGACGTCCTCTACTTTGTTGTTGCAAGTTTTACGTGGCTGCTACGGGCTTAAGCAAGAACTCATCTTACCTACGCATCAAAACCACAACGATAGTTTGTCAAATAGACTCCGTTTTAACCTTCTCAAGGACCGGGCGTAGCCACACTCGGTTCAACTAAAGTTGGAGAGACAGTCTTCCGCAAGCCATCTATGTGCAAAGCACGTCGAGGGAACCGGTCTCGCGTAAGCGTACGCGTAAGGTTGGTCCGGATCGTCTCATCCAACAATACCGCTGAACCAAAGTATGACATGCTGGTAGGCAGTATGACTTGTATCGTCCACAACTCACTTGTGTTCTACTCGTGCAAATAACATCAAACCATAAAAACCTAGGCTCGGATGCCACTGATGGGGAACGTAGTAATTTCAAAAAAATTCCTACGCACACGCAAGATCATGGTGATGCATAGCAACAAGAGGGGAGTGTTGTCTACGTACCCTTGTAGACCGAAGCGGAAGCGTTGACGCAACGTAGAGGAAGTAGTCGTACGTCTTCCCGATCCGACCGATCCAAGTACCGTTACTCCGGCACCTCCGAGTTCTTGGCACACGTTCAGCTCGATGACGATCCCCGGGCTCCGATCCAGCAAAGCTTAGGGGAGGAGTTCCGTCAGCACGACGGCGTGGTGACGATCTTGATGTACTACCGGCGCAGGGCTTCGCCTAAGCACTGCAACGATATGACCGAGGTGGAATATGGTGGAGGGGGGCACCGCACACGGCTAAGGAACGATCACGAAGATCAACTTGTGTGTTTCTGGGGTGCCCCCTGCCTCCGTATATAAAGGATCCAAGGGGGAGGGGCTGGCCGGCCAAGGGTGGCGCGCCAGGAGAGTCCTACTCCCTCTGGGAGTAGGATCCCCCCCCCCCCCCCAATCCTAGTTGGAATAGGATTCCTCAAAGGGGGAGAGAGAGAGAGGGGGCCGGCCACCTCTCCTAGTCCTAATAGGACTAGGGGAAGGGGGGAGGCGCGCGGCCACCTAGGGCAGCCCCTTTCTCCTTTCCACTAAGGCCCACTATGGCCCATTTGACTCCCGGGGGGTTCCGGTAACCCTCCCGGTATTCCGGTAAAATCCTGATTTCACCTGGATCACTTCCGATATCCAAACATAGGCTTCCAATATATCAATCTTTATGTCTTGACCATTTCGAGACTCCTCGTCATGTCCGTGATCACATCCGGGACTCCGAACAACCTTCGGTACATCAAAATGCATAAGCTCATAATAACTGTCATCGTAACGTTAAGCGTGCGGACCCTACGGTTCGAGAACAATGTAGACATGACCGAGACACGTCTCCGGACAATAACCAATAGCGGGACCTGGATGCCCATATTGGCTCCAACATATTCTACGAAGATCTTCATCGGTCAGACCGCATAACAACATACGTTGTTCCCTTTGTCATCGGTATGTTACTTGTCCGAGATTCGATCGTCAGTATCCAATACTTAGTTCAATCTCGTTACCGGCAAGTCTCTTTACTCGTTCCGTAATACATCATCCCGCAACTAACTCATTAGTTGCAATGCTTGCAAGGCTTAAGTGATGTGCATTACCGAGAGGGCCCAGAGATACCTCTCCGACGATCGGACTGACAAATCCTAATCTCGAAATACGCCAACCCAACATCTACCATTGGAGACACCTGTAGTACTCCTTTATAATCACCCAGTTACGTTGTGACGTTTGGTAGTACCCAAAGTGTTCCTCTGGCAAACGGGAGTTGCATAATCTCATAGTCATAGGAACATGTATAAGTCATGGATAAAGCAATAGCAACATACTAAACGATCCGGTGCTAAGCTAATATAATGGGTCATGTCAATCAGATCATTCAACTAATGATGTGACCTCGTTAATCAAATAACAACTCTTTGTTCATGGTTAGGAAACATAACCATCTTTGATTAACGAGCTAGTCTAATAGAGGCATACTAGTGACACTCTGTTTTGTCTATGTATTCACACATGTATTATGTTTCCGGTTAATACAATTCTAGCATGAATAATAAACCTTTATCATGATTTAAGGAAATAAATAATAACTTTATTATTGCCTCTAGGGCATATTTCCTTCAAAGTGAACTACCGGACGGAGAGGATCGTCTTCGACGTGGCCGAGATCCCCTTGCCCTACAACGGGATCCTCGGCCGCCCGGCACTAGCCAAGTTCATGGCGGCATCACATTACGCCTACAACATGCTAAAGATGCCCGGGCCGTTGACCATCATCTCCGTCCCCTCTGATAAGAAGGACACACTGATCTGCGCCGACCAACTCTATCAGGAAGCAATTGCAGCAGCTGCCGTCAAGGCACCTGCTCTGCCGCCGAAGGCCCGGGGGGAAGAAGGAGCCCGGCAAGACCTCTCGCACCCACTCCGGCAAGCGCACCTCCTCGGGGTGTTGTTCTACTGTTGAGGACGTGCCAGAGAGCTCTGCCGACAAGGGAAAGAGGTCCAGAGCCGAGCCGCCGCAGACCAAGAAGGTGCCCGTCGCGGGGAACGGCACAGGAGGGACCTTCATCATAGGCTCCGCCCTCGACAACAAATAGGAAGGCGAGCTCGTCACCTTCCTGCGGGCAAATGTGGACGTGTTTGCATGGCAAGCGTCTGACATACCCGGTGTTCCCAGGGAGGTGATTGAGCACCACCTGGCTGTCTACCCCCACGCGCGGCCCGTCAAGCAGAAGGTCAGGAAGCATGCTCTGGAAAGGCAGGAGTTCATCACAGAGGAAATTAGGAAGTTAGAAGCAGCAGGTTTGGTGAGAGGGGTGCTCCATCCGACGTGGTTGGCCAATCCGGTAGTGGTGCACAAGGCGAATGGGAAGTGGAGGCTATGTATTGATTACACAGATATCAAGAAGGCTTGTCCTAAGGACCCCTTCCCATTGCCGCAAATCGACCAGATTGTTGACTCCACGGCTGGGTGTGATCTGCTATCATTCCTCGATGCCTACTCAGGTTACCACCAAATCTTCATGACAAGAGAAGATGAAGAGAAGACAACATTCATCACCCCATGTGGTACATGTTGCTTTTTACGGATGCCTTTCGGGTTGAAGAGTGCTGGCTCAACATTTGCAAGAGCGGTCCAAATTGGTTTTGAACCTCAGCTCCATAGAAATATGGAAGCCTACATTGATGACATAGTGGTCAAAACCAAGGACGGGCCGACTCTTGTACAAGATCTAGAAGAGACGTTTGCCAACCTGCGCAAGATCAACCTCAAGTTGAACCCTGAGAAGTGCGTCTTCGGCGTCCCGTCCGGCAAGCTTCTCGGGTTCTTCGTGTCACAGTGCGGGATCGAGGCAAACCCAGACAAGATCAAGGCTATTGAGCAGATCGAGGCGCCCAAGCGGATCAAGGATGTGCGTAGGCTCACCGGCTGCGTTGCCGCCATGAGCCGGTTCATCTCCAAGTCTGCCGAGCGCGCCCTTCCCTTTTTCAACATCTTGAAAAGGCGGGCCCAATAGAGTGGACCCCAGAAGCCGAAGCCACACTGCAGGACCTGAAGAAATACCTTTCCTCCACGCCAACACTAGTTGCGCCTAAACCATAAGAGCCGTTGCTGCTGTATCTAGCGGCGACGAATCAAGTGGTCAGCGCCGCACTAGTGGCGCAGAGGGAGGTCGACGAGGAGGCAGCAATGGCGGCAGGACCAGCGGATGGCAAGCCGAAGATTCCCCCGGCAGGGCCCGGCGCCGACAAGGCGCGGCCCCCGGCAGAGTCTGGTGCCACCAAGGCGATGCCCGCGCGGTCGAGTGAAGTGGTGCCCAAGAAAAAGATGATGCAGCACCCGGTTTACTTTGTTAGCTCCCTCTTGCAGGGGGCTAGGTCAAGGTATTCCGGTGTGCAAAAATTGCTCTTCGGCCTCCTTATGGCCTCGAGGAAGCTGCATCACTACTTCCAGGCCCACGAGATCACTGTCGTCACCCGCCTCCCGTTGCAACGGATACTGCACAACCCGGATGCAACCAGAAGGATTGTGGAATGGTCCTTGTAGTTTTCCATCTTCGGTTTAAAGTTTGAGAGTACCTCGACAATTCAGAGCAGAGTCTCGGCGGAGTTCATCGCGGAATGGACCTCGACGCCTGACGAAGAAATCCAGGAGACTACTCTCCCCGACGAGGAAGCAGTCTGCAACTGGATCATGTACTTTGATGGAGCCTTTTCGCTGCAAGGCGCCAGTGCTGGTGTGCTGCTCGTCGCACCCATCGGAGAGCACCTCAAGTACGTGATCCAGATGCACTTCCCCAGGGAGATGTCCACCAACAACACCGCCGAGTATGAGGGATTGCTTGCCGGTCTCAGGATCGCGGCGGACCTCGGGGTTAAGAAGCTCATCGTCAGGGGTGACTCGCAACTCGTTGTCAGGGAAGTCAACAAAGATTATCAGAGCCCGCTGATGGAAGCATACGTAGATGAAGTGAGGAAGCTGGAGGAACGCTTTGACGGTATCCAGGCGGAACACGTCCCTCGAGCGGAGAACGACATTGTCGATTACCTGTCAAAGCGTGCCACATTCAAGCTACTTGTGGAACCAGGTACCTTTTTGCTCCGGTTAACTCAACCATCCGTCAATCCATCAGCAGGGCAGAGCAAGCGGAGAAAATCAGGTCCTGGCAAGTACTTTCCTACCAAGCCCCCCGGGGCCGCCGGCAAGGGTACTGCCGCGGACGCTGAGCCCGCCCAAGAGCAACTGACTCTGGCGGGGCGTCAGGCCCTGGCTGTAGAGACAGTCGCTCCCATGGTGGAAGAGATGCCTTTGGTCCTTGCCGTCGAGCCTCAGGCTCCGGCATGGGCACAACATGCCGTCCAATTCCTCCAAACAGGGGAGCTTCCTGAGGAGCAGGAAAAAGCGGAGAAAGTAGCCTGTCG
Source organism: Aegilops umbellulata (assembly GCA_032464435.1). Classification (NCBI taxonomy): domain Eukaryota; kingdom Viridiplantae; phylum Streptophyta; class Magnoliopsida; order Poales; family Poaceae; genus Aegilops; species Aegilops umbellulata. The sequence goes on along the minus strand of CP136058.1, from coordinate 346,070,868 downwards.
GTCCGCCCTGTACCAGTTCGTCGATGACGTCCTATACCGGAGAAGGCCGAACGGTGTGAAACTCAAGTCCATCCCCCGGGAGGAAGGACTGGAGCTATTGGCAGAGATACACGGAGTCATATGTGGCTCCCACATAGGGTCAAGGGCCCTTGTCGGGAAGGCGTTCTGGCAAGGTTTCTTCTGGCCCACCGCCCTCCAGGATGCGACGGCACTAGTCACCAAGTGTGAAGTGTGCCAGTTCCATTCAAATAAGCCTCATCAACCAGCTCAAGCCCTTCAAACAATCCCTCTCTCCCGGCCATTCTCGGTCTGGGGGCTCGACATACTGGGCCCTTTCCCCTGCGCTATCGGGGGCTTTGAGTACTTGTACGTTGCAATCGACAAGTTCACAAAGTGGCCAGAGGTGGAAGTAGTGAGAAAGGTGACTGCTCAGTCGGTTGTCAAGTTTTTCAAAGGACTGGTCTGCCGTTTTGGTGTGCCAAACAGAGTCATCACCGACAACGGCACGCAGTTCACAAGCCACATCTTCATGCAGTACATCCAAGACCTCGGCAGCAAGGTCTGTTTTGCTTCCGTGGCACATCCACGGAGCAACGGCCAAGCGGAGAGGGCAAATGTTGAAGTGTTGCGAGGCTTGAGAACGAAGACCTTTGACAGGCTGCACAAGAGTGGAAGGCGCTGGATTGATGAGTTGCCGGCAGTTCTTTAGTCAATCAGGAAGACGCCAAATCGAGCTACCGGCCAGACACCTTTTGCCCTGGTATACGGGGCAGAAGCAGTTCTCCCCACGACACTCATACACGGGTCACCTCGAGTGCTCGCTTATGACGAGCTTGAGCAAGAGCCGTCGCGCCAAGATGACGCGATGCTCCTTGAGGAAGATCGTCTTCGGGCGGCTGTGAGAGCGGCACGCTACCAGCAAGCCTTGCGCCGCTACCATAGCCGCAAGGTTCATGCCCGAAGCCTTGAGGAAGGCGACCTTGTTCTTCGACGCGTTCAGTCGGCCAAGAATTCCAACAAGTTGATGCCAAAGTGGGAAGGCCCTTATCGGGTAATACGAGTCACCAGGCCTGGCGCAGTCCGCCTGGAGAACGAGGATGCCTACTAGTGAGCAACTCCTGGAACATCGAGCATCTTCGCAAGTTTTACCCATAAGGCGTGGCTTGCCAGGCCTCCCGACAAGCCACCTTTTGTACGAGCTTTGCCGCAAGGCATGTGACCCTTTGTACAAAGCCAGGCGTAGACCCTGAGCGAGAATAAATGAAGCGTTGGCGCCCTAAGTTATAGCATGCATGCTAGGTCGAGTCTCGTCCTCGGTTAGGGTTGATAGTGCTTAGCAGCGGCTAATCCCTAGCTTAGAGGTCGAGTGCGCGTCTCTTTGTTCTTCTCTATCTTCTTTGGTTCGCAGTACACATGAATATCCTTGCCGAGCTACCTTGGAAGAAAGGGGACGAACCAGCGCCCGGGCCCCGGCAAGCCAGTATTGCCGGGGGGCTACAAGAGCAAAGATCTGCCCACGGCAAGCCAAGGTTGCCGGGGGCTGCAGATTCAGATAAGTTCTCTATCCCTTTATCATGTGTTTCGTTATGGACTGAGGTATGTGAAACCTCGTTTTATCCTTAGGCTACTGTGCTCCCCTCATTCCGGACCCTAGGACTCGTTTCCTAGGACCGAGTTTGGTCGTAGTCGCGGCAGCAAGGAAATGAAACGAGGAGCCTAAGCCCACCTCATCCCTGCCTCCGCCAAGGGCGTGAGAAAGGTCGAGCGAAGTGGGGGGACGGCAAGGCCTGTTGCCAGGTGAGAAAACGTTTATATTAAAAGCAACAAGGATTTACTCCTTGTCATGGGTTTTACCTACGAACGAAAACCCGGCAAACATCCCTTTTTCATTAAAAAACATCCCGTATAGGTACAGTTCATACGAAATGAAAAACATGAACAAGGGGATTACAGGTTCTAAAGTTAACAAAGGTCCGAAGGCTTACAAGACTAAAAAGAGATAAGATGCCCGTAATCCTTTTCTTGTCCCTCTCCTCAGGAGGCAGATCAAGGAGGCGAAAAGGGCGCCTAGGCAAGCTACGAGTGGCAGAAGGCGCCAAGAGAACATCTTGGCGGCCGTCCAAGGACTGGATGGTGATGGCGGTGCCGGAGGCAGAGCTCGAAGACGAGGCGACAGGGCGTCGGTACGCGACGAAGGCGCCGGTACCTGCATACTCCGACTTGATGGCCTTGCCGCCCGCCCTCTTCCTCTTCCGCAGCCTCCCAACGCCAGCCTCCCAAGGAGACGACCCCGAGAAGTTCAAGGAGCCGGCGACACGGATGATGGGGCCGCCGGTGCCGCTCGGAGCGGCGCCCGACACCTAGTCGGACCCGTCATCCTGCCGCCCACAAGCCTCGTCGTCGCTGCCATTGTCTTCCTCGCCACTCTCGCTCGAGGAGGGATCTTCATCATCAGAAGAGATCTCCACGCAGCACCCTACGCGAGTCCCGAAGTGCCCGAAGATCTTGATGGAGAGGAGGCCACCCTCCATTAGTTTGAAATGGAGAGTGAGCCCATCCGTCAAGCTGTGGAGGCGAGCGAAGGTCTTCCACCCTCGATGGAGATACATGACGTGAGGGGCGGGGAACTCGACGTCGGTCCATGTGCCGCTGTTCCCGCAACCCCTCATATGCAACCGCAACGCCTGCGGCGGATCCAGCTCCATCTCCCGCGCGAATGGAGTCCGGAGGCGAAGGCGACGGCGCGGTGGATGGTGCAGCCTGACAAATAATTCGCAGGTGTTGTTCCCGGCGTGGCCCTCCAATGGAGGAGGAGCTGCTGGCGGAGGAGAGGCTGATCTGCCGCCCCATCCTCCTCTCCCTCGGGCACCACGACGGCCTCGACCTTGCCCCCTCCCCCTTCCTCTAGCGGCCGGCCCCGCCACTATGAGTTCTTGGGGAGGAGCGATATGTTGTCTGGCCGAAACCCGAGCCGCCACCGATGAGGCATCGCCACGCCCCCTCGCCATGGCAGAAGAAGAAAGGAAGCAGGAACGGGGAGAGGCAGATGACGAAAGGTTGGGAGGCACCGTTCCTCCCGCTCCCCTCTTTATAAAGGGGCGGGGGCGGGGCTCGGCCGCCCCCTCTCGGCCAAGCTGGCTTGTTGAAATGACCACAAGCGGGGCCGTCGACCGCCCTCCCCGCTCCATTGAAGGCACATGGGAATCGACCCACACACGCGCACAACTTCCCACGTCCCGCGTGCCTGTCATTCGCTCTGCATTATGCATGCAGCGAACACGGCGCAGGAGGCGGGCGCGGTGGGACGCGCGGAGTGACGGTTCCCAAGCGAGGGCAGTAAATGGGAAGTGGCCCTACGGTCTCAAAGAGACACGCAAGCCGCCTCTTTACTGTCCACCACAGGATGACGCCAGCATGGTTCCGTCATGCGCGCGCACGACCCCCACGTCGTGCGTTCAACGCGGGTCATGGAGGAGCGCAGCGGACGGAGCGGTTACCGCGGTAAAATCCGCCCCAACTGCCCACGCACCGTTCAGGGTCTGGCCCAACAACGTGTTGCGCGTATGTGTGGCCCAGGCCCGGGGGTTCCTGTCGGTGTACAAAAGTAGGGGCTCTCCTTTTGACCCCTTTACTTGTGCACGGGCAGTCAGAGCCTCCCGCCACGGCCGCGCATAATAGGGCAGGGAAAGGGGAGCCGGAGAGAAACCGAAGGCACAAGACGAAGCAAAGCGACGCCAAGGCCAAGGCCACAAAGAGCCAAGGGACGAAGCAGGTTCCCCCGGCAAGACCCTTGCCGGGCAGCCTCGGCAGCCCCGGCAAGACCCTTGCCGGGGCAGCTCGCCCCACACCAACGGAGTGAGCCACCCTTGAGCCAACGGCCCCCAGCGCCATCATTAGCGTGGGGCCAGGGCTTGGAAAGGCACCTCTGTGGTGGCATGCAGATCTTTGTAAAGACATATCCAAGATCAGATGAGGATTAGAAGACGACGACTCTCTACAAGATCCTTGCCGAGGGAGGTCGCCAGACCCCCGGCAAGATCCTTGCCGAGGATGACAACGTGCCACGGCAAGACCCTTGCCGGGCCACCCGGCAAGGCCCTCACCAAGGACGCCAGCGGGACCACCGCCAGGCCTACGCCAACCAAGCTTCCACCGCCGTTCCCATGCAGCTGCCAGCCTAGCCAGCTGGGCAGGCACCTGCGTGGCAACATGCAGCACTTCGTTGAGGCTTCACCACCGCGCCACCTCAGCTGCCTGCCTGCCTACATGGCACCGCATGCATCGCTGGCCAGGGCGCGTGTCGAAGCTTGGAGGAGCGGCGACAGACGGGACATGCCTCACCCCCGTCCCCGATAAAGCAAGAGGACACCTAAGCGATGCATTAAATGCACATTGTCCTGTAATACGAGGGATAACCTCGCGCCACTGTAGACCTTTCCACCTCCTCTGTGCCACTGTGGCAGCCCCTTTTTCCTATAAAAGGAGGCCTGAGGCAACCAGGAGAAGGATTCGGCTTTTTGGAGCTCGTTACACTCCATAGCTAGCTCAAGAACACATAATACATCCACCAAAGCAGGAGTAGGGTTTTACGCATCCTTGCGACCCGAACTTGGATAAACGAACCACATGCTCTCTGTTAGACCCGCTCTTCTCTCAACCCCGCGCCCCACAACTGTAGTAGGGATTCTTGTGAACCCATGGGTGCCGTTTCCCACCGACAGTCGTCCTAAGTAAATTTGCATGTGCCACCTCTAAAAACTTCTAAAAATTATCCTTTTTGTGTGCTTGGATTGTTCATGGAACGACAGGAGGTGGTCGATATCTTCCGTGCTAAGCAGGTTATTCTCAGGTCGAGTGTTTATTCACTCGCCATCGCACGAGAAAATGGGCGGTAATAGGGATTCCCGGTCCCGAACGCAAAAATGCAAATAATTAAACAAAACTCCCCCGGGACTGATGTTGGTATGGACGACACCCATTGTTTTGGACAAGCCATGGAGTGTGATTGATGGTGGAGGGGGAGTAAACCTTTACTTTTATCGCTTGGGAACGGCCACTAGCGTGCTTAGCGTGGAAGATGTTGATAACTGCTACCTCTTGAGCATGCGTTGGTTTTCCCTTGAAGAGGAAAGGATGATGCAACAAAGTAGCGTAAATATTTCCCTTAGTTTTTGAGAACCAAGGTATCAATCAAGTAGGAGACAACGCGCAAGTCACCTAGTACCTGCACAAACAATCAATAACCTTGCAACCAACCGATAAAGTGGTTGTCAATCCCTTCACGGCCACTCGCAAAAGTGAGATTTGATAAAGATAGTAAGATAAATATTTTTGGTATTTTTGTTGTATAGATTGGAAAGTAAAGATTGCAAAGTAGTAAACGAGATGCGATGTAAATAAAAGAGATGCAATATAAAAGAAAGAGACCCGGGGGCCATAGGTTTCACTAGTGGCTTCTCTCAAGATAGCATGTATTAAGGTGGGTGAACAAATTACTATCGAGCAATTGATAGAAAAGCGCATAGTTATGAAGATATCTAAGGCAATGATCATGAATATAGGCATCACGTCCATGTCAAGTAGACCGGACCGATTCTGCATCTACTACTATTACTCCACACATCGACCGCTATCCAGCATGCATCTAGAGTATTAAGTTCATAAGAACGGAGTAACGCATTAAGCAAGATGACATGATGTAGAGGGATAAACTCATGCAATATGATATAAACCCCATCGTTTTATCCTCGATGGCAACAATACAAACGTGCCTTGCTGCCCCTGCTGTCACTGGGAAAGGACACCACAATATTGAACCCAAAGCTAAGCACTTCTCCCATTGCAAGAAAGATCAATCTAGTAGGCAAAACTAAACCGATAATTCGAAGAGACTTGCAAAGATATCAAATCACGCATATAAGAATTCTGAGAAGAACCAAATAATATTCATAGATAATCAAGTTCATAAATCCACAATTCATTGTATCTCGGCAAACACACCGCAAAAGAATATTACATCGAATAGATCTCCAAGAACATCAAGGAGAACTTTGTATTGAGAACCAAAGAGAGAGAAGAAGCCATCTAGCTAATAACTATGGACCCGAAGGTCTATGGTAAACTACTCACGCTTCATCGGAGAGGCTATGGTGTTGATGTACAAGGCCTCCATGATCGATTCCCCCCTCCGGCATATCGCGTGAAAAGGCCCCAAGATGGGATCTCACGGATCCAGAAGGTTGCAGAGGTGGAAAAGTGGTTTAGTGGCCCCCCTGATGTTTTTAGGGTATAAGAGTATATATAGGCGAAAGAAGTACGTCAGTGGAGCTCTATGGGGCCCACGAGGGTGGGGGCGTGCCTACCCCCCTGGGCGTGCCCTCCTACCTCGTGGCCGCCTCGCGGAGTCCTAGACTTCAACTCCAAGTCTTATGGATTGCGTTTGTTCCAAGAAAGATCATCACGAAGGTTTCATTTTGTTTGGATTCCGTTTGGTATTCCTTTTTTGCAAAACACAGAAATAGGCAAAAAAACAGAAACTGGCACCGGGCCTTCGGTTAATAAGTTAGTCCCAAAAATAATATAAAAGAGCATATTAAAGCCCATTAAAACTCCAAAACAGATAATATAATAGCATGGAACAATAAAAAATTATAGCTACGTTGGAGACGTATCAATAACTGATAGTCGTGAAGTGAATAAGAAGGGTGCATGTCTCAAAATATCATTTACCTCTATTTTAAAAATTGAGCTCTGGCACCTCTGGAGATCACTGCTTCCCTCTGCGAAGGGACTATCTATTTACTTTTATGTTGTGTCACCACCTTCTAAAAACAAGCGCCAGAAACTGAGTAGAGCACAACTATCATGATTTATGCATTGTGTGTAGCTAATGTTGGGTGCATCATGACTGGATCTTTTCTACCATGAATTACAATGTTTAGTCGCTGCTTGAACTTTGGAGGTGCTCTGCATTTATGTTTTCCGGTTTCAGAAAGGGCTAGCGAGATACCACTATTGTCATATTATATCATGGTTGTTTTGACAACTTGTTGCCGTTTGAGATATCTTATTATTGCTCACTGTCTGATTATGTCATTGATACGGATCATTAAGATGTTTAAGAGTTATTGTTGACATGGTTAGTTATAATGTTGGCTGAAAACCTGGGTGCTGTTTAAGCTTTTTTGTGCAAACAAGAGCAAAAAAGTTCGTAAAAGTTTTTCTTTCTCACTTTCAGTTTATCAACTGAATTGCTTGAGGACAAGCAAAGGTTTAATCTTGGGGGAGTTGATACGTCTCCAATGTATCTACTTTTTCTTACGCTTTTCCTCTTATTTTGGACTCTAATTTGCATGATTTGAATGAAACTAACCCCGGACTGACGTTGTTTTCAGCAGAACTACAATGGTGTTGTTTTTGTGCAGAAATAAAAGTTATCGGAATGGAAGGAAACTTTGCAATGATTTTTTATATAATAAAAGAGAATTACTGGAGCCAAGACCCACAAGAGAGGGGCCCCTGGGTGGGCACAACCCACCAGGGTGCGCCCCCTCTCCTGGTGCACCCAGGTGGGTTGTACCCACCTGGTGGCCCCGCAGACCTCAACCCTAACACTATAAATTCCTATTTTCGGAGAGAAAAATCAGAGAGAAAGAATTATCGCGATCCACGAGATGGAGCCGCCGGCAAGCCCTGTTCTTCCTTGGGAGGGCATATCTGGAGTCCATTTGGGGATCCGGAGAGGGGGATCTTCGTTCTTCGTCATCACCGACCCTTCTCGGTCGCCAATTCCATGATGCTCCCCACTGGGAGTGAGTAATTCCTTCATAGGCTCGCTGCTCGGTGAGGAGTTGGATGAGATTCACCATGTAATCGAGTTAGTTTTGTTAGGGCTTTATCCCTTGTATCCACTATGTTCCTAGATTGATGTTGCTATGTATTTGCTATGCTTAATGCTTGTCACTTTGGGCCCGGGTGCCATGAACTCAGATCTGAACCGTTTCTGAATTCATCATTATATCCATGTTTTAGATCCGATCTTGCAAGTTATAGTCACCTACTACACGTTTGAAGGAAATATGCCCTAGAGGCAATAATAAAGTTATTATTTATTTCCTTACATATCATGATAAATGTTTATTATTCATGCTAGAATTGTATTAACTGGAAACATAATACATGTGTGAATACATAGACAAACAGAGTGTCACTAGTATGCCTCTACTTGACTAGCTCATTAATCAAAGATGGTTATGTTTCCTAACCATGAACAAAGAGTTGTTATTTGATTAACGAGATCACATCATTAGTTGAATGATCTGATTGACATGACCCATTCCATTAGCATAGCACCCGATCGTTTAGTATGTTGCTATTGCTTTTATCCATGACTTATACATGTTCCTTTAACTATGAGATTATGCAACTCCCGTTTACCGTAGGAACACTTTGTGTGCTACCAAACGTCACAACGTAACTGAGTGATTATAAAGGTTCTCTACAGGTGTCTCCGAAAGTATTTGTTGGGTTGGCGTATTTCGAGATTAGGATTTGTCACTCCGAATGTCGGAGAGGTATCTCAGGGCCTTCTCGGTAATGCACATCACATAAGCCTTGCAAGCATTGCAACCAATGAGTTAGTTGCGAGATGATGTATTACGGAACGAGTAAAGAGACTTGCCGGTAACGAGATTGAACTAGGTATTGGATACCGACGATCGAATCTCGGGCAAGTAACATACCGATGACAAAGGGAACAACGTATGTTGTTATGCGGTCTGACCGATAAAGATCTTCGCAGAATATGTTGGAGCCAATATGGGCATCCAGGTCCCGCTATTGGTTATTGACCGGAGACGTGTCTCGGTCATGTCTACATTGTTCTCGAACCGTAGGGTCCGCACGCTTAAGGTTTCGATGACAGATATATAATGAGTTTATGAGTTTTGATGTGCCGAAGGAGTTCGGAGTCCCGGATGTGATCATGGACATGACGAGGAGTCTCGAAATGGTCGAGACGTAAAGAATGATATATTGGAAGCCTATGTTTGGACATCGGATGTGTTCCAGGTGAAATCAGGATTTTACCGGAATACCGGGAGGGTTAACGGAACCCCCCGGGAGCATAATGGGCCAACATGGGCCTTGGTGGAGAGGTGAGAGGGCTGCCCTCATGGGCTGCACGCCTCCCCCCTTCCCCTAGTCCTATTAGGACTAGGAGAGGTGGCCGGCCCCCTCTCTCTCTCTCTCCCCCTTGGAGAATCCTAGTCCAACTAGGATTGGGGGGGGGGGGAATCCTACTCCCGGAGGGAGTAGGACTCACCTGGCGCGCCAAGGCTTGGCTGGCCAGCCCCTCCCCCTTGGCTCCTTTATATACGGGGGTAGGGGGCACCCCATAGACACACAATTGATCATTGAGATCTTTCCTTAGCCGTGTGCGGTGCCCCCTGCCACCAAATTCCACCTCGGTCATATTGTCGCAGTGCTTAGGCGAAGCCCTGCGTCAGTAGTACATCAAGATCGTCACCACGCCGTCGTGTTGACGGAACTCTTCCCCGAAGCTTTGCTGGATCGGAGCCCGGGGAACGTCATCGAGCTGAACGTGTGCCAAGAACTCGGAGGTGCCGGAGTAACGGTGCTTGGATCGGTCGGATCGTGAAGACGTACGACTACATCAACCGCGTTGATATAACGCTTCCGCTTTCGGTCTACGAGGGTACGTAGACAACACTCTCCCCTCTCGTTGCTATGCATCACCATGATCTTGCGTGTGCGTAGGAAATTTTTTGAAATTACTACGTTCCCCAACAGTGGCATCCGAGCCTAGGTTTTTATGGTTTGATGTTATTTGCACTAGTAGAACACAAGTGAGTTGTGGACGATACAAGTCATACTGCCTACCAGCATGTCATACTTTGGTTCAGCTGTATTGTTGGACGAGACGATCCGGACCAACCTTACGCGTACTCTTACGCGAGACCGGTTCCCTCGACGTGCTTTGCACATAGATGGCTTGCGGAAGACTGTCTCTCCAACTTTAGTTGAACCGAGTGTGGCTACGCCCGGTCCTTGAGAAGGTTAAAACGGAGTCTATTTGACAAACTATCGTTGTGTTTTTGATGCGTAGGTAAGATGAGTTCTTGCTTAAGCCCGTAGCAGCCACGTAAAACTTGCAACAACAAAGTAGAGGACGTCTAACTTGTTTTTGCAGGGCATGTTGTGATGTGATATGGTCAAGACATGATGCTAAATTTTATTGTATGAGATGATCATGTTTTGTAACCGAGTTATCGGCAACTGGCAAGATCCATATGGTTGTCGCTTTATTGTATGCAATGCAATCGCGATGTAATGCTTTACTTTATTACTAAGCGGTAGTGATAGTCGTGGAAGCATAAGATTGGCGAGACGACAACGATGCTACGATGGAGATCAAGGTGTCGCGCCGGTGACGATGGTGATCATGACGGTGCTTCGAAGATGGAGATCACAAGCACGAGATGATGATGGGCATATCATATCACTTATATTGATTGCATGTGATGTTTATCTTTTATGCATCTTATCTTGCTTTGATTGACGGTAGCATTATAAGATGATCTCTCACTAATTATCAAGAAGTGTTCTCCCTGAGTATGCACCATTGCGAAAGTTCTTCGTGCTGAGACACCACGTGATGATCGGGTGTGATAGGCTCTACGTTCAAATACAACGGGTGCAAAACAGTTGCACACGCGGAATACTCAGGTTTAACTTGACGAGCCTAGCATATAACAGATATGGCCTCGGAACACGGAGACCGAAAGGTCGAGCGTGAATCATATAGTAGATATGATCAACATAGTGATGTTCACCATTGAAACTACTCCATCTCACGTGATGATCGGACATGGTTTAGTTGATTTGGATCACGTGATCACTTAGAGGATTAGAGGGATGTCTATCTAAGTGGGAGTTCTTAAGTAATATGATTAATTGAACTTAAATTTATCATGAACTTAGTACCTGATAGTATCTTGCTTGTCTATTTTGTGTAGATAGATGGCTCGTGCAGTTGTTCCGTTGAATTTTAATGCGTTCCTTGAGAAAGCAAAGTTGAAAGATGATGGTAGCAATTACACGGACTGGGTCCGTAACTTGAGGATTATCCTCATTGCTGCACAGAAGAATTACGTCCTGGAAGCACCGCTAGGTGCCAGGCCTGGTGCAAGAGCTACGCCAGATGTTGTGAACGTCTGGCAAAGCAAAGCTGATGACTACTCTATAGTTCAGTGTGCCATGCTTTACGGCTTAGAACCGGGACTTCAACGACATTTTGAACACCATGGAGCATATGAGATGTTCCAGGAGTTGAAGTTAATATTTCAAGCAAATGCCCGGATTGAGAGATATGAAGTCTCCAATAAGTTCTATAGCTGTAAGATGGAGGAGAACGGTTCTGTCAGTGAGCATATACTCAGAATATCTGGGTATAACAATCACTTGATTCAACTGGGAGTTAATCTTCCGGATGATTGCGTCATTGACAGAATTCTCCAATCACTGCCACCAAGCTACAAGAGCTTCGTGATGAACTATAATATGCAAGGGATGACCAAAACTATGCCCGAGCTCGTCGCGATGCTGAAAGCCGCGGAGGTAGAAATCAAAAAGGAGCATCAAGTGTTGATGGTTAACAAAACCACTAGTTTCAAGAAAAAGGGCAAAGGGAAGAAAAAGGGGAACTTCAAAAAGAACAGCAAGCAAGTTGCTAATCAAGAGAAGAAACCCAAGTCTGGACCTAAGCCTGAAACTGAGTGCTTCTATTGCAAGCAGACTGGTCACTGGAAGCGGAACTGCCCCAAGTATTTGGCGGATAAGAAGGATGGCAAGGTTAACAAAGGTATATATGATATACATGTTATTGATGTATACCTTACTAATTCTCGCAGTAGCACCTGGGTATTTGATACTGGTTCTGTTGCTAATATTTGCAACTCAAAACAGGGGCTACGGATTAAGCGAAGATTGGCTAAGGACGAGGTGACGATGCGCGTGGGAAATGGTTCCAAAGTCGATGTGATCGCGGTCGGCACGCTACCTCTACATCTACCTTCGGGATTAATATTAGATCTAAATAATTGTTATTTAGTACCAGCGTTGAGCATGAACATTATATCTGGATCTTGTTTGATGCAAGACGGTTATTCATTTAAATCAGAGAATAATGGTTGTTCTATTTATATGAGTAATATCTTTTATGGTCATGCACCATTAAAGAATGGTTTGTTCTTACTTAATCTCGATAGTAGTGATACACATATTCATAATGTTGAAGCCAAAAGATGCAGAGTTGATAATGATAGTGCAACTTATTTGTGGCACTGCCGTTTAGGTCATATCGGTGTAAAACGCATGAAGAAACTCCATACTGATGGACTTTTGGAGTCACTTGATTATGAATCACTTGGCACTTGCGAACCGTGCCTTATGGGCAAGATGACTAAAACACCGTTCTCCGGTACTATGGAGAGAGCAACAGATTTATTGGAAATCATACATACTGATGTATGTGGTCCAATGAATGTTGAGGCTCGTGGCGGATATCGTTATTTTCTCACCTTCATTGATGATTTAAGCAGATATGGGTATATCTACTTAATGAAACACAAGTCTGAAACATTTGAAAAGTTCAAAGAATTTCAGAGTGAAGTGGAAAATCATCGTAACAAGAAAATAAAGTTTCTACGATCTGATCGTGGAGGAGAATATTTGAGTTACGAGTTTGGTCTACATTTGAAACAATGCGGAATAGTTTCGCAACTCACGCCACCCGGAACACCACAACATAATGGTGTGTCCGAACGTCATAATCGTACTTTACTGGATATGGTGCGATCTATGATGTCTCTTACCGATTTACCGCTATCGTTTTGGGGTTATGCTTTAGAGACGGCCGCATTCACGTTAAATAGGGCACCATCGAAATCCGTTGAGACGACGCCTTATGAACTGTGGTTTGGCAAGAAACCAAAGTTGTCGTTTCTTAAAGTTTGGGGCTGCGATGCTTATGTGAAAAAGCTTCAACCTGATAAGCTCGAACCCAAATCAGAAAAATGTGTCTTCATAGGATACCCAAAGGAGACTGTTGGGTACACCTTCTATCACAGATCCGAAGGCAAGATTTTTGTTTCTAAATTCGGAAACTTTCTAGAGAAGGAGTTTCTCTCGAAAGAAGTGAGTGGGAGGAAAGTAGAACTTGATGAGATAACTGTATCTACTTCCTTATTGAGAAGTAGTACGTCACAGAAATCAGTTTCTGTGACACCTACACCAAATAGGGAGGAAGCTAATGATAATGATCATGAAACTTCAGATCAAGTTTCTACTGAACCTCGTAGATCAACCAGAGTAAGATCCGCACCAGAGTGGTACGGTAATCCTATTTTGGAAGTCATGTTACTAGACCATGATGAACCTACGAACTATGAAGAAGCGATGGTGAGCCCAGATTCCGCAAAATGGCTTGAGGCCATGAAATCTGAGATGGGATCCATGTATGAGAACAAAGTGTGGACTTTGGTTGACTTGCCCGATGATCGGCAAGCAATTGAGAATAAATGGATTTTTAAGAAGAAGACTGACGCTGATGGTAATGTTACTGTCTATAAAGCTCGACTTGTTGCAAAAGGTTTTCGACAAGTTCAAGGGATTGACTACGATGAGACTTTCTCACCCGTAGCGATGCTTAAGTCTGTCCGAATCATGTTAGCAGTTGCCGCATTTTATGATTATGAAATTTGGCAAATGGATGTCAAAACTGCATTCCTGAATGGATTTCTGGAAGAAGAGTTGTATATGATGCAACCAGAAGGTTTTGTCGATCCAAAGGGAGCTAACAAAGTGTGCAAGCTCCAGCGATCCATTTATGGACTGGTGCAAGCCTCTCGGAGTTGGAATAAACGCTTTGATAGTGTGATCAAAGCATTTGGTTTTATACAGACTTTTGGAGAAGCCTGTATTTACAAGAAAGTGAGTGGGAGCTCTGTAGAATTTCTGATATTATATGTGGATGACATATTACTGATCGGAAATAATATAGAATTTCTGGATAGCATAAAGGGATACTTGAATAAGAGTTTTTCGATGAAAGACCTCGGTGAAGCTGCTTACATATTGGGCATTAAGATCTACAGAGATAGATCAAGACGCTTAATAGGACTTTCACAAAGCACATACCTTGACAAAGTTTTGAAGAAGTTCAAAATGGATCAGGCAAAGAAAGGGTTCTTGCCTGTGTTACAAGGTGTGAAGTTGAGTAAGACTCAATGCCCGACCACCGCAGAAGATAGAGAGAAAATGAAAAATGTTCCCTATGCTTCAGCCATAGGCTCTATCATGTATGCAATGTTGTGTACCAGACCTGATGTGTGCCTTGCTGTAAGCTTAGCAGGCAGGTACCAAAGTAATCCAGGAGTGGATCACTGGACAGCGGTCAAGAACATCCTTAAGTACTTGAGAAGGACTAAGGATATGTTTCTCATTTATGGAGGTGACAAAGAGCTCGCCGTAAACGGTTACGTCGATGCAAGCTTTGACACTGATCCGGACGATTCTAAATCGCAAACCGGATACGTATTTACATTAAACGGTGGAGCTGTCAGTTGGTGCAGTTCTAAACAAAGCGTCGTGGCGGGATCTACATGTGAAGCTGAGTACATAGCTGCTTCGGAAGCAGCTAATGAAGGAGTCTGGATGAAGGAGTTCATATCCGATCTAGGTGTTGTACCTAGCGTATCGGGTCCAATGAAAATCTTTTGTGACAATACTGGTGCAATTGCCTTGGCAAAGGAATCCAGATTTCACAAAAGAACCAAACACATCAAAAGACGCTTCAACTCCATCCGGGATTTAGTCAAGGTGGGAGACATAGAGATATGCAAGATACATACGGATCTGAATGTTGCAGACCCGTTGACTAAGCCTCTTCCACGAGCAAAACATGATCAGCACCAAGACTCCATGGGTGTTAGAATCATTACTTTGTAATCTAGATTATTGACTCTAGTGCAAGTGGGAGACTGAAGGAAATATGCCCTAGAGGCAATAATAAAGTTATTATTTATTTCCTTACATATCATGATAAATGTTTATTATTCATGCTAGAATTGTATTAACTGGAAACATAATACATGTGTGAATACATAGACAAACAGAGTGTCACTAGTATGCCTCTACTTGACTAGCTCATTAATCAAAGATGGTTATGTTTCCTAACCATGAACAAAGAGTTGTTATTTGATTAACGAGATCACATCATTAGTTGAATGATCTGATTGACATGACCCATTCCATTAGCATAGCACCCGATCGTTTAGTATGTTGCTATTGCTTTTATCCATGACTTATACATGTTCCTTTAACTATGAGATTATGCAACTCCCGTTTACCGTAGGAACACTTTGTGTGCTACCAAACGTCACAACGTAACTGAGTGATTATAAAGGTGCTCTACAGGTGTCTCCGAAAGTATTTGTTGGGTTGGCGTATTTCGAGATTAGGATTTGTCACTCCGAATGTCGGAGAGGTATCTCAAGGCCTTCTCAGTAATGCACATCACATAAGCCTTGCAAGCATTGCAACCAATGAGTTAGTTGCGAGATGATGTATTACGGAACGAGTAAAGAGACTTGCCGGTAACGAGATTGAACTAGGTATTGGATACCGACGATCGAATCTCGGGCAAGTAACATACCGATGACAAAGGGAACAACGTATGTTGTTATGCGGTCTGACCGATAAATATCTTCGCAGAATATGTAGGAGCCAATATGGGCATCTAGGTCCCGCTATTGGTTATTGACCGGAGACGTGTCTCGGTCATGTCTACATTGTTCTCGAACCGTAGGGTCCGCACGCTTAAGGTTTCGATGACAGATATATAATGAGTTTATGAGTTTTGATGTACCGAAGGAGTTCGGAGTCCCGGATGTGATCACGGACATGACGAGGAGTCTCGAAATGGTCGAGACGTAAAGAATGATATATTGGAAGCCTATGTTTGGGCATCGGATGTGTTCCAGGTGAAATCAGGATTTTACCGGAATACCGGGATGGTTAACGGAACCCCCCGGGAGCATAATGGGCCAACATGGGCCTTGGTGGAGAGGTGAGAGGGCTGCCCTCATGGGCTGCGCGCCTCCCCCCTTCCCCTAGTCCTATTAGGACTAGGAGAGGTGGCCGGCCCCCTCTCTCTCTCTCCCCCTTGGAGAATCCTAGTCCAACTAGGATTGGGGGGGGGGAATCCTACTCCCGGAGGGAGTAGGACTCACCTGGCGCGCCAAGGCTTGGCCGGCCAGCCCCTCCCCCTTGGCTCCTTTATATACGGGGGCAGGGGGCACCCCATAGACACACAATTGATCATTGAGATCTTTCCTTAGCCGTGTGCGGTGCCCCCTGCCACCAAATTCCACCTCGGTCATATTGTCGCAGTGCTTAGGCGAAGCCCTGCGTCAGTAGTACATCAAGATCGTCACCACGCCGTCGTGCTGACGGAACTCTTCCCCGAAGCTTTGCTGGATCGGAGCCCGGGGAACGTCATCGAGCTGAACGTGTGCCAAGAACTCGGAGGTGCCGGAGTAACGGTGCTTGGATCGGTCGGATCGTGAAGACGTACGACTACATCAACCGCGTTGATATAACGCTTCCGCTTTCGGTCTACGAGGGTACGTAGACAACACTCTCCCCTCTCGTTGCTATGCATCACCATGATCTTGCGTGTGCGTAGGAATTTTTTTGAAATTACTACGTTCCCCAACAGCGTTATGATCCGACAACCCCGGAGTGACAACAACTGGGCCCACTCTCGGTGATGACCGTAGTTTGAGGAGTTCATGTATTTGATAACCCACAAGTATAGGGGATTGCAACAGTTTTTGAGGGTAGAGTATTCAACCCAAATTTATTGATTCGACACAAGGGGAGCCAAAGAATATTCTCAAGTATTAGCAGTTGAGTTGTCAATTCAACCATACATTGATAACTTAATATCTGTAGCAAAGTATTTAGTAGCAAAGTAGTATGATAGTAACGGTAACAATAACAAATGTAATATTTTGGGGTTTTGTAGTGATTGTAATAGTAGCAACGGAAAAGTAAATAAGCGGAGAACAATATGTGAAAAGCTCATAGGCATTGGAGCGATGATGGAGAATTGTGCTGGATGCGGTTCATCATGTAACAGTCATACCATAGGGTGACATAGAACTAGCTCCAATTCATCAATGTGATGTAGGCATGTATTCCGAATATAGTCATACGTGCTTATGGAAAAGAACTTGCATGACATCTTTTGTCCTACCCTCCCATGGCAGCGGGGTCCTAATGGAAACTAAGGGATATTAAGGCCTCCTTTTCATAGAGTACCGGACCAAAGCATTAACACATAGTGAATACATGAACTCCTCAAACTATGGTCATCACTGGGAGTGGTCCCGATTATTGTCACTTCGGTGTTGCCGGATCATAACACATACTAGGTGACTATAGACTTGCAAGATAGGATCAAGAACTCACATATATTCATGAAAACATAATAGGTTCAGATCTGAAATCATGGCACTCGGGCCCTAGTGACAAGCATTAAGCATAGCAAAGTCATAGCAACATCAATCTCAGAACATAGTGGATACTAGGGATCAAACCCTAACAAAACTAACTCGATTACATGATAAATCTCATCCAACCCATCACCGTCCAGCAAGCCTACGATGGAATTACTCACGCACGGTGGTGAGCATCATGAAATTAGTGATGAAGGATGGTTGATGATGACGATGGCGACGGATTCCCCTCTCCGGAGCCCCGAACGGACTCCAGATCAGCCCTCCTGAGAGACTTTAGGG
Organism: Aegilops umbellulata; assembly: GCA_032464435.1. Taxonomy (NCBI): domain Eukaryota; kingdom Viridiplantae; phylum Streptophyta; class Magnoliopsida; order Poales; family Poaceae; genus Aegilops; species Aegilops umbellulata. The sequence continues at coordinate 346,052,986 of CP136058.1, read as the reverse complement.
ATTTGTGGCGGCTCCGTATCGTAAAACGCGATGAATCTTTCTCTCTGATTTTTTCTCCCCGAACACGAATATATGGAGTTGGAGTTGAGGTCGGTGGAGCTCCAGGGGGCCCACGAGGCAGGGGGCGTGCCCAGGGGGCAGGCGCGCCTCCCACCCTCGTGGAAAGGGTGTGGCCGCCCTGGCCTTGATTCTTTCGCCAGTATTTTTATATTTTCCAAAAATAATCTCCGTGAAGTTTCAGGTCATTCCGAGAACTTTTGTTTCTGCACAAAAATAACACCATGGCAAATCTGCTGAAAACATCGCCAATCCGAGTTAGTTCCATTCAAATCATGCAAGTTAGAGTCCAAAACAAGGGCAAAAGTGTTTGGAAAAGTAGATACGACGGAGACGTACCAACTCCCCCAAGCTTAAACCTTTGCTTGTCCTCAAGCAATTCACTTGATAAACTGAAAGTGATAAAGAGACTGTCTGCCCAGGTGTTCAGGGAGGTTTTGAGGAGTCCAGCTATAAATGCTCTTAGATGGCTACATCCTCTAAACGATGTAGACAGAGCAAATGGTGACATTTGAAAACTGACAAAGGTGCCAAAGTCTTGGCACATGGATGAAGACATTTTAAAACTGAATAGTCTGCCAAACATCTATTAAGGAAACACACCTTAACATTTGGAATCCTTGGTCGGCAACCAATTGAAAAATCTCTAGAGAAGTGGCTTACCTGAAAGTTGCAAGATTTTTCTGCAAACCCGAAAAATAGTGGGTTGCTTAAAATATTATTGTGGGTGGGACACTATCGATGAGCGCCTTGCCGGGCGTCAGTTATGGAGTCCGTTTTCAGCGAACAAGCACCATCGATGGTGCGGTCCGGGCACATTATCAAAGCTTGTAGGTGTAGCAATTTAGTTTGCTAGAAAGATGGCTTTGGAGTAATCAGTGTATTCATTTTGTCTGACTCCGTTGAATAACAATAAAGATGGCTGTGTGCATGCTTGATGCAGAGGCTGGAGGTTATCCTCCTTTCTGAAAAAAAGATTTTGGCCTGGAATTGTTTTTATCATTTTAGTGTGGCTAGGGTTCTTGTTTGAATTTGGGCGATCGTTATATCAAGCATGTCGGATCATTCCTCACTTTTTAAAAAAGGTTCCTCAAGAAAAAAACATGTGGGATCAGCTGGCCTGGCTGAAATAACAACATGTGATGTGGACCGAGCCAACCCCATAATATTACGTGCCCTTTTCACCGCCGAGACGAGCCATTGACACAGTTCGACATAGGTCCCATCCAGCGTCTGCTGCGAGGCGGACCCAGACGACTATCCGCTATAAACCTGTGTGCGACCGTGACATGATGGTGGGCATCGGTTGTGTTCTTAGTAGGGTTAGGGTTGAGGGAGACGTTGTCAAGTTTGTTGAGGCGGCATCACATCTGAATAAGTTCCCTCGGGCTTCGTACGCGGTTAGGCAGGTCTCTTGCCTCTGTCTAGGAGCCAGCGGGGTTGGGGATCTCCCGATCTCGTTGAGGTCGCATGCTATGGTGTCTCGAGATCGATCAGCACTGGCCGGGCGAGTCCTCGGGTGGTTGGTGGTTGTGCGGAGATGGAGCTTCTTCTTCCTCCTCGTCGGTATGATCAACTATTGTTGTTCATCCTTTTTTGTGTGTTGTTGCTGCTGGAGGGGTGTCCTGCTTTGTCTGGGCGATTGGCCCGGCCACGGCACCGGAACCGGATCCTAGGTCTCTTCCAACCAGAAGGGGCACATATGGCGGTACTCAAAGTCGCAGATGGCAAAGGCTAGTGCAGGCTTGTTGGATACACAAGTGTGTATTTGTCCTTTCGGCGCCGGAGCAAAGAAAAAGTGGAGCAGTGCGGCGGTGATGATGTTGTGGTTGAAGATGATGTCTTGCTTAGGGCTGGATGTAGATTCTTTTGTTGGAGGGGTCTTTTGCAAGGTTCAGGGGTGATGACACAGAGTTCCAGAGATCTTGATATTTTTTTAGTTGTGTTAGGATGCTCTTTGTTATTTTGCTTAATCATGAGCGGGTTAGTGTGTGCCTGTACGGGTTTAGAACTATGTACTATTTCGTGATATAAATACAAGCATAATTCTAAAACAAATAAATACTAGACTTTTGTTGATCTTGTACGACCGACAATGCCAGAATTGGTTCGCATTCCCTGTGCAAACGAATGCCCGACAATTCCGTAATAAGTCAATCCCTCAAATGAACATCCGCGCCAATGGATTTCCGCACTTGCAGCTGCAACATTTATAGTGTGTGTGTGTGTGTGTGTGTGTGTGTGTGTGTGTGTGTGTGTGCACGCGCGCGTGTGTGTGTGTGTGGGCAAAAACAACAAAATTGACCTAAGGACGAAATCAATTCATAAACTGGACTACTTCAAAAAAAATTGCTCAGTTGACCCTTTCGTGCAACGCCCGACAGCCAGGCGTCACACTCTACAGTGCAACGCCTAGCTCTCAGGCGCTGCATGTTTGGCCAGCATGGCATAGGTGGGCCCTGCATCGAGCAGTGCAGCGCCTTGGAGCTAGGAGCCACACATGTAATGTGCAGCGCCTAGCTCTTAGGCGCTACACTTTGACTTTGTAACAGCCGCGCGCTGGCCCTCCCCCCACCTCCACCCATTCATTCCAGTTATAGAGTCCATGCCGCAGTGGCCTCCTCCTCTCCCCCTCTCAATCATCTCTCCCAAAATCTTCAGATCTGACGATTTGGAGCGTGGATTTCTTCACCAATCCATCCTAGAAGGTATTCTCCTCCGACCACCTTCTTTCTATCCAGAAAATGTTACGTATTTTTCAGATTTGTGGAACACTTGTTTGGTTGGATTAGAAACTTGCATGTATATTTTGAAATATATTTGTGGGATATAGTATTTGTAGATGATTTGTAATCATTTTGTAACCCTAGTTTAGTTGATTTGTATTGACAACATATGCTTCCATAGTGAAAACCTAGATTGTTGAGATGAACCCTATACATGTCTAGATATTTGTGTTGATGTCTTTTTAGATGAGTGAGATGAAATCATAGAGTTGTATTGACAAGAATGCATTCGTTGCGGAATCCTACATGTTGAGAGGTTTTTGAGATGAGTGAGATGAAACCATTATGGAACCCTATTTTGTCTTGGATGCATATGTGTTTTGTGATGATTATTGGCATGCTTTGATTGTATGTCTTACATTAGTATTCAATTTTCCTTTTAGTTTCTACCGGTTGTTGAAATATTGCGTAGGAAGTAAGGGAGTATGCTAATCTATGTTTATTGTTTGAAATTTGTAGGATGGTTTGGCTTCTCGATGATTACTATGACACTCGACACGGGGCCTATTTTATGTCAGAGGAGTAGCAGGTAATAATCAAAGTTGTTGGTATTTTGAATTTTGTGTTTATTTGAAACAGACATGCCCCATATGTAATATTCTAATTTGCTTGTTTGTAGGGGCTTCAACTCTGAAGATTTGGTCTCACGGGGTCTCCGGTGGTGGCATGCGCTATGATGAGTGGTACACACCATACATCAGGGTGACAAGACTCCTCCCTTTCATTCAGCTGGTCAGCCGGTCGACACTGAGCCTCAATGGTACAGCAATCACCGCGCTTGCTGATCGATGGAGGACGGAGACACATAATTTCCATCTTCGGACCGGGAGATGACCATGACACTCCAGGATATCGCTATGGTCGTCGGCCTTCCTATATAGGGGAATCCTCTCTATATGATCACCAATTCTGATAGGTGGCACCAACAGATGGAGGCCCTTATCGGTATGCCTCCTCGAGAGCCTGCAGTACCATAAGGAGAGAACAAGAAGGACAGAGTCACAACCGATGCTCCTTTCACCTCGATTGCAAGGAACTTTGGGCATTACCCTGAGGATGCTATCGATGAAGTGGTCCAGACATATGCTCGTGTGTACATGTGGTGCGTTATCTCTAGGACTTTGTTTACTGATGCCACAACAAGAATGCTCCATCGATGTGGCTGAAGGAGTTGACTGTCTTCGATAGGAAATGGAGTTGGAGTTCGGCGGCACTGGCTTACTTATATTTATATAGACAGCTAGGCAGTTGTTTGTTTTCACTTCATTGCTACATTATCAATGTGATCGTCCTGTTAAGTGAACCATGTTTTCTTTGATGTGCAGTTGGACGAAGCCTCTTGTAGGATCTCAAAGGATAGATGTATTGGTAGTTGTATGCAGAGCGCTTGCCGGTTGGACGCCCGAAGACGGTGAAGTATGAGGACTGGGAAGACAAATGGGACACACTATGGTCCCCACTTGGGCTTACAAGTGGGATGTGGTATCTAAGATGACGAACGATGTCAGTCTCATGTATAAGCAGTACACGAGTGAGTTGGACACGATTACGGCTAAGCAGGTAACCTTGACATTGCATCACATATTGTCACGCTTTTATGGAAACTCAACATCAATGTTGCCTTGTTGTATGCTATGTTGCAGGTGGAATGGGAGTGATATGGCGTCGGGAATAGATTAGGTAACTCTGACTCCCTCATGGTGAGCGGGTGATTGACGTCCACATTCCTAACGCGAGATGTGGTATACAAGTGTGAGCATGGGAGATGAAGCAACAATGGCCTCCCGCAACAACAATCACACCATGTTAGGGAGACATTGAAAGCCCGACTTCTGTGTTGGCGGCCATTGTTTGTGGTTTCTCCTGGTTATTTCACTTCGTAGAACCAATCGTCCTTTTTATATAGTATAGCTTCTTGGGATTCCGCCTTCTGTGATTCAAATTCCAAGCATTCATCAACCTTGGGTGGGAACTTGTACTTGAACCTGCACTTGTTCTCACCCACAATCTGCGCATCCATTTCCATTGAGTACTTTAGAAAGTACGCATTCATCTTGTCAAATGTGTATTGAACTATTGTCGTCACGGGTAATGCACGTACACCCTTGAGCATCCTATTAAAGCATTCAGCCATATTGCTTGTCATTTGACCATACCTCCGGCCATCTTCATCAAAAGCACGTGCCCATGATGACCCACAAGTCTAGGGTATCAATTGTAGCTCTTTTCTATGAGTAAGAGTGTCGAACCCAACGAGGAGCAGAAGGAAATGACAAGTGGCTTTCAACAAGGTAATGTCTGCAAGTGCTGAAATTGTAAGTAACCGAGTAGTTTGATAGCAAGATAATTTGTAACGGGCAAGTATCAATAATAGTAGCAAAAGTGCAGCAAGGTAGCCCAATCCTTTTGAGGCAAAGGACATGCCAAAACGGTCTCTTATGATAAGAAAAGCGTTCTTGAGGGTACACAGGAATTTCATCTAGTCACTTCCACCATGTTGGTTCGATTTGTGTTCGCTACTTTGATAATTTGATATGTGGGTGGAACGGTGCATAGGTGCTGTTCTTACTTGAATAAATCTCCTACTTATGATTAACCCTCCCGCAAGCATCCGCAACTACGAGAAAAGTATTAAAAATAAATTCTAACCACAACATTAAACTTTTGGATCCAATCGGTCTCTTAAGGAATAGGGCATAAAGTGGGGTTCAAGCTTCTATCACTCTCGCAACCCATCATCTAATTGCTACTCCACAATGCATTCCCTTAGGCCCAAATATGGTGAAGTGTCATATAGTCGACGTTCACATGACACCACTAAGGGAATCACAACATACATACTATCAAAATATCGAACACATATCAATTTCACATGATTACTTGCAACATGATTTCTCTCGTGACCTCAAGAACAAAAGTAACTACTCACAAATAATAATCATGCTCAAGATCAAAGGGGTATTATATAGCATATTGGATCTGAACATATGATTTTCCACCAAATAAACCATATAGTAATCAACTACAAGATGTAACGAACACTACTAGTCACCCACAAGCACCAATCTATAGTTTCGGTAACAAGATTGAACACAAGAGATGAACTACGGTTTGAGATGAGATGGTGCTGCTGAAGATGTTGATGGAGATAGCCCTCCCCAAGATGGGAGAGTTGTTGGTGATGATGATGACGATGATTTCCCCCTCTAGGAGGGAAGTTCCCTCGGCGGAATCGCTCCGCCGGAGGGCAAAAGTGCTCCTGCCCAAGTTCCGCCTCTAGACGGCGGCGCTCCGTCCCGAAAGTCCTCTCCTTATTTTTTCTAGGTCAAAGTGACCTATATACCAGAAGATGGGCACGGAGGTGGGCCTGGCTATGCACAACCCACCAGGGCGTGCCTGGGCTCCCTGGCGCGCCCAGGTTGGTTGTGCCCATCTGGTGGGCCCCCTCTGGTAGTTATTTGCTCCAATATTCATCATATATTTGATAAAAAAATCAGCATGAAGTTTCAGCTTGTTTGGAGTTGTGCAGAATAGGTAGCCTGCCGTAGCTTTTCCAGGTCCAGATTTCCAGCTGCTGGAATTCTTCCTCTTTGTGTATACCTTGCATATTATGAGAGAAAATGCATTAGAATTACTCCAAAAATCATTATAAACATCATAAATAACAGTAAGAAAACATGATGCAAAATGGACGTATCAGCCCACTTATTCCTTTCTTGAATGTGCTTATTGAGAAAGTCAATACCCCCGGATCAGGTTTTTTGTGTGTGAGCAATTTACTCTACAAGTTGGCAAGCCGCTTGTCCGAGAAAGCGAGGAAACAATCTTGAATATCATCGGCCAACTCCTTAAGGCCACATGCCCTATAGAAGTTTGAACAAAAGTGCCTCATGCGCCATCGATGGTGCAACGGAGCATGCCCGAGAATGTTGATGTCCACCGCATTAAGAATCCCTTGATGGCGATCCGATATGACACAAATTTACCTTTCAACCGATAATACCTTGGTTCTCAAAAGACGCAAGAACCACTCCTAGTTATCATTGTTTTCCACCCCAACCAAAGCAAAAGCCAAAGTCAACACCCGGTTATTGGCATCACTTGCTATTGCAACCAACAAGGTGCCCTTGTATTGTCTGGTCAAGAACGTGTCGTCAACGGCGATGACGGGCCGACAGTGTTCGAAAGCCCTCACGCATTGCTCGAACGCCCAAAATGCACGGCCAAATACTCGAACAGTCCTTTCGTCATGAATTGTTGTTTTTTTGCCCATGAGGCTCGACCACATGAACCACGCCCGGGTTAGTGGCGGACATATCTAACAACAACCTAGGGATTCGGTTGTATGCTTCCTCCCAATTACCATACAACATCTTAAATGCGGCTTGCTTCGCCTTTCATGCCTTGCCCTATTTCACCTTGTAATGAAAGATGGCTTTCACAAGGTCCATGACTTGTTGAATGCTCATTGTTGGAAGTATGGATATTGAGTTGGAAAGCCTGTAAGCGATGAACTCGTACGTGAGTTGTTTGTGGTTTTGGGACATAACCTTGCCATCCACCTTCTTGCCTCGACACATGTGACTTGGTACAGAACTCACTACGTGCCAAGTGGGCCCTCCTTTCCATGGTCTTGCACGGACAATCAATGGACATGTTTTCTCTTCACATGCAACCGTGTAACGCACATTAATGTCCGAGTGAACCACCTTGTGTGGACGATAATGCGTAACCGAGTAGTTGTCGAGCCACATCTTCAATTCCAAGAAGGTTCCAAACTTAGACCCGAGAGAAATCCCGTTCTTGCCGTCTTCCAAATCCCGGTGAGAACTTGTCCTAACTCCAAGAGTTATACCTTGGCCACCATCTACCACGGCTTCATCTGTGAGACTAAGATCCTTGAACAATGGTGTCCGATGATCTCGCCCAAATACCTTCTCGTAAGCTTCGGCATCCTTCACTGTGAACCCTCCTCATCAACTTCTTCATCGGGACCTTGGTCATCCGACTCCGATGCATAGCCATGTGAATAAGGGATGGGAGGGTCCATTGTCTCTTGCACATAATATTTGTTAAGATCATCCACATTGTTGTCATGGAGATCAACTTCATTGTCATTGTCCACATACTCAACATTCTCCTCTTGCAAAACTTCATTTTGGTTGTTTGAAATTGGGCTCAATGTTGGCCTCACTTGTTGAGTCAAAGGAGGTTCACTCATTTCATCTTGCTTCATGGGTGGGGGACTACTAACAACCAACAGGGAGGGGTTCCGGTTCAAGTCCAAATGCAAACTAGACTCAACCTTCTTCGTAGCAAATAACTCAAGAGGCTTGTCTAGTGATTCGGCCACCATCTCCTTGTATACAACCCAACGTTGCTCTGAGTTCACACGCATGGTCTTCCAACAGATGTGCATTCCAAAACCCACATCATGCCTTCCCTCAAACTCAACGATATCACTTGGGTCCATCCAATTCAAATCTTTCCTCACTTGTTCCAAGACCTCTGCATAGGTTGGACTACTCTCAAACATCATGTCAAGCCCATCCGGGTCCGGTTTAATATTGCCTTTCAAAAAGGAGTCTTTGTCCACATGATGAACATACAAACATGTTCTTCCCATCCCTATAATAATTAAAACAACAAAACGTAACATATCTTCCATAAGATTAACACGGAATACAAACCCTAACATAGATATGAAACAATAACCCTAATCCCCACTTAACAATGACCATAAGCACAACCCTAACATACTAACAACCCTAACCCTACCCCAACATAACAACAACCATAATCCTAAGCCTAACATACTAACAAGCCTAACCCTAGCCCCAACATAACAACACCCATAACCCTAACCCTAACATACTAACAAGCCTAATCCTAGCAAATTGAAAAACAAACATCTCATATCTCCATACAAATTTCAAGATCCATAAAAACTAGGGTTTTCCCAAACTAGCAACAAATGAGCAAATGTGAGCATTTTTGGATAAAAACAAGGAGATTGAAGGAGATTAACTTGAGTAAGGGTGGGGTTGGGGGTTGGGGTGTGTGTGGGAGAGTGGGGAGGGGGGGGGAGCCTACGAACTACTATCAGAACATGCAGTGCCTAAAAGCTAGGCGATGCACATAACATGTGTGGCGCCTAGATCTTAGACGCTGCACATTACAAGTGTGGCGTGTAGCTCTAAGACGCTGCACTGCTCGGTGAGGGGTCCGGTGGTGCCACGCTCGCTAGACGTGTAGCGCGTCAGAGCTAGGCGCTGCACTGTAGAGCAGCTCCCTCTCCTCCTCCCCTTCAACCTCGGTGTCCGAACCCTCGCCGCCGGGACGGGCTCCACCTCCATCTCGCGCCGTCTCAGCCCGCGCCAGGTCTCTGTCTCTGGGATAGGTGCAGTACAGAAACGAGTAGACGAGGCAGCACAGCGCCATGGGGATGGCGATCGCGGTGTACAGGGCCCTGGCGAGGGAGGTCGCGTTGTGCCGGTCCGTCTCGACGGAGGCCGCGTGCTCTGCGCCGCTCGCGGCAGAGCGCACCAGCTTGTAGCCATAAAGGCGCTCGGCGAGCATGCCGACCACCGGGGGAGCGAACGAGGCGAGCACGGCCTCGAACGTCCGGTCCAGCGCGTACACGCTCGTCCTCGACCGCGGCGGCACGATCTCGGCCAGTATCGGGCTGTTCGTGGCCGAGGTGTTCCAGGAGGCCATGAACCCCATGACGAACAGCGCGGCGCCGTGGTGGGCGAAAGTCGCCGGCTCGTTGGGGAGCGCGAGCAGCAGGACGCCGGCGAGGGGGATCGCCGAGCCGGCGCTGATCTGCGCGAGGATGATGCGGCCCGAGTTCTTGAGCCTCCCGGCGAGGACGTCCCCCATCTTGCCGCCGAAGAGGCCGCCCAGCGACGTGGCGACCTTGAACAGAGTCATCAGCGCCGCCGTCTCGCCGTGGGAGAAGCCGACTAGCTCGAGCCACATAGCCGTGAAGGACAGCGCGGACCAGGGGAACGAACCCGTGAGTCCCTGCGCGACGATGACCTGAAACGACGGGATCCGTAGCACGGCCTTCGCCTCCCTCGCGAAGTCCTGCAGCTCTTGCCGCACCGGCTTGGCGGCCCGGACCGGGGCCTTGCTGGCGGCCGCGAACGCGCGGATGGACAAGCCGACGGCCGCCCCCACGGCGGCGAGCAGGAGGAAGGCGAGCCGCCAACCCGGAACACCAAAGAACGAGGTGGGCGCCATGAGTAGGCCAAGGGTGGTGCCGCCCACGGTGCCGGCCTTGCTGGCCACCATGAGCCACCCGAAGGCCATGCCCCTGTTCGTGCCGTCGACGGAGTCCGCGACGAAGGCGAAGATCGCAGGGATCTGCAGCGCCAGCCCGACGCCGTTCAACGCCGCCGTCACGGCCATCTGCAATATCGCATCATTCCATTTCTAAGCAACCAGAGCTCTGGAACAGGGCAGGGGCGCACGGCAGCGAGTGAGCATGAATGGAAACGTGCAAGGGCAAGGATCACCAGCCTGCGCAAAGGTGGTGGAGAGGCCTATGAGCAAGGTGGCAGCGGCCCAGAGGAACGCGCCGAGGGCGATGATGGTGAGGCGGTCGTGCCGGGCGGCCAGGTATGCGGCGAGCGGGTAGCACGCGGCCTGCACGACGGAGCGGGAGAGCGCGATGGAGCCGAGCGCGGTGGGCGAGGCCTGTAGTGCGGCGCCGATCTCCCTGTACACCGCAGGGAGCAGCGCCGCGTCGGCGCGCTCCATGGCCAGCGCCGCGTACGCGAGGAGCAGCGTCGCCGCCGCCGTCCGCTTGCGGCCCCGCTGCCTCTTGCTCTGCTCCGGCATCGCGCGCGTGCGTCGTCGCCACTCACTACGTGCTTGCTCTCGATGCCTCGACCCGGATTAAGAATGCCTGTGCATCACGTGCATATGCTCGTGTCCCGATGACGCATAAACAATCCAGCAGGCCAGTAGGGGAACGAGTCGTTCAAGAGCAGCAAAGGTTTTGCAAACGAAGCGCTATTTTATACTCCACCAAATGGATAGTACTCCTAAAGAATAACGCAACTTGAGATTGGAATCTGGAATCCAAAACTTTGTGTAGCAAGAAGGCAATGAACTTTGATGTTTTCGACTATAAATTATACACATTCGACAAAAAAATGCATTGGTGCATACGCCACCGCCACCCCCCCCCCCCCCCTCGGTTTGTTGTTCGTGAGTTGCCTGTAAAAGGACGTTGGTTTTCCTAATTGGAAGGCACCGAGATGATGCTGCGAGCGGCAACGAGCTGCGGCGTCTTAGTTGGGGTGAGGAAGAAACTTAAAAAGGTTGTGTGTGTTTGGAGTGGGGGGGGGGGGGGCACTCGGAGCACGATTAGAGGGATGGACAAGGCGATGGCCAGCACGACGGTGGGCCGAGATCGATGGGAGGGTAGGGCGGAGGCTGGCGGTTTGGCCTGTGTAGGCTGGCAGCTGCGCAAGGAGCCGCAAGAGGTGGAAGACGATGAAGAGGTGGCGGCATGCTCCAAGCCATTGCATGTTGATCGGACTGTCCATCACTGATGTTGAAAGTGTTTGCAAGCACATGACGTATAGGGAGTCCCAAAGGACATCCAACCAGAAAATCTACCGTGCACGGGACCTCATGTGCCTGCATCATGATCCGAGCTCTGATGAAGCTTTTTTGCATTGTTTATTGAATACTACACTCGAAATTGTCAATACACCACATATGGCGTATCAGTTTCACAACCCAGCGAAAAGTGAAATGGAGGTTCTCAAAGTGTAAAATAATATGAAATTAAAATGTCAACTCGTGAAACTGATTATTTAGAAATGTGTAACTGTTTATTTCAAAATAGTAAAATATATCTGAAAATATTAATTGAAATGGATGCGGTACTGAAACTGGTCTGGAAACTGGAGTGAGTGCGTTCTGAAATTTTCAATTTCAAATTTCATGTTTCATTGTCACATTATATATACTGGTTACATTCTAATTTCATATTTCAATCTCGCATTAATTGAAATGGATGTGTTACTGAAACTGGTCTGAATATTGAAATGGATGCGGTCTGAAAATTTCAATTTCATATTTCAGTGTCACATTATATATACTAGTTGCATTCCAATTTCATATTTCAATATCACGTTAATTGTGAAATTTCCTCTTTAGTTGAGTGAAATATGTTCTTTGGAATCAGTGAAATAAATTACTTGAAATGAAATCAAGAAAAATCTTATTTTAATGTTCTTGATGCGAACTATTCAGACGGCGCGTGTGGACAAATCGTGGAGACCCACCAAACCCTGGTGGCGCAAGAGGAGCTTTCAGGAGGAGGGATGACTGACCAAGAGGTGATCGCTTATGGGAGGCTTAAAGCATTCTGCACCAGCATCATGAAGAAACTCGCCCCTCCGCTGTTAAAGGAAGTTGAAGCGTCCTCCCTCCGCCCCGATGCGGAGCCTTTCACGCCCAAACGAACGACGAGGGCTATGAAGCGTAACACTGCAGCGTCCACGGCTAAGGCAAAACCTGCGGAGAATGTGTTGTTGCGCACCTTGGGGCTGGTCCCTGACGACATGGTGCCAAACGAGGAGGCGGTGATTGAGCTTAAGCGGCTGTTTGACTCCCCGCTGAGAAAGCAACACGTGCGTGTGCTCGCGGCGCTGTTTGGCAAAACATTGCCACCGGCGGAGGAGCTAGCGAGTGGCAGGACCGAGGCCGTCTCGGTGGTTTGATGTAGTCTGGTTGGTGTGGTGCTGAAACATGTTACTTATGGAGTGCAACCCGGAGATCTTATGCTGGAACGTTCGCGGATTAAATAATCCTGCGAAGAAAAAGGCGGTTAGGGAGTTCTTGGCCTCGGTCAAGGTTAACTTAGTTTGTCTCCAGGAGACCAAGCTGGATGTAATGGACCCTTTCGTGGCTATGCAATGTTTAGGCCTGTCGCTTGACGGTTTCGCTTACTTACCAGCGGTGGAGACTTGTGGGGGTGTTCTTCTTGCTTGGGACACCACGGTGATTACCATAGACCAGTTTCAACTTGACACTAACTTCCTAACTGGACGTGTGCACAACAAGGATGGGACGGCATGGTGGATTTCTGTGGTATATGCGCCGCAAGGAGACGGACCTAAAACCCAGTTCCTCCACGACCTAAGCGCCAGGAGGGTTGTCTGCCCGGGGCCGTGGATGATTCTCGGAGATTTCAACATGATCCTTCGAGCGATGGAGAAGAGCAACACCAACATCAACATGGCTATGATGGCTAAGTTCAGAGGTTTCGTTGATTCCTACGAGCTAAAGGAGTTGTACATGCACGGTAGATCGTTCACTTGGTCCAACGAGAGGGGTACTCCCACGCTCACCAAAATTGACAGGGTGCTAGTCTCGGTTGATTGGGAGCTGGCACACCGAGAGAACTTGCTGCAGGCGCTTTCTTCGGGAGTTTCTAATCATGCGTCGTTGCACCTATCCACCAACGCCCACTTCTATCATAAGAAGAGATTTCGTTTCGAGGTGTATTGGACAAGGCTTGATGGTTTTGATGAAGCGATCCGGGACGCGTGGGTAAGCGACGAGCCCATTGTGGACCCATTCAAAAAGCTTGACGCTTTATTCAGAAACGCGGCGACTTATCTTAAGGCTTGGGGACAGAGGAAGACGGGCAATATCAAGATCCTCATGTCAGTGGCACACTGGCTGATTTTCAGATTTGACCATGTGCAGGAAGAGAGGATCCTGACTGACATGGAGATCTGGCTGCAGAGAACCTTGAAACTCACTCTTCTTGGGCTAGCCACGCTTGAGAGAACCATAGAGAGGCAAAGATCGCGTATCAGATGGCTAAAAGAAGGGGACGCTAACACAAAACTTTTCCAGGCGGTTGCCAACGGCCGGAGATCCAAGAACTTTATCCCTAAAGTCAAGCACGGCGCGGAGATCGCCACTGATCATGGGAGAATGGAGGAGATTTTCTCGGAGGCCTATGACAATCTGTTGGGCAAGGCGGTGGCCAGAGACCACACGCTCGACCTAAATTACCTAGGCATGCCACAAGTGGAACTGGCTGAGCTCGAAGAAATGTTTACGGAAGAAGAGGTTTGGGAGGTTATCAAGGAGATCCCACCCGATCGTGCGCCTGGCCCTGACGGCTTTATTGGGCTCTTCTATCACAAAGCATGGACGGTGATCAAGAAGGATATCATGGCAGCGCTGCTAAAGCTCTACGTGGGAGACTACAGGGGATTTGGAAGGCTCAACAAAGCTCACATGGTGCTGATCCCGAAGAAGGCCGACGCCATTGAGGTTGGTGACTTCAGGCCAATTAGCCTTCCCCACAGTTTCTCCAAGTTGTTCGCCAAACTGCTCGCAACTAGGGCTCGCAAGAGGATGCACGAGATTCTTTACTCCAACCAATCCGCATTCATCAAGGGTAGGAGCATCCACGATAAATTTCTTCTAGTCCACCAGGTGGCCCGCAAAATTCACAACTCTAAGACCCATGGACTGTTCCTTAAGTTGGATATCTCCAAGGCGTTCGACTCGCTCTCGTGGGCTTTCCTGACGGAGGTGTTGAGAGCAAAAGGATTTGGTGACAGATGGATTCAATGGGTCATCGCCTTACTGTCCACAGCGAGCACGAAAATCATCATCAACGGGGTGCCAGGTCGACAAATCTTCCACGCCAAAGGGCTGAGACAAGGCGATCCGGTCTCACCATTACTGTTCATTATAGCCATGGACGCGCTCACGACGCTGATCTGTAAGGCTTCGGAGGCAGGCACACTCAGCTCGTTTCGCGGGATTTCGCCCCTACAGAGGCTGTCCATATACGCGGACGACGTGGCAGTATTCGTCAGGCCATCTTTGCAGGATCTCACTTGCATTAGAGCTGTCCTGGATGCATTTGGCATCGCTTCCGGGCTTAGGATTAACTACACTAAATCGGCGGCGATCCTGATCAGGGGAACGGAGGAGGAAAGAAACCGCGTAGTCAACATACTGCACTGTCAGATGGGGATGTTCCCATGCAGATACCTGGGCATCCCACTCGCCATTAAGGCTCTCACTCGAGGAGATTGGCAGCCGTTGGTCGACCAAGCGAGGAAGTTCATCCCGGCATGGCAACGAGGTCTGATTCAAAGGCCTGGTAGGCTCGTGCTGGTAAAGTCGGTGGTATCGGCCAGACCGATACACCAACTCCTGGTGTTGGATGCGCCGAACTGGGTCTTTGAGGAGATTGAGAAATGGATGCGCGCCTTCTTTTGGGCGGGAAAGGAGAAGGCAAATGGTGGTCAATGCCTTGTGGCCTGGGAGACGGTGTGTAGGCCAACTTGTTTTGGCGGCTTGGGGGTGAAGGATTTTAGGCTACAGGCGATTGCTCTCAGAGCTAGATGGGAATGGCTGCGTGGTACTGACCCGGCGAGACCATGGCAGGGCATACCTATGGTGGATGACGAGGAGGCCAGAATGGTCTTCAACTCCTTGGTTAAGATCTCTCTGGGAAATGGCGACCGTGTACTCTTCTGGAGAGATAGATGGATCCACGGCTTTACGGTGGCAGATATCGCTCCAACTATCATGGAGTTCGTCAACACTAGAGCCCGCAATTCAAGAACAGTTCGTCAGGCCTTGACCAACAACGCATGGGCGCTGGATGTACATGGTGATATCTCTTTCACGGTGCATATCCAAATCGCAAACCTTTGCCTCGCGATCACCACAGTACCTCGCCTCGAAGACCAGGCTGATCAGTTCGCCTGCCCTGCCGATGTTTCAGGTGTCTACATGGCTAAATCGGCGTATCACAGGTTATGTCAGGGCCTGACTCAATCACCCACAGCACCGTGCATCTGGAGGAGCTGGGCACCTCTAAAGTGCAAAATCTTTGCTTGGTTAACAGTCCAATACAGACTATGGACTTCCGATAGGCGAGCCCGGCATGGGCTTCAAGATCAGCCATCAGCTTGTTTCACGTGTTTGCAAGAGGAGGACAACATGGACCACATCCTCGTTCAATGTGTCTACGCCAGGGAGGCTTGGCACCGGTGCTTCGATTTCCTTCAGCTAAACATCGACCCACCGATGAACGAGACCACGTTTCAAGATTGGTGGCTCCAACAAAGAAGGAACTTCACAGGCAGGACGAGCCGAGGATTTGACTCACTCATCATAGGCATGGCTTGGGCATTGTGGAAGCAAAGGAACGCAAGGCTGTTCAATCGACCGCATCAGCAAAAAACTCCGCCGCAATTAGTCGAGCAGGCACTTCAAGAGCTCAAGGACTGGAGAGCGGTCGGATTAGGTGTAGGTGGTTTAGATCCTTTTGTGAGAGAGTATCCTAGTCGTGTCTGGTTGTTGTGGTGTCGGGTGTGCCATTGGGGATGTTCGCATCTTGCAATGGTGTCTTGTAATTATACTTTCTGCCTTCTATAAAGCTAAGGTACGCCATTGGCGTACTCTCGAAAGAAAATATATCAGCAATCGGATTCATGGTTCAAAAGATATGACGCTCCAAGAAAATTCATTATGTAAGTGCTAGTTGGTGGGAGAGACAAATAAGTGTGAACTACTATTCAAATGAGAGGAGAGGTGATGTTAGGGGCAAAAGGTGGCCAGAAGACATGAGCAAAAGATGTCAGGTGACGTGTTAGAATGAATACAAAAGAGCATAGTAATACTATAGCCAATTATGGTCATGAATCTTCAATAGATCAAGGGCTCCTACATGCAAGGGAGGTCCCGTGCACGGGAGAATCCGTTTTCTCCAAAGGACATTGGCAATCGACGACTTCCCGACTGTCTACTACAACAAGTTGTGCCCGGCTCCGATGATGGAGGGGCGATGACGGCGGCGCGCCTTCGGCTCGCTTCGGTGCTTGTAGTCGTCGCTAGGTGGTCTACGGATCTGGATGTAATTTTTATTTCTGATGTTCGTTGTACTGCCATGATTGAAGATGAATAGATTGGAAGTTTTTTCCGCAAAAAAAAAATCGGCATCACTCGGTTCCTCAAAAAAAAAGACATTGGCATCACTTAGTTTGTCGGGAGAAGAAGGCGCGTGGTGTCCTGGCAAGCCCTACGCAGGACCTCGTAGGGATGGGCGACGATGAGGGTACTTTTTAGAGAGAAGGCATGCGTCCGACTTTATAAATAAAGCCACAAGATAGAGTATCAAAAGACATAACCAACCAGACCAATAGACGGAATGAGCCACAAACACGGACCCATCCAAAGTAAAACGGGGAACGATACATGGCACCCTAGCCAGGATACGGCACACAGGTCAGATAAAGTTTAAACGCCAAGCCATACTAGCCAAAAACAACGCAAAACCAACTAAGCATCATGCTCCTGTCTGCATAGAGAAGACGTCGAGGCCCAAACTTTAGATATCAGCAGATTCAGAGCATCCTGGTCCTCCGCCTTAGTCAATTATTTCCACTGCTGCAAGGGAGCACATGATTTAAATAAGTAGTCAACAGGTTTAGCAGGGAACACATGCTCAATGATAAACTTGTTCCTAGTCGTCCAAAGGGACCAGCAGACCGCTCTCAAACCAACCCAAAAGACCCTTTTGGTAGCACCTGTCAGAGAATTAGCGAGGGCCCGGAGCTCAGGGAAGGACGAGGGATCCCAGGAGACCTAGAGCCGCTCTCTAACACAGCTCCATATCAACTTAGCCAGGACACAGTGGAATATAACGTGATTCATATCCTCCAAGGCATCACAGAGGTTTCTAAAAAAAAGGCACCACAGAGGGCGCAAAACTTCGATCCCAAACCATTCCTTTTGCTAATTTGATCGGCCGCCACCGGCCTCAGTATCTTCCTTTTGCGAATTAACGAGGGTACTCATGTGTGTTTTTTATTTTTCCTCAGATTAGATGGTCATCGAGCTCGAGAAGTGAACGTCGCCGCCAGCCTCAGCATCTTCGACGAGGGCTCACTAGGACCAGGACAGCCAGAGGTGGAGACAACAAAGCTCGCTATAACGTTGTAACCAAAGGATAGGCGTGGTAAAGGGGGACGAGGCGTCGGGAGGAGCAGGGATGAAGCGCGGTGCTTGTTCGTCGTCCTCCGTAGTTAAAATAGATAAGTTAGTTGTAAAAAATTATCGACATCTGAGTTTTTTTAAACTAATTACTATTTTTGCGGGCTTATGCGGGACGCCAAATCGACTGACGCCCGATAATTTTTCGGGTAACGTGGGCTCTTTTCTTCACTCCTACCCCCTCCATCCTGAAATGTAAGACCTTTTTTTGATATTATGATAGTGTCAAAAAACATCTTACATTTTAGGACAGAGGGAGTATATTTTAAAAAAACACATGTGTATTTTTTCAGCCCTATGTTTTAAAAAATATACCTGTATTTGTTTTTGCTTGTGTCTTGGTTTTTGGTGAAGCAGATTGCTGCTTCTCTTGTTACAAACAAATCAGTAGGCGGCAGGTAAAAAAATCAGTAGGCGGCAATATCAATCATAAAAAATGCAGAACCCTTCTTCCCCTGTCAGGACTCCCGGTTCGCCAGCAGCTTCTTGGTTCCCACGTCACTGTCATCCGCTTCCGTTTCGAAGAGTTCGAACCGCTCGTCGCCGTCGCCACCCTCCTCGAGCAGCTCCATGTGCTGCAGCTCCGACCCGATGAGCGACTGCATCCGCGCGCGCTCCCTGTCCCGCGGGTACGTGCGGTACAGCAGCGAGTATATGAGCGCGCACACCGTCATTGGGATCGCGATGGCCGTGTACAGCGCCTTGGCCAGCGACGCCGCGTTCTCCCGGTCCCTCTCGGCGGTGGCCTTCCCTGCGCCGCCATCCGCCAGCCTGAACCCGTAGAGGTGCTGCGACAGGAAGCCCACGGCCGGTGGCGCGAACGATGCCAGGATCGACTCGAACGACCTATCGAGCGCGTAGATGCTCGTTCTTGATTTCACCGGCACGATCTCCGCGAAGATCGGGCTGCAGCAGTGCACACCAAGCAAAATGAAGTGAAGATTCTCTTTGTACTGGAGCAAATTCAGGGGGAATGTGCAGGTTTCATCCTCTACCTGTTTGTCGCGGCTGCATTCCAGGAGATGACGAGTCCCATGACGAAGAGGACGAGCCCGTGCGCGAGGCCGGTCGACGGGTCATCTGGGAGGCCAAGGAGCAGGATGCCGGCGAGAGGCACGGCCGAGCCGGCGCTGATCTGCGACAGCACGATCCTCCCGGCGTTCGGGTACCGCCGGGCGAGGGCGTCGCCCATCTTGCCGCCGAGGAGGCCGCCCAGGGACGTCGCGACGGCGAACATCGTCATGTAGACGGCGGTATCCCCGTGGCTGAACCCGATGAGCTCCAGCCACATGGACAGGAACGACATCGCCGACCACGGGAACGAGCCGCTCACGCCCTGCGCCACGAAGATCTGGAACGTCAGGATCTGGATCACTGACTTGGCCTCCCTGAGCAGCTCCCTGGCCTCGTCCCACGCGGACCGTTTCTCCACCGCCGACGCCACGTCCGTCCGGAAGTTGGGGTCGACGGCGAAGAACCACACGAGGGCGCCCACGACGACGCTGATGGCCGCCACGAGGTGGAACGCGAGGCGCCAGCCCTCGACCCCAAAGATGGTGGTCGGCGCCAGCAGCAGGGCGGAGAAGCCCCCGATGATGGACCCTATGCTGCTGGTCAGCTGCAGCCACCCGAAGGCCGTGCCGCGGTGGACGTCGTCGGTGGAGTCTGCCACCAGTGATTGGACCGCCGGTATGACGAGAGCTAGGCCGATGCCGTTCAGGCCTCTGGAAATCGCCACCTAGCAAGTTGGCGTGTAGCTCTCAGTTTCAAATCGGCAACGAGCTTCCCAAATCAGCTTGGATGATCACTCTCTCGGCGGAGATGCAATTACTGCTACTACAAGAAATTAAGATCACCGATGCTGAGATCTATGCGAGACAGCTGAGCTGACATAATTAGCCACCGGCTTTCTAGTTTGTAGTACGAGCACGACAGGAAGCGTGAACTGGCCGTGAAGTGCGAGCGGAGGTTGAGCGGTCGGGCTCACCTGGAGGAAGGTTTCGGAGATGGCGACGAGGAAGGTCGCGGCGGCCCAGAGGAACGCCCCCACGGCGATGACGTGGGCGCGGTTGTGGCGGGAAGCGGCGTACGCGGCCAGCGGGTAGCACGCGGCCTGCACGATGGAGCGGTAGAGGGTGAGCGCGCCGAGGCCCGTGGGCGTGGCGTGCAGGGCGGCTCCGACCTCCCGGTACACCGCTGGCAGCAGCGCCTCGTCGGCGCGCTCCATGATGGACGCCAGGTTCACCAGAACCAGCGTCCGCCGTTCCTCCCACGGCGCCACCGCCGGCCCCATCTCCGAGAGGGGCTCACCTCGCCAACCCGGTTGGTTCTCTGTCGTCTCCTCCTCTCGCCGAGTGCTCCTCAGCTCGGCCTCGCGATGGTCGCCATTTGTTGCGCCGGCGAAATGGGGTCTTTGTCCTCTTAGCGCTTAGCGGGGATTTTCTATTACGATCTGTCTGCCTGTTTGACTGCACGCTCTCTTCTCTTTCCGTGGCGTAACGTGGCGTATGGGTTGAGCCGTTGAGGCAATTGAGTGTTTTTTTGCATGGATGGGTTGAGGCAATTGAGTTGAAGCCATTGGTAAATGATAAACAGATTTGCTAATTCACATATAGATGAAAATTAGTTATGTCACATTTAGGTCCTCCACCACACGATCAAGACGCTGTAAATTTCGTGCAAATTGTTGATTGCTCCTTGGCGCATGGTTTTTCCGGGGGCTCCTATACGGCGCTTCTGGCGCCAGATTTTTTTTTGTAACGGCGCCAAATTGAGGAACTGGCGCACCAGGAGCTTCTCTTTGGCCAGCCCAATTAAACGAGCTGGGTGCTCCCTTCCTGCGCTCGCTCGATGTTCGCTCGTTTTACCATTTAAACATTGATATTTTCAAGAAAAAAACACATTCTTTTTTACAAAAATCGAAAAAGTTCGTGATTTAAAAAAATATTCATTGATTTTCAAAAAGTTCATCAAATTTAAAGGAAGTTCATCAATTTTAAAAAAAGTTCATCAAAAATTGAAGAAGTATTTGAATTCAAAATTGTTCATCATTTAAAAAAATCATTGATTAAAAAAATATTTTTTTATGAATTCAAAACTGTTCAGAGATTTTCTAAAAAAATCACTATTTTGAAAAAAAGTTCATTGATTTTGAGAAAAGAAGTTCATTAATTTTGAAAGAAAGATCACAAATTTGAAAAATGTTACAAAATCTGAAAATTAAATCCATTTATTTTGAAAAAATGTTCATCGGATATGAAAAAAAGATCACCGAATTAAAAAAATTCATCAGATTTGAAAAAAAATCATCAAATTGGAAAAGACTGGGATGTGTAATACAAACCTCAAAACTTCTGACGAGTCCCTTGAACACCTCGTGCATTCCGGTCTCTATGGACCAGAAGCCGCTCAACGCCATGTCGATAAGGGCACGATGTTCTTCGGCGATGGAGGAGCTCGTTAATGCTACCTCCATCTCCTTGGGCCAGTCCTTGTAGACCTGCCCTAGGGCAGGAGGGGTGGGCAGAACTACCTCGGATCCCACCACCGTTGTGGTAGGGTTGGGGCCTTCGGCTGCTGCAAAGGCACCGGAGTTGCTCGGGGTTGGGCTGCCATTTGGCCCAACCCTCCCTTCGGGACCTCGTGGACTTCTTTCGCTTGGCCCTGATTGGTCGAGGCCTCAACCTCGGCTGCAGGAACCTGTACACCGGCCCCTACAGTATCGACTAGAGGGGTCGGGTTTGACGTCTCCTCCCCAGCTCTTCGTGGGCAGGGGAGTCGCGACACGCTCGGTGGTGCCGCTGTCTGCCATGAAGGGCGAAGGGAGCCCGTCCGAGATGTCATCGCCTATATGGAGGCGTTGTGGACTGAGAGGATGCATGTTACAAGTTACGACTAAAAAAGCTTTCGAATTCAATTCAGAATCATTAAAATGTACCTCCGAGGTGTCGGTCTTGTCCTCTTCGGCTAGAGGAGATCGCCATCTGACTCGTCAGAAAGAGTGATCTTCTCTGGCGAGGCCTGCTGCCGGCAGGGCCGACCGAGGCCTTGCGTAGCCGATTGCGGACTCGGAGTGCGTGTCCTCCTCGAGGTGCGCGTCCACCTCTGTGTTCTCAGACGTCGTTCTCTCTCCTTTGGGGGAAGGAAGGCTCTCCTTCCCTCATGTTCTCCTTGGCCTCCTCCTCCTCCTCTTCCTTGTGGGTGGAGGAGGCGTGGGTCTCCTCAGATCGGGTCCATAATCGCCCACGTGGCCTTCTTCGAGCCAAACTTTGGGTTGTGGTTGAAGATGTTCGGCATCAAGCCGAAGTCCAGCGGCTCCGAACTTGCGGAGTGTGGGGGAGCCATGACCAGCACGAACTAGAAGGTTGATTGGTTCAAGGGAACCTTCATCGAATACATCAAAGAGTGGCAGCGTGAGTGGTTTTATATCACCGAGCCACTCGCCGATGGCCAGGCCGAAGTCCTGGCATTCTCGGTTGGCCCTCCGAAGAGGCTCGCCACCTGGAGGAGGAAGAAGATCAAGCTGGTGGATGTGGTTGATGCCATGCTCCACCGCCGCATCTTGCCACTCCAGCTTCGGGCGGGTCCGATGTGGGCATTCAAGCCCGAGGACGCGGTCCCCATGAAACACTTCTTCTGCGCCTCCCTGGCCGGGATGTGGACGACGCTATTCAAGCCATCCCAAAATGAATTCCGCCCAGAGGGGAGGGAAAGCAGCTCCAAAGCTGTGCACGACGCCTCCGAGGTAATTACAACCTGCAGCTTTATATTCTGCATTCTTTTTTATCTTGTAGATATTTCTTATCAGAATGATCGAATCCTACTTTCTTTTCACAAAAGTGGATCCTCAAGGCACAACAAATGTTGTGTTTGGTGCCGCTACCTGAGGAGGTGAGGTCTCCTCAACTCACGACCCTCTTGGCCAACGAGCGTGCGTGGTGCAGCCCAAGGAGCTGAAGCGCTCGAAGGGTAAAAGCACCCTCGCACCCGGGATTCCCCCAATCGAAGGGGGAAAGCGACCCCATGTTCTCCTCAAACGCAGCAAATTTAACATTTTGTTGTAGTTGTGCCACCTCTAAGGGGTTCCCCAATCTATGCCCTTCCTCCTCCAGGAGGCAAGCCTCTTCGGAGGGCCAACCGAGAAGGCCGGGACTTCCGCCGGGCCATCTGCCAGTGGCTCAGTGATATAAAACCACCCGCACTGCCACTCTTTCATGGTTTCAATGAATGTTCTGAAGGAAATATGCCCTAGAGGCAATAATAAAGTGATTATTTATTTCCTTACATATCATGATAAAAGTTTATTATTCATGCTAGAATTGTATTAACCGGAAACATAATACATGTGTGAATACATAGACAAACAGAGTGTCACTAGTATACCTCTACTTGACTAGCTCATTAATCAAAGATGGTTATGTTTCCAAACCATGAACAAAGAGTTGTTATTTGATTAACGAGATCACATCATTAGTTGAATGATCTGATTGACATGACCCATTCCATTAGCATAGCACCCGATCGTTTAGTATGTTGCTATTGCTTTTATCCATGACTTATACATGTTCCTTTAACTATGAGATTATGCAACTCCCGTTTACCGTAGGAACACTTTGTGTGCTACCAAACATCACAACGTAACTGGGTGATTATAAAGGTGCTCTACAGGTGTCTCCAAAGGTACATATTGGGTTGGCGTATTTCGAGATTAGGATTTGTCACTCCGATTGTCGGAGAGGTAACTCTGGGCCCTCTCGGTAATACACATCACTTAAAGCCTTGCAAGCATTGCAACCAATGAGTTAGTTGCGGGATGATGTATTACGGAACGAGTAAAGAGACTTGCAGGTAACGAGATTGAACTAGGTATTGGATACCGACGGTTGAATCTCGGGCAAGTAACATACCGATGGACAAAGGGAACAACGTATGTTGTTATGTGGTCTGACCGATAAAGATCTTCGTAGAATATGTAGGAGCCAATATGGGCATCCAGGTCCCGCTATTGGTTATTGACCGGAGACGTGTATCGGTCATGTCTACATTGTTCTCGAACCGTAGGGTCCGCACGCTTAAGGTTTCGATGACAGTTATATTATGAGTTTATGAGTTTTGATGCACCGAAGGAGTTCGGAGTCCCGGATGAGATCGGGGACATGACGAGGAGTCTCGAAATGGTCGAGACGTAAAGATCGATATATTGGACGACTATATTCGGACATCGGAAAGGTTCTGAGTGATCCGGGTATTTTCGGGAGTATCGGGGAGTTACGGGATTACGGGAGAAGTAATGGGCCTTGATGGGCTTTAGTGGGAAGAGGAAAAAGGCTGCTGCGCCCCCCTTCCCTCTGGTCCGAATTGGACTAGGGAAAAGAGGGCCGGCCACCTTTCCTTCTCCTCCTATTCCTTTTCCCTTCCTCCCCTCTTGGTGGACTCCTACTAGGACTTGGAGACCTAGTAGGACTCCACACCCTGGCGCGCCAAACCCTAGGCCGGCCACCCCCTCCCTTGCTCCTTTATATACAGGGGCAGGGGGCACCCCATGACACACAATTGATCATTGAGATCTTTCCTTAGCTGTGTGCGGTGCCCCCTTCCACCAAATTCCACCTCGGTCATATTGTAGCGGTGCTTAGGCAAAGCCCTGCGACAGTAGAACATCAAGATCGTCACCACGCCGTCGTGCAGACGGAACTCTTCCTCGACGCTTTGCTGGATCGGAGCCCGGGGATCGTCATCGAGCTGAACGTGTGCCAAGAACTCGGAGGTGCCGGAGTAACGGTGCTGTGATCGGTTGGATCGTGAGGAGAACGTACGACTACTTCCTCTACGTTGTGTCAACGCTTCCGCTTCGGTCTACAAGGGTACGTAGACAACACTCTCCCCTCTCGTTGCTATGCATCACCATGATCTTGCGTGTGCGTAGGAAATTTTTTGAAATTACTACGTTCCCCAACAGTGGTATCAGAGCCAGGTTTTTATGGTTTGATGTTATTTGCACGAGTAGAACACAAGTGAGTTGTGGACGATATAAGTCATACTGCCTACCAGCATGTCATACTTTGGTTCAGCGGTATTGTTGGACGAGACGATCCGGACCAACCTTACGCGTACGCTTACGCGAGACCGGTTCCCTCGACGTGCTTTGCGCATAGATGGCTTGCGGAAGACTGTCTCTCCAACTTTAGTTGAACCGAGTGTGGCTACGCCCGGTCCTTGAGAAGGTTAAAACGGAGTCTATTTGACAAACTATCGTTGTGGTTTTGATGCGTAGATAAGATGAGTTCTTGCTTAAGCCCGTAGCAGCCACGTAAAACTTGCAACAACAAAGTAGAGGATGTCTAACTTGTTTTTGCAGGGCATGTTGTGATGTGATATGGTCAAGACATGATGCTAAATTTTATTGTATGAGATGATCATGTTTTGTAACCGAGTTATCGGCAACTGGCAGGAGCCATATGGTTGTCGCTTTATTGTATGCAATGCAATCGCGATGTAATGCTTTACTTTATTACTAAGCGGTAGTGATAGTCGTGGAAGCATAAGATTGGCGAGACGACAACGATGCTGCGATGAAGATCAAGGTGTCGCGCCGGTGACGATGGTGATCATGACGGTGCTTCGAAGATGGAGATCACAAGCACGAGATGATGATGGCCATATCATATCACTTATATTGATTGCATGTGATGTTTATCCTTTTATGCATCTTATCTTGCTTTGATTGACGGTAGCATTATAAGATGATCTCTCACTAAATTATCAAGAAGTGTTCTCCCTGAGTATGCACCGTTGCGAAAGTTCTTCGTGCTGAGACACCACGTGATGATCGGGTGTGATAGGCTCTACGTTCAAATACAACGGGTGCAAAACAGTTGCACACGCGGAATACTCAGGTTTAACTTGACGAGCCTAGCATATAACAGATATGGCCTCGGAACACAGAGACCGAAAGGTCGAGCGTGAATCATATAGTAGATATGATCAACATAAGATGTTCACCATTGAAACTACTCCATCTCACGTGATGATCGGACATGGTTTAGTTGATTTGGATCACGTGATCACTTAGAGGATTAGAGGGATGTCTATCTAAGTGGGAGTTCTTAAGTAATATGATTAATTGAACTTAAATTTATCATGAACTTAGTCCTGGTAGTATTAGCATATCTATGTTGTAGATCAATAGCTCGCGTTGTTGCTTCCCTGTGTTTATTTTGATATGTTCCTAGAGAAAATTGTGTTGAAAAATGTTAGTAGCAATGATGCGGATTGGATCCGTGATCTGAGGTTTATCCTCATTGCTGCACAGAAGAATTATGTCCTTGATGCACCGCTAGGTGACGGACCTATTGCAGGAGCAGATGCAGACATTATGAACGTTTTGCTAGCTCAATATGATGACTACTTAATAGTTTAGTGCACCATGCTTAACTGCTTAGAATCGGGACTTCAAAAACGTTTTGAACGTCATGGAGCATATGAGATGTTCTAGGAGTTGAAGTTAATATTTCAAGCAAATACCCGAGTTGAGAGATATGAAGTCTCCAACAAGTTCTATAGCTAAAAGTTGGAGGAGAATCGCTCAACTAGTGAGCATGTGCTCAGATTGTCTGGGTACTACAATCGCTTGAATCAAGTGGGAGTTAATCTTCCAGATAAGATAGTGATTGACAGAATTCTCTAGTCACCATCACCAAGTTAGTAGAACTTCGTGATGAACTATAATATGCAAGGGATAACGGAAAATATTCCCAAGCTCTTCGCGATACTAAAATCAGCGAAGGTAGAAATCAAAGAAAAACATCAAGTGTTGATGATTGACAAGATCACTAGTTTCAAGAAAAGGGCAAAAGGAAAGAAGGGGAACTTCAAGAAAGAACGGCAAGCAAGTTGCTGCTCAAGTGAAAAAGCCCAAGTCTGGTCCTAAGCCTGAGACTAAGTGCTTCTACTGCAAAGGGACTGGTCACTGGAAGCGGAACTACCCCAAGTGATTGGCGGATAAGAAGGATGGCAAAGTGAACATAAGTATATTTGATATACATGTTATTGATGTGTACTTTACTAGTGTTCATAGCAACCCCTCAGTATTTGGTACTAGTTCAAGTTGCTAAGATTAGTAACTCGAAACGGGAGTTGCAGAATGAACAAAAACTAGTTAAAGGGCAAGGTGACGATGTGTGTTGGAAGTGGTTCCAAGATTGATATGATCATCATCACACACTCCCTATACTTTCGGGATAAGTGTTGAAACTAAATAAGTGTTATTTGGTGTTTGCGTTGAGCATGAATATGATTTGATCATGTTAATTGCAATACGGTTATTCATTTAAGTAAGATACTAAATTGTTGTTCTGTTTACATGAATAAAACCTTCTATGGTCATACACACCAATGAAAATAGTTCATTGGATCTCGATCGCAGTGATACACATATTCATAATATTGAAACCAAAAGATGCGAAGTTAATGATGATAGTGCAACCTATTTGTGGCACTGCCGTTTAGGTCATATTGGTGTAAAGCGCATGAAGAAACTCCATGCGGATGGGATTTTGGAATCACTTGATTATGAATCACTTGATGCTTGCGAACCATGCCTCTTGGGCAAGATGACTAAAACGCCATTCTCCGGAACAATGGAGCAAGCAACAGATTTGTTGGAAATCATACATACTG
This sequence comes from Aegilops umbellulata, assembly GCA_032464435.1. Taxonomy (NCBI): domain Eukaryota; kingdom Viridiplantae; phylum Streptophyta; class Magnoliopsida; order Poales; family Poaceae; genus Aegilops; species Aegilops umbellulata. The sequence goes on along the minus strand of CP136058.1, from coordinate 346,025,405 downwards.
ATGTATGTGGTCCGATGAATATTAAGGCTCGCGACAAGTATCATTATTTTCAGAACTTCACAGATGATTTAAGCAGATATGGGTATATCTACTTAATGAAACATAAGTATGAAACGTTTGAAAAGTTCAAAGAATTTCAGAGTGAAGTGGATAATCATCGTAACAAGAAAATAAAAAATTTCTACGATATGATCGCAGAGGTAAAATATTTGAGTTACGAGTTTTGGCCTTCAGTTAAAACCGTGTGAAATAGTTTCACAAATTCATGCCACCTGGAACACCACAACATAATGGTGTGTCCGAACGTCATAACCGTACTTTATTGGATATAGTAGAATCTATGATGTTTCTTACCGATTTACCAATATCGTTTTGGGATCATGCATTAGAGATAGTTGCATTCACGTTAAAAGGGGCACCATCTAAGTCCGTTGAGACGACACAATATGAACTGTGGTTTAGCAAGAAACCAAAGTTGTCATTTCTTAAAGTTTGGAGCTGCGATGCTTATGTGAAAAAGCTTCAACCTAATAAGCTCGAACCCAAATCGGAGAAATGTGTCTTCATAGGATATCCAAAGGAAACTGTTGGATACACCTTCTATCACAGATCCGAAGGCAAGACTTTTTGTTGCTAAGTTCGGAAACTTTCTAGAGAAAGAGTTTCTTTCGAAAGAAGTGAGTGGGAGGAAAGTAGAACTTGATAAGGTAATTGTACCTTCTCCCTTATTGGAAAGTAGTTCATCACAGAAATCTGTTCCTGTGACTACTACATCAATTAGTGAGGAAGCTAATGATGATGATCATGTAACTTCAGATCAAAGTTACTACAGAATCTCGTAAGTAAACCAGAGTGAGATCCGCACCAGAGTGGTACGGTAATCCTGTTTTGGAAGTCATGTTACTAGACCATGATGAACTTGCGAACTATGAGGAAGCGATGATGAGCCCAGATTCCGCGAAATGGTTAGAGGCCATGAAATCTGAGATATGATCCATGTATGAGAACAAAGTATGGACTTTGATGGATTTACCCGATGATCGGCAAGCCAAAGAAAATAAATGGATCTTGAAGAGGAAGACGGACACTGATAGTAGTGTTACTATCTACAAAGCTAGAATTGTCGCAAAAGGTTTTCGACAAGTTCAAGGTGTTGACTATGATGAGAGTTTCTCACTCGTATCTATGCTTAAGTCTGTCCGAATCATGTTAGCAATTGCCGCATTTTATGAAATCCGGCAAATGGATAAACAAAACTGCATTCCTTAATGGATTTATTAAAGAAGAGTTGTATACGATGCAACTAGAAAGTTTTGTCGATCCTGAAGGTGTTAACAAAATATGCAAGCTCCAGCGATCCATCTATGGACTGGTGCAAGCATCTCGGAGTTGGAATATACGCTTTGATAAGTTGATCAAAGCATATAGTTTTATACAGACTTGCGGTGAAGCCTGTATTTACAAGAAAGTGAGTGGGAGCACTACAGCATTTCTGATAAGTATATGTAAATGACATATTATTGATCGGAAATAATGTAGAATTATTCTGTAAAGCATAAAGGAGTATTTGAAAGGAGTTTTTCGAAGAAGGACCTCGGTGAAGCTGCTTACATATTGAGCATCAAGATCTATAGAGATAGATCAAGACGCTTGATTAGTTTTTCAATAAGTACATACCTTGAAAAGATTTTGAAGTAGTTCAAAATGGAACAGTCAAAGAAAGAGTTCTTGCCTGTATTACAAGGTGTGAAATTGAGTAAGACTCAAAGCCCGACCACGGCAGAAGATAGAAAGAGAATGAAAGTCATTCCCTATGCTTTGGCCATAGGTTCTATAAAGTATGTCATGCTGTGTACCAGACCTATTGTATACCCTACCCTGAGATTGGCACGGGAGTACAATAGTGATCTAGGAGTAGATCACTGGACAAGCGGTCAAAATTATCCTTAGTGGAATAAGGATATGTTTCTCGATTATGGATGTGACAAAAAGGTTCGTCGTAAAAGGTTACGTCGATGCAAGTTTTGACACTAATCTAGATGACTCTAAGTCTCAATCTAGATACATATTGAAAGTGGGAGCAATTAGCTAAAGTAGCTCCGTGCAGAGCATTGTAGACATAGAAAATTGCAAAATACATAACGGATCTGAATGTGGCAGACCCGTTGACTAAACTTCTCTCACAAGCAAAACATGATCACACCGTAGTACTCTTTGGGTGTTAATCACATAGCGATGTGAACTAGATTACTGAATCTAGTAAACCCTTTGGGTGTTGGTCACATATCGATGTGAACTATTGCTGATAAATCACATGGCGATGTGAACTAGATTATTGACTCTAGTGCAAGTGGGAGACTGAAGGAAATATGCCCTAGAGGCAATAATAAAGTGATTATTTATTTCCTTACATATCATGATAAAAGTTTATTATTCATGCTAGAATTGTATTAACCGGAAACATAATACATGTGTGAATACATAGACAAACAGAGTGTCACTAGTATACCTCTACTTGACTAGCTCATTAATCAAAGATGGTTATGTTTCCTAACCATGAAGAAAGAGTTGTTATTTGATTAACGAGATCACATCATTAGTTGAATGATCTGATTGACATGACCCATTCCATTAGCATAGCACCCGATCGTTTAGTATGTTGCTATTGCTTTTATCCATGACTTATACATGTTCCTTTAACTATGAGATTATGCAACTCCCGTTTACCGTAGGAACACTTTGTGTGCTACCAAACGTCACAACGTAACTGGGTGATTATAAAGGTGCTCTAGAGGTGTCTCCAAAGGTACATATTGGGTTGGCGTATTTCGAGATTAGGATTTGTCACTCCGATTGTCGGAGAGGTAACTCTGGGCCCTCTCGGTAATACACATCACTTAAAGCCTTGCAAGCATTGCAACCAATGAGTTAGTTGCGGGATGATGTATTACGGAACGAGTAAAGAGACTTGCCAGTAACGAGATTGAACTAGGTATTGGATACCGACGGTCGAATCTCGGGCAAGTAACATACCGATGGACAAAGGGAACAACGTATGTTGTTATGCGGTCTGACCGATAAAGATCTTCGTAGAATATGTAGGAGCCAATATGGGCATCCAGGTCCCGCTATTGGTTATTGACCGGAGACGTGTCTCGGTCATGTCTACATTGTTCTCGAACCGTAGGGTCCGCACGCTTAAGGTTTCGATGACAGTTATATTATGAGTTTATGAGTTTTGATGTACCGAAGGAGTTCGGAGTCCCGGATGAGATCGGGGACATGACGAGGAGTCTCGAAATGGTCGAGATGTAAAGATCGATATATTGGACGACTATATTCGGACATCGGAAAGGTTCTGAGTGATCCGGGTATTTTCGGGAGTATCGGGGAGTTACGGGATTACGGGAGAAGTAATGGGCCTTGATGGGCTTTAGTGGGAAGAGGAAAAAGGCTGCTGCGCCCCCCTTCCCTCTGGTCCGAATTGGACTAGGGAAAAGGGGGCCGGCCACCTTTCCTTCTCCTCCTATTCCTTTTCCCTTCCTCCCCTCTTGGTGGACTCCTACTAGGACTTGGAGACCTAGTAGGACTCCACACCCTGGCGCGCCAAACCCTAGGCCGGCCACCCCCTCCCTTGCTCCTTTATATACAGGGGCAGGGGGCACCCCATGACACACAATTGATCATTGAGAGCTTTCCTTAGCCGTGTGCGGTGCCCCCTTCCACCAAATTCCACCTCGGTCATATCGTTGCAGTGCTTAGGCGAAGCCCTGCGCCGGTAACACATCAAGATCGTCACCACGCCGTCGTGCTGACGGAACTCTTCCTCGACGCTTTGCTGGATCGGAGCCCGGGGATCGTCATCGAGCTGAACGTGTGCCAAGAACTCGGAGGTGCCGGAGTAACGGTGCTGTGATCGGTTGGATCGCGAGGAGAACGTACGACTACTTCCTCTACGTTGTGTCAACGCTTCCGCTTCGGTCTACGAGGGTACGTAGACAACACTCTCCCCTCTCGTTGCTATGCATCACCATGATCTTGCGTGTGCGTAGGAAATTTTTTGAAATTACTACGTTCCCCAACATGTTCCCTTGAACAAGTCGACCTTCTGGTACTTGCTGATCATGCCCCCCCACACACACTTTGTGCGTTCGGGGCCGTTGGACTTCGGCTTGATGCCGAATGTCTTCAGCGACAACCCGAAGTGTGGCTTGACACAGAGGAAGGCCTCGTAGGCGATTATGAACGACGCGAGGTGGAGGATTGAGTTCGGAGCCAGATGATGGAAGTTGAGCTCGTAGTAGAAAAGGATCGTGCACACGAAGGGTGCAGCGAGAACCCTAGACCTCGGACGAGGTGGGGAACAAAGACGACCCTCTCCCCTAGCTTGGGAGTGGGTACTGGCTGGTCTGGCTCCGGCGGCTAGGTGGCGATGTTGCCGGAGATGTACCCTGCGCTCCACAGCTCCAGGATCATGCCGTCCACGATGGAGGAGCCGGTTCAGTGCCCCTTCAGGGTGGCTTAGGCCATTGCTGGGCGATGGAAGCTATAGGTGCTAAGGGGGATGACTAGATTCGGAGTTGGGTCTGGGCACTGGAACTCGAGGGGTAGTATGCAAGGGGGAATGAAGGCGTGAAAATTGTTACTGCTTTCCCTTTGCTCTTATAAGCCTATGAATGGCCAAGAGCCCCCCTGTCGCGCCGTAGAAATTGCCACGATCCAAAAAAGATGCCATTATGCACATGGGAGGAAGCAAAATCTTGATGACATCCCTTAAAAACGGGCATGATCTCTGCTTCAACGGGGCATGCCAATGAGAAGATCACCTCGGTCCACGATTCGAACAACAGTAACAGACCCGCTGATACGTCTCCAACATATCTATAGTTTTTTATTGTTCCATGCTATTATATTATCTATCTTGGATGTTTAATGGGCTTTAATATGCTCTTTTATATTATATTTGGGACTAACCTATTAACCAGAGGCCCAGTGCCAGTTTCTGTTTTTTTCCTATTTTAGAGTTTTGCAGAAAAGGAATACCAAACGGAATGAAACCTTCGCGATGATCTTTCTTGGACCAAAAGCAAACCAGAAGACTTGGAGTTGAAGTCTGGAACTCCGCGAGGCGGCCACCAGGCAGGAGGGCGAGCCCCCCACCCTCATGGGCCCCACGGAGCTCCACCGACGTACTTCTTTCACCTATATATACCCTTATACCCTAAAAACATCAGGTGGAGCCACGAAACCACTTTTCCACCGCCGCAACCTTCTGTACTCATGAGATCCCATCTTGGGGCCTTTTCTGCCGATCTGCCGGAGGGGGAATCAATCACGGAGGGCATCTACATCAAACACCATTGCCTCTTCGATGCAATGTGAGTAGTTTACCACAAACCTTCGGGTCCAAAGTTATTAGCTAGATGGCTTCTTCTCTCTCTTTTATTCTCAGTACAAAGTTCTCCTCGATGTTCTTGGAGATCTATTTGATGTAATACTCTTTTGCAGTGTGTTTGCCGAGACCCGATGAATTGTGGATTTATGAACAAGATTATCTATGATTATTATTTGGTTCTTCTCTGAATTCTTATATGCATGATTTGATATCTTTGCAAGTCTCTTCGAATTATCGGTTTAGTTTGGCCTACTAGATTGATCTTTCTTGCAATGGGAGAAGTGCTTAGCTTTTGGTTCAATCTTGCGGTGTCCTTTCCCAGTGATAGTAGGGGCAGCAAGGCACGTATTGTATTGTTGCCATCGAGGATAAAAAGATGGGGTTTATATCATATTGCTTGAGTTTATCCCTGTACATCATGTCATCTTGCTTAATGCATTACTCTGTTCTTATGAACTTAATACTCTAGATGCATGCTGGATAGCGGTCGATGTGTGGAGTAATAGTAGTAGATACAGAGTCGTTTCGGTCTACTTGACACGGACGTGATGCCTATATTCATGATCATTGCCTTAGATATTCTCATAACTATGCGCTTTTCTATCAATTGCTCGGCAGTAATTTGTTCACCCACCGTAATACATGCTATCTTGAGAGAAGCCACTAGTGAAACTTGTGGCCCCCGGGTCTCTTTCTTATTATATTGCATCTCTTTTATTTACATCGCATCTCGTTTACTATTTTGCAATCTTTACTTTCCAATCTATACAACAAAATAACCAAAAATATTTACCTTACTATCTTTATTAGATCTCACTTTTGCGAGTGACCGTGAAGGGATTGACAACCCCTTTATCGCGTTGGTTGCAAGGTTCTTGATTGTTTGTGCAGGTACTAGGTGACTTGTGCGTTGTCTCCTACTGGATTGATACCTTGATTCTCAAAATTTGAGGGAAATACTTACGCTACTTTGCTGCAACACCCTTTCCTCTTCAAGGGAAAACCAACGCATGCTCAAGAGGTAGCAATAAGGACTTCTGGCGCTGTTGCCGGGGAGATCTACGCCAAGTCAAGACATACCAAGTACCCATCATAAACTCTTCTCCCTCGGATTACATTATTTGTCATTAGCCTCTCGTTTTCCTCTCCCCCACTTCCAAAATGATTTTCGAAAACCTTTGCCTTTTCTTGGCCCTCCTTCCGTTCGATCTTGTGTTACCATGTGCCTTCTTTTTGCTTGCGTCTTCGCTTGCTAAAAGTTTATGGATCCTCATCCCCTTGCTAATCTTTTTAAGAGATCCAATTATGATGAACCAATTTCTAGTGATTTGAGGCTATTTTTTTAAATAATACATTTCTTTTATTAATTTGCAAAAAAAATTATGCTGAAAAAATAATTTTCAAAAATAATACACCGACGGCCCGCAGCAGGCCGACTGGGCCTAGTCGGCCCGCAGAAGGCCGAGTGGGCGCAGTCGGCCAGTAGCCGATCGACAGCTGGACCGCCTGCCGCGTGTAGGCCTCGCATTGGGCTGGCCACGTCGCAAGGGGGAGGGAGGGAGATGTCGGCGTGGGCGCGCCCCTGTCAGCCTACTACAGGCCGATCGGCCTGCTGCTGGCTGACAAGGTGTGGCCCCACCTCGCGCGCGGCTGGCCCGGCTCCCTGCGGCCTTATCCTCACTTTCCTCCACACTCCACGCGGGAGCTTCTGTTCTTCTTCTGTTCTTTCCTTCTCCTCTCTCGATACGAAAATGCCTCCAATTTCTACGCCTAAATGAGCCGGTTTTTTGTGGTTTTGGCACCGTGAATCCATTCAACTTAGTTAGGGCAACCAAAATAGGTCTCGATCTACTGATGGGGTAGCTCGTGGTGGTCGTGGTGAGAATTTTGGTGTAGGTGGTGGTGGTGCAGTTGGGGCAGTTTGGTGGAGGTGAAGCTCTGCCAGGTTGGTGGCCACCGTTCGTCGTTCTTCGTTCGCACGCACGCTTCAAGGGTATATTTCAACAAACATTTTATTTTTCGTAGGTATTTGTTAATATGTTTCGATGTGGAATGAATTACGTGTGCGATTATTGTTATTTGCCCCGGTAGTATACGTAAATATATTTAGATGTCAACTAATTAGTTGTGTAAAAATGTGTAGTTGCTTCGGTAATATTCCGTACTATATGTGGATGTCAAGTATTTAGGAGTGTCAGTATTTGTGGTAGCTCCGAAAAAAAGGTCCATAATATAGGCAATCCAGTCAAATATATTAATCTGTCAATATTTGTAGTTGCTCCGGCAAATATTCGTAATATACTTGTAGGTGTGTGAATTGTATTAGTTGCTCCGTTAATATTCTGTAATATATAGCTAGCTAATATATAGACATGTCTAACATTTGTTAGTGGGGGTATATTAAGTTGTTGCTTAATACTTGTATTTCGTCGTTGAAAAAAAAATAGGTGAGCCGAGATGTCCGATGTAGTGAAGTTCAGATTTTACTATGGTCCTGGTACTATCCAAACAATTGAGATGGGGGCAAATCTGAGTGAATTTACTCACATAGAGGTGCCAATGAGCGCACCTCAAACATGGTTGTCAGTCAGTTGAAAGAATGGATTGCGACAAGTTTAGGTCTTGATACTGAAACACACACCGTCGGTGTTCATGCATTGTGGACACGGTCAAGTTTAATAATTTACTTTTATTTGAGGCCAATAGAGGGAGACTCCGATTGGGTGCGGTGGTTACAAGGTTGTGAACGAAGGGGATGCAATCCTGTTGCTTTAGTGCTTCCCATCGTGAAGAAGTTCGCTGGACATGAAGGCGAGGGTGGCTACGATCCTGGTCATAGCAGTGTAGGGAGGCAGTTATCTATGTCAAATGCTGGAGATGATGGTTAAGAGCAAGGACAGAGCAGTCAGGTAGAAGGAGGAAATGCTTATGGTTATGAACCAGGGCAGAGTAGTCAGGTAGAAGGAGGAAATGCCGATGGTGATTACAATGGCGAGGTGGACGCTGACGAGGTAGATGCGCACATGTAGGACCAGATGGAAGAAGAAGACACCGATGTTGAAAGGGGTCACGCCGATGATTCTGACGAGTCAGATGAAGAAGAAAATGCAGAGGAGGTCCCGAATCCTGCATCATGAAATCATGACTTCTCACTTGCAATGACCGTGAATGATGGACATGATTCAGCCTGGCAATATCACCAGAACAATATTGCGACGGGTGCTATGTATCCGAACAAGCAAGCCCTGAAGGATGCAATAATTAATTGGGCAATGTCCACGCAAAGGGTTTTCACAGCTCAGGTGTCCAGTCAGAAATTCCTGACAATGGTATGCAAGAACACATATTGTCCCGCCAGGGTGCACGACTTTCTCCCTAAGTATGGCACAAGTTGGGTGATAAGTGACTTAGTTAATCACACTTGTCTTATTCCCAGCATCCCTCAAGATCATGCGAACCTTTCATCGACGCTTATTTCTCGGTTGTTTTACGATGAGATAGTGTAGGGCAAAGCTATGGAAGTGAAAGCAGTCTAGACAAAAGTCTTCACCAGGTTCAAGTACAGAATTTCTTATGGCAAGGCTTGGAGGGCTAAGCATGCAGCGCTTGAGAGGAGATTTGGTTCTTATTTTGATGCATATGAATCAGTTGTCCATCTCCTCCACACCCTGTAGCAGCGGAATGCATGCACCTATATCGATATCCAAGACATGTTCATGCCAGAGTTCCCAACTGTCAGGGTGATGCATTGTCTCTTCTTCTCTTTTGGTGTATGCATCGAAGCTTTCAGGCATTGCCGACCGGTGATATGTGTTGACGGTACTTTTCTCACAAGCAAGTACAAGGGTCAGATCCTGATAGCCATAGGTCAAGACGGCCAAAATCAAGTCGCCCCACTCGCATTTGCTTTTGTGGAGAGTGAGAACACTGAAAGTTGGACATGGTTCTTCAGGCAGTTGAAAATATCAGTTGTGAAGGAGAAGCCCAATGTGTGCATCCTTCATGACAGGCGTGCAGGTATACTCAGTGCGATAAGGACACTGACAATCCCAGGCCGTGAGGAACAAGTTCCATGGCAGGACTTGCAGAGCCGTTGGTGCATGCGCCATCTGGGGGCTAATTTCTTCTCGCAGTTTAGAAATAAGAACCTGATGAATTTGTTCAAAAAACTCTGCAAGCAGAACCAGTTATGGAAGTATAATTTGATACACGACAGACTTAATTTGTGCACGCAGAGACACGTGAGGGACAGGAAACCTGCAAGAGATGCAGCGGTGAGGGCACATGTTGAAGCAGTAGTTGCACAGTTGGCAACAGGAACATCGGCCGTGGAGGAGGAGCCTGTTGGGCTATGTGACCTGCCAGACTTTGACCCACCTGGTACTAGGAGAAGGCTTTGGAGGTCGATTAAAACCTTCCAGCAATGGATAGAGCATGAGCCTCTCGAGAGGTGGTCTTTGCTACATGACACACATGGAGCAAGGTACGGTGTCATGACAACGAACCTCGTGGAAACATACAACTTTGTCCTCAGAGGAAACCGGGCATTGCCACTTACAGCCATCGTTGAGGGTATTTTCTATGGCACTGTCAAGTATTTCAGAGATAGACGTCAAAAAGCAGAGCAGCATATCTTGAACAACCCGAATACACGTTACTATGAAAGAGTCACGAAGTACATGGACAACAAGATGCAAAAAGCTAGGTCACACACTGTAGTCGCCATCGGTAATCAAGAAAGAAGGTTTGAGGTCCGCTTAAGCAACAACAAATTCGGATGTGCAAATGAGTTGAGGACGCATGAGGTGAAAATTGGTAATGAAGCCTGGCCAACATGTGAGTGCACATGCAACAAACCGAAGTTGCTTCATGATAATCCCCAAGTGCAGGGAATCATCATAGCAATTCCCAAAGGTGGAAGTGATAAGTATAGAGTGTCGAACCCACAAGGAGCTAAAGGTAAGATCAATATTCTCTCAAGTCCTATCTGCCATTGATACGACTCTATGTACACCGAACATTTGGTTCCAACTAGAAACGAGAAATAAAACTACGTTGTGGGTATGAAGAGGATAACTTTGCATGATATCGGAGAGCTAAAATATAAAAGTAGGTGCTGTTATCATAAAGTTAGAATATATTACTAAATATTACAAATAGCGAGTGTGGAATAATGATGGGTCGGTGTGCGGAATTATCCTAGGCAATTGTTAACAAGACCGGTAGTCGTCATTGCAATTTTATATGAGGGAGAGGCATAAGCTAACATACTTTCTCTTCTTGGATCATATGCACTTATGATTGGAACACTAGCAAGCATCCGCAACTACTAAAGATCATTAAGGTAAAACCCAACCATAGCATTAAAGCATCAAGTCCCCTTTATCCCATACGCCACAACCCCCTTACTCGGGTTTATGCTTCTGTCACTCAAGCAACCCACTATAAGCGAATCATGAACGTATTGCAACACCCTACAGCGGGAATCCCTCACGCTTGCGCGACACGGAGGGCACACTAGGACAGCACCAAAATAAAACATACAACTCATACCAATCTAGATCATCAATCAACCCAAAGACGAAGGATATCTACTCAAAACATCATAGGATGGCAACACATCATTGGATCATAATATGTGGCATAAAGCACCATGTTCAAGTAGCGATTACAGCAGGGTGCGGGAGAGTGGACCGCGTAAAAGAGATGAGGATGGTGATGATGATGGTGATGTTGATGAAGACGATCACCGCGGCGATGATTCCCCTCCCGACGGCACTCCGGTGCCACCGAGAGAGAGGAGGAGAGGTTCTCCCCCTTGTGCTTCCTCTTCCATGGCCTCCCCCCTAGATGGGGAGAGGTTCTCCCTCTGGTCCTTGGCCTTCATGGCGATGATGGCCCCTCCGGGATCCTCCTCCATGGCCTCCGGTGATGATGACCCCCTCCGGCAGGGTGCCAGAGAGGGCCTAGATTGATTTCTCGTGGATACAGAGGCTTGCGGCGGCAGAACTTCTGATCTAGGTTATTTTCTAGGGGTTTCTGTATTTATATGAATTTTTGGCGTTGGTTTCACGTCAGGGGGGTCTCCGAGCCGTCCACAAGGCAGGGGCCCACGCCCAGGGGGGTGGGTGCGCCCCCACCCTCGTGGACAGCCCGTGACTCTTCTTGCCCAACTATTTTACTCCAGGGGCTTCCTTTGGTCCATAAAAATCATCAAAATTGGCACGTCAATTGGACTCCGTTTGGTATTCATTTTCTGTAAAACTCAAAAACAAGGAAAAACAGAAACTGGCACTGGGCTCTAGGTTAATAGGTTAGTCCCAAAAATCATATAAAATATCATATAAATGCATATAAAACATCTTAGATGGATAATATAATAGCATGAATACTTCATAAATTATAGATACATTGGAGACATATCAGTTATCCCCAAGCTTAATTCTTGCTCGTCCTCGAGTAGGTAAATGATAAAAGAAATAATTTATGAAGTGTAAATGCTAGCAGGTGCAAAAGTTTGATCAATGATAGTTCCAATCACTTTTTCTAGCATCATTATATATCATAACAATATCTCAACTCATAAAACTTCTCATGATCAAGTAACAAGCTATTCACATGTCAAAGTTGTTGGAAATATGCCCTAGAGGCAATAATAAAAGCATTATTATTATATTTCCTTGTTCATGATAATTGTCTTTTATTCATGCTATAATTGTGTTATACGGAAATCGTAATACATGTGTGAATACATAGACACCAATATGTCCCTAGTGAGCCTCTAGTTGACTAGCTCGTTGATCAACTGATAGTCATGGTTTCCTGACTATGGACATTGGATGTCATTGATAACGAGATCACATCATTAGGAGAATGCTATGATGGACAAGACCCAATCCTAAGCATAAGCACAAGATCGTATAATTCGTTTGCTAGAGCTTTTCCAATGTCAAGTATCTTTTCCTTAGACCATGAGATCGTGTAACTCCCGGATACCGTAGGAGTGCTTTGGGTGTTCCAAACGTCACAACGTAACTGGGTGACTATAAAGGTATACTACGGGTATCTCCGAAAGTGTCTGTTGGGTTGACACGGATCGAGACTGGGATTTGTCACTCCATATGACGGAGAGGTATCACCGGGCCCACTTAGTAATGCATCATCATAATGAGCTCAATGTGATCAAAGTGTTTGATCACGGGATCATGCATTATGGTACGAGTAAAGTGACTTGCCGGTAACGAGATTGAACGAGGTATTGGGATACCGACGATCGAATCTCGGGCAAGTAAAATACCGATTGACAAAGGGAATTGAATACGGGATTGATTGAATCCTCGACATCGTGGTTCATCCGATGAGATCATCGAGGAGTATGTGGGAGCCAACATGGGTATCCAGATCCCGCTGTTGGTTATTGTCCAGAGAGGTGTCTCGGTCATGTCTGCATGTCTCCCGAACCCGTAGGGTCTACACACTTAAGGTTCGGTGACGCTAGGGTTGTAGAGATATGAGTATGCAATAATCTGAAAGTTGTTCGGAGTCCCGGACGTCACGAGGAGTTCCGGAATGGTCCGGAGGTGAAGAATTATATATAGGAAGTGTAGTTTCGGCCATCGGGAGTGATCCGGGGGTCACCGGTATTGTACCGGGACCACCAGATGGGTCCCGGGGGTCCACCGGGTGGGGACACCCACCCCGGAGGGCCCCATGGGCTGAAGTGGGAGGGGGACCAGCCCTTAGTGGGCTGGTGCGCCCCCCAAGTCCCACCCCCTGCGCCTAGGGTTGGAACCCTAGGGTGGGGGGGGTGCCCCACTTGCCTTGGGGGGTACTCCACCCCCTGGCCGCCGCCCCCTCTGGAGATGGGATCTCCAGGGCCAGCGCCCCCCAGGGGGCCTATATAAAGGGGGGGAGGGAGGGGAAGCAACACCCTTGACCCCTGGCGCCTCCCTCTCCCCTGTCACACCTCTCCCTCTCGCGCAGACGCTCGGCGAAGCCCTGCTGCACGTGACAACTGCATCCACCACCACGCCGTCGTGCTGCTGGATCTCCATCAACCTCTCCTTCCCCCTTGCTGGATCAAGAAGGAGGAGACGTCATCCGCTCCGTACGTGTGTTGAACGCGGAGGTGCCGTCCGTTCGGCGCTTGGTCATCGGTGATTCGGATCACGGCGAGTACGACTCCATCATCCACGTTCTAGTGAACGCTTCCGCTCGCGATCTACAAAGGTATGTAGATGCATCTGAATACTCGTTGCTAGATGAACTCATAGATGGATCTTGGTGAAACCGTAGGAAATTTTTTGTTTTCTGCAACGTTCCCCATCAGTGGCATCATGAGCTAGGTCTATGCGTAGTTCTTTTGCACGAGTAGAACACAATTGTTGTGGGCGTAGATGTTGTCAACTTTCTTGCCGCTACTAGTCTTATTTTGCTTCAGCGGTATTGTGGGATGAAGCGGCCCGGACCAACCTTACACGTACGCTTATGTGAGACCGGTTCCACCGACTGACATGCACTAGTTGCATAAGGTGGCTGGCGGGTGTCTGTCTCTGCCACTTTAGTTGGAGCGGATTCGACGAAAAGGGTCCTTATGAAGGGTAAACAGAAGTTGACAAATCACGTTGTGGCTTTTACGTAGGTAAGAAAACGTTCTTGCTAGAACCCTAATGCAGCCACGTAAAACTTGCAACAACAATTAGAGGACGTCTAACTTGTTTTTGCAGCAAGTGCTTTGTGATATGATATGGCCAAAGTTGTGATGAATGATGAATGATATATATGTGATGTATGAGATCATGTTCATGTAATAGGAATCACGACTTGCATGTCGATGAGTATGACAACCGGCAGGAGCCATAGGAGTTGTCATTATTTTTTATGACCTGCGTGTCAATGGAAACGCCATGTAAATTACTTTACTTTATTGCTAAACGTGTTAGCCGTAGTAGTAGAAGTAATAGTTGGCGAGCAACTTCATGGAGACACGATGATGGAGATCATGATGATGGAGATCATGGTGTCGTGCCGGTGACAAGATGATCATGGAGCCCCAAGATGGAGATCAAAGGAGCTATATGATATTGGCCATATCATGTCACTATTATTATTTGATTGCATGTGATGTTTATCATGTTTTGCATCTTGTTTACTTAGAACGACGGTAGTAAATTAGATGATCCCTCATAATAAATTTCAAGAAAGTGTTCCCCCTAACTGTGCGCCGTTGCGACAGTTCGTTGTTTCGAAGCACCACGTGATGATCGGGTGTGATAGATTCCAACGTTCACATACAACGGGTGTAAGACAGATTTACACATGCAAACACTTAGGTTGACTTGACGAGCCTAGCATGTACAGACATGGCCTCGGAACACAAGAGACCGAAAGGTCGAACATGAGTTGTATGGAAGATACGATCAACATGGAGATGTTCACCGATGATGACTAGTCCGTCTCACGTGATGATCGGACACGGCCTAGTCGAGTCGGATCATGTTACACTTAGATGACTAGAGGGATGTCTAATCTTAGTGGGAGTTCATTAAATAATTTGATTAGATGAACTTAATTATCATGAACTTAGTCTAATAGAACTTTGCAATATGTCTTGTAGATCAAATGGCCCAAGCTAATGTCAACATGAACTTCAACGTGTTCCTAGAGAAAACCAAGCTGAAAGACGATGGCAGCAACTATACGGACTGGGTCCGGAACCTGAGGATCATCCTCATAGCTGCCAGGAAACAATATGTCCTAGAAGCACCGCTAGGTGAAGCACCCATCCCAGAGAACCAAGACATTATGAATGCTTGGCGGTCTCGTGCTGATGATTACTCCCTCGTTCAGTGCGGCATGCTTTACAGCTTAGAACCGGGGCTCCAAAAGCGTTTTGAGCATCACGGAGCATATGAGATGTTCGAGGAGCTGAAACTAGTTTTCCAAGCTCATGCCCGGGTCGAGAGATATGAAGTCTCCGACAAGTTCTACAGTTGTAAGATGGAGGAAAACAGTTCTGTCAGTGAACACATACTCAAGATGTCTGGGTTACACAACCGCTTGACTCAGCTGGAGATTAACCTCCCAGACGAGGCGGTCATTGACAGAATCCTCCAGTTGCTCCCACCTAGCTACAAGAGCTTTGTGATGAACTACAATATGCAGGGGATGGTAAAGACCATTCCTGAGGTATTTGCTATGCTGAAATCAGCAGAGGTTGAAATCAAAAAGGAACATCAAGTGTTGATGGTCAATAAAACCACCAAGTTCAAGAAAGGCAAGGGTAAGAAGAACTTCAAGAAGGACGGCAAGGATGTTGCCGCGCTCGGTAAGCCAGTTGCCGGGAAGAAGTCAAAGCATGGACCCAAGCCTAAGACTGAGTGCTTTTATTGCAAAGGGAAGGGCCACTGGAAGCGGAACTGCCCCATATACTTAGCGGACAAGAAGGCCGGCAACACTAAAGGTATATGTGATATACTTGTAATTGATGTGTACCTTACCAGTGCTCGTAGTAGCTCCTGGGTATTTGATACCGGTGCCCTTGCTCATATTTGTAACTCAAAGCAGGAGCTGCGGAATAAGCGGAGACTGGCGAAGGACGAGGTGACGATGCGCGTCGGGAATGGTTCCAAGGTCGATGTGATCGCCGTCGGCACGCTACCTCTACATTTACCTACGGGATTAGTTTTAAACCTCAATAATTGTTATTTAGTGCCAAGTTTGAGCATGGACATTGTATCTGGATCTCGTTTAATGCGAGATGGCTACTCATTTAAATCCGAGAATAATGGTTGTTCTATTTATATGAGTGATATGTTTTATGGTCATGCTTCGATGGTCAATGGTTTATTCTTAATGAATCTCGTGCGTGATAATACACATATTCATAGTGTCAATACCAAAAGGTGTAAAGTTGATAACGATAGTCCCACATACTTGTGGCACTGCCGCCTTGGTCACATTGGTTTCAAGCGCATGAAGAAGCTCCATGCTTATGGACTTTTAGAGTCTCTCGATTATGAATCATTTGACACATGCGAACCATGCCTCATGGGCAAAATGACCAAGACTCCGTTCTCCGGAACGATGGAGCGAGCAACTAACTTATTGGAAATCATACATACTGATGTGTGCGGTCCAATGAGTGTTGAGGCTCGCGGAGGATATCGTTATGTTCTCACTCTCACGGATGACTTGAGTAGATATGGGTATGTCTACTTGATGAAACACAAGTTTGAAACCTTTGAAAAGTTCAAGGAATTTCAGAATGAGGTAGAGAATCAACGTGACCGAAAATAAAGTTCTTACGATCAGATCATGGAGGAGAATATTTAAGTCACGAATTTGGCACACACTTAAGGAAATGTGGAATCGTTTCACAACTCACGCCGCCTGGAACACCTCAACGTAACGGTGTGTCCGAACGTCGTAATCGCACTCTATTGGATATGGTGCGATCTATGATGTCTCTTACTGATTTACCGCTGTCATTTTGGGGATACGCTCTAGAGACAACTACATTCACTTAAATAGGGCACTGTCTAAATCCGTTGAGACGACACCGTATGAATTATGGTTTGGGAAGAAACCTAAGCTGTCGTTTCTAAAAGTTTGGGGATGCGATGCTTATGTCAAGAAACTTCAACCTGAAAAGCTCGAACCCAAGTCGGAAAAATGCGTCTTCATAGGATACCCTAAGGAAACTATTGGGTATACCTTCTACCTAAGATCCGAAGGCAAGATCTTTGTTGCCAAGAACGGATCCTTTCTGGAGAAAGAGTTTCTCTCGAAAGAAGTAAGTGGGAGGAAAGTGGAACTTGATGAAGTATTACCTCTTGAACCAGAAAGTAGCGCAGCTCAAGAAAATGTTTCTGTGGTGCGTCCACCGGTTAGAGAGGAGGTTAATGATGATGATCATGAAACTACGGATCAAGTTACTACTGAACTTCGTAGGTCCACAAGGACACGTTCCGCACCAGAGTGGTACGGCAACGCTGTCCTAGAAATCATGTTGTTAGACAACGGTGAACCTTCGAACTATGAAGAAGCGATGGCGGGCCCAGATTCCAACAAATGGCTAGAGGCCATGCAATCCAAGATAGGATCCATGTATGAAAACAAAGTATGGACTTTGACAGACTTGCCCGATGATCGGCGAGCGATAGAGAACAAATGGATCTTTAAGAAGAAGACGGGCGCGGATGGTAATGTGACCATCTATAAAGCTCGACTTGTCGCTAAGGGTTATCGACAAGTTCAAGGGGTTGACTACGATGAGACTTTCTCTCCCGTAGCGAAGCTGAAGTCCGTCCGAATCATGTTAGCAATTGCCGCATACTATGATTATGAGATATGGCAAATGAACGTCAAAACGGCATTCCTTAACGGCTATCTTAAGGAAGAACTGTATATGATGCAGCCGGAAGGTTTTGTCGACCCTAAGAATGCTAACAAGGTATGCAAGCTCCAGCGATCCATTTATGGGCTGGTGCAAGCATCTCGGAGTTGGAACATTCGCTTTGATGAGATGATCAAGGCGTTTGGGTTTATGCAGACTTATGGAGAAGCCTACGTTTACAATAAAGTGAGTGGGAGCTCTGTAGCATTTCTCATATTATATGTAGATGACATAGTTTTGATGGGAAATGATATAGAACTTTTGGACAGCATTAAGGCCTACTTGAATAAGAGTTTTTCAATGAAGGACCTTGGAGAAGCTGCTTATATATTAGGCATCAAGATCTATAGAGATAGATCAAGACGCCTCATAGGTATTTCACAAAGCACATACCTCGAAAAGATATTGAAGAAGTTCAATATGGATCAGTCCAAGAAGGGGTTCTTGCCTGTATTGCAAGGTGTGAAACTGAGCTCAGCTCAATGCCCAACCACGGCAGAAGATATAGAAGAGATGAGTGTCATCCCCTATGCCTCGGCCATAGGGTCTATTATGTATGCCATGCTGTGTACCAGACCTGATGTAAACCTTGCCGTGAGTTTGGTAGGTAGGTACCAAAGTAATCCCGGCAAGGAACACTGGACAGCGGTCAAGAATATCCTGAAGTACCTGAAAAGGACTAAGGACATGTTTCTCGTTTATGGAGGTGACGAAGAGCTCGTCGTAAAGGGTTACGTCGACGCTAGCTTCGACACAGATCTGGATGACTCTAAGTCACAAACCGGATACGTGTATATGTTGAATGGTGGAGCAGTAAGCTGGTGCAGCTGCAAGCAGAGCGTCGTGGCGGGATCTACATGTGAAGCGGAGTACATGGCAGCCTCGGAGGCAGCGCATGAAGCAATTTGGGTGAAGGAGTTCATCACCAACCTAGGAGTCATACCCAATGCGTCGGGGCCGATCAAACTCTTCTGTGACAACACTGGAGCTATTGCACTTGCAAAGGAGCCCAGGTTTCACAAGAAGACCAGGCACATCAAGCGTCGCTTCAACTCCATTCGTGAAAATGTTCAAGATGGAGACATAGAAATTTTTAAAGTGCATACGGATCTGAATGTCGCAGATCCGTTGACTAAACCTCTCCCTAGAGCAAAACATGATCAACACCAGAACTCTATGGGTGTTCGATTCATCACAATGTAACTAGATTATTGACTCTATTGCAAGTGGGAGACTGTTGGAAATATGCCCTATAGGCAATAATAAAAGCATTATTATTATATTTCCTTGTTCATGATAATTGTCTTTTATTCATGCTATAATTGTGTTATCCGGAAATCGTAATACATGTGTGAATACATAGACACCAATATGTCCCTAGTGAGCCTCTAGTTGACTAGCTCGTTGATCAACTAATAGTCATGGTTTCCTGACTATGGACATTGGATGTCATTGATAACGAGATCAAATCATTAGGAGAATGATGTGATGGACAAGACCCAATCCTAAGCATAAGCACAAGATCGTATAATTCGTTTGCTAGAGCTTTTCCAATGTCAAGTATCTTTTCCTTAGACCATGAGATCGTGTAACTCCCGGATACCGTAGGAGTGCTTTGGGTGTGCCAAACGTCACAACGTAACTGGATGACTATAAAGATATACTACGGGTATCTCCGAAAGTGTCTGTTGGGTTGACACGGATCGAGACTGGGATTTGTCACTCCGTATGACGGAGAGGTATCACCGGGCCCACTCAGTAATGCATCATCATAATGAGCTCAATGTGATCAAAGTGTTTGATCACGGGATCATGCATTACGGTACGAGTAAAGTGACTTGCCGGTAACGAGATTGAACGAGGTATTGGGATACCGATGATCGAATCTCGGGCAAGTAAAATACCGATTGACAAAGGGAATTGAATACGGGATTGATTGAATCCTCGACATCGTGGTTCATCCGATGAGATCATCGAGGAGTATGTGGGAGCCAACATGGGTATCCAGATCCCGCTGTTGGTTATTGTCCAGAGAGGTGTCTCGGTCATGTCTGCATGTCTCCCAAACCCGTAGGGTCTACACACTTAAGGTTCGGTGATGCTAGGGTTGTAGAGATATGAGTATGCAGTAATCCGAAAGTTGTTCGGAGTCCCGGATGAGATCCCGGACGTCACGAGGAGTTCCGGAATGGTCCGGAGGTGAAGAATTATATATAGGAAGTGTAGTTTCGGCCATCGGGAGTGATCCGGGGGTCACCGGTATTGTACCGGGACCACCAGATGGGTCCCAGGGGTCCACCGGGTGGGGCCACCCATCCCGGAGGGCCCCATGGGCTGAAGTGGGAGGGGGACCAGCGCTTAGTTGGCTGGTGCGCCCCCCAAGGCCCACCCCCTGCGCCTAGGGTTGGAACCCTAGGGTGGGGGGGCCCACTTGCCTTGGGGGGGTACTCCACCCCCCTGGCCACCGCCCCCTTTGGAGATGGGATCTCCAGGGCCGGCGCCCCCCAGGGGGCCTATATAAGGGGGGGGGGGGCGAGGGAGGGGAAGCAACACCCTTGACCCCTGGCGCCTCCCTCTCCCCTGTCACACCTCTCCCTCTCGCGCAGACGCTCGACGAAGCCCTGCTGCACGTGACAACTGCATCCACCACCACGCCGTCGTGCTGCTGGATCTCCATCAACCTCTCCTTCCCCCTTGTTGGATCAAGAAGGAGGAGACGTCATCCGCTCCGTACGTGTGTTGAACACGGAGGTGCCGTCCGTTCGGCGCTTGGTCATCGGTGATTTGGATCACGGCGAATACGACTCCATCATCCATGTTCTAGTGAACGCTTCCGCTCGTGATCTACAAAGGTATGTAGATGCATCTGAATACTCGTTGCTAGATGAACTCATAGATGGATCTTGGTGAAACCGTAGGAAAATTTTTGTTTTCTGCAACGTTCCCCATCAGTGGCATCATGAGCTAGGTCTATGCGTAGTTCTTTTGCACGAGTAGAACACAATTGTTGTGGGCGTAGATGTTGTCAACTTTCTTGCCGCTACTAGTCTTATTTTGCTTCAGCGGTATTGTGGGATGAAGCGGCCCGGACCAACCTTACACATACGCTTACGTGAGACCGGTTCCACCGACTGACATGCACTAGTTGCATAAGGTGGCTGGCGGGTGTCTGTCTCTCCCACTTTAGTTGGAGCGGATTCGACGAAAAGGGTCCTTATGAAGGGTAAATAGAAGTTGAAAAATCACGCTGTGGCTTTTACGTAGGTAAGAAAACGTTCTTGCTAGAACCCTAATGCAGCCACATAAAACTTGCAACAACAATTAGAGGACGTCTAACTTGTTTTTGCAGCAAGTGCTTTGTGATATGATATGGCCAAAGTTGTGATGAATGATGAATGATATATATGTGATGTATGAGATCATGTTCATGTAATAGGAATCACGACTTGCATGTCGATGAGTATGACAACCGGCAGGAGCCATAGGAGTTGTCATTATTTTTTATGACCTGCGTGTCAATGGAAACGCCATGTAAATTACTTTACTTTATTGCTAAACATG
Organism: Aegilops umbellulata; assembly: GCA_032464435.1. Lineage (NCBI taxonomy): Eukaryota > Viridiplantae > Streptophyta > Magnoliopsida > Poales > Poaceae > Aegilops > Aegilops umbellulata. The sequence continues at coordinate 346,004,052 of CP136058.1, read as the reverse complement.
TTATCCGTAGTAGTAGAAGTAATAGTTGGCGAGCAACTTCATGGAGACACGATGATGGAGATCATGATGATGGAGATCATGGTGTCGTTCCGGTGACAAGATGATCATGGAGCCCCAAGATGGAGATCAAAGGAGCTATATGATATTGGCCATATCATGTCACTATTATTATTTGATTGCATGTGATGTTTATCATGTTTTGTATCTTGTTTACTTAGAACGACGGTAGTAAATTAGATGATCCCTCATAATAAATTTCAAGAAAGTGTTCCCCCTAACTGTGCGCCGTTGCGACAGTTCGTTGTTTCGAAGCACCACATGATGATCGGGTGTGATAGATTCCAACGTTCACATACAACGGGTGTAAGACAGATTTACACATGCAAACACTTAGGTTGACTTGACGAGCCTAGCATGTACAGACATGGCATCGGAACACAAGAGACCGAAAGGTCGAACATGAGTTGTATGGAAGATACGATCAACATGGAGATGTTCACCGATGATGACTAGTCCGTCTCACGTGATGATCGGACACGGCCTAGTCGAGTCGGATCATGTTACACTTAGATGACTAGAGGGATGTCTAATCTTAGTGGGAGTTCATTAAATAATTTGATTAGATGAACTTAATTATCATGAACTTAGTCTAATAGAACTTTGCAATATGTCTTGTAGATCAAATGGCCCAAGCTAATGTCAACATGAACTTCAACGTGTTCCTAGAGAAAACCAAGCTGAAAGACGATGGCAGCAACTATACGGACTGGGTCCGGAACCTGAGGATCATCCTCATAGCTGCCAGGAAACAATATGTCCTAGAAGCACCGCTAGGTGAAGCACCCATCCCAGAGAACCAAGACATTATGAATGCTTGGCAGTCTCGTGCTGATGATTCCTCCCTCGTTCAGTGCGGCATGCTTTACAGCTTAGAACCGGGGCTCCAAAAGCGTGTTGAGCATCACGGAGCATATGAGATGTTCGAGGAGCTGAAACTAGTTTTCCAAGCTCATGCGCGGGTCGAGAGATATGAAGTCTCCGACAAGTTCTACAGTTGTAAGATGGAGGAAAACAGTTCTGTCAGTGAACACATACTCAAGATGTCTGGGTTACACAACCGCTTGACTCAGCTGGAGATTAACCTCCCAGACGAGGCGGTCATTGACAGAATCCTCCAGTCGCTCCCACCTAGCTACAAGAGCTTTGTGATGAACTACAATATGCAGGGGATGGTAAAGACCATTCCTGAGGTATACTTCTGTAACTCCAGAAATCTGGAAGTATGTAGTAATCTGGAAGTTTAGTATACTTCTGTAACTCCAGAAATTACGAAATAAATATGAAAATTTGAACAATTTGTACGTAAGTAATGTGCAAAAAAAATTAAGACCCATTTGAGTTTCCAGTAAAAAATGCAAATTCACGCACTACAGCCAAAGTTTCTGTTTTTGTAGTGCACATAGTAAACAAGCAATCTAATCATCCTAAAACCAAAGCTTGGCACATTATTTTTATAATACAATGGATATATACAATGAGATAATTATTTTCAGAGAAGCTTACATGAATTTTTTTACATTGTTTCCATGATCATGAACACAAGTGTTCAAGGTCGACCCTCACTTCTCCAATGCATAACCTTCCAATCACTTGTCTTATTGAAAGACTTTTTAGGCATGAAAGGCAAGTAATTTTTTTGTATTTTCATTATTTTAATTATTTTTTGTATGTTTCACCCACAACTAAACAGAAACAAAAAGGAAAAACAAAATCTACTTAGTGAAGAAAGCAAACAAGCACACACGGGAATATCAACCCCACGCTATTGCTCCCCGGCAACGGTGCCAGAAAAGAGCTTGATAATCCCCAAGTGCAGGGAATCATCGTAGCAATTCCCAAAGGTGGAAGTGATAAGTATGGAGTGTCGAACTCACAAGGAGCTGAAGGTAAGATCAATATTCTCTCAAGTCCTATCTGCCACTGATACGACTCTACGTACACTGAACATTTGCTTCCAACTAGAAACGAGAAATAAAACTACGTTGTGGGTATGAAGAGGATAACTTTGCATGATATCGGAGAGCTAAAATATAAAAGTAGGTGCTGTTATCATAAGGTTAGATTATATTACTAAATATTATAAATAGCGAGTGTGGAATAATGATGGGTCGGTGTGCGGAATTATCCTAGGCAATTGTTAACAAGACCGGTAGTCGTCATTGTAATTTCATATGAGGGAGAGGCATAAGCTGACATACTTTCTCTTCTTGGATCAAATGCACTTATGATTGGAACTCTAGCAAGCATCCGCAACTACTAAAGATCATTAAGGTAAAACCCAATCATAGCATTAAAGCATCAACTCCCCTTTATCCCATACGCCACAACCCCCTTACTCGGGTTTATGCTTCTATCACTCAAGCAACCCACTATAAGCGAATCATGAACGTATTGCAACACCCTACAGCGGGAATCCCTCATGCTTGCGCGACATGAAGGGCACACTAGGACAGCACCAGAATAAAACATACAACTCATACCAATCTAGATCATTAATCAACCCAAAGACGAAGGATATCTACTCAAAACATCATAGGATGACAACACATCATTGGATCATAATATGTGGCATAAAGCACCATGTTCAAGTAGCGATTACAGCGGGGTGCGGGAGAGTGGACCGCGTAAAAGAGATGAGGATGGTGATGATGATGGTGATGTTGATGAAGACGATCACCGTGTCGATGATTCCTCTCCTGATGGCACTCCGGCGCCACCGAGAGAGAGGAGGAGAGGTTCTCCCCCTTGTGCTTCCTCCTCCATGGCCTCCCCCCTAGATGGGGAGAGGATCTCCCTCTGGTCCTTGGCCTTCATGGTGATGATGGCCCCTCCGGGATCCTCCTCCATGGCCTCCGGTGATGATGACCGCCTCCGGCAGGGTGCCAGAGAGGGCCTATATTGATTTCTCGTGGCTACAGAGGCTTGCGGCGGCGGAACTTCTGATCTAGGTTATTTTCTGGGGGTTTCTCTATTTATAGGAATTTTTGGCGTTGGTTTCACGTTAGGGGGGTCTCCGAGTCGTCCACGAGGCAGGGGCCCACACCTAGGGGGGTGGGCGGGCCCCCACCCTCATGGACAGCCCGGGACTCTTCTGGCCCAACTCTTTTACTCCAGGGGCTTCTTTTGGTCCATAAAAAATCATCAAAAATTGGCACGTCAATTGGACTCCGTTTGGTATTCATTTTCTGAAAACTCAAAAACAAGGAAAAATAGAAACTGGCGCTGGGCTCTAGGTTAATAGGTTAGTCCCAAAAATCATATAAAATATCATATAAATGCATATAAAACATCTAAGATGGATAATATAATAGCATGAATACTTCACAAATTATAGATACGTTGGAGATGTATCACTTAACCTACCTTGCTCACATGTACTTGCAACTTGCGGGCAGCTTGGAATGGACGCAATATCGTTTGTGTCTCCATCTTTTCTGAAAGAGTCTGTCCTCAATACCTGGACAGGTGAGCTAATGGGTTTTCGATCAATGGGTAACTTCAACAGTGTCAACCCCGCTGAAAGGCGTTACATTCCAAACCCAGAGCATATGCGTACAAGTAGAGGCAGACGACAGTGTCAGCACATCCGGAATGATATGGATGAATCTGAAGCAGGAGGTCCGACTAGGCAATGCATTCTATGCAATGAATTTGGCCATAGGGACACTAATTGTCCCACTTTCGTCATTGGGCGTGGATAAGGCATCCGGGGATGAAGAGCAGGTAGAGGAAACAGAGGAGTAAGAGGGAGAGGAAGAAGCTAAGCTAGTAGTACAAAGTTCTGAATTATTGTTATGTGTGGCACTATGTTCTGAATTTGTATTAAGTGTGGCACTATGTTCCAAATTTTTATTAAGTGTGGCACTATGTTCTGAATTTGTATTAAGTGTGGCACTATGTTCTAAATTTGTGATGTGCAGGAATGTCCGGACTGTGGTTGCTGAATGGGGACATTGATAGGGGCCATCATGCTACAATATGATATGAGCGCAAGCTTGAGCCTCTGGTCACTCGCACTCCTAAGGAGCTCTAGATGATACACCCATGATGGGTTCAGCGGTACATGCTTTATTAATTTGCACACTGACATACATATTAATGGGGGACACTAACTGAAATGTTCTGTGATGAAGGTTGAAATGGGCCGGACTTTTACCTTTCGCGCGTCTGGTTGAGTCTATCCCGGGTGAGAAACGCCTCGCCATCGACTCCTCCTTGTTGAGTTGCTTAGTGGAATGTTGGAGGACAGAGACCCACACGTTTCACTTCCGATGGGGAGAGATGGCTCCTACTCTAGAGGATGTGTCACTTTTTCTCGGACTACCGTTGGCAGGCCATGCCATAGGACCGTTGGACGCACCGGCTGGTTGGGAGCGAGGTCTTACACAACGTTTTCATGGTGTTTTTCCAGATGCTCCGGATCCGGTATGGGAGCATCATGGACCTAAGTATGAGTGGTTGCTCAATTTCCAGGTTATTTCCCCTAGCTCTTATCTTCAAGTTTTCATGCATATGGTTTTACATAAATACCTTTAGCTAACTAAAACTTTCTCTTTGCTTAATGCAAATCCAGAAGTTCCGAGCGCCATTGAGTGCGGAACAAATCACTCGGAGCCTGGAGGCCTACTTAATGTGGCTTTTCGGCAAGGTGATGTTCACAGAGAACCATGCCACCACTATTAGCACGCACTACATCCCTATGGAACTCGAGATAGCGAGCCCTCAGACGGCGGATCAGATCAGACAGAGGAGTTAGGGTTCGGCGGTTTTAGCGGCTACATACCGAGGTATGTGCAACGGTTGCCAGCTTACATCGAAAAAGCCAGCCCTTCTTGGATGCCCTCAATTCCTACAGTTGTGGTCGTGGGAGAGGTTCTCTATAGGGCGATCAGATGTACGTGTTAATCATCCTATAGACGCCATGTTTGATGCTGACGGCATCGACATGCCTACTTTTGGTGTGTGTTGGACACGTCGCGAGGTATGTATCGTGTTATAGTTTAATGTAACTTTTGTGTGCACCAGAGATAGTTCAATGCTAGCGGCTACTAACATTTGTTTTTTGAAGAGACGCTTTGCTAGTGATCAGACCAGGAAGGCATACACGACATTGAACGAGCAGTTCGATACGTACACTGGGGTCATCTGGCAGCCCTACACGGAAGCAGCCATAAATGCGAGATACGCTGGTGGTATGTGATACGTCTCTGTCGTATCTACTTTTCCAAACACTTTTGCCCTTGTTTTGGACTCTAACTTGCATGATTTGAATGGAACTAATCCGGACTGACGCTATTTTCAGGAGACTTCCCATGGTGTTATTTATGTGCAGAAACAAAAGTTCTTGGAATGACCTGAAACTCCACGGAACTTATTTTTGGAAAATATAAAAATATTGGCGAAAGAATCAAGGACAGGGGCCCACCACCTATCCACGAGGGTGGGGGGTGCGCTCCCTGCCTTGTGGTCCCCCTAACGCTCCACCGACCTCAACTCCAACTCCATATATTCGTGTTCGGGGAGAAAAAAATCAGAGAGAAGGATTCATCGCGTTTTACGATACGGAGCCGCCGCAAAGCCCTAAACTCTCTCGGGAGGGTTGATCTGGAGTCCGTTCGGGGCTCCGGAGAGGGGAATCCGTCGCCGTCGTCATCATCAACCATCCTCCATCACCAATTTCATGATGCTCACCGCCGTGCGTGAGTAATTCCATCGTAGGCTTGCTGGACGGTGATGGGTTGGATGAGAGTTATCATGTAATCGAGTTAGTTTTGTTAGGGTTTGATCCCTAGTATCCACTATGTTCTGAGATTGATGTTGCTATGACTTTGCTATGCTTAATGCTTGTCACTAGGGCCCGAGTGCCATGATTTCAGATCTGAACCTATTATGTTTTCATGAATATATGTGAGTTCTTGATCCTATCTTGCAAGTCTATAGTCACCTACTATGTGTTATGATCCGGCAACCCCGAAGTGACAATAATCGGGACCACTCCCGGTGATGACCATAGTTTGAGGAGCTCATGTATTCACTATGTGTTAATGCTTTGGTCCGGTACTCTATTAAAAGGAGGCATTAATATCACTTAGTTTCCATTAGGACCCCGCTGCCACGGGAGGGTAGGACAAAATATGTCATGCAAGTTCTTTTCCATAAGCACGTATGACTATATTCGGAATACATGCCTACATTACATTGATGAATTGGAGCTAGTTCTATGTCACCCTATGTTATGATTGTTACATGATGACCCGCATCCGACATAATTCTCCATCACCGATCCAATGCCTACGAGCTTTTCACATATTGTTCATCGCTTATTTACTTTTCCGTTGCTACTGTTACAATCACTACAAAACCCAAAAATATTACTTTTTGCTACTGCTACAGTTACTTCCATATTACTTTGCTACTAAATACTTTGCTACAGATACTAAGTTATCCATGTGTGGTTGAATTGACAACTCAACTGCTAATACTTGAGAATATTCTTTGGCTCCCCTTGTGTTGAATCAATAAATTTGGGTTGAATACTCTACCCTTGAAAACTGTTGCGACCCCCTATACTTGTGGGTTATCAAGACTATTTTCCGGCGCCATTGCCGGGGAGCATAGCTCTATTCTTTGAGTCACTTGGGATTTATATGTGCTGGTCGCTATGAGGAACTTGAAAGACGAGAAAACAAAAATTTATCCCTCAACTATGAGGGGAGGTAAGGAACTGCCATCTAGCTCTGCACTTGATTCACCTTCTGTTTTGAGTAAGCTTGCGACACCTAAACCTGCTTCTGCTATTAATTCTGATATGTCGCATGTTATGGATGATGCCACTTCTGCTATGCATGATACTTATGATGAAACTACTTCTATGCTTGATACTATTGTGCCACTTGGTGAATTTCTTGATGAACAACTTGCTAGGGCTAGAGAGAATGAAATTATTGAAACTGATAATTTGTATGATAGTGATGATGAAGGCTCTCCCAATAAATATGAATTGCATGTTGTGCCTGAGGGCTATGCTATGGATGAAGAAACTAACAGAGACTTTCTTGCTTGCAATGATAGAAGTGATCTTAAGAAATTATTAGCTAAGCTTAAACAAAAAACTCTGAATGCTAGAATGAAATATGATCCTGCTTATGCTACTTCACCTATCTTTGTTACTGATAAGGATTATGAATTCTCTATTGATCCTGATATAATTACTTTGGTTGAATCTGATCCTTTCTATGGCTATGAATATGAAACTGTTGTGGCACATCTTACTAAATTAAATAATATAGCCACCCTGTTCAGTAATGATGAGAGAACTCCTACTTTTATATCCTTAAAATATTTCCGTTCTCATTAAAGGGTGATGCTAAGATATGGTTTAATTCTCTTGATCCTGGTTGTGTGCGTAGTCCCCAGGATATGATTTATTACTTCTCTACTAAATATTTCCCAACTCATAAGAAACAAGCTGCTCTAAGGGAAATATATAATTTTGTGCAAATTGAAGAAGAGAGTCTCCCACAAGCTTGGGGGAGGCTTCTCCAACTACTTAATGCTTTGCCTGATCATCCTCTCAAGAAAAATGAAATACTTGATATCTTTTATAATGGACTAATTGATGCTTCCAGAGATAACCTGGATAGTTGTGCGGGTTCTGTTTTCAGGGAAAGAACACCGGATGAAGCTGAAATTCTATTGAATAATATGTTGACAAATGAAAATAATTGGACACTTCCTGAGCCTATTCCTAAACCAACTCCGAAGAAGAGAGGTGTTCTATTTCTCAGTCCTGAAGATATGCAAGAGGCAAAGAAATCTATGAAAGAAAAGGGTATTAAAGCCGAAGATGTTAAGAATTTACCTCCTATTGAAGAAATACATGGTCTTAATTTACCGCCTATTGAAGAAATATATGATCTTAATTCATCACCTATTGAAGAAACTCATGGTCTTGATAACCCGACACAGGTAGTAAAGGTAAATTCTCTCTATAGATATGATAAAGCTGAAATCCCTCCTACTATGTTTGCTAGCCAATGTTTAGATGAGTTTGATAACTTTATGGTTGAGCAAGAAGATTTTAATGCTTATCTTGGTAGACAATTAAAACAAAATGCTTATATGATTGAAGTAGAACAAGTACTTAAAGCTCAGAATGATTTGCTCAATGAATTGAATAGTAAGAATAATGATTATGCTGTTAGAGTGGCTACTAGAACTGGTAAGATGACTTAGGAACTGCTACCTCTTGAGCACTGCGTTGGTTTTCCCCGAAGAGGAGAGGATGATGCAGCAAAGTAGCGTAATTATTTCGCTCAGTTTTTTAGAACCAAGGTATCAATCCAGTAGGAGGCTACATGCAAGTCCCTCGTACCTACACAAAAACAATAGCTCCTCGCAACCAACGCGATTAGGGGTTGTCAATCCCTTCACGGTCACTTACGAGAGTGAGATCTGATAGAGATGATAGATAATATTTTTGGTATTTTTTATATAGAGATGAAAGGTGAAAAGTAAAAGGCAAAGTAAAAAAGAAAAGCAAGATTAAAGTGATGGACATTGATATGATGAGAATAGACCCGGGGGCCATAGGTTTCACTAGTGGCTTCTCTCAAGAGCATAAGTATTCTACGGTGGGTGAACAAATTACTGTTGAGCAATTGACAGAATTGAGCATATTTATGAGAATATCTAGGTATGATCATGTATATAGGCATCACGTCTGAGACAAGTAGACCGACTCCTGCCTGCATCTACTACTATTACTCCACTCATCGACCGCTATCCAGCATGCATCTAGAGTATTAAGTTAAAAACAGAGTAACGCCTTAAGCAAGATGACATGATGTAGAGGGATAGTTTCATGCAATATGATAAAAACCCCAACTTGTTATCCTCGATGGAAACAATACAATATGTGCCTTGCTGCCCCTTCTGTCACTGGGAAAGGACACCGCAAGATTGAACCCAAAGCTAAGCACTTCTCCCATGGCAAGAAAAACCAATCTAGTAGGCCAAACCAAACTGATAGTTCGAAGAGACTTGCAAAGATAACCACTCATACATAAAATAATTCAGAGAAGATTCAAATATTATTCATAGATAGACTTGATCATAAACCCACAATTCATCGTTCTCAACAAACACACCGCAAAAACAAGATTACATTGAATAGATCTCCACGAGAGAGGGGGAGAACATTGTATTGAGATCCAAAAAGAGAGAAGAAGCCATCTAGCTAATAACTATGGACCCGTAGGTCTGAGGTGAACTACTCACACTTCATCGGAGGGGCTAGGATGATGTAGAAGCCCTCCATGATGATGGCCCTCTCCGGCGGAGCTCCGGAACAGGCCCCAAGATGGGATCTCGTGGATACAGAAGGTTGCGGTGGTGGAATTAGGTTTTTGGCTCCGTATCTGATCGTTTGGGGGTACGTAGGTATATATAGGAGGAAGGAGTACGTCGGTGGAGCACCAAGGGGCCCACGAGGCAGGGGGCGTGCCCTGGGGGGGGCGCCCCCACCCTTGTGACCGCCTCTTTGACTCCTTGGAGTAGGGCCCAAGTCTCCTGGATCACGTTCGGTGAGAAAATCACGTTCTCAAAGGTTTTATTCCATTTGGACTCTGTTTGATATTCTGTTTCTCCGAAACACCGAAATAGGCAAAAAAACAGCAATTATAGGCTGGGCCTCCGGTTAATAGGTTAGTCCCAAAAATAATATTAAAGTGGAAAATAAAGCACAATATAGTCCAAAACAGTAGATAATATAGCATGGAGCAATCAAAAATTATAGATACGTTGGAGACATATCAGGAACCTCTGTATCCTGAAGGCCATCCTAAGAGAATTGAGCAGGATTCTCAGAGAAATAATATAGATGCACCTAGTCCTTCTTAAAAGAAGAAAAAGAAAAATGATAGGACCATGCATGCTTCTAGTGAACCTATTGCTGAACCACATGAGAATCCAAATGATATTTCTATTTCTGATGCTGAAACACAATCTGGTAATGAACATGAACCTAGTGATAATGTTAATGATGATGCTCAACCTAGTAATGATAATGATGTAGAAATTGAACCTGCTGTTGATCTTGATAACCACAATCAAAGAATCAACGTTATGATAAGAGAGACTTTGTTGCTAGGAAACATGGTAAAGAAAGGGAGCCATGGGTTCAGAAACCCATGCCTTTTCCTCCCAAACCATCCAAGAAAAAGGATGATGAGGATTTTGAGCGCTTTGCTGAAATGATTAGACCTACCTTTTTGCGTATGCGATTAACTGATATGCTCAAAATGAATCCTTATGCTAAGTACATGAAAGACATTGTTACAAATAAAAGAAAGATATCGGAAGCTGAAATTTCCACCATGCTTGCTAATTATACTTTTAAGGTTGGAATACCTGAGAAACTTGGAGATCCAGGAGTACCAACTATACCATGCTCCATTAAAAGAAACTATGTTAAAACTGCTTTATGTGATCTTGGAGCCGGTGTTAGTGTTATGCCTCTCTCTTTATATCGTAGACTTGATTGGAATAAGTTGACACCTACTGAAATATCTTTGCAAATGGCTGATAAATCAACTGCTATACCTGTCGGTATTTGTGAGGATGTGCCTGTTGTGGTTGCAAATATTACTATTTTAACGGACTTTGTTATCCTTGATATTCCCGAGGATGATAGTATGTCTATTATTCTTGGAAGACCCTTTTTGAATATTGTAGGGGCTGTTATTGATTACAACAAAGGCAATGCCACTTTTCATGTTAATGGTAATGAGCATATGGTACACTTTCCGAGGAAACAATCTCAAGTTCATAGTATCAATTCTATTGGAAAAATTCCATAGATTATTATTGGAGGTTTTGAATTTCCTCTTCCTACTGTCAAAAAGAGATATGATATTCTTATTATTGGGGATGTGCGTATCCCCGTTGAGGTAACCTAGTGTTATTCGAAATTTCTCCGGTTCCATGTTATTCGGAATGAGTTTGTTAACAAGACTTGATCAACCTTGTTAGTAGATTCCTTTTGATGAGCATGAGATGGATGAAACTAGAGGCACAACCTTCTGTACCCTCCCTTTACTTTCTGTTATTAAGTTGAAATAAAGCAAAAATAGTATTTTTTGTCTATTTTCTGAATTATATCTGTGCAATATAAAAATACCCAAAAAATAAAAGTTCTCCAAATGACCCAAAATGAAATATGATTTTTTCTAGAATATTTGAGAATATCTGGCACTGAGAACACAACAGGGGGAGCAAGCACCTGGCCATGGGGGTGGAGGGTGCGCCCACCCCCTGGGTACGCCCCCTGCCTCGTGGGCCCATGGTGGCTCCCCTCCACTTATTCCTACACCCACACACTTCTACCTCCTCCCAAAAAAAATCACTATCCAGCTCAAGCATGAGTTCTAGCTCATTTTGCTGCGATTTTCGATCTCCTTGCTCAAAGCACCTCTCACAAAACTGCTTGGGGGGATTGTTCCTTGGTATGTGACTCCTCCATTGGTCCAATTAGTTTTTGTTCTAGTGCTTTATCCATTGCAAATTTGTGCTGCCTAGGTGACCATGTTCTTGAGCTTGCATGTCAAATTTATATGGTTCCAAGTAGTTCTAATGCATGATATAGGCCCTAGGCACTTGTAGGAGTAGTTGCTATCAATTTTGTTGAGCTTGGTTCACTTTTATTTGAAGTTACTAAAAATTTTAGAAATTTTCAGAAAATGATGAAGAGATTTTTGAGGGGCTCATCGAGCCGAAGCTCGAAGGAAAAAAACAAAGTGAATAAGAAGAGAGGCCCAAATATAATCTACCTCGTACCGCGGGGTTCGGCCGTATGAATGGCCTTCCAATGATTTCTTGAGAGTAGTCGGGATTTATGATGATTTTTATGAATTGGCTGAGAATGCAGGCCTCGCCGACTTCCTCCGCGACCAACGCGAACAGTATCTCTTACTCACCAATACTTTTGAGCAAAACTTCTATTATTATCCTAAGGAATCACCTCCTTCAGTAGAGTTTCATTTATATGATGTGGTTAAGAAGATGTCACTAGATGAATTTTGCAAGGTTTGCAAAATACCTTTCGAGGGTAGTTTAGATGAACCACATCGTAAAGATGTGGACGGGTTCATTGACACTATTACTGTAGGGCAAACTAGGAAGGTTTCCGATGCAAGAATCACTAGCATACATTTTCCTGTTTTACGCTACTTTGCAATATTTGCTAGTCGTTGCTTAACTGGTCGCGGGAACTGTGGAAACCATAGTGTTCCTGATATTATTATTTTGTTCCATGGTTTATTCCGTGATGACTCTGTTAGTATAGGCGGTATTATTGCCAAACGGTTAATTCTGAACCGTGCAAAGGGCCCCATCTTTGGAGGTTTTTATGCTTCATGCCTTGCTGCATATTATAACATACCTATTAGGCACTATGAAAAAGAAGAAAAATTGCTGCCTACTGTTTATTTAGATTATAAGAGTATGGTAGCGCATGATTTTATTGTTAAGAGTAGGGAAGGGGCGCTTAAATACAAACTGTTCATTGATAAACATCATCCTGAGACTATTACCTTGCCTGCTCCTTCCTTGTTTGATTTATCTGCAGGCCAGTATCTCGTTCCGTTGGCGGCCATCCACGCCTACCGGAACACTACATCAGTTACAGAGCCAGATCCGAAACCACAATTTGATCCTTCACGACAGTCTAATTACCAGTGGGATCCGGAGATGATTGCCAACCAATGGCAATCAGAGTCTTCCGCATCTCAGTATGACCCCAACTACAACTATGGATATCCGCCAAGCCATCCGTGGCACTAAACCAACTTAGGCCAAAAGCCTAAGCTTGGGGGAGTACATATTTCTCACCGACATGTTTGCACACTCATTGCTAGATGTCGGTGCTCATACTGAGATGCCCACTCCGGCAAGTTCTGATGCCCACTCCGGCAAGCGCACCTCTTCGGAGTGCTGCGCTACCGTCGAGGACGCACCATCGAGCTCCACCGGCAAATGTAAGAAGACGATGGCAGCTCCGCCAGCGACCAAGAAGGTGTCCGCCAAGGAGGGCGGCACTGGTGGTACCTTAACCATCAGTGCCACTCTCGACCCTAAATAGGAACGCGCGCTCGTTGCTTTCCTGCGGGCGAATGTCGATGTGTTTGCGTGGCAACCGTCTGACATCCCCGGTGTTCCCAGGAAAGTAATCGAGCACCACCTTGCCGTCTGTCCTCATGCGCGGCCCGTCAAGCAGAGAGTCAGGAAACAAGCAGTGGAGCGCCAAGATTTCATTGCCGAAGAGATCAAGAAGTTGGAAGCAGCAGGCCTCGTCAGAGGAGTGCTCCATCCTACGTGGTTGGCCAATCCTGTAGTCGTGCGCAAGGCAAACGGGAAATGGAGACTTTGCATCGACTTCACCGATGTCAACAAAGCTTGTCCCAAAGACCTATTTCCCTTGCTGCGCATTGACCAGATTGTCGACTCCACAGCCGGATGTGACTTGCTTTCATTTCTTGACGCATACTCAGGATACCATCAGATCTTCATGGCAGAAGAGGATGAGGAGAAAACCGCGTTCATCACTCCATGTGGCACGTACTGTTTCGTACGAATGCCTTTCGGTTTGAAGAATGTTGTTTCAACATTCGCAAGGGTAATCCATACTGCTTTTGAGCCGCAAATACACAGAAATGTGGAAGCCTACATGGATGACATAGTGGTCAAGAGCAGGGACAAAGCAACTCTGATTCAAGACCTAGAAGAGACTTTTGCAAATCTACGCAAGATCAGCCTCAAGCTCAACCCCGAGAAGTGCATGTTTGGAGTCCCGTCCGGCAAGCTTCTCGGATTCTTCGTGTCTCAGAGAGGAATTGAAGCAAATCCGGACAAGATCAAGGCCATTGAGCAGATTGAAGCACCGAAGCGCGTCAAGGATATACGAAAACTTGCCGGCTGCGTGGCGGCTCTCAGCAGGTTTATTTCTAAGTCTGCTGAGCGCGCCCTGCCGTTTTTCAAAATTCTTCTCTTATGGGCTGGGGTATGCGAAACCTCGTTTCTCCCTAAAAGCTATCGTGCTCCCTTAAACTCTAGGCCCTCGGGCTTGTTCCCGGGGTCAGATTTGGTAGTAGTCGCGGCAGCGAAGGGACGAAGCGAGGAGCCTGAACCCGCCTCCTCCCTGCCTCCGCCAAAAGCGTGAGAAAGGGCGAGCGACATGGGAAGAAGGCAGGGCCTGCTGCCGAGAAAGGAAGTGTCTATCTTAAAGATATAAAGGATTCGCTCCTTGACGTGGGTTCCACCCACGAGACAAGTGACCCGGCAAGCATCCCCTTTTCATTAAAGAGCATTCCACTCAGGTACAGTTCATAAGAGGATGAAAAACATGAATAATGGGATTACAAGCTTTAAATGCAACTAAGGCCCGAGGGCTTACAATTTTTTGCCTGACCAACTCTCTGGTTAGCTTATTACCAAAATCGGTCCCACCGAGTTTGTGTAAACGGTCACACCGAGATTACGTTATGCCCTAACCCTAACCATATCGGTCCTACCGAGTTGCATCTCAGCCCCACCGAAAATCCTAACGGTCACTAGGTTTGCTGAATCGGTCCGACCGAGTTTAACCATTCGGTCCCACCGAGTTTGGCAGATTGTGTGTAACGTCTAGATTTTGTGTGGAGGCTATCTATACCCCTCCACCCACTCTTCATTCGTGGAGAAATCCATCAGAACACATCTACACTTCCAATACACATGTTCTAAAAGAGAACCACCTACACTTGTGTTGAGGTCAAGATATTCCATTCCAACCATATGAATCTTGATCTCTAGCCTTCCCCAAGTTGCTTTCCACTCAAATCTTCTTTCCACCAAATCCAAATCCCGTGAGAGAGAGTTGAGTTTTGGGTAGACTATCATTTGAAGCACAAGAGCAAGGAGTTGATCATCAACACACCATTTGTTACTTCTTGGAGAGTGGTGTCTCCTAGATTGGCTAGGTGTCACTTGGGAGCCTCCGACAAGATTGTGGAGTTGAACCAAGGAGTTTGTAAGGGCAAGGAGATCGCCTACTTCGTGAAGATCTACCGCTAGTGAGGCAAGTCCTTCGTGGGCGACGGCCGTGATGGAATAGACAAGGTTGCTTCTTCCTGGATCCTTCGTGGGTGGAGCCCTTCGTGGACTTGCGCAACCGTTACCCTTCGTGGGTTGAAGTCTCCATCAACGTGGATGTACGATAGCACCACCTGTCGGAACCACGCCAAAAACATCCGTGTCTCCAATTGCGTTTGAATACTCCAAACCCTTCCCTTCACATTCTTGCAAGTTGCATGCTTTACTTTCCGCTGCTCATATACTCATTGCATGTTTGCTTGATATGTATTGTGTTCGTCAAAGTTGTGCTTAAACTCCACCTAAACTTAAGAATATTAAAAGCTGCAACTTTTGGCACTTAGTGTCTAATCACCCCCCCCCTCTAGACACCTCTTCTCGATCCTTTCAAAAGGGAACTAAGATGATTCATGCTAGAAACTTCCGTGTGCAGCCACAAGCTATTATGGAATCTAGCATAGTTGAGTAAGTACCGTGAAGCTCTCGAAGAGGTCGATCAACATGTAGAGGGATGTAGGTTTGGTATGGTCTTCCCGGAGTAGAGAGTTAATGTTTCTAAAATACTGTGTCTCGGTCATCCGTTTCTCAAACACCATGTAGTGCGAGAAATCCAACGGAGGGGATCGAGTCTTGTGGGGAAAAGTGCACAAACCTCTGTAGAGTGTACAATCTAATCGTTGTTAGCCGTGTCCCCGGTTATGGACAATCTTGAGTCTAGTACTTGGAGTATCTTAAGTATCTCATCACTCTTAAATTAATATTGTTGTGTTGATAATTACTTTTAATTGGGATTGAGTTGGAGGAACCTTCTCAATGATGTTTCAACTACCATGATAGTTAAATTAAAATTCTATACTTTTGTTGTAGGAAAAAATTGGCTTTTCGCAAAACTATAACCGTAGAGCTTTCCACCATCCAAATATGCATGTAGTGATAGCATTATTCTGTTCTTGCTCTACTATGATATATTGCCATGTGCTGACCCGTTTTCGGGCTGCAACGTATTATGTTGCAGACTTTTCAGACGAGGAGTAAGGTTCGTTAGGTCGTTGCCGTGTAGCTCAGCTATGCCGTTGGAGTTGATGGACTCATTTTATCTTCCAAGCCTTCAGCTGTTATCGTATTAGATGGCCTTAAGACATATTTATTGTAATAAGTTCTCTTTTGAGACATTCGATGTAATAAGTGTGTGATTGCTACTCTGTTATAAATCCTTCGAGTACTGTGTGTGTCAGCATTACCGATCCAGGGATGACACTGAAGCACAGAGACTTGACGGTTTGAGGTCGGGTTGCTACAAGACGGTATCAGAGCACACGCTGAGTGTAGGACACGACCTCTAAGATAAAGCCATAGGTCACTCTTCACTACTCATTTCTGACTCCTCTCCATTTTCCACTCTTTAGGATGGCGGAGTTGAATAACAAGTTCACACAGCCGGATGAAGACACACCCTTTGGACGCCACTTGAAGGACGTCACTAGGTACTTAAACATTGGAATACGAAGCTTCACCGGACGTACAACGCCACCTTACCAGAAGAGGAGCGCTGGATGATTCAAGTACAAGTTCCAGGAAGGACGTTCTCGCCAACCTCTAAGCCCATAGAGTTTTCTTTTGAAGCACCTACCTGGAGTCTAGGCAAGAGCATGGCAGCCCACATTACCATGGGATGCATTGGAGAAGTCTACAACAAGGAACTCAAGGACACCATCTACCTGATATGTGGGCGCCGAGACGAGCAATGGGAGATGATCAGCACCAAGAAGGATAGATCCATTGCAGCTTTCATCCAGGAGTTAAACCAGCACATTCAATGCCAGGAGAATCAAATGTGCGCAGACATGATAGAGTTGAAGAAGGCAAAGACCAAGAACATCTAGCTGGAAGAAGAACTCAAGTCTACACGCGATGGATACGAGGAGGAAATTGCGACACTATTGGAGAAGAATGACGACCTGATTAAGAAGATCGGAGTATTCATGAGAGATCCAGCACCGGGAAGAGAAGACGACGATTCCACTTGCCCGGAGAACTACATCATCATCGACGACACCGACTCCGACCCCAGTGAAGATGACTTTGAAGACGAAGCTGGAGCAGATATCATGGAGTCTTCCACGAATCAAAATTTCTAGATGACCACCAAATGATTAGTAGTATTCCCCCATGTATTTAGTAGTAGTTGAGCACTTTTGCGATAGTTCTAGACTGCTTGTATGCCCTTGCTTGATTGATTGAGTGAAATGTTTGTGTTGGTCTCATGTGCATATGGGTAGTGTTTTCTCATTAGACCCATGTTCTATTCTGATCTCTTCCCTCTAAACCCACCAGATGCCTCCGAGACATGATACCGGATTTGCCTTCCCGCCAGAGCTCACTTAGTTGATCTAGCAACAGAATGCCTTGATGCAATTGCTAGTTCAGAACCAAGGCAACAACAACAACAACCCACCTCCAGTTGACAATTTAGCTCGCTTTCTGAGGTTACAGCCGCCGGTGTTTTCCAGTAGCAACGAGCCTATAGTTGCTGATGATTGGGTACATAGTATTGGAAGGGAGTTGACCACCGCAGGTTGCACAGATGCTGAGAAGGTGCGTTTTGCCGCACATCAATTGGATGGACCAACAGCCTCATGGTGGGAGAATTACACGACCACTTCCCCATAGCCAACGTCACTTGGGATCAGTTTCAGCAAGCTTTCCGCACAGCCCATGTCTCAACTGGAGCCATGAATATGAAGAAGCGTGAGTTTTGCAACTTACGCCAGGGGAACCGTACTGTGGCTCAGTACGTGGAAGAGTTTAGCAAGTTATCTCGCTATGCCCCTAATGATGTGGCCACTGACGCCGCAAAGCAGGAGAAATTTATGGAAGGGCTGAATGATGAGATGAGCATGTAGTTGATGGTGGCAACCTTCAACAACTACCAGGAGTTGGTAGATAAGGCCCTTATGATTGAAGAGAAGCTACAACAGATTGAGAGCCGTAAGAGGAAGTATGGACAAGGAAGGTATAACTCAGGAGCCCAGCAGAAGCCTCGCCTAACCCTGAACTCAGGAGGACTTGTTCATAACCATGGAGGCCATAACCCAACCACAATGGTTCTAAGAATGGGAATGGGAACGGAACAAACAACAATCAGAACCACCCCAATCCAGCCACACCCGCCAAAAGAGATCTAAGTCACATTACTTGCTTTAAGTGCGGGAAGACTGGACACTATGCCACGGAGTGCCTTGAAGCGAAGAATGGAAACGGAAATGGGAGCGCTGGGAAGAAGCCCAATCCATTCAACAAACAACAAGTGAACCACGTTAGCGTGGAGGAGGTTGAAGAGTAGCCAGACGCGGTTATAGGTAAGTTTTTGGTTAAGTCATTGACCGCTCTTGTTCTTTTTGATACTGGTGCATCGCATTCATACATATCAAGGGGATTCATGGATAAGTTTAAACTACCAACCCAAACCCTTAGGACCCCTCTGTTAGTGAGTTCACTTGGAGCAGAGTATATGGCTAGTCAATGGTGCAACCAGATACCCATAACCATTGGTAGCCATGTTTTTCCGTCCGACCTAATAATCTTGGAGTCACAAGATTTGGATGTGATATTAGGCATGGACTGGATGTCAAAGTATGGAGGAAGCATTGGCTGTGCTAGTAAGTCGATTTATCTCACCACCCCGGAGGGAAAAAGGGTCAAGTATGTACCAAGGCATGTGCCTAGGAGGAGCCAAGTGAATACCCTCACGGGAGTTGTTCAGGAGGAAGTGCCTGTAGTGAAAGATTACCCGGATGTTTTCCCAGAGGAGTTACCAGGTATGCCACCTGATCGACACATTGAGTTTTTGATAGAGCTATTGCCAGGTACAGGGCCGATATCCAAGAGACCCTATCGAATGCCCGCAAATGATCTGGAGAAGATTAAGAAACATATCAAGGAGTTATTGGAGAAAGGTTACATTCGACGAAGTTCATCACCATGGGGAGCCCCAGTACTTTTGGTTGAGAAGAAGGATAAATCTCTAAGGATGGTTGTTGACTATCGGGCCTTGAATGAAGTGACGATCAAGAACAAATACCCACTGCCGACGATCAATGATTTGTTTGACCAGCTGCAAGGAGCTAAGGTGTTTTTGAAGATCGATCTGCGATCGGGATACCATCAGTTGAAGATTCGAGAGAAGGACATACCAAAGACAACATTCACCACGCGTTAAGGGTTGTACGAATATACGGCCATGTCTTTTGGACTGACTAACGCCCTTGCCTATTTCATGAGCATGATGAACAAGGTGTTCATGGAATATTTGGACAAGTTTGTTGTGGTGTTTATTGATGATATAATGGTATACTCGAAGAACGAAGAGGAGCACAAGGAGCATTTGCGTTTAGTTCTTGAGAAACTCAGGGAACATCAGTTGTATGCCAAGTTCAACAAATGCGAGTTTTGGTTGAAGGAAATCGGATTCCTTGTACATGTTATATCAGGAGAAGGTATAACAGTAGACCCCAGCAAGGTTCAGTCAGTCACTGAATGGTTGGCACCCACTTCAGTTAGTGAGATCCATAGTTTTCTTGGACTCGCAGGATACTATCAGAGATTCATTGAGATTTTTTCAAAGATTGCGAAGCCAATGAAAGAGTTATTGAAGAAGGATACCAAGTTTAAATGGACGGAAGATTGTGAGGCAAGTTTCCAGGAGTTGAAGAAATGGTTGACTACAGCCCCAGTGCTGACACAGCCAGATATACGCAAGGATTTCCAAGTGTATTGCGACGCCTCTCGCTTGGGACATGGAAATGTGCTTATGCAGGACAGAAGAGTTGTCTCGTATGCCTCACGACAACTAAAACCACACGAGTTGAATTATGCCACGCATGATTTGGAGCTAGCAGTTGTAGTGCATGCGTTGAAGACTTGGAGACATTACCTTATTGGTAACCGTTGTGATGTGTACATGGATCATAAGAGTTTGAAGTACATCTTCACCTAGAAGGAGCTGAACCTTAGGCAGAGGAGATGGTTGGAGCTTATAAAGGATTATGACATGAAGCTGCACTATCATCCAGGAAAGGCCAATGTCGTAGCAGATGCTTTGAGCCGGAAGAGTTATGCTAATACCCTAGAGAGTATGGAATTACCAAAGGAGTTAGCAAAGGATATCATGGAACTTTGATCGGAGATTGTTCCTAGAGGTTTTGTTGCAACAATGGAGGTTCAGTCTACATTGTTGGGAAAGATTCGAGAAGCTCAGAAGGATGACAAAGAGATTGTTGAGATAAAGGAGAGAATGAGCAAAGGAAAGGCCAAAGGTTTTCGTGAGGATGAACACGACACCTTATGGTTTGAGGACCGGGTTTATGTGCCCAATAACCCAGAAATCGGGAAGTTAATACTTCAGGAGGCTCATGACTCACCATACTCGATACACCCCGGAAACACCAAGATGTATTTGGATTTGAAGGAACGTTTCTGGTGGAAGGGTATGAAGAAAGATATTGCCGAGTATGTAGCCGTATGTGATGTATGCCAGAGAGTGAAGGCCGAGCATTAAAAGCCAGCAGGATTGTTACAACCTATGCCGATACTCGAATGGAAGTGGGATAAACTTGGCATGGATTTTATCACCGGATTACCCAGGACTAAATCAGGATATGATTCTATATGGGTAGTAGTTGATCGCTTGACCAAAGTGGCTCACTTTATGCCAGTGAAAACCACTTACACAAGTGCAAAGTTGGCCAAGATATATATGTCCAGGATCGTATGTCTGCATGGAGTTCCGAGGACCATCGTATCAGATAGAGGAACATAGTTTACCTCGAAGTTTTGGCATCAGCTGCACCAGACTTTGGGAACGAGATTGGAGTTCAGTACATCGTTTCACCTGTAGACGGATGGACAGACCGAGAGAGTCAACCAAATTTTGGAGGACATGTTGAGAGGCTGTGCGCTAGATTATGGATCTAGTTGGGATGACCATTTTCCCTACGCAGAGTTCTCATACAACAATAGTTACCAAGCCAGTTTGAAGATGGCACCGTTCAAAGCCCTGTATGGACGAAGGTGCAGAACACCGTTGATGTGGGATGAAGTAGGAGACCGACAGTTGTTTGGACCAGACTTGATCAAGGAATCTGAAGAGAAATTTAAGCTGATTCGAGATAGACTGAAGATAGCTCAGTACAGGCAGAAGAGTTATGCAGATTCGAAACGCAAGGAGGTAACCTATGAAATTGGAGACAGAGCATATATGCGAGTATCTTCCTTGCGAAGAGTGAAACGTTTTGGAGTTAAGGGAAAGCTAGCCCCGAGGTTTGTAGGACCGTATCGTGTTTTGGAACGGATGGGAGAAGTTGCCTACAAGTTGAAGAAGTGTCATGCTGAGATGGTCGATATACCGTTAAGAGATACAGTACCCTTGGAGGCGATTCAGTTGGACAGTGATTGGCATATGAGGAGAAGCCAGTCAAAATTTTGGAGTTTGCCAGTCGAGTCACCCGCAACAAGGTTATCAAGTTCTGCAAAGTTCAGTGGAGCCACTATACCGAGGATGAAGCCACCTGGGAATGAGAGGATGATCTTCGCAAAGACCACCCACACCTATTTTCTAGCCAACCCGAATCTCGAGGGCGAGATTCATCTTAAGGGGGGTAGGTTTGTAACATCCCAAATGTTCAATTTGGAATGTTACACATAGATCATTCTTGCATATCATATTTTATTGCATTTTGTTTCGCGATCCTCGAAAATCCTAAGCAACTCAAGGACCCTCGGAGAGAGTTGAGGATTTCCCGGTTTTCATATTTGATTTTCAATCAAATATTGAAACGAGGATTTTGGTTTTAATTATTTTTCTCTCTGATAATATTTCATGTGAAACTATATGAGAGGAGATAATATGACTTCTCCAAAACAATTGAATTATTGGAGGAAAAATATTAAAATCAAATATTTGATTTTATTCGGATTTTATTGCAATTTTTTTTGCATTAGAAAAATTGCACGTTTTTCAAAATTGCATTTTAGGGCCAAGAAAATGTTCATCTCGTTCTAAATATTTTATTTAGATGGTGAAAATTTGTTTTGGCATTTTTAGATTTTTATTTTATTTTGTAGGATTTTTTTTCTATTCGGCGGAATTGTTTTTTTTAATCTTTGGGCGCCGACTAGGCCGAAACCCAGCCGAGCCGCCCCATCTCCCTCGCGCCGCTGTCTCCCTCCCGGACGCGCGCCGCCGCCGACGACAACTCGGACAAGAGTCCGAGCCAGACTCCTCCGCCGCCGCCGTGCCCCCTCCTCCAAGCCACCCCTTCCCCCCCCCCCTTTATATGCCGCCCCAAGCCCTCCCCCCGCCACCACCACCAACCCCGCCGCCCGCCGCAGCCCGTCTCCCGAGCCACGCCACCACCGGCGCCTCGCCGCCGCCGCCGCCGCGCCGCTGTCGCCATGCCGCCCCGCAAGCCAGCCACTCGCCGCCGAAGCCCCAGCCTGCCGGAGTCCCGCGCCTCGCCGGATCCGACGAGGTAGCCGCCGCCGCCGGTTTTCTCTAGAAAATTGATTCGGTTTTTTAAAACCCTAGTTCATTTTTTTCAGTTCACCGGTTTTTCTCGGTTTAGTCTTTAGCGCACGTTCGTCCATACGTTCGTTTTAACGAACGGTTTTAGCTCGTTAGTTACAGACAACAAATGCTCGTTCGTTAGCCTGTTCGTCAGTTTTCTTTTTATCAGATTTTTCCGCGATTACTCTCGATCGCGATTTCTGATCTAATTTTTGTTTCAGTTTATCTTTTCACTCGTTTATCGGAATCAAGCGATTCAAGCGCCTAGATCTTCGTATCGACACCCTCTTTCTATTTAGTCAACTTAAACAAGATTTTGGCACATTAAATTTTGACTCTAGTCCAGATTAGTAAACGGGTCTTGTTTTCTTTCACCGTTTGAGTTTGGTTGCTCCGTTTGATTTGATTGTTTTCGCAAACCGGAGTTATTAAGTTGAACTTTCTGGTCAATCTCTCTTATTTAAGTTTTGCCCATGCATCCTTGCTTGTTTTCTTATGTATGCTATTGTTTGTTCGCGATAGAATTCCCGGAGTGCGAAGCGTGCTATTTGGAGTCACTAGGTTTCACGGATCGTCAGCAAGGCAAGTAACACATTGATCATACTCTTTCCATACCCAGTTTTTATGCATTAGTTCCATCCTCAAACATTGCATGGTTAGGATGTCATTAACATGTGGGTTGGGAAGTAGTTGATAAGGTAGTACCTATTGCCCTGTTATATTCAAACCCTTGGGAGTTACTTCTACGCGTTGCTTATATTGCTACGCTATGCTCGTAGACGTGGTTTGGGTGAGTGAAATCCATGATAGATGTGAGATTCTTAATTAATGGTTCAACTTAAGGTGGCAACTTAAATACACATCTGGGTGGATTGAGGCACCTGGAGAATCCAGTGTTGCCTGTATTTTTGGAGATCCCAGGGTTATGTGTGATTTTCCTGTGGACCGCCACCCAGGCTCAAAGGGAACCGAGATGATTAATGCTAGAAACTTCCGTGTGCAGCCACAAGCTATTATGGGCTCTAGCATAGTTGAGTAAGTAAACGTGAAGCTCTCGAAGAAGTGGATCAACAGGTAGAGGGATGTATGTTTGGTATGGTCTTCCCGGAGTAGAGAGTTAATGTTTCTAAAAGATTGTGTCTCGGTCATCCGTTTCTCAAACACCATGTAGTGCGAGAAATCCAACGGAGGCGATCGAGTCTTGTGGGGAAAAGTGCGCAAACCTCTATAGAGTGTACAATCTAATCGTGGTTAGCCGTGTCCCCGGTTATGGACAATCTTGAGTTTCTAGTACTTGGAGTATCTTAAGTATCTCATCACTCTTAAATTAATATTGTTGGGATGATAATTACTTTTAATTGGGATTGAGTTGGAGTAACCTTCTCAATGATGTTTCAACTACCATGATAATTAAATTAAAATTCTATTCCTTTGTTGTAGGAAAAAATTGGCTTTTCGCAAAACTATAACCGTAGAGCTTTCCACCAGCCAAATATGCATGTAGTTATAGCATTATTTTTTTCTTGCTCTACTGTGTTATATTGCCAGCATATTCCATGTGCTAAGCCGTTTTCGGGCTGCAACGTATTATGTTGCAGACTTTTCAGACAAGGAGTAAGGTTCGTTACGTCGTTGCCGTGCAGCTCAGCTATGTCGTTGGAGTTGACGGACTCACTTTGTCTTCCAAGCCTTCCGCTGTTATCGTATTAGATGGCCTTAAGCCATATTTATTGTAATAAGTTCTCTATTGAGACATTCGATGTAATAAGTGTGTGATTGCTACTCCGTTATAAATCCTTCGAGTACTGTGTGTGTCAGCATTACCGGTCCAGGGATGACACTGAAGCACAGAGACTTGACCATTTGAGGTCGGGTCGGTACAAGATGGTATCAGAGCACACGCTGAGTGTAGGACACGACCACTAAGATAAAGCCATATGTCACTCTTCTCTAATCATTTCTGACTCCTCTCCATTTTCCACTCTTTAGGATGGCGGAGTTGAACAACAAGTTCACACAGCCGGATGAAGACACACCCTTTGGACGCCACTTGAAGGAAGTTACTAGGTACTTGAACATTGGAATACCAAGCTTCACCGGGACGTACAACGCCACCTTACAAGAAGAGGGGCGCTGGATGATTCAAGTACAAGTTCCAGGAAGGACGTTCTCGCCAACCTCTAAGCCCATAGAGTTTTCTTTTTAAGCACCTACCTGGAGTCTAGGCAAGAGCACGGCAGCCCACATTACCATGGGACGCATTGGAGAAGTCTACAACAAGGAACTCAAGGACACCATCTACCAGATATGTGGGTGCTGAGACGAGCAATGGGAGATGATCAGCACCAAGAAGGACAGATCCATTGCAGCTTTCATCCAGGAGTTGAACCAGCACATTCGGCACTAGGAGAATCAGATGTGCGCAGACATGATAGAGTTGAAGAAGGCGAAGACCAAGATCATCGAGCTGGAAGAAGAACTCAAGTCTACACGCAATGGATACAAGGAGGAAATTGCGAGCGCTCGTTAGTTAGCCTATTCGTCAGTTTTCTTTTTATCGGATTTTTCCGCGATTATTCTCGATCGTGATTTTTGATCCGATTTTCGTTTCGGTTTATCTTTACGCTTGTTTATCGGAATCAGGCGATTCAAGCGCCTAGTACTTCGTCTCGAAATCGTCTTTCTGTTTAATGAACTTAAATAAGATTTTGGCACATTAAAATTTGACTCTAGTCCAGATTAGTAAACGAATCTTGCTTCTTTCGCCGTTTGAGTTTCGTTGCTCCGTTTGATTTGATTCTTTTCGCAAACGGAGTTCTTAAGTTGAGCTTTCTGGTCAATCTCTCTTATTTGAGTTTGGCCCGTGCATCCTTGCTTGTTTGCTTATGTATGCTATTGTTTGTTTGCGATAGAATTCTCGGAGTGCGAAACGTGCTATTTGGAGTCCCTAGGTTTCGCGGATCGTCAGCAAGGCAAGTAACACGTTGATCATACTCTTTCCATACCCAGTTTTTATGCATTAGTTCCATCCTCAAACATTGCATGGTTAGGATGTCATTAACATGTGGGTTGGGAAGTAGTTGATAAGGTAGTACCTATTGCCTTGTTATATTGAAACCCTTGGGAGTTACTTCTACGCGTTGCTTATATTGCTACGCTATGCTCGTAGACGTGGTTTGGGTGAGTGAAATCCATGACAGATGTGGGATTCTTAATTAATGGTTCAACTTAAGGTGGCAACTTAAATACACCTCTGGGTGGATTGAGGCACCTGGAGAATCCAGTGTTGCCTGTATTTTTGGATATCCCGGGGTTCCTTGTGATTTTCCTATGGACCGCCACCCAGGCTCAAAGGGAACTGAGATGATTCATGCTAGAAACTTCTGTGTGCAGGCACAAGCTATTATGGGCTCTAACATAGTTGAGTAAGTAATGTGAAGCTCTCGAAGAAGTGGATCAACAGGTAGAGGGATGTAGGTTTGGTATGGTCTTCCCGGAGTAGAGAGTTAATGTTTCTAAAAGACTGTGTCTCAGTCATCCGTTTCTCAAACACCATGTAGTGCGAGAAATCCAACGGAGGCGATCGAGTCTTGTGGGTAAAGTGTGCAAACCTCTATACAGTGTACAATCTAATCGTTGTTAGCCATGTCCCCGGTTATGGACAATCTTGAGTATCTAGTACTTGGACCATCTTAAGTATCTCATCACTCTTAAATTAATATTGTTGGGTTGATAATTACTTTTAATTGGGATTGAGTTGGAGGAACCTTCTCAATGATGTTTCAACTACCATGATAGTTAAATTAAAATTCAATACCTTTGTTGTAGGGAAAAATTGGCTTTTCGCAAAACTATAACCGTAGAGCTTTCCACCAGCCAAATATACATGTAGTGATAGCATTATTCTGTTCTTGCTCTATTGTGATATATTGCCATGTGCTAACCCGTTTTCGGGCTGCAACGTATTATGTTGCAGACTTTTCAGACGAGGAGTAAGGTTCGTTAGGTCGTTGCCGTGTAGCTCAGCTATGCCGTTGGAGTTGATGGACTCACTTTATCTTCCAAGCCTTCTGTTGTTATCATATTAGATGGCCTTAAGACATATTTATTGTAATAAGTTCTCTTTTGAGACATTAGATGTAATAAGTGTGTGATTGCTACTCTGTTATAAATCCTTCGAGTACTGTGTGTGTCAGCATTACCGATCCAGGGATGACACTAAAGCACATAGAATTGACCGTTTGAGGTCGGCTCGCTACAAGATGGTATCAGAGCACACGCTGAGTGTAGGACACGACCACTAAGATAAAGCCATAGGTCACTCTTCTCTACTCATTTCTGACTCCTCTCCATTTTCCACTCTTTAGGATGGCGGAGTTGAATAACAAGTTCACACAGCTGGATGAAGACACACCCTTTGGACGCCACTTGAAGGAAGTCACTAGGTACTTGAACCTTGGAATACCAAGCTTCACCGGACGTACAACGCCACCTTACCAGAAGAGGAGCGTTAGATGATTCAAGTACAAGTTCCAGGAAGGACGTTCTCGCCAACCTCTAAGCCCATAGAGTTTTCTTTTGAAGCACCTACCTGGAGTCTAGGCAAGAGCATGGCAGCCCACATTACCATGGGACGCATTGGAGAAGTCTACAACAAGGAACTCAAGGACACCATCTACCAGATATGTGGGCGCCAAGACGAGCAATGGGAGATGATCAGCACCAAGACGGACAGATCCATTGCAGCTTTCATCCAGGAGTTAAACGAGCACATTCGACGCCAGGAGAATCAGATGTGCGCAGACATGATAGAGTTGAAGAAGGCGAAGACCAAGATCATCGAGCTGGAAGAAGAACTCAAGTCTACACGCGATGGATACGAGGAGGAAATTGCGACACTATTGGAGAAGAATGACGACCTGATTAAGAAGATCGGAGTATTCATGGGAGATCCAGCACCGGGAAGAGAAGACGACAATTCCACTTGCCCGGAGAACTACATCATCATCAACGACATCGACTCTGACCCCAGTGAAGATGACTTTGAAGACGATGCTGGAGCAGATATCATGGAGTCTTCCACCGATCAAAATTTCTAGATGACCACCAAATGATTAGTAGTATTCCCCCATGTATTTAGTAGTAGTTGAGCACTTTCGCGATAGTTCTAGACCGCTTGTATGCCCTTGCTTGATTGATTGAGTGAAATGTTTGTGTTGGTCTCATGTTCATATGGGTAGTGTTTTCTCATTAGACCCATGTTCTATTCTGATCTCTTCCCTCTAAACCCACCAGATGCCTCCGAGACGTGATACCTGATTTGCTTTCCCGCCAGAGCTCACTTAGTTGATCCAGCAACAGAATGCCTTGATGCAATTGCTAGTTCAGAACCAAGGCAACAACAACAACAACCCACCTCCAGTTGACAATTTAGCTCGCTTTGTGAGGTCACAGCCGCTGGTGTTTTCCAGTAGCAATGAGTGTCGGTGTCAAAACCGGCGGATCTCGGGTAGGGGGTCCCGAACTGTGCGTCAAGGTCGGATGGTAACAGGAGAAAAGGGACACTTCATTTTACCCAGGTTCGGGCCCTCTCGATGGAGGTAAAACCCTACTCCTACTAGATTAATATTGATGATATGGGTAGTACAAGAGTAGATCTACCATGAGATCAAGGAGGCTAAACCCTAGAAGCTAGCCTATGGTATGATTGTGTATGATGATGGTTGTCCTACGGACTACAACCCTCCGGTTTATATAGACACCGGATAGGGTTAGGGTTACACAGAGTCGGTTACAATGGTAGGAGATCTTGAATATCCGCACGCCTAGCTTGCCTTCCACGCCAAGAAAAGATCCTTCCGGACATGGGACGAAGTCTTCAATCTTGTATCTTCATAGTCCTGGAGTCCGGTTGAAGGTATAGTCCGGCTATCCGGACACCCCCTAATCCAGGACTCCCTCAGTAGCCCCCGAACCAGGCTTCAATGACGATGAGTCCGACGTGCAGATTGTCTTCAGCATTGCAAGGCGGGTTCTCCTTCAAACTTTGTGTACCTGCGGGTATAATGTCCGATTTTTATAATGCAGCGCTCCTTGGCTTTCACGCCCAATAATGGCCGCCTTCCACGTGTCAAACGAATGCGAAAAGCCGGGGCAGTTTTACATCCAAGCCCCTAGCCGTATAAACGAGCCGCCTATCTAACAGGATGAGGATTCAGATCCAAACCACACCTTCCCCTTCTGCGAGAAATCATCAGAGCGTCTCCAGCAAGGATCCATTCCAACATGGCCAGCCGTCCTAGCTCCTCCTCTCGCCCTTCCAGTCCTATCCCTTGAGACTGGGAGAGTTGTTCCATCCCGCATAGCGAATTAGTGTCGCTCCAAGCCAAGGGATTTCTCCCTCAAGCCTATATGGTCTCGGTCTGAGCCGGACTCACCACTTATCAAGGTGGAAAACAAGCGGAGAACTCACCTAGTCCCTCTAAAGGGGAGCGGGTGTGCCTGGTCCCTTATCTAATAAGGGGACTGGGATTTCCAATTCATCCCTTTCTCCGCGGGCTTCTGGAGTTCTATAGCCTCCAGCTGCACCACCTTACGCCCGGCTCCGTGTTACACATCACGGGCTTCGTTGCTCTTTGCGAGCTATTTTTAGGCGTCAAGGCTCATTTCGCGCTGTGGAAGAAGATATTCTGCCTGGTGCCCCATTCCCAAGAGGGGTCCATATATCAAGTGGGCGGAGCCGAAGTATGGCGCAACGCCGGGACTCGATACCCGTCCGGAACCCCGAAGAAGGCGTCCGAGGACTGGCCTTCAGAATGGTTTTACATAGACGACGTCCCCCTGCCGGACCCTATCCGGGCCGGTCTCCCTGAGTTCAACAATGCTCTCCTGAAGAAACGCTTGAGCTGGCGCCCTCGGAGCTCTCAGAGAGAGAATGACAGAGACGTCCTTTACTTAATGGGCCGGATTAAGCTACTGGCTCATTCCCGACTAACCATGATTAAAGTCATGGCCATATGCACTATGCGGGGGGTGCAGCCACTCCAATACAGAAGCCACCCCATGTGGGATTTCAACGGGGAAGATGAAGCCACCCGTCACGGCCATAAAGGGCCGGACTCGCCTGCCGCCCTAATGAAGATCTTATCCTCTTTGTAAAAGGGAGAAGAGGAGGAATTCCTCCGCGTCGACCCGCGGGGCGGATTCTCCATGTATAATCCTCCGAATTGGGTAAGCGGACAGTCGTGCTTCCCTGTTCATTTTACATTCCCATGATTAAATAGGCAGTCTAACGACTTAAACGCAGGATCTGCATCAGGAGGTAAAAAACATAAACAACCGCCCTCCACAGCCAGAGGACCCAGAACGGTCCCTTGATCCGGACTCCGAAGAGGATCCGGACTTAGCGGTGGAGTTTATCGACGGAGTGTTTTATCAGCTAAGCAAGGACAATACCTTGGTAGCTATTATAGCTGATTACCCAGGGTTAATCCCGGCCACCCAGGTGACAAATACCAGAGCTTTACCCCCTTAAGAGGGGTTCCGTTTTCACGGGTTTGGTTGTTCTGACAACAACCATGCTTTGTAGGGGAGATTCCCGAGGCGGGAAGCCGACCCCGCTGCAGCTAGCCGGCGGGGGGCCGCAGGGCCCCGTGGGGCAAAAAGGAACGTAGTCCGGACTGAGGTGCCAGAGCAAAGGTATGGCGTACCCTCTCTTTTTCCCTAGTGTTTTACTCCTCCAGGGTATATTAACATTCGTGCCATCTTCAGGACGAAGAGACCTCGCCTGACTATATCCGGAGAGGTTGCCAATCGCGCCTCCACCAGCCAGACTCCAACGCCCGGCACGGAAGCGGAGGCCCGCGCAAGGCACGCACCGGACGCTCCTCCATCAGAGGATGCGGACAGGCTGTCTGCCACCCATTCCGAGGTGGAGAGTGCCATGAACCACAGGCTTCGCTGGACAGTCCTTTGGGACGCTTGTTTCTCCTAGGAGGCTTTAGATGCCTTCAATTCGGGAGACACGTACCTCCGTGCCGCTCAAAATGGTTTAGCCAGAGCCGCAGAGCAGTATGTAAAAGACATACGGGTAAGAAAATTTTGGTAAATATAGATATGCCAGTAGCCCCCGAGACTTGAAGCAGTGGAAATAACTGATTCGAGAATCATATAACATGCAGTTTCTTACCGAGAAGAACACCGCGTTGTCCCAGGAGCTGGAAAGGTGCAGGGCCCAACTAGAGGCCGCACTAACGGCAGCAGGGGGGTCTAAAGAGACCACTGCAGGTAAACAATACACCAGAGTAT
Source organism: Aegilops umbellulata (assembly GCA_032464435.1). NCBI lineage: Eukaryota > Viridiplantae > Streptophyta > Magnoliopsida > Poales > Poaceae > Aegilops > Aegilops umbellulata. The sequence goes on along the minus strand of CP136058.1, from coordinate 345,972,995 downwards.
TTAGTATTGTGCGGATTTAAGTGCCAATCTCACAAATGGTATTGCAGATGGCGCCGGACTCGATCCGGACAGGCAACAACTTCTACGCCAGATAAAGGCTGGTGAAAGCGTGCTAACAAAGGTGAGGCGGGAGAAGAATGATCTCCAGGATGCCAACACCAGGCTGGATGATGAACTAAAAAATGTTCGTGGCTAGCTGTCGGACTCAAATAAGGAGAATCAGCGACTTCGACGCACATTTTTAGTAAGTGCTTAAGCGAACTCTTGAAAAAGGAGTTCGGCGAGGAAGACGACTAACAGAGTTATGTCTGTAGGTATGCTGACAGGTCGTCCTACAGAGGAGATGCCCGGTTCAACGGGTGATCTTCTTCCCGAACTCTCGCAACTGCACGAACGAGTTCGGCAGGCGATGTGAGGTATTGCCCAAGCCTTGTGGCCTGCCCACTCCATACCCGAGGGCCTTGGAGATCTTGCGGAGAAGTTGAAGGAAGCTCGGCGGCGCTTCCTGTTGTGGAAGATATCAGCCTGCCGGCAGGGTGCTAGGGAGGCCTGGGCCATGGTGAAGACCCGCTTCACGAAGTCTGACCCCAATCACATGGCCGAGGTCGGACCGGTGGGGCCTGACAGGAAGGAGATCCCTGTGAGCTTAGTGTATGGCCAAGTAGAATTGGCTGCAAAGTATTCCCAGCAGGACTGTAAATTAGATAGCCTGTTAGATGGTATAGAGGAGGAATACAATCAGTCAGGATGACTATGTAATTTATAATTGGCATGTGTAATGCCTTCTAGCCGGATTGTAGATCGTTTGTCGTTGCCGACCTTTTCGCTTCGACCTCGGGACCTGACGGTCCGGGTGTGTCCGAATACCATGACGGTTATATAAGAACCGAGGTATGCATGGAGACCAGGCGTAGGGGTCATTAGTGCTTTATCAGACAAGTGCCCAACTAGTTATGTTATATTACATGGTTAGTAAGAAACATCTTCCAGAGAGAATAGTTCCGTTAAGGGTTCCTTTCGCTGGGGTAGCGTGCCCTGAAGTGCACGTCCGGACTGCAAATGCAGGAAAACATCTGGGGGCATGTATAAGTAAAAAAAGGTTCATCTTTAGTTCACCGACCGAATATTCCCTTAAGAACGCTAGCTTTCGGCTTCACCCAGTCTGAGGTACACATCCGGCTTATCCGGCAGTAGCAATCGCAGAGGTGCTCCCTTTACCGCCTAGCCGAACAATCGGGAACGTAGGGGTAAGCACAGGAGCCAGGCAACCCAGCTTGGCCAAAACTTAAGTCATATCAATGCATATAATGGTGAAGAAAAGGTGCATGCGGAAGTCTGACGCATGCGTTGGGCGTGAAACCCATATAAACAAGCTTCTGTTAAAGAAGCCCCCAGGTTTAAGGAGCACGGGTAGCGCGTCACATGATGAGCCTTTAAGGGCTACAAAAGTAAAGAGTGGGGGAAGACAAATAAAAACAGAGAAATATATATATATAAATGGACAGAGGAAGGAGACAAACCCAGAGTCCGGCGCTAGGCATAGAATCTTCGGAGACGTGCTGCGTTCCACGGGTTCGGCTCGAGTCGGTTATCCAACGCATCTCGCAGGCGGTACGCTCCACCAGTCAAGACTTGGTCAATTATGAAGGGACCTTCCCATTTGGGCTTGAGTTTGTCCTTTTTCTTATCCGGCAGGCGTAGAACTAGTTCGCCAACGTTGTAATTTTTGGCCCGTACTTCTCTGCTTTGATATCTTCGAGCCTGTTGTTGATAAAATGCGGAACGGGCTTTAGCCACATCGCGCTCCTCCTCTAAGGTGTCCAAGTTGTCCTGCCGATCAAGATCGGCTTCTCTTTCTTCGTACATGCGCACTCGAGGTGAGTCATGAATTATTTCGCAGGGCAGAACTGCCTCTGTGCCGTACACCATAAAGAATGGTGTGAATCCGGTGGTACGATTCGGCGTGGTTCGCAGCCCCCAGAGTACGGAGTCGAGCTCCTCCACCCAGTGCGTATTAGATTCCTTGAGGGACCAAACTAGTCTGGGTTTAATGCCGCTCATGATGAGACCATTTGCACGTTCGACCTGACCGTTAGTTTGTGGGTGATAGACAGAAGCATAGTCGAGCTTAATGCCCATGTTTTTGCACCACAGCTTTACTTCGTCGGAGGTGAAGTTTGTGCCGTTATCGGTGATGATGCTGTGCGGGACGCCGTAACGGTGTACGACCCCGGATATGAAGTCTGTCACAGGTCCGGATTCGGCCGTCTTAACAGGCTTGGCTTCTATCCATTTGGTGAATTTATCCACCATGACCAATAACTATTTTTTTCTTGTGGGTTCCACCTTTAAGGGGTCCCACCATGTCAAGCCCCCAGACCGCAAAAGGCCAACTGATGGGGATAGTTCGGAGGGCGTTGGGCGGCATATGGCTTTGGTTTGCAAAGAGCTGGCAACCGACGCATCGTTTGACGAAGTCATGAGCGTCTGCTCGGGCCGTCGGCCAATAAAAGCCCGTACGGAAAGCCTTGCTTACAAGGGACCGAGCTGCAGCATGGTGGCCACCGAGTCCGGCATGAATTTCAGCCAGCAGACTCCGCCCTTCCTCTTCGGAGATACATCTTTGAAGGACTCCTGTAGTGCTTTTCTTATATAGCTCTCCCTCGTGGACTTTATAGGATTTAGATCGCCGCACTATGCAGCGTGCCTCGTTTTGGTCCTGTGGGAGTTCCTGCCTAGTAAGGTAGGCTAGGAAAGGTTCTGTCCACGGGGCGATGACCGCCATTATTTCGTGGGCTGAAGGTGTGATTTCGGTGGCAGGGCCTCCGATTATGTCGGATTGTTCGGCGTCGGGTTGTGCGGTTGTGTCCGGACTGTTATCCGAGGGTTCCCCCTCCCATGCTACAGATGGCTTGAATAATCTTTCTAAGAAGATGTTGGGGGGCACTGCATCTCATTTTGCTCCGATGCGTGCCAGGACATCCGCTGCCTGATTATTTTCTCGGGCTATATGGTGAAACTCCAGTCCCTCGAACCGAACTAACATTTTTAGGACGGCATTGCGATAAGCTGCCATTTTTGGGTCTTTGGCGTCGAAGTTGCCATTTATTTGGGATATCGCGAGGTTTGAGTCCCCGCGTACTTCCAGGCGTTGAATGCCCATGGATACTGCTATCCGGAGACCATGTAGAAGGGCCTCGTATTCGGCTGCAATGTTGGAGTCCGTGTACATAATTTGGAGTACATATTGGACTGTGTCTCCTGTAGGGGACGTCAAAACGACGCCAGCCCCCAGTCCGGCCAACATTTTGGAGCCATCGAAATGCATGATCCAGTTTGAATATGTGTTGTACTCTTTAGGGAGTTCGGCCTCTGTCCATTCGGCGACGAAGTCGGCTAGGACTTGCGATTTAATGGCTCGCTGTGGTTTGTAGGTTATGTCGAACGGGAGGAGCTCTATGGCCCATTTTGCTATCCGGTCCGTTGCATCGCGGTTGTTGATAATATCGTTGAGTGGTACTTCCGAGGCTACTGTTATAGAACACTCTTGAAAGTAGTGTCGTAGCTTCCGGGATGCCATAAACACCGCGTATGCAATCTTTTGGTAATGCGGGTACCGTGATTTGCATGGTGTGAGGACAGTGGACACGTAGTAAACCGGCCTTTGAAGGGGGAGTTTGTGTCCGTCCGTTGCCCGCTCGACGACGAGTACTGTGCTAACAACTTGATGAGTTGCGGCAATGTACAATAGCATGGGTTCGCCAGTGTTCGGCGCGACCAGGACTGGGTTTGTTGCCAAGATGGCCTTTATTTCCTCGAGTCCGGCCGTGGCAGCGTCTGTCCACTCAAAGTGTTCGGTGCGCCTGAGGAGGCGGTAAAGGGGCAATGCCTTTTCTCCCAGGCGGGAGATAAAGCGGCTTAAAGCCGCCACGCATCCGGTGAGTTTCTGTATTTGTTTGAGGTCTTTTGGGACATCCAATTGTGACAAAGCTCGGATTTTAGCTGGGTTTGCCTCAATTCCTCTACCAGATACAATGAAGCCCAGGAGCTATCCGGCTGGAACGCCGAAAACGCATTTTTCCGGATTGAGCTTAATGTCGTATTTTCGGAGGTTGTCGAATGTAACCCTCAAGTCGTCTACTAGAGATTCGACATATCTTGATTTAACGACCACATCATCTACATACGCCTCCACTGTTTTGCCGATCTGGTTTGCCAGGCATGTTTCAATCATGCGCTGATATGTTGCGCCGACGTTTTTTAGCCCAAAGGGCATTGTGTTGAAGCAGAATGGGTCGTATGGTGTGATGAATGCTGTTGCGGCTTGGTCTGATTCTGCCATCTTGATTTGATGGTAACTGGAGTATGCGTCGAGGAAGCACAACGAATCGTGTCCTGCAGTGGCATCGATGATTTGATCTATTCGAGGGAGGGGGAAAGGATCCTTTGGGCAAGCCTTATTAAGGTCTTTGAAATCGACACACAGGCGCCAGGATTTGTCCTTCTTTGGTACCATCACCAGGTTTGCTAGCCAGTCCGGGTGTTTTATGTCTCTAATGAATCCGGCCTCCAATAACTTGGCTAGCTCCTCTCCCATAGCCTGTCTCTTTGGTTGGGAGAAACGCCGAAGGGCTTGTTTGACAGGTTTGAATCCTTTCTGGATATTTAGGCTGTGTTCAGCCAACCTGCGTGGGATTCCTGGCATGTCTGAAGGGTGCCAAGCGAAAATGTCCCAGTTCTCTCGTAGGAACTCTCGCAGTGCGGCGCCTACATCAGGGTTCAGTCTTGCCCCGATGGAGGCTGTTTGATTGGGGTCCGTTGGGTGGACCTGGAATTTGGCTATTTCGTCCGCTGGTTTGAAGGATGTGGATTTGGATCTCTTATCGAGTATCACATCATCCCTATTGACCGTGGATCGCAGCGCAGTCAGTTCTTCGGCCGCTAAGGTTTCGGATAGTGCCTCGAGGGCCAATGCGGCTGTCTTGTTCTCGGCGCGGAGTGCTATGTCCGGATCACTAGCGAGAGTGATAATTCCGTTTGGCCCAGGCATTTTAAGCTTCATGTACCCATAATGGGGTATAGCTTGGAAAACTGTGAAAGTCTCCCGTCCTAGTATAGCATGATATCCGCTTTTGAATGGGGCCACCTGGAACGTGATCTGTTCGGACCTGTAATTATCCGGCGTGCCGAATACCACATCTAGTGTGACCTTTCCGGTGCAGCGCGCTTCCTGACTGGGGATTATTCCTCTAAAGGTTATGCTGCTTCGCTCAATGCGGTTCCAGTCTATTTCCATCTTTTGGAGGGTTTCCTCGTAAATGAGGTTCAATCCGCTGCCTCCGTCCATGAGTACCTTTGCGAGGCGACAGCCGTCCACTATGGGACTGAGGACCAATGCGGCTGGTGCTCTGGCTGTTCGAAATTTAGGTTCGTCACTCGCGTTGAAGGTGATAGCAGTATTACTCCATGGGTTTATTGTCGCTACTTGATAGACTTCAGTGAGGCTGCGGAGTGTTCTTTTTCGCATGTTATTTGATGCGAAAATCTCAAAGACTGTGAGAACGGAACTGAAATTCTCGGGCTGGTTTCCTTCGACCTCTGGAATTAGGAGGTCCTCGCCAATTCTGGCCACCTGCCGGAGTATCCAACATGCCCTGAGGCTGTGAGTTGGCGTGGCGTCCTCTGCACTGTGAATCTTGCAGGGTCCATCTAGCCACTTTTATAGTACGGTTCCATGCCCTCTAAAGGGTTTTGATTTTTTGGTATTTAGTCCGGACGCCTTACTGTGGTGCGCCCTCTTAATTCGGACGGGATTGCTATTCAAGGCCGGATTATCCCAAAATTTTATTTCGGTTTTCCAAGCACTTTCCATCGCACAGTATTTTTGTACTATGGACGCCAAGTCAGCAAAGCGTGTAATATTACGACGACTTACCGCGTTGAGTATTCCCTTGTCCGTGCAGTTACTGCAAAAGATTGAAATTGCGTCTCCCTCGCAGCAGTCCTTTATCATGTTCATAACCAGGAGGAATCTGGCCCAGTAATAATGTACTGTTTCTTCGGGCATTTGCCTGATTTGGGAAAGATCGCTTAACATCGGGCGGGCGGGTGTCGTTGAATCTGAGACCTCGCCCAGTTTGCTGTTCGGAGGCCGAAGAACTTCCGTATTCTGAGATCCGGAGTCTTGGATGTTATCCGATTTGCCAGATCTTAAGCTCAGGTCTTGGATTGTATCCTCCCCTCCGCGGATATCCGGCATGGAGGGTTCGGGAATTAAGACGTAGCTAGTCCTTAAGATAGATGAAGGGTCGCCGCATTGTGTCTCCACCACAGCAACGTGGTGGGTGACTTGGGGAGAGTTAATTTCTCTTAGATCGGGTTTAAGCCCAACCTAGTAGTAATTTGTAGCGACACCCAGTGCGGCGATGCGATCCAGGAGCTCGTTTACAGAAGAGAGCTCCATCGGATCCAATTGCTCAGCGAGTTCTGAGCCGACGTGGAGGTTGCTTTTGATAACCCGGGAGGTCACCGTCGGCGCAACAGCCGAACAGGCGGTTGCGACAAAACCACCTAGCCGGAGAGTTTGGCCGACAGCCAAGGCTCCTTTTGTAATGGCGCCATCTTTAAAGACGGGAAGAGGCATCCTTCCTGATCGCGACGGCACAGAGGAACTCTCAATGAAAGCACCAATGTCGGTGTCAAAACCGGCGGATCTCGGGTAGGGGGTCCCGAACTGTGCGTCAAGGTCGGATGGTAACAGGAGAAAAGGGACACTTTATTTTACCCAGGTTTGGGCCCTCTCGATGGAGGTAAAACCCTACTCCTTCTAGATTAATATTGATGATATGGGTAGTACAAGAGTAGATCTACCACGAGATCAAGGAGGCTAAACCCTAGAAGCTAGCCTATGGTATGATTGTGTATGATGATGGTTGTCCTACGGACTACAACCCTCCGGTTTATATAGACACCGGATAGGGTTAGGGTTACACAGAGTCGGTTACAATGGTAGGAGATCTTGAATATCCGCACGCCTAGCTTGCCTTTTACGCCAAGAAAAGATCCTTCCGGACACGGGACGAAGTCTTCAATCTTGTATCTTCATAGTCCTGGAGTCCGGCTGAAGGTATAGTCCGGCTATCCGGACACCCCCTAATCCAGGACTCCCTCAACGAGCCTATAGTTGCTGATGATTGGGTACGTAGTATTGGAAGGGAGTTGACCACCGCAGGTTGCACGGATGCTGAGAAGGTGTGTTTTGCCGCACATCAATTGGATGGACCAGCAGCCTCATGGTGGGAGAATTACACGACCACTTTCCCCATAGCCAACGTCACTTGGGATTAGTTTCAGCAAGCTTTCCGCATAGCCCATGTCTCAACTGGAGCCATGAATATGAAGAAGCGCGAGTTTCGCAAATTATGCCAGGGGAACCATACCGTGGCTCAGTACGTGGATGAGTTTAGCAAGTTATCTCGCTATGCCCCTAATGATGTGGCCACTAACGCCGCAAAGCAGGAGAAATTTATGGAAGGGCTGAATGATGAGATGAGCATGCAGCTGATGGTGGCAACCTTCAACAACTACCAGGAGTTGGTAGATAAGGCCCTTATGATTGAAGGGAAGCAACAGCAGATTGAGAGCCGTAAGAGGAAGTATGGACAAGGAAGGTATAACTCAGGAGCCCAGCAGAAGCCTCGCCTAACCCCGAACTCGGGAGGACTTATTCCTAACCATGGAGGTCATAACCCAACCACAATGGTTCTAAGAATGGGAATGGGAACGGAACAAACAACAATTAGAACCACCCCAATCCAGCCACACCCGCCAAAAGAGATCTAAGTCACATTACTTGCTTTAAGTGCGGGAAGACTGGACACTATGCCACGGAGTGCCCTGAAGCGAAGAATGGAAATGGAAATGGGAGCGCTGGGAAGAAGCCCAATCCATTCAACAAAGGACAAGTGAACCACGTTAACGTGGAGGAGGTTGAAGAGCAGCCAGACGCGGTTATAGGTAAGTTTTTGGTTAAGTCATTTACCGCTCTTGTTCTTTTTGATACTGGTGCATCGCATTCATATATATCAAGGGGATTCGTGGATAAGTTTAAACTACCGACCCAAACCCTTAGGACCCCTCTGTTAGTGAGTTCACCTGGAGCGGAGTATATGGCTAGTCGATGGTGTGACCAGATACCCCTAACCATTGGTAGCCATGTTTTTTCGTCTGACCTAATAATCTTGGAGTCACAAGATTTGGATGTGATATCAGGCTTGGACTGGATGTCAAAGTATGGAGGAAGCATTGACTATGCTAGTAAGTCGATTTATCTCACCACCCCATGTATTTAGTAGTAGTTGAGAACTTTTGCGATAGTTCTAGACCGCTTGTATTCCCTTGCTTGATTGATTGAGTGAAATGTTTGTGTTGGTCTCATGTGCATATGGGTAGTGTTTTCTCATTAGAACCCTGTTCTATTCTGATCTCTTCCCTCTAAACCCACCAGATGCCTCCGAGACGTGATACCGGATTTGCCTTCCCGCCAGAGCTCACTCAGTTGATCCAGCAGCAGAATGCCTTGATGCAATTGCTAGTTCAGAACCAAGGCAAAAACAACAACAACAACAACCCACCTCCAGTTGACAATTAGCTTGCTTTCTGAGGTTACAGTTGCCGGTGTTTTCCAGTGGCACCGAGCCTATAGTTGCTGATGATTGGGTACGCGGTATTGGAAGGAAGTTGACCACCGCAGGTTGCACAGATGCTGAGAAGGTGCGTTTTGCCGCACATCAATTGGATGGACCAGCAGCCTCATGGTGGGAGAATTACACGACCACTTCCCCATAGCCAACGTCACTTGGGATCAGTTTCAACAAGCTTTCCGCACAACCCATGTCTCAATTGGAGCCATGAATATGAAGAAGTGTGAGTTTCACAACTTACGCCAGGGGAACCGTACTGTGGCTCAGTACGTGGATGAGATTAGCAAGTTATCTCGCTATGCCCCTGATGATGTGGCCACTGACGCCACAAAGCAGGAGAAATTTATGGAAGGGCTGAATGATGAGATGAGCATGCAGTTGATGGTGGCAACCTTCAACAACTACCAGGAGTTGGTAGATAAGGCCCTTATGATTGAATGGAAGCAGCAACAGATTGAGAGCCGTAAGAGGAAGTATGGACAAGGGAGGTATAACTCAGGAGCCCAGCAGAAGCCTCGCCTAACCCCGAACTCGGGAGGACTTGTTCATAACCATGGAGGTCATAACCACACCGGAGGAAGTTCGCATAACCACAATGGTTCTAAGAATGGGAACGGGAACGGAACAAACAACAATCAGAACTGCCCGAATCCAACCACTCCCGCCAAAAGAGATCTAAGTCACATTACTTGCTTTAAGTGCGAGAAGACTGGACACTATGCCACGGAGTGCCTTGAAGCGAAGAATGGAAACGGAAATGGGAGCGCTGGGAAGAAGCCCAATCCATTCAACAAAGGACAAGTGAACCACGTTAACATGGAGGAGGTTGAAGAGCAGCCAGACACGGTTATAGGTAAGGTTTTGGTTAAGTCATTTACCGCTCTTGTTCTTTTTGATACTCGTGCATCACATTCATACATATCAAGGGGATTCGTGGATAAGTTTAAACTACCAACCCAAACTGAGGGAGTCCTGGATTAGGGGGTGTTCGGATAGCCGAAATATATCTTCAGCCGGACTCCAGGACTATGAAGATACAAGATTGAAGACCTCGTCCCGTGTCCGGAAGGTTCTTTCCTTGGCGTGGAAGGCAAGCTAGGCGTGTGGATATTCAAGATCTCCTACCAATGTAACCGACTCCGTGTAACCCTAACCCTATCCGGTGCCTATATAAACCGGAGGGTTGTAGTCCGTAGGACGAACACATCATAACCATCATCGTACTCATAGGCTAGCTTCTAGGGTTTAGCCTCCTTGATCTCGTGGTAGATCTACTCTTGTACTACCCATATCATCAATATTAATCTAGCAGGAGTAGGGTTTTACCTCCATCGATAGGGCCCGAACCTAGGTAAAATAAAGTGTCCCTTGTCTCCTGTTACCATCCGACCTTGACGCATAGATCGGGACCCCCTACCCGAGATCCGCCGGTTTTGACACCGACATTGGTGCTTTCATTGAGAGTTCCTCTGTGTCGTCGCCTTTAGGCCCAATGGCTCCCTTGATCATCAACAACGATGAGGTCCAGGGTGAGACTTTTCTCCCCGGACAGATCTTCGTCTTCGGCGGTTTCGCTCTGCGGGCCAACTCGCTTGGCCACCTGGAGCAGGTCGAGATCTACGCCCCTGGCCATCAAGTCAGGTTTGGAAGCCTAAACTACACTGCAGATATCCGCGGAGACTTGATCTTCGACGGATTCGAGCCACAGCCAAGCGATCCGCACTATCTCGAGGGGCATGATATAGCTCTGCCTTCGAACAGTGTCCTGGAGGCCGCATACGCTCCGGCCCCGATCCTCGATTCGGATCCTGCTGCGTTCTTTGAGGATGAACGGTTGGACGTCACCACGGGGGCTGCGATCTTAAGAGCCATTGAGCCAAACGCAAGCCCTGCACTCCGCATGGAACATGACTCCAAGGAGCCGGACTCTTCTCCAAACTTCGGGTCGTCCGCGCCCCCGCCGATCGGATCAGATTGGGCGCCTGTAATGGAGTTCACCGCCGCGGACATCTTTCAGTATTCGCCTTTCGGTGATCTTCTGAACTCTCTCAAGTCTCTCTCTTTGTCAGGAGAGCCCAGGCCGAACTATGGCCTGCGAGGTTGGGATTCGGACGACGAAGAAATTCAAAGCCCACCCACCACCCACTTAATAGCCACTGTCGACGATTTAACCGACATGCTCGACTTAGGCTCCGAAGACTTCGACAGTATGGACGACGCCTACGGAGACGAACTGGAACCAGCACCCATAGGGTACTGGACCTCCACCCCACTTAATGACGTGTTCATGGTGGATACACCTGAAAAAACTCACAATGAGGAAGAAGGGGGCGAGAAGAAGGGTAAACCCTCCGAAAAGCACTCAAAACGGCGACGTAAACGCCGAGCGGAGCCCCGCCTCGATCAAGACCAGCCATAGAGCAGGACGAGCCGGAAGATGACGATCGCATCCCAGAACAGCCGTCCGAACAGGGTAACACGGGCAGAGAGGACGAACAGTCCTCCCCCGGTCATAACAGAACTCCGGACGATACCACACCAGATAAAATCATGGAGCATAAGAATCTCCAAGAAAGGCTCGTCGCCACAGCATGAAGCCTGAAGAAGCAGAAGCAAAAGCTAAATACGGCGGAAGATGCACTCAAAACAAGATGGAGCAAAGTAATCAAGACCGCAGACAAATACGGCGGCAGCCGCCGCACCAAAAGCTATCCAAAGAGAAAGCTACTGCCCGAATTCGACCAGGAGGCCCTAGAGCCCCCAAACTCGAAAAACAAAAAGGCTACACGGTCGAATAAACGACCTCTCGGCCACTACAATACGGAAAACGGCGCCGCACTCAATGCGGCATGCGACCCAATCAAAGACTCGCATCATGGCCCAGCCAGGTCCATTTACGGGCCAAGAAAGCAAGCTCTCACAAGCAATGCAAAAAATCCACCATCAGAATCCGGCACACCCAAATATAGGGGTGCTGCACACCCTCTATGTTTCACCGATGAGGTCCTGGAATATGAATTCCCAGAGGGATTTAAACCCGTTAACATAGAGGCGTACGATGGAACAACAGACCCTGGAGTCTGGATCGAGGATTATATCCTCCACATACATATGGCTAGAGGAGATGATCTCCACGCCATAAAATATTTACCCCTTAAGCTTAAAGGGCCAGCCCGGCACTGGCTTAAAAGCCTTCCCGAAAACACAATTGGAAGTTGGGAAGAGCTCGAGGACGCTTTCCGAGCAAATTTTCAAGGGACCTACGTCCGTCCCCCGGACGCAGACGACCTCAGTCACATAAGTCAGCAATCCGGAGAATCAGCTCGGCAGTTCTGGAACAGATTCCTCACTAAAAAGAATCAAATAGTGGATTGTCCGGACGCCGAAGCCCTAGCGGCTTTCAGGCACAATGTCCGAGACGAATGGCTCGCCAGACACCTTGGCCAGGAAAAGCCAAGAACAATGGCCGCACTCACAAGCCTCATGACCCGCTTTTGCGCAGGAGAGGACAGCTGGTTGGCACGATGCAGCCCCAGCGACCCAAGTACATCAGAAATCATGGATGGAAATGGGAAACCACGGCGAAACAAAGACCTGCGCCGAATCAAAAGAAAAAGTCCGAAGAGCACGACAGTCAATGCCGGATTCAAAGGCTCATAGCAAAATCAAACAAAATCACCCCCTCAGGATAATAGGGAAGATCCATCCAGCCTAAAGAGAATCATGGACAGGATATGTCAGATACACAGTACTCCTAGAAAGCCTGCTAATCATACCCACAGAGACTGTTGGGTTTTCAAACAATCCGGAAGGCTTAATGCCGAACACAAGGGGCTCGACACACCAAGTGAGGAAGAGGACGAACCCCAAAAGCAGAACACCAGGAAGCAAAAGAACTTCCCGCAAGAAGTCAAAACAGTGAACTCACTTCACATAACAAGGCATGAGGCACCCATAAAGGTCACACATTCAAGCCTATCGCTCAGGAGTCCCGCCACTGGTCACTAAAGCCAATCATTTTTGATCATCTAGATTATTCTCGCAACATCAAACACGGAGGCCGGACTGCCCTGATACTTAATCCAATAATAGACGGATTCCAGTTTACCAATGTCCTTATGGGCGGTGGCAGTGGACTAAATCTCATATATCAGGATACAATTCACCGCATGGGCATAAACCCAGCACGAATCTGTCGCAGTAAAACCTCCTTTCAAGGAGTAGCACCAGGCCCGGACACCCACTGTATGGGTTTTCTCCGGCTTGTAGTCATATTTGGCTCTGCCAATAACTTCCGTCGCGAAAAGCTTATCTTCCACATAGTCCCGTTTTCAAGTCGCTATCAAGCACTAATGGGACGCGGAGCTTTCGCTCGCTTTAACGCAATACCGCATTATGCATCCCTCACGCTAAAAATGCCCGGTCCTCGAGGCATCATCTCTTTAAAGGGAGCATATTAAACTACGTCTCCTCCAAACGGAGGATTGCGCGGCCGCTTAAACAGCCGCACAACAAAATGGCCTCGCCAGCCAAAAGACTTTTTCGATGGAAGTCACAAAAGGCCGCGGACCCGGACTCAATGAGTTCGGCACAAGCCCATTTTCGTTTTAGGCTTGGTACGCCTCACCAGGGGCTGTACGCAGAGACAATAAAGCTCGACCGTATCTATTTCTCACTTTACATTTTATTTATTATTCTTTTTGATCCGCATGACCCATTTTCAATTTAGTTCTTCTCTTTTACAGATGAACGTCGTATGGCGCCCGTCCAGGACACGGCACAGCGGAGACACAGGCGCAGACGTGCGGTAGGGACCCGCCCCAAGGATTCTTCTTAGATTAAGACCCTGCATAAACCTTTTTTACTGTCTCTTGCTGCTATACATCCCCTGGTTCACCTCACTATAACCATGGAGGAGACTGGCGTTTTGGCATGTGGCCACGCCAGAATTCTTGCTCATACCTGGACACAAGGGGCTTTTTTCTTTTTCAAGGGTGTTGTTTCACACGCACCCACAAAGACCGAACACCTTAGGGAGTGTTCGGCATCGCGAGTTTTGGCACTATATGCATCAGCTCCGAGTCATGATTTTGGTCACATGTTGGGTTGCCCGGCTCCTGAGTTTGGCCACCTTACGTTCCGTTCTGTCGGCTAAGGTTGCACCAGGAGAACTACTGCGATTGTGCCCCGGTTCGGCCGGGTGAGCACCTCAGTAGAGAAAGCCGAAAACCGACTGTCATAATGTAGCGCGAGACTGGTCGCCACTCGATGACTTATAGGAATTTATCGAATTCCTCCGTTTTGATGAAGGGCCGCTTCCCGGTCAGGCACATATGCGTCCCGAATTCGGGTAAACGCAGTCGCCATTAAAGGGCTACCTAAAGAGTCCCACTCTCAAGCTCCTATGGCTAAGTGAAAGTGTTAAAGCATTATAGTCCGGTTGCCTAGCCCGCGGCGCTATCACCTCCTTCGTAGGACCAAGATGTTGGGTTAAGCGTGAAAATGCGTTCTCCGCGTGCACCCCCGCACTATGTGCGTGGGGGCTGAAGCCAACGACTGCAATCTTTCAGAATTTATATATTAAAATGGCCGCACAGGAGGTGTTATTAATACTTGAAAGTACAAGTCTAAATTATGCCATTACAATTTATAAAAATATTGATCTACGATTACATATGCTGTCATAAAACAGCATCTTTCGAACACTGCGTCTCTATTATACGAGCGCCCGCGAGGACTTCCTCAAAATAGTGCTCGGAAGGAATTCGGCTTTTATCCGAATCACGGGACGCAACAACGGTGGAATCCATATCTGCCCAGTATGTCTTGACACGGGCAAGAGCCAGCCGCGCGCCCTCTGTGCAAGCTGACCTCTTCAGAGCTTCAATCCGAGGCACCACATCAAGAAATTGCTGCACCAAACTGAAATAGCTTTTCGGCTTCAATCTCCCCGGACACAGGCGATCCATGGCATACTACATGGCGAGTCCGGACAATCTATTCAGCTCGGCCCATTGGGCCAGGCGATCATCCACTGATAGTGGACGCTCTGGATTAGTGAACTGCGACCAGAAGAGCTTTTCCACTTCATGATCTTTCTTATCTTGAAAGTACCTGGTCGCATCAGCGGCACTAGCCGCCAAATCCAGATAGGTGTCCTCCACGCTCCACGCTCGGTCCAACGGGGCGAACTTCAGATCACAGAATTTTCTCCACAGCAGGAAGGGCTTTCCATCCGCAATTAGTCCGGCTTGACGCAGCTCTTCCCTTGACGCTCTCATGCCAGAGCGGGCGTCCTTGGCGTCGGCGACGGCCTTCTCTAAATCCGTCTGCCGGGCTCGACCTTCCTCTTCAAGAAGTTTGCAACGGTCAGTAGCACTTTTCAACTTCACGGCCATATCAGCCATCTCCTCCTTGCTTCGGCAATGGGAAGCCTGTTCGGCTTTTAGCTCTTCACGGGCTCTTCCGGCAGCCGCATCGCTTTTTCTGGCTTGTTCCTTTGCTTTGGCGAGTTCGGCCCTAAGTCCTTCTACGGCCGCCGCACCATCTGCATCAAGCATACACACGGTAAGATATTGACATAAACCTCCTCTTACTAAAAATCGCCAAATAAACTCAATACCTTGAGCATCATCAAGCCGCTTGTTAACAAGCACGATGTCAGCTTCTGCCTCATCGAGTTGCCGTTTCATTTCGGCAAAGTCTCGAGTCCGGCTCGACTCCGAACAACCTGCCACCTACATACAAAGGTGCCACTTAAAAGACCTGGGATTAAGATCCTCTGCGCGCCGCACATCTTTGCGGCACACAGAGTCTCAGGGGCTACTATCTACACAGGGCGCATGTTATTATACGCAATTAACACTAATGTTCGTTATTCAAAATGTACCTCAAGGCCCGCCAGTAAACTCTTGACGGCCTCGTTCAGTCCGCTTTCCGCGGATGAAATCTTCTCAATCACCGTGTGCATCAACACACGATGCTCCTCTGAAACAGAGGCTCGGCCCAGCAGAACCTTCATCTCCTCCAACCGAACACCATATGGTGTCGAACTCGTCCCATGGCCTTCTTCGGAGGCCGGACACGGAGAACCCCGGGGGGGCGCATGATCACCTTCTGCCTCTGGCAGATTCGGAGAAATCCTCTGCGACGACACTTCGGCGTCGCCCGCCTTGCTAGGCGATGAAGGAGGAGGCGTTCCACTCACCATCATCTCCGGAAGAAGATCCCCCGATGACGAGCTCTGCCGAGAAGGGTCGAGGTCCGAACTACAAGGTAAGGTTTCGGTTAAAACTTCTCAGATATAAATTCAGGATTTCTCTTAAAAGAATGACTCTCTTTCTACTTACGGCTCATTGGAGGGCTGCTCCTTTTGAGGATTTAGTTCGGCCAAGGGACTCCCTGGCGTCGGGTCCTCTGCGCAGATTCTTTCCCCCGCTTTGGAGCTACGACTTCCGGGTCGTCAGAGGCGGCCCTTTTCTTCCCCTTAGGAGAGGAGTTATCGATTCCCCCCTTCGGGATGGCCCCTTTCTAAGAGGCCACGGTTTCCTTGTCCGCCCCTTCATTTCCCTCCAGAGGCGCCACTTCCAACATCCTGACTAGCACAGGATCTAGCCTGGTCTCGGGAAGGGGAGCCGGACACTGGATCAACTTCGCCTTCGCTATCCACTCCTGCGTAAAAAGGAGAAGTACTGTTAAAAAATAAGTCAATTGTACGGATAGAAGGCCCGGGCGCAAGGTCACCTACTTCTGTATCCGGGCGGTTGCGGCTTAAACCAGCATCCTCGGTCAAATCCGGACTCACTCCTTGTGGTCCGAAGAACAGTCTATACATCTCCGTAGGCGTCGCACCCATGAAATTTTGGAGAACTCGCGGCCCCTCTGGGTTGAACTCCCACAAGCGAAGGGGGCGACGTTGGCCGGGCAGTGTCCGGTGAATCAGCATAACTTGTGTCACCTTGACCAGGTTGAGGTCTCCTTTTAGGAGATCCTTTATGCGGCCCTACAACAGAGGAACATCTTTGGGCAAGCCCCGATCTAACCCTGTGTTGATCCACGATGTTAAAAGGGGGGGGGGCCCGAACGAAAGGCGGGAGGCGCTACCCAAGTGGTGCCCCGAGGAGAGGTGATGTAGAACCACTCCTGTTGCCATAAGCCGAGCTCCTCTTGAAAAGCGCCCTCGGGCCATGGAGCGTCGATATTCTTTTTATAACAGCGCCTCCGCACTCTACGTGACGCCCCTCGATTATCTTCGGTTCTACCTTGAAGGTCTTGAGCCATAATCCGAAGTGAGGAGTGATATGGAGAAACGCTTCACACACAACAATGAAGGAGGAGATATGGAGGATGGACTCCGGAGCTAGGTCATGGAATTCCAGCCCATAATAAAACATCAGCCCCCTTACGAAAGGATCAGTTGGGAAGCCTAATCCCCGAAGGAAGTGGGAGATGAATACTACGCTCTCACCAGGCTGAGGGTTTGGGATCGCTTGTCCTTGAACAGGCAACCTGTGCGGAATCTCGCTGGTCAGGAACCTAGCCTCCCTCAACCTTGATACGTCCTCCTCTGTAACGGAGGAGGGCATCCATTGGCCTTGAAGGCCGGAGCCGGACATTGTCGAAGGTCCGGTGCGCCTAGAATCTAAAAGCCTGGGGTGTTGGAACTCGAGGCTGTGTGCGCGCTTGTTTTGAGAACACAAGAGGGGAGCAAGGTCTTGGTCTCTTTATAAGAGGCAGAATATCAAGAGCCCTCCCCGTAACCGTCTTGGACTAGCCTTTAATTAAGGCAGGACGTGCTTAACGGGCACGGTTGGGTTACCCACGTCCCTATTAATAAGAATCCCATTAAAAGGGGCACACGATCTCTGCTTCGACAAGACGTGCCAAGGAAACCGCCTCGTTGAACGTGCAGCGGTGGAACAACAAAAAATAATCCATACAGAAGGCTTAGTCGCAGTGTTATGACGCACTGCGGAATACGTCAGCAGATTTGATTTGTGTTTGTATTATTCTCAATATGGCAATACGTGGAAACTTGTTTTGCAGAGCCGGACACTATCTTTTGGTGTTTATTATCTTCTTGAAGAATTTGGAGGAGGAACCCGCCTTGCAATGCCGAAGACAATTTGCACGCCGGACTCGTCGTCATTGAAGCCTGGTTCAGGGGCTACTGAGGAAGTCCTTGATTAGGGGGTGTTCGGATAGGCGAACTATATCTTCAGCCGGACTCTAGGACTATGAAGATACAAGATTGAAGACCTTGTCCCGTGTCCGGAAGGTTCTTTCCTTGGCGTGGAAGGCAAGCTAGGCGTGCGGATATTCAAGATCTCCTACCAATGTAATCGACTCTGTGTAACCCTAACCCTATCCGGTGCCTATATAAACCGGAGGGTTGTAGTCCATAGGACGAACACATCATAACCATCATCGTACTCATAGGCTAGCTTCTAGGGTTTAGCCTCCTTGATCTCATGGTATATCTACTCTTGTACTACCCATATCATCAATATTAATCTAGCAGGAGTAGGGTTTTACCTCCATCGAGAGGGCCCGAACCTGGGTAAAATAAAGTGTCCCTTGTCTCCTGTTACCATCCGACCTTGACGCACAGATCGGGACCCCCTACCCGAGATCCGCCGGTTTTGACACCGACACAAACCCTTAGGACCCCTCTATTAGTGAGTTCACCTGGAGCAGAGTATATGGCTAGTCGATGGTGCGACCAGATACCCCTAACCATTGGTAGCCATGTTTTTCCGTCCGACCTAATAATCTTGGAGTCACAAGGATTGGATGTGATATTAGGCATGGACTGGATGTCAAAGTATGGAGGAAGCATTGACTGTGCTAGTAAGTCGATTTATCTCACTGCCCCGGAGGGGAAAAGGATCAAGTATGTATCAAGGCATGTGCCTAGGAGGAGCCAAGTGCATACCCTCATGGGAGTTGTTCAGGAGGAAGTGCCTGTAGTGAAAGATTGCCCGGGTGTTTTCCAAGAGGAGTTACCAGGTATGCCACCTGATCGAGACATCATGTTTTTGATAGAGCTATTGCCATATACGGGGGCCAATATCCAAGAGACCCTATCGAATGCCCGCAAATGATCTGGAGGAGATTAAGAAATAGATCAAGGAGTTATTGGAGAAAGGTTACATTTGACGGAGTTCATCACCATGGGGAGCCCCGGTACTTTTGGTTGAGAAGAAGGATAAATCTCTCAGGATGGTTGTTGACTATCGGGCCTTGAATGAAGTGACGATCAAGAACAAATACCCACTGCCGATGATCAATGATTTGTTTGACCAGCTGCAAGGAGCTAAGGTGTTTTCGAAGATCGATCTGCGATCGGGATAGCATCAGTTGAAGATTCGAGAGAAGGACATAACAAATACAGCATTCACCATGCGGTACGGGTTGTACGAATATACGGTCATGTCTTTTGGACCGACTAACGCCCCTGCCTATTTCATGAGCATGATGAACAAGGTGTTCATGGAATATTTGGACAAGTTTGTTGTGGTGTTTATTGATGATATAATGGTATACTCGAAGAACGAAGAGGAGCACAAGGAGCATTTGCGTTTAGTTCTTGAGAAACTCGGGGAACATCAGTTGTATGACAAGTTCAGCAAATGCGAGTTTTGGTTGAAGGAAGTAAGATTCCTTGGACATGTTATATCAGGAGAAGGTATAGCAGTAGACCCCTCGCAAGGTTCAGTCAGTCACTGAATGGTTGGCACCCACTTTAGTTAGCGAGATCCGCAGTTTTCTTGGACTCACAGGATACTATCGGAGTTTCATATAGAATTTTTCAAAGATTGCGAAGCCAATCACAGAGTTATTGAAGAAGGATACCAAGTTTAAATGGACGGAAGATTGTGAGGCAAGTTTCCAGGAGTTGAAGAAACGGTTGACTACAGCCCCAGTGCAGACACTGCCAGATATACGCAAGGATTTCCAAGTGTATTGCGATGCCTCTTGCTTGGGACTTGGAAGTGTGCTTATGCAGGACGGAAGAGTTGTCTCGTATGCCTCACGACAACTAAAACCACACGAGTTGAATTATGCCACGCATGATTTGGAGCTAGCAGTTGTAGTGCATGCGTTGAAGACTTGGAGACATTACCTTATTGGTAACCATTGTGATGTGTACACGGATCATAAGAGTTTGAAGTACATCTTCACCCAGAAGGAGCTGAACCTTAGGAAGAGGAGATGGTTGGAGATTATAAAGGATTATGACATGAAGCTGCACTATCATCCAGGAAAGGCCAATGTCGTAGCAGACGCTTTGAGCCGGAAGAGTTATGCTAATACCCTCACTACAAAAAAATACACTTCCATGATGATACGTATTTGTCACAGTAGGTCGCGTTTTTTGTCATGCATGTACATCCATGACAAATTTATGACAGAATCATGATAGTCATACCTGTGCTGTCGTAGAAGTGTTCCATGACATTACCAAAATTATCATCACGGAAGTGTCCACTTCCATGACGATAAATCGCGCGTCACAGAAGTGCTTTCGTCAAGGGTGACCGACACGTGGCATCCACCGTAACGGAACGCCGTTAAGCTATCGAGTCGGGTTTTGGATCCGATAACCCATTAACAGCCCCGACCAATGGGAAATTTCCACGTGTAAAATTCTTATTGACCGGACGAAACACGTGTCAGCTCGTCAGTGGGTCAGATAGGTGCCTATGGTACGTCGACACGTGGCACGGCCCAATAGAGGCCCATTCATGTGAAAAGGCCGGCCCATTTGACTTGGTCAAAAGGTGGCGGGCCGGCCCATGGAAAGCCTGTTAACGGCCTGTTCGCATATAGCCCATTTACAGCCCGCTAACCCAAGGCCCGTTACGCCCTATCTGAATTAGGCCCAATAGCGTTATCTGGGCCATCCAATCTGATTCCAGCCCGTTTTCACTTCTGGCCCATGTATGGCCCATGACGTCTTTCGGCCCATATGAGGCCCTATGTAACTCTTGGCCTACTAACGGCCCATGCTGAAACTGGCCTGTAATGAACAGTGTATCACTTTACACCCATTAATGGCCCGTGGTGAAACTGACCCGTAATGAACAGTGTATCACTTTATACCCATTAATGTCCCGTTATTCCGTTGGGCCGTTTCCAGCCCATGTTATCTTTCGGCCTTCTCAAAGCCCATTTATTCTTGGGCTCATTTCCAGCATTTGTTTACTTACGGCCCGTTACTGTCATTTTCTGCTTGTGGGCCAAATTTAGCCCGTGGTTACAATCGGCCCATTTGTGGTCTGTTAATACGTTGGGCCGTTTTCATAGCGTCATCAAATACGGCCTATTAACGATGGCCCGTTATGGTTGGCCCATGAACGGATGATTCCAACTCTAGCCCGTTTACGGCCATAATGCGGCCTGTTATTGGCCATGTTTGGCCATCGATCATACTGCCCGTATAAGTCCCATTGATGATACGGCCCGTAGAAGGCCCATTGATGATACGGCCTGTAGAAGGCCCATTGTTTCTACGGCCCGTAGAAGGCCCACTGTTTCTACGGCCCGTAGGAGGCACAGTTTCACTACAGTAAATATTAGCCCATGGTTATTGTGGCTTAGTTTAAAAAAATAGGTTATTGCAGCCACTATCAAACCGCGGAAAAAGAACTGCAATGACTAGAAGCAAACTAATAAACAAGACAACAAGGAAATAAATAAGCAAGCAACTTACGCTAGGCTATCACGGCTATCACACATATTACATCCACTCGGCATCAAAGTTCACCACCAATGCAAATAAACGCGCCGACAAAAGAATATACAAAACTGAGAGCACTTCAGAAGGCACTAGGCCTGGCCAGGTCGCCCCCCCCCCCCAAACAGCTGAAGAAGCTGAGTAGACCTCAGTTGTGTCAACGATAGATGCATCAACACTAGATTTAAGGCATGATGGTGCGCACGGCAGTCCTCTGACATCTTCATTGCATCTTTGACTTCAAGTTGAAGCTGAGCTGAAGCAAGGCTTTCCGCTTTAAGTTGAGACTGGAGAAGTCGAACTGATTGAGACAGCGACTGCACAGAGGTTGTCTCACACATGATGGTGAGTAGCTTCAACTCACTGTCTTCATCAAGACAGGACCTTGGGGTTATCTAGCTGTCCTCAAGATGGTTTGGCTCACTATCTTCCCTAAAGTTCTGCCTGGAGTAAGAGATACGAGTCTGAAAGAGAAACAAGGAGACACGTAACAGGTTTCACAATTATATAAGCAAATAAATGGATCTATTATGCATAAGGAACATGTTTTTACAACTACAATTTGAAACTGGTAGTTGTTGCAAACATCCAATCAGATGTAAACAGCAAAGCAAACAGCAGTGGAGGAAATGATGCCTATCCTAATCTATACTAGAACAAAGTTTGAAGGCTTGAGAAGGATGAACTTACATTACATGTTAACACGGGCTGGACAAAGCCCTTCTCCATGTCGATGGAAGGATAATTCAATAAATTTCCCAAAGAAAATTCTTTATAAGCGTTGCCATTATTCTACATTTTGCAAAGAGTAAATATAGATCAAATAATATTGGAAGAAACAGAGGATAATAAAGCTCAGGTGCAGACTGATGATACATAATCAAATAGCAATCAATTAAGTACAGCGTTACAAGGCAAAAGGGAGAGAGGTACTGACAAGAGCAATGCAAAGCCCATTATTGTTTTGAAATCGTATGATCCTTTGAGCAAGGAGATTCATCTGAAATTAGTTTTCATACAAGAGAGAAGGTAAGGCACAAGCAGAAATTTAGGAGTTCAAATTTTGAATTGATATCATAGACAGTACCTGACGCTGGGCTCCCAGCAGTTATAATAGGGGTTTGGCCACTGGACTAGGGGTGAAGTGTGGTACAGTTGGGCCTGTGTTTTCTGTGGCTGCTGATCTATCTGATTTAATAGGTATCACTACCTTTTACAAATACCTAGTTTGTACTCCTTGAGGATCTGCACTCACCCTCTTCCTTTTGGACATCTATTACAAAAGAACAACATTTGACTGGAAAAACATAGTGTGACGACACATGGAATAGGTACAAAAAATGGATAGGTATGGCATATACTCATATATGATGCTTAAACTAAGCAGATGGTGTAACAAAGTAGAAGTAATGCAAGAGGTCAGACGCAAAATATGTGTGACCAATACAACTTTGGAAAGTTAGAGCAAGCACCTTGATGGGTGAATAAGATAGGCCATCCTCCACCATGCCAAGTTTGTTAGCCAGTGGATCGTTCCGCAATATTCCTCTCGCATGCCCATTCTCATAATCCTTTTTATAATGTTCAATATCTGACATGCATGAAAACATAAAAACAAGTGAGATTTTCTATGTAATGCAGAAGTGATTCTAATCCAATACTACCTCCCTGTAAACCCCTTTGTGCTATCTCTGCAATTCTTTTAAAAGATGCCATGCATACTGTAATTTGTTGTGTGCATTAATATAATGTGGCCTACTACTCAAAATATGAGAGCTCCAGAAGTGATGACACTTCGTAGATGATAGCTTCAACATATAGTAAAGAAGAACAACTCGACCTGACCAGTCGACCGCAAGAGAAGAGTATCATCTTAAAGAAGAGCAGAAGAGCAAGCAGATTCAAGATATTACAAGTCTTTTAATACAATGTCGGCTGGCCACCCATGATGAACCAGAGCGCACAGAGAAATACTATTCTTTCCGGTCTCTCCATATGTGGCTCACATGCATTTCGAAACTAAAGTAGGAACATTTAGCTAACCAATTAAACACCTCTCAGTTTTACTAATATCAACAATAATATCATATATGAATTTGTACAACTAAGCTTGTTTAGCTCGATGGGTGGAGCAATGCTATTACGACACGAACCACGTAGGCTGACTGTGGTCATCATAAAATGGGGAAAACATAAGCATGATGAGTACAGTGTTGATCGTGGCAGTGGGATGGCAGATCTGAAGCTGCAAACCGCGCAAAGGGTAGTTAGCAACCGATGTTTGCTTTGAAATAACAACTAAGATTTGGTATGGACAAGAAAGTACGGTCAACAAGTGACAAAGAAATGCAATTATGATGTCTCTCTATATGTCGCGACATGCATTTGGAAACTCAAGTGGGACCTTTAGCTAACAAATTAAATGTGTCGGTTAACTAATATCAGTATCATATCACAATCATATTTGAACAACTAAGCTTTCGAATTCTGAGTGTTGTGTTGTTTATCTTGAAGGGTGGAGTAATGCTAGTACGACAGAAAGCACCTACGCAGATCATAGTAGAGTAGATAGTGGAAAACCCTAAGCATCAAGAGAAAAATCAGGAAAGTGGAACTAGCTGGACCAGTGGGTGGCACACATGCTTTTTGAAGCGAATATAGGAACATTAGGTGACCAATTAAACATTCTCTATTTTAGTGATATGAGCATCATATCAGACTCGTATTTCAACACGTAAGCTTTGGGTTGAGGTCTTGAGGAGCAGTGCTAGCACGACACGAAGCACCTACGATGATGGTAGTGAATATAAAGGGGGGAAACCATAAGCTTTACGAGTATAGTGCCCGTGCCATGGCGGATCTGAAGGTGCAAACTGGACAAAGCTACTTCGCAACCAATGTTTGCTTTCAACTAGCCACTACGATTTGGTATGGACAAGAAAAGTACAGTAAAAAAATTACGATCTATTTTCCGGGTGAGATCAATAACTTAAGCACATATGGAAGAGTACCACCTCTCTTGCAACGCCGTGTAGGCCTATGCTGATACGTTGAGGGTGCTGCGGGTGCGATGGCTGTCGGCGGCGGGGAAGAAGACTTTAGACGGCAGATGGCCGGGTCGGGGGATATATCCTGTTGCCGTGGACGAGGCGGTCGTAGGAGCGGCAACGGCAAGGTGGACGACGACGGTGATGAAGCGAGAGGAGGCGATGAAAGGATCCTGGTCCAACGCTATGGATGAGAGACGTCCATCTCTTGAAGTGGACGACGGGGTAGGGGTAGCGGCTCCAGCAAGGTGGAGGATGGGGTGGCGGACGGAGGAGGCTGGCCGCAGTGCGGAGGTTGTCGTGCCGCCGACGGTGTATGAATGGGGAAATGGAGGGGAGGGGGATCTCAAACTTTGGGACGCGCTTCTCTAAAATGGGGAAAGTTACAAACTTATCCCCCGTTTAAAATTTCGGACATCGCGTCGGTTGGGGATAGGACGGTAATCTCGCATCTCCAAAATATTTGCCGGTAACTATTTCGGGCGAGGAGAGGGTGTTTTGCCGCCCATGGTTGGCGCCCATGGTGTATGAATGGGGTTGACAAGTAGGGCGGTTGTGTCACGTCTGATGGAAGTTACACATCTGCCCTTATTTAAAATATTAGCCTACATCAATTTCGGGCGAGGAGAGGGTGTTTTGCCGCCCACGGTTGGCGCCCATGGTGTATGAACGGGGCTGACAGGTAGGGCGGTTGTGTCACGTCTGATGGAAGTTACACATCTGCCCCTATTTAAAATATAAGCCTACATCGATTTTGGACAAGGAGAGTTTGTTTTCCCGCCCACCGTGTATGAATGGGGAAATGGAGGAAGAGACACATGTCTTTCGGACGAGCTTGAATCAAATGTGTGTTTCCGCCCACGTTTGGCGCCCACCGTGTCTGAATGGGCTCAGAGGCTGTCGAGTCACGTCTGATTGAAGTTACTAGTCTACCCGTATCGACAGTAGTGTAAATCATGTCGATAAGGATGTCAAGTGTCAGGGGTAGACAGTAATTTCCATCTCGCAAACACTTGCTTCGATCAGCCCACAAATTATAGTGGGTGTTTAGCCGCTTCATTCAAAACTTGGGAGAATTAGCATTCACGTTTTCCCTGGGACCTGGCAAACTAAATTCAAATCCAATTTGTATTCGATTACGAATATCCACAGATAATTATACGTTTTGTTATTTATTTCTTCAAAACCACAAAAAAGATTTATTCCACCTTTATATATGATTATGATTTAGAAATGTCGTGATCTTCGAATTCTGTAGGTTGGATACACTCTGAGTCAAACAGTTATTTCATCCAATACAATATGCTCACACGACAAACAGTTCACCTTATGTCAATCATACAAGTACTGAGGATTACCTCGCCTAAAAAATTCGGATCATTACAACACATGGAAAACATATGGGGTCTTGTAACATAATCCATTCAAAGACATGACACAACATGCAAGTACAATAATCTAATGAAAATTTCAACTGGTATCTAAAGAAGAACCGAGATTATCTTGGGCTTCAGATAGCAGAAACAGCAGGACCTCCTCCGTCTTCAAATGCAACATTCTTACTTCCTCCAATTCATGGGTTGCTT
Organism: Aegilops umbellulata; assembly: GCA_032464435.1. Classification (NCBI taxonomy): domain Eukaryota; kingdom Viridiplantae; phylum Streptophyta; class Magnoliopsida; order Poales; family Poaceae; genus Aegilops; species Aegilops umbellulata. The sequence goes on along the minus strand of CP136058.1, from coordinate 345,946,921 downwards.
GCTTAATGCGTGCCGTTAATTCCGTAATTTCCAGCCTCAAGATAAATATTACCTCATTCATGGCAGCCACACCATCTCTTTCTGCCTCTAGTAGAGCCTCAAGAACTATAATATCTGTGCTCAGACTGCTCTCCGGCGGTGTTGCCTCTGAACTGCTACCATTTGGTAACATGGATGGCGCACTGCTTCCACAAATAGATTCTGGGGTTGTACATTGTGTCCTAGTGTGAACGGCATCCTGAAAGGTTTCCGCTGGACATCAGTAAGATATAGTTATCATATGATCCAGCCAGTAAGCTTACATGGTAAACGACGGATGAATTATTGCCGAGCATGGCAATCTATATTTAAATGGTTCGAAGCAGCATCAGCCGAAAAGAAATTAAAATGGTAAGATGGAACTAGGGATGTAAGTGGCAAATAAACGAAATCCGCCAGTCCCATCTAGTTAGTTTTTGCTACCTCCCTAGTTCATTTTCCTCAAAAAAAATCTCTTTTGAACTATCATACCACTAGTGTACTTTAATCGGGATTAAACCGGACCTAGTTGACATCCCTAGTTGAAAGGTAGTGTACAACCGCTATATTTAAGTTGCCAAGGCATCTAAGCAGTTGAAATAATCTGAGAAAGCACTTAACAGTGTGGCCTCATATAAACTACGAAGACACTCTTGTGATGAAGTTGAGAGGAAAAGTTAAGGACTAAAATGAAATAGACATGCATTTCTTTACGATAGTACAGCAGGCACTGCTGACATATTGGCCAACTCAGGTATAGCGTAACAACAAATAAGCATTCGAATCAAGCAATACAGCAAAGCAGACAACTGAACTATTTGTAATTCGGTAGGATTACACGTTGAGGGCACAAGCCAAGAAAGTAGCCCACTCGCATTACATTTTAGATGTACTAAAACACACTGGCTTACCATATGTTGCTATGAAGCCTAGCTGTTGTTGCAATGTTCTTTGAAGATAGCGTCAGCATCCCGTGGTTGCAAGTCTAGTTGTTGTAGTTTATTCTGCACCATCTATTTAGGTAAAATTAATTTTAATCGCATGCACTGGTCCAAATTGATCATCAATGGTTCATCTAAACTAATGAAAGAAGGGTGTGTGCATACACGACAATACTCGCTCTGATTCTTTTTTACTTTGTGTATAACTTTTTCTCAGTTTTCTCGTATTAGTCTGCGCATTGCCGATTCCTAGCGCTGATTTCCTTTTGTGCCCCGCCCCATATGCCTCTGACCTAATTAATTGGCAATTAGTCCAGAAAAAATAAACCAGTGCCCTCCTTGGTATGCGGGTCAAGAGTTATGCGCAGAGTAAATAGAATCGGAGGGAATATATCTACTTCCCTCTATTTTTATGCTTGTTCGAGGTGCCAGCCCCAAAAGAACAAATATTTTGCTTGATGGGGTTGGTAGCTCCATAATTAATAGAAGCATCAAATTGTTCATGCAACTTGGGAAGATCAAGAACACACAAACAAGTAATGAACAGAGGCTCGGAGCAGTGATGTAATATCTAGCATCAGAAAATGTAGGGTAAAACGAACAAAAAGCAGCGGAACCACATGCTAGTTTGCTGATGTGTAATTAAGCATAGAGAACATTAAGCAGTCTGATGGAACCAACATGTGGTATCAGAACAAAACTAAAGCATATTAACTATATGTGCACTGGTATGTAATTTAGCACATGTAACATGTTCACTGCCAGAAGTATGGCCCTACAAGTGCAAGCAGAATAACACGTCTCATGAAAAACTGAATGATGCCCTGAAGAAATTCAAAGGTGTGGTGCTTATGCTAGGAAAGTGAATGTAGGCGCCGACCGTTGGATAATAGTACCTGATTCTCGACGACGTATGGGTATTGTTGTCATACTTGATAGCTAAGGATCATCGATGGTGCTCGTGTTGTGGTTGAGCTTGGGCCGGCTGTCGCCATCGCTGAAGCGGCTCCGGTGCTACGGTTGCGGCGCCTTTCGACATACCAGAAAGCTCATCAGTGGTAAGTGAACAGTTGCACGATAAAGAGAAAAACCGAAGGAGTACAAATCCAAATAACCTGATGAGGCTGCGGCGTCGGTAAAGCAGGGCCGGTGGAGTTGAATATGGTGTCCGTGGAGCGGGTACGGTGCAGTGGACGAAGGCTTCGGCGGGCGCGTTGTACAGTGCTTTCGGTGAGGCGGATCTGTTGCGGCGGACCAGGGCTTGTATGAAGGGACAACGAAGGGGCGGACGAGGGAGTCAGTGAAGGGCCTATGCTGTGGTGGACGAGGGCGCCTGTTAAGCAGATCCGGTGTGGTGGACCATCATGGCGGTCAAGGAGATTTGGAGCGGTGGACAATCTAGTCGCTAAAGCGGCTCCCGTGAAGTGGTGAGTTGGCAGTTGGGGGTTCCAAGGTGCGGAAGGTAGATCCGGCGGGGTGTGAGGTCCACCGCTGCGGCGGAGGACTAGATTCGGCGGCTTGCCGTGGTTGGGGGGTCGGGGAGGGGCTCTAGGGAAGAACGTTGGGGGCAAAGAGGTGAAAACAATGGAGTTACCAAAGCAGCCCTTTTCCGTTCATGTGGCAGGGGTAAAACAGGAATATCGCAGGGCTAAACTTTCGGGCGCGTGATATTTCGATGTGAGTGGGAAGTTTGAAACTTTTGGCGCCTAAAATTATAAGTATTCTGCTCTCGGACGGCCGACTGTGATATCATGGCCGACAATTTGTTTGTTTTGCACGCAAAAAAATGTGCAAGTTTTGAAAATCAATGTCTCCAACTCGAAACTTAGATTGTCCATTCAATTCAAATATGGATCATTGAGCTACTACAAGAAAATACCATCATACGGTCCAATTCAAATGAAATTCCAAATGTGTTTATCCCAAATATGATGACAAAAGCAAAAATGTGTATGTGTATGAATAAAGTGGATGATTATAAAGTTTGAACATGCTCGTATGTGTATATCTCTAGGTTTGATATATGAATTTGAAATCACGAAATCCCGGCTTAAAAAATGTACCTCCGTTTAAATGAAACACAAAAGCTAATGATGGAGTCGAATTCCAAAATTCCAATCTTAGGTTTGTAATTATGGTACATCAAGGTATATCACGCATGTTCAAAAGTATCGTTATCTCATAGTACAAACTGTGAAACAAATTGATTAACCATGAGTGCACAATATCGCAATTACGCTAAAGTCCCTCAAATATAGACACCTCACTCTTTATCTGAAGTCAACCCCCCCCCCCACACACACACACCACCACACACACACACACAGAGAGAGAGAGAGAGAAGTCGTTCTCTCCCCCAAACACCAACACACGAGCACATTAACACCCCTCTCTCTTGTAAAGTCCGGACCCCAACATAGGTCTCTATCACTTTGTCTCTCGGGCATGCACACATCTCTTTCCTCACTCTCTAGGTCTCCCTCTATCTCTCTTACCCAAGCACACGCACTATGTAGAGTTTATATTTCCCATACACACAAAACGTCTATCTCCCTAGTTATGTGGTTCTCGCGCACTCACCTCACACACCACCCCCAATACAAACAAGCACACTTTGTCTCCTTGTGCACCACTCTACTCTTTCTATCTCTCCCACATGTGGACCCGCCCCAGCTCCTTACATGTATACATATATGTCGTGACTCTTTGCATAGCTCCCTAATGTATAATAGTTCTTGATTTTGCACACTGTTCTCTACACCATCGATTCTAGATCTCTCATGAAGTCCCTATGACACACACGATGACTCGCTTCCCTTATGTCTCCGTTCATAGGCCAATTTCGGACAACATCAACATTGTCTCCCTATCTATACGCCATTTATGGACACAAACGACCCCTCTCACCCCCTCTCTTTCTCTCTCTCTCTCTCTCAAAAAGCTGTAGAGGACTGGATTGTCAGTGTCGGCACCTTTGCTGGAAAATGGAGGACTGGATTGCAAAGAAGAAGAGAATAGAGGAAGCCAATCAGGCCGGTTACCGTGTAATATGCCACATCGTTGTGTGGCTAAAAAAAGCTATATTCCCTCCATTTTCCCTCTTCTATGTTCCAGTAATTGTTGTCTTGGATTCTCTTAGGCGGTTAAAACGTCCTGCTAAATCGTAGTTCCTGCGGGTCCCACCTCCCCATCATTCTCTGTAACCGCCGTCCCCCCGCCTCTCTCTCTCTCTCTCTCTCTCTCCGTTGCTAGCTCTCTCTTTCTCTCGCTCTCACACCCCTCTCCCACACACACACTCGATGTCTCTTCCAAATAGTCTGCTCCCCCCGCCCGCACCCGTGCTATCTCGCTACTACACATGTCACACCATTCCCCCTTCCCTTATACTAGGTTTACATCATCAGTGGTCTCTCTACTCCACATACACTCTCTCCCTCTCACACACAAATGCGTGCACAAACACACACAGACACGCACAAACACCCATTTACCTGGATCCTCATCTCTCCTCATGTCCGCATGTGTATCTCACACACTCACTCTCTAATTATGTATATGTGTCTCCACGTTACACAACACAAAGCCCCATGTACATGTCTCTCTCTATCCTCCAGACACATAGACACAAAGAATCTGTTATCATTGCCTCGGTCTCTAATATATCACACACGCTCTCTCTCTCTCTCTCTCTCTCTCTCTCTCTCTCTCTCTCTCTCTCTCTCTCTCTCTCTCGCAAACACGCTCAACAAGGGTTTCCCCGTGAATAACTTATCGTCTATTCATGAATAGTCGTGGCAGTACGGCGAACACGAGACGTGAAAAAGAATAAATCTACACATGCTTAGACCACCTAGTATGACTACTAGGACTAGAGCAAGCCAAAAAGCGCGCCGCCGTCACCCCCTCCTTGTCGGCGACGGGAAAATCTTTGTTTTACACAGTCGAGAAGTCATTGTGCTAAGGCCCCAGATGCTGAGGCGTTGAATATAATGTAGATGCTAGTTTACGGAAGCAAGTATCAATAATACGTTTGTACCTCCATACTTATATTTCTTCTCTTATAAAAAACCGAGTTGGTGATGATGTTACGTGTGCCATCTTGCAATATAGACCGTCCGATCTATATCTGACGGATGGAAATTAAACTAAAAGATACCCGCACCCCTCTCCACATTTGCAGACAAGGCCTTCCCTCGTTCATCCTTATCTCCAACAAACCTCATTGTTGAGCAATTAAGAAAGGATGCCTCTGGAACAAACTGGCTTGGTGGCCGCTGCCGGCGTCGTCAATCCCCATGCCTCTGCTTAGTCCGGCCACCAACCACCACCACACCCCACTCCTCTTCACCTTATCTCATATTTCTCGAGATATCATTAGTTTTTACACATGGGATTACTCCCACAAGGGTCAATCACAACAAGTGTTTTATAAAAAATGCATCTTGATGTTCCGTGCAATGCACGGATCTTGCTAGTACTCCTACACAAGACTAAGTTGGTGATGCTGGTGTGTCTGCCATCCGTCGTTTCTGACCATTAGATCTACATCTAACGATTGTGAGGTAAGTTGTTGCCTTTTCTCACCAACATCCCACTTGTCTACCAATTTGCAGAAAAACCCATAATTAGTATCTTAAAACCAACCACATCCCTCCCTGACCTCACCAAAACAGCCCAAGGAATATATTCTAATTGAAACATAATATATCTCTAGTGACATATGTATATCAAAATTAGAGTGTTTTGTACCAAGTTTGTGAATAAGTATTATTCTAACTATGATTCGTTGCAATGGACATGAACATTGCTAGTATTTCCGAACATGCATTTCTTTTCCTAGTATTCCATAGTTTCGAGTTTTCCATCAAGATATTAGTCACTGATGGTTGATATTTACTTTCAATCCTGTACACATATGCACTATGTAACTAGCCTTGCTTATTGGCTTCCAAAGCTTAACTTTCACTCCTACTTACAATATGTAGAGTATTTAACAAAAAACTACCACTTTCAACTAGCCCTAGGATGAATCTATTGTACAAAAAATAGAAAAAACATACCCAAAATTTCTTAATCCACGCCAAAAACTACCTAGTACTCCTACCGATTAGGTTCGTTTAAACCCATTTATGACAGGGTTGGCCCACATGTCCGTGCTGACGAGGCAGCTTAAACCAACACATTTTGTTTGACCGTTGACACGAGGGACCCACATCTGACCTTCTATCCTGTTATTCCCCCTCAAATCATTATTTTTCCTGAACATTACTTCAAACAATACTGATGCGTGTTCGTCGGTGGCGCCGGTCATGAGCGAGTTGGCCGCCGCTCCGCCAGATGAGCCAGACGCTGCGCTGGCCTCCGCACGGGTTGGCAGGCTGGCCCGAGCGTGACTCACGAGCAAGCAAGCCACCGCGCTGGCCTTCGCTCGAGCCAGATGGTTGTAACACCCTGGATGTAACTTGCCATATTTGTAATCCAACTCTTGCCATTTTCGGCATTGTGATATAATATTTCCTCCGCGGTTGGGTTTCCCTTCGTTTTGCATTTTGTTCATGTCATGCATTTCATATCATGTCATCATGTGCATCGCATTCGCATACGTGTTCGTCTCTTGAATCCGAGCATTTTCCCCGTTGTCCGTTTTGCAATCCGGCGCTCCTATGTTCCCCGGCGTCCCCCTTTTACCTTTTCCCGTGAGCGGGTATTAAACTTTCTCGGAATGGACAGAGATTTGTCAAGCAGCCTTGGTATAGCACCGGTAGACCGCCTGTCAAGTTTCGGGTCATTCGGAGGTCGTTTGGTACTCCAACGGTTAACCGGGTAACCGTAAAGGCCTCGTGTGTGTTGCAGCCCAAAACCCTTTCAAAACAGCCCAACAACCCATCTAAGTCACTCCCATGTCCATCGCCGTTCGATCACGATCGCGTGGCCGAAAACTGCACTCCATTTGGAGCTTCCTAGCTCCTTCTACCTATAAAAAGGCATCCCCCTCAAATCCCGGATCAATTCACCCCTAAAACCTAGCCCCGCTCCTCTCCGCGCCGCCGGACACGTCCGGACGGAGCCGGACGCGTCCGCCGCCGCGCCCGCGCCAATCAGCGCGCGCCACGTGGGCGCCGCCGCCTCCCACGCCGCCGGCCCGCTCGGGCCCGGATCTGGCCCCCGTGGCCCGTCCTCCGCCGCCGCCGCCCGCTCCCGCGCGAGCCCGCCGCCCTCCGCGCGCCCGCGCCGCGCCCCGCACCGGACGCCCCGCGCCGCCCCGCCTCGCTCGCCGGCCGGCCCCGCCGCGCCGCGCCTCGTCGGCCCCGTCGCCGCCGACCCCGTCGCGCCAGTGGTCGCGCCGTCCTCCGCCGCCCGGTCGCGCTCCGGCCTCCTCCTCCCTCTCCGGCTTCCTCCTCCATCTCCGGTCGCCGTCGCCCCGACTCCGGCGAGGCCGGATCTCAGATCCAAAACTCGGTTGACTTTCTCCCCCTCTAAATTCCACTAAGTCCCGGTTAATTTTTGCATCACTGTTGCATCTTCATCGCATCATAACTTGCTGTATATTGCTCCGTTTCATGCGTATAATATGTCAAATTGTTCGCCCGGAAGAGTACATCATTTAATTCCATTGCATCATTTTCATTTGAGGTCATCTTGATGCCCGAAATGCTGTTGGAAGAGGGCTATGTGATGTTAGTTTCTGATTCTTATCAGAACATGCACTTTTGTTATTTTTGCCATGATTGATGTGTACCTCCTATGAAGTTGAGTCCTACATGTGTTTTGTAATATGCCATGACATATTTCCAGTGATTTATGCAATGTATTTTTGTGATCTTTGTGGTGACTAGCACAAGCATGCAAACTAGGGTACTTAATGTTGCTGATTTCAGAGACTTAGTATTTTCACTAAGTCCCTGCCTGCTGTTATTTTTATGTCATGTGTTCATGTTGTTTCAGAGAGATCTATGCCTCTTTTGAGAATCATCAGTAAGAGTGTTTTGAACATATGGATTTGCTCTATCCATCCATGCCTTTGTTTGTATTTATGGAGTGCCATAGCTTGAGTCAATCGAGCTCTACTTTTGCTATAAAATGTTTCTGACAGATTGTTTACATGTTATTCGATTTTGCCAAGCTTGTTGTAGTTGATCCTTGCATGCTATGATGTTGTTCTTACAATTTCTAGCTTCTATGCCATGTCTTATTGACGGATGTATGCTTAGTTTTTCATGCAATGCTCTGTAGTGAGTGCATCGAGCTCGTAAACATGCCTACTTGTTATCTGTTTTTGACATGTCCAGTTTTCTGCTAAGTCTGAAACCTGTAACGAAACTTGCTTATTTGACATGGGTGTTATTATATTTTCTGATCCTTTTTGGCTTATGGTCAGTAAGGGACTTTTGTTAAGTGCTTTGATTATATTCTTACCATGCCTTAGTTTGCTATGTCCTCTTCCTGTAGCATGTTGTTTGCTTGCTCTAAACATGACATCCTGATGTTAATTTCTGGCATGTTATTTTCACAAGTCTGTGAACCTGTTATCTTTTGCACTTTTGCCATGCTTGTTTGAACCTGTTGTGGTGTGGTTTAGCCATAGCTCAGTGTTCATCTTTTGTCAAGCATCTTGAGTAGATCACTGTCATATGCCTTGTTGCTATGTTTGGGTGCAGTAGCTTAATTTCTTGTTGCTTGCCAAGTAGCATCATGCTGTTAATGGCAGATTCTTGTCATTCTTGTTTTGCTTGTCATTTGCAAACCGTGCATCCAATTCCGGTGATCTTTATATCGATTTCAACCGAAATCACCTCACCTATCCAGTGGTATACTTGGTTTGCCAAGATTATGCCTTGTTCATCTTTCCCTTCCGGAGCACGCATATGCATTGCATATCACATCTCGCATATCATGCCATGTTTTGCATCATGTTGTTTGTGCATTGCATCGTGGTTGATATTTGTTCCTTTTCTTGTTATCTTGTTGTGGGTAGAGCCGGGAGATGAGTACGTGAACGAGGAACCTGTTGAGAACGCTTTCGAGGACCAAGCTTTCGACAACTCTGAGAACCTTGCAGGCAAGATGACCATACCCTCGAAATCACTTCTATCTTTGCTTGCTAGATGCTCGCTCTTTTGCTATGCCTATGCTGCGATACCTACCACTTGCTATATCATGCCACCCATATTTCCATGTCAGCCCCTAACCATCCATGTCCTAGCAAACTGTTGATTGGCTATGTTACCGCTTTGCTCAGCCCCTCTTATAGCATTGCTAGTTGCAGGTGAAGATGAAGTTTGTTCCTTGTTGGAACATGGATTTGTTGTTCCTTGTTGGAACATGTTTACTTGTTGGGATATCACAATACCTCTTATTTAATTAATGCATCTATATACTTGGTAAAGGGTGGAAGGCTCGGCCTTATGCCTGGTGTTTTGTTCCACTCTTGCCACCCTAGTTTTCGTCATACCGGTGTTATGTTCCTTGATTTTGCGTTCCTTACACGGTTGGGTGATTTATGGGACCCCCTTGACAGTTCGCTTTGAATAAGACTCTTCCAGCAAGGCCCAACATTGGTTTTACCATTTGCCTACCACCTACACCTTTTTCCCCCGGGTTTTCGCGAGCCCGAGGGTCATCTTTATTTTAGCCCCCCCCCCCGGACCAGTGCTTCTCTAAGTGCTGGCCCGAACTGAGCTGCCTGCGGGGCCACCTTGTGGAAACTCGAGGCTTGGTTTTACTCGTAGCTAGTCTCATCCGGATGTGCCCTGAGACCGAGATATGTGCAGCTCCTATCAGGATTTGTCGGCACAATCGGGCGGCTTTGCTGGACTTGTTTTATTACTGTCGAGATGTCTTGTAGTCCGGGATTCCGAGACTGATCGGGTCTTCCTGGTAGAAGGAATATCCTTCGTTGACCGTGAGAGCTTATAATGGGCTAAGTTGGGACACCCCTGCAGGGTATTATCTTTCGAAAGCCGTGCCCGCGGTTATGAGGCAGATGGGAATTTGTTGATGTCCGGTTGTAGAAAACCCGAAGTTGACCTTAACTAAAACACATCAACCGCGTGTGTAACCGTGATGGTCTCTTCTCGGCGGGGTCCGAGAAGTGAACACGGTGTTGGAGTTATGTTTGACGTAGGTTGTTCTAGGATCACTTCTTGATCATTTCTAGCTTCACGACCGTGCTTTGCTTCTCTTCTCGCTCTCTTTTGCGTTGTAGCCACCATATATGCTAGCCGCTTGCTGCAGCTCCACCTCACAATCCTTTCCTACCTATAAGCTTAAATAGTCTTGATCTCGCGGGTGTGAGATTGCTGAGTCCCCGTGACTCACAGATTCTACCACAACAGTTGCAGGTACCAACGATGCCAGTGCAGATGACGCGACCGAGCTCATGTGGGAGTTCGATGAGGAACGTGGCCGTTACTATGTGTCTTTTCCTGATTATCAGTAGTGGAGCCCAGTTGGGGTGATCCGGGGATCTATGTAGCATTTGGGGTAGTCTTCTTTCATTTTGGTACCGTAGTCGGACCTTGCGTGTAATCTGGATGATGAATGTTTATTTATGTATTGTGTGAAGTGGCGACTGTAAGCCAACTATGTATCTCTTTCCCTTATGTATTACATGGGTTGTGTGAAGATTGCCTCACTTGCGACATTGCTTTCAATGCGGTTATGCCTCTAAGTCGTGCCTCAACATGTGGGAGATATAGCCGCATCGAGGGCGTTACAAGTTGGTAATCAGAGCCTTCCCCAACCTTAGGAGCCCCCACTGATTGATCGTTTTTAGCGGCCGAGTTGTGTCTAGAAAAATGTTTTGAGTCATTTAGGAATTATATATCGGAGAGATTAGGAATTCTCTTTACTTCCCAGTCGCCTCATCGCTCTGGTAAGGCATCCTGACGTAGAGTTTTGACTCTTCTCTTCTCAAATTTCACTAAAAAAAATTTAGGATCACGCGGGTATCTTAGAATCGTTTCGATGGTTTTGTGGTGACAACATTGTCTTGGTTGCCTCCCGTCAGTAGGGGTTTTAGAGGAGGTGTCCCGGGGAGTTGAGCTCCGAGGTGTTGTCGTCATAATTTTATCGTTACAGTTCTGGAATACCTGAGTTTAGTACGCCGACATCGAAAATCTCTTTTGTACAGTTGTTGGTGAGATAACCCTGATAGCCCAGTACTGAGGCGAGTGCGGGAGTATTGCCATGACTTGTATAACGGATGCTTTTCGAAGGTTGAGGTAGATGATTTCCGAGGATTTCTTGGTTATGTGTTGAAGGATGGATACAGCTGGATCTAGGTATTGTTAGTTTGGGTGATATATTTTGTGTCCCCTGTATCCCCAACACCTGATTGCATAACCAGAAAGTTTCGGGAGTTTATAAGTGGGAATTCATGTAGCTCTAGTATTTCTTCCGCAGATATTTGGTTCGTGATTGGGTAATCCTTACCAAGTATTTGTTCACATCCGTACCTTGTTGATTGTATTCCATACCTTTTTCTAAGTGGCTTCTCAGCTTATGGAAGTGTGATGATTTACTTTGGAATTCATTCGTTCATTCTCGTTCGGATGTTTATTGTGAAGACTATATGTTGCAATTTCGTTCCTTTGATTCAGCTTGAATATATATCTGTCAAGATGCTAATGGATGTCACCCTCTTCAGGATGGCTCCGCCAACGCGTCAGAATCCGGAACGCAATGAAGGAAGTCAGGCTAACCCTCCGCCACCACCTCCGCCTCCGGAGGCATGGCAAGCCCTGATGACTACCACAAATGCCAACGCTCAGATTCTGATTCAGCTCTTGCAAGATCGCAACCAAGGGCAAGGTAATCAAGGGAATCAAGACCAAGGCAACAATCAGCCGCACTTCGCTTCACTCAATCAGTTCCTTGCTAAACAGCCAAAGACCTTCAGCTACTGTGTCGAGGCCACAGACGCCGATGATTGGCTCGTGGATATCAGCAAGCATTTCGAGTGCAGCAATGTCAGACCTGAGGACTTTTTCAAGTTTGCCTCTTTTCAACTCAAGGATCAAGCTGCTGAGTGGTTCCAGCAATACAAAGATTCCAGAGGAGGTCGTGTGATTACCTGGGATGATTTCCGCCGTGACTTCAAAGCTCATCACATTCCAGAAAGTGTTGTTGAGAGTAAGCGTGAGGAATTCCGCAATCTCAAGCAAGGCAACATGTCTGTCTATCAATACAACACTCAGTTCCAGAAGCTCTCTCGTTTTGCGAGGCAAGACATCCCTGATGAGAAGAGTATGATCTACCAATTCAGGCGTGGTCTCAGAGAAGATCTGCAACTTGCTCTCGTGCTTTTTGAGCCATTAAAGTATGATGAATTCTACAACATGGCGCTGAAACAAGAAGTTGCTCAGCTCAAGTGTGAGGCATCTAAGAAGAGAGTCAGAGATGCAATTCAGTCTTCTTCTTCTTCACTTGTGGCAGCTAAGCAACAGAAGTTCTGGTTGCCTCCTCCTCCTCCGTTCCGTCAGCCTTATCAGCAGAAGAACTCAGGTGGTCGTGGATCTTCCCACCCACCCAACCCTGGATATCAGGACAAGTCTCAGAATCAAGCTCGAAGGCCAAGTGCTCTTACCATCGTCCGCTCTCAGAGGTGACTTGTAACAAATGTCAGCAGAAGGGTCACTATGCGAACAAGTGCTTCAACCAAAGGCGCCTTCCGCCTCCTCCTCCTGTGAGATCTTCCAGCAATGCAGTGGTCAAGCATAATCCTAAGTCTGCAAAGGTGAACATGATGAATGCAGCTCAAGCGGAGGATTCTTCTGAAGTGATCATGGGTAATCTTCCTGTTAATGATATTCCTGCAAAAGTCTTATTTGATACCGGTGCATCGCATTCTTTCATGTCATATCCTTTTGCATCGAAGCACAATTTTGACACAGAGGCGTTACCTAAAGCTTTGCAAGTTGTTTCCCCGGCTAAACGTTTGAGTTCTAGCATGATGGTTCCGAATGTCGGTATCAAGATGGGCGACTATAAATTCTTGGCTAAACCAATTGTTCTTGGTGACTCTGATATTGATCTTATTCTCGGGATGGACTGGCTTTCTAAGCACAAGGCTCAGCTTGATTGTGCTGCCAGGGAAAATCAATTGACTAACTCTTCTAACGATGTGATCATCTATGCCTCTCATGATGATACCATTCGGTTGTTTTCTCTCAATGAGAATGGTGAATTGGATGCTATCTCTCAGATTCCAGTCGTTTGTGAGTACCAAGATGTTTTTCCAGAAGAGCTTCCGGGTATGCCTCCCCGCCGGCCAGTTGAATTCGTTATTGATCTTGAGCCCAGCACGGAACCCGTTTGCAAGCGTCCTTACAAGCTTGGACCAGATGAGTTGAAGGAATTGAAGAAACAACTCGATAAACAAGAGGGTCTGATCAGACCGAGTTCTTCTCCTTGGGGTTGTGGTGTTCTTTTTGTCCGGAAGAAGGATGGCACGGATCGACTTTGCGTCGATTACCGTCCATTGAACAAGAAGACAATCAAGAACAAGTACCCACTTCCCAACATGAATGAGCTATTCGAGCAACTTAAAGGTGCTAAAGTGTTCTCCAAGCTTGACCTTCGTATGGGGTATCATCAGATCCGCATTCGTGAAGAAGACATTCCTAAGACAGCATTCAGAACAAGCTTTGGTTCTTATGAATATACTGTCATGTCTTTCGGCCTTGTCAATGCTCCTCCAGCATTCACTCGCTTGATGAATTTCATCATCAACCCCTACATCAACGAATTTGTCTTGGTCTATCTCGATGATATTTTGGTCTTCTCCAAGAATAAGGAGGATCATGCCAAACATTTGCGATTGGTGCTCGACAAGCTCAGAGAGTATAAATTATATGCTAAGTTCTCCAAATGTGAATTTTGGCTTGATGAAGTTCTTTATCTAGTCCATATCATCTCTGCCAAGGGCATCGCTGTTAATCCTGAGAAGGTGTTTGCAGTTGTGAATTGGGAACCTCCTCAGAATGTCAAGCAGCTTCGCAGTTTTCTTGGACTTGCAAGCTATTGCCGAAGATTCGTTGAGAATTTCTCAAAGATTGCAAAGCCTCTTTCCAACCTCCTCCAGAAGCATGTGAAGTATGTCTGGTCTCCTGAGTGTGACGTGGCTTTCAACACTCTCAAAGAGAAACTCGTCACTGCTCCAGTTCTGACTCCTCCTGACGAAGACAAGCCTTATGAAGTTTTCTGCGATGCTTCTCTTCAAGGCCTCGGCGCTGTGCTAATGCAAGAGAAGAAGGTTGTGGCCTATACCTCTCGTCAGTTGAAGCCCAACGAAAAGAACTACCCCACTCACGATCTTGAGTTGGCGGCAGTTGTCCACGCACTAATAACATGGAGACATCTCCTGTTGGGAAGGAAAGTGGACATATTCACCGATCACAAGAGCCTCAAATACATCTTCACTCAGCCCCACCTCAACCTCAGGCAAACTCGATGGGTCGAAATGATTCAAGAGTATAATCCGAGTATTGAATATACTCCAAGCAAGGCTAATGTGATTGCAGACGCTTTGAGCAGGAAGGCTTATTGCAACAGCTTAAACCTCAAGCCCTTTCAACCGGATCTCTGTGAAGCTTTCCGCAAGTTGAATCTCCAAGTTGTCCCTCAAGGTTTTCTTGCCAACCTCATTGTCTCTCCTACTTTGGAAGATCAGATTCGTGAGGCACAACTGATGGATACCATGGTGAAGAAGGTGAAACGTGGTATTGACAAGGGCATTTCCAAATACAAGTGCTATCGAGTTGATAACAGAGATACTCTTTTCTTCGAGGACCGGATCGTGGTTCCAAAGGGTGATCTTCGTAAAGTCATTATGAACGAAGCACACAACTCTCTTCTGTCAATTCATCCTGGAAGTACGAAGATGTACCATGATCTCAAGCAGTCGTATTGGTGGACTCGAATGAAGCGAGAGATTGCTCAATTCGTGAATGAATGTGATGTCTGCAGAAGGGTGAAAGCAGAACACCAACGACCAGCTGGTCTTCTCCAACCTCTTGCTATTCCAGAATGGAAGTTTGATCATATCGAAATGGACTTCGTGACTAGTTTTCCTAAGTCCAAGCATGGAAATGATGCTATCTTCGTCGTCATCGACAAGCTCACCAAAGTGGCTCATTTTCTTCCTATCAAAGAGTCTATCACAGCAGCGCAGCTGGCAGAGATCTACACCTCCAGAATTGTCTCCTTGCATGGCATTCCACAATTGATCTCTTCAGACCGTGGCAGCATCTTTACCTCCAAGTTTTGGGATTCTTTTCAGAAGGCCATGGGCACAAATATTCGCTTCAGCACAGCTTTCCACCCTCAAACTAGTGGACAAGTCGAGCGTGTCAACCAAATTCTTGAAGATATGCTCAGAGCTTGTGTTATCTCTTTCGGCATGAAGTGGGAGGATTGTCTTCCTTACGCTGAGTTCTCTTACAACAACAGCTTTAAAGCCAGCTCGGGCAAAGCCCCATTCGAGATTCTCTATGGCAGAAAGTGTCGTACTCCTCTCAACTGGTCTGAAACCGGTGAACGCCAATTACTTGGCAACGATTTGATCTCAGAGGCTGAGGCAATGTGCAAGGTCATTCGTGAGAACCTCAAAGCCGCGCAATCGCGCCAGAAGAGCTATTACGATAGCAAACATCGTGATGTGGCATTCGAGATCGGAGACCATGTCTACCTCCGCGTCTCTCCAATGAAAGGAACTCGTCGCTTCGGTATCAAGGGGAAACTTGCCCCTAGATACGTGGGCCCTTTCAAGATCATCGGCAAACGAGGCGATCTCGCCTATCAACTTGAGCTTCCCTCCAACTTTGCAAATGTGCACGATGTCTTCCACGTGTCACAGCTTCGCAAGTGCTTCAAGACGCCTGAGCGCACCATCAACTTCGAAGAGATTGATCTTCAAGAAGATTTGTCCTATCATGAGCATCCCGTTGCTATTCTTGAAGAAACTGAGCGCAAGACTCGCAACAAGTCAATCAAATTCCTGAAAGTGAAATGGTCACACCATTCAGACCGGGAAGCCACCTGGGAGCGCGAGGACCACCTACGTTCCGAGTATCCGGAGTTCTTTCAGTCCTAGATCTCGGGACGAGATCCTCTCGTAGTGGTGGAATGTTGTAACACCCCGGATGTAACTTGCCATATTTGTAATCAAACTCTTGCCATTTTCGGCATTGTGATATAATATTTCCTCCGTGGTTGGGTTTCCCTTCATTTTGCATTTTGTTCATGTCATGCATTTCATATCATGTCATCATGGGCATCGCATTCGCATATGTGTTCGTCTCTTGAATCCGAGCATTTTCCCCGTTGTCCGTTTTGCAATCCGGCGCTCCTATGTTCCCCGGCGTCCCCCTTTTACCTTTTCCCGTGAGCGGGTATTAAACTTTCTCGGAATGGACCGAGGTTTGTCAAGTGGCCTTGGTATAGCACCGGTAGACCGCCTGTCAAGTTTCGGGTCATTCGGAGGTCGTTTGGTACTCCAACGGTTAACCGGGTAACCGTAAAGGCCTCGTGTGTGTTGCAGCCCAAAACCCTTTCAAAACAGCCCAACAACCCATCTAAGTCACTCCCATGTCCATCTTCATTCGATCACGATCGCGTGGCCGAAAACCGCACTCCATTTGGAGCTTCCTAGCTCCTTCTACCTATAAAAAGGCATCCCCCCTCAAATTCCGGATCAATTCACCCCTAAAACCTAGCCCCGCTCCTCTCCGCGCCGCCGGACTCGTCCGGACGGAGCCGGACGCGTCCGCCGCCGCGCCCGCGCCAATCAGCGCGCGCCACGTGGGCGCCGCCGCCTCCCACGCCGCCGGCCCGCCCGGGCCCGGATCTGGCCCCCGCGGCCCGTCCTCCGCCGCCGCCGCCCGCTCCCGCGCGAGCCCGCCGCCCTCCGCGCGCCCGCGCTGCGCCCCGCGCAGGACGCCCCGCGCCGCCGCGCCCCGCTCGCCGGCCGGCCCCGCCCCCGCCGCGCCGCGCCTCGTCGGCCCCGTCGCCGCCGACCCCGCCGCGCCCGGTGGCCGCGCCGCCCTCTGCCGCCCGGTCACGCTCCGGCCTCCTCCTCCCTCTCCGTCTTTCTCCTCCATCTCCGGTCGCCGTCGCCCCGACTCCGGCGAGGCCGGATCTCAGATCCAAAACTCGGTTGACTTTCTCTCCCTCTAAATTCCACCAAGTCCCGGTTAATTTTTGCATCACTGTTGCATCTTCATCGCATCATAACTTGCTGTATATTGCTCCGTTTCATGCGTATAATATGTCAAATTGTTCGCTCGAAGAGTACATCATTTCATTCCATTGCATCATTTTCATTTGAGGTCATCTTGATGCCCGAAATGCTGTTGGAAGAGGGCTATGTGATGTTAGTTTCTGATTCTTATCAGAACATGCACTTTTGTTATTTTTGCCATGATTGATGTGTACCTCCTATGAAGTTGAGTCCTACATGTGTTTTGTAATATGCCATGCCATCTTTCCAGTGATTTATGCCATGTATTTTTGTGATCTTTGTGCTGACTAGCACAAGCATGCAAACTAGGGTACTTAATGTTGCTGATTTCAGAGACTTGGTATTTTCACTAAGTCCCTGCCTGCTGTTATTTTTATGCCATGTGTTCATGTTGTTTCAGAGAGATCTATGCCTCTTTTGAGAATAATCAATAAGAGTGTTTTGAACATATGGATTTGCTCTATCCATCCATGCCTTTGTTTGTATTTATGGAGTGCCATAGCTTGAGTCAATCGAGCTCTACTTTTGCTATAAAATGTTTCTGGCAGATTGTTTACATGTTATTCGATTTTGCCAAGCTTGTTGTAGTTGATCCTTGCATGCTATGATGTTGTTCTTGCCATTTATAGCTTCTATGCCATGTCTTCTTGATGGATGTATGCTTAGTTTTTCATGCAATGCTCTGTAGTGAGTGCATCGAGCTCGTAAACATGCCTACTTGTTATCTGTTTTTGACATGTCCAGTTTTCTGCTAAGTCTGAAACCTGTAACAAAACTTGCTTATTTGACATGGGTGTTATTATATTTTATGATACTTTTGTCTTATGATCAGTAAGGTAATTTTGTTAAGTGCCATGCCTTATTTTGCTATGTCCTGTTCCTGTAGCATGTTGTTTGCTTGCTCTAAACATGACATCCTGATGTTAATTTCTGGCATGTTATTTTCACCAAGTCTGTGAACCTGTTATCTTTTGCACTTTTGCCATGCTTGTTTGAACCTGTTGTGGTGTGTTTTAGCCATAGCTCAGTGTTCATCTTTTGTCAAGCATCTTGAGTAGATCACTGTCATATGCCTTGTTGCTATGTTTGGGTGCAGTAGCTTAATTTTTTGTGCTTGCCAAGTAGCATCATGTTGTTAGTGGCAGATTCTTGTCATTCTTGTTTTGCTTGTCATTTGCAAACCGTGCATCCGATTCCGGTGATCTTTATATCGATTCCAACCGAAATCACCTCACCTATCCTGTGGTATACATGGTTTGCCAAGATTATGCCTTGTTTATCTTTCCCTTCCGGAGCACGCATATGCATTGCATATCACATCTCGCATATCATGCCATGTTTTGCATCATGTTGTTTGCGCATTGCATCGTGGTTGATATTTGTTCCTTTGCTTGTTCTCTTGTTGTGGGTAGAGCCGGGAGACGAGTACGTGAACGAGGAACCTGTTGAGAACGCTTTCGAAGACCAAGCTTTCGACAACTCTGAGAACCTTGCAGGCGAGATGACCATACCCTCGAAATCACTTCTATCTTTGCTTGCTAGATGCTCGCTCTTTTGCTATGCCTATGCTGCGATACCTACCACTTGCTATATCATGCCACCCATATTGCCATGTCAGCCCCTAACCATCCATGTCCTAGCAAACCGTTGATTGGCTATGTTACCGCTTTGCTCAGCCCCTCTTATAGCGTTGCTAGTTGTAGGTGAAGATGAAGTTTGTTCCTTGTTGGAACATGGATTTGTTGTTCCTTGTTGGAACATGTTTACTTGTTGGGATATCACAATACCTCTTATTTAATTAATGCATCTATATACTTGGTAAAGGGTGGAAGGCTCGGCCTTATGCCTGGTGTTTTGTTCCACTCTTGCCACCCTAGTTTCCGTCATACCGGTGTTATGTTCCTTGATTTTGCGTTCCTTACACGGTTGGGTGATTTATGGGACCCCCTTGACAGTTCGCTTTGAATAAGACTCTTCCAGCAAGGCCCAACATTGGTTTTACCATTTTCCTACCACCTACACCTTTTTCCCCCGGGTTTTCGCGAGCCCGAGGGTCATCTTTATTTTAGCCCCCCCCCCCCGGACCAGTGCTTCTCTAAGTGCTGGCCCGAACTGAGCTGCCTGCGGGGCCACCTTGTGGAAACTCGAGGCTTGGTTTTACTCGTAGCTAGTCTCATCCGGATGTGCCCTGAGACCGAGATATGTGCAGCTCCTATCAGGATTTGTCGACACAATCGGGCGGCTTTGCTGGACTTGTTTTATTACTGTCGAGATGTCTTGTAGTCCGGGATTCCGAGACTGATCGGGTCTTCCCGGTAGAAGGAATATCCTTCGTTGACCGTGAGAGCTTATAATGGGCTAAGTTGGGACACCCCTGCAGGGTATTATCTTTCGAAAGTCGTGCCCGCGGTTATGAGGCAGATGGGAATTTGTTGATGTCCGGTTGTAGAAACCCGAAGTTGACCTTAACTAAAACACATCAACCGCGTGTGTAACCGTGATGGTCTCTTCTCGGCGGGGTCCGGGAAGTGAACACGGTGTTGGAGTTATGTTTGACGTAGGTTGTTCTAGGATCACTTCCTGATCATTTCTAGCTTCACGACCGTGCTTTGCTTCTCTTCTCGCTCTCTTTTGCGTTGTAGCCACCATATATGCTAGTCGTTTGCTGCAGCTCCACCTCACAATCCTTTCCTACCTATAAGCTTAAATAGTCTTGATCTCGCGTGTGTGGGATTGCTGAGTCCCCGTGACTCACAGATTCTACCACAACAGTTGCAGGTACCAATGATGCCAGTGCAGATGACGCGACCGAGCTCATGCGGGAGTTCGACGAGGAACGTGGCCGTTACTATGTGTCTTTTCCTGATGATCAGTAGTGGAGCCCAGTTGGGGTGATCCGGGGATCTATGTAGCATTTGGGGTAGTCTTCTTTCATTTTGGTACCGTAGTCGGACCCTGAGTGTAATCTGGATGATGAATGTTTATTTATGTATTGTGTGAAGTGGCGACTGTAAGCCAACTATGTATCTCTTTCCCTTATGTATTACATGCGTTGTGTGAAGATTGCCTCACTTGCGACATTGCTTTCAATGCGGTTATGCCTCTAAGTCGTGCCTCGACACGTGGGAGATATAGCCGCATCGAGGGTGTTACAATGGCTGGCCTTAGCGCGGCCCGCGCGAGCAAGCCGCCGCGCTGCCGTGCCAATCTAGCTAGCAAACCTTGCAGACAAGCAGCTGGACGGAGCTATCTTGGCTAGCTAGCGGCCGCGAGCGCCGGACGAAGCTGGCATCCGGGTTGCCGCAACATGGGCTCCGCACCACGGGCGGTTTTGACCTCGCCTTCTGCCCGCGGCGGTAGCTGCGTCCCATGGCCGAGGATGACTAGGTGGATGGGCCGGAGGTAGGAGGTCACTCGAGGATTTTTGTTGGTAAGAGCATGTACAATGGTTGATAAGGTAGTCTTATCTTAAGTCTGCCACGTATGCAAGTGGTAGTAGTTTCTTGGAATTTTAGTGGTTTCTTGCATTATTAGAGCAAGTACAATAGAGCTGAGTCAGCGGGCTATAAGAAATAAACTACTACTACATGTTGGCTATAAGATGGGCTGTAGATGACATGGCACTGGCTTATAGCCAGCAACTGGCTATACTATTAACCATGCTCTTAGGGGTTTCTTGTAAGGAACAGTGTACGTACTACTAGCGACAAAAGGCGATTCTAGGTTGCGTTGTACTCCAATGAGTATTACTAGTGATCGCGGGAGTGTATACCTCGTTTTGTGGGTTCGATCCCGGCCGAACGCACGGCGGCCTTTTTTTTAAAATAGTATACTAGTACACTTCGCTATGAGCCAATATTTTACACGGGTAGTTTGAGTTTTGAAGTCAAACGGACGTGCGGCCCCACAATCTGGGTGCACTGGACAGCCTAGCCACGTGAACGGGTTTTCCTTCCCAGCATCCCGTGGCTTGTGTGCTCGCCCTAGCCGCACCTCGCTTGCAGCTTCCAGCTAGTAGCATATTTAAACTAGCGCCTCCCAATTAAGCCCGAGGAGCCGGAAAAGCCTGGTGGGGCATTGGGAATTGTGTAATATGGCTCTGTACGTAAAGTGCTCTACTACTACTCTGTATCTTGTGGCGTTGCATGCATGGACTTCACTCCATTATTGGCTCTACTATAAAAGAAATTCCTCTGGACGTGTTTTTTAAACGGAGGCAAAAGCTTTGCTTCATCTCATTCATAAAGAAGGAACTACTAACAAAGTTCGACGAGATCCATTACAACTCCACAAATGGAAGCGAAAAGCCTAGTCTCGCTGTATAAAATAACTCAAATGTTCTGCCCCCGCAGTAACCGTCGCTGATAAACAGGCTGCCAGTGTGTGCGTGAGAGGAGCGGCTGAGTAGGCCAGCTACGTGAGAGGAGCGGCTGAATAGAGCACCGAGAGTACCCACTAGGCCACTACGCAGGTGTACTTCCCCTACATTGATAGTACAACGATGGTTCTAGAGAACAGTAGTACCCTCCACTTCCAACTGTAGCTCCTTGGCCCTGAGATTCAAGAGTTCAAAACTGGTGCACTATATAAGACTAGACTAGAAGTACAGTACATCGCACTACTAGTTGAGAAAAGTAGTACTAGTACTGCTACAGTACGAGTACGTACTCCTCCGTCACATAATGTACGATGTTTTTTGACACTAGTTGGCGTGTACAAAAAATGGCAAAAACATACCCAAAATTTCTTAATCCACGCCAAAAACTACTACCTAGTGCCAAAAATTTCTTAATAGTGCTACTATTTATAGTATAATGCAATCCCATAACGTTCCATAATGCTAGTACTAGTACTCCATGGTACCAAAAACTACTACCTAGTGCCAAAAAATTCTTACTAGTGCTATTATTTACTAGTGCTATTATTTGGAGTAGTAAATAATAGCCTCACCCCTTCGCTGAGGAACGATCTACAGTTGGAAGGGACGAGGCCCTGCGGTTACTACGCTCTTATCTCCTCCTCGCCAGTTCCCCTCCCCCCGAAGAGAAGGTAGTTTGTCGCTGCTCCCATGGATTCACCACGCGGTTCTCCTCCTCGTCGGGGCTGGGAGACCTTGGACGATGATTCTCTGGGAGAAATCGCATGCCGCTCCGACGTCCTCACCGCCGCAAGACTCGGTGCTTCCTGCACCAACTTTTTTAAGATGCTGCTTAAACAGGCTTGGGAAAAGGCCATGCTTGTTGGTCTTCCATGCATCCTCGAGGAGAAGGTTCTTCTATGGCAAAATTCTTCGAACAGTCCACCGCTCCCTGGCCATGGTTGCACGTTGACTCCGCTAGAGTTGACGACGTTGAGAGGTAGTCGGATTTTGTCCGATGAGCAGGTCAGTAATGGAGTTTGATCATGTAGTACTTAGTTATTCCATTTCCATCCCGTAATTTCTCCGCTGCCACCATCTTATATATAGGTCTAGGTCAGTGCCAACGAAGATTGGCTTGCATACCTCCGGCCGGATACCACCATGATTTTGCACAACATCCATAGCAGTGCGGCCGTTCCGGTAGACCCCTTCTCCACCACTGGGATCGGCCTTCCGGACTGGCTGGGCAAGAATACGTATGATGATGCCTACATGAGATTGAAGAAGATAGCAATTGCGGACCCGCCGACAAAGCGACGCGGCTACGACGATTACTATCTCATCGCGGTGTTCGACATAAGGATTGCCATCAATGCAGGAGGCGGTAACGGCAGAGGCTGGCACATGTTGGCGGCGGCAGATTTGTACCCCTACACGTTCGAAGACGTTATGCGCCATCTAGGCCGCATCTTCACGGTGACAAGCCAGGGGACTTATTTCATCTGGTTGACATCCTACGATACGGGAGATTACAAATGGAATGCACAAACCATCATTTGCATCCCTAACGATACTCCATTATTTTGCAGGGACCAGTCATCCCCCGATCAAAATAAGATCGCCGATCCTGGATGTGCATTTGCGTCCGCGATTCGGTCTAAGCTGGAACCTTGTAGCTGACTTTGGCATATTGGGATCAACTATCTTAGCAGCGTTACCCATGGTACCACTGATGTGCAACATGGTCACATAATCTACCATGATCGGACCGTCACCATCTACCCAGGTATTCCATTTTTAACCCTCTCGCCTTCTCTTTCATTGTTGTACTAGTAGTATACTTTGTAGTACTAGTAGGAGTACTTTTTACCTTGGAGGACGCGTATAGCTAGCTGGCCCTTGAAGACTTGAACCCACTAGCTGCCACCATTTTTGTTTTTCCATGTCTTACAATCTCATCCATGTAGCCAAGAGTGGCTATATATAATAAGTCGGTTATTTTACTTCCTCTATACCGGAGTAGTACTATTTGCTGCACAGTATTACTGACTGCCACATTTGAGCACAACATTATTACGCATGGACCTTGACTATGTACGTCACCATGTGTCCAGATCTGGGATGCCGCGTGTACCAGATGAACGGCACCGAGTTTGACCCCCGTGATGCTACATGGGTGCTGAGGAACACTCTTGGAGAGTACTCGCTTTTCATCGGGGACAGCTACCCCATTGTGAAGCGGATGCCACCTTCCGTGCACGACACGGAAGGCCTGCCGTTCATGAAGCATGGTTGTGTCTTCAGTGCGCACCGCCGGATGAATGACATGCTGGGACACGCTATCCCTGATTTATGCCGCTTCAGCTTGGATGAGTCTCCATCGTGTGGAACCGGACTAGAAAGCTGCGACAATGATTCCCGTTGCCCACCGCTATGGATCGTGCCATCCATGAAGAACACCTGGGACTGGAACCTGGAGGAGGACATGTAGCCCATCTATAACGTGTAAGTGGAGTACGGTAATTGTGAATGGTAGCGCTGTGAATATATGTAGACTAGTCGTGCACAAATTTATCACATGAGTTGGAGATGAACTTGTGTGGCATACTGGCATTTGTCCTTTAGAATTTATTACTAGTAAATGTGTTATGTGTACGTGGAACTTGTGTGGTTGTTGCACGGGCTCCAACACGCTCTTTGAAAAAAAAGGTGGCACAGCTTTGGATATACGTGACGTGGCGGCATCATACAGTAGCATCGTTCGCTATAGTTGTACTAGTACACTCCTACTAGGATGACAACTCCTATAAAAACTTGCGCTTGGCTCTTTGCCTCTTCGGGAGGTTCAACAGTTCGTACTCGTGTGAACCTTGCACTTGGCTCTTCGCCTCTTCGGAAGGTCCAACAATGATGATACTACAGTACAATATGCTTCTGGCAATCTGACACTGCTTGAACTGCTGCACGTCCACCGCGAGGGCGAGGGCGAGGGAGAGGGAGAGGGAGAGGGCGCTATAGTCAAAACCCTCTCCTCGTCTTGCGAACCACCGCGCGAGTGGGCGAGGGAGAGGCGTAGTAAGCAAGCTTCTCCTCGTTCGGCGAGTTGACGGGACACATCAAAGCAGTACTAGTACTAGTAGTAGTAGTCCATACTGCGTCCTTTCCGATTAATATGGCTTAATTTGAAACGAGAAAAATACACTGTGTAGGATCGGAAGTATGTCTAGAGGGGGGGTGATTAGACTACTTGACCAAATAAAAATCTAGCCTTTTCCCAATTTTAGTTCTTGGCAGATTTTAGCTATCTTAGCACAAGTCAAGCAATCTCCATACAATTCAAGCCAGCATGAAAAAGAGTATATGAGCAGCGGAAAGTAAAGCATGCAACTTGCAAGAATGTAAAGGGAAGGGTTTGGAGAATTCAAACGCAATTGGAGACACGGATGTTTTTGGCGTGGTTCCGATAGGTGGTGCTATCGTACATCCACGTTGATGGAGACTTCAACCCACGGAGGGTAACGGTTGCGCGAGTCCACGGAGGGCTCCACCCACGAAGGGTCCACGAAGAAGCAACCTTGTCTATTCCATCACAGCCGTCGCCCACGAAGGACTTGCCTCACTAGCGGTAGATCTTCACGAAGTAGGCGATCTCCTTGCCCTTACAAACTCCTTGGTTCAACTCCACAATCTCGTCGGAGGCTCCCAAGTGACACCTAGCCAATCTAGGAGACACCACTCTCCAAGAAGTAACAAATGGTGCGTTGATGATGAACTCCTTGCTCTTGTGCTTCAAATGATAGTCTCCCCAACACTCAACTCTCTCACACAGGATTTGGATTTGGTGGAAAGAAGATTTGAGTGGAAAGCAACTTGGGGAAGGCTAGATATCAAGATTCATATGGTTGGAATGGAATATCTTGACCTCAACACAAGTGTAGGTGGTTCTCTCTCAGAACATAGGTATTGGAAGTGTAGATGTGTTCTGATGGCTCTCTCTATGAATGAAGAGTGGGTGGAGGGGTATATATAGCCTCCACACAAAATCTAACCGTTACACACAATCTGCCAAACTCGGTGGGACCGAATGATTAAACTCGGTCGGACCGATTTAGCAAACCTAGTGACCGTTAGGATTTTTCTGTGGGACTGAGATGCAACTCGGTAGGACCGATATGGTTAGGGTTAGGGCATAACGTAATCTCGGTGTGACCGATTACACAAACTCAGTGGGACCGATTTTGGTAATAAGCTAACCAGAGAGTTGGTCAGGTAAACTCGGTGGGACCGGTTTGCTCTTTTCGGTGAGACCGAAATGTTATGAAAGGGAAACAGAGAGTTTACATTGCAATCTCGGTGGGACCGATCGCTCACTTCGTTTAGACCGAAATGTTATGAAGGGAAACAGAGAAATTGCGATCCCATCTCGATGAGACCGAGATCCCTATCGATGAAACCGAATTGCTAGGGTTTGTGGCAGTGGCTATGACATTTGAAACTCGGTGGCGCCGGATAGAAAGAATCGGTGAGGCCGAATTTGACTTTTGGTTTAGGTCATATGTGGATGTGGGAAGATAGTTGAGGGTTTTGGAGCATATCACTAAGTGTCATGGATTTGTCACGGCAGATGTCCTTAGTGTCAGGACTTAGTCGCGAGGCCAACGCATCCATGTGGTAGCTTGAGAGGGGTTGAGTGGGATGAGAGACGCAGGGCGGATCAACACACAAGACAAGGATTTAGACAGCTTCGGGCCCCAGGAAACATCATCTGGTAATAACCCTACATGCTGTTTGAGGCTAGTTCTCATTATCATCCCGAGGGAGACGCCATAAACCGGCTCTTGTGTCTAGCCCTCGAGATTATTGATTGCTTGTAGCTTGTAGCTTTTAACTTCTAACCTGTCCCGCTTTGGGGAGCCCCGCCCCTCCTTATATATGTTGAAGGGGCGGTTTACATGTGGAGTCCTATTAGGATTAGGACTAGTCTATCTCTAATACAAACCGGGTACAAGTCTCGTTCTTGACTCCTTGTAAGGTAAATATTCCTTTCCTCTTGAACCGGCCCACAATAGTTGAACCGGCCTTCATGAACCGCCAGACGGGCCACCTGGTCTTGTCGCTCCTCTGACCCGTCCGTCGGGTTACCATTGAGTTACAACGTCCAAGCGGGTTGCTTGTAAACCGCCAAGGTCAGGGCAGGTCTTCAGGTAAACCGCCAAGTCCGGCCGGTTTAACTTCCGGTCGGTTCACACCGCAGGGTATATCCCCGACATTAGCCCCCAAGTTTAGCTTGGATTTATCCATGGTAAACTTGTGCTGCAAATAAACACCAGAACAAATTTGACAGGTTGTGCTCCGGATTAAGAATTCTTGTAAGCCGGCATCTGATCATCCTTAGTCTTTGTCATTTCCTCCTAGAAAATCCAGGTCAATAAGCCAGCGTCATACTCAATTTGCTGACATTGGTTTCTCACAGAAAAATATTGTGAAGAAATAATCCACTTGAGTCGGCTTCCAAAACGCCGGTTTAAGAAATATTAGTCTTGAAATATTCATCTGATATTCAGCCGGTTTGAAGATGATCCCGGTCTTGAAAACTTGCCGGTTTAACATTACCCAATGGCCGGGTTGTAAAAACTGATGACCCCGGATTATGATTGTTGCAGACACCGGTTCATGACTATTGCCAACATCGGTTTATGATTATTGATGACACCGGGTTGCAGCCACAGGGTCATAATGATTGGTGACGCCGGGTCAATCTAACTTGCTTCAACAGAGAATTTGGAAATCTTTCTTC
Source organism: Aegilops umbellulata (assembly GCA_032464435.1). NCBI lineage: Eukaryota > Viridiplantae > Streptophyta > Magnoliopsida > Poales > Poaceae > Aegilops > Aegilops umbellulata. The sequence goes on along the minus strand of CP136058.1, from coordinate 345,919,565 downwards.
GATAATAATATATAATACCTGTAGCCCCCAAGTGTCGGATTGTCATGCTTGCAGCAACCTGGGACTTGTAATTGACTGATGCCCATAAAACTTCAACCAATGTAGCCCCCAAGGGCCGGGTCATTATGTAATAATCAGCAGGGACTTTGTAAATATAATCTTGTAAACTTTGAACAGCAATGTGTAGCCCCCAAGGGCCGGCTCAGTAAGATAATATTGAGCTGGGACTTTGATATATATACTTCAATGAAAATAACATCATATGATGTAACCCCCATCATGGGGCTTGAATCCACGTCCACAAGGTTAAGAGCCTTGTGCTTTACCAACTGAGCAGTAGACCCTTCAATATAATGGATAAAAAGCTTTGTACCTTGAATGGTTGACAGGAGCAATTGGTAGCCCCCAAGTGTCATGGTGCATGCTTGCAGTGACATGAGACTTGCATATTTGATATAATCTCAACTTTGAATAATGTAGCCCCCAAGTGCCGGGTTGTAAGCCTACAGCAACTCGGGACTATTCCTTCAATTGTAGAAAATGATAACCATTGCGCTAAAGCGACTTTGAAAACCTTAATCATAACATTAATAACCATAATAAAAAATCCAGCCATGTTGGCTATTCAAGATAATATAATCTGGTATGAAAACCTTATTCATCCAATATCATAATGAAAATTCAGCCAAGTTTGGCTATTTGAATAATATAATCCAATAATTTATAAGCGCATGATTCCAATGGCGCAATCCAAATATGTACTGGCGACTTATAGTCCAAAGCCAGACCGGTTTAATAAACACTGGATAATTTATCATCATACTGGCGACTTATTGTCTTAAAGCCAGGCCGGTTTAACAAACACCGGATAATTTATAATCATGCTTTATTCAACCTGTTTCTGCATACAACAAGTTTAAAGTGTCCTGGCGGTTTACCGCTGGACGGGTCATAATGCCCAACATATAACCCAGGTTTATAACCAAGGCTGCGCTTAAGAATAATCAAATATGAAATATATCATACCTGTGATATAGTCGGTTTACCAACTTTTTGTAGTAAGAGTGATAACCCCAATCTTGAGTAATGATACCTCCTTCCATATTGTGCCGGTTTATGATAAAAACGTACCGGGTTGTGATAAACACCGGATTAACCATATATATACTGGTGACTTGTAGTCAAACCAGACCGGGCTGATAATCCCCGGATTATAATTTGATCATGCACTCACAACTTGTAGTTGAAAGCCGAGCCGGGTTGATAAACACCGGATTACTCCATAATAGGATGGTAACAGAAAATTAACCCGGGCAGATAATCTCCGGTCTAAAGATGGACCGTGTTCCGCCAATTTAGTTGTTTGAACCGGTACAAAGTCCTGTCGGTTTAAAAAACGCAAATAAAATAGCGACTTCTCAAGAAAGGCTATTAAAACAAAAGCAAGGGCAACAATTTTTTGCAAAAGAAGAGCTCTACTGAGCTTGGTCAGATGGAATTACCATGGTCAGACGCAACCAAGCCCCCCGAAGGCGTAGCAATGGTGCCAGTCAGCCAGGACCCCAAAATGACACGTGGCGTTACGCCGGCCAAGTGGCATTGCATTGGTTCAGATTCAACCAAGCCCCCAAGTGGCTTAGTGGCCTAGGGCCGATCAAGTGGCATTGCATTGGTTCAGACACGACCAAGCCCCCAAATGACTTATTGGCTAAAAAGCCGATCAGAAGGCATTACCATCATCAAGACATGACCGAGCTCCCATAAGGTGTAACTACGGTTCAAGTCGATTAGGTCCCCAACTGACTTAGTGGCAAATATGCCAGCCAGAAGGCATTACCGTCGTCAAGACATGACCAAGCTCCCAGGAGGTGTAGCTACGGTTCAAGTCGACTAGGTCCCCAACTGACTTTGTTGATCTTCTGTGAAGCGACCTCAAGGGGTAAACCGGAGGTTGCCCAAAAGCGAATCCACTCCGTGTAACCACGCATGATATAAAGAATAGATACCCCGCTTTACAAAGCAGGAGCCCCCATGTGATAAATAATATGTCAAGCCAATAAGGCCGGATACCCATGTTTGAACCGCGCATCATGGCCACAGGTCCTCTTCGGTAATGTTTAACTTTTTTGCAAGAGGTAAATTCTTCTTGAACCGGGATCTTGAACCGGATATTGAAAGCTTCAAAGCTATGGGAGACATCTTTCCCTTGAACCGGATTTTAAACCGGAATCTTCATTTTCAGCCGGAAATTTTCTGACGGCCTTTAAACTCGAACTTGCGAGAAGTTAATTCCTTTTTGGAACCGGACATTGTTAAACCGGATCTGAACACTTCAGAACTTTTGTGGGAGAATAGATTTCTCATGAACCGGATTGTAAACCGGATATTTGAGAGCTTCAGTGATACTGACTTCCCTTCAGCCAGGTTTCAAACCGGAATCCTTTCTGATGATCCGAAACTTCTTCATTGAGTCGGGATTTTGTACTGTCATATACTTCTTAAGCCGAAAATCTTCTGACAGCCTTTAAATTTTCATCAACATAACAGTAGCCTCCGAGATCGGGTTATCTTTCCCTCCATCGTCCTCGGGTTCTTAAACCGGCTGAAACTGGCAAGACTTGCTGCGTCATATCATCGTAGCCCCCAAGTCTCAAGGTGACTCGAGGAGTTGCTTGAGATTCTCCATATTTGACCGTGATATAAACCGGTATAACTTGTATATCATTGGTGTTGATAGCACGATGTGAATCCACAGAAGGTTGAGGTGACTGCGGCGGGTTGTAAATGATCCCGTATGAACCGTGTAAGCAACTCGGCCAATGGTTCCTTCCAACTGGTGATTTGAAGTTAACCAAACTGTAGCGGCGGTGATTTGTGCGCCTGCCCATTGATCCATCCAGTGCAGACGGCGGTTGATGATAATTTGCCTCCAATTTGAAAGAAAACCGGGCTACCCAAGCTGTGATTTGTTCATACTCAATAAATGGCTCGCGCAGACAGGTGCAGCCCGGTATGTTGATGTAGACCGGACTGCGGGGGATGGCAGCCTGGATAAATGAATCGGCCGCGGCATTGTAAACCGACGCGGATGGGGAAAATCGGCACCGGTGTCGCAAACCGGCACGGACGGGCGAGTTAACCGCGAGTCCCGGTAAGCTGATGTAAACCGGACCACAGGGACGGCGGTTTGCGCATGCTCATTCATCGGGTGGTATGACACGGACGAAACGCCGATGCAAAATATTGCTAGCGCGTGCTCCGTGCCCGTAACATAGCGCCTCATTTGTAATGAACAATTGTCCTGCATAAACAGCATTGCAGACCAAGGAAAAGATAAACTGCTCTTTGATATGTGCTAATAAAATATATCTTAGATGGATATCACCTGATGTGTTTAGGCCGGAAATAACCCGCCATGAAGTTGATGATAACTGTATGAAGCTGGAATTAACCACGGGTGAACCAGCTCCATGGCGGTAAACCGGTGCGGACGGGTGAGTCGGCCGTGATGTTTGTAAACCGGCGCGGACAGTGAATCATCCGTATGCGTTGGACGGATGTAAACCAAACAGCGGGGGCGGCGATTTGCATGTGTATCTGTCGAGCAGCATGGCCCGAAAGAATGCCACTGCAAAACTATACTGGCACGCGCTCCATGTCCACGGTATAACCATACCTTTGTCATAAGTAATTATCCTGCATAAAAATATTTACAGTGCAAAGTAATTGTTCTTTTGACAAAAACAATAAGTATTAATAAGAGAAATTTAGATGGATATCACCTGATGTTTCTGAACGACAGATGATCTGTACGTGAATACTGATAATCCTCTATCTGATTGATGTTTTGACACAGTGCACAGTAATAGCAGCAAGGCAACAGTTTCAGAACTCGAATCGATTCTGGGTACGTTGATTGCCATGGATGTATCTGCTTCATGTGCACTACTACTTGCAGTAGTACTTTTCCTTTGATCTTTGCCCCACGCTCGTGGAAGTAGCAGCAACAGCATACACTGATACGCTTTGGGACTTGATGCGAGCGCCCGGATGATTGTTTCTCAGATCCAACTTGTACTAGTCGCACTTGTCCCGTTTTTAAAAAATTGGCAGCAAGCCTAAGGTGCCACGCCATGCAATAGTGGTGCTCCGAGTTAGGTTTGGACACGGACGACAAAAACGCCAAAGTCTTTCGGTCTCAGTGAGTTGTACGTTGTATTGATTGATTTCAGATGCAAGATTTCGACCCTCCGTGACAATGGAAATTAATCACGGCCCCAACGGATCATCTGGTGATGTGCGCTGGCGCATAAACACGACCCTAATTTTCTCCTTTGGTCTTTAAATCTTGTATACGTCGCTTTAACCGTTGTGACTGGCGACCCGTCACACTGCTTGCGGGTAGTCGGTCCAGAGGCGAACCCAGACGGCGGTTTAACAGGATTGCGGACGTAGGGACTTGCAGATCAGCAGGTTGGTGGCGTGGCTGAACCGACGACGAGTTGGAGAGGCGCGGCCGCGGGTCGTTGATGGCGACCAGAGGAGGCGAGGCGCGGCCGAACCGGCGATGGGTTGGAGAGGCACGGCCGTGCTGGCCATGGGTTGGCGCAGGCGCAGTCTGAAGTGACTCGGCGCTGCTGTTTGTTGAAGCGGAGGCTGGCCAGCGGCTCATGGCGCAAAGCGGCTCAAGCTGAGGTGAGCGATGGCGGCTCACGGGTCCGGCGGGTCACGGTTTTGATGGATTTGACTCTGATCCGGAGTGTTGACCGATCCACGAATATGGAGACTTGATCTTTGATGATAGCTGATGTTGACGTAACAGCCATTGGATCCGCTTTTCGTAATTTCTCTGATGAACTTGAAAACTGTTGTAGATCCTTTCAAACCGGCTCTTCTTCATCCGAAAAATTGCAAACTTCTCAATCCATTAAAGAAATCCCTTCAAGAACTCAACACCACCGTGTGCAGGCCCCACGGTGGGCGCCAACTGTCGTGGATTTGTCACGGCAGATGTCCTTAGTGTCAGGACTTAGTCGCGAGGCCAACGCATCCATGTGGTAGCTTGAGAGGGGTTGAGTGGGATGAGAGACGCAGGGCGGATCAACACACAAGACAAGGATTTAGACAGCTTCGGGCCCCAGGAAACATCATCTGGTAATAACCCTACATGCTGTTTGAGGCTAGTTCTCATTATCATCCCGAGGGAGACGCCGTAAACCGGCTCTTGTGTCTAGCCCTCGAGATTATTGATTGCTTGTAGCTTGTAGCTTTTAACTTCTAACCTGTCCCGCTTTGGGGAGCCCCGCCCCTCCTTATATATGTTGAAGGGGCGGTTTACATGTGGAGTCCTATTAGGATTAGGACTAGTCTATCTCTAATACAAACCGGGTACAAGTCTCGTTCTTGACTCCTTGTAAGGTAAATATTCCTTTCCTCTTGAACCGGCCCACAATAGTTGAACCGGCCTTCATGAACCGCCAGACGGGCCACCTGGTCTTGTCGCTCCTCTGACCCGTCCATCGGGTTACCATTGAGTTACAACGTCCAAGCGGGTTGCTTGTAAACCGCCAAGGTCAGGGCAGGTCTTCAGGTAAACCGCCAAGTCCGGCCGGTTTAACTTCCGGCCGGTTCACACCGCGGGGTATATCCCCGACACTAAGCACATGAAGCAAGAGGCTCATTAAACAACACCTCATCCCTCCTTGATAGTATTGGCTTTTCCTATAGACTCAATGTGATCTTGGATCACTAAAATATAAAATGTAGAGTCTTGATCTTGAAGCTTGAGCCAATCTTTTGTCCTTATAATTTTGAGGGATCCACTTTCCTCATCCATGCCATGCCATCCATTGAGCTTTTCCTGAAATATTACTCTTGGAATAATGTTAGCTCAGTGAGCTATATGTTGTTAGGAATTACCAAAACCACCCAGGGATAATTGCACTTTCACACTGGCGGTCAACGTATGTAACAGTATGCTCTTTACGGTCACTACATATAGTTTTGCGGCGATTATGCGATCACTAGCTCATGGTAGAGCATCGTGCTGCACCCTACTGACCGGCCACATAGTCGACGTGGCACTTTGTTGACTGGTTAAATTGTCACCTGGTTTCTGGGTCCCACCTGTCAGTTGGTAGAGCAAAGAAATCAGTTAAACAAAACTTTACGCAGGCGCAACACGAGTCCAACCCTTGCACGCGAACCGCCCTGACTGTGTATGTGAGTGCATGCACGTGTCCTCCCTCGGTCTTCCAACAAAGAGTGTACTACATGATGTACATCTACACTTCCAATGCATTTAGCCTTTAATCTAAATCGATATTGATTGACTAATGCACCAACTTGTGTTGTAGGTATAGGCTACATGTGTATCCTTAATTATAGCATGCGACGGCCTTCATTTAATCTTCTTATCTCAATGGTCGCATGCACACATAAGTCTGCTACTTTTGGGCGTTAATTATGCCCTGGTCAATGTGTAAATCTCTAAATTTACAGTCTTTCACGGACGTAGGGAGTAGGTTGAGCACTTGAGCGTGAGCGTGTGTGTTGCGTCGTGTGATGTGTGCCGCATGGGTGCGTGAGTGTTGCGTGCGTCCATGTGTACGTGTGAGTGTTGCATGTTGCATGCATGGGGCTTACTCCCTCCCATTGACATGTTCATATTTAAAGCTTCCTCTGTTCCCTCCATATGGTGATACTCCCTCTGTTCCCAAATAGTACGGAGTAAAAGCCTCCCTCTATTCCCAAATACGGAGTATTTGTCTTTCTACAGATTTCAACAAGTGACTAGGTACGGAGCAAAATGAGTGAAGTGAGCGTAGAGGCATAGGGATACTGTAGAAAGGAAGTCCTCGCGATCCATTTATTCCCCATCTCGGTCAAGAGAACTATTCAACTAGTCTTCGCGGTGAAGTGACAATACACGCTGCAGCAGATGGGACACGTAATTAATAAGCTGAACCAGCGTGTTGGTGTTACTAAATCAGCCTTACTCAGTACTGTCGTCATGTTTGCCAGTAGAGCACGCTTCCGCAAATATGCCTACGCACATATGTCCTCCATTAACTGACATATGGGCCCTGTTGTGGTAGACCCACATGTCATCGGTGTAACTATTTACACTCCGAAGGACGGTATATCCTGCTAGTAGTACTAGTAGAATTGAGATTGAATGCACTTTCTTCCCCGTGTTCCACTCTTCTTCCTCCTCTCTTCTTCTTCCTCCTCTCTTCCCCATCGTTGGTCACACACCATTTACCCCCGCTCACTGCTCGCCCGCCCGCGCCATTTTCCTTGGTAGCTCGCGCGTACCATATCCCCCCGCTCACTGCTCGGCCACACGAGGAGAAGCTTCTTTGCTTGCCCGCCCGAATCCACTTCCCCGCTGGCTCGCAGGCACCGAAAACCCCAATGGCAGAACCGACTGACACACAGAGCCGCGATTGGAATTCCCTCCCCGATGTTCTCTTGGAGCAGATCTGTAGTCATATGGACCTACTCAGCACCGTCCGTCTGGCTGCATGCTCGGTGTCTTTGTACCGTCTACTCGTCTGCAACCGGCCGGCTCTTTTCAAGACACCCTGCTTGCTGATGCCCGATCCTCGCAGGTGGCCCGGACACCGACTTGATGATCCTACGGAGGTTGTCGTGGTGCCCCTCGACATGCTACCACTACCCGTCCACCTGTCCTTCATGCGCAGCCACTACTGGGCGGGCATGAAGGCCAACTGGATCGTCCTCATCCACCACACCGGTAGTCCATGGCGTCTCGTGGATATCTACACCCAGCAAGAGATCACCCTTCCATCATTGGATACCGCCGCCATCGAGCCTCGCGGCCCGCCGGACACTCCTGCCTACTACGCACGAGACGTGTCAAGCTTTTGGCTCGACCTCTGTTTGCAGAAAGTTGTAATCTGCGAAGTGCCCACACCATCAGAAGACTACATGGATTACAAGCTCATTGCCTTGTTCAACAAGGGATTAGTCTATCTGGAATCCGGTCGCCATACATGGTTATGGCTCATCATCAATCATGTTGAGGAAACATTTCTGTCTGATGCTATAGTGCACGATGGCATCGTTTACGCGGTCGACGCACAGATTGGCTACCTATATTGGTGGAATCTATCGTCGTGTAATTGTTCTATCTCAAATCATCTTTACCTTATGAATACGATTGCCTGTTCATTTTTTACAAAGTTAGAATGCATAGCATGTCTATAACCACATCATTGCTATATGTTCCTCTCGTTTCCTAGATTTTTATGACCACACATGTTATTGTTAGAGTTGATATGAGAACAATTGGCATCTAATGATTGTTAGAATACATATTATGAGCATAACATCATGATTGCTATATGTTACTCTCGTTTACAAGATTTTTATAACAACGCATGTTATTGCTTAGAGTTGATATGAGAACAGTAGTAGTAAGTGCTATGGTAGAATATGAGTAGGCATTGTCATAGCTGTTTTCCTCTCGTTGTTACATGATGTTTGAACCATGACATATTGCTAGAATATGAAAGCCATTGGCTTATTTTTTTAACTTGGGGTATGATTATGACCACGGCATTGCAATTCTCTGTCTATGATATGTGTCACTGCTATAATAATCTTAGTTCCAGACATACTCTGAACATGATTGTTTATTTTTGTCCTTTTGGTATCCAATTTGAATTGTTGCACCAGACGCAAATGCGCTGGCCTTCATGATTCCAGGACCTGGAATCATACCAGCCGATGGGTGGTGGTTTATCGCTCGTTCAACTGACGGCGGTCATTTGATGCTCATTCACACGTACCAAATTGACCAAACCATTACATCAAACCACATGCAGTACAATGCGTGGGGCGTTCGTGACATTGATGGCTATGGCTGCTTCGTGTTCGAGAAAGATCCCAGCTCCGTTGGGCCAGGCGTATTCAACTGGAGGCGAGTTTACAGCCTCGGCAACCACTCCTTGTTCCTCGGGCTCAATTATTCGATCATCCAACCAATCATCGATCATATCACCGACAATGATTACTGTGCTATGCAACTTCCATTCGCGAGGGGGGCTGTGTTTACACATCATACCATGGGTTTCATGAATCACCATATCCAGAGATTCGTCGACACAGCTTGTTGCCAGATAATCTTTAGTGTGTGAAAGGCATCAAGCTTCCATGCGATGGATGGCTTTTGCAAACCCGACATGCGGCAATGTGGTTCATGCCAACAGCAAATATGCACAACTTGATTCATGCTGATATCTAGACTGAGCCATGTATTCTGCTGCTGTAGCACGACCCTCTTTTGTTGGATATTATGTACTGTTGTTAGTTTGAAGCACTCCTCTGGTTTGAAGGATAGATACCTTCCTCGGATCAAGTGCATCCTAACTCACCTGCGTAGGATGTACTGATAATGATGATGGAGATGTTGTGCAGAAGCCATATATATATATATATATTAGTTAGGCTTCAAGTGCGTACGTGTTAGTTAAACCTATGTATAAATTGTGACACTAAATACGACTAGTAAGTAGTACAGTAGCAGTACTAGTATACGTCGGTAAAATTATTCATCATGTCCACACATTGAATTGACGTGACAACACGTTGCGCGTGAGGTGACACAAGAATCCCGGCGGCGTGTTCGGGTATTCTGGACTTCAGATTTGGAGTACCACTTATCTGTCGAAATTTTTCATCATTCACTTAAAACAGTCGATTGATCATACATTGAGTACCATATAACTGGAATTACCGATGCAAGTCGAAGAAGGATTGGCCCGTGCTGCCGGCTGGCGTCAAGTTCGACCCCACGGATCAGGAGCTGATCGAGCACCTTGAGGCCAAAGTGAGTGCTGACAGCGCGAGATTTCATTCTCTCATCGATTTGTTCATACCAACCATCGACAGCGAGCACGGCATATGTTACACCCAACCTGAGAAACTTCCAGGTAAGACACCGATCGGTCGTCTACTTGCACAAACATATTCCTTTGTTTATAGCTCTATTTTTCTTTTTAGACGCAGACCTGGTGAAGCAATTACAATTTGACAGTTAATAAAAAGTGAAACAAGTGACTGCAACATGCCAAAGATGTTATGAAAATTCCAACTAGGTACACTAAAACCTGTATTCCACAATACTGCAGGTATCACACTGAGTGGCCTAAGGAAGCATTTCTTCCAGCGCAATTCCAGGGCGTTCAAAAGGGGCGTGTGGGCGCGTCGCAAGATACAGTCGGAGTGCGGCATGCACGCGATGTGGCACAAGACCGGCAATACCTTGCCGGTGATGGTCAACTGCCGGCAGGCGGGCAGCAAAAAAGGTTCTAGTGCTACACACCAACAAGAACTTCGACCAGCAGAGGACCAACTGGGTGATGCACCAGTACCACCTCGGGGACCTGGAGCAAGAGAAGGAGCGGGAGTTGGTCCTCTGCAAGATTTTCTACCAGACGAACACTAGGGCCAGGAGTAAAAAGATTATAAGTTAGTTTGGTATTGGTAGTTGTACTACTTTGTCGTCCGCAAGTTGGTATTGTTGTTAATGATCTTTTGGTATGAACTTGCATTTGCTTCCAACCATCATGCCGAGGGTCCACGTGGATATAAAGCTGAATCATTTGTTTCGATACGAATTTTCAGGCACCTGATTTTTATTTGATGGGTAGCATAAGCACCCGCCGTTCGAATTCCCAGTTCTCCAACTTTTTTTGAAACAAGTGCATGCACTTATTATCACGATAAAAAAACAATATCCGTGTTGCATCCCAGTTATCAGTCTGTACTTGCAGAATTCTCTCGTTTATTGAGCACGTATATTGTTTTTTCAGGTCCAGCAAGTTTCAACTGGACTGTAGATTGCCCAGGGTTGTTTTGTTTTTAACAGGCCAAGCCCATGACGACAACGGGGCACAAAGATCCAGCAGGTATCTACTGGCCTCTCGCCCGCCGGCGTTAGTTATATTTTGTCTTACAACATCCACAGGCAGTTTTTTTACTGAATCAAACACACAGCCCAGTTCTATTTTCCTCTGGAAACGCATGTCCTACCATTTTCTAATCTCTACCTATAGTTTTACTAGTTCATATACACGTATCATTATATTGAAAACACATAAAATTTCCTTTTCATATTTACATCCTTATTTTTGTTGTTTTTTCCCACCCAGTGCTGATTTTTTTACCACTGGTTTTCCCTTAAACCAACTAAATTGTCCCACCTCTTATTTTCTTACAAAAACAAAACGATTTTTTGGCAAATCAATAAGTTCTTAAAAAATGTTTATCATTTCGGGATTACAACAGTTCGGACTCCACCGAAATATGCAAAATAAGGTTGGACTTTTTGACCGTGGTCCTGGGCAGAAAATGGGATGTAATAAATTACTTAAGTATTAGCAAATGGGCTGCAAATTATAAAAAATAGCAAATGGGCTTTATGTTGTCTGCCACAGATTTGGAGGCTGACTTGTGGGCCTACTAAATTCATGCGTACACAAGGTTTATCAAAAAAGAAACTAAGTCAACAATCGACTCTACCAGCGTCAGACCGTTAAATGTCAATCTAACGACAATCGTGCTTCTTCAGTCTCTGATCTTCCTGCCCCAGCTGCCCAAACCAGCGCCGTCGGAACCGCCTGTCTATCCCTCTACTCACCCACACCTCCTGTTATTTTCTGGCGACGGCAGTCGAACCAGTCAACCCTCATACTCTCCACCGTGTGGGCAGCCATTGCCGTGTCTTCCCCGGCTTCGTGTCGTTCCCTTCGTAGGCCTCGCCGTCGTCCACCGCCCTGGTGCTCTCGGTGCAGCGTGGTAAACGATGTCCATCCAAAGGCCGTAGTGCTTCTTCAACCTCTGGTCTTCTTGCCCTAGCCACCCAAAGCAGCGCCGGTCATGCCACATGCTCCTGCCTCCCGTGGCCGGCTGTGCTGCCGCGGAGGCCTCACCGTCCCCATACTACTCCCACCACTGGCCAGGCCATCCCTCCACTCACCCACTCCCCCTATTATTCTGCGGCGACGGCAGCCTCACACCGCAGCCAAACCAGTGAACGCTCGTACTCCTCTCCGCGTGGGCGTCCACTGCCGCGTCTTCCCTGGCTCCACATCGTCCCCTTCCTAGGCCTCGCCGTCGTCCATCGTCGTGGTGCTCTCGGCGCGGCGTGGTCAATGTGGTCAACGACCGACTTCCATCGGAAGAGTACTGTACGTGGAGAGGCTGAAAGCTGGGTCCATGGCAGCCGCAAGGAAGTGCCTCCTTATTACGCGGAAAATAATTATTCCTCCACCTGACAGCGGGGACCCACCGGATGGGCCACCAGTATTTTGCGAAAAAAGTTGTTTCCCCCTGACTGCTGGGACCCACCGGATGGGCACCGTATTTCGCGAAAAAAACGTCCCCCCCCCCTCGCTATCAGCTCGGACCCACCGGAAGTGCCTCCTTATTACGCTCAAAAAATGAATACTCCCCGAGCTAGCTGGGACCCACCTTGCTGGGAGGCTGACTTGTGGGCCTACTAAGTTGACGGGGACGAAGGGCTTTGTTAACTTAGTCAATATGAACGATTCTAGCTCCAGTGACCGTACGATGTCCATCCAACGGTCGTAGTGCTTTTTCAACCTCTGGTCTTCTTGCTCCAGCCGCCCAAAGCAGCGCCGGTCGTGCCGCATGCTCCAGCCTCCCATGGCCGGCTGTGCTGTCGTAGAGCCCTCACCGCCCCCTACTATTCCCACCACTGGCCAGGCCCTGCGGTGATGACAGCCTCACACCGCAGCCGAACCAGTGAACCCTCGTAGTCCTCTCCGCGCGGGCTTCCACTACCACGTCATCCCCTTCCTAGGCCTCGCCGTCATCCAGCGCTGTGGTGCTCTCCGCGCGGCGTGGTCAACGTGGTCAAGGAACGACTTCCATCAGAAGAGTACTGTACGTGGGGAGGCTAACAGCGGGGTCCGCGGCCACAGCCCAGTTTTTTTGTGATTTGCCAAGTAAGTCGCTTTGTCAGGCCTGTTGGGCTGCAAATCTTTCAAGACAAGGAGAGCTTTCATTCGGCTCGCCGAGAAAATGGCCCATCAGTAATGAGAAATGGGTTGTACATTTTTAAAACACATCAAACCGGCAATTAGTTTCAAATATCTTTTTTTTCATTTCAAGATTTTAAATTACATTAATTTTTATGCGTTGAGAATTTGATGGATTTTATATTGATATACATTTATTTTTAAAATCAGTTTGAATGTGAGTAGAAATTTCGGGATTAAAAACAGTTCGGACCGCACCGAAATATGCAAAATTATGTATAATTTTTTAACCGTTGCCACAATATGGGCTGTAATGCTAACAAAAAGAATATGGGCTCCAAAAAAACCTTAAGAATTAGCAAATGGGCTGTAAATTATTAGAAATAATGGCAGATGGGTTGTATGTTGTTTTCCACAAATTTGAGGCTTTCCTAAAAAAAGGTTGACGAACAAGCACTGACTGTTGGATGCCCATCCAACGGCCGTCGTGCTTCTTCAATCTTTGCTCTTCCTGCTCCAGCCGCTCAAACAAGCGCCGGCGGGACTGCCTGCTCCCTCCTCCTCGTGGCCGGGTGTGCTGCCGCGCAGGCCTCACCGCCCGACCGTACTCCCATTGCTGGCCTAGCCATCCCTCTACTCACCCACACCTGTTGTTATTCTCCGGCGACGGCAGACGAACCAGTAAACCCTCGTACAGTCGTACTCCCCTCCGCGTGGGAAACAACTGCCGAGTCTTCCCTGCCTCCGTGTCGTCCCCTTCCTAGGCCTCGCCTTCGTCCACCGCCATGGTGCTCTCGGCGCGGCGTGGTCAACATGGTCAAGGAACGACTTCCATCGGACGTGGAATGTATGTGGAGAGGCTGACAGCTGGGTCCACGACCGCAGCAAGGAAGTGCCTCCTTGTTACACGGAAAATAATGATTCCTCCACCTGACAGCTGGGACCCACCAGAGGGGCCACTGTATTTCGCGAAAAAAACGTTTCCCCCTGACTGCTGGGACCCACCAGCTACATCTTCGCACGCAAGGAAGTGCGTCCGGGCAAAAAAATGATTCGCCCCCTAACTGCTGGGACCCACCAGCTACATCTTCGCAGGCAAGGAAGTGCGTTCGGGCAAAAAAAAACGATTCGCCCCCTGACTGCTGGGACCCACCAGCTACATCTTCGTAGGCAAGGAAGTGTCTGACAATCGGGACCCACCTGGTCGAAGCATACGTAGCGTTGTCATTCTGGTCGTGAACGTGTATGTACATACTGGTCGATGTAGAGGTGTCGTAGTAGAGGCGCTCACGTAGCATGTACACGTACGTAAAGCAGCCAGGGTGCAAGAAAGAAAATACGGCCACGTATGTGTACATACGGGCGGGGTCTCGAACGCCTACTCGCGCATACGTACGGCCAGGGCTCGTGTACATGGCTGGGTCCGAACGGAGAAATAGCGTCGTCGTCGTGTTCATGGGGAGGCAACGAAATGCATCGTGTTCATGGGGAGGCAACGGAATGCGTCGTGTTCATGGGGAGGCAACGGAATGCGTCGTGTTCATCGGGAGGCTTGGACGGAACAGGCGATGGAAACGAGGCCTGGCATACCGCAAAACGGAGGAAACGGCCTTGTGTTCGACCGGCCACGTTTGAAATGGGATCCTATTCATCGGGAGGGGTCTGGCGTACCGCAAAACAGAGGAAACGGACCTCCTATGGTCGAAACGGGGGTCCTGTTGATCGGGAGGGGTGTGGCGTACCGCAAAACGGAGGAAACGGACTTGTGTTGGAGCGCTACGGTCGAAACAGGGGTCCTGTTCATCGGGAGGGGTCTGGCGTACCGCAAAACGGGACTCCACGGGATACTGTTCATCTCCACCATCGACCCCCTCTAGCCTCCACGAGCTACTGTTCATCCACCGTCGACCTCCTCCAGCCTCCACGGGCTCCTGTTCATCCAGCCTCCATCGCGCGCTAATCCACCGGCTACTGTTCAACCAGCCCTCTCCACGGGCTCCTGTTCAGCCACCCCTCCATGGGCTACTGTTCATCCTGCCCTCCATCGTCTACTGTTCTTCCAGCCCTCCACACCACGGTGTCCTGTTCATCCACCCCTCCACGGGCACCCCTCCATCGTCTACTGTTCATCCAGCCCTCCACCACACCACGGGGTCCAGTTCATCCAGAGGCAACACCACAGATCACTGTTCATCCAACCCCCCCCCCCCCCGCAACGCTCACTGTTCATCCCATCGATCGGCTTCAGTTAGCAGCAGTAGCGAAGGAATCGCTCGATCGGGTTCAATTAACAGCCATCGATCGATCGCTCAGGTTCAGTAACGCGTAGCCTGCAATGCAATCGCTCGGGTTCAGTTAGAGCCCAATGCCTCGGTCGGGTTCAGTTAGAGCCAACGCCTCACACACACGCGCGTACGTGTACGAGAGAAATGCGCATCGCTCGGCCCCCGACTTCCCACCGTAACCGGGAACTCCCCGAAATTTTCCTCCCCCTCGCTTCTACCACGGTTTTTTCCGTCACGGACGGCCCAAAGAATGTCATGCAGCTGCGTCTCCGGCCCGCCCAGGACGAAAAGCCCATTTTCTGTCATGATTTTTTGTCATAGAAGTAGGAGCCCACCACATCTATGATGATACCGGGTTTTGTCACAATTATCGTCATAGAAGTGTCATATGTATGACAGAAAAAAATACGTTCGGCCCAAAATGTCATGGATGTGTCTTTTTTTTGTAGTGCCTAGAGAGTATGGAATTACCAAAGGATTTAGCAGAGGATATCAGGGAACTTCGGTTGGAGATTGTTCCTAGAGGTTTTGTTGCAACAATGGAGGTTCAGTCTACATTGTTGGGAAAGATTCGAGAAGCTCAGAAGGATGACAAAGAGATTGCTGAGATAAAGGAGAGAATGAGCAAAGGAAAGGCCAAAGGTTTTCGTGAGGATGAGCACGACACCTTATGGTTTGAGGACCGGGTTTATGTGCCCAATAACCCAGAAATCAGGAAGTTAATACTTTAGGAGGCTCATGACTCACCATACTCGATACACCCCGGAAACACCAAGATGTATTTGGATTTGAAGGAACATTTCTGGTGGACGGGTATGAAGAAAGATACTGCCGAGTATGTAGTCGTATGTGATGTATGCCAGAGAGTGAAGGCAGAGCATCAAAAGCCAGCAGGATTGTTACAGCCTATGCCGATACCCGAATGGAAGTGGGATAAACTTGGCATGGATTTTATCACCGGATTACCCAGGACTAAATCAGGATATGATTTTATATGGGTAGTAGTTGATCGCTTGGCCAAAGTGGCTCACTTTATCCCAGTGAAAACCACTTATACAAGTGCGAAGTTGGCCAAGATATATATGTCCAGGATCGTATGTCTGCATGGACTTCCGAGGACCATCGTATCAGATAGAGGAACACAGTTTACCTCAAAGTTTTGGCATCAGCTGCACCAGACTATGGGAACAAGATTGGAGTTCAGTACAGCGTTTCACCCGCAGACGGATGGACAGACCGAGAGAGTCAACCAAATTCTGGAGGACATGTTGAGAGCATGTGCACTAGATTACGAATCTAGTTGGGATGACAATTTGCCCTACGCAGAGTTCTCATACAACAATAGTTACCAAGCCAGTTTGAAGATGGCACCGCTCGAATCCCTGTATGGACGAAGGTGCAAAACACCGTTGATGTGGGATGAAGTAGGAGACCGATACTTGTTTGGACCAGACTTGATCAAGGAGTCTGAAGAGAAAGTTAAGCTGATTCGAGATAGACTGAAGATAGCTCGGTCCAGGCAGAAGAGCTATGCAGATTTGAAACGCAAGGAGGTAACCTATGAAATTGGAGACAGAGCATATATGCGAGTATCTCCCTTGCGAGGAGTGAAACGTTTTGGAGTTAAGGGAAAGCTAGCCCCGAGGTTTGTAGGACTGTATTGTGGTTTGGAACGGATGGGAGAAGTTGCCTACAAGTTGGAGTTACCTGAAGGACTGTCAGGAGTTCATGATGTGTTCCGCGTTTCACAGTTGAAGAAGTGTCATGCTGAGATGGCCGATATACCGTTAAGAGATACAGTACCCTTGGAGGCGATTCAGCTAGACAGTGATTTGACATATGAGGAGAAGCCAGTCAAGATTTTGGAGTTTGCCAGTCGAGTCACCCGTAGCAAGGTTATCAAGTTTTGCAAAGTTCAGTGGAGCCACCATACCAAGGATGAAGCCACCTGGGAACGAGAGGATGATCTTCACAAAGACCACCCACACCTATTTTCTAGCCAACCCAAATCTCGTGGGTGAGATTCATCTTAAGGGGGTAGGTTTGTAACATCCCAAATTTTCAATTTGGAATGTTATACATAGATCATTCTTGCATATCATATTTTATTGCATTTCGTTTCGCGATCCTCGAAAATCCTAAGCAACTCAAGGACCCTCGGAGAGAGTTGGGGATTTCCCGGTTTTCATATTTGATTTTCAATCAAATATTAAAACGAGGATTTTGGTTTTAGTTATTTTTCTCTCCGATAATATTTCATGTTAAACTATATGAGAGGAGATAATATGACTTCTCCAAAATAATTGAAATATTGGAGGAAAAATATTAAAATAAAATATTTGATTTTATTCGGATTTTATTGCAATTTTATTTGCATTAGAAAAATTGCACGTTTTCAAAATTGCATTTTAGGGCTAAGAAAATGTTCATCTCGTTCTAATATTTTATTTAGACGGTGAAAATTTGTTCTGGAATTTTTAGATTTTTATTTTATTTTCTAGGATTTTTTTTCTATTCGATGGAATTGTTTTTTTTTAATCTTCGGGCGCCGACTGGGCCGAAACCCAGCCGGGCCGGCCCATCTCCCTCGTGCCGTCGTCTCCCTCCCGGACGCGCGCCGCCGCCGACGACGACTCGGACAAGAGTCCGAGCCAGACTCCTCCGCCGCCGCCTAGCCCCCTCCTCCTAGCCACCCCTTCCCTCCCTTTATATGCCGCCCCAAGCCCCCCCCCCCCGCCACCACCACCAACCCCGCTGCCGCCGCAGCCCGCCTCCCGAGCCGCGCCGCCACCCGCGCCTCGCCGCCGCTGCAAGCCGCCGCCGCTCCCGCGCCGCGCCGCCGTCGCCCCGCAAGCCCGCCGCCCGCCGCCGAAGCCCCAGCCCGCCGGAGCCCCGCGCCTCGCCGGATCCGACGAGGTAGCCGCCGCCGCCGGTTTTCTCTAGAAAACCAATTCGGTTTTTTTTAAACCCTAGTTCGTTTTTTCGGTTCGTCGGTTTTTCTCGGTTTAGTTTTTAGCGGACGTTCGTCCGTCCGTTGGTTTTAACGAACGGTTTTCGCTCGTTAGTTACAGACAACGAACGCTCGTTCGTTAGCCTGTTCATCAGTTTTCTTTTTATTGGATTTTTCCGCGATTATTCTCGATCGTGATTTCTGATCCGATTTTCATTTCAGTTTATCTTTTCGCTCATTTATCGGAATCAGGCGATTCAAGCGCCTAGATCTTCGTCTCGAAACCCTCTTTCTGTTTAATCAACTTAAACAAGATTTTGGCACATTAAAATTTGACTCTAGTCCATATTAGTAAACGGATCTTGTTTCTTTCATCGTTTGAGTTTCGTTGCTCCGTTTGATTTGATTCTTTTCGCAAACCGGAGTTCTTAAGTTGAACTTTCTGGTCAATCTCTCTTATTTGATTTTTCCCATGCATCTTTGCTTGTTTGCTTATGAATGCTATTGTTTGTTTGCGATAGAATTCTCGGAGTGCGAAGCGTGCTATTTGGAGTCCCTAGGTTTCGCGGATCGTCAGCAAGGCAAGTAACACATTGATCATACTCTTTCCATACCCAGTTTTTATGCATTAATTCCATCCTCAAACATTGCATGGTTAGGATGTCATTAACATGTGGGTTGGTAAGGAGTTGATAAGGTAGTACCTATTGCCCTGTTATATTCAAACGCTTGGGAGTTACTTCTACGCGTTGCTTATATTGCTACGCTATGCTCGTAGACGTGGTTTGGGTGAGTGAAATCCATGATAGATGTGAGATTGTTAATTAATGGTTCAACTTAAGGTGGCAACTTAAATACACATCTGGGTGGATTGAGACACCTGGAGAATCTAGTGTTGCCTGTATTTTTGGAGATCCCGGGGTTCCGTGTGATTTTCCTATGGACCGCCACCCAGGCTCAAAGGGAACTGAGATAATTCATGCTAGAAACTTCCGTGTGCAGCCACAAGCTGTTATGGGCTCTAGCATAGTTGAGTAAGTAACGTGAAGCTCTCGAAGAGGTGGATCAGCAGGTAGAGGGATGTAGGTTTGGTATGGTCTGGCCGGAGTAGAGAGTTAATGTTTCTAAAAGAGTGTGTCTCGGCCATCCGTTTCTCAAACACCATGTAGTGCAAAAAATCCAACAGAGGCGATCGAGTCTTGTGGGGGAAAGTGCGCAAACCTCTGCAGAGTGTACAATCTAATCATGGTTAGTCGTGTCCCCGGTTATGGACAATCTTGAGTATCTAGTACTTGGAGTATCTTAAGTATCTCATCACTCTTAAATTAATATTGTTGGGTTGATAATTACTTTTAGTTGGGATTGAGTTGGAGGAACCTTCTCAATGATGTTTCAACTACCATGATAGTTAAATTAAAATTCTATTCCTTTGTTGTAGGAAAAAATTGGCTTTTCGCAAAACTATAACTGTAGAGCTTTCCACCAGCCAAATATACATGTAGTGATAGCATTATTCTGTTCTTGCTCTACTGTGTTATATTGCTAGCATATTCCATGTGCTGGCCCGTTTTCGGGCTGCAACGTATTATGTTGCAGACTTTTCAGACGAGGAGTAAGGTTCGTTAGGTCGTTGCCGTGCAGCTCAGCTATGTCGTTGGAGTTGATGGACTCACTTTATCTTCCAAGCCTTCCGCTGTTATCGTACTAGATGGCCTTAAGCCATATTTATTGTAATAAGTTCTCTTTTGAGACATTCGATGTAATAAGTGTGTGATTGCTACTCTGTTATAAATCCTTCGAGTACTGTGTGTGTCAGCATTACCGATCCAGGGATGACACTGAAGCACAGAGACTTGACCGTTTGAGGTTGGGTCGTTGCAGAGATACCATCTTGTTATATCATTTCATGATTGTTTTGAGAAAGTGTTGTCATCCGAGATTTATTATTATTGCTCGCTAGTTGATTATGCCATTGACATGAGTAAACATGAGACCTAAATGTTATTGTGAATATGGTTAGTTATAATCTTTGCTGAAAACTTGAATGCTGGCTTTACATATTTACAACAACAAGAGCAAAAAGAGTTTGTAGAAGTTTTTCTTTATCACTTTGAGTTTATCAACTGAATTGCTTGAGGACAAGCAAAGGTTTAAGCTTGGGGGAGTTGATACGTCTCCGTCGTATCTACTTTTCCAAACACTTTTGCCCTTGTTTTGGACTCTAACTTGCAAGATTTGAATGGAACTAACCCGGACTGACGTTGTTTTCAGCAGACTTTCCATGGTGTTATTTATGTGCAGAAACAAAAGTTCTCGGAATGACCTGAAACTCCAAGGAACTTATTTTTGGAAAATATAAAAAATATTGGCGAAAGAATCAAGGCCAGGGGGCCCACCACCTGTCCATGAGGGTGGGGGCGCGCCTGCCCCCTGGGCATGCCCCCTGCCTCGTGGGCCCCTGACGCTCCACCGACCTCAACTCCAACTCCATATATTCGTGTTTGGGGAGAAAAAAGTCAGAGAGAAGGATTCATCGCGTTTTACGATACAAAGCCGCTGCCAAGCCCTAAACTCTCTCGGGAGGGCTGATCTGGAGTCCGTTCGGTGCTCCGGAGAGGGGAATCCATCGCCATCGTCATCATCAACCATCCTCCATCACCAATTTCATGATGCTCACCGCCGTGCGTGAGTAATTCCATCGTAGGCTTGCTGGATGGTGATGGGTTGGATGAGATTTATCATGTAATCGAGTTAGTTTTGTTAGGGTTTGATCCCTAGTATCCACTATGTTCTGAGATTGATGTTTCTATGACTTTGCTATGCTTAATGCTTGTCACTAGGGCCCGAGTGCCATGATTTCAGATCTGAACCTATTATGTTTTCACGAATATATGTGAGTTCTTGATCCTATCTTGCAAGTCTATAGTCACCTACTATGTGTTATGATCTGGCAATCCCAAAGTGACAATAATCTGGACCACTCCCGGTGATGACCATAGTTTGAGGAGTTCATGTATTCACTATGTGTTAATGTTTTGGTCCGGTACTCTATTAAAAGGAGGGCTTAATATTAGTTTCCATTAGGACCCCGCTACCACGGGAGGGTAAGACAAAAGATGTCATGCAAGTTCTTTTCCATAAGCATGTATGACTATATTCGGAATACATGCCTACACTACATTGATGAATTGGAGCTAGTTCTGTGTCACCCTATGTTATGGTTGTTACATGATGAACCGCATCCGACATAATTCTCCAGCACCGATCCAATGCCTACGAGCTTTTCACATATTGTTCTTCGCTTATTTACTTTTCCGTTGCTACTGTTACAATCACTACAAAACCCCAAAATATTACTTTTTGCTACTGTTACCGTTACATCCATATTACTTTGCTACTAAATACTTTGCTGCAGATACTAAGTTATCCAGGTGTGGTTGAATTGACAACTCAACTGCTAATACTTGAGAATATTCTTTGGCTCCCCTTGTGTCGAATCAATAAATTTGGGTTGAATAATCTACCCTCGAAAATTGTTGTGATCCCCTATACTTGTGGGTTATCAGTATGTCTGTGCTATGCACAAGGGACCGAGATTACTGGATGACGAAATCAAAGATCATCTTTGATGTCTTCATCGAGGAGATGGCACAACAGAGGGTTATGAGGCAATTTGGTCTTCTGCAGTTGGAGCTACCACCCCCTACAGAGAACCCGGTGCCAGCACACATCCACAGGTATTAACCAATTTTTCAATGTTGCATCATCTTTCATATTACTCAATTCGAAGCATTATGGAATTGTTGAACACACACCACAATTTTAGGACGACAAGGAAGGGCATGACCAGGACAACTGCTGTCTGGCTAGTTAGACTAGAGTCGTATGTTATATAATGGGAGACAGCAAACACACATCTATGGCACGAGAATCACAATTTTGATCTCAATGAATTCAATCTCTATTTGCGGCGCTACATGATCGGAACACGGTTACGCATCGTTGAGCACTCTCACCCAGAGGAGATACATGATCCTACTCCGTCGGATATGTACTCAGGCTATGATACTTCGGGCTCTAGGCAGTATGCAGTAAGATATATTTTCTTTAAGTAATGTTGTCACATACTTTGATGTGCATACTTAATAATTGTCATGAAATTTGCAGGCTACCTTGACACACGAACTCTACGACGACGTGACCACCTTTGGACGATCATTGTCGTCTGGACCTCTTCTTCACCACCGTCTTGTGCTACAGCCCTTCCTGGAACAAATGCAGAACAAAATACGGGCTGTCTACGAGGCTATCAGGTGCACCCGGAGAAGCGACATTGTTCAGCACCAGGAGCAGCAGTCGCGTCCCTCCATGCACTGACATCAACCACGTCCACGTCTAGCACATCAGTCAGCAACGAGGCCACCCCGTCCTGACCAACCTGGCAGTTCAACGTGGCAGCAGCCGCAGCACTATGGTCCCACGTCGAGCTTCGTGTTTTCTCCATAGCCATAGCAGCACGGTCCCTCGTCGAGCTTCGTGTTTGAGCCAGAGCAGCCGTCACAGCCAGTAGGTATGTGTCTTCATATTTATTGTTTTCAATATTAATTGACGCGACCTCATTCTTCATGATTAAACTTTCCATCGCGCAGGAGCCTACGGATATCAGGCGTCTATGTCAGCATCACATGATACGTGGGGGAGTGATCAACATCCCGAGGAGAACATACAGACTCAGATGTCGCAGCACACCCAATGGATGAACATGTTTTCGACTCCTCCACCAGGCCCCATAGAGGATACACAGCATGACCAGGGAGAGTCTGAGATTCCTCCGCGTCACATTAGGGCACCCGACAGGTGGGGTTGGACGCCGCTTCCATATCCGCCTCCCCGTCAGGCCAGACGTCGTAACTGACGCTTCTATCTATCAGTAGAGACATTACCATCTATTTCTGTGTGAGACTGACGTCTATTCTATGTATGAGACACATGACTATGTACTTATGTATGGGACATATGCCTACTCTATTTTAGTACTATGTTATCTGAACTACAACATCATATTTAGATAGAACATAATGCTCGTACAACAAGACAGTACAAACAACTAGATATAACTACATATAAATTAAACGGTACGTACGACTGAACTTACAACATATATAGCATAAAAACTACATGAAGTCATCATCGTCATCCTCCATCGATGCAGAACTCTTGCCCTTCGACGATGAAGAACTCTTGCCCTTCGACGATGCAGAACTCTTGCCCTTCGACGATGCAGAAACCTTGCCCTTCGATGATGAAGAACTCTTGCCCTTCGACGATGCAGAACCCGGAAGCGGCGGCATGAAGATATCATCTTCGTCCTCGCTCTCCTCAATCCATAAACATGGATTATTTACTGCAATCCTTCTGAAAGTTTCACTCTTCGGCACCACTACCTTCTTCCACCTTTCATGCAACCTAAGAAGTTATTTATGTACCTCCTCATAGGTCCTTTCAGGCCACCGAGACCTAATTCGTGAGCCAACTCATTCATTATGGAATCACTACCGGTGAGTTCGTCCCATGGAACTATCCTATTGTCAATCTTGAAATCGATAGCTAGCCTCAGAAGAGTCCTGCTCATCCCAGGGTGAAAACTACGATCGAAAGGATAATGGGACATCTCAACTACACTACACTGGAATGCTTATCCACCTCCGTCTGAAGGGGGTTTTCTAGGTAGAGAGGAGAAAATGGCAGGAAAGAACGACTGCGGTATATGGCGGGAAAGGGTTGGTGGGAACATATGGCGGGAAACGGGTGGCGGGAAAGAGTTGGCAGGAACATATGGCGGGAAACGGGTGGCGGGAAAGAGTTGGCGGGAAAATATTGCGGGGAAAGGGTTGCGCGAAATACGTCATAGTTTTCAAAAAAAAATCTGAGGATCGTTCGGGACATAAATGGTGGCATGCACCAGTCGGCCCACAGCAGGCCAATTAGTCCCTGTCGGCCTATAGATGGCTGACTGGACTCAGTCGGCCCACTATTGGCCGACTGGACCTGAACTGGTGGCCGACAGACCAATCGGCCAGCACAAGCTGATAGGCCCTCAGTCGGCTTGCTGTGGGCCGACTAGGTCCAGTCGGCCAGCAGCGGGCCGACGGTGTATTATTTTTGAAAATTATTTTTTTGGCATAATATTTGTGCAAATTAATAAAAAATTATTATTTAAAAGAAAATCTCTGATTTGAGTGCACTAGATTATCTTTATGAGGTTTTGCTTGAAATTCGTGAATCTGAAAATTGTGAAGAAGAAATTTATGAAGAGATTCACGATAGCTCCTTGAATAAAAAGTATGATTGCAATTATTTTACTATAAATTCTCTTGATGTCAATTGTGGTAATAATATGAAAAACCCTAAGCTTGGGGATGCTAGTTTTGCTATGTCTACTACTTGTTGCAATGATCATGATTGGGGTGATTCTTCTTATGATCTTGAAAATTTATTTAAGCCCCATGATGAATATGAGATTGATAATAGTGTTTGCAATAATATTGAAAGTGGGTTTGGGAGAGTGTCAACTTTAGATCCCACATATTTAGAGAATGTTCAATCTTATTGTATTTTCTATAAAAGTGGGTTTGGAGAGGTCATGACTTTAGTTAATGACAATCCCACTATTTTGGAAGAGTTTCAACTTTGCATATATGTGGATCGTGTTAAGAATATGTTTTGTGATAGCTATATTGTTGAATTTTCTTATGATCCTACATGTAATTATTATGAGAGAGTAAAATATAGTTGTAGAAATTTTCATGTTACTAAATTACCTCTCGTTATGTTGAGATTGCTATTGTTTCTTTCCGCTTCCTTGCATATGCTAGTTTTTCCTTGCCTTGATAATTTGTTTGCCTATAAGATGCCTATGCATAGGAAGAATGTTAGACTTAGATGTGTTTGTCACATGTTTTATGATGCTTTTTGTGCTTCAATTCTTGTCTTTCATGTGAGCATCATTGAAATCTCAATGCCTAGCTAAGGGCGTTAAACGATAGCGCTTGTTGGGAGGCAACCCAATTTTATTTTTGTTCTTTGCTTTTTGTTCCTGTTTAGTAATAAATAAATCATCTAGCCTATGTTTAGATGTGGTTTTATGTTTTAATTAGTGTTTGTGCTAAGTAGAACCTTTGGGAAGACATGGCTGAAGTCTTTGCGATCTTGCTGTAAAAAACAGAAACTTTTGCGCTTACGAGATTAGCTGTCATTTTTTTTTACTGGAGAGTGCTTTTAGGTTGATTCTTTTTTAATATGATCAATAGACAAATTCCTCGCGTCCACCAATTTATTTCATAATTTTTCGAGTTACATAAGTATTCGAACAAATCATATTGCTACAGACTGTTCTGTTTTGACAGATTCTGTTTTTCGTGTGTTGTTTGCTTATTTTAATGAATCTATGAGTAGTACCGGGGGGTATGAACCATTGAGAAGTTGGAATACAGTAGGTTTAACACCAATTTAAATAAATAATGAGTTCATTACAGTACCTTAAAGTGGTGGTTTATTTTCTTATACTAACGAAGCTCATGAGATTTTCTGTTGAAGTTTTGTGTTGTGAAGTTTTCAAGTTTTTGGGTAAAGATTTGATGGATTTTGGAATAAGGAGTGGAAAGAGCCTAAGCTTGGGGATGCCCAAGGCACCCCAAGGTAAAATTCAAGGACAACCAAAAGCCTAAGCTTGGGGATGCCCCGGAAGGCGTCCCCTCTTTCGTCTTCGTCTATCGGTAACTTTACTTGAGGCTATATTTTTATTCACCACATGATATGTGTTTTGCTTGGAGCATCTTGTATGATTTGAGTATTTGATTTTTAGTTTACCACAATCATCCTTGCTGTGCACACCTTTTGGGAGAGACACGCATGAATCAGAATTTATTAGAATACTCTATGTGCTTCACTTATATCTTTTGAGCTAGATAATTTTGCTCTAGTGCTTCACATATATCTTTTTAGAGCACGGTGGTGGTTTTATTTTATAGAAATTATTTATATCTCATGCTTCACTTATATTATTTTGAGAGTCTTTTACAACAGCATGGTAATTTGCTTTGGCTATGAAATTAGTCCTAATATGATGGGCATCCAAGATGGGTATAATAAAAACTTTCATAAGTGCATTGAATACTATGAGAAGTTTGATGCTTCATGATTGTTTGAGATATGGAGATGGTGATATTAGAGTCATGCTAGTTGATTAATTGTGAATTTGAGAAATACTTGTGTTGAGGTTAGCAAGTCCCGTAGCATGCACGTATGGTAACCGTTGTGTAACAAATTTGAAGCATGAGGTGTTTTTTTATTGTCTTCCTTATGAGTGGCGGCCGGGGACGAGCGATGGTCTTTTCCTACCAATCTATCCCCCAAGGAGCATGCACGTAGTGCTTGGTTTTGATGACTTGTAGATTTTTGTAATAAGTATGTGAGTTCTTTATGACTAATGTTGAGTCCATGGATTATACGCACTCTCACCCTTCCACCATTGCTAGCCTCTCTAGTACCGCACAACTTTCGCCGGTACCATAAACCCACCATTTCCCTTCCTCAAAACATCCACCATACCTACCAATTATGGCATTTCCATAGCCATTCCGAGATAAATTGCCATGCAACTTACCACCATTCCGTTTATTATGACACGCTTCATCATTGTCATATTGCCTTGCATGATCATGTAGTTGACATCGTATTTGTGGCAAAGCCACCATTCATAATTTTTCATACATGTCACTCTTGATTCATTGCACACCCCGGTACACCGCTGGAGGCACTCATATAGAGTCATATTTTGTTCTAAGTATCGAGTAGTAATCCTTGAGTTGTAAATAAATAGAAGTGTGACGATCATCATTATTAGAGCATTGTTCCGTGTGAGGAGAAAAAGAGAGGCCAAAGAAGCCATGAAAAAAAGAGGCCAAAGAAGCCAACAAAAAAAGAGAGAGAAAAAGAGAGAAGGGGCAATGCTACTATCGTTTTTCCACACTTGTGCTTCAAAGTAGCACCATGATCTTCATGATAGAGAGTCTCTTATTTTGTCACTTTTATATACTAGTGGGAATTTTCGTTATAGAACTTGGCTTGTATATTCCAACAATGGGCTTCCTCAAAATGCCCTAGGTCTTCGTGAGTAAGCAAGTTGGATGCACACCCACTTAGAGCAACTCCAATGGGGCGACCCATTTCGTCAGCGGCCGTCCATTTGGGTCGGCGCGGACACAAAAGGAGGCCCAACGCGCTGACCCAAACGGACGCGCGTCCATTTTTCGTCTGCGGGTGACCCATTCCCGACCCATTTTTTAGCCGGATTTGCGTCGGCGCGGACACGCGACGGACACGCGCGCGCTCGCCTACTCCTATCCTCGGGCCCGATGGTCTATGGCACATTGGCCTTCCGTCTCACCCCCCCCCCCCCCCCGGCCAACAAGCAACCCTCACCCACCTCCTCCGTCGCTGACTCCGCCGTCCATTTTTTCTGGCGACTCTTCCAGCTGCCGCCGCCTCCACATCCGCCCAGCAATGCCGCCCCTCTCCCCGTCGCCCTCCGCCACCGTTTTGTCGCCGGGGAGCAAGATGCTTCCCGCCGCCGCTTCCCCCACCGCACAGCCGCCCGCGGCCAAGAAGCCGCCTCGCCGCCCCTGCCACATCCGACCGGCATGCTCGTCGGACGTCGGCAGCGCAGCTAGCTGGTCTGTGGGCGCCGCAACTCCCCTCGCCGGCCATCTTCTTCCTCGACACCCGCAAGTTGTTCGACAGTTTGCCAAGGTACGAAATGGACTCCGCCGATGAGTTCTTTTTCCAAAATTTCCTTTGCGACTCCGACGATTCATCGTCCGATGACGAGGAGGAGATATTGGCTGTCGGGTTGGTCCATCACCACATCAACAGCCAGCGGCCGTTGTTCCGTGGATCCATTTTGGGCCACCTTCCGGCGTTGAATCGCAACCGAGAGAGCGGGCATTTCCTTCTCTGGAAGGACTACTTTGATACAACAAACCCGTTGTTCAAACA
Organism: Aegilops umbellulata; assembly: GCA_032464435.1. Taxonomy (NCBI): domain Eukaryota; kingdom Viridiplantae; phylum Streptophyta; class Magnoliopsida; order Poales; family Poaceae; genus Aegilops; species Aegilops umbellulata. Next base: position 345,891,243 of record CP136058.1, on the reverse strand, counting down.
TCACAAATTCCTCTGCCGGTTCCGTATGAGTAGGCATGTTTTCAACCATATTAGAGAGGGAGTGGTCGGCTATGATGACTACTTTGAGTGCAAAGAGGATGCCGTCGGCAAGATTGGTTTCTCCTCTTATCAGAAATGCACTGCCACCATCTAAATGCTTGCATACGGAGTGCCTGGTGATCTCATTGACGAGTACGTCCGTATGAGCGAGTATACATGCCTAGAGTCCCTGTATAAGTTCTGCAAGGCTGTTATTGCTGTGTTTGGCCCTAAGTACTTGAGAGAGCCAACAGCTAAAGATACAACCCGTTTGTTGGCGATGAATGCCAGCAGGGGCTTCCCGGGGATCCTTGGCAGCATAGACTACATGCACTGGGAGTGGAAGAACTGCCCTTCTCCTTGGCAAGGGCAGTATAAGGGACATGTCAGGGCTTGCATTGTCATACTAGAGGCCGTGGCATCTCAAGATCTCTGAACCTGGCACTCTTTCTTTGGCATGGCTGGATCACACAATGATATCAACGTGCTTCCGCGCTCGCCGGTGTTTGCTAGGCTTGCCAAAGGCAACAGCCCACCGGTGAACTTTACTGTCAACGGCCGCAACTACGAAAAAGGGTACTATCTGGGTGACGGTATCTATCCTCAGTGGACCACTATTGTCAAGACAATACCCAACCCTGTCAGAGAGAAAAGGAAAAGATTTTCCCAAGAGCAAGAGAGTGCTAGAAAAGATGTCGAGCGTGCCTTTGGTGTTTTGCAATCTCGATGGGGCATCGTTTGGTATTCTGCTAATACTTGGAGCAGCAGAAACTGTGGGAGGTGATGACTGCTTGTGTGATCATGCACAATATGATCGTAGAAGACGAGCGCCCGGAACGTCTGTACGATCAAGGCATTCAGTTTCAGGGTGAGAATGTTGTGCCTGAGCATGGAGTAGCGGCAACAATTGAGCAGTTCACTCAATTTCATGAAGACATGCGTGATTAGGAAACTCACGTGCAACTACAAAATGATTTGGTCGACCATATGTGGGCTCATGTTGGCAACCAATAGATGTATCTTCTTTTATTCATTTGCAAAACTATGTGAAACATTTTTATTTTTATTTGGCTTGTAAAACTATACTATTTATTTGGGCGGCCAGACTAAACATTTTCATTTGATAATATGTTGAATGCACATCAATGTACAATTGGGCGGCAAGCCGGCCACGCCGGCACTTACGGGTCGGCGCGTTGAGCGCACTGCTGACCCAAATGCAAAACTGGGCGGACGCGGGGCAGGAGGCCGACCCAAACGGACAAAAAGCGGACAAATGCATCGTCCGTTTGGGTCGGCCCATTGGAGTTGCTCTTAGTTTCTTTTGTTGAGCTTTCATACATTTATAGCTCTAATGCATCCGTTGCATGGCAATCCCTACTCACTCACATTGATATCTATTGATGGGCATCTCCATAGCCCATTAATATGCCTAGTTGATGTGAGACCATCTTCCTTTTTTTGTCTTCTCCACAACCATCATTCTATTCCACCTATAGTGCTATGTACATGGCTCACGCTCATGTATTGCGTGAAAGTTGAAAAGGTTTGAGAATACTAAAGTATGAAACAATTACTTGGCTTATCATCGGGGTTGTGCATGATTTGAACATTTTGTGTGACAAATATGGAGCATAGCCAAACTATATGATTTTGTAGGGATGAACTTTCCATAGCCATGTTATTTTGAGAAGACATGATTACTTTGTTAGTATGCTTGAAGTATTATTATTTTTATGTCAATATTAAACTTTTGTCTTGAATCTTTCGGATGTGAACATTCATGCCACAATAAAGAAAATTACATTGATAATTATGTTAGGTAGCATTCCACATCAAAAATTCTGTTTTTATCATTTACCTACTCGAGGACGAGTAGGAATTAAGCTTGGGGATGCTTGATACGTCTCCAATGTATCTATAATTTTTATTGTTCCATGCTATTATATTATCTGTTTTGGATGTTTAATGGACTTTAATATGCTCTTTTATATTATTTTTGGGACTAACCTGTTAACCGGAGGCCCAGTGCTAGTTTCTATTATTTTTTTGCCTATTTTAGAGTTTTGCAGAAAAGGAATACCAAACAGAGTCCAAACGGAATGAAACCTTTGCGATGATCTTTCTTGGACCAAAAGCAAACCAGAAGACTTGGAGTTGAAGTCTGGAACTCCGCGAGGCGGCCACGAGGTAGGAGGGCGCGCCCAGGGGGGTAGGCGTGCCCCCCACCCTCGTGGGCCCCATGGAGCTCCACCGACGTACTTCTTTCGCCTATATATACTCGTATACCCTAAAAACATCAGGGGGGCCACGAAACCACTTTTCCACTGCCGCAACCTTCTGTACCCATGAGATCCCATCTTGGGGCCTTTTTCGGCGATCTGCGGGAGGGGGAATTGATCACGGAGGGCATCTACATCAAATACCATTGCCTCTCCGATGAAGCGTGAGTAGTTTACCATAGACCTTCGGGTCCATAGTTATTAGCTAGATGGCTTCTTCTCTCTCTTTGATTCTCAATACAAAGTTCTCCTCGATGTTCTTGGAGATCTATTTGATGTAATACTCTTTTGCGGTGTGTTTTCCGAGATTTGATGAATTGTGGACTTATGAACAAGATTATCTATGTTTATTCTTTGGTTCTTCTCTGAATTCTTATATGCATGATTTGATATCTTTGCAAGTCTCTTCGAATTATCGGTTTAGTTTCGCCTACTAGATTGATCTTTCTTACAATGGGAGAAGTGCTTAGCTCTGGGGTCAACCTTGCGGTGTCCTTTCCCAGTGACAGTAGGGGCAGCAAGGCACGTATTGTATTGTTGCCATCGAGGATAAAAAGATGGGGTTTATATCATATTGCTTGAGTTTATCCCTCTACATCATGTCATCTTGCTTAATGTGTTACTCTGTTCTTATGAACTTAATACTCTAGATGCATGCTGGATAGCGGTCGATGTGTGGAGTAATAGTAGTAGATGCAGAATCGTTTTGGTCTACTTAACACGGACGTGATGCCTATATTCATGATCATTGCCTTAGATATTCTCATAACTATGCGCTTTTCTATCAATTGCTCGGCAGTAATTTGTTTACCTACCGTAATACATGCTATCTTGAGAGAAGCCACTAGTGAAACCTATGGCCCCCGGGTCTCTTTCTTATTATATTGCACCTCTTTTATTTACATCGCATCTTGTTTACTATTTTGCAATCTTTACTTTCCAATCTATACAACAAAAATACCAAAAATATTTACCTTATTATCTTTATTAGATCTCACTTTTGCGAGTGACCGTGTAGGGATTGACAACCCCTTTATCGCGTTGGTTGCAAGGTTCTTGATTGTTTGTGCAGGTACTAGGTGACTTGTGCGTTGTCTCCTACTGGATTGATACCTTGGTTCTCAAAAACTGAGGGAAATACTTATGCTACTTTGCTGCATTACCCTTTCCTCTTCAAGGGAAAACCAATGCAAGCTCAAGAGGTAGCACCCACCTAGTTATAGGTGGTGACGTTTTGGAAAAGTTGTCAGGCCATATGTACTATTCACACCTATGCGGTTGGCCTTCGAGGCTAAGTTATCTCGCGTCTTCGGATGCTAGCAAGTTTGGTTGAACCATGGTCAGAGGGTGGATTCCTTTAAGAAAAGGCCCGATGAAAGCTTGTAATAAGCGGGAGGGTCCCAGATCATTGAAAGAGGAACTCATCTGTCGAGCCGAAGACTCCAAATCCGAATTCATACAACTGAAGAAGAGTGTCGTCCTCAGTGTCGAAGACCAATTTAGTGGCTACTGACGGTGTCCTGGACTGGGGGGTACCCGCCTAGTTGGCCCACAGTCCATGGGGCGAGCTTATGGGTCACCGTTCTCACAAGGAAGGACACCGGAAGCCTCACACTTTGACATGATCAAGATGGACTCTGGCGAAGACTTGATGTGTACTCCAAGGATAGCTTCGGCCGTCGTCATGTGCATCTTTAGATTGGCGACCGGCCATGTATAGCCCTAGGTATCCCCTGGCATCTATATAAGTTGAGGGGTTTAGCTTGTAGAAGATCAATCAAAATCACATCCACCTAGCCCTAGGGTTAGAACACAACTTGCGATCTGGAGGTAGATCAAGCTTGTACTCGATACACAATCATCAATACAATCAAAGCAAGACATAGGGTATTACCTCCTCTAGAGGGCCTGAACCTGGGTAAATACCGTCTCCTTCGTCCCTTGTTATCCATAGATCCGGGATCCACATCTCGGGACCCCCTACCCTGAGGTCTGCCGTTTTAGTAGCGACGGCTAGGTTAATAAGTTAGTTCCCCAAAATGATATAAAATAGCATAAAATGCATATAAAATATGTAAGATTAATAATATAATAACATGAAACAATCAAAAATTTAGATACACTGGCGACGTATCAGATGTTGCTCATGGAAGTGTCATGGGTCATGTATTCACAGTGGTAGCAGATGTTGCTTTTAATGCATAGACTTGTTACCACGGGGAGTACTTTCAAAGGAAAAGAAGGAACACGAGCATTCTTATCACCCCAGGGTAGAATCTCCTCACACAGGTTCAAGCAGTCAACATGCGCTTTGTTGAAGCTGTGAAACCATCTGGACCCTACTTCATCCGCTTCTTCCTTGGAGTGCTTTTTTCTCTAAGTAATCAATGCAGCATCGATCGTCAGCTAATTATTTTCAGCTATTTCGGTAGTAGAAAACCATTTTTTATGGAGGACCAATTAGCAACCTGGGCAATTTGTCTTGCTGTCCTTGCCAATCACTTGGCCATAGTATTCATCCCTAACCTCCTTATCATTGTTCTTTTTTTGCGCAAACCTCCTCTTTATTAAGTTGCTACAAAAGTAGCATCAGAAACAATCAACGGAAGGACTTCCCTGGGGGTGAATCCAACCATACATCAGGAGGTGAGAACTTAGCAAGTCTAGCTAGTTCATGGGCTACACCATTGTTGTCTCTACTACAATGGTCATACAAGATATGAGTGAAATCAAAAGACATGAAAAAACAATCATCAAAGATGGCACTGGCTACTGAAGATGAATAGCCCTCCTTCAGTGCAGCTATTACCTCCAAATTATCCGAATTCACTTCAATTTTGTTGCAGCTTGCTGTACGTGCCAAGTTCAAACCAAATCTTACCGCAATGGCTTCTGCCATGAAAGCATCATAGCAAATATTCAGTTTTTCATTTGCAGCCGCAATGAACTTGCCATTATGATCTCGGATGATAGCTCCCACCGAGCCTTCAAGTCTGTCCGCATCAAACCCCGCATCCACATTAAGCTTGACGTAGTCACGTCTCGGTCTGACCCAACTATCAAGACGTGCCCGTGCCTTAGGTGAATTAGCAGAAATAAAGTTCACCGCCAACGCTCGAACTGCTAGGCTAACCTGGGATGCATTTTGCGGTATTCCTCCATGCGTATGCTTCCTCCTTTCCCACCACAAGTACCAGCAGCAAGTAGCAATTGTCTCCTTCAGTTTCATCAGTCCTAGGATATGGATATAGTTCTCAGGAAGATTCAGAAGAAACTCCAACACCCTCTCTCCAGATTTATCCATGAGCAGACCTTGCTTTATCACATCAATCAAACCAAGCAATTTCCAAACCTCCACTGCCACCGGGCACATGAGCAGGAGGTGTCGTAGTGTTTCAGGACCATCATGACATACTGGGCATTGTGGCGAGATTTTAATGTGTCTGTCAGACAGGTTTGCTCGGCAAGGTATTGAGCTGTTAAGCGCTCTCCAAATAAAATTTTTGACTTTCCCTGGAGAGTTCAGAGACCAGATAGAATCCCAAGTGGGTGTAACTGTGGACGAGCTGCCCACATGTTGTGACTGTTGCCCGAACTTAGTCTCCCAGACTGCATGATAGGCAGACCTCACTGAAAAAACACCCATCTTTGTGTAGCTCCAAGCCACAAAGTCTGTCATCCCATGCACTGGTAGCGGGATTGAGAGAATTCTTTGGGCATCAACACTACAGAATGTTTGGTTCACTAACTGCGCATCCCAATCCCCTGTCTCCGGATCAATTAGTTCTTCCACTCGGGATAGGATGTGGTTCCCTCTCAATGAGATAACCTTCCTGTTCGGTGATTGAGGTATCCAACTGTCCTCCAAAATCTTAATTTGTCGTCCATCACCCACCCTCCATATATGACCGCACTTCAGGGTATCCACTCCTGCCATTATGCTTTGCCAAATATACGAGGATTTCTTTTTTAGAGTAACACTAGCAAATCATCATCAGGGTAGTACTTTGCTTTGAGGATCTTTGCACATAGAGAATCCGGGTTCTCGATAAGTCTCCATGCTTGTTTTGCCAAGAGTGCAAGATTAAAGCACTGAATATCCCTAAGGCCCATTCCACCTTTCTTTTTTGGTATACACATCTTCCACCAAGCAAACCAGTGCATTCTCTTGTGTGATGCATCATCACCCCACCAGAACCTAGCTATCGCATCTGTAATTCCTTTGTAAATTTTCTTAGGAATTTTGAAGACCGACATCGCATAGGCTGGTATGGCTTGTGCTACAGACTTAATAAGCACCTCTTTACCTCTAGAAGACAGGCTTTTCTCCTTCCATCCAGTCAGTTTCAAGATCAACCGATCCACCAAGTACTGAAAACTATCAGTCTTGTCCAACCCCAACGTCGTTGGCAAACCCAGATACTTATCGTTTATGGATTCTATCATGATATTCAGTGTTGAGCACACCAAGGCCTTAACACCTACATCTGTGCTTGGACTAAAGAAAATGCTGGATTTTTCCACGCTCACAAGCTGACCTGATGCCCCACAATACGAATCTAGAACAGCTTTCAGTGATATTGTGTTTTGCTCATTTGCTCTCATCAGAATTAAAGAATCATCTGCAAATAGCAGGTTTGTGACAGCTGGTGCATCTCTGCAAACTTTCAGCCCCACCAAATCACCCGTCTACTCTGCATGGTTAAGTAGGGTTGTTAGTCCTTCTATACATAGGAGGAATAAATAAGGTGACAATGGATCTCCCTACCGCAACCCCCTCGAGGGTTTGATTATCTCCGTCCCCACTGAATTGTATCTTACTCTATACTCCACCGTAGAGACACAAACCATGATCATTTTAACCCATTCAGCCCTAAATCCCAGTTTTAGCAAAATAGCTTCCAAAAAAACCCACTCAACTCCGTGATAAGCCTTGTGCATATCCAATTTGACTGCACACCACCCCTCCTTGCCTTTCCTTTTTTGTTTGATTGCATGGAGACACTCATATGCTATCAGTACATTGTTAGTAATCAACCTTCCAGGGACAAAAGCACTCTGCGTGGGGCCAATGATTTCAGGCAATAAACCTTTCAATCTTGTTGCAATCATCTTGGAGATAGTTTTATACACAACATTACATAAGCTAATGGGCCTAAATTGTGTAACTTTCTCCGGTGTATTTACCTTTGGGATCATAACAATGGTAGTGTCATTCCACCCCAAAGGCATTACTTGTGTATTCGCTGCTGTTAGTACTTCCATCACCAGATCATCTCCTAACATTGGCCAAAACCGCTTATAGAATACTGCATGCAGCCCATCCGGTCCTGGGGCCTTGAAATCAACAATTGAGAACATAGCTTTTCTAACTTCCTCCGCAGTATATGGTGCCATCAGCAGGTCATTCATACCCTGTGTAACACGTTGTTGTACCTTGGATAACACATCCTGATCCGGCAGATGCACTTGCGAAGTAAACAAAGAAGAAAAATACTCTGAGATAATGCCATTGATATCCTCTGCGTTCTCCTTCCAAACCCCTGTGTCATCTCACAGTTTTTTGATGTAGTTCTTCTTTTTTCGGGCTGATGCAGCTCTATGGAAATAAGATGTATTACGGTCCCCATGCGGTAACCAGTTCACTCGCCCCCTTTGCAACCACATGAGCTCTTCCTGATCTAATAAATTTTCTATCAGAACTTGAATATCCTTCATTTCCTGCCGAATCTCACTAGTATTCGGCCTTCTCTTAAGCTTCTCTAAGTCTTTCCTCAGCTTGTGTATCCTCTTTTTGGGGCTTTTTAGTATCTCTCGATCCCACTCATGCAGATCCTTCAATACAGACCGAGTCCTGACCGCGAGGGAAGGTCCCAAACCGGCTAGTTTAGCTCGTTCCCATGCAGAGTTGATAATCTCATTCACGGTCTCCTCATTTAACCACCGGGCTTCAAACATATGTTTATGGTTCCGCCGTTGTTGTTCCATCCCCGATTTATAATAATCTGTGTCCAGCAGAACAGGCCTATGATCTGAATGAACATGTTGTTCATGCACTACAGCTGCATGGGAGAATTTCTCTGCCCACAAGTCATTGCAAAGGGTTCTGTCCAGCCTCTCTCGAATATCCCCTCGTCTCCAAGTAAACTCATCACCTATGAACATGACAACATGCAGCCCACAATCTTCAATAAAATCTCTGAATTCTCTCATATACTGTTCAAGCCTGGCATTCCCTCCTTCTTTCTCACTCATATTTGAGATCTCATTGAAATCACCAATAATCATCCACGATCCAGTATTGCTTGCATGGATGTTCCTCAAATAACTCCAAGAGAGGTGTTTCCTCTCCCAATAAGGCTCTCCATAAAACCCGCCAGCCGCCAAGATGGTGCATTCCCATCCATCACAATACCATCTATAAAATTGTCCGGAGAGTAATTCAAAACCACTTCATTTATTAAATTATAGAAAAGTACAAGAACACCCGCCCATCCATCACTGGGCACTAGGTGAAACCGCTCAAAACCTAGCTTAACTCTCACCGACTCCGCCTTTTCATCATTCAAATGTGACTCTGACAGAAAAATCACATCGGCTTTCAAACGCTCTTGGGTATCCAAGAGTTCACGAACTGCCATGGCCGAAAGCAGACCACGACAATTCCATGCTAGGGTTTTCATTGCTCCCGGCGATCCTCCCTCCCGGAGGTCGCCGATCTGTTCTTGGGTTGTGTAGTGTCATCATTACCTTGGTTCAAAACTAAATCTGAGCTATCCAGCTCCTGGTAATCCTTTACTGTCTTTGTTCTTTTATGCTCCTTCCTTGGAGAAACATACACAAGTGGTAGGGGAGGGACCAGCGTTTTATCTCTGATGATTAGTGCTTGCATGCCCTCAGTCCCTCCACCAACCACAGCAGCCTCCAAAACACTTGATGTGTTCTCAACTGACGCCCTCTTATTTGGAGTTTGGTTTGTCTCCGTCAGGGTATTAGCTATAACAGAAGGGACTACCACGGTACTCCCCCTATTCTCATTTGCATTCTCTTTTGGGTATGCCTGAGATCCGTCACCCGGGTGTTGTTGCTGATGTTGGGCATTGAAGCGCCAACTTTGGTTTGGATTATAGGGTTCTCGGTCCCTACCACGACCTCCAGCCCCCTGTCCACCTCTTCCTCCTGTTCCTTGTCTTCCCCCTCCCCATTGAGGGACAAAATTTCCCCTACCAGCTGGTTTGAACCGTACCTTGTCAGCAAACAGAAAATCCCCCCACTCAAAGGTAGACTCATCGTGCTTCCCATCTCCACATTCCTCATGCCAATGACCAAACTCGCCACAGTTGTAGCAGAAAGTTGGTAGCTTCTCATATTTCACTTGGTACTTCACACTTTCTTCTCCCTTCTTTGCAGTAACAAACCGTTTTATCTTAGCATTAATATCTATTTTGACTTTAACCCTCACAAATTCTCCAAAGAAACCCGCCGGTAGCTTCAGTTGTACTTCTTCCACTTCTCCAATTCTAGATGCCAACCCCTTTACAGCACACTCAATCAAAAACTTATCCGGCACGATGAATTTGTGCCCACACAGAGAGCTTGTCTAGCTCAAAAGTATCAGGATTTTTAAACCCGTCATATTCCTCCATGATCACAGCCTGCTCCCTGAATAACCACGGCCCTTCAACCATCGCCTTATTCCAATCGCCCAGGCATCCAAACTGCGTTGTGAACAAATTAGTTTTGATCTTCCTCCATACCACCTATTTGGCAGGGTTCCATGCCGCACGCATGTCATTATACAGCGCATTAGGGCTGAAGGTCTTTGGTGTATGGACTCTGGCAATTGCTAACCACTTCGCCGGTTCTACCATATCCGGCATCTCGTCCTCCCATATGAATTTGTCCTCTTCTTCCTCATGTAGCGTGAGCTGGGCAAGCAATTCTTCAGCAGGTTCCTTCCCCTGCCTCCGCTGAGAACTCCTGTTTTCCGCCATCTGCAAGAGATCCGGTCTTGCCGCCGTCGTTCCTCGCCAACCCCAACCCCCGACCAACGCCGAGGTACGGTCATGGATCCCCTCAAACAGCCCGAGCCCCTGTCGGACAGGGGGGGTGAGAAAGGCGGCCCGAGATAGATTCCGGCGGCGCCACCGGAAGATGTCGAAACCCTAGGTTTTTCGCCTAGGGGAAAAGTTGCCAACTCCTTCCTCCCGTTTTCAACTTGTTTGTTTTTTTTTCCTTATCATTGTTCTCATCTACCATTTGGGCATCATATTCATCGCTATCCTCCTCGTGATCGCAACCATCCTTGTCATCGATGTCCTCCTACATCACTTGGGCACGGCACTGGTCGTCCCTGTCCACCTGTGTGCTCACGAGGCAAGCCATGGCGGCTCACCGCTGTTGATCGAGGGAGCGTCGTGGTCGGGGAGGCACCGGGTTCCGTGTGCGGGCGTTTCAGGCGTGCATAACCGCTGCCTAGGATGGCATATTTCTCTCGGAGAGCAAAGGGCTGATAACGTGATAGAGTAACATTAGATTGAAAGTGAATGGACGATTAGTCCTGATTTCTATTGATTCTCGTCTGGAAAAGATGAAAAGAAGATATACATATAAAAGAGATGAGAAGAAGAGGTACTTATTCGGGGGCATCCTTAAAAATAGATGCCTTTCGTCGACAATAAAAAGAGAAGGGACATGACTCTTCGGGGTTGGACACACCCCTTACCAATAACGGTTTGTTAATTAACATGTACTACTAATTAATCATAGACATGTGCTAATTTATTCCTAACATCCACATCGGCTGAACGATCAGCAGTAGCCATGTCGTCTAACTGGTTGCAAGTCCTTTGGAGCAAATAACACCCTCACGACAAACTGGCCATATTCTAGGATCGCGTCGTTAGGAGAACTAATAGTTCCAGCCACCCCTTCTTGGAAAGTCCACTGAAACACCATTTTCTCCACTTGTAAGCGAACATCCAATTTCCCCTTCTCCCTCACGGCGATGACATGCTGGTTTAGGCTCCAACTCCCAACGAATTTGTCACCAAACAGCACAATCTCATGATCAAAGCCACTGCTGAAAGCGGTAAATCTCAAATGATGAAGATGGTCGACCTTTCCAAAGATTTGTATCACAGCCTCAACACTCAGTGAAAGGAACATGAAGTCTATCTCCAAGCTGCAACTGTCACCGGGAATCCGTCCTGTTCGCATCTCATCAAAATGTGAATGGAAATAAATCTCAACATACGCAGAGAGCAACTGTTCGTCAGGCGATCCATCTCCCTCCTTCTTCACCCATAGATCAACTTCCAGTAATGCCTGATCCGGTGCATACATTCCTCGACAGGGGCTACAAAGATGTAAGGTGAAAAATTCCTGCAATTTGACAACTCGTCAGAACTAACCAAAGTAATCCACTCGCAAGTAAATTAGCATTTATTAACAGAATAAAGTCTTAAGATATGCATCTTCATTTTTAAATCAAGTATAGAGTAGACCCTTTCAGTCACTCTGTTTCAGAATACAATTATATACTGACGAATTTAATGTTGTCCACAACGACCGACGGAGAGGCTGGTAGCAAGAGATGGAGAGAAAATGCTCTCGCGTATCTGTACTGCATGAGCAGGGTTGGCATGAAGATCATCAGGGAGTTTGCTAGTAGTAAGCTAAGCGATGGTAGTGGTCATAGTAAGAACCATGAAACTGTAACAAGATAGCCATGGTTTTTAACAGATGCCCAATCTCCAGGGGGAGTGTTGATACTTGGTATCAGACTGTCTAACAATAGCAGTTGACGAGTCCTAATGGAGTAGTCTGTTGGTGATTTTTTTTTAACAAAAAGAGTAGCCTGTTGGATGCCAATGTATGACTCCAGTTGTAAGAGCAACTCTAGCAGACCCCGCATCCGGCCGGCCCGCAAAACGTGTTTGTAGTTCGCGGAAAAAGGCCTTTGCCGGCCGGCGCGGACGGCCGCAGTTGCAGACCCCGCATAACGGACCCGTAAAAAAGGATATTCGCGGAATATGTTTTTTTACAGATCGGCTTTGCGGGGTCTGATCTGGCGCAGCTCCTCCCGGCCCGGAAAATCTAAATTTGCACCTTAATTTGATCCAACATAATGCATTTTTTTACTTTTTCAACAACATTGGATACATAAGACATCACCAAATCTTTGCTAGAGTAGCAAAACCAAAGAAAACAAGAACCACAAGTATGCATTTTAGAAGATTTCCAACTTCCATAACTGCTCCCACTAGTTGGACTAATATCTTCTCCATGCATTCATTGTTGATCTGCGGATTCTTGATTTTGCATTATTCTTTCTTCATCTTTGGTTCGAAAGAAGTAAATGTTGCTTCCCCTCTAGTTGCACATGCAGCTGCATTATTGCCTTCAATTCTTCTAAGGAGTGCGTCAACGTCTATTAAGTTTCTTCCTATCAATAAATAAATGTATTCGCCTTCCCAAAACCAAAATGAGCATCCATCTTCCTACACACATGAATGAGCATGTTTGAAATGAGCTACCGCAATTGAACCAAAGAATGAGCTATCAAAATGAGCTACCGCAAGTGCACGTACCCTGTCGTTTTCGCATTTGAAGAACACCCATCCGGGGTGCTTCGGCGTGCCGAAAATTAGCCGCAGCACAGTTCGCGTGCAGTCGTCGCAATGTATGAGCGGCATCGGCGAGCCACAGAGCCGCTGCGCGAGCGCCGAGCCCTGTGGACGGCCGGACGAATCCATGCCCGCAAACCGTCGGCGGCGGCAGGAGGAAGAACCCGTACCTGCATGCGGTGATGCGCCCTTTTCGGGGCTGCGGGAGAGGCTCCTCGACCACTCCATCGCTGATAAAGACTCGACTAGATGCAAGTCGTTCGTCGGTCCGATCTTTCACGATACTGGCAGCAGCACAAGAAATTCCGGTCGAGCAAAGATGCAAGACCGTAAGATCAAAAACTAGCGTTGAGTAGACTAGATCAACTCCACGCGCAGCAGCAACAAAATCCACACGAATCAGCAACAAAGACAATATTGGGTGTCCTCTAACATGGGACGTTTTCTGTTAATTGAAACTCACAACCGAAACAAATCTCACGATAACCCAAAAAAACTCCCCACGTACACGGCCGGAACGTGCCCGTTATATAAGCAGGCCAAACCGACGTACAAGCTAGATTTACTCACCCGGACTCTATCTCCTATTTAAACTAAGCCGGGTTTTAACTAATTAAATATCCGGCACCGTTGATCACGTTGGATCCTAGCTAGACTCAGATTGCTCACGTAACTAATAGCTGACTAAATAAAACATAAGAAAATAAAGGCCATGCATGTAACCTTTGGACTCTACAACTACGTACTAAAGAAACTTGCATATTTCTTCTTTCTTCAGAATGGATCAGAGCCTTTTTGGTGGAGTCCTAAAATTTGGTTTCACTTCTGGCTGGGGTGGAGGAACCTGGAGCAACATAGAACCAATTAAAAGGTGTTGCATCGAAGTACATTGGTCCAAGTTCTCCTTCTTCTGTATAGCAGACTGAGCTTCAGTAATTGAGTTAGCACTATTGGCTACATCAATCGCTTGGCGCAGCCACCGGCGGCAGAAAAAGCCAAATCCGGCGGTCCGCAATGAAGTGCCGCAGATCCGCAAATCCGGCGGCCCGCCGACACAGGGGAGGGGGAGAGGGGAGGCCTCGTGCGTGTGGCAGCCTTTCGGCGTGCTCCTGTCGGCTGCTTTTGCCGGAATCTTTGGCGGCGGCGAGAGGGGGAGAGGGGAGGTGGTTGGTTGGGAAAGCGCGGGCTGAAATGTCCCCCCACCAAGCGCTTCCGCTTATATACAGGGCACCACAGCGGCGAGGGGGAAACCCGCGTATTCGCGGGTTGGGGCCGAGATTTTACCGCGCCCCTCAAATAATTTTGCGGGCCGGGACGGGATGCGGTGTCTGATCGGGCAGGTTTTCCCGCCCCGACCCGCATTTTGGCGGTTATTTTGCAGGTCGGGGCGGGATGCGGGGCCTGCTAGAGTTGCTCTAAGCCAGCCCAATTTAACTGTTATACATAAGGGTGTTGGGTTCCAAAGGGATCAGTGTACCTAGAAATTTCCCCCAAATTCTACAAAAAAGACAAATAATTTTAAAATAACAAAGGCTACAATCTAAGGGGTGTGGTTATGGCGTGCTTTGATGCCCAATGACCATTTAATTAAACCCAGATGTGTAAATGAACAGCACGGTGGCCTATTTGAAAAAGTCCAGTGATCCAAGCTTATTTACTCTCCCCCTACATCCAGTTGGATTTTCTTAATGCCTATGTATATATAATCAAAATACTGTCCTCCGAAAATGAAAGCAGAAGAATACAAATTTGATTACCATGTTTTTATGTTTTTGTGTAATCATATAATATTTTAGGAATCTGACGGCATGTTGATGTATAGAATGTTTAACAACATGTATCTTATAATGTGTTGACCCTTGAAAATGAAGGACTACTTGCATCTACTCGAAGATAATTTTAAAACACGGGCGAAGAAGCTAATTGGCATAATCTGTTATGGCTGTACATTCACTGTTCAGAAAAAATAACTAGTCTTAAAACAAAACAGGCTTTAATTACCTGCTCAATTGTGACAGCATCCTCTCTCAGCGGTTAAAGATAAGATTCTGCCGTGGTTCCAGAACATCTCTAACAGCGAAAATTCCATAAACACTAACGGGATAGGATTCATAGCTTGCCAAGCGCAAAGAGAAGACCTGTAGCATGGTTCTTGGATTGGGATACCCAAGAATTGATGCAGCTGCAAATATAGAGGACAGAAAGGCAAAATGGTAAGTACTCCCTCCGTTCGAAATTACTTGTCGCAGAAATGGATGTATCTAGACATATCTAGATACATCCATTTCTGCGACAAGTAATTCCGAACGGAGGGAGTAAAAAACATAAATAGTGCAACTGCAGATGACTACTCCCTCCATTTCTAAATATAAGTCTTTTTATAGATTCCAATATAGACTACATACGGAGGAAACTGAGTGAATGAAAGGAGGGAGTAAGAATGAAAGGCCCTTACTCGTGGAATTGTCATGGGTCATGTATTCTCGGTGGTAGCAGATGTTGCTTGTAATGCATAGACTTGTTACCACAGGGAGTACTTTCAAAGGAAAAGGAGGAAGACGAGCATTCTTATCACCCCGGGCTAGAATCTCCACACGCAGGTTCAAGCAGTCACCATACGCTTTGTTGAAACTGCGCAACCATCTCGACACTACTTCATCCGCTTCTTCCTTGGAGTAGTTTTTTCCTGAAGAATCAATGCAGCATCGATTGTCAGTTAATTATTTTCAGCTGTTTTGGTAGTAGAAAATCATTTTTTTTGCATGGAGGACCAATTAGCAACCTGGGCAATTTGTCTCGCTGTCCTGGCCAATCACTTGGGCATAGTATTCATCCCTAACCTCCTCCTCATCACTGTTCTCGTCTGCCGTTTGGGCATCAGATTCATCGATGTCCTCCTCGTCATCGCTACCATCCTTGTCATCGCTGTCTGATGAGGACATGACTACCTTGAATACGACCAGAAATATTGCATACATGCATATTTGTCAAGTGATTTCTAGTGTCAACTATTCAATAATATATTTATATTATCCAGAACAAAAATACTTCACACACTTTTGTGTTTTATCTAATTGTAGGTGTATGGGACATTTGTACAATCCACATATGAAGATAGGGGAAAAGGAGAAGTTTAAGTTCTGTTCAAAAAGTCCTCTCACGTCATTTTTGGGCCAAGAGAAGATAGAGTCCAAGTCTCTCACGTTCTGGATTCAGATTCGGACTGCACAGACATACCTGACTCAAGACGCCAAGAACTTTTTCATACGGACTCCGAATTGGGTGATTCTTTTTTTGTTGGAAAGTAGATTTCATCCTCTTTCCAAACCAATTGGAATCACCTTTAAATTCGTCCGGAGCATTGAGATATGGACGAAACAATCTGACGCTGCAGCAGAATCCGAGTCAAACAACAAGTCCAAAGGTGTTGCATCACCTCCACTTGGACCCATGAGCCTTGTACGACCTAGGGTTGGTTTTAGGCTGCCTTGGGACGTCCTCCCACCTCCTTGGCCGCCACCCCTTACTCCTATATAAGTAGATCCATCTAGTAGCTTTTTCCTTGGGATTTGTTTAGTTAAAAGTTAGCCATTGCAACTTCGTGTACTTCGTTTGTGTCCAACGACCAGACCAAGACCGCTTACGGATCCCCACCATTATCAATACTTCATATATATTTGCAATATTCAGATTGCTTTATCATATTCTTGCTTGTTCTTCGATTGCTTGCAGGAATAGACCTTCGTGGTCAGGCTGACCGTGCTTCCGGCATCGTCAGTAACCTCAGGAGATTGGTTTAGCGATTGCGAAGGTGCAACGTCGTGCACGTTTGTAGTCGTATCGTCAAAGTCGTCTCCACCAAATCGATAGTTATCATCTCATCGAAAGATCGGGACACCCCCGCCTCTATCAAGTGGTATCAGTTTTCAGGTTGCTCGGTGAGAATTTCCAGTTTTTCCAAGATTAGATTTATTTTCTTACCTATTGTCCAAGAAAAGCCACAAAAAAAAGTTAGATCTATTCATCCTTTTTCCAAGCCAGTCTGAGCCTTTGCAATTTTCTTTTCATTGCTTGCATAGTTGAATTATCGGTTGCATCGTTGTGTCGAGTTGCTGGCCTTAGTGTCTAGTTCGTTTAGAGTTTCGAGTTCTGTTCACAGTTTGTCACGCCACCGCCGCACCATCTTCATTGTCGTTGCCATATACCACCACCGCGTCATTATTGCATCCGCTGTTCACCACCGCCATCCATCAATTTCCACCACGTACTCCCCATCATTCATTGTCATAATCATACTTGAGGTCGTTCGCGTCATCACTAGATCCAATCTGCATCTTATCTAGCTTGTTTGTGAAAAAAAGAGAAAGAAAAAAAAGGAAAAAAAAGTGAGAGAAAAAAAGAAAAAAAAGAGGGAAAAAAGAGGGAAAAAAAGTGAAAAAAATCCGTGAAAAAAGAGAAAAAAAAAGATATTCAGAGTGTGCTCCGCCTTTGTTACGCGTCGTGCAGTGATTTTTTTAGTGTTCTAGGCTCGCCTCTCTAGCACGGTCTAGCCTAGGACCAGCACAGTACCGTCGTTGAGCGTTTATTCAACATTGCATCTCTGAATTGATTATTACTGATCTTTTGCTACCATATATTTGGCCTTCCAAGCTCCACATATTTCTACACCGTGTATACATACGCTCACCTGGCAATCGATTTACTTAATCTTCGGAGTTATTTGACACCGCTGGTTGCCGGTCACCACCTGCTGCATGGTAAGAACTTGTAAGACTTTGATATTTGCTATACTGTGAGCGTTTTACCACCACATCCTAGTAGTTCATAGGAACATTATTCTCGAATTTTATTTCTTGTTTTTCTACTAAATATGGCAGGTTCCAGAGTCAGTTGGGCTTCATCAATCATGGGAGACGTACCACCAGCTCCGAAAATACAACCACCATCACAAGAGGTGCAAAGACATAAGAATACGCACAATCAGGTTTTTGTTTCCATGCCACCTTTTAATGGTCATTTTAAGCCTGATTTATATATTGAATGGGAGTTCGAATAAATGTTATATTTGCTTCCCATGATTTTTCGGAACGTAAAAAAGTTAAGCTTGCGGTTGGTTCTTTCACTAGTTTTGCTACTGTTTGGTGGAGTGAACATTGTCGGTTATACCCTGATTATGTACCTACTACTTGGGATGATTTAAAACTTGTCATGAGAGATAGATTCGTCGATGTTTATTATACTCGTGGCATGATTAAAAAACTACAACATTTAAAACAAGGTAGTGACACTGTAAGAAAATATTATGATGATTTACAAACTACCTTGTTGCATTCCTTTTTAGAGGAAAGTGAAGAAGAATTTATGGATAGATTTTGGGGAGGATTAAACCGTGATATTCAGGAGATACTAATTCATGAAGAATGTTATCCTATGGACCATTTGTTTCATCTTGCTTGCAAAGCTGAACAGGAAATAAAGAGGCGTGATGCCCACAAGACAAATAAGCATAAGGTGCACATCCAAGGAGTTGAGACGGTCCTTTCTTCTACCACTGCGCCTACTATGACAACAACATCCGTTGTTGTGAGCACTGCATCAACTCCATATTATGACCCGTCACTGCCGAGAGTTCCAACATCGTCTGAGTTGATAACACGAGGTAATGACAAAGGTACTGATCTTCTAACTTCACATGCGAATGATGAATGCCTTGTCGATTTAAATACACCATGTGATGCTCTAGCCACAACATTGATCACACCACCTATTTTAGATGATTATGCTGATGATTTGACTTTGCCATGTGATCAAACAACTGCAATATCAAGAATTTTGAGTGCACCCATTGAGTTAACCGTTGATGTGAAAGAACCATGTGAATCAGGCACTAAAACAAATTTGGATCAACTACGTTTGAAAATAATTGTGCCAATGTTTAATCATTTTGATATGACCTCTAATCTTGATAATGATTTTGTGTTGAATGACTTGTTGCATGTTTGCTTATTACAGCATGTTGTAGCATGTAATTCTGAAACTATTAAAGTTTATTCACCAATGTTGGGATGGTTTAATGATGAACTTTGTCAATCTTCTGATATGAATAAGAGTTTCACTTATATGTGCAAACTGAGTTGCAATATTTTCATGCCTTCTACTTCTTGTGATAATAGTTTGGCTTTATATTTTATGAACTTTGAAAGTTACTCATGTATACATGTGTCATATGTGCAAAAACTAAGGGAAATAAAAATGGATGACATATACATATACAACATATACACCTTGTCTCTTTTGTTAGCCACATTTCAGATTAAGCAACGCCGAGGACGGCTTTATTTTCAAGAAGGGGAGGATGATGAGGACATGACTACCTTGGATACGACCAAAAATATTGCATACATGCATATTTGTCAGGTGATTTCTAGTGTCAACTATTTAATAATATATTTATATTATCCAGAACAAAAATACTTCACACACTTTTGTGTTTTGTCTAATTGTAGGTGTATGGGACATTTGTACAATCCACATATGAAGATAGGGGAAAAGGAGAAGTTTAAGTTCTGTTCAAAAAGTCTTCTCGCGTCACTTTTGGGCCAAGAGAAGATAGAGTCGAAGTCTCTCACGTTCTGGATTCAGACTCGGACTGCACAGACATACCTGACTCAAAACGCCAAGAACTTTTTCATACGGACTCCGAATTGGGTGATTCTTTTTTTGTTGGAAAGTATATTTCATCCTCTTTCCAAACCAATTGGAATCACCTTTAAATTCATCCGGAGCATTGAGATATGGACGAAACAATCTGACGCTGCAGCAGAATCCGAGTCAAACAACAAGTCCAAAGGTGTTGCATCACCTCCACTTGGACCCATGAGCCTTGTACGACCTAGGGTTGGTTTTAGGCTGCCTTGGGACGTCCTCCCACCTCATTGGCCGCCACCCCTTACTCCTATATAAGTAGATCCATCTAGTAGCTTTTTCCTTGGGATTTGTTTAGTTAAAAGTTAGCCATTGCAACTTCGTGTACTTTGTTTGTGTCCAACGACCAGACCAAGACCGCTTACGGATCCCCACCATTATCAATACTTCATATATATTTGCAATATTCAGATTGCTTTATCATATTCTTGCTCGTTCTTCGATTGCTTGCAGGAATAGACCTTCGTGGTCAGGCTGACCGTGCTTCCGGCATTGTCAGTAACCTCAGGAGATTGGTTTAGCGATTGCGAAGGCACAACGTCGTGCACGTTTGTAGTCGGATCGTCAAAGTCGTCTCCACCAAATCGATAGTTATCATCTCATCGAAAGATCGGGACACCCCCGCCTCTATCACTGTCCTCCTCTATCACTTGGGCATGGCTCACGAGCTCAAGAGCGCGCAGGGAAAACCGATCTGATTCTGCGCAATTGAAACAAACTACTGATAAATGATGTCTTGTTGAGTTAGCGCGAAGGATGTGCGAAGATCAATGGGGCATAGAGTAGAAGTGCACAGTCAGATAGACGCACCGGTGGACACGAGCGCCTGGTCATCACGGGGTTCCGTGTTCTGCGCCGCGGGGCTGCCTAGGGCTGACAGCTGATCCGTGCAATCGCTGGGGTGGCCGCCGCCGTGAACAGAAAGGCGGAGGACCTCGGTTTCCGCTGATCCACGCCGGAGCTGCTCTTCCGTTGGAGGAGGCGCCATCGCGACGCGAGGGTTTCCTTCAACACGGCGGCGTTGGATTTTTCTTTTGTTTTTCTGGGGAGCAGGTGGAGCTGGTTGCGAGACGTAGTTTTTCGGGCGCCCTATGTCTCGCTTTTTTTTTAGCGCGACATGGGCCAGCCCAGTGCGCGGGAGGCCACTACCTTTTTCTTTGTCGGCTTTTTTCACGTTTTTTGTTTTCGTTTTTTGATTTTTATTTTAACTTTTGTTTACGCTTCCAAATGTTCTAAACATATATATTAAAAAAATATAGTTTACAAAATGTTTTGAAAAAAATGCAAATCATGCATTTAAAAAATGTTAAATGTGTATACAGAAAATGTCGACCATGTATGCAAAAAATATAGAATGTGCGTGAAAAAATTTGATCATGTATTTAGAAAATGTTACTCAAAAATATGAAAAAAAAAATTGGTAACCAAGTATATGAAAATTGTTCATCAGCCATTTGAAAAATGTTTAATGTGTATAGAACAAACGTTGACAAGGCATTCAAAAAATATTAATCTTGTATTTGAAAAGTGTCAAATGTGTATAGTAAAAATGTTGACCATGTATTAAAAAATGTTAATATTTTATTTGAAAAATGTTAATAAAGCATTAAAAATGGTAAATGTGTATTAAAAATGTTGATCATGGGTTCAAAAAGTGTTAATCTTGTATTTAAAAAATGTTAATAAAATCATTAGAAAAAACCTAAATATGTATAGAAGCATGTTGACCATATATTTAAAAAATTGATCTTGTATTTGTAATGTTGAACGCGTATTAAAAACCTAGCCAAAGATCTGGCCCAACTCATGTCCCCTACAAGCTGATGGAAAATTTGTAATCTTGAAATGGCAATTGAAAAATATATACTTATCACATGGTATGTAAACAAAAACAATGTTTTCCTGAATCATTGCAAGTTTTAGAAAAAAAAATTGCAATAGAAAACATGGCAAACTTAGAAATTGTCATCACGAAAACCATGGAAACTTGTTGGAGATGTTCATATGGCAAGTTTTTAAAAAAATTATACTTATCACATGCAAAATTACAAAACACATTTTTTTCGTGAATCATTGTGACTCTTAGGGGGGGGGGCGGAGGGAATGTAATGGACACATGGAAAATTTAGGAATTTTATTCTCAAAAAGCAAGGCAAATTGTTGGAATTTTTGTAATCTTCATTTGGCAAAAAAAAGGTTTGTACTTATGACCTGTCAAATATACAGAAAATATATTTTAGTTTTCTAGAATCATTGCCACTTTAAGAAAAAATATTTAACAGAAAAATGGCAAATTTAGGAAATTGTTCTCTGAAACACATGGCAAGTTTTGCGAAAAAATGTTTTGGGATGGTCACATGGGAAAGGTGAGGGAATTTGTTCTCCAAGCTACTACGTAACTTGTTGGAAATTTTCTAATCGTCAGATGAAAAAAAATGAGAAGTTTGAACTGATCACATGGAAACTTTGCAAAAAAAGTTTTTGTCCAAATCATTTTAACTATTCAGAAAATTGTAAAAATCTGCCACATATCTAAAAAAAAGTGTGTGTGTGTGTGTGTGTGTGTGTGTGTGTAAGATAATAATAAAATTGCCATAACCAAGATGATATGATGCCAAATTTGTGTGCCATTTCTCTACGTTGGCGACTTGTGTGTTTATCCTAAGTTCATGGCAACTTTTTTGTGCGTCGGATCTTGGACATGTGGTACTTTTGTATCCATACGTCATGTCAAGCTTTGTATGTGGAAGCAATGCAAGATCATGGCAAAATATGTGTCATCTTCCCAGAAGGTTGGCAAGCTTAGTTGCCGGGTTAGGTTTGTAGGGTGGTCTACTTACCAATTTGACAGCTTAAATATAAGTGCACACACTATTAACACGGGAGGACGGATTCTTCCTCTCCTCCCGACGAAAGAACCGCAACCCAGTTTTCTCCTCCCTCCTCCGGCGAAGCCGCGGGCTCTCTCCTCCTCCGCCGCTCCGGCGACGGGTGGGGGAGGGGATCTCGGTTCTCTGCCCCAGTAGTGTAGGTAGGGTTAGGACTTGTGTTTCCCTCGTCGTCATTTGGATGGCAGCGACCTCGATGGATGGAATAAATATTCCCCGATCGCGGCTCCATCTCAACAGCGTCATGGCGGTGAGGTCGAAGGATTCGTGGGAGATTGTCTTCTGTTGTTCCTTTGGTGCATCAGATCTGGTGTCCTCTAGTGGGCTGGTGGTGGTTGCCCCAAGCAGCATCATCCATATTTGTGGGAAGATAAGTGTTCAAGAACTGGGATGGTGGTTCATGGATGATGGTTCATGTGCTGTTTCTCAACGAATAAGTAATTTTACCCGTGGCGGGAGGTACCGGCACACCATCCGCCGTTCGCCTAGTTTCGTCAAGATTCATGCACTCTGTCAGAGTATATACTACACCTCTTATACAACTAAATACGGCTGGCACACACTAACACATCTGACAAATACATGCATGCCATGCAGCTTTGTCAGGAGAGAGAGAGAGTTGGAATGGAGAGGCTGACCGGGCATGCATGATTCTCTCTCCCCACATAAATGACATGCATTTTATTTCGTTCATATATTTTGAATGATTGATATATTTTAAAGCGAATGTCTATTTTTGAAATTTTTTATATATTTGAAATCATGTTGACAAGACCTCTAGAATAAGATCAATGTTGGATATATTTGAAGTACTTTTAATTTATATATTTCAATTTTCTTTGGAATCACTTTCATAATACATAAGATTGTTTTGCTATTTCATAAAAGTGTTTGCTCCTGTTTTGCAAATTTCAAAATAATAATTTCACCTTTTGTAAACATTGTTTTCACTTATTTTAAGACACATATTTTACTTGTTTTAGAAAAAAATATTTCACTCATTTGAGAAAACATATTTCACCTTTTCTGAAATTAACTGCTTTTACGCATTTCATCTATTTCAAATATAGTTGCTTTCACTCATCGGAAGAAAGTGATGTCACTCATTTAAGAAAAATAATTTCACTCGGTTGAGAAAACATATCTCACTCAGTTGAGAGAACATACTTTCACACATTAGAAAACACAGATTTTAGTCGTCTCAAAATACTAGTTTCACTAATTTCAGAAAGTTGATTTCAATCATTAAAAAAATTATTTTCTTTATGTTTAAAAAACCAATTTCACTAATCTAAAGAAACATATTTCACTCAATGAAGAAAATTATTTCACTCAGTTGTGAAAACATATTTCTCTCAGTTGAGAAAACATATTTCGACAGAAATATTGAAACATATTTCACTCACCATAAATATCAGTTTCACACATTGAAAAATTCGTTTCACACCAAAAAGACATATTTCACCTTGTCAAATAACTCATTTCACTCATGCTAGAAAACGCATTACGGTCGCTCAATTGAAATACTATATTTCACTTGTTTCAAAAAGCTGATTACACTCATTACAAAAGATAGATTTCATTAGTTTCAGAAAAACACATCACAGTTACTCCATTGAAGAAGCGGTTTCATAAGTTGGAATATGAAACTCACAAAGAAAACTATATTTATAAAAGTGGTTTCAATCGTTTCAATATAAAATTTATTTCATTCATTTCAAAAGAACTGACTTCACTCATTTCATTATACTTATTTCATTCGTTACCAAAATGTTTTGAAATAATCAGTTTGACATGTTTGGACAAACTAATTTCAGAAAACTGATTTCACTTATTTCAAAAAATATTTTCACTAGTTTCAAAATCGATTCCAATTATTTCGAATAAGTAAATTTGAAATATGTGAAATTTAAATTTTGATATGACTGAAATAGAAAAACTTAAACTAGTTTAAATATATTCAAAATTGGTCTTGTTCTACAGATCACATGTTTAGGAATTTGAATATATAAAATATTTCAATTATAGAAAATTAGTGTGAGAGATATTGTACATCTAAAATTTTAAACAAAGATAAAATGGATGGATTTGTGTGTGAGAGGGAGGAGAGATTCTGCATGCATGCATGCGTACCGTTCCTGTTAAAAGGTACTGCATCATAGACTTAAATCAGAAATACAAAAGATATTTTGCAATGAATACTTCCATATACACATATACATGGTCCCACAACTTTAGATGTGGCAGCATCTCATTGGTGGGAAGAACACCGGTAGCTCCCCGCTCCGGTAAAAAACACTTTGCGTGTTTCTCAACAACGTCGACGGCAAGCAGCGGTTCCTGAATGCGAAGAGGAGTGAAGTCTATATTAAACCCTGAGGAGGTAGAGCCCGACGCAATTGAACCCCGACGTTTAAATCCCTGAAGTTCATACCCTGACCTCACTGATCCCGGTCGTTTTTGACCTTTAGCTCGTATCCAAACGGAGGATTCCTACATGGCATGGGAAAGGACGGGATCGGGTGAGTCACCTACCTGCACATGGGTCCCATGGTTGCCTGGCTTGCTCTGCAGACGCGCTCCCGCACCGAGTAATGCGCTCCAAGCCTGTCGTGAATCCCGATGGGCCGCCTTCTCGCTGTGGTGACCTTCTGGTCGTGTCGTAGCCGGGCTCGGGGCAGCGGCACGGCGCGTGAGGCTGGTTGCCGACCATGCATACACGACAGAGCCGATAAGGTCCGTTTCTACCTCGCTGAGCTCTGAGTGTCACTCCGCAATGCTTTTAGCAGCAAAACCGACGCACGTATGAGCTGACTCCGTAAGTAGACAGGCAGGCTGGTTGATTCTTAGTGAAGACACGTACGAGCTGGATGTATTCCTTCGGAGATACTACGTACGTACGCAAGCCATGCTGATTGATTTGACCGATATACTCTAGTCTGGACGCATGCACGCGGGACACGCTGGATGTATTCCTTCGGAGATACGTACGTGCAAGAATCGGCTGGAACGGTGGGAGGCCGGCACTGACGTGCGCGCAAGCTCTAGAGCGTGGTCTCTAGCGGCGCAGCTCGCCGGGAGCGCGCCCTCTCCGTGGAGCTAGCGGACGGGCTCAGCATCATCGCTTTGGACGTGGCGGCGGTGAGCACGGAGGAGATGCCAGAGGACAAATGATCAGCAGGTGCTCAGTGCTAAAGTGTATGGCGCACGGCACAGGAGTGCGTGCGTGCTCAAGACAGGTCAACACATACATGCCGTGGATGCCCGGATGTCGTTTGACGCGACAGAACGGTACCTTAAGGCTCTCACTGCCCCATCATGGTTGCACGGAGCAGCGCTGGGGAGCTCGATGGTAGCCGGAGCAGCGGCGGGCGACGGAGGGTAACCGGAGCAACGGGGGCGATGCAGGCTTCGAGGGCATGCGCACCCCATCGCATGCGGCATCATTAATTTGCAATCCCACCCTCCAAGGATGCTACGTCAGCAAATCCACGCGTAAGGGCGATTACAACCGGGATCAGAGATGTCGGGGTATAGACTTCAGGGATTTAGACGTTAGGGTTTATTTGTGTAGTGCTCTATATCCTCAGGGTTTAAAACAGACTTCACTCTGCGAAGAGTATGGGGATGTCCCCCGGTCGACGTGCCACAGCGACATCGGCTCCTCCAACAGTGGGCCTCTCAATCGGCTCTCAAAGCCCAATCGGCGATGGTACTTCCTCAACTCCGACGATGGCATAAGACGGCAATGACAATTGTAGTGATTCCTTGGGACTTTTCTGTGTTTTCTATTTTCTGGGCGGATTTTCTGCAAATGTTCTTTGGCTCGTATCTTCCTCCACCCTTTCTGAATGATTTCATGTGTGTGCGTTGTATCGCAACATGTGATTAATGAACCAATATCAATGGCAATATTCTCAAAAGAAAATTGACAGCTTAAATTATAAGCAGTTCAACATGGTCCCTCGTACCTCCTCAAACATCAAGTAGTGCGCGTAGATTTTTCAGAAAATTCAAACTTCAGAAACTTTGACCAAGTTTATGCATAATAATATCCAATTTAAAATATGAAATAAATACATTATATACATAGTGAGACATATTTTTATGCTGACATTTTCCTTAATATATTTGTCAATGTTTGACTTTTGAAAAGGTTATACACATAACATGCTGGAAGGAAGTATTTTTTTTCTAGTCAAATATATAACCAAAAATTTACCTAAAATACGAGGAAGACTTGTAAATCGAGTCAAAGGACGTATTGACATGCAGGGAGTATTTTTAACACCAAAAAATGCTAGAAGTTGCATACTCTAAGAGCATCTCTAGCAGATCCTTTAAAAGAGGCAAAACTATAAATAACAGCTATTTATTTATGGTTTTGCATGCAAAAATTGACCTGGTCAGATCCCTCAAAATCGGTTTATCCGTATATTTTTTTAAGGGAAACCTTAAAACGAGACTCCAGTACCTCATATGTTTCAAATTCAGGGCAAAGTTTTCATTTCCCCTTAAACAAAAAAGACGGTTGGCGGGAGGGAAGTTTCAAGTCCGACCGCCGCCGGCCGACGACGCCCTCCAACCCCGCCTCCTCAAGCCAAATATCCGACGGGACATGCTCAATTCATACGGGGCCGCCTGCCTCTCCTCCCGCCACCATTGTGGGCCGACGTCGCACTCGAACCACGCTGTCGCCTCCTTCCCCTTGTTGACCTCCAGCTGCCACGAGCACGACCGCAACATCGGCGTGTCTGGCTGCGATGACCACATCTTTGGGCGGCCGCACTAGTGGGCGCCGCTGGCCTTGCCGTGCTGGCTTCTTGCGCCCTCCCGTCAGTCCTGCTCATGAGCAGCTCCGTGTGTGCCATCGTTGGGGGCCAGGGCATCATGGGGGTTGTGGCACACGGTGAATATTGGTCGGGAAGATGCAGTGCGTGGGCGGCCGACGCGGGCGAGGCGTAGGCGGCCGGCTGGCGTTGCAGGCACGGGCGGAAAGTGGTGTTGGGCGTGCGTGCATTGGAAGGAGAAGAGGAACATGGGAAGGAGGATGAGGAGAAGAAAAACATCCTGATTGGTGGGTCCCCGATGGAGAATTTTGTCGGTGTCCTTAGATTTTGCGATATCTATTCTGTGAGATCCTGGCTTCATACCGCAAAACAGTTTAAGATATATCTTAAGAGCATCTCTAGCAGATCCTGTAAAATGTGGTACCACAAAGTTTGTTTAAGGGATCATGTAAAACGAATTTGCGGTTCTGCGAAGGCACGGCAGAATAGATCCAGTATACAATACTGCATAATTTAAACATAGACTTCGTGCCACCATAGTTCACCATAGTTCATCACACATTCAAGCACACAAACTTAAAAACAACGTAGATAAACCTAATCCAAACTAGTCTAGGGCTTCACATTGAGATGGTACTCGGTCGCGAAGTTGAAGAGAGTGTACGCGCGCTGATACTCCTCCTTGGCCGCCTCAAGCCGCGTGTCAATGCCTTCTTTTCTGGCCTTGACCGCCTCCTTTGCCTCGTGTAGCTCGAGCTCCGCCTTGCAGAAACGCTTGGTGGTCGACCAAAGGAGGTCTCCAATCTCGTCGAACTTGCTCCACACCCTCTAGCCGCTACTGCGAAAGGGCGCTATGCTCCCTCGCCTGCTTGGAGCGACATGCCTGGACCGAGGGGCGGATGGAGCTGCCGACCTCGTCATCATGGCGGGCTTGCTGTGATCCGCCGTGGCCACCATGCCCACGAGCTCATCTCTTCACGTGGATCTGCTTGAAATGGCCCATGCACGATAGAAACGGTCGCCGGAGAGGGTGGATTTGGCGTGACGGAGCCGGGGTTTTACGGGCCGCCCATTTTTTTTTACGGGCGGGCTTTATTTACTGCTTCTACTTGAGCCGATATTTTACTGTCCTGTAAATTGACCGAAATTATAAGGGCCAGCGAGGTTTTAATCGATATGCTAGAGATGCTATAAAACACTTGTGAGATAGGATGTTTTAATGGATCTGCTAGAGGCTGTGATGGTCAAACACAACCGACGTCAGCCTAGCCGTGTAAAACTACTGTAAACCCTTGTTGTAGTAGCACTGCTCTTTCAACAGTACAGCACATCCACTCCCCTAAAAAGACACAGCACGTATCACAGAAAGTCGGAAATCGATCCAACGACGCGAGGTTCACGGGCACGTTAGAAGATCCGGGTTCCGTAGAATTCAAATCACTAGTTCACTACTCATCTACCTTGCTCAACGTTCGATAACAATTTCGCGGTATCCTTCTCAGCCTCCGGCGACGACTCCTTCAAACCATGAACGGCGGGTCCTCCATCTCCGTCGCCGCTTTCCAAGCGAGAACCCTCGTGCTCCACCTGCTGCATCTCGGACTCCGCCAGCGACTGCATCCGGGCACGGTCCCTGTCCCGGGGATAGCTGCAGTACAGGAAGGAGTATATGGCGGCGCAGACCGTGAACGGTATCGCGATGGCCGTGTACAGCGCCTTGGCCAGCGACGCCGCGTTCTCCCGGTCCAGCTGGGTGCTCGCCCCCTTGTCGTCCGGCCTGTACCCGTACACGCGCTGCGCCAGGATGCCGACGATCGGCGGCGCGAACGACGACAGCACCGTCTCGAACGACCTGTCGAGCGCGTATATGCTCGTTCTTGATTTCTCCGGCACGATCTCCGCAAAAATTGGGCTGCAAAAAATTCGAGATTATTCACATGAATGGCGAATCCATCTTATATGTTGAAAAGCTCTGGAAGTACGGCGGCGAGGCTTACAAGTTTGTAGCAGGTCCGTTCCAGGAGATGAACACGCCCATGACGAACAGGACGACGCCGTGGATGACGCCGGTGGACGGGTCATCGGGGAGCCCCCTGAGCAGCACGGCGGCAAGGGGCACGGCCGAGCCGGCGCTGATCTGCGACAGGACGATCCTCCCGGCGTCCGGGTACCGCAGGGCGAGGAGGTCGCCCAGCTTGCCCCCGATGAGGCCGCCGAGGGAGCTCGCGACCCAGAAGATGGTCATGAGCACGGCTGTCTCCCGGTGGCTGAACCCGATGAGCTCGAGCCACATGGACGCGAAGGAGGAGAGCGCGGACCACGGGAACGAGCCGCTGACGCCCTGCGCCACGAAGATCTGGAACGTCGGGATCTGCACCACGAACTTGGCCTCCGCGATCATCTCCTCCACCACCTGCCGCACGGGCACGGCGGGCTTCTCGTCGCCGCCTGGGCCGGCAGCCGCGTCGCCCGTGGGGAAATGGGGGTCCACGGAGAAGAACCAGTTGAGGGCACCAACGGCGACGCTGATGCCCGCCACGAGGTGGAAGGCGATGCGCCAGCCGGCGATCCCGAGGACCGTGGTCTGCGCCAGCAGCAGGCCGACGAAGCCGCCGGCGATGAGCCCGATGCAGCTTGCGAGCTGCAGCCAGCCGAATGCCGAGCCGCGCGTGCCGTCGTCCGTGGAGTCGGCGACCAGTGACTGGATAGATGGCACTACGAGCGCGAGGCCGATGCCGTTCAGTCCCCTCGAGATTGCTACCTACAGTACAAGTGGACATTCAAACTGATGAACTAACAATGAGATTAGACAAATAGCTAACTTTACTGCACATCACACACAAACACACACAAAAAAACTGAGCTTGCAGTGCTAGTACTTGCTACATGATTGCCCAAAAATATAGTATTAAATGGAAAATTACTCTCTAGTGCAATATTGCGTCTGAAACTCTGAATTGAAGTGTCAAAAGAGAGAAGAAAGACACTCTGAATTGAAATCAAATCCATGAAAGCCAAAGCAGGGGGAGCTAATATTTCCTTTTCGACGAGGGGGCCATAATCTTTCCCGTGTCCTAAAATCTAACTTGACAATGTCACTATATATTTAAAAACCTGTCAATATGTGTCCTGATTCCTGAAAGACTGTGTGCTTGCTGTGTCAGTACTCAGAAGTACTCAAAACCTGTCAATGCCACGCTTCCAAAATAAAATCCCTACTGGAGCCTCAGTATTCAAATTAAAGGAGTGCAATCTGAATCTGGACAATTTTTTTTTTTACCTCGGAGAGCACAGCAGATCTACAGACCGCAAAATCCCCAACTCGACATGCATCGAGCTGCATAAGCAGAAAACAGGAGCAAAGCTCAAGCAGGAAGGGACGGGAGCTGGTACCTGGGTGAAGGTTTCGGAGACGCCGACGAGGAAGGTGGCGGCGGCCCAGAGGAAGGCCCCCACGGCGATGACGCGGGCGCGGTTGTGCCGCGCGGCGGCGTAGGCGGCGAGCGGGTAGCACGCGGCCTGCACGATGGAGCGGCACAGCGTGAGGGAGCCGAGCCACGTGGGGTCGGCATGCATGGCGGCGCCGATCTCGCGGTACACCGCCGGGAGCAGCGCCTCGTCGGCCCGCTCCATGATGGACGCCAGGCTCACCAGCAGCAGCGTCCGGCGCCGGTCCCGCTCCTGGTCCCGGTGCGGCGGCCCCGTCATCCTCCCTCGCCGCCCGCTCTCTATCTCTCTCTCGCTAGCTTGGTCAGTCCACTAGCCGTCTCCGGTCTCCCCCCTCCGCCATTTTAGTAGTACTGCTGGTCTGCTATGCCGCGCCGGCGATCCGGGTCTCCTCTCCCCTTCGCGGGAAATTTTATATTACGACTTCCCGGCCTCGATACGCGGTATACCTGTCGTGGCTTCTGTCTGCTACCGCTGACGAGCGGGCTCCGCTGAGGTGCGGGCCCGCCTTAACCGGGAGGTGATTCGCGTGCGTGGATCGTTGGGTAAAGTTGAGCCGAGGTTGTTTGGGTGATTCTCTTTTTTTTTAAGAACTGTTTGGGTGATTCTCATTGGTTCCGCTTCTGTGGGTCGCGTGCGTGGATGGAGGCGAGGATGGAAAAATATTCCGATAGCTCAGTACAAGTCCTCCGTTGATTCGTCGCCCGGGTCCGGGTTAGGCACACGGAAGTCCACGGCTGCTCTCGGCGTTTCTGCCTCCTTTGTTGGGGTTCAGACTTGACAAGCCCCTCTCGCCTGGCTCGATTGCAAGGACCAAAAGATTGCCGCTGATGGTCAAGAGTGGGCTTGCGCAGAGGTCGTGAATTGGGGCCTTAAGGTGTCATCGCTCGTGCTGCTGGAAGATAAACTTGAGCAGGAGTCTGACGCGTGTTCATCTCCATGCTGCCTCATGCAAGATAGACTTGGATCTTTTCTGTTGGAAAAGAAAAGGTATTGATATCAGTATTGCATTTATGAGAAAAAAAAAGTATTGCATTCTGAACAACTGGATATTGCGAGCTATTCCCCCGCAACCCCCCCCCCCTCCCCAAAAAAACCAAGGATATTGGTAGCTATTCAAATTTTATTTGCGACATTGCGAGCTATTCAATTTAAAGGCACACTCGGCCAAATCATTATTAAAAAAAATGATGATACACGCTCGGCAGCCATACCGACCCTCGCTAATCACACAAGGACTAATAGAATGGTTTTTCAAAAACAACACCTTCAAAGAGGAAACAATATGATGGTGCTGGCGTTGCCAAGTCCATCACGTAAAATTTGAACTCATGTGTTTTCACCATTAAGATCAAGTCTGCACAACCCCGTGCAAATGACATAACAAAGAAACAACTTACATTAATTTCCGTCCCACTGATGGCTCACCATTATTTGGTCCGCTGCAGTACAGACAGTGGGTGAGGAGTAGGCTAGAAGTTCTTTTGCATACTTTTTCATACTTTGGATCTGAGGAGGATAAAATGGTAATATTTTAGACAGTGGGTAAGGAGTAGAGCCAGAAGATGTTTTACATACTTTTTCGTACTCTGTATTTGAGAAGGATAACCGAAAGTAATGGTTATAACTAGTAATGGTTATGTACTTTTGCGGGCGAAACATGACCATAGCCAGGCCAGACCTATTTTTTTTCACACCAGAGTTTGAAACTGGATACTCAAGAAAGCATCCTCAAATAAGTCCGCATATACTACAGCCAATGAAGATGATGTCAACATGGACGATGCTAAATTCCTAACATTGGTTCCTAACATTGACAATGTCATTGCGACTGATAACCATATCCACACAAAGCAGGCACCATGAGCCGCTCGCATAGCTATGGACTATCACAAAACAAATTGGTAAAAGAGAAATGTCACCCATACCGCTAAATCCAACATTAGGGATGCTCCGGTAGCCCCACACACACCTTCGTAGCAAGTGCGTGCCGGTGTTAGACATGGGCAATTTGGGCATAATGCCCCCCCCCCCCCCTTCAACCGCATACTATACACCGTGTGTCCCCACTGGCTCCATCGCAACACGGCCCACATCAACATGAACTAATAACAAGCAATGGGACTTCGGGCACGAGATAACCGGATCCATATATAGCCTGACCAACTGCACCATCAGCTTCACCACAAAAAAGTGGGCGCCGAGGATGCTCTTCAAACCCCGCGCCGCCATCGCAATAAAGGGCGCCAAGGATGCTCCCCAAGCCCCGCCGCAGTCTGTCGGCAACATGGGCACAACCTGACAACAACGTCTATTGTCGAGCAAGGAAGCTCTGATGATGATACAGAAAATGGCGAGGAAAAAAAGTGGGCGTCGAGGATGCTCTCCAAACCCCGCTCACGCTGCCACCAAAATAGAGGGCGCCGAGGATGCTCCCCAAACCCGCTGCAACCGTCAGCCACACGAGCACAGCCTGATAGCGGCGACTAGTGTCAAGCGGGGAGCGCTGATGGTAATACAAAAAAAATGGGGAGGGAGAAATGAAAAACATAATCTGTTGATGGTAATACAAAAAATGTCACCCATACCGCTAAATCCAACATTAGGGATGCTCCGGTAGCCACACACACACCTTCGTAGCAAGTGCGTGCCGGTGTTAGACATGGGAAATTTGGGCATAATGCCCCCCCCCCCTTCAACCGCATACTATACACCGTGTGTGTGACGCCCCCGATTCAATCGTACACTAATAATGCACGCAAATGTGTACGATCAATATCAGGGACTCACCAGAAGATATCACAACACAACTCTAAAACATAAATAAGTCATACAAGCATCATAATACAAGCCAGTTGTCTCGAGGGCTCGAATACAAGTGCTCGATCATAGACGAGTCAGCGGAAGCAACAATATCTGAGTACAGACATAAGTTAAACAAGTTGCCATAAGATGGCTAGCACAAACTGGGATACAGATCGAAAGAGGCGCAGGCCTCCTGCCTGGGATCCTCCTAACTACTCCTAGTCATCGTCAGCGGGCTGCACGTAGTAGTAGGCACCTCCGGTGTAGTAGGAGTCGTCGTCAACGGTGACGTCTGGATCCTGGGCTCCAACATCTGGTTGCGATGATCAGGTAGAAGAGATAGGGGGAAAGAAGGAGAAAGCAACCGTGAGTACTCATCCAAAGTACTCGCAAGCAAGGAGCTACACTACATATGCATGGGTATATGTGTAAAGCGCCATATCAGTGGACTGAACTGCAGAATGCCAGAATAAGAGGGGGATAGCTAATCATGTCGAAGACTACGCTTCTGCCAGCCTCCGTCTTGCAGCATGTAGAAGAGAGTAGACTGGAGTCCTCCAAGTAGCATCGCATAGCATAATCCTACCCGGCGATCCTCTCCTCGTCGCCCTGCTAGAGAGCGATCACCGGGTTATATCTGGCACTTGGAAGGGTGTGTTTTATTAAGTATCCGGTTCTAGTTGTCATAAGGTCAAGGCACAACTCCAAGTCGTCCTGTTACCGAAGATCACGGTTATTCGAATAGATTAACTTCCCTGCAGGGGTGCACCACATAACCCAACACGCTTGATCCCATTTGGCCGGACACACTTTTCTGGGTCATGCCCGGCCTCGGAAGATCAACACGTCGCAGCCCCACCTAGGCACAACAGAGAGGTCAGCACGCCGGTCTAAATCCTATGCGCGCAGGGGTCTGGGCCCATCGCCCATTGCACACCTGCACGTTGCGTACGTGGCTGGAGAGCAGACCTAGCAACCTCCATTACGAAGGAAGTCACGTTACGCGGTCCAACCCGGCGCGCGTCGCTCAGTCGCTGACGTCACAAAGTGCTTCGACTGATACCACGACGTCGAGTGCCCATATCTTTCCCGCGTAGTTGGTTAATCCGTATAGGCCAGTAGCCAGACTCAGATCAAATACCAAGATCTCGTTAAGCGTGTTAAGTATCCGCGAACGTCGACCAGGGCCAGGCCCACCTCTTTCCTAGGTGGTCTCAACCTGCCCTGTCGCTCCGCCACAAAATAACAGTCGGGGGCCGTCGGGAACCCAGGCCCACCACTACCTGGGTGGAACCACCTGCCCCTTCAGCCCCCATCTCCGAACAGTATCACAGGTAATGTAACAGTGTAAAGTATATAGTATATGCCCGTGATCACCTCCCGAAGTGATCACGACCCAGTAGTATAGCATGGCAGACGGACAAGAGTATAGGGCCACTGATGGAACACTAGCATCCTATACTAAGTAGTAGGATAGCAGGTAAAGGTAACAACAGTAGTAGCAAGGACAGGCTATGCAGCAGTATAGGATTAACTGAAAGCAGTAACATGCTACACTACTCTAATGCAAGCAGTATAGAGAAGAATAGGCGATATCTGGTGATCAAGGGGGGGGGGCTTGCATGATTGCTCTGGCAAGGAGGACGTGTCGTCAACACCGTAGACGAACTGAGGGTCGCCGGCAGTCTCGGGGTCTATCGGAAAGAAGTAACGGAGGGGGGACATAATAAATAACAGAGCAATCAAAGCATCACAAAGCGTAACATGGTAATACACGTTGCTAGGCGTGCCCTAACACGGCAGTAGGTGGTGCCGGCGAAAGGGGGAAACATCCGGGAAAATATCCCCGGTGTTTCGCGTTTTCAGACAAATGAATCGGAGGAGGAAATTTGCGTGTTTGCTATGCTAGGGATGTGTAGCGGACGAATGGGCTGCGTATCCGGATTTGTCTCGTCGTTCTGAGCAACTTTCATGTATAAAATTTTTTCATCCGAGTTATGAATTATTTTATATTAATTTTTAAAGCTTTAAATCATTTTCTAAATTTATTATTAATTCGAATTAAAAGTGGAATTTGCTATGTGCACCCAGCAGAGTGCACACAGCGGGGCCACCGGAAGCTGACAGTGGGTCCAGGGGTCCCTGTTGACTCAGTCAACAGTGCAGTCAACAGTCAACTGCTTGACTATTGACTGGTCAAAACTGTAGATGGGCCCAGGTGTCATTCACACATATCTTGCATTTTCTTTTTAAGTGGATATTTAGAGGAGGGGTCAACCTGTCATTTACACTATGCCTAACCGCCGATTAGACTAACTAGTAGGAGTACTAATTAGCTAACGGAGAGCCGGCCGGCCACCACACACACACAGAATACACACACGCACACACAGTGCTAGGGATTAATTCTATTTTCTGTTGAGAAAAGATAGCATTTTGTGATTTTCATAGGAATTAATCCATGCATCAAATTGATTTGGTCCAATGGAAACATTTGAGCTTTGACAAGTGTTCTACCTAGTCAAATTATTTTTACTCCTGTTAATCGTGGTTTTGCCGCAGTTTAGAAGCTGTCCAAAGGGTTAGTCAGTGTAAAATTTGAAAAGCTAACTAGTAGCTACACTAATTAGCAGCAGCAGTAAATTCAGAAGAGCAGCGGCGGCATGCACACGAGTTGGGCGCGGGGCGCGGCGCTGCGCGGCCTGACGCTGGGCTGGTGAGCAACGCGGGGCAAGGGGCGAGGCAGGCCGCGGTTGCAGGGCGGCTGGGCGCAGGCGGACGGACGCAGGGCCGGGCGCGGCCGGCGCGCGTGCACAGGCGGCAGCAGCAGGTTGCAGCAGCACGGCGAGCGGGTGCGAGTGGAGCGCAGCACGGTAGCAGCGACAACAGCACAGCGCGGCTACAGCGGGCGTGACTGGGCGCGGGGCAAGTGCGGCAACGGCGTCGTCGGACGGAGGCAGGCACAGGGCATGCGCCGAGGTGCCGGGTGCGGGAGGGCCGTAGGCGGCGCGCGGTGACGGATACAGGGGCCGCAGGGCGCATGCGGCGCGGCCAGGTCGGGGAGCTGCGGGCACATGACCAGGGGCATGGGGAGCACGGCAGAGCCGTGGCGAACGCGAGCTGCGGTGGCTCCGGGCACGGGGTGATAACGGCCTACGGCGGCGTCTTGAGGCGGGGAGAAGGAGAGAGAGGGAGTGGCGCTCACCGAGCAGGCACAAGGAGGCCCGTCGAGTGGTTTCGGAGCAGCAGAGGTGGCCGGCGTCGTCGTGGTTCGCCGGCGTCCCGAGGAGGAAGAAGTTTCGATCCAGCACTGCAACGATGAGGAGCTCCAACGGGTGGCACCGGTCAATGTAGAGGATGACGGCGAAGCGGGCGGATGCGGTCCTAGGCGTCGGGGCGCATGGTGGCCGCGGTAGGGCGAGATGACCGGCGACGCGGGCGCACCGCAAGGTGGATCTGGACGCGGGGGAGAGGAGAGTGTGGGGGCAGGGGGAGTGGATAAGGAGGAGCGCGAGGGCAAGTGGGAGGGGACGAGGGGAGCCCGAGGCGTCGGGGGATCTTATCCCCTCGCCC
Organism: Aegilops umbellulata; assembly: GCA_032464435.1. Taxonomy (NCBI): domain Eukaryota; kingdom Viridiplantae; phylum Streptophyta; class Magnoliopsida; order Poales; family Poaceae; genus Aegilops; species Aegilops umbellulata. Next base: position 345,854,086 of record CP136058.1, on the reverse strand, counting down.
ACGACGCCGGCGAGCTGGTCGGGTGGCGACCGCGACCGGGCGGTCGGTCGAACAGTGAGAAGACGACCGCGAGGGGGGGGAGTGGGTTGGCTGGGACGTTGGGCCGGCTGGGTGGGCTTGGCCCAGGGGAAGGGTTTTTCTTTTATTTTAACTGTTTTGTTGTTTTTCCTTTTACAGTTCTAGTTTTATTTTAATTTTGAGTAGCAATTAGCACTATAAAATACAGTAACAACACCTAATTTGGTTTTACTAATTATACCACTGCCACAAAAGTTTAATACCAAATAAAATAATTTAATATTTTATATTAATAAAAGGCATTTATTTAATTGTTTAAGTTGTTGTTTTATTTATTTTTGTTCATTTAAATAATTTATAAAAATGTGGTTCCACCACCACAATCATCTATGATTTATTTGCTATATTTCGAACACTTTAGTTTTAATATTTGAAAACTTTTATTGTTTAACTTTATCTTACATTTGAATTTGAATCTTTTTGGACCATCGCGAGATTAACAACAGTAACCGAGGTGACGTGGCATCATTAGCATGGAATTACTGTAGCCTAATTATCCAGGCGTCACAGTGTGTCCCAACTAGCTCCATCGCAACACGGCCCACATCAACATGAACTAATAACAAGCAATAGGACTTTGGGCACGAGATAACCGGATCCATATATAGCCTGACCAACTGCACCATCAGCTTCACCACAAAAAAGTGGGCGTCGAGGATGCTCTCCAAACCCCGCGCCGCCATCGCAATAAAGGGAGCCGAGGATGCTCCCCAAGCCCCGCCGCAATCTGTCGACAACATGGGCACAACCTGACAACAGCGTCTATTGTCGAGCAAGGAAGCTCTGATGATGATACAAAAAATGGCGAGAAAAAAAAAGTGGGCGTCGAGGATGCTCTCCAAACCCCGCTCACGCTGCCACGAAAATAGAGGGCGTCGAGGATGCTCCCCAAACCCGCTGCAACCGTCAGCCACACGAGCACAGTCTGATAGCGGCGACTAGTGTCAAGCGGGGAGCGCTGATGGTAATAAAAAAAATGAGGAGGGAGAAATGAAAAACATAATGGTTGATGGCAATACAAAAAATGTCACCCATACCGCTAAATCCAACATTAGGGATGCTCCGGTAGCCCCACACACACCTTCGTAGCAAGTGTGTGCCGGTGTTAGTCATGGGCAATTTGGGCATAATGCCCCCCCCCCCTTCAACCGCATACTATACACCGTGTGTCCCCACCAGCTCCATCGCAACACGGCCCACATCAACATGAACTAATAACAAGCAATGAGACTTTGGGCACGAGATAACCGGATCCATATATAGCCTGACCAACTGCACCATCAGCTTCACCACAAAAAAGTGGGCGCCGAGGATGCTCTTCAAACCCCGCGCCGCCATCGCAATAAAGGGCGCCGAGGATGCTCCCCAAGCCCCGACGCAATCTGTCGGCAACATGGGCACAACCTGACAACATCGTCTATTGTCGAGCAAGGAAGCTCTGATGATGATACAAAAAATGGCGAGGAAAAAAAAGTGGGCGTCGAGGATGCTCTCCAAACCCCGCTCACGCTGCCACCAAAATAGAGGGCGCCGAGGATGCTCCCCAAACCCGCTGCAACCGTCAGCCACACGAGCACAGCCTGATAGCGGCGACTAGTGTCAAGCGGGGAGCGCTGATGGTAATACAAAAAAAAGGGGAGGGAGAAATGAAAAACATAATCTGTTGATGGTAATACAAAAAATGGGTAGGGAGAAATGAAAAACATAACCGCCCACCGTGGGGCTCGGGGGCCCAAACCCACGACCACAAGGTTAAGAGCCTTGCGCTCTACCAACTGAGCTAGACGGGCTTGTTGCATTTTTGCTGATCTTTCGCGTACATGTTCAGATATAATGCGTCTCATTTCTCATGTACCTTCGGCTAGATATAAAGCTTGAACTGGTAATTGTGCTCCCGCATGTCTACCCCCAAAAAAGTTACTACTTCTACAAACACTTCTGATTGCTGCTCACCAGTCCTGCGTAAACCAATAATTTTATATTATCAACAAAGTAAGAACCAAAGGGAAATCTATTCCAGTATCGCTGCAACCTGCAAACAACACCCAGGAAAACTGATCCCCTGAAAATATGCAATCTATCTTCTCGCCTATGCAAAGCATGATCCTGAACTCTCCCACAACTTCCTGTACATATCACGCCCTGGTCACCTGAGACTACCACTCTGTTCAACTTGGTGATGCATCAACGCTTTCTCATCGTCGTTAGCATCAAGCTCTTCCTCACCATACTCGATATCGATCACAGTGGCATCCTCCCTTCCCGCGTAGAAGTCCCCTACTCCATGACACCTTTCCAGCTCGATATGCTGCAACTCCGATGTGATAAGAGAGTCCATTCTTGCCCTCTCCCTGTCGCGCGGGTATGTCCGGTACAACAGCGAGTAGATGAAGCAGCACAGCAGCATCGGGATGGCAATCGCCGTGTAAAGAGCTTTCGCTAGCGCTGCGGCATTTGACTTGTCGCTCGCAACACTGCTCACTCCAGCCCCATATGAGATAGGTTTGTAGCCGTATGCATGCTCTGCTAAAAAGCCGACGACTGGTGGAGCAAATGAGGCTAGGACCGACTCGAAGGAACGGTCCAACGCGTAGATACTTGCCCTTGATCTCTCAGGAACGATCTCTGCAAATATGGGGCTGCACATGAAAAGTTTACATTTATTGCCAAAATACAGAATTTCATAGCTTATCAGCAGTTTGTGGTTGGTAGATAGGAGTATACGTTAAGCCCCTTATTACGGATTAAAAAACAGAGTACTAATGATGAAATTGTATAGTGTGTTTTACTATAACAATCCCAAACAGCCAATGGAAGGTTAATTACCTGTTAGTAGCAGGGCCATTCCAGGAGATGCTTAGCCCCATGATAAACATAACAAGTCCATGCAAGACACCAGAAGATGAGTCATCAGGTAATCCAAGCAGCAACAAAGCTGCAAGCGGGACTGCAGAACCCGAGCTTATTTGAGACAGCACTATCCTGCCAGAATCCGGGTAACGAACAGAGAGATAATCCCCCATCTTTCCACCAAAGAGCCCTCCAAGTGAGCTTGCCAATGCAAATATTGCCATGAGAAGTCCTGTTTTGTTGTGTGTAAAGCCCATCAGCTCCAACCACATTGGGGCAAACGACAATGCCGACCATGGGAATGATCCTGTGACACCCTGAGCCACGATGATCTGAAACGATGGTATCTTCACAACAGCCTTAGCTTCTGCAACCAAATCCTTCATCTCTGCCCACGCCGACTTGCGCACGAGCTGCTCGTCACTCTCGCTGTTGCAGAAATGAGGGTCCACTGCAAATAGATAGACCAAAGCCCCGACCATCACACTGATGAGAGCAACAATGTGAAATGCTATACGCCAGCCGGCGATACCCATGATTGTGGTCGATGCTAGCATGATAGAAAACAAGCCTCCAATCACTGAACCCATGTTGCCTGTAAGTTGAAGCCATCCAAACGCAGAACCCCGCGTATTATCATCAGTGTAGTCTGCCACTAGAGATTGGATAGCGGGATTGACGAGAGCTAGACCAACGCCATTCAATCCCCTAGCTACTGCTACCTGCTCAAAGAAGCATGTTTTCATGCAAATTTCCTTTTTATTATCATTTATATAAAAAAAACATGTTTAGGAAGCATCGTAGCATTATTATTGGCAAATAAATCTCATTGCACACAAATCGCTGCAGTTAAATATCTAGCAATCCCAGCCCAGATATTTATCCCGGCAAAAACAAAACAGATATTTACATCCGAATTCGCACATTGGATGCCATTCACCAGCCTTTCACCCGATATTCAAATCTTACGAGATCAGAAAAAAAATCCAATGAAGAAACAGATTAAACTGAAGTTTGAAATATTTGGCCTATATTTAAAATTTATGAAATTAAAATTTGAAATAGCCAAATGGGCAGAAATCAAACATAACTGCCGGGAGGGAATGTCACAAATATATGCATGATGTACTTCTCATGTACTACTATTTAGTTATTATTAGAGGTAATATCACTGGCAGTCATAAAACTTGCACGGGATGTTCACTTTGGTGCTAAAACTTTAAAAATACGGCTTTGTGGTTATCTAACTTATTGTGTTGTCCAAATACAGCGCTTTCTACTATATAAGGTGTACTACCTGTCTGTGTGGCATGACAGCATGGGAGTGGCCCACATGTCAGTGGCCGGAGTACATTTTTTTATATAACTTTTTTTAAGTACGCAGAGACCCATTGTCAGTGAATAGTATATAAAACAAAATTAGGAGGTGGCAGGATTGGTACCCGCGATGAACTAAAGGCACGCGCACGCTGTAACCACTACGCTATTGTAACACGTGGGCCCGTCAGCGCTAATGAACCATGGTCAGTGCAGCCTTTGAATTTTTTTCTATGTAAATTATGATCGTAGTAGTAAAAATAATGTTTAGAATTCACGTGTTATAAATATTGTAAGTACAAACGAAATAAATTTCTTTCAAAACTGTCCGTGTATTATTTTGAAACTATTTATATATCTAAAACAATATATTCATGAATTATAAAATGTTTGTATAATTTTAAATAATACAAATACCTGTAAAATTACAATTCAAATATAAATATTCATAATTTAAAATTTAAACTGGTGATATGAATATTCAGTCATTTCTAGTAATACACATGTTTATATTTAAATTTTTATTCACGAAGCATCGTTTGCATGTATATATTTTTAACACAAACGTATTTGAACATAATTTTATTACTTACGTTTTACGAATATCTGAAAAATATCTTAAATGTTTTTATTACTTATGTTTTACTAAAAAACAAAGGTGCAAAATGGGCTGCACTGACCATAGCCCATTTGAGCTGATGGGCCCACGTGTTTTAAGAGAGGGATATAAATGTTAGCTATCCTGCAGAATCATCAGATGTCATTGGTGCGAGGTGGTTCACATGCACGCGCCTCTTCAGTATGTAAATGGTTCGAATGCAGCCTAATCCTATTTTTCTTTTATATATCTATACTGTTCAATGACACTAGTGCGTACTTAAAAAAATCCATGGAGTTATATTGAAAAATATACTCCAGCCACTGATATGTGGGCCATTTCCATGCTGGCATGCCACATAGGCAGTTGTATGCAGGATACAATAGAAAAGCACCGTATTTACACCACACAAAGTTAGATGACTACAAATCCGTATTTTTTAAGTTTTAGCACCAAACTGAACATCCAACGCAAGTTATATGACTGCTAGTGATATTACCTCTTATTATTACTACAGATAAAGGTCGACTACCATTCGGGGATCTTATTTTAGATGCGAATATGCTACTCCTATGAGAATATTGGTCCACGTGATTTGCTTCGGTTACGCCGACATGAACTTCGCTTCAGATTTCGCACCTTTTAATTAAGATGCAAGCGTTCACCAGCTTTTGGCTGTAAAGCGTGAGCCGCAACGAAAATAATTAAGGGATCTGCGGATAAACCTAAGCATATACTACTCGAGATGATCCATGCCCCAGTTCGCAAAATTGGATCGGCAATATCACGAGGCAGAGAAGAATTTGGGTGGTCTTTGGTCGGGACGGACCTGGGCGAAGGTGCCGGAGACGGCGACGAGGAAGGTGGCGGCGGCCCAGAGGAAGGCCCCCACGGCGATGACGTGGGCGCGGTTGTAGCGCACGGCGGCGTAGGCGGCGAGCGGGTAGCACGCGGCCTGCACGAAGGAGCGGTACAGGGTGAGCGCGCCGAGCCCCATGGGCGTGGCGTGCAGCGCGGCGCCCACCTCCCTGTACACCGCCGGCAGCAGCGCCTCGTCGGCGCGCTCCATGATGGCCGCCAGGTTCACCAGTAGCAGCGTCCGCCCCGGCGCCGCCTCCGCCATAGCGCCCCCTCCCTCCCTCCCGCGCGCGAGCTTCCGTCGGCGGCCTCTTTTGGTCCTTCGCCTGCCAGCGGTGCGGCAGTGCGGTGCGCTTTCCCCGGGAACGTCGAGGGCGGTGCGTCGTCTCCTTCGCGGGCGCGTTTTCGAACGACTTTTCCCGTGGTTATGGAGAGCGACTGACGTGCGATCACAACCGTTCGTCTATAATTGAAGGGTGTGATGGGAATCCGGGTCTGTATCAATGTGTCAGATTGCTTTGGTTGGCTGGCCGGACATCGCCGGTTGCGTTTCCACGTAGCTCGGCGAACGGTGGAGGGAAGCCGGAATATTCAACGCGTGGACGCGGCGGGTCCCGCTGCCGCTTTACATTATCCTTTCGGTGACCAGGTCAGATAGGGGAGGTCCTAATCGGGAGCCCTCCTCACTGCGCCTTATGCGCCAGTAAACCAAACCAGCGCCCAGTCGCCTGCGTACGTGGGCCGGCCCAAGAACAAGCCGAAGAGATTGCTCCCGACGAGCGCTTTCTCAGCTTCCCTGATCGAATCTTTTGTGGTTGACCGGTCAACCCTTGAGGTTCATCAAAATTCATCAAAATTCACATATTACGAAAAGTTCATCAAAATTCTGGAAAATTTTCAAAAAATGGAAAACAAATCATTGACTGTGAAAAAAGGTTCACCGATTTTGAAAAATTGTTCATCGAATTTGGAAAAAAGTTCATCGATTTTGGAAAATAGTTCATTTAATCCGAAAATAATTCACAAATTTGAAAGTAGTTTATCAATTTGATAAAAAGTTCACCGATTTTGAAAAAAGTTCATCAAATTTGAAAAAAGTTCATCGATTTTGGATAAAAAATCATTGAATTCAAAAAAAAGTTCACAAATTGAAAATTTGTTCATCCATTTTCAAGAAAACATTCATTTAATTTGAAAAGTTCGTCTTCAAAATAGTTCACCGAAATTAAAAAAATTTCAACACAAATTTAAAAAAGGGAAAAATAAAATAAAAAGAATCGTAAATAAAAACGAAAAACGAAAAGGAACTGTAAAAAAGAAAACGAGAAAAGATAAAAAGAAAAAGGAAACGGAAAGGGAAAGGGAAAGAAAAAAAAAGGAAAGAAATAGGAAAAGAAAAAACCAATTTGGGACACTAGTGAGGAAGACAAATAGATAGAAAATTGCATGTCGAGGTGCCGTATCGAGTGGTTACTGCACTGTGTATCAAACCAGTAAGTCGCGGTTTGATTCTCGGTGCCGCACTTTTTTGCGAGTTTTGAACAGGAAGAAAAAAGTAAACTGGGCCGGCCCAGCGCGTTTGAGGGGGTATGCGCCCGATTGTGAAAATAACTGGTATTGGGCGCAAAAGGCACCGAATAGGATTTGGGCCTAATCGGTGCCGATTTGGAGAACGGGAGCCTACATCGTTCTACTGTGGGCTGGTTCGAAAGTTGGCCCACTTAGGATAGCTCCAAAACTGTTTCGCTATATGTTTCTAAGTGGTTCGTTCGGTAACTGGTTCGCTAGTTCCTCTGTTTCCTTTACTGGCTTATTTAATTAAAACCAGAAATAAAACGACTGGAATCAGAAAAAAATGCCCTCTCTACCCTGTCGGGCGACAGTTTATCTAGATCTGCCTAAGGGCGTTTAGTTGCTGAGATTCGTCACCTTATGATAGATAGAGTTTTCATTCCTACGAAGATTAGTCATGTGCAAAATAGGGTTTGAGTTCATCTACCTACATGGATCAGTCTTGCAAGGAAGAGCACTTGTTTATCCAAAATGACAATCATGAGACTCGAGATAGAATTTGCCAAAGGATATGTTTGAATGATTCCGTGCTTCCTTGTCTTCAACCACCATTGTGTAGAGACTTGATGATGTAGAAATTGCTCAAGATGTGAGTGAGTTGCAATCTCATAGATTTAGATTCATCCAAGTACCTACACGGGTTAGATAACATGCAAGGTACAAATATATCCAAGACATATGAATAGCATCATAAGAGAAATATCGAGAATTAGTCATAGGCTCATGCCCTGCATGTATCAAATGGAGTTCCTACTCCAAGTTTGAAGCATCAATGATGTTCAACTCACCTCTCAACCTGCAAAACACTTTCTCATCAAGTGGTTTAGTGAATATATCCGCCAATTGTTTATTGGTGCGAACATGCTTAAGGTTAATGTCCCCTTTGGCAACATGATCTCGAATGAAATGATGATGAACTTCAATATGCTTAGTTCGAGAATGTTGCACGGGGTTGTGAGGAATCTTAATAGCACTTTCATTGTCACAAAGCAGTGGAACATGTTTCACATATATCCCATAATCTTTAAGAGTTTGGATCATCCAAAGTAACTGAGCACAACATGAACCAGCGGCAATGTATTTCGCTTCGGCAGTGGATAAGGATACCGAGTTTTGTTTCTTGGAAGACCAAGACACAAGAGATCTACCAAGGAATTGACAAGTACCCGAAGTGGACTTTCTATCAACCTTGTCTCCGGCATAGTCCGAATCGGAGTAGCCAACAAGATCGAAAGAGGACCTCTTAGGATACCAAATGCCAAAATTTGGTGTATGGATTAAGTATCTCACTATCCTTTTCACAGCCTTAAAATGACATTCTTTAGGAGCAGCTTGATATCGTGCACACATGCACACACTTAGCATAATATCGGGATGTGAGGCACATAGATATAACAATGAACCAATCATAGAGTGATAAACCTTTTCATCAGCTGGTTCACCATCTTTGGTCAAATCAAGATGTCCACTAGTAGGCCTGGGTGTAGTCATACCTTTGCATTCTTGCATATTGAACTTATTGAATAAGTCCTTGGTGTACTTCGTTTGAGAGACAAAAGTACCTTCCTTAGTTTGCTTGATCTGCAAACCAAGAAAGAATTTGAGTTCGCTCATCATAGACATCTCAAACTTCTCCGACATTAGCTTTCCAAACTTCTCACTAAAATGAGGGTTAGTTGAACCAAATATGATATCATCAACATAAATTTGGCACACAAGTAGTTCTCCGTTAACCATTTTAGTAAAAAGAGTAGAATCAGTTTTACCAATTTCAAAACCTTTTTCAATAAGGAACTTGGTCAAGAATTTATATCATGCTCTAGGAGCTTATTTAAGACCATAAAGAGCTTTGTGAAGTTTATAAACATGATTAGGTTTCTTAGGATTGACAAAGCCGGGAGGTTGCTTAACATAAACTTCTTCCTCAATTTTGCCATTTAGAAAAGCACTTTTAATGTCCATTTGGTACAAGGTGATATCATGGTGATTAGCATAAGCAAGTAAGATGCGAATGGACTCAAGTGTAGCAACGGGAGCATATGTCTCACCATAGTCCATACCTTCAACTTGTGTGTAGCCTTGGGCGACGAGACGTGCTTTGTTGCAAACCACTTGTCCATCTTCATCTTGCTTGTTGCGAAACACCCATTTGGTACCAATGATGTTGTGGTTGTTGTCGGGCTTCTCGACCAATGTCCACACTTGATTTCTCTCAAAGTTGTGTAGCTCTTCATGCATAGTGTTTATCCAATCCGGATCCTTCAATGCTTCTTCAACCTTCATAGGTTCAATGCTAGAGATGAATGAGTAATGTTCACAAAAGTTAGCTAAACGAGTTTTAGAGCGAGTGATTCTCCCGGTTTGGATATCATTGTAGATTTGCTCGACGGGATGATCTTCGGCAATTCTTGCTCGAACTCGTGAAAGCTTTTGCTTGGGTCAGGGTGGAACATCCTCTTCATCTTGTTCTTCTTCTTCTTCTTCTTGGCCTTCTTCATTGTTGACGTTGTTGTTCTCTTGTCGTGGTGGAGAAGGAGGTTGTTGATGTTCATCTTGGTGTACTTCCTCGTTTTCTTCATCTTGGTGTGTCCCACTTGTGGATGCTTCCGTATCAACTCTTGGTTCACCTTGTCGTGAGGTAGAAGCTTCCACTTGGACGGACGAGGTACTCTCCTTCATTTTCGTTGGACGAATCTTGCCGATGGTCAAGTCTTGAATTGCTTCCGAAGGGTCTTTGTCTCCTACATCAATTGGCAATTTCTCTACTTGCGAGCCGTTAGATTCATCAAACTTCACATCTACCGTCTCTTCAACTTTTTGGGTGAAATTGTTGTAGACACGGTAAGTGTGAGAGTTTGAGCCATAACCAAGTAGGAAACCTTCATGAGACTTAGGAGCAAATTTAGAACGACGATGCTTATCAAGAATGTAGCACTTTGAGCCGAATACTCGAAAGTATCCAACTTGGGGTTTGTTACCGATGAGGAGCTCGTATGCCGTCTTGCCGAGTAGCTTGTAAAGATACAAGCGATTTGTTGCATGACAAGCTGTCTCAACCGCTTCCGCCCAAAAGTGCTTTGGCGTCTTGTACTCATCAAGCATCGTTCTTGCCATCTCGATAAGAGTCCGGTTCTTCCTCTCAACAACTCCATTTTGTTGAGGTGTGTACGTAGCCAAGAACTCGTGTGAAATCCCTTCTTCATCAAGAAAGGTGTCCACATTTGCGTTCTTGAACTCCGTTCCGTTGTCGCTCCGAACCATCTTGATCTTTACGTCAAACTGATTTTGGGCCTTCCTAGCAAAGTTTTTGAAGATCTTTTGGACCCGCGATTTGTCATCAAGAAAGAACACCCACGTAAATCTTGAAAAATCATCAACTATGACTAGACCAAATGAGTTACCACCGAGACTCTTGTAGGCATTTGGACCGAAGAGATCCATGTGAAGTAGCTCGAGTGGTCTTCTTGTGGTCATAATGTTCTTTGCACGGTGACTTCCTCCAACTTGTTTTCCTGCTTGACAAGCACTACAAAGTCTATCATTGTCAAATATGACATCTTTTATTCCGAGGATATGATCACCTTTAATAAGCTTATCAAGATTCCGCATACCAACATGACCTAGTCTTCTATGCCACAACCAGCCTTTAGAAGATTTAGCAATTAAGCAAGTTTTAAGTTGAGCCTTTTTAGTGAAATCAACAATGTAAAGATCTCCTCTACATATACCGGTGAAGACCATTTTATGATTGTCTCTACGAAACACTTGGCAATCTACTTCAGTGAATAGGACATTGACCAAAATCCGCAAGTCTAGAAACTGAAAGTAAATTGTATCCAAGGGATTCAACGAGCATGACATTTTGTATGGAGCTATCATATGAGATGGCCACCTTACCAAGGCCAACCACCTTACCCTTTGAATTATCACCAAAAGTGACATATTTTCGAGGGCCGTCGTTTTCAGCAAGCTCATTGAACATATCTTCATCTCCGGTCATATGATCAGTACATCCACTATCAAGGACCCATTCCTTTCCTCCATCCATGTAGCCGCGAAGATTTGCCATAAGACCAAAATGCCTCATTGCATCATCAAGATCATAGTCACTATCATCATCTTCATCATAGTATCCATGTTCAACATCATCTTGTGATTGATCAATTCCTAGAGAGGGTAATTCATTAGATAAATGATCATCACAATGGTTACCTTTATGAATTCTAATAGCTTCGGATACGATATTGCTAATGATTCCAACGTTTCCTTTAGCATGCATGAGATTGGTAAGCTCAAATAGACAATCACCAAAGTTAGGATCACTAGAGTTCATCTTACTCAAAGCAATAGACTTATGGAGAATTTCGTCTAATTTTTTTAAGGAATAACTTGGAAATCGTTCCTCAAGAAATTTCCATATAGTATAGGCACAATCAAGAGTAGGCAAACTAGCAATCAAATTTTTGGGCAATCCTCTTATGATAAGATTGATGGTTCTAAGATTGCGAATCATGTCAAGATCTTCATCTAGGGTAGGGTGCAAAGGATCGACATGAGGTGCACAAGGGCAAGTAATGTACTTGTTCAAAAGATATTTATTGAAAATCTCAAGCATTTCATTTTTCCACTCATGAAAATATTCTCCATCAAGAATAGGCACTCTATGTCTAAGACTTCCCAAAGTAGACACATCCATCTTCCTCCAAAGGTTTTTAAACCAAGGCAATGGAGACCAAAGCTCTGATACCAATTGAAAGGATCGAGAAGAGGTGTCTAGAGGGGGGTGATTAGACACTAAGTGCCAAAAGTTGCAGTTTTTTAATATTCTTAAATTTAGGTGGAGTTTAAGCACAAGTTTAACAAACACAATACATATCAAGCAAGCATGCAATGAGTATATGAGCAGCGGAAAGTAAAGCATGCAACTTGCAAGAATGTAAAGGGAAGGGTTTGGAGTATTCAAACGCAATTGGAGACATAGATGTTTTTGGCGTGGTTTCGATAGGTGGTGCTATCGTATATCCACGTTGATGGAGACTTCAACCCACGGAGGGTAACGGTTGCGCAATTCCATGGAGGGCTCCACCCACGAAGGGTCCAGAAAGAAGCAACCTTGTCCATTCCATCATGGTCGTCGCCCACGAAGGACTTGCCTCACTAGCGGTAGATCTTCATGAAGTAGGCGATCTCCTTGCCCTTACAAACTCCTTGGTTCAACTCCACAATCTTGTAGGAGGCTCCCAAGTGACACCTAGCCAATCTAGGAGACACCACTCTCCAAGAAGTAACAAATGGTGTGTTGGTGATGAACTCCTTGCTCTTGTGCTTCAAATGATAGTCTCCCCAACACTCAACTCTCTCTCACAGGATTTGAATTTGGTAGAAAGAAGATTTGAGTGGAAAGCAACTTGGGAAGGCTAGAGATCAAGATTCACATGGTAGGAATGGAATATCTTGATCTCAACACATGAGTAGGTAGTTCTCTCTCAGAAAATGTGTATTGGAAGTGTAGGTATGTTCTGATGGCTCTCTCTTCGAATGAAGAGTGGGTGGAGGGGTATATATAGCCTCCACACAAAATCTAACCATTACACACAATCTGCCAAACTCGGTGGGAACGAATCGTTAAACTCGGTCGGACCGATTCAGCAAACCTAGTGACCGTTAGGATTTTCGGTGGGACTGAGATGCAACTCGGTAGGACCGATATGGTTAGGGTTAGGTCATAACGTAATCTCGGTGTGACCGATTACACAAACTCGATGGGACCGATTTTGGTAATAAGCTAACCAGAGAGTTGGTCAGGCAAACTCGGTGAGACCGATTACACAAACTCGGTGGGACCGATTTTGGTAATAAGCTAACCAGAGGATTTGCATTGCAATCTCGGTAGTACCGATTGCTCAAACTCGGTGAGACCGATTTTGGTAATGGACATACACAGAGAGATTACAATCCCATCTCGGTGAGACCGAGATCCCTATCGGTGAAACCGATATGCTAGGGTTTGTGGCAGTGGCTATGACATGTGAAACTCGGTGGCGCCGGATAGAAAGAATCGGTGGGGCCGAGTTTGACTTTTGGTTTAGGTCATATGTGGATGTGGGAAGGTAGTTGAGGATTTTGGAGCATATCACTAAGCACATGAAGCAAGAGGCTCATTAAGCAACACCTCATCCCTCCTTGATAGTATTGGCTTTTCCTATAGACTCAATGTGATCTTGGATCACTAAAATAGAAAATGTAGAGTCTTGATCTTGAAGCTTGAGCCAATCCTTTGTCCTTAGCATCTTGAAGGGGTTCCACATCCTCTAGTCCATGCCACTCTATTGTTGAACTTATCTGAAACATGCTAGGTAAAAGTGTTAGTCCAACAAGAGATATGTTGACATTAATTACCAAAACCACCCAGGGAGCACTTGTGCTTTCAATCTCCCCCTTTTTGGTAATTGATGACAACATACATCAAAGCTTTAGATAAAGATATAGAGAATAGCAAGTAAAGCTTTGGAAGGACATGTAACATGCATAGGCTCCCCCTACATGTATGCAAACATGTGAAAATGGAATATAGGAGCATGTGAGTGCATAAGCATGATAGAGTACGCAATGTGTTACATGTATCTTGGCTATATGCATCAGAGCAAATGATGTGAATATGAGAAATGTACCTTCATGCTCATGAGTCCTTCTTGCAAATAGTATTTACATCAGCAAGAACTTCTCATTCACATGACTGTGATGCATATACTTACCTTGTGGTCTTGAGTTGGCTTAGGATGGGATGAACCTGCGCAAACAAGGTTAAATAACACAGATACACCTACTGACCAGAGCAAACAAGAGAAACCACAAGAGAACCAAGACTGGGATGACATGTAGAGTGAGTACTAAGTACCACATTGGTTATAGACATGTCCCCAAAGGTAAAGATATGCAATAAAATCAGAGATTTCCTTCCCTTAGATGTCTTGCTCCCCCTGAATCTGCTCATGAGATATTGGGAGAAGATAGGGAACAGAAAATCAGAGCAACAGAAAAGAAACAACAGAGCTTGAGCTAAAGCAAGCAAGCAAACATGTCTTTCCCCTCTTAAAGACATGTGACATCTCTCCTCTTGAACACTAAGCATCTGGGGTCATTGATATTACTTTCTCCCCCTGAGTATTCTCTCTTTCTCCCCCCTATAGGAAAGATTAAGCTTTGATGTGATCTCTCTCTCCCCCTTTGACATCAATTTCCAAGAAGGGCTCTTCTGGTCATGTGATACAAATGGGTTGGTCCTTGAGTCACAGAGCAAAGCAGCAAGTCTAATATGATGCTGGTAGAGGACAAGAATCATTAAGGGGAGCTGGAGCAAGCAAAAATCAGGAATAAGTGGCAAGTTGGTTTTCCTGTGATGGAATCGGTGACTCCGAGTTGTGTGCTTCGGTTGCATTGAAGGATTTCGGCTGGACCGAAGAGAACAAACCGGTGTGACCGAGTTCATCAGAGTGAAACCACTTGTCACCTCAGCTCACTAGACAAGTAGGATCTCACAAGGATTTGCAAGGAATTAACTGAAAGATTTGCAATGAATTGGATGCAGAAGATGCAGGACAAAAAGGAAAGAAAAGAAACTAAAAGTTCTAGATGAAGTGTTTTTTTGAAAGGGGAAACAAATATGCAAATGACAAATGCAATAACACAGAAAAGAACTCAAGAGAACTTCATCTAGAGTTGGGCGGCGACAAAGTCACCTATGTTAGAGTATATTGATTTATGAGTCAAGTGAGAGCACTTGATCATAGGTCATACTCATCGTTTAAGCTCAAAATGGGGTTACCATTTTTCGTTTAAGCATCTTGATGTATTCACATCTTGTCGAGTTGCTTTGACTCATGACTTGGAGTAAAGCTTCTCTAAGATGGAATAACATACCTTGGGTGGTGGCGTTGATCTTGCACATGTAGTCGAACTTGTGTGGGTTGCTCAAGGTTGATGTAGTTCATCAAGTGTTGGGAGCACCACTTGGAGTTTGAGTTCATCTACCTACATGGATCATTCTTGCAAGGAAGAGCACTTGTTTATCCAAAATGACAATCATGAGACTCGAGATAGAATTTGCCAAAGGATATGTTTGAACGATTTCGTGCTTCCTTGTCTTCAACCACCATTGTGTAGAGACTTGATGATGTAGAAATTGCTCAAGATGTGAGTGAGTTGCAATCTCATAGATTTAGATTCATCCAAGTACCTACACGGGTTAGATAACATGCAAGGTACAAATATATCCAAGACATATGAATAGCATCCTAAGAGAAATATCGAGGATTAGTCATAGGCTCATGCCCTGCATGTATCAAATGGAGTTCCTACTCCAAGTTTGAAGCATCAATGATGTTCAACTCACCTCTCAACCTGCAAAACACTTTCTCATCAAGTGGTTTAGTGAATATATCCGCCAATTATTTATCGGTGCGAACATGCTTAAGGTTAATGTCCCCTTTGGCAACATGATCTCGAATGAAATGATGATGAACTTCAATATGCTTAGTTCGAGAATGTTGCACGGGGTTGTGAGGAATCTTAATAGCACTTTCATTGTCACAAAGCAGTGGAACATGTTTCACATATATCCCATAATCTTTAAGAGTTTGGATCATCCAAAGTAATTGAGCACAACATGAACCAGCGGCAATGTATTTTGCTTCGGCAGTGGATAAGGATACCGAGTTTTGTTTCTTGGAAGACCAAGACACAAGAGATCTACCAAGGAATTGACAAGTACCCTAAGTGGACTTTCTATCAACCTTGTCTCCGGCATAGTCCGAATCGGAGTAGCCAACAAGATCGAAAGAGGACCTCTTAGGATACCAAATGCCAAAATTTGGTGTATGGATTAAGTATCTCACTATCCTTTTCACAGCCTTAAAATGACATTCTTCAGGAGCAGCTTGATATCGTGCACACATGCACACACTTAGCATAATATCGGGACGTGAGGCACATAGATATAACAATGAACCAATCATAGAGTGATAAACCTTTTCATCAACCGGTTCACCATCTTTGGTCAAATCAAGATGTCCACTAGTAGGCCTGGGTGTAGTCATACCTTTGCATTCTTGCATATTGAACTTATTGAATAAGTCCTTGGTGTACTTCGTTTGAGAGACAAAAGTACCTTCCTTAGTTTGCTTGATTTGCAAACCGAGAAAGAATTTGAGTTCACTCATCATAGACATCTCAAACTTCTCCGACATTAGCTTTCCAAACTTCTCACTAAAATGAGGGTTAGTTGAACCAAATATGATATCATCAACATAAATTTGGCACACAAGTAGTTCTCCGTTAACCATTTTAGTAAAAAGAGTAGAATCAGTTTTACCAATTTCAAAGCCTTTTTCAATAAGGAACTTGGTCAAGCATTTATATCATGCTCTAGGAGCTTGTTTAAGACCATAAAGAGCTTTGTGAAGTTTGTAAACATGATTAGGTTTCTTAGGATTGACAAAGCCGGGAGGTTGCTTAACATAAACTTCTTCCTCAATTTTGCCATTTAGAAAAGCACTTTTAATGTCCATTTGGTACAAGGTGATATCATGGTGATTAGCATAAGCAAGTAAGATGCGAATGGACTCAAGTGTAGCAACGGGAGGATAAGTCTCACCATAGTCCATACCTTCAACTTGTGTGTAGCCTTGGGCGACGAGACGTGCTTTGTTGCAAACCACTTGTCCATCTTCATCTTGCTTGTTGCGAAACACCCATTTGGTACCAATGATGTTGTGGTTGATGTCGGGCTTCTCGACCAATGTCCACACTTGATTTCTCTCAAAGTTGTTAGCTCTTCATGCATAGCGTTTATCCAATCCGGATCCTTCAATGCTTCTTCAACCTTCATAGGTTCAATGCTAGAGATGAATGAGTAATGTTCACAAAAGTTAGCTAAACGAGTTTTAGAGCGAGTGATTCTCCCGGTTTGGATATCATTGTAGATTTGCTCGACAGGATGATCTTTGGCAATTCTTGCTCGAACTCGTGAAAGCTTTTGCTTGGGTCAGGGTGGAACATCCTCTGCATCTTGTTCTTCTTCTTCTTCTTCTTCTTCTTCTTGGCCTTCTTCATTGTTGACGTTGTTGTTCTCTCGTCGTGGTGGAGAAGGAGGTTGTTGATGTTCATCTTGGTGTACTTCCTCGTTCTCTTCATCTTGGCGTGTCCCACTTGTGGATGATTCCGTATCAACTCTTAGTTCACCTTGTCGTGAGGTAGAAGCTTCCACTTGGACGGACGAGGTACTCTCCTTCATTTCCGTTGGACGAATCTTGCCGATGGTCAAGTCTTGAATTGCTTCCGAAGGGTCTTTGTCTCCTACATCAATTGGCAATTTCTCTACTTGCGAGCCGTTAGATTCATCAAACTTCACATCTACCGTCTCTTCAACTTTTCGGGTGAAATTGTTGTAGACACGGTAAGTGTGAGAGTTTGAGCCATAACCAAGTAGGAAACATTCATGAGACTTAGGAGCAAATTTAGAATGACGATGCTTATCAAGAATGTAGCACTTTGAGCCGAATACTCAAAAGTATCCAACTTGGGGTTTGTTACTGGTGAGGAGCTCGTATGCCGTCTTGCCGAGTAGCTTGTGAATATACAAGCGATTTGTTGCATAACAAGCTGTCTCAACCGCTTCCGCCCAAAAGTGCTTTGGCGTCTTGTACTCATCAAGCATCGTTCTTGCCATCTCGATAAGAGTCCGGTTCTTCCTCTCAACAACTCCATTTTGTTGAGGTGTGTACGTAGCCGAGAACTCGTGTGAAATCCCTTCTTCATCAAGAAAGGTGTCTACATTTGCGTTCTTGAACTCCGTTCCGTTGTCGCTCCGAACCTTCTTGATCTTTACGTCAAACTGATTTTGGGCCTTCCTAGCAAAGTTTTTGAAGATCTTTTGGACCTGTGATTTGTCATCAAGAAAGAACACCCACGTAAATCTTGAAAAATCATCAACTATGACTAGACCAAATGAGTTACCACCGAGACTCTTGTAGGCATTTGGACCGAAGAGATCCATGTGAAGTAGCTCGAGTGGTCTTCTTGTGGTCATAATGTTCTTTGCACGGTGACTTCCTCCAACTTGTTTTCCTGCTTGACAAGCACTACAAAGTCTATCATTGTCAAATATGACATCTTTTATTCCGAGGATATGATCACCTTTAATAAGCTTATCAAGATTTCGCATACCAACATGACCTAGTCTTCTATGCCACAACCAGCCTTTAGAAGATTTAGCAATTAAGCAAGTTTTAAGTTGAGCCTTTTTAGTGAAATCAACAATGTAAAGATCTCCTCTACATATACCGGTGAAGACCATTTTATGATTGTCTCTACGAAACACTTGGCAATCTACTTCAGTGAATAGGACATTGAAACCAAAATCCGCAAGTCTAGAAACTGAAAGTAAATTGTATCCAAGGGATTCAACGAGCATGACATTTTGTATGGAGCTATCATGTGACATGGCCACCTTACCAAGGCCAACCACCTTACCCTTTGAATTATCACCAAAAGTGACATATTTTCGAGGGTTGTCGTTTTCAGCAAGCTCATTGAACATATCTTCATCTCCGGTCATATGATCAGTACATCCACTATCAAGGACCCATTCCTTTCCTCCATCCATGTAGCCGCGAAGATTTGCCATACGACCAAAATGCCTCATTGCATCATCAAGATCATAGTCACTATCATCATCTTCATCATAGTATCCATGTTCAACATCATCTTGTGATTGATCAATTCCTAGAGAGGGTAATTCATTAGATAAATGATCATCACAATGGTTACCTTTATGAATTCTAATAACGATATTGCTAATGATTCCAACGTTTCCTTTAGCATGCATGAGATTGGTAAGCTCAAATAGACAATCACCAAAGTTAGGATCACTAGAGTTCATCTTACTCAAAGCAATAGACTTATGGAGAATTTCGTCTAATTTTTTTAAGGAATAACTTGGAAATCATTCCTCAAGAAATTTCCATATAGTATAGGCACAATCAAGAGTAGGCAAACTAGCAATCAAATTTTTGGGCAATCCTCTTATGATAAGATTGATGGTTCTAAGATTGCGAATCATGTCAAGATCTTCATCTAGGGTAGGGTGCAAAGGATCGACATGAGGTGCACAAGGGCAAGTAATGTACTTGTTCAAAAGATATTTATTGAAAATCTCAAGCATTTCATTTTTCCACTCATGAAAATATTCTCCATCAAGAATAGGCACTCTATGTCTAAGACTTCCCAAAGTAGACACATCCATCTTCCTCCAAAGGTTTTTAAACCAAGGCAATGGAGACCAAAGCTCTGATACCAATTGAAAGGATCGAGAAGAGGTGTCTAGAGGGGGGTGATTAGACACTAAGTGCCAAAAGTTGCAGTTTTTTAATATTCTTAAATTTAGGTGGAGTTTAAGCACAAGTTTAACAAACACAATACATATCAAGCAAGCATGCAATGAGTATATGAGCAGCGGAAAGTAAAGCATGCAACTTGCAAGAATGTAAAGGGAAGGGTTTGGAGTATTCAAACGCAATTGGAGACACAGATGTTTTTGGCGTGGTTCTGATAGGTGGTGTTATCGTACATCCACGTTGATGGAGACTTCAACCCACGGAGGGTAACGGTTGCACGATTCCACGGAGGGCTCCACCCACGAAGGGTCCACGAAGAAGCAACCTTGTCTATTCCATCATGGCCGTCGCCCACGAAGGACTTGCCTCACTAGCGGTAGATCTTCACGAAGTAGGCGATCTCCTTGCCCTTACAAACTCCTTGGTTCAACTCCACAATCTTGTAGGAGGCTCCCAAGTGACACCTAGCCAATCTAGGAGACACCACTCTCCAAGAAGTAACAAATGGTGTGTTGGTGATGAACTCCTTGCTCTTGTGCTTCAAATGATAGTCTCCCCAACACTCAACTCTCTCTCACAGGATTTGAATTTGGTAGAAAGAAGATTTGAGTGGAAAGCAACTTGCGAAGGCTAGAGATCAAGATTCATATGGTAGGAATGGAATATCTTGAGCTCAACACATGAGTAGGTAGTTCTCTCTCAGAAAATGTGTATTGGAAGTGTAGGTATGTTCTGATGGCTCTCTCTTCGAATGAAGAGTGGGTGGAGGGGTATATATAGCCTCCACACAAAATCTAACCGTTACACACAATCTGCCAAACTCGGTGGGAACGAATCGTTAAACTCGGTCGAACCGATTCAGCAAACCTAGTGACTATTAGGATTTTCGGTGGGACTGAGATGCAACTCGGTAGGACCGATATGGTTAGGGTTAGGGCATAACGTAATCTCGGTGTGACCGATTACACAAACTCGATGGGACCGATTTTGGTAATAAGCTAACCAGAGAGTTGGTCAGGCAAACTCGGTGAGACCGATTACACAAACTCGGTGGGACCGATTTTGGTAATAAGCTAACCAGAGGAGTTGCATTGTAATCTGGTAGTA
The DNA here is from genome assembly GCA_032464435.1 of Aegilops umbellulata. Taxonomy (NCBI): domain Eukaryota; kingdom Viridiplantae; phylum Streptophyta; class Magnoliopsida; order Poales; family Poaceae; genus Aegilops; species Aegilops umbellulata. The sequence continues at coordinate 345,833,314 of CP136058.1, read as the reverse complement.
CCGATTGCTCAAACTCGGTGAGACCGATTTTGGTAATGGACATACACAGAGAGATTACAATCCCATCTCGGTGAGACCGAGGTCCCTATCGGTGAAACCGATATGCTAGGGTTTGTGGCAGTGGCTATGACATGTGAAACTCGGTGGCGCCGGATAAAAAGAATCGGTGGGGCCGAGTTTGACTTTTGGTTTAGGTCATATGTGGATGTGGGAAGGTAGTTGAGGATTTTGGAGCATATCACTAAGCACATGAAGCAAGAGGCTCATTAAGCAACACCTCATCCCTCCTTGATAGTATTGGCTTTTCCTATAGACTCAATGTGATCTTGGATCACTAAAATAGAAAATGTAGAGTCTTGATCTTGAAGCTTGAGTCAATCCTTTGTCCTTAGCATCTTGAAGGGGTTCCACATCCTCTAGTACATGCCACTCCATTGTTGAACTTATCTGAAACATGCTAGGTAAAAGTGTTAGTCCAACAAGAGATATGTTGACATTAATTACCAAAACCACCCAGGGAGCACTTGTGCTTTCAACAAGGAGTTATCATAGGCCAAGTATTAAACTTACCAAGTGCCTCGCGGGCGAATTTCTTGATTTCGGCCATTCTGCAACTCGGCAAACTTGGCTTTCGCTAGCTCTAGCTCCTTGATACGTCTCCAACGTATCTATAATTTATGAAGTATTCATGTTGTTTTATTATCATTCTTGGATGTTTTACAATCATTTTATAGCAACTTTATATCATTTTTTGGGACTAACCTATTGACCCAGTGCCTAGTGCCAGTTGTTGTTTTTTTGCTTGTTTTTTACATCGCAGGAAATCAATATCAAACGGAGTCCAAACACCGCGAAACTTTTTGTGGATTTTTATGGACTAGAAGACCACCCAGGGGGGCACAACCCACCAGGGCGCGCCTGGGCCCAGGTGGGTTGTGCCCACCTCAATGGCCTCCCACACCCCTTCTTTACCCTATAAATTCACAAATATTCCAAAAACCCTCATGGTTAACCTAGATCAGAAGTTCCGCTGCCGCAAGGCTCTGTAGCCACCGAAAACCAATCTAGACCCTTTCCGGCACCCTGCCGGAGGGGGGAATCATCTCCAGTGGCCATCTTCATCATCCCGGCGGCCACCACGATGAGGAGGGAGTAGTCACCCTCAGGGCTGAGGGGTTGCACCAGTAGCTATGTGTTTAATCTCTCTCTCTCTCTCTCTCTCTCTCTCTCGTGTTCTTGAGATGTCACGATCTTGATGTATCGCGGGCTCTGTCAATATAGTCGGATCATATGGTATTTTCCCCTCTCTATCTTGTTGTGATGAATTGAGTTTTTTCCTTTGAGATTTCGTTGTTATTGGATTGAATACTTTTATGGATTTGAGAACACTTGATATATGTCTTGCAATTGAATACTCGTGGTGACAATGGGGTATTGTATTGATTCACTTGATATATGTTTTGGCTCTCAAATGGCGGATTCCCGAGGTGACATTGGGGTAATCTATGCATAGGGGTTGATGCATGTTCTTGTCTTTGTTTATCCGGTAGAAATCTTTGGGCACTCTTTGAAGTTCTTTGTGTTGGATCAAGTATTATGAATATGAATTTGCTTTGGTGTTATTTTAGTACGAACTCTAGGATAGATTGAACAGAAAGAATAGCTTTGTGTTATTTTAGTACGAACTCTTGAATAGATCAAACGAAAAGAATAACTTTGAGGTGGTTTCGTACCCTACAAATAATTTATTCTTATGTTCACCGCTAGATAGGAACTTTGGAGTGATTCTTCGTTGCACGTTGAGGGACGGTTATATGATCCAATTATATTAGCACTATTGAGAGATTGCACTAGCGAAAGTACGGACCCTAGGCTTCATTTTCAAGCATTACAATACCGTTTTTGTGTCTGTTTACTATTTGCTACCTTGCTATTTTTTTATTCAGATTATAAAAAATATTTCTACCATCCAGATTACACTTTTATCACCATCTCTTTGCCGAACTAGTGCACCTATACAATTTGCCATTGTATTGGGTGTGTTGGGGACACAAGAGATTTCTTGTATTTGGTTGCAGGGTCGTTTGAGAGAGACCATCTTCATCCTACACCTCTCACGGATTGATAAACCTTAGGTCATCCACTTGAGGAAAAATTCCTACTGTCCTACAAAACTCTTCGCTTGGAGGCCCAACACGTGTCTACAAGAATAAAGTTGTGTAGTAGACATCACTCCTCTAAGAGATCTTTGTTCTCTTGTCGAGAAGTCTATGTCAAACGTATCCTTAATTCGGCCACCCGTGCCCAAATTAAGACTCGGGGGGCTACTAGGTGATACATCTTCAATGTATCTATAATTTTTTATTGTTCCATGCTATTATATTATCTATTTTGGATGTTTTATATGCATTAATATGCTATTTATATTATTTTTGGGACTAACCTATTAACCTAGAGCCCAGTGTCAGTTTCTGTTTTTTCCTTGTTTTTGAGATTCACAGAAAAGGAATACCAAATGGAGTCCAAATAGAATGAAACCTTCATGATGATTTTTCTTGGACCAGAAGACCCCTGTTGGACATGGACTCCAAGTCAGAAGAGCTTGGAGTAGACGACAAGCCACAGGGGCACGCCCCCCTGCCTTGTGGCCTACTCCAACACCCCCTCACCTAATTCTTCGTCCTATATATTCAAATATATTCCCAAACCACCAGAGGAGTCCATGAAAACACTTTTCCACCGCCGCAACCTTCTGTACCCATGAGATCCCATCTAGGGATCTTTTCCGGCACCCTGCCGGAGGGGAATTCGATCACGGAGGGCTTCTACATTAACTCTATCGCCCTTCCGATGAAGCGTGAGTAGTTTACCTCAGACCTACGGGTCCATAGCTAGTAGCTACTCCCTCTGTTCCAAAATAGATGACCCAACTTTGTACTAACTTTACAAAGTTAGTACAAAGTTGGGTCATCTATTTTGGAATGGAGGGAGTAGATGGCTTCTTCTCTCTCTTTGATTCTCAATACCACGTTCTCCTCGATGATCTTGGAGATCTATCCGATGTAATATTCTTTTGCGGTGTGTTTGCCGGGATCCGATGAATTGTGGATTTATGATCAGCTTATCTATGAATATTATTTGAATCTTCTCTGAATTCTTTTATGCATGATTTGATATCTTTATAATTCTCTTCGAACTATCAGTTTAGTTTGGACAACTAGATTGGTTTTTCTTGCAATGGGAGAAGTGCTTAGCTTTGGGTTCAATCTTGCGGTGTCCTTTCCCAGTGACAGTAGGGGCATCAAGGCACGTATTGTATTGTTCTCATCGAGGATAAAATGATGGGGTTTTCATCATATTGCTTGAGTTAATTCTTCTACATCATGTCATCTTACTTAATGCGTTACTATGTTCTTTATGAACTTAATACTCTAGATGCAGGCAGGAGTCGATCGAGTGTGGACTAATAGTAGTAGATGCAGAATCGTTTCAGTCTACTTGACACGGACGTGATGCCGATATTCATGATCATTGCCTTAGATATCGTCATAACTTTGCGCTTTTCTATCAGTTGCTCGGTAGTAATTTGTTCACCCACCATATTATTTTCTATCATGAGAGAAGCCTCTAGTGAAACCTATGGCCCCTGAGTCTGTTTTCCATGATATAAGTTTCCGATCTACAATATTAGTTTCCAATCTACTATTTTTGCAATCTTTTACTTTCCGATCAATAAACCAAAAAATACCAAAAAAAATTACTTCACCTTTTGTTTATCTCTATCAGATCTCACTTTTGCAAGTGAACGTGAAGGGATTGACAACCCCTTTATCGCGTTGGGTGCAAGTTGTTTGATTGTTTGTGCAGGTATTAGGTGATTTTGTGTGTTGTCTCCTACTGGATTGATACCTTGGTTCTCAAACTGAGGGAAATATTTATCTCTACTTTGCTTCATCACCCTTTCCTCTTCAAGGGAAAAGCCAACGCAAGCTCAAGAAGTAGCAGGAAGAATTTCTGGCGCCATTGCCCGGGAGATCTATGCAAAGTCAAGACATACCAAGTACCCATTATAAACTCTCATCTCCTGCATTACATAATTCACCATTTGCCTCTCATTTTTCTCTCCCCCACTTCTAAAATGATTTTCGAAAAGATTTGCCTTTTCTTCGCCCCTCTTTTGTTTGTCTTCTTCGTTTGCTTTCGATTTGCTCGTTTGCTAGATTTGTTTGTTGCCTTCATGTCTAAATCTGGGGAGGTTTGTTGGGGAACGTAGCATGCAATTTCAAAAAAGTTCCTACGATCACGCAAGATCTATCTAGGAGATGCATAGCAACGAGAGGGGGGAGTTTGTCCACGTACCCTCGTAGACCGAAAGCGGAATCGTTAGTTTAACGCGGTTGATGTAGTCAAACGTCTTCTCAATTCAACCGATCAAGTACCGAACGCACGACACCTTCGAGTTTAGCACACGTTCAGCTTGATGACGTCCCTCGAACTCTTGATCCAGCAAAGTGTCGAGGGAGAGTTTCGTCAGCGCAACGGCGTGGTGACGGTGATGATGAAGTGATCCGCGCAGGGCTTCACCTAAGCACTACGACAATATGACCAGAGGAGTAAACGGTGGAGGGGGGCACCGCACATGGCTAAGAACAATTGATGTGTCTTGGAAGTGCCCCCTTCCCCCGTATATAGAGGAGGGAGAGCGGAGGAGGCCGGCCTAGAGGGCATGCCAAGTGGGGGGAATCCCACTTGGACTCCTAGTCCTATTCGCCCCCTTCCTTTTATCGGAGGGGGAAAGGGGGGAAGGAGAGGGAGACGGAAAGGGGGGCCGCGCCCCCTCCCCTTGTCACATTCGGACAGTGGAACCTAGATGCTCATATTGGTTCCTACATATTCTACGAAGATCTTTATCGGCCAAACCGCAATGACAACATACGTCATTCCCTTTGTCATTGGTATGTTACTTGCCCGAGATTCGATTGTCGGTATCTTCATACCTAGTTCAATCTCGTTACCAGCAAGTCCCTTTACTAGTTCTGCAATGCATCATCCCGTAACTAACTCATTATTCACATTGCTTGCAACGCTTATTCATGATGTGCATTACTGAGAGGGCCCAGAGATACCTCTCCGATACTCGGAGTGACAAATCCTAATCTCGATCTATGCCAACCCAACAAACACCTTTGAAGATACCTATAGAGCATATTTATAATCACCCAGTTACGTTGTGACATTTGATAGCACACAAGGTATTCCTCTGGTATTCGGGAGTTGCATAATCTCATAGTCAAAGGAATATGTATAAGTCATGAAGAAAGCAATATCAATAAAACTTAACGATCATTATGCTAGGCTAACGGATGGGACTTGTCCATCACATCATTCTCCTAATGACGTGATCCCGTTCATCAAAGGACAACACATGTCTATGGTTAGGAAACTCAACCATCTTTGATTAACGAGCTAGTCTAGTAGAGAAATACTAGGGACACATTGTTTATTCTATATATTCACACATGTATCAAGTTTCCGGTTAATTCAATTATAGCATGAATAATAAACATTTATCATGATATAAGTAAATATAAATAACAACATTATTATTGCCTCTAGGGCATATTTCCTTCAGTCTCCACTTGCACTAGAGTCAATAATCTAGATTACATTGTAATGATTCTACCACCCATGGAGTCTTAGTGTTGATCATGTTTTGCTCGTGTAAGAGGCTTAGTCAACGGGTCTGTAACATTCAGATGCGCATGTATTTTGCAAATCTCTATGTCTGCCTCCTTGACTTGATTGTTGGGGAACGTGGTAATTTCAAAAAGTTCACCAACACGCACGCAAGATCATGGTGATGCATAGCAACGAGAGGGGAGAGTGTGTCCACGTACTCTCGTAGACCGAAAGTGGAAGCGTTAGCACAACACGATTGATGTAGTCGTACGTCTTAACGATCTGACCGATCCAAGTACCAAACGTACGGCACCTCCGAGTTCAGCACATGTTCAGCTCGATGACGTCCCACGAACTCCGATCCAGCCGAGCTTCGAGGGAGAATTCCATTAGCACGACGGCGTGATGACGGTGATGATGGTGCTACCGACGCAGGGCTTCGCCTAAGCACCACTACGATATGACCGAGGTGGATTATGGTGGGGGGGCACCGCACACGGCTAAGAGATCAATGATCAATTGTTGTGTCTAGAGGTGCCGCCCCCTCCCTCTTTTCCTAGTTGGAGTAGGAGGGGGAAAGGAAGGGAAGGAGAGAGAGGAAGGAAAGGGGGGGGGGCGCCCCCCCTCCTTGTCCTATTCGGACTAGAGGGGGAGGGGGCGCGCGGCCAGCCCAGCCGCCCCTCCTCTTCTCCACTAAGGCCCATCTTGGCCCATTAAACTCCCGGGGGGGGGGGGGGTCCGGTAACCCCCCGGTACTCTGGTATATGTCCGAAACTCCCGAAACTATTCCGGTGTCCGAACATAGTCGTCCAATATATCGATCTTTACATCTCGACCATTTCGAGACTCTTCGTCATGTCTGTGATCATATCTGAGACTCCGAACTACCTTCGGTACATCAAAACACAAAAACTCATAATACCGATCGTCACTGAACTTTAAGCGTGCGGACCCTACGGGTTCGAGAACTATGTAGACATGACCGAGACACGTCTCTGGTCAATAACCAATAGCGTAACCTGGATGCTCATTTGGTTCCCACATATTCTACGAAGATCTTTATCGGTCAAACCGCATAACAACATACGTTGTTCCCTTTGTCATCGGTATGTTACTTGCCCGAGATTCGATAATCGGTATCTCAATACCTAGTTCAATATCGTTACCAGCAAGTCTCTTTACTCGTTATGTAACACATCATCCCGCAACTAACTCATCAGTTACAATGCTTGCAAGGCTTATAGTGATGTGCATTACCGAGTGGGCCAAGAGATACCTCTCCGACAATCGGAGTGACAAATCCTAATCTCGAAATATGCCAACCCAACAAGTACCTTCGGAGACACCTGTAGAGCACCTTTATAATCACCCAGTTACGTTGTGATGTTTGGTAGCACACAAAGTGTTCTTCCAGTAAACGGGAGTTGCATAATCTCATAGTTATAGGAACATGTATAAGTCATGAAGAAAGCAATAGCAGAATACTAAACGATCAAGTGCTAAGCTAACGGAATGGGTCAAGTCAATCACATCATTCTCCTAATGATGTGATCTCATTAATCAAATGACAAATCATGTCTATGGCTAGGAAACATAACCATCTTTGATCAACGAGCTAGTCAAGTAGAGGCATACTAGTGACACTCTGTTTGTCTATGTATTCACACATGTATCATGTTTTCGGTTAATACAATTCTAGCATGAATAAACATTTATCATGATATAAGGAAATAAATATTAACTTTATTATTGCCTCTAGGGCATATTTCCTTCAGTCTCCCACTTACACTAGAGTCAATAATCTAGATTACACAGTAATGATTCTAACACCCATGGAGCCTTGGTGCTGATCATTTTTGCTCGTGGAAGAGGCTTAGTCAACGGGTCTGCAACATTCAGATCCGTATGTATCTTGCAAATCTCTATGTCTCCCACCTGGCCTTGATCCCGGATGGAGTTGAAGCGTCTCTTGATGTGGTTGGTTCTCTTGTGAAATCTGGATTCCTTTGCCAAGGCAATTGCACCAGTATTGTCACAAAAGATTTTCATTTGACCCGATGCACTAGGTATGACACCTAGATCGGATATGAACTCCTTCATCCAGACTCCTTCATTTGCTGCTTCCGAAGCAGCTATGTACTCCACTTCACATGTAGATCCTGCCACGACGCTTTGTTTAGAACTGCTCCAACTGACAGCTCCACCATTCAATATAAATACATATCTGGTTTGTGATTTAGAATCGTCTGGATTAGGGTCAAAGCTTGCATCAACGTAACCATTTACGATGAGCTCTTTGTCACCTCCATAAACGAGAAACATATTGCTACCTCTTGAGCACTGCGTTGGATTTCCTTGAAGAGGAAAGGGTGATGCAGCAGAGTAGAGTAAGTATTTCCCTCAATTTTTGAGAACCAAGGTATCAATCCAGTAGGAGCCTACGCGCGAGTCCCTCGTACCTACACAAAACAAATAGCTCAACGCAACCAACATGATTAGGGGTTGTTAATCCCTTCACGGTCACTTACGAGAGTGAGATCTGATAGAGATGATAGATAATATTTTTGGTATTTTTGGTATAAAGATGCAAAGTAAAATAAAAGGCAAAGTAAAAAAGCAAAGCAATAATAAAGTGATGGAAGATTGATATGATGAGAATAGACCCAGGGGCCATAGATTTCACTAGTGGCTTCTCTCAAGAGCATAAGTATTCTACGGTGGGTGAACAAATTACTGTTGAGCAATTGACAGAATTGAGCATAGTTATGAGAATATCTAGGTATGATCATGTATATAGGCATCACGTCTGAGACAAGTAGACCGACTCCTGCCTGCATCTACTACTATTACTCCACTCATCGACCGCTATCCAGCATGCATCTAGAGTATTAAGTTAAAAACAGAGTAACGCCTTAAGCAAGATGACATGATGTAGATGGATAGTTTCATGCAATATGATAAAAACCCCATCTTGTTATCCTCGATGGCAACAATACAATACGTGCCTTGCTGCCCCTGTTGTCACTGGGAAAGGACACCGCAAGATTGAACCCAAAGCTAAGCACTTCTCCCGTTGCAAGAAAAACCAATCTAGTAGGCCAAACCAGACTAAAAATTCGAAGAGATTTGCAAAGATAACCAATCATACATAAAAGAATTCAGAGAAGATTCAAATATTGTTCATAGATAGACTTGATCATAAATCCACAATTCATCGGTCTCAACAAACACACTGCAAAAAGAAGATTACATCAAATAGATCTCCACGAGAGAGGGGGAGAACATTGTATTGAGATCCAAAAAGAGAGAAGAAGCCATCTAGCTACTAACTATGGACCCGAAGGTCTGAGGTAAACTACTCACACTTCATCGGAGGGGCTATGATGATATAGAAGCCCTCCGTGGTGGTTGCCCCCTCCAGCGGAGCTCCGGAACAGGCCCCAAGATGGGATCTCGTGGATACAGAAGATTGCGGGGTGGAATTAGGTTTTTGGCTCCGTATCTGGTCGTTTGGGGGTACATAGGTATATATAGGAGGAAGGAGTACGTCGGTGGAGCAAAGGGGGGCCCACGAGGCAGGGGGCGCGCCCTCCACCCTCGTGGCCGCCTCCTTTATTTCCTGACGTGGGGTCCAAGTCCCCTGGATCATATTCGGTGAGAAAATCACATTCCCGAAGGTTTCATTCCGTTTGGACTCCGTTTGATATTCCGTTTCTTTGAAACACTGAAATAGGCAAAAAACAGCAATTCTAGGCTGGGCCTCCGATTAATAGGTTAGTCCCAAAAGTAATATAAAAGTGGAAAATAAAGCCCATTATGGTCCAAAACTGTAGATAATATAGCATGGAGCAATAAAAAATTATAGATACATTGGAGATGTATCAGGCATCCCCAAGCTTAATTCCTGCTCATTCTCGAGTAGGTAAATGATAAAAAAGAATTTTTGATGCGGAGTGCTACTTGGCATAATTTCAATGTAAGTCTTCTTAATTGTGGTATGAATATTCAGATCCGAAAGATTCAAGACAAAAGTTTATATTGACATAAAAATAATAATACTTCAAGCATACTAACAAAGCAATTATGTCTTCTCAAAATAACATGGCCAAAGAAAGTTATCCGTACAAAATCATATAGTCTGGCTATGCTCTATCTTCATCACACAAAGTACTTAAATCATGCACAACCCCGATGACAAGCAAAGCAATTGTTTCATACTTTTGAAATTCTCAAAACTTTTTCAATCTTCACGCAATACATGAGCATGAGCCATGAATATAGCACTATATGTGGAATAGAATGGTGGTTGTGGAGAAGACAAAAAGAGGGGAAGATAGTCTCACATCAACTAGGCGTATCAACGGGCTATGGAGAAGCCCATCAATAGATATCAATGTGAGTGAGTAGGGATTGCCATGCAACGGATGCACTAGAGCTATAAGTATATGAAAGATCAACAAAAGAAACTAAGTGGGTGTGCATCCAACTCGCTTTCTCACGAAGAACTAGGGCATTTTGAGGAAGCCCATCATTGGAATATACAAGCCAAGTTCTATAATGAAAAATTCCCACTAGTATATGAAAGTGACAAAATGAGAGACTCTCTATCATGAAGATCATGGTGCTACTTTGAAGCACAAGTGTGGTAAAAGGATAGTAACATTGTCCCTTCTCTCTTTTTCTCTCATTTTTTCCTTTTTTATTTTTTTATTTGGGCCTTTTCTCTTCTTCTTTTTATGGCCTCTTTTTTTTCGTCCGGAGTCTCATCCCGACTTGTGGGGGGATCATAGTGTCCATCATCCTTTCCTCACTTGGGACAATGCTCTAAAAATGATGATCATCACACTTTTATTTTTCTTACAACTCAACAATTACAACTCGATACTTAGAACAAAATATGACTCTATGTGAATGCCTCCGGCGGTGTACCAGGATATGCAATGAATCAAGAGTGACGTGTATGAAATAATTATGAAAGGTGGCTTTGCCACAAATACTATGTCAACTACATGATCATGCTAGAAATATGACAATGATGGAGCGTGTCATAATAAACGGAACGGTGGAAAGTTGCATGGCAATATATCTCGGAATGGCTATGGAAATGCCATGATAGGTAGGTATGGTGGCTGTTTTGAGGAAGGTATATGGTGGGTGTATGATACCGGCAAAAAGTGTGCATTATTAGAGAGGCTAGCAATGGTGGAAGGAAGAAAAGTGTGCATAATCCATGGAATCAACATTAGTCATGAAGAACTCATATACTTATTGCAAAGTTATCAAAGAAAAGTATTACGCGCATGCTCCTAGGGGGATAGATTGGTAGGAAAAGACCATCGCTCGTCCCCGACCGCCACTCGTAAGGAAGACAATCAATAAATAAATCATGCTCCATGTCGGTGTCAAAACCGGCGGATCTCGGGTAGGGGGTCCCGAACTGTGCGTCAAGGTCGGATGGTAACAGGAGACAAGGGACACTTTATTTTACCCAGGTTCAGGCCCTCTCGATGGAGGTAAAACCCTACTCCTGCTAGATTAATATTGATGATATGGGTAGTACAAGAGTAGATCTACCACGAGATCAAGGAGGCTAAACCCTAGAAGCTAGCCTATGGTATAATTGTGTATGATGATGGTTGTCCTACGGACTACAACCCTCCAGTTTATATAGACACCGGATAGGGTTAGGGTTACACAGAGTTGGTTACAATGGTAGGAGATCTCGAATATCCGCACACCTATCTTGCCTTCCACGCCAAGAAAAGATCCTTCCGGACACGGGACGAAGTCTTCAACTTTATATCTTCATAGTCCTGGAGTCCGGCTGAAGGTATAGTTCGGCTATCCGAACACCCCCTAATCCAGGACTCCCTCAGTAGCCCCTGAACCAGGCTTCAATGACGACGAGTCCGGCGTGCAGATTGTCTTCGGCATTGCAAGGCGGGTTCCTCCTCCAAGTTCTTCAAGAAGATTATAAACACCACAGAATAGTGTCCGGCTCTACAAAATAGATTTCCACATATTGCCATACAGAGAATAATATTAACACAAATCAAATCTGCTGACGTATCCCACAGTGCGTCATAACACTGCGGCCAAGCCTTCCATAAATTGTTTTCATCGTTCCACCTCAGCCCATATAGCGAGGCGGTTTCCTTGGCACGTCTTGTCGAAGTAGAGATCGTGTGCCCCCATCTAACGGGATTCTCATTAATACGGATGCGGGTAACCCAACCGCGCCATTTACCGCGGCGCTTGGGAGGCAAGTGAGTTTTATTAGGTAGGTGAGGACGCCTAACCGTACCTGCTTATATAAAGGGATAAGGATTCACCCTTTTAACCTACGCCTTCTTCCTCCTTCGCCAATCCATCTCTCGCGCACTCAAGCTCCAGCGCCTAAGTCCGCTCTCCTTCCTCAACCTTCTCCAACAATGTCCGGAGCGGGAGGCAAGTGGATGGTCTCCTCCGTTATGGAGGCTCAAGTAAAAAGGCTAAGGAAAGCCGGATACTTATCCAAGGATATCCCGCATCGGCTTCCTGATAAGGGGCAGCTTCTTCCTACCCCAAGGCCCCATGAGAGGGTGGTTTTTCTCCCGCACTTCCTCCGCAGACTGGGCTTTCCACTTCACCCATTTGTCCGGGGGCTCGTGTTCTACTACAACCTAGATTTTCACGATCTGGCCCCGAACTTCGTCCTCAACATCTCGGCGTTTATCATCGTGTGTGAGGCCTTTCTCCGCGTCCGCTCCCACTTCGGCCTCTGGCTCAAGACCTTCAACGTCAAGCCCAAGGTGGTGTCCGGCACCCAGGCGGAGTGCGGAGGTGCTATGGTTGGCAAGATAGCCAACGTCCTCTGGTTCGATGGCTCCCTCGTGGAGTCCCTAAAGGGGTGGCAGGCAGGGTGGTTTTACATCACCGAGCCCCGCGATCCGAAATGGGTCGCGGCCCCTGAGTTCACATCCGGACCCCCCACGCGGCTCATGTCCTGGAAAGAGACAGGCCTGTCGTGGGGCAACGAGGAAGAAGTGACTGGGTGCAAACATGCATCCAGTCCCTGGTGGACAAGCCAATCCGGCTTGCCAACATAGTCCAGGTCATGCTCGTTCGCCTGATCCTCCCGTGCCAAGAACGGGATTTTGCACTGTGGGAATTCGACCCGGCGCAGCACCTGACCTTCAGTAGGCTCTTCGACACGATGTATGAAGACGTCTGGACGGTGCTAAACAAAGGCGCCGAGTCCCCCACATCCGCCTCCGAGGACCGCGGATACAGCTTGCAGCGTATTGCCGGCGAGGTGAGCTATCTGTACCTTTGACAGGTCCATTAAGCTCTTCTTCATATATTATCTCTATGCGGGATCTAAACCCCCTTTTACCTTTGACAGGCTTGGCTGGAGATAGCCGGACCAATCAACTGTCCGGCCCCTCCGCCCAAAGACCCGGCCCCAGCTCTCTTGGTGAAGCTAATGGCTCCGGCACCTTACGTGGTGCCGGAGAGGAAGGCCAAGAAGAAGAAAACCACCGGGACTCGAAAGAGTTCCCGCAACATGGTGGTGTCCGACTCATCATCCAACGAGTCCGCAACGCCCTCCTCTCGCGAAAACGAGGAGGAGGAACAAGGAAGCTCCCCCCCTCCAGCGAGGGGAGCAAAGAAGAAGAAGGCCGCCCCAACAGGGGAGGCCGAGGGGTCAAGGAAAAGGAAGACCCCTCCGCCGAACTACTCCCACGACGCCGAAGAGGGCAGAGAGGAGTGGCCGGACAGGACCAAGCGTCCGGCGAAATCATAAGTATTTATATACCAGAGTAACTCATGATACCCCTTTTCTTTGTGTGTGTGTGTGTGTGGCTTTCCCTGATATCGCACGCATTTTATGCAGCCCGCCCCGGGCCGAACTCGACGACTCGTCGAGCGGCTCCTTGGATTCGTCGGACGTGAACTCTGTTCTGCCCGCGGTCTCCCCCCGCGGGGCGGACGACGCCGAAGTGGCGCCCTGCCAAGCTTCAGGGCAGGAGGAGATGGTCCTGGAGGAGCCACAAGGCAATCCTCCGGACCCCAGGAGTGAAGGGGATGAAACCCTCCAGGGCTCCAAGTCCGGCTTTGTGCCGGACACCGCACCGGACTCGACAGTCCCGGTCTGCAGCGGGCGAACTCCTTCCAAGAGGAGTAAGTCGTCCGAGCCGGCGGCCTCCGTCCAACCGGAGGCGCCGGACAATTTGCTGGAGGTGCTTGAGGGCGCCGCCATCAACGAGGAGCACCGTATTGTTATGAGTACGGTGATCCAAAGGATTCAGTCTGACAAGAGTGGACTGAATGAAGCTTGTGCTAGCCTTCTAACAGGCTTCGAGGTAAGTAAAAATGTGCCAATTTATTTACCGCATAGACAGTAGCCCCTGATGCTCTGTTCGGTGTTCGGGAAGAAAAGCCGAATAGAGGATCTAATAATTTTCACAGGAGTCTAATAAAAAGGTCAAATATGCGTATGCAGGCTTCGCTGCTTTCCACCGCCGCACTGACTGCGCAGGTGGAAGTCCGTAAAAAGGACCTCGGGCGGTCCGAGCAAGAGCTCGGCCTTGCCAAACGGCAGCTCGAGGAGAGAGAAGGTAAGAAATACCCTAAAAGGAAAGGTGCCTATAGAAAGGCTTGATTGCAGAAAGAAATAACAGGATTGTGCTGCTTATTATAGGGGCCACAACTGAGGTGACAGCCCTGAAGCAGGCGCTGGCTGAGGACGAGAAGAAAACGGCTGAGGAGCGCACCGAGCGAGAGAAGCTTGGGGTCCAAGTCGGCGAGGTGCAACAAGAGCTGCAAGCTCTCACGAAAAAACATGAGGGTTTGGAGCTTGAGGCGAAAACGCAAGCATCCGAGCTCGCCTCGGCCGTCGAGACCGCCAAGAATGCCAAGGCCGAAGCCCAGAAGGCCCTCCAAGAGTTGGAGGATGCGAGAAAGATAGCAGCGGGTAAGGCATTCTCAATGCAAAGTAGGAATATAAAAGTAAATTACCTATTACTTACCCGAATCCAGAGTTCTCCAGGAGCGTTCTTCGATCTTCCCCGCAGCGCATCCGACGCCACCGCGTTCTACCGAGCTGAAGAGGGCAGCTCGACGGAGAGTGTGTTCTGGTCTCAGTATTCTGAGGCCGGACACCCTGTGCCCTTGAGCGACCAGCTGAAACAGCTGGCCGAGCTCCATAAGGCGGCCGAGCAGGCCATGAAGGGCTTACTAGTTCGCCTGTGGCCTGGAGAGGCCCTGCCTGGGAGCTATTTCGGGCTGGTGCGGCGGCTGGTGGAGGCCTGTCCACGGCTTGAAGTCATCAGGCGCTCTGTCTGTATTGAAGGTGCCCGGAGGGCCCTTGCCCGTGTAAGGGTACACTGGGGTAAGCTGGACGGAGAGAAGCTGGTGAAGGACGGGCCGCCGCAGGGGAAGGAGCATCGCAAGCCCGAGAACTACTACAAGGACGTTCTTGCCGGAGCCCGCCTTGTCGCGGATGAGTGTACTAAAGATGTAGTATTTGAATGAACTTGCTCGTTTGTATCCCGTGCGCTGAAAACTTGTTCATATGCGCTAAGAAATGCTTGTTTAATTTAAAATATTATTTTCTGTGCGACCGTTTATCAAAAATTGAGAGATGGCGAGTCGTCGGCTTCTGCCCCCATGCCACTAGTGCTGGGGTGTTCGGGATAAACCTGAGGGCTCTTGTTCCCATAGTTGGGTCCTTCGAGGGAGGCGCTCAGCATAGCGAACCAGACAATCGGACTATAATGCTTGAACACTCTTACTTAGCCATAGAACGTTATAATTTTAAATTTCGGTGAAGCCCCTAGTTCGGAAGGCCGAATTCGGGGCGCTATCCACGCCTTTGGCCGGACATAGCCAGCTCCTCGCTGAAAGCGGCATAAGCTTTAAGGACTCGAAAAACCTCTCGAACAGCGACCGGTCTCGCGCCTTATCATGACAGCCTGTTTTAGCTTTCTCCACTGAGGTGCTCAACCCACCTGATCTGGGGCGCAATCGCAGTGGTTCTCCTAGTGCTACCTTAGCCGATAGAGCGGAACGTAAGGTACCAAAACATAGGAGCCGGGCAAACCCAACATGTGACCAAAATCATGACTCGGAGCCGATGCATATAGTGCTATAAGTTCGGGGTGCCGCACTTGTGAAAGTGTACGGACTTCTCACAACCAGATAGGAGGGTAATGAAGCCCCTGGCGTGGTTTGCCGTACCATGGTGTACGGGTGCGATCATGTTATTTAATAAACATATATATATATATATATATAAAAGAGGATAATGCAAAAGATAGACAAAAGTCTATGCATTGTTTATAAGGAGGCTATTTATCAAAGCCGAACGATACAAGTAGTGCGATAGGCAAAAAAGATATTAGACTATTTAACATGTCCTGGCCAGGCGCAGGCCGCGAAGTTTAGAAACAGATATATCGCTCGCAATAGAGACCACTTGAGAATTCCGGAGTGCGGCGTAGCTTTGTCTGCTTTCCTGGGTCTTGCATCGTTTGTGCCGCAACACTGCCGGACAGGTATCCAGAGTATGGAGTCCTGAAAGTAAAAGAAGTGCGGCAGCCCCTAGTACGTTTGACGCCGTATCTTAGGCATGCCGTTTAATGTGCCCCCCCTGTGCCCATGGAATTTTAAGGGCATAATTGTGTACTCTAGGTACTGGCTCCGTTATGGTGCAATGACTGGGGTTGGGGCCGAATTGCTATGCTTGCTCCGAACGTGCCAAACGGTCTTGTTGCGGGTTACTCCGGGCGCGCTTTGCATTGTCCGGTTTTTTAACGTCCAGACTGGAGTGTTGCCTTGAGAGGCTGCTTTGTACTTCCGCCGCGAGGGCCGCCGTGTGCTCCTCCATACGGATGGAGCGTTCGGTGTTTCCGCTGACCGTGATTACTCCTCGAGAGCCTGGCATCTTAAGCTTGAGATATGTGTAATGCGGCACCGCATTGAATTTAGCGAATGCGGTTCGTCCAAGCAGGGCATGATAGCCACTGCGGAACGGGACTATATCGAAGATTAACTCTTCGCTTCGGAAGTTATCCGGAGATCCGAAGACCACATCAAGTGTTATCGAGCCTGTGCAATTGGCCTCTACACCTGGGATGACGCCTTTAAAGGTCGTCCTTGTGGGCTTGATCCTTGAAGGATCTATGCCCATTTTCCGCACGGTATCCTGATAAAGCAGGTTCAGGCTACTGCCGCCATCCATGAGGACTCTTGTGAGGTGAAATCCGTCCACGATTGGGTCAAGAACCAATGCGGCGAAACCGCCGTGACGGATGCTGGTGGGGTGGTCCCGCCGATCGAAGGTGATCGGGCAGGAGGACCATGGGTTGAACTTTGGGGCGATTGGCTCCATCGCGTATACGTCCCGTAGCGCACGCTTCCTCTCCCGCTTTGGAATGTGTGTTGCGTATATCATGTTCACCGTCCGCACTTGTGGGGGAAACCCTTTTTGTCCATTGTTGTTCGGCGGCCTGGGCTCCTCCTCGTCATCGCTATTCAGCCCCTTGTCTTTGCGTTCGGCTCTTAACTTGCCTGCCTGCTTGAACACCCAACAGTCCCTGTTGGTGTGATTGGCTGGCCTTTTGGGGGTGCCGTGAATCTGGCATGAGCGATCGAGTATCCGGTCCAAACTGGACGGGCCCTGGGTATTCTTTTTAAACGGCTTTTCCGCTGACCGGATTTATAGCCTCTGAATCCGGCATTGACTGCCGTATCATCATTGCTGTCGCTGCTGACGCGGCGCTTTTGCTTATTTCGGCGTGACCTGCCACTTTTATCCTTGGTATCCGAATTACCGTGCTTCTTCGATAAGTTGTTGTTGCGAGCCAGCCAGCTGTCTTCGCCCGCGCAAAAGCGGGTCATGAGTGTCGTGAGGGCTGCCATAGATTTCGGCTTTTCCTGTCCCAGGTGTCGGGCAAGCCATTCGTCGCGGATGTTATGTTTGAAAGCTGCTAGGGCCTCTGCATCTGGACAATCGACTATCTGATTTTTCTTTGTTAGGAACCGTGTCTAGAATTGCCTGGCCGATTCTTCTGGCTGCTGGATTATGTGGCTTAGGTCGTCGGCGTCCGGTGGCCGCACATAGGTCCCCTGGAAGTTGTCGAGGAATGCGGCCTCCAGGTCCTCCCAAGAACCGATTGAGTCTGTTGGGAGGCTATTGAGCCAGTGCCGGGCTGGTCCCTTGAGCTTAAGGGGCAAATATTTGATGGCGTGCAAGTCATCGCCACGTGCCATGTGGATGTGAAGGAGATAGTCCTCAATCCATATTGCCGGATCTGTCGTACCATCGTACGACTCGATATTGACGGGTTTGAAACCCTCTGGGATTCTATGATCCATTACTTTGTCTGTGAAGCATAGTGGGTGTGCGGCGCCTCTGTACTGGGCTATGTCACGACGCAGTTCGGAAGATCTGTGCCTGTTGTGTTCGGCCCGGCCGGATTTACTGTGTCCGGAGTGAAGGTCATCACGTGTCGTCGGGCATCCGCGCGATCCGTAGATCGATCTTGTTTGCCTTGCTTTATCCTCCAGTACGTCTCGCAGGTCTGGCTCGTTTTCCCGTGCCTTATTTGAACGGCGCCGGGTCATGGCTTGTTTAGAGGTTCGACAGGCCTCTCTGTCGCGGCCGCGAGGTGGCCGGTCTGCCATGTCATGAGCTTCCTCCTCTGATTGGGGTAGCGGCCTGCGCTTGGGATAATTTTTGGAGGGGCGCTCGAGTTCATGCTCTTCGGCCGCAAGGACTTCGGTCCATCTGTCAGCTCGCAAATCTTGATCAGCTCTAAGCTGTTGCTGCTTTTTCTTTAGGCTGTTCGTCGTGGCTAGAAGCCTGCGTTGAAAGCGCTCTTGTTCAGCGGGGTCTGATGGTACGACGAATTCATCGTCGTCGAGGCTTGCCTCGTCTTCGGAGGGAGGCATGTAATTATCATCCTCAACCTCCTGCTCTGCCGCTCTCTCGTGAGGGCTGGCTTTTTCATCTTCCTGCACCGAATCTTGCTGGTTTTGGTGTTCGTCGGCGCTGTCCGGGGTAGTATTGTCTCCCGTGCCGGAATCACCATTTCTGCTGTGGTGGGATTTAGAGCGGCGCCGTTGGCGCCGGCGTTTTGGCGGCTTTTTCGAGGTGCCGTCTTCCGCAGTTCCCTCGCCATCTCCGTCCTTTGGAGCATCCACCATGTATATATCATATGACAAGGTGGCGGTCCAGCGCCCTACAGGTGCTGGTTCTTGTTCGTCTCCTCCTTCGTCGTCCATACCGTCGAAGTCTTCGGAGCCGAAGTGAAGCATGTCGGTTAAGTCATCGACAGTGGCTATTAAGTGGGTGGTGGGTGGGCTTTGAATTTCTTCGTCGTCCGAATCCCAACCTCGCAGGCCATAGTCCGGCCTGGGCTCTCCTGATAAAGAGAGAGACTTGAGAGAATTCAGAATATCACCAAAATGTGAGCACTGAAAGATGTCTGCGGCGGTGAACTCCATTACAGGTGCCCAATCAGACTCGATCGGCAGGGGCACGGAAGGCCCGGAGTTCGGAGAGGAGTCCGGCTCCTCGGAGTCATGAGCCATGCGGAGTGCGGGGCTGGCGTTCGGCTCGATCGCCTTCGAGATCGCAGCCCCTGAGGTGACGTCCAACCGTTCATCCTCGGAGAACGCGGCGGGCTCCGGGCCAAGGATCGGGGCCGGAGCGTGTGCGGCCTCCAGGGCACTGTTCGGAGGCAGAGCTATATCATGCCCCTCGAGATAGTGCGGCGCGCTTGGCTGTGGCTCGAATCCGTCGAAGGTCAAGTCTCCGCGGATATCCGCCGTGTAGTTTAAGCTTCCAAACCTGACTTGATGGCCAGGGGCGTAGCTTTCGATCTGCTCCAAATGACCAAGCGAATTGGCCCGCAGAGCGAAGCCGCCGAAGACGAAGATCTGTCCGGGGAGGAAAGTCTCACCCTGGACCTCATCGTTGTTGATGATCAAAGGAGCCATCGGGCCTTAAAGCGACGACACAGAGGAACTCTCAATGAAAGCACCAATGTCGGTGTCAAAACCGGCGGATCTCGGGTAGGGGGTCCCGAACTGTGCGTCAAGGTCGGATGGTAACAGGAGACAAGGGACACTTTATTTTACCCAGGTTCGGGCCCTCTCGATGGAGGTAAAACCCTACTCCTGCTAGATTAATATTGATGATATGGGTAGTACAAGAGTAGATCTACCACGAGATCAAGGAGGCTAAACCCTAGAAGCTAGCCTATGGTATGATTGTGTATGATGATGGTTGTCCTACGGACTACAACCCTCCGGTTTATATAGACACCGGATAGGGTTAGGGTTACACAGAGTCGGTTACAATGGTAGGAGATCTCGAATATCCGCACACCTAGCTTGCCTTCCGCGCCAAGAAAAGATCCTTCCGGACACGGGACGAAGTCTTCAACTTTATATCTTCATAGTCCTGGAGTCCGGCTGAAGGTATAGTTCGGCTATCCGAACACCCCCTAATCCAGGACTCCCTCACTCCAACTTCTGCATGTAAAGGTTCACCATACGTGCATGCTACGGGAATCACAAACTTTAACACAATTATTTCTCAAATTCACAACTACTCAACTAGCATTACTCTAATATCACCATCTTCATATCTCAAAACAATTATCAAGCATCAAACTTTTCTTAGTATTCAACGCACTCAAAAGAAAGTTTTACAAATCTTGAATACCAAGCTTATTAAAGTTTTTAAGCAAATTACCATGCTATTTAAGACTCTCAAAGTAATCTAAGTGAAGCATGAGAGATCAATAGTTTCTATAAAACAAATCCACCACCGTGCTCTAAAAGATATAAGTGAAGCACTAGAGCAAAACTATATAGCTCAAAAGATATAAGTGAAGCACATAGAGTATTCTATCAAATTCCAATTCATGTATGGATCTCTCAAAAGGTGTGTACAGAAAGGATGATTGTGGAAAACTAACAAACAAAGACTCAAATCATACAAGACGCTCCAAGCAAAACACATATCATGTGGTGAATAAAAATATAGCTCCAAGTAAAATTACCGATGGAAGTAGACGAAAGCGTCCAAGCTTTGACTTTTTGGTGTCCTTGGATTATCTTGGGGGTGCCATGGGCATCCCCAAGCTTAGACTCTTGCCACTCCTTGTTCCATAATCCATCAAAAGATTTCACCCAAAACTTGAAAACTTCTGTATTCCAACCTCTATATGGTTTATAAACTATTTTACTAGCCATAGACTCATCAAAATAAGCAAACAACACACGAAAAACAGAATCTATCAAGAACAGAACAGTCTGTAGTAATCTGTAACTAACGCAAACTTCTGGAACTCCAAAACATCTACCAAAATAGGACGACCTAGACAATTCGTTTATTGATCAGAAGAATTTGGAATCAGTATTTTATCACATTCTGGTGATTTTTAACAATTGTTTTCGTGAACAGAAAGATTCTGGAAATTACAGCAAGATCAAATAACTATCATCCAAGAAGATCCTATAGGTTTAACTTGGCACAAACACTAATTAAAACATAAAACCACATCTAAACAGAAGGTAGATGGATTACTTATTCCTAAACAGAAGCAAAAACAAAAAAACTAAAAATAAAATTGGGTTGCCTCCCAACAAGCGCTATCGTTTAACGCCCCTAGCTAGGCATAAAAGCAAGATAGATCTAGGTATTGTCATCTTTGGTAGGCAATCCATAAGTGACTCTCATGATAGATTCATATGGTAATTTTATTTTCTTTCTAGGGAAGTGTTCCATGCCTTTCTTTAATTGAAATTGGAATCTAATATTCCCTTCCTTCATATCAATAATTGCACCAATCGTTTTAAGGAAAGGTGCACCAAGAATAATAGGGCATGAAGGATTGCAATCTATATCAAAAACGATAAAATCTACAGGCACATAATTCCTATTGGCAACAATAAGAACATCATTAATTCTTCCCATAGGTTTCTTAATAGTGGAATCCGCAAGATGCAAGTTTAGAGAGCAATCATCAAAATCACGGAAATCTAGCAAATCACACATAGTTTGGGGAATAGTGGAAACACTAGCACCCAAATCACACAAAGCATAAAACTCATGATTTTTTTATTTTAATTTTAATAGTAGGTTCCCACTCATCATAAAGTTTTCTAGGGATAGATACTTTCAACTCAAGTTTCTCTTCATAAGATTGCATCAAAGCATCAACGATATGTTCGGTAAAGGCTTTATTTTGACTATAAGCATGAGGAGAATTTAGCACGGATTGCAACAAGGAAATACAATCAATTAAAGAGCAACTTTCATAATTAAATTCCTTGAAGTCCAAAATAATGGGTTTAGCAACATCTAGGGTTTTATTCTTTTCAACCCCACTTTTATCAATTTCATCATCAAGATCTAAAAACTCTGAATTTTTGGAATGCCTTCTAGGTAAAGGTGGATCATATTCAATCTCATCATTATCAAGATTCATATTGCAAAACAAAGATTTAATAGGAGACACTTCAATAACTTTTAGATCTTCATCTTTATTTTCATAGGAATTGGAAGAACACGCTTTAATAGAGGCATCTTTCGTAGCACGCATCCTAGCGGTTCTTTCCTTGCACTCATCAATGGAAATTCTCATGGCTTTGAGAGACTCATTGATATCATGCTTAGGAGGAATAGATCTAAGCTTCAAAGAATCAACCTCAAGGGAAATTCTATCAACGTTCCTAGCCAAATCATCAACTTGAAGTAATTTCTCTTCAAGCAAAGCATTGAAATTCTTTTATGAATTCATAAACTCTTTAACACTATTCTCAAATTCAGAGGGCATCTTATTAAAATTTCCATAAGAGTTGTTGTAGGAATTTCCATAATTAGAAGGATTACTAGGATAAGGCCTAGGATTAAAGTTCCCTCTATACGCGTTGTTGCCAAAATTATTCCTACCAACAAAATTCACATCCATAGATTCATTATTATTCTCAATCAAGGTAGACAAAGGCATATCATTAGGATCAGAAGAAACACTCTTAGTAGCAAATAATTTCATAAGTTCATCCATCTTTCCACTCAAAACATTGATTTCTTCTATCGCATGCACTTTTTTATTAGTAGATCTTTCAGTGTGCCATTGAGAATAATTAACCATAATATTATCTAGGAGTTTAGTAGCATCTCCTATAATGATTTCCATAAAAGTGCCTCCCGCGGCCGAATCTAAAAGATTTCTAGAAGCAAAATTCAATCCGGCATAAAAGTTTTGTATAATCATCTATAAATTCAAACCATGAGTAGGGCAATTCATATCATTAATTTCATTCTCTCCCAAGCTTGTGCAACATGTCCATGATCAAGTTGCTTAAAATTCATAATGTCGTTTCTAAGAGAGATGATCTTAGCGGGAGGAAAATACTTAGAGATAAAAGCATCTTTGCACTTGTTTCAAGAATCAATACTATTTTTAGGCAAAGACGAAAACCAAGCTTTAGCACGATCTCTAAGCGAAAAGGGAAATAGCTTCAATTTAACAATATCATTATCGACATCTTTCTTCTTTTGCATATCACATAAATCAACGAAGCTATTTAGATGAGTAGCGACATCTTCATTAGGAAGGCCGGCAAATTGATCTTTCATAACAAGATTCAACAAAGCAACATTGATTTCACAAGATTCAGTATTGGTAAGAGGAGCAATCGGAGTGCTAAGGAAATCATTGTTGTTGGTATTGGTAAAGTCACACAATTTGGTATTATATTGAGCCATCATGACAAGCAAGCAAACCAACACACGAGCAAACAAAAAGCGAGCGAGAAAAAGGCAAATGGAAAAGAGAGGGCGAATAAAACAGCAAGGGTGAAGTGGGGGAGAGGAAAACGAGAGGCAAATGGCAAATAATGTAGTGCGAGAGATAAGGGATTATGATGGGTACTTGGTATGTTGACTTTTGCGTAGACTCACCGGCAACGGCGCCAGAAATCTTCCTGCTACCTCTTGAGCACTGCGTTGGATTTCCTTGAAGAGGAAAGGGTGATGCAGCAGAGTAGAGTAAGTATTTCCCTCACTTTTTGAGAACCAATGTATCAATCTAGTAGGAGACTATGCGCGAGTCCCTCGTACCTACACAAAACAAATAGCTCGACGCAACCAACGCGATTAGGGGTTGTCAATCCCTTCACGGTCACTTACGAGAGTGAGATCTGATAGAGATGATAGATAATATTTTTGGTATTTTTGGTATTTTTGGTATTTTTGGTATAAAGATGCAAAGTAAAATAAAAGGCAAAGTAAAAAAGTAAAAAAGTAAAGCAAAAATAAAGTGATGGAAGATTGATATCATGAGAATAGACCCTGGGGCCATAGATTTCACTAGTGGCTTCTCTCAAGAGCATAAGTATTCTACGGTGGGTGAACAAATTACTGTTGAGCAATTGATAGAATTGAGCATAGTTATGAGAATATCTAGGTATGATCATGTATATAGGCATCACGTTCGAGACAAGTAGACCGACTCCTGCCTGCATCTAATACTATTACTCCACTCATCGATCGCTATCCAGCATGCATCTAGAGTATTAAGTTAAAAACAGAGTAACGCCTTAAGCAAGATGACATGATGTAGAGGGATAGTTTCATGCAATATGATAAAAAAACCATCTTGTTATCCTCGATGGCAACAATACAATACGTGCCTTGCTGCTCCTGCTGTCACTGGGAAAGGACACCGCAAGATTGAACCCAAAGCTAAGCACTTCTCCCATTGCAAGAAAAACCAATCTAGTAGGCCAAACCAAACTGATAATTCGAAGAGATTTGCAAAGATAACCAATCATACATAAAAGAATTCAGAGAAGATTCAAATATTGTTCATATATAGACTTGCTCATAAACCCACAATTCATCGGTCTCAACAAACACACCGCAAAAAGAAGATTACATCAAATAGATCTCCACGAGAGAGGGGGAGAACATTGTATTGAGATCCAAAAAGAGAGAATAAGCCATCTAGCTACTAACTATGGACCCGAAGGTCTGAGGTAAACTACTCACACTTCATCGGAGGGGCTATGATGATGTAGAAGCCCTCCGTGGTGGTTGCCCCCTCCGGCGGAGCTCCGGAACAGGCCCCAAGATGGGATCTTGTGGATACATAAGGTTGCGGCGATGGAATTAGGTTTTTGGCTCCGTATCTGGTCGTTTGGGGGTATGTAGGTATATATAGGAGGAAGGAGTACGTCAGTGGAGCAAAGGGGGGCCCACAAGGCAGGGGGCACGCCCTAGGGGGCGCCCTCCACCCTCGTGGCCGCTTCCTTTCTTTCTTGACGCGGGGTCCAAGTCCCCTGGATCATATTCGGTGAGAAAATCACGTTCCCGAAGGTTTCATTCGGTTTGTACTCTGTTTGATATTCCGTTTCTTCAAAACACTGAAATAGGCAAAAAAAGATAGCAATTCTGGGCTGGGCCTCCGGTTAATAGGTTAGTCCCAAAAGTAATATAAAAGTGGAAAATAAAGCCCAATATGGTCCAAAACAGTAGATAATATAGCATGGAGCAATCAAAAATTATAGATACGTTGGAGACGTATCACATATCCTTAGTCCTTTTTTAGGTATTTCAGGATGTTCTTGACCGTTGTCCAGTGATCCACCCCTGGATTACTTTGGTACCTCCCTGCTAAACTAATAGCAAGGCACACATCAGGTCTGGTACACAGCATTGCATACATGATAGATCCTATGGCTGAAGCATAGGGAACATCTTTCATTTTTTATCTATCTTCTGTAGTGGTCGGGCATTGAGTCTTACTCAACTTCACACCTTGTAACACAAGCAAGAACCCTTTCTTTGCTTGATCCATTTTGAACTTCTTCAAAACTTTGTCAAGGTATGTACTTTGTGGAAGTCCAATTAAGCGTCTTGATCTATCTCTACAGATCTTGATGCCCAATATATAAGTAGCTTCACCGAGGTCTTTCATCGAAAAACTCTTGTTCAAATATCCCTTTATGCCATCCAGAAATTATATATCATTTCCAATCAACAATATGTCATCCACATATAATATTAGAAATGCTATAGAGCTCCCACTCACTTTCTTGTAAATACAGGCTTCTCCAAAAGTATGTATAAAATCATATGCTTTGATCACACTATCAAAACGTTTATTCGAACTCCGAGATGCTTGCACCAGTCCATAAATGGATCGCTGGAGCTTGCACACTTTGTTAGTACCCTTTGGATCGATAAAACCTTCAGGTTGCATCATATACAACTCTTCTTCCAGAAATCCATTTAGGAACGCGGTCTTTACATCCATTTGCCAAATTTCATAATCATAAAATGCGGCAATTGCTAACATGATTCGGACGGACTTAAGCATCGCTATGGGTGAGAAGGTCTCATCGTAGTCAACTCCTTGAACTTGTCGAAAACCTTTTGCAACAAGTCGAGGTTTGTAGACAATAACATTACCATCAGCGTCTGTCTTTTTCTTGAAGATCCATTTATTCTCGATGGCTTGTCGATCATCGGGCAAGTCAACCAAAGTCCACACTTTGTTCTCATACATGGATCCCATCTCAGATTTCATGGCTTCAAGCCATTTTGCAGAATCTGGGCTCATCGTCGCTTCCTCATAGTTTGTAGGTTCGTCATGGTCAAGTAACATGACCTCCAGAACAGGATTACCGTACCACTCTGGTGCGGATCTTACTCTGGTTGACCTACGAGGTTCAGTAGCAACTTGATCTGAAGTTTCATGATCATCATCATTAGCTTCCTCACTAATTGGTATAGACGTCACAGGAACCGATTTCTGTGTTGAACTATTTT
This sequence comes from Aegilops umbellulata, assembly GCA_032464435.1. NCBI lineage: Eukaryota > Viridiplantae > Streptophyta > Magnoliopsida > Poales > Poaceae > Aegilops > Aegilops umbellulata. The sequence continues at coordinate 345,806,799 of CP136058.1, read as the reverse complement.
CCAATAAGGGAGCAGGTACAGTTACCTCATCAAGTTCTACCTTCCTCCCACTGATGGCTTCTCGCCCCTTGTTGGTTACCCCAAGTGTAAGGTTTGAGATGCAGCGTAGTGGTAGTTTTCCCTTGGCAAAGATACCAAGGATCGAATCCCCAGAGACTCCCAGTTTCAACGAGAAGGTGTCAATCACTAACGGCACCGTGGATTAGCAATCAACGTGGACCTGCACACAGATACAAATAACTTTGTTCCCAACGAGTAAGAGAGGTTGTCAATCCCTCCGGCCTTGTCGTTTACAAAGGATTAAACGCAAGTGATAATAGTGACGGATATTGCTACAAAAAGTAAATAAAAGCGGAAAGTAAATAGCGATGTGATCAATGATAGGAATATGGACCGGGGCGCCATGATGTTCACTAGTGATGTCTCTCTCCCAAAAGACGATAAAATAGCTATGCGAGGTAAACAAATTACAGCTGGGCAATTGACAGAATTATGTGCGCAAACCAATGCTGACTATATTGCAAGAAAGGTAGAGGTTCAAAGCATGGGCAGTACGCCAAGGTAAGTAGACCGAAATCCATCTGCATCTACTACTAATCATCCACCTTGAGATATCTATCCAGAACATCTCGCTGGTATTAAGTTGCGAGCCCCACCCAAAGTGTAAACTCAAAGCAACAGACAACTGCATTAAAATAACTTTGCGTAAAGTAAACAATCCTTGCACCCGCGGGCACAAGCACCGTTGTTTTCCCCCTTGTGGCAACAGCACATCCCCTAGACTCATGTTTCTGTCACTCAAGCTAGTCATCGAGGGGCATGAACCCACAATCGAGCATAACGTTCCCTCTTGGAGTTACTACCTATTACTCGGCCAAAGCAATAAACAGCAACGGAGAACATGCAAGAATTACTTACGAACATAAATATAAAAGAGGTAAATCAAATATATTACTCAAACACAATCTGAACATAATCTCACAATCCATCGGATCCCAGCAAACTCATCATAGCAACAGCATAAGGATTACATATGTGCCTCGATCATGTAGGGCAGCTCACGAGGTCTAATTAGTGAAGCACAAGAAGGGGAGGAGAACATCACATAGCTACTGGTCATGGACCCATGGTCCAAGGGGGACTACTCACGCATCGTCCGGGAGGCGTCCATGGTGGTGGAGAAGCTCCCGGTGGTGATCCTCCCCTCCGGCAGGGTGCCGGGAAGAGTTCTCCTGGCGCTCCCGATCTTGGAAGCGCGGCGGCGGCGGAACAGAGATGAGATCGCGAAAAAGGGTTCCCCCCTCGAGGGTTTCGGGACGTGTGTTAAATATAGGCCAAAGGGTGACGTCAGAGGGCACCTGGGGGGCCCAGGCGCCCCCCGGCGCAGCCAGGAGGGGGCCCGCGCCACCAGGGCGCCTGGAGCCCTGGTGGCCCCCCTCCGGCTCTCCTTCGGGGTCCTGGAAGGTTCCGGAACGCTGATTTTTTATATATTTTTTCCGGAATTTTTCTGGCAGTTTTCGTAATGGAAAAACATGAAATACAAAAACAGCAAAAAACAGAAACTGGCACTGGGGTGCACTGAGTTAATAGGTTAGTCCAAATATGATCAAAATTGTATGGAAGTGTATAAATATCATAGCAATATCACCCAAAAGAGGCATGGAGCAAGCAGAAATTATAGATACGTTTTAGACGTATCAACATCCCCAAGCTTAATTCTTGCTCGTCCTCGAGTAGGTAAATGATGACAAGAATAATTTCTGTGGTGACATGCTATTAACCATATAGGAATTTTTCATAGTCACATGACAAGAGCTTACAAAGACAATGGTTCTATAGTAATTAAGTCACCTTGAGAAAATCGCAAAGAACTAAAAGTTTTTCAACATGAAACTGAAGCATCAAATAAATTTGTAATGAGCATGGTATGTAAATATGATAAAGTGATATCTCGCTTGCCCCCTTTAGTGAAGCAAAACATAAATGCAGGGGCACCTCCAAGGTTTAAGTGACGACTAGATACTATGATTTCAAAATAAACGATATCACAATCATGCAAAAGACAATGCTACTTTGGGACAATGCACATTACACTCAGAATGACAATCATGCTCTCCATAGTCGGTGCTTTTTAAAAGAAGGTGGAGACTCTCGAACCGTGGCTTTTGTTGGCAAAGTTGAAAACCCGTAGTCGGAAACAAAAACAAAGCATGTGCCAGAGCTCTTGGTTTTAAAAACAGAGGTAATAATTTTTTTAGATATGCATGTTCTGTCAACGAATGCTAGCAGCTAACCCAATTACTTCTTGAGCTGGACAAGTTTCGAGGAATGGCTCCCGAATGAGGATCATAACATCCTCTTAATCTCCTTTGTTTATCACTGCCAGAGTTTTCTGATCTCTCATGAACAAAGCGTGAAGGAAGATTCGTTTGTTATATTAATTTTTAATGAGCCGGGTGCACTCAATGCCAATTCCTTCTCATATTATGGGTTGCACATTATACATGCAATCCCGGGGTGAAGCTTGTCCAACTTAAAAAGATCATGAATTAACCACTACTTCCTCATAAACTTAAAACAGAGGCACAAAATAGGAATGCATTTATTTGAATAATTTCGAGATGGCACAAGAAAGTCTTTGTTAGGAATGGCAGGTAAATACCATGTATAGGAAGGTATGGTGGACTCATATGGCATAACTGGTTTAAAGGATTTGGATGCACAAGCAGTCAGTCCGCTTAGTACAGGCGAAGGTTAGCAAAAGACTGGGAGCGACCAACTAAGAGAGCAATGATGGCCATAATCATGCAGAGCGACAAAGCAACATTGAATCAGGCATGGAAGTTATATCGCTACTCAGAAATAAAAGATCATCAAGGCTTGACAGACTTTCTTTACAGTCTTGAATATGCGTGAGCATACGCCAAGTCAATCAAAATAAATTCTCGAAGGAAGATATCACTAACCATACCACATCATATTCAAACAAATCATGTTGGTACTCCAATAACACATTGGAAACCCTCCAGCTATTTGAAACTAACCATAAGCAAACATGAATTACCAAGCAACATCATGCACGTAGCATCTTTATCATAGACATATCAATCATTGCAACAGAAGAAAACTTCTCTTAAGAAGATAATCATGATAATAAAGAGAGTTCAAGCAACCAACTAAACAAAAGCTCTTTAAAAGGATAAGCATGAAAACTAAGAGCTGAGCACGAAAGTAGCTATTGAAAGACAAAGAACACACACAGCAAAGATAGGCATGAAAATTTCCATGTTATGTTCTAGGTAGAAGTGGAGCGTGTTTCTCTCCCACACAAAGAAAGCTGAGTTCCGAATCGTTATTAAAGCTAAAGAAAACTAAAAGGAAAACTAAAAGCAAGACGCTCCAAGCATAGCACATAACACATGAAGTGATAAAAATATAGTGGAACGAAGGACGAACTGATAATGTCGATGGAGAAGGAGATGCACGGGGGCATCCCCAAGCTTAGACGCTTGAGTCTTCTTGAATATTTCTTGAGGGTGCACGGGGGCATCCCCAAGCTTGAGCACTTGACACTCCTGAATCTTTTCATCATCTTCCCTCGCACACTTGAAAACTCCCTTCATACAAAACTCATCATAATCTGATTAGCGAGGTTAGTACCCACAATAGTATAATTGTTCCTTGCTGGAAATAAAGATATTCTTGAAAGTATACTGTTTCTCTAGATTGCCATAAAGTTTTTGCAAAGAATAAGCAAGTGCAAGGCTCGCAAAATGAAGGAAAGGCAAAACAGTACAGAATCTATGAAAAACAGACCAGCAGGCAGTAAATGATTATTTCGGGGCACTTCTACAACTCCAATCAAAAAACTCAGAACATACGCCTGAAAGACAATTATATAGAGCACGCTGTGGAAAAAATTCAGACCAAAAAGATGATCTGGTGATTTTATGCGAATTTTTCTGTACGAGGACAGAATCTGTTTCCTGGACAGCACGTCACAACTCTTGATCTTTCCTGCAATCAGAGGCTATACCTGGCACAAAACTGAAAAGTAAAGATACAATGATGATGCTACTGTAGTAACAACATCAAGACACAACAAAAGCAAAATATAAAATTTTATTCATTTGGGTTGCCTCCCAAAAGCGCTTTCTTTTATGCCTGTAAGCTAGGCATAATGCATAGAGATCAAGTCTTATCAAGAGTAAGAGCATAGCTAGCACGTGTAACGGACTCAAATGGTAACTTAACCTTCTTTCGAGGGAAGTGTTCCATCCCTTTCTTGAGAGGAAATTGGAATCTTATATTCCCCTCTTTCATGTCAATGATGGCACCAACGGTGCGAAGAAAAGGGCGTCCCAAAATAATTGGACAAGAAGGTTCACATTCAATGTCCATAATAGTAAAATCAACGGGAACATAATTATCATTGACAACAATAAGAACATCATCGATCCTCCCCAAAGGTTTCTTTAAGGAAGAATCAACAAAACGAATACCAAACGAACAAGGATCATAAGGTTTCAATTTAAGCATGTCATATATTCTTTTGGGCATAACGGAGGTACTAGCTCCAACATCACATAAAGCATAGCAAGAGAAGTTATTTAGTTTAATTTTAATCGTAGGATCCCAACCATCTTCTAGCTTTCTAGGAATGGAGGCTTCTAATTTAAGTTTCTCCTCCCTAGCTTTGATGAGAGCATTAGTGATATGCTCTGTGAAGGCAAGGTTAAGCGTGCTAGTGCGGGGATCTCTAGACATCTTGTGAAGGAAATCAATAACTTCGGTAAGAGTGCAATTATCAAAATCAAGGTCACTACTATCAAGTAAAGTGGTAGTGGTGTCCTTTAGGTTCACTTGTTTGGTAGTTTCTATAGTCATAGCATCACCATTAATAGGTCCAATGGGGCCAGGAGTGCGTTGGGTGCTAAGAGTTTGGGTATCCTCAATAACTTGGATAGTAGCAACAGTGTGATGGGTAGGAAGGCTCTTAATTCTATCTTCTTCCTCCCTTTATCTAGCCCATCTTTCTTTAAGTTTAGCCAACATCCTAATGTTTTCATTAATTTGCACTTGAATAGCATTCATAGGAGTGACCGTCCTCTCCTCAAGAGGAGAAGTTCTAATTTTAAGCAATTCTACCTCATGGGCTAAATTGTCTACCTTTGAAGAAAGATCATCTAGTTTGTTTAGTTTCTCTTCTACACTCTTATTAAAAGCTTTTTGGGTAGTGATAAAATCTTTAAGCATAATCTCTAGTTCAGTGGTGGAGTTCTTGGTGCTAGGATAAACATTGTTGTTCCCATAAGAGTTAGAGGGGAACGGTCTAGGATTGCTACCAAAATTACTCCTATAAGCATTGTTATTAAAATTGTTTCTAGAGATAAAGTTCACATCTACTTGTTCTTGAGCAATCAAAGAATTTAAAGGAACATCACTAGGATCAACAGAAGATTGCTTCGAAAGTAGAGACATAATCAAGTCAACTTTTTCATTTAGGGAGGAGATCTCCTTGACAGAGTTTACCTTCCTACCTGTTGGAGCGCGTTCGGTGTGCCATTGGGAATAGTTGGTCATCATCTCATCGAGAAGTTTTGTGGCAGTACCAAGTGTAGTTGACATAAAGGTTCCTCCCGCGGCCGAATCTAACAAGTTCCGCGAGGTGAAGTTCAAGCCTGCATATAAAGTTTGGATAACCATCCAAGTAGTCAAACCATGAGTAGGGCAGTTCTTGACAAGAGATTTCATGCATTCCCAAGCTTGGGCAACGTGTTCATTATCCAATTGTTTAAAATTCATTATAGTACTTCTTAGTTGGATAATTTTAGCAGGTGAATAGTACTTTCCAATAAAAGCATCTTTGCACTTGTCCCAAGAATCTATGCTATTTCTAGGCAAAGACTGAAACCAAATTTTAGCTCCTCCTCTCAAAGAGAAAGGGAAAAGCTTAAGCTTAACAATACTACCATCTATTTCTTGGTACTTTTGCATATCACAGAGTTCAACAAAATTGTTTAAGTGTAAAGCAGCATCATCTCCAGCACCGGAGAATTGATCTTTCATGACTAGATTCAGTAAAGCAGGTTTAATTTCATAAGAAGGTGCTGAAGTGGCAGGTGTAGTGATAGGTGTGCAAATAAAGTCATCGTTGTTATGACTAGTGAAGTCACACAACTTGGTGTTCTCGGTGGAACCCATAGCAGCAAGTAAGCAAGATAACTATTTTTGTGATTTTCGATAAAGGATACTAAAGCAAGAACTGAAAGGTAAACTAACAAGACTAAAAAACAAAGGTAAAAGATAGTATGCAACTCCCCTATCTCGAAGAGCGGAGTCCCCGGCAACGGCGCCAGAAAACACCCTTGATGGCTTCTCGCCCCTCGTTGGTTACCCCAAGTGTAAGGTTTGAGATGCAGCGTAGTGGTAGTTTTCCCTTGGCAAAGATACCAAGGATTGAATCCCTAGAGACTCCCAGTTTCAACGAGAAGGTGTCAATCGCTAACGGCACCGTGGATTAGCAATCAACGTGGACCTGCACGCAGATACAAATAACTTTGTTCCCAACGAGTACAGAGAGGTTGTCAATCCCTCCGGCCTTGTCGTTTACAAAGGATTAAACGCAAGTGATAATAGTGATGGATATTGCTGCAAAAAGTAAATAAAAGCGGAAAGTAAATAGCGATGTGATCAATGATAGGAATATGGACCGGGGCGCCATGATGTTCACTAGTGATGTCTCTCTCCCAAAAGACGATAAAATAGCTATGCGAGGTAAACAAATTACAGCTGGGCAATTGACAGAATTATGTGCGCAAACCAATGCTGACTATATTGCAAGAAAGGTAGAGGTTCAAAGCATGGGCAGTACGCCAAGGTAAGTAGACCGAAATCCATCTGCATCTACTACTAATCATCCACCTTGAGATATCTATCCAGAACATCTCGCTGGTATTAAGTTGCGAGCCCCACCCAAAGTGTAAACTCAAAGCAACAGACAACTGCATTAAAATAACTTTGCGTAAAGTAAACAATCCTTGCACCCGCGGGCACAAGCACCGTTGTTTTCCCCCTTGTGGCAACAGCACATCCCCTAGACTCATGTTTCTGTCACTCAAGCTAGTCATCGAGGGGCATGAACCCACAATCGAGCATAACGTTCCCTCTTGGAGTTACTACCTATTACTCGGCCAAAGCAATAAACAGCAACGGAGAACATGCAAGAATTACTTACGAACATAAATATAAAAGAGGTAAATCAAATATATTACTCAAACACAATCTGAACATAATCTCACAATCCATCGGATCCCAGCAAACTCATCATAGCAACAGCATAAGGATTACATATGTGCCTCGATCATGTAGGGCAGCTCACGAGGTCTAATTAGTGAAGCACAAGAAGGGGAGGAGAACATCACATAGCTACTGGTCATGGACCCATGGTCCAAGGGAGACTACTCACGCATCGTCCGGGAGGCGCCCATGGTGGTGGAGAAGCTCCCGGTGGTGATCCTCCCCTCCGGCAGGGTGCCGGGAAGAGTTCTCCTGGCGCTCCCGATCTTGGAAGCGCGGCGGCGGCGGAACAGAGATGAGATCACGAAAAAGGGTGCCCCCCTCGAGGGTTTCGGGACGTGTGTTAAATATAGTCCAAAGGGTGACGTCAGAGGGCACCTGGGGGGCCCAGGCACCCCCCGGCGCGGCCAGGAGGGGGGCCGCGCCACCAGGGCGCCTGGAGCCCTGGTGGCCCCCCTCCGGCTCTCCTTCGGGGTCCTGGAAGGTTCCGGAACGCTGATTTTTTATATATTTTTTCCGGAATTTTTCTGGCAGTTTTCGTAATGGAAAAACCTGAAATACAAAAACAGCAAAAAACAGAAACTGGCACTGGGGTGCACTGAGTTAATAGGTTAGTCCAAATATGATCAAAATTGTATGGAAGTGTATACATATCATAGCAATATCACCCAAAAGAGGCATGGAGCAAGCAAAAATTATACAAAACTCCTTCTCTAGAAAGGATCCATTCTTAGCGACGAATGTCTTGCCTTCGGATCTGTGATAGAAGGTGTACCCAACAGTCTCCTTTGGGTATCCTATGAAGACACATTTCTCCGATTTGGGTTCGAGCTTATCAGGTTGAAGCTTTTTTACATAAGCATCGCAGCCCCAAACTTTAAGAAACGACAACTTTGGTTTCTTGCCAAACCATAGTTCATAAGGAGTCGTATCAACGGATTTAGATGGTGCCCTATTTAACGTGAATGCAGCTGTCCCTAGAGCATAACCCCAAAACGATAGTGGTAAATCAGTAACAGACATCATAGATCGCACCATATCTAGTAAAGTACGATTACGACATTCGGACACACCATTACGTTGTGGTGTTCCGGGTGGTGTGAGTTGCGAAACTATTCTGCATTGTTTCAAATGTAGACCAAACTCGTAACTCAAATATTCTCCTCCACGATCAGATCGTAGAAACTTTATTTTCTTGTTACGATGATTTTCAACTTCACTCTGAAATTCTTTGAACTTTTCAAATGTTTAATATCTACTTAAATCATCTGTGAAGGTGAGAAAATAATGATACCCGCCGCGAGCCTCAATATTCATTGGACCACATACAGCAGTATGTATGATCTCCAAAAAATCAGTTGCTCGCTCCATAGTTCCAGAGAACGGCGTTTTTGTCATCTCGCCCATAAGGCATGGTTCGCAAGTACCAAGTGATTCCAAAAGTCCATCAGTATGGAGTTTCTTCATCCGCTTTACACCAATATGACCCAAACGGCAGTGCCACAAATAAGTTGCACTATCATTATCAACTCTGCATCTTTTGGCTTCAATACTATGAATATGTGTATTACTACTATCGAGATCCAATACAAATAGACCACTCTTCAAGGGTGCATGACCATAAAAGATATTACTCATATAAATAGAACAACAATTATTCTCAGATTTAAATGAATGACCGTCTCGTATCAAACAAGATCCAGATATAATGTTCATGCTTAACGCTGGCACCAAATAACAATTATTCAGGTCTAAAACTAATCCCGAAGGTAGATGTAGAGGTAGCGTGCCGACGCCGATCACATCAACTTTGGAACCATTTCCCACGCACATCGTCACCTCGTCCTTAGCCAGTCTTCGCTTAATCCGTAGTCCCTGTTTCGAGTTGCAAATATTAGCAACAGAACCAGTATCAAATACCCAGGTACTACTGCGAGCTCTAGTAAGGTACACATCAATAACATGTATATCACATATACCTTTGTTCACCTTGCCATCCTTCTTATCCGCCAAATACTTGGGGCAGTTCCGCTTCCAGTGACCAGTTTGCTTGCAGTAGAAGCACTCAGTCTTAGGCTTAGGTCCAGACTTGGGTTTTTTCTCCTGAGCAGAACTTGTTTGCCGTTCTTCTTGAAGTTCCCCTTCTTCTTCCCTTTGCCCTTTTTCTTGAAACTAGTGTTCTTGTTGACCATCAACACTTGATGATCCTTCTTGATTTCTACCTCCGCAGCCTTTAGCATTGCGAAGAGCTCATGAATCGTCTTATCCATCCCTTGCATGTTATAGTTCATCACAAAGCTCTTGTAGCTTGGTGGCAGTGATTGAAGAATTCTGTCAATGACGCTATTATCCGGAAGATAAACTCCTAGTTGAATCGAGTGATTGTTATACCCAGACATTCTGAGTATATGCTCACTGACAGAACTATTCTCCTCCATCTTGCATCTATAGAACTTATTGGAGACTTCATATCTCTTAATCCGGGCATTTGCTTGAAATATTAACTTCAACTCCTGGAACATCTCATATGCTCCATGACGTTCAGAACGTCGTTGAAGTCCCGGTTCTAAGCTGTAAAGCATGGCACACTGAACTATCGAGTAGTCGTTTGCTTTGCTCTGCCAGACGTTCATAACATCCGGTGTTGCTCCTGCAGCAGGTCTGGCACCCAGTGGTGCTTCCAGGACGTAATTCTTCTATGCAGCAATGAGGATAATCCTCAAGTTACGGACCCAGTCCGTGTAATTGCTACCATCATCTTTCAACTTTGCTTTCTCAAGGAACGCATTAAAATTTAACGGAACAACAACACAGGCCATCTATCTACAACAACATAGACAAGCAAAATACTATCAGGTACTAAGTTCATGATAAATTTAAGTTCAATTAATAATATTACTTAAGAACTCCCACTTAGACAGGCATCCCTCTAATCATCTAAGTGATCACGTGACCCAAATCAACTAAACCATAACCGATCATCACGTGAAATGGAGTAATTTTCAATGGTGAACATCACTATGTTGATCATATCTACTATATGATTCATGCTCGACCTTCCGGTCTCAGTGTTCCGAGGCCATATCTGCATATTCTAGGCTCGTCAAGTTTAACCTGAGTATTCTGCGTGTGCAAAAACTGGCTTGCACCTGTTGTAGATGAACGTTGAGCTTATCAGACCCGATCATCACGTGGTGTCTCGGCACGACGAACTTTGGCAACGGTGCATACTCAGGGAGAACACTTTTATCTTGAAATTTAGTGAGAGATCATCTTATAATGCTACCGCCAATCAAAGCAAAATAAGATGCATAAAAGATAAAGATCACACGCAATCAATTTAAGTGATATGATATGGCCATCATCATCTTGTGCTTGTGATCTCCATCTCCGAAGCACCGTCATGATCACCATCGTCACTGGCGCGACACCTTGATCTCCATCATAGCATCGTTGTCGTCTCGTCAACTATTGCTTCTATGACTATCGCTACCGCTTAGTGATAAAGTAAAGCAATTATAGGGCGATTGCATTGCATGCAATAAAGCGACAACCATATGGCTCCTGCCAGTTGCCGATAACTCGGTTACAAAACATGATCATCTCATACAATAAAATATAGCATCATGCCTTGACCATATCACATCACAACATGCCCTGCAAAAACAAGTTAGACGTCCTCTACTTTGTTGTTGCAAGTTTTACGTGGCTGCTACGGGCTGAGCAAGAACCGTTCTTACCTACGCATCAAAACCACAATGATAGTTTGTCAAGTTAATGTTGTTTTAACCTTCTCAAGGACCGAGCGTAGCCACACTAGGTTCAACTACAGTTGGAGAAACTGACACCCGTCAGCCACCTATGTGCAAAGCACGTTGGTAAACCAGTCTCACGTAAGCGTACGCGTAATGTCGGTCCGGGACGCTTCATCCAACAATACCGCCGAACCAAAGTATGACATGCTGGTAAGCAGTATGACCTGTATCGCCCACAACTCACTTGTGTTTTACTCGTGCATATAACATCAACGCATAAAACTAGGCTCAGATGCCACTTTTGGGGAACGTAGTAATTTCAAAAATTTCACCTATGCACACGCAAGATCATGGTGATGCATAGCAACAAGAGGGGAGAGTGTGTCCACGTACCCTCGTAGACCGAAAGCGGAAGCGTTAGCACAACGCGGTTGATGTAGTCGTACGTCTTCATGATCCGACCGATACAAGTACCGAACGTACGACACCTCCGAGTTCAGCACACGTTTAGCTCGATGACGTCCCACGAACTCCGATCCAGCCGATCTTCGAGGGAGAGTTCCGTCAGCACGACGGCGTGATGACGGTGATGATGTTGCTACTGACGCAGGCCTTCGCCTAAGCACCGCTACGATATGGCCGAGGTGGATTATGGTGGGGGGCACCGTACACGGCAAAGAGATCAATGATCAATTGTTGTGTCTAGAGGTGCCCCCTGCCCCCGTATATAAAGGACCATGGGGAGGAGGCGGACGGCCAGGAGAGGGCGCGCCAGGGAGGAGTCCTACTCCCTCTTTTCCTAGTTGGAGTAGGAGGGGGAAAGGAAGGGACGGAGAGAGAGGAAGGAAAGGGGGGGCGCCGCCCCCCTCCTTGTCCTATTCGTACTAGAGGGTGAGGGGGCGCGCGGCCAGCCCAGCTGCCCCTCCACTTCTCCACTAAGGCCCATCTTGGCCCATTAAACTCCCCGGGGGGTTCCGGTAACCCCCCGGTACTCCGGTATATGTCCCAAACTCCCGAAACCATTCCGGTGTCCGAACATGGTCGTCCAATATATCGATCTTTACGTCTCGACCATTTTGAGACTCCTCGTCATGTCTGTGATCATATCTGGGACTCCGAACTACCTTTGGTACATCAAAACACAAAAACTCATAATACCGATCGTCACGGAACTTTAAGCGTGCGGACCCTACAGGTTCGAGAACTATGTAGACATGACCGAGACACGTCTCTGGTCAATAACCAATAGCGGAACCTGGATGCTATATTGGTTCCCACATATTCTACGAAGATCTTTATCGGTCAAACCGCATAACAACATACGTTGTTCCCTTTGTCATCACTATGTTACTTGCCCAAGATTCGATCGTCGGTATCTCAATACCTAGTTCAATCTCGTTACCGGCAAGTCTCTTTACTCGTTCCGTAACACATCATCCCGCAACTAACTCATTAGTTACAATGCTTGCAAGGCTTATAGTGATGTGCATTACCAAGTGGGCCCAGACATACCTCTCCGACAATAGGAATGACAAATCCTAATCTTGAAATATGCCAACCCAACAAATACCTTCGGAGACACCTGTAGAGCACCTTTATAATCACCCAGTTACGTTGTGACCTTTGATAGCACACAAAGTGTTCTTCCAGTAAATGGGAGTTGCATAATCTCATAGTTATAGGAACATGTATAAGTCATGAAGAAAGCAATAGCAGAATACTAAACGATCAAGTGCTAAGCTAACAGAATGGGTCAAGTCAATCACATCATTCTCCCAATGATGTGATCCCGTTAATCAAATGACAACTCATGTCTATGGCTAGGAAACATAACCATCTTTGATCAAGGAGCTAGTCAAGTAGAGGCATACTAGTGACACTATGTTTGTCTATGTATTCACACATGTATCATGTTTCCGGTTAATACAATTATAGCATGTATAATAAACATTTATCATGATATAAGGAAATAAATAATAACTTTATTATTGCCTCTAGGGCATATTTCCTTCATTGATCACGGATGGAGTTGAAGCGTCTCTTGATGTGTTTGGTTCTCTCGTGAAATCTGGATTCCTTTGCTAAGGCAATTGCTCCAGTATTGTCACAAAAGATTTTCATTGGACCCAATGCACTAGGTATTATACCTAAATCGGATATGAACTCCTTCATCCAGACTCCTTCATTTGCTGCTTCCGAAGCAGCTATGTACTCCGCTTCACACGTAGATCCTGCCACGATGCTTCGCTTGGAACTACACCAACTGGCAGCTCCACCATTAATGTAAATATGTAACCGGTTTGCGACTTAGAGTCATCTGGATCAATGTCAAAGCTAGCATCAACGTAACCATTTACGACGAGCTCTTTGTCACCTCCATAAACGAGAAACATATTGTCGGTGTCAAAACCGGCGGATCTCGGGTAGGGGGTCCCGAACTGTGCGTCAAGGTCGGATGGTAACAGGAGACAAGGGACACTTTGTTTTACCCAGGTTCGGGCCCTCTCGATGGAGGTAAAACCCTACTCCTGCTAGATTAATATTGATGATATAGGTAGTACAAGAGTAGATCTACCACGAGATCAAGGAGGCTAAACCCTAGAAGCTAGCCTATGGTTGTGTTTGTGTATGATGATCGTCCTACGGACTACAACCCTCCGGTTTATATAGACACCGGATAGGGTTAGGGTTACACAGAGTCGGTTACATTGGTAGGAGATCTTGAATATCTGCACGCCTAGCTTGCCTTCCACGCCAAGGAAAGAACCTTCCGGACACGGGACGAAGTCTTCCATCTTGTATCTTCATAGTCCTGGAGTCCGGCTGAGAGTATAGTCCGGCTAGCCGAACACCCCCTAATCCAGGACTCCCTCAGTAGCCCGCGAACCAGGCTTCAATGACGACGAGTCCGGCGCGCAAATTTGTCTTCGGCATTGCAAGGCGGGTTCCTCCTCCGAATCTTGTGTACCTGTCCGAATAATGTATGATTTTTGTAACGTAGCGCTCCTCGGCTTCAGTGCCCAATAATGGCCGTCTTCCACGTGTTGAACGAATGCGAAAAGCCTTGGGTGTTTTTACATCCACACCCTTAGTCTCATAAACGAGCCGCCTATTTAACGGGACGGGGATTTAGATCCAGACCACATCTTCTCCCCTCCGCGAGTTATCATCAGAGCGTCTTCAGCAAAGGTCCACTCCAACATGGCCAGCCGTCGCAGCTCCTCCTCTCGCCCCTCCAGTCCTAAATCCGGAGACTGGGAGAGTTGCACCATCTCATACAGCGAGTTAGTGTCGCTGCAGGCCAAGGGATTTCTTCCCCAGGCATGTATGGTCCCGGTCCGAGCCGGACTCGCCACCTACAATGGCGGAAAGCAAGCGGAGAGCACCCCCAATCCTTCTAAAGGAGAGCGGGTGTGCCTCGTCCCTTATTTATTAAGGGGACTGGGATTTCCAATTCATCCATTCCTCCGCGGGCTTCTGGAGTTTTACGGCCTCCAGCTGCACAATCTCACACCCAGCTCTGTACTACATATTGCGGGCTTCGTTGCCTTTTGCGAGCTATTTTTAGGCGTCGAGGCTCATTTTGCGCTGTGGAAGAGGTTGTTCTGCCTGGTGCCCCGTTCTCAAGAGGGGTCTATATACCAAGTGGGCGGAGCCGAAATATGGCGCATCGCCGGGACCGGATATTTATCCGGAACCCCAAAGAAGGTGTCCGAGGACTGGCCTTCAGAATGGTTTTACATAGATGACGTCCCGCTGCCGGATCCTATCCGGATCGGCCTCCCCGAGTTCAGCATGGCTCCCCTGAAGAAACGCTTAAGTTGGCGTCCGCGGAGCTCTCAGAGAGAAAGCAATAAAGACGTTCTTTACCTGATGGGCCGGATAAGATTATTGGCTCATTCCGGACTAACCATGATTGGAGTCATGGCCACATGTATTATGCGGGGGGTGCAGCCACTTCAATTCAGAAGCCACCCCATGTGGGAATTCAACGGGGAGGATAACGCCACCCGTTACGGCCGCAAAGGGCCAGACACAGCCGCCGCTCTAGTAAAGATTCTAACATCTTTGTACAAGGGAGAAAAGGAGTACTTCCTCCGCGTCAACCCGCGGGCTGGATTCACTATGTATGAACCTCCAAGTTGGGTAAGTGAACAATTGTACTTGCCTGTTTATTTTAATGCTCCCATGACTAGATACATAATCTGATGATTCCAACGCAGGAGCTGCGACAGGAGGTAAAGGATATCAACAGCTGCCCTCCACAGCCTGAGGACCCAGAACGGTCCCTCGATCCGGACTCCGAAGAGGATCCGAACATATCGGTGGAGCTCATCGACGGGGTGTTCCACCAGTTAAGCAAGGATAATACCTTGGTGGCCATTACGGCTGATTATCCCGGGTTGATCCCGGCCTCCCAGGTGACAGAAACCGGAGTGTTAATTCCCGCAAGAGAGATTCCGCCCTTACATATTTCGGCGTTTCTGATGACAATCGTATTTTTCAGGGGAGATTTCCGAGGAGGGAGGTCGAACCTGCGGCGGCTGGCCAATGAGGAGCCGCCGGACCTCGTGGGGTAAAAAGGAATGAAGTCTGGACTGAAAGTCCGGCACAAAGGTAGAACAAGCCGCCTGTCTCCCTGGTGTTATTCTGTCAAGGCATGTTAACATCCGTACCATTTTTCAGGACGAAGAGGCCTCGCCGGACTATATCCGGAGGAGCCGCCAACCGCGCCTCTACCAGCCAGGCTCCAACGTCTGGTCCGGAAGCGGGGACAAACACCGGGCTTGTGCCAGACGCTCCTTCGACAGAGGATGCGGACCGGCTATCTGCCACTAATTCAGAAGTGGAGAGCGCCATGAACCATAGGCGTCGCCGGACAGTACTACGCGATGCTTGTTTCTCCCGAGAGGCTTTAAATGCCTTTAATTCGGGAGATGCGTACCTTCGTGCCGCTCAAGATGGCCTAGCCAAAGCTACGGAACAGTATGTGAAAGACATACGAGTAAGAGAATTTTGGTTACATATATACCAGTAGCCCCCGAGACTTGAAACAGTTACAACAACTGATTTAAGGATCATATGCAGGTTCTTACGGAGAAGAACACCGCGCTGTCCCAGGAGCTGGAAAAGTGCAAGGCCCAACTAGAGGCCGCACTAGCCGCAACAGGGGAGCCCAAAGGGACCCCCGCAGGTACGATATACTTCTAGAGTAGTATTGTACGGCTTGTATGTTAATCTGACAATTAATGTTGCAGATGACGCCGGACTTGATCCGGATAAACAACAACTCATTCGCCAGTTAAAGGCTGGTGAGAGTATATTGACAAGGGTGAGGCAAGAGAAGAATGATCTTCAAGATGCCAACACCAAATTGGATGTCGAACTGAAAGATGTTCGGGCCCAATTGTCAGATTCCACGAAGGAGAATCGGCGACTTCGACACGGCATCTTTAGTAAGTGCTTGAACGAACTCTCAAAAAGAAGTTCGGCGAGGAAGTCGATTAACAGTGTGATGCCTGTAGGTATGCTTACAGGTCGTCCGGCCAAGGAGATGCCCGGTTCTACAGGCGACCTTTTTCCCGAGCTTTCGCAACTGCACGATAGAGTTCGGCAGGCGATGCAAGGCATCGTTCGTGCATTATGGCCTTCCCACTCCGTGCCCGAAGGCCTTGGAGATCTTGCAGAGAAGCTGAACGGAGCTCGGCGGCGCTTCCAGTTGTGGAAGAAATCAGCCTGCCGGCAAGGCGCTAGGGAGGCCTTGTCCATGGTGAAGACGCGTTATACCAAGTTTGACCCAAACCATATGGCCGAGGTCGGACCTGTAGGGCCTGATGGGAAGGAGATCCTTGTAAGCTTAGTGTACGGCCAAGTAGAGTTGGCCGCAAAGTATTCCCGGCAGGACTAAAAATTAGACAGCCTGTTAGATGGTATAGAGGAGGAATACAATCAGTCACAATGACTATGTAATTTAAAAGTGACATATGTAATGCCTTCTAGCTGGATTGTAGATCGTTTGTCGTTGCCGACCTTTTCGCTTCGACCTCAGGACCTGACGGTCCGGAGTGTGTCCGAATACCATCATGGTTATAGAAGAACCTTGGTATGCATGGAGACCAGGCGTAGGGGTCATTAGTGCTTTATCAGACAAGTGCCCAACTAGTTATGTTATATTACATGGTTAGTAAGAAACATCTTCCAGAGAGAATAGTTCCGTTAAGGGTTCCTTTCGCTGGGGTGGCGTGCCCTAAAGTGCACGTCCGGACTGCAAATGCAGAAATCATCTGGGGGCATGTAGAAAATAAAAAAGGTTCATCTTTAGTTCACGGACCGAATATTCCCTTAAGAACGCTAGCTTTCGGCTTCACCCAGTCTGAGGTACACATCCGGCTTATCCGGCAGTAACAATCGCAGAGGTGCTCCCTTTACCACCTAGCCGAACAATCGGGAATGTAGGGGTAAGCACAGGAGCCAGGCAACCCAGCTTGGCCAAAACTTAAGTCATATCGATGCATATAATGGTGAAGAAAAGGTGCATGCGGAAGTCTGACGCATGCATTGGGTGAATAACCCGTATAAACAAGCTTCTGTTAAAGGAGCCCCCAGGTTTGGGTAGCGCGGATAGCGCATCACTTAATGAGCCTTAAGGGCTTAAAAAAGAAAAGAGTAGGAGACAAAGTAAAGGAAAATGTATAAATGTAAATAATGGACAGAGGAAGGAGACGAACATAGAGTCCGGCGCTAGGCGTAGAATCTTCGGAGACGTGTTGCGTTCCATGGGTTCGGCTCGAGTCGGTTGTCCGACGCATCTCGCAGGCAGTACGCTCCACCAGTTAGGACTTGATCGATTATGAATGGTCCTTCCCATTTGGGCTTGAGTTTGTTCTTTTGTTTATCCGGCAGGCGCAGAACTAGTTCACCAACATTATAATTTTTGGCCCGTACTTCTCTGCTTTGATATCTTCGAGCTTGCTGTTGATAAAACGCGGAACGGGTTTTAGCCACATCTCGCTCCTCTTCGAGGGCGTCCAGGTTGTCCTGCCGATCGAGCTCGGCTTCTCTTTCTTCATACATGCGCACTCGAGGTGAGTCATGAATTATGTCGCAGGGCAGAACTGCCTCAGCGCCGTACACCATAAAGAATGGTGTGAATCCGGTGGTACGATTTGGCGTGGTTCACAGCCCCCAGAGTACGGAGTCGAGCTCCTCTACCCAGTGCATATTGGATTCCTTAAGGGACCGCACTAGTCTGGGTTTGATGCCGCTCATGATGAGACCATTTGCACATTTGACCTGACCGTTAGTTTGTGGGTGATAGACAGAAGTGTAGTCGAGCTTAATGCCCATGTTTTTGCACCACAGTTTCACTTCATCAGAGGTGAAGTTTGTGCCGTTATCGGTGATAATGCTATGGGGGACACCATAACGGTGTACGACCCCGGATATGAAGTCTATCACAGGTCCGGATTCGGCCGTCTTGACAGGCTTGGCTTCTATCCATTTGGTGAATTTATCCACCATGACCAATAAGTATTTTTTCTTGTGGGTTCCGCCTTTAAGGGGTCCCACCATATCGAGCCCCCAGACCGCAAAAGGCCAAGTGATGGGGATAGTTCGAAGGGCATTGGGTGGCATATGGCTTTGGTTGGCAAAGAGCTGACAACCGACGCATCGTTTGACTAGGTCCTGAGCGTCTGCTCGGGCCGTCGGCCAATAGAAGCCTGTACGGAAGGCCTTGCTTACAAGGGACCGAGCTGCAGCGTGGTGGCCACCGAGTCCGGCATGAATTTCGGCCAATAGACTCCGCCCTTCCTCTTCGGAGATACACCTTTGAAGGACTCCTGTAGCGCTTTTCTTATATAGCTCTCCCTCGTGGACTTTATAGGCTTTAGATCGCCGTACTATGCAGCGTGCCTCATTTTGGTCCTCAGGGAGTTCCTGCCTGGTAAGGTAGGCTAGGAATGGTTCTGTCCACGGGGCGATCACCGCCATTATGACATGGGCTGATGGTGTGATTTCGGTGGTAGGGCCACCGATTATATCTGATTGTTCGGCGTCGGGTTGTGCGGTTATGTTCGGTCTGTTGTCCGAAGGTTCCCCCTCCCATGTCACGGATGGTTTGAATAATCTTTCGAGGAAGATGTTGGGGGGGACCGCATCTCGTTTTGCTCCGATACGTGCCAGGACATCCGCTGCCTGATTGTTTTCTCGGGCGATGTGGTGGAACTCCAGTCCCTCGAACCGAGCGGACATTTTTATCACAGCGTTGCGATAAGCTGCCATCTTTGGGTCTTTGGCGTCGAAGTCGCCGTTTATTTGGGATATTGCGAGGTTTGAGTCCCCGTGCACTTCTAGGCGTTGAATGCCCATGGATACTGCCATCCGGAGACCATGTAAAAGGGCCTCGTATTCGGCTGCATTGTTGGAGTCCGTGTACATAATTTGGAGTACGTATTGGACTGTATCTCCCGTAGGGGACATCAGAACAATGCCAGCCCCCAGTCCGGCCAACGTTTTGGAGACGTCGAAATGCATGATCCAGTTTGAGTACGTGCCGTACTCTTTAGGGAGTTCGGCTTCTGTCCATTTGGCGACGAAGTCGGCTAGGACTTGTGATTTAACGGCTCGCCGTGGCTTGTAGGTTATATCGAATGGGAGGAGCTCTATGGCCCACTTCGCTATCCGGCCTGTTGCATCGCGGTTATTAAGAATATCGTTGAGCGGTACTTCCGAAGCTACTGTTATAGAACACTCTTGAAAGTAGTGTCGTAGCTTCGGAATGCCATAAACACCGCGTATGCGACCTTTTGGTAATGCGGGTACCGTGATTTGCATGGTGTGAGGACAGTGGACACGTAGTAGACCGGCCTTTGAAGGGGTAGTTTGTGTCCGTTCGCTACCCGTTCGACGACGAGCACGGCACTGACAACTTGATGAGTTGCGGCAATGTATAACAGCATGGGTTCGCCGGTATTTGGCGCGGCCAGGACGGGATTTGTTGCCAAGATGGCCTTTATTTCCTCGAGTCCGGCCGCGGCTGCGTCCGTCCACTCGAAGTGTTCGGTGCGCCTTAGGAGGCGGTAAAGGGGCAGTGCCTTTTCTCCCAAACGGGAGATGAAGCGGCTTAGGGCCGCCACGCATCCGGTGAGTTTCTGTATTTGTTTGAGATCTTTTGGGACATCCAATTGTGACAGAGCTCGGATTTTAGCTGGATTTGCTTCAATTCCTCTACCGGATACAATGAAGCCCAGGAGCTTTCCGGCTGGGACGTCGAAGACACATTTTTCCGGATTGAGCTTGATATCGTATTTTCGGAGGTTGTCGAATGTGAGTCTCAAGTCGTCTACAAGAGATTCGACGTGTCTTGATTTAACGACCACATCGTCTACGTACGCCTCCACTGTTTTGCCGATCTGGTTTGCCAGACATGTTTGAATCATGCGCTGATATGTCGCGCCGGCGTTTTTGAGCCCAAAGGGCATTGTGTTGAAGCAGAATGGGCTGTACGGCGTGATGAATGCTGTTGCAGCTTGGTCGGGTTCGGTCATCTTTATTTGATGGTAGCCGGAGTACGCGTCGAGGAAACACAGGGAATCGTGTCCTGCAGTGGCATTGATGATTTGATCAATTCGAGGGAGGGGGAAGGGATCCTTTGGGCAGGCCTTATTAAGGTCTTTGAAGTCGACACACAGGCGCCAGGATTTGTCCTTCTTTGGTACCATTACTAGGTTTGCTAGCCAATCCGGGTGTTTTATATCTCTAATGAATCCGGCTTCCAATAGTTTGGCTAGATCCTCTCCCATAGCCTGTCTCTTTGGCTCGGAAAAACGCCGAAGGGCTTGTTTGACAGGTTTGAATCCTTTCTGGATATTTAAGCTGTGCCACTTGGAACGTGATTTGTTCGGACCTGTAATTATCCGGAGTGCTGAATACCACATCCAGTGTGATCTTTCCGGTGCAGCGCGCTTCCTGACCGGGGATTATACCTCTAAAGGTTGTGCTACTTCGCTCGATGCGGTTCCAGTCTATTTCCATCTTTTGAAGGGTTTCCTCGTATATGAGGTTCAACCCGCTGCCTCCGTCCATAAGTACCTTTGCGAGGCGACAGCCGTCCACTATGGGACTGAGAACCAATGCGGCTGGTGCTTTGGCTATTCGGAATTTAGGTTCGTCGCTCGCATTGAAGGTGATGGCGGTATTGCCCCATGGATTTATTGTCTCCACTTGGTTGACTTCGGTGAGGCTGCGAAGTACTCTTTTTCGCATATTATTTGATGCGAAAGTCTCAGAGATTGTAAGAACGGTACTGAAATTCTCTGGCTGGTTCTCTTCGACCTCTGGAATTAGGAGATCTTCGCCAATTTTGGCCACCTGCCGGAGTATCCAACATGCCCTGAGGCTATGTGTTGGTGCGGCGTCCACTGCACTATGAATTTTGCAGGGTCCATCTAGCCACCTTTCTAGTACGGTTCCATGTCCCCTAGAGGGTTTTGATTTTTTGTTTAATCCGGACGTCTTACTGTAGTGCACCCTTTTAATTCGGACGGGATTGCTATTCAGGGCCGGATTATCCCAAAATTTAATTTCGGTTTTCCAAGCACTTTCCATTGCGCAGTATTTTTGCACTATGGACGCCAAGTCAGCAAAACGCGTAATATTACGGCGACTTACGGCATTGAGTATCCCCTTGTCCGTGCAGTTATTGCAGAAAATTGAAATCGCATCTCCCTCGTGGCAGTCCTTTATCCGGTGCATGAGCAGGAGGAATCTGGCCCAGTAATGATGTACTGTTTCTTCTGGCCTCTGCCTAACCTGGGAGAGATCGCTTAGGGTTGGGTGAGCGGAACTCGTTAAATCCGATATCTCGCCTGGTTTGCTGTTCGGAAGCCGAACAACCTCTGGATTCGGATATCCGGAGCCTTGGATGTTATCCGGTTTGCCTGATTCTAAGTTCAGGTCTTGAATTGCGTCCTCCCCTCCGCGGGTATCCGGCATGGAGGGTTCCGGGATTCGGACGTAATTGGTCCTTAAGATCGATGAAGGGTCATCGCGTTGTGTCTCCACCACCGCAACACGGTGGGTGGCTTGGGGGAGTTGATTTCCCTTAGGTCGGGTTTAAGCCCAACCTGGTCGTAATTTGTGGCGACCCCCAAGGCGGCGATGCGATCCAGGAGCTCGTTTACGGAGGAGAGCTCCACCGGATCCAGCTGTTCGGCAGGTGCCGAACTTATGTGGAGATTGCTTTTGATGACCCGAGAGGTCAGCGTCGGCGCTGCGGCCGAACCGCCTAGCAGGAGGGTCTGGCCAATAGCCAAAGCTCCCTCAGTGACGGCGCCGTCCTTAAAGACGGGAAAAGGCATCCTTCCTGATTGCGACGGCACAGAGGAACTCTCAATGAAAGCACCAATGTCGGTGTCAAAACCGGCGGATCTCGGGTAGGGGGTCCCGAACTGTGCGCCAAGGTCGAATGGTAACAGGAGACAAGGGACACTTTGTTTTACCCAGGTTCGGGCCCTCTCGATGGAGGTAAAACCCTACTCCTGCTAGATTAATATTGATGATATAGGTAGTACAAGAGTAGATCTACCACGAGATCAAGGAGGCTAAACCCTAGAAGCTAGCCTATGGTTGTGTTTGTGTATGATGATCGTCCTACGGACTACAACCCTCCGGTTTATATAGACACCGGATAGGGTTAGGGTTACACAGAGTCAGTTACATTGGTAGGAGATCTTGAATATCCGCACGCCTAGCTTGCCTTCCATGCCAAGGAAAGAACCTTCCGGACACGGGACGAAGTCTTCCATCTTGTATCTTCATAGTCCTGGAGTCCGGCTGAGAGTATAGTCCGGCTAGCCGAACACCCCCTAATCCAGGACTCCCTCACATATCCTTAATCCTTTTCAAGTATTTCAGGATGTTGTTGACCGTTGTCCAGTGATCCACTCCTAGATTACTTTGGTACCTCCCTGCTAAACTTATAGCAAGGCACACATCAGGTCTGGTACATAGCATTGCATACATGATAGAACCTCTGGCTGAGGCATAGGGAATGAGTTTCATTTTCTCTCTATCTTCTGCAGTGGTCAGGCATTGAGTCTGACTCAACTTCACACTTTGTAACACATGCAAGAACCCTTTCTTTGACTGATCCATTTTGAACTTCTTCAAAACTTTATCAAGGTATGTGCTTTGTGAAAGTCCAATTAAGCGTATTGATCTATCTCTATAGATCTTGATGCCCAATATATAAGGAGCTTCACCGAGGTCTTTCGTTGAAAAATTCTTGTTCAAGTATCCTTTTATGCTATTCAGAAATTCAATATCATTCCCGATCAACAATATGTCATCCACATATAATATCAGAAATGATACAGAGCTCCCACTCACTTTATTGTGAATACAGACTTCTCCAAAAGTCTGTATAAAACCATATGCTTTGATCACACTATCAAAGCGTATATTCCAACTCCGAGATGCTTGCACAAGTCCATAAATGGATTGCTGGAGCTTGCACACTTTGTTAGCACCTTTTGGATCAACAAAACCTTCTGGTTGCATCATGTACAACTATTCTTTAAGATATCCATTAAGGAATGCGGTTTTGACATCCATTTGCCAAATTTCATAATCATAAAATGCGGCAATTGCTAACATGATTCGGGCAGACTTAAGCATCGCTATGGGTCAGGTCTCATCATAGTCAACTCCTTGAACTTGTCGAAAACCTTTCGCAACAAGTCGATCTTTGTAGATAGTAACATTACCATCAGCGTCGGTCTTCTTGAAGATCCATTTATTCTCTATGGTTTGCCGATCATCGGGCAAGTAAACCAAAGTCCACACTTTGTTCTCATACATGGATCCCATCTCAGATTTCATGGCCTCAAGCCATTTCGCAGAATCTAGGCTCATCATCGCTTCCTCATAGTTCGTAGGTTCGTCATGGTCTAGTAATATGACTTCCAGAACAGGATTACTGAAGAAATATGCCCTAGAGGCAATAATAAAGTTGTTATTTATATTTCCTTATATCATGATAAATGTTTATTATTCATTCTAGAATTGTATTAACCAGAAACTTAGTACATGTGTGAATACATAGACAAACGAAGTGTTCCTAGTATGCCTCTACTTGACTAGCTTGTTAATCAAAGATGGTCAAGTTTCCTGGCCATAGACATGTGTTGTCATTTTATGAACAAGATCACATCATTAGAGAATGATGTGATGGACAAGACCCATCTGTTAGCTTAGCACTATGATTGTTTAGTTTATTGCTATTGCTATTGCTTTCTTCATGACTTATACATGTTCCTGTTACTATGAGATTATGCAACTCCCGAATACCGGAGGAACACTTAGTGTGCTATCAAATGTCACAACATAACTGGGTGATTATAAATATGCTCTACAGGTGTCTCGGATGGTGTTTGTTTAGTTGGCATAGATCGAGATTAGGATTTGTCACTCCGCTTGTCGGAGAGGTATCTCTGGGCCCTCTCGGTTATGCACATCACTATAAGCCTTGCAAGCAATGTGACTAATGAGTTAGTTACGGGATGATGCATTATGAAACGAGTAAAGAGACTTGCCGGTAACAAGATTGAACTAGGAATGATGATACCAACGATCGAATCTCGGGCAAGTAACATACCGATGACAAAGGGAATAACGTCTGTTCTTATGCGGTTTGACCGATAAAGATCTTTGTAGAATATGTAGGAGCCAATATGACCATCCAGGTTCCGCTATTGGTTATTGACCGGAGATGTGTCTCGGTCATGTCTACATAGTTCTCGAACCCGTAGGGTCCGCACGCTTAACGTTCGATGATGATTTGTATTATGAGTTATGTGATTTGATGACCGAAGTTTGTTCAGAGTCCCGGATGAGATCACGGACATGACGAGGAGTCTCGAAATGGTCGAGAGGTAAAGATTGATATATTGGAAGGTAGTATTCGGACACCAAAAGGGTTCCGTAGTGTATTGGGTACATACCGGAGTACCGGAGGGGTTACCGGCACCCCTCGGGGAAAGATATGGGCCTTATGTCCCATAGGAGGGAGGCTAACCAGCCCACAAGGGGCCGGTGCACCCCTCACAAGGGAGGAGGCCAAATTGTACTTGGGAAGGGGGCGCCACCCCCTTTCCTTCTCCTACTCCCTCTCCTTCCCCTTTTCCCCCTCCGGTAGAAAGAAAAAAAGGGTGGGGCCGAATCCTACTAGGACTGGAGTCCTAATAGGACTCCCCTCTCCCTGGCATGCCCCTTGTTGGCCGGCCTCCTCCTCCCCTCCGTTATATATGGGGGCAGGGGGACACCCCTGATGTCTACTACACAACCTTCTTCTTGTAGACGTTGTTGGGCCTCCAAGTGCAGAGGTTTGTAGGACAGTAGCAAATTTCTCTCAAGTGGATGACCTAAGGTTTATTAATCCGTGGGAGGTGTAGGATGAAGATGGTCTCTCTCAAACAACCCTGCAACCAAATAACAAAGAGTCTCTTGTGTCCCCAACACACCCAATACAATGGTAAATTGTATAGGTGCACTAGTTCGGCGAAGAGATGGTGATACAAGTGCAATATGGATAGTAGATATAGGTTTTTGTAATCTGAAAATATAAAAACAGCAAGGTAGCAAGCGATAAAAGTGAGCACAAACGGTATGGCAATGCTAGGAAACAAGGCCTGGGGTTCATACTTTCACTAGTGCAAGTTCTCTCAACAATAATAACATAATTGGATCATATAACTATCCCTCAACATGCAACAAAGAGTCACTCCAAAGTCACTAATAGCGGAGAACAAACAAATAGATTATGGTAGGTACGAAACCACCTCAAAGTTATTCTTTCTGATCGATCTATTCAAGAGTCCGTAGTAAAATAACACGAAGCTATTCTTTCCGTTCAATCTATCATAGAGTTCATACTAGAATAATACCTTAAGACACAAGTCAACCAAAACCCTAATGTCACCTAGATACTCCAATGTCACCTCAAGTATCTGTGGGTATGATTATACGATATGCATCACACAATCTCAGATTCATCTATTCAACCAACACAAAGAACTTCAAAGAGTGCCCCAAATTTTCTACCGGAGAGTTAAGATGAAAAGGTGTGCCAACCCCTATGCATAAGTTCACGATGTTACGGAACCTGCAAGTTGATCACCAAAACATACATCAAGTAGATCATGTGAATATCCCATTGTCACCACAGATAAGCACATCCAAGACATACATCAAGTGTTCTCAAATCCTTAAAGACTCAATCCGATAAGATAACTTCAAAGGGAAAACTCAATCCATTACAAGAGATAGAGGGGGAGAAACATCATAAGATCCAACTATAATAGCAAAGCTCGCGATACATCAAGATCGTACCATCTCAAGAACACGAGAGAGAGAGAGAGAGAGATCAAACACATAGCTACTGGTACATACCCTCAGCCCTGAGGGTGAACTACTCCCTCCTCATCATGGAAAGCGTCGAGATGATGAAGATGGCCACTAGTGAGGGTTCCCCCCTCCGGCAGGGTGCCGGAACAGGGTCCCGATTGGTTTTTGGTGGCTACAGAGGCTTGCGGCAACGGAACTCCCGATCTATTGTGTTCCCCGATGTTTTTAGGGTATATGGATATATATAGGCGAAAGAAGTCGGTCAGCGGAGCCACGAGGGGCCCCCGAGGGTGGGGGCACGCCCAGGGGTAGGGCGCGCCTCCCTGCCTCGTGGCTTCCTCGAAGCTTCCCTGATGTCTACTCCAAGTCTCTTGGATTGCTTCCGTTCCAAAAATAACTCTCCCGAAGGTTCCATTCCGTTTGGACTCCGTTTGATATTCCTTTTCTTCGAAACATTGAAATAGGCAAGAAAACAACAATTTGGGTTGGGCCTCTGGTTAATAGGTTAGTCCCAAAAATAAAATAAAAGTGTATAATAAAGCCCATTAAACATCCAAAATAGAATATATATATAATAGCATGAATACTTCATAAATTATAGATACGTTGGAGACGTATCAACCCCAAACACACAAGTTGATCTTAGCCGTGTGCAGTGCCCTCCTCCACAGAAACACACCTCGGTCATATCGTCGTAGTGCTTAGGTGAAGCCCTGTGCCGATAACTTCATCATCACCGTCACCATGTCGTCATGCTGACGAAACTCTCCCACGGCCTCCAACTGGATCAAGAGTTTCAGGGATGTCACCGAGCTGAACGTGTGTAGATCGCGAAGGTGTCGTGCGTTTGGTACTTGATCGGTTGGATCGCGAATACGTTCGACTACATCAACCGCGTTACTTAATGCTTCCGCTTTCGGTCTACGAGGGTACGTGGACACACTCTCCCCGCTCGTTGCTATGCTTCTCCTAGATAGATCTTGCGTGATCGTAGGCAATTTTTTTGAAATACTACATTCCCCAACAATTACCATACCACTCAGGTCCGGAACATACTCTGGTTGACCTACGAGGTTCGGTAGTAACTTGATCTAAGGTTTCATGATCATCATCATTAGCTTCCTCACTAATTGGTGTAGGCATCACAGGAACAGTTTTCTGTGATGAACTATTTTCCAATTCAAGAGAAGGTACAATTACCTCATCAAGTTCTACTTTCCTCCCACTCACTTCTTTCCAGAGAAAGTCCTTCTCTAGAAAGGACCCATTCTTAGCAACAAATATCTTGCCTTCGGATCTGTGATAGAAGGTGTACCCAACAGTTTCTTTTGGGTATCCTATGAAGATGCACTTCTCCAATTTGGGTTTGAGTTTATCAGGCTGAAGCTTTTTCACATAAGCATCACAACACCAAACTTTAAGAAACAACAGCTTAGGTTTCTTGCCAAACGGAAGTTCATACGGTGTCATCTCAACGGATTTAGATTGTTCCCTATTTAACGTGAATGCAGCTGTCTCAAATGCATAACCCCAAAATGATAGTGGTAAATCGGTAGGAGACATCATAGATCGCACCATATCTAATAAAGTACGGTTACGATGTTCGGACACACCATTCGCTGTGGTGTTCTAGGTGGCGTGAGTTGCGAAACTATTCCACATTGTTTTAAATGAAGACCAAACTCGTAACTCAAATATTCGCCTCCGCGATTTGATTGTAGAAACTTTATTTTCTTGTTATGATGATTTTCCACTTCACTCTGAAATTCCTTGAACTTTTCAAATGTTTCAGACTTGTGTCTCATTAAGTAGATATACCCATATCCGCTCAAATCATTTGTGAAGGTCAAAAAATAAGGATACCCGCCGCGTGCCTCAACACTCATCAGACCGCATACATCGGTATGTATTATTTGCAATAAGTCAGTTGCTCGCTCCATTGTTCCTGAGAACGGAGTCTTAGTCATGTTGCCCATGAGGCATGGTTCGCAAGCATCAAATGATTCATAATCAAGTGATTCCAAAACTACATCCGCATGGATTTTCTTCATTCGCTTTGCACCAATATGACCTAAACGACAGCGCCACAAATATGTTGCACTATTATTATCAATTTGCATCTTTTGGCATCAACATTATGAATATATGTATCACCACGATCGAGATTCAACAAAAATAGACCACTCATCAAGGGTGCATGACCATAAAAGATATTACTCATATAAATAGAACAATCATTATTCTCTGATTTAAATGAATAACCGTCTCGCATCAAACAAGATCCAAATATAATGTTCAAGCTCAATGTTGGCACCAAATAACAATTATTCAGGTCTAAAACTAATCCCAAAGATAGATGTAGAGGTAGCGTGCCAACGGCGATCACATCGATCTTGGAACCATTTCTGACATGCATCGTCACCTCGTCCTTAGCCAATCTTCGTTTAATCCATAGCCCATGTTTCGAGTTGCAAATATTAGCAACAGAACCAATATCAAATACCCAGGCGCTACTAAGAGCATTAGTAACGTACACATCAATAACATGTATAACAAATATACCTTTGTTCACTATGTCATCCTTCTTATCCGCCAAATACTTGGGGCAGTTCCGCTTCCAGTGACCAGTCCCTTTGCAGTAGAAACACTCAGTTTAAGGCTTAGGTCCAGACTTGGGCTTCTTCCCGGGAGTAGCAACTTACTTTCCATTCTTCTTGAAGTTCCCCTTCTTTCCTTTGCCATTTTTCTTGAAACTAGTGGTCTTGTTAACCATCAACACTTGATGCTCCTTCTTGATTTCTACCTCCGCAGCTTTGAGCATTGCGAAGAGCTCAGGAATAGTATTTTCCATCCCTTGCATATTATAGTTTATCATGAAGCCTTTTTAGCTTGGTTGTGACACCCCTGATTCAATCGTACACTAACCATACACGCAAACGTGTACGATCAAGATCAGGGACTCATGGGAAGATATCATAACACAACTCTAAAAACATAAATAAGTCATACAAGCATCATAATACAAGCCAGGGCCTCGAGGGCTCAAATACAAGTGCTCGATCATAGACAAGTCAGCGGAAGCAACAATATCTGAGTATAGACATAAGTTAAACAAGTTTGACTTAAGAAGGCTAGCACAAACTAGGATACAGATCGAAAGAGGGCAGGCCTCCTGCCTGGGATCCTCCTAAACTACTCATGGTCATCGGCGGCCTGAACATAGTAGTAGGCACCCTCGGTGTAGAAGGATTCATCATCGACGGTGGCGTCTGGCTCCTGGGCTCCAGAATCTGGTTGCGACAACCAGGAAGAAATGGAAAGAGGGGAAAGAGGGAGAAAAGCAACCGTGAGTACTCATCCAAAGTACTCGCAAGCAAGAATCTATACTACATATGCATGGGTATCAGTGTAAAGGGGCAATATTGGTGGACTAAACTGCGGAATGCTAGAATAAGAGGGGGATAGCTAGTCCTGCCGAAGACTACGCTTCTGGCAGCCTCCATCTTGCGGCATGTAGGAGAGAGTAGATGGTAAGTTAACCAAGTATCATCGCATAGCATAATCCTACCTGGCGATCCTCTCCTCGTCGCCCTGTGTGAGAGCGATCACCGGGTTGTTTCTGGCACTTGGAACGGTGTGTTTTATTAAGTATATGGTTCTAGTTGTCATAAGGTCAAGGTACAACTCCAAGTCGTCCTGTTACCGAAGATCACGACTATTTGAATAGATAAACTTCCCTGTAGGGGTGCACCACATTACCCAACACGCTCGATCCCCTTTGGCCGGACACACTTTCCTGGGTCATGCCCGGCCTCGGAAGATCAACACGTCACAGCCCCACCTAAGCACAACAGAGAGGTTAGCACGCCGGTCTAAATCCTATGCGCGCAGGGGTCTGGGCCCATCGCCCATTACACACATCCACGTTGCATGAGCGACCGGAGAGCAGACCTAGCAACCTCCATTACAAAGGAAGTTGGGTTACATGGTCCAACCCGGCACGCGTCGCTCAGTCGCTGACGTCAAGAAGGCTTCGGCTGATACCACGACGTCGAGTGCCCATAACTGTTCCCGCGTAGTTCGTTAGTGCGTATAGGCCAGTGGCCAGACTCAGATCAAATACCAAGATCTCGTTAAGCGTGTTAATTGATGTAACCGCGGACACCGACCAGGGCCAGGCCCACCTCTCTCCTAGGTGGTCTCAGCCTGCCCTGTCGCTCCGCCACAAAGTAACAGTCGGGGGCCGTCGGGAACCTAGGCCCACCTCTACCGGGATGGAGCCACCTGCCCCTTCAGCCCCCATCTCCGAACAGTATCATAAGTAATGTAACAGTATAAAGTATATAGCATATGCCCGTGATCACCTCCTGAAGTGATCACGGCCCAGTAGTATAGCATGGCAGAAAGACAAGAGTGTAGGGCCACTGATGGAATACTAGCATCCTATACTAAGTATTTAGGATTGTAGGTAAGGGTAACAACTGTAGCAACAATGACAGGCTATGCAGCAGAATAGGATTAACCGAAAGCAGTAACATGCTGCGCTACTCTAATGCAAGCAGCATAGAGAAGGAATAGGCGATATCTGGTGATCAAGGGGGGTGTCGGTGTCAAAATCAGCGGATCTCAGGTAGGGGGTCCCGAACTGTGCGTCTAGGCGGATGGTAACAGGAGACAGGGGACACGATATTTTTACCCAGGTTCGGGCCCTCTTGATGGAGGTAAAACCCTACTCCTTCTTGATTGATCTTGATGATATGGGTATTACAAGAGTTAATCTACCATGAGATCGAAGAGGCTAAACCCTAGAAGCTAGCCTATGGTATGATTGTTGTTCTTCTTGGTCCTACGGACTAAACCCTCCAGTTTATATAGACACCGGAGGGGGCTAGGGTTACATAGAGTTGGTTACAAGGAAGGAGATCTACATATTCGTATTGCCAAGCTTGCCTTCCACGCCAAGGAGAGTCCCATCCGGACACGGGACGAAGTCTTCAATCTTGTATCTTCATAGTCCAACAGTCCGGCCAAAGGATATCCGGACACGCAACTTTCAAGTAGAAAACATTTTCATCTAAGCTACGGTTTATTTTCTATGTTTTTCTAAAGTTTTAATCATTTTCTGAATTTATTTATCTATTTAATTCTAACATTATCCAGAATAGTATCTGCTGATGTCATCATGATGCAATGCTGAGGTCATCAGTCAATAGTGCGGTTGACTGGGTCAAATCTGACCTGCGGGTCCAGTGGGACCCACCTGTCATTGAGACAGAGGTGATATAGGATCTGTTTTAAACTAATTAGGATTAATTAAGAGTGGGCCCCATTAGTCAGTGGCAGATTAGTGTTATAATTAACTAATTGGGTTAATTAATCAAGGTTAATTAATTAATTAATATGTTTTTTATTTTAATATATCTTATTATTATTTTTAACCGTTCTGGGGTGGGCCCCCTTGTCATAGGCCCCTGGGGGCCTAGCGGGTGTGGGCGATGGGCAATGGATGCAAGCGCGTGGGCGCCCGTTACGGCGCTCGCCCAGGCCAGCCGCGGGGGCTAGACTTGCTAGGCGCGGCGGGGCGCCGACGGCCAGGCGCGGCACGGAGGAGAGCAGCGCCGGCAGGGCGCGAGCAGCACTAGGCGCGGCATCGCGCGGGAAACAGCGAGGCGGCAGAGAGCATGCGGGGGGAGGCGCGGCGCCGTGCGACTGCGAGTGTGCGCGCATGCAGTGGCACAGCCGGGTGCGAGAGCGGCTGTGAAGTGCGCCCCGGGAGGGGCGTGAGCGCGAGCGGGGCCGAGCAGCGGTGGTCGGGCAGCAAATGTTGCGCGGCGAGCGCGCAGCTGGGCACCTCGGAGCGCAGCGCGAGGGGAAAAGGAGGAGAGGTCGGGGCCTCACCGCGGGACGTAGGGTCAAGGGCAGCGGGGCTCGGGGAGGTAGACGGGTACGACGGTGTTGATGGAGACGCGGAGGTGGTCCGGCGATGTTGCCGAGGTGGAGTAGCTCCGGACGGCATCGGGCGACGAGGCGCGGCGTCGAGGTGGCTCCAGGGACGGCGAGCGGCGGGCGGTGTCGAGGGCGCCGGCGACATCGGGGCGACCCCCTCTCGATCCAGATCGGGATCGGGCAGAGGGGGCGAGGGAGAGGGGGTAGGCGAGGAGGAGGTTGAGGACGGCCTGTCCGGCAGGGAGGCGGCGCCGGTGATTGGTGTCGGGGGCGCACGACGGGCGTTGGGGCTTGGGGGGCAACCCGATCCAGACGGGGGGAGGGGATCGAAGGGAGTGGGGAAGTGGGGGTGAACGTGGTGTGACTGGGTTAGGGTTTCGGGGATGGGGGGTATGGGGAGTGGGGGTGGCTGGTTGGGCCTTTGCCCAGTTGGGCTGGCCAGCTGTGAGCTGGACCGAAGCCCAGTGAGGGGGAAGGGGGTTGTCCTTTCACTTTTTTGTTAGTTTGTTTTCTATTTTTGATCTTTTCCTTTTTCTTTATTTTCTTTTCTGCTTTCATTTTATTTACCTAAAATTTTAGTTTTGTAAAAATACATAGGTTGTACCTAATTTAGTAAACTTAATTAAGTCACAACCTGAACATTTTTGTTTTAATGTTTGAAAACTTTGGTTGGTTGTCTCTATTTTGAATTTGTATTTGAATCGGTTTTCGCACTAAAGCGAGATTAGCAACATTAATCAAGGTGACGTGGCATCATTGGCAGAGGTTACTGTAGCTTGATTATCCGGGCGTCACAATTATCCTCCACTACAAGAAATCTCGTCCCGAGATTTAAGAGGTAGAGAAGGGGGGAAGGTCTAGTTACGAAATTCTAAAGGATCTTCTGCCTTGGTTGCTCTTCTCTAAGAGATCGATCCATTACATTGATGTCTTCATTCTAGTGCTTTAGGTCATCATTTTGAAGTCGTCATCCTTTCTTCGAGGGTCCCATCGTACTTACGAATAGGTAACGGGGCAGATCGGCAACGACAGAATGCTATAAGGGTAATAATCTGGGATTAACCCATGAATGAGCATATGAGTACCTCTCGAGTTTGAACAAATAAAACACCTCGAGAGTAAAGTTCGAAGGTACAATAAGAAGTTTCAAGCAGCCAGGCAATCATTCTATGCCTAGTCAGAAGGTGAAAGGATTTCAGGGCAATGCGAATAAGTATTGCGTCTGATACTAGAATAGATCACTAGGAATGTGGCTCGTGAGTTGCATACGAATCCAAGCTCAAGGAATATCTTTGGCAATAGGATCTCGAAGAAAGTCAGGTTTCTATCCTATGGAACTGTGGGTTATGGGCCCACCATGTGGGTTAAAATTAGGAAGGGCGAAGACGTCTTGCGTGATCATGCAAGCAAGGCATGTTAGAGGGTAGCCTGTCGATTATGTCGGCAATAGCGTCGGTATCAAGGGCGAGGGACGAAGAGAACCATTTTCCTGCTCGTTGAACGAGACGGACCAATAGGCAAAGTTCTCATCCATCGGTGGCTACCGGAATATCATCAACAATAGTAACAGGGTCTTATTGACAGGGTAGTACACCGAGGTGTTTACATAAGTAGTGAATTATTACTGCTTAGATCATATAGATCACAAGAAACGTTAAACCAACCAATGGAAAGGAAATATGATTACCTGATTAAACAGAAGAATGGAAAGGAAAATGGGTTTAAACGCATATTTCAAGGGTATATCCTTCCCAAGGACAAGCAAAGCATGATATCCATGACAGGATATAAGGTAGAAAACTCTTTAGGTAGGGGAGAGAAATTTCATGACATTACCCATAAAGCGGTGTTTGGATAATTGAGCAAGAAACATTTAGCATTGGGCTTCAAATGTTCTTGTTGAAAATCAGAGTACCATAGACATGCTTCGAGATAGCATTGCCATGGTCTTCAAGCAAAGGTCAGACTTTGGATACACGAAGTATCCATCAGGAACAACTTGTAGAATAAGTCTTACAATTCCCTCATGGAAGAATGGCTAACCTTGCAAAAAAGGAAACTATAAGAATAGGTCCTCCGGCCAGGTGTGCTAGGCATGACATCACCTTACTGGGTCATGTAAAGACCAATGTTATAACCCTTGAAAATATGTTCCAACCATCATATCTGACCAAGATTCAGATCTGATTGGTGTCAGAATACCTCAGACTCGGGATGCCTGAGAAGGAAAGGTGCAACACAAATTGAGGAGATGGCATTGTAAGATTCTCAGGAAATGAATCATAGAAGCGAGTCCCGAAACAAGAGTTCATAAGTAAACCAAGGAGAGGATGAGGAGGTGGCTGATGGACTCAGCGACAATTCATCAAGATTTCCAAAAGGATGGATTTCCAAAATTAGGTAAACAAGGAGATAACATTTGTTAGATCAAATGATATAATGATGTATGCTCGAAGAAAATATACACAATTAAACATTGGTTGAAAAGTGCACCCGGAAATCTGGACTAGGTAGCACGATCAATGTTTGAATGATGATTCAATAAGCAATAGACTTAGAATGAAGCTATCGACCATTAACGTCAAAGCAATAGGGTTGCTAGAATTTTTGAAATTTACACATCACAGACCATTTGTTGGTATTCTGGTTAGAAACAACACGAGAAAGAATGGCGATGGTGAGAAGTACCACTATACCAAGAATTCTTAAGAGGTGGTGAAATTCTCGCTACATTCTTGACATAAAAGGTGGCAATACTCAAAGGTAAAGAAGAACAAATGCTGGATAGCAAGGATCTCAAGGTATACACAA
Organism: Aegilops umbellulata; assembly: GCA_032464435.1. Taxonomy (NCBI): domain Eukaryota; kingdom Viridiplantae; phylum Streptophyta; class Magnoliopsida; order Poales; family Poaceae; genus Aegilops; species Aegilops umbellulata. The sequence continues at coordinate 345,771,583 of CP136058.1, read as the reverse complement.
AACACGAACAAGTTTGTGTTGAACGGAAGGAAATAAAGTGGCCGATGATAACACAAACCATCAAGGGCAAGGATGGTATTTCTCATCATGAATTCGATTGATATCATGTAAGAGCTCATTAGGTTGATGATGATCACGACACATTTGTCAAGAGATTTCATGAAGATGCAATCAATCTGCAACGACAACAAGTCAAAGGAATGATGAAGCGAAAGGTTATTGGAACCATGATTACAACACAAACTCAAAATCAAGCTTGCGGTTCAAGGCGAAATGATATGATGAGGAAAATCGACGTAAGCTTAGCTCACCATCGAAGATTGTGCTCCAGGAAGAAGGACCAAGTAGCACAGTTAAAATTTAGCATGATAAAGATATAGTCGATCAGGATAGAAATGATGTGATCGAGTACAAACTCGTAATTAAAGAAGATTACTAATGGTTGTTTAATCGCGATGCGGACTCGATTCAGTTACCGGTGTCCTTGAGTGTTTAATGACTCAGAGCCCGTGAAAAAAATTGGAATCAATGAGAATGTAGTCTTGATGGAGAACTCATAAGAAGTTATGCAGTTCTGTGATTCTCTCGAGATACCAGGGTGTAATACTTGACGAAAGATCAAAGTAAAGGTTGGACTGGAGTATTGATCCACAGAAGACAAGTGCTTAAACTTGCCCGAGAAATGGGATCAAAGAAGAACATATGGTCGGAACAACAATTGCAAAGGATCAATTCTCCGATACCAAAGGATATTATATCAAGGAAATAGCTATTATTACAAGAAGCTCCCATGATAGGATCTACATCGTGTGGGCATGAACACAAAGGTTCAAGGTCAACTCCCACTTCCTCAATGCATAACCTTCCATTCACCTCTTGTATTTCAAAAATGACATTAGTTGTTGAACGTTTTACCTGGTACAATACCAGATAAGTATGACCCGTGCAATCTTTCGGGTTCGCACCGATTAGGGAAGGTAATGGTTCAACCCATCGGGGCATCTAGGAATATATACCACAAACTTCGGAGTAAATAACTCAAGCTCGGGAGCAGAGCATGGTTGACAAAAGCAGGGGATACAATTTACCAAAGGCATTATGTATCAGGGAAGAAAACACAAGGCGATTAAATATGAAGGACAGTGTCGAATAATAATCCAACAAAGGATCTGACGGTCCATAGCAAAGCTGATGTGAGCATCGGCACACAACCAGTTAAAGAAGGAATGCAAGGAGATTAGATTATAGAAACAACTAACTAAATCAAAGCTCAAAGGCAAAGGAATTAAGATTTCCAAATCAAGGGATCAGAAGCAATTGTTCTGATCGAAAATGATTAAGTTCAATAGACTTAGAAGAAAAATTGATCAAGGCATTGATTGGTCAAGAACTAGCTCATATCCAAATGACGTCTGAGCCGGAAGGATAATCCTAGGATTCGACTGATGATGGTGAACATTCGCAACTTATCGAATCAAGGGACGCAAAAAATGATAGTGACAATGATGCCAATAATATTGGTATACTTATGGGATTAACCATAATGAAAGCAAGCAAGAATTTCAAGAACAACAGGCTGTTGAGGATTTCCGAAAGATATTAGTATTTCGAAGACTTTGGTGAAACTCATGAACAACGGGGAAAGAACGGATACTCGGTAAGTGCGAGGAATTACCCGTAGGGGTATTCATGTGGCAAGAACCGCAAGGCAGTAGGCACAAAGTATTCTCGAATAGAGAGAGAATTTCAGGGTATCTTGTAATAACAAGATCAACGGGGCATGATTGTATGAATGGCAAGTGTACGTGGTTATCCATAGGGTTTATCGATGGAAGTGAATTGCAAAAGCGATGGCACATAGTCTCGAGAGCACATCGTAGGGTATCTTCGGAATCTTCTAGAGCACCAGGCAATCCTCTGCACTAAGGGGCTCTCCAGGTGGATGCGATCACGAGATCCTAATGTTAGAGTTAGCAAAATTCGTTTAACCCGAATAGAAGAGAGATCAGAGTCCCAGAGTAAAGATCGAGGAGTAAAAGATCCTAATACCACCCAATGGCGACGTGGGCTGTAAGACACACATCCATGCCAGTAAAAGTTTTTGCAATGTCTAGACTCGACTTCGGCCAAGGAGTGTGGAAGGGGGATTCCTACATGCAGTCGGCTCTGATACCAACTTGTGACACCCCTGATTCAACCGTACACTAATCATGCACGCAAACGTGTACAATCAAGATCAGGGACTCACGGGAAGATATCACAACACAACTCTAAAAACATAAATAAGTCATACAAGCATCCTAATACAAGCCAGGGGGCTTGAGGGCTCGAATACAAGTGCTCGATCATAGACGAGTCAACGGAAGCAACAATATCTGAGTACAGACATAAGTTAAACAAGTTTGCCTTAAGAAGGCTAGCACAAACTGGGATACAGATCAAAAGAGGCGCAAGCCTCCTGCCTGGGATCCTCCTAAACTACTCCTGGTCATCGGCGGCCTGAACATAATAGTAGGCACCCTCGGTGTAGAAGGAGTCGTCGTCGACGGTGGCGTCTAGCTCCTGGGCTCCAACATCTGGTTGCGACAACCAGGAAGAAATGGAAAGAGGGGAAAGAGGGAGAAAAGCAACCGTGAGTACTCATCCAAAGTACTCGCAAGCAAGGATCTATACCACATATGCATGGGTATCAGTGTAAAGGGGCAATATTGGTGGACTGAACTGCAGAATGCCAGAATAAGAGGGGGATAGCTAGTCCTGTCGAAGACTACGCTTCTGGCAGCCTCCATCTTGCAGCATGTAGGAGAGAGTAGATGGTAAGTTAACCAAGTATCATCGCATAGCATAATCCTACCCGGCGATCCTCTCCTCGTCGCCCTGTGTGAGAGCGATCACCGGGTTGCATCTGGCACTTGGAAGGGTGTGTTTTATTAAGTATCTGGTTATAGTTGTCATAAGGTCAAGGTACAACTCCAAGTCGTCCTGTTACCGAAGATCGCGGCTATTCAAATAGATAAACTTCCCTGCAGGGGTGCACCACATTACCCAACATGCTCGATCCCCTTTGGCCAGACACACTTTCCTGGGTCATGCCCGGCCACGGAAGATCAACACGTCGCAGCCCCACCTAAGCACAACAGAGATGTCAGCATGCCGGTCTAAATCCTATGCGCGCAGGGGTCTGGGCCCATCGCCCATTGCACACCTGCATGTTGCGTGGGCGGCCGGAGAGCAGACCTAGCAACCTCCATTACAAAGGAAGTTGTGTTAGCGGTCCAACCAGGCGCGCGCCGCTCAGTCGCTGACGTCAAGAAGTCTTCGGCTGATACCACGACATTGAGTGCCAATAACTGTTCCCGCGTAGTTGGTTAGTGTGTATAGGCCAGTGGCCAGACTCAGATCAAATATCAGGATCTCATTAAGCGTGTTAATTGATGTAACCGCGAACGCCGACTAGGGCCAGGCCCACCTCTCTCCTAGGTGGTCTCAGCCTACCCTGTCGCTCCGCCACAAAGTAACAGTCGGGGGCCGTCGGGAACCCAAGGCCACCTCTACCGGGATGGAGCCACCTGCCCCTTCATCCCCCATCTCCGGACAATACATAAGTAATGTAACAGTATAAAGTATATAGCATATGACCGTGATCACCTCCCGAAGTGATCACGGCCCAGTAGTATAGCATGGCAGACGGACAAGAGTGTAGGGCCACTGATGGAATACTAGCATCCTATACTAAACATTTAGGATTGCAGGTAAGGGTAACAACTGTAGCAACAATGACAGCCTATGCAGCAGAATAGGATTAACCGAAAGCAGTAACATGCTACGCTACTCTAGTGCAAGCAGTACAGAGAAGGAATAAGCGATATCTGGTGATCAAGGGGGGCTTGCCTGGTTGCTTTGGCAAGAAGGACGGGTCGTCAACACCGCAGTCGTACTGGGTAGCAGCGGCGTCGGTCTCGGTGTCTAGCGAGAGAGAGGGGGAAGAAACAATAAATATAAAGCAAACATATGCATGATGATGCATGACATGACAATGAACGGTGCTAGGTGTGCCCTAACACGGTAGTAGGTGATACCGGCGGAGGGGGACATCCGGGAAAATATTCCCGGTGTTTCGCGTTTTTGAACAGACGGAACGGAGGGGGAAAGTTGCATGTTCGCTATGCTAGGGATGTGTGGCGGACGAACGGGCTGCGTATCCGGATTTGTCTCGTCGATCTGAGCAACTTTCATGTAGAAACATGTTCATTTGAGCTACGGTTTATTTTCTATGTTTTTCTAAAGTTTTAATCATTTTCTGAATTTATTTATCTATTTAATTCTAACATTATCCAGAGTAGTGTGTGCTGATGTTATCATGATGCAATGCTGAGGTCATTAGTCAACAGTGCGGTTGACTGGGTCAAATCTGACTTGCGGGTCCAGTGGGACCCACCTGTCATTGAGACAGAGGTGATATAGGATCTGTTTTAAACTAATTAGGATTAATTAAGAGTGGGCCCCATTAGTCAGTGACAGATTAGTGTTAAAATTAACTAATTAGGTTAAATAATCAAGGTTAATTAATTAACTAATATGTTTTTTATTTTTTTATATGCTATTATTATTTTTAACCGTTCTGGGGCAAGGCCCCCTTGTCATAGGCCCTTGGGGGCCTAGCGGGTGTGGGCGATGGGCGATGGATGCGAGCGCGTGGGCGCCTGTTACGGCACTCGCCTAGGCCGGCCGCGGGGGCTAGACTTGCTAGGCGCGGCGGGGCGCCAGTGGCCAGGCGCGACATGGAGGAGAGCAGCGCCGACAGGGGAGCGAGCAGCACTGGGTGCGGCGTCGCGCGGGAAACAGCGAAGCGGCAGAGAGCATGCGGGAGGGAGGCGCGGCGACGTGCGGCTTCGGGTGTGTGTGCGCGCGCAGTGGTGCAGCTGGGCGCGAGAGTGGCTGCGGAGTGCGCCCCGGGAGGGGCGTGAGCGCGAGCGGGGTGGAGCAGCGGTGGTCGGGCAGTGCATGGTGCGCAGCGAGCGCGCAGCTGGGCACGCCGGAGCGCAACGCGAGGGGAAAAGGAGGAGAGGCCGGGGCCTCACCGCGGGGCGTAGGGTCAAGGGCAGCGGGGCTTGGGGAGGTAGACGGGGACGACGGCGTTGATGGTGACGGGGAGGCGGTCCGGCGATGTTTCCGAGGTGGAGTAGCCCCGGAGGCGTCGGGCGACGAGGCGCGGCGTCAAGGTGGCTCCAGGGACGGCGAGCGGCGGGTGGTGTCGAGGGCGCCGGCGACGTCGGGGCGGCCCCCTCCCGATCCAGACCGGGATCGGGCAGAGGGGGCGAGGGAGAGGGGGGTCGGCGAGGAGGAGGTCGAGGGCGGCCTGTCCGGCAGGGAGGCGGCGCCAGCGATTGGTGTCGGGGGCGCGCGACGGGCGTTGGGGCTCGGGGCACAACCCGATCCAGACGGGGGGAGGGGATCGAAGGGAGTGGGGAAGTGGGGGTGAACGTGGTGTGACTGGGTTAGGGTTTCGGGGATGGGGGATATGGGGAGTGGGGGTGGCTAGTTGGGCCTTTGCCCAGTTGGGATGGCCAACTGTGAGTTGGACCGAAGCCCAGTGAGGGGGGAAGGGGGTTGTCCTTTCACTTTGCTTTGTTAGTTAGTTTTCTGTTTTTGATCTTTTCCTTTTTCTTTATTTTCTTTTCTGCTTTCATTTTATTTACCTAACATTTTAGTTTGTTTAAAATACATAGGTTGTACCTAATTTAGTAAACTTAATTAAGTCACAACCCAAACATTTTTGTTTTAATGTTTGAAAACTTTGGTTGGTTGTCTCTATTTTGAATTTGAATTTGAATTGGTTTTCGCACTAAAGCGAGATTAGCAACAGTAATCGAGGTGACGTGGCATCATTAGCAGAGGTTACTGTAGCTTGATTATCCGGGCGTCACATTGGTGGCAGTGATTGAAGAACTCTGTCAATAACACTATCATCCAGAGGATTAACTCCTAGCCGAGTCAAGTGGTTATGGTACGCAGACATTCTAAGTATGTGTTCAGTGACAAAACTGTTCTCCTCCATCTTGTAGCTATAGAACTTGTTGGAGACTTCATATCTCTCAACTCGGGCATTTTCTTGAAATATTAACTTCAACTCCTGGAACATCTCATATGGTCCATGACGTTCAAAACGTCTTTGAAGTCACGGTTCTAAGCCGTAAAGCATGGCACACAGAACTATCGAGTAGTCATCTGATCGAGCTTGCCAGACGTTCACAACGTCAGCTGTTGCTCGTGGTGCATCAAGGACATAATTCTTCTGTGCAGCAATGACGATAATCCTCAAGTTACGGGCCTAGTCCATGTAGTTGCTACCATCATCTTTCAACTTAGCTTTCACTAGGAACCCATTAAAATTCAAGGGAACGGTAGCACGGGCCATTGATCTACAACATAGATATGCAAAAACTATCAGGACTAAGTTCATGATAACTTTAAGTTCAATTAATCATATTACTTAAGAATTCCCACTTAGATAGACATCCCTCGAGTCATCTGAATGATCACGAGATCCATATAAACTAAACCATGTCCGATCATCACATGAGATGGAGTAGTTTTCAATGGTGAACATCTCTATGTTGATCATATCTACTATATGATTCAGGCTCGACCTTTCGGTCTCGGTGTTCTGAGGCCATGTATGTACATGGTAGGCTCGAGTATTCCGCACGTGCAGAACTGTCTTGCACCCGTTGTATGTGAACGTAGAGCTTATTGCACCCGATCATCATGTGGTGTCTCATCACGACGAACTATTGCTATGGTGCATACTCAGGGAGAACACTTACACCTTGAGATTTAGTGAGGAATCATCTTATAATGCTACCGCCATAGTAAGCAAAATAAGATGCATAAAACATCACATGCAATTAAAATATGTGACATGATATGTCCATCATCATCTTGTGCCTTTGATCTCCATCTCCAAAGCACCATCATGATCTCCATCGTCACCGGCTTGACACCTTGATCTCCATCGTAGCGTCGTGGTCGTCTCGCCAACTATTGCTTCTACAACTAGCGCTAACGCATAGTGATAAAGTAAAGCAATTACATGGCGATTGCATTTCAGACCATAAAGCGACAACCAAAAGGCTCCTGCCAGTTGCCGATAACTTTTACAAAACATGATCATCTCATACATCAACGTATATCACATCATGTCTTGACCATATCACATCACAATATGACCTGCAAAAATAAGTTAGACGTCCTCTACTTTGTTGTTCCAAGTTTTACGTGGCTGCTACGGGCTTCTGGTAAGAACCGTTCTTACCTACGCATCAAAACCACAATGATGTTTCGTCAAGTTTGTTGTTTTAACCTTCAACAAGGACCAGCCGTAGTCAAATTCGATTCAACTAAAGTTGGAGAAACAGACACCCGCCAGCCACCTTTATGCAAAACAAGTTGCATGTCTGTCGGTGGAACCGGTCTCATGAACGTGCTCATGTAAGGTTGGTCCGGGCCGCTTCATCCAACAATACCGCCGAATCAAAATAAGACGCTGGTGGTAAGCAGTATGACTATGATCGTCCACAACTCTTTGTGTTCTACTCGTGCAAATCATCTACGCATAGACTGGCTCTGATACCACCATTGGGGAACGTAGCATGCAATTTCAGAAAAAATCCTACGATCACACAAGATCTATCTAGGAGATGCATAGCAACGAGAGGGGGAGAGTGTGTCCACGTACCCTCATCGACCGAAAGCAGAAGCGTTAGTTTAACGCGGTTGATGTAGTCGAACTCTTCTCGATTCAACCGATCAAGTACCAAACGTACGACACCTCCGAGTTCAGCACACGTTTAGCTCGATGACGTCCCTCGAACTCTTGATCCAGCAAAGTATCGAGGGAGAGTTTCATCAGCATGACGGCGTGGTAACGGTGATGGTGAAGTGTGATGTCTACTACACAACCTTCTTCTTGTAGACGTTGTTGGGCCTCCAAGTGCAAAGGTTTGTAGGACAGTAGCAAATTTCCCTCAAGTGGATGACCTAAGGTTTATCAATCCGTGGGAGGCATAGGATGAAGATGGTCTCTCTCAAACAACCCTGGAACCAAATAACAAAGAGTCTCTTGTGTCCCCAACACACCCAATACAATGGTAAATGGTATAGGTGCACTAGTTCGGTGAAGAGATGGTGATACAAGTGCAATATGGATGGTAGATATAGGTTTTTATAATCTAAAATTATAAAAACAGTAAGGAAACTAATGATAAAAGTGAACGAAAACAGTATTGCCATGCATCGAAACAAGGCCTAGGGTTCATACTTTCACTGGTGCAAGTTCTCTCAACAAGGATAACATAATTAGATCATATAACTATCCCTCAACATGCAACAAAGAGTCACTCCACAGTCACTAATAGCGGAGAACAAACGAAGAGATTATTGTAGGGTACGAAACCACCTCAAAGTTATTCTTTCCGATCAATCCATTGGGCTATTCCTATAAGTGTCACAAATAGCCCCAGAGTTCGTAGTAAAATAACACCTTAAGACACAAATCAACCAAAACCCTAATGTCACCTAGATACTCCAATGTCACCTCAAGTATCCGCGAGTATGATTATACGATATGCATCACACAATCTCAGATTCATCTATTCAACCAACACAAAGAACTTCAAAGAATGCCCCAAAGTTTCTACCGAAGAGTCAAGACAAAAATGTGTGCCAACCCCTATGCATATATTCCCAAGGTCACGGAACCCGCAAGTTGTTCACCAAAACATACATCAAGTGAATCAATAGAATACCCCATTGTCACCACGGGTATCCCACACAAGACATACATCAAGTGTTCTCAAATCCTTAAAGACTCAATCCGATAAGATAACTTCAAAGGGAAAACACAATCTATTACAAGAAGGTAGAGGGGCAGAAACATCATCATATCCAACTATAGTAGCAAAGCTCGCGGTACATCAAGATCATGCCAAATCAAGAACACGAGAGAGAGAGAGAGAGAGAGAGAGAGAGAGAGAGAGAGAGAGAGAGAGAGAGAGATCAAACACATAGCTACTGGTACATACCCTCAGCACCGAGGGTGAACTACTCCCTCCTCGTCATGGAGAGCGCCGGGATGATGAAGATGGCCACCGGTGATGATTCCCCCCTCTGGCAGGGTGCCGAAATCGGGTCCCGATCGGTTTTTGGTGTCTACAGAGGCTTGCGGCGGCGGAACTCCCGATCTAGGTTTCTTTTCGAGGGTTTTTGTATTTATAGGAATTTTCGCTGTCGGTCTCATGTGAGTGGGGTCACCGAGTAATCCACGAGGCAGGGGGCGCCCCCATGGAGGTAGGGCGTGCGCTCCACCCTAGTGGATGGCTCGGGACTCTTCTGGCCCAACTCTTTTACTTCGGGGATTCTTTTGGTCCATAAAAATCCACAAAAAATGGCAGGTCAATTGGACTCCATTTGGTATTCCTTTTCTGTAAAACTCAAAAATAAGGAAAAAAATAGAAACTGGCACTAGGCTCTAAGTTAATAGGTTAGTCCCAAAAATCATATAAAATAGCATATAAATGCATATAAAACATCCTAGATGGATAATATAATAGCATGGAACAATCAAAAATTATAGATATGTTGGAGATGTATCAACCATCCCCAAGCTTAATTCCTGCTCGTCCTTGAGTAGGTAAATGATTAAAACATAATTTTTGATGTGGAATTCTACCTAACATATTTATCCATGTAATTCTCTTTATTGTGGCAAGAATATTCAGATCCATAAGATTCAAAACAAAAGTTTAATATTGACATAAAAATAATAATACTTCAAGCATACTAACAAAGCAATCATGTCTTTGCAAAATAACATGGCCAAAGAAAGCTATCCCTAAAAAATCATATAGTCTGGCTATGCTCTATCTTCATCATACAAAATATTTAAATCATGCACAACCCCGGTTTCAGCCAAGCAATTGTTTCATACTTTAGTATTCTCAAACTTTTTCAACTTTCACGCAATACATGAGCGTGAGCCATGGACATAGCACTATAGGTGGAATAGAATGGTGGTTGTGGAGAAGACAAAAGGAGAAGATAGTCTCACATCAACTAGGCATATCAACGGGCTATGGAAATGCCCATCAATAGATATCAATGTGAGTGAGTAGGGATTGCCATGCACGGATGCACTAGAGCTATAAGTGTATGAAAGCTCAAAAAAACTAAGTGGGTGTGCATCCAACTTGCTTGCTCATGAAGACCTAGGGCAATTTGAGGAAGTCCATCATTGGAATATACAAGCCAAGTTCTATAATGAAAAATTCCCACTAGTATATGAAAGTGACAACATAGGAGACTCTCTATCATGAAGATCACAGTGCTACTTTGAAGCACTAGTGTGGTAAAAGGATAGTAGCATTGCCCCTTCTCTCTTCTTCTCTCATTTTTTTGGGCCTTCTCCTTTTTTGGCCTCTTTTTTTATTTTTTTTATTTTTTTCGTCCGGAGTCTCATCCTGACTTGTGGGGGAATCATAGTCTCCATCATCCTTTCCTCACATGGGACAATGCTCTAATAATGAAGATCATCACACTTTTATTTACTTAAACTCGATACTTAGAACAAAACATGACTCTATATGAATGCCTCTGGCGGTGTACTAGGAAGTGCAATGAATCAAGAGTGACATGTATGAAAGAATTATGAACGGTGGCTTTGCCACAAATACGATGTCAACTACGTGATCATGCAAAGCAATATGACAATAATGATGTGTGTCATAATAAACCGAATGGCGGAAACTTGCATGGCAATATATCTTGGAATGGCTATGGAAATGCCATAATAGGTAGGTATGGTGGCTGTTTTCAGGAAGGTATATGGTGGATGTATAGTATTGTGATTCCCCCGATTCAGTCATACATTAATCATGCACGCTAACGTGTACGATCAAGATCAGGGACTCACAGGAAGATATCACAACACAACTCTAAAAACATAAATAAGTCATACAAGCATCAAAATACAAGCCAGGGGCCTCGAGTGCTCGAATACAAGTGCTCGATCATAGACGAGTCAACGGAAGTAACAATATCTGAGTACAGACATAAGTAAACAAGTTGCCATAAGATGGCTAGCACAAACTGGGATAAAGATCGAAAGAGGCGCATGCCTCCTGCCTGGGATCCTCCTAAACTACTCCTGGTCGTCGTCAGGGGCCTGCACATAGTAGTAGGCACCTCCGGTGTAGTAGGAGTCGTCGTCGACGGTGCCGTCTAGCTCCTGGGCTCCAGCATCTGGTTGCGACAACCAGGTCGAAGGGAAAGGGGGAAAAGAGGGAGAAAAGCTAATGTGAGTATCATCCAAAGTACTCGCAAGCAAGGATCTACACTACATATGCAAGGGTATATGTGTAAAGGGGCCATATCGGTGGATTGACCTGCAGGATGCCAGAATAAGAGGGGGATAGATAATCCTGTCAAAGACTACGCTTCTGGCAGCCTCCATCTTGCAGCATGTAGAAGAGGGTAGATGGTAAGTTCACCAAGTAGCATCGTATAGCATAATCCTACCCGACGATCCTCTCCTCGTCGAGCTGTGAGAGAGCGATCACCGGGTTGTATCTGGCACATCGAAGGGTGTGTTTCACTAAGTATCCGGTTCTAGTTGTCATAAGGTTAAGGTATAACTCCGGGACGTCCTGTTACCGAAGATCACGGCCATTCGAATAGATAAACTTCCCTGCAGGGGTGCCCCACATAACCCAACACGCTCGATCCCATTTGGCCGGAGACACTTTCCTGAGTCATGCCCGGCCTTGAAAGATCAACACGTCGCATCCCTACCTAGGCACAACAAAGAGGTCAACACGGCGGTCTAAATCCTATGGCGCAGGGGTCTGGGCCCATCGCCCATTGCACACCTGCACGTTGTGAGGGCGGCCGGAAGCAGACCTAGCAACCTCCATTACAAAGGAAGTTACGTTACGTTGTCCAATCTGGCGCGCGCCGCTCAGTCGCTGACATCACGAAGGCTTCGGCTGATACCATGACGTCGAGTGCCCATATCTTTCCCACGTAGTTGGTTGGTGCATATAGACCAAATGGCCAGACTCAGATCAAATACCAAGATCTCGTTAAGCGTGTTAATTGATGTAACCGCGGACACCGACCAGGGCCAGGCCCACCTCTCACCTAGGCGGTCTCAACCTGCCCTGTCGCTCCGCCACAAAGATCCACCCAGAGGGCCGTCGGGACAAAGGTCCTTTCAGCCCCCAATCCGTGAATCACTCACGGGTGCTCCACGAGCCGACCCGACTTTAGTCACCACATGTATCATGTATAAAGTATATAGCATAAACCCGTGATCACATCCCAAGTGATCACGGCCCGATAGTATAGCACAGCAGACGGACAAGAATATAGGGCCATAGATGGAATACTAGCATCCTATACTCAGCATGTAGGATTGCAGGTAAAGGTAACAACAATAGTGGCAAAGACAGGCTATGCAATAGAATAGGATTAATGGAAAGCAGTAACATGCTACACTATTCTAATGCAAGCAGTATAGATAAGAATAGGCGATATCTGGTGGTCAAGGGGGGGGGGCTTGCCTGGAAGCTCAGCCGAGAAGGAGGGGTCGTCAACACCGTAGTCGTACTGGGTAGCAACGGCATCGGTCTCGGTGTCTAGCGAGAGAAGAGGGGGAAGAAACGATAAATACAAGGCAAAAGAATGCATGACGATGCATGACATGACAAAGCGTGATGCTAGGTGTGCCCAATCGCGGTAATAGGTGATACCGGCGAAGGGGGAAACATCCGGGAAAGTATCCCCGGTGTTTCACATTTTCGGACAGATGAACAGGAGGGGGAAAGTTGCGAGTTCGATATGTTAGGGATGTGTGGCGGATGAACGGGTTGTTTATCCAGATTTGTCTTGTCGTTCTGAGCAACTTTCATGTAGAAAATATTTTCATCTGAGCTACGGTTTATTTTATATGATTTTCTAAAGTTTTAAATCATTTTTATTATTTAATTAATTTAATTCAACATTATCCAGAACAATGCATGCTGACATCATCATGACGTCAGCATGACGTCAGCAGTCAACAGAGGTGTTAACTTGTCAAACTGACGTGTGGGTCCAGTGGGACCCACCTGTCATACACTGTTTAGGTTAATCAGGGTTTAGGTTAATTAGTTAGGCTTAATTAGTTAACTAAAATGATTAGGTTAAACTAATATCGAATTAATTAAGTTAATTATTATTTTATTTAGTATTTTTTTTTTGACTGGTGACTGTAGGGAAAACCCCCCACAGCATTAAGAATTTATTAATAAAGAATAAGACAGTACATGGATTACAAGAGGTAATCTATACAGAAAGAGAAAAAGACTACACTATGAGACTGGATAAAAGAACCTCAAGGAGGCAAGAAAGAAATCTATCTAAGCAGCTCCTCCTTATATCTTTGCTTGACTCTATGTTGCATGAGTGAAATATCATGGATGAATGCACTTCTCCATCTATTAAAGCTTTGTCTCTCATGTCTGAAAACTCTAGCATTTCTCATTATCCAAATACTCCAGCAAGCAACAAAGACAACCTCAGTAAAGAAAGGTTTAGCAAAATCTTGCTTAGCTTGCATGACAATTGTGGACATATCCTCTCCAGGTGGCCATGATATTTGAAGGTAATTCCATATTCTCATACTGAAATTACATTCAAAGAATAAGTGGTTTCTGGTCTCACGTGTCCCCAAAGGACAGAGAACACAATTTACCCCATCCTCCAGATGCCAGTGCCTTCTTTCAACCATATCTTTGGTGTTCAATCTATGCATGATTAACATCCAAGCGAACACCTTGATTTTCATTGTGCAGGAAGATCTCCAAATCCATAAAAGGAGAGGATTGAAAGACATGTGAGAATGCGAAAAGGAGTAGAACAGCTTGGGCTTAAAAGGTTGGCTAGATCCCTGCCAGAACCAGATGTCATTTGCTTCCACTTCCCTATTACAATTGGCCATCATGTTTTCCACAGTCATATACTCCTGGTAAGCCTGTGCAGATAGAGGTAAGTGGAACAACTCTGTGAAATTGTGTGATTGGAAAGCCTCAGAGACAGTAATCCAGGGATCTTTGACAAATGAAAAGAGCCTTGGAAATCTGGTTTGCAAGGTGATCACTGTTTCATCTATCTTCCACTTATCAGACCAAAACAAAGCTGAAGTCCCAGAGTTGATCTGAACCCAAGTTGTCCTCCTGAAATGATCCAGCAATTTACATATATCCTTCCACCAATAAGAACCACAACTATCAGTCCCCTGTGGTATAGAAGAGTGGTAATATGTATCCCATATAAGTGAGACCCATGGCAAGTCCAACCTATTTAAGAATTTATGCAAATGTTTCAACAAGAGAGCCATGTTCTGCACACCCAGATTTAAAATGCCCAGCCCTCCTTTGTTTTTGGGCCTACAAATGAGGTCCCAGGCTGCCAAGGATGGTGAGGTCTCATCTCTGTGTTTTCTCCACAAGCATTGCCTTTGTATTCTCTCCAACTGCTTTAAAATCCCTGCAGGAATAAGGAGGCTCCCAAGATAGAATATGGGCATGGAAGACAGAGCATAATTTAAGAACTGTAGCCTTTCCCCTAGTTTAGGAAAGAAGAACTAGCTGACATTCTTCTCTCCATGCAATCCACAAGGGGCATGAAATCCACCATTTTGGTCTGGTAGTACCAATAGGAAGTCCAAGGTATGTGAAGGGCATCTTGCCAACCTGGCAACCAAAGGCCGCAGCCAAAACTGGTGGTAGTGTTCTCATCCACATTAATGGGAACCATGGAAGATTTGTGGTAGTTCACCACTAGTCCTGTAGAGGTGGAGAACACTTGAAGCATGTCCTTGAGAGCCAAAATTTGAGCTTTGTCTGCTGGTAAGGTGATTAGGGTATCATCAGCATACTGAACTATAGGATCGTCTTGGTCATGGCATGGGATTGGTAGCTTTAAGATTCCCCTTTTGAACATATCATTTACTACTGATTGCAAGAGGTCAACAGCCATTACAAAAAGCAAGGGTGAAAGACAGTCACCTTGCCTAACTCCCTTTTTACAAAGGAATTATGTACCAGGTACTCCATTTAAGATGACAGAGGAAGTTCCAGTTGAGAGCAGTTGCTTGACCCAAGAAATCGATTTTTGATTAAATCCCTTGTGCTTGAGAATTAGCAGAATAGCTTCATGCTCAATGGAGTCAAAGGCTTTCTCAAAATCCAATTTAAGAATAACAATAGGTCTCTTTGACTGATGGCATTGGTGCAGATATTCAAGTGTCCAGCCAATACAGTCCTGAATTGTCCTGCTTTTAATAAAACCATATTGATTCTTATGTATACATTCCATAATGATTCTCTGGAACCTGTTAGCAGCCATTTTGGACAGGAATTTGAGGCCCATCCCAGTCAAAGAAATTGGCCTATAATCTCCAACACCTTCAGGGGCCAATTTTTTGGGGATGAGTGTAATGTAAGAACCATTTATATTCTCCAAGTTTGCAGTACCATTATGGAAAGCTTCAGCCAGCTCATAAAAATCCTGACAAATAATGTGCCAACATTTCTTGAAGAATAACCCATTAAAACCATCTGGGACAGGGGCCTTGTCAATGGGCATATGCTTGACAGTGTCATCCTTTTCCTCTTTTGTAAATGGTTCAGTTAAGAAATCTAGCCCATCAATTGGCTTGAGCAAAGCATTCAAGTCAAAACCCATTACTATACCAGCAGAAACTCCCATTCTATTTTTGAAACAATTCCATATGATGCCCTCCATCTGAGCATGACTAGAGACCACAGTCCCATCAATATCTGTCAGAGAAGCAATGGAATTCCTTCTATGCCTCTCAGTGGCCATAGCATGGAAAAATTTGGTATTCTCCCCACCAAGTTTAATATACCTGATTGTACACCTCTTCTTCCAGTATACAAACTGGATTTTTTCCACATGCAGTTTCACCACCTTCCTGAAGTTAAATTCAGGTCTATATAAAGGTCTAGCCTCTTCAAGGCCATCTAAACACAGAATGACCTCATTGCATTTTGAGATCAGCACTTTTATCTTAGAGATACTCATATGCCATCTCTTAAGGGCCCCTCTCAGGGTTTTAAACTTGTCTGCAATTCTAGCAGTGATATGAGTTTTGTGGGATGGCTTCTGCCAAGCATGCTATACACATTGCATAAACCCCTCAAGCTCAACCCAGTAATTCTCAAACCTAAATATAGAAGATTTAGGA
Source organism: Aegilops umbellulata (assembly GCA_032464435.1). Classification (NCBI taxonomy): domain Eukaryota; kingdom Viridiplantae; phylum Streptophyta; class Magnoliopsida; order Poales; family Poaceae; genus Aegilops; species Aegilops umbellulata. Next base: position 345,755,277 of record CP136058.1, on the reverse strand, counting down.
ATAGAGGTCTTAATAATGACCACACATGGCACATGGTCTGATGCAGTTCTAGCCAGGGGTAACACTTCAGTCATGGGATATGAAGAGATCCAATCAACAGAAGTAAAAAACCAATCTAACTGCTCTAGCAAGGGATTATCCTGCATATTAGACCATGTATAAGATCTCCCCTTAAGAGGAAGCTCAAGCAGCCCAAGGTGTGCAATTATTTCATTAAAAATGAATATATCATTCAGATCACCACCAGGTAAATTTCTATTCTCCAGAGATCTCATCAAGTTAAAATCTCCCACTAAGAGCCAATTATCACCCATTGGTATTTGCAGGTTATATAACCAGGTGACAAAACTGTCCCTGGCTTCCCCTTGGCATGGACCATACATAGAAACAAGAGACCAGTGTTCATTATTTTGCTTGGAGATAAACTGAATTACAACTGCAAACTGTTGAATTTCAACTACAGTGCCCTAGAATACAGAGGAATTCCACACTATCAAAATGCCCCCAGAAGCACCCTCAGAAGGGGAAAAAGCAAAGCTATCAAATCTTTTAGGGCAGAAAGATCTAATAGATCTGAAATCAAAAGAGTCACATTTGGTCTCTTGGAAGCAGGCAATAAGACACTGACTTTCATCCAAGTTTTATCTGACAGCTCTTTGCCTAGCTTCAGAATTTAGACCCCTAACATTCCAGCATAGAACACTCCAGTTCTTACAGGAATTACTCATTTAAACCAAAAGGAGCAGATAGAATAGTCTGATGACACCTAATGCCACCACCCTCAACAAGCACACATGTACAGCATGATTCATTTAAATTATTACAGACAGTAGCAAAAGACAAGAACCATGATAAACAGAACACCTGCCACCCCCAACTAGCCAGTTGACAACTAAAAATTTGCAGTACTGGTTGTTGGAGTAGAGGGATCAGCCATAAGCTGCTCCACAGTAATCAGATCATCAACAATGCCCAGCTCCTGGCCAATCTACTGCAGCTTGGATATGGGAGTAGGTGGTGGAAGATCTTCAACTTGCTCATCCTCAATGTTCTGTGACACTGTAGCTGAGAAGGGCTTGGCCTTGGGTTTCCTCCTCTTTGCCTGCATTGGAAGCTCCTGAAAAGTTGGCTTGTAGCCATCTCTCTGCAAAGATCCTCGAGTGCACCTTCTTACTGAGGTTTCCACAACTGGAGTGGGGGCCATGGTTTTCCTGGGCCTTCTAACCTTTCTCTGCTCAACTTCAGGTTGCTCAGGTGGCTCAGTAAGCTGTATTGTCTCACCAATAGAAGATGACTCAGTCTGCTGAGCTGGAAAAAGAACCCTAGCCACAGGCCTGTGCTCCAGATTTGTGTTATAATAGGTCAATCTTGGCACCTCAAAGGCCAAGTCCCAGCTTCTTTTAGAGAGCAAATCAGACTGCAAAGGCAACACCTGTATTGGCTTAGGGATTTCATAGCAGATATCTGAATGCAAGATGGCCTCAAAATTCCTTCTGAAGATCATCTCAGGAGGCAACTCAGGTACAAACATAACTTTAGCAGCAGTGACAACTGGAACAGGTAAAAGAGGAGCAACCATGACCATCTCCAACTCAGAAGATTCCTCCATAGAAGTATGATTTTCAGGATGAGGTGCAGGTGGCTGATAGACCACCAAAGCCCAATCATCAGGATTATAAACTGGAGCAATATTGTTTTCCACTGGTTGCTCCAGTCCAACTTCTGGCTCCACAGGTTGATCCACATCAACAACAAACACAAAATTTGGTTGAATATGTTGTTCCACTGACAAAGAATGATCTTCAGAGTTATCAAGAACCATAGACTCTTGCTCCACTTCAACATCATTCTGCACCTGTTCATCTTCCCCCCCCCCCCCAAACTGCATTGCCCCAATTGTTGTCCCCCATGTCAGGTTGCTCTGGAGGAGGTGGTGGCACCTCATTCCAACCTAAAGCAGGATAATTAGGCAAGATAAACTGAGGAAGATCAGGAAAGGGCACCCCAGGAAGGGGGTGAGGATTTCCATTAATTGGCATCCAATCTTCATCTTGCGGCATCTGCTCTACAAAGTTGGCACCAAGAATGTATATGGGCGTTGTCCATGACACTCTTGCCCCACCCCATGCAGCGTAGTCATTGAAGACGACATCACGAGGCACCAGAACGTCCTCAGGAAAGGAAGCAAACACAAGGGATCTCACTAGATATGGATCCTCACTGTTCCAATGATGAAATTTGCCAAAAGTATTCACTGTCGCTCTAATATTATCAGTATTGCGAAGATCTAGAGGGATGCCCAGCATCATAATCAAACCCTGACGAAAACCCTCCCCTCATCATGTTTCATAAAGCGGACAAACCGATCATTGCCAAGGTGTTGTGGAGGGAGTTGTAGGAGAGAATAACGCACTGCGGGATCCCTGACTCGAAACAGCCCGACAGCATTGATCCAGGGCTGAACAGAACGAACCTGGTATCCATGAGCTTCTAGCCATTCAGCAACCTCCTCACGAGCAACACCAATCTCATTGGCAGCAGGCACGGGCATGACTTCAGCAAGCATGTAGTCTTCATGACGGCGCACGATAGGGACGTGCGGCGTGACATAGGTACGCGGCCATCTTGCATCCCCCGCATCGATGATGTGATGTCCAGCCGGGACATACTGCATTGGGTCAATAGGGAAGTTGGCCATGGCTGGCGGTGGCGAGGGTGGCTCAGAAGGCGGCGGTGGTGGTGCTTGCGGAGAGCCTGGAGGCGTCCTTGGACCAAGATGAACAGAGTTGGTCGATGTGAACGGTGCAATCAAAACCGAGGAGTCCAAGTTAGGTAGAATTCCTGACAGAGAGATATTCTCGATCGCTGTAGCTATTGCCTGGGAAACTGAATCGTTAGCGGGCTTGGGTTTCCAAACCAGACCCAATCTCTTAGCAAAACGAGCGCAATCGCGCATACTATGGCCAACCCGAGAACAACCCAAGCACTTTAAAGTTGACATGCATGAAGAAGAAAAATGCCCACGCTTAAAACAAGTCTGGCATGTAACCATTTCATCAACCATATCATTTATCATTTGATCAAAAGAGGCCTCAGCCTGAGATGGGCTCGGCATGGCAGTAGAGCTAGATGGGCCAGCCACCGAAGGGCCCAAAAGAGGCAAATTTTGGGATCCAGAAATCCGGCCCGAACCTGCCGGCACGAGATCCGAGCTAATACCCCTTGACGCGATACGCTGTTGGATCTCCGACGAGCTCACCGTGCCAAAGACGATCGGTGGCGAAGCAATAGTCCAATTAAGAACATCAGATTGAGGCGGAGTAATGACCTCTCGCTCCCTCTCGGAAATCTCATAGCCAGCACTCTCAGATGCCGCAATACATTCAGCATAGCATGATATCTATACCCTTTGCATGCATCATATTTTTGAAACGTAGCAAAAGATAACTTTTTCTGAACAGAAGACCTGGATTTAATGGCTGACTTTGATGGGGGATTGTGCATTGCAAGAAGGCCCAAGGCTGCCCTACGTTTAGAAGGACTGACCAAGATCCACTCAGCATCACACTCTTTCTTCCAAATTTTGAATTCACGTAACCAATTTGGACCCCCATTTCCCCACAAATGAAAATAACATTTGAATTGAGGGCAAGAGTATGATCTAGTGTCCACAATATGAAAACCAACAGCCTTGCATGAAACATTGAAACTAAATACCTTATCAGCAATATAGGAGACCCAAAGATCAATGGTCGATCCTCCCAACGCCGACTCCAGAGCGGCGGCCACAGAATCCTCATCAAGCCTAAATTCATGCCTGCTAAAGGAGACAACCAGGGTAAATGCCCCTCTGCCATCCATGGGATGGACAGTGAGGCCAGATGCCCTATAGATCTCATCCGTAAAAACTCTACCCCTGGAGAAGTCCAGATCAAGGGTAGATCCCAAAGAAGAATCCATCATCGAAGACATACGCAAAGAGATCTTGAGACGCCGAACAAGATGAGTGGATCAATCCACCAAATTAGTGGAGAGAAGTGGAGATCGCCGGTGGGCTAGGGTTTAGGTGTGGGTGGGAGGGTGGGGGCGCCATTTTTTTAGATCTCATTTATTATTATTATTATTATTTTAAAATTCCCTTTTTTTAAACCGCTCTGGAGGCGGGGCCCTCCTGTCATTAGCCTGGGGAGGCCTTAGCGGGCATGCGGTTACGGGCGCGCACGCAATGTTGCCCGAGCAGGCGAACGCCGAGGTGCGGCAAACCCAGCAGGTCGCCGGAGCAGGGGAGGTCAGTGGCCACGGCGAGGCCATTGTCGGAGTGGGGTCCGGCCGGCGGGCGAGGATGGGACAGCAGAGGCGGGGCAGAGTGCAGTGGCCGTACGCGGCCATGACGGGCGCGCACGGGCCGGCGAGTAGGGGTCGTGGGGAGCGGTGGTGCTAGGCGGGAGCAGCGGTGGTGAGCGTGAGGCCACGGCATGGGGCGGCGGCGCCGCAGCAGCACGCAGCGCGCGTGCGGCACGGCAGCAGCTCGAGGAGCGAGCGGGGCGCGGGTGCAGAGGAGGCGAGGGCGCGCGCGGGCGGTTTGGGGGTAGGGGTGCGGCCAGCGGGGAGCGCGGGACTGCATGGCGGGGCATGGCCGACGGGCCGTGGGACGCAGCGGTAGCGGCGGTTGCCGAGGTCGGGCACCGGTGGAGGTGGTCGCGGATGGCCGTGGCGGGGCGGAGAGCATGCATCGGGGCGGCGGGGCTCACGTAGGCGCAGGTGGGCACACGCGGGGTGAGCGGAGGCGGGCGATATCCACGGCAGCCAGCAGAGCAACGGCGGCGCGCGCGCTTCGATGCGGGCAGGCGCAGCCAGGGCATCGCCGGAGCGAGGCGAGCGCCGTGCGGGCGCGGCGGGAAGGTTAGGGGCGCGAGAAGGAGAGGCCAGGGCTCACGTCGGGTGTAGGGTCCGGGGTAGTGGGGCGAGGGGCGGAGACGGAGACGACGGCGATGCGGTGACGAGGTGCAGGCCGGTGAGGAGGAGGAGGAGGCAGTCCGGCGGGGAAGCTCCGGGCGCCGGCATCGGCGTCGGGGGTGGAGGGGCGAGGGGATCGGGCTCCTCCCGATCCAGATCCAATCGAGGGGGAGTGGGGGAGCGAGTGGGGCGACGGGGGGGCGACTAGGGTTTCGGGGGGGTTATGGAGAGGGAGTGGGCCGGCCGATTGGTTGGGCCAGGTGGGTCGGTCGGGCGGCCTGGTGGCCTACTGGGCCGTGGCCAAGTGGGGGGAGGCCTTTTCTCTTTCTTTTGTTTTTTCTCTGTCTTGTCTTTTTTTATTTTTTTTATTTTCCTTTTCTGTTCTATTTATTTTAGATCCCTTTAGCATTTTATAAAAATGAGTTTCCTTCACAACAATTACCTACATAACATTTTGCACTAACCGAAAAATTTTGTTCTAATGTTTGAAAACTATTGTTGTATGCCATATCTTGAATCTGAACTTTGAATTGTTTTTTGAACTAACGAGAGATTAGCAACCGTAACGAAGGTGACGTGGCATCATTAGCAGAGTTTCACTGTAGCTTAATTATCCGGCCGTTACAAATCTCCTCCATTATAAGAAATCTCGTCCCGAGATTTAGGAGGTAGAAGGAAACAGCGCGAGGTATTCATCACGCAGGCGAACCTCGCGTTCCCAAGTGGCTTCATCTTTAGAATGGTGCGACCATTGGACATTGAGGAACTTTATTGCCTTCTGACGTGTGCGGCGTTCAGCTTGGTCAAGAATGCGGAACATATGCTCTTTATAGGAGAGGTCCAGTTGCAATTCGAGCACCTCATGATCCACTGCTCGGATAGGGTCCTTGAAGCATCGGTGGAGCTGTGACACGTGGAACACATCGTGAACCTGAGAAAGGTTCAGCGGAAGCTCCAGTTGATATGCCACTTTTCCACGCCCTTCCAGAATAGTGAATGGGCCAATATAGCGAGGAGCTAGCTTGCCCTTGATTCTGAAGCGGTGAGCACCCTTCATTGGTGTGACTCTAAGATAAGCCTTTTCGCCAGGTTGATAGACCATGTCTTTATAATGACGGTCATACTGACTCTTCTGACGCAACTGAGCAGTCTTGAGATTCTCGCGAATAATGCGGACTTGTTCTTCGGCATGTTGGATAATATCCGGACCAAAGAGTGGACGTTCCCCAGTTTCTGACCAGTTCAGAGGGGTTTAGCACTTTCGTCCATATAACACTTCGAAGGGGGCCATCTTCAGACTAGCTTGATAGCTATTATTATAAGAGAACTCAGCATACGGGAGAGATTCCTCCCATTTCTTGCTGAAGGAAATAACACAAGCTCGAAGCATGTCTTCGAGAACTTGGTTGACACGTTCAACTTGCCCTTGCGACTGAGGATGAAATGCAGTACTGAATGACAGATGAGTTCCCATAGCTTCTTGGAAACTAGCCCACAATCTTGAAGTGAATAAGCTGCCACGGTCTGAGCTGATAACCAATGGAATACCATGGAGTGAAACAATCCTGGACATATAGAGCGTTGCCAGCTGACTAGCAGTGATCGTTTCTTTGACTGCCAGAAAATGTGCAACCTTAGAAAGCCGGTCAATGATGACAAGAATAGCATCATTACCTTTCTGCGATTTGGGAAAACCAGTGACTAAGTCCATTTCAACATGGTCCCATTTCCATTCAGGAATAGAGATAGGTTGCGGAGTTCCAGCAGGCATTTGATGTTCTGCTGTGATACGACGGCAAACGTCACACTCAGCAACATAACGAGCAATGTCTTGCTTCATATTAGACCACCAGAATCTCTGACGAATGTCTTGGTACATCTTTGTACTACCGGGATGAATAGACAAGGCGTATCATGAGCTTCTTTCATAACCTCCTGTGTCATATCCAGGTTTTTCTCTGAACATGGCACCACTAGGCGGCCTTTGAAGTACAAAGTGCCATTATCAGCAATAGTGAAGAATGAGGGCTTTCCTTCTGCGAGGTAGCGTTTAATCTTCTCAACTTGAGAGTCATACTTATGAATTCTCTTGATGGAGTCCAAGAGATCTGGTTCGATAGCCAGGGTATTGAGGGAACCCTGGGTAACAACACGTAGGTTCATCTTGCAAAAATCCTTAGGGGGGGAGCGAGTGCACCCGGAGGAACAATATGGAGGTTCAGCTTTCTGAATTCTTCAACAAGCGAGGGCTGAACATTGTGAACCTGGAGGTGGTTGCAGTAAGACTTGCAGCTCAAGGCATCAGCCATTACATTAACCTTGCCTGGTGCATAGGAAATACCCAAGTCAAAGTCTGCAACAATCTCCATCCATCTCTGCTGACGGAGGTTCAGGTCTGGCTGAGTGAAGAGATATTTCAGACTTTGGTGGTCAGTGAAAATCTCGCAACGATTACCAAGAAGGTAATGTCGCCACTGCTTTAGTGCATGAATAATAGCATCAAGCTCGAGGTCGTGAACTGGGTAGTTCTCTTCATGAGGGCGCAATTGGCAAGAGACATAAGCAATCACTTTGCGGTCTTGCATTAGGACACAGCCTAATCCTTGACGGAAAGTATCGCAGTAAATGATGAAGTCCTTCTTAGTATCAGGTGGAGCAAGCACTGGAGCAGAAGTCAACTTGTCTTTGAGTGCCTGGAAACTTTCCTGACATTTGTATATCCATTGGAACTTGACGCCCTTATGCAACAGGTTAGTCAGAGGCCTAGCGATCTTGGAGAAGTTCTCGACGAATCGACGGCAATAGCTGGCGAGACCAAGAAAACTTCTGCCTTGCTTAACATTCTTCGGAGGAGTCCAATCAAGAATAGCCTGGACTCGTTCAGGGTTGACGGTAATACCATCCTTAGAGATGGCATGCCCAAGATAGGTTACTTCGGGTAGCCAGAATTCACATTTGGAGAACTTGGCATATAGTTGATGCTCTCGTAGCTTTTCTAGCACAAGACGAATATGTTCAGCATGTTCCTCTTCATTCTTGGAAAATACCAGGATATCATCCAGATAAACCACGACGAACTTGTCGAGGTGATCCATGAATATATAGTTCATCAGACGAGAGAAGGTGGCTGGAGCATTGGTTAAGCCGAAAGACATGACGGTGTACTCGTATGAACCATATCGAGTCACGAAGGCGGTCTTTGGGATATCCTCTTCACGAACACGGATCTAGTGGTAACCCAACCTCAAGTCGAGTTTAGAGAACACTGATGAACCAGCCAGTTGATCAAACAGATCGTTGATCCGAGGAAGAGGATATTTATTCCGAATGGTAGCTTGGTTTATAGGACAGTAGTCTTGGACTAATCGGTTTGTCCCATCCTTCTTCTTGACAAAGAGAGAAGGTGATCCCCAAGGAGAGCAACTTGGGCGAATGAAACCTTTGTGAAGAGATTTGTTGATTTCCTCCTTAAGCTCAAGGAGTTCATGCGGTGGCATCTTTTAGGGCCGCTTTGTTGGGGAACGTAGTAATTTCAAAAATTTCCTACGCACACGCAGGATCATGGTGATGCATAGCAACTAGAGGGGAGAGTGTTGTCTACGACCCTCGTAGACTGTAAGCGGAAGCGTTATATCAACGCGGTTTATGTAGTCGTACGTCTTCACGATCTGACCGATCCAAGTACCGAAAGCACGGCACCTCCGAGTTCTACACACGTTTGTCTCGGTGACGTCCTCGCCTTCTTGATCCAGCAAGACAGGCGAAGTAGTAGATGAGTTCCGGCAGCACGACGACGTGGTGACGGTGTTGGTGAAGAACAATCTCCGCAGGGCTTCGCCTAAGCACTACGAAAACTATGATGGAGGATAAACTAGAGGGGACGGGGTTGCCGGCACACGGCTTGGTGTTTTTTGATGTGTCTTGGGTGCTAGCCCTACCCCTATATTTATATGTTGAGCCTTGGGGTCGAAACTTGGAGTAAAAGCCTCCACAAAGTCGGTTTCACCCGAAAGGCAAGAGTCCTTCTCGGACTCCAGGTCCAGACGCCAGGGTTCCCGGCATCTGGACCCAAACGCCAAGGACCCTGGCGTCTGGCCCCTGGACTCCGCAAAACTTCCTTTTGCGCTTTCCAAAAACCTTGTGGGCTTTCCCCTTTGGCCCAGACAAAGTGTTCTCGGGCCCAAAAATTTCGGGAAACATCCGGAACCCCTTCCGATGGATTCCAGAACCCTTTCGGGGATCAAACACTACCATCCACATATCAATCTTTACCCCCGGACCATTCCGGAGTTCCTCGTCATATCCGTGATCTCATCCGAAACTCCGAACAACATTCGGTCACCAACATACATAACTCATAGTACTATATTGTCAACGAACGTTTAAGCGTGCGGACCCTACGGGTTCGAGAACTATGTAGACATGACCAAGACACCTCTCTGGTCAATAACCAATAGTAGAACCTGGATGCACATATTGGCTCCTACATATTCTACGAAGATCTTTATCGGTCAGACCGCATAACAACATACGTTGTTCCCTTTGTCATCGGTATGTTACTTGCCCGAGATTCGATCGTGAATATCTCAATACCTAGTTCAATCTCGTTACCGACAAGTCTCTTTACTCCTTCCGTAATACATCATCCCGCAACTAACTCATTAGTTGCAATGCTTGCAAGGCTTATAGTGATGTGCATTATCGAGTGGGCCCAGAGATACCTCTCCGACAATCGGAGTGACAAATCCTAATCTCAAAATACGCCAACCCAACAAGTACCTTCGGAGACACCTGTAGAGCACCTTTATAATCACCCAGTTACGTTGTGACGTTTGGTAGCACACAAAGTGTTCCTCTGGTAAACGGGAGTTGCATAATCTCAGAGTCATAGGAACATGTATAAGTCATGAAGAAAGCAATAGCAACATACTAAATGATCGAGTGCTAAGCTAACGGAATGGGTCAAGTCAATCACATCATTCTCCTAATGATGTGATCCCGTTAATCAAATGACAACTCATGTCAATGGCTAGGAAACATAACCATCTTCGATCAACAAGCTAGTCAAGTAGAGGCATACTAGTGACACTCTGTTTGTCTATGTATTCACACAAGTATTATGTTTCCGGTTAATACAATTCTAGCATGAATAATAAACATTTATCATGATATAAGGAAATAAATAATAACTTTATTATTGCCTCTAGGGCATATTTCCTTCACGCTTGGCTATAGGAGTGGTACCTGCAAGTCGATGATGAATTCGACAGGTCTAGCAGGGGGAATCCCTGGAAGTTCTTCAGGAAAGACGTCGAGGAATTCACGCCCTCGAGTGGTGCAGTGTTCAATGCATTCAATTCATAAAGCCTTGCCTCGGCATTCTGAACCAGGCGAGCATTGTAGCTTATTATTTCATCAAAAGGGTGTAGCAGATGGACGGTCTTGGTGGCGCAAACAATAGAAGCAGTATGCGCTTTTAACCAATTCATTCCCAGAATGAGATCAATGCTACAGGACTTCAGTACGATGGGAGAGACAAGAAATTCCAGTCCTTCAATTTCAATGGGGACGTTGTTGCAAATCATGGAGGTACGACATTGGCCCGCAGGGGTGTGTACTAATAGCGAAGCATTCATGACTTCACTTTTAATGCCATGCATGAATGCAAAATCTTCTAACATGAATGAATGAGATGCACCTGTATCAAATAAAACGGATGTTGGTACTGAATTTATGAGGAGTGTACCCATCACAGTAGCAGGTTGGTCTTGAGCTTCGTTCAGATCAACCTGGTTGGCATGAACACGACCATAAGACTAGGCATTGTTGTTGCGGGGCTGGTTGCTTCCACGGCCGGCTACTGGAAGGGCCAGTTGATTCTGGTTCTGATTCTGATAGCAGTTCCTGGCAAGGTGACCTGGTTGACCACACTTGTCGCACAGACCATTATTGGGAGTGGGAACAGGAGCTCCGGGTGGTGGAGCTGGAAGTCTTGGCTGCCTAGATGGTGGAGGAGGCAGACGAGGTGCAGCATAGGTCTGCCTTGGGGCAGGTGCATTTGGACGGTACATGCTGTTCGGGATCCAGATCTTACGCTTCTGCGAGGGCGGGCCCGAAGATGAGCCCGTATCACGGTTGCGCTTGAGAGAGCTTTGGTGTTCCTGCAGACCAGTTTCGACATTGATAGCTTTATTCACCAAGGTGGCGAAATCAGTAAAGTCATGCACTAGCAGTGCAAGCTTGATGTCGGCTTGAAGGCCGTCACGAAACTTCTCATGTCTACGAGCATCAGTTGCAACGTCTTCTTCAGCATAGCGGGACAAGTCCAGAAACTCCCGCTGATAAGCTTCGACAGTTTTGTTGCCTTGGGTGAGGTTGCGGAACTCACGCTTCTTCCGGTCCATGACTCCCTGAGGAATGAAGCAGGCACGAAAAGCAGCTTGGAAATCTAGCCAGGTGATGATTGTTCCAGCTGGCAGGGTGCGCCTGTGGCTGTCCCACCATTGAGCTGCGGGTCCCTTCAGGAAGAAGGAAGCAAAGGTGACATAGCGAGCAGAGGCTACTTCAGCAGACTCCATCACATAGGTGATGTCACGGAGCCAGTCATCAGGATCCAGCGGCTGAGTTGAGCTATGGTACACAGTTGGGTTGAGGCGCATGAAATCCTGCAGAGTCACTTGGGCTGGTTGCTGGTTCATATTGGGGCGAGGGAACTTAGCCATCATATTCTCCATGAACTGGTGATTCATCTCAAGCTGTTGGATCATACCAGCCATGTACTCAGGCGGTGGTGGGGCGTTGCCACCTTGACCATGACCACTTGGTCTAACCATCCTGCTAATATATAACAGGGGTAGTTCAACATTGGGAAATTTGAAAAGACAAGAATCATTCATGATGTAACATGCATAATAAAAGGAGCACGATAGATACTACATAGTAGTCGGCATATCTTACAAAAGAGGTCATGCATAGAGTTCAGTACACAGAGTTCAGTACATAGACTAAAGACATCATAGGCGGCGCACAGGCCCGCGACGAAGGCACCTAATACTAACAAGCAAGCCTACATCAGTCCCAAGAGGAACTGTGGAGGTAGGTGTAGCCTAAAAGCTGGTAGTGTCGCATCGGGAACTCCACGTCAGTAACCTGGGGTCCGCGGATACTCTGGTGCAGAACCCGGCGCTCAAGTGGTAGAAGAGGACCAAGTGCGGGAGAGTAGCCTCCCACATCTGGCCAGCCGACACCCTGGGGCATCACGGTCCTGGCTGGGTAGATCGCAGAACGCGGCAGACCATCAGATCGTACAAGGGGGTGCAACAGCATCAAAGCACGGTAAAGGTGCTGACGGGTGGTGTACAACTCGTGGCGAAGAGCTAGGTTAGATCAATCCAGCCCATCAGCATGCAGAACCAGGTTCTGATGGTAGAAGGGCTCTCGGGTGACAGTGGAGTAGGCAGCAGTGTAGTATCCCCTCCGCACCAACATCAGATGCGATAGCAATGTGCCTGAAAGGGGAGGTGTCCAACTCCCGATACTCTCCACGATGACGTGTCAGAGCAGCATAAGCAGCATCATGAACTGCCATATCGATGGTCACTCCAACACCATGAGCAGTGTGCAGCACAGTAGTGGAGTCATACTCCCGAGAGTAGAGGTGGACGATGGCACGATACTGCTCCTGGTTAAAGTCCTGGTACTCCTCGAAGACGGTGTACTCAGGGTGCCAGCGATAACCCAGATAGGTCATCATCTCAGCTAGCACGGCAGGTGATCCCGAGGCACCAATGGTCGTCGTGTGGCGCACGACCTGCCTCGTGGGTTCCATCTGAAAGCAAAGATGTTTCAAAGGAGTCAAATGACGGTGTGGGAATTATTCAAAATACTATTCTAAGAAATAACTATGGCTTATCCAACTTTTGGGTGAATGTGGTCATGGGAACCTAGTGTTAGAGTTAGTAAATTCATTTAACCCGAGTAGAAGAGAGTTCGGAGCCCCAGAGTAAGGATCGAGGAGTAAAAGATCCTAGTACCACCCAATGGCGACGTGGGCCCGTAAGACACATAGCCATGTTAGTAAAAAGTTTTGCAATGTCTAGACTCGACTTCGGCCAAGGAGTGTGGAAGGAGGATTCCTACAGGCAGTCTGCTCTGATACCAACTTGTGATGCCCCCGATTCAATCAGACACTAATCATGCACGCAAACGTGTACGATCAAGATCAGGGACTCACAGGAAGATATCACTACACAACTCTAAAAACATAAATAAGTCATACAAGCATCATAATACAAGCCAGGGGCCTCGAGGGCTCGAATACAAGTGCTCGATCATAGACGAGTCAGCGGAAGCAACAATATCTGAGTACAGACATAAGTAAACAAGTTGCCATAAGATGGCTAGAACAAACTGGGATACAGATCGAAAGAGGCACAGGCCTCCTACTTGGGATCCTCCTAAACTACTCATGGTCATCGTCAGCGGCCTGCACGTAGTAGTAGGCACCTCCGATGTAGTAGGAGTCGTCGTCGACGGTGGCGTCTGGCTCCTGGGCTCCAGCATCTGGTTGCGACAACCAGGTAGAAGGGAAAGGGGGAAAAGAGGGAGAAAAGCAAACGTGAGTACTCATCCAAAGTATTCGCAAGTAAGGATCTACACTACATATGCACGGGTATATGTGTAAAGGGGCCATATCGGTGGATTGAACTGCAGAATGCCAGAATAAGAGGGGGATAGATAATCCTATCGAAGACTACGCTTCTGGCAGCCTCCATCTTGCAGCATGTAGAAGAGAGTAGATGGTAAGTTCACCAAGTAGCATCGTATAGCATAATCCTACTCGATGATCCTCTCCTCATCGACCTGTGAGAGAGCAATCACCGGGTTGTATCTGGCACTTTGAAGGGTGTGTTTCATTAAGTATCCGGTTCTAGTTGTCATAAGGTTAAGGTACAACTCCGGGTCGTCCTGTTACCGAAGATCACGGCCATTCGAATAGATAAACCCTGCAGGGGTGCACCACATAACCCAACACGGTCGATCCTATTTGGCCAGACACACTTTCCTGGGTCATGCCCGGCCTCGGAAGATCAACACGTCGCAGCCCTACCTAGGCACAACAGAGAGGTCAGCACGCCGGTCTAAATCCTATGGCGCAGGGGTCTGGGCCCATCGCCCATTGCACACCTGCACGTTGCGAGGGTGGCCGGAAGCAGACCTAGCAACCTCAATTGCAAAGGAAGTTACGTTACGCGGTCCAATCTGGCGCGCGCCGCTCAGTCGCTGACGTCATGAAGGCTTCGGCTGATACCACGATGTCGGTGTACAAAAAGAGGGGTACACTTTTTGTACCCCTATGACCGTGCACGGGCAGTCTGAGCCACGGGCGCCGCCGCACCGAGCCCGGCAAGGGAGGTAGAACCAAGGTAAGGCCAAAGCCAAAGAGGAGCAGAATGACGCCAAGACCAAGACCACAAAGAGCAAAGGGGATGAAGCCCCCCCCCCCCCCGGCAAGATCCTTGCCGGGAGGCGGTTTTTGCAAACCCGGCAAGACCCTTGCCGTGGCAGCTCGCCCCACACCTACGGAGTGGGTCACCCTTGAGTCCACTGCCCCCATGGGGCAAGGATTCAGGAGGCATCCCCGTGGTGGTATGCAGATCTTTGTGAAGACATTCAAGATCAGATGCACACTTTAGAAGATGATGGTCCTTGGCGGGATCCCAGCCAAGGAAAACCACAAGGCCCCCGGCAAGAGCCTTGCCGGGGACGGCAGCAGGTGCCACGGCAAGACCCTTGTCGGGACCCCGACAAGACCCTTGCTGGGGCCGCGGCAAGGCCCTTGCCAAGGACACCCGCGGGACCACCATCGGACCCGCACCAGTCATGCCTCCACCATCGTTCGCATGCAGCTGTTGACCCAACCAGCTGGGCAGGCACCTGCATGGCGGCATGCAGATCCTCGTGGAGACCCACCGCTACGCCACCTCAGCTGCCTGCCTGCCTACATGGCATCGCAGGCACCGCTGGCCAGGGTGCGTGTCGACTCGGAAGAGAGCGGCAACGGACGAGACAGGGCTCTCCCCCGCCCCCGATAAAGCTAGGACACCTAAGCAAGGCGCATTAAATGCACCTTGTCATGTAATGCGAGGGATAACCTCGCATCACTGTACCCTTTCCACCTCCTGTGTGCCACTGTGGCAGCCCCTTTCCCTATAAAAGGAGGCCCCAGGCGACCAGGAAGAGGATTCGGCTTTTTGGAGCTCCTCACGCCCCATAGCTAGCTCAAGAACACAAACATATAATCCACCAAAGCAGGAGTAGGGTTTTACGCATCTTCGCGGCCCAAACCTGGGTAAAGGAATCATGTACTGCCTGCTCGATCAGCTCTTTTCACGGCCCCCGCACTCCGCAACCGCAGAAAGGGATCCTCGTGATCCCATAGGTGTCGTTTCCCACCGACATCTTTGGCGCGCGGGGCTACGCAGTTGTGAGAATCGGCTTTAGCAGTCAGTTCGATGCTCCTTCGTCTTCGCGATCTTTGAAGAAGAAAGGGGCCAGGAGATTAACACTCGAGCGATCGCAAACAAAAGCTAAGTTGCACTGAACTCTTGCCTACAATTCCCTTTTTATTTTGAGGTTATTCCCCCCCCCCCCCCCGGAGATGTCCGCTTTGTATGAAAAGAACCTGCACGCCAGGGGGCTCTACCACGATTGGCAACGCCCTTGCCCTGTTTCGAGTTTGCTCAACAGCTCGAGCGGCTGCGTCGAGAGTGGCAGGGCAGCCTCCCGTAATTGGCAACGTCCTCGAGTCAAGCTCGACAGTTCGAGCGACCGCGTTTGGAACGGGAAGGTGGCTCACCCGGTTGCACGCGTACCCGGCAGGCCATGGGGATCCGTCCCCAAGACGCCGCTTGGGGCTTTCGCGCCGGCAAGCCTTCCCGATCGGCGTAGGGCACACATACAAAGAGGAATTGAACGGGGAAATAACATGCATGAAATTAAAGAGTACTTCAGAGTTATATTACATCACATCATTGCTGCGGTTCTAACTAAAGATAAAATTTATCTTGGTCGAGGGCCCGCAGCGGCGAAGAAGAACGGGACGCCTAGTCCCGGCGCTGGCCTTCCACCCTCTTGATTTCGCCAATGCAGTCAATGATGGGCTTGATGCGCTCCTTGAGCACCGCGGGATCAGCATCCTCCGGCAAGCTCTTCATCGCAGCCGTGAAGTCAAGATCGGGATTCCAGTATGCCACCTTGGTGAGGACCTTGGTCACGACCCTCCGGCAAAGACGCCGGGCCTCCTCGGCCAGCGTGGCCGTCCTGTTGGAGTGGAGATAGGCCAGGGCCCCGAGGACGCCCTCGAAGAACTAGGTCAGCTTGGCGTTGACGGTCCCGCTGCGCTCAGGAGCGTACCTCACATTTGGCAACCCCATGGTGGCCAATTGCGAGGTAACCCCGCCGGCGATGACCTCTAGATGGCTGATCCACCTGTTCTCGCCCGCCACATACTCTTGGTGGGAGGCGGCCTCGGCTGCCCGCTGCTGCTTCTCCTCCTCCAGGCTTTTGGTCAAGGCCTCCTCCCGAGCTCTGCTCTCCGGCAACAGCTTCTCGAGATCCTCCAGCTTTAGCTTGAGGTCTCTGATGGAGTCTCGCGCCTCGGAGAGCTCACCAGTCCTGCTGATGACCGTTCCCTGCGCCTCCACCAAGGCGCGGTTGAGCGTGTCCGTCTTGCCGGACAGCTGGAGGGCCTGCTCCCTCAGCTCGTCCCGCTCTGCCTCCAGCTCCTTCACCTTGCCGGCATGTCTCTATGCCTCTGCTCCAGCTCCTGGGTCCGTCGTGCGACAAGGGCCTCGATCTCCTCGTCCTTGCGGCGGAGCGTAGCGGCAAGCTTCTCCTCGCGCGTGGAGAGGTTCTCCTCCTGGGAGTTCAAGGTGGCTTGATGCTGGTTCCGGATGGCTTCGGCCGCGGCGGCCAAGTTCGCCGCCTTCTCCTGGGCCTTCTTGATGTCGGCCATCTTCAGGGCGAGCTCCACCTCGCGCTGGGCCAATTTCTCCTGGAAGGCCCTCTGCTCCTCGCGAGACTGGTGGAACCAAGCCTGCGTTTCAGCGATGCGTGCCTTGAAGTCCGCCTCCGTGTTGTCCACCGTTGCCACCCTGGACTCAACTTTGTCCAGACGGCCGCGGTAGAGCGCTTGGAGCTTCCGGAAGTTGGCCCCCATGGCGCAGAAGAGCTGCTCCTCTGGAGAACCGTCGCCGCCTGCACCCGGCGCATCGACAATCTCGAACCCGGTGGCGGCAAGCACTTCGTCATCAAAAACTTCCCCTTCGGCGGGCGCTCGACTTGGCGCCCCTAGGAGGTGGACGAAGAGATCATCACCCACCTTCAGGTACCTGCCGGGGCCCGAGGCTGAGGAGGAGGGAGGCTGGTCATCCATCACCTCTTCCTCGGCAGGGGCCTTGCCGGTCCCCCCGGCAGGACCACCGCCGGCGCCCTCGGCGGAGGCCTCATCGGCAGCCTTGGCGGCCCCCGCGCCGGCACCCTCGGCGGCGTCCTTGGCGGCCTCACCAGCGGCGGCTTCGTCGGCGCTCTTGGTGGCCTCCTCGGCAGCCACCTTGTCGGCCTCGGCCGCGGCCTCTTCAGCAATATCCCTGACAACGGAGTCCACGTCCTCCGTGTCCATTGGGGGAGGGCCTGGGTGGCGATAGGAGCAATGAAGCCAAGAGAAGCACAAGAAAAAAGAACAAAGGGCGAAGGGAAGGCGACTCACCAGTGCTGGGCCGTGAAGCAGAGGTCCCCTCTCCGCCGGTCTTTGGCGTCGAGGCAGAGCCACCAGTGCCCAAGTTCCCTTCTTCCTCCATGGGTGTGGGCCCCGCACCTGGTGCCCTTGCCGGGGACGCCCCCCGCGGTGACGTAGTCGATGGGGGTGGCGTGTTGGGGGTAGCCCTCTGCGGCTCCTCCTGCTGCCGTTCCCCTCCTACAAACCCGGCAAGGTCAGCATCGTGGCATCGGGCGCCTACCCCAAGTCGAGTAAGAAGGGGGTGATGAACTTATGCCGGGGGCTGCTGTCCGGGCTGCTCAACACCACCAATGGTGTCGTTGAAGCCCCGGCCGGGGGCTGGCTACTCGCCAAGGTCCTCGCCCTCTTCACCCTGTGGGCCAACGTCTCTGCTTCCCTACAAAAGCAAAATAGATCAGGACAAGCGGCCCCATTCAGGGAAATGGAAACGACAATAAGGAACGGAGCACTAACTCATCATCCGTCTCCTCCTCCTCCACTGGCTTCCTTTTCCTCTCCGGGCTGAGGGGCCCGAGATCGAAGGGGAGCACCACGTCGTCATCTGAGTCGACGCCTGCCGGAGGGGGCGGGGAAGGCGGCGGGGTTTGTGTGCGCCCAGAAGAGGAAGAGGCTTCCGCCTTCTTCTTCCCAGCGGCCGTCGTCGGCTTCCTTGTTGCTGAGGCCCTCGTGTGGCGCCCGGACCCCTCCAGAGTCAATTGAGGCCGCGGGCCCCTGCCAGGCCGGACTGGCTCGCCGGAGCAAGCCCACCGCAGGACTCGCCCTCTTCCCTTGGTTGGCTTCGAGCCCGCCGCCACGTCCTCCTCCGACGATGACGATTCGTCGACCGCGTCCTCGATGAGCGGAGCCTCGGTGTCGGCGCCGCTGGCCCACGTGGTGGCCGCCGCCCACAGGGAGAATTACTCCTCTTCCGCGGCCGCGGCGCCCTCGTCCTCCATGCCCCCAGCGCTGCCGGCCTCCAGGGCGAGTTGTGCCTCCTTCGTCCTGGTGGCGATGTAGTCCACCTCCGCTTGGGTGGTGTCCATGACGAGCCGCCGCTCGGCGTCGGCGTTGACATACACCTCAGCCAAGGTGTCGAAGAACTGCCGCACGTCTGCGGCCGCCGGCTCCCTCCAGCTCGGGACGGGGCCGTGCGCGTTGCAGTCCGGCATCATGGCAATGATCTCGGACTGGCGAGAATCGTTACACAGCGGGACGACTCCCGCGGGCAACTTGAAGAGCGGCCTCTTGACGGCCTTGCCAGTCTTTACGGCAACCCTCGCGGCCTTGCCGGTCAGCTCGACCTCGCCGTCACTATCCACGTCCAGCTAGAAGAGCCGCTGGCAGAAGTGGGCATGCCCCATCACCGTGAAGTTGTGATCGAGGCCAGGGCGGAGCCGCATGATATCAGCCGGGTTCGTGAAGAGCCAAGCTGGCCTCCCCTTATTGTGCAACGGAGCAATCCGACGGCGGATGAAATCTGCCCCAATCATTTCCAGGGTGAGCCCCGCCCGGGTCAGCCGGAGGATTCTGGTGGTGGCGATGGTGAGCCTCCCATCGGCGGCGTCGACCTCACCCCAATCATTGCCACGGATAGGCGGGGTCAGGCGGACCTTGCAAAATTCCGGTGGGTCTTCGTCTTCAATCCAGCACCACCGGTCATGGCATTCGTCCCACCTCTCCTTCATGGCGCCATCCGGTTACGCCCCCTTGGACCTTGGGATCCAGGTGACACAACCAGCAACGGCACCTCTAGTTTGGATTCGAGGGTAAAAATAATGGCGGAAGAGCGCCGAGTTGGGCCACACTCCGACAAAGCCCTCGCAAAGATGCGCAAAGCAAGACATGCACGCCACCGCATTCGGAGTAAAATCCAGAAGGTGGAAGCCAAAGGTGTGCATGATATCACAGAAGAACTCGGAGAAAGGGGGGCAGAACCCACAAGAAAAGTAGTCGACGAAGAAGGGGTATCGATTTGGAGCAGGGTCGGCGCAAGCGGCAGGAATGAAGCGCGTCACCGGGTGCCCCGAGTTCTCTCCCCCCGTCTTCACTCCCCACAAGGGCTTGAAAGAAGCCCAGAGCTCGTGGACGTCGACCGACGAGGGGTAGAAGAAGGCGGACTTCGTCTTGTCCCCCAGCAACGCGCTCTCCGGCGGCTCCACGGTCACGAGGCCCTTAGCCACCCCCTTGCCCTTGGCAGATTTGGGCACCATGGCGGCCAAGGAGCTTAGAGGGTTAAGGAAGGGGAGGAGGTCAGGGACGAGACGGCGACGACAGGCGACGGCGAAAAGCTTGCAAGAGAAGGAAGAAAAGGAGCGACGGCTCTGAGATTGGAAAAGGCACGAAGGAAGAGGGAAAGTGAGCAGCGCGCCCGCGGTTATTCCTTCTTATGGGGGAGAACGCGGGCCGCCTCCTTTCACATTAATTGTGATGTGATGCATGCCCGCGGGAGCGACCCCACGCATGCCGCCCACGTCACGCCCGCCTCCCCACGCCGCGCCACGCGCGGGAAGCGTGGGAGGCACAGCGCGTGAAGAAACTTACCGCGGTAAAAACCGCCCTGCCTGCCCGCGCACCGTTCTTGGGCCTGGCCCAACAACGCGCAGCGCTTATGTGTGGCCCAGGCCCGGGGGCTCCTGTCGGTCTACAAAAAGAGGGGTACACTTTTTGTACCCCTATGACCGTGCACGGGCAGTCTGAGCCACGGGCGCCGCCGCACCGAGCCCGGCAAGGGAGGTAGAACCAAGGTAAGGCCGAAGCCAAAGAGGAGCAGAACGACGCCAAGACCAAGACCACAAAGAGCAAAGGGTACGAAGCGCCCCCCGCCCCCGGCAAGATCCTTGCCGGGAGGCGGTTTTTGCAAACCCGGCAAGACCCTTGCCGTGGCAGCTCGCCCCACACCTACGGAGCGGGTCACCCTTGAGTCCACTGCCCCCATGGGGCAAGGATTCGGGAGGCATCCCCGTGGTGGTATGCAGATCTTTGTGAAGACATTCAAGATCAGATGCACACTTTAGAAGATGATGGTCCTTGGTGGGATCCCAGCCAAGGAAAACCACAAGGCCCCCGGCAAGAGCCTTGCCGGGGACGGCAGCAGGTGCCACGGCAAGACCCTTGTCGGGACCCCGACAAGACCCTTGCCGGGGCCGCGGCAAGGCCCTTGCCAAGGACACCCGCGGGACCACCATCGGACCCGCACCAGTCATGCCTCCACCACCGTTCGCATGCAGCTGCCGACCCAACCAGCTGGGCAGGCACCTGCGTGGCGGCATGCAGATCCTCGTGGAGACCCACCGCTGCGCCACCTCAGCTGCCTGCCCGCCTACATGGCATCACAGGCACCACTGGCCAGGGCGCGTGTCGACTCGGAAGAGAGCGGCGATGGACGAGATAGGGCTCTCCCCCGCCCCCGATAAAGCTAGGACACCTAAGCAAGGCGCATTAAATGCACCTTGTCATGTAATGCGAGGGATAACCTCGCATCACTGTACCCTTTCCACCTCCTGTGTGCCACTGTGGCAGCCCCTTTCCCTATGAAAGGAGGCCCCAGGCGACCAGGAAGAGGATTCGGCTTTTTGGAGCACCTCACGCCCCATAGCTAGCTCAAGAACACAAACATATAATCCACCAAAGCAGGAGTAGGGTTTTACGCATCTTCGCGGCCCGAACCTGGGTAAAGGAATCGTGTACTGCCTTCTCGGTCCGCTCTTCTCACGGCCCCCGCGCCCCGCAACCGCAGAAAGGGATCCTCGTGATCCCATAGGTGTCGTTTCCCACCGACACACGACGTCGAGTGCCCATATCTTTCCCACGTAGTTGGTTAGTGCGTATAGACCAAATGGCCAGACTCAGATCAAATACCAAGATCTTGTTAAGCGTGTTAACTGATGTAACTACGGACACCGACCAGGGCCAGGCCCACCTCTCACCTAGGCGGTCTCAACCTGCCCTGTCGCTCCGCCACAAAGATCCACCTAGAGGGCCGCCAGGACAAAGGTCCTTTCAGCCCCCAATCCGTGAATCACTCGCGGGTGCTCCACGAGCCGACCCGACTTTAGTCACCACATGTATCATGTATAAAGTATATAGCATAAACCCGTGATCACCTCCCAAGTGATCACGGCCCGATAGTATAGCACAGCAGACGGACAAGAATGTAGGGCCATAGATGGAATACTAGCATCCTATACTAAGCATGTAGGATTGCAGGTAAAGGTAACAACAGTAGTGGCAAAGATAGGCTATGTAGCAGAATAGGATTAACGGAAAGCAGTAACATGCTACACTATTCTAATGCAAGCAGTATAGAGAAGAATAGGCGATATCTGGTGATCAAGGGGGGGGCTTGCCTGGAAGCTCAGCCGAGAAGGAGGGGTCGTAAACACCGTAGTCGTACTGGGTAGCAGCGGCGTCGATCTCGGTGTCTAGCGAGAGAAGAGGGGGAAGAAACAATAAATACAATGCAAACAAATGCATGAAGATGCCTCACATGACAAAGCGTGATGCTAGGTGTGCCCAATCGTGGTAGTAGGTGATACCGGCGAAGGGGGAAACATCCGGGAAAGTATCCCCGATGTTTCGCGTTTTCGGACAAATGAAACGGAGGGGGAAAGTTGCGAGTTCGATAGGTTAAGGATGCGTGGTGGATGAACGGGCTGCGCATCCAGATTCGTCTTGTCGTTCTAAGCAACTTTCATGTAGAAAGTATTTTCATCTGAGCTACGGTTTATTTTATATGATTTTCTAAAGTTTTAATTCATTTTCAGAATTTATTTAATTAATTTAATTCAAATTAACAAGAACAGTACATGCTGACATCATCATGACGTCAGCGGTCAACAGAGGTGTTAACTGGTCAAACTGACGTGTGGGTCCAGTGGGACCCACCTGTCATACACTGTTTAGGTTAATTAGTTAGGCTTAATTAGTTAACTAAAATGATTAGGTTAAACTAATACCGAATTAATTAAGTTAATTAATTATTATTATTTTATTATTATTATTATTATTATTTAAATTCCAGAGGAGGAGAGGGCGCGCGCGGGCGGTTTGCGGGGCAGGGGTGCGGCCAGCGGGGAGCGTGGGACTGCGCGGCGGGGCATGGCCGACGGGACGCGGGACGCAGCGGTAGCGGCGGTTGCCGAGGTCGGGCACCGGTGGAGGTGGCCGCGGACGGCTGTGGCGGGGCGGAGAGCGCGCATCAGGGCGGCGGGGCTCGCACAGGCGCATGTGGGCGCACGCAGGGTGAGCGGAGGCGGGCGGGATCCGCGACAGCCAGCGGAGCAACAGCGGCGTGGGCGCTTCGATGCGGGCAGGCGCAGCCAGGGCGTCGCCGGAGCGATGCGAGCGCCGTGCGAGCGCGGCGGGAAGGTCAGGGGCGCGAGAAGGAGAGGTCGGGGCTCACGTCGGGTGTAGGGTCCGGGGCAGTGGGCGCGGGAAGGAGACGGAGACGACGGCGATGCGGCGACGAGGTGCAGGTCGGCGAGGAGGAGGAGGAGGCACCGGCGGGGAAGCTCCGGGCGCCGGCGCCGGCGTCGGGGGTGGAGGGGCGAGGGGATCGGGCTCCTCCCGATCCAGATCCAATCGAGGGGGTGGGGGAGCGAGTGGGGCAACGGGGGGGAATGGTTAGGGTTTCGGGGGGTTATGGAGAGGGAGTGGGCCGGCCGGTTGGTTGGGCCAGGTGGGTCGGTCGAGCGGCCTGGTGGCCTTCTGGGTTGTGGCCCAGTGGGAGGAGGCCTTTTCTCTTTCTTTCGTTTTGTTCTTTTTTTCTGTCTTGTCTATTTATTTTCTTTTTTTTTACTTTCCTTTTCTGTTCTATTTATTTTAGAGCCCTTTAGCATTTTCTAAAAATGAGTTTCCTTCACAATAATTACCTACATAATATTTGGCACTAACCGAACATTTTTGTTCTAATGTTTGAAAACTATTGTTGTATGCCATATCTTGAATCTGAACTTTGAATCGGTTTTTGAACTAGCGAGAGATTAGCAACAGTAACGAAGGTGACGTGGCATCATCAGCAGAGTTTCACTGTAGCTTAATTATCCGGGCGCGTGTTACAATTATCGGCGAAAGTTGCGCGATACTAGAGAGGCTAGCAATGGTGGAAGGGTGAGAGTGTGTATAATCCATGGACTCAACCTTGGTCATAAAGAACTCACATACTTATTGCAAAAATCTATTAGTCATCGAAACGAAGTACTACACGCATGCACCTAGGGGAAGGGTTGGTAGGAGTTAAGCATCGCGCGATCCCGACCTCCACTCATAAGGAAGACAATCAATAAATAAATCATGCTCCAACTTCATCACATAACGGTTCACCATACGTGCATGCTACGGGAATCACAAACTTTAACACAAGTATCTCTCAAATTCACAATTACTCCACTAGCATGACTCTAATATCACCATCTTCATATCTCAAAATAATCATAAAGAATCAAACTTCTCATAGTATTCAATGCACTTTATATAAAAGTTTTTATTATATCCCTCTTGGATGCCTATCATATTAGGACTAAATTCATAAGCTAAGCAAATTACCATGCTATTTAAGACTCTCAAAATAATATAAGTGCAGCATGAGAGTTCATTGATTTCTTCAAAATAAAACCACCGTTGTGCTCTAAAAAGATATAAGTGAAGCACTAGAGCCAGTGACAAACTACTCCAAAAGATATAAGTGAAGATCAATGTAGTTGAATAATTATGTAACTATGTGAAGACTCTCTAACATTTAAGAATTTAAGATCTTGGTATTTTATTCAAACATCAAGCAAAACAAAAGAAAATAAAATGACGCTCCAAGCAAAACACATATCATGTGGTGAATAAAAATATAGCTCCAAGTAAAGTTAACGATGAACGAAGATGAAAGAGGGGATGCCATCCGGGGCATCCCCAAGCTTAGGCTATTGGTTGTCCTTTAATATTGCCTTGGGGTGCCTTGGGCATCCCCAAGCTTAGGCTCTTGCCACTCCTTATTTCATAGTCCATTGAATCTTTACCCAAAACTTGAAAACTTCACAACAGAAAACTCGTAAGCTCCGTTACTATAAGAAAATAAATAACCACTTTTGGTACTGTTTTGAACTCATTATAAATTCATATTGGTGTAATATCTACTGTATTCCAACTTCTCTATGGTTCATACCCTTCGATACTACTCATAGATTCATCAAAATAAGCAAACAACACATAGAAAACAGAATTTGTCAAAAACAGAACAGTCTGTAGTAATCTGTAACTCTCGAATACTTATGTAACTCCAAAATTTCTTAAATAAATCGGTGGACGTGAGGAAACTGTCTATAAATCTTCTTCAAAAAGAATCAACTTAAAAGCACTTTTCTGTAAAAAATGACAGCTAATCTCGTGAGCGCAAAGTTTCTGTTTTTTACAGCAAGATCGCATTAACTTTCACCCAAGTCTTCCCAAAGGTTCTACTTGGCACACACACTAATTAATACATAAAACCACATCTAACCAAAGGCTAGATAGATTATTTATTATTAAACAGGAGCAAAAGGCAAAGAACAAAAATAAAATTGGGTTGCCTCCCAACAAGCGCTAACGTTTAACGCCCCTAGCTAGGCATGATTATTTCAATGATGCTCACATAAAAGATAAGAATTGAAACATAAAGAGAGCATCATGAAGAATATCACTAGCACATTTAAGTATAACCCACTTCCTATGCATAGGGATTTTGCGAGCAAACAATTTATGGGAACAAGAATCAACTAGCATAGGAAAGCAAAACAAGCATAACTTCAAGATTTTAAGCACATAGAGAGGAAACTTGGTATTATTGCAATTCTTAAAAGCATATATTCCTCCCTCATAAAAATTTTCAGTAGCATCATGAATGAATTCAACAATATGACTATCACATAAAGCATTATTTTCATGATCTACAAGCATAGAAAATTTACTACTCTCCACATAAGCAAAATTCTTCTCATTCGGAATAGTGGGAGTATCATAAGAAACTCGGATACTATAAGTTGTTTCCACATTAAAAGAGTAATATTCAGAAAAATGGTAATCATAATCATGACAAGTTTTATAAATATAATCATCACTACTTTTTATAGCATAAGTATCATCACAATAATCATCATAAGTAGTGATACGTCTCCAACATATCTATAATTTATGAAGTATTCATGCTATTATATTATCCTTCTAGGGTGTTTTATATGCATTTATATGCTATTTTATATGATTTTTGGGACTAACCTATTAACCTAGAGCACAGTGCCAGTTTTTTCCTTATTTTTGAGTATCGGAGAAAAAGAAAACCAAACGGAGTCCAATTGACCTGAAACTTGACGGAGCTTATTTTTGGACCAGAAGAAGGCCATGGAGTAAAAGAGTTGGGCCAGAAGAGTCCCGGGATGCACACGAGGGTGGGAGGCGCGCCCACCCCCCTGGGCGCACCCCCTACCTCGTGGACAGCCCAGAGACCCCCCTGACTTGTTCTCAACGCCAAAAGCTCTTATATATACAGAAACCACCAGAAAATAACCTAGATCGGGAGTTCCGCCGCCGCAAGCCTCTGTGGCCACCAAAAACCAATCGGGACCCTATTCCGGCACCCTGCCAGAGGGGGGAATCATCACTGGTGGCCATCTTCATCATCCCGGCGCTCTCCATGACGAGGAGGGAGTAGTTCACCCTCGAGGCTGAGGGTATGTACCAGTAGCTATGTGTTTGATCTCTCTCTCGTGTTCTTGATTTGGCACGATCTTGATGTATCGCGAGCTTTGCTATTATAATTGGATCTTATGATGTTTCTCCCCCTCTACTCTCTTGTAATGGATTGAGTTTTCCCTTTGAAGTTATCTTATCAGATTGAGTCTTTAAGGATTTGAGAACACTTGATGTATGTCTTGCATGTGCTTATCTATGGTGACAATGGGATATTCACGTGATCTACTTGATGTATGTTTTGGTGATCAACTTGCGGGTTCCATAACTTCGTGAACTTATGCATAGGGGTTGGCACACGTTTTCGTCTTGACTCTCCGGTAGAAACTTTGGGGCACTCTTTGAAGTACTTTGTGTTGGTTGAATAGATGAATTTGAGATTGTGTGATGCATATTGTATAATCATACCCACGGATACTTGAGGTGACATTGGAGTATCTAGGTGACATTAGGGTTTTGGTTGATTTGTGTCTTAAGGTGTTATTCTAGTACAAACTCTATGAAAGATCAAACGAAAAGAATAGCTTCGTGTTATTTTTACTACGGACTCTTGAATAGATCGATCAGAAAGGATAACTTTGAGGTGGTTTCGTACCCTACCATAATCTCTTCATTTGTTCTCCGCTATTAGTAACTTTGGAGTGACTCTTTGTTGCATGTTGAGGGATAGTTATATGATCCAATCATGTTATTATTGTTGAGAGAACTTGCACTAGTGAAAGTATGAACCCTAGGCCTTGTTTCCTAGCATTGCAATACCGTTTACGCTCACTTTTATCAATAGTTACCTTGCTGTTTTTATATTTTCAGATTACAAATACCCATATCTACCATCCATATTGCACTTGTATCACCATCTCTTCGCTGAACTAGTGCACCTATACAATTTACCATTGTATTGGGTGTGTTGGGGACACAAGAGACTCTTTGTTATTTGGTTACAGGGTTGCTTGAGAGAGACCATCTTCATCCTATGCCTCCCACGGATTGATAGACCTTGGGTCATCCACTTGAGGGAAATTTGCTACTGTCCTACAAACCTCTGCACTTGGAGGCCCGACAACGTCTACAAGAAGAAGGTTGTGTAGTAGACATCAAGTAGCAACTTTGTTCTCATCGTAATCAATTGAAACCTCTTCCAAGATAGTGGAATCATTACTAAATAAAGTCATGACCTCTCCAAATCCACTTTCATAATTGTCACAATAAGATTCAGCACCCTCCAAAATAGTGGGATCATTACTTCCTAAAGTTGACACTCTTCCAAACGCACTTTCATCAATATAATCATCATAGGTAGGAGGCATGCTATCATCATAATAAATTTACATATCAAAACTTGGGAGACTACAAATATCATCTTCATTAAACATAGCATTCCCAAGCTTGGGCCTTTGCATATCATAAGCATGATCACTCTCATCATTAATAGTATCGATAGCACCAATAATATAGCAATATCATCATCACAATGAGTAATAGGAGCAACATCATTTGGGAGGGATACCTTTTTTTACCTTTGCTTCTCTGTCTTTTCTTTTTCTTCTTCACATTATGTGTGGGTTTAATCCTCTTTTTGGAGCTCCTTATTAATGAGATTGGTTGGATAGAAAGCTCCTCCTCGTTACCTGATTCATCATAAGAAAGAATAGGAGGATATGGGGAAACCTCTTCCCTTTCATTAGTATTCTCTTCATCTTCTATTTGTTTTCTTGTCTTTGTGTAATTGGCAATATAAGGATTTTCAATGCAATTCACCGCACAATACATATATATTTCCTCTAGGTCAAAATCAAGAACTTTATCAAGGACAAATTCTGGAAGATCCTTAGTTATATGTTTCATTTCTTCATAACCCACAAGCAAACTAAGTTCATTATGATGTGCAAGGGAAATCAAGTCATCACAATTTTTGGACATGACTCGATCATGAAACAATTTGCATTAGAGATTTAAATGACCGCGTTCATTGCAAAGTTCACAAGGATGGCAAAGAAATTTTAAATTTTCAGAACAAACATCTAGCCTCTCTTGCAACCATTTAGTTTCTAAATAATTATGCCTCTTGAAAAATCTATCTTCCCTATTTGGTGTGTGCTTGCAAGCTCTATGCACTCCACAAAAATTGACATGCTTATAAGAGACATCTTTATCATTACTAGTGCAATCATCATTAGTACTATGGATATTCAAAGAGTTCATACTAACAGCATTGCAATCATGCTCATCATTCAAAGATTGTATGCCAAACATTTTATTGCATTCTTCTTCTAACACTTTGGCACAATTTTCCTTTCCATCATTTTCATGAAAGATATTAAAAATATGAAGCATATGAGGCAACCTCAATTCCATTTTTTGTAGCTTTCTTTTATATACTAAACTAGTGATAAAACAAGAAACAAAAAGATTGGATTGCAAGATCTAAATATATACCTTCAAGCACTCACCTCCCCGGCAACGGTACCAAAAAAGAGCTTGATGTCTACTACACAACCTTCTTGTAGAAGTTCTTGGGCCTCCAAGTGCACAGGTTTGTAGGACAGCAGCAAATTTCCCTCAAGTGGATGGCCTAAGGTTTATCAATCCGTGGGAGGCGTAGGATGAAGATGGTCTCTCTCAAACAACCCTGCAACCAAATAACAAAAGGTCTCTTGTGTCCCCAACACACCCAATACAATGGTAAATTGTATAGGTGCACTAGTTCGGCGAAGAGATGGTGATACAAGTGCAATATGGATGGTAGATATATGTTTTTATAATCGGAAATTATAAAAAAACAAGGTAACTAATGATAAAAGTGAGCGGAAATGGTATTGCAATGCGTCGAAACGAGGCCTAGGGTTCATACTTTCACTAGTGCAAGTTCTATCAACAAGGATAACATAATTAGATCATATAACTATCCCTCAACATGCAACAAAGAGTCACTCCAAAGTCACTAATAGCGGAGAACAAACGAAGAGATTATTGTATGGTACAAAACCACCTCTGTAAGTGCATCTAGTGCCCCTTAGTGATTTTGGTGTATTGAAGACTTATAGGTTAAGCATCTGATGTGTTTATTAGTGTACACAGGTCTATAAGTCTATGAGGAGTTTGATATTTACAGTAAAAGTCGACCCCTAAAAATGAAGTTCTTCGACTGAAGACTTTGATATTCTGAAGACTTTCTGAAGACTTTCTGAAGGCTTTGAAAGTGAAGAAATTGGTGTAACCCTGAAGACTTGGTATTCATTCGAGGAACATGAAGCGTGAAGACATTCATTTTCGTAGTTTCATTTTCTCTTTCTTGAGTCATAGGAAACACCGTACTGTTAAAGGGGGTCGAGGAAATACTAAGGAGAAATTTCCATGTGATGCTCAACTCAAATCCTACACCTACCAATCCCTTCGAGTGAAGCCATTGGAAATCTCATACAGTTCAGTCAATTTCTTCAGTGATAGAGACGCAGTTCTTCTGGTCACTAAGGACTTTGCTCTGACTAAGGAGTTAGGAATTCGCCAGTGCGAATTGCCTACACAGTGAGGAACATGATAGCCCTGAGGAATTTGAACTCCAAATTTCCGACCGTTGCTGTGCTACGCGCCAGCTGTCCCAAAATATCTTATCCATCCAACGGTCATATCATTGAAGGGCATTTATGTCTTATCATGTCGGGCTGCTCCCTAGGCTATAAATAGCCGCCCCCTACAACCACTAGCTGGTTGGCTGCTCCGCGAGAACTTGACACTTGTCAATTGAGAGCAACCCATCCTCCGAGGACTTTGAGCGAAAATCATCAAGTGAGGAAAATCCAAACCCCAAACCCAAAACACCTACAAACCCAAAGTGATTGAGCATCACTGAAGAAATTGATCCTGCGTGGATCCGACGCTTGTTACCTTTGAAGACTGTGCTTCTTCCAGACGGTTAGGCGTCAAGGTCTAGAGCATCCAAGAGGAATTGTGGATCGCCGAGTGACCAAGTCTGTGAAGGTTTGGAAGTCACCTGAAGACTTACCACGAGTGATTGGGCGAGGACTGTGTGTTCTTAGCTCAAGGAGAATACGATGAGGACTTGGTGTCCAGAGCTGCGTGCTCAGGACTGGGTGTCCGGGACTGTGTGTCCTCGAGTTTAAATACTCAGCCGCTCCAACCAGACGTACAACTGAGACAGCAGTTGGAACTGGTCTACCAAATCATTGTCTTCACCAAGCTTACTGGTTCTATTTCCTCAACACTTTCATTTCCTCATTACTGTGTTGTCTGTTTGTTCATATCTGTGTTTGAAGACTTTGACTGAAGACTTTCACAAATTCCTCAGTTCAATTTCTTCAGTCTGTTTGTCTTCATCTAGAGTTATCCTGTGCCTACGCTTTCTGTACTCTGTGTTTGTCTTCATTTCATCATGATGACCATGCATGTAATCTGTTATGTTTACTTCTGAGTACTTATTCCGCTGCTAGTATTTCTTCGCTAAGGAATTTCCTCACGAGCAAATTCCTCAGTGAAGAATTTCATAAAAATCGCCTATTCACCCCCCCTCTAGTCGATATAACGCACTTTCAATTGGTATCAGAGCAAGGTACTCCCTTGTTCTGTGTGATTTTGGTTTAACCGCCTGGAGTTTTAGTTATGTCGACCACAGGTATGATCAAGGTCTCTGCAGGGTGTCCTACCTTTGATGGGACGGACTACCCCTACTGGAAGAACAAGATGCGCATGCATCTTGAGGCAATTGATAACGATCTCTGGTACGTTGTGGAAAATGGTATTCCCTCAGTCTCACCCTCACTGAACGCTACCGATGTGAAGAGATTCAAGCAACTTGACTCCCAAGCGAAGAATATCATATGTGGCCATCTGAGTAAAGGACAGTATGGCAGAGTGAGTGCTTTGGAAACTGCTAAGCTTATCTGGGATAGGCTGTCCAAAGTCAATGAAGGAGTTTCAACCCAGCGTGATTCTCGAGTTGATGTTCTTCACAATCTCTTCAACCGCTTCAAAAGACTCGACAATGAAAATGTTCAGCAAACCTTCGATCGCCTCACTGACATCTCAAATGAGCTACAAGCACTTGGTGCCACTGACATCATCGACCATGAGGTGGTGAAGAAATTGCTGAGATCGCTTGATTCCTCATTTGACACTCTGGCACTGATGATTCAAGAGCGTGCTGATTACAAGTCACTTGACCCCGCTGATATCCTCGAGAGGCTTAACACTCATGAGTTCCAGCTTGCTGAAAAGAGAGATCTCTATGGTTCGAGCTATGGCAGATCACGTGCACTGAAGGCCAAAGTAGTATCAGAATCCGAAGATGAAGACTCTGGTAGCAGCCTTGGTGACCCTGAAGAACTGAGTCATGATCTAGCACTGCTTGTGAAGAAATTCCAGAAGTTCTCAAGACATGGTCGCTTTGGAAAGCCCTCAAGGAGCAATGATTCCTCATCCAGTGACTACAAGAAGAGGCTTTGTCACAAGTGCAAGAAGCCAGGACACTACATTCAAGATTGTCCTCAATGGGAAAAGGAATCAAAGAAGAAGAAATACAAGGATTACAGTTCTGATGATGCGAAGAAAAAGAAGAAGTCCTCAAAATCCTCATCATCAAAATCCTCAAAATCTTCATCTCACAAGAAGAGCAGCTCCAAGAAGGCTCGGGCATTCATTGGCAAGGAAATGGACTCTGAGGCTGAATCTGAAGAAAATGAAGCAGAAGAAGAATCTGATGATTCTGAGTCTGGTGTGGCGAGCCTAGCTCTTGCTACTGCGTTCGTCAGCAAATCCATCTTCAACGCTGAAGAAAGTGATCTCACCAACAAGGCTAACGAAGGCAGTGATGACTACGCTCCCACCTATTGCTTCATGGCAAAGGGTGCCAAGGTACTCAAATACGCCTCCTCTGAATCTAGTGATGATGAATCTGATGAAAATCTTAAGCCTAGCTACTCTAAACTTGCTAAGATTGCTGTGCAACAACAAAAGGCTTTTGAAAAGGTTCAAAACATGCTAGACAAAAGTGATGATATGTTGGGTGAAGAAATGGATCGCACTAAGGCCTTGACTGAAAATCTTCAGAGATTTCAGACTAAGTTTGACAACCTTCAAAATCATCATAACACTCTCTTATCTGATCATGAGAAGCTTTCTTATGAATATCTTCAAAAGAAGCAAGATCTTGAGATGCTAAGAGTGAGTTATGAAGATCTTCAGAAGGAGCGCGATTCATTACTTGCTCAACAAATCAGCGCTGCTCAGGAAGAATTTATTCCTCCATGTTTAAAATGCATTGAACGAGAATTTGCTAATTCTTCACCTGAATGTTCAAATGCTTCAAATGTTACAAATTCTTCACCTGTCTCTGCTATCACTAATTCCTCATCTGAGGACATTGCTAGTATCACTGACGATGCAGGGCTGAAGGAATTGTACATGACAGGCATGTACAAAAGCCTTAAAGGGCATCAGGCTCTTTGTGATGTGCTTAAAAAGCAGATCCTCAACAGGAACCCTAGGAAAGAGGGTATTGCCTTTGAGAGGAAACTCAATGTTGATGGTACATATTGGAAGCCTGAGCAGTACCCCAAAACCTCATGGGTTGCTGCAAAGGGACCTCCAGTTGATCCATCTAATTTATCTGGCTATACATGTGAATCTTCTCATTCTTCTGATGAGTCTTTTGACTCCAACTATAAACTGTTCAAAAATCAGAATGGTGAAGTATTTGCTAGATATGTTGGCACTAACTGCAGGAACGGTTCCCCTATGAAGAAAGTCTGGGTTCCCAAAAGTTGCCTTGAAAGTCTTCAGGTGAATGTCCTCATGACACCACCTGTGAAGAAAAGGAACCCCAGATCAAATTCTTCATATGGACCAAATTCTTCATATGGATCCAAGTCCTCATACAGACCAAATTCCTCAAGAGGATCAAATTCCTCACATGGATCAAAGTCCTCACATGAACATCATCATGCTAACAACTCTGTTTCGCAGGGAAGAGCCAAGGGCTATAACTATGAGCATTATTCTTCTAATCATTATGTTCACAAGTCCTCGAAGAATTTCTCTGCTTATGCATATGCTTACCCTAACCCCTCTTATGTGAAACGAAATGGTTTGGCTGCTTTGCCACCATCCTCATATGGAGCTCGCAGAGTGATGAACTCTTTGCCACCCCTTCAGATGTGGGTGGTGAAGAAAAAGAACTAATCTCTTCTGCAGGGTCAGGTCTCCAGACGTACTATAACGTCTGAAGAATTTGCTGGGGACCTGACAAACATGCCTGAAAGGACGCAGGCTAACCATGATGAAATGAACTTTCATTTCACACGTCCTCCCTCTGTTTTATCGGTTCTACTGCTTGATGAAATTGATCTGATGAATTGTGATATCATATTCTTCACTACTGAAGTATATGAGGTTCATAAGTTGCACTAATTCATCTGCAGGATGATCAACCCAAAGCCACTGAATGGGTACTTGATAGTGGATGTACAAATCACATGACCGGTGACAAGAATCTGTTGATGGATGCTCCCTTATCAGCATCACACATGAAGCATATTATCTTCGCTGATAAAAGCAAAAGTCAGGTATTGGGTCTAGGTAAGGTTGCTATCACAAAGGATCGACACATGGACAAAGTCATGCTTGTTGAGTCCTTAGGATACAATCTTATGTCTGTCTCAATGCTTTGTGATCTTGATATGGTTATTGTCTTCGGCAAGTATCGTTGTGTTGTGATTATGGAAGTTGACAAATCCAAAGTCTTTGAAGGCTTTAGGAGAGGAGACTTGTATATT
Organism: Aegilops umbellulata; assembly: GCA_032464435.1. NCBI lineage: Eukaryota > Viridiplantae > Streptophyta > Magnoliopsida > Poales > Poaceae > Aegilops > Aegilops umbellulata. The sequence goes on along the minus strand of CP136058.1, from coordinate 345,721,044 downwards.
GTTGATTTCTCTGCAGATTCACAACCTGCCGTGTGCCTACTTGCAAAAGCTTCAGAAGGATGGCTATGGCATCGACGACTTGGTCATGCAGGCATGAGGAATTTGAACACGCTTGCGAAGAAGAAGCATGTCATTGGCATTGAGAATGTCAAATTCCTCAAGGATCACTTATGCGGTGCCTGTGAAGCTGGAAAGATGACAAAGGCCAAGCATCCAGCGAAGACTATCATGACCACTACTCGTCCATTCGAATTGCTTCACATGGATCTCTTCGATCCTAATCATTATTCCTCTGTTTCAAATGAAGCATCTCAATATGGTTTTGTTATTGTTGATGATTACTCTCATTACACATGGGTACACCTTGTCTCTTACAAAACTGAAGTGCAGGAAGTCTTCAAACGATTTTCCTCGAGGGCTTCAACTAACTTTGGTGTGAAGATCAAGCACATCAGAAGTGACAATGGCAGTAAGTTCAAGAATTCGGGTCTCGATGACTATCTTGATGAACTTGGTATTACTCATGAATTATCTGCTCCTTATACTCCTCAACAGAATGGCGTCGTGGAGCGCAAGAACAGGACTCTTGCTGAGATGGCTCGCACTATGCTCGATGAGTACAAAACCCCTCGTCGTTTCTGGGTTGATGCAATTGATACCGCGTGCCATATCATCAACAGAGTATATCTTCACAAATTCTTCAAGAAGACTGCCTATGAACTCCTCACTGACAAGAAACCCAATAGAGCACCTACCTTCTGTGTTAGATGAACCAACACCTGAGGAATCGATCAAGCACAAGGCTACTGAAGATATCATTCCTACTGAAGAATCTGCTGAAGAATTCATTCCAGAACATGAAGAACGTCGAGCTGATGCACCTGAAGAAAATGCTGAGGAAATTGATGCTGAAGAAAATGCCGATCAAATTCCTCAACGGCAACCAACTCACCCTCGCGTTGCAAAAGAAGTGCAAGTGGAGAAGATCATCGATGACATTAGAGCACCAGGTCCTCTCACACGCTCAAAAGCTTCACATCTATCTAACTTTTGTGGGCATTTTGCTTTTGTCTCTATCACAGAGCCCACTAAGGTAGATGAAGCATTTCTGGAGCCTGAGTGGATTCAGGCCATGCAAGAAGAATTACATCAGTTCAAGCTCAACAACGTATGGGAACTGGTCAATCGTCCCGATCCTCGCAAGCATAACATCATTGGTACAAAGTGGATCTACCGCAACAAGCAAGATGAAAATGGTGTTGTGGTGAGGAATAAGGCACGACTAGTAGCTCAAGGCTACACACAGGTTGAAGGAATTGATTTCGATGAAACTTTTGCACCTGTTGCTAGACTTGAAGCTATTCACATATTACTTGCTTATGCTAACCATCATGATATCATCTTATACCAAATGGATGTGAAAAGTGCATTCCTCAATGGTAAGATTGAGGAAGAAGTATATGTTGCTCAACCCCCAGGTTTTGAAGATCCAAAACATCCTGACAAAGTCTTCAGACTCAACAAGGCCCTCTATGGCCTCAAGCAGGCCCCACGGGCGTGGTATGACACATTGAAGGAATTCTTCATGAAGAAAGGCTTCACACCCGGTTCACTCGATCCCACTCTTTTTACTAAATCATATGATGGTGAACTGTTTGTGTGCCAAATATATGTTGATGATATCATCTTTGGCTGTACTGACCAACGTTATAGTGATGAATTTGCCTATATGATGAGTGAAGAATATCAAATGTCTATGATGGGAGAATTGAAATTCTTCTTAGGTCTACAAATTCATCAACAGCACAATGGGATATTTATATCTCAGGAGAAATACCTCAAGGATGTCCTGAAGAAATTCGGCATGCAAGATTGCAAAGGTCTCAAAATTCCTATGTCCACAAATGGTCATCTATGCACTGATGAAAATGGTACTGACTTCGATCACAAGGTATACCGCTCCATGATTGGCTCTTTATTGTACTTATGTGCATCTAGGCCAGATATAATGCTTAGTGTTTGCATGTGTGCACGATTTCAAGCTGCACCGAAGGAATCACACCATACGGCTGTGAAGCATATTCTTCGATATCTAGCTCACACACCAACACTAGGATTATGGTACCCCAAGGGCTCAGACTTTGACCTTATTGGATATTCTGATTCTGACTATGCTGGTGACCGTGTGGATCGCAAGTCAACATCTGGTACTTGTCATTTCCTCGGACGATCCTTGGTCTGTTGGTCCTCGAAGAAACAGAACTGTGTATCACTGTCTACTGCTGAAGCTGAGTACATTGCTGCTGGTTCTTGCTGTGCTCAACTGCTATGGATGAAGCAAACACTCAAGGACTATGGCGTCAACGTGAAGAATGTGCCTCTCCTCTATGACAATGAGAGTGCCATCAAGATTGCTCACAACCCAGTTCAGCACTCGAAGACAAAGCACATTCAGATTCGTCATCATTTTCTTCGTGATCATGTGTTGAAGGGCGACATTTCTATTGAGCATGTGAAGACTGAAGAACAGCTAGCCGATATCTTCACTAAGCCCTTGGATGAGAAGAGATTTAGCAAGTTGCGGTGTGAGCTAAATATCTTAGAATCTTCGAATGTACTTTGAAAATGCACTCATCCTAACACTTATGCAAAATTGATGACTTAAATGTGCAACACATGAAGAAACGTTTTTCTTCAATCAATGAAGAATAACACTCTAAGTGTGAGGAAATTAATGAAGAATTTGATTCTCAGAACCCTACGACAATTGTACGCGGTGTCTGAAATCATCATTCTTATACAGTGGGTCGCGCCACCACAAAAAGTTGAAAATCTTCAATTTGAGTTTTTCCTCATTTTTGAAATTCCTCAGTTTTTCAAATTCTTCAACTTTACAAATTCTTCACTTTTGCCGTCGTTTTTCCTCATTGACTATATATATATATATATATATATATATATATATATATATATATATATATATATATATGAGTTTATGTCCTCTACAGCATTCACTTATAGCTATTTCTTCAAGTCTGAACTTTTCTGCTAAGTGAATGTGATCGGACCCTTCCTCTCTATGCTATACTCAGTCCAGTCTATTCACAAATTCTTCGTGTGCGTTCTATTTGAAACTCGTTCAAATTCTTCACTGTGTCCTTGTCAGCTGAAGAAATTGCGAACGGAACGTTAAAACTAATCTTATCCAAACTTTCGGTTTTGCCGCTCAATCCGTTCCGCTTCCCACGATGGATTATTTTACTCACCCATGATCTTACACGATCTCCACTACACAGTACGTGGGTGACACATGTCAAGTGAAGGAGAACGGCCAGGGGCATGTTTGTCCTAAATCTTCGGACGAGCAGTTTTTCACTGCGGCTATAAATACCCCTCCGTCGCCATCCTCACTTCTTTACCTCGCTCGATCTCACTTCCCCCGCTCGAGCTTCCAAACCCTAGCGCCGCCGCTACTCCATCGCCGCCGGTGAGGAAGAGCTTCACTACCTCGACCTCGTCGCCGACGTACTCGCGCCGACAGCGGAATTCTTCACCTCCGCCGCCGCCGTAGACGTCTTCCTCCGCCAAGTTAGGGCGTGGAAGATCTGCATTGACGAACTTCACTGTTCCAACTCACAGTTCGTCGTGTTCTTCATTCAGGGTAATTAAAAGCTATTTTTACTGACCTCTTTGATTCGAAGTTTTTCTACAAAATCTTCAAAGGTGTTTTTAGTCTTCAAATCCTCACACACAAAACACCTCACTTGTTCTCTGTTCTTGATTCATTTCTCTAAGTCTAAATTTCTTCAAGATTCCTCAATTGTGTGGATTCTCAATCTATACAACTCTGGAACCTAAGATATATATGGCGCTTAGTGAAATTCCTCAAGACGAATCTGGTCAAATTCCTCAAAACTTGTTCTTTATGAAAACCCCTCTGAGAACGCATATGACCTCTTCAAATTCCTCGCAACTATACTCTGTTCACAGGTACACATGTCCGCTGCTGAATCCTTAGGTTCTCATCAACTTAACTCATTTGCAGCGTTCCTCGAAGAAAAGTTGCATACTTCTTCAGAGAATTCCATGTTCAAATTCCTCATATGAAGAAAATGGCTGAAGGTAAAAGGCCACAGAAAGGAGGAAAGAGACCAGAGGTCATGACAGCATTTAAAATCCCTGAAGACATTTATGCTGGGTACTACACACCTCCTGAAGAAGATAGAAATCAGCGCAAGGTGCGCATACAGAAGATTGAAAGGAGATGGGTAAGAGAATGGAGGGAGTACAGATATGTTACTCCTAAGTACATGAAGAAATTCGCCGTAAACCCTCCATGTCAACGCCCTCCATTGGCACCTGGCCAAGTAGCTGATCCCTCTAGCATCAGAAGAGGTGAGGAATTTCCTCAAGAATGGGCCAAGCGCCAGCATAAGCTGCAAAAGCAAGCAAAAGATGCAGTGAGGAAATTTAATGAAGAATCTGCTGCTGCTGCTGCCACTGAGGCTTCTGCCAAGCCGAGGAAATCAATGATGAAGAAGCCTGCTCGTAAGCCAAGTGCTTCACCTTCAATGCCCTCACGGCCAAGTTCCTCTACTGTGCCCTCACGACCAAGTTCCTCAGCTGCGCCCTCACGGCCAGAATCTTCAAAATCTTCAAAGCAAATTCCTCATGCTGCTCCTGCTCCCACAAAGTCCTCAGCTCCTGTGCATCTGGCATCATGCCAAAGGACAACTGGCATCTCTATTGCCTCTGGTGTCTCAGCTAGTTCCTCAGCTGCACCAAAATCCTCAGCTGGACCCTCGTTACTGAAGAAAAAGGCTACCGCTGGACGCGGCACTCACCCAAGTCCAAAGAAGCAAGTGGTCTTCTCTGTTCCATCTGATGATGATGATGCTGATGAAGAAGAACTTACTGAAATCATCAGGGACCGCCAAGAAAGGGCTGCTAAAGCCAAAGGCACACCTGTGCCCCTGCTTTTGGATCCAAGGGCGATCCTAGACTATATTGATCTTTGGCACAAGGATCCCAACACTCCTATGCCTGATTTCAAACTGACACCTGGCCAAAGTCACATGATGACTCACTTCATCCAAGAGGAGAAGTGGAAATATGATCGGGCCAGAGAGATCAAGAAATCCCAGTACCGCAAAGAGAAGCTGCTGAATAAAAATGTTGTTAAGATGACTCCTGACGAACTTGTCAAGATGCAAGCTGAGATCAAAGCCCTCAGCGACAACTTTGACTCGTACTATGCTGATTAGCAAGGAGCCAAGGTCAGATTTGTGAGGCTAACTAATACCTTCACCAAGGGTGCAGCCTCAACACAAATTCCTCAAGCTGAAGCATCTGTTCAGCAAACTGAAGAACATGCCAGCACCGCTGATGAAGTTCAGGCTGCTGAAGAAAATGCTAGTTCCAAGGCTGATGACTCTGCTCCAGCCGTTGATGAAATTTCCAGGGCATCCACTAGTGATGCGCCTGAAGAAAATGAAGAGATCAGGGTAACTGCATCAGTTGTGCCTGAAGAAAATGAACCAGATTCCTCAGCTCCACCTGCACCAACTCCAACTCCAATTCTTCCCTCTGCTTTAGATGTGAAGAAAACCAAGGCTGCAGAGCGAGCTGCTATGAAGAAAAGGAAGGCATCAGCTGCTTCAGAATCTTCAGCTACCAAGAAGATGAAGCCAATGACAAGCTCATTTGCACATCCTATTGATGCCATTCCTATCTCCTCCATGCCATCAAAGGACCTTGTTCCTTTTGGTGAAGATTATGCGATCCCAAGTGGATCTGATGAAGAAACTCAGTCTGCTGCTTCCTCAGAGCAGATTGATGAAGAAATTGAAGTGGATACAATCCCTTCAACCCCAATAGTCTCATCACCAATGCCTCAGTTTGATGCTGAAGAGGCTGGTGTTGAAGAAATTGATGATGAAGATGTGGACATTGGCAGCACAACTCCAGTGATGAATGACGACTTTTGGGAAAGTCGGCATCCAAATTCCCCACTCTTCACCCCACTGCAGCAAATTCCTCACTCCCCTGCATAAACTGTTCAAATGGGCTCTGAAGAAACTCATCCTACTACACCTGTAAATGAAGGAATTCCAGCCACTAGCGCTGAAGAAACTGCTGCTGAAACTGATAAGGTGACTGCACCTGAGGAGGAACCAGAAATTCCTCAGCCTGAAGAACCTGAGCTTGTGATTCTTGAGGTTGTGATGCAACTCACTGACACCCCTCTGCCAAGGCCAAAGGATCCATTCTCAAGGAAACAGAAATTCAAGGCTGAAGACTTCTATGGCGAGCACGTATTCTTCACTGAATACAATCCTTATGACTCTGCTCGCATAAGGAAGAGGCGTTTCTGGACAGCCAGCCAAGCAAATTTTTATTCCTCAGTGCTGTATAACAAAGACAAAGTCTTCGACCATGCACATATTCCTCACATGGATATGGAATCTATGTCGTGCTTCACGCCAGTCCTCAGTGTTCTTCACGACGCTGGGCTACTCAACTTCTGCACAGATATATGCGATTGGAATGAAGAACTTATTCTTCAGTTCTATGCAACACTGCACATCACAGGCAACGCTGAAGACATAAATTCATGGGTTCTGGACTCGATGGCTGAAAATACTCATTACAAGGCCCCAGCAACTGAATTGCTTCGCTGTCTTTCTCTAAGTCCACCCACTAAAGATGCGCGTTGCGTGTATGATGAACCTGAACTGTCAAATCACTATATGCAAGTGATCATGAAGCCTCTGAAGCCAGGGCAATCACCTCGTACCAAATTCCTCGTCAAGGAATTGCTGTATGTGCCTAGGACTGTCTATCGCATTCTGACGAAGACAATAAGTCCCATCAAAGGACATGATTCTTCTGATGAAGAAATTGTTGGCATCATGAAGAATATGCTTTTCAACATCATACATGGCGTTCCCATAAACTTCCATGATTTCTTCATGAGGACTCTGGCCAACATTGCTATGTCACCATTTGAGCTGAAGCCTTATGCACCTTGGATTATGAGATTCATCAGGACAAGGTCTTCACTCAACTACAAGGCTGAAACTCTCAACCACTGCAGTTACTTGCCTCCTATTGAAGTCCTCAAAAGGACATTTTCCTCAGCTGATGAAAAGGGCAAGGCCACTGCTGTGATAGATGAAGGCATTCGTCCATTGGATGGTCAATTTCGCAAGGCTGCTTCTTATTCCACTAGCTGGTTGGCTGCTCCGCGAGAACTTGACACTTGTCAATTGAGAGCAACCCATCCTCCGAGGACTTTGAGCGAAAATCATCAAGTGAGGAAAATCCAAACCCCAAACCCAAAACACCTACAAACCCAAAGTGATTGAGCATCACTGAAGAAATTGATCCTGCGTGGATCCGACGCTTGTTACCTTTGAAGACTGTGCTTCTTCCAGACGGTTAGGCGTCAAGGTCTAGAGCATCCAAGAGGAATTGTGGATCGCCGAGTGACCAAGTCTGTGAAGGTTTGGAAGTCACCTGAAGACTTACCACGAGTGATTGGGCGAGGACTGTGTGTTCTTAGCTCAAGGAGAATACGATGAGGACTTGGTGTCCAGAGCTGCGTGCTTAGGACTGGGTGTCCGGGACTGTGTGTCCTCGAGTTTAAATACTCAGCCGCTCCAACCAGACGTACAACTGAGACAGCAGTTGGAACTGGTCTACCAAATCATTGTCTTCACCAAGCTTACTGGTTCTATTTCCTCAACACTTTCATTTCCTCATTACTGTGTTGTCTGTTTGTTCATATCTGTGTTTGAAGACTTTGACTGAAGACTTTCACAAATTCCTCAGTTCAATTTCTTCAGTCTGTTTGTCTTCATCTAGAGTTATCCTGTGCCTACGCTTTCTGTACTCTGTGTTTGTCTTCATTTCATCATGATGACCATGCATGTAATCTGTTATGTTTACTTCTGAGTACTTATTCCGCTGCTAGTATTTCTTCGCTAAGGAATTTCCTCACGAGCAAATTCCTCAGTGAAGAATTTCATAAAAATCGCCTATTCACCCCCCCTCTAGTCGATATAATGCACTTTCAACCTTTCTTTCTGATCAATCCATTTGGTTATTCCTATAAGTGTCACAAACAGCCCTAGAGTTCGTAGTAAAATAACACCTTAAGACACAAATCAACCAAAACCCTAATGTCACCTAGATACTCCAATGTCACCTCAAGTATTTGCGAGTATGATTATACGATATGCATCACACAATCTCAGATTCATCTATTCAACCAACACAAAGTACTTCAAAGAGTGCCCCAAAGTTTCTACCGGAGAGTCAAGACGAAAACGTGTGCCAACCCCCATGCATAGAATCCCAAGGTCACGGAACCCGCAAGTTGATCACCAAAATACACATCGAGTGAATCAATAGAATACCCCATTGTCACCACGGGTATCCCATGCAAGACATACATCAAGTGTTCTCAAATCCTTAAAGACTCAATCCAATAAGATAACTTCAAAGGGAAAACACAATCCATTACAAGAAGGTAGAGGGGGAGAAACATCATAATACCAAACTATAGTAGCAAAGCTTGCGGTACATCAAGATCGTGCCAAATCAAGAACACGAGAGAGAGAGATCAAACACATAGCTACTGGTACATACCCTCAGCCCCGAGGGTGAACTACTCCCTCCTTGTCATGGAGAGCGTCGGGATGATGAAGATGGCCACCGGTGATGATTCCCCCCTCTGGCAGGGTGCCGGAACAGGGTCCCGATTTGTTTTTGGTGGCCACAGAGGCTTGCAGCGGTGGAACTCCCGGTCTAGGTTTCTTTTCGGGGGTTTCTGTATTTATAGGATTTTTTGGCGTCGGTCTCACGTCAGGGGGGGGGGTCTCCGAGTCATCCACGAGGCAGGGGCGCCCCCAGGGGGTAGGGCGTGCCCTCCACCCTCGTGGATGGCTCGGGACTCTTCTGGCCCAACTCTTTTACTTCGAGGAATTCTTTTGGTCCATAAAAAATCCACAAAAATTGGCAAGTCAATTGGACTCCGTTTGGTATTCCTTTTTTGTAAAACTCAAAAACAAGGAAAAAACGGAAACTAACACTGGGCTCTAGGTTAATAGGTTAGTCCAAAAAAATCATATAAAATAGCATATAAATGCATATAAAACATCCTAGATGGATAATATAATAGCATGGAACAATAAAAATTTATAGATATGTTGGAGACGTATCAAGCACCCCCAAGCTTAATTCCTGCTCGTCCTCGAGTAGGTAAATGATAGAAACAGAATTTTTGATGTGGAATGCTACCTAACATATTTATCCATGCAATTCTCTTTATTGTGGCAAGAATATTCAGATCCATAAGATTCAAAACAAAAGTTTAATATTGACATAAAAATAATAATACTTCAAGCATACTAACAAACCAATCATGTCTTCTCAAAATAACATGGCCGAAGAAACCTATCCCTACAAAATCATATAGTCTGGCTATGCTCTATCTTCATCACACAAAATTTTTAAATCATGCACGACTCCGGTTTCAGCCAAGCAATTGTTTCATACTTTAGTATTCTCAAACTTTTTCAACTTTCACGCAATACATGAGCGTGAGCCATGTACATAACACTATAGGTGGAATAGAATGGTGGTTGCGGAGAAGACAAAAGGAGAAGATAGTCTCACATCAACTAGGTGTATCAATGGGCTACGGAGATGCCCATCAATAGATATCAATGTGAGTGAGTAGGGATTGCCATGCAACGGATGCACTAGAGCTATAAGTGTATGAAAGCTCAAAAAAAACTAAGTGTGTGTGCATCCAACTTGCTTGCTCATGAAGACCTGGGGCAATTTGAGGAAGCCCATCGTTGGAATATACAAGCCAAGTTCTATAATGAAAAATTCCCACTAACATATGAAAGTGACAACATAGGAGACTCTCTATCATGAAGATCATGGTGCTACTTGTGGCCTACTCCAACACCCCCCGGCCTAATTCTTCGTCCTATATATTCACATATATATTCCCAAACCACCAGATGAGTCCATGATAACACGTTTCCACCGCCTCAACCTTCTGTACCCGGGAGATGCCATCTAGGGACCTTTTCCGGCACCCTCCCGGAGGGGGTTCGATCATGGAGGGCTTCTACATCAACTCTATTGCCCTTCCGATGAAGCATGAGTAGTTTATCTCAGACCTACGGGTCCATAGCTAGTAGCTAGATGGCTTATTCTCTCTCTTTGATTCTCAATGCCACGTTCTCCTCAATGATCTTGGAGATCTATCCGATGTAATATTCTTTTACGGTGTGTTTGCCGAGATCCGATGAATTGTGAATTTATGATCAGCTTATCTATGAATATTATTTGAATCTTCTCGGAATTCTTTATGCATGACTTGATAACTTTGTAATTCTCTTCGAACTATTGGTTTAGTTTGGCCAACTAGATTGGTTTTTCTTACAATGGGAGAAGTGCTTAGCTTTGGGTTCAATCTTGCGGTGTCCTTTCCCAGTGACAGTAGGGGCAGCAAGGCACGTATTGTATTGTTACCATCGAGGATAAAAAGATGGGGTTTTCATCATATTGCTTGAGTTAATTCTTCTACATCATGTCATCTTACTTAATGCGTTACTTTGTTCTTCATGAACTTAATTCTCTAGATGCAGGCAGGAGTCGGTCGATGTGTGGAGTAATAGTAGTAGATGCAGAATCGTTTCGGTCTACTTGACATGTACGTGATGCCTATATTCATGATCATTGCCTTAGATATCGTCATAACTTTGCGCTTTTCTATCAATTCCTCGGCAGTAATTTGTTCGCCCACCGTATTATTTGCTATCATGAGAGAACCCTCTAGTGAAACCTATGGCCCCGGTTCTATTTTCCATCATTAAGTTTCCGATCTACAATATTAGTTTCCAATCTACCATTTTTGCAATCTTTTACTTTTTGATCTATAAACCAAAAATACCAAATATATTTACTTTACTGTTTATTTATCTCTATCAGATCTCACTTTTGCAAGCGACCGTGAAGGGATTGACAACCCCTTTATCGCGTTGGGTGCAAGTTGTTTGATTGTTTGTGCAGGTATTAGGTGATTTGTGCATTGTCTCCTACTGGATTGATACCTTGGTTCTCAAACTGACGGAAATAATTATCTCTACTTTGCTGCACCACCCTTTCCTCTTCAAGGGAAAAACCAACACAACCTCAAGAAGTAGCACTAGGCTTCATGCTTCTCAATTAAAATACATTAAAGGGGTATAAATAGATCCCCTGATCCGGTGTTACCACCCGATCAGTGGCTCGGGGGCTACTGTATTGATGGTTTAATGTAGAAATTTAAAGTGCAAAACTGTTTCCGAGGAGATTGCGATCCTCGGGTTGGTCGGACGCACCCAACCCAAGTCTCAAAAGCTATTGCGCACCATGTTTTCGTTCCTCAAATATGCTGCCAAGCGGTTTGTTTTGTCCTTCAAGTGCATCCCGGATTTTAGGCCATCATGCACCTTGAGGGCTACTGGTTATAATCTCGGCAGAGGGTATGCACCTGTCGCTATGTGTTTGATCTCTCTCTATCTCTATCTCTATCTCTATCTCTATCTCTCTCCCTCTCTCTCTCTCTCTCTCTCTCTCTCTCTCTCGTGTTCTTGATTTGGCACGATCTTGATGTACCACGAGCATTGTTAATATAGTTGAATCATATGGTGTTCTTCCCTGTCTATCTTGTTGTGATGAATTGAGTCTTTCCCTTTGAGGTTTCATTGTTATCGGATTGAATATTTTGGATTCGAGAACACTTGATGTATGTCTTGCATGTGGATACCCATGGTAACAATGGGGTATTATATTTAGTCACTTGATGTATGTTTTGGTAATCAACTTGTGGATTCCCGAGGTGACAATGGGGTAATCTAGGTGGGGATAACATTCGTTAAGGATCGTATATTTTGAAAAAGTAATTATTATGCTTCTTCTATCCATGGATATTATTAGTTGTTATTGTTACTTCATCGTTTCTCAATATTTATACCGTAAAGAGATTACATGATACACATGCTAGTTAGCATTTCACATCAATAATTCTATTTTTATCATTTACATACTCAAGGACGAGATGAATTAATCTTGGGGATGCTGATAAGCCTCTAACGTATCTATAATTTTTTTATTGTTTTATGCTATTATATTATCAAACTTGGATGCTTTATATTCATCTATATGCTATTTTATATCATTTTTCTATGACTAACCTGTTAACCTAGTGACCAGTGCCAATTCCGGTCTTTTTGCTTGTTTTTTTACTTTCCAGAAAATCAATACCAAACGAAGTACAAACACGATGAAACTTTACGGTGATTTTTTCTAGACCAGAAGGGACCCTAGAAGGTTTGAGAGGAGGCGAGAAGCCTTACGACAGAGCCACGAGCTCATAGGGCGTGCCCCAGGGGGGTAGGCGCCTCCTGAGGTTGTGACTCGCAACTCCGTTTGACCTAATTCCACCTGTATTAATTCACAAAAATTCCCAAACCAACAGAGAGACACCCGAAACACTTTTTCCACCACTGCAAGCCTTTGTTCTTCTAGGATCCCATCTGGAGGCCTTTTTTGGTACTCTGGCGGAGGGGATCGATCACAGAGGGCATCTACATCAACCTTATTGCCCTACCGATGATGCGTGAGTAGTTCACCACCGACCTACGGGTCCATACCTAGTAGCTAGATGGCTTGCTCTCTCTCTTTGATCTTCAATGCCATGTTCTCCTCGATCTTCTTGGAGTTCTATCTGATGTAATCTTCTTTTGCAGTGTGTTTCTTGGGATCCAGCGAATTGTGGGTTTATGATCAGATTATTCATTAGACGCAATTGAGTCTTTTACGAACTTTATTATGCATGATTATTAAAACTTTGTATTTCTCTTCGATCTATCCATTTGGTTTGGCTAGCTAGATTGATCTATCATTAGTGTGAGAGGTGCGTTGTAATGGGTTCAAAATTTTATGGTTTCCTCACCCAGTGATAGAAGGGGTAGCGAGGCACGTACTTGTATTGTTGCCATTAAGGGGAAAACGATGGGGTTTAATCAAATTTCTTGAGTTTACTTTAACTACATCAAGTCATCTTGCTTAAAGTGTTACCCTATTTGTCATGAACTTAATAATATAGATGCATGTTAGATAGCGGCCGATTAGTGGACTAATAGTAGTAGATGTAGGCAGAAGTCGGTCTACTTGTCACAGACGTGATGCATATATGTGCGATCATTGCCATGAATAACATCATAACTATGCAATTTCCTATCAATTGCCCAACAGTAATTTGTTTACCCACTGTATGTTATGTGTTCGAGAGAGAAGCCTCTAGTGAGAACTATGGCCCCGGGTCTATTTAATCATGTTAATAGAAACCAAAGATACATTGCTACAATTTATTATATTTTATTTTGTTTTACAATTTATCTATCTATCACTACAAGATTTAATCCTTGCAAGTAACGAATTCAAGCGGATTGACAACCCTCTTGCCCACATTGGGTGCAAGTATTTGCTTTTATGCGTATATGTGTTCTTTACTAGGGATTGTGAGATTCTCCTATTGTTTCGATAAACCTTGGGTCTCACTAAGGGAAATACTTATCGCTACTATATTGCTTCACCTTCCTCTTCGGGGGAAATCCCAGCGCAGCTCACAAGTAGCAGAAGTATCCTCGGTAGAATCGCTCCGCTGGAGAGCAAAAGTGCTCCTGGCCAGGTTCCGCCACGAGATGACAACTCCTCGTCCTGAAAGTCTTCTTCTTATTTTTTTCTAGGGCAAAAGGCTTCATATAGCAGAAGGAGGCACCAAAGGGCTACTTTGGGCCCCACAAGGCATTAGGGCGCGCCTTGGGGGGTGGGCACGCCCTGTTGCCTTGTGGACAACAGGTGGCCCTCCTCTGGTGGTTCTTCATTCCAGTATTTTTTTATATATTTAGTAAAAAAATTGTGAAGTTTCAGATCATTTGGAGCTCCGTAGAATAGCTATCTATGTTGTAGCTCTTTTAGGTCCAAAACTCCAGCTGTCGATAATTTCCCTCTTCATGTGGATCTTGCAAATTAAGAGAGAAAAGACATAAGAGTTGCATCATAAAGTGAAATAATGACCAAAAACATTATAAATAATAGTAGGAAAACATGATACAAAACAGACGTATCAACTCCCCCAAGTTTAGACCTCACTTGTCCTCAAGTGAGAGCCGAACTCAATAATCATGACCACATGTCTAGAGAGGTATGTCGATAAAACAAAATACGGACAGAGAAGCATCATGCTTTATCATAGCAACAATTATTCATCATATAACTTCTCATAATCAAGTAGCGATTCATTCACAAGGCTGAAGTATGAAGCCTAAACTTTCTTAAAAACAAACAAATTGTGTTCTTAGTCATTGAAGCAATTACAATTCATCATATATCCAGGAAGAGTCTATGTAAGAGCTTTTGTTTTAGCAAGTTCTGCATACTCAACTATCATATAATCTTTTATGAATGCTAACACCTAGGGCATACTTATGGAACATATGTTTCAGTCAAACACATAGAAAGATGGGGGTTTATTGTTTTCACCTCCTTATTTACCTCAAGGATAATGTCAACAATAATAACTCATGATTACCTACATCCAACTGGATATATGTATCTGGATATTTTCCTACCACTTGATGCTTGCCAGGTGGAGAATAATTAAGAATCAAATAGGGATGAACATTATTGACTCTTGCATAAAAAAACTAAAAAGTAGAAGATATATGTTGGAAATATGCCCTAGAGGCAATAATAATATGGTTATTATTGTATTTCCTTGTTCATGATAATTGTCTATTGTTCATGCTATAATTGTATTAACTAGAAACCATAGTACATGTGTGAATACATAGGCCACAACATGTCCCTAGTAAGCCTCTAGTTGACTAGCTCGTTGATCAATAGATGGTTATGGTTTCCTGACCATGGACATTGGATGTCATTGATAACGGGATCACATCATTAGGAGAATGATGTGATGGACAAGACCCAATCCTAAGCATAGCACAAGATCGTGTAGTTCGTTTGCTAAGAGCTTTTCTAATGTCAAGTATCATTTTCTTAGACCATGAGATTGTGTAACTCCCGGATACCGTAGGAATGCTTTGGGTGTACCAAATGTCACAACGTAACTGGGTGGCTATAAAGGTGCACTACAGGTATCTCCGAAAGTGTCTGTTGGGTTGGCATGAATCGAGACTGGGATTTGTCACTCCGTATGATGGAGAGGTATCTCTGGGCCCACTCGGTAATGCATCATCATAATGAGCTCAATGTGACTAATGAGTTACCCACGGGATCATGCGTTACAGAACGAGTAAAGAGACTTGCCGGTAACGAGATTGAACAAGGTATAGGGATACCGACGATCGAATCTCGGGCAAGTAGCATACCGATAGACAAAGGGAATTGTATACGAGATTGATTGAATCCCCGACATCGTGGTTCATCCGATGAGATCATCGTGGAACATGTGGGAGCCAACATGGGTATCCAGATCCCGCTGTTTGTTATTGGCCAGAGAGCTATCTCGGTCATGTCTGCATGATTCCCGAACCCATAGGGTCTACACACTTAAGGTTCGGTGACGCTAGAGTTGTTATGGGAATTAGTGTGCAGTTACCGAATGTTGTTAGGAGTCCCGGATGAGATCCCGGACGTCACAAGGAGTTCCTAAATGGTACGGAGGTAAAGATTTATATATGGTAAGTCCTATTTTGGCCACCGGAAAATGTTCGGGATTTTTCGGTATTGTATCGGGAAGGTTCTAGAAGGTTCTGGAGTGGGGCCCACCTGCATGGGGGGGCCCACATGAATGTGGGTAGTGGGGGCAAGGCCCCACACCCCTGGTCAAGGCGCACCAAGATCCCCCCTTAGAAGGAATAAGATCATATCCCGAGGGGATAAGATCAAGATCCCTAAAAAAGGGGGATAACAATCGGTGGGGAAGGGAAATGATGAGATTTCTTTCCCCCACCTTTGCCAACGCCCCAATGGACTTGGAGGGCAAGAAACCAGCCCCTCCACCCCTATATATAGTGGGGAGGTGCATGGGAGCCGTACCCCTTCCCCTGGTGCAGCCCTCTCCCTCCCCAACTCCTCCTCCTCCTCTTTAGTGCTTGGCGAAGCCCTGCCGGAGAACTGCAAGCTCCACCACCACGCCGTCCTGCTGCCGGAGCTCTCCCTCAACTTCTCCTCTTACCTTGATGGATCAAGAAGGAGGAGGCGTCACCGGGTTGTACGTGTGTTGAACGCGGAGGCGCCGTTGTTTGGCGCTTAGATCGGAATCAACCGCGATCTGAATCGCTACGAGTACGACTCCTTCATCCGCGTTCTTGTAACGCTTCCACATCGCGATCTTCAAGGGTATGAAGATGCACTCCCCTCTCCCTCTCGTTGCTAGTCTCTCCATAGATTGATCTTGGTGATGCGTAGAAATTTTTTAATTTCTGCAACGATCCCCAACAGTGCCATCATGAGCTAGGTCTATGTGTAGATTCTGTGCACGAGTAGAACACATAGTAGTTGTGGGCGATGATTTGTTCAATTTGCTTGGCGTTACTAGTCTTATCTTGATTCGGCGGCATTGTGGGATGAAGCGGCCCGGACCGACCTTACACGTACACTTACGTGAGACAGGTTCCACCGACTGGCATGCACTTGATGCATAAGGTGGCTAGCGAGTGTCTGTCTCTCCCACCTTAGTCAGATCGGATTCAATGAAGAGGGTCCTTATGAAGGGTAAATAGCAATTGGCATATCACCGTTGTGGCTTTTGCGTAGGTAAGAAACGTTCTTGCTAGAAACCCATAGCAGCCACGTAAAACATGCAACAACAATTAGAGGACGTCTAACTTGTTTTTGCAGGGTATGCTATGTGATGTGATATGGCCAAAAGGATGTGATGAATTATATATATGTGATGTATGAGATTGATCATGTTCTTGTAATAGGAATCATGACTTGCATGTCGATGAGTATGACAACCGCCAGGAGCCATAGGAGTTGACTAAATTTATTGTATGACCTGCGTGTCAATGAAAAACGCCATGTAATTACTTTACTTTATTGCTAACCGTTAGCCATAGTATTAGAAGTAATAGTTGGCGAGACAACTTCATGAAGACACGATGATGGAGATCATGGTGTCATGCCGGTGACGAAGGTGATCATGCCGCGCCTCGAAGATGGAGATCAAAAGGCGCAACATGATATTGGCCATATCATGTCACTTTATGATTTGCATGTGATGTTTGTCATGTTTACATCTTATTTGCTTAGAATGACGGTAGCATAAATAAGATGATCCCTCGCTAAAATTTCAAGAAAGTGTTCCCCCTATCTGTGCACCGTTGCGAAGGTTCGTTGTTTCGAAGCACCACGTGATGATCGGGTGTGATAGATTCTAACGTTCGCATACAACGGGTGTAAGCCAGATTTACACACGCGAAACACTTAGGTTGACTTGACGAGCCTAGCATGTACAGACATGGCCTCAGAACACAAGAGACCGAAAGGTCGAACATGAGTCGTATAGTAGATACGATCAACATGAAGATGTTCACCGATGATGACTAGTCCGTCTCACGTGATGATCGGACATGGCCTAGTTGACTCGGATCATGTATCACTTAGATGACTAGAGGGATGTCTATCTAAGTGGGAGTTCATTGAATAATTTGATTAGATGAACTTAATTATCATGAACATAGTCAAAAGGTCTTTGCAAATTATGTCGTAGCTCACGCTTTGGTTCTACTGTTTTAGATATGTTACTAGAGAAAATTTAGTTGAGAGTTGACAGTAGCAATTATGCGGACTGGGTCCGTGAACTGAGGATTGTCCTCATTGCTGCACAAAAGGGCTATGTCCTTAATGCACCGCTCAGTGTGTTGAACCTCGAGCGTCGTCTGTAGATATTGTGAAACATCTGACATACACGTTTTGATGACTATGTGATAGTTCAGTGCGTAATACTAACGGTTTAGAAATGTGGCACCAAAGATGTTTTTTGAATGTCGCAGAACATATGAGATGTTCCAAAGACTGAAATTGGAATTTCAGACTAGTTCCACCGTCAAGAGGTATGAGACCTCTGACAAGTTTCTTAAGCCTGCAAACTAAGGGAGAAAAGCTCAATCGTTGAGCATGTGCTCAGATTGTCTGAGTACTACAATCGCTTGAATCGAGTGGGAGTTAATCTTCCAGATGAGATAGTGATGGTTCTCCATAGTCACTGCCACCAAGCTATTGGAGCTTCGTGATGAACTATAACATATCAGGGATAGACATGATGATCCTCGAGCAACTCGCGATGTTTGACACCGCGAAAGTAGAAATCAAGAAGGAGCATCAATTGTTGATGGTTAAACCACTAGTTTCAAGAAGGGCAAGGGAAAGAAGGGATACTTCATGAAACGGCAAATCAGTTGCTGCTCTAGTGAAGAAACCCAAGGTTGAACCCAAAACCGAGACTAAGTGCTTCTATAATGAGGGGAACGGTCACTGAATCAGAACTACCCTAGATACTTGGTAGATAAGAAGGCTGGCAAGGTCGACAGAAGTATATTGGATATACATTATAATGTGTACTTCACAAGTACTCCTAGTAGCACCAGGGTATTAAAAATACCAGTTCAGTTACTAAGTGTTTTTTTGATAGAAAGACTGTAAGGGAACCCCTTACAGTATAATTGGTGCAACAAACCCGAATTGCAAGTACCATGCCTTGAACCTGGGTGGGTGGGAAGGCATCAGCCCCTTCCCACCACTAGGCTATGACTTAGTCTGGTAACTCGAAATAAAAGGCTACGGAATAAACAGAGACTAGCTAAGGGTGAGGTGACGATGTGTGTTGGAAATGTTTCCAAGGATGATATGATCACCATCGCATGCTCCCTCTACCTTCGGGATTAGTGTTGAACCCAGATAAATGTTGTTTGCTTTGGTGTTTGCGTTGAGCATATACATGATTGGATTATGTTTATCACAATACGGTTATTCATTTAAGGAGAATAATGGTTACTCTATTTATTTGAATAATACCTTCAATGGTCTTGCACCTAAAATGAATGGTTTACTGAATCTCGATCGTAGTGATACACATGTTCATGCCAAAAGATATAAGATAGTAATGATAGTACCACATACTTGTGGCATTGCCATTTGAGTCATATTGGTATAAGACGCATGGAGAAGCTCCATGTTGATGGATCTTTGGACTCACTCGTTTTTGAAAAGATTGAGATATGCGAACCATGTCTATTGGTAGATATGCATGAAGAAACTCCATACAGATGGATCGTTTGGACTCACTTGATTTTGAATCACTTGAGACATGCAAATCATACCACATGGGCAAGATGACTGAAAGGCCTCGTTTTCAGTAAGATGGAACAAGAAAGAAACTTGTTTGAAGTAATACATTTTGATGTGTGCAGTCCAATGAGTGCTGAGGCACGCAGTGGATATCGTTATGTTCTTACTTCACAGATGATTTGAGTAGATGTTGAGTATATTTACTTGATGAAACACAAGTCTGAATTATTGAAAGGTTCAAGTAATTTCAGAGTGAAGTTGAAGATCGTCGTGACAAGATGATAAAATGTCTATGATATGATCATATAGATGAATATCTGAGTTACGAGTTTGGCACACAATTAAGACATTGTGGAAATTGTTTTACAACTAAATACCGCCTGGAACACCATAGTGTGATGGTGTGTCTGAACATCATAACTGCACCCTATTGGATACGGTGCATACCATGATGTCTCTTATCAAATTACCACTATCGTTTATGGTTTAGGCATTAGAGACAACCGCATTCACTTTAAATAGGGCACCACGCAATTACGTTGAGACGACATCGTATGAACTATGGTTTAGAGAAACCTAAGTTGTCGTTTCTTAAAAGTTTGGGGCTGCGACGCTTATGTGAAAAAGTTTCAGGCTGATAAGCTCGAAACCAAAGCGGATAAATGCATCTTCATAGAATACCCAAAACAGTTGGCTATACCTCCTATTTCAGATCTAGAAGCAAAAGTGATTGTTTCTAGAAATGGGTCCTTTCTCGAGGAAAAGTTTCTCTCGAAAGAATTGAGTGGGAGGATGGTGGAGACTTGATGAGGTTATTGAACCGTCACTTCAACTAGTGTGTAGCAGGGCACAGGAAGTTGTTCCTGTGGCACCTACACCAACTGAAGTGGAAGCTTATGATAGTGATCATGAAACTCTGGATCAAGTCACTACCAAACCTCGTAGGTCGACAAGGATGCATACTAATTCAGAGTGGTACGTAATCCTGTCTTGGAAGTCATGTTGCTATACAACAATGAACCTATGAGCTATGGAGAAACGATGGTGGGCCCGGATTTCGACGAATGGCTCGAGGCCATAAAATCCGAGAGAGGATCCAAGTATAAAACCAAAGTGTAGACTTTGGAAGAACTACTTGATAGTCGTAAGGCTGTTGGGTGCAGATGGATTTTAAAAGGAAGACGGACAATGATGGTAAGTGTCACCATTAAGAAAGCTCGACTTGTCGTTAAGATGTTTTTCGACAAGTTCAAGGGGTTGACTATGATGAGACTTTCTCACTCGTAGCGATGCTAAGAGTCTGTTGGAATTATATTAGCAGTTACTGCATTATTTATGAAATCTTGCAGATAGGATATCAAAACATTGTTTCCTCGACGATTTTCTTGAGGAAAGGTTGTATGTGATACAACCAGAAGGTTTTGTCAATCCTGAAAGATGCTAACAAGTATGCAAAGCTCCAGCAATCCTTCTAAGGACTGGAGTAAGCATCTCGGAGTTGGAATGTACGCTTTGATGAGATGATCAAAGATTTTGGGTTTATACAAAGTTTATGAGAAACTTGTATTTCCAAAGAAGTGAGTGGGAGCACTATAGAATTTTTGATGAGTATATGTTGTTAACATATTGTTGATCAGAAATGATGTACAATTAATGAAAAGCATACAGGGTTATTTGAAAAATGTTTTTCAATGGAAAACCTGGATTAAGCTACTTGAACATTGAGCATCAAGATCTATAAGGATAGATAAAAAACGCTTAATAGTACTTTCAAATGAATACATACCGTGACAAAATTTTAAAGGAGTTCAAAATAGATCAGCAAAGAAGGAGTTCTTGGCTGTGTTACAAGGTGTGAGTATTGAGTAAAACTCAAGGCCTGACCACGGCAGAAGAGAGAGAAAGGACGAAGGTCGTCCCCTATGCTTTAGACGTAGGCTCTATAGTATGCTATGTTGTGTACCGCACCTGAAGTGTGCCTTGCCATGAGTCAGTCAATGGGTACAAGAGTGATCCAGGAATGGATCACATGACAGCGGTCGAACTTATCCTTAGTAACCAGTGGACTAAGGAATTTTCTCGATTATGGAGGTGGAAAAAGAGTTCGTCGTAAAGGGTTACGTCGATGCAAACTTTGACACTAATCCGGATGAATCTGAGTAGTAAACCGGATTCGTATAGTAAAGCAGTTATTTGGAATAGCTCCAAGTAGCGCGTGGTAGCTGCATCTACAAGATGACATAGAGATTTGTAAAGCACACACGGATCTGAAAGGTTCAGACCCGTTGACTACTAACCTCTCTCACAAGCGAGATATGAACAAACCCCATGGGTGTTGGATTCATTACAATCACATAGTGATTGTAACTAGATTATTGACTCTAGTGCAAGTGGGAGACTGTTGGAAATATGCCCTAGAGGCAATAATAAAATGGTTATTATTGTATTTCCTTGTTCATGATAATTGTCTATTGTTCATGCTATAATTGTATTAACTGGAAACCATAGTACATGTGTGAATACATAGACCACAACATGTCCCTAGTAAGCCTCTAGTTGACTAGCTCGTTGATCAATAGATGGTTATGGTTTCCTGACCATGGACATTGGATGTCATTGATAACGGGATCACATCATTAGGAGAATGATGTGATGGACAAGACCCAATCCTAAGCATAGCACAAGATCGCATAGTTCGTTTGCTAAGAGCTTTTCTAATGTCAAGTATCATTTTCTTAGACCATGAGATTGTGTAACTCCCGGATACCGTAGGAATGCTTTGGGTGTACCAAATGTCACAACGTAACTGGGTGGCTATAAAGGTGCACTACAGGTATCTCCGGAAGTGTCTGTTGGGTTGGCACGAATCGAGACTGGGATTTGTCACTCCGTATGACGGAGAGGTATCTCTGGGCCCACTCGGTAATGCATCATCATAATGAGCTCAATGTGACTAATGAGTTAGCCACGAGATCATGCGTTATAGAACGAGTAAAGAGACTTGCTGGTAACGAGATTGAACAAGGTATAGGGATACCGACGATCGAATCTCGGGCAAGTAGCATACCTATAGACAAAGGGAATTGTATACGGGATTGATTGAATCCCTGACATCGTTGTTCATCCGATGAGATCATCGTGGAGCATGTGGGAGCCAACATGGGTATCCAGATCCCGCTGTTGGTTATTGGCTAGAGAGCTGTCTCGGTCATGTCTGCATGATTCCCGAACCCGTAGGGTCTACACACTTAAGGTTCGGTGACGCTAGAGTTGTTATGGGAATTAGTGTGCAGTTATCGAATGTTGTTCGGAGTCCCGGATGAGATCCCGGACGTCATGAGGAGTTCCGGAATGGTCTGGAGGTAAAGATTTATATATGGGAAGTCCTATTTTGGCCACCGGAAAATGTTCGGAATTTTTCGGTATTGTACCGGGAAGGTTCTAGAAGGTTCTGGAGTGGGGCCCACCTGCATGGGGGGACCCACATGAACGTGGGTAGTGGGGGCAAGGCCCCACACCCCTGGTCAAGGCGCACCAAGATCCCCCCTTAGAAGGAATAAGATCATATCCCGAAGGGATTGGGATAAGATCAAGATCCCTAAAAAAGGGGATAACAATTGGTGGGGAAGGGAAATGATGAGATTTCTTTCCCCCACCTTTGCCAACGCCCCAATGGACTTAGAGGGCAAGAAACCAGCCCCCTCCACCCCTATATATAGTGGGGAGGCGCATGGGAGCCGTACCCCTTCCCCTGGTGCAGCCCTCTCCCTCCCCAACACCTCCTCCTCCTCCGCAGTGCTTAGCGAAGCCCTGCCGGAGAACTGCAAGCTCCACCACCACGCCGTCGTGCTGCCGGAGCTCTCCCTCAACTTCTCCTCTCCCCTTGCTGGATCAAGAAGGAGGAGATGTCCCCGGGCTGTACGTGTGTTGAACGCGGAGGCGCCGTTGTTCGGCGCTTAGATCGGAATCAACCGCGACCTGAATCGCTACGAGTACGACTCCTTCATCCGCGTTCTTGTAACGCTTCCGCATCGCGATCTTCAAGGGTATGAAGATGCACTCCCCTCTCTCTCTCGTTGCTAGTCTCTCCATAGATTGATCTTGGTGATGCGTAGAATTTTTTTAATTTCTACAACGATCCCCAACAATAGACCCCCCGTAGAGGGAAGGAGAGGTTGTCATGCACTTTTCCATTTGGATGCGCAAGCTCTTAATGTAAAGTAACGTCACTTCATGTTGCCCTTTATGATAACAACCTTTATTATGCACTCCGTCGCTTTTATTTCTTTACCATCACAAGTTTGTATAAAGCTTATTTTGCCTTACAATAAAAAAACATACATATCCAGGAGCAAATTTTATTGCTTTTTGCACCGATGACAACTTACTTGAAGGATCTTATTCAATCCATATGTGCATATGGTGGAATCTTATGGCAAGAAACTGGGATTTTAGGGGGGGGGATGTACAAGTAGTATTTCTACTTAGTACGGTTGGTGCTGTCTCAAAGCTCAATCATCGTGGTGTAAAGCTTCGGGCAAGATTCAGGAGCCTCCAATTAAGTTGTGGAGATGGTCCCGGGCAATTTGTATGGGTTTGTTGACCGCCCTCAAGGGTCTCTAGGGTACCTTAGTGGATTCATGGCACCTTGGATTGCGCGAGGGCATGGAGAATACGGTGATCCATTGTGGTGTTTGTGGAGCATTGTTTGTCCACACCGCTCCAACGGAGATAGCATCCACAAGGGTGTGAACTTTGGAATACATCATCGTCTCCGCGTGCCTCGTTACCTCTTACATGAGCCCTTTAGTTATGCCCTTACCATCGTGCTTGCTATCACATAGTTGTTTATCTTGTTTAACATAAGTTGTTGATGCACATAGTTGGGCCTAGCTTATTTAGGTTTCGAGCTTCATAAATTAAAACGCTAGTTTTATTCCGTATTTATTCAAGCCTAAATCATAACTATTTTTAAATCACATATTCACCCCCTTTAGGTGACTTTCACGTCCTTTTGAAAGGTTATATATATGATTTGAATGAAATTCCCTAACACTCTCAACACTGTGACCACTCTTCCAACAAACCGAAAAACTTTTGAGTCTTCGGGAACCACCGCCTTTTCCCCTTTTTAAATAGGGGGTCACCAATGTCTGTAAATAATCACCGAGAGTCCAATGTCCTGAGATAATCTTGACAAATGACATTAGGCCTCACTAATCCTATCGCCATCAACACCAAAACATGGATTAAGACACAATGCACCTTTAGAGGCTTAGGAGGCGGCGTGACCGATAATTTGGTGATGCGGGCGGCATGATGACTTGGATGGTAAACGTTAGGTGCGTGTTGGGGAAGCAAACTTCCTGCCATTTTTGGGTGAGAGGATAAAGGGAGTAATATCATCATAACCTGTTCTTCTCTAAACTTAGCTGGTTAAATTTAGGGAGTCGAAAAGTTTAAGAAAAAGCTAGATAGTGTCACTCTTAAAGGGAACAATTTTTTTTGGGTTACTTTTTGTTAGGAAGGGTTACATATGCTCCTGTTTCATGTCAAAAGAAGAAGAGACGTGGTAATCCAAAAAACTAGCAAAAACATTCAATTGTTTGGCTTTCAAGACGCTCACGTGCTGTAAGAGGGTGCAAAATTTAGTGGTAAAGTAACATTGAAGGAACTCTAGAAAAAAATTCTCTAAATTCCTTTTACAAAGTTTATCTGAGAGCCAATTTTGTTTGTCTAAAACTCCTTCAATATCACTGTTCATGAAATTTTGCGCTAGTGCACCGGAGCATACCATATGCCAAATATGTTTTGAATTTAGAATTTTTTTCTACTTCAACTTGTTTTTTTAAACTATTCTACTTCAACTTTTTTTAAAACTATTCTACTTCAACTTTAATGTTTAATGGATCGGTCGAGATGCCTCTAGGCGGCAAAAACACCGTCCTACTTGAGGTTCTCTTACATTTACAAATTAGCCCATCTCCCTCTTGTTGGCCCTTGATTCTATTCCTCCTGACCCCACGGGAGGTCGAACCCGGAACCCCACCCGGATCACTCGAGACTTTAAACCCTAGCAGCAGCAGCGGAGGCTGCCGCGTCCCTCATCGCCGCCGATGTGGAACGGCGCGCCGCCGCCGCCGCCGATGGCGGCCGCGCCTCCTCCTCCCGGCACGGACGGCGCTGTTCCGCCCCCGCCCCCGCATTCCGCCGCGCCGCCGCAGGCAGGCCAGCCGCTCACGCCGGCAGAGCTCGAGGCGCAGCTCGTGGAGAAGGCCCGCAAGTGGCACCAGCTCAACTCCAAGCGCTACGGCGACAAGCGCAAGTTCGGCTTCGTCGAGGCGCAGAAGGAGGACATGCCCCCCGAGCACGTGCGAAAAATCATCAGGTACAGTGTCCAGACCCGCGCCGCCCTTGGATGTTTCGGGCACCCTGTACTGCTCGTGGCTAGATTTTGGGTCCCTCGTGGCTCATCTCGCGCTGTGATGCCTATGATCTTAGCCTCTTAGGTCGTCCCGCAGCCGTGTGTAGCTTTGAACTAGTGGCATGGCTGTGATAGCAGTCTTTACTGAAGTTAGTGATGGCGCGATCATATAGTTTGATGTTACGCGTGTGGTTTTTGGTTATAACTGTGATTCGATAATGTTTAGGTTTGGATTTACCTGTGTTATTTTCTGCTCGGCATCATGTGTTTGTTGCTGATTTCTGCTTACGATTTGTGGTCACTGCAATTAGGCATAAGATTGTTGCCTCTGACTCTCTAGATCCTGGAAATTAGAATTCATGATATTTTTTATATTTTCATCCTCTAGTTATGGTGAACATTTGTAATTTGCTAGTTGCTTCAACTCTAAATTCCAGGAGTCAGGATGATAGATATGTCGATTAGTTATGGTTTTCTTTTTTCAGTTTGCTAGTTGCTATAGCTCTTGGTCTGTGAAGCTTTGTAGCTGGGTCTAGTTGGCTTTCATGTGATCATAAGTTGCAGGGATATTAACTAGAGGTTTCTGGTTGCTTCAGGATGTGCTATGTAGTTAATCCCCTCCACCCTGGTCAATCTGTCTGTTCTGACTTCTTCTGAGCATACTACTGAACAAATACATGGACACTCTTTCTGTTCTGAGCATATACATGGCCATTCTTTCTATGCTTAACACACACGCCACCAGAGATGCAAACCACGACCTGGAATGAGTTCATGATAACTTGAAGAATTGAGAGTTTGCACTTTGTCATATGTACAACACAATCAATTTCGAAGCCTTCTCGTGCCATAGATTGAAGATCTGCTTCTGTTTCAGTAAATTTATACATCTTTGTTTTGTTGAGCAGGGACCATGGGGACATGTCTTCGAAGAAGTACAGGCATGACAAGCGTGTTTATCTTGGAGCACTCAAGTTTGTACCTCATGCCGTTTACAAACTATTGGAGAATATGCCGATGCCCTGGGAACAGGTACATCCTTTCGTTGTGTATTATATGAACATTAGTGTCTTGTTGTTGCCAAGATTACCTGTTCCATGGCCATATAATAATAGACTCTTGTTTTCAGGTTCGGGATGTTAAGATCTTGTACCATATCACCGGTGCCATAACCTTCGTAAACGAGATCCCGTGGGTAGTTGAGCCCATTTACCTGGCGCAGGTGATGATCTAGATTCATTCTTCTTCCATGTTCAACACTCCATTCTTTTTATTTTATATTTATCTTTCACCCTGTTACTTGCTAAAAATGTATCTCTTATAATGCGCTTTCCACAGTGGGGCTCAATGTGGATCATGATGCGAAGGGAGAAGAGAGATAGGCGGCATTTCAAAAGAATGCGCTTTCCTCCATTTGATGACGAGGAACCTCCACTGGATTATGCTGATAATTTGTTGGATGTTGAACCGTTGGAGGCTATACAATTGGAGTTGGACCCAGAGGAAGATGGAGCTGTGTATAAATGGTTTTATGATCACAAGCCTCTGGTGAAGACTAAGCTTATAAACGGTCCCAGTTACAGGAAATGGCATCTATCTCTTCCCATCATGGCAACACTCTATCGCCTGGCTGGTCAACTTTTGTCAGACTTGATTGACCGCAATTATTTCTATTTGTTTGACATGGAGTCTTTCTTTACTGCCAAAGCACTTAACATGTGTATCCCAGGTAATCATATTTGTCTTTTCTTTTCTAAGCCATGTTTGATGCATCAAGCTAAAAGATACTGCTACGGCAAGTCGACTAGCATAGTAGTTGTAGCTTTTGGTTGCTGGTTAAATAAAAATTTCTCCCACTTAGTATCTAACTATTGGCAAGGCTTTGTGAAAACATAAGCAACCAGAACTTGTATTTCCTGCAGATGTATTTTCTTATGCTTTATCAAAACAGGAAAACATTTTCTTCTACATTGCAGGTTTTCTTATCATGCACTGATGTTAATTTTTCATTCTCATCAGGAGGTCCAAAATTTGAGCCACTCTACCGTGATATGGAGAAAGGGGATGAGGACTGGAATGAGTTTAATGATATAAACAAACTCATCATCCGTCAACCACTTCGGACTGAATACAGAATTGCGTTCCCACACTTGTACAATAACAGGCCAAGGAAAGTGAGACTTTGCATATATCATACTCCTATGATAATGTATATCAAGACAGAGGATCCAGATTTACCTGCATTTTACTATGATCCTCTGATAAATCCAGTCACTTCAACCAGCAAGATTGATCGCCGGGAGAAGAAAGCAAGTGAAGAGGAAGATGAAGACGACTTTAGTCTTCCCGATGGAGTGGACCCTCTTTTGAAAGAAACTCCACTCTACACTGATACAACAGCTGCCGGCATTTCATTACTCTTTGCCCCAAAGCCTTTTAACATGAGATCTGGTAGAACACGCCGTGCTGAGGACATTCCTCTTGTATCTGAGTGGTTCAAAGAGCACTGGTGAGTACTGCAGTGAGGTTAACACTGTCTTCACATAGTTTCCTCTGTAGTATATTCTTTGCTCATGATTCCGTCGATATCTGTTTTTGCAGCCCACCAGCATATCCAGTTAAAGTCCGGGTGAGCTACCAGAAGCTGCTGAAGTGCTATGTGCTCAATGAGCTACACCATAGGCCGCCTAAAGCACAGAAGAAGAAACATCTGTTCCGTTCTCTGCAAGCAACAAAGTTCTTTCAAACTACAGAGCTTGACTGGGCAGAAGCTGGGTTGCAAGTTTGCAAGCAGGGCTACAACATGCTAAACTTGTTGATTCACAGGAAGAATCTTAACTATCTTCATTTAGACTACAATTTCAACTTGAAGCCTGTGAAGACTCTCACAACAAAGGAGAGAAAGAAATCTCGTTTTGGAAATGCATTCCACTTGTGCCGTGAGATTTTGCGACTTACTAAGCTAGTTGTTGATGCAAACATCCAATTTCGCTTGGGAAATGTTGATGCCTTTCAGTTGGCCGATGGTTTGCAATACATATTCTCCCATGTTGGTCAGTTGACTGGTATGTACAGATACAAGTATCGTCTGATGCGGCAAATTAGGATGTGCAAAGATCTGAAGCACTTGATATATTATCGTTTCAACACTGGTCCTGTTGGAAAAGGACCTGGCTGTGGATTTTGGGCTCCAATGTGGAGAGTGTGGCTGTTTTTCCTTCGTGGTATTGTACCCTTGCTTGAAAGGTGGTTAGGTAATTTGCTGGCCAGGCAGTTTGAAGGTCGCCATTCAAAAGGAGTTGCTAAAACAGTAACCAAGCAACGTGTTGAGTCACACTTTGACCTGGAGCTTCGAGCTGCAGTTATGCATGATGTCCTTGATGCTATGCCAGAGGGCATCAAGCAAAACAAGGCCCGGACTATACTACAGCATCTTAGTGAGGCATGGCGCTGCTGGAAGGCAAACATCCCCTGGAAGGTCCCTGGCCTGCCGGTTCCTATTGAAAATATGATACTTCGTTATGTGAAGTCCAAGGCTGATTGGTGGACAAATGTTGCTCACTACAACCGTGAGCGTATCCGGCGTGGTGCTACAGTTGACAAGACCGTCTGCCGCAAAAATCTTGGAAGGTTAACACGTCTGTGGCTGAAGGCAGAACAAGAGAGGCAGCACAATTACTTGAAAGATGGGCCATATGTGACACCTGAAGAGGCAGTTGCTATTTATACAACCACAGTTCATTGGCTCGAATCAAGAAAGTTCTCACCGATTCCTTTTCCTCCACTCTCATACAAGCATGATACCAAACTTCTTATACTGGCTCTGGAAAGGCTAAAAGAGTCTTATAGTGTGGCAGTAAGGTTAAATCAACTGCAAAGAGAGGAACTGGGTTTAATTGAACAAGCATATGATAATCCGCATGAAGCTTTGTCAAGGATAAAACGGCATCTTCTTACTCAGCGTGCTTTCAAGGAAGTTGGCATTGAGTTTATGGATCTGTATAGCTACTTGATCCCGGTATATGAAATTGAGCCTCTTGAGAAAATTACTGATGCATACCTTGACCAATACTTGTGGTATGAGGGGGACAAGCGCCACCTCTTCCCAAACTGGGTAAAGCCTGCTGATTCAGAGCCACCTCCTCTACTTGTTTACAAATGGTGCCAAGGTATAAACAATTTGCAGGACATATGGGACACGAGCGATGGGCAGTGTGTTGTGATGCTGCAGACAAAATTTGAGAAGTTCTTTGAAAAGATTGATCTGACTCTGTTGAACAGGCTTCTACGGTTGGTCCTGGACCATAACATTGCTGATTATGTCACTGCAAAGAACAATGTTGTGTTGTCTTATAAGGATATGAGTCACACAAATTCTTATGGTCTTATTCGAGGTCTTCAGTTTGCATCTTTTGTTGTGCAATACTACGGGCTGGTGCTGGATCTCCTGCTTCTTGGTTTAACTCGAGCTAGTGAGATTGCAGGGCCACCACAGATGCCAAATGAGTTCCTTACATATACTGACACAAAAGTTGAGACAAGGCATCCCATCAGGCTCTATTCTCGATATATTGACAAGGTGCATATAATGTTCCGATTCACTCATGAAGAAGCAAGGGATTTAATTCAGCGTTACTTGACAGAGCATCCTGATCCTAACAATGAGAACATGGTCGGTTACAATAACAAGAAATGTTGGCCTAGGGATGCAAGAATGAGGCTCATGAAGCATGATGTAAATCTTGGAAGAAGTGTATTTTGGGATATGAAGAACCGCCTCCCAAGGAGCATTACTACATTAGAATGGGAGAATGGCTTCGTTTCTGTGTACAGCAAGGATAACCCAAACCTGCTCTTTAGCATGTCTGGGTTTGAGGTCCGTATTCTGCCAAAGATACGTATGACTCAGGAGGCATTCAGCAACACAAAAGATGGTGTATGGAATTTACAGAATGAGCAGACAAAGGAGAGGACAGCCATTGCTTTTTTGAGGGTTGATGATGAACACATGAAAGTGTTTGAGAACCGTGTCAGGCAAATCCTTATGTCATCAGGGTCAACAACATTTACCAAGATAGTTAACAAGTGGAACACTGCTCTCATTGGCCTCATGACATATTTCCGTGAAGCCACTGTTCATACGCAGGAACTATTGGATCTGCTTGTAAAATGTGAAAACAAGATCCAGACTCGTATAAAGATTGGCCTGAACTCAAAGATGCCTAGCAGGTTTCCACCAGTTATCTTTTATACACCGAAGGAAATTGGAGGTCTGGGCATGTTGTCAATGGGTCACATTTTGATACCACAGAGTGATCTCAGGTATAGCAAACAGACTGATGTTGGTGTGACGCATTTTCGAAGTGGTATGAGTCATGAAGAGGACCAGCTTATCCCTAACTTGTATCGCTACATCCAACCATGGGAGAGTGAGTTCATTGATTCACAGCGCGTGTGGGCTGAATATGCTTTGAAGAGGCAGGAAGCACAATCACAGAACAGACGCTTAACACTTGAGGATCTGGAAGATTCCTGGGATAGAGGTATACCTCGTATCAACACACTTTTCCAAAAAGACCGCCACACTTTGGCATATGACAAAGGATGGAGGGTCAGAACAGACTTCAAGCAGTATCAAGTGCTGAAACAAAACCCATTCTGGTGGACACATCAGCGGCATGATGGAAAGCTATGGAACTTAAACAACTACAGAACTGACGTCATCCAAGCACTCGGAGGTGTGGAAGGTATCCTGGAACATACCTTATTTAAAGGAACATATTTCCCTACCTGGGAGGGTCTGTTCTGGGAGAAGGCTTCAGGTTTTGAGGAATCAATGAAGTACAAAAAACTGACAAATGCGCAGCGTTCTGGGCTTAACCAGATCCCCAATAGAAGATTTACCCTTTGGTGGTCACCAACCATTAATCGTGCAAATGTATATGTTGGTTTCCAGGTTCAGCTAGATCTGACAGGGATATTCATGCATGGTAAAATTCCGACCCTGAAAATCTCTCTGATCCAGATTTTCCGTGCACATCTTTGGCAGAAGGTCCATGAAAGTGTTGTTATGGATCTTTGCCAAGTTCTGGATCAGGAGTTGGATGCATTGGAGATTGAGACAGTACAGAAAGAAACAATACATCCCAGGAAGAGTTACAAGATGAACAGTTCCTGTGCAGATGTCCTCCTTTTTGCTGCACACAGGTGGCAGATGTCTAAACCAAGCTTAGTTTCTGAGTCAAAGGATGTCTTCGATCAGAAAGCAAGTAACAAGTATTGGATTGATGTGCAATTACGGTGGGGAGACTACGACTCACATGACATAGAACGTTACACAAGGGCTAAATTTATGGATTATACAACAGATAATATGTCCATCTACCCTTCTCCGACTGGTATGATTTTGAGTATCCATGAACTGCCAATTTCTTGCCTAGCATGAATCGTCTGTAGTTAATATTGATTAATATTTCTTGCAGGGGTGATGATTGGACTTGATCTAGCATATAATCTGCACTCTGCTTTCGGTAACTGGTTCCCTGGGTCAAAGCCTCTCCTCCAGCAAGCAATGAACAAGATCATGAAGGTAATAATCATGTTAACTGTAACAAATATAGCTGCTGTTGGCATATCTCTCTTGTGGTAAATGTCTTATATAAATGCCGTGCTTTTTTTACAGTCAAATCCTGCCCTGTATGTGCTGAGGGAGCGAATAAGGAAGGGTCTCCAGTTGTATTCATCTGAACCCACTGAGCCATATCTGTCTTCACAGAACTATGGAGAGATATTCAGCAACCAAATCATATGGTTTGTGGATGACACAAATGTCTATCGTGTTACCATTCACAAAACCTTTGAGGGTAACCTGACCACCAAACCAATAAATGGTGCAATCTTTATTTTCAATCCAAGGACTGGTCAACTATTTCTGAAGGTTTGTTCCTTTTCTTTTGCTTTAATTTCTAGTTTTGCTGTAGACATGGCATAACTGTGCCATATCACAATCTGGAAGACTTATATGAAAATGGATTATAATCTGCAGGTCATCCACACAAGTGTATGGGCAGGACAAAAGCGTCTAGGGCAGCTGGCCAAGTGGAAAACAGCTGAGGAGGTTGCTGCCTTAGTTCGATCTCTTCCTGTGGAAGAGCAGCCAAAGCAAATTATTGTGACAAGGAAGGGTATGTTGGATCCGTTGGAAGTCCATCTGCTTGACTTCCCTAACATTGTTATTAAGGGTAGTGAGTTGCAGCTGCCATTCCAAGCTTGCTTGAAGATTGAGAAATTCGGTGATCTTATTCTCAAGGCTACAGAACCTCAGATGGTTCTTTATAACATATACGATGATTGGCTGAAAAGTATCTCATCCTACACTGCATTCTCTCGTCTTGTGCTTATATTGCGAGCACTACATGTCAATAATGAGAAGGCTAAGATGTTACTGAAGCCTGACAAGACAATTGTTACGGAACCACATCATATCTGGCCAAGTTTGACTGATGAGCAGTGGCTCAAGGTCGAATGTGCACTCAGGGATCTCATTCTTTCTGATTATGCAAAGAAAAACAACGTTAATACTTCTGCACTTACACAATCTGAGATTCGTGATATAATACTTGGTGCTGAAATAGCCCCACCATCACAGCAGAGGCAACAGATAGCTGAGATTGAGAAACAGGTAAAAAATTGCAATAGGCTTTGTTTCTAGTTTCTATGCATAGCTAATCATGTCAGTTTTCTCACATGTATTTACTTGAATTTGCAGTCCCGAGAGACACCTCAGTCAAATGCAGTTACAACAAGGACAACTAATGTGCATGGCGATGAACTCATTATCACGACAACCAGTCCATATGAGCAAGCAGCATTTGCGTCGAAAACAGACTGGCGTGTCAGGGCCATCTCTGCTACAAACTTATATCTCCGTGTCAACCACATTTATGTTAACTCAGATGATATAAAGGTCAGTACAGCAACCTCTCTCTCCTCGATTTACCCATAGAATTCCCAACTAATGACTGCTGAATGCTTACTGACCGTGTGTATTCTGTGTACAGGAGACTGGCTATACTTACATCATGCCCAAGAATATATTGAAGAAGTTCATATGCATAGCAGATCTGCGGACACAGGTTGCAGGTTTCCTGTATGGACTGAGTCCACAGGATAATCCCCAAGTCAAGGAGATTAGATGCATATCCATTCCCCCACAGCATGGAACTCACCAGATGGTGACTCTCCCAGCGAATCTACCAGAGCATGAGTTCCTCGCGGACTTGGAGCCATTGGGATGGATGCATACCCAGCCGAATGAAGCTCCTCAGCTATCGCCTCAGGTTTGTTTCCTACAATTTCTACCTTGAAATCCAACTGTATGATTCTTATCTGGAATGGAATAGCTGAATATCAGATACGTTGTATCCACTGTCTCTCTATCTATGGAATCTCATCCGTCATCCATATAAGAACAATAAGAACTTAAATTCTCCTCTGACACAAAATACGATACAAAATTTGTTTACATACAACACAAAGTTTAACCTTCTGTACCCATGTTGCACAATACATACACATGTACTAGGCTGAGACCCTAGACATTGCTGCAGGATATTTGTTTACAACTTTAGATGTGAATTAGACTGAAGAGAATAATCATTGTTGCCAAAAATTTCGTGCACGCTAACTTGTTCTTCCCAACAAAGCAGGTTCAAGAAAATTACATTGCCATCTATTCTCGTGACCACCGATAGCCTTATTTAAGGATATATCCTGAAAGAAACAACTTCACCAAAATTACATTGCTATGCAATTAATTAATAACACAACTTAAATAAACAGTAGTATTATGCAATTAACACACAACTTAAAGAAAGAGAAGTAGTTCCATATGATCAACGGCATCAATAGATTCAAACACAAATGTAACTAAATGGTTATTCATCTTATCTTATCTTCGAGAAAAGGGGCTCCTCCGTGGCACAGGGATGCGAGTGGACAGACGCAGGCCAAAGTCGCTTGGCTGGAGCAGCAAATGGATGTACCTAGAATAGGATGAATTAGCTAAGGGGCAATTTAAATCTTGAAGTTGTGCATATGAGTATAGAGCCAACACCACGCATTCATAATTTAATTGATTTAGCTAGTACATATACCTCATCTAGCAAGGTCATCTAGGGTCAATCATGCATTACATCGGTGAGTGGATGGACAGATGGACTTCTTCATAGGCTACCAAAGCGATATGTTGGGGACTAATCAATGGGAAGTGTACCAAGTGGATGGATTTAGATTAATTAGTGGGAGTGGTAAACTGAAATGGTGTTGGGGGCCAGCTGCTTAAAAAAGGGATGTACATATTTTGTTAAACATGCAACCAGATGGCTAGAACTTACGGGTGATTTGGAACACTATTATAGCAGCAAAATAGCTTTCTTGCACATGTTATAATAGTGAGTTTGTTATTCTCCGCGAAAGTTTCAGTCCTAAATTGTTGGTTCTGTTGTTGGCACATTCAATAGTATATTCCTTTTTTGCGTGTGATCCAGTCTCTCACTACTGAACTGTATTCTGTTGTTTCTTGCACATTCTTTAATGGAGAGCCTCTTTAGCGCATGATCCAGAGTCTCAAATACTGAACTGTTCGTTCTGTTGTGCCTTGCAGGACTTGACATCGCATGCTAAGATTTTGGAGAACAACAAGCAGTGGGATGGTGAGAAGTGCATCATTTTGACATGCAGCTTCACCCCAGGATCGTGCTCACTGACCGCATACAAATTGACACCAAGCGGTTATGAGTGGGGCCGTAGCAACAAGGACAATGGGAGCAACCCACATGGTTATCTCCCAACTCACTACGAGAAGGTCCAGATGCTTCTCAGTGACCGCTTCCTCGGGTTCTACATGGTACATACTCATCTTAGCAAGCCCATATTCTGTAGCAATTGTTCTACGAAACCAGCCACCTTTGAAATTTGAAATATTATTCACTACACTTTTGTCTCCACCAGGTTCCGGACAATGCGCCCTGGAACTACAACTTCATGGGAGTCAAGCACGACCCATTGATGAAGTACAGCATGAAGCTGGGGACACCCCGAGACTTCTACCACGAGGACCACAGGCCGACACACTTCCTGGAGTTCAGCAACATCGAGGAGGGTGAGGTTGCTGAGGGGGACAG
Organism: Aegilops umbellulata; assembly: GCA_032464435.1. NCBI lineage: Eukaryota > Viridiplantae > Streptophyta > Magnoliopsida > Poales > Poaceae > Aegilops > Aegilops umbellulata. The sequence continues at coordinate 345,685,047 of CP136058.1, read as the reverse complement.
GGAGGACACCTTCTCGTAGGCACTGTAGCACGCCTTACGCCGAATTTTGTTAGCACATCGCAACTAGCTATTAACTTTGCGCAGTTTTGAAATAGAGACATTTGTAACCTGCAAACTTTGACTTGATATGTAGTAGTATGATGTTTGTCTGCCCCTTGAGATGCTATAACTTCTGTTGTAAGCCTGCTCTTCAAGCTGGGTAATGTACAGTGTACACGCATCATAACAGTGAATATTTTGCTTAGTGGCTTATGTAGTTTTTTATGTACTTCACTCCGAATGGTATCTCCCAAACGCTGTGCTATACTCTTAAATTTCGATATATGAGACCGTGGCTGATGAGCAAACAATGACGTCTGATGATCATTGCATCATACGCCACATATTGAATCGCTGGGGTTACCGTTTGTTTGTGGCGCTCTGGTCATAAAGGCTGGAAATATAAAGAAACACTGAATTTATACAAAGTGAAAAACTGTTTCCCATATCTTGCTGTTTGGATTTTGAGCTTAAAATGACCATGCCACCAATAGATATTGGCACACCCATTGACCACAACTTGTGGCTGCACACCAAAATTTTGGCTAGCTCAGCCCAACCTTTGTCCACCCGTGCAAAAACATTGACGAACCAAATCCTCTCCGTTATATTCTCTTCTGGAACTGAATCAGGGGCATGGGACAAGTGAATGATTCAATCATAAAATCTTGCTGGCAAGGATCTGGTGCCATCCAAAATTAGTTTACCGTCATTCTCTTTCTCCTTTATGGCCAATCAGAGCACACAAAAGGGATTTCTCGTTGCTTGGAGACAGCTCCTCCTTGCTCCTTGTCTTCACGGATCTCGCCAAGAGAACCTTCAGGGCAGAAGCTTCCTCACAGAGCAGTGAGCTGCCTCGTTCGCCGATCAGCATTCCGACGACGCACCGGCGACGTGGATGCGGCGCAAGTCATTTTTCACCCGGCGCTCGGTGGTAGTCCCTCTCAGCAAGCTACCTACCTAGATCGGCATGCTATGTCGCCACAGCGCGGCCTCCCTCCTGAAAAGGCAAGATTTCCGGAAGATCACGATCCAGAATGCTGCTCGCCTACCCAGGTTGATCTCGCCCGTTCTCCTCCTCATGGAGCCTTTCGGAAAGCAGTAAAGCTGCGTCGCCTTTCCCGATCCAATTTGCTCCTATATTATGATGTCAGCTCGTGCGCCCCTGGGCTCTTTATTTCCTTTCCCAGACAAAAACGCTCGCTTTTCACTGTCCCATGATAGTTTTGCCGGGCGAAAGAAGCACACGCTCGTGGCAATAATATCCGCAATATGTGCTCCTGTAATTGGGCATCATCAGGGGCCGGGGCAGCGTCGAAAAGGAAAATGGAAAAGCTTGCCCCGTCTGCTGGCCTCTCCGCGAGCAGCCGGGAGTGGTATCACGTCCATGTCGGCCGTATCCGGAGAGCGAAGGGCAGAGTCCGGTTCTTTGGTTTGAGGGCCTTGCTGCTCCGTTTGGAAGATAAAGGATTGGTAGTACTACTACGAATGATGGCTCTCTTCTGCTCGGATCTGCCGAAAGATCGCTCCACCGAAATGCGAAATCGCGCACGTACCGCTGTTTCCCAACCGTCCTGCCACGGCTACTGCTCGGCTGCTCCGGGCCTGTGTTGAGCTCTGCTGCCCCCCACCGGCCCACTTAACCAGCAACATAAAGTGGTCACCATCCAATTCATGTCTGTTGTTACTGTCTGTGAAAGTTTCAGTCCTAAATTGTTGATTCATAAGATTCTGAAAATATACGAATGGGGATTAAAGGATTACAAAGTTGCGCCATCTTGAATGGATTGACCACCACATTAATTTTCGCCAGAGGCTTGACTAAAAACAAAACCCACCAAATTTTGTTTGATTACATACTTCCCAGATGTTGGACCGAATGCCCTATTTTACATACAACGCCTTAGAGTCATGGCTAGACATAAAAAAAAAGGACATAAGGATCGACAACTCGAAAGTCGACCACCCGTGAGTAGAAGACAACCAAACCCAACAAGGGAGCCGGAGACGCATCCCTAAGCAACACTTGAACACACAACAAGTCAACCACAAATCACCACATGGCCACGACCAAAACCACCCACCAGTTGGAGAAGTGAGCGAGAGACGCATTCCTAAGCAACACTTGAACACACGACGAGTCAACAACAAATCACCACATGGCCACGACCAAAACCACCCACCAGTTGGAGAGGGGAGTCGGAGATGCATCTCAGATCATCACTCAAACACACGAGTTGCCAGCAACAAACCACCACACACGACCACAACAAAAGCCACTCATTGGATTGAGATGAGCCGACATGAGGCAGATGCACCATATACGGCGAAGACGACCAGAGGGACGCACAAAGCAAGCAAAACCACACAACCAAGGTGACCACCATCCAACCGAACAGAGTTGGGGAACATCCAAGAGGAGGGGATTAGCCCTGACAAGGAGGAGGTGAACGACAGGGACAAAAGGAAGCGATGCGTGATAACATATGAGATGTAGAGGAACATACTATGCAATAAATGTTTTATTGCTATACGATCATGCCAGGATCACTATGAAGATGGCAAGATAGATCCAATCTCACCAACAAGAACGCAACAGAGAGGAATAAGATGTTGGTGACGATCTGCTGATTCTCGCATCCAGGTTATACCTCCCAGCCACGAGAATATCTCCACCGATCGAGAGTCAAAGTAGACGACCCCTCAGTATATCCACACATATCAAACTATTAGTTCGGTAGCACTTCATCACCCAGGACAAAGAACTACCGGAGAACTAGAGGGAGGAGAAGCCTTGAGGCGTACGAGTCAAAACTAGGAGAGAGAGATATGGTGCAGGGCAGGGGTGCATCCCCTGGGGCTTGTCCACAAAGGGGGACAGTGCAGGGCAGATATGGTGCAGGGCAGGGGTGCATCCCCTGGGGCTTGTCCACAAAGGGGGACGGGTGAGTCGCTCCTCTATATTTATAGGTGGCCAGGAGGGGGTGCGTCTTGGATGAGGGGCATCCCTCAAAGGGGTCGACCGACCTAGAGAGAAGAGTCCTCCTAGGACTTCTTTTCCCACTACGCACAACATGCCTTGCCCCCCAAGCAAGGGGGGGGGGGGCACTACGGGGCCCAATAGGGCCCATGTGGCACTGCCCCTTGGGCCAGCCAAGGGGACATCCCACTAGGACCCTTTGGAATATTTCGCGAGCTTCTGGAACCCAAACGCCCTCGGACACTCCCAGTGCGCTCTCAGATCCATCCGGAACCATCCAGAGCTCTCGCAGTGTCCTTCTCTCATTCTTCTGCGATCTCCTAGTTCTCTAACAAAGCACTAGTTGTTAAGCGTATGACCCTGCTGGTTTGATAATATGTGGACTTGACCCGAAACACCTTCTGGTAAATAATTAACAGGGGGATTAATGTCTACTACACAACCTTCTTCTTGTAGACGTTATTGGGCCTGCAAGTGCACAGGTTTGTAGGACAGTAGAAAATTTTCCTCAAGTGGATGACCTAAGGTTTATCAATCCGCGGGAGGCGTAGGATGAAGATGGTCTCTCTCAAGCAACCCTGCAACCAAATAACAAAGAGTCTCTTGTGTCCCCAACACACCCAATACAATGGTAAATTGTATAGGTGCACTAGTTCGGCGAAGAGATGGTGATACAAGTGCAATATGGATGGTAGATATAGGTTTTTGTGAACTGAAAATATAAAAACAGCAAGGTAGCAAGCGGTAAAAGTGAGCGTAAACGGTATTGCAATGATAAGAAACAAGGCCTAGGGTTCATACTTTCACTAGTGCAAGTCCTCTCAACAATAATAACATAATTGGATCACATAACTATCCCTCAAAATGCAACAAAGAGTCACTCCAAAGTCACTAATAGCGGAGAACAAACGAAGAGATTATGGTAGGGTACGAAACCACCTCAAAGTTATTCTTTCCAATCAATCCGTTGGGCTATTCCTATAAGTGTCACAAACAACCCTAGAGTTCGTACTAGAATAACACCTTAAGACACAAATCAACCAAAACCCTAATGTCACCTAGATACTCCAATGTCACCTCAAGTATCCGTGGGTATGATTATACGATATGTATCACACAATCTCAGATTCATCTATTCAACCAACACATAGAACCTCAAAGAGTGCCCAAAGTTTCTACCGGAGAATCACGATGAAAACGTGTACCAACCCCTATGCATAGGTTCATGGGCGGAACCCGCAAGTTGATCACCAAAACATACATCAAGTGGCACGCGATACCCCATTGTCACCACAGATACGCACGGCAAGACATACATCAAGTGTTCTCAAATCTTTAAAGACTCAATCCGATAAGATTACTTCAAAGGGAAAACTCAATCCATTACAAGAGAGAAGAGGGGAAGAAGAAACATAAGATCCAACTATAATAGCAAAGCTCGCGATACATCAAGATCGTGCCAAATCAAGAACACGAGAGAGAGAGATCAAACACATAGCTACTGGTACATACCCTCAGCCCCGAGGGTGAACTACTCCCTCCTCGTCATGGAGAGCGCCGGGATGATGAAGATGGCCACCGGGGAGGGTTCCCCCCTCCGGCAGGGTGCCGGAACAGGGTCCCGAGAGGTTTTTGGTGGCTACAGAGGCTTGCGGCAGCGGAACTCCAGATCTAATCTTGGTTCTGGAAGTTTTAAACACGTAGGTATATATGGGTGCAAGGGGTACGTCGGTGGAGCTGCGGGCGCCCCACGAGGCAGGGGGGCGCGCCCCCACCCTCGTGAGCAGCTCCCGTATCTTCTGACGTAGAGTCCAAGTCTATCAGGTAGGTTTCCTTCCAAAAATAACTTCTCCAGTTGATTTCGTTCCGTTTTGACTCCGTCTGATATTCCTTTTCCTCGAAACACTGAAATAGGCATAAAACATCAAATCTGGGCTGGGCCTCCGGTTAATAGCTTAGTCCCGAAAATAATACAAAAGTGGATAATAAAGCCCAGTATTGCCTAAAATAGTAGATAATATGGCATGGAGCAATAAAAAATTATAGATACGTTGGAGACGTATCAGGGATATGGAAATTCATGTTAGTTCCCACACGAATATCTTTATTGAGTGAATCTTTTATTTCGGCATGCACTTCCCTTTGTTCGTAATACGTTGCAAAACCTGAGGCGAGAATTTTATCAATATAATACTAAGTTATCCTCGATATCAGTTTTCTTCTCTTTTCTCGTTCTCGTATCCCTGTAATCACTATCAGCTTGTGTCTGACTATATGACGATGGATACCATAATACCAAGCGGGATGGGGAGAAGAACATCGAGTGATAGATAAGCGGGTTATTTGCGGGGTGTTTCCATTCGCCATTTGCTTTTCTATCAAACTATTTGGTTTTCGTCGAACTATTTGCTTTTGGAACTTGGGGCACCGCATGTGGTGTTGGAATACTTGGTCGTCATGTACCGTTAATAACCCCCCTGCAATGCTATTCGCTTCCAGTTATATGCTTGCAGGTGCAATCGAAAGCTTACTTCCTTGCAATAATTATCCTCGGTACTTATCTATCATGCAGGGAAAGTAAAAGCGTTTCAAGGAGGATTGGAAATCATGCTTCTCTAGAAGAGATATTTCACTCCTTGAAACTATATGTCTCTTATGTTCAGATATTCTATAATGATTATCTTTTTCTATCTAACTTTGCAGGAGAAGAAAGTTAGCTTCAGATTAATTTCTTGTGATTTGAAAGCGAACTCTCTCTATCTATTTCATAAGCTGTTTTTTCCTCGCATATCTCCATCGTATCATCCTTTTTGCAGGAAAACCTCGTCTGAAGGATATCTACTCCGAGCGATATACCTGTGATTCCCTTGCTCTAATTCTCCTCGAGTATCTAACTTACAGGGAACTTATATCTCGTGTGGATTCAAACCGTGTTCTGAGTGAATATTCATGGCTTATCCTTCGTTACAAATCATTTCAAAGTATTCACTCTATCTAACAAACCTTTTCCAAAGGTTATGTGTGGGAGGAAATACCTTAGACACTGTCGAGTGTATTGAAAGAGACCAAGAATGAGATTATATGTCAATATCACTCATACGAAGATCATCTCGCTACCTTCTGAATTTATCTCCAATGCATTCTCCAAATGATGCATATCTTTAGGGGGAGCATGTTTTATCTTCGTAATTATCTCTCATCTTTCATTATCCTTCGCAATCCATTTCATTCCGTTATCTATCTTTCGATGTGTTATCTTTTGTCAACAATCGTCCAAAAAGGAGGAGATTGTTGGTGCAATATTTGCCCTGTTGTGTTTTGGAGATTGTTGACAGAAACATGCATGGACTGATTTGTTTAATAGTGCACACGGAGAGAAATAGTCCATGTAGAACCGAAGAGAATGCTGTCTCCGGTGTCAAGTTCGAGGAACTTAACTGAAGAATATCTGCGTTGCAGAGAAGAATGAGCTAAATCTATTGAAAACATGTAGGCGAGAAGATTGATGTGAAGAAGTTAACCCCTTGAGAATTTATCTCCGATGTGAAGCAATTGGTTCGGAGATTCCATCCGAAGAAAATTGACTGCAGCGAATGGAAGTTGAAGACAATGTGAAGACGTAGTATTCATTTCGTTGTTCCTATTTCGTTCATTTGAGTCATAGGACCTCCGTACTATTAAGAGGGGTACAGGTTCTCGAAGCTTAGTTCCGTTGTGATGCTTAGCCCAAAATCTATGCGAGACTGAGAGAAATCTCTTTATGTTTCAAATGATTACCTGCCAATAGTAGACGTTGTTCTTCGTGCTGCAGGAGATTGATACGTCTCCAACGTATCTATAATTTTTGCTTGTTCCATGTTGTTATATTATCATTCTTGGATGTTTTACGATCATTTTATAGCAACTTTATATCATTTTTGGGACTAACCTATTGACATAGTGCCCAGTGCCAGTTGCTGTTTTTTGCTTGTTTTTTTACTTCATAGAATATCAGTATCAAACAGAGTCTAAACACAACAAACTATTTGGAGATTTGTTTTGGACCAGAAGACACCCAGTGGCCAAAGAAGTACCAGAGGGGAGGCCCATGGGGAGCACAACCCACCAGGGCGTGCCCAGGGGGGTTGTGCCCCCACGTAGCCCCCCATGCACCGCCTCTTCACCCTATAAATTCCCAAATATTCCAGAAACCCCAGGGGAGTCGACGAAATAAAATTCCAGCCACCGCAAGTTCCAAAACTAGGAGATCCAATCTAGACACCATCATGGAGGGGTTCATCATCCTCATTGGTGCCTCTTCGATGATGCGTGAGTAGTCCACCATAGACCTATGGATCCGCAGGCAGTAGCTAGATGGCTTCCTCTCTCCCTTTTGATTCTCAATACAATGGTCTCTTGGAGATCTATTTGATGTAACTCTTTTTGTGGTGTGTTTGTTGGGATCCGATGAACTTTGAGTTTATGATCAGATCTATATCCATGAATATTATTTGAGTCTCTTTGATCTCTTATATACATGATTGTTTATAGCCCCATATTTCTTCTTCGAATCTTTGGTTTAGTTAGGCCAACTAGATCGATTTTTCTTGCCATGGGAAGAGGTGCTTTGTGATGGATTCGATCTTGCGGTGTTCTTTACCAGTGACAGAAGGGGCAGCAAGACACACATGTATTGTTGCTATTAAGGATAACAAGATGGGGGATATTCCTACATGAATAGATCTCGTCTACATCATTTCATCGTTCTTATTGCATTACTCCGTTTCTCCATGAACTTAATACACTAGATGGATGCTGGATAACGGTCGATGTGTGGAGTAATAGTAGTAGATGCAGGCAGGAGTCCGTCTACTAATCTTGGACGTGATGCCTATATATTGGTCATTGACTTGGATATCGTCATAATTATTCGATCTTCTATCAATTGCCCAACAATAATTTGTTTACCCACTGTGTGCTATTTCTTGAGAGAAGCCACCAGCGAAATGTATGGCCCCCAGGTCTATTCTTTATCATATTTGCTTTGAGATTTATTTTTATTCGCTTTTATTTTCAGATCTATTATTCTAAAAAACCAACAATACCTTTCTGCACTTTTTTATTACTTATTTTATTTTGTGTTATTACGAGATCTATTTATCCAAAATCATACAAACCACTCTATCTTTTGCCCGAGGAGGGATTGACAATCCCTTTTACGCTTCGGGTTGCAAGTATTTGTTCTGTGTGCAGGTACTGTTTACATAGTGTTGCTTGGTTCTCCTATTGGATTGATACCTTGGTTTCATAACGGAGGGAAATACCTACCGTAGCTGTACTGGATCATCCCTTCCTATTTGGGAAATACCGACGTAATTTCAGGTGACATCAAAAGGAATTTCTGGCGCCGTTGCCGGGGAGACATCATCAACATCTATTAGGTTCCTAATCACAAATCTCATCTCCTTGCAATTTACATTATTTGTCATTTTCCTCTTGTTTTCATTTCCCCCATTTCACAAAAAAATACCGTTTTATTCACCTTCTTTTTCATTCGCCCTTTTCTCGTAAGATCTATCTTTTTGTTTGCAATCTTCCTTGCCTACTTTGTCGTTATGGCTAGTTCTTCCTCTACTGCGTGTACCCCCAAGAATGAGGTTCTTAACTTTTAAACAAAGGGGAGGGGAGAATCTAAAATATGCTTGGTATAGGATTTGCAATGCTCATAATAGATCTATTTGTAGGCAATCTACCGTTGTTCTTCTTTGCAGTTTTTATGTGGGCATCACCACTTGGTATAGATTCGTCCTTGATACGATTACCAGTGGAAATTTCTTGATGTGTCCATCTTTGGATGCTTTTGTGCAAATCCTATTGAAAAGAAGATGGTCACCTTAGAGCAAATTGAAAATTTGGATACAAAGATGCAGAATCTTGCTAATAAATTTGGGTCAAAAGCGGGCAATGTTTTCAAATTACGAAGGGAAAAGGAAACCATAATTAACGAAAGAATTGGAGAGAGTCCCTCTCGGACTGATAAGTTGGAAGAATTTTTTAGTAATTTAAGCGTGGCTTTTGCTTCTGCTAAAACTATTGAAAAGAATCCCGTAAAAATTGGCAAGACTACTCAAGTCACTAAGAATAAGGGTGCAACTTATAATAATAACAAAGAAGATCTTAAAATGATTAGTATTCACCCCGACTTTGTTGAAGTTGTAAGAAACCCTACTTGCAAGAATGAATTCTTCAATATTATTCCTAGAAGTATTATTATCAAAAATATACATGCTAAATCTTTAAAGAATATTGGTTGTGTGATTGAGGAATTGGAAACTAAAGATGACAATACTTGAATCTATGAATTATGCCTAGCTTGTTGGGAGGCAACCGAATGAATAAAATTTATTTTTGCCTTTTCTTTCTGTTATTGAGTGTTTGCACAATTATGCTACTGTTATGATTGTGTTTTTATGTTTTAATTAATATTTGTGCCAAGTAAAACCTTTGGGATCATGTTTGGTGACAGTTGATTTGATCTTGTTGAAAAACAGAAACTTATGCGCCCAGTAAAATAATTTTCAAAATTCATAGAAGCGCGATAAAATCATGATTTTTGTCAACAAGATTAATATACAAATTGCCCATGTTTTCCTAAATTTTCAAAAAATTGGAGTTACATAAGTATACGAAGTTTCCAGATTACTACTAACTATTCTGTTTCCGACAGATTCTGTTTTCATTGCATTTTGTGCTAATTTTGATGAATCTATGGATTGTATTGGGGGTTATAAGCCATGGTAAATTTGGAATACAGTAGATATAATGCAATTATAAAATATGAATGGGTTTTCAACAGTACTTAGAGTGGTGATTTTATTTATTATACTAACGGATCTCATGAAGTTTTTGTTAAGTTTTGTGTGATTGAAGTTTTCAAGTTTTGGGTGAGATCACGATGGATGAAGGAATAAGGAGTGAAAAGAGCCTAAGCTTGGGGATGCCCCATGGCACCCCAAGTTAATATTCAAGGAGAACCAAGCAACTAAGTTTGGGGATGCCCCGGAGGGCATGCCACGGAAGGCATCCCCGCTTTCTTCTAACGACCATTGGTATTTTACTCGGAGCTATATTTTTATTCATCACATATCATGAGTTTTGCTTGGAGCGTCTTGTATTATATGAGTCTTTGCTTGTTTTGCTTTTTATTTTTCCACAAGTATCCTTGTTGGACACTCCTATTTGAGAGATCCAAAATTATGGTATGATTTGTTAGAATTGCTCGTTATGCTTCACTTCAATTTTTTGAGCTATGGAATTGCTCTAGTGCTTCACTTATATCTTTTTGAGCACGGTGTGCTTTAATATTTTTGAAGAAATGCACTCATGCTTCACTTAGATTTATTTGGGATTTAGTAATTTTTTGAAGAAATTCTCTCATGCTTCACTTATATTATTCTAAGAGACGAAAAATTTTATGCTCATGTTCTTCACTTAAATTTGTTTGAGCTATTCAAAAGCAAATGCAATATATGAAACTAGTTCCAAAGTGATAGGTATTCAAGAGGGATATAATAAAAACTTTCATGAAGATCATTGGACAAAATAAACTTGATTCTTTGTAATAGTTTTGAGATATGATGATAGTGATATGTGAGTCATGTTGGTGAGTAATTATGCTTTAGTAAGAATATTGGTGTTAAGGTTTGTGATTCCCTATGCAAGCACTAAAGTCAATAGTCATGTAATGAAATTACATCCTACTTGTGGTGCATTATTCGGTGTTATTTATGCTTAATGCTCGCTTATGTGAATTTTTGTTTCTTGGTTGGTTGCTTCTTAATCTATTTGCCAGCCTCCACTTGTACTAAGTAGAAATACTACTTGTGCATCCAAAATCTTTAAACTCAGTTTTGCCATATGAGTCCACCATACCTACCTATATGCGGTATTTCCGTGCCGCTCTAAGCAAATTTGTATGTGCCATCTCTAATTTTCAAAATGAATTTCCTTTTTGTGTGCCCATACCGCTCATGAAGCGGCAGGGGGTGGCTAATATTTTCCATGCTAGATGTGTTATTCTCAAGATGAGTGTTTATTCACTTGTCATTGCACGAGAGTACGGCGGTAACAGGGCCCAGTCCCAAAATGAAAACAAAATCTACTTATGTTGTCAAATAATAAATTCCTTGGAAAGTGTTGGTATGGAAGGCACCCGTGGATACGGCTAGCCATGGATTGTGAGAGAATGATGGAAAAGGAATAAACTTTATTTTATGTTTGGGAACTGCCTATGATATATCTAGCATGGAAAGTGTTGGGAATTACTCGATCATTTTCGTTGACGAGAAAAGTTTGCCTCTCAAAAAAATTTATCTCTCAATTTAAGCTTTGAGCTCTGGCACCTCTACAAATCCCTACTTCCCTCTGCGAAGGGCCTATCTATTTACTTTATGCATTTTTTATTTTTATTTGAGTCTCCATCTTCTCTTATAAAGCACCAACTAGGGAGCACTATGATCATACTTGAGCATTGGATGTGGATAATACACGAGTGTGTTTCATGAATGGATCAATGATTGAGCATGATGGGCTAGGGATAACTTTCTTTAGTGTTGATATTTTGAAAGACATGGTTGCTTGTTGATATGCTTGAGTATCGAAATCTTCATGTAGAAACTAGACTATTGCTTTGAACCATATAAAATTTCAAATGTCCATGCTACAAAATAAAATAATATATGATGAACATGTTAGGCAGCATTCCACATCAAAAATTCTGTTTTTATCATTTACCTACTCGAGGACGAGTAGGAATTAAGCTTGGGGATGCTGATACGTCTCCAACGTATCTATAATTTTTCTTGTTCCATGTTGTTATATTATCATTCTTGGATGTTTTTACGGTCATTTTATAGCAACTTTATATCATTTTTGGGACTAACCTATTGACATAGTGCCCAGTGCTAGTTGCTGTTTTTTGCTTGTTTTTTACTTCGCAGAATATCAGTACCAAACGGAGTCCAAGCGTAGCAAATTTTTTTGAAGATTATTTTTGGACCAGAAGACACCCAGTAGGCCAAAGAAGTACCAGAGGGAGGGCCTGTCGTGGACTTAACACGACAGATGCCCTAGCAAAAGGACTTAGGTGTGGAGCCATCGCAACTAGGTTAGCTTGAAGGGGTTAAACGCGACAAAGGACACAGAGAGTTTACCCAGGTTCGGCACCTCTCAAGGAGGTAAAGCCTACCCCTGCTTTAGGTTGTATTGCTTGAGTTTCGATTACCAGGTAGCGAATACGCTTGACCTAGTTCTCGATGAGTTGTTTCTTGAGTTCACCCGCCGCCGGGTCACCCGCTTTTATATACAGGTTGATGCCCGACGGCTTACAAAGTCCGGACGGCTCTCACAAATGTGACAAGCTCGGTTTCTACTAAGCTTTCCTTACAGTACAAGTTTAAACATATGGTGGCTCATCCCCTTAGGCCTTAAGTCGCCTCTGGGTCTTGGGCCTTCAAGAAGCCTGCCTCATGAACCGCCATCTTCATATCTTCTTGGGCTTCGTCGAGCTTCTTCATCTTTAAACCTCCAGCGGCATGACCCGGCCCCTCCTCGGCAGGTCATATCCAATAGTCATATCCCTAGCATTAGGCCCCAGGTTGATTTGAACATGCTCACATCAATCTTCACTTCTTGACTTAGCTGAATCTTCCACCATCAATTATGCACCCATTTATTGTAACCCGCCATGACGTCACACCTCAAAATCATGTTAACCCGCCATGACATCATTTCGCATTAACTTCGCACAAAACCCGAGATCTCTCAACAGATCTTTATCTTTAATGGACTTCCCAAAAAATCGAGGCATCCACATAGCCACATAATCATTTTTCAGCCTCCTCGATTCCCTCGCATGCCATTTATCCACTTCCTTATAAATAGGGACAAGGGTCCTCCTTTTCACTTTTACCCCTGCCTTTGCCTCTTTTCTCCTTCCTCACAACGATCGACGCCTCTGGAGCTCCGTCACCCGCCATCGACTGCATCAACCTTGGCCGCTGCATCAACCTGACCTCGACCAGAAAACGGCGGCGCCCCTCCGCTGTTCATCAGCATCTCCAGGTACTCACTTTGACTCATATTAGATCTGTACTAGGGTTTGCTCAGTTCATTAGAGTTCTTCGTCGTTCTTCCTTTTTCTCTTCAAATCGCGTAGTTAGATCTGAACTTAATGTCAAAGTTATGCAATAGTAGTTTTAGCATTCGTTTTCAATAGCAGAAGACACCCCCTCTGTAGAAGATCTCATCTGACACACGAGCTCTTCTGCTGCCGCCACCTTATGTTTAGAATTTATTTTATTTTTTGAACTGCCGTAGATCCAAAATCATAGCACCAATCAGTGGAATCTGTTTGTCCATTACTTAGCAAAAATTCACTTACAAATCTATTGTACTGAAAATCTGCATGCGGCTTATACCATAAGCTGTAACCCGACATATAGCATTAGTATCCTTGTTAAGCCGCCAGTATATGTTCACAATCCGTATAACCCGGCCCTATCTTCCGGTTTAACCATGTTAATCTTTATAACACTTATTCTTCTGCCTATGGATTGAGCTTGCATAACACACTTACTTTTTGATCACTGGCCGGCTTAACCGCATAATCTTAAACCGGTAATATCTTTCTTTTTAGGCTTTCATCAACAAAATGACAAAAACTGTTACCTAATGCAACCGGGTCGCCTCCCGGGTTACCAAGCAAACAATGAACGAGCATGTCCAAGTGGGCATCTTAGCTGCAAAGGACGTCATCCATTGGTGGTCCCCAGGAATAGAGACCACTCCTGACCCCAAAGAAGGCGAAGTCATTGTTTTTACTGACCACATGCTCTGGGGGTTTACCCCACCCGACTCAAAATTCTTTCGTGATGTGCTGCATTTCTTCAAGCTTCATCCTCAAGATATCGAGCCCGATTCCATTTCAAACACCTACAATTTTCAAGTATTTTGTGAGGTGTATCTTCAACAGGAGCCCACTGTTGAATTGTTCAGGGAATTCTACTACCTGAACCGCCAGACCGAGTTCACAGATGGGCCCAACCTAGAACTAGGGGGCATTTCAATTGAGAGGCGGAAAGAGGCCACGTTTCCCGCCGCCGCACCCCCCAGTCATCCCAAGGACTGGAATCAGACTTGGTTTTACTGCTAAGACACCTCTCCAGAAGGTGAGAATCCTCTGCCGGGTTATCGTGAAAACCGACTTAGCAATAGACACCATCTCCCAAAGCGGATCAGCACAGAAGAATGGGCCAAATATGTACCCATATTTTCAAATATCAGACCTTGATGGCTAATGGTTTAACTAGAGTCGATCTGGTTCGCTGCTGGGTCGCATGGAGAATTTTGCCCTTAAGCCGCTGATTCAGTTTAATGTGCGAGTATACCGACGATGTTAAAGATCCGTTGCGTTACTCTCTAATCCATTTGGATGATAAATAAATCAATGATATGACAAAGACTCTGCTCAATGAGAGTCCAGAAACTTGCAGCAAAGTGGGGCTAAACCCCTTCTGTGCTCTCAACAAGCCGCCGACTATAAGTATTGTCAAGTAACTTTCACTAATTCATTATTTGTCAATCTGTCTTCTCACTTTTACTTGAACTTTCTGCAGGCTGATTCCCCCTTCTGGAGCAAGAGACTTCACGACAAGCTGGTCAAGAAGACCAGGACAAAGAATAAGGTTCTCAAAAATCCTGCCAAGAAGAAGACGAACACCTCAGAGCTGTTTGCCTTGAATGATGACGAGTCGAATGTAGAAATTGATTCCCTTGGCTCTTTCTTTATACACCTTATTGATGCTGAAAACTCTCAGGATGACACGGAAGGAAGTCAGGTGAACATTGAAGAGGTAACTATCCTTTCCTCTGACTCAGAACCTCTGACAAGACAGAAAATTCGTCAAGCGAGCCAGAAAGTAAGGTTTTCTCACCCTTTAGCTTACTTGGATCCCAACTTTATTTTGAAGAAACAACAACATGAAGCTCACCGCACAACCCGGAACAGTAGCGGTGGAGTTCTCTCCTCTGGTTTACCCAACAACCGGCTCCTCGCAAGCACCGACCAGAGGTTTCACAAATTTCCGACTTAGCTTTTCCAAAGGCAGGTCTTATTCGACAACCTCTTAACCCTTCTGGTTCAAACTATCAGGGAACCTCTCACTCTTCATCTGGTGACTTCACTGGAACTCAGGTTCTTCTTTTCAAGACCGTACCTGGGTGAGAACATTAAGCGTGCTTGCTTTAACATGTACTCAACTGATATACTAATCCCGTCTTGTGTTTTATTTTCAGTGCAATGGACAAGCCCAACAAGAAGCTGAAAGTTAATAAACTGGCTGAAGAACCCAAAACTGCTGATCCGGAGAATCAGACAGTATCTGAATCTTTGCATAAAACCTCTGAAGCAGCCATTGATGATCCACCGCCAGAGGAGCACCATATCACCATGGACGCCATGGATGTTGAGCCGGCTCCTGCTAAGCCGCCCAGCCCCGCTCAGCCGGCTCAAGAAGCTGAAGAAGTAATAGTTACTGGTATGGCTTATACAGCTCCAGGCCACCCCACTGTACTATCTAAACACATTGCCAAAGAAGAATTCTCCGCTACTGACAAGGGCAAGTGGAAACTAGATTTGGAGAGTTATGCCCAGTTCAATGCTCATGAGATTCACGCGGGTTATCTGAACCGCCTTCACACTAGCCGTCACTTTGAGGCCGGTATGGTTAATCTCATGAAGGAGGGCTTTGAGGTAAGCACTAACAAAACCTTCTCTTATAAATACATATATGTCAGTCGCCAAGTCTACTGAATATGAAGAACTTGAATATGCTGTAGACTTTAAATATCCTTATTGATCTTGTAGACATGTCATAGCAATTTGTAACTGCTAAATCAAAATGGGTAGTCCCCAAGGGCCGGCTTAAACGGGAAAGTTAAGCCAGGACTTAAATTTGCAGTGCTCAATTTCGCACATGTAGCCCCCAAGGGCCGGCTTAATCAGCATGGTTAAGCCGGGACTTATCAGCAGATTTATGAACAAATCCAAATATGTAGCCCCCATGAGTCAGCTTTAGTTAAAAAAACTTAGCTGGGTCATTAGAAATTTGCCGTCAAAAGAGCGATATACATTAGCCCCCAAGTGCCAAGTAAAATACTTGTATTATGCTTGGGACTTCAAATAGGTTGATTAGCATAACCATATTTTGCTGCAGACTCGCCATATCTTGCAGGCGGAATTAAATATGAAAGAATCTCAAGTGGCGGATTTGCGACAAAACATCCAGTCCCAGCAATCTGAAACTTCTAAGGCCAAACCGGAACTGAAGACTGCTTTAGAAAATACTGATAAGCTGGAGAAGGATTTCAGCGCGGAGAGAACCGGCTGGGACATTGAGAAGGCGACTCTGTTAAAAAGAGCAGAAGATGCTGAGGCTGCTCTTAAGCCGGTGACTGATGAGTTATTCGACTTAAATCATCAAATCAATAGCATGACATCCGCCATATTTGGTAACAAATGTTGTATTCCCATCTTTCTCCACCAATGTGTAACAAACTAGTAGCCGGTTTGACAATATCTTTGCTAATGCAGGCTCCAGGATTTCCCACCTTGGCTCAGACATGCGCATGAAGCTGAAAGCCGCCTACACTCTTGTAGAGCAATTATACACTGGCGCGCAATGAGCCATAACTGCCGTCTCTTATACTAAACAACCACCTTATCTTATCAAAGAAACACTGGACAAGCTGTCAGTCGTACCCCAGAGGGCAGAGGAAATAAAACGGTCAGCCGCCAGAGCTGGTGCCATCACTGCCCTGAGCCGGGCCAAAGCATGGCAGGCAGAACTTGACCCGGAGGAATTGGCTACTAGTTTCCCAAGCTTAAAAGAAGACGGGTCTCCCTTTAATTGAGAGGACCTCACCAAAATTGTAAGGGAGATGCGACCTTTTGCAAGCAAGCTGGCTGAAGAATCTGAGCTCTCCAAGTATCAGGCAGCTTATACCATTCAAAATGAAAAGTTGAAAGCGTCGGTTTATCCAGTGATGGATCTTATTCCTCCAACACGTAAGCACACTTTCGCTCTTGATATTGGTCCATCCACGCTCATAGATGATGAGGTTGTATTCAGAGCCGTAACTGGCGTGAATTGGACATCACCTAATTTCTAGCTAGTGGAGGAAGAGGAAGAACCAGTGCCGGATAAACCAGAAGCTCCAACCCAGCAAGAACAAGGCAACTGAACCATAAGGTGGCTCTAAGACTGCCTCCTGGCTCTTCTTGAAAAAAACAAATAATCATTTGGGCTTGGAAAGCCGTGTAATAGGGTAGTAAAAACAATGATCTGCCATGCCATCGTGCATGTTTACTTGCATAATACTTTGAATCGCCGAGCTGATGCTAAAGATCTGCTGCTTATGCTCATAAATGTTTATCAATCATGCAGATCATATTGTCATAATCCATGTACACAAGAAAATAACATGTGCCCTGACGGGTCATGATGCCCCATATAAAATTTGCTGGTGACTATACAGTCCATAACCAGGGCGGGTTATCAAAAAACCGCGTATATTCATATAACAAATAAATAACATACCTCCAAGTGAGATTTGTTCATACTGCCGGCTTACAGCTCCATATGCAGCAAGGGTAACAGCCCAAAAATTTTAGAGCGTAGAACTCTAAGTGTACAATCAAAGCATACTGGCGACTTATCGTCCAAAGCCAGGCCGGGTTATCAAAACCCCAGATATTCTCAAATACGAGTCATAAGGACTAATGCTACATGGCCTGAATCAATTTTAAACCATATGTCAATATGGTACAGAAATATGAACCCAAACAATGTTCAAATAAAATAACAAACCAGAAAAAACAAGCCTTTCATAGGCTGCCAAACCTCAGTGTCAAACTAGCAAGCCGGGCCTCTCATGACCAATCTCCATTTCAACTTTTACAAGTTCATGGTCTTTATAAGATTGACCGTCAAAAGTACAGTGGGTCATTCCAGGATTACCTGGGCGGAGTGGCAGACATACAAAGGCATGATAACCCGGATTTTTGGTGAATACACCTGGCGTCCAAGCCGATCAAAAGGGTAAATAAAGCTATGTTCATTGAACAGGAAGCCCCCAAGTGATATATAATGAGCCCTCAAGGCAGGATACCTATGTTTGAATTGTGCACTACAACAAGTTCTCTTTGATATCTTTGGGCTATAAGCCCCCAAGTGATTTGTAATCAAGGCATACAAGCCAGATCAGAAGGTAGTCATAGCTATGCTCAATGAGCAGGAAGCCCCCAAGTAATTTTTAACAAGGCGTGCAAGCCGGATCAAGAGGGTAGTCACAGCTATGCTCAATGAGCAGGAAGCCCCCAAGTGATCTTATGAACTGACAGTAAAGACTCAGATACTCAGAAATGAAACGACAGAGGCCCTGAATTATCAGGGATGCCAGCTTTATTATACTCGATCATAATATGTACATGGATGAAAACATATACAACACAAGTGCTAGTAGCTCAAGTGTAATAGGGCCGAAGATGAGCAATGTTCCACGGCCGGCGGGTCTCCTCCTCAGACGTACGTGAGTCCTTGTGATCTCGAACATCAATGAGGTAGTATGATCCATTGTTCAAGTTTTTGCTGACCAAAAAAGGCCCTTCCCAAGGTGGGGATAACTTGTGCATATCTGTTTGATCCTGGATGTGCCAGAGCACCAAATTGCCTTTTTGAAAGGTTTGAGTTTTAACCCACGGCTATGATATCGAGGCAAATCTTGTTGATAAATCGCCGAATGAGCCGCCGCAAGGTCATGCTCCTCATCCAAAAACTCAAGATCAATCTGACGTGCTTTTTCATTATCAGCTTCAACATAAGCCGCCACACGGGGCGAGTCGTTGAAAGGACATGCGGTGCCCCCATGTGTGGTTTTGGTAATTGATGACATTCTCTATGGACTAATGGTTGCATTGAGTTATATTTGAAGGAATTGTCCATAAGATTTTCTTTAAGTCCATGTGTTGGTTTCAAGGAGTCTATGAATTGACCAAGGTGTTATTAAGGAATTATCCAAAGATTGGTCATGTGAGTGTTGAGCTTATTGCAAGCATGTCTTGAAGAAGAAGAATGTGTGAACATTCAAGTTTACCCTCAAGACATCATCCTAATGAAGAGCGTTGGAAAGATTCAAGGTTGATCAAGACTAATTACAGAGAGTGATTCAAGTTGATCAACTGTAGGATCTAGAAGTAGGTGTGTCTAGAGGGGGGGTGATTAGACACTTAGTGCTAAAGTTGCAGTTTTTAAGCTTTTTCGGTTTGAGTGGAGTTTTAGGTTCAATTTCAACTTACACCATACATATCAAGCAAGCATGCAAAGAGTATATGAGCAGCGGAATGTAAAGCATGCAACTTGCAAGAATGTAAAGGGAAGGGTTTGGAGAATTCAAACGCAATTGGAGACACGGATGTTTTTCCCGTGGTTCGGATAGGTGGTGCTATCCTACATCCACGTTGATGGAGACTTCAACCCACGAAGGGTAACGGTTGCGCGAGTCCACGGAGGGCTCCACCCACGAAGGGTCCACGAAGAAGCAACCTTGTCTATCCCACCATGGCCATCGCCCACGAAGGACTTGCCTCACTAGCGGTAGATCTTCATGAAGTAGGCGATCTCCTTGCCCTTACAAACTCCTTGGTTCAACTCCACAATCTTGTCGGAGGCTCCCAAGTGACACCTAGCCAATCTAGGAGACACCACTCTCCAAGAAGTAACAAATGGTGTGTTGATGATGAACTCCTTGCTCTTGTGCTTCAAATGATAGTCTCCCCAACACTCAACTCTCTCTCACAGGATTTGGATTTGGTAGAAAGAAGATTTGAGTGGAAAGCATCAATGATGTTCAATTCTCCTCTCAACCTGCAAAACACTTTCTCATCAAGTGGTTTAGTGAATATATCCGCTAATTGCTTATCGGTGCGAACATGCTTAAGATCAATGTCACCCTTAGCAACATGATCTCGAATGAAATGATGACGAACTTCAATGTGCTTAGTTCGAGAATGTTGCACAGGGTTATGACCTATTTTGATAGCACTTTCATTGTCACAAAGCAATGGAACATGTTTCACAAAGACCCCATAATCTTTAAGAGTTTGGGTCATCCAAAGTAATTGAGCACAACATGAACCAGCGGCAATGTATTCCGCTTCGGCGGTAGATAATGATACCGAGTTTTGTTTCTTGGAGGACCAAGACACAAGAGATCTACCAAGAAATTGACAAGTACCCGAAGTGGAATTTCTATCAACCTTGTCTCCGGCATAATCCGAGTCGGAATAGCCAAAAAGATCAAAAGAGGACCTCTTAGGATACCAAATGCCAAAATTTGTTGTATGAATTAAGTATCTCACTATCCTTTTCACGGCCTTAAGATGACATTCTTTAGGAGCAGCTTGATATCGTGCACACATGCATACGCTTAGCATAGTATCGGGACGTGAGGCACATAGGCATAACAATGAACCAATCATAGAGCGATAGACCTTTTGATCAACCGGTTCACCATCTTTGGTCAAGTCATTATGTCCACTAGTAGGCATGGGTGTAGGCATACCTTTGCATTCTTGCATATTGAACTTCTTGAATAAGTCTTTGGTGTACTTTGTTTGAGAGACAAAAGTACCTTCCTTAGTTTTCTTGATTTGCAAACCGAGAAAGAATTTGAGTTCACTCATCATTGACATCTCAAACTTCTCCGACATTAGCTTTCCAAACTTTTCACTAAAAAGAGGGTTAGTTGAACCAAATATGATATCATCAACATAAATTTGGCATACAAATAGTTCTCCATTAACCCTTTTAGTAAAGAGTGTAGAACCAATTTTTCCAATTTCAAAACCACTTGCAATAAGGAACTTGGTCAAGCATTTATACCATGCTCTAGGAGCTTGTTTAAGACCATAAAGAGCTTTGTGAAGTTTGTAAACATGATTAGGTTTCTTAGGATTGACAAAGCTGGGAGGTTGTTTGACATAAACTTCCTCCTCTATTTCACCATTTAGAAAAGCACTTTTAATGTCCATTTGGTACAAGGTGATATTATGGTGATTAGCATAGGCAAGTAAGATGCGAATGGACTCGAGTCTAGCAACATGAGCATATGTCTCACCATAGTCCATACCTTCGACTTGTGTGTACCCTTGGGCGACGAGACGTGCTCTGTTGCGGACCACTTGTCCATCTTCATCTTGCTTGTTGCGAAACACCCATTTGGTACCAATGATGTTGTGGTTGTTGTCGGGCTTCTCAACCAATGTCCAAACCTGGTTTCTCTCAAAGTTGTGTAGCTCTTCATGCATAGTGTTTATCCAATCCGGATCGTCCAATGCTTCTTCAACCTTCATAGGTTCAATGCTAGAGATGAATGAATAGTTTTCACAAAAGTTAGCTAAGCGAGTTTTTGAGCGAGTAATTCTCCCGGTTTGGATATCATTGTAGATTTGCTCGACGGGATGATCTTTGGCAATTCTTGCTTGAACTCGTGAAAGCTTTTGCTTGGGTCTTCGTTGAACATCTTCTTCATCTTGTTCTTCTTCTTGGTATTCTCCATTGTTGACGTTGTCGTTCTCTTATCGTGGTGGAGAAGGAGGTTGTTGATGTTCGTCTTGATGTGTTTCCTCGTTTTCTTCATCTTGGTGTGTCCCACTTGTGGATGCTTCCGTGTCAACTCTTGGTTCACCTTGTCGTGAAGTAGAAGCTTCCACTTGGACGGACGAGGTATTCTCCTTCACCTCCATTGGACGAATTTTGCCAATAGACAAGTCTTGGATTGCTTCTGAAGGGTCTTTGTCTCCTACATCAATTGGCAGTTGCTCGGTGAGGAGCTCGTATGCCGTCTTGCCGAGTAGCTTGTGAAGATACAAGCGATTTGTTGCATGACAAGCCGTCTCAACCGCTTCTGCCCAAAAGTGCTTTGGCGTCTTGTACTCATCAAGCATCGTTCTCGCCATTTCGATGAGCGTCCGATTCTTCCTCTCAACAACTCCATTTTGTTGAGGTGTGTACGTAGCCAAGAACTCGTGTGAAATACCTTCTTCGTCAAGAAAGGTGTCCACATTTGGGTTCTTGAACTCTGTTCCGTTGTCACTCCGAACCTTCTTGATCTTCACGTCAAACTGATTTTGGGCCTTCCTAGCGAAGTTTTTGAAGATCTTTTGGACCTGCGATTTGTCATCAAGAAAGAACACCCACGTAAATCTTGAAAAATCATCAACTATAACTAGACCAAAAGAATTTCCACCGAGACTCTTGTAGGCGTTGGGACCAAAAAGATCCATGTGAAGTAGCTCGAGTGGCCTCCTTGTGGTCATGATGTTCTTCACGGGATGCCTTCCTCCAACCTGTTTACCTGCTTGACAAGCACTACAAAGTCTAATCTTATCAAATATGACATCGTTAACTCCAAGGATATGATTTCCTTTAATAAGTTTGTCAAGGTTTCTCATGCCAACGTGACCTAGTCGTCTATGCCACAACCAACCTTTTGAGGATTTAGCAATGAAGCAAGTTTTAGGTTGTGCCTTTTTAGAGAAATCGACAATGTAAAGGTCACCTCTACGTATACCGGTAAAGACCATTTTATGATTGTCTCGACGAAACACTTGGCAATCTACCTCAGTAAATAGGACATTCAAACCGAAATCAGCAAGTCTAGATACTGAAAGTAAGTTGTACCCAAGAGATTCAACGAGCATGACATTTTGAATGGAACTATCGCGTGAGATGACCACCTTACCAAGGCCAACCACCTTACCCTTTGGATTATCACCAAAGGTGACATATTTTCGAGGGCCGTCATTTTCAGCAAGCTCACGGAACATCTCTTCATCTCCGGTCATATGATCAGTACATCCACTGTCGAGAACCCATTCCTTTCCTCCTGACACATATCCTCGAAGATTAGCCATAAGACCAAAGTGTCTCATTGCATCGTCAAGATCGAAGTCACTATCATCATCTTCATCATAGTATCCATGTTCAACATCATCTTGTGATTGATCATATCCTAGAGAGGGTAATTCATTAGATAAATGATCATCAAAGTGGTCGCTTTTATGAATTGTTATAGATTCGGTTATGATATCACCAATGATTCCAACATTTCCTTTAGCACGCATGAGATTGGTAAGCTCAAATAGACAATTACCAAAACTAGGATCACTAGAGTTCATTTTACTCAAGGCAATAGATTTATGGAGAATTTCATCCAAATTTTTCAAGGAATAATTGGGGAATAGTTCCTCAAGAAATTTCCATATAGTATAGGCACACTTGAGAGTAGGTAAACTAGCAATCAAGTTTTTGGGCAATCCTCTAATGATGAGCTCAACGGTTCTAAGATTGCGAATCATGTCAATATCTTCATCTAGGGTGGGATGCATAGGATCAACATGAGGTGCACAAGGACTAGCAATATACTTGTTCAAATGATATTGATTGAAAATCACAAGCATCTCATTTTTCCACTCATGAAAATACTCTCCATCAAGAATAGGCACTCTATGTCTAAGACTCCCTAAAGTAGACACATCCATCTTCCTCCAATGGTGATTAAACCAAGGCAATGGAGACCAAAGCTCTGATACCACTTGTAGGATCTAGAAGTAGGTGTGTCTAGAGGGGGGGGGGGGTTATTAGACACTTAGTGCTAAAGTTGCAGTTTTTAAGCTTTTTCGGTCTGAGTGGAGTTTTAGGTTCAATTTCAACTTACACCATACATATCAAGCAAGCATGCAAAGAGTATATGAGCAGCGGAATGTAAAGCATGCAACTTGCAAGAATGTAAAGGGAAGGGTTTGGAGAATTCAAACGCAATTGGTGACACGGATGTTTTTCCCGTGGTTCGGATAGGTGGTGCTATCCTACATCCACGTTGATGGAGACTTCAACCCACGAAGGGTAACGGTTGCGCGAGTCCACGGAGGGCTCCATCCACGAAGGGTACACAAAGAAGCAACCTTGTCTATCCCACCATGGCCATCGCCCACGAAGGACTTGCCTCACTAGCGGTAGATCTTCACGAAGTAGGCGATCTCCTTGCCCTTACAAACTCCTTGGTTCAACTCCACAATCTTGTCGGAGGCTCCCAAGTGACACCTAGCCAATCTAGGAGACACCACTCTCCAAGAAGTAACAAATGGTGTGTTGATGATGAACTCCTTGCTCTTGTGCTTCAAATGATAGTCTCCCCAACACTCAACTCTCTCTCATAGGATTTGGATTTGGTAGAAAGAAGATTTGAGTGGAAAGCAACTTGGGGAAGGCTAGAGATCAAGATTCATATGGTAGGAATGGAATATCTTGGCCTCAACACAAGGGTAGGTGGTTCTCTCTCAGAACATATGAGTTGGAAGTGTAGATGTGTTCTGATGGCTCTCTCCACGAATGAAGAGGAGGTGGAGGGGTATATATAGCCTCCACACAAAATCCAACCGTTACACATAATTTACCAATCTCGGTGGGACCGAATCAATAAACTCGGTCGGACCGAAAAGGTAAACTTAGTGACCGTTAGAGATTTTCGGTGGGACTGACAAGCAACTCGGTAGGACCGATATGGTTAGGGTTAGGGCATAACGTAATCTCGGTGAGACCGATTACACAAACTCGGTGAGACCGATTTTGGTAATAAGCTAACCAGAGAGTTGGTCATGCAAACTCGATGGGACCATTACTAAACTCGGTTGGAACGATTTTGGTAATGAGTTAACCAGAGAGTTTGCATTGTAATCTCGGTAGTACCGATTGCCTAAACTCGGTGAGACCGATTTTGACAATGGACATACACAGTGAGATTGCAATCCCATCTCGGTGAGACCGAGATCCCTATCGGTAGAACCGATTTGCTAGGGTTTGGCAATGGCTTATGACATGTGAAACTCGGTGGCGCCGGATGGAAAGAATTGGTAGGACCAAGTTTGGCTTGGAGTTTAGGTCATATGTGGAAGTGGGAAAGTAGCTGAGGGTTTTGGAGCATATCATCAAGCACATGGAGCAAAAAGCTCATTAAGCAACACCTCATCCCTTCTTAATAGTATTGGCTTTTCCTATGGACTCAATGTGATCTTGGATCACTAAAAGTGTAAAATGAAGAGTCCTGAGCTTGAAGCTTTAGCCAATCCTTTGTCCTTAGCATCTTGAAGGAGTTCCCACAACCTTTAGTTCATGCCACTCCATTGTTGAACTTATCTGAAATATACTAGATAAAAGTATTAGTTCAACAAGAGATATGTTGACATTAATTACCAAAACCACCTGGAGAGCACTTGTGCTTTCATCAACACACAAAGCGCACAAGCTGTACCGAGAGGGATCAAGTGATCCCATGGTTTGGTAAGCATTGTCCATTACGCTTTGTGTACTAACCCATGGTCTACATGAGAGTTCTGGGTGGGGTTAGGTATGTTTCCATGGGCTTGCGTCAAGAGGAAGATCTCATCCAACCCATGGAGGATGACAAGTGGTGTTCGTCATCAAGTTTGTGGTGTGCAAGTTCAAGTGGAGCAACACGAAGAGTGGATCACCCATAATGGAGTATGGGGGAGCAATCATGCTTAAATCTTGTTGTCCATTGTGGTGTCAATGGACGTGCGAAGATGTGCCAAAGAGTGGCTCACCCATAGTGGAGTATGGGGGAGCAATCAACTAGTCTTCATCGATCCAACACAATTAAGAAAGGTGGTCCAACTTGAGGAAGTCAAGATCGTCATCATCTAGCGCAAGTGGGCTACGTGCAAGGAAAAGGTTTGCCCTTGATAGGTTTTCTATTTTACCTGTCTCATGGTGGTAGTTGGGAGACCGGGTTGTAGGATCGATTGCCGTACTATCAAGGGGGGCTCTCTAGTGAGTAGCTTGATCGTATTGTTCGTCGAGAGATCAAACCATTGCATCCTTGCATCATCTCTCTTGGTTCTTGTTTGGTTCTTATCCTTGTGAGATTTGGAGCTTATGGCCATCTTCATGACAAGCTCGAGTTCATCGAAAACCGATTTCATATGCATCTTCTTTTGTGTTTCCAGTGTTGGAGTTTTTACCGGTCTTAATTGAGAAAGGGTTCTCACCATTTTATTTTAGGTATTTTCTCAATTGCATTTTCTTGATATTTATATCAATATTGTGTTTGCTCGTGTCCTTAGCTTTCCAACAAACTTGATTTCATCGAATTCGGAGCTCGTATGCGAAAGTTATGGTTGTTTTGTTCTTACCTGTTTGTCATTGACCAGTTGTACCGCTTCTTACATCGGTTGTACCGGTGTTTGGGGCTGTTGTATCACTCTAGAGTTGGTCTGATGGTTGTACCGGCCATGTACCACTCTACCACCAGACTAGTTTCTGTTTTGGAGCGGTTCTTGGGCGGTTGTTGACCGGTTGTACCGGGCTGTTGTATCGCTTAGGGCTTTTTCCTATAGGTTGGTTTTTCCACTGCTTTGACCGGTTGTACCGGTTCGTGCACCGGTTATACCGGTCCTACAGTTTTCTGCACATAACGGGCAAATTCGTGGGGACCTATAAAAAGGGGGTCTTCTTCTCCATTGGACTCTATCTCTTGAGCTCATGTTCTTCCCCCATTGTTGACCTTCTTCGAGCTCGCTATCTCTCAATCCCTCCGGTGATTCTTGCTAGTTTTTGAGTGAAAAGAGAGAGGAGATATAGATCTACGTTTCCACCAATCACTTTCTCCTCTATGTGAGGTGAACCCATCGGATCTAGATCCTGGAGTTCTTCGTTCTTCCTCTCACTTTCCTCCGTAGAATTAGTTGCTTTGGTGGGATTTGGGAGAGAAGGACTTGGGCACTCCGCGTGCCCTTGCCATTGCATTTGGTGCATCAATTTGAGTTCTCCACGGTGATACGTGGAAGTTACAAGTTTAGAAGCTTATTACTCTTGGGTGCTTGGTACCCTTGAGCTTGTTCCTCTTGGGTGCTTGGGCGCCCTAGATGGTTGGTGGTGTTTGGAGCTCAATCATTATGGTGTAAAGCTCCAGGTTATCATCGGGGTCTCCAATTAGGTTGTGGAGATCGCCCCGAGCAATTTGACGGGTACCGGTGACCGCCCCCAAGGGTTGCCAAAGTGTACGGGTTCGGTGACTGCCCCCAAGGGTTGCCATTTGTACATGTTCGGTGACCACCCTCAAGGGTCCCTTAGTGGAATTACGACATCTTGCATTGTGCGAGGGCGAGGAGATTACAATGGTCCTAGTGGATTCTTGGGGAGCATTGTGCCTCCACACTGCTCCAAACGGAGATTAGCATCCGCAAGGGTGTGAACTTCGGGATACGTCGTCGTCTCCGCATGCCTCGGTTATCTCTTACCCGAGCTCTTTACTTATGCACTTTACTTTGCGATAGCCATATTGTTTCTTGTTATATATCTTGCTATCACATAGTTGTCTATCTTGCTTAGCATAAGTTGTTGGTGCACATAGGTGAGCCTAGTTGTTTTAGGTTTTGTGCTTGACAAATTAACTGCTAGGTTTATTACGTATTTGTTCAAGCCTAAACCATAATTATTTTAAAGCGCCTATTCACCCCCCTCTAGGCGACATCCACAGTCTTTCAATTGGTATCAGAGCCTCGTCTCTCTTTGTTAGGCTTAACCTCCTAGAGAGTAAAGATGTCGAATAGGTGATTAGGTTTCTCTGACACTCTTAGTTTTGATGCCACAAATTTTGATGTTTGGGTAATTCGCATGCTTAATCTCTTTAAGGTCATGGACCCAAATTTAGAGAGAATTGTAGATATGGAGTTTTCTCCTCCAAAGGATCCCCAAAGATTATCTTTAGAGGATGAGAAAAACTCTTATCTCAATGCTCAAGCTTCTAATGTGCTTTTCCATGCTTTGATCAATGTAGTTATATTTCAAATCATGCCGTTCCGGGATGCTCATGAGTTGTGGACAAAGCTTCAAGATAACTATGGTGTGTCCAAGATTTGTGGGGATGATTGTTCTCCCTCCACCTCTAGCCGTGTTGCCTTCTCAAAATCACCTACATGTGGATTTTCGCAAGGTAATGCTATGGTGAGTAGTGTTGGTCATTGCAATGATGATAGTGTGCTTATCGTTGATGACTCTTCATCACTATCTTGTTGCAATGCTCCATCTTTGGACTGTAACACTTCGTGCACCTTACATGTTTCTCATGCTTGTGTTGATAGTTCGTGCATATCATGTAGAAATTGCTTGACTAAATCTCATGATGATATGCTTGCTATATCTTGTTGCCATGATAAAAATGCATGTATTTCCTCGAGTTGTTGTGCTAACAATGTAGAGGGAACCCAACACTCCATGGAACAAGATGTGGTCTTGAACGGTGCTTCAAGGGATCCTACATCATCATCTATTGCTTTTTGCCTTATGGCTAAGGCTTCAAAGGTATCTCCTACTTTGAACCCCAATATGTCTCTTGATGATGATGTTAATGGTAATGATGGTGAGGATAATGATGAAGAGAATGATAGTGTTGCTTCCTTAAAAATTAAGGGAGAAATGATTTTTAAAGCTCTCCATAAGAATAAAATTGCTCGTTCCAACTGCATGGAAATCATGTCTATTGCCATTAAGGGCA
Organism: Aegilops umbellulata; assembly: GCA_032464435.1. Classification (NCBI taxonomy): domain Eukaryota; kingdom Viridiplantae; phylum Streptophyta; class Magnoliopsida; order Poales; family Poaceae; genus Aegilops; species Aegilops umbellulata. Next base: position 345,656,357 of record CP136058.1, on the reverse strand, counting down.
AGAAATATATTGAGGAGTTGGAATCTCATATTGAGGAGCATGAGGTCACCATTGATAAAATGGAAGGTCATGAGCGTGATTACGCTAATGAGATTGCGGACCTCTCTCGAGTTCTTGAACTTGAACAAACCACCACGGAATCTCTTGAGGAGACTTTTTCTCTAGAATTATCTAGAGTGAAGGAATCTCATGATAGAGCTCTTGAGGTGGCCAATGTTTTTGAAACTAAAAATGCTAAGCTTGAAGTTTGTCATGCTAGACTCCTTTAGGATTTTGAGCACCTTGAAAATGGCTCAAGGGTCATCAAGGGTGAGCTCATCAAACTCACCGAGTCTCATGCTCAACTTAAATCTTCATATTCAAAAGAGCTTCTAAAGTTGCCTTCTCCTCTTGCTATTATTGATGATGCTTGTGCTAATAACTCTATTACTTGTGAAGAATCCATTTTGAAGGAGAATGTTGAGCTACGGGCTCAACTTGAGTTGCTATCTAGCAAATATGGGAAATTGGAAGGAAGTCATGAAAAGCTCTCAAGCTCTCATGATGATCTTCTAGTATCCCATAATGTGCTAAAAGCTCAGGAGGCCATGCTACTAAGGTAACATCTAGTGAGTCTCATGTGGACACTAGCACTACTTCTAGTCAAAATGCTATATTGCCATGTGCTAGTCCTTGTAATTCATCTACTCACAACGTTAGTACATCTTGTGATGAATTGCTTTCCTTGCCTTGTTGCTCTAACAATGAAGCTTATACTTCCTCTAGTACTTGTGTTGAGACTAACCACGTAGAGGAAATCAAAGAGCTCAAGGCCCAAGTCACTTCTTTGAAGAAAGACTTGGAAAATAGTCATGAAGGGAAATTTACACTCAACAATATCATGAGTGTCAAAAAAATCCCCAAATGACAAAGGTGGACTTGGATTCAACTCCAATAAGAATAAGAAGTCCAAGATGAACAAAAGGAATGGCCAAGAACAAGTCAAGAATTCAACCAAGATTGTTTTCTTCAAGTGCAAAGTAGAAGGGCATCATGTTTGATCTTTCCCATTGAAGAAGCCCGTTAGTTACAAGCAACAAGGGAAGCGGACACAGGTTCACTCTCATGCTCAACCTCAAGTTGAAGAAAGGCCTCTTCCCAAGAAAACTCAAGCTAATGCTTCTCAAGTTGAGAAATCAAGTGAGAAGAAAGTGAAGAGTAGACGTTGCTACCTATGTCGTGAGAAAGGTTACCTCTCTTCTTCATGCACTAGTGGCAACTTATCCAACCCAATTATTATTGATGATATCTATTCTCTTGGGAAGGATAAGGTTGGCAATGTGTTTTCCAAAGTTGTTGGTACTCAAAGTGGTGTCAAGAAAAAAAACCATTTGGGTAGCCAAGCCTATTGTGACTAACCTCTTAGGACCCAACTTGGTTGGGGACCAACTAGCTCAAATTTGATCAATAGGTGTTGATGGAGGGTATTGGAGACTTGGCTACATCATGAAGAATTAAGGGATCTTCATTATTCATGTTGTCTCTAAAAGTGCTAGTTATTGACTAGAGGGGGGGGGGTTGAATAGGCGATTTTTATGAACGTCTTCAAAACAAGGTGGTTTCGAAGACAAATAGTAGAAATGAACCTATTGATATGCAGCGGAAGGTAGACTACACTAGACAAGCCATAGTCAAGTAAGCAATGAAGTGAAAGCACGAAGACTATTAGCAACTAGGTAGTATGGATCAGGATGGAAGATAGTACGAAGCCAATCAACAACAGTCTTCACACGGTGAAGCCAATCAGATCATGCAATCACGCAATGACTTCATGAAGACAAACTGTAAGTAAAGAGAGGTAAGAGATAGAACCAGTGGCTTGGTGAGGGCAAGGATTTGTTGGACCAGTTCCAGTTGCTGTGACAACTGTACGTCTGGTTAGGGAGGCTGAGATTCAACTCAGAAGACCGCGTCTTCACCTTATTCCCCTTGAGATAAGGACACTTAGTCCTCGCCCAATCACTCAGGTAAGACTTCAAGGTAGACTTCCAAACAATCACAGAGTTCATTCACCGGCGATCCACAATGACTCTAGGATGCTCAGAACGTGACGCCTAAACGGCTGGAGGAATCACAGCCCTCAAGTGTAACAAGTCTCCAGATCATGCGGACAGAAAGACTTCAGTGATGCCTAACACTCTTTGGCTCCAGGTGTTTTGGGCTTTGTCCTCGCAAGGATCTTTCTCTCAAATGCTTCGGAGGTGGGTTGCTCTCAAATGAAAAAAGCCGTGCACTAACTCTGAGCAGCCACCAATTTATGGTGTAGGGGGTGGGATATTTATAGCCAGGAGGCAACCCGACCTAATTTGTCCGAAATGACCCTTGGTCACTAAGGAACCGACACGTGTCCAACGGTTAGATTTCAAACACATGCGACAGCTTGACTTGGGCTACAAGTAAAGTTGAATCATCCAACTTTGGATAAGATTTGCTCTCATTGTCTTCGCTCGAAGACATAGGATTTGGTTGAGCATCACTTTGGACACTCTGACTTTGTTCACTTGGACCCCACTTAATAGTACGGTGGTTCCTATGACTCAACAAAGAAGAAAAGGAAACTACGAAAGAACTATGTCTTCGCACTCCATAGTCTTCATGCGATGTCTTCTCGTGTCATAGACTTCAATGTAAATCTCTTCACAGACCACCAGTGTCTTCAATGTCTTCATACATTTTTAGGGGTCATCTCTGGTAGGTAAACCGAATCAACGTGGGACTACTACCTGTGTTATCCTGCAATTCTCACATACACATTAGTCCCTCAACCAAGTTTGTCGTCAATACTCCAAAACCAACTAGGGGTGGCACTAGATGCACTTACAGTCTCAAGCCAAGTCAATTGGGTCATCAAGTTTCTATCTTATATCCAATGTGCCTCCTTGCGGTAACTTGTACTTAAATTGTTTACATTAAAAGTTACTTGCCCCTTTGCATGTTTTGGTTTTGTACCTTGCATGTGTTTGTATATGTTGTGCTTCCAATTGGCTTGTATTGAGTAATCAAGTATGTGTATATTGGTTTGCACATCATGTACGTGAGAGTATTGTGTCGAGCCTTTTTGCATGTTGTTTGTATCTTAGTTGGCTCTTGTGAGAGATTAATGGAAAATCCCATTTTGGGGAAGTGATGTTCTTTGTGCACCTCACAATCCTATAAATGTGTGTACATGAGGAATACCGTCTAGTATGGATATTACAAGATTATCTAGTCGCTATGCGGTATGTCTTCTCATGAGAAATTCAAATTCTGAATAGTCCATTAATTATCTCTTGTTGGATCATTTTATTTGCCTCTTGTTTATCTTTAATTGGTATCACATTATGGGGGAGTAATATGCTATGTGTATATTACTAGCCTAGAAAATGTGTACATTTGAGATATTGCCACCTAGAGTTGATATTGTAAATTATCTTGTTCCTGGTGGCATGTTAGCTCTACAAGTTGCAAATTTGCTTGTGTTTGGTGTGAAGATGATGTTGGATATCCTTGCGATCTACCACCGGGAATTATTTCCAAATAATTCTTGTCTTTCGACAATTGGTACTCACTTGTGTGGTATAAATTATTGATCATCTTTACATTGGCTTTTGATTTTATTTGCCTCATCTCTTGCCAAGGATTGTGTCAACTCCCATTGTATTCCATACCACTTGTGGATCTTGTTAATTCCTTGAGCTTGTCCAGTGTTTGTGTAGATATAGTGAAAGTGGTGATCCCATCTTGTGCTTTTGTATTCAAATGCAAATTCTCTATAATGCACAAAGCTTGGGGGGAGCTATCCTATTTTTCTTAGAATGCTCACCTTGTGATCCTTATCAAGTGTGTGTTGGTGGAATGCAAACCGTTTACTTTTTGGTACTTTGTGCCATCATGAAACTTTGTAGAGAGCTAGGTTTGTTTGGAACCGTCCTCTCTTTTGGGAGTTTCATATCTTTTATTTACTGTGTATCAATGGATATCTCATTCCTCGATGTATCTTTTATGGATATCCTCCAAGTGATGATTTATTCATTTGGTATCTTTTCTTCACTTGGTATTTCTTTATCATTTGGTATTGGTTCTTGAAAGTCTTGAGAATGCATATTAACTTCTTGTAGTTTCTTTGTCATGCTTTCTTTCTTTGACCCAATATATAGGGGGAACTCCACCAAGTCTCAAATTGGATGAGATGTGCATGAAATTCATTTTGATATCTATATGCACATATTTATGTGGAGTTTGTCGTATGTATTGTTGGTTCTCTAACTCTTTGGTCCCAATGAGTTTGGGTATCATTTTGTTTGTGTTGTTGGTCTAGGAACAGTTGGAGATGCATTGGATGCTCGACTCACTCACAAGGAAGGTGGTGTCACCATGTGCTTATTGGCGTCAAGCTAGGATGCTCAATGAACTACTATCTACTACCTTCAATTTTTTTTACTCTACATCCTTCCAATGATATCTCGGTAACAACAAGTATCTATTGATGCGTTCTTTTCTTGCATTCAACCTTGTGTAGGTTGCATCTTGGCATGATATTCATTCCATCTTGTGATACTTGTTTTGTTTCTCAAAGCATCCCGACAATGTTCTCTTGTTGCTAGTTGTGATGTCTTTGATGGATGTGCAGTTGGACTTCATTTATATACAATAAGACCATATCTAGCCAAGTGCTATGCTTTCACGCAAATATCTTATTGGTATATTTATGACTTCCTTGCGGATATCTTGTTCTTTCCTTTTTGTAACTATTTCGTGTGTACATCCTTCTATGTGGATTGATATCGCATGATTTCGTCTACCTAGATCCTTATACACTTGAGAGAAATTACATCTCTAGATGATATCCTTTCTTTCACGTCCACCTTGTCTTTCTTATGTTATTTCTTTGGTGGCTCTGTGAAAGCATTTTCCTTGAGTGTGGGTCATATCTCGTTGCATCTTGATGCACTCTTTTTTTGACTATGTAATGCAAGGCAACAGCCTCACAACTCTTTATTCATCAAAATAATAAAGGTCCACTGTACAAAGAAGGAAGAAAACAAGAGAAAGTAAATTACAATACTTACAAAGAGAACTAGGGGAGAGAAGCTATCCAAGATGACAGACTATCCCTTTTTTACATTTGATTCTGTGTGCTAACAAAGAAAGGTCATGCACAAAATTCCTCCTCCAAGATCTGAAGCTAGGAGCCTCATTTTTGAAGATCTTCCCATTCCTCTGTGTCCAGATATTCCAAGCTGCAGGTAAAACTACCTCAAAAAAGAAAGGTCTATTGAATTCTTTTCTAGAAGCTGATGTCATCATGTAAGTGGACTGGTTGGGTAGTGTCTGCCAAGAAATCCCAAGATAATTCCAAAATCTTTGACTAAAATTGTAGGAGAAAAAGAGGCGGACTCTATCTTCATGCAGGGAAGACTGGAAAAGAACACAAGTATCATCCTGGATATTCCAATGTCTCCTTTGAATCATGTCCCTTGTGTTAAGACGGTCCATCAGTAAAAGCCACCCAAAAACCTTGATCTTGAGTGTACAGGAGCATTTCCATATCCACTTAAAGATTGGGTCAATCCCCAAGTGAGAGAAGGTGAACTCATAGTAGAGCTTAGACTGATACTCCCCGGATTTAGAAGGCCATTTCCAGATATCCTTCTCATGCGGATCCAAGCTGATGGATTGTAACAAAGTCTGAAGCTGAGTCAGTTCTAGATATGCCTCCGAAGAGAAAGGAAGGTGGAAACCTTCAACAACCGATTGGTAATCAAAGAAGTCCTTGAATGTTATCATATCATCAATGGAAAATGAATGAAGCCTAGGGAAACTATCCTTAAGCGCCATCACTCTGTTGTCAAGTTGCCAACGATCAAGCGAGAACACCACCGTGTCCCCTGCATGCACTTGTGGAGTGGCTAACAAGCAAAAAATTTCATACAGTTTCAACACATCACGCCACCAAAAGGAGCCACAAAGCTGAGTAACTTGCGGAGCTGATGAGTGATAATATGAATCCCAAATAAGATTAACCCATGGGACATCTTTTTTATTGAATAACTTGAACAAGTGCTTGATCAGAAGGTCTTCATTTTGTACTCCCAAATGAGTGACTCACAGGCCACCATATTTCTTTGGCCTACAAACTAGATCCCATGTAGCTAGAGATTGTCTAGGAGTTTCAGAATTTCCTCTCCAAAGGCACTGCCTTTCAATCCTTTCAATCTGCTATGGACAAGGAGCAGAGGAAATAAATAGGCATGGATCAAGGAGTTGAAGTCTGCTACCCTAATTAAGAAGACAAGAAGATGCAGATAATCTTCTCTCAATGCGATCAACCAGTGGCAACAAATCATAAATAGTTGGCCCAGAGGTGCCCATGGGCAAACCAAGATACCTGAAAGGCATCGAGCCAACAAAGCATCCTAACATAGCAGCAATTCTGACCCCTTCTTCCTTAGACATATTCATTGGGCTCAGGGAGGACTTACTGAAGTTTACACACAAACCCATGGATTTAGCAAAATTATGCAACATATTTTTGAGTGCAATTAATTGGCTGTCAACAGCAGGCAAAACAATCAGGGTGTCATCCGCGTATTGGACTACGGGGTAATCATTGGACCTTGTGGGGATTGGCATGGTGAGGATATCACGGCTGCACATGTCATTCACCACAGATTGCAGAAGATCAACTGCGATTACAAACAGTAGAGGTGATAGAGGATCACCTTGACGAACTCCACTTTTACATTTAAAATGCTGACCTGGGACTCCATTTGAAAGAACCGAAGAAGAAGCAGATGAAAGTAGTATACTAACCCAACCATTCCAACGATCATCAAAACCCTTGCACTGAAGAATTCTGAGAATGGCTTCATGTTCAATCGTGTCAAAAGCTTTAGTGAAGTCCAGCTCCAGTAAAACAATGGGCCTCTTTGAAGCTTTGCATTGGTGTATGTATTCAAAACACCACACTAGACAATCCTGGATAGAACGACACTTGAGAAATCCATATTGGTTACGGTGGATGCATTGAAGGATAACTTTTTGCAAACGATTCGCCAAAAGCTTGGTTAAGAACTTTAAACATGTATTTGTTAATGAAATTGGCTGAAAGTCACCAACTAACTCAGGGTTTAACTTCTTAGGTATGAGGGCAATGAGAGAGGTCTTAAGACACTCCAAATTGCATTTTCCATCATAAAATTCGGTAACCAAATTCATAAAGTCCTTCTTGAGAACACTCCAGCATCTCTTCATAAAGAGGCCTTAAATCCATCCGGTCCAGGGGCCCGGTCAGTGGGCATATGCTTAATTACCTCATCAACTTCCTCTTCTGTGAAAGGCCTAGATAAAGCGTCAAGCCCATCCACTCTAGCCAGGAGGCTGTCAAGGTCAAAACTCACACGAATGCCCTTGGGTTGTCCCATGCACAGCTTGAAGTCAGCGGAAAACATGGGGGCTAACTGGTGGTGATCTGTCACCACATCGCCTGCAACATTTTTAATAGAGGAGATGGTGTTTCTGCGATATCTTTCTGTAGCCATGGCATGGAAAAATTTGGTGTTCTCCTCACCCACTTTGATGGATTTGATAGTACATCGCTGCTTCTAATAAATAAATTGCAAACAAAGAATTTCCTCTAAGTGGAGTTTAACAATCTTCCGAAAGTTCATCTCTAGCCAAGTAAGTGTTCTGAGTTCTTCCAAACCATCAAAGTATAGACCTTGTTGCAATCTGCAATTAGGTTTTTAACCTTGGAAAGACTCACATGCCACTTCTTAAGTGCATAATGCAGAGTTTTAAATTTAGCTGAAATTGTACCAGCAGCAGAAAACTTCCTAACAGGCTTATTCCATACCTCAGAAACACACTCAGAAAATCCTGGCAGATTGACCCAATAGTTTTCAAAGCGGAAGATGTCGGTGTCAAAACCGGCGGATCTCAGGTAGGGGGTCTCGAACTGTGCGTCTAGGCGGATGGTAACAGGAGACAAGGGACACAATGTTTTTACCCAGGTTCGGGCCCTCTCGATGGAGGTAAAACCCTACTCCTGCTTGATTCATATTGATGATATGGGTAGTACAAGAGTAGATCTACCACGAGATCAGAGAGGCTAAACCCTAGAAGCTAGCCTATGGTATTATTGTTGTTTCCTATGGACTAAAGCCCACCGGTTTATATAGACACCGGAAAGGGCTAGGGTTACACAGAGTTGGTTACAATGGAAGGAGATCTACATATCCGTATTGCCAAGCTTGCCTTCCACGCCAAGGAAAGTACCATCCGGACACGGGACGAAGTCTTTAATCTTGTATCTTCATAGTCCAAGAGTCCGACCAAAGGTTATAGTCCGGCTATCCGGACACCCCCTAATCCAGGACTCCCTCAGTAGCCCCTGAACCAGGCTTCAATGACGATGAGTCCGGCGCGCAGATTGTCTTCGGCATTGCAAGGCGGGTTCCCCCTCCAAATACTTCATAGAAGATTTTGAACACAAGGATAGTGTCCGGCTCTGCAAAATAAGTTCCACATACCACCGTAGAGAGAATAATATTTACACAAATCTAATCTGCTGATGTATTCTGTAGTATGACATCACACCACAGCCAAGCCTTTATTCGAATCGTTTTTACTGTCCCACCTCAGTGCGTTTTGCAAGGTGGTTTCCTTGGCACGTCTTGTCGAGGCAGAGATCATGTCCCCTTATTCCGGGATTCTCATCAATACGGGCGTGGGTAACCCAACCGCGCCATTGATTACGGCGCTCGGGAGACAAGCGAGTTTTACCAGGCTGGTGGGGACACATCGTTTTGTCCGCCCATATAAGGGGATAAGGATCTGCCTTTTCACCCACGCCTTCTTCCTCCTTCGCTCATCCATTTTCGCATACTCGAGATCTAGCGCCCAAGTCCGCATTTTCTTCCTCAACCTTCTCCAACCATGTCTGGAGCGGGAGGCAAGTGGATGGTCTCCTTCGTCACAGAGGGAGACGTCAAAAAGCTGAGGAGAGCCGGATACCTGCCCGACGACATCGCGCACCAGCTCCCAGATGAGGGGCGGCTCATCCCCACCCCCAGGCCCCATGAGAGGGTCGTGTTCCTTACCCATTTCCTCCGCGGACTGGGATTCCCTCTCCACTCATTTGTCCGGGGGCTCATGTTCTACTACGGCCTGGACTTCCACGATCTGGCCCCGAACTTCATCCTCAATATCTCGGCGTTTATCGTCGTGTGTGAGGCCTTCCTCTGCATCCGACCCCACTTTGGCTTATGGCTGAAGACCTTCAATGTCAAACCGAAGGTAGTGGGCGGCCGCCAGGCGGAGTGCGGAGGCGCCATGGTGGGCAAGATGCCCAATGTCCTATGGCTCGAAGGCTCCTTCATGGAGACCATAAAGGGGTGGCAATCGGGGTGGTTCTACATCACCGAGCCGTGTGACCCGAAATGGGTCGCAGCCCCCGAATTCCGATCCAGAGCCCCTACGTGGCTCACCTCCTAGAAAGAGAAGGGCCTGCTGTGGGGTAGTTCGAAAGAGCTGACCGGACTCCAAACATGCGTCCAAAACCTGATGGGCAAGAAACTCAAACTCGTCAACGTAGTCCAGGTCATGATCATCCGCCGTATCCTCCCCTGCCAACAACGGGCTTTCAACTTATGGGAGTTCGACTCGGCCCAGCACCGAACTCTGAGCAGGCTCTTCGACACAACGTACGAAGATGCCTGGAAGGTGCTATTCAAGGGCGCCGGGGCTCCTGCTTCTGCCACCGAGGATTGCGGATTTTGCGCGCAGCGCCAAGCCAACGCGGTAAGCTATTTTACCTCTTACAGGATACTTGTCTTTCATAGTTTGATTCTATGTGGGATCTAAGCCCCCATGCCTTTGACAGGACTGACAGAGGACGGCCGGACAAATCAACTGTCTGGCTCCTTTGCCCGAAGACCCAGCAGACGCCCGCTTAGAGGAGCTGTTGGTCCCAGCACCTTACGTGGTGCCGGAGAAAAAGGCCAAGAAGAAGGCCACGGGAACTCGGAAGAGTTCCCGGCGCCCGGTGGAGTCGGACTCATCGTCCGATGACTCCGAGGCGCCCTCTTCCCCTGGAGAGGAGGAGGAGGAAAGAGAGGTTTCTTCCCCAGCAGGGGGAGAAAAGAAAAGGAAGGCCGCCCCAACTGGGGAGGTCGGAGGGTCCAAGAAGGGGAGGACCCTTCCTCCGGACTACTCCACCAACGCCGTCGACAGCGAGGAGGAGTGGCCGCCCAGGGCCAAGCCCCTGGCGAAGTCGTAAGTATTCGGACACCAGAGTGACTCATAGTGTTCCTTTATTGCACATCTTTCCCTAACGCCGAATATAATCATGCAGTCCGGCCCGAGCCCGGCTCGACGTATCGTCGAGCGGCTCCTTGGATTCGTCGGATGTGAATAGCTTTTCACTTCCGACCGCTTCCACCCCTCACCCTATGGACAACACCGAGGTGCTGTCCCGAAAGGTTCCAAGCCAAGGGGAGGTGGTCCTGGAGGCGCCACAAGGCGACCTTCCGGACTGCAGACAAAAAGGAAGCAAGGCTCCTAAGGGCTCCATGTCCGGCCCGGGCCGAACACCGCACCGGAACCTTCAGCGGTTCCGGAGTCCAGCAGGTGGCCCCCCGCCAAGAAGGGCAAGCCTACCGCGCCGGTGACCTCCGTCCAACCGGAGGCACCTGATAACTTGTTGGAGGTGCCTAACGACGCCTCCATCGACAAGGAGCACCGCACTATTATGAGTGCGGTGATCCAGAAGGTTCAGTCCGCCAAAAGCGGGCTGACTGAAGCATGTGCCAGCCTGTTAACAGGTTTTGAGGTATGTAGAGAATATATAAAAATATTACCGCATAGACAGTAGCCCCTGATGCTCTGTTTGGCGTTCACAAGGAAAAGCCGAATAGAGGATCTAATAATGTTCGCAGGAGTCTAACATAATTATGTCGATATTATTGGGGAACGTAGTAATTTCAAAAAATTTCCTACGCACACGCAAGATCATGGTGATTCATAGCAACGAGAGGGGAGAGTGTTGTCTATGTACCCTCATAGACCAACAGCGGAAGCGTTATGACAACGCTGTTGATGTAGTCGTACGTCTTCACGGCCCAACCGATCAAGCACCGAAACTATGGAACCTCCGAGTTCTAGCACACGTTCAGCTCGATGACGATCCCCGGACTCCGATGCAGCAAAGTGTCGGGGATGAGTTCCGTCAGCACGACGGCGTGGTGACGATCTTGATGCTCTATCGTCGCAGGGCTTCGCCTAAGCACCGCTACAATATTATCGAGGATTATGGTGGAGGGGGGCACCGCACACGGCTAAGAGAACGATCACGAAGATCAACTTGTGTGTCTATGGGGTGCCCCCTGCCCCCGTATATAAAGGAGTGGAGGAGGGGGGAGAGGGCCGGCCCCTATGGCGCGCCCTGGAGGAGTCCTACTCCCACTAGGAGTAGGATTCCCCCCTTTCAAGTAGTAGGAGTAGGAGTCAAGGAAAGGGAAGAGGGAAGAGAAGGAAGGAGGGGGCGCCGCCCCTCCCCCTAGTCCAATTCGGACTAGTCAATGGGGGGGGGGGGGCGTGCGGCCTGCCTCTTCCTCTCCCCTAAAGCCCAATAAGGCCCATATACTTCTTCCCCCGTATTCCCGTAACTCCCCGGTACTCCAAAAAATACCCGAACCACTCAGAACCTTTCCGATGTCCAAATATATCGATCTTTACGTCTCGACCATTTCGAGACTCCTCGTCATGTCCCCGATCTCATCCAGGACTCCGAACTCCTTCGGTACATCAAAACTCATAAACTCATAATATAACTGTCATCGAAACCTTAAGCATGCGGACCATACGGGTTCGAGAACAATGTAGACATGACCGAGACACGACTCCGGTCAATAATCAATAGCGGAACCTGGATGCTCATATTGGCTCCTACATATTCTACGAAGATCTTTATCGGTCAGACCGCATAACAACATACGGTGTTCCCTTTGTCATCGGTATGTTACTTGCCTAAGATTCGATAAGTCTCTTTACTCGTTCCGTAATACATCATCTCACAACTAACTCATTAGTTGCAATGCTTGCAAGGCTTATGTGATGTGCATTACCGAGAGGGCCCACAGACACCTCTCCGACAATCGGAGTGACAAATCCTAATCTCGAAATACGCCAACCCAACATGTACCTTCGGAGACACCTGTAGAGCTCCTTTATAATCACCCAGTTACGTTGTGACGTTTGGTAGCACACAAAGTGTTCCTCCGGCAAACGGGAGTTGCATAATCTCATAGTCATAGGAACATGTATAAGTCATGAAGAAAGCAATAGCAACATACTAAACGATCGGGTGCTAAGCTAATGGAATGGGTCATGTCAATCACATCATTCTCCTAATGATGTGATCCCGTTAATCAAATAACAACTCTTTTGTTCATGGTCAGGAAACATAACCATCTTCGATTAACGAGCTAGTCAAGTAGAGGCATACTAGTGACACTCTGTTTGTCTATGTATTCACAGATGTATTATGTTTCTGGTTAATACAATTCTAGCATGAATAATAAACATTTATCATGATATAAGGAAATAAATAATAACTTTATTATTGCCTCTAGGGCATATTTCCTTCAGATATGCGTATGCAGGCTTCGCTGCTGGCCTCTGCCGCATTGACTGCGGAGGTGGACACGCTGAAGCAGAACCTCGAGCAGTCTGAGCAAGTGCTCGGCCTTGCCAAGAGGCAACTCGAGGAGAGCCAAGGTACGTAATGCCTTGTGTAATTATATAAAAGATGCAGTTGCAAAAAATGACAGGATCGTTATTGGTGTCTTAGGGGCCACGACTGAGGTGGCGACCCTGAAGCAAGCGCTTTCCGAGGCCGAAAAGAAGGCGGCCACGGTGCGCACTGAGCGGGAGAAGCATGAGGCGCGAGTTGGCGAGGTACAACAAGAGCTCTAGGCTCTCGTGAAAAAACACAAGAGTTTGGAGCTTGACTCAAAGACACGAGAGTCCGAGCTCGCGACGGCCCTCGAGAGCGCCAAGTCTGCCAAGGCCGAAGCCCAGAAAGCCCTTCATGAAGTTGAGGCGATGAAGAAGATAGCGGCGGGTAAGGCATTCTTTATGCAAACCAAGCACGTGAAAGTGAATTACTTGTTACTTACCCGAGTCCGGAGCTCTCCAGGAGCATTCGCAGATTTGCCCCGCGACGTGTCAGACGTTGCCACCTTCTACCGGGCCAAGGAGGGGAGCTCGACGGAGAATGTGTTCTGGTCTCAGTATGCTAAGACCGGACACTCGGTGCCCTTGAGCGACCAGCTGAAGCAGCTGGTCGAGATCCATAAGGTGGCCGAACAGGCCATGAAGGGTCTCATAGTCCGGCTGTGGCCCGGAGAGGCCATGCCTGGGAGCTACTTCGGGCTGGTGAGGCGGCTGGTGGATGCCTGTCCATGGCTTGAAGTCATCAAGCGCTCCGTCTGCATCGAGGGTGCCCGTAGGGCACTTGCCCGTGCTAAAGTGCACTGGGGCAAGATGGATGCTGAGAAGCTTGTGAAGGACGGGCCGCCGCCGGGCAAGGAGCATCGCCACCCCGAGATGTATTACGAGGGCGTCCTGAAGGGTTCCCGCCTTGTGGCGGATGAATGTTCCAAGGATGTAATATTTCAGTAAACTTGTTTGTTTTATCCTGTGCGCTGAAGACTTGTTCATATGAGCTATGCAACGCTTGTTTTAATTTAAAATATTACCTTCTATGCGGTCGTTTATTAAATCTAAGAGATGGCGAGTCCTCGGCTTATGCCCCCACGCCACTAGTGCTGGGGTGTTCGGGGATAAACCTGAGCACTCTTTTCCCCATTGTTGGGTCCTTCGAGGGAGGTGCTCAGCCCGGCGAACAAGGCAATCGGACTATAGTGTGTTACCACTCTCACTTAGCCAGAGAATTCTATAATTTTAAATTTCGGCGAAGCCCCTAGTGTCCGGAAGACCGAGCTCGGGGCGCTATACACGCCTTGGGCAGGACAAAGCCGACTCCTCGCTCTAAGCGGCATAAGTCTTTAAGGACTCGAAACCTCTCAAACAACGACCAGCTCTCGCCCTATCATGACAGTCAGTTTTAGCTTTCTCTACCGAGGTGCTTAGCCTAGCTCAACTGGGGCACAATCGCAGTAGTTCTCCCAGCGCTACCTTAGCCGATATAACGGAACCTAAGGTACCAAAACATGGGAGCCGGGCAAACCCAACTATTGACCCAAGACATGATTCAGAGCTGATGCATATAATGCTATAAGTTCGGGGTGCCGCACTTGTGAAAGTGTTCGGACTTATTATGCCGTATTATGGGGTGTTGAAGCCCCTGGCATATTAGCCGTACCAAAGTGTACGGATGCTAAATGTCATAACTGAACATATATATGAAAAAGGAATGAATAGAGAATGCAATAATAAGCTGAAGCTAAGCATTGTTTATTCCCAAAGGCTACGCTGGAAGCAGAACGATACAAATAGTGCGATAAGCAAGAGACGGGACTATTTGACATGTCCCCCTCCAGGTATTTTGCTCGTTATAGAGACCACCTGGGAATTCGACGTAGCTTTCTGCCTCCTTGGTTGTTGCATCGTGTGTTCGGCGATTGTACTGCCGGACAGGTCTTCTAGAGAGTAACGTCCTGAAAGTAAGAAAAATGATAGAGTCGGCGGCCCCTAGTACGGTTGAGCTATGTGTTGGGGCGTGCCATGGTCATGCCCCTCCCTCTGTGCCCATGGTATTTTCAGAGCGTAATTATGTACGCGTGGTACTGATTTCGCAGCTTCGCGAGGGCTGGGGTTGGCGACGCATTGCTACGCTTGCTCGGAACATGCCACGCGGTCTTGTTGTAGGTTACTCCGAGCGTGCTTGACGGTGTCCGGATGTTTTATTGCCGGACTGGAGAATTGCCTTGAGAGGCTGCTTTGTACTTCTGCTGCAAGGGCCGCCGTATGCTCCTTTGTTCGGAGAGAGCGTTCGGTGTTTCCGTTGACCGTAATGACTCCTCGAGGTCCTGGCATCTTGAGCTTGAGGTATGCGTAGTGCGGCACCGCATTGAACTTTGCAAATGCGGTTCGCCCGAGCAGCGCGTGATAGCCACTGCGGAACGGGACTATATCGAAGATTAACTCCTCGCTTCGGAAATTATCCGAGGATCCAAAGACTACTTCAAGTGTGACTGAGCCCGTGCAATGGGCCTCTACACCTGGTATGACACCTTTAAAGGTAGTCTTTGTGGGTTTGATCCTTGAGGGATCTATGCCCATTTTGTGCACTGTGTCCTGATAAAGCAGGTTCAGGCTGCTGCCGCCGTCCATAAGGACTCGAGTGAGGTGAAATCCGTCAATGATTGGGTCGAGAACCAATGTGGCAAATCCACCATGGCGGATACTAGTGGGGTGGTCCCTTCGATCGAAAGTGATCGGGCAGGAGGACCACGGGTTGAACTTTGGGGCGACTGGCTCCAACGCGTATACGTCCCTTAGCGCACGCTTCCGTTCCCTCTTGGGGATGTGGGTTGCGTATATCATGTTCACCATCCGCACTTGTGGAGGGAAGCCCTTCTGTCCACTATTGTTTGGCGGCCGGGGCTCCTCCTCGTCGTCGCTATGTATCCCCTTGTCTCTGTTCTCGGCATTTATCTTGCCGGCCTGCTTGAACACCCAACAATCCCTGTTGGTGTGATTGGCTGGTTTTTCGGGGGTGCCATGTATCTAGCACGAGCAATCGAGTATACGGTCCAAACTGGACGGGCCCGGAGTGTTTCTTTTGAATGGCTTTTTCCGCTGACCGGGTTTAGAGCCTTTGAATCCGGCATTAACTGTCGTATCTTCGCCGTTGTCGCTATTTGTCGGGGGTTGGGTGCGACATATGCCAAAGGATGGCTTATCATGGTGGGAGCGAGTAGAACGTCGCCGGTGCCTGGAAGCGGGATGAGGCGTAGACACGTACGCCGGCGAATCTTACCCAGCTTCAGGGCTCTCCATGGAGATAACACCCCTACTGCTGCTCTGCGGGGTCTCCGCATGGTCACTATGGCAAAGTGAATACAAGGTTGCTCCTTGAGCTGTTTCCTGGAGGTAGGAGAAGGCAAGGCTAGCTCTCTCCTTCCTATATGATTTGGTCTAGTGCTACTGGATTCGAACCCTTTGCATGGGTGCCCCGGGGGGTTTATATAGGCCTACCCCCCAGGGGTACAATGGTAATCCGGCTGGGCGCAGGGCCCATCCGTCATTCTCTTAGGCCGCCATCTTCTTCGCTGACTGCCGGGGCAAGCCAACTGGTCTGGTACGGAGCTGACAGGCCGTGTCCGCCGCAGGCGGGTCTTGCCGGCTGCTGATTACTGTAGCCGCGCCTCTAATGATGCAGGCTTGGTCATGGGGTCGTGGCTACAGCTCCGCCGCCTGGCGGGCGATTACTGTAGCCACTCCCCGTCTCGTCTGGTTAATGGCGCGTGGGACCCGTGGGAGGGGCGAGCCGACTCCTGGAGGCCGACTCCCAACGGGTCCGACTGGTGGCGCCCTCGTCGTCTTCTGGATCGTCGCTGACCGGTGGGACCCATCGTCCCAGGGCCGTACAGACAGTCCGTCGTGGGCGTAGGACTCTGCCTAGGGGTGCTAATGTTAGAGCTGGCATGGCAACAGTGCCGCGCCGGACGGAGATCTCCGTGGGTACGGCGCACTGTGGTCATACCTGCCCCTGGAAAGAGGAGGGAGTGGGCTTTACTGTAGCCACTCCCTATCTCGTCCCTTTTGATGAGGGCTCAGGTATTCGTTGGTGCCGTGGGCCGACTCCTGATGGCCGGCTTCTCTGGAAGCCGCCAGACTAGAGTCGGCGTGTCTTGAACTCGTCCTCACGACTCGACTGCGCGGGGGAGTCGGCCGTGCTTCCCGCCGGCTTCTAGAAGACAGCTCTTTGTCGTGGTATCTTTGAGGGGCGCAGCCTACCCCGATGTCTTGAAAGGTTCTGGTCTTAGGGTTAGCCTACCCGTGGCCCATTACTCCGACAGTAGTCCCCGAAGCTGGTGAGGCGCCGCGGATGATCAGCCGAGGAGCCTCAGCAGTTTCTCTCTCCGGGAGCCCGAGACTCGGATCTTGTCTGACTTCCGCCGGGCCGACTAGAAGGAGTCGGACTCGCCCAACTCTGACTCGTCCAATATTTCGAACGCCCCAGCGGGAACCAAGTAGTGTGCTGGCTAAGCTTCCAGGCCGCCGCCCGATTAGGGCAGGTCACGTGGCAGCGCGCGGCCAGGCCATCCTGCCTACCCACGCGCGTGACAGGACAGGTCTACGGGCGGGGCCCGCCACTATCGTGCCTCGGCACGCGAGCGGATCCGCTGTGGCCGTGGCGGACGGTTGGGGTTCCCACGGAGTTACTGCGCGCAGTAACTCCGTGCGATAAACATGGGGCGGGCGTGGGGTCGTGGCGCAGTAAAACCCACAACCGTCCCCTCGGCTTCGCAGCCCGTGAGGATATAAGTAGGGGGAGGAGGGGGGAGCTGTAGAGCACGCGCGCCCCTCCTCCACGCTACTCTTCGCTCCTCTTCTTCTTCCTCGCACCATCGCGCCCGAAGCCTCGTCGAGCGCTGCGACGACCGCCCACGATGAGCTCTTCCTCCGCTGCCGCACCACCTTCGATGCATTCCGGCACCTGGGATGGCTCGGAGGTTCATGACGACCACATCATCTTCCTCCGCAAAACGCATCGGCTCCCCGGCAAAGACTACGTGCGGGTACGTCTCGCTCCAACGATAGGAGTGTGCAGCGCATCCATGTTCCGGCGACGAAGTTCTTCTCTCTGCAGCGACGTGAGGGGCTCGGGGTGATACCCTTCATGGGTATGCCACGGATCGCCTCCGCCAGCGCCTCCATCGGTGCGGGGAAAACCGAGAGGACGGCACGGTCCATCGACCATCAGAACCTCTGCCGCTGGATCACTGCTGTCGCACTCGGATGTAGTCTCTGCGGAGCCAGTCGACAGGTCAAACAGGCCGTAGAGAGATTCGTCGGGCTCGATTGCTGCGACTTGAGGGGTGGCCGACTGGCGTGCCACCGCGTGTCTCACCCACCGCTGAAGCCTCGACCGACCGGAACGCTTGCGCCGGCGGGAAACAGGGAGGGAGTACAACACAGGGGCCGACCGATAATGGGTCGACGGTTGCCGCAGGAGGACGCCGCGGATGCACGCGCGAAAGTGCGTTGCCCCGCGGACAGGGAGCGCGTCGACGTCGAGCGAAGCCTCCTAAAGCCAAGCGGAGTCGTCGGCGATGAACGTGAGCGTGCCAAGACAGATCTCGCGGCCCTCTACCAAAACTCCGCTCGAAACCATGATGAAGGGGATCGAAAAAATTGCAACTTCTCCAACAAGTCGCTAAGACACTTGCCCCACGGTGGGCGCCAACTGTCGTGGTTCTATGTCTGACAGTAGTGTAGGGGGGTACGAATGAAGAGGCAAGATCCTAGCTATGGAGTAGTTGTAGGCACACGAGGTTTACGAGTGCAGGCCCTTCTCGGAGGAAGTAATAGCCCTATGTCTCGGAGCCCGAAGGCGGTCGACTGGATTATGTGTGTGTGAATTACAAAGGTGCGAACCCTTTACAGTGAGGAGGGGGTGGCTTATATAGAGTTTGCCAGACCCCTCCGGCCCTCAGTTATGCAGGGTTTAAGGTACATTAAGGTCGGGCGTTACTGGTAACGCCACAAATAAAGTACTATGATGACCATAAAGGCTACTTAATGACTGACCGTTAGCGTGCGGAGTGACTTTAGATCTCCTGGTGGTCGAGTGGTTAGCTTCATGGTCGAGTGATAGTCTTCATGGTCGAGTGTCTTCGAGCCTGTCGAGTGGAGCACTTCTGAGTCGATTGAAAGATGATTTCTTCTAAGGATGTACTTGGGGAGGGTATCTCTGATAGGTCCATGACCCTACCCTAGGTACATAGCTTCATCAATAGCCCCTGAATGGATCGAGGTTTGAGTGGGGAAGGAGTTGAACATGTATTCCCGACCCATCTTTAGTGCCTCAAGTGCGTCTGCTCTTGGATCACTGAACTTCAACGACGGCTTCAACTTATTTTTGGCCGTCTTGATCCATTCATATTTTTGTCGAGTGAGTTTCTTTACTTGAAGATCTCCGAGTGACGGTGTGGAGGGGATCTTCAATCTGACAAGTTGTTCTGCTGCCCGTGGATTTTGCGGTATTTGAATTTCGGGAAGCGCGCGAGACGGAGGAGGCCGCAGTAATCGGATGGGATAGGGCGGAACCGCCTCGATCTCCGTGCCAACTTTTTCGCCACGTATCGCGCGCACGACTGTTGCGGGATTTGACAGGATTGCCTGGGCCTACAGGTCAGCCACTCGGAAGCGACTCCATATAAACTGCCGGCCCAGGGCTTTTGAACAGTGCGCCTTCACTTTTCCCCTTTCTTCTCGAATTCCTCCGCCACCTCTGCTCTCGTCTCAGCGCCGCCGGCCTGTTCGAGTTCGCTTTCGGCAATGGTGAAGGAGAAGATGGCAGCCCTAGAGCATGCAAAGAATGCGACAGCGCAGGCGAAGGCGAAGAAGTCCGGTTGGGGCGGATCTTCTTCGAGGTCTGCCCTGCCGTCGGGCTGGATCCAGGGCGATTGGATGCCTTCGGCGATTCGACAAGATGACATCGATGATCTGATCGAGGGGGGATTCATTCCTCACAAATCTGCGCGTCTCCCGGGGAACGAGATCGAACCGCAGCGTCGCGAGGGTGAGTGCGTCCTCATCGCCACTCACGTTGACCATGGATTTTCTCTGCCCCCTCATCCTTTTTTCCGGAGCTTCTTGAACTTTTTCGGAGCGCAACTCTATCACTTTACTCTAAACTCCGTCGTGTATCTTGCTGCCTTCGTGTCTTTGTGCAAGAATTTCTTGGGTTGTCGTCCTCATTGGGGCCTCTTCAAGCACATTTTGACTTATCGCTCTCAGTCAGTTAAGAAAGCCAAGTCGAGTGACGATAAGACGCAAGTGATTCAGATGTGCGGGGGTCTTGGGATCCAGATGAGAAGCAAAAGTTCTTTTCTAGCTATGATTCTTCCCGATTCAATCCGCGGGTGGCAGTCGACCTGGTTCTAGTGCAGAGACCAGGTGACTCCAGTACAGGCGACGGGCCTTCCACCTTTCTCCCTGAACCGAGCAGAAAAACCTTCCTCTCTGAAAGTGACGCCGGAAGAAAAGGCGCAAGTCAAAGTGTTGGTCGATCGAGTGGTTCAGCTCGTCCGCGACGGGGTGACTGGTATGGATTTATTAGAGGTCTTCCTCCGGAGGCGCATCCAACCGCTCCAAGCTCGTGACCATCCGATGTGGATGTATTCGGGCCTCGATGACACCACTCGGATTCATCTGGAGGAGGTCGATGATGCGACGTTGGAAGGGTGGATGTCGAGTATCACAGGGAACAAGGACAACCCCCGAGGAGCCAGGAGGATTCCTCCACTCAACCAAATGTACGAAGTAGACCAGGTCCAATTCTGCATCTCTGACTGCGACCTTGCTTTATTCATTCTGTTTGCTTAAAATTAGTCGATTGACTTTTGTCTTGTTTGTTGTCTTCTAGACCATTACTGAGATGTACTCGATGCCCAACGGGGCGCAAGAGCGGGCCCAGGAGGGGGAGGCGAGCGGAGGCGAAAGTGGGGAGGAGTGGCAATCTGACGGTGAAGGGGAGGAGGAGGATGACGATGACTCCAGTGGAGAGGAGGAGGAAGAAGTCGATCCTCCCGCACAGAAAGGCGATCCAAGCTCACCCACGACCCTACGCGCGAATGTGGCAAGGTGACTGTGCCTGTTGGGCAGTCGTCAAAACGCCCTCGGACGTCTTCTCCAGCGCCGACTGAAAAAGCGCCAAAGCATCCGCGAGCGGCGTCGTCAAAGCCGCCGAAGGCTCTGCCCAAGATGAAGATGACCGTTCCCACCATTTCCGGGTAACAACATAACTTGCATTTTTTCGTTGAGCATGGACAGGCTCTTGGTCGACTCATTGACTAAACCGACTGGTTTCTGAAATCTGCAGTGCTGCTACCTCCGAGATCTCTGCCAAGAACGAAGACTAGGAAATGGAAGACGCTGTCACCTCCAGCTTTGGTACAATTTCTGATGTTTCACTCTTGGTCGATTGGCGATCTCCTCTGGTCGATTGGATTTTCGTCTTTAACTTTGGATTTTTCTTATAGCTCCTCCTCATGTCATTGATCTCCCTGATGATGTTGACGAAGTGCCGCTGAGGGCGAGGAAGAACAGGAAGGCGTCAACTGGCAAGACACCACAAACTGCATCAGCACCTGAGACAGCAGTTCAGGAGGGCGGTAATACCACTCGGACTTCTATGTCCTTCGCTGTGCCGCTGAGGAGTGTTCGGCCTTGATCGTCGAGTGCTGATCCGCCCTCCCTTTTTGCCACACACCACGTCCCAGAGGACCAAGTGGGTGCTGCTAAGGAGGCTATACGCCAGTCGGGGATCATGATGGAGCATGTGAAGGTGGTCCGGGAAGCCAGCCAAGCGGCCTATGACGCTAGTTCAACTCTTCAAAGTAATGTCCAGGTTAGTTGATCACCGCTTGTTCTGTTAGGATATGCTATCTGAAGACTCTCTTTCTGAAGGTCTTTACATCTATACACCCACTGGGTGTGTCGATTGAATGTTTTGTACTAGTGGGGGCACGCTGAGTGGACCCACTGGGTGTAGTCCCCGAGAGTATGGTGGGCTGCTGGCAGTCGACTGTAGTCTTTGTATTTTTATTTCTGCACTCGAACTTCTTCGCTTGGTCCGGTCAGGCCATGTCGAATGGAATCTTGGAACCAGTGGGGGCACGCTAAGTGCACCCCCACTGGGTGTAATCCCCGAGACCATGGTTGACTGCTGGCAGTCGATTGAGGTCTGAAGAACCTGTTTCTCTTTTTTTTGCAGGCCCTGATGAGATCGTAGCTGACTGCTGGCAGTTGGCTAAGGTCTGAGATCATAACCTCTTAGCTTCTTTCGGTCGACTGGTCGAGCCAAGTCGGTCAAACCAGTGGGGGCACGCTGAGTGCACCCATTGGGTGTAGTCCCCGAGACTACTGTCAGATATTTTTGATTCGGCTGTAGTCTTAGAAATGTTACAATTTTTCTCTTAGTCGCTCGGAAGCAACCCATCTTTGATGTCTGTCGACTGACTCTTCGCAGAAATCCTGCGAGCTTGTGGCTCGCTATACTGAATTGGAAAACAAACAGATGCTGCTCAACGTCGACTTGAAGCTTGCCTAGGAGAACTTGCAGAAGGTGAGAGATGAAGCAAAAGGTATGGCTGGTGAGAACTTGACGACTGTCTTTTCTGTCTGCCCATTCTTGATGCTGACCCCATTGACATTTTGCAGATAAAATGGAGGAGGCTCTGAAGAAGAAGGACCATGACCTTGCCGAGGCGCAGCAAGCCGCTTCGGACAAAACGAGGCTTGCGGAAGAAAAGCTGGCTTCAGTCAGTAATCTTGAAGAGGAGAACTCCAAACTGAAAGCTGCTCTCGACGTAGCCAACAAAGAGGTCAGCCGTCTGAAGAATGATAAGATAGCCCTGAATGACAAGGCAAGTGAACTGGCGGGGAAGAGGAACGATCTGGAGGCTTCTCTGGGTGGGCTTGCCAAGAAGTTATTCGTCATGCTTGAGGGTAATCACTCCTACCCGACTGATTTGTTGTCATCAACCCAATGTAGAGCCACTAACTTATCTTTGAATTGTGTTTATAGAATTTTGCCAGAACTTCAAGGAGGAGACCAGCCGAGTAGAGACAAGTTTGGACCCCATTAATTCTCCGGTGAAGGATGAGGCTGCCATGAGCGTGCTCCGGCTGGAGTCTCGTGTTGCTGGTGTGTTTGACTACCTTGCTCGACTGAAGGTTGCGGCGTCGCGGATCGACACAACGCTCTGGCTAGGAACGACGCTTCAAAATGACCTCGAGTCTCTAATGACTCGACTGAATGAAGTTCCAGGTCGAGTGCAGGAATGGAAGAAGTCTTCTCCCAGGTGCGGCGCCGACGTCGCTATGTCCTTGGTCCGTGTTCACTGCAAGGAGGCGCGAGAGGAAAAGCTGGCGGTTATCCAAGTTGCCAACACCAGGAAGCACAACTTTCAGTCTTTCATGGAGACCTTCATTGCTGCTGCCACTCGGATTGCTGACGGGATTGACTTGGACCAGTTTGTCGTGCCCTCCAGCCCTCCACCTGAGGAGTAAAACTTCTATTCTTTGCTTTAAATTTGCCTCGGAATGCCGAGTGATGGTGTAACCATTAAACTTCTTCGGGCTTGATGCTCGAATACTTTTGATCTGCCGTTTGGAACCTTGGGATTTATCCGAACTTGGTTTATTTCTGAAAATGCTGGTGTTTCCTTTCAACTGGAATTTGTTTTTTACTCGGAACACTCTTTGTGCTTAGAATGCAGCTCTGAGGTGGAGAATACTTAGGCGAGTTCTTGGACTTCAGCTAAGCCTCCGAGTGGGAGGATCGCTCACCACTCGGTAGGATTTTTTCAACTTAGGCGAGTAATGGACTGCAGCTAAGCCCCCGAGTGGGAGGATCGCTCACCACTCGGTAGGATTTTTTAAACTTAGGTGAGTACTGGACTGCAGCTAAGCCCCCGAGTGGGAGGATCGCTCACCACTCGGTAGGGTTTTTTAAACTTAGGCGAGTACTGGACTGCAGCTAAGCCCCCGAGTGGGAGGATTGCTCTTCACTCGATGGGATTTTTTAAACTTAGGCGAGTACTGGACTACAGCTAAGCCCCCGAGTGGGAGGATCGCTCACCACTTGGTAGGATTTTTTAAACTTAGGCGAGTACTTGGACTGCAACTAAGCCCCCGAGTGGGAGGATCTCTCACCACTCGGTAGGATTTTTCAAACTTAGGCGAGTACTGGACTGCAGCTAAGCCCCCGAGTGGGAGGCTGGCTCACCACTCGGTAGGATTTTTAAACTTAGGCGAAACGAATTCGCAGCTAAGCCCCCGAGTGGGAGGCTGGCTCACCACTCGGTGGGATTTTTTAAGCTTAGGCGAGTACTGGACTGCAGCTAAGCCCCCGAGTGGGAGGATCGCTCACCACTCGGTAGGATTTTCTAAACTTAGGCGAGTACTTGGACTGCAGCTAAGCCCCTGAGTGGGAGGATCGGTCACCACTCGGTAGGATTTTTCAAACTTAGGCGAGTACTGACTGCAGCTAAGCCCCCGAGTGGGAGGCTGGCTCACCACTCGGTAGGATTTTTCAAACTTAGGCGAGTACTGGATTGCAGCTAAGGCCCCGAGTGGGAGGCTGGCTCACCACTCGGTAGGATTTTTAAACTTAGGCGAAATGGATTCGCAGCTAAGCCCCCGAGTGGGAGGCTGGCTCAGCACTCGGTGAGATTTTTTAAACTTAGGCGAGTACTGGACTGCAGCTAAGCCCCTGAGTGGGAGGCTGGCTCACCACTCGGTGGGATTTTTGAACTTAGGCGAAACAGATTCGCAACTAAGCCACCCACTGGGGGAATTCTCATGTAAACAAAAGCAACAACAAACACTGGGAAAATTATAACACTTTTGTCTTTGATAAATAAACTATAGAGGTATCTCTTATTACATCTCATCTGAGTGAGTACTTAAGTGTAAAAGGGGCGGAGCAGCTCCGCATTCCGAGCTCGTGGCTCATCGATCTGGCGATCGACATTGTAAAGTTGGTACGCTCCATTGTGGAGGAATCTGGTGACAATGAAGGGACCTTCCCAAGTAGGAGCGAGCTTGTGTGGTTTCTGTCGGTCCACTCGGAGGACCAAGTCTCCTTCTTGGAAGGCTCGACTCTTCACATTTCTGGCATGGAATCGACGCAAGTCCTGCTGATAGATAGTCGATCGGATCATGGACATCTCTCTTTCTTCTTCCAGGAGGTCGACTGCGTCCTGCCGGGCTTGTTCTGCTTCATCTTCAGAGTAGAGCTCGACTCGGGGTGCATTGGGAAGCAAGTCACTCGGCAAAACTGCTTCAGCTCCATAGACCAGGAAGAATGGAGTTCTTCCAGTTGACCGGTTCGGGGTGGTCCTCAATCCCCAAAGAACTGATGGAAGCTCATCGACCCATGCGCCTGCTGCGTGCTTGAGGTTGCGCATCAGCCGGGGTTTTAGTCCTTTGAGGATTAAGCCGTTTGCTCTTTCTGCTTGTCCATTCGACTGGGGGTGGGCGACTGAAGCATAGTCGACTCGTGTGCCTTGAGAGGCACAAAAATCTCTGAACTTGTCAGAATCGAAGTTTGACCCATTGTCAGTGATGATGCTATGTCGAACTCCATATCTGAATATCAACTCTCTGATGAAACTGATAGCAGTGCAGGTATCAAGATTCTTGATAGGTTTAGCTTCAATCCATTTGGTAAACTTGTTGACTGCTACCATCACATGAGTGAAGCCACTCCTGCCCGTTCTCAGAGGTCCAACCATATCCAATCCCCAAACAGCGAAGGGCCAGACGAGTGGAATGGTCTTCAGGGCTGACGCGGGTTTGTGCGACATATTGGAGTAGAACTGGCATCCTTCACATTTGTCAACTATCTCTTTCGCCATTTCATTTGCTCTTGGCGAGTAAAATCCCGCTCGGTATGCTTTAGCCACAATGGTTCGAGAGGACGCATGATAGCCACAGGTCCCCGAGTGGATATCATCAAGAATTATTTGACCTTCTTCTGGCGTTATACACTTCTGGCTGACTCCAGTCGCGCTTTCTCTATACAACTATCCCTTTATGACGGTAAAGGCCTTGGATCGACGAACGATCTGTCGAGCCTCTTCTTTGTCTTCTGGGATCTCTTTCCTTAGGATGTACGCGATGTATGGCACCGTCCAGTCGGGAGTGATGACCAAAACTTCCATGATCAGGCCGACCACTGCTGGAACCTAAACTTCAGTCGGATCCGTGGCACTTTTTAGCTGCGGGGCTTCTTCAGTGAAAGGATCCTCTTGAACTGATGGCATGTGGATGTGTTCCAAAAACACATTACTGGGAATGGCTTCTCTCTTGGAACCTATTTTGCCAAATCATCAGCCGCTTGATTTTTCAGTCGGGGTATGTGATGAAGCTCTAACCCCTCGAATTTCTTCTCTAGCTTTCTCACTGCATTGCAATAACTAGTCATGGCTGGACTTCTGACATCCCACTCCTTCATCACTTGATTAACCACCAAATCTGAGTCGCTATAGACCATGAGGCGACGGACGCCGAGTGAAATGGCCATGCGCAACCCATACAAAAGTGCTTCATATTCTGCTTCATTATTGGAGGAATCAAAGTGGATTTGGAGAACATATCTGAGCTTATCTCCTCGGGGGGGGGGGGGGAACCAATACTACCCCAGCACCGGAACCATTCCGCATCTTAGAACCGTCGAAGAACATGGTCCAGTGCTCCGAGTGAACTTGAGTCGGCAGTTGCTGTTCAATCCACTCGGCGACGAAATCTGCTATTGCTTGGGACTTGATAGCTTTCTTTTCCTCAAACTTGATATCTAGGGGAAGGAGTTCAATCACCCATTTTGCCACTCGACCAGTTGCATCTCTGTTGTGCAGAATCTCTAACAATGGAGCGTCGTTGACGACTGTAATGGAATGATCAGAGAAGTAATGAGCAAACCTTCTTTATGGTCATATAAATCCCATATACAAGCTTCTGATAATGAGGATATCTTTGCTTTGATGGAGTCAAAACTTCAGAAACATAATATACTGGGCGCGGAACTTTAAAGGCTTCTCCTTCTTCTTCCCGCTCGACCATAAGTACTGTACCGACAACTTGTCCTGTGGCTGCAATGTAAAGCAACAAAGGCTCTTTGCTGATTGGGGCAGCAAGCACCGGCTGGGTGGAGAGCAGGGCTTTTGGCTATGCAAACGCTGCATCAGCTTCAGGAGTCCACTCGAACTTATCTGACTTCTTCATCAGTCGGTAAAGAGGCAACGCCTTTTCACCGAGACAAGAAATGAATCGACTTAAAGCGGCCAAGCAACCAGTAAGCTTCTGGACATCGTGCACGCACACAGGGCGCTTCATTCGGAGTATAGTACCAAAATTTTCTGGGTTGGCATCGATTCCTCGTCTGGAAACGAGAAAACCGAGCAACTTCCCGCCAGGAACTCCGAATGTGCACTTGGATGGGTTAAGCTTGATATCATACCTCCTTAGGTTGGCAAAGGTTTTAGCAAGGTCAGTCAGCAGGTCGGACTCCTTCCATGACTTGACCACAATATCATCCATGTATGCTTCCACATTCCGACTGATTGGAGTGAGCAAACACTTTTGAATCATCCTCATGAACATGGCTCCGGCATTCTTGAGGCTGAATGGCATGCTAACATAACAGAAGCACCCGAATGGAGTGATAAAAGTTGTTTTGATCTCGTCTGGTCCATACAGACGGATCTGATGGTAACCGGAATAGGCATCTAAAAAAGACAGGCGCTCACATCCCGCAGTCGAGTCGACTATCTGGTCGATGCGGGGGAGAGGAAAATGATCTTTCGGGCAGGCCCGATTGATATGTTT
This sequence comes from Aegilops umbellulata, assembly GCA_032464435.1. Taxonomy (NCBI): domain Eukaryota; kingdom Viridiplantae; phylum Streptophyta; class Magnoliopsida; order Poales; family Poaceae; genus Aegilops; species Aegilops umbellulata. Next base: position 345,628,748 of record CP136058.1, on the reverse strand, counting down.
GAAGTCAATGCACATGCGGAGTGACTTGTCCTTCTTGGGGACCATGACAACATTGGCGAGCCGCTCGGAGTGGTATATCTCTCGGATGAACTCTGCTGCTAAGAGTCGAGCCACCTCCTCACCAATGGCCTTTCTCTTCTGGACGGCGGACCGTCGAAGATGTTCTTTGACAGGTTTCATTTTTGGGTCGACTCGTAGATGGTGCTCAGCCAGCCCCCTGGGAACACCTGGCATGTCAGAAGGCTTCCGCGAAGATGTCCCAGTTCTCATGGAGGAACTGGATGGGCACTTCTTTCTATCTGGAGTCGAGTGTTGTCGAGATATGGGTCGGAGCAGCATTGGGATTGGTCGGGTGAATATGAATCGGCTTTGTCTCACCGGACAACTGAAATGCTGATTCCGTGGCGGGCTTCTTAGCTCGCAACAAATCACTCGGGTCTGCTGTTTTCTGGTATTCCTGCAGCTCTACCACTGCCATCTGTGCATCGGTGATCTTTGAGCCTTTCTGAAAGCACTCTTCCGCCTTCTTCCGATTGCCAGTAATAGTGATCACACCTTTGGGACCAGGCATCTTCAATTTGAGATACACATAACATGGTCGAGCCATGAAACGTGCATAAGCTGGCCTGCCCAAAATAGCGTCATAAGCACTCTGGAAATCCACAACTTCAAACGTCAGCTTTTCTTTGCGGTAATTCTTGGAGTCACCGAAAACCACATCAAGAGCGATTTGGCCAAGTGACTCAGCCTTCATTCCAGGAATGACTCCATGGCAACTCATGTTGCTGGTACTGAGTCTGGACATCGGAATGCCCATCCCTTTCAAAGTCTCTGCATACAATATATTCAAGCCGCTGCCTCCGTCCATCAACACTTTGGTCAATCGAGTGCCTTCGACAACTGGGTCGACCACCAAAGCTTGCCTCCCAGGGGTGGCAATGTGCGTTGGGTGATCGGACTGGTCGAATGTGATGGCAGTCTGAGACCATCTCAAATAACTGGGAGTCGCCGGAGCAACCATATTCACTTCTCGGTTGATAACTTTCAGTCGACTTTTGCTTTCAACATCAGCGAAAATCATCAGGGTGGAATTGACCTGGGGGTATCCATCATCACTATCTTCCTTGCCCTCAACTTTGTCCGACTCCTTTTCCTTATCTTTGGGCTGCTTCCCTTGGAACTGCTGGATCAAGAGCCGACACTGTCGAGTGGTATGTTTCGGGTAAATGAGTTTACCCTCTTCATCTTTCTTTGTGTGAATGTGGCATGGCAGATCCAACACATCATTTCCGTCTTGGTCCTTCACTTTCTTAGGGTTCCAAGGCCCTTTGGGCTTCCCCTTAAACTTTCCTTGAGTCACGGCCAAGGCTTCTCTCGGAGCAGCTGGCTCGGCTTTCCGCTTCTGCTTCTGACTGGAATTCCCTCCTCCGGTTTCGTGGGCGACTGACTTGTGCTTGCCACTCCGGAGCCGATCTTCTTCTTCACCATTGGCATACTTGGTGGCAATCTCCATCATTCGACTCAGAGACATGTCTCCGGTTCGACCGAATTTCAGGTTCAGCTCTCTGTACTTAACACCTTTCTTGAAGGCATAGACTGCTTGGTGATCAGACACATTCTCTACCGTGTGATGCAATGTGATCCATCTCTGGATGTAATCCCTCAAAGTTTCATTCGACTTCTGCACACAAGATTGCAGCTTTGTCAATCCTGCTGGTCGCTTGCAAGTTCCTTCAAATGTTCTGACAAACACTCGGGCAAGATCTTCCCAAGTGTAAATGCTGCTGGGTGCCAACTAATTCAGCCATGCTCTGGCTGAGCCCTCCAACATAAGAGGCAGGTGTTTCATGGCCACTTCATCGTTGCCGCCGCCAATCTGAATAGCCACTCGGTAGTCCTCAAGCCAAGTATCAGGCTTGGACTCACTAGTGAACTTACTGACTCCAGTCGCCAACCTAAAGTTGGGAGGAATCACCACGGCCCTGATGGCTCTACTGAAGCACTCTGGTCCTAAGACGTGTACTCTGCAGCTGGAGGGTACATCTCTGTCATGACCTTCTCGGTGAGCTCTCTTCCTATCGACCAAACCCTGAACGAGAATGGATCTCGCATCAAAGCCTGGTTCCCTGGGGTCGACTGGAATCCTTCACCCAACATTGTGAGGGCGTCTGTCATCCTGTTGTCGAGGCACGTACGATCCACTCCTTGGGGGAGGGGTGGGCACTCGATGTTGATCATCACGATCGAGTCGGTGATCATACTACTCATGGTTCCTATACTGATCACGCCGGTCCCCAGTCCCTCACGCCTCGGGGGCGATCTTGGGCTGTGGGCCGACTAGACTGTATCTGCAGCGACGGATCTGCTGTGGATCCTATTCCGTGACTGTGATACAACTGAATTTTGATCTCCTTCCGCCCGGAGTAATGCTCTGATTTGCAACAAGCCTCTGCCAGCCTCTAACTGGGAAGGCTGAATCGACTCTGCTATATGGGCTGCAGCTGCTAGATTCTGAATCGGAGTTCAATATACCTGAGTCGGTGGTGGAAAGAGCTGACGTCGACTGGATTCTGGAACCCGTTGTCGCGCACGCTTGTCGAGTGCTCGCTAGAGGTTCTCCAGTCGAGTGCACTCAGCCAAGTTGGCCAAGCGCGCGTCCTCTAAGGCACGGGCCTCGGGGCTTTCTCCAACGATAGGAGTGTGCAGCGCATCCATGTTCCGGCGACGAAGTTTTTCTCTCTGCAGCGATGTGAGGGGTTCGGGGTGATACCCTTCATGGGTATGCGATGGATCGCCTCCGCCGGCGCCTCTATCGGTGCGGGGAAAACCGGGAGGACCGCGTGGTCCATCGACCATCAGAACCTCTGCCGCTGGATCACTGCTGTCGCACTCGGATGTAGTCTCTGCGGAGCCAGTCGACAGGTCGAACAGGCTGTAGAGAGATTCGTCGGGCTCGATCGCCGCGACTTGAGGGGTGTCCGACTGGCGTGCCACCGCGTGTCTCACCCACCGCTGAAGCCTCGACCGACTGGAACGCTTGCGCCGACGGGAAACAGGGAGGGGGGACAACACAGGGGCTGACCGATAATGGGTCGACGGTTGCCGCAGGAGGACGCCGCGGACGCACGCGTGAAAGTGCGTTGCCCCGCGGACAGGGAGCGCGTCGACGTCGAGCGGAGCCTCCTGAAGCCAAGCGGAGTCGTCGGCGATGAACGTGAGCGTGCCGAGACGGATCTCGCGGCCCTCTACCAAAACTCCGCTCAAAACCATGATGAAGGGGATCGAAAAAATCGCAACTTCTCCAACAAGTCGCTAAGACACCTGCCCCATGGTGGGCGCCAACTGTCGTGGTTCTAAGTCCGACAGTAGTGTAGGGGGGTAAGAATGGAGAGGCAAGATCCTAGCTATGGAGTATTTGTAGGCACACGAGGTTTACAAGTTCAGGCCCTTCTCGGAGGAAGTAATAGCCCTACGTCTCGGAGCCCGGAGGCGGTCGACTAGATTATGTGTGTGTGAATTACAAAGGTGCAAACCCTTTACACTGAGGAGGGGGCTGGCTTATATAGAGTTTGCCAGACCCCTCCGACCCTCAGTTATGCAGGGTTTAAGGTACATTAAGGTCGGGCGTTACTGGTAACACCATAAATAAAGTACTATGATGACCATTAAAGCTACTTAATGACCGACCGTTGGCGTGCGGAGTGACTTTAGATCTCCTGGTGGTCGAGTGGTTAGCTTCATGGTCGAGTGATAGTCTTCATGGTCGAGTGTCTTCGAGCCTGTCGAGTGTAGCACTTCTGAGTCGATTGAAAGATGATTTCTTCTAAGGATGTCCTTGGGGAGGGTATCTCGGACAGGTCCATGACCCTACCCTAGGTACATAGCTTCACCAGCGGGAAGAAGCATTGGGCCGTGCCGAGCATGTTCGGTGGTCGGCCGAAGAAGCCCAAGAGCTCGGCTGCGGCGACCAAACGGGACAAGGCGGCCGCGAAGGCCAACCGCTTCCGTAGGGAAGGGAAGAAGCCGCCGCTGGTCTCCGCGTGAGTACTTCATCTTTCTGCCTTTATTTTTTCTTCGTAACATTCGTCTGTGTCTTTATTTGCTTCCCTTGCTTCAGGGCTCCCCTCACTCTTGAGAGGGTCGCCGCCGCCTCCATCATGGGGTCGGCAGAGACGTCCGCCACCACTCGGTGGGTCGACCCAGCCGTCGGCCTCCGGGAGGCGATAGAGCAGAACATGCAAGAGATGCGCGAGGAGGAGGAGGCCGCCCGCCTAGAGAAGGCGGAGGCCGAGAAGGCGGAGGCCTCCGCCAAGAAGAAACTGGAAGAGGCCGAGGCCGCCGTCGCGGCAAGGCGACAGGCTGAGGAAGCCGCGCGCCGCCAATCGGCGGTGCTCGTCATCCCACTGAACTCTGCGCCGCCGCAGCCGGGGTTCACGGGGCAGACTGGGGGAGTCGGCGGCCAGAACCCGATCATGGAGAGGGAAAGCGGCGACGCCTCCATGCCGGATGTGGTTGTGCCGCCGCCGCCGCCAGCCGGAGCCGCACAAGGTGAGCAGCCGGCGGGCCAGCCGGTGCCGCCGACTGAAGATGAGGTCGAGGCCGGCCTGCTTCTTCAAGTTGGGACGCCGACGTGTCGCCGTCTCGCAAAGGCGACTTCAGCGCCGCGCCCCCTGGATATTGGTGCCGCGAGTTCCACGATCCCAGACGCCGAGGCGACGAGCGCCGCACCCACTGGGTGGGTGCGGGGAGGCGGAACGAGCCCGTTAAACCAGGCGCTTCTGGATGTCCAGGCCAAGCTCCGAGCTGAGGGTGACGCCCTCCAGAACTGCACCAAGGCGCATCTGGCGTCGCGGATAGCCATCCGAGTACGTATCCTCCTTCTTGTTTTACTTGTTTTTTCTTTTTCTGTGGGGGCGCGTCAGCGCACCCACTGGGTGTAGTCCCCGAGTTCCGGGTCGGCTGCTGAGCAGGCGGCTTGGAACTCTAATCAGTGAGTTCCAAGTACTAATCGTCTGTCTGACATGCTTGCCATAGGACTATCATAATATTCGCACGACCGCCTTCAACCGCAACGTCGAGGAGCTAGGCAAGCGGACCGCCGACTTGTTAAAGAGTGGGAGTGAGTCTTCTTTCTTTCCACGGGGGCGCGCTGGCGCACCCGCGGGTTGTAGTCCCCGAGATTCGGGCCGACTGCTGAGTAGTCGGGCCAGATCTTCCTGGCGACCTTCTTTGTTGACGACTGACATCCTCTTTCTTCTTTTCTTCAGAGGCCAACGCCACCCTGCAGCAGTAGTTGGGCGAAGCCAACACCGTGCTGCGTGCCAAGGAGGAGGAGCGCAGCAAGCTGGCCGTGGAGCATGACCTGCTGGCTACGCAACTGGCAGAGCAGAAGGAGGTGCTCAAGAAGACTCGGGACGAGGCGGAGGAAAAGGAGACCGCGCTCATGGCCGAGTTCGCGAGCGAACGCTCCTCCTGGACCGACAAGGAGGCGCTACTGACCTCCGGCTTTCATGAGATCGAGGATCTTGTCGACGGTGGGTTTCCTCCTTTTTTTTATTTGAGTCGCCGACTACAGGTCAAGCCGACTCCTTGTTTATTTGACTTGTTCTTCATTCTTCTGTCTCGGCAGATTTCTTCCCAGGCCACTCGCAGGCCGCGAATCAAGCCATCGAGGCTGCTCGCGAGGGGCGGAGGGTGGATGGCGCGGAAATCGCCGCCGATGCCCCTCGAACCCTTGACGAGAAGATCCTAAGCATTGAGGCTTGCCTGCGGCCGGCCCACCAGATGTTGCGCCGCCTTCAGCGTGTCAGTGCTCAGGCGATTGCCGCCTTGTGTGTGGATATGCAGGCTCCGCGCACTCCCAGTCGGACTGCCGACTGGCTAGATGTCGCGGCTGGCCGTCTTCAGGCCTAGAAGGGTTCCTCGGCCCGGGCTGGAGCGCGCCGGGCCTTGGAGTTCGTCAAGGCGTGGTATCCGGGGCTGGACCTAGACCGGCTAGCCACACTCCGGTCGGAGGCCCAACCGGAGCTGGAAGCTGCGGAAGACGCCCTTGTCAAGCGCGCGGCGGCGATCTCCGAGTACACCGACACCAGCGTCTTCGTCCCCGAGCGAGCTGAGAACGGCGAGGAGGCGCCGCCGGAGTGGTTCGGGATCAACCCCGACTACGTCGAGGACTCAGCGGAGGTGATCGGCTCCAGCGCCGAGGAGGAAGGCGAGGCGGGGGATGGAGGTGCCAGAAGACGGGGCGGATGGCCAGCCCCAGCTCGATCGTGCCTCCAGCAACGAGCCGCGCCCGTTCGAGCCGGCTGCCGCCGGAGGTGACCAAGCCGAGACCGACCAGCCGGCCGCCCCAACACCTGACACCGCCATCTCCTCCGATCCTCCGAACCCGTCTGCCGCCTCCTAGGCTGCCGCTTTATCCTTGTCTTGTCTGCTTAATAGTCTTTGAAGAACTTTGTTAATTCGCGCAATTCCACCCGCGGGGTGTATTTTGAACTTCTGTTCGAAGATTCGGCCGAGGGCCTCTGTTATGTAAATATTTATCTGAATCCTATCTCTTCTTGCTTATTTATCCTTTGCCTTTTTTCCTTTGCCGCCTTCCCTCATTTGCCGTCTTGCCAGTCAGGCAGCCGCTCTGCGGACTGCCGCTGGATCAAGTACTTGGCTACTTTGGGAAGGCAAGTACTTAGCCGTTTTAGAGTTTTCTAGCAAGTTGAGTAGAAGGCGGCGAGCCGACTGCTCAAGAGTTGGTTTGCGAAAAAAGGCTTGAAGCCGGCTTAAGCTATGTTTATGCTTTGAGTCCTTAGCCATTTTTCATGTGGACACCATTCTGCCCTACTCCTGCCCACCAGTCAGTCGCTCTGCGAGCTGCAGCTTCTAACAGGAGACGGATTAGGTGCCACAGATTACTTGTCCGACTGCAGGAAGCATTTCATAGTGCAAGGTGGCAAGTCCCCGAGCCGACTAGTCGAACCCGGTGCCAAGCGGCATGACAAAAAGCAACATACTTGTAGGCATAATTCTTATCATATATATAAAAGAGGGCAGTCCCCGAGCTCTTCTCGGGGGGCCCGAAGTCTTGGTACTTTAATACAAAAGGTAGCGTGGTACATACTGTCTTTAACTGTAAAATCTTTTGAGGAGATTTGCGTTCCATGGTCGCTCCGTCTCTTTGCCAGAGTCATCCCTCTTGGGTGCTCGGGGCTTCTGAGCGTCGATCAGGTAGTAGGAGTCATTGCCCAACACTTTGCTGATGATGAAAGGGCCTTCCCAAGGCACCGACAGCTTGTGCTGACCGGCTATTCTCTGGATCAGTCGGAGCACAAGGTCGCCCTCTTGGAAGGATCTCGGCCTGACCTTCCTGTTGTAGTACCGACGCAAGCTCTGCTGGTAGATGCTGGACCGGCTAAGTGCCAACAGCTGGCCCTCTTCCAGCAGATCGACGCCGTCTTGACGTGCTTCTTCTGCTTCCTCCTCGGTGTAAATGGTGACTCGTGGGGAGTCGGACTCTATGTCCGTTGGGATGACGGCTTCGGCACCATAGACGAGGAAGAAGGGCGTGAAGCCAGTTGACTTGTTTGGAGTTGTGCGCAGACTCCAGAGGACGGCTGGCAGCTCGTCGAGCCAGCAGCCAGCCGAGTGCTCTAGAGGCTCAATCAGACGAGTCTTGATGCCAGACAGGATGAGGCCGTTTGCTCGCTCCACCTGGCCGTTTGACTGCGGATGGGCAACAGACGCTAAGTCTAGTCGGATGCCCTGTGTCGCGCAGAAACGGGCCAAGACGCCTTTGGCAAAATTTGTGCCATTGTCGGTGATGATGCTGTGTGGTATGCCGTACCGAATTGTGATGTCGGAGATGAAAGTCACGGCAGTTGGACCATTTAGCTTCTTGATTGGCTTTGCTTCTATCCACTTTGTGAACTTGTCCACCGCGACAAGTAAGTGAGTTAGGCCGCCTCGCACCGTCTTGAATGGTCCCACCATGTCCAGGCCCCAAACAGCGAAGGGCCAGGCAATGGGGATAGTCTTGAGTGCAGAAGCCGGCTGATGCGGCTTGGAGCGGAACTTCTGGCACCCCTTTTATTTTTGGACCAAGTCCTTGGCTTCTTCCAAAGCAGTCGGCCAGAAGAAACCATGCGGAAGGCTTTGGTGACGATTGCTCTTGAAGCTGTGTGGTGGCCACACTCGCCTTGATGGATGTCCTTGAGTATTGCTTGGCCTTGCTCTGGCTCCACGCAGCGCTGGTAGACGCCAATGACACAGCGCCTGACCAGCTCTGTGTTGACTATAGTATAGGCTGCTTCTCGGCGTTGCACTTGCCGAGCTAAGATCTCGTCAGTCGGCAGCTCTCTGCTTACCAAAAATTTGAGGATGGGCTGGGACCATGAGGGTGCTGCGATTTCTTCGACTGTCAGAACTGCGACTTGGACGAGGGCGGCTGGGCCGGGGGGCGGCGGGTTGGAGTTGGTAGCCGCTTGCTGGACTGACAAAGTCCCTGGGCCGACTGGTGCAGTCCCCGGGCCGAGTTCTGAAGTCCCCGCGCCGGCTTTGACTGCTACGATCTTGGAGCCGTCTGTCAGGATCCTTGTGCCGTCCGCCTGAGCTCTTGAGTCGGATCCGGCTGCTTCAGGTGGAGCCGGCACAAAGATGGAGTCTGATTCTGGTGAAGGCTTGACAGACGGCTTGAGGAGGCGTTGAAGGGCGACTCCGGATGGTATTGCTTGTCGGTAGAGCCGATTCGTGCTAGGGCGTCTGCTTGGTCGTTGTCGTTTCTTAGCACATGGAGGAACTCGCATCCCTCAAAATATCCACTGAGTTGCTGCACGAGGAAACGGTAGCTCGCCATATTTGCATCCTTGGCGTCCCAGTCGCCAGACGACTGCTGGACCACCAAGTCAGAGTCGCCATAACACAGGATCCGGCGAATGCCAAGTTCTTTGGCGAGGCGGAGCCTGTGAATGAGCGCCTCGTATTCGGCGATGTTTTTGGAGGTGGCGAAGTGGATTTGCAGCGCATATTTGAGCTTGTCACCCTTGGGAGAGGTGAGGACGACGCCGGCTCCCAAGCCAGTGCGCATCTTGGAGTCGTCGAAGTGCATCCGCCAATGGGTGGAGTCAGGCACTGGTGGCAGGTACTGGGTCTCGGCCCAGTCGACGAGAAAGTCGGCCAGCGCCTGTGACTTGATGGTAGTGCGAGGCTGGTAGTAGATGGTGTAGGGGGCCAACTCTATGGCCCACTTGGCCACTCGGCCAGAAGCATCCCGGCTTCTGATGATCTCGGCTAGTGGGGCTGTGCAGACCACTGTGATTGGATGCTCTTGAAAGTAAGGCTTCAGCTTCTTGGCGGCAAAGTGCACGCCATAGCACATCTTCTGGTAGTGGGGGTAGTTCTGCTTGGAGGTCGATAGCACTTCGCTCAGGTAATAGACCGGTCTCTGGACAGGTAGTGCCTTGCCTTCCTCCTTGCGCTCCACCACGATAACTGTGTTGACTACCTGGCTGGTGGCGGCGATGTATAGGAGCATGGGCTCCTTAGAAGTCGGAGCCGCCAGAAAAGGTGGAGTAGTCAACATCTTCTTCAATTGGAGAAAAGCTTCGTCCGCCTTGTGGTTCCACTCGAAAAAAGTGGTTTTCTTCATGAGTTGGTATAGGGGGAGAGCCTTCTCGCCCAGCCGACTAATGAATCGGCCGATGGACGCCAAGCAGCCAGTGAACTTTTGCGCATCCAGTAGTCAGCTGGGTACTTCCATGCTCTCGATGGCCTTGATCTTCACGGGATTGCACTCTATGCAGCGTTCGGAGACCAAGAAGCCAAGAAGCTGGCCGGCCGGTACTTCGAAGACGCACTTCTCAGGGTTGAGCTTGATCTGAAATCGGCGCAGGTTCTCAAAAGTCTCCTTGAGGTCTTCCAGCAGTCTTCCATGCTTCTCCGTCTTCACCACCACATCATCCATGTAAACGTGGGCATTCCTGCCGAGTTGCTTGAGGAGGCACTTCTGCATGCAACGTTGAAAGGTGGCGCTGGCATTCCTCAAGCCGAACGTCATGGTCAAGTAGCAGAAGGCTCCAAACGGCGTGATGAAGGCAGTCTTCAGTCTGTCAGCCGGGTCTAGCTTGATATGGTGATATCCCGAATAGGCATCTGAGAAACTCAACAGCTCGCATCCGGCTGTGGAGTCTATCACCTGATCAATCCTTGGCAACACAAATGGATCCTTGGGGCAAGCTTTGTTGAGGCTTGTGTAGTCGATACACATTCGCCACTGCTTGTTCTTCTTCAGTACCAGGACTGGGTTGGCTAACCATTCTGGAAAAAATACTTCCATGATGAAGTCGGCTGCTAGAAGCCGGGCTATCTCCTCTCCAACAACTCTTCTCTTCTCTTCTAACAGGCGGTGCAAGGGCTGCCTGGCGGGCTTCACATCAGATCGGACGTGTAACTTGTGCTCGGCAAATTCCATCGGGACACCCGGCATGTCTTTGGGGGACCATGCGAATATGTCCCGATTCTCACGGAGGAAATCGACAAGCTCGCCTTCCTATTGGCTGTCGAGGTTCGCACCTACGACAGCGTACCTTTCTGGGTGCTCCGGGTCCAAGGGTATCTTCTTCATCTCTTTAGCCGGCTTGAACGAGCCTTCATCTTCCGACTCCTTGGGGTTGGGCAACATCTTCGGCTGCTTGCCGGCCATTGCCACAACCTGGTCAAGGAGCCGCTTCTCATCTGCGATCACCAGGGACTCGGCCAGCCGACTGCTCTCAGCCGCACAGGCGGGCGACTTTCTGTAGTCGCCGGCTATGGTCAGAATCCCCTTGGAACTCGACATCTTCATCTTGAGGTAGGCGTAGTGGGGGACCGCCATGAACTTGGCCAAGGCAGGTCAGCCAAGCAATGCATGGTATTGGCTTTCGAGGTCCACTACCTCAAACCAAACTGACTCTCGGCGGAAGTGATCTTTGTCTCCGAAGAGGACATCTATCAGGATCTTGCCTATTGGTGAGCAGGAAAGGCCAGAGACTATGCCATGGAATACAGTCCGGCCGTTGTGAAGCTGTCTTTGCTTGATTCCTAACTTCTCCATGGTGTCCTTATACAGGATGTTGATGCTGCTGCCACCGTCTATCAGGACTCGGGAGAAGCGAGCTTCCCGCTTCTGTAGCGAAGGTGGCATCCAATACCATGGCGTAGGAGCCCGGACTTGGCATCACCTCTGGGTGATCCGCCTTGCTCCTGTTGATAGGCTTCTCCGACCAATGCAAAAACTCTGGTGCTTCTGACGCTACTGCATTCACCTCTTTCCGCTGCTGCCGCCTGCTGCGTCGGTCATCGGCCACACCTGTGAACACCACGTAGGCTTCGTGCTCTTCTGGGTACTCGTCTTGTACTGCGCCAACTGGTCTGACAGCCGGCTGCTGGGGCGGAGGGGGAGGCGGCTGCCCAGCGGGCGGGGGAGGCACGAGGCCGTCTCCCTTGGCAATCTTGGTGAGCCAATGGCATTTCTGAGTGGTGTGGTTGGACGGCTTTGCACCGCTGTGGAACTTGCAGGGACCATCCAAAGTCTGCTCGTAGGAGAAAGCTGGCAACCTGTTTGACTTGCCGCCCTTTTGTCTCTTGGTCGGAGGCTGCCCCTCCGGCTGCTGGTCTTCGACTGTCGCCACCTGTCGGCTGCTGGAAGCCGGCTGTGGGGCCTTGCGCTTGTGGTCGCTCTGCTGCTGTCGCCAACTGGCGTCTCCAGCCGGGGTTCTAGGAGCCTGAGGAGCCACTTTGCCAGTCGCACTAACTTGAATCTCCGCCTTCATGAAGGAGTCGGCTGTGGCGTACTTGTCTGCTAGGATCAGCAGCTCGTCGAGGGTCTCCGGCTTGTCGCAGAGGAGCTTGTGCTTGAGGAGGGTGCCTTCTCTGCACCCGGCGGTGAAGTAATCGATAGCCTGCACCTCGTGCACGCCCTCGCAAGAGTTCCGGAGCTCGGCCCAACGCGTGAGGTAGTCGCGAGTTGACTCGTTGGGGCCTTGCACGCACAAGGAAAGCTGGCGAGGCTTGGGAGGTCGCTTGTACGTGCTGGTGAAGTTGCGGACGAAGGCGTCGGTGAAGTCGACCCAGCTGTTGATGCTGCGGGGCTTCAGGCTTCACGGAGGCTTGGGAGGTCGCTTGTACACGCTTGTTGCCGTTCGCGATGTTGACGGCGGTGGAGTAGTCTACTAGCCAGTCCTCCGGCTTCACGGAGCCGGTGTATTTGGGTGTATCTCTTGGGAGCGTGAACCCTCTGGGGAAGGGCTCGTCTTGAATGTGGGGGCCAAAACACGACGGACCCAACTCATCTTCTTCTTCAAGCGCCAGGGATCGGTGGAGTCGGTCGATCCGGTGGCGAGCGTCATTTTCTCCGACTCCTTCCCAGCGGTCAAGGCGGTCGCCGAGAGTCGGGTGTTCAACAGGCGGCGGGGAGACTCGCCTTTCCCTGCGAGGGGGAGGAGGCGGGCAGTCGTCCCGTCGTTCCACTGCTCTTGGGCGGCCGTCTTGGTCGTGCTCAATGGTGACGTGGGTCCGACTGCGGCTGGCAGCCGGCTCCTTGTCCTTTCTTCCGCGGTCCCCGCCAGTCGGTGTCCGAGACGTCGCGCCTTGATCTCGGCGGGGAGGCGGGTCGTCATTTTGCTGTCACGGCGCATCACTGCGGCAGCCGACCTCGTTCCGCTCGGAGCCGCGTCGAGGAGTCGCTGGACGCGCTCCGTCATCAGGCGGCGTTCTTCGCCCTCAAAATTGTCCAACTCGTCAGCCGCCGCCTGGGCGGCTCGTATGTTCTCCGCAGGCGTGGCGTAAATAGGGCGATTCACCCCGAACAGGTTGGCGATGGCTACGCCGCGCTGCTGGACCGCGCCAAGGCGGCTAGGCCCAGCTGGAGCCGGCGAGCCACCCACAGCGCGATCCATCTCGCACTGGTAGGCCTCTGACAGGCATCTCATGCTGGCTAGCTTCTTCGCGCCTTCGACGAGCTGAGGGCGGCATGCCTCCAGCGTCTCGGCGTCGGCGTCTTCGGGAATGGGCGCGGTTAGATCTTGCAGCGCCGCATCAAGCAGGTCGTGAGCGCCTCCACCGGAGTGCTCGCCATAACTGATGACAAGCACCTCCGTGACGGCACTCTCGTCGCTCTCTACGCGGGGGAGCGGCTCGTCGTAGACCACCACGTTGGTGGGGAATGCGTCGAGCGACGCGGTGTTGGAATCGACCAACATCGGGTCGATGGATCCTACGGACTCCAAGTCCACAGCTAGCTCGCCGGCGACGTGAAGCTGATCGAGGAGGCCCGCGAGGAGGCTCTCAGGGCCGCCTGTGCCCGCATCGGACGCGGGCTCATCGGAGAGGCGGACCTCACCAACAAGATCGGCGAGGCAGCTGGCCGCGCAGGCGATCTCAGCGCCATGCGGCGCGTCGGCACAGACTCCGTCTGGTGTGCGGGGCTGGCTGCGCTTGCCAGGGAGGAAAAGGGTTCCCGTCTAGAGCAGATCTCCGGACGACGGTGCACCTCGCCCCATGGTGGGCGCCAAATGCCGGGGTTGGGGTGCGACATATGCCAAAGGATGGCTTATCATGGTGGGAGCGAGTAGAACGTCGCCGGTGCCTGGAAGCGGGATGAGGTGTAGACACGTACGCCGGCGAATCTTACCCAGCTTCAGGGCTCTCCGTGGAGATAACACCCCTACTGCTGCTCTGTGGGGTCTCCGCATGGTCACTATGGCAAAGTGAATACAAGGTTGCTCCTTGAGCTGTTTCCTGGAGGTAGGAGAAGGCAAGGCTAGCTCTCTCCTTCCTATATGATCTGGTCTAGTGCTACTGGATTCGAACCCTTTGCATGGGTGCCCCGGGGGTTTATATAGGCCTACCCCCCAGGGGTACAATGGTAATCCGGCTGGGCGTAGGGCCCAGCCATCATTCTCTTAGGACGCCGTCTTCTCCGCTGACTACCGGGGCCCGCCGATTGGTGGGCACCGCCGACTGGTCTGGTACGGAGCTGACAGGCCGTGTCCGCCGCGGGCGGGTCTTGCCGGCTGCTGATTACTGTAGCCGCGCCTCTAATGATGCAGGCTTGGTCATGGGGTCATGGCTACAGCTCCGCCGCCTGGCGGGCGATTACTGTAGCCACTCCCCGTCTTGTCTAGTTAATGGCGCGTGGGACCCGTGGGAGGGGCGAGCCAACTCCTAGAGGCCGACTCCCAATGGGTCCGACTGGTGGCGCCCTTGCCGTCTTCTGGATTGTCGCTGACCGGTGGGACCCGTCGTCCCAGGGCCGTACAGACAGGCCATCATGGGCGTAGGACTCTGCCTAGGGTGCTGATGTCAGGGCTGGCATGGCAACAGTGCCGCACCGGACGGAGATCTCCGTGGGTACGGCGCACTATGGCCATACCCGCCCCTGGAAAGAGGAGGGAGTGGGCTTTACTGTAGCCACTCCCTATCTCTTCCCTTTTGATGAGGGCTCGGGTATTCGTTGGTGCCGTGGGCCAACTCCTGATGGCCGGCTTCTCTAGAAGCCGCTAGACTGGAGTCGGCGTGTCTTGAACTCGTCCTCAGGACTCGAGTGCGAGGGGGAGTCGGCCGTGCGTCCCGCGGGCTTCTAGAAGACAGCTCTTTGTCGTGGCATCTTTGAGGGGCGCAGCCTGCCCTGATGTCTTGAAAGGGCCTGGGCTTAGGTTAGCCTACCCGTGGCCCATTACTCCGACACTATTAATGCGGCGCTTGTGCTTGTTGCGACGCGACCTGCCATTGATGTCCTTGGTATCCGGATTACCAGGGCTCTTGGTCATGTTATTGCCACGAGCCAGCCAGCTGTCTTCTCTCGCGCAAAAGCAGGTCATGAGTGTCGTGAGGGCTGCCATAGATTTCGGCTTTTCCTATCCAAGGTGCCGAGCAAGCTACTTGTCACGGATGTTATGCTTGAAGGCTGCTAGGGCCTCTGCGTCCGGACAGTCGACTGTTTGATTTTTCTTGGTTAGGAACCGTGTCCAGAATTGTCTGGCGGATTCTTCTGGCTGCTGGATTATGTGGCTCAGGTCATCAGCGTCTGGTGGTCGCACATACATGCCCTGGAAATTGTCGAGGAATGCGGCTTCCAGGTCCTCCCAACAACCAATTGATTCTGCTGGCAAGCTGTTGAGCCAATGCCGAGCTGGTCCTTTAAGCTTGAGTGGGAGGTATTTGATGGCGTGTAGGTCGTCGCCACAGGCCATGTGGATATGAAGAAGATAGTCCTCGATCCATACCGCAGGATCTGTTGTGCCATCGTATGATTCAATGTTTACGGGTTTGAAACCCTCTGGGATTTGATGATCCATTACTTCATCTGTGAAGCATAGTGGGTGTGCGGCACCTCTGTACTGGGCTATATTACGACGTAGCTCAAAAGAGCTTTGTCTGCTGTGTTCGGCCCGGCCGGATTTACTGTATCCGGCGTGACGATTATTGTCTCATGACGTGGGGCGCCGGCGTGATCCGTAGATCGATCTTGTTTGCCTTGCCTTGTCCTCCAACATATCTCGCAGGTTTGGCGCGTTTCTCCGTGTCTTGATATTTTTTAAACGACGTCAGGGTGTAGCTTGAGTGGAGGGCCGGGAGGCCTCTCTGTCGCGGTCGCGGGGTGGCCGGTCAGCCACATCATGCGCTGGTGATGTAGGTTTAAGTGCCTCCTCCTCTAATTGGGGTAGAAACTTGCGCTTTGGGTAGCTCTTGGAGGGGCGTTCGAGTTCGTACTCCTCGGCCGCAAGGACTTCAGTCCATCTGTCGGCTAGCAAGTCTTGATTAGCTCTAAGCTGTTGCTGCTTTTTCTTAAGGCTATTTGCCGTGGCCATAAGCCTGCGCTTGAAGCGCTCTTGTTCGACGGGATCCTCAGGCTCGACAAATTCGTCGTCGCCGAGGCTTGCCTCGTCTTCGGAGGGAGGCATGTAATTGTCATCCTCCTCCTCTTTGTCTGCCGCTCTCTCAGGGGGGCTGGCTTCTCCATGCTCCTGCGCTGAATCTTGCTGGAGGGAGTTGTCTTCGGCACTGTCCGGGGTGTTATTATCTCCCGTGCCGGTATCACCGTTTTTGTTTTGGCGGGATTTAGAGCGGCGCCGCTGACGCCGGCGCTTGGGTTGCTTTTTGGAGGGGTCGTCCCCCACGTCGCCATTGCTTTCTTTGGGTGTATCCACCATATATATGTCATATGACGAGGTGGCTTTCCAATGCCCTATAGGCGCTGGTTCCTGTTCGTCTCCTACATCGTCGTCCTTACCGTCGATGTCTAGCATGTCGGTTAAATCATCGACAATGGCTACAAAGTGGGTGGTGGGTGGGCGTCGAATTTCTTCGTCATCCGCATCCCAATCCTGCCGGTCATAATCCGGCCAGGACTCTCCTGACAAAGAGAGAGATCTTAGTGAATTTAGGATGTCGCCGAAGGGCGAGTGCTGAAAGATATCTGCGGCGGTGAATTCCATGATACGCGCCCAATCGGATTCGATTGGCGGGGGCGCGGAGGGTTCGGAGTCCGGAGAAGATTCCGACACTTTGGATCACGGGCTTCGCAGAGGATAAGGCTGGTGTCCGGCTCGATCGCCGTTAAGACTACAGCCCCCGCGGCGGGGTCTAGCCACCCGTCCTCGGTTGGCGCAGTGGCTCCGAGCTAAGGGTCCGAGAGGATGCGGGCGCGGCCTTTAGGGCACTATTTGGCGGTAGAATTAAATCATGCCCATCATGACAGTGCGGCGCGCCCGGCTGTGGCTCGAATCTGTTGAAGATCAAGTCTCCGCGGATGTCAGCCGTGTAGTTCAAACTTCCGAATCTGACCTGATGGCCAGGGGCGTAGCTTTCAATATTCTCCATATGGCCAAACGAATTGGCTCGCAATGCAAAGCCGCCGAATACAAAGATCTGTTCGGGGAGAAAAGTCTCACCCTGGACTGCATCGCCAATGATGGTCGAAGGAGCCATCAAGCCTAACGACGATGACACAGAGGAACTCTCAGTGAAAGCACCAATGTTGGTATCAAAACCGGCGGATCTTGGGTAGGGGGTCCCGAACTATGCGTCTAGGCGGATGGTAACAGGAGACAAGGGACACGATGTTTTTACCCAGGTTCGGGCCCTCTCGATTTAGGTAAAACCCTACTCCTGCTTGATTAATATTGACGATATGGGTAGTACAAGAGTAGATCTACCACGAGATCAGAGAGGCTAAACCCTAGAAGCTAGCCTATGGTATGATTGTTGTTTGTCCTATGGACTAAAGCCCTCCGGTTTATATAGACACCAGAAAGGGCTAGGGTTACACAGAGTCGGTTACAATGGAAGGCGATCTACATATCCGTATTGCCACACTTTCCTTCCACGCCAAGGAAAGTCCCATCCGGACACGGGACGAAGTCTTCAATCTTGTATGTTCATAGTCCAAGAGTCCGGCCAAAGGTTATAGTCCAGCTATCCAGACACCCCCTAATCCAGGACTCCCTCAGAAGACTTTGGCTTTTGGAATAGAACTGGCAAGAGGAACCACACATGGCACATGATCCGATGCTATCCATGCAAGAGGCATGACCAATATATTAGGATGATCCGAAGTCCAAGATACCGAGGTGAAGAACCAATCGATTTGCTCAAGAAGATGATTTGTTTGCATATTGGACCAAGTATACTATCTTCCTTTTATTGGCAGTTCCACCAATCCTGAATGACCAATTATTTGATTGAAAAGGAATATGTCATTTACATTACCCCCAGGCAAATTACGGTTCTCCAAAGAATGCATGAAATTAAAATCACCAAGAAGTAACCATTTCTCATCAAATTGTATGTTCAGATTATATAACCACTGAGCAAAATCATCGTGGGCAGGACTCTGACATGGGACATAAACTGACACCAAAGTCCAAACTTTAGATGTGTGCATGGAGGTGAACTCCACAATGATGCCATAAGAGTGATCTTCTATTAATTTACCACTGAAGAAAGCAGAGTTCCAAATAATCACAAGACCACCAGAAGCACCAGACGATGGCATATACACAAAATTATCAAAGCGCCGAGGACAAAATTTCCTAAGAAAACGCTGGTCAATACACATGCATTTAGATTCTTGCAGACAAATAATAGAGCACCCACTTTCATCTATCTTCTGTTTAACTGCAAGTTGCCTCGCTTCTGAATTAAGGCCACGCACATTCCAACACAAGATCTTCTAGTCTCTAAAGATTGTCTGATTCATTACAAACCAAAGAGGATAAAAGCAAAAGTAGATCGCGCAATGACCTACGACATTCACCTAGCAGAAACATAGAGTTCACCATAGCCAAATAAAAGCAAAGATAAGTGACGGTTAAACAGGTTCGCCAGCGACCCATGCTGCAGCAGACTTCACTCATCATCAGAACTCTTTCTAGAGTTGGCACCAGAAGGATCAGCAACAAGCTTCTCCGCTGTTATCTTATCAGGGGCAATACGCAGCCGAGCTCCAATGCGTTGAAGATCAGAGATGGCCGTTGGAGGAGGCACATCAGGTTCGTCATGAGCAGACGTAGCCGGGGTAGTAGGCTGCGCATTGGTTTTGCGCTTCTTAGAGCACTTGACATGCAGTGGGCTGATTGACCTTGGAGGCGCCTGACGGAATCCATCACGCAAGTCGCTAAGTCTAGTACTGTGATGGACCTGAGAATCAATCAGAACAGTCCTAATAGATGCAATTTTACGAGATCTCTTGTTGCTAATAAAAGGCATAGCAGTAAACTGGAACTTCTCAGTTACAGGTTCAGTCAGTTCAAAGTGTTCATCAAAGCAGAGTGCACAAGCGACCGGTCGCTTGACATGTGAAAACTGATGAGCAATCTGAGGATTAGATAGGTGGGCAACAGGTTCAACTATAGAACTCCATCATTGAAACTGTGATCCCAAGATCGCTTGATGAATGAAAACATAGGCATCTGTAATGGCCGAGGGATGACTGCAGAGTCAAACTGTTGCATGAACTTATAGAAGGTATGTGTCCATTGCATATGAGGGGGCAAAACTGGCCCGAAGACAGTTAAAACCTATCCAACATGCAAAACCTGTTGAGCAGCTGCGTGTGGTTGAAATTGAACCATTTCTGCATTGGGCAAAGCAACAGGAACATTGAAATTATTGACAGAATCATCAGAGACTTGCAACACCATCGACTCCTGAGACTGAACAGGTTCTTCAGGTTCCACCGGTTCGTTAACATTGCCATGGAAAGAATAATCCTGTACATTGTCATTGCCAGCAGCAGGAGGAGGCACATCGTTCCATCCTAACGCAGGCAACTCCGTCATTACCCAGTTATGGTTGTTGAAATGCATCTGGCCAGGAAGAGGATGTGGGTTCCCATCAAATGGCATTGGGTCCTTGTCAATAGGCAACACATCCGCAAAACCCATAGAGAGAACATAAAATGGAGCAGACCAAGAAACCCTAATAGCACCAAAATCTCCGTACTCACGATAAACCACACCCCGAGGGACCATGGTAGGTGCAGGAAGGACACATAAGCAAGAGTCCGCACCATTAGCTGATCAGTTTAATGCCAAGCATGAAAGCGCCCAAAAGTGCTAATCACATCTGCTATGTATTGCGTCCGACGATAATCAAGAGGAACACCCAACAGCATGACCCAACCACGGCGAAAGCCTGAACAACTCTATAGTTAATCCCTTCATCATGCGGAATAAATCGAACAAAGCGGTCATTGCCCAAATCAAATGGTGGATGATCCACCATAATTTGCCTAGAGATTGCACTACGGAATCAGAACAGTCCAACCCCCTGAATCCATGGTTGAGCATCAAGAACATCTCCTCCCAACTGATTAACAACAAAATCACTAACCATGTTGCGGTAGAGGGGAATCTCCTCCGGCAGTGGCGCTGGCTTGACGATGCCAATAACATACTCCTTATGCCTTCTGTGAGGTGCAATAGCTGGGGCGAAGAAGGTGCGAGGAAGACGGAGCGGCCCCCCATCTATGATCTCAAAGCCCGGCGGCACGTACGACAAACGATCCAACTCAAAGTTGGCCATCTCCGTCGATGTCGATGCAGGCTTGTGCGGCAGAGGCGATGGTGTTGAGGATGGAGGTGGTGGCGTTTCTGGTCTTGGGGCGGATGGCGGAGCTGGGGGTGGTGATGGTAATGGAGGTGATGTCGGTGGAGGCGAAGTAGGCTCTGATGACGAAGCTAGATGTAACTCTCTGATGGGACGTATCAATGGGGAGGCTGCAGCGGTAGGTTGGAGGGAACTCAAGGCATCAAGCGGCAAGATCGGTAGTGGGCTGTCTGGCTGGTTGGCAGCTGGACTCTCAATGACCCGCGGGACCCACCTAAAACCCCCGACAGGTGCAGATCCTATGCAAGATTATGCTCTGTGGCCTTGCCGAAAACAACGGCAACAACACGTTTGATTGGCGCAATTGGAGGTGATATGTGCCATAGAAAAGCAGTTTTGGCATTTCCAAACCTTAAATGTAATTTCATCAACCATAGAATAAAATCCCTCCAAATCTTCAACCGATTGGCCCAAAATCCTAGTGGGTTATAAGTTAGAATCCGGATTGACTTGCCGTGCATTGGGAGATTCGGCTTGATTGGGCCAGGCGTGCTGGCACATGGCATAGAAGATGAGCTAACCGAGGCAGGCACGACCCTAGATGACTCAATAGGCCCAACAATAGGAAGTGGATCAGAAACGTGATGATTTGAAAAAAAATCCCAGACCCGCCCAACGATCGCTCCTAGGAATGAGGAACCAACTCACACGAGATTGCTGCCGACTGAGTGGAAAGCGTAGGTACCGTACCAAAACAGATCGGAGGACGATCCACCGTCCACCGGAGCTCCGGCGCCGGTGATGGATGAATAATAACGCGCTCGCTCGGGCTAAGAACATAACCCGCATCTTGAACAGTATCAATGCAAGTTTGTGTGGTAGGGTATCGATATCCTTTGCACGCAGGATAATTCTAAAACATGGCAAATGAGAGTTTCTTCCTGCTACTAGATGTAGACTTCAAAGAAGATCTGGCAAGAGGCTTATGCATGGCCATCATGCCAATTGTAGCACGACGTTTGGTAGGGCTAATAAAAACCCATTCAGCATCACATTCCTTTCTCCAAATCAAAACTTCACACCTCCAATTAGGACCACCATGGCCCCATAGGCGGAAGAAACACTTAAAGTGCTCACAAGCAAAAGATCGAAGAGCAAGAACGTAGAGGCCAACTTTTTTTGCATGAAACATGGAAGGAGTGGTGAAGATCTTGTTTTCCTCTTGCTTGTCATGATGAGGCTTCGCCAATTCAATTGTTATCCCTCCTCTTAATGAAGCTTCCTTTTATATCTTCACCATGGGTTGTCACAAGCATAGGTTCTTTATATGCTTAATAGTGAGCTTGTGAACCCATTTGCTAGTTGTGTGTGGGAATGACAAGCCTTGCACCATGTGTTTTATTCATTCAAGACTATATTAATGCTTAATGCTCATCCGTACATTAGTCTTCTCAAGTGCATTGCCCTTGAATCACACACATCGGTTTTGGTTGAGCCTATTCTTAAGTTGCCTCTTTTACATGTTGCTCTACCATGTGCTTGTTGCAAGAGCTAGGCTTAGTTTCCTATATGCTCACTTGCACTTGTTGTGTGTTTCTATTGATTTTGGGGGAGTGATGATCCTATTTTGTGCACGTTGTATCCAATTAAAAAATTATTATTTGTGCACAAATCAGGGGGAGCTTCCCTAGTTTCTTTAGAATACTCCCTTGCGTGTATCATAATATCTTTTTTTCATGTGGATCATATAATCATTTGTCTAGTTGGTTCAATTGATATCCTCTGATTGCTTGCTTCAATTTGTATCTTTTTATTGCTTGATTGCTTGATAGCTTGTGTCTCTCTTTGTTATGTCTTCGTGGCATATCATTCTTTAGCAATCTTTGTGACTCAATATAGTTTGCCTTCCTCCAAGTATTTACCTTTGGATATGTGTATGGCATTCCACTCTCTTGTTGAGAAATACACAATTTATGGAGGAACACTTTTTATATTGGCCTTCTAAGCTTTTCGCCCATTTTGGCAACCGATGCCAATGGGGAGAAGTTTCAGAGAGTTTTGTGGAGAAGTTTAGAGAGTTATCTCCTCTTGATTTGGTTTTGTTCCTTATTTGCATCTCATATGCATGCACTATTGGTTGTTGCATTGCATGGTGATGCATAATTCCTTATATAATCTCTCTTGAAAGTGATTGTCATCAATTACCAAAATGGGGGAGACTGAAAGGACATGCGGTGCCCCCATGTGTGGTTTTGGTAATTGATGACATTCTCTATGGACTAATGGTTGCATTGAGTTATATTTGAAGGATTTGTCCATAGGCTTTTCTTGAAGTCCATGTGTTGGTTTCAAGGAGTTTATGAGTTGACCAAGGTGCTATTAAGGAATTATCCAAAGATTGGCCATGTGAGTGTTGAGCTTATTGCAAGCATGTCTTGAAGAAGAAGATTGTGTGAACATTCAAGTTTACCCTCAAGACATCATCCTCATGAAGAGAGTTGGAAAGATTCAAGGTTGATCAAGACTAATTACGGAGAGAGATTCAAGTTGATCAACACACAAAGTGCACAAGTTGTATCGAGAGGGATCAAGTGATCCCATGGTATGGTAAGCATTTTCAATTACTCTTCGTGTACTAACCCATGGTCTACATGAGAGTTCTGTGTGGGGTTAAGTATGTTTCCATGGTCTTGCGTCAAGAGGAAGATCTCATACAACCCATGGAGGATGACAAGTGGTGTTCGTCATCAAGTTTGCGTTGTGCAAGTTCAAGTGGAGCAACACGAAGAGTGGATCACCCATAATGGAGTATGGGGGAGCAATCATGCTTAAAGCTTGCTGTCCATTGTGGTGTCTATGGAAGTGTGAAGATGTGCCAACGAGTGGCTCACCCATAGTGGAGTATGGGGGAGAAATCAACTAGTCTTCATCGAGCCAACACAATCAATAAAGGTGGTCCAACTTGAGGAAGTCAAGATCGTCATCATCTAGCTCAAGTGGACTATGTGAAAGGCAAAGGTTTGCCCTTGATAGGTTTTCTATTTTACCGGTCTCATGGTGGTAGTTGGGAGACTGGGTTGTAGGATTGGTTGTCGTACTATCAAGGGGGGCTCTCTAATGAGTAGCTTGATCTTATCGTTCGTCGAGAGCTCAAACCATTGCATCCTTGTATCATCTCTCTTAGTTCTTCTTTGGTTCTTCTCCTTGTGATATTTGGAGCTTATGGCCATCTTCATGACAAGCTCGAGTTCATCGAAAACCGATATCATATGCATCTGCTTTTGTGTTTCCGGTGTTGGAGTTTTTACCGGTCTTAATTAAGAAAGGGTTCTGACCATTTTATTTTGGGTATTTTCCCAATTGCTTTTTCTTGATATTTATATCAAGATTGTGTTTGCTCGTGTCCTTAGCTTTCCAACAAACTTGATTTCGTCGAATTTGGAGCTCGTATGTGAAAGTTATGACTATTTTGTTCTTACCTGTTTGTCATTGACCGCCTGTACCGCTTCTTACACCGGTTGTACCGGTGTTTGGGGCTGTTGTACTGCTCTAGAGTTGGTCCGATGGTTGTACCAGCCATGTACCGCTCTACCATCGGACTAGTTTATGTTTTGGAGCGGTTCTGGGGCGGTTGTTGACCGGTTGTACCGGTTAGTTCAGTTTAACCGGTACTACTAGCTCCTCGGGCTGTTGTACCGCTTAGGGATTTTCCCTATAGATTGGTTTTTCCTCTGCTTTGACTGGTTGTACCGGTTCGTGCACCGGTTGTACCGGTCCTATAGTTTTCTGCACATAATGGGCAGATTCGTGGGGACCTATAAAAAGGGGGTCTTCTTCTCCATTGGACTCTAGCTCTTGAGCTCGTGTTCTTCCCCCATTGTTGACCTTCTTCGAGCTTGCTATCTCTCAATCCCTCCAATGATTCTTGCTAGTTTTTGAGGGAAAAGAGAGAGGAGGTCTAGATCTACGTTTCCACCAATTACTTTCTCCTCTATGTGAGGGGAACCCATTGGATCTAGATCTTGGAGTTCTTCGTGTTCTCTTCTTCGTTCTTCCTCTCTCTTTCCTTCGTAGCATTAGTTGCTTTGGTGGGATTTGGGAGAGAAGGGCTTGGGCACTTTGTGTGCCCTCGCCATTGCATTTGGTACATCGGTTTGAGTTCTCCATAGTGAAACGTGGAAGTTACAAGTTGAGAAGCTTATTACTCTTGGGTGCTTGGTACCCTTGAGATTGTTCCTCTTGGGTGCTTGGGCGCCCTAGACGGTTAGTGGTGTTCGAAGCTCAATCATTGTGGTGTAAAGCTCTGGGCTAGCATTGGGGTCTCCAATTAGGTTGTGGAGATCGCTCCGAGGAATTTGACGGGTACCGGTGACCGCCCCAAAGTGTACGGGTTCGGTGACCGCCCCAAGGGTTGTCATTTGTACGGGTTTGGTGACCGCCCTCAAGGGTCCCTTAGCGGAATCATGACATCTTGCATTGTGCGAGGGCGTGAGGAGATTACAGTGGCCCTAGTGGCTTCCTGGGGAGCATTATGCCTCCACACTGCTCCAAATGGAGATTAGCATCCGCAAGGGTGTGAACTTCGGGATACATCGTTATCTCCCGTGCCTCGGTTATCTCTTACCCGAGATCTTTACTTATGCACTTTAGTTTATGATAGCCATATTGTTTCTTGTCATATATCTTGCTATCACATAGTTGTTTATCTTGCTTAGCATAAGTTGTTGGTGTACATAGGTGAGCCTAGTCGTTTTAGCTTTTGTGCTTGACAAATTAACCGCTAGGTTTATTCCGCATTTGTTCAAGCCTAAACCATAATTATTTTAAAGCGCCTATTCACCCCCCCTCTAGGCGACGTCCACGATCTTTCAGTCATGACGGATGTCACTGGGAAGAACTGCCTCTGCTCCGTAAACCATGAAGAAAGGTGTATAACCCGTTGATCTATTGGGGTTAGTATTGATACTCCAAAGCACTGAAGGTAACTCCTCCACCCAACAACCCGGCGTCCTCTGCAAAGGGACCATAAGCCGGGGCTTGATGCCTCTCAAGATTTCTTGATTAGCCCTTTCGGCCTGACCATTGGACTGGGGGCGAGCCACGGATGAAATGTCAAGACAAACATGCTCTCGTTGACAGAATTCTTTCATAGCACCCTTAGACATATTAGTACCATTATCAGTGATGATACTATGAGGGTATCCAAAACGGAAGATCACCTTTTTAATGAATTGAACCGCCGTCGCTGCATCACACTTGCTGACCGGCTCAGCCTCAACCCGCTTTGTAAATTTATCAACCTCTACCAACAGGTGGGTCTTTTTGTCCTTGGATCTCTTAAAAGGTCTAACATATCCAGCCCCCAGACTACAAACGGCCAAGTAATTGGAATCATCCTCAATTCGTGAGCCGGCACGTGAGCTCGTCTGGAAAATTTCTGACAACCATCACACTTGCTAACCAAATCCTCTGCATCAGCATGAGCCTTTAGCCAATGAAACCCATGACGAAAAGCCTTAGCCACGAGAAACTTATAGACGACATGATGGCCACAATGTTCGTCATGAATCTCCCGTAGAATCTCACGGCCCTCCTCAGGAGAAATACAACACTGGAACACCCCTGTGACACTACATCGGTGCAACTCGCCATTGACAATAGTCATCGACTTAGACCGCCGGGTTATCTGCCTGGCCAAATTTTCATCCTCGGGCAACTCACCCCGGGTCATATAAGTCAAATATGGATCTGTCCAATCAGGAATAGCATGAAGAGCCGCCACCAACTATGCCTCCGGGTCAGGGACAGCAAGATCCTCCTCCATAGGCAATTTAACTGAAGGGTTATTCAAAATATCAAGGAAAACATTGGGTGGCACCGGCTTACGCTGAGAGCCCAGCCGGCTTAATGCATCAGCCACCTCATTTTTCCTACGGTCAACATGTTCCACCTGATAACCCTTGAAATGACCAGCAATAGAATTAAACGCCCGGCGATAAGCCGCCATGAGTGGGTCTTTGGAATCCCAAGTTCATGAAACTTGCTGAGCCACCAAAGATGACTCACCAAAGCACCTCACCTGACTTAGATTCATCTCTTTAGCCATCCGAAGACCATGGAGCAAGGCCTCATACTTAGCTGCATTGTTAGTACAAGAGAACATCAACCTTAAACACATAGCAAAACTTATCACCTCATGGGGAAGTTAAAATAACTCCAGCCCCCGAGCCTTCCAACTGCCTGGATCTATCAAAATGAATAGTCCAATATGTGTTGTCCAATTTCTCCTCGGGCATCTGTAGCTTTGTCCAGTCATTGATGAAATCCACAAGTGCTTGAGACTTGATAGCTGTCCGAGGCATATATTTCAAACCATGGGGTCCAAGCTCAATGGCCCACTTGGCCACCCGGCCTGTGGCTTCTCTGTTTTGAATAATATCCCCTAAGGGAGCAGAACTGACCACAGTGATGGGATGACAAAGGAAATACTGCTTCAACTTACGACTAGCCATGAACACTCCATAAACTAGCTTCTGCCAATGTGGGTATCTCTGCTTAGATTCAATGAGCACCTCACTGACATAGTAAACCGGCCTCCGAACCGGATATTCTTTGCCTGATTCCTTTCTTTCCATAACAACAGCTACGCTGACGGCTCTGATTTTAGCAGCCACATATAAAAGTAAGGGCTCCTTAGCCAACTGCTTTTTAAGCGCCTCAAATGCCTGATTGGCCGCATCACTCCAGACAAAGTGATCTGTTTTCTTCATCAGCTGGTACAGAGGAATAGCCTTTTCTCCCAAACGGCTGATAAACCGGCTCAAAGCCGCAATATGACCCGCCAAACACTGGACGTCATTAATACACGCCGGTTTA
Source organism: Aegilops umbellulata (assembly GCA_032464435.1). Classification (NCBI taxonomy): domain Eukaryota; kingdom Viridiplantae; phylum Streptophyta; class Magnoliopsida; order Poales; family Poaceae; genus Aegilops; species Aegilops umbellulata. The sequence goes on along the minus strand of CP136058.1, from coordinate 345,601,796 downwards.
GCCAAAGAAGTGATCACCTTGATTTTCTCCAGGTTAGCCTCGATGCCTTTCTCAGAGACCAAAAAACCCAAAAGCTTGCCTGTTGGCACACCAAGAACACATTTGTCTGAGTTAAGCATCATCTTGTAGATCTGGAGGTTGTTAAAGGTTTCCTTCAAATCATCTATCAAGGTTTCCTTCTTCCTAGTCTTCACAACAATATCATCCACATAAGCATGAACATTGCATCCAATCTGATTGTGGAGGCAATTCTGAACACAATACTGATAAGTCGCCTGGGCACTCTTGAGCCCAAAAGGCATAGATACATAGTAGAAGGCTCCAAGGTAGTGATGAAAAATGTCTTCTCATGGTCCTTAAGTGCCATCTTGATCTGATGATAACTAGAATAAGCACCCAAGAAACTCAAACGCTCACAAGCTGTCGTAGCATCAATGTTCTGATCAATACGGGGGAGGGCAAAAGGATCAGCTGGACAGGCCTGGTTAAGATATGTGTACGTACATATGCCAAGTGCTGTTTTTTCTTAAGGACCAACACCAGATTAGCCAACCACTCTGGATGAAAAACCTCAACAATAAACCTAGCCGCCAAGAACCGGGCCACTCCTTCACTAATGGCCTTACGCCTTTCTTCATTAAAACAACAGAGGAATTGCTTGACCGGTTTAGACTTTAGATCAACATTAAGAGTGTGCTCAGCGAGTTCCCTCGGTACACCTCGCATGTCTGAAGGATTCCATGCAAAGATGTCCTGGTTCTCATGGATGAACTTGATGAGCGTGCTTTCCAATTTCGGATCCAAATTGGCACTGATATTGAATTGTTTGGATGAATCGCCGGTAACAAAATCAACCTGCTTGGTGTTGTCTGCCGACTTAAACTTCAACAAAGGGTCATGCTCTGTGGTTGGGTTTTTCAAAGGTGTCATATCTGCCGGGTCAACATTATTTTTGTAGAACTTCAACTCCTCTGTTGCACAAATAGACTCAGCATAAGCAGCATCGCCCTCTTCACACTCCAAGGCTATCTTCCTGTTGCCATGTACTGTGATGGTACCCTTACGACCCGACAGTTTAAGCTGCAGATAAACATAACAAAGGTCGTGCCATAAATTTAGCATAAGCCAGCCATGCAAACAGGGCATGATAAGGGCTCTTGATCTTTACCACCTCAAAACTCAATGTCTCAGCTCTGTAATCATGATCATCGCCAAAAGCCACTTCCAAATCTATCTTACCCACTGGGTACGCCGACTTACCGGGCACCACCCCATGAAAAATAGTAGAAAGCGGCTTAAGATCTTTGTCAGTCAAATTCATACGGCGAAAAGTATCATAGTAAAGGATATTGATACTGCTCCCTCCATCCATAAGCACCTTTGTAAACTTGTATCCTCCAACCTGAGGAGCAACCACCAAAGCCAATTGACCCGGATTGTCAACCCGGGGCGGGTGATCCTCGGCTCCATACAATAGGCTGTTCAGACCATCAGAATTATCGAGGGACTACCCGCTCAACCGCGTTCACTGCCCGCTTATGTATCCGCTGGTCTCGTTTGCATAAGCTTGTGGTAAACACATGATATTGACCACTATTCAGCTGCTGTGGATTACTCTGATAACCAGACTGCTGTTGTTGATCCCCTTGATTAGATTGCTAATTAAAACCGCCTTGATTGCCTTGGCCCTGAAACCTAGAGTTTGGGCTATCACCTCCAAAGCCGGGCCCGTGAGAGCCGGATCTCGACCCGCCATGCGGGCCATGATTGTTCTGGAAAAAACCAGAATTTCTATACTCCATCATGATGAAGCAATCTTTCCACAGATGATTGGCCGACTTCTCTTGTGTACCGTGCTTTGGGCAAGGCTAATTCATTATCGCCTCAAGGTTGAACTTTGGCCCACCGAACCGGGGTGTCGATGACTTCCCCTTACGATGCTGATTATTACTCTGCGTGTTGGTATTGGCCACAAAGTCTGAACCACCGTCCATCTTCTTGCCCTTACCGTTACCTTGACCCGCCGTACTATGTTGCTATCCCTTTGTATTGCCACTCTTGTTCCCCTTGGCAGACATCTCCTCATCAGATTCAGCGTCCTTGGTGTTGTCAGAGTCGGCGTATTTGACAAGAGCCGCCATGTGCTCTCCCATATCATTGCATTGGCGCTTAAGCCGCACCAGCTTCTGTTTAAGGGGAAGGAAACGACAAATTTTCTCCAAAATTAGGTCGGCTGAGCCGGCGTTGATGCCGAAATCCAGCACACCCGATGGGCTGTTGACTCGCCCTCATCCTGGATGCAAGTGTCTAAGTCAAGAATCGATAGAGGTTGTTCACATGTGTCCTTGAAAATTTGAATAAAGCACATCTTCAATTCATCCCACAATCTGATGGAGTTAGGGGGCAGCCCCTTTAACCAGGTACGAGCTGGCCCATCCAACATCATGGTGAAATACTTAGCTCACACAACGTCATTGACATCCAACATCTCCATGGCTAGCTCATAGCTTTCAATCCAAGCCTTTGGGGGTTGATCCGCTATGTAATTAGGCACCTTGTGGGGGCCCTTAAAATCCTTGGGCAGACGCTCATTACGTAAAGCTGACACTAAGCATGGCAAACCAAGGGTTCTAGAGGTCATTCCTGCCTTCACAGACACCGATGGGTAAACTGGAGATTGCTGATGAGCCGTCAACTGAGCCGCCAGCTCATCCTCCCGACGTGCCCTGCCCAGATCCACCAAAGCCTAAGCATTGTTATCAGCACGTGGCGGGTCATGCCTACGGGGCTGGTTACGGTGCCGCTCACTGCTTGAAACTGCTGCCGACTCAATATGCCTGCTGTAGCTTCAGCTTTGATGAGGGGTTGAATGAATCCGATCACGACTGTACGAGTAAGCCGCCTATTGAACCACCGCTGTCTGAAGAAGCTCTTCGACCCTCCATATCTCCATCGCGGCTAGAGACTCGCCTTCGACGGGGATAACCGCCAATCGTGTAGCCGTGGCAATCATATTGTCCAAAGGGTTAGAATAATGACCCGGCGGCATTGGTACTTGCTGAGGCGGGGTCAAATTCAAACGAGGCGGGTCTGCCGTACGTGGCTGAATCGTCGCTCCGGTTGCGGGCGCCTCAACAACCTGGTTTACCAAGGGCGGGTCACTGGTTCCTGCCCCAGGTGTATTAAAAAGGTTCCTAGCCTCAAACTCTATGGGTAGACGGGTCTGGTGCCTCCTCCTCATGACGGCGTTTGAAGCGTTCTGGTCCAAGGTGAGCTGGAATGACTCTGCCTGAATCCGTTGGGATGCAGCACTTAAAGCGGCTCGTTCTGTCGCCATCCTGGCATTCTCAGCATTAAACTCCTCCTTGGCTTGAGCTATCTCATCTCGCAGTTTCGCAACATCCACCTTATGATGTGCCTGATTCTCTGGTGTCACCTTTGCAGCCAATAAGGTCGCCAAAGCCTCCAAGAGCTCAGATAACACTTGAGCCGGCGAGCGTGCAGAGCCGCTCGCCCCGGCTGTCGCCGCAATCATTGAACTGGAAGTCATAGCCGCAATAGTTGTCGAATTGAGCACCGGTTGTGTGCCAGCCATGAAGATCGCAACCCTGTTCGGCTGCTCATAGGGGTCCGGAATACTGTCACCATCGGAACAGCCCCCAAGCCCTCCGTCTTGCAGTTGATACATTGAATTGGTCTGACCAGTTGAGGACTCGCCATCAGAGTAGATAAATATCTCTCCACCGGACATAGATCCTTCCTCGAAATCCGCCCCATGAATGAAACCAACAAAGGCGTGCTTCATAGCGGTTTGAACCTTGGTGGGCCGTGCACGCTGAGCCGTCTCGACGATGTCACTACAGGTGTCCGGCTCAGGTCCCGACTCGCCGATCTTGCCGATGAAGACGTGGATTCCACCGAAAGGGACCCGATACCCGTACTCAATTGAGCTGGCCTCGGGGCCCCAGCCAACGTCGTCGATGTAGATCTTGGCGCGGCGACTCTTGGTCATCTGGCCCGCGGCATATCCCTTGATCCCTACAAAGTTGCCCTTCAAGAACTTGAAACCACCGTGCGCTGGCCCCACGATGGGCGCCAACTGTCGTGGACACAATACGACAGATGCCCTAGCAAAAGGACTTATGTGTGGAGCCATCACAACTAGGTTATCTTGAAGGGGTTAAACAGGACAAAGGACAAAGAGAGTTTACCCAGGTTCGCCCCTCTCAACAAGGTAAAAGCCTACTCCTCCTTTAGGTTGTATTGCTTGGGTTTTGATTACCAGGGAGCGAATACGGTTGACCTAGTTCTCGATGAGTTGTTTCTTGAGTTCACCCGCCGCTGGGTCACCCCCTTTTATATACAGGTTGATGCCCGGCGGCTTACAAAGTCCAGACGCTCTCACAAATGTGATCGGCTCGGTTTCTACTAAGCTTGCCTTATAGTACAAGTTTAAACATATGGCGGCTCATCCCCTTAGGCCTTAAGTCGCCTCTGGGTCTTGGGCCTTCAAGAATCCTGCTTCATGAACCACCATCTTCATATCTTCTTGGGCTTCGTCGAGCTTCTTCATCTTTAAACCGCTAGCGGCATGACCCGGCCCATCCTGGGCGGGTCATATCCAATAGCCATATCCCCAACAAGGCCCGTGGGGAGCACAACCCACCAGAGCACGCCCAGGAGACCAGGCGCACCCAGGGGGGTTGTGCCCCTCACATATCCCCCTGCATCGCCTCTTCACCCTATAAATTCCCAAATATTCCAAAAACCCTCGGGGAGTCAACGAAATACAATTCTAGCCTTCGCAAGTCCCAGAACCACGAGATCCAATCTAGAAACCATCACAGAGGGGTTCATCATCCTCATTGGTGCCTCTTCAATGATGCGTGAGTAGTCCACCATAGACCTATGGGTCTGTAGGCAGTAGCTAGATGGCTTCCTCTCTCTCTTCTAATTTTCAATACAATGGTCTCTTAGAGATCTATTTGATGTAACTCTTTTTGCGGTGAGTTTGTTGGAATCCGATGAACTTTGAGTTTACGATCAGATCTATATCCATGAATATTATTTGAGTGTTCATTGATCCCTTATATGCATGATTATATATAGCCTCACATTTCTTATTTGAATCTTTGGTTTAGTTAGGCCAACTAGATCGATTTTTCTTGCCATGGGAAGAGGTGCTTTGTGATGGGTTCGATCTTGCGGTGTTCTTTCCTAGTGATAGAAGGGGCAGCAAGACACAAATGCATTATTGCTATTAAGGATAACAAGATGGGGGGTATTCCTACATGAATAGATCTCGTCTACATCATGTCATCGTTCTTATTGCATTACTCCATTTCTTCATGAACTTAATACACTAGATCCATGCTGGATATGATGCATATGTATTGATCATTGACTTGGATATCGTCATAATTATTCGATCTTCCATCAATTACCCAACAGTAATTTGTTTACCTACAGTGTGCTATTTCCCGAGAGAAGGCACTAGCGAAATTGAGAACCAACATGTGGTTGGATGGTTAGAGGGGCTGTGGTATCCCCAGCCCACCAGGGTTCAAGTCCTAGTGCTCGCATTTATTCGTGGATTTATTTCAAGATTTCTAGAGATGCGCATTCAGTGGGAGGAGACGTTCCCATCGATGACGAGGTGCCAATGGTGACTTCGTAAATTTCAAGATGATATGTCGGCTCAGTCTTTCGAAGGTGCTCACAGGGGTAGGGTGTATGTGTGTGCGTTCATAGGGGTGAGTGTATGCACGTGTATATGAGCGCTTGCGTGTGTACTGTGTTCAAAAAGCCACTAGCGAAATCTATGGCCCCCGGGTCTATTCTTTATTATATTTGATTTGAGATCTATTTTTATTCTCTTTTATTTTCAGATCTATTATTCCAAAACCCCAAAAATACCTTGCTGCACTTTTTATTACTTATTTTATTTTGTGTTATTGCGAGATCTATTTATCAAAAATCATACAAACCAATCTATCTTTTGCCCGAGGAGGGATTGACAACCCCTCTTACGCATCGGGTTGCAAGTATTTGTTCTTTGTGTGCAAGTACCATTTACATAGTGTTGCTTGGTTCTCCTACTAGAATGATACCTTGGTTTCATAACTGAGGGAAATACCTACCGTAGATGTACTCCATCATCCCTTCCTCTTTGGGGAAACACCGACGCAGTTTCAAGCGACATCAGAGATATCTTTTGAACTGAGGAGTTAGCATTACTTGCTCCACAAGTAATGTTACCATTGTGCTCAATTTCCAACCGTTGGACTCGTGTCGTTCGGCCATTGGATGACATGTCCAATTTGGTCTTTTTTCCTTCAGGGAAGGCTGCAGCTATAAATAGCCACCCCGCTCCAATGTTGCCCGTTGGCTGCTCCGCTTAAGATTTCCTAGAAGATTGAGTGAGAATACCCTCTCCGAGTGATTTGAGTTTAAGATCCACTGAGAGAAAAATCAAGAGCCTAAACTTAGACAGTGGTTGAGCATCTTAGTAGTTCTCAGTTAAGAGTTCTTGTACCTATTACTCTTGAGAGTTGCGCATTGATACGTCCATTTAGCATCATGTTTTCTGACTATTATTTATGATGTTTTTATCCATAATAAAGCTTTTTGGAGTAATTCTAATGCCTTTTCTCTCATAATATGCAAGGTATACGCAAAGAGGGAGAATTCCGGCAGCTAGAAATCTGGACCTGAAAAGGCTACGTCATGGTACTTGTTCTGCACAACTCCAGATGAGCTGAAACTTCACGAGGATTTTTTATGGAATATATGAGAACTATTGGAGCAAATAACTACCACAGGGGGCCCACCAAGTAGGCACAACCCACCTGGGCGCGCCAAGCAGCCCATGCGCGCCCTGGTGGGTTGTGCTCACCCAGGCCCACCTCCGGTGCCCATCTTCTGGTATATATGTCATTTTGACCTAGAAAAAAAATAAGGAGAGGACCTTCGGGATGGAGCGCCACCGCCTCAAGGCGGAACTTGGGCAGGATCACTTTTGTCCTCCGGTGGAGCGATTCCGCCGGGGGAACTTCCCTCCGGAGGGGGAAATCATTGTCATCATCATCACCAACAACTCTCCCATCTTGGGGACGGAAATCTCCATCAACATCTTCAACAACACCATCTCATCTCAAACCCTAGTTCATCTCTTGTGTTCAATTTTGTTATCGGAACTATAGATTGGTGCTTGTGGGTGACTAGTAGTGTTGATTACATCTTGTAGTTGATTACTATATGGTTTATTTGGTGGAATATTATATGTTCAGATCCAATATTCTATTTAATATTCCTCTGATCATGAGCATGTTTATCATTTGTGAGTAGTTACTTTTGTTCTGGAGGTCATCGGAGAAATCATGTTGCAACTAATCATGTGAACTTGATATGTGTTCTATATTTTGATAGTATGCATGTTGTGATTCCCTTAGTGGTGTCATGTGAACGTCGACTACATGACACTTTACCATATTTGGGCCTAAGGAAATGCATTGTGGAGTAGCAGTTAGATGATGGGTTCCGAGAGTGACAGAAGCTTAAACCCCAGTTTATGCGCTATTCCATAAGGGACCGATTGGATCCAAAAGTTTAATGCTATAGTTCGAATTTATTCTTAATACTTTTCTTGTAGTTGTGGATGCTTGCGGGAGGGTTAGTCATAAGTAGGGGGTTTGTTCAAGTAAGAATAGCACTTAAGCACCGGTCCACCCACATATCAAATTATCAAAGTAGCGAACACAAATCGAATCAACATGATGAAAGTGACTAGATGAAATTCCCGTGTACCCTCAAGAATGCTTTGCTTATCATAAGAGTCCGTTTTGGCCTGTACTTTGCCTCAAAAGGATTGGGCTACCTTGCTGCACCTTTGTTACTACTACCGTTACTTGCTCATTACAAATTATCTTGCTATCAAACTACTTTGCTACTTACAATTTCTGCACTTGCAGACATTACCTTGCTGAAAACCACTTGTCATTTCCTTCTGCTCCTCGTTGGGTTCGACACTCTTACTTATCGAAAAGAGCTACAATTGATCCCCTATACTTGTGGGTCATCAAGGCTATTTTCTGGCGACGTTGCCGGGGAGTGAAGTGCCTTTGGTAAGTGGAATTTGGTAAGAAAACATTTATATAGTGTGCTGAAATTTATTGTCACTTGTTACTATGGAAAACAATCCTTTGAGGGGTTTGTTCGGGGTATCTTCACCTCGTTCGGAACCACAATTAGCTACCCCTCAACCTAATACACCTACTGAAAATATTGAATATAAAATTCCTTCGGGTATGATAGAACAACGGCTAGCTAATCCTTATGCAGGAGATGGAACCGAACATCCTGATATGCACTGGATATATGTGGAACAAATTTGTGGATTGTTTAAGCTTGCAGGTGTCGGTGTCAAAACCGGCGGTCTCGGGTAGGGGGTGGCTTCTTCTCTCTTTTTGGATCACAATACAATGTTCTCCCCCTCTCCCGTGGAGATCTATTCAATGTAATCTTCTTTTGCGGTGTGTTTGTTGAGAGCGATGAATTGTGGGTTTATGATCAAGTTTATCTACGAACAATATTTGAATCTTCTCTGAATTCTTTTATGTATGATTGGTTATCTTTGCAAGTCTCTTCGAATTATCATTTTGGTTCGGCCTACTAGATTGGTTTTTCTTGCAATAGGAGAAGTGCTTAGCTTTGTGTTCAATCTTGCGGTGTCCTTTCCCAGTGACAGTAGGGGCAGCAAGGCACATATTATCTTGTTGCCATTGAGGATAACAAGATGGGGTTTATATCATATTGCATGAGTTTATCCCTCTACATCATGTCATCTTACTTAAGGCGTTACTCTGTTCTTATGAACTTAATACTCTAGATGCATGCTGGATAGCGGTCGATGTGTGGAGTAATAGTAGTAGATGCAGGTAGGAGTCGGTCTAGTTGTCTCGGACGTGATGCCTATATACATGATCATACCTAGAAATTCTCATAACTATGCTCAATTCTATCAATTGCTCAACAGTAATTTGTTCACCCACCGTAATACTTATGCTCTCGAGAGAAGCCACTAGTGAAACCTATGGCCCCCGGGTCTATTTTCCATCATATAAATCTTCCAACACTTAGCTATTTTTATTGCCTTTTATTTTACTTTGCATCTTTATCATAAAAATACCAAAATTTTTATCTTATCATATCTATCAGATCTCGCTCTCGTAAGTGGCCGTGTAGGGATTGACAACCCCTTATCGCGTTGGTTATGAGGATTTATTTGTTTGTGTAGGTGCGAGGGACTCGTGCATGGTCTCCTACTGGATTGATACCTTGGTTCTAAAAAACTGAGGGAAATACTTACGCTGCTTTACTGCATCACCCTTTCTCTTCAAGGGAAAACCAACGCAGTGCTCAAGAGGTAGCAATGAGTATTACAAGAGTTGATCTACCACGAGATTGTAATGGCTACACCCTAGAGGCCTAGCCTGTATGACTATGGTAATGAGTATATCCTTTCCGGACTACCCCCTCCGGTTTATATAGACACCGGGGGGAATCCAGGGTTACATAGAGTCGTTTACATAAGAAGGAATCTTCATAGTCGGTCGCCAAGCTTGCCTTCCACACCAAGTAGAGTCCAATCCGGACACGGGTAGAGTCTTCAGCCTTCATGTCTTCACAGCCCATCAGTCTGGCCCATGGATAACAGGCCGGACGCCCAAGGACCCCTTAGTCCAGGACTCCCGCAGTAGCCCCTGAACCTGGCTTCAATGATGAGGAGTCCGACGCGCAGATTGTCTTCAGCATTGCAAGGCGGGTTCCCCTTATTCCGAACTTCAAGATAGTCTTCAGACGCAACGATAGTATCCGGACATGTAACGCACACCACACACAACCGCGGAGAGGATATAATACTTGCACGAGTCTAATCTGCTGACAACTTTTTACAACATGACATCACGTCTGTCCGGTCATAATTTCGAACCGTTTTTCATCTGCCGCTCCATGTTTTGAGACGCAATTGCAATTGGCACGTCTTGTCGAAGCAGAGATCGTGTCCCCTTATTGCGGGATTCTCATCAATGCGGGTGTGGGTGACCCAACCGTGCCATTTGCACGGCCCTTGGGAATAGGCGAGTTTAAGGCGAGTGGGGAGGCGCTTGATATTCATGGCCTTTATAAGGGGATAAGGATTCCCTTTCCTCACCCACACCTTGGTTCCTCCTCAGCCCTTCCATCCCTAAGCTCCAGCGCCCAAGCTTTAGCCTTTCCTTCGTCTGAGAAAGCACTCCAAAGATGTTCGGATCAGGAGCTGGAGGCAAGTGGATGGCCTCCTCCGTCAAGAAGAGGGATATCAAGGAGCTCCGGGAGGCCGGATATCTGGCCAAGGAGATCGCTCACAGACTCCCGGCCAAGGGACAGATCGTCCCTACTCCGGAGCCCCATGAGAGGGTTGTGTTTCTTACACATTTCGTCCGTGGGCTGGGCTTCCCTCTTCACCCCTTCGTCTGTGGATTGATGTTTTACTACGGTCTGGACTTCCATGACCTAGCCCCCAACTTCATTCTCAACATCACGGCATTCATTGTCGTGTGCGAGGCCTTTCTCCTCATCCCACCTCATTTTGGCCTATGGCTAAAGACCTTTAATGTGAAGCCGAAGGTGGTGAGCGGCCAACAAGCAGAGTGCGGAGGCGCCATGGTGGGCAAGATGCCCAACGTTACCTGGCCCCAAGGCTCATTCACGGAGACGGTGAAGGGGTGGCAATCGGGGTGGTTCTATATCGCCGAGCCGCGCGACTCCAACTGGGCGGCGACCCCCGAATTCCAATCCGGTATCCCGATGCGGCTCACCTCCTGGCAAGAGAGGGGCCTAACCTGGGGTCCCTCGGACGAGCTGACTGGGCTCCAGACATGCGTCCAGAACATGATAGACAGGAAGATCAAGCTCGTCAATGTGGTCCAGGTCATGCTCATTCGTCGGGTCCTTTTGTGCCAACGCCGGACTTGCTACCTGTGGGAGTACGATCCGGCCAAGCACCAGACGCTACTAGAGCTCTTCAGCACAACGCACGAAGAAATCTAGAAAGTGATCTTCAAGGCCGGCGAGACTCCATTGAAAGGATCGAGAAGAGGTGTCTAGAAGGGAGGTGATTAGACACTAAGTGCCAAAAGTTGCAGTTTTTAGTAATCTTAAGTTTAAGTGGAGTTTAAGCACAAGTTTAACAAACACAATACATATCAAGCAAGCATGCAATGAGTATATGAGCAGCGGAAAGTAAAGCATGCAACGTGCAAGAATATAAAGGGGAAGGGTTTGGAGTATTCAAACGCAATTGGAGACACAGATGTTTTTGGCATGGTTCCGATAGGTGGTGCTATCGTACATCCACGTTGATGGAGACTTCAACCCACGGAGGGTAACGGTTGCGCGAGTCCACGGAGGGCTCCACCCATGAAGGGTCCACGAAGAAGCAACCTTCTCTATTCCATCACGGCCATCGCCCATGAATGACTTGCCTCACTAGCGGTAGATCTTCACGAAGTAGGCGATCTCCTTGCCCTTACAAACTACTTGGTTCAACTCCACAATCTTGTTGGAGGCTCCCAAGTGACACCTAGCCAATCTAGGAGACACCACTCTCCAAGAAGTAACAAATGGTGTGTTGATGCTGAACTCCTTGCTCTTGTGCTTCAAATGATAGTCTCCCCAACACTCAACTCCCTCTCACAGGATTTGGATTTGGTAGAAAGAAGATTTGAGTGGAAAGCAACTTGGGGAATGCTAGAGATCAAGATTCATATGGTAGGAATGGAATATCTTGGCCTCAACACATGAGTAGGTAGTTCTCTCTCAGAAAATGTGTATTGGAAGTGTAGATATGTTCTGATGGCTTTTTCCACGAATGAAGAGTGGGTGGAGGGGTATATATAGCCTCCACACAAAATCTAACCGTTACACACAATTTGCCAAACTCGGTGGGACCGAATGGTTAAACTCGGTCGGACCGATTCGGCAAACCTAGTGACCATTAGGATTTTCGGTGGGACTGAGATGCAACTCGGTAGGACCGATATGGTTAGGGTTCGGGCATAACGTAATCTCGGTGTGACCGATTACACAAACTCGGTGAGACCGATTTTGGTAATAAGCTAACCAGAGAGTTGGTTAGGCAAACTCGGTGAGACCGATTACTCAAACTCGGTGGGACCGATTTTGGTAATAAGCTAACTAGAGGGTTTGCGTTGTAATCTCGGTAGTACCGATTGCACAAACTCGGTGAGACCGATTTTGGTAATGGCTATGACATCTCGGTGAGACCGAGATCCCTATCGGTGAAACCGATTTGCTAGGGTTTGTGGCAGTGGCTATGACATCTGAAACTCGGTGGCGCCGGATAGAAAGAATCGGTGGGGCCGAGTTTGACTTTTGGTTTAGGTCATATGTGGATGTGGGAAGGTAGTTGAGGGTTTTGGAGCATATCACTAAGCACATGAAGCAAGAGGCTCATTAAGCAACACCTCATCCCCTCTTGATAGTATTGGCTTTTCCTATAGACTCAATGTGATCTTGGATCACTAAAATGGAAAATGTAGAGTCTTGATCTTGAAGCTTGAGCCAATCCTTCGTCCTTAGCATCTCGAAGGGGTTCCACATCCTCTAGTCCATGCCACTCCATTGTTGAACTTATCTGAAACGTACTAGGTAAAAGTGTTAGTCCGACAAGAGATATGTTGAGATTAATTACCAAAACCACCCAGGGAGCACTTGTGCTTTCAATCTCCCCCTTTTTGGTAATTGATGACAACATACATCAAAGCTTTACATAAAGATATAGAGAATAGCAAGTAAAGCTTTGGAAAGACATGTAACATGCATAGGCCCCCCCTACATGTATGCAAACATGTGAATATGGAATATAGGAGCATGTGAATGCATAAGCATGACAGAGTAAGCAATGTGTTACATGTATCTTGGCTATATGCATCAGAGCAAACGTTGTGAATATGAGAAATGTACCTTCATGCTCATGAGTCCTTCTTTCAAACAGTATGTATATCAGCAAGAACTTCTCATTCATATGACTGAGATGCATATACTTACCTTGTGGTCTTGAGTTGGCTTAGGATGGGATGAACCTGCGCAAACAAGGTTAGATAACACAGATACACCTACTAACCAAAGCAAACAAGAAAAACCACAAAAGAACCAAGACTGGGATGACATGTAGAGTGAGTACTAAGTACCACATTGGATATAGACATGTCCCCAAAGGTAAAGATATGCAATAAAATCAGAGATTTCCTTCCCTCAGATGTCTTGCTCCCCCTGAATCTGCATGGGATATTGGGAGAAGATAGGGAACAGAAAAACAGAGCAACAGAAAAGAAACAACAGAGCTTGAGCTAAAGCAAGCAAACAAACATGTCTTTCCCCTCTTAAAGACATGTGACATCTCTCCTCCTGAACACCAAGCATCTGGGTTCTTTGATGATATTACTTTCTCCCCCTGAGTATTCTCTCTTTCTCCCCCTATGGGAAGGATTAAGCTTTGATGTGATCTCTCTCTCCCCCTTTGACATCAATTTCCAAGAAGGGCTCTTCTGGACATGTGATACAAATGGGTTGGTCCTTGAGTCACAGAGCAAAGCAGCATGTCTAATATGATGCTGGTAGAGGACAAGAATCATTGAGTGGAGCTGGAGCAAACAAAAATCAGGAATAAGTGGCAAGTTGGTTTTCCTGTGGTGGAATCGGTGACTCCGAGTTGTGTGCTTCGGTTGCACCAAATGATTTTGGTTGGGCCGAAGAAATCAATCCGGTGTGAACGAGTTCATCAGAGGGAAACCACTTGTCACCTCAGCTCACTAGACAAGTAAGATCTCACAAGGATTTGCAAGGAATTAACTGAAGGATTTGCAATGAATTGGATGCAGAAAATGCAGAACAAAAAGGAAAGAAAAGAAACTAAAGGATCTAGATGAAGTTTTTTTTGAAAGGGGAAATAAATATGCAAGAGACGAATGCAATAACACAGAAAAGAACACAAGAGAACTTCATCTGGAGTTGGGCGGCAACAAAGTCACCTATGTTAGAGTATATTGACTTAGGAGTCAAGTGAGAGCACTTGATCATAGGTCATACTCATCGTTTAAGCTCAAAATGGGGTTACCGTTTTTCGTTTAAGCATCTTGATGTATTCACATCTTGTCGAGTTGCTTTGACTCATGACTTGGAGTAAAGCTTCTCTAAGATGGAATAACATACCTTGGGTGGTGGTGTTGATCTTGCACATGTAGTCGAACTTGTGTGGGTTGCTCAAGGTTGATGTAGTTCATCAAGTGTTGGGAGCACCACTTGGAGTTTGAGTTCATCTACCTACATGGGTTAGTCTTGCAAGGAAGAGCACTTGTGTATCCAAAATGACAATTATAGGATTTAACATAGAATTTGTCAAAGGATATGTTTGAATGGTTTCGTGCTTCCTTGTCTTCAACCACCATTGTGTAGAGACTTGGTGATGTAGAGATTGCTCAAGATGTGAGTGTGTTGCAATCTCATAGATTTAGATTTATCCAAGTACCTACATGGGTTAGATAACATGCAAGGTACAAATATATCCAAGACATATGAATAGCATCATAAGAGAAATATTGAGGATTAGTCATAGGCTCATGCCCCGCATGTATCAAATGGAGTTCCTACTCCAAGTATGAAGCATCAATGATGTTCAATTCACCTCTCAATCTGCAAAACACTTTCTCATCAAGTGGTTTAGTGAATATATCCGCCAATTGCTTATCGGTGCGAACATGCTTAATGTTAATGTCCCCTTTTGCAACATGATCTCGAATGAAATGATGACGAATTTCAATATGCTTAGTTCGAGAGCGTTGCACGGGATTGTGAGCAATCTTAATAGCACTTTCATTATCACATAGTAATGGAACATGTTTCACAAATATCCTATAATCTTTAAGAGTTTGGGTCATCCAAAGTAATTGAGCACAACATGAACCAGCGACAATGTATTCTGCTTCGGCGGTGGATAAGGATACCGAGTTTTGTTTCTTGGAAGACCAAGATACAAGAGATCTACCAAGGAATTGACAAGTACCCAAAGTGGACTTTCTATCAACCTTGTCTGCGGCATAGTCCGAATCGGAGTAGCCGACAAGATCAAAAGAGGACCTCTTAGGATACCAAATGCCAAAATTTGGTGTATGGATTAGGTATCTCACTATCCTTTTCACAGCCTTAAGATGACATTCTTTAGGAGCAGCTTGATATCGTGCACACATGCACACACTTAGCATAATATTGGGACGTGAGGCACATAGATATAACAATGAACCAATCATAGCGCGATAAACCTTTTGATCAACCGGTTCACCTTCTTTGGTCAAATCAAGATGTCCACTAGTAGGCATGGGTGTAGTCATACCTTTGCATTCTTGCATATTGAACTTCTTGAATAAGTCCTTGGTGTAATTTGTTTGAGAAACAAAGGTACCTTCCTTAGTTTGCTTGATTTGCAAACCGAGAAAGAATTTGAGTTCACTCATCATAGACATCTCAAACTTCTCCGACATTAGCTTTCCAAACTTCTCACTAAAATGAGGGTTAGTTGAACCAAATATGATATCATCAACATAAATTTGGCACACAAATAGTTCTCCATTAACCCTTTTAGTAAAAAGAGCATCAATTTTACCAATTTCAAAGCCTTTTTCAGTAAGGAACTTGGTCAAGCATTTATACCATGCTCTAGGAGCTTGTTTAAGACCATAAAGGGCCTTGTGAAGTTTGTAAACATGATTAGGTTTCTTAGGATTGACGAAGCCGGGAGGTTGCTTAACATAAACTTCCTCCTTAATTTTGCCATTTAGAAAAGCACTTTTAATGTCCATTTGGTACAAGGTGATATCGTGGTGATTAGCATAGGCAAGTAAGATGCGAATGGACTCAAGTCTAGCAACGGGGGCCTATGTCTCACCATAGTCCATACCTTCAAATTGTGTGTAGCCTTGGGCGACGAGACGTGATTTGTTGCGAACCACTTGTCCATCTTCATCTTGCTTGTTGCGAAACACCCATTTGGTACCAATGATGTTGTGGTTGTTGTCGGGCTTCTCGACCAATGTCCACACTTGATTTCTCTCAAAGTTGTGTAGCTCTTCATGCATAGCATTTATCCAATACGGATCCTCCAATGCTTCTTCAACCTTCATAGGTTCAATGGTAGAGATGAATGAGTAATGTTCACAAAAGTTAGCTAAACGAGTTTTAGAGCGAGTGATTCTCCCGGTTTGGATATCATTGTAGATTTACTCGACGGGATGATCTTTGGCAATTCATGCTCGAACTCGTGAAAGATTTTGCTTGGGTCGGGGTGGAACATCCTCTTCATCTTGTTCTTCTTCTTGGCTTTCTTCATTGTTGATGTTGTCGTTCTCTTGTCGTGGTGGAGAGGGAGGTTGTTGATGTTCATCTTGGTGTACTTCCTCGTTTTCTTCATCTTGGTGTGTCCCACTTGTGGATGCTTCCGTATCAACTCTTGGTTAACCTTGTCGTGAGGTAGAAGCTTCCACTTGGACGGACGAGGTATTCTCCTTCACTTCCGTTGGACGAATCTTGCCAATGGACAAGTCTTGAATTGCTTCCGAAGGGTCTTTGTCTCCTACATCAATTGGCAATTGCTCTACTTGCGAGCCGTTAGATTCATCAAACTTCACATCTATCATCTCTTCAACCTTCCGGGTGAAATTGTTGTAGACACGGTAAGTGTGAGAGTTTGAGCCGTAACCAAGTAGGAAACCTTCATGAGATTCAGGAGCAAATTTAGAACGACGATGCTTATCAAGAATGTAGCACTTTGAGTCGAATACTCGAAAGTATCCAACTTGGGGTTTGTTACCGGTGAGTAGCTCGTATGCCGTCTTGCCGAGTAGCTTGTGAAGATACAAGCGATTTGTTGCATGACAAGCTGTCTCAACCGCTTCCGCCCAAAAGTGCTTTGGCGTTTTGTACTCATCAAGCATCGTTCTTGCCATCTCGATAAGAGTCCGGTTCTTCCTCTCGACAACTCCATTTTGTTGAGGTGTGTACGTAGCCGAGAACTCGTGTGAAATCCCTTCTTCGTCAAGAAAGGTGTCCACATTTGCGTTCTTAACCTCCATTCTGTTGTCGCTCCGAACCTTCTTGATCTTCATGTCAAACTGATTTTGGGCCTTCCTAGCAAAGTTTTTGAAGATCTTTTGGACCTGCGATTTGTTATCAAGAAAGAACACCCACGTAAATCTTGAAAAAACATCAACTATGACTAGACCAAATGAGTTACCACCGAGACTCTTGTAGGCATTTGGACCAAAGAGATCCATGTGAAGTAGCTCGAGTGGTCTTCTTGTGGTCATGATGTTCTTCACGCGATGACTTCCTCCAACTTGTTTCCCTGCTTGACAAGCACTACAAAGTCTATCCTTGTCAAATATGACATCTTTTATTCCAAGGATATGATCACCTTTAATAAGCTTATCAAGATTTCACATTCCAACATGACCTAGTCTTCTATGCCACAACCAGCCTTTAGAAGATTTAGCAATTAAACAAGTTTTAGGTTGAGCCTTTTTAGTGAAATCAACAATGTAAAGATCTCCTCTACGTATACCGGTAAAGACCATTTTATAATTGTCTCTACGAAACACTTGGTAATCTACTTCAGTGAATAAGACATTGAAACTGGAATCCGCAAGTCTAGAAACTGAAAGTAAATTGTATCCAAGGGATTCAACGAGCATGACATTTTGTACGGAGCTATCGTGTGAGATGGCCACCTTACCAAGGCCAACCACCTTACCCTTTGAATTATCACCAAAAGTGACATACTTTCGAGGGCCGTCGTTTTCAGCAAGCTCATTGAACATATCTTCATCTCCGGTCATATGATCAGTACATCCACTATCAAGGACCCATTCCTTTCCTCAAGCCATGTAGTCGCGAAGATTTTCCATAAGACCAAAATGCCTCATTGCATCATCAAGATCATAGTCACTATCATCATCTTCATCATAGTATCCATGTTCAACATCATCTTGTGATTGATCAATTCCTAGAGAGGGTAATTCATTAGATAAATGATCATCACAATGGTTACCTTTATGAATTCTAATAACGATATTGCTAATGATTCCAACGTTTCCTTTAGCATGCATGAGATTGGTAAGCTCAAATAGACAATCACCAAAGCTAGGATCACTAGAGTTCATCTTACTCAAGGCAATAGATTTATGGAGAATTTCGTCTAACTTTTTCAAGGAATAATCCGGAAAACGTTCCTCAAGAAATTTCCATATAGTATAGGCACAAACAAGAGTAGGCAAACTAGCAATCAAATTTTTGGGCAATCCTCTTATGATAAGATTGATGGTTCTAAGATTGCGAATCATGTCAATATCTTCATCTAGGGTAGGGTATATAGGATCAACATGAGGTGCACAAGGGCTAGCAATGTACTTGTTCAAATGATATTCATTGAAAATCTCAAGCATTTCATTTTTCCACTCATGAAAATACTCTCCATCAAGAATAGGCATTCTATGTCTAACATTTCCCAAAGTAGACACATCCATCTTCCTCCAAAGGTGTTTAAACCAAGGCAATGGAGACCAAAGCTCTGATACCAATTGAAAGGATCGAGAAGAGGTGTCTAGAGGGGGGGGGGGAGGTGATTAGACACTAAGTGCCAAAACTTGCAATTTTTAGTAATCTTAAGTTTAAGTGGAGTTTAAGCACAAGTTTTGTCGTGGATTTGTCACGGCAGATGTCGAGGCAAAAGGACTTAGTCGTGGAGCCATCGCAACGGGTTAGTTTGAAGGGGTTAGAGCGGACGCAAGGACACAGAGTTTATACTAGTTCGGCCCCTTCAATGAAGGTAAAAGCCTACGTCTAGTTGTGATGGGATTGATGGGTTTCGAGGGCTAGGGAGCGATAAGCTTTGCCTAAACCTCGAGTTGTTCTTCTCTCCCCCCAAACAGCCGTCGGGTCGTCCCCTTATATACACGGGTGACGCCCGTCGGTCTGCAAAGTCCCGACCTCTGGCTCATAAACGTGCCCGGGTCGGTCTCCCTATTCCTAACTTACAATGCAAGTTTTACCTCAGGCCGGTTTACGCCTGTGAACCTCTAAACCGATTATAGGCCTTGGGCCCTTCTATTTCTCCTTGGGCTTCAACATCTCGGGTCCATTGACGAGGCTAACCCGGGCCCTGTAGGCCGGTTTACCCCAAATAACAATATCCCCAACATTAGGCCCCAGATTGATTTGAACAGGTTCACGTCAATCCTTAATAAGAATTTCTGTCTTCAAATGTCTTCCAGTAACTTGTTGAACCACCGTTTTCTTCGTCTCTTTTTGCTGCGGTAAACCGATATGACATCAGCACAGATTTACCGTCTCCTTTTGCTAATCCGCAATAATCAGGGCGTCGGCTGGGCTCCCGAAATCTCCGGCCCCTGGATTCGCGCGCCTGACACGCGCGCCGCGCCTTATAAATAGGACTTGAAGGCCATCTTCCTTTCCTCCCTTTCGTCTCCTTCTTCGTCTTCCTCGCGACCCAGACCTCGGAGCTCCGCCGCCGCCGTCAGCCACCGCATCAACTCCGGCCGCTGCATCAACCTGATCGGTCCAGAGCACCGCGGCGACCTTCCACATCCGTTTGGATCCCGGTAAGGCCTCTGTTCTTCTGCTTTTAGATCTGTTCTAGGGTTCGTCATCCTGTTACTGTTTCTTGTTCATCCCCATAGCAGCTTTTGCGAACAGACGATGATACCTGTATCGTGATTTGTAGTCCCTCTCAGTAGTCGCCATAAATCTGTACTCATCTCCTTAGATCTCACTCTTTTTCCTGCTTGTCGAACTTATGTTGTTCTGCTGTGAGCCAAACTTCATATTTTTATTTCTTTTTCGCCCTAGCTGTAGATCCATTGCTTTGAAAGAATCCGTACGGGATCTGTTTCTGCTTTCATATTCACAACTGTTAGATCTGGTCGGTTTAACTCTTAGCAAAGCGAACAAACCGATCCACACATCCATTAGTCCCCTTGATGAACCGCTGGTTGATATCATTGTAGATAACCTGACTCTATATAAGAGCATCTTCGGTTTACACTCACACTTGTTCTCAAACCGGAACACCTTTGTCTTGTAGATTTTCTCATGGCAAAACAGGTGTACGAATGCAACTGGGTTCCCTCTCGCATCACTGAGACCCAACTGAACAACTTAGTTCTGACTGGCGCTTTGAACAGCAAAAATGCCATCCATTGGAGGGTTCCAGGAAATGAATGTCCTCCTACCCCACAGAAGGGAGAAGTGGTGGTGTTTGCAGATCACCTGGCCCGGGGTTTTAATCCACCCGGTTCAAAATTTTATCGGGACGTCCTGGCTAACTTTAAGTTGCGCCCACAAGATGTTGGTCCAAACTCAGTCACGAATATCTGCCATTTTCAAGTGCTTTGCGAGGCGTACTTCCAGGAGGAACCTACTGTAGAGCTGTTCCGGGACTGCTTTCATTTGAACCGACGTACTGAATTCACCGACGGCCCTAATATGGAACTGGGTGGTGTGACGATTCAAAAGAGGAAAGAGGTGACTTATCCTCACGCCAAGTTGCATAGTCATCCGCAAGAATGGAATCACACTTGGTTCTATTGCAAGGATACTTCCCCTGCTGAAGAAAATCCACTGCCCGGCTTCCGTCCAGAGAGACTTAGCAATACACACCCCTTCCCCCAAAGGCTAACCGCCAAAGAGAGGAGTAAATATGCCCCTCAGCTGTCCAAGCTCAGAGCCTTCATGGCTAACGGTTTAACGGGGGTAGATCTTGCCCGTTGCTGGATTTCATGGAGCATCCTGCCTCTTAGCATCCGCTCTGATTTAATGTGCCAATACACGGGCCGGGTTGATGATCCTTTGAGGCACTGCAACATTCAGCTGACGGAGGACGAAGTCACTAAATCTGTGAAAAAGATGCTGAATGAACCGGAGTATGCTTGCGCCCGAACCGGCCTGCTTCCATTTTGTGCCACAAACAAACCACCTGCTGTAAGTATCTCCCCTCTGTTTGTTATAGAATTTATGATCTCCTTATACATATATTGCTAACTCCAGTCCTTTCTGAGACAGGGAGATGATCCATTTTGGAGCAAGAAGTTTCAAGAGCCGACCGAAAAGGTAACCCGACCCAAGACGAGGGTGAAGAAGCCCGCTTAGAGGAAAAGGAACACCGCTTCCTCTACTCCGGATTTAGAGGAGGATGATGTGGGTAATCCGGACCTCGGGGTAGACCTCGATTCAGTTGGCTTGCTTTTTATACATCTTATTGATGATGATATTTGTCAGGACGACGCTGAAGCAAGCAATGCCGAAGGCCCAGAGGTAACTATTCTTTCTTCTGATGCCGTTCCTTTGCCTTTGAAAAAACCTCGCCAAGCAAACCGGAAAATTAAATTTTCTCACCCTCTTGCTTACTTGGTTCCCAAATTTCTTGTGAAGACCCAGCAACATGAAGCTCGACGCACCACCCGGCATAGCGGCCAGGTAGTTACCTCCGCCGGTTTACCGAACAGCCCGGTTCGGAAACGCCGCTCAGAGGTCTCCGATTTATGCGCTAGCTTTCCTCCTAAAGCAGGTTTAACTCGTCAGCCTCTAAATCCATCTGACTCCAATTATCAGGTCACTTCCCATTCATCTTCCGGTGAATCTTCAGCCACTCAACTGCCACCGTTGAAGACAGTTATTGGGTAAGTTGGACCGATCACAACATATCTCTGTATGGGTCTCTTAATCCATCTTATACCGTTTTTTCAATGTTTGGGTTTTTTCCAGGGCTAAACCTAGACCGAGCAAGAAGGCTCGTCTGGATAACCCGGCTGAAGGAACTGCCGCTCCTGAACCGGAGAAAACTCCTGGTGCTGACGCTCTGGGTCGTGAAGATACTCAGAATTATCTATCCCCGCAAGATGACACCTGTGCTGAAGAAAGGCCTACCAAATCTGCCAGCCGTACTAATCCGCCTGCCAGTCCTGTTCGGGTTGATGAATCCATCCCCCCTTCTGCAACTGTTGATAAACCGACAGGGCCACTGCAGAGCAGCGACTCCAAGGATGACGATGTTGTGATTACCGGCATTGGCCGCTCTGAACCGGGGAACACTGCTACTTTGGCCAAGCATACTGCCAAGGACGAAATCTCGGCCATAAAGGGCAAATGGGACCTTGACTCCTCTACGTACGCCTCTTTAAGCGCCCCGGATCTTTATTCTGGGTACCTGAACCGACTGTACACCAGTCGGGATTATGAAGCTGGCATGATCAGGATGATGAAGGAGAAACTTGAGGTAAATCTCTTGTGTTTCATTCCATTGCAACTTAGCTTATCAATATTTCCAAACCGAGATGGTAATCCGGATCAGGCTGCCTTGACAATTAAGGTCCGGTTTAGAAAACCCAGGGCTTCAACATAGGTCGTAATCAGAAAACATCATCAGATAACCATTAGCCCCCAAGTGCCAAGTTTAAATACTTGTATAAACCCTGGGACTTTTGTAATGTAAAACATGCGTTAAGATCAAGTATGCATTAGCCCCCAAGTATCGAGCACATAACTTGCTTGTGTGGTTGATACTTCCAAACCGTGCACTATTTTCTGAACACTGCTGATGACCTGCTGCAGGGGGATTTGAAGACCAAAGAGAAACAAGTCTCGGACCTTCAGGAAGCTTTAAAAACCCAGCAGGCTGAAACTGAAAAAGCGAAGGAGGAATTGACCAAAGCCTTAACTGTTATGGAGCAGCTCAAAGAAAGCCGCAAAAAGGAGCAAGCTGATTGGGCTACCGAAAAAACTCTTTTGACGAAGAGGGCTGAAAATGCTGAAGCTGCTCTCAAACCGGTGGTTGATGAATTATCCGCCGTGAAGCGACAAATACACTCTATGACCTCTGCCGTCTTCGGTAAACTTCTTTCAATGCCCCTCTTCCAATTTGTACCTTGTCTGCTATATCTTATATCCGGTTTGTAATCCATCCTAAAACACTGCAGGCACACGTATTGGACACTTGGGTTCTGATGTGCGGATGAAGCTCAAAGCTGCATATACTCTGATTGAACAGTTGTACACCGGAGCACAAAGAGCTATCACCACTGCATCGCATAACAACCCTGCACCGTCCCTGATTCAAGACACGTTGAAAAGGCTATCTATGCTTCCAGCCCGGATTGAAGAGTTGAAAAGATCAGCTGCTCGAACTGGAGCCATCACTGCCTTGATCCGGGCTAAAGCGTGGGTACCAGATTTCGATCCTGTCGAAGCGGCCCAAGGATACCCCAGCTTGAAAGAAGACGGTTCAGACTTTGGTGAAGATGATTTGAGGACGATAAACCGGGCGGTGCGCCCCCTAGCTTGTCAATTGGCTGAAGAAGTAGATCTGACCCATTACCAAGCCCAGTATGATAACCAGAATAAGCGAGTAGCTGCCCCGGTCCCTGAAGCGGAAAATCTTATTCCTCCAATCCGTAAGCATACCTATGCCCCTGACATTGAACCGTCTTTGCTGATTCACGAAGAAGCTGTCTTTCAAGCGCTAATGGGAATCGACTGGACCACTGCTGATTTCCAGCCAATGGGTAGCCAAGAGGATGCGGCGCAAGATGATCCACAGCCTTCGAACCGAGGCGGCGAACAGGCGTAATCAACGCTCCGGTTCAGCTTAATTGGTGACGTTTAATCCGTCAACGAACAATATATTCAGGCACTACGTTGCCTTGTAATAAGATAGTTTAATACCTCTGCATTTGAATGTGCCTTCGCGCACGGGTACTGATGCTCTTTCCAATGACGTTTTCCAACTTTGTTTCCTGTCTTTACTAAGTACCCAAGATCTTTCGACCCTATGAACCGTGTTGCGCCTTTGCCAAACCGGGCACTTGCCTCCGGGTTAAAAAACGGACCAGGCTATGTCAGCTGAATCGGTTTAAAAATACTTGACGTTCCGAAGAACAAAAAACACCACAATAAAGGCAGAAAACAAAAACCAAATATGAAAAAGCAACGCGATAGTAAAACGCATGCAAATAGTGGTTGCTATGAACCGTTCAGAAGGCGTGACCATCGTCAAGACAAAATAAACCAAGCCCCCAAGAGGTGTAGCTACGGTTTAGGTCGACTAGGCTCCTAACTGAATCGTGGCAAATATGCCGGTCAAATGGCATTGCATTGGTTCGGATTCGACCAAGCCCCCAAGTGACTCAGTGGCCAAGGGCCGATCAAGTGGCATTGCGTTGGTTCGGACACGACCAAGCCCCCAAATGATTCATTGGCTAAAAAGCCGACCAGAAGGCATTACCATCATCAAGACATGACCGAGCTCCCATAAGGCGTAATCTACAGTTCAAGTCGATTAGGTCCCCAACTGATTCAGTGGCAAATGTGCCAGCCAGAAGGCATTACCGTCGTCAAGACATGACCAAGCCCCCCGGAGGTGTAGCTATGGTTCAGGCCGACTAGGTCCCCAACTGACTTTATAGGGATAGCTATGTTCTCTTTGGTTCGAATACGACCTATGTTTGAACAGGAAGCCCCATGTTTGAATAGCTATGTTCTCTTTGGTTCGAATACGACCTATGTTTGAACAGGAAGCCCCATGTTTGAATAGCTGTGTTCTCTTTGGTTCGAATACGACCTATGTTTGAACAGGAAGCCTCATGCTTGAACCGGCGTATTGAACCGGATATTAAGAGCTTCACAGCCTTGTAGGAGACATCTTCCCTTGAACCGGCTTTTAAACCGGAATCTATAATTTGAACTTCTGTGAAGCGACCTCCAGGGGTAAACACACATGATGTGAAGAACAGCAGAGACCCCGCTTTACTCGAGGCTCCGGTTTATTGTATTAATCATAATATATACATGGTCATGATATGTACATAAACAGAGCCCAAGGCTCATGTATAATAAGGTCGAAGATGAGCTATGTTCCACGGCCTGCTGGTCTCCTCCTCTGATGTGCGTGAATCCTTGCGCTCTCGAATATCAATCAGGTAATATGACCCATTATTCAGATTCTTGCTGACCACAAAAGGTCCCTCCCAAGGCGGTGATAATTTATGCTGATCAGACTGATCCTGGATGAGCCGAAGCACCAAATCCCCCTCCTGAAAGGTTCTGGTCCTAACCCGACGGCTGTGGTAACGGCGAAGATCTTGCTGGTAAATCGCTGAACGGGCAGCTGCCAAGTCACGCTCCTCATCCAACAAGTCGAGAGCGTTCTGCCGTGCCTGCTCATTGTCCGCTTCAACATATGCTGCCACGCGAGGTGAGTCATGTCGTATATCACTTGGGAGAACCGCCTCTGCTCCATAGACCATAAAAAACGGCGTAAACCCCGTGGATCTGTTAGGCGTGGTGTTGATGCTCCACAATACAGACGGTAGCTCCTCCACCCAACAACCCGGCGTCCTTTGCAAAGGGACCAGAAGCCGGGGTTTGATACCTCTCAAGATCTCTTGGTTCGCTCGTTCTGCCTGACCATTAGATTGTGGGTGCGCTACCGAAGAAACATCAAGCCGTATATGCTCCCGTGCACAGAACTCTTTCATGGCCCCCTTGGATAGATTGGTACCATTATCTGTGATGATGCTGTGTGGAAAGCCAAACCGGAAAATCACCTTCTTTATAAACCGAACCGCCGTGGCAGCATCACACTTACTGACAGGTTCTGCCTCCACCCACTTTGTAAATTTGTCAACCGCCACCAGTAGGTGGGTCTTCTTATCTTTGGAACGCTTAAAAGGCCCAACCATATCGAGCCCCCAAGTCGCAAACGGCCAAGTGATTGGAATCATCCTCAATTCTTGAGCCGGTATGTGTGCTCGTCTGGAAAATTTCTGGCAACCATCACATAACCTGACCAGGTCTTCTGCATCAGCATGAGCAGTTAACCAGTAGAAACCGTGGCGGAACGCTTTAGCCACCAATGATTTTGAACCGGCGTGGTGGCCGCAATCCCCTTCATGTATTTCTCGTAATATCTCGCACCCCTCCTCAGGGGATACGCACCGTTGCAGCGCTCCTGACACGCTGCGATGATGTAACTCTCCTTTGAAAATGGTCATAGACTTGGACCGTCGTACTATCTGTCGAGCCAAGCTTTCGTCTTCTGGCAACTCACCCCGGTTCATATATGCCAGATAAGGGAGCGTCCAATCCGGGGTGATATGAAGAGCCGCCACTAATTGAGCCTCCGGATCAGGAACAGCCAACTCCAGCTCACCGGGCAGCTGTACCGATGGTTGATACAATACATCCAAGAAAACATTGGGTGGGACCGGTTTACGCTGAGAGCCCAAGCGGCTTAAAGCGTCCGCTGCCTCATTCTTTCTGCGGTCCACATGGTCCACTTGATAGCCTTTGAAATGCCCGGCTACCATATCTACTTCACGTCGGTATGCAGCCATGAGCGGGTCCTTAGAATCCCAGGTGCCAGATACCTGCTGAGCCACCAGATCCGAATCACCAAAGCACCTAACTCTGCTCAGATTCATCTCTTTAGCCATCCGAAGACCATGAAGCAAAGCTTCATACTCAACCGCATTATTTGTACAGGGGAACATTAAACGGAGGACATAACAAAACTTATCTCCTCGTGGGGAAGTTAAAACGACTCCAGCCCCCGAGCCTTCCAATTGTCTGGACCCGTCAAAATGAATAGTCCAATAGGTCTGATCTGGCTTCTCCTCAGGCGCTTGTAACTCCGTCCAATCGTTTATGAAGTCGACAAGTGCTTGTGACTTTATAGCCGTCCGGGGCACGTATCTTAAACCGTGCGGCCCGAGCTCGATGGCCCACTTAGCAATCCGACCGGTCGCCTCCCGGTTCTGTATGATGTCACCCAAAGGAGCAGAACTGACCACCGTGATGGGGTGTCCTTGAAAATATTGCCTCAGCTTCCGGCTTGCCATAAAAACACCATATACCAGCTTCTGCCAATGCGGATACCTTTGTTTGGACTCGATAAGTACTTCACTGATATAGTAAACCGGTCGCTGAACCGGATGTTCCTTTCCAGCCTCCTTTCGTTCTACCACCATCGCCACACTAACCGCTCTGGCATTCGCAGCAACATATAACAGGAGTGGCTCTTTATCTACAGGGGCTGCCAAAACTGGCGGATTGACTAGCTGCCGCTTCAAGTCCTCAAACGCTTTATCCGCCTCCGCACTCCAGACAAATTGATCCGTCTTCTTGAGCATTTGATACAAGGGGATCGCCTTTTCACCGAGGCGACTGATGAACCGGCTTAACGCTGCAATCCGTCCGGCCATGCGCTGAACATCATTGACGCATTTCGGTTTGTCCAGGGAGGTGATGGCTGTGATCATTTCCGGATTAGCCTCAATTCCTCTATGGGATACTAAAAACCCCAACAACTTGCCTGCAGGCACACCAAAAACACATTTCGCCGGGTTGAGCATCATTTGGTACACTCTCAAGTTATCGAAAGTCTCCTTCAAATCGTCAACCAGGGTCTCCTTCTTTCGTGACTTGAACACGATATCATCCACATAAGCATGCACATTACGACCAATCTGCTTGTGGAGGCAATTTTGCACACACCGTTGATAAGTAGCCTGCGCACTCTTAAGCCCGAAGGGCATAGACACATAGCAGAAGGCTCCAAAGGGAGTAATGAACGCCGTCTTCTCCTGGTCCTTAACTGCCATCTTGATCTGATGATAACCCGAATAGGCATCCAAAAAACTTAAACGCTCGCAACCTGCCGTAGCATCAATGATCTGATCAATCCGGGGGAGAGCAAAAGGATCCGCTGGGCAAGCTTTATTCAAATCTGTGTAGTCCACACACATGCGCCAGGTGCCGTTTTTCTTAAGAACCAGCACCGGATTAGCAAGCCATTCGGGATGAAAAACCTCAATGATAAACCCAGCTGCCAGGAGCCTGGCCACTTCCTCACCAATCGCTTTACGCCTTTCTTCGTTAAACCGGCGTAAAAACTGCTTTACCGGTTTATACTTAGGATCCACATTAAGGGTGTGCTCAGCGAGTCGCCTCGGTACACCAGGCATGTCAGACGGCTTCCATGCAAAGATGTCCCGATTCTCACGGATGAACTCGATGAGCGCGCTTTCCTATTTTGGATCCAGGTTTGCGCTGATACTGAACTGCTTGGACGGATCGCCAGGTACGAAGTCAACAAGCTTAGTTTCGGCAGCCGATTTGAACTTCAAGGCCGGATCGTGGTCCGTGGTTGGCTTCTTTAACGAAGTCATGTCCTCCGGGTCAACACTGTCTTTGTACTGCTTTAGCTCCTCCGTAGCACAAACCGATTCTGCATAAGTCGCATCTCCTTCCTCGCATTCCAAAGCGATTCGACGGCTGCCATGAACCGTTATAGTGCCCTTGTAACCCGGCATCTTAAGTTGCAGATACACGTAGCAGGGCCGTGCCATAAATTTTGCATAAGCTGGCCGTCCGAACAAAGCGTGGTACGGACTTTGGATTTTAACCACTTCGAACGTCAGCGTCTCTGATCTGGAATCGTGACTATCGCCAAATACCACTTCAAGGGCTATCTTACCAACCGGATATGCAGACTTGCCAGGCACCACCCCGTGGAACACTGTATTGGTCGGTTTGAGATCCTTATCTACCAGTCCCATACGACGGAAGGTCTCGTAATACAAGATGTTAATGCTGCTCCCTCCGTCCATGAGCACCTTGGTGAGCTTATAACCTCCCACCTGAGGCGCCACCACCAACGCTAACTGACCCGGATTATAAACCCTGGGAGGGTGATCCTCTCGGCTCCATATGATAGGCTGTTCTGACCAGCGCAGATAGTGAGGCGTGGCCGGTTCGATAGCACTGACTGCTCGCCTCTGAAGCTTTCTATCCCGTTTATCCAAGCTTGTAGTAAAGACATGATACTGTCCACCACTCAACTGCTTCGGGTTGCTCTGATAACCTGTTTGCTGCTGTCCGTAACTACTTTGATTACTTTGATTATTTTGGCTGACCTGTCCGCCCGGATTACCCTGGAACCCTGGACCGGAATTTCCGCCACCGTATCCTGATCCGGACCCTGAACCGCCGCCGGAGCT
The DNA here is from genome assembly GCA_032464435.1 of Aegilops umbellulata. Lineage (NCBI taxonomy): Eukaryota > Viridiplantae > Streptophyta > Magnoliopsida > Poales > Poaceae > Aegilops > Aegilops umbellulata. The sequence goes on along the minus strand of CP136058.1, from coordinate 345,572,616 downwards.
GTGATCATATTGGAAAGTGTTTGAGCTTTTGAATTCCTTCATGATATAACAATCCTTCCAAAGATGGGTTGCTGGTTCCTCTTTTGTTCCGTGCTTCGGACAGGGCTGGTTTAAGAAAAAGTTCAAACGCTCCGGATTAGGACCGGGATTTGTGCGGAAACTTGGCTGTTTCCCCTTGCGCCGCTGGCCCTTATTCTGTGCACTTGTGTTGGCCACAAAGTCCATGCTCCCGTCCGGTTTACGCTTACCTCCGCCTCCATTACCTGTCGGTCGATGCTGCTGGCCTTTGGTGTTGCTATTCTTCTTTCCCTTCCCTGCTTTGTCATCACCAGAGTCAGGATCCTTGGTACTGTCAGAATCCGCATACTTCACTAAAGCGGTCATGAGCGTTCCTATATCTGTACAATCACGCTTCATCCGGCCCAGCTTTAGCTTCAAAGGGCCAAACCGACAGTTGCTTTCCAACAGCACTACGGCGGTGTCTGCGTTGATGCGATCTGACGAGTGCAAAACTTCTGATACCCGCCGTACCCAATGGGTAGTTGATTCCCCTTCTTGCTGAACACAGGCTGCTAGGTCAACTATCGACATTGGCTGTTTGCACGTGTCCTTGAAATTCTTGATAAACCGGGCGCGCAATTGGGCCCACGAACTAATTGAATTAGGCGGCAAGCTCTTTAGCCAAGTCCGGGCCGTTCCTTCTAACATCATAGTAAAATACTTGGCACACGCCGTGCCATCCACATCCAGCATCTCCATAGCCATCTCATAGCTCTCCACCCATGTCTCCGGAGGCTGATCTGCCGTGTAGTTTGGTACCTTGCGGGGGCCTTTGAAGTCTTTGGGCAGGCGTACGTTGCGCAAAGCGGGAACAAGGCACGGTACTCCCAAAGAACTGGAAACCACCCCCGGTTCAACCGTAGCTGCTGGGAAGATAGGTGTAAGCTGACGAGCCTGATGCTGCGCTGCTAATCCAGCCTCCCGTGCACGGGTGCGATCCACATTCTCGTGAGCCTTGTCGACGCCCGCCGGATTGTTGCCGCGGAGCGCTTCACGCCTGGCGTTACTTGAAACAGCCGGCTCCTCCACGCGCCTACTATAGCTCCCGCTGGGGCGAGGGGTGGAGTGAATCCGATCACGGCTTTGCGAATATGCTTCTTGCTGGGCCAACGCGGTCCTAAGGAGCTCCTTGACCCGGCGTGTCTCTTCATCCTGCGGTGAATCTCCTTCGATCGGAATGGCTTCCAACCGAGCTGCCGCCGCGACGAGGTTATCCATCGGGTTGGAATAATGACCTGACGGCGTTGGCATGGCCGGTGGTGTACCAGTGTTGTGATGAGGCAGGTTTATTATCCGGTGCTGAACCAGGGCGCCGGCTGTCGCCTCCGCACGGTTTACCCCCGGGGTGTTGAAGAGATTTCGAGCGTCGAGGGCCGCGGGCAACCGAGATCGGGATTTTCTCTTCAGGACTTCCTGAGACGCCTTCTGGTCCATCATGAGCCTGTAAGCCTGTGCATCTAAAGCGGCGCGCTCCGCCGTCATCCTGATCTCTTCTACTGCCAGTTCCGTTTTAGCTTGAGTGATCTGCTCTCTCACCTTGGCAATCTCAGCATTGTGAACCTCCTGATCCACCGGGTTGGCTTCCGCCATGAGCGCTGCTAGTGCGTCAAACAGATCTGACAAAACTTGGGCTGGTGAGTCCGCAGGGCCTCCTGCCCGTGCAGCTGTTGCCGCTGCTGATCCGGAGATCGCGGCTGCTGCAGTTGATGAACGTGGCACCGCCTGTGTTCCAGCCATGAAGATCCCAACCCGACAGGGCAGATCAGAGGGATCCGGAATACTGTCGCCATCGGAGCCGCCCCCAATCCGATCATCTTGCAGCTGGTAAAGAGATTCGGTTTCCCCGATTGACGTTTCATCGCCGGAGTAGATGGCGGTTTCGTCACCGGATTCGGATCCTTCCTCGTAGCTTCCTCCGTGGATGAGTCCCACGAAGGCGCGCTTCCTGGCCGGTTTAGCCAGGGTCGATCTTGTGCGTTGAGCTGTCTCGACAAGGTCGGTGCAGACGCCCAGCTCGGGGCCCGGGTCGCCGATCTTGCCGATGAAAACGTGGATGCTGCCAAAGGGGACCCGGTAGCCGTACTCGATCGAACCGGCGTCGGGGCCCCAGCCTGTGCTGTCGATGTAGAGTTTTCCGCGACGGCTCTTAGTCATCCGACCCACAGCGTAACCCTCGAGTCCTTCAAAGCGGCCCTCCAAAAACCTGTAACCATCTCGCGATGGCCCCACGGTGGGCGCCAACTGTCGTGGATTTGTCACGGCAGATGTCCAGGCAAAAGGACTTAGTCGTGGAGCCATCGCAACGGGTTAGTTTGAAGGGGTTAGAGCGGACGCAAGGACACAGAGTTTATACTAGTTCGGCCCCTTCAATGAAGGTAAAAGCCTACGTCTAGTTGTGATGGGATTGATGGGTTTCGAGGGCTAGGGAGCGATAAGCTTTGCCTAAACTTCGAGTTGTTCTTCTCTCCCCCCAAACAGCCGTTGGGTCGTCCCCTTATATACACGGGTGACGCCCGTCGGTCTGCAAAGTCCCGACCTCCGGCTCATAAACGTGCCCGGGTCGGTCTCCCTATTCCTAACTTACAATGCAAGTTTTACCTCAGGCCGGTTTACGCCTGTGAACCTCTAAACCGATTATAGGCCTTGGGCCCTTCTATTTCTCCTTGGGCTTCAACATCTCGGGTCCATTGACGAGGCTAACCCGGGCCCTGTAGGCCGGTTTACCCCAAATAACAATATCCCCAACAAGTTTAACAAACACAATACATATCAAGCAAGCATGCAATGAGTATACGAGCAGCAGAAAGTAAAGCATGCAACTTGCAAGAATGTAAAGGGGAAGGGTTTGGAGTATTCAAACGCAATTGGAGACACGGGTGTTTTTGGCGTGGTTCCGATAGGTGGTGCTATCGTACATCCACGTTGATGGAGACTTCAACCCGCGGAGGGTAATCGTTGCGCGAGTCCACGGAGGGCTCCACCCACGAAGGGTCCACGAAGAAGCAACCTTGTCTATTCCATCACGGCCATCGCCCACGAAGGACTTGCCTCACTAGCGGTAGATCTTCACGAAGTAGGCGATCTCCTTACCCTTTGTAACGCCCCCGATGTAACTTGCCTTAATTGTAATCCAACTCTTGCCATTTTCGGCTATGTGTTATGATAATCCCTCCGTGGTTGGGTTCTCTCCGTTTTGCATTTTGGTCTTGTCATGCATTTCATATCATGTCATCATGTGCATCGCATTTGCATACGCGTTCGTCTCATAAATCCGAGCATCTTTCCCGTTGTCCGTTTTGCAATCCGGCGCTCCTATGTCCCACGGCGTCCCCGTTTACATTTCTTCGTGAGCGGGTATTAAACATTCTCGGAATGGACCGAGGTTTGACATGTGGCCTTGGTATAGCACCGGTAGACCGCCTGTCAAGTTTCGGGTCATTTGGAGGTCGTTTGGTACTCCATCGGTTAACCGGGTAACCGAAAAGGCCTCGTTTGGTGCAGCCCAACATCCCTCTCTACGTGGCCCATAACCCATCTAAGTCACTCCCATGTCCTCCGCCGTTCGATCACGATCGCGTGGCCGAAAACCGCACTCCGTTTGGAGCCTCCTAGCTCCCCCCCTCGCGTCCGGAGCGTCCGATCACGATCCGAGGGTCCAAAAACGGTGAAAACCCCCATTAAACCCTAGCAAACTACTATTTATAGACCCCATGCCATTTTTGGCAGCAGCTAAACCCCCCTCCTCGAAACCCGCGCGCCGCCAGCCTCCTCCCACCTCGAGGGTCGCGCCGCCGCCTTCCTGTCCAGATCCGGCGCGGCCCCAAGCCCTCGCCCTGCCACATGGCGCTGCCCTAGTGGCCAGCCGCCACCAGCCGCCGCCTCCAGCCACTGGGCGGGCGCCACGTCGCCCCGCCTCCCTCCTCCTCCCGCAGGGCCCGCCGGAGCCCATCGCAGGCCCGCCCCGGGCCAGATCTGGGCCCGAGGGAGCCCGCGCCCGCCGTCGCCTGCGCGCCCGCCTCTCCGCCCGAGCTCCCCGCCGTCGCCAGCCGCTGCCTCGCCCGCGCCGGCCGCTGCCTCGCCGCGCCGTCGCCGCCACGCGCCCGAGCCGCGCCGCCCCGCCTCCCCGCGCCTCGGCGTCCGCGCCCGCCGCGCCCGCCGCCTACCTCGTCGGCGTCCGCGCCCGGATCCGGCGAGATCCGGCCGGATCCGCCGCCCCCTCGCCGTCCCTCGCCTCCTCCAGCCTCCCGCCGGCGAGATCCGGCGAATCTCGAAAACCGTGCCCTGGGTTGACTTCTCCTTCGCCCCCCCTCTATATTTCCAAGTCATTAATTTTATCATCATCATGCCATATTCCCAGTGCCATAACTTTGCATCTATAGCTCCGTTTCGCGTGTATAATATGTCGCATTGTTCGCCTCGAAGAGTACATCATTGTGTTCCATTGCATCATTCTAATTTGAGGTCATCTTGATGCCCGAAATGCTGTTAGAAGAGGGCTAGTTGATGTTAGTTGCTGGATCTTATCTGAACATGCACTTTTGTCATTTTTGCCATGATTGATGTGTACCTCCTATGAAGTTGAGTCCTACATGAGTTTTGTAATATGCCATGTTACCTATCCAGAGGATTTTGCCATGTATTTTTGTGGTCTATGTGGTGACTAGCACAAGCATGCAAACTAGGTCACTTGATGTTGCTGATTTCAGAGACTTAGTGATTTCACCAAGTCCCTGACTGCTGTTATTTTTATGCCATGTGTTCATGTTGTTTGTGAGAGATCCATGCATAATTTGAGCATGATCAGTAAGGGTGTTTTGAACTTGAGTATTTTCTCTATCCATCCATGCCTTTGTTTGCAATTATGGAGTGCTATAGCTTGATCAAATCGAGCTCTACTTTTGCTTCAAAATGTTGCTGGCAGATTGTTTACGTGTTATTCAATTTTGCCAAGCTTGGTGTAGTTGATCCTTGCATGATATGATGTTATTCTTGCCATGTCTAGTTACTATGCCATGTCTTCTTGATTTATGTATGCTTAGTTTATCATGAAATGCTCTGTAGTGAGTGCATCGAGCTCACGAACATGCCTAGTCGTTATTAGTTTTCTGCCATGTCCAGTTTTCTGCTAAGTCTGAAACCTGTAACGAAACTTGCTAAATTGTCATGGGTGTAATCATATTTTCTTGTCCTTTTTGGCTTAGGGTCAGTAAAGGACTTTTGTCAAGTGCTTTGAGTAGATTCATGCCATGCCTTACTTTGCTATGTTATGAACCTGTAGCATGTTGTTTCGTTGCTCTGAACATGTCATCCTGATGTTAGTTTCTGCTTGTTGATATTTTCTCTAAGTCTGAGAACCTGTTATCTTGTGCACTTTTGCCATGATGGTTTGGACCTGTTATGATGGGATTGAGCCGTAGCTCAGTGTTCATCTTTTGTCGAGCATCTTGAGTAGTTTACTGTCATATGCTTTGTTGCCATGTTTGGGTGCAGTAGTCTAATTAATTGTTGCTTGCTAAATAGCATCATGCTGTTTATGGCAGTTTCGTGTCATTCTTGTATTGCTTGCCATTTGCAAACCGTGCATCCGATTCCGGTGAACTTTATATCGATTTCAACCGAAATCACCTCATCTATCCAGTGGCATGCTTGGTTTTCCAAGATTATGCCCTGTTCATCCTTGTCCTTCCGGAGCATGCATACGCATTGCATATCACCTCTCGCATATCATGCCATGTTTTGCATCATGTTGCTTGCGCATTGCATCGTGGTTGATATTGGTTCCTTTGCTTGTTCTCTTGTCTTGGGTAGAGCCGGGAGACGAGTACGTGACCGAGGATTCCGTTGAGAACGCTTACGAGGACCAAGCTTTCGTCAACTCTGAGAACCTTGCAGGCAAGATGACCATACCCTCGAAATCACTTCTATCTTTGCTTGCTAGATTGCTCGCTCTTTTGCTATGCCTATGCTGCGATACCTACCACTTGCTATATCATGCCTCCTATATTGCCTTGTCAGCCCCTAACCATCCATGTCCTAGCAAACCGTTGTTTGGCTATGTTACCGCTTTTGCTCAGCCCCTCTTATAGCGTTGCTAGTTGCAGGTGAAGATGAAGTTTGTTCCTTGTTGGAACATGGACTTGTTGATCCTTGTTGGAACATGTTTACTTGTTGGGATATCACAATACCTCTTATTTAATTAATGCATCTATATACTTGGTAAAGGGTGGAAGGCTCGGCCTTATGCCTGGTGTTTTGTTCCACTCTTGCCACCCTAGTTTCCGTCATACCGGTGTTATGTTCCCGGAGTTTGCGTTCCTTACACGGTTGGGTGATTTATGGGACCCCCTTGACAGTTCGCTTTGAATGAGACTTTTCCAGCAAGGCCCAACATTGGTTTTACCATTTGCCACCTAGCCTTTTTCCCTTGGGTTCTGCAGACTCAAGGGTCATCTTTATTTTAAACCCCCGGGCCAGTTCTCCTTCGATTGCTGGTCCAAACTAGAGCCCTTTGCAGCGCCACCTCGAGGCAACTCGAGGGCTGGCTTTAGTTGTACGGAGTGTTCATCCGGATGTGCCCTGAGACCGAGATATGTGCAGCTCCTATCAGGATTTGTCGGCACAATCGGGCGGCTTTGCTGGACTTGTTTTATTGCTGTTGAAATGTCTTGTAGTCCGGGATTCCGAGATTGATCGGGTCTTCCCGGTAGAAGGAATATCCTTCGTTGACCGTGAGAGCTTATCATGGGCTAAGTTGGGACACCCCTGCAGGGTATTATCTTTCGAAAGCCGTGCCCGCGGTTATGAGGCAGATGGGAATTTGTTGATGTCCGGTTGTAGAAAACCCGAAGTTGACCTTAACTAAAACACATCAACCGCATGTGTAACCGTGATGGTCTCTTCTCGGCGGGGTCCGGGAAGTGAACACGGTTGTTGGAGTTATGTCTGACGTAGGTTGTTTCAGGATCACTTCTTGATCATTTCTAGCTTCTCGACCGTGCTTTGCCTTCTCTTCTCGCTCTCTTTTGCGCTGTAGCCAACATATGCTAGTCGCTTGCTGCAGCTCCACCTCACTATCCTTTTCCCACCTTTAAGCTTAAATAGTCTTGATCTCGCGGGTGTGAGATTGCTGAGTCCCCGTGGCTCACAGATATTATCACCACAGTTGCAGGTACCAACGATGTCAGCGCTGATGACGCGACCGAGCTCACTTGGGAGTTCGATGAGGAACGTGGCCGTTACTATGTTTCTTTTCCAGATGATCAGTAGTGGAGCCCAGTTGGGTGATCCGGGGATCTGTTTAGCATTTGGGGTAGTCTTCTTTCATTTTGGTACCATAGTCGGACCTTGAGTGTAATCTGTATGATGGATGTTATTTATGTACTTGTGTGAAGTGGCGATTGTAAGCCAACTATGTATCTTTACCCTTTATTTATTACATGGATTGTGTGAAGATTACCTCACTTGCGACATTGCTTTCAATGCGGTTATGCCTCTAAGTCGTGCCTCGACACGTGGGAGATATAACCGCATCGAGGGCGTTACAAGTTGGTAATCAGAGCCTTTCCCGACCTTAGGAGCCCCCACTGTTTGATCGTCTTTAGTGGCCGAGTTGTGTCTAGAAAAAAAATGTTTTGAGTCATTTAGGAATTATATATCGGAGAGTTTAGGAATTCTTTTTACTTCCCAGTCCCTTCGACCTTCTGGTAAGGCATCCTGACGTAGAGTTTTGACTCTTCTATTCTCAAATTTCACTAAATTTTTTTTAGGATGACGCGGGTATATTACAATCGTTCCGATGGTTTTATGATGACAACATTGTCTTGGTTGCCTCCTGACATTTAGGGGTTGTGGCAGTGTCCCGGGGAGTTGAGCTCCGAGGTGTTGTCGTCATAATTTTATCGTTGCGGTTTTGGAATACCTGAGTTTAGTACGACCGACATCGAAAATCTCTTTTGTACAGTTGTTGGTGAGATAACCCTGATAGCCCAGTACTGTGGCGAGTGCAGGGGTATTGCCATGACTTGTATAATGGATGTGTTTTCGAAGGTTGAGGTAGACGATTTCCGAAGGTTTCTTGGTTATGTGTTGAAGGATGGATACAGCTGGTTGTAGGATTTGCTAGTTTGGGTGAGATATTATGCTTCCCCTGTATCCCCAACACCTGATTGCATAACCAGAAAGTTTCGGGAGTTTATAAGTGGGAATTCTTGTAGCTTTAGTATTTCTTCCACAGATATTTGGTTTGTGATTGGGTAATCCTTACCAAGTATTTGTTCACTTCCGTACCTTATTGATTTTATTCCTTACCATGTTCTAAGTGGCTTCTTAGCTTTGGAAGTGTGATGTTTTACATTGGAATTCATTCGTTCATTCTCGTTCGAATGTTAATTGTGAAGACTATATGTTGCAATTTCGTTCCTTTGATTCAACTTCAATATATCTCTGTCAAGATGCTAATGGATGTCACCCTCTTCAGGATGGCTCCACCAACGCGTCAGAATCCGGAACGCAATGAAGGGAATCAGGCTAACCCTCCGCCACCACCTCCGCCTCCGGAAGCTTGGCAAGCCTTGATGACTGCCACAAATGCCAATGCTCAGATTCTGATTCAGCTCTTGCAAGATCGCAACCAAGGGCAAGCTAATCAAGAGAATCAAGGCCAAGGCAACAATCAGCCGCATTTCGCTTCACTGAACCAGTTCCTTGCTAATCAGCCAAAAACCTTCAGCTACTGTGTCGAGGCCACTGACGCTGATGATTGGCTCGTGGACATCAGCAAGCATTTCGAGTGCAGCAATGTCAGACCTGAGGACTTTGTCAAGTTTGCCTCTTTTCAACTCAAAGATCAAGCTGCTGAGTGGTTCCAGCAAAACAAAGATTCCAGAGGAGGTCGTGTGATCACTTGGGATGATTTCCGTCATGACTTCAAAGCGCACCACATTCCAGAAAGTGTTGTTGAGCTTAAGCGTGAGGAATTCCGCAATCTCAAGCAAGGCACCATGTCTGTTTATCAATACAACACTCAGTTTCAGAAACTCTCTCGTTTTGCAAGGCAAGACATTCCTGATGAGAAGAGTATGATCTACCAATTCAGGCGTGGTCTCAGAGAAGATCTGCAACTTGCTCTCGTGCTTTTCGAGCCATTAAAGTGTGATGAATTCTACAACATGGCACTGAAACAAGAAGCTGCTCAGCTCAAGTGTGAGGCATCTAAGAAGAGAGTCAGAGACGCAGTTCAGTCTTCTTCTTCTTCACTTGTGGCAGCTAAGCAACAGAAGTTTGGTTGCCTCCTCCTCCTCCGTTCCGTCAGCCTTATCAGCAGAAGAACTCAAGTGGCCGTGGATCTTTCCACCCACCCAACCCTGGCTATCAGAACAAGTCTCAGAACCAAACTCCAAGGCCAAGTGCTCCTTACCATCGTCCGCTCTCAGAGGTGACTTGTAACAAATGTCAGCAGAAGGGTCACTATGCGAACAAGTGCTTCAATCAAAGGTGCCTTCCGCCTCCTCCTCCTGTGAAATCTTCCAGCAATGCAGTGGTCAAGCATAATCCTAAGCATGCCAAGGTGAACATGTTGAATGCAGCTCAAGCAGAGGAGTCTTCTGAAGTGATCATGGGTAATCTTCCTGTTAATGATATTCCTGCAAAAGTCTTATTTGATACTGGAGCATCGCTTTCTTTCATTTCAAGACCTTTTGCATCTAAGCATGATTTCGTTACTCAAGTTTTGCCGAGACCGTTGTCTATTGTGTCCCCGGGCAAGCAAATGACATCTAATGTTTGTGTCCCGGATGTTTCTATCAAGATGGGCGACTACAAATTCTTGTCAAAACCAATTGTTCTTGGTGATTCTGATATTGATCTCATTCTCGGGATGGACTGGCTTTCTAAGCACAAGGCTCAGCTCGAGTGTGCTGCCAGGGAAATCAAATTGACTCACACTTCGAACGATGTGATCATCTATGCTTCTCGTGATGATACCATTCGGTTGTTTTCTCTCAATGAGATGGGTGAAATGGAGGCTATCTCTCAGATTCCAGTCGTTTGTGAGTACCAAGATGTTTTTCCAGAAGAGCTTCCGGGTATGCCTCCCCGTCGGCCAGTTGAATTCGTTATTGAGCTTGAGCCTGGCACGGAACCCGTTTGCAAGCGTCCTTACAAGCTTGGACCAGATGAGCTCAAGGAATTGAAGATTCAACTCGATAAACAAGAACGTCTGGGCCTGATCAGACCGAGTTCTTCTCCTTGGGGTTGTGGTGTTCTTTTTGTCAAGAAGAAGGATGGCACGGACCGACTTTGCGTCGATTACCGTCCATTGAACAAGAAGACTATCAAGAACAAGTACCCACTTCCCAACATCAATGAGCTATTTGAGCAACTCAAAGGTGCTAAGGTGTTCTCCAAGCTTGACCTTCGTATGGGTTATCATCAGATTCGCATTCGTGAAGAAGATATTCCCAAGACAGCATTCAGAACAAGCTTTGGTTCTTATGAATATACTGTCATGTCTTTCGGCCTTGTCAATGCTCCTCCGTATTTCACTCGCTTGATGAATTTCATCTTCAACCCCTACATCAACGAATTTGTCTTGGTCTATCTCGATGATATTTTGGTCTTCTCCAAGAATAAGAAGGATCATGCCGAACATTTGCGGTTGGTACTCGACAAGCTCAGAGAGTATCAGTTATATGCGAAGTTCTCCAAATGTGAATTCTGGCTTGATGAAGTTCTTTATCTTGGTCATATCATCTCTGCCAAGGGCATCGCTGTTAATCCAGAGAGGGTGTCTGCAGTTTTGAATTGGAATCCTCCTCAGAATGTCAAGCAGCTTCGCAGTTTTCTTGGACTTGCAAGCTATTGCAGAAGATTCGTTGAGAATTTCTCCAAGATTGCAAAGCCTCTTTCCAACCTCCTCCAGAAGCATGTGAAATATGTCTGGTCTCTTGAGTGTGACGTTGCTTTCAACACTCTCAAAGAGAAACTCGTCGCTGCTCCAGTTCTGACTCCTCCTGACGAATCCAAGCCTTATGAAGTATTCTGTGATGCTTCTCTCCAGGGCCTTGGTGCTGTGTTAATGCAAGAGAAGAAGGTTGTTGCCTATACCTCTCGCCAGTTGAAGCCCAATGAAAGGAACTACCCCACTCACGATCTTGAGTTGGCGGCAGTTGTCCACGCACTAATAACATGGAGACATCTCCTGTTGGGAAGGAAAGTGGACATATTCACAGATCACAAGAGTCTCAAGTATATCTTCACTCAGCCTCATCTCAACCTCAGGCAAACTCGATGGGTCGAAATGATTCAAGAGTATAATCCGAGTATTGAATATACTCCAGGCAAGGCTTATGTGGTTGCAGACGCTTTGAGCAGAAAGGCTTACTGCAACAGCTTAATCCTCAAGCCTTTTCAACCAGATCTCTGTGAGGCTTTTCGCAAGTTGAATCTCCAAGTTGTTCCTCAAGGTGTTCTTGCCAACCTTGTTGTCTCTCCTACTTTGGAAGATCAGATTCGTGAGGCACAATTGTTGGATACCATGGTGAAGAAGGTGAAACGTGGTATTGAAAAGAGCATTCCCAAATACAAGTGCTATCGAGTTGATGACAGAGGTACTCTTTTCTTCGAGGACCGGATCGTGGTTCCAAAGGGTGATCTCCGTAAAGTCATTATGAACGAAGCGCACAATTCTCTTCTGTCTATTCATCCTGGAAGTTCGAAGATGTACCATGACCTCAAGCAGTCGTATTGGTGGACTCGAATGAAGCATGAGATCGCTCAATTCATGAATGAGTGTGATGTCTGCAGAAGGGTGAAAGCAGAACACCAACGACCAACTGGACTTCTCCAACCTCTTGCTATTCCAGAATGGAAGTTTGATCATATCGAAATGGACTTCGTGACTGGTTTTCCTAAGTCCAAGCGTGGAAATGATGCTATCTTCGTCGTCATCGACAAGCTCACCAAAGTGGCTCATTTTCTTCCTATCAAAGAGTCTATCACAGCAGCGCAGCTGGCAGAGCTCTACACCTCCAGAATTGTCTCGTTGCATGGCATTCCACAATTGATCTCTTCAGACCGTGGCAGCATCTTTACCTCCAAATTTTGGGATTCTTTTCAGTCGGCCATGGGCACCAACATCCGCTTCAGCACAACGTTCCACCCTCAGACTAGTGGACAAGTCGAGCGTGTCAACCAAATTCTGGAAGATATGCTCAGAGCCTGTGTTATCTCTTTCGGGATGAAGTGGGAGGATTGTCTTCCTTATGCTGAGTTCTCTTACAACAACAGTTTTCAAGCCAGTTCGGGCAAAGCCCCATTCGAGATTCTCTATGGCAGAAAGTGCCGTACTCCTCTCAACTGGTCTGAAACCGGTGAACGTCAATTGCTCGGCAATGATTTGATCTCAGAGGCTGAGGCTATGTGCAAGGTGATTCGTGAGAACCTCAAAGCAGCGCAGTCGCGCCAGAAGAGCTATTACGACAGCAAACACCGAGATGTGGCATTCGAGATCGGAGACCATGTTTACCTCCGTGTCTCGCCAATGAAAGGAACTCGTCGCTTCGGTATCAAGGGGAAACTTGCTCCCAGATACGTCGGTCCCTTCAAGATCATCGGCAAACGAGGCGATCTCGCCTATCAACTTGAGCTCCCCTCCAACTTTGCAAATGTGCACGATGTTTTCCACGTGTCACAGCTTCGCAAGTGCTTCAAGACGCCTGAGCGCACCATCAACTTCGAAGAGATTGATCTTCAAGAAGATTTGTCCTATCATGAGCATCCAGTTGCTATTCTTGAGACAACTGAGCGCAAGACTCGCAACAAGTCAATCAAATTCCTCAAAGTGAAATGGTCACATCATTCAGACCGAGAGGCCACCTGGGAGCGTGAAGACCACCTACGTTCCGAGTATCCGGAGTTCTTTCAGTCCTAGATCTCGGGACGAGATCCTCTCATAGTGGTGGTGTGTTGTAACACCCCCGATGTAACTTGCCTTAATTGTAATCCAACTCTTGCCATTTTCGGCTATGTGTTATGATAATCCCTCCGTGGTTGGGTTCTCTCCGTTTTGCATTTTGGTCTTGTCATGCATTTCATATCATGTCATCATGTGCATCGCATTTGCATACGCGTTCGTCTCATAAATCCGAGCATCTTTCCCGTTGTCCGTTTTGCAATCCGGCGCTCCTATGTCTCACGGCGTCCCCGTTTACATTTCTTCGTGAGCGGGTATTAAACATTCTCGGAATGGACCGAGGTTTGACATGTGGCCTTGGTATAGCACCGGTAGACCGCCTGTCAAGTTTCGGGTCATTCGGAGGTCGTTTGGTACTCCATCGGTTAACCGGGTAACCGAAAAGGCCTCGTTTGGTGCAGCCCAACATCCCTCTCTAAGTGGCCCATAACCCATCTAAGTCACTCCCATGTCCTCCGCCGTTCGATCACGATCGCGTGGCCGAAAACCGCACTCCATTTGGAACCTCCTAGCTCCCCCCCCTCGCGTCCGGAGCGTCCGATCACGATCCGAGGGTCCAAAAACGGTGAAAACCCCCATTAAACCCTAGCAAACTACTATTTATAGACCCCATGCCATTTTTGGCAGCAGCTAAACCCCCCTCCTCGAAACCCGCGCGCCGCCAGCCTCCTCCCACCTCGAGGGTCGCGCCGCCGCCTTCCTGTCCAGATCCGGCGCGGCCCCAAGCCCTCGCCCTGCCACATGGCGCTGCCCTAGTGGCCAGCCGCCACCAGCCGCCGCCTCCAGCCACTGGGCGGGCGCCACGTCGCCCCGCCTCCCTCCTCCTCCCGCAGGGCCCGCCGGAGCCCATCGCAGGCCCGCCCCGGGCCAGATCTGGGCCCGAGGGAGCCCGCGCCCGCCGTCGCCTGCGCGCCCGCCTCTCCGCCCGAGCTCCCCGCCGTCGCCAGCCGCTGCCTCGCCCGCGCCGGCCGCTGCCTCGCCGCGCCGTCGCCGCCACGCGCCCGAGCCGCGCCGCCCCGCCTCCCCGCGCCTCGGCGTCCGCGCCCGCCGCGCCCGCCGCCTACCTCGTCGGCGTCCGCGCCCGGATCCGGCGAGATCCGGCCGGATCCGCCGCCCCCTCGCCGTCCCTCGCCTCCTCCGGCCTCCCGCCGGCGAGATCCGGCGAATCTCGAAAACCGTGCCCTGGGTTGACTTCTCCTTCGCCCCCCCTCTATATTTCCAAGTCATTAATTTTATCATCATCATGCCATATTCCCAGTGCCATAACATTGCATCTATAGCTCCGTTTCGCGTGTATAATATGTCGCATTGTTCGCCTCGAAGAGTACATCATTTTGTTCCATTGCATCATTCTAATTTGAGGTCATCTTGATGCCCGAAATGCTGTTAGCAGAGGGCTAGTTGATGTTAGTTGCTGGATCTTATCTGAACATGCACTTTTGTCATTTTTGCCATGATTGATGTGTACCTCCTATGAAGTTGAGTCCTACATGAGTTTTGTAATATGCCATGTTACCTATCCAGAGGATTTTGCCATGTATTTTTGTGGTCTATGTGGTGACTAGCACAAGCATGCAAACTAGGTCACTTGATGTTGCTGATTTCAGAGACTTAGTGATTTCACCAAGTCCCTGACTGCTGTTATTTTTATGCCATGTGTTCATGTTGTTTGTGAGAGATCCATGCATAATTTGAGCATGATCAGTAAGGGTGTTTTGAACTTGAGTATTTTCTCTATCAATCCATGCCTTTGTTTGCAATTATGGAGTGCTATAGCTTGATCCAATCGATCTCTACTTTTGCTTCAAAATGTTGCTGGCAGATTGTTTACGTGTTATTCAATTTTGCCAAGCTTGGTGTAGTTGATCCTTGCATGATATGATGTTATTCTTGCCATGTCTAGTTACTATGCCATGTCTTCTTGATTTATGTATGCTTAGTTTATCATGAAATGCTCTGTAGTAAGTGCATCGAGCTCACGAACATGCCTAGTCGTTATTAGTTTTCTGCCATGTCCAGTTTTCTGCTAAGTCTGAAACCTGTAACGAAACTTGCTAAATTGTCATGGGTGTAATCATATTTTCTTGTCCTTTTTGGCTTAGGGTCAGTAAAGGACTTTTGTCAAGTGCTTTGATTAGATTCATGCCGTGCCTTACTTTGCTATGTTATGAACCTGTAGCATGTTGTTTCGTTGCTCTGAACATGTCATCCTGATGTTAGTTTCTGCTTGTTGATATTTTCTCTAAGTCTGAGAACCTGTTATCTTGTGCACTTTTGCCATGATGGTTTGGACCTGTTATGATGGGATTGAGCCGTAGCTCAGTGTTCATCTTTTGTCGAGCATCTTGAGTAGTTTACTGTCATATGCTTTGTTGCCATGTTTGGGTGCAGTAGTCTAATTAATTGTTGCTTGCTAAATAGCATCATGCTGTTTATGGCAGTTTCGTGTCATTCTTGTATTGCTTGCCATTTGCAAACCGTGCATCCGATTCCGGTGAACTTTATATCGATTTCAACCGAAATCACCTCATCTATACAGTGGCATGCTTGGTTTTCCAAGATTATGCCCTGTTCATCCTTGTCCTTCCGGAGCATGCATACGCATTGCATATCACCTCTCGCATATCATGCCATGTTTTGCATCATGTTGCTTGCGCATTGCATCGTGGTTGATATTGGTTCCTTTGCTTGTTCTCTTGTCTTGGGTAGAGCCGGGAGACGAGTACGTGACCGAGGATTCCGTTGAGAACGCTTACGAGGACCAAGCTTTCGTCAACTCTGAGAACCTTGCAGGCAAGATGACCATACCCTCGAAATCACTTCTATCTTTGCTTGCTAGATTGCTCGCTCTTTTGCTATGCCTATGCTGCGATACCTACCACTTGCTATATCATGCCTCCTATATTGCCTTGTCAGCCCCTAACCATCCATGTCCTAGCAAACCGTTGTTTGGCTATGTTACCGCTTTTGCTCAGCCCCTCTTATAGCGTTGCTAGTTGCAGGTGAAGATGAAGTTTGTTCCTTGTTGGAACATGGACTTGTTGATCCTTGTTGGAACATGTTTACTTGTTGGGATATCACAATACCTCTTATTTAATTAATGCATCTATATACTTGGTAAAGGGTGGAAGGCTCGGCCTTATGCCTGGTGTTTTGTTCCACTCTTGCCACCCTAGTTTCCGTCATACCGGTGTTATGTTCCCGGAGTTTGCGTTCCTTACACGGTTGGGTGATTTATGGGACCCCCTTGACAGTTCGCTTTGAATGAGACTTTTCCAGCAAGGCCCAACATTGGTTTTACCATTTGCCACCTAGCCTTTTTCCCTTGGGTTCTGCAGACTCAAGGGTCATCTTTATTTTAAACCCCCGGGCCAGTTCTCCTTCGATTGCTGGTCCAAACTAGAGCCCTTTGCAGCGCCACCTCGAGGCAACTCGAGGGCTGGCTTTAGTTGTACGGAGTGTTCATCCGGATGTGCCCTGAGACCGAGATATGTGCAGCTCCTATCAGGATTTGTCGGCACAATCGGGCGGCTTTGCTGGACTTGTTTTATTGCTGTTGAAATGTCTTGTAGTCCGGGATTCCGAGATTGACCGGGTCTTCCCGGTAGAAGGAATATCCTTCGTTGACCGTGAGAGCTTATCATGGGCTAAGTTGGGACACCCCTGCAGGGTATTATCTTTCGAAAGCCGTGCCCGCGGTTATGAGGCATATGGGAATTTGTTGATGTCCGGTTGTAGAAAACCCGAAGTTGACCTTAACTAAAACACATCAACCGCATGTGTAACCGTGATGGTCTCTTCTCGGCGGGGTCCGGGAAGTGAACACGGTTGTTGGAGTTATGTCTGACGTAGGTTGTTTCAGGATCACTTCTTGATCATTTCTAGCTTCTCGACCGTGCTTTGCCTTCTCTTCTCGCTCTCTTTTGCGCTGTAGCCAACATATGCTAGTCGCTTGCTGCAGCTCCACCTCACTATCCTTTTCCCACCTTTAAGCTTAAATAGTCTTGATCTCGCGGGTGTGAGATTGCTGAGTCCCCGTGGCTCACAGATATTATCACCACAGTTGCAGGTACCAACGATGTCAGCGCTGATGACGCGACCGAGCTCACTTGGGAGTTCGATGAGGAACGTGGCCGTTACTATGTTTCTTTTCCAGATGATCAGTAGTGGAGCCCAGTTGGGTGATCCGGGGATCTGTTTAGCATTTGGGGTAGTCTTCTTTCATTTTGGTACCGTAGTCGGACCTTGAGTGTAATCTGTATGATGGATGTTATTTATGTACTTGTGTGAAGTGGCGATTGTAAGCCAACTATGTATCTTTCCCCTTTATTTATTACATGGATTGTGTGAAGATTACCTCACTTGCGACATTGCTTTCAATGCAGTTATGCCTCTACGTCGTGCCTCGACACGTGGGAGATATAACCGCATCGAGGGCGTTACACCCTTACAAACTCCTTGGTTCAACTCCACAATCTTTTCGGAGGCTCCCAAGTGACACCTAGCCAATCTAGGAGACACCACTCTCCAAGAAGTAACAAATGGTGTGTTGATGATGAACTCCTTGCTCTTGTGCTTCAAATGATAGTCTCCCCAACACTCAACTCCCTCTCACAGGATTTGGATTTGGTAGAAAGAAGATTTGAGTGGAAAGAAACTTGGGGAATGCTAGAGATCAAGATTCATATGGTAGGAATGGAATATCTTGGCCTCAACACATGAGTAGGTAGTTCTCTCTCAGAAAATGTGTATTGGAAGTGTAGATATGTTCTGATGGCTTTTTCCACGAATGAAGAGTGGGTGGAGGGGTATATATAGCCTCCACACAAAATCTAACCGTTACACACAATTTGCTAAACTCGGTGGGACCGAATGGTTAAACTCGGTCGGACCGATTCGACAAACCTAGTGACCGTTAGGATTTTCGGTGGGACTGAGATGTAACTCGGTAGGACCGATATGGTTAGGGTTCGGGCATAACATAATCTCGGTGTGACCGATTACACAAACTCGGTGAGACCGATTTTGGTAATAAGCTAACCAGAGAGTTGGTCAGGCAAACTCGGTGAGACCGATTACTCAAACTCAGTGGGACCGATTTTGGTAATAAGCTAACTAGAGGGTTTGCATTGTAATCTCGGTAGTACCGATTGCACAAACTCGGTGAGACCGATTTTGGTAATGGACATACATAGAGAGATTACAATCCCATCTCGGTGAAACCAATTTGCTAGGGTTTGTGGCAGTGGCTATGACATCTGAAACTCGGTGGCGCCGGATAGAAAGAATCGGTGGGGCCGAGTTTGACTTTTGGTTTAGGTCACATGTGGATGTGGGAAGGTAGTTGAGGGTTTTGGAGCATATCACTAAGCACATGAAGCAAGAGGCTCATTAAGCAACACCTCATCCCCTCTTGATAGTATTGGCTTTTCCTATAGACTCAATGTGATCTTGGAACACTAAAATGGAAAATGTAGAGTCTTGATCTTGAAGCTTGAGCCAATCCTTTGTCCTTAGCATCTTGAAGGGGTTCCACATCCTCTAGTCCATGCCACTCCATTGTTGAACTTATCTGAAACATACTAGATAAAAGTGTTAGTCCAACAAGAGATATGTTGACATTAATTACCAAAACCACCCAGGGAGCACTTGTGCTTTGATCCACTGCCCACGACCGAAGATCGCGGGCTTAGCTTAAAACGCCAGGCTAACTTGGTAAGTTCTTTTAATGTTTTCAAGGTGTACCCTTTACTAGGATATTTTGAGAAAAAGCCTCAGCTTTCCTACCCATGTTTTCAGGCCTGGATCAAGGTAGCAGAGGAGATTAACTGCCCGGCTCCGCTGCCCGAAGACCAAGAATTCCCGTTATTGATGAGAATGTTTTTTCCAGCACCTTATGAGGTGCCAGAGAAGACGGCCAAGAAAGCGGCCAAAGGGGCCAAGTAGGGCCCTCGCCGAAAAGGCGTTCCGGACGTGACGTCCGAAGACGAGACTTCCTCTTCGTCCGCTGACGACGAGGAAGAGGACGAAGAAAATGACTCCCCACCTGAAGTGGGGAGGAAGAAGAGAGCGGCCCCCACAAATCCGGAGGCGAAAGCGCCTAAGAGGGTTAAAGGCTCCCTCGCGGATAACTCCGTGTGGGATATTGATAGCAGTCCGGAGCGACCTCGCCGGACCAAGCCTCGGGCCGCCTCGTAAGTATCAGAATCCGAAAACGTCTGGCCTTCCCAGTTTGTAAAACCTTGTCATTGCAGTCCGGCACGCGATGGCTCCCCGCGATCCTTGACAGAGGGATCACTAGACTCAAAGGAGATGGCTAGCATGTCTCCGCCACCTGCTCATTCCATCTCTCCCAAGGATGACGACAAGGTGGTGTCGCAAAAGACATTCCCTGACTGGGGGGAGGTTCCGGAGATCGTCGGGGCAGCGCCCCAGGACGATTCCTCAGTCGCCGGACACATGGGGGAAAAAGCCCCTATGGGGACTGGTGATGGGGCAGAGTTCTCTTCGAACCTCAGCCGAATACCATTCCGTAGATCTACGCGGCTCCGGAGTCCAGCGAATGGCATTCCCCGAAAGGAGGGAATGTGCATGTTCCGTCGGTGACCTCTGTCCAACCAGAGGCACCAGATAATCTATTGGAGGTGCTATGATGCGCCTCTATTGTTGTCACGACTGGTTTTCCAATAAAAATATTTATTGAGAAACTGATCTATTGAGTCCAGTATGAGGAAAAATCCTCCTTACTGGTAGACAAATCTCTTGATACAATAAGCCAGTAGCATAAAATATTTTACAGGGTCGAGCTGAGGGTGCTCAACCAATTATTACAAGCGCGCCAATAATAATACATAGTGGCGGATATAACACAGTGGGGTGGAGGTTTACTACTGACTCGAGAATAAAGTGATGGTGGAATAACACCGCTCTTAAACTAGCATCTCATCGAGCGTCGAGGTGAGGCTCGATGAATTTATTCGGGTTGCGGAAGCGGATATAATACAGTGACCAAATCCAGGGTCGCACGAGACTGACTGGGACTCCTCTAGGCGTCGGACTCGCTATCGAACTCTTCATCCATGAGATCGCCTTCGTCAGCATCTGGCCAAATCAACAAGCCAGGTGAGTACTTGGAAAGTACTCGCAAGACAGTTCGGACGTAAGATATAACAAATGCATGCATGAATGCGTCATGATTAAATTTACCAATGCACATTTAATTTAGTAAACAAGGTAAATAAAAAGGGAATCGACCGTAGTCCGCCTGAAAACCCAACAAAATAATAGGAAACCGATCGGGTGTCTGAAGCGACGCCTCAAAAGGTGAACAAATAAATAAAGATCATGCCACAGTCGGGCGTCTAAGCGACACCACGTAAAGGGCTTAAACTGAAAATAAAAGGTATGCGTGCCACAGTCGGACGTCGGGGCGACATCACAGAAAGGGCTTATACTGAAAGTAAATAACAACACTGCCGCAGTCGGACGTCTGAGCGACATCACAGAAAGGGTTTATATTGAAAGTAAATAACAATGCCATAGTCAGACGTCGGAGCGACATCACAGAAAGGGCTTTTATCGAAAGTAAATAACAATGCCACAGTCGGATATCGGAGCGACATCACAGAAAGGGCTTTTATCGAAAGTAAATAACAATGCCACAGTCGGACGTCGGAACGACATCACAGAAAGGGCTTTCTTCACAAGGAAAATAATACTCATAATAAATAATCAACTCATGATAATAAAGGGGTTAGTCCATCCACAGGAATAAACATTTAACCGGACCTAGCACTCATGTAATTCACCGGAGTCTCTGTCATCAAAACTAACACTTGTCTGGATAACATAGTACCGAACTTGGACATGTAATTGATGATTCAAGTAATATATGACTCTGCAGAGTTTGTACGAAAATTTCCCACAGCCAACGGATTTCCGTAGTCATGAAGGACTAGTTCCGTTTACGGTATTTCGGAAGAAACACAGCTAACCAGTACACACCCAGCCAACCTCTCGAAGCCAGGAAACACCCTAGACATCGTCCAAGAAAAACTTTTGAGACGGGGAGATCACAATCTCGATTAGCATGGGATCAAATTTATATACGCGCGCTCTAAGGGGTGCCCCCCTCTCGGTCCCAACCGGAAACACCCATGCCCCCTGAACGGATGAATGGCTTTCATCCAGGGCCATGGAACCATCATCACGGCCTCTCCTTTTGGTGTGTACTAGGAAAGCGGTTTGCAACTTACTAAGCCATATTCCTTGCGGAAAACATGTGGTAGTACAGGGAAGAAAAACGGATGGAACTGGATTGATACGGGTTGACACTGAAGTCAAGCAGTCTGGCGTAAGACTGGCATGCTACAACACTGCCATCTTACCCATTCTCATGCCAACACATGGCCATGCAAACTCACATCCATCCACTTATGGATTTTCGGAACTCACTTGCCTCAACGTTGCATGTAATAAGACATTTATCGGTATGCTCATAAACATGCCATGAAACTACTTAATGCAAACATGCCAAAACACTCATCATATAAAAATTTCAAACATGCTTGCCTGGTTCAGAGTAGTCGGAGCCTAGCTCGGTGAAGTTCGCGGCTCCGTCACCTCCCTCGGTATCTACGGTATAAAGAAAACATACATGCTAACGTAAATACCGTGAGGTGCACAAAAATTTCTCCAAATATTTTTCAAATAAATCTTATAAAAAACTAGACAAAATTTGGAAGAGGACAGAAAAAGAATCAATCAAAAATACTCTTCTGTTTAAAAGTTATAAAGGTTTTTGTCCAGGGACTCATCTGTAATGAAACAGAAAGTTTCTAGGGGCTAACTTATAAAAACAGAAAATGATTCGATAGGGAATACGCCGGCCCAGAGGGAAAACGCAATTTGGTAGAAGACGTTTTCAGCAAATGGTTCGTTTAAAAAGATCAGAGAGGCTGACAGGCGGGTCCCGCCCGTCAGGTTTAAATTTTCAAACGACGCGGCAGAGTTCGATGGTGCCCGAGAGCCGCGGTGGTCGCCGGCGGCGATCCACGGCGAGGTAGAAAGATCGGAAGGTACCTCCGTGTTCAAGGCGCCATTCCGCGTCGGTTAGTGGTGGTGGTGGTCGCCGGCGAGCACCACGTCGCCGGCGGCTCCTGCTCCGGCAGACGGCGGTTCGGGTGGTCGCGGGCCTCGTCGGAGAGTGCTGCGGAGGGCAAATTGAGGAGGGGGTTAGACCTCTAGTAGCTAGAGGGGGTAGCTGACGGGATTTGGGCGCCGGGGACGGCCTCACCAGAGTGAATCGAGGTGGAGGCCGAGGCGGAACGAGGCGGCCGGAGTTGGGGGAGGAGACCTCCTCGAGGTCCTCCTAGTGGCCTGGCGGGGTGTTGGTGAGGTGCAGTGGTGGTGCGTGCTCGAGGGTGAGCTTGGGGTCCCCTTTTACAGGCGACCCGAGGCGGTGGCCGTGGACGGAGTTCTCCGGCGATGGATTACGGTGGTGCAGTGCTTGGTCGGGGAGTTTAGGAGGTTGGCCATCAACGTGGAGGTCCACTGGCTCCATTCAGATGCTAAACGGACTTGGATTACGAGCTTAGGGTAGGTTTTGTCGGAACGGGGCGGCGTGGGCCCGTCGGCGGTAGAGAGCGCGCCCAGTGCTTGCCGGGCCACGGCGACGGTGCAACGGGGCTGCGCTGGCATGCATGAGCCACGCGTAGAGCTAGGGAGCAAAGGGCGGCGCTGAACGGCGTTGCAAGCTGGCACTGCCTACTGTTGGCCGCCACGGGTGGCGTGGCCACCGCAGAAACTGCCAGCTTCAGCGATGCTCGCCGCCACCGACGCCAGGAACCAGCCAAATGCGCGTGCGGCGCTCTGGACATGGAGGAGGAGCCGTGCGCAAAGCGCCAGGGCGCACTGTGGACAGGTGACCAATCACTAACGGAGAAACGACACTGCATCTCTCAACTTTGCGAATATGCAGGGAAACAGTGCCGGCCAGGTGTTCGACAGAATGTTTCTGGCATGTAGGAGGTTCTCCTTGAGCTGAAACTTGGTGGGGTGGCCTCTCATTGCACCAGGAGGCTGCCTGAATTTTGGTAGAATTTTTGGAGAAGAGGAGATATGAATTTCACCAAATTTGGCAAATCTGGTCCAAACTTGCAGAGACTGAAATTTGAAAAATTTGAAAAGATGAGGGCTGGATCAAGATGGTTCTGGGTTGTGGGTACCAAGGACTATCCAGGGGAGTTGGTTTGAGGTCAAAACTCAAATGCATCTTGGTACTTGCTTTGAAAATCACTTAGGCTCAAAATAAGTGACAGAAGAGATTTGTGAGATAAAATAATTGAAATAAAATCCAAAAATGGTTTGGACTTGATGGGAGAGAGAATTTAGATTGTTCCAAGGTGGGGGAGGGATTTTGGAGGGGTTTTGTCACATGAGGCAAGATATGAAACATGGGTGTTTTTTTTTCAAATGAAAGAAGTCCCAAAAACTTCTAGGGTTTTCTTTTTAAATAAAAATAATGGAATTCAAAGAAAAATACATTTGAGAGGAAAATCACCAGAAGAAAACTTTCCATAACTCAAACACCAAATTTGCCAGGGATGCAAATAAAATCCTTGCCAAGGGTGAAAGTTTTTGAGAGAGAGGTTTTCTGGAAGAATTTTAAATGGCCTCTCTTTTTTTTCAAAAAAAGCAACAAAGTTTTTGCTGAAAACCACAAGAAAATTTTTGGAGTGTCACAACACCTACCCCCTTAGGAAAAATCTCGTCCCCGAGATTTTAGCTGATCCTTAAATAAGTGTGGATGCTCTGCTCGAAGAAAATCCTCTCTCTCCCAAGTTGCTTCACTCTCGGTGTGATTGCTCCACTGAACTTTGAAAAACTTGATGGTTTTCTGTCGGGTCCTCCTTTCAGACTCCTCTAATATTTTGACTGGATGTTCCCGATAGGTGAGGTCTGGCTGTTCGTCTATGTCCTCATGTGGTACTTGTTTCTCTGGGTTGCTTACGCACTTCCTTAATTGCGAGACGTGGAATACGTCATGGACATCGGATAATTCCTCGGGTAAGTCTAGCTGGTAGGCTACAGTGCCTCTTCGTGCCACTATACAGAATGGTCCGATGAATCTGGGTGCTAGCTTTCCTTTAATCTTGAATCGTTGCAATCCCCTCATAGGGGATACTCGTAGGTACACGAACTCGCCGGGTTCGAAACTGACCCCACGGTGTTTCTGATCGTAATAACTCTTCTGTCGACTTTGAGCGGTCTTGAGTCGGTCTCTGATTAGCTTGACCTTTTCCTCGGCTTCTTTGAGCATGTCTGGGCCGAAAATGCGGCAGTCTCCGGTCTCTGACCAATTTAGCGGGGTACGACATCTCCGCCCGTATAAAGCTTCAAATGGTGCCATTTGCAGGCTGGCCTGGTAACTGTTGTTATACGCGAACTCGGCATAGGGTAGGCTTTCTTCCCAACTGGTTCCATACGTGAGGACACATGCTCTCAGCATGTCTTCTAGAACTTGGTTTACGCGTTCCATTTGTCCATCAGTCTGGGGGTGGTATGCTGTACAGAAGGCCAGTTGAGTTCCCAGAGCCTATTGTAGATGATCCCAGAACCTCGAGACGAACTAGGTTCCCCTGTCAGATATTATAGTCTTCGGGACACCGTGCAGACAAACTATGCGGGAGAGATAAATCCTGGCAGGCCTCTGAGTGGTGTGGGTCGTCTTTACCGGAATAAAGTGTGCCACCTTGGTTAACCTGTCGGTGATGACCCATATGGCATCATTCCCGTGTCATGACTGAGGTAGTCTGACAATGAAATCCATCCCTATTTCATCCCATTTCCACTCAGGTATTTTGTTCGATTGCAGTAGTCCGGCTGGTCTCTGATGCTCAGCTTTTATGCGTTGACAAGAGTCGCAACATGCAATGAATGTGGCTATGTCCCTCTTCATACCGTGCCACCAAAATCTTTCCTGAATATCCTTATACATTTTGGTTCCTCCAGGGTGGATCGAATATGGGGCAGTGTGGGCTTCAGCTAGAATCTGCTGTTTGAGGTCCTTTATATTTGGCACGCAGAGTCTGTCTCCGTACCATAATATTCCTCCATCGTCCATGACGAACTCCTAGGCCTTGCCCATACTCACCTTTCTTTTGATGCCTTCGATGCTGGGGTGACCAGGCTAAGCTTCTTTAATTCTCTCCACAAGGTCGGGTTGTATTTCCAAGTTTGTTATGGTGCCTTCTGTGACCATTAACAAGTTGAGTTTGGCAAATTCTTGTTGGAATTCGGGTCTCAAGCTTTGCAGACTGTTTTCCTCGGAGCTGGGGTTCCGACTAAGAGCATCGGCCACTACATTTGCTTTTCCTGGATGGTAGTGGATACCAACATCATAATCCTTTACCAATTCCAACCAGCGTCGTTGCCGTAAGTTTAGTTCTGGCTGCGTGAAAATATATTTGAGACTTTTATGGTCCGTATATGTTTCACATCGATTTCCAAGTAAGAAATGCCTCCATTCCTTGAGTGCATGAATGACAACTGCCATTTCTAAGTCATGAGTGGGATAATTTTCTTCATGCTTGCGAAGTTGCCTTGAAGCGTATGCGACAACCTTGCCTTCTTGCATCAACACGCATCCGAGACCCTTTCTGGACGCGTCCCAATACACTTCAAAATTCTTGTGTATGTCTGGCACAATTAATACCGGTGCTGTTGTTAATTTCCGTTTTAGCTATTGGAAACTTTTCTCGCAGGCTTCTGTCCATTCAAACTTCTTGTCTTTCTTGAGTAACTGTGTCATAGGCTTGGCTATGGTGGAGAATCCTTCAATAAATCTGCGGTAATATCCTGTCATTCCCAAGAAACTTCATATATCTGTTACACTGGCTGGTGACTTCCAGCCAAGTACGGCCCTAACCTTCTCTGGGTCCACTGCGATACCATCTTGGGTCAGCACGTGGCCTAGAAAACCTACTTGTCTTAGCCAAAATTCGCAGTTGCTGAACATGGCATACAATTGGTGTTTCCTGAGTTCTCCTAGCACAATCCTGAGATGTTCCGCATGCTCTACTGGTGTCTTGGAGTATACCAGAATATCGTCGATGAATACCACAACGAACTTGTCCATAAGCTTCATAAATACTTTGTTCATGAGGTGAACAAAATATGCGGGGGCGTTTGTTAATCCAAATGGCATTACTGTGAACTCATATAGTCCATATCTGGAGGTGAAGGCTGTTTTGGGGATATCTTCTGTTCGCACTTTTAATTGATGGTACCCTGACCTTTAGTCAATTTTTGAGAATACCTTGGCCTGAGCGAGCTGATCAAACAAATTGTTTATCCGTGGCATTGGGTATTTGTTCTTGACTGTGACCAAGTTAAGTGCTCGGTAGTCTATGCACAGTCTCAGTGTTCCATCCTTCTTTTTGGCAAATAAAATTGGTGATCCCCAAGGTGAGGAGCTGGCTCGAATGTATCCTTTATCCAGCAATTCCTTTATTTGTTTCTTCAACTCAACCAACTCGGATGGTGCCATTAGGTATGGTTTCTTGTATATGGGGGTGGTTCCTGGTGCTAGCTCAATGCTGAACTCTATCTCTCGGTCTGGTGGCATGCCTGGTAGCTCTTCGGGGAATACGTCTGGAAATTCACACACTACTGGAACTTTGTTTAGCTCAGAAACGTCCACCTTATTCAATCTTGGTTGTCGGGGTATTTTTCTTTCCTCGGCTGACACTTTTATTGTCTTCCCGTGGTGGTGTGTGAGAATTACGGTCCGGTTGAAACAGTCAATAAAACCCTTGTTGGTGGTTAGCCAGTCCATCCCTAGGATGACATCCAGTCCTTTATTTTCCAACACAATAAGATTGGCGTGAAACTCCAATCCCTCGAACTCAATAACCACATCCTGACAGTAACTCTGAGTGACTTGATGAATCCCAGGGACTTGATGATCATGGATTTTTCCAAAGGAAGCATCGAAAAATTATTTTGCAAAGCAAAACTTTTCGAAATGAAAGAGTGAGAAGCTCGAGAATCAAACAAAACCATTGCAGGTATTGTGTTGACAGGAAACGTACCGAGTACGATATCCGGAGCATTTTGTGCCTCCTCCTTGGTTACGTGGTTCAGATGACCCTTCCTGTGGTTGTTGTTGGGATTGAAATTGTTTCGCTTGGGCACTGAATTATTGCCGCCGTTGTTCGGCTTTGGGGCTGAGTTTCTAGGCTTGGGACACTGCTTGGCATAGTGCCCTTCTTCTCCACAGGCGTAACAAGTGACGCCGGGGCGATATGTGAACTCCTTGTCCCTTGCATGAAAATTCTTGATTGGGCGTGAGACATTGGACGAGGATTTGTGAGTCCCACCCTTTTGAAAATCTGTCTTGCTTCGGTGATTGCGAGCATGGTTAGTCCGGTCCCTTTTTCGCTTGTGGAAATCCTCCAAGCTGCGTCTCTCATTTTCCAGAGTAATGGCTTTGTCCACCAGTGCTTTAAAATCTGGAAAAGTGTGCACGACCAGTTGGCATTTAAGCGCGGGCGCCAGACCGTCAAGGAATTTCTCCATCTTCTTGCTTTCAGTCATACGCTCTTCATTGGCGTAGCGAGACAATAGAGTAAATTGACCATTATAATCTGACACTGTCATGTTCCTTTGTTTGAGGTCATCGAACTCTCTCTTCTTGATTTTCATAATACTCTTAGGAATGTGTGCACCACGGAAACCTTCCTTGAAATCATCCCAGGTTATATCATTTTCGTTGGGGTGCATGTGCAGAAAATTCTCCCACCATGATGCAACTGCTCCTGTGAGATAGTGCGGGGCATATAGTACCTTTTCGGGGTCCGAACATTTTGCAATAATTAATTTCCTCTCCATATCTCGAAGCCAGTCCTCGGCCTCCAGAGGCTTGTCAGTATGAGAAAATGCTTGGGGACGTGTCTTCTGTAGCTCAGATAACTTGGAATGCTGCTGATACTGCCCATGGTGATTTCCCATGCTGATGACTTGGTTCATCATTTCCCGATGTTGTTGCTGACTCTGTTCATAAAGGTGACACATTTGGGAAAGTGCCGTTTCACTGTCCTGTTGACTCGACTGCCCTTGTGTGAAATTGTTGCCCGGTTGAGTGTCATAATTTTCCTCTGGCAGAATAGGCATGGAGCGAGTCCAAGGACGAGACATTTTTCACTCTGGGGATATATTTTGCAAAACCCATAAGGAGAATGAAAAAGGGATCGCAAAGAAATATATAAATTCATAAACGCACAAGGATGGCAAATAATTTAAAAGACCAAGATCGCTTGGAAAAACAAATCGATTGCGCACGGAGAAGGACGGCTCATTACATACCTTACACGCGGGCGACAATTATACAATACATCACTCAGGATATGCGTACACAATCCTGACATGTTATTTAGGCTAGTGCACTTCTCCAGTTCCTACATGATGCGCAAACAAGCTACTTCTCACAACCTAAGTACATATCTCACAAGGCGGTACATCGCATGACGGCTAAGCGTACTCAGTCGGAGATGTTGATGAACTCCTTGGCCCTGCCAAGGGTGAGGCGCAGCGAGGCTGGGGACTCGACTTCCTCCTCGCTAATAGGCTCCATACGCGTAGTGCTGCGCCGAGTAGATGGAGCGGGTGCCAGGGGCGGAATAGCACGAACAGGAGTGGGCGCGAAGGGTGGTGCAGTGCGTGCTGGAGTGGGCGCAATGACTTGGTTGAACTCTTGGGTAGAAGCCAGGCGACGAGTAGGTGCATAAGATGCTGAGGACGAGACAAAAGTCAGTGGCGGTGTGGTGGGCAGGAGCTCCCTCCTGTTGGCGGCACAGCCATGGACTGAGTCCATGCGGGTAGCCACGAAGTCGTCCACCAGGTTGTCGAAGGCTGCCTCCAGGGCCCGGAGATACTCAATAAGCATCTCAAAAGCCTCGTCTCGTTCTCCTCTGGGGCAGGAGAATGCATAGTGACAGGTGTAGGGCACATGGCATGGAAGATAGCGGTAACGACGAGCCTTCATCATGGGAAGGACATTCCTGAGACGAGCTATCGCCTCGCGGGCTGCCATCTGGATAGCATGCCTCTCCGTAGGCATGGCTCTTCCCAAGAACCAGAAGCGGCGTAAATCACCACGCCCTCCCTTGAACTGCACCGCGCCCTGCTGCATGGTCAGACTGTCGTTGACTTTGTGCTGGCAGAGTGAGAAGACTGGGCGCACAGATGGCCCCATCGCGACCTGAACGATGAAGGAGAGAAGCTTGACGAACCCATCGGGCACGTTGGCGAAGGTCTGAGACTCGCAGCTGTTCTCGGCCATCTACAAAAGTAGGCAAAAATTCTGAATGGTCAGATCATAAATATATGCTGACTGTCAGAAAAATGACTACAATTTGTAAAAATATAAATTAGCTCTATCATGCTAATAACTGATTAGCGATCGCACCTAGTGGCTTCCTACAGTCAGCCTGGCTCTGGTACCAAGCTTGTCACGACCGGTTTTCCAATAAAAATATTTATTGAGAAACTGATCTATTGAGTCCAGTATGAGGAAAAATCCTCCTTACTGGTAGACAAATCTCTTGATACAATAAGCCAGTAGCATAAAATATTTTACAGGGTCGAGCTGAGGGTGCTCAACCAATTATTACAAGCGCGCCAATAATAATACATAGTGGCGGATATAACACAGTGGGGTGGAGGTTTACTACTGACTCGAGAATAAAGTGATGGTGGAATAACACCGCTCTTAAACTAGCATCTCATCGAGCGTCGAGGTGAGGCTCGATGAATTTATTCGGGTTGCGGAAGCGGATATAATACAGTGACCAAATCCAGGGTCGCACGAGACTGACTGGGACTCCTCTAGGCGTCGGACTCGCTATTGAACTCTTCATCCATGAGATCGCCTTCGTCAGCATCTGGCCAAATCAACAAGCCAGGTGAGTACTTGGAAAGTACTCGCAAGACAGTTCGGACGTAAGATATAACAAATGCATGCATTAATGCGTCATGATTAAATTTACCAATGCACATTTAATTTAGTAAACAAGGTAAATAAAAAGGGAATCGACCGTAGTCTGCCTGAAAACCCAACAAAAATAATAGGAAACCGATCGGGTGTCTGAAGCGACGCCTCGAAAGGTGAACAAATATATAAAGATCATGCCACAGTCGGGCGTCTAAGCGACACCACGTCAAGGGCTTAAACTGAAAATAAAAGGTATGCGTGCCACAGTCGGACGTCGGGGCGACATCACAGAAAGGGCTTATACTGAAAGTAAATAACAACACTGCCGCAGTCGGACGTCTGAGCGACATCACAGAAAGGGCTTATATTGAAAGTAAATAACAATGCCACAGTCGGACGTCGGAGCGAAATCACAGAAAGGGCTTATATTGAAAGTAAATAACAATGCCACAGTCGAACGTCGGAGCGATATCACAGAAAGGGCTTTTATCGAAAGTAAAAAACAATGCCACAGTCGGATGTCGAAGCGACATCACAGAAAGGGCTTTCTTCACAAGGAGAATAATACTCATAATAAATAATCAACTCATGATAATAAAGGGGTTAGTCCATCCACAGGAATAAACATTTAACCGGACTTAGCACTCATGTGATTCACCGGAGTCTCTGTCATCAAAACTAACACTTGTCAGGATAAGATAGTACCGAACTTGGACATGGAATTGATGATTCAAGGAATATATGACTCTGCAGAGTTTGTACAAAAATTTCCCACAGCCAACGGATTTCTGTAGTCACGAAGGACTAGTTCCGTTTACGGTATTTCGGAAGAAACACAGCTAACCAGTACACACCCATCCAACCTCTCGATGCCAGGAATCACCCTAGACATCGTCCAAGAAAAACTTTTGAGACGGGGATATCACAATCTCGATTAGCATGGGATCAAATTTATATACGCGCGCTCTAAGGGGTGCCCCCCTCTCGGTCCCAACCGGAAACACCCATGCCCCCTGACCGGATGACTGGCTTTAATCCAGGGCCATGGAACCATCATCACGGCCTCTCCTTTTGGTGTGTACCAGGAAAGCGGTTTGCAACTTACTAAGCCATATTCCTTGCGGAAAACATGTGGTAGTACAGGGAAGAAAAACGGATGGAACTGGATTGATACGGGTTGACACTAAAGTCAAGCAGTCTGGCGTAAGACTGGCATGCTACAACACTGCCATCTTACCCATTCTCATGCCAACACATGGCCATGCAAACTCACATCCATCCACTTATGGATTTTCGGAACTCACTTGCCTCAACGTTGCATGTAATAAGACATTTATCGGTATGCTCATAAACATGCCATGAAACTACTTAATGCAAACATGCCAAAACACTCATCATATCAAAAGTTCAAACATGCTTGCCTGGTTCAGACTAGTCGGAGCCTAGCTCGGTGAAGTTCGCGGCTCCGTCACCTCCCTCAGTATCTACGGTATAAAGAAAACATACGTGCTAACGTAAATACCGTGAGGTGCACAAAAATTTCTCCAAATTTTTTTCAAATAAATCTGATAAAAAACTAGACAAAATTTGAAAGAGGACAGAAAAAGAATCAATCAACAATACTCTTTTGTTTAAAAGTTATAAAGGTTTTTGTCCAGGGACTCATTTGTAATGAAACAGAAAGTTTCGAGGGGCTAACTTATAAAAACAGAAAACGATTCGATAGGGAATACGCCGGCCCAGAGGGAAAACGCAATTTGGCAGAAGACGTTTTCAGAAAACAGTTCATTTAAAAAGATCAGAGTGGCTGACAGGCGGGTCCTGCCCATCAGGTTTGAATTTTCAAATGAGGCGGTAGAGCTCGACGGTGCCCGAGAGCCGCGGTGGTCGCTGGCGGCGATCCACGGCGAGGTAGAAACATCGGAAGGTACCTCCGTGTTCAGGGCGCCATTCCGCGTCGGTTGGTGGTGGTGGTGGTCGCCGGCGAGCACCACGTCGACGGCGGCTCCTGCTCCGGCGGACGGCGGTTCGGGTGGTCGCGGGCCTCGTCGGAGAGTGCTGCGGAGGGCAAATTGAGGAGGGGGTAGCTGACGGGATTTGGGCGCCGGGGACGGCCTCACTGGAGTGAATCGAGGTGGAGGCCGAGGCGGAACGAGGCGGCCGGAGTTGGGGGAGGAGACCTCCTCGAGGTCCTCCTAGTGGCCTGGCGGGGTGTTGGTGAGGTGCAGTGGTGGTGCGTGCTCGAGGGTGAGCTCGGGGTCCCCTTTTATAGGCGATCCGAGGCGGTCGACGTGAACGGAGTTCTCCGGCGTTGGATTATGGCGGTGCAGTGCTTGGTCGGGGAGTTTAGGAGGTTGGCCATCAACGTGGAGGTCCACTGGCTCCATTCAGACTCTAAACGGACTTGGATTAGGAGCTTAGGGTGGGTTTTGTCGGAACGGGGCGGCGCGGGCCCGTCGGCGGCAGAGAGCGCGCCCAGTGCTTGCCGGGCCATGGCGACGGTGCAGCGGGGCTGCGTTGGCATGCATGAGCCGCGCGTAGAGCTAGGGAGCAAAGGGCGGCGTTGAACGGCGTTGCAAGCTGGCGCTGCCTACTGTTGGCCGCCACGGGTGGCGTGGCCACCGCAGAAGCTGCCAGCTCCGGTGATGCTCGCCGCCACCGACGCCAGGAACCAGCCAAGTGCGCGTGCGGCGCTCTGGACATGGAGGAGGAGCCGTTCGCAAAGCGCCAGGGCGCACTGTGGACAGGTGACCGATCACTGACGGAGAAACGACACTGCATCTCTGAACTTTCTGAATATGTAGGGAAACAGTGCCGGCCAGGTGTTCGATAGAATGTTTCTGGCATGTAGGAGGTTCTCCTTGATCTGAAACTTGGTGGGTGGCCTCTCATTGCACCAGGAGGCTGCCTGAATTTTGGTAGAATTTTTGGAGAAGAGGAGATATGAATTTCACCAAATTTGGCAACTCCGGTCCAAACTTGCCGAGACTGAAATTTGAAAAATTTGAAAAGATGAGGGGTGGATCAAGATGGTTCTGGGTTGTGGGTGCCAAGGACTAACCAGGGGAGTTGGTTTGAGGTCAAAACTCAAATGCATCTTGGTACTTGCTTTGAAAATCACTTAGGCTCAAAATAAGTGACAGAAAAGATTTGTGAGATAAAATAATTGAAATAAAATCCAAAAATGGTTTGGACTTGATGGGAGAGAGAATTTAGATTGTTCCAAGGTGGGGAAGGGATTTTGGAGGGGTTTTGTCACATGAGGCAAGATATGAAACATGGGTGTTTTTTTTCAAATGAAAGAAGTCCCAAAAACTTCTAGGGTTTTCTTTTTAAATAAAAATAATGGAATTCAAAGGAAAATACATTTGAGAGGAAAATCATCAGAAGAAAACTTTCCATAACTCAAACACCAAATTTGCAAGTGATGCAAATAAAATCCTTGGCAAGGGTGAAAGTTTTTGAGAGAGAGGTTTTCTGGAAGAATTTTAAATGGCCTCTCTTTTTTTTCAAAAAAACCAAAAAAGTTTTTGCTGAAAACCACAAGAAAATTTTTGGAGTGTCACAATTGTAGATGCACACCGTGCCCTTATGGGCACGGTAATAGAGAAGGTTCAGTTCGTCAGAAGCGGACTAACCAAAGCTTGCACTAGCTTTCTAACGGGCTTTGAGGTAAGTAATGTGGTTGTAGGAAGAATATCACAACATAGATAGTAGCCCCTGATGCTCTGTTTGGTGTCCGGGAAGAAAAAGCCGAACAGAGGATCAAGAATAAATATCGCAAGAGTCTAACATAAGTTGTCTATGTGAATAAGCAGGTATCGCTGCAGGTTGCCTCTGCTCATGTTGCGGAGGTCTCCGAACTGAAGCGGAAACTGGAACGGACCGACGAGGAGCTCAACCTTGTCAAGAAGCAGCTGGAGGATAGCCGACGTATGTAGTAACCTGCCGGTACATTTTAAGAAAAAATGAATAGTCCGTCCGGACTAAAGTGTCATAAACTTTATTAGGGGCCACAACCAAGGTGGCAGCCCTCAAGAAGGCGTTTGCCGAGGCCGAGGACAAAGCGGCCAAGGAACGCGTCACGCGCGAGAAGCACGAGGCCCGGGTTAGCAAGACGCAGCAAGAGCTCCAGGATGCGATCGAGAGATTTGAGTCCTTGGAGCGTGATTGTAAGGCGCAAGAGTCTGAACTGGCGAAGGCCCGCCAGAGCGCACGGGATGCATGAGCCAAAGACCAGAACGCCCTCCAGGAAATTCAGGCGGCCAAGAAGATTGCGGCGGGTAAGTCCTTCACCATGCAAAGCAAGTATGTAGAAGAAACATTCCTTGTATTTATCCGAATTTGGAGCGACGTTTACGGATCTGCCGCGTAGTATATCAGATGCCGCCGAGCATTACAGAGCCGAAGCAGGGAGGTCTACGAAGAAGCTATTCTGGTCCCAATATCTTGGACCCGAACATCTGGTGCCCTTCAGCGACCAGCTAAAGCAGTTGGTCGAGCTGCACAGGTCGGCAGAGCTAGCCATGAAGGACCTGATAGTCCGGTTGTCGCCTGCCGAGCCTATACCTAGCAGCTACTTCAGACTTGTTAAGCAGCTTGTAAGTGCCTATCCGCGGCTCAAAACCATGAAGCGGTTGGTCTGTATTGAAGGTGCGCGTATGGCATTTGCCCGCGTCAAGACACATTGGGCAAAGTTGGATGCCAAGAAGATGATGAACGAGGGGCCGCCGGAGGGCAAGGAGCATCGTCGACCCGAGCTCTATTTTGATGGTGTCCTGGAGGGGTCCTGCCCTGTGGCGGAGCAATGTTCGAAGGATGTCATATTCCCATGAGAACATTTGTATTATCCTGTCCTGTCATATGGAACAATGATGTTATGTATTATAATGCTTGCGATTTACATTTTACCTCCTGTGCGGCCGTCTGTGAAATATGAGGGTTGACCAGTCGTCGGCTTCTGCCCCCACGTAGATAGTACGGGGGTGTTCGGGATAAATCAAAACACTCTTTACTCCACATTCTAGTCCTTAAAGGAGGTGTTTAGCGCAACGAACAAGGCAATCAGACTATGCGGCCTTTACCGCCCTCACTTAGCCATAGGAGTTTGACAATTAAGAAAGTTGGCGAAGCCCCTGGTATTTGGAAGGTCGAACTAGGGGTGTTGTACATGCCTAATCGGAGGAACCGATTCTTTGCAAGAAGCGGAAAAAATCCCTAATGATTTGGAACCTCTCGAACAGCTGACCAGCTCTCGCCGCATCATGACAGTCAGTTTTCGGCTTTCTCTACTAAGGTGCTCGTCCGGAAGAACCCGGACACAATCGCAGTAGTTCTCCCTTTACTACCCTAGCCGATATAGCGGAACGTAAGGTAGTAAGCGCAGGATCCGGGCAACCCAACTATTGACCAAAGACATGATTCGGAGCCGATGCATATAATGCTATAAGTTCGGGGTGCCGAACTATACTGTAAAAGTGTTCGGACCTTTATTGCAGTAATGCGGGTTGTAATGAAGCCCCTGGCGTAGTAATACGTACCATGGTGTACGTGTGCAATGAGTAATAAATGCAAAGGTGAGGAAACAGGAAAATTAAGAAATAAGCTGACGCCACCATGTATTCACCATTGTGATGTAATTAGTACGTCGTTGCGTACTTTGTGCAAGCAATGCGATAAGCAAATAAAGCTATTTAACATGCCGCAACCAAGGGCGAGCTGCGTGCGGGTATGTAAAACAAGTATGGCAATCGTTTAGTAGAGACCACCTGGGGATTCCCTTGTATGCCAGAGCTCCTTGTCTCGTTGGTGTGTTCTGCAAGCGGGTCGTCCGCATAGACCTCGAAAAGAGAAAAAAAAACCATAATAAAAAGAAAAAGAAAAGGCGTGCGAATCCCAGGGTCGGTCAAGCCGCACTGTGGATCGCGAGCGAGTTATGCCTCCGTCAGTACCCATGGGGTTTTGAGTGCGTAGTTATGTACGCGCGATACGAATGCCGTTTCCTCATCGGGGCTGGGACGGAGGCCGAATTACTAATTCATCTCTTGACGAACCGAGTTGCCCTGTTGCAGTGTAGTCCGAACCTTTTTAACGATGTCCAGGGGCTCAGCGGCCTGATTATGGTGCCGCTTGAGAAGGTCGCTCTGTACTTCTGCTGCTAGGGCTGCGGTGTGCTCCTCTGTACGGAGGGAATGCTCTGTGTTTCGATTTACTGTAATGACGCCGCGTGGACCGGGCATCTTAAGCTTGAGATAAGCATAATGTGGAACCACATTGAATCTAACAAACGCGATTCGTTCGAGCAGTGCATGGTAGCCGTTGCGGAAGGGGACGATATTGAAGATTAGCTCTTTGCTCCGGAAGTTATCTGGGGAATCAAAGACCACCTCCAGCGTGATTGAGCATGTACAACAAGCCTCTATGCCTGGTATGACTCCTTTAAAGGTAGTTACCGTGGGCTTGATTTGTGAGGGATTAATGCCCATTTCGCATATTGTATCCTGATAGAGCAGGTTGAGGCTACTACCACCGTCCATTAGGACTCGTGTCACGTGAAGTCCGTCGATGACTGGGTCAAGTACCAATGCGGTCGAACGACCATGACGGATACTAGTTGGATGATCTCGATGATCAAAGGTGATCGGGAATGACGACCATGGGTTGAATTTTGGGGCGACTGGCTCTACCGCATAGACGTCCCTGAGTGCGCGCTTGCGATCCCTTTTGGGGATGTGTGTAGCATATATGATGTTCACCATTTTGACTTGAGGCAGGAATTTCTTCTGCCCCCCCCCCCGATGTTCGACTGCTAAGGCTCCTCGTCATCATCCTCGCTCTGTGATTCCCCTTCCTTGTTTCCGCTATTTACCTTGCTGGCTTGCTTAAAGACCCGGCAATCTCTATTAGTATGATTGGCCGGTTTGTCTGGGGTGCCATGTATCTGGCACGAACGATCGAGTATGCGGTCCAAGCTGGATGGTCCTCCGTTGTTCCTTTTATAGGGCTACTTTCGTTGGCCGGACTTGGAGCCACTGAATCCGGCGTGAACTGTAGTGTCATCGGTGTTATCGCCATTGTTTCGACGTTTGTGTCTGTTGCGTCGGAGCTTGCCGGTGCTGTTTTTGGCCTCAGAGGGGCCTGCTTCGTTGGCTGTGTTTGTACTGCGAGCTAGCCAACTATCCTCTCCCGCGCAAAAGCGGGTCATAAGTGCCCTGAGGGCTACCATGGACCTTGTCTTTTCTTGGCCGAGGTGGCGGGCGAGCCATTCGTCATGGATGCTATGTTTAAAGGCCTCTAGGGTTTCAGCATTCCGACAGTCGATGATCTGGTTCTTTTTGGTTAGGAACCTAGTCTAGAATTTTCTGGCGGACTCTCCGGGTTGTTGAACTATGTGACTTAAGTCATCGGCGTCAGGTGGCCGGACATAAGTGCCTTAGAAGTTGTCAAGAAAAGCTTCTTCAAGGTCCTCCCAGCTGCCGAAGGAATTTTCAGGCATGCTGTTTAGCCAGTGTCGAGCTGGTCCTTTAAGCTTTAATGGGAGGTATTTGATAGTGTGGAGGTCGTCCCCACGGGCCATATGAATGCAGAGAATAAAGTCCTTGATCCATACTGCGGGATCGGTTGTTCCTCTGTATGGTTCGATATTGACGGGCTTGAACCCCTCGGGGAATTCATGATCCATTACAGGATCGATGGTAACAGGAGACAGGGGACACGATGTTTACCCAGGTTCGGGCCCTCACTTTGGAGGTAATACCCTACTTCCTGCTTGATTGATCTTGATGAATATGAGTGATACGTCTCCAACGTATCTATAATTTTTTGTTGTTCCATGCTATATTATATTCTGTTTTGGACATTAATGGGCTTTATTATACACTTTTATATTATTTTTGGGACTAACCTATTATCTGGAGGCCCAGCCCAAAATTGTTGTTTTTTTCTTCCTATTTCAGAGTTTCGCAGAAAAATAATATCAAACGGAGTCCAAACGGAATGAAACCTTCGGGAACGTGATTTTCGGAATGAACGTGATCCAGAGGACTTGGACCCTACGTCAAGACATCAACCAGGAAGGCACGAGGTAGGAGGGCGCACCTACCCCCCCAGGCGCGCCCTCCACCCTCGTGGGCCCCATGTTGCTCCACCGACGTACTTCTTCCACCTATATATACCTACGTACCCCCAAACTACCAGATACGGAGCCAAAAACCTAATTCCACCGCCGCAACCTTCTGTACCCGTGAGATCCCATCTTGGGGCCTTTTCCGGAGCTCTGCCGGAGGGGGCATCAATCACGGAGGGCTTCTACATCAACACCATAGCCTCTCTGATGATGTGTGAGTAGTTTACCTCAGACCTTCGGGTCCATAGTTATTAGCTAGATGGCTTCTTCTCTCTTTTTGGATCACAATACAATGTTCTCCCCCTCTCTCGTGGAGATCTATTCGATGTTATCTTCTTTTGCGGTGTGTTTGTTGAGACCGATGAATTGTGGGTTTATGATCAAGTTTATCTATGAACAATATTTGAATCTCCTCTGAATTCTTTTATGTATGATTGGTTATCTTTGCAAGTTTCGAATTATCAGTTTGGTTTGGCCTACTAGATTGGTTTTTCTTGCAATGGGAGAAGTGCTTAGCTTTGGGTTCAATCTTGCGGTGTCCTTTCCCAGTGACAGTAGGGGCAGCAAGGAACATATTGTATTGTTGCCATCGAGGATAACAAGATGGGGTTTATATCATATTGCATGAGTTTATCCCTCTACATCATGTCATCTTACTTAAGGCGTTACTCTATTCTTATGAACTTAATACTCTAGATGCATGCTGGATAGCGGTCAATGTGTGGAGTAATAGTAGTAGATGCAGGTAGGAGTCGGTCTACTTGTCTCGGACATGATGCCTATATACATGATCATACCTAGATATTCTCATAACTATGCTCAATTCTATCAATTGCTCAACAATAATTTGTTCACCCATCGTAATACTTATGCTCTCGAGAGAAGCCACTAGTGAATCCTATGGCCCCCGGGTCTATTTTCAATCATATAAATCTTCCAACACTTAGCTATTTTTATTGCCTTTTATTTTACTTTGCATCTTTATCATAAAATTACCAAAAATACTATCTTATCATATCTATCAGATCTCACTCTTGTAAGTGACCGTGTAGGGATTGACAACCCCTTATCGCGTTGGTTGCGAGGATTTATTTGTTTGTGTAGGTGCAAGGGACTCGTTCATGGTCTCCTACTGGATTGATAACTTGGTTCTCAAAAACTGAGGGAAATACTTACGCTACTTTACTGCATCACCCTTTCTCTTCAAGGGAAAACCAACGCAGTGCTCAACAGGTAGCAATGAGTATTACAAGAGTTGATCTACCACGAGATTGTAATGGCTAAACCCTAGAGGCCTAGCCTGTATGACTATGGTAATGAGTATATCCTTTCCGGACTACCCCCTCTGGTTTATATAGACACCGGGGGGAATCCAGGGTTACATAGAGTCGGTTACATAAGAAGGAATCTTCATAGTCGGCCGCCAAGCTTGCCTTCCACACCAAGTAGAGTCCAATCCGGACACGGGTATAGTCTTCGGCCTTCATGTCTTCATAGCCCATCAGTCTGGCCCATGGATAACAGGCCGGACGCCCAAGGACCCCTTAGTCCAGGACTCCCTCAGTAGCCCCTAAACCTGGCTTCAATGACGAGTAGTCCGACACGCAGATTGTCTTCAGCATTGCAAGGAGGGTTCCCCTTTTTCCGAACTTCAAGATAGTCTTCGGATGCAACGATAGTATCCGGACATGTAACACACACCACACACAACCGCGGAGAGGATATAATACTTGCACGAGTCTAATCTGCTGACAACTTTTTACAACATGACATCACGTCTGTCCGGTCATAATTTCGAACCGTTTTTCATCTGCCGCTCCACGTTTCGAGACACAGTTGCAATTGGCACGTCTTGTCGAAGCAGAGATCGTGTCCCCTTATTGCGGGATTCTCATCAATGCGGGCGTGGGTGACCCAACCATGGCATTTGCACGGCCCTTGGGAATAGGCGAGTTTAAGGCGAGTGGGGAGGCGCTTGATAATCATGGCCTTTATAAGGGGATAAGGATTCCCTTTCCTCACCCACACCTTGGTTCCTCCTCAGCCCTTCCATCCCTAAGCTCCAGCGCCCAAGCTTTAGCCTTTCCTTCGTCTGAGAAAGCACTGCAAAGATGTCCGGATCCGGAGCTGGAGGCAAGTGGATGGCCTCCTCCGTTAAGAAGAGGGATATCAAGGAGCTCCGGGAGGCCGGATATCTGGCCAAGGAGATCGCTCACAGACTCCCGGCCAAGGGACAGATCGTCCCTACTCCGTAGCCCCACGAGAGGGTTGTGTTTCTTACACATTTCATCCGTCTGGGCTTCCCTCTTCACCCCTTTGTCCGTGGATTGATGTTTTACTACGGTCTGGACTTCCATGACCCAGCCCCCAACTTCATTCTCAACATCACGTCATTCATTGTCGTGTGCGAGGCCTTTCTCCGCATCCCACCTCATTTTGGCCTATGGCTGAAGACCTTTAATGTGAAGCCGAAGGTGGTGAGCAGCCAACAAGGAGAGTGCGGAGGCGCCATGGTGGGCAAGATGCCCAACGTTACCTGGCCCCAAGGCTCATTCGCGGAGATGGTGCAGGGGTGGCAATCGGGGTGGTTCTATATCACCGAGCCGCGCGACACCAACTGGGCGGCGGCCCCTAAATTCCGATCCAGTATCCCGATGCGGCTCACCTCCTGGCAAGAGAGGGGCCTAACCTGGGGTCCCTCGGACGAGCTGACTGGGCTCCAGATGTGCGTCCAGAACATGATAGACAGGAAGATCAAGCTCGTCAACATGGTCCAGGTCATGCTCATTCGTCGGGTCCTTCCGTTCCAACGCCGGACTTGCTACCTGTGGGAGTACAATCCGGCCAAGCACCAGACGCTACTAGAGCTCTTCGGCACAACGCATGGATAAATCTGGAAAGTGCTCTGCAAGGCCGGCGAGACGCCATCGCCCACGACCGAATATCGCGGGCTTAGCTTAAAACGCCAGGCTAACTCGGTAAGTTCTTTTAATGTTTTCAAGGTGTACCCTTTACTAGGATATTTTGAGAAAAAGCCTAAGCTTTCCTACCCATGTTTTCAGGCCTGGATCAAGGTAGCAGAGGAGATTAACTGCCCGGCTCCGCTGCCCGAAGACCAAGAATTCCCGTTACTGACGAGAATGTTTTTTCCAGCACCTTATGAGGTGCCAGAGAAGACGGCCAAGAAAGCGGCCAAAGGGGCCAAGAAGGGCCCTCGCCGAAAAGGCGCTCCGGACGTGAGGTCCGAAGACGAGACTTCCTCTTCGTCCGTTGATGACGAGGAAGAGGACGAAGAAAATGACTCCCCACCTGAAGTGGGGAGGAAGAAGAGAGCGGCCCCCACAAATCAGGAGGCGAAAGCACCTAAGAGGGTTAAAGGCTCCCTCGCGGATAACTCCATGTGGGATGTTGATAGCAGTCCGGAGCGACCTCGCCGGACCAAGCCTCGGGCCGCCTCGTAAGTATCAGAATCCAAAAACGTCTGGCCTTCCCGGTTTGTAATATATATATATATATATATATATATATATATATATATATATATATATATATATATATATATATGTATGTATGTATGTATGTATGTATGTATGTATCTTAAACCTTGTCATTGCAGTCCGGCACGCGATGGCTCCCCGCGATCCTTGACAGAGGGATCACTAGACTCAAAGGAGATGGCTTGCATGTCTCTGCCACCTGCTCATTCCATCGCTCCCAAGGATGACGACAAGGTGGTGTCGCAAAAGACATTCCCTAACTGGGGGGAGCTTCCGGAGATCGTCGGGGCAGCGCCCCAGGACGATTCCTCAGTCGCCGGACACATGAGGGAAAAATCCCCTATGGGGACTGGTGATGGGGGCAGAGTTCTCTTTGAACCTCAGCCGGATACCATTCCGGAGATCTACACGGCTCCGGAGTCCAACGAATGGCATTCCCCGAAAGGAGGGAATGTGCATGTTCCGCCGGTGACCTCTGTCCAACCAGAGGCACCAGATAATCTACTGGAGGCGCTACGATGCGCCTCTATTGTGGATGAACACCGTGCCATTATGGGCATGGTAATAGAGAAGGTTCAGTTCATCAGAAGAGGACTAACCGAAGCCTGCACTACCCTTCTAACGGGCTTTGAGGTAAGTAATGTGGTTGTAGGAAGAATATCAAAACATAGATAGTAGCCCCTGATGCTCTGTTTTGTGTTCGGGAAGAAAAAGCCGAACATAGGATCAAGAATAAATATCGCAACAGTCTAACATAAGTTGTCGATGTGAATAAGCAGGTATCGCTCCAGGCCGCCTCTGCTCATGCTGCGGAGGTCTCCGAACTAAAGAGGATACTGGAACGGACCGAGGAGGAGCTCAACCTTGTCAAGAAGCAGCTAGAGGATAGCCGACGTATGTAGTAACCTGCCGGTACATTTTATGAAAAAATGAATAGTCCGTCTGGACTAAAGTGTCATAAACTTTATTAGGGGCCACAGCTGAGGTGGCAGCCCTCAAGAAGGCGTTAGCCGAGGCCGAGGACAAAGCGGCCAAGGAACGCGCCGCGCGCGAGAAGCACAAGGCCCGGGTTAGCGAGACGCAGCAAGAGCTCCAGGATGCGATCGAGAGATTTGAGTCCTTGGAGCGTGATTGTAAGGCGCAAGAGTCTGAACTGGTGAAGGCCCGCAAGAGCGCACAGGATGCACGAGCCGAAGCCCAGAACGCCCTCCAGGAAATTCAGGCGGCCAAGAAGATTGCGGTGGGTAAGTCCTTCACCATGCAAAGCAAGTATGTAGAAGAAACATTCCTTGTACTTATCCGAATTTGGGTTTTCCAGGGACGCTTACGGATCTGCCGCACAGTATATCAGATGCTGCCGAGCATTACAAAGCCGAAGCAGGGATGTCTAGGGAGAAGCTATTCTGGTCCCAATATCTTGGACCTGAACATCTGGTGCCCTTCAGCGACCAGCTAAAGCAGTTGGTCGAGCTGCAAAGGTCGGCAGAGCTAGCCATGAAGGACCTGATAGTCTGGCTGTGGCCTGCTGAGCCTATACCTAGCATCTGCTTCAGACTTGTTAAGCAGCTTGTAAGTGTCTGTCCGCGACTCAAAACCATGAAGCGGTTGGTCTGTATTGAAGGTGCGCGTATG
Organism: Aegilops umbellulata; assembly: GCA_032464435.1. Classification (NCBI taxonomy): domain Eukaryota; kingdom Viridiplantae; phylum Streptophyta; class Magnoliopsida; order Poales; family Poaceae; genus Aegilops; species Aegilops umbellulata. The sequence goes on along the minus strand of CP136058.1, from coordinate 345,529,339 downwards.
GCATTTGCCCGCGTCAAGACACATTGGGCAAAGTTGGATGCCAAGAAGATGATGAACGAGGGGCCGCCGGAGGGCAAGGAGCATCGTCGACTCGAGCTCTATTTTGATGGTGTCCTGGAGGGGTCCCGCCTTGTGGCGGAGCAATGTTCGAAGGATGTCATATTCCCATGAGAACATTTGTATTATACTGTCCTGTAATATGGAACAATGATGTTATGTATTATAATGCTTGCGATTTACATTTTACCTCCTGTGCGGCCGTTTATGAAATCTGAGGGTTGACCAGTCGTCGGCTTCTGCCCCCACGTAGATAGTACGGGGGTGTTCGGGATAAATCTAAACACTCTTTACTCCACATTCTAGTCCTTAAAGGAGGTGTTTAGCGCAACGAACAAGGCAATCAGACTATGCGGCCTTTACCGCCCTCGCTTAGCCATAGGAGTTTGACAATTAAGAAAGTTGGCGAAGCCCTGGTATTTGGAAGGCTGAACTAGGGGTGTTGTACATGCCTAATCGGAGGAACCGATTCTTCGCAAGAAGCGGAAAAAATCCCTAACGATTTGGAACCTCTCGAACAGCTGACTAGCTCTCGCCGCATCATGACAGTCACTTTTCGGCTTTCTCTACTGAGGTGCTCGTCCGGAAGAACCGGGACACAATCCCAGTAGTTCTCCCTTTACTACCCTAGCCGATATAGCGGAACGTAAGGTAGTAAGCACAGGAGCCGGGCAACCCAACTATTGACCAAAGACATCATTCGGAGCCGATGCATATAATGCTATAAGTTTGGGGTGCCAAACTATACTGTAAACGTGTTCGGATTTTTATTGCCGTAATGCGGGGTGTAATGAAGCCCCTGGCATAGTAATACGTACCATGGTGTACGTGTGCAATGAGTAATAAATGCAAAGGTGAGGAAACAGGAAAATTAAGAAATAAGCTGACGCCACCATGTATTCACCATTGTGATGTAATTAGTACGTCGAGGTGTACTTTGTGCAAGCAATGCGATAAGCAAGTAAAGCTATTTAACATGCCGCAACCAAGGGCGAGCTGCGTGCGGGTATGTAATACAAGTATGGCAATCGTTTAGTAGAGACCACTTGGGGATTCCCTTGTATGCCAGAGCTCCTTGTCTCCTTGGTGTGTTCTGCAAGCGGGTCATCCGCGTAGACCTCGAAAAGAGAAAAAAACCATAATAAAAAGAAAAAGAAAAGGCGTGCGAATCCCAGGGTCGGTCAAGCCGCACTGTGGATCGCGAGCGAGTTATGCCTCCGTCAGTACCCACGGGGTTTTGAGTGCGTAGTTATGTATGCGCGGTAGGAATGTTGTTTCCTCATCGGGGCTGGGACGGAGGCCGAATTACTAATTCATCTCTTGACGAACCGAGTTGCCTTGTTGCAGTGTAGTCCGAACCTTTTTAATGATGTCCAGGGGCTCGACGGCCTGATTATGGTGCCGCTTGAGAAGGTCGCTCTGTACTTCTGCTACTAGGGCTGCGGTGTGCTCCTCTATATGGAGGGAACGCTCCGTGTTTCCATTTACTGTAATGACGCCGCATGGACCGGGCATCTTAAGCTTGAGATAAGCATAATGTGGCACCGCATTGAATCTAACAAACGCGGTTCGTCCGAGCAGTGCGTGGTAGCCGTTGCGGAAGGGGACGATATCGAAGATTAGCTCTTTGCTCCAGAAGTTATCCGGGGAACCGAAGACCACCTCCAGCGTGATTGAGCCTGTACAACGGGCCTCTACGCCTCGTATGACTCCTTTAAAGGTAGTTATCGTGGGCTTGATTCGTGAGGGATTAATGCCAATTTTGTGTACTGTATCCTGATAGAGCAGGTTGATGCTGCTACCACCGTCCATTAGGACTCGTGTCACGTGAAATCCGTCGATGATTGGGTCGAGTACCAATGCGGCCGAACCGCCATGACAGATACTAGTTGGATGATCTCGACGATTAAAGGTGATCGGGAATGACGACCATGGGTTGAATTTTGGGGCGACTGGCTCTACCGCATAGACGTCCCTGAGTGCGCGCTTGCGATCCCTTTTGGGGATGTGTGTAGCATATATCATGTTCACCGTTTTGACTTGAGGCGGGAATTTCTTCTGCCCCCCCGGTATTCGACTGCCGGGGCTCCTCGTCATCGTCCTCGCTGTGTGATTCCCCTTCCTTGTTTCCGCTATTTACCTTGCTGGCTTGCTTAAAGACCCGGCAATCTCTGTTAGTATGATTGGCCGGTTTGTCTGGGGTGCCATGTATCTGGCACGGACGATCAAGTGTGCGGTCCAAGTTGTATGGTCCTCCGTCGTTCCTTTTATAGGGCTACTTTCGTTGGCCGGACTTGGAGCCACTGAATCCGGCGTGAACTATAGTGTCATCGGTGTTATCGCCATTGTTTCGGCGTTTGTGTCTATTGCGTCGGAGCTTGCCGGTGCTGTTTTTGGCCTCGGAGGGGCCTGCTTCGTTGGCTGTGTTTGTACTGAGAGCTAGCCAACTATCCTCTCTCGCGATAAAGCGGGTCATAAGTGTCATGAGGGCTGCCATGGACCTCGGCTTTTCTTGGCCGAGGTGGCGGGCGAGCCATTCTTCATGGATGCTATGTTTAAAGGCCGCTAGGGCTTCGACATTCGGACAGTCGACGATCTGGTTCTTTTTGGTTAGGAACCTAGTCTAGAATTTTCTGGTGGACTCTCCGGATTGTTGAACTATGTGAGTTAAGTCATCGGCGTCAGGTGGCCGGACATAAGTGCGTTAGAAGTTGTCAAGAAAAGCTTCTTCAAGGTCCTCCCAGCTGCCGAAGGAATTTTCAGGCAGGCTGTTTAGCCAGTGTCGAGCTGGTCCTTTAAGCTTTAATGGAAGGTATTTGATAGCATGGAGGTCGTCCCCATGGGCCATATGAACGTGGGGAATAAAGTCCTTGATCCATACTTCGGGATCGGTTGTTCCTTTGTATGGTTCGATATTGACGGGCTTGAACCCCTCGGGGAATTCATGATCCATTACTTCGTCTGTGAAGCAAAGAGGGTGTGCGGTGCCTCTGTATCGGGCCGCGTCGCGGCGCACCTCCGATGGAGTCCGCCTTCGGTTATCGGCCCGGGCGTGACTGGGTTTGTCACGTCCGAATAGGTAGCCATCGCCGTGAGTCAAATAACGTCCTCGCGATCCGTAGATTGATCTGGTGTGTTCTGCTATCTTGTTCATGTCTTGCCGGAGGTCGTATGTATAATCCCGAGCTGTTGTGACTCTGCTTTTGCGTGGTGGGGCGGGTTGCTGTTCGGCCTAGGTTGCCACTTTGTTCCGACCGCGGGGCAGTCGGTCCGCCGCACTGTCACAACCGCGTGGTGGTCGCTCCGCGTTGCGCGAGGGAGGTATGGGCTCCGGCGCCTCCTCATCGAACTGAGGTAACAATCTCCGTTTTGGGTAGCTCTTGGTTGGGCGCTTGAGGCCGTATTCTTCGGCTGCGAGGACGTCAGTCCACCTGTCAATGAGCAGGTCTTGATCAGCTTGGAGCTGTTGCTGCTTCTTCTTCAGGCTTCTTGCAGTGGCTATTAGCTGGTGCTTGAAGTGCTCTTGCTCGAGGGGTGCCTCAGGCACGATGAAGTCTTCATTGCCGAGGCTCTCCTCATCCTCGGAGGGTGTCTTGTTCCTCCTATTCGGATGTTGCTTCCAACAGGGTCTTCATTGTTTTTGGCGTCATCCATGGTACTATTTTCTCCGGTGCTAGTGTTGCCATCTTTTGAGCGGCGTTTAGGGCGCCAACGCTTGGACTGTGTCTCAGAGGGTTTATTCGCATCTAGGTATTTTTTGTCATCGCCGCTAGATTCCTTGGGTGTATCAACCATGTACACATCGTATGAAGAGGTGGCCGTCCAACGTCCAGTGAATGGCGGGTCTTGGCCTTGCTCCTTATCACCATCGTCGTCCATACCGCCGATGTCTTCAGAGTCATAATCCAGCACGTCGGTTAAGTCCTCGACGGTGGCTATGAAGTGGGTGGCGGGTGGGAAGCAAAATTCTCTGTCGCCAGCCCCTAGTTCGAACCGGACATAGTTCAGCTGTGAGTCTCCCACCAATGACAGGTTCTTTAAAGAGTTTAGCACATCGCCCAAAGGCGAGTGCTGGAAGATGTCTGCGGCGCTGAATTCAAAAATCGATAACCGATCCAGCCCGGTGTCCGCAGGTGTTCGTGGTCCGGAAATTATGGCCGGAGACGAGTCCGGAGTTCCATTAAAGCAAATATTACAAGGTGTCGAGTCTGTGTGCGGCTCCAACGCCGCAATCTCTGTGGCATCGAATGGCACGATCTGTTCTGGCTCTAAGGCCGTTGCAGCAATAGGAACCATCTCCTGGAAGTGATTCGATGACAGAATTAAGTCATGTTTATCAGAGCGAGGGGGAGTGATCGCAACGGTATCGAATCCGTCGAAGATCAAGTCTCCACGGATGTTCGCAACGTAGTTCAAGCTTCCGAATCTGACCTGATGGCCAAGCGCATAGCTATCGATCCGCTCTAGATGGCCAAGCGAGTTGGCCCGCAGTACGAAGCTGCCGAACACAAAAATCTGTCCGGGGAGGGAGGTTTCTCCCTGGACAGCGTCACTATCGACGATTGAAGGGGCCACCGAACCTTTCGTCCACGGCATAGTGGAACTCTCAATGAAAGCAGCAATGTCGGTGTCAAAACCGGCGGATCTCGGGTAGGGGGTCCCGAACTGTGCGTCTAGGATCGATGGTAACAGGAGACATGGGACATGATGTTTACCCAGGTTCGGGCCCTCTCTATGGACGTAATACCCTACTTCCTGCTTGGTTGATCTTGATGAATATGAGTATTACAAGAATTGATCTACCACGAGATCGTAATGGCTAAACCCTAGAGGCCTAGCCTGTATGACTACGGTAATTAGTATATCCTTTTCGGACTACCCCCTCCGGTTTATATAGACACCGGGGGGGGGGGCGAATCCAAGGTTACATAGAGTCGGTTACATCTGAAGGAATCTTCATAGTCGGTCGCCAAGCTTGCCTTCCATGCCAAGTAGAGTCCAATCCGGACACGGGTACAGTCTTCGGCCTTCATGCCTTCACAGCCCATCAGTTCGGCCCATGGATAACAGGCCAGACGCCCGAGGACCCCTTAGTCCAGGACTCCCTCAGCAGGTTTACCGGAAATGAAGTGATGAAAAAAGTTTTCCCTTTATCTTTGAAGGGAAAAGCATTGGCATGGTATAGGCTATGCGATGATATTGGATCATGGAATTGGAATCGTTTGAAATTGGAGTTCCACCAAAATTTTTATCCTATGCATCTAGTTCATCGTGATTGGGATTATATATATAATATTTGGCCTCGTGAAGGAGAAAGTATCTCTCTAGCTTGGGGGAGTCTTAAGTCAATGTTATATTCATGCCCCAATCATGAGCTCTCAAGAGAAATTATTGTCTAGAATTTTTATGCTCGGCTTTCTCGTAATGATCAAACCATGCTTGATACTTCTTTTGCTGGTTCTTTTATGAAGAAGAGTATTGAATTCCGGTGGGATCTTTTGGAAAGAATTAAACGCAACTCTGAAGATTGGGAACTCGGTGAAGGTAAAGAGTGAGGTATTAAACTTAAGTATGGTTGTGTTAAATCTTCTATGGATACCGATACTTCTCAAAAGTTTAGCACTAAATATGGACTTGACTCTGAGATAGTAGCCTCCTTTCGTGAATCATTTGCTACTCATGTTGAACTCCCTAAAGAGAAGTGGTTTAAATATCACCCACCTAATAAATAGGAAACTAAAGAACCAGTACCAGTTAAAGAAGAAACTATACTTTATAATTTTGATCCAGTTGTTCCTTCTGATTATATTGAGAAACCACCTTTCCATGTTAGGATAAAGGAACATGCTAAACCTAATGAACAAATAAAAGTAGAACCTATCATTGCTATGGTTAAAGATCTCTTAGAAGAAGATATAGATGGGCATGTTATTTACTTCTTTGAAGAAGCTGCTATAATTGCCTAACCTGATAAAAAGGACAAACATAGACCTGTTGTTGGCATGCCTGTCATCTCAGTTAAAATAGGAGATCACTATTATCATGGTTGACATGACATAGGTGCTAGTGTGGGTGCTATTCCTTACCACATTATATCAAGAAATTATGAATGACATAACACCCACAGAAATAGAAGACATAGATTTTACTATTAAACTTGCTAATAGAGACACCATATCACCAATTGGGATTGTTAGAGATGTTGAAGTCTTGTGGGGGAAAATAAAATACCCGACTGATTTTCTTGTTCTTGGTTCCCCACAAGATGACTTTTGTCCCATTATCTTTGGTAGACCTTTCTTGAACACCGTTAATGCTAAGATAGATTGTGAGAAACAAATTGTCGGTGTTAGTTTTGGTGATGAGTCTCATGAGTTTAATTTTTCCAAGTTTAGCAGAAAGCTTCATGAAAAAGAATTGCCTAGTAAGGATGAATTAATTGGTCTTGCTTCTATTGCTATTCCACCTACTGGTCCTTTAGAACAATATTTGCTAGACCATGAAAATGATTTACATATGCATGAAAGAAATGAAATAGATAAGATTTTCTTTCAACAATGTCCTCTACTTAAACACAACTTGCCTATTGAAACAATTGCCAGACACTTTGAAATATGATTATCTTGATTGAAAGAAGACATATCCTGTTATTATTAGTGCTAACCTTTCAGAACACGGATAAGAAAGATTATTGAAAGTTCTAAGGAAGCACCAAACTGCTATTGGATATACTCTTGATGATTTAAAGGGCATTAGTCCCACTCTATGTCAGCATAAAATTAATATGGAACCTGATGCTAAACCCTTGTTGATCACCAACGTCGGTTAAATCCGAAGATGAAAGAAGTGGTAAGAACGGAAATATTAAAACTTCTGGAAGCAGGTATAATCTATCCTATAGCTGATAGTAGATGGGTAAGTCCTATTCATTGTGTTCCTAAGAAATGAGGTACAACTGTTGTTCCTAATGATAAGAATGAACTTATTCCACAAAGAATTGTTACAGGCTATAGAATGATAATTGATTTTAGAAAATTAAGCAAAGCAACTAGAAAAGATCATTACACTTTGCCTTTTATTGATCAAATGCTTGAAAGATTATCTAAGCGCACACATTCTTTGCTTCCTTGATGGATATTTTGGTTTTTCACAAATTCCTGTTTCTCAACTTGATCAAGAAAAGACCACTTTTACTTGTCCTTTTGGAACCTATGCTTATAGACATATGCCTTTTGGTTTATGTAATGCACCTGCTACCTTTCAAAGATGTATGACTGCTATATTCTCTGACTTTTGTAAAAAGATTGTTGAGGTTTTCATGGATGACTTTTATGTTTATGATAAGTCTTTTGATGATTGTTTAAGCAATCTTGATCGAGTTTTGTAGAGATGTGAACAAACAAATCTTGTCTTGAATTGGGAGAAGTGCCACTTTATGGTTAATGAAGGCATTGTCTTGGGTCATAAAATTTCTAAAAGAGGTATTGAAGTGGACAAAACTAAGGTTGTTGCAATTGACAAAATGCCATGTCCTAAAGATATAAAAGGTATTCGTAGTTTCCTAGGTCATGCTGGTTTGTATAGGAGATTTATCAAAGACTTTTCTAAAATTTCTAGGCCTCTCACTAGTCTCTTGCAAAAGGATATTCCCTTTGTTTTTTATGATGATTGTTTAGAAGCCTTTGAAACACTCAAGAAAGCCTTAATTTCTGCACCTATTGTTCAACCCCATGATTGGAACCTGCTTTTTGAAATTATGTGCGATGCTAGTGATTATGCTATTGGTGTTGTTCTAGGACAAAGAGTTGAGAAGAAATTGAATGTTATTCATTATGCTAGTGAAACTCTAGATAGTGCTCAAAGAAATTATGCTACTACCGAAAAAGAATTCTTAGCAGTGGTAATTGCTTGTGATAAATTTAGATCTTATATTGTTGATTCAAAAGTAACTTTTCACACAGACCATGCTGCTATTAAATATCTTATGGAAACGAAAGATGCTAAACCTAGACTTATTCAATGGGTTCTCTTGTTACAAGAGTTTGATTTACATATCATTGATAGAAAAAGAGCTGAGAACCCAGTAGCTGATAATTTATCTACGCTTGAAAATGTGCTTGATGACCCACTACCTATTGATGATAGTTTTCCTGATGAGCAGTTAGCTGCAATAAATGTTGCTCACAATACTCCTTGGTATGCTGACTATGCTAATTACATTGTTGGTAAATATTTACCACCTAGCTTTACATACCAACAAAAGAAAAAAATCATTCTATGATTTAAGACATTACTTTTGGGATGACCCACATCTTTATAAAGAAGGACTAGATGGTATTATTAGACATTGTGTACCTGAGCATGATCAGGGACAAATCCTACGGAAATGTCACTCCGAAGCTTATGGGGGGGGGGCATCATGCTAGAGATAGAACTTCTCATAAGGTATTGCAGTCTGGATTTTATTAGCCTACTCTCTTCAAGGATGCCCGTAAGTTCGTCTTATCTTGTGATGAATGCCAAAGAATAGGTAATATCGGTAAGCGTCAAGAAATGCCAATGAATTATTCACTTGCTGCTAAACCATTTGATGTCTGGGGATTTTATTACATGAGACCTTTTCCTTCCTCTAATGGGTATACACATATTTTGGTTGCTGTTGATTATGTTACTGAATGGGTAGAAGCTATTCCAACTAGTAGTGCTGATCATAACACCTCTATTACAATGCTTAAGGAAGTTATTTTCCCAAGGTTTTGGAGCCCCTAAATATTTAATGACTGATGGTGGTTCAGACTTAATTCATGGTGCTTTCCATAAGATGCTTGCCAAGTATGATGTTAACCATAGAATTGCATCACCTTATCATCCTCAGTCTAGTGGTAAAGTTGAACTTAGCAATAAAGAAATAAAATTAATTTTGCAAAAGACTGTCAATAGGTCTAGAAAGAATTGGTGTAAGAAATTAGATGATGCACTTTGGGCTTATAGAACAACATATAAAAATCCTATGGGTATGTCTCCTTATAAAATGGTTTATGGAAAAGCTTTTCATTTGCCTCTTGAGTTAGAACATAAAGCATTTTGGGCAGTCAAAGAACCCAACCATGATTTCAAACTTGCTGGTGAAAAGAGGTTATTTAATATTAGCTCATTTGAGAGTCCTTCCGGAACACTCCAGAATCATGAAAATAAGGAGGTATGTGATAGGGTAAGTAAACGGACTCCAAAAAATCCGGAAAAATATTTTATATCAGTTTTGGAATATTTAAAAATGTAGGAAATAGAGAAACTTCCAGGAAGCGTCCTCTGGTGGGCACAAGACAACAGGGAGCAGCATGCTTGCCTGGCGCGCCCAGGTGGGTTGTGCCCACCTGGGACACCTTCTGGACTCCGTTTTTCTACCATATGCTTGTCCTCCAAGATAAAAAATCTATATATACTTCCCGAACTTGTTGATCACCATATCGCAAACAAATCATCTGTTCTCTTTTCTTGCTGTTTTCTATGAGATCCCATCGACCATGGCCTCTTCAAGTCCCTCCAAGGACAAGTTCTTCAAGAACGTCATCAACCCATATCTGCGGGAGGTGGTGCAACACCCTCAAACCATCCAGATGCATGAGGGGGTGCTGTACATCCGCGATGAGCAAGGTCCCAAGGGCACGGGAACTGTGGAGGCCAGGCTTGAAGCCATGGAGCAGGAAGTCTTCCGGTGCAAGGGGATGGTGGAGCGTGGGCTCAATGCCAATCACCTCATGATCACGGACCTTTCCCGTGATCTCAAGGTGGATGGCAAGCCCATGAATGACATCATCTTCACCCTCAACGAGAAAATCAACTTTCTCCAAAGCCAGACTATGATCTTCAAAACCAAGTCTTTGAATATGAGGTGAGGTTTAAAGGTAGTTGCAGGACCCGTGAGACTCACTCCTCCTCTTATGATGGTGGACCACTGCCTTGGAAATCCGAGGAAAAGATCTCTTCTTCACCACCACCACCTTGTTCTTCATCACCAAAGGAGAATTGGGTATCAGGTATCGGCACTCCCCTTGGCTTCCAAAAAGCTTGGGGGAGGTGCCCCGGTATCGTGTCATCCCACTATCTTTTTGCTTTTACTTATTTTAGTTTGATCTTTTTGCTTTAGATGAATAAAAGTTAGTTCGGTCCTTTCTTCTTTCAGAATTTCTTAGTGATATATCCTTGTAATCATGTGCAAGTTATATAATAAAATTTTAGTTTGAGTTTTTGTTTTCTTTACTTTCATGTTGCAAATAAAAGAAAAGAAATAAGGAAATAAATAAAAGAAAGGAAATAAATGAAGAAAAGATCATATACTAATCCTATGGTAGGTGACGATACCACATAAGGAAAAGTATAAGTAGACAATTTTATTAGAGATTGACAAACATAGCATTAGTCAATGATGCAACTCATGAAAGAATTAATAAGGGAAGAGAATATTCACATATAAATATACTATCCTAGAAATCTTTTGTGATTGTGAGCCCTCATCAAAATATTATATGCCAACATTGTTGACGTTGGACAAGGAAGACAACGTAATGGTTTATGCTTGCTCATATTCACACGGAAGTCATATTGTCATGGATCCCTTAACATGTGGTGCTTGCCCCTATCTTTTCTTGCCAAAAATTCTGCACTAAGTAGAGATACTACTTGTGCATCCAAAAACCCTTAAACCCAAATCTTATTTTCAAGTGTCCACCATACCTACCTAGGGATTGAGCATACAAACAAATAAGCGCATGGCAACCTCTGCTTCCCCCTGTGAAGGGCCTATCTTTTACTTTTAAACAAGAGTCAAAAAAATTCTCTCTATTCCTTTTATTTTTCTCCTTTGGCAAGCATCATGGGGTGAGGAAAGATCTAGGCACATATGTCTAGTTGAATATGGGTGGCATTGTTGACATCGCCCTCGAGGTGAGTACATTGGGAGACGAAACCATAAGCCCCTATCTTTCTATGTGTCTAGTTGAAACGTTTTGCTCATGTGTACGCGGTGAGTGTTAGCAATCATAGAATACTATATGATGGTTGAGTATGTGGACTTGCCTAAAGGCTCCGATACGTGACCCTTCCCGAAAAGATGATGAATTTTAGTTGCAAAGTTGACTGGGAACATAGTTTGTTGGTTTCTAATAGAGATTTTGCTTTATACTTTGATTGTGTGATTAACTGTTACTTATTCATGAGAAGTATATGATAAAAGTTCTATGATAAAAGTCCTATGTTTAATTTTGTTGTTGTTATGATAATCAACCTGATGCTTCTATGTCCGTGTCGGTGTACTAAAGTAGGGGTACCTTAGTACCCCAGACTTGTGCACGGGCAGTCATAGCACCCTGCGGCAAGGCCCGCCCCGGAAGCACCAAGAGAAGACCAAGCATTCAAGACAAGGCCCCCGGCAAGAGGAGCTTGCCGGGCCAAGAAGACAAGGCCCCCGGCAAGAGGAGCTTGCCGGGCCAAGAAGACAAGACCCCGGCAAGAGGAGCTTGCCGGGACGACTGAGCCCATGTAAGGCCATCCAAGAACAAAGTATAACGAGACAGAAGATCGAGCCCCCGACAAGAGGAGCTTGTCGGGAAGGCCGAACCCAGGCACCACAAGAGAAGCCCGCCGTGGCGCGCTAAGCGCCCCGGCAAGGCCTGATAGCTGGCACGCTATCAGGCACAGGAAGACGACCCCCGCGGCAAGCCACTTGCCGCGGCAAGATCGCCACCTCAAGACTGCGCTCCAGCTCGCCCGCCCACGCGTCGCTCCGGGGCTTCCCCCGAGGGCACGTGGCGAGGCACCGCGCAGCCTGGGGCATGCGGCGGCATGCAGCCGCCATCGTGGCGAACGGTGGCGCACCTAACGGTCCGCCTCGGTGCTGTCCGGGCGACCGTGACGGGCATTTAATGCCCTTGTCCCCTACCGTCAGAAGTAGGTATGATAACACTGTGCCGCACTGTAGCGCCACCGTTCCCGCACTATTACAGCTACCACCCCTTTTACACTTTTACCCCTTTCTCTTACGTTGACACCTGTCGGTGACCCCTTTGCGCTATAAAAGGAGGCCCGTGTGCAACGTAGAGGAGGTTCCGGGGTTCGGAGATTCGGCATCCAGACAGCCATACGCTCGGTGCAGCTAGCTCTCGAAGCTCCCGAGCTCCCCAGTTCAATACAACTAAGCAGGAGTAGGGTTTTACGCGTCCATCGCGGCCCGAACCTGGGTAAACCGCCCGTGTGCCCGCCTCGATCTGCTCTCTGCGCTCCCTCCGCCCCCCTCGCCGGACAACGAAAGGGGCTCCGGCCCCATAGGTGCTCGCGGGGGGACGCCCGTCCGCCCCGACATCTTTGGCGCGCCAGGTAGGGGGCGCGTCGAGGTTGTGCGGATCAGATCCTGCGTTCGCGCGAGCGCGCTCTTCGTCAGCTTCTCCGAACTCGCTAGCTTCATCATCACCATGGCCCCGAAGAAGAAGGCTTCGGAGGCCGCGGGCCCGTCCGCGTCACTCCCACCGCTACCGGAGCCAACGGTGGGCGGGGGAGACGCCGTCGGAGGGGTGGCCACCGGCGAGAACACTCGCGGTGCCACCAAATCCAAGAACAGGGCGGACGACCGAGCCTCGGCCTCCGAGGACGCGCCGCATCCGTCCCTTCAAACGACGACCCAGCAGCGCCATGCCACGGGAGGTGGCATCCGCTTGCTGGAACAAGGGCAAACAGGAGGTTCGCGGGACGCCACGGGCCCCCGTCCGGACACGGGCAAGGCGAAGGCGCCGGGGAGGGACCCCGCTCTTTCTAACATTGTTAGGAGTCCGAGCGCATCCCGCTCCTCGCGCCACTCGCCCCCGCTCCCCTCCACTCCGGCAGAAGCGCTCGCGAGAGCGCAACTGCTCCTCGACTACCCTCCAGCGGCTGGCAAGGCCGAAAGCTGGGGGGCCACCATCCAGAGCCTGATCGCCTTCGCCAACAACGACACGCCGCAGCGGCCGGCGACCTCACGGCCCCGGCAGGTCGAGAAGACGAAGGCCGACGGCGACAAGACCGCCGGAGGTGCAACCACCATGCACTCCTCGGCGCAGAAGCAGAAGACGCCGCCCCGCTGGAACAACGCCGACGACGGCTCCACAGCGTCGTCGGACCCGCGGACTCGCCGGGACCAGCGCCAAGTCCTCGACGAGCGGCAGCAAGAAGACGCTCGAACAAGGATTGAGCGCCGCCGAGAAACTCGGCGGCAATCAGACCAGCGGGCTGGGAACGCTGTCGACGCGCACGCGCCCGGTGAACCAGGTGACTTGCCGTACGCGGCAGGTTGCCCCGCGTTCACCCGCGAGCTGCGGCGCGTCCGGTGGCCCAGCACGAAGAACTTTAAGCCCGACGTACCGGAGAAGTACGACGGCAGGACGCACCCCTCGGAGTTTCTCAGCATCTACACAATCGCTGTACAAGCTGCCGGGGGGCGCGACGAAAGGATATTGGCGAACTACTTCCCGCTCGTGCTTAAGCCGAACGTTCGTTCGTGGCTTATGCACTTACCGGAAGGCTCCATCTCTTCCTGGGCGGATCTTTGCCATCAGTTTGTTGGCGCCTTCGCAGGCGGCCACAAACCTCATGGCCAGGATAGCGACCTCCACATCCTAGCCCAGAAGGAAGGAGAACCCCTGCGCAAGTACATCCAGCGCTTCAGCCGCGTGCATCGCAACATCCCCGACGTTCACCCTGCCGCGGTTATCAGCGCGTTCCACCAGAACGTGCGTAACCGCCGCATGCGTGAAGAGATGGCCATGACCAAGATCCGGGACGTCAGCGAGCTATATGCCTTGGCTGACAAGTGTGCGCGCGCGGAGGAGGGGAGGAAACTCCCCGGGGAGGATGCTGGCGCAGGAGAAAGCGACAGTGACGACACCGCCCCGGCGAAGAGAAGCCAGCGGCGGAATAATAGGAGGAAGAACAGGAAAGAGGTGCTTGCCGTCGAGGGGTCCGGCAAGGAGGCTCCCGCCAAGCAAACGCAGGCTGGCGGCTCCGGCAAGGAGCCTGCCCCCGTGGCGGCAGCCGACAAGCAGGACGGCTCCGACAAGCAATACTGCAAGATCCACCGCACCAAGGGCCACGATCTCTCCAACTGCAAGAGCGTCGAGCACCTCGTCGTGCAGCAGAAGGCTGAGTACGAGAGGCGCGACAAGGGGAAGGCCCAAGGTGGGGGTGGCGAACCAAGCAAGAAGCGGCCGCCCGTCGGCCGGGGAGGACGTCGCGGCAAGGCCAAGCAGCGGCAAGGCGATCGGCCTCCCCGGGGCCGCGACGAGGATGAAGAAGACAAAGACCAAGCCCGGTAAGTGCTCTGGGGCCCACTCCGGCAACCGCACCTCTTCGGAGTGCCGCGCCGCCGTCGAGGACGTTCCATCGAGCTCCGCCGGCAAGTACAGGAAGGGAATGACCGCTCCTCCGGCAACCAAGAAGGTGTCCGCCAAGGAGGACGGCACTGGCGGTACCTTCACCATCAGTGCCACGCTTGACAGCAAATAGGAAAGCGCGCTCGTCGCCTTCCTGCGGGCGAATGACGACGTGTTTGCATGGCAACCGTCCGACATCCCCGGTGTTCCCAGGAGGGTGATTGAGCACAAGCTCGCTGTCTGTCCTCACGCGCGACCCGTCAAGCAGAAAGTGAGAAAGCAAGCCGTGGAGCGCCAAGAATTCATCAGCGAAGAGATCAAGAAGCTAGAGGCAGCAGGCCTAGTGAGAGGTGTGATCCATCCAACGTGGCTGGCCAATCCGGTCGTCGTGCGCAAGGCCAATGGGAAGTGGAGACTGTGCATAGACTTCACCGACGTGAATAAAGCATGTCCCAAAGATCCATTTCCCTTGCCGCGCATTGACCAGATTGTTGACTCCACTGCCGGATGTGAGCTACTCTCTTTTCTTGATGCATATTCAGGCTACCACCAAGTCTTTATGGCCAAGGAAGATGAAGAGAAGACCGCATTTATCACTCCGTGCGGCACCTATTGCTTCATACGCATGCCGTTTGGACTGAAGAATGCGGGATCAACGTTTGCAAGGGTAGTGCACTCTGCTTTCGAGCCGCAGATCCATAGGAACGTGGAGGCCTACATGGATGACATCGTGGTGAAGAGCAAGAGCAAGGAAACCCTGGTCCAAGATCTGGAAGAGACATTTCAGAACCTGCGCAAGATACAGCTCAAGCTGAACCCCGAGAAGTGCGTTTTCGGAGTCCCCTCCGGTAAGCTTCTCGGGTTCTTTGTGTCACAGAGGGGGATTGAAGCTAATCCCGACAAGATCAAAGCCATCGAGCAGATCGAAGCCCCAGAGCGCGTCAAGGACGTCAGAAAGCTTGCAGTTTGTGTGGCCGCCCTCAGTCGGTTCATTTCAAGGTCTGCAGAACGCGCCCTGCCCTTCTTTAAAATCTTGAAGAAGGCAGGCCCCATGCAGTGGACTCCAGAAGCGGAGGCAGCGCTGCAAGATTTGAAAAGGTACCTATCCTCCACTCCAATACTTGTCGCACCTAGACCACAGGAGAAGTTGTTGCTATACCTAGCGGCAACCAACCAGGTGGTTAGTGCTGCGTTAGTGGCGGAGAGGGAGGCCGACGAGGAGCCTATACCACCTACAAGCGAGTCCAGCGACGAGCGGGGGGCTGCTCCAGCAAGCTCTGGCCCCGACAAGGGCCACCCTGCGCAGGAACAGGATGGAGCGCGGAAGAAGATGGTGCAGCGCCCGGTGTATTTTGTAAGTTCCCTCTTGCAGGGGGCTAGATCAAGATACTCCGGGGTGCAGAAATTGCTTTTCGGCCTCCTCATGGCCTCGAGAAAGCTGCGCCATTACTTCCAAGCGCATGAGATAACAGTAGTCACTCGCTTTCCGCTGAGGAGGATATTGCACAATCCAGAGGCAACAGGCAGGATCGTCGAGTGGGCACTGGAGCTGTCGAGCTTCGGGCTCAAGTTTGAAAGTACTTCAACCATACAGAGCCGAGCTTTGGCAGAATTCATAGCTGAGTGGACCCCGACGCCAGATGGAGAAGGCCAAGAAACAAGCGCGCCCGTACAAGGAGCAACAAGCGAGTGGGTAATGTACTTCGATGGTGCCTTTTCGCTGCAAGGCGCCGGTGCTGGCGTGGTACTCATCGCGCCCACCGGAGAGCACCTCAAGTATGTTATCCAGATGCACTTCCCAAGAGAGCAAGCTACCAACAATACTGCTGAGTATGAAGGCTTGCTCGCCGGCCTCAGGATTGCGGCCGAACTTGGGATCAGAAAGCTGATCGTGCGGGGAGATTCTCAACTGGTGGTCCGGCAAGTCAACAAGAGCTACCAGAGCCCTCTGATGGAAGCTTACGTCGATGAAGTGAGGAAGCTGGAAGAACACTTTGAAGGGCTGCAAATGGAGCACGTCGCGAGAGCTCAGAATGAGATAGCAGACGGCCTTTCGAAGTGTGCTTCGCTGAAGTTACCTGTGGAACCAGGGACCTTCTTGCTCAAGCTGACTCAACCATCCGTTACACCATCAGTTGGGCAGTCCAAGAAAAGGAAGTTGGTCTCCGGCGACTACTCGCAGGCGGACCTCCCTGAGACCGCCGCCAAGGTCCCCAAGATCAACAACCAGAACGCCGGGGGACAGCCCGCTCCTGCGGATCCAAGGATCCGTCCAGTCGAAGCAGGTGTCCCCGATAAGCCTTGCTCCGGCGAGCGGATCAGCAGTCTGAACGCTGAGGAACAGTCCGCTCCTGCGGGTCCGAGGGTCCGTCCAGTGGAAGCGGGGGTTCCCGACAAGCTTTGCCCCGGCAAGCTTGCCGGGGGATCACCGGCTCCGGCTGAACCAGAGGTTCTTGCCGTAGAAGCCGGGGTCCCCGCAGCGGCCTTCATGCCTTTAGTCCTTGCCGTCGAGCCCCGGGCTCCGGCATGGGCGCGGCAGATCGCCCGTTTTCTGCAAACTGGAGAACTTCCCGACGACCCAGAAGAGGTGGAGAAGATCACCAGGCAGTCAAGTATGTACCAGTTCGTGGACAACGAGCTGTACAGAAGGAGACTCAACGGTGTCAGATTGAAGTGCATCTCCAGGGAAGACGGACAGAAGTTGTTGGCAGAGATACACGGAGGCATGTGCGGCCATCACATTGGCGCAAGAGCACTTGTCGGGAAAGCCTTCCGGCAAGGGTTCTTCTGGCAAGAAGCCCTCCAAGATGCAACTGCACTAGTAACCAAGTGTGAAGCGTGCCAGTTCCATGCAAAACAAATTCATCAGCCAGCTCAAGCTCTCCAAACAATCCCTTTGTCCTGGCCCTTCTCGGTCTGGGGGCTCGATATCCTCCGCCCTTTTCCCCGAGCCGTCGGGGGCTTCGAGTACTTGTACGTTGCAATCGACAAGTTCACGAAGTGGCCAGAAGTGGAGCCAGTGAGGAAGGTGACCGCGCAGTCAGCAGTCAAGTTCTTCCGGTCGATCGTCTGCCGTTTCGGAATCCCCAACAGAGTCATCACCGACAACGGGACACAATTTACAAGTCGCGCCTTCATGCAATACGCCCAGGATCTCGGCGCCAAGGTCTGTTTCGCTTCGGTTGCTCACCCCAGGAGCAACGGTCAAGCAGAAAGGGCCAACGCTGAAGTGCTGCGCGGACTCAAGACCAGGACCTTCGACAGGCTGCACAAGTGCGGAAGAAATTGGATTGAGGAGCTGCCGGCGGCTCTTTGGTCAATCAGGACGACACCAAGTCGAGCCACCGGACAGACACCTTTTGCTCTAGTCTATGGAGCGGAAGCAGTTATCCCCACGGAACTCGTATACGGATCTCCTCGGGTGCTCGCTTATGACGAGCTCGAGCAAGAGCGGCTGCGCCAAGATGACGCGCTGCTCCTTGAGGAAGGACGTCTCCAGGCTGCGGTACTAGCTGCTCGTTACCAGCAAGCCTTGCGTCGCTACCATAGCCGCAAGGTCAAGGCCAGGAGTCTCGAAGAGGGCGACCTTGTTCTTCGGCGCACTCAGTCGGCCAAGAATTCCAACAAGTTGACGCCAAAGTGGGAAGGACCTTATCGGGTGAGACAAGTCACGAGGCCTGGCGCTGTCCGCCTCGAGACCGAAGAAGGCGTACCAGTGAGCAACTCCTGGAACATAGAGCATCTTCGCAAGTTTCACCCATAAGGCGCGGTTGCCGTGACCCGCTCCGGCAACCATCGGTTTGTACAGGCCTTGCCGCTGTTGCATGTAACCCCTTGTACAAAGCCAGGCGAAGCCCCTGGCACCAGATAAAGTTGCCCTGTTAGGCGACCTTGTTCTTAGGCACGTTCAGTCGGCCAAGAATTATAACAAGTTTACGCCGAAGCAGGAAGGCCCTTGTCGGGTGGAACGAGTCGCGAGGCCCGGCGCTGTCCGCCTCAAGACCGAAGAGGGCCTACCAGTGAGCAACTCCTGGGAATATAGAGCATCTTCGCGAGTTCCGCCCACTAGGCGCGGTTGCCGTGATCCGCTCCGGCAACCATCGGTTTGTACAGGCCTTGCCGCTGCTGCATGTAACCCCTTGTACAAAGCCAGGCGAAGCCCCTGGCACCAGATAAAGTTGCCCTGTTAGGCGACCTTGTTCTTAGGCACGTTCAGTCGGCCAAGAATTATAACAAGTCGACGCCGAAGCAGGAAGGCCCTTATCGGGTGAGACGAGTCGCGAGGCCCGGCGCTGTCCGCCTCAAGACCGAAGAGGGCCTACCAGTGAGCAACTCCTGGGAACATAGAGCATCTTCGCAAGTTTCGCCCATAAGGCGCGGTTGCCGTGATCCGCTCCGGCAACCACCGGTTTGTGCAGGCCTTGCCGATGTTGCATTTAAGCCCTCGTACAAAGCCAGGCGAAGCCCCTGGCCGAAGATAAAGAAGCGCTGGCGCCCTAGATTTTAGCATGCATGCTGAGTCAGAGTCTCGTCCTTGGTTAGGGTTGTCAGTTCCTAACTGTCGCTAACCCCTAACTTAGAGGTCGAGTCCGCGTCTTTTTCCCATCCTTCCCCTTTTTGGCTCGCAGGAATTGAATGTCCTTGCCGGGCCGCTCGAGGACAAGGAAGAGGAGAAGGACGATCCAACACCTGCCCCCCGGCGGGCCAGAGTCGCCGGGGGCCGCAACCTCAGATATGTTTTTGCATCCCTCATCATGCGTTCTCTTATGGACTGTGGAATTTGAAAGCCTCCTTCCCTCCCAAAAAGCTACCGTGCTCTCTTAGCGGCAAGCCCCAGAGCGCGTTCCTGGGGCCCGTTGCGATAGCAGCCGCGGCAGCAAGGGGGAGGGAAGCGAGGGGCCGGAACCCACCTGCTCCCCGCCTCCGCCAAGGGCGTGAGAAAGGCCGAGCAGTGCGGGGGATCGGCTGGGCGTATTGCCGGGCGAGAAACTGTCTATCTTAACGATGTAAAGGATTCGTTCCCTACCGCGGTTTCCACCCGCGAGACAAATGATCCGGCAAACATCCCCTTTTCATTAAAAACATTCCACTCAGGTACAGTTCAGAGAGAATGAAAAACATGAAAAGAGGGATTACAAGGCTTAAACGCAACTAAGGCCCAAAGGCTTACGAGCTGAAAAGAGATAAGGTGCCCGTAATCCCTTTCTTGTCTCTCTCCCCAGGAGGTAGGGCAAGTAGGCGAAGAGGGCGGAAGGGGCACCTAGATGAGCTACGGGTGGCAGAAGGCACCAAGAGAAGATCCGGGGGTCTCCGGAGGCTGAAGAAGACGGAGGCGCCGGAGGCAGAGCTGGAAGATGAGGCAGCGGCCTTGCCGCCAGCCTCTTCCTCTTCCGCAGCCTCGCCACTCCGGCCGCCCGAGGAGATCAAGCCCCCGGCAAGAGGAGCTTGCCGGGCCGAAGAGAAGACCCCGGTGGTCGTCACCGAGAGCAAGGGTGATGACGGCGTCTGGGGCGCATCTGGAACACGAGGCACCGGAGCGTCAGCCAGCTGTCGAAGTCGGCCCGTACTCCGACTTCGCGGCCTTCGACGTCCGCCCTCTGTCCTCCTCAGCAGCCCCCCCTACGCCAGTCGCCCAAGGAGACGACCCCGGGGAGTTCACAGAGCCCGGCGCGGTCGATGGGGCCGCCGGCGCCACCCGGAGCTGCGGCCGACGCCTAGTCGTACCCGTCATCCCGGCGGCTGCTCCCCTCGTCGTCGCTGTCGCTCCCCTCCTCGTCACTCTCGCTCGAGGAGGAGCCTTCGCTGTCGGAGGAGCTATCTTCGCAGCACCGGGCCCGGATACCGAAGCCCCAGAAGGCCTTGACGGAGAGGAGGTCCTCCCCCACTAGCTTGAAGTGGAGGGTGAACCCTTCCGTCAAGCTGTGTATCCGGGCGAACGTCTTCCACCCGCGGCCCAGACACACCACGCCGGGGGCTCGGGACTCGACGTGGACTCGCGTCCCGCTGATCCCGCAGCCCCTCATGCGCAGGTTTAGCGTCTCAGGCTGCTCCACCTCCAACACGTTCGCGAACGGAGCGGGAAGCCGGAGGTGGCGACGAGGCGCCCGGCGCAGCCTGATAATGAACTCACGGGGGTCGTCCCCGAGATGGACCGCGGGAAGGAACGGAGCCGCTGGCGGGGGCAAGGGCGGCGCACCGATCCGTCCGCCCCGAGCGCCTCGGCCCCGTCCACGACCTCGTCCGCGACCTCGCCCTCTCCCTCTTCCCCCGACGATCGGCTCCGCCGCCGCGGGCGCAAGGGGAGGAGGGGCGCGTTGCCGAGCAGACACCCTCGCGGCAACCGAAGAAGAACCAGGGTTCCCCCCCTCCATCGCAGATGGGGGAAGGAAACCAGAAGCAGAAGGAGGAAGGAGATGGAGTGCGTATTTCCGTCGCCCCCTCTCGCTCCTTATAAAGGAGCGGAGTGGGACCGCGGCCGCCCCGCTCCTCCAATAGAAGCGGAGGAAGGGCAGGCGACTGGGGCCAACCCACTGCATCGGCCCGCGCCGGCCCGACTCCCTGCCTCCGCCGCCGCGACTCCGAGTGCATGAGGACCGCGTGGTGGGCGCGCAGAACCGAGGCGACGGGTGGGACGACCTCTCCCCATCCCGTAACTATGGGGAACGGACGCCTCGAAAACCGCGCCCCACCCCCGTTCATTTATTGAGCCGCGCCTCCGCACCTCCCTCCGCTTAAAGAGGGAACGGGCGTTTTCGCCCCCACGACGCCGCGGTAAGCGCGCGCCGCCTGGGGAAGGCGCGGCGGATGCGGAGTTAAGGAGCAGCGCGACCAAGGCCATGCGTGCCCGCGCACCGTTAGGGCCTGGCCCAACGACGCTCGGCACCGTGTGTGGCCCAGGCCCGGGGGCTCCTGTCGGTGTACTAAAGTAGGGGTACCTTAGTACCCCAGACTTGTGCACGGGCAGTCATAGCACCCTGCGGCAAGGCCCGCCCCGGAAGCACCAAGAGAAGACCAAGCATTCAAGACAAGGCCCCCGGCAAGAGGAGCTTGCCGGGCCAAGAAGACAAGGCCCCCGGCAAGAGGAGCTTGCCGGGCCAAGAAGACAAGACCCCGGCAAGAGGAGCTTGCCGGGACGACTGAGCCCATGTAAGGCCATCCAAGAACAAAGTATAACGAGACAGAAGATCGAGCCCCCGACAAGAGGAGCTTGTTGGGAAGGCCGAACCCAGGCACCACAAGAGAAGCCCGCCGTGGCGCGCTAAGCGCCCCGGCAAGGCCTGATAGCTGGCACGCTATCAGGCACAGGAAGACGACCCCCGCGGCAAGCCACTTGCCGCGGCAAGATCGCCACCTCAAGACTGCGCTCCAGCTCGCCCGCCCACGCGTCGCTCCGGGGCTTCCCCCGAGGGCACGTGGCGAGGCACCGCGCAGCGTGGGGCATGCGGCGGCATGCAGCCGCCATCGTGGCGAACGGTGGCGCACCTAACGGTCCGCCTTGGTGCTGTCCGGGCGACCGTGACGGGCATTTAATGCCCTTGTCCCCTACCGTCAGAAGTAGGTATGATAACACTGTGCCGCACTGTAGCGCCACCGTTCCCGCACTATTACAGCTACCACCCCTTTTACACTTTTACCCCTTTCTCTTACGTTGACACCTGTCGGTGACCCCTTTGCGCTATAAAAGGAGGCCCGTGTGCAACGTAGAGGAGGTTCCGGGGTTCGGAGATTCGGCATCCAGACAGCCATACGCTCGGTGCAGCTAGCTCTCGAAGCTCCCGAGCTCCCCAGTTCAATACAACTAAGCAGGAGTAGGGTTTTACGCGTCCATCGCGGCCCGAACCTGGGTAAACCGCCCGTGTGCCCGCCTCGATCTGCTCTCTGCGCTCCCTCCGCCCCCCTCGCCGGACAACGAAAGGGGCTCCGGCCCCATAGGTGCTCGCGGGGGGACGCCCGTCCGCCCCGACATCTTTGGCGCGCCAGGTAGGGGGCGCGTCGAGGTTGTGCGGATCAGATCCTGCGTTCGCGCGAGCGCGCTCTTCGTCAGCTTCTCCGAACTCGCTAGCTTCATCATCACCATGGCCCCGAAGAAGAAGGCTTCGGAGGCCGCGGGCCCGTCCGCGTCACTCCCACCGCTACCGGAGCCAACGGTGGGCGGGGGAGACGCCGTCGGAGGGGTGGCCACCGGCGAGAACACTCGCGGTGCCACCAAATCCAAGAACAGGGCGGACGACCGAGCCTCGGCCTCCGAGGACGCGCCGCATCCGTCCCTTCAAACGACGACCCAGCAGCGCCATGCCACGGGAGGTGGCATCCGCTTGCTGGAACAAGGGCAAACAGGAGGTTCGCGGGACGCCACGGGCCCCCGTCCGGACACGGGCAAGGCGAAGGCGCCGGGGAGGGACCCCGCTCTTTCTAACATTGTTAGGAGTCCGAGCGCATCCCGCTCCTCGCGCCACTCGCCCCCGCTCCCCTCCACTCCGGCAGAAGCGCTCGCGAGAGCGCAACTGCTCCTCGACTACCCTCCAGCGGCTGGCAAGGCCGAAAGCTGGGGGGCCACCATCCAGAGCCTGATCGCCTTCGCCAACAACGACACGCCGCAGCGGCCGGCGACCTCACGGCCCCGGCAGGTCGAGAAGACGAAGGCCGACGGCGACAAGACCGCCGGAGGTGCAACCACCATGCACTCCTCGGCGCAGAAGCAGAAGACGCCGCCCCGCTGGAACAACGCCGACGACGGCTCCACAGCGTCGTCGGACCCGCGGACTCGCCGGGACCAGCGCCAAGTCCTCGACGAGCGGCAGCAAGAAGACGCTCGAACAAGGATTGAGCGCCGCCGAGAAACTCGGCGGCAATCAGACCAGCGGGCTGGGAACGCTGTCGACGCGCACGCGCCCGGTGAACCAGGTGACTTGCCGTACGCGGCAGGTTGCCCCGCGTTCACCCGCGAGCTGCGGCGCGTCCGGTGGCCCAGCACGAAGAACTTTAAGCCCGACGTACCGGAGAAGTACGACGGCAGGACGCACCCCTCGGAGTTTCTCAGCATCTACACAATCGCTGTACAAGCTGCCGGGGGGCGCGACGAAAGGATATTGGCGAACTACTTCCCGCTCGTGCTTAAGCCGAACGTTCGTTCGTGGCTTATGCACTTACCGGAAGGCTCCATCTCTTCCTGGGCGGATCTTTGCCATCAGTTTGTTGGCGCCTTCGCAGGCGGCCACAAACCTCATGGCCAGGATAGCGACCTCCACATCCTAGCCCAGAAGGAAGGAGAACCCCTGCGCAAGTACATCCAGCGCTTCAGCCGCGTGCATCGCAACATCCCCGACGTTCACCCTGCCGCGGTTATCAGCGCGTTCCACCAGAACGTGCGTAACCGCCGCATGCGTGAAGAGATGGCCATGACCAAGATCCGGGACGTCAGCGAGCTATATGCCTTGGCTGACAAGTGTGCGCGCGCGGAGGAGGGGAGGAAACTCCCCGGGGAGGATGCTGGCGCAGGAGAAAGCGACAGTGACGACACCGCCCCGGCGAAGAGAAGCCAGCGGCGGAATAATAGGAGGAAGAACAGGAAAGAGGTGCTTGCCGTCGAGGGGTCCGGCAAGGAGGCTCCCGCCAAGCAAACGCAGGCTGGCGGCTCCGGCAAGGAGCCTGCCCCCGTGGCGGCAGCCGACAAGCAGGACGGCTCCGACAAGCAATACTGCAAGATCCACCGCACCAAGGGCCACGATCTCTCCAACTGCAAGAGCGTCGAGCACCTCGTCGTGCAGCAGAAGGCTGAGTACGAGAGGCGCGACAAGGGGAAGGCCCAAGGTGGGGGTGGCGAACCAAGCAAGAAGCGGCCGCCCGTCGGCCGGGGAGGACGTCGCGGCAAGGCCAAGCAGCGGCAAGGCGATCGGCCTCCCCGGGGCCGCGACGAGGATGAAGAAGACAAAGACCAAGCCCGGTAAGTGCTCTGGGGCCCACTCCGGCAACCGCACCTCTTCGGAGTGCCGCGCCGCCGTCGAGGACGTTCCATCGAGCTCCGCCGGCAAGTACAGGAAGGGAATGACCGCTCCTCCGGCAACCAAGAAGGTGTCCGCCAAGGAGGACGGCACTGGCGGTACCTTCACCATCAGTGCCACGCTTGACAGCAAATAGGAAAGCGCGCTCGTCGCCTTCCTGCGGGCGAATGACGACGTGTTTGCATGGCAACCGTCCGACATCCCCGGTGTTCCCAGGAGGGTGATTGAGCACAAGCTCGCTGTCTGTCCTCACGCGCGACCCGTCAAGCAGAAAGTGAGAAAGCAAGCCGTGGAGCGCCAAGAATTCATCAGCGAAGAGATCAAGAAGCTAGAGGCAGCAGGCCTAGTGAGAGGTGTGATCCATCCAACGTGGCTGGCCAATCCGGTCGTCGTGCGCAAGGCCAATGGGAAGTGGAGACTGTGCATAGACTTCACCGACGTGAATAAAGCATGTCCCAAAGATCCATTTCCCTTGCCGCGCATTGACCAGATTGTTGACTCCACTGCCGGATGTGAGCTACTCTCTTTTCTTGATGCATATTCAGGCTACCACCAAGTCTTTATGGCCAAGGAAGATGAAGAGAAGACCGCATTTATCACTCCGTGCGGCACCTATTGCTTCATACGCATGCCGTTTGGACTGAAGAATGCGGGATCAACGTTTGCAAGGGTAGTGCACTCTGCTTTCGAGCCGCAGATCCATAGGAACGTGGAGGCCTACATGGATGACATCGTGGTGAAGAGCAAGAGCAAGGAAACCCTGGTCCAAGATCTGGAAGAGACATTTCAGAACCTGCGCAAGATACAGCTCAAGCTGAACCCCGAGAAGTGCGTTTTCGGAGTCCCCTCCGGTAAGCTTCTCGGGTTCTTTGTGTCACAGAGGGGGATTGAAGCTAATCCCGACAAGATCAAAGCCATCGAGCAGATCGAAGCCCCAGAGCGCGTCAAGGACGTCAGAAAGCTTGCAGGTTGTGTGGCCGCCCTCAGTCGGTTCATTTCAAGGTCTGCAGAACGCGCCCTGCCCTTCTTTAAAATCTTGAAGAAGGCAGGCCCCATGCAGTGGACTCCAGAAGCGGAGGCAGCGCTGCAAGATTTGAAAAGGTACCTATCCTCCACTCCAATACTTGTCGCACCTAGACCACAGGAGAAGTTGTTGCTATACCTAGCGGCAACCAACCAGGTGGTTAGTGCTGCGTTAGTGGCGGAGAGGGAGGCCGACGAGGAGCCTATACCACCTACAAGAGAGTCCAGCGACGAGCGGGGGGCTGCTCCAGCAAGCTCTGGCCCCGACAAGGGCCACCCTGCGCAGGAACAGGATGGAGCGCGGAAGAAGATGGTGCAGCGCCCGGTGTATTTTGTAAGTTCCCTCTTGCAGGGGGCTAGATCAAGATACTCCGGGGTGCAGAAATTGCTTTTCGGCCTCCTCATGGCCTCGAGAAAGCTGCGCCATTACTTCCAAGCGCATGAGATAACAGTAGTCACTCGCTTTCCGCTGAGGAGGATATTGCACAATCCAGAGGCAACAGGCAGGATCGTCGAGTGGGCACTGGAGCTGTCGAGCTTCGGGCTCAAGTTTGAAAGTACTTCAACCATACAGAGCCGAGCTTTGGCAGAATTCATAGCTGAGTGGACCCCGACGCCAGATGGAGAAGGCCAAGAAACAAGCGCGCCCGTACAAGGAGCAACAAGCGAGTGGGTAATGTACTTCGATGGTGCCTTTTCGCTGCAAGGCGCCGGTGCTGGCGTGGTACTCATCGCGCCCACCGGAGAGCACCTCAAGTATGTTATCCAGATGCACTTCCCAAGAGAGCAAGCTACCAACAATACTGCTGAGTATGAAGGCTTGCTCGCCGGCCTCAGGATTGCGGCCGAACTTGGGATCAGAAAGCTGATCGTGCGGGGAGATTCTCAACTGGTGGTCCGGCAAGTCAACAAGAGCTACCAGAGCCCTCTGATGGAAGCTTACGTCGATGAAGTGAGGAAGCTGGAAGAACACTTTGAAGGGCTGCAAATGGAGCACGTCGCGAGAGCTCAGAATGAGATAGCAGACGGCCTTTCGAAGTGTGCTTCGCTGAAGTTACCTGTGGAACCAGGGACCTTCTTGCTCAAGCTGACTCAACCATCCGTTACACCATCAGTTGGGCAGTCCAAGAAAAGGAAGTTGGTCTCCGGCGACTACTCGCAGGCGGACCTCCCTGAGACCGCCGCCAAGGTCCCCAAGATCAACAACCAGAACGCCGGGGGACAGCCCGCTCCTGCGGATCCAAGGATCCGTCCAGTCGAAGCAGGTGTCCCCGATAAGCCTTGCTCCGGCGAGCGGATCAGCAGTCTGAACGCTGAGGAACAGTCCGCTCCTGCGGGTCCGAGGGTCCGTCCAGTGGAAGCGGGGGTTCCCGACAAGCTTTGCCCCGGCAAGCTTGCCGGGGGATCACCGGCTCCGGCTGAACCAGAGGTTCTTGCCGTAGAAGCCGGGGTCCCCGCAGCGGCCTTCATGCCTTTAGTCCTTGCCGTCGAGCCCCGGGCTCCGGCATGGGCGCGGCAGATCGCCCGTTTTCTGCAAACTGGAGAACTTCCCGACGACCCAGAAGAGGTGGAGAAGATCACCAGGCAGTCAAGTATGTACCAGTTCGTGGACAACGAGCTGTACAGAAGGAGACTCAACGGTGTCAGATTGAAGTGCATCTCCAGGGAAGACGGACAGAAGCTGTTGGCAGAGATACACGGAGGCATGTGCGGCCATCACATTGGCGCAAGAGCACTTGTCGGGAAAGCCTTCCGGCAAGGGTTCTTCTGGCAAGAAGCCCTCCAAGATGCAACTGCACTAGTAACCAAGTGTGAAGCGTGCCAGTTCCATGCAAAACAAATTCATCAGCCAGCTCAAGCTCTCCAAACAATCCCTTTGTCCTGGCCCTTCTCGGTCTGGGGGCTCGATATCCTCCGCCCTTTTCCCCGAGCCGTCGGGGGCTTCGAGTACTTGTACGTTGCAATCGACAAGTTCACGAAGTGGCCAGAAGTGGAGCCAGTGAGGAAGGTGACCGCGCAGTCAGCAGTCAAGTTCTTCCGGTCGATCGTCTGCCGTTTCGGAATCCCCAACAGAGTCATCACCGACAACGGGACACAATTTACAAGTCGCGCCTTCATGCAATACGCCCAGGATCTCGGCGCCAAGGTCTGTTTCGCTTCGGTTGCTCACCCCAGGAGCAACGGTCAAGCAGAAAGGGCCAACGCTGAAGTGCTGCGCGGACTCAAGACCAGGACCTTCGACAGGCTGCACAAGTGCGGAAGAAATTGGATTGAGGAGCTGCCGGCGGCTCTTTGGTCAATCAGGACGACACCAAGTCGAGCCACCGGACAGACACCTTTTGCTCTAGTCTATGGAGCGGAAGCAGTTATCCCCACGGAACTCGTATACGGATCTCCTCGGGTGCTCGCTTATGACGAGCTCGAGCAAGAGCGGCTGCGCCAAGATGACGCGCTGCTCCTTGAGGAAGGACGTCTCCAGGCTGCGGTACTAGCTGCTCGTTACCAGCAAGCCTTGCGTCGCTACCATAGCCGCAAGGTCAAGGCCAGGAGTCTCGAAGAGGGCGACCTTGTTCTTCGGCGCACTCAGTCGGCCAAGAATTCCAACAAGTTGACGCCAAAGTGGGAAGGACCTTATCGGGTGAGACAAGTCACGAGGCCTGGCGCTGTCCGCCTCGAGACCGAAGAAGGCGTACCAGTGAGCAACTCCTGGAACATAGAGCATCTTCGCAAGTTTCACCCATAAGGCGCGGTTGCCGTGACCCGCTCCGGCAACCATCGGTTTGTACAGGCCTTGCCGCTGTTGCATGTAACCCCTTGTACAAAGCCAGGCGAAGCCCCTGGCACCAGATAAAGTTGCCCTGTTAGGCGACCTTGTTCTTAGGCACGTTCAGTCGGCCAAGAATTATAACAAGTTGACGCCGAAGCAGGAAGGCCCTTGTCGGGTGGAACGAGTCGCGAGGCCCGGCGCTGTCCGCCTCAAGACCGAAGAGGGCCTACCAGTGAGCAACTCCTGGGAATATAGAGCATCTTCGCGAGTTCCGCCCACTAGGCGCGGTTGCCGTGATCCGCTCCGGCAACCATCGGTTTGTACAGGCCTTGCCGCTGCTGCATGTAACCCCTTGTACAAAGCCAGGCGAAGCCCCTGGCACCAGATAAAGTTGCCCTGTTAGGCGACCTTGTTCTTAGGCACGTTCAGTCGGCCAAGAATTATAACAAGTCGACGCCGAAGCAGGAAGGCCCTTATCGGGTGAGACGAGTCGCGAGGCCCGGCGCTGTCCGCCTCAAGACCGAAGAGGGCCTACCAGTGAGCAACTCCTGGGAACATAGAGCATCTTCGCAAGTTTCGCCCATAAGGCGCGGTTGCCGTGATCCGCTCCGGCAACCACCGGTTTGTGCAGGCCTTGCCGATGTTGCATTTAAGCCCTCGTACAAAGCCAGGCGAAGCCCCTGGCCGAAGATAAAGAAGCGCTGGCGCCCTAGATTTTAGCATGCATGCTGAGTCAGAGTCTCGTCCTTGGTTAGGGTTGTCAGTTCCTAACTGTCGCTAACCCCTAACTTAGAGGTCGAGTCCGCGTCTTTTTCCCATCCTTCCCCTTTTTGGCTCGCAGGAATTGAATGTCCTTGCCGGGCCGCTCGAGGACAAGGAAGAGGAGAAGGACGAGCCAACACCTGCCCCCCGGCGGGCCAGAGTCGCCGGGGGCCGCAACCTCAGATATGTTTTTGCATCCCTCATCATGCGTTCTCTTATGGACTGTGGAATTTGAAAGCCTCCTTCCCTCCCAAAAAGCTACCGTGCTCTCTTAGCGGCAAGCCCCAGAGCGCGTTCCTGGGGCCCGTTGCGATAGCAGCCGCGGCAGCAAGGGGGAGGGAAGCGAGGGGCCGGAACCCACCTGCTCCCCGCCTCCGCCAAGGGCGTGAGAAAGGCCGAGCAGTGCGGGGGATCGGCTGGGCGTATTGCCGGGCGAGAAACTGTCTATCTTAACGATGTAAAGGATTCGTTCCCTACCGCGGTTTCCACCCGCGAGACAAATGATCCGGCAAACATCCCCTTTTCATTAAAAACATTCCACTCAGGTACAGTTCAGAGAGAATGAAAAACATGAAAAGAGGGATTACAAGGCTTAAACGCAACTAAGGCCCAAAGGCTTACGAGCTGAAAAGAGATAAGGTGCCCGTAATCCCTTTCTTGTCTCTCTCCCCAGGAGGTAGGGCAAGTAGGCGAAGAGGGCGAAAGGGGCACCTAGATGAGCTACGGGTGGCAGAAGGCACCAAGAGAAGATCCGGGGGTCTCCGGAGGCTGAAGAAGACGGAGGCGCCGGAGGCAGAGCTGGAAGATGAGGCAGCGGCCTTGCCGCCAGCCTCTTCCTCTTCCGCAGCCTCGCCACTCCGGCCGCCCGAGGAGATCAAGCCCCCGGCAAGAGGAGCTTGCCGGGCCGAAGAGAAGACCCCGGTGGTCGTCACCGAGAGCAAGGGTGATGACGGCGTCTGGGGCGCATCTGGAACACGAGGCACCGGAGCGTCAGCCAGCTGTCGAAGTCGGCCCGTACTCCGACTTCGCGGCCTTCGACGTCCGCCCTCTGTCCTCCTCAGCAGCCCCCCCTACGCCAGTCGCCCAAGGAGACGACCCCGGGGAGTTCACAGAGCCCGGCGCGGTCGATGGGGCCGCCGGCGCCACCCGGAGCTGCGGCCGACGCCTAGTCGTACCCGTCATCCCGGCGGCTGCTCCCCTCGTCGTCGCTGTCGCTCCCCTCCTCGTCACTCTCGCTCGAGGAGGAGCCTTCGCTGTCGGAGGAGCTATCTTCGCAGCACCGGGCCCGGATACCGAAGCCCCAGAAGGCCTTGACGGAGAGGAGGTCCTCCCCCACTAGCTTGAAGTGGAGGGTGAACCCTTCCGTCAAGCTGTGTATCCGGGCGAACGTCTTCCACCCGCGGCCCAGACACACCACGCCGGGGGCTCGGGACTCGACGTGGACTCGCGTCCCGCTGATCCCGCAGCCCCTCATGCGCAGGTTTAGCGTCTCAGGCTGCTCCACCTCCAACACGTTCGCGAACGGAGCGGGAAGCCGGAGGTGGCGACGAGGCGCCCGGCGCAGCCTGATAATGAACTCACGGGGGTCGTCCCCGAGATGGACCGCGGGAAGGAACGGAGCCGCTGGCGGGGGCAAGGGCGGCGCACCGATCCGTCCGCCCCGAGCGCCTCGGCCCCGTCCACGACCTCGTCCGCGACCTCGCCCTCTCCCTCTTCCCCCGACGATCGGCTCCGCCGCCGCGGGCGCAAGGGGAGGAGGGGCGCGTTGCCGAGCAGACACCCTCGCGGCAACCGAAGAAGAACCAGGGTTCCCCCCCTCCATCGCAGATGGGGGAAGGAAACCAGAAGCAGAAGGAGGAAGGAGATGGATTGCGTATTTCCGTCGCCCCCTCTCGCTCCTTATAAAGGAGCGGAGTGGGACCGCGGCCGCCCCGCTCCTCCAATAGAAGCGGAGGAAGGGCAGGCGACTGGGGCCGACCCACTGCATCGGCCCGCGCCGGCCCGACTCCCTGCCTCCGCCGCCGCGACTCCGAGTGCATGAGGACCGCGTGGTGGGCGCGCAGAACCGAGGCGACGGGTGGGACGACCTCTCCCCATCCCGTAACTATGGGGAACGGACGCCTCGAAAACCGCGCCCCACCCCCGTTCATTTATTGAGCCGCGCCTCCGCACCTCCCTCCGCTTAAAGAGGGAACGGGCGTTTTCGCCCCCACGACGCCGCGGTAAGCGCGCGCCGCCTGGGGAAGGCGCGGCGGATGCGGAGTTAAGGAGCAGCGCGACCAAGGCCATGCGTGCCCGCGCACCGTTAGGGCCTGGCCCAACGACGCTCGGCACCGTGTGTGGCCCAGGCCCGGGGGCTCCTGTCGGTGTACTAAAGTAGGGGTACCTTAGTACCCCAGACTTGTGCACGGGCAGTCATAGCACCCTGCGGCAAGGCCCGCCCCGGAAGCACCAAGAGAAGACCAAGCATTCAAGACAAGGCCCCCGGCAAGAGGAGCTTGCCGGGCCAAGAAGACAAGGCCCCCGGCAAGAGGAGCTTGCCGGGCCAAGAAGACAAGACCCCGGCAAGAGGAGCTTGCCGGGACGACTGAGCCCATGTAAGGCCATCCAAGAACAAAGTATAACGAGACAGAAGATCGAGCCCCCGACAAGAGGAGCTTGTCGGGAAGGCCGAACCCAGGCACCACAAGAGAAGCCCGCCGTGGCGCGCTAAGCGCCCCGGCAAGGCCTGATAGCTGGCACGCTATCAGGCACAGGAAGACGACCCCCGCGGCAAGCCACTTGCCGCGGCAAGATCGCCACCTCAAGACTGCGCTCCAGCTCGCCCGCCCACGCGTCGCTCCGGGGCTTCCCCCGAGGGCACGTGGCGAGGCACCGCGCAGCCTGGGGCATGCGGCGGCATGCAGCCGCCATCGTGGCGAACGGTGGCGCACCTAACGGTCCGCCTCGGTGCTGTCCGGGCGACCGTGACGGGCATTTAATGCCCTTGTCCCCTACCGTCAGAAGTAGGTATGATAACACTGTGCCGCACTGTAGCGCCACCGTTCCCGCACTATTACAGCTACCACCCCTTTTACACTTTTACCCCTTTCTCTTACGTTGACACCTGTCGGTGACCCCTTTGCGCTATAAAAGGAGGCCCGTGTGCAACGTAGAGGAGGTTCCGGGGTTCGGAGATTCGGCATCCAGACAGCCATACGCTCGGTGCAGCTAGCTCTCGAAGCTCCCGAGCTCCCCAGTTCAATACAACTAAGCAGGAGTAGGGTTTTACGCGTCCATCGCGGCCCGAACCTGGGTAAACCGCCCGTGTGCCCGCCTCGATCTGCTCTCTGCGCTCCCTCCGCCCCCCTCGCCGGACAACGAAAGGGGCTCCGGCCCCATAGGTGGTCGCGGGGGGACGCCCGTCCGCCCCGACAGTCCGTATTTCATTTTTATCGACACGTCTTTCTCAAAGCATGTGGACATGATTTTCGATTTCGGTTTTTGCTTGAGGACAAACGAGGTCTAAGCTTGGGGGAGTTGATACGTCCATTTTGCATCATGTTTTGTTACTGTTATTTATGATGTTTTTATCCATAACAAAGCTTTTTGGAGTAATTATAATGCCCTTTCTCTCATAATATGCAAGGTATACGCAAAGAGGGATAATTCCGGCAGCTGGAAATCTGGACCTGAAAAAGCTACGTCAGGCTACCTATTCTGCACAACTCCAAATGAGCTGAATCTTCACAAGCATTTTTTATGGAATATATGAGAATTATTGGAGCAAATAACTACCAGAGGGGGCCCACCAGGTGGGCACAACCCACCCGGGCGTGCCAGGCAGCTCAGGCACGACCTGGTGGGTTGTGCTCACCCAGGCCCACCTCCGGTGCCCATCTTATGGTATATAGGTTATTTTGACCTAGAAAATAAGGATAGGACTTTTGGGACAGAGCGTCGCCACCTCGAGGCGGAACTTGGGCAGGAGCACTTTTGCCCTCCGGCGGAGCGATTCCGCTCGGGGGGGGGGGGGGGGAAATCATCGTCACCATCATCACCAACAACTCTCCCATCTTGGGGATGGAAATATCCATCAACGTCTACAATAGCACCATCTCATCTCAAACCCTAGTTCATCTCTTGTATTCAATCTTGTTACCAGAACTATAGATTGGTGCTTGTGGGTGACTAGTAGTGTTGATTACATCTTGTAGTTGATTACTATATAGTTTATTTGGTGGAAGATTATATGTTCAGACCCAATATGCTATTTAATACTCCTTTGATCATGAGCATGTTTATCATTTGTGAGTAGTTACTTTCGTTCTTGAGGTCACGGGAGAAATCATCTTGCAACTAATCATGTGAACTTGATATGTGTTCGATATTTTGATAGTATGTATGTTGTGATTCCCTTAGTGGTGTCATGTGAACGTCGACTACATGAAACTTCACCATATTTGGGCCTAATGGAATGCATTGTGGAGTAGCAATTAGATGATGGGTTGCGAGAGTGATAGAAGCTTAAACCCCAGTTTATGCGCTATTCCGCAAGGGACCGATTGGATCCAAAAGTTTAATGTTATGGTTAGAATTTATTCTTAATACTTTTCTCGTAGTTGCGGATGCTTGCGGGAGGGTTAATCATAAGTAGGAGGTTTGTTCAAGTAAGAACAACACCTAAGCACCGGTCAACCCACATATCAAATTATCAAAGTAGCAAACACAAATGGAACCAACATGATGAAAGTGACTAGATGAAATTCCCGTGTACCCTCAAGAACACTTTTCTTATCATAAGAGACCGTTTTGGCCTGTCCTTTGCCTCAAAAGGATTGGGCTACCTTGCTGCACTTTTGTTACTACTACTGTTACTTGCTTGTTACAAATTATCTTGCTATCAAACTACTCCGGTACTTACAATTTCAGCACTTGTAGACATTACATTGCTGAAAACCACTTGTCATTTCCTTCTACTCCTCATTGGGTTCGACACCCTTACTTATCGAAAAGAGCTACAATTGATCTCCTATACTTGTGGGTCATCACGCAATCTCTACACGGCTAGGTGTCGGCTTGAGTCTTGAAGAGTTATTGTCTTCACCGAGCAAGATCTTCAGCAACCAAGAGTCATTGTGGTTTGGGAAGAGGCCTGTCGAAGGTTTGAAGATCGCCGACAATTATCTACCACGAGTGAACTAGAGTCTAGTCAGCTCCGAGTTGAAGGAGAATAGGGCGAAGAGAGTTTACCTTCTGTGTTAAATCACAACCCCTCCAACCAGACGTAGTCCTTTAACAGAAGGGCGGACTGGTCTACCAAATCCATATGTCGCCATCGAGCACAAGTGGTTCACTTTACTTTACTACATTACCTTCAGCAGTTTACTTTCGTGCTATGTGACAATGGTTTATCTGACCAATCATTGATTGTTGCATATCATTCATTTCTGTCATCTCTATGGTTCCCTTTTAAAGTTTGTTGCTCACCTTGTTGCATTCTCATCATTCAGTTTAGTCATCCTAGTCGTATAAATTTATCTTTGCACTTATCTTATTAAGACTGGTGTGATTTCCCTGTGTCACTTTCATTCACCTCGTCATTGTTCTGTCTCGTGCTTTTCCCTTGTAATTCATACCTTGTTCTCTCTCATGCTACTGCATTTGTTCGTATGTTGCATTACCATCATTTTTCTCAAACATGTGATATCCTATGCTCGAACCATTATTTCTTCTTACTTCGATAGATACATTCCTCAACAACGTACTTGATCAAGTTCTTTTATCCCGAACCTTATTTCCGCTATTGTGTTTGGGATCAGTTCATAACATTCACAAGAATGTTTGAATCTCCCATTCACCCCCCTCTGGTCGATATACTCTTGGTCTTAACAAAGCCCTAACAAAACTAACTTGATTAAGTGATAAATCTCATCAAACCCATTATGGTACAGCAAGCCTACGAATGGTTTACTCACTCCCGGCGGTGAGTATCATGAAATTGGTGACAGAGGATGGTTGATGATGATCAAGAACGAAGATCCCCCTCTCCGGAGCCCCGAACGGACTCCAGATCTGGTCTCTCGATGAAGATCAGGAGGTGGTGGCGGCTCCATATCGTAAAACGTGATGAAAGTTCCTCTCCTATTTTTTCTCGGGAAATAGGAATTTATAGTGCTGAGATTAGGCTCAGGGGAGCCACATGGGCCCCACAAGCCATCAGGTTATACCGAGGGGTGGGCGCGCCCTAGTGCCTCGTGGGCACCTGGTGGCCCCCTCGAGTGGGTCTTTGCTCCAGTATTTTATATATTTTCCATAACAAAATCTCCAAAAAGTTTCATGCAATTCTGAGAACTTTTATTTCTGCACAAAAACAACACCATGGTAGTTCTGCTGAAAATAGCGCCAGTCTAGGTTAGTTTTATTCAAATCATGAAAGTTAGAGTCCAAAACAAGAGCAAAAGTGTTTGGAAAAGTAGATACAATGAAGACATACCAAGTTCCAGGCGTCTCCACATCCGGAACTGCTAAATCATCAGATGAAGCAGCTGGTGGAGCTTCTCCATATGGCATGGCCGACGCTCTAGGACCTCTGCATCAGTCTATGGCTTGCGGAGGCTAGCTTCTTCGGGCCCCTGGCTCGGTGAAGACCCACAAGTATAGGGGATCTATCGTAGTACTTTCAATAAGTAAGAGTGTCGAACCCAACGAGGAGCAGAAGGAAATGACAAGCGGTTTTCAGCAAGGTATTCTCTGCAAGCACTGAAATTATCGGTAATAGATAGTTGTGTAGTAAGATAATTTGTAACGAGTAACAAGTAACAAAAGTAACTAAGGTGTAGCAAGGTGACCCAATCCTTTTTGTAGCAAAGGACAAGCCTGGAAGAACTCTTATATAAAGCAAAGCGCTCCCGAGGACACATGGGAATTACTGTCAAGCTAGTTTTCATCATGCTCATATGATTCACGTTCCTTACTGAGGGAGTCCTGGATTAGAGGGTGTCCGGGTAGCCGGACTATACCTTCAGTCGGACTCCTGGACTATGAAGATACAAGATTGAAGACTTCGTCCCGTGTCCGGATGGGACTTTCCTTGGCGTGGAAGGCAAGCTTGGCGATGCGGATATTCAGATCTCCTACCATTGTAACCAACTTTGTGTAACCCTAACCCTCTCCGGTGTCTATATAAACCGGAGGGTTCTAGTCCGTAGGACGACAACTCCAACATACAAAAATCATACCATAGGCTAGCTTCTAGGGTTTAGCCTCCTTGATGTCGTGGTAGATCTACTCTTGTACTACCCATATCATCAATATTAATCAAGCAGGACATAGGGTTTTACCTCCATCAAGAGGGCCCGAACCTGGGTAAAACATTGTGTTCCCTTGTCTCCTGTTACCATCTGCCTAGACGCACAGTTCGGGACCCCCTACCCGAGATCCGCCGGTTTTGACACCGACATTGGTTCTTTCATTGAGAGTTCCTCTGTGTCGTCGCGATCATAAAGGATGCCTCTCCCCGTCCTTAAAGACGGCGCCGTTATTGAGGGAGCCTTGGCTGTCGGCCAAACTCTCCAGCTAGGTGGTTTTCTTATGACCGCCTGTTCGGCTGTTGCACCGACGGTGACCTCTCGGGTCATCAAAAGCAATCTTCACGTCAGCTCGGAACTCGTCGAGCAGATGGATCCAATGGAGCTCTCCTCCGTAAACTAGCTCTTGGATCGCATCGCCGCCTTGGGGGTCACTACGGATTACGACCAGGTTGGGCTTAAACCCGATCTAAGAGAGATTAATTCTCCCCAAGTCACCCATCATGTTGCCGTGGTAGAGGCGCAGTGCGGCGACCCCTCATCTATCTTAAGGACTAGCTACGTCCGGATTCCCGATCCCTCCAAGCTGGATACCCGCGGAGGGGAGGATGTAACTCAAGACCTGAACTTAGAATCAGGCGACGGGCTAGATTCATTGGACAACATCCAAGAATCCAAACTTCAGAGTTCAGAAACTCCTTGGCCTCTGAGTCTCAGATTGGGTGAGGTTTCGGATTCAAGTCCACCCACCCACCCGGACATAAGCAATCTATCCCAAGTAAGGCAAAAGCCCGAAGAAACAGTACATCATTACTGGTCGAGGTTCCTCCTGGTTATGAACAGGATAAAGGACTGCCGCGAGGAAGACGCAATCTCAATCTTCTGCAATAATTGCACGGACAAGGGAATCCTCAACGCCATAAGTCGTCGTGATATTACACGCTTCGCTGACTTGGCGTCCATAGTACAGAAGTACTATGCAATGGAAAGCGCCTGGAAAACCGAAATAAAATTTTGGGACAATCCAGCCCTGAGTAGAGACCTCGTCCGAAATAAAAGGGTGCATCATCGTCAGACACCCGGGTTAAAAACCAAAAAACCAAAACCCTCTACAGGGCATGGAACCGTACTGGAAGGATGGCTTAACGGACCCTATAAAATTCATAGCATAGAGGATGCCACACCAACTCACAACCTTAGAGCATGTTGGTTACTCCGGCAGGTGGCCAAAATCGGCGAAGACCTCCTAATCCCGG
Organism: Aegilops umbellulata; assembly: GCA_032464435.1. NCBI lineage: Eukaryota > Viridiplantae > Streptophyta > Magnoliopsida > Poales > Poaceae > Aegilops > Aegilops umbellulata. The sequence goes on along the minus strand of CP136058.1, from coordinate 345,491,788 downwards.
GGGCCGCAGAAAACCATCCCAGGGACACCAGTATAGTCTTAACAGTCTTCGAGACTTTTGCATCAAATAATATGCGAAAAACAACACTCCGCAGCCTTGCCGAAGTCTACCAAGTAGCAACAATAAACCCATGGAGTGACACGGCTATTACTTTCAATGCCAGTGATGAACCTAAATTCCGAACATCTCCAGCACCAGCCGCATTGGTCCTCAGTCCAATCGTGGACGGCTTTCGGCTCACCAAGGTACTCATGGATGGTGGCAGCGGATTGAACCTCATTTATGAGGAAACCCTTCAAAAAATGGAAATAGACTGGAACCGCATTGAGCGAAGCAGCACAACCTTTAGAGGAATAATCCCCAGTCGGGAAGCGCGCTGCACCGGAAAAATCACACTAGATGTGGTGTTCGGCACGCCAAATAATTATAGGTCCGAAGAGGTCACATTCCAGGTGGCCCCATTCACTAGCGGATACCACGCTCTGCTAGGGCGGGAAGCGTTTACAATCTTCCAAGCGATACCCCATTATGGGTACATGAAGCTCAAGATGCCCGGGTCGAACGGAATTATCACTCTCGCTAGTGATCCGGACATAACACTCCGCGCCGAAAACAAAACAGCCGCATTAGCCCTCGAGGCACTATCCGAAGCCCTAGCGGCTGAGGAACTGACTATGCTTCGCTCCATGGTAAACAGGGACGATGTGATACTTGACAAAAGATCCAAGTCCACCTCTTTTAAACCAGCGGACGAGATAGTCAAATTCCAGGTCCATCCAATGGACCCCAATAAAACAGCTTCCATCGGGGTACAATTAAACCCTGATGTAGATGCCACACTGCGAGAATTCCTACGTGAAAATTGGGACATTTTCGCCTGGCACCCCTCAGACATGCCAGGAATCCCACGCAGGCTGGCCGAACATAGCTTAAATATCCTAAAAGGATTCAAACCTGTCAAACAAGCCCTTCGGCGTTTTTCCAAACCCAAGAGACAGGCTATGGGAGAGGAGCTAGCCAAGCTATTGGAGGCCGGATTCATCAGAGATATAAAACATCCGGACTGGCTAGCAAACTTGGTGATGGTACCAAAGAAGGACAAATCCTGGCGCCTGTGTGTCGATTTCAAAGACCTCAACAAGGCCTGCCCAAACGATTCGTTGTGTTTCCTCGATGCATACTCCGGCTACCATCAAATCAAGATGGCAGAGTCAGACCAAGCCGCAACGGCATTCATCACACCATACGGCCCATTCTGCTTCAACACAATGCCCTTCCGACTAAAAAATGCCGGCGCAACATATCAGCGCATGATTCAGACATGTCTGGCAAACCAAATAGGCAAAACAGTGGAGGCGTACGTGGATGATGTGGTCGTCAAAACAAGACATGTCGAATCTCTAGTAGACGACTTGAGGCTTACATTTGACAACCTCTCAGCATATGACATCAAGCTAAATCTGGAAAAATGCGTTTTCAGCGTTCCAGCCGAAAAGCTCTTGGGCTTCATTGTATCCGGTAGAGGAATCGAAGCAAATCCAGCCAAAATCCGAGCTTTGTCACAATTGGATATCCCAAAGGACCTCAAACAAATACAAAAATTAACCGGATGTGTGGCGGCTCTAAGCCGCTTTATCTCCCGTTTGGGAGAAAAGGCGCTACCCCTCTATCGCCTCCTTCGGCGCACCGAACACTTCGAGTGGACGGATGCCGCCACGGCCGGACTCGAGGAAATAAAAGCAATACTGGCAACAAACCCAGTCCTGGCCGCGGCAAACATCGGCGGACCTATATTATTGTACATTGCGGCAACCCATCAAGTTGTCAGCGCAGTACTCGTCGTCGAGTGGGAAACGAATGGACACAAATTCCCCCTTCAAAAGCCGGTTTACTACGTGTCCAGTGTCCTCACCCCATGCAAATCACGGTACCCACATTATCAAAAGATTGCATACACGGTATTCATGGCATCCCGGAAGCTACGACACTACTTTCAAGAGTGTTCAATCACAGTAGCATCGGAAGTACCTCTCAACGATATTATAAACAACCGTGATGCAACGGGCCGGATTGCAAAATGGGCCATCGAGCTCCTCTCGTTCGACATAACTTATAAGCCACGACGAGCTATACAGTCGCAAGTTTTGGCTGACTTCGTCACAGAATGGACGGAGGCCGAACTCCCAAAAGAGTACGGCACATACTCAAACTAGATCATGCATTTCGACGGCTCCAAGATGTTGGCCGGACTAGGGGCTGGCGTCGTTTTGACTTCCCCCACAGGAGACACAGTTCAATATGTACTCCAGATTATGTACACGGACTCCAACAATGCCGCCGAATATGTGCCCTTTTACATGGTCTCCGGATGGCAGTATCCATGGGCATTCAACGCCTAGAGGTGCGCAGGGATTCGAACCTCGCGATATCCCAGATAAATGGAGACTTCAATGCCAAGGATCCAAAAATGGCAGCTTACTGCAACGCCGTCCTAAAAATGTCAGCTCGGTTCGAGGGGCTCGAATTTCACCATATAGCCCGAGAAAACAATCAGGCGGCAGACGTCTTCGCACGCATCAGCGCAAAACGCGATGCGGTCCCCCCCAACATCTTCCTGGAAAGGCTGTTCAAACCATCCGTAGTATGGGAAGGGGAACATGGTAATATTCGCCCGGACCCAACCGAAGTGTCCGACGCCGAACAATCTGACATAATCGGAGGCTCTGCCAATGAAATCACAACTTCAGCCCACGTAATAATGGCCGTCATCGCCCCGTGGACAGAACCATTCGTAGCCTACCTTAATAGGCAGGAGCTCCCAGTGGACCAAAATGAGGCACTTTGCATAGTGCGGCGATCCAAGGACTATAAAGTCCATGAGGGAGAGCTTTATAAGAAAAGCACTACCGGAGTCCTTCAATGGTGCATCTCCGAAGAGGAAGGGCGGAACTTGCTAGCTGAAATTCATGCCGGACTCGGTGGTCATCACGCCACAGCTCGGTCCCTTGTAAGCAAAGCTTTCCGTACAGGCTTCTATTGACCGACGGCCCGGGCAGACGCTCAGGACTTGGTCCAACAATGCGTCGGTTGCCATCTTTTTGCAAACCAAAGCCATATGCCACCTACCGCCCTCCAAACCATCCCCATCACTTGGCCCTTCGCGGTCTGGGGGCTTGACATGGTTGGACCTCTTAAAGGGGGAACTAACAAGAAAAAATACTTACTAGTCATGGTGGATAAGTTCACCAAATGGATAGAAGCCAAGCCTGTTAAGACGGCCGAATCCGGACCGGTGATAGACTTTATATCCGGGGTCGTACACCGTTACGGCATCCCCCACAGCATCATCACTGATAACGGCACGAACTTTACGGCCGACGAGGTAAAACTCTGGTGCAAAAACATGGGCATCAAGCTCTATTACGCTTCCGTCTATCACCCACAAACTAACGGCCAGGTCGAACGTGCAAATGGTCTTATCATGAGCGGCATCAAACCCAGATTAGTGCGGTCCCTCAAGGAATCTAACACGCACTGGGTAGAGGAGCTTGACTCTGTACTCTGGGGCCTGCGGACCACGCCAAATCGCACCACCGGATACACACCATTCTTTATGGTGTATGGCGCAGAGGCAGTTCTGCCTTGCGACATAATTCAGGACTCACCTTGAGTGCGCATGTACGAAGAAAGAGAAGCCGAGCTCGATCGGCAGGACAGTCTGGACGCCCTGGAGGAGGAGCGCGACGTGGCAAAAGCCCGTTCCGCATTTTATCAACAGCAGGCTCGAAGATATCAGAGCAGAGAAGTGCGGGCCAAAAATTACAACGTTGGCGAATTAGTTCTATGCCTGCCGGACAAGAAAAAGGACAAACTCAAGCCCAAGTGGGAAGGTCCCTTCATAATCGACCAAGTCCTAACTGGTGGAGCGTACCACCTGCGAGATGCCTCGGATAACCGACTCGAGCCGAACCCATGGAACGCAGCCCGTCTCCGAAGATTCTGCGCCTAGCGACCGGACTCTGTGTTCGTCTCCTTCCTCTGTCCATTTTTTACATTTTCTGTCTTATATTTCTCTCCTTCCACCCTTTCTTTTTTTCTTTCTTCTTTCTCTCTTATAGCCATTAAAGGCTCAACAAGTGATGCGTTACACGCGCTCACTACACCTGGGGGCTTCTTTAAACAGAAGCTTATTTATACGGGCTTCACGCCCAAAACATGTGTCAAACTTCCGCATGTACCTTTTCTTCACCATTATATGCATCGATATGACTTAAGTTTTGGCCAAGCTGGGTTGCCTGGCTCCTGTGCTTACCCCTACGTTCCCGATTGTTCGGCTAGGTGGTAAAGGGAGCACCTCTGCGATTGTTACTGCCGGATCAGCCGGATGTGTACCTCGGACTGGGTGAAGCCGAAAGCTAGCGTTCTTAAGGGAATATTCGGTCGGTGAACTAAAAGATGACATTTTTACTTATTTATACATCTACCCCCAGATGCTTTTCCTGCGTTTGTAGTCCGGACATGCACTTTAGGGCATGCCTCCCAGAGAAAGGAACCCCTAACGGAACTATTCTCTTTGGAAGATGTTTCTTACTAACCATGTAATATAACATAACTAGTTGGGCACTTGTGTGATAAAGCATTAATGACCCCTACGCCTGGTCTCCATGCATATCCCGGTTTTTATATAACCGCTAGGGTATTCGGACACACTCCGGACCGTCAGGTCCCGAGGTCGAAGCGATAAGGTCGGCAACGACAAACGATCTACAATCCGGCTAGAAGGCATTACATATGTCAATTAAAATTACACAGTCACTCAGACTAATTGTATTGCTCTTCAATACCATCTAACAGGCTGTCTAATTTACAATCCTGCTGGGAATACTTTGCGGCCGATTCCACTTGGTCGTACACTAAGCTTACAGGGATCTCCTTCCCATCGGGCCCCACAGGTCCGACCTCAGCCATGTGGTTTGGATCAGCCTTTGTGTACTGCGTCTTCACCATGGCCCAGGCCTCCCTAGCGCCCTGACGGCAGGCTGATATATTCCACAAACGGAAGCGCTGCCGCGCTCCCTTCAGCTTCTCGGCAAGCTCTCCAAGGCCCTCGGGCATGGAGAGGGATGGCCATAAGGCTTGGGCAACGCCTTGCATCGCCTGCCGAACTCGCTCGTGTAGTTGCGAGAGCTCGGGAAGAAGGTCACCCGTAGAATCGGGCATCTCCTCTGCAGGATGACCTGTTAGCATACCTACAAACATAATTCTGTTAGTCGACTTCCTTGCCGAACTCCTTTTAGAGAGTTCATTCAAGCACTTACTAAATATGCCGCGTCGAAGTCGCCGATTCTCCTTAACGGTGTCCGGCAGCTGGGCTCGAACATCTTTCAGCTCAACACCCAGCTTGGTGTTGGCATCCTGAAGATCATTGTTCTCCCGCCTCACCTTTGTCAGCACGCTCTCGCCAGCCTTTAGCCAGCGTAGGAGTTGTTGCCTGTCCGGATCTAGTCCGACGCCATCTGCAATTTCATTTGTCAGATTTGCACATATGCCGCACTTCACAATTATCTTTTTTGAAGCATGTAGTACCAGAGGGGGTCTCCTTAGGCTCCCCTGTCGCGGCCAGTGCGGCCTCAAGTTGGGCTTGGCACTCTTCTAGCTCCTGAGACAACTGGGTATTCTTCTCTGAAAGAACCTGCATATTGCATGATCCTTAAATCAGTTATTCTCACTGCTTCAAGTCTCGGGGGCTACTGGTATATATAACCATTAAAATTTTCTCACCCATATGTCTTTTACATATTGCTCCGTGGCTCTGGCTAGACCATTCTGAGCGGCACGGAGATACGCATCTCCCGAATTGAAGGCATCCAACGCCTCCTGGGAGAAACAGGCGTCACGAAGAACTGTCCGGCGACGCCTGTGGTTCATGGCACTTTCCACCTCGGAAGGGGTGGCAGACAGCCTGTCCGCGTCCTCTGTCGGAGGAGCGTCCGGTGCGCGTCTCGTGTTCGCCTCCACCTCCAGTCTGGGCTTTGGAGCCTGGCTGGTGGAGGCACGATTGGCAAGCTCTCCGGACACAGTCCGGCGAGGTCTCTTTGTCCTGAACGGAGCACGAGTATTAATATTCCTTGAAGGAATAACACCTGGGATCAAGAGGGCGCGCTATACCTTTGCACCGGCGCCTCAGTCCGGACTTCACTTCTTTTTACCCCACGGGGCCCTACTGCCCCTTGTTGGCCAGCCGCCGCAGGCTCGGCCTCCCGCCTTAAGAATCTTCCCTGCAAAATATGGTTGTTGTCAGGAAACTGAAAACACACAAGGACGGATTCCTTTTGAGGTGCAGGGACTCCTGTCTCAGCTACGTGGGAGGCCGGGAGTAGCCCCGGGTAATCAGCCGTAATGGCCACCAGGGCATTGTCCCTGCTCAACTGATGAAACACCCCGTCAATCAGCTCCACCAAAATGTCCGGATCCTCTTCGGAGGCCGGGTCGAGGGATCGTTCAGGATCCTCGGGCTGTGGAGGACGGCTGTCTATATCCTTCACTTCCTGGCGCAGTTCCTGCATAGGAGTCGATAAGACTATATATTTAATCATGGGAATATAAAACGGATGGGCAAGCGAGATTGTCCGCTTACCCAGCTTGGAGGGTTGTACATAGTTAATCTACCCTGTGGGTTGACGCGGAGGAATTCCTCCTCTTCTCCCTTGTACAAAGAGGACAAGATCTTTAATAGAGCGGCGGCTGAGTCCGGCCCCTTACGACCATAACGAGTGGCGTCGTCCTCCCCGTTAAAATCCCACATGGGGTGGCTTCTATATTGAAGCGGCTGCACCCCCCGCATGATACATACGGCCATGACTCCGATCATGGTTAGTCCGGAATGAGCTAGCAGTCTTATCCGGCCCATCAGGTAAAGGACGTCCCTGTCACTTTCTTTATGAGAGCTCTGTGGACGCCAGCTTAGGCGCTTCTTCAGGGGAGCACTGTTGAACTCAGGGAGGCCAATCCGAACGGGATCCGACAGCTGGACATCCTCTATATAAAACCATTCCGAAGGCCAGTCCTCGGACGCCTTCTTTGGGGTTCTGGATAAATATCCGGTCCCGGCGATGCACCATACTTCGGCTCCGCCACTTGATATATTGATCCCCTCTAAGAGCGGGGCACCAGGCAGAATAGCCTCTTCCACAGTGCGAAGTGATCCTCAACCCCTAAGAACAACTCGCAAAGGGTGACAAAGCCCGCGATATGCAAAATAGATGCAGGCGTGAGGTTGTGCAGCTGGAGGTCGTAGAACTCCAGAAGCCCCCGAAGAAACAGATGAATTGGAAATCCAAGCCCCCTTATTAGATAAGGGACCACGCATAATCGCTCTCCTTTAGAGGGAGTAGGGGCGCTCTCCGCCTGCTCTCCGCCATTATAGCTGGTGAGTCCGGCTCGAACCGGGAGCATATAGGCCGGAGGGAGGAACCCCTTGGTCTGGAGCGATACTAACTCGCTATGCGGGATGGAGCACCTCTCCCAGTCTCCTGGCTTAGGGCTGGAAGGGCGAGGGGAGGAGCTGCGACGGCTGGCCATGGTGGAATGGACCTTTGTCGGATGTGCTCTGATGAACACTCGCGGAAGGGAGAAGATGTGGTTTGGATCTAACTCCCCATTCCTTTAAATAGGCAGCTCATTTACGCGGCTAAGGGTGTAAATGTGAAAACACCCAGACTTTTCGTATTCGTTTGACACGTGGAGGGCGGCCATTATTGGGCGTGGAAGCCAAGGAGCGCTACGTTATAAAAGCCGGACATTATTCGACAGGTGCACAGAATTTGGAGAAGAACCCGCCTTGCAATGCCGAAGACAATCTGCGCGCCAGACTCATCGTCACTGAAGCCTGGTTAGGGGGCTACTGAGGGAGTCCTGGATTAGGGGGTGTCCGGGTAGCCGGACTATACCTTCAGCCAGACTCCTGGACTATGAAGATACAAGATTGAAGACTTCGTCCCGTGTCCGGATGGGACTTTCCTTGGCGTGGAAGGCAAGCTTGGCGATGCGGATATTCAGATCTCCTACCATTGTAACCGACTTTGTGTAACCCTAACCCTCTCCGGTGTATATATAAACCGGAGGGTTTTAGTCCGTAGGACGACAACTCCAACATACAACAATCATACCATAGGCTAGCTTCTAGGGTTTAGCCTCCTTGATCTCGTGGTAGATCTACTGTTGTACTACCCATATCATCAATATTAATCAAGAAGGACGTAGGGTTTTACCTCCATCAAGAGGGCCCGAACCTGGGTAAAACATTGTGTTCCCTTGTCTCCTGTTACCATCCGCCTAGATGCATAGTTCGGGACCCCCTACCCGGGATCCGCCGGTTTTGACACTGACACTACTTTGATAATTTGATATGTGGGTGGACCGGTGCTTGGGTGTTGTCCTTCCTTGGACAAGCCTCGCACTTCTGATTAACCCATCTCGCAAGCATCCGCAACTAAGAAATAAGAATTAAGATAGATCTAACCATAGCATGAAACATATGGATCCAAATCAGCCCCTTACGAAGCAACACATAAACTAGGGGTTAAGCTGATGTCACTCTAGCAACCCATCATCTACTTATTACTTCCCAATGCGTTCCCCCAGGCCCAAATCAGTGTGAAGTGTCATGTAGTCGACGTTCACATGACACCACTAGAGGAGAGACAACATACATCTCATCAAAATATCGAACGAATACCAAAGTCACATGATTACTTATAACAAGACTTCTCCCATGTCCTCAGGAACAAACGTAACTACTCACAAAGCATATTCATGTTCGTAATTAGAGGAGTAATAATTATCATTAAGGGTCTGAACATATGATATTCCATCGAATAAACCAACTAACATCAACTACAAGGAGTAATCAACAATACTACCAACCCACAGGTACCAATCTGAGGTTTTGAGACAAAGATCGGATACAAGAGATGAACTAGGGTTTGAGAGGAGATGGTGCTGGTGGAGATGTTGATGAAGATTGACCCCCTCTCAATGAGAGGATCGTTGGTGATAACGATGGCGATGATTTCCCCCTCCCGGGGGGAAGTTTCCTGGCAGAACAGCTTCGCCAGAGCCCTAGATTGGTTCTGCCCAGGTTCCGCCTTGAGACAGCGCTTGTTCGTAGAAAGCTTCCTTCTGATTTTTGCCATGTCAAAACACACCATATAGCAGAAGATGGGCACTGGAGGCCTGCCATGGGCCCACAAGACAGGGGGCACGCCCAGGGGGTAGGGGCGCCCCCACCCTTGTGGATGGTTGGCGGCCCCCCTCTGGTGCTTTCTTCAACTAATATTTCTTATATATTCCAAAATAATTCTTCGTGAAGTTTAAGGACTTTTGGAGTTGTGCAGAATAGGTCTCTAATATTTGCTCCTTTCCTAGTCTAGAATTCCAGCTGTCAGCATTCTCCCTCTTCATGAAAACCTTGTAAAATAAGAGAGGAAAAGGCATAAGTATTGTGCTATAATGTGTAATAACAGCCCATAATGCAATAAATATCGATATAAAAGCATGATGCAAAATGGACGTATCACTCGGCTGCAGGAAGCCGTCCCGTGGGTGGCTCGCTGGAAGCGATCCGCATGCCTGGAGGGGGCTCAACAAGCATACGCCTGCGTGAAGACGCATTTTCGGCACGTTGAAGCAGCGATCGTTGCTGCGGGACCCCCCAAAGGGAAGGATCGGCCCGCGGAGCAGTTCCTCGCCGACGTAGTAGAAGGGCCAGGATTACCGAGGCCAAGTGTCCCAAGAACACTATATTTTAGATATCACGTCGGAGTACCGAGGTGTGTGGGATGTACAAAAATTATCTTTCTCTTTAATGAATGCGGCTTTACATTCCATCATGTGATTGCGCTTGTTGTTTTTTGACTCCTGTTTGACCGTGTTAAATTGAAAGTGGCCATTCGTCAGCTTCAACCCCCCTATACAGTATACATAGGGTGTTCTTTTGAGGCAATCGTTACCCTTAGCTGACGTATCGGTTCCCAAAGGCGGTCCGTGCTCATAAGAACTAGGCAATCAGACTATAATGGCTTTATGACTTTCACTTAGTCATAGAAGCTTTACTGTGGGGGCCGATGACGATCCCCCGCTGTGTGTAGTGGTCAATTATGTAGTCGGGATCTATGACACTGACCACTTCGGCTAATGCTAGGGAGAGGCCCTTCGTTTAGCATGAGTGATCGCTAACGACACATCGCTTAATGTGGTCTTCGAACCGCCGACAAGTTTTTTCTCACTAAGACAGTCAGTTTTTGGCTTTGTCCACTAAGGCGCTCTGCCATGCGAGCAGGAGGGACTATCACAGTGGTTAGCATTTCCATAGCCATTTCAACATATATATTGCCCAACAACTTCCATCGGTCCGTCTTATGACATGAGTGTTCATCATCATATTGCTTTGCATGATCATATAGAGTTGACATGATATTTGTGGAAAAGCCACCGTTCATCATTGTTATACATGTTACACTAGATCATTGCACATCCTGGCACTGCTAGAGGCATCCATATAGAGTCATATTGTTTCAGTATATTGAGTTGTAAGTAAATAAAAGTGTGATGATCATCATTATTAGAGCATTGTCCTAGTGAGGAAAGGATGATGGATACAATTAATCCCCCACAAGTTAGGATGAGACTCCGGACTAAATAAAAAAAGAAGTAAAAGAAGAAGAAAAAGTGGCCAAAAGATCCCAACAAAAAAATGAGAGAAAAAGAGAGAAGGGGCAATGCTAATATCCTTTTGCCACACTTGTGCTTAGAGTAGCACCATGTTCTCCATATAGAGAGTCTCCTAAGTTATCAATCACATATACTATTGGGGATTTTTCATTATTGAACTTGGCTTGCGATACGTCTTTGTCGTATCTACTTCTACTAATGCTTTTCCTCTTGTTTTGGACTCTAATTTGCATGATTTGAATGAAACTAACCCGGACTAATGGTGTTTCAGCATAACTAGCATGGTGTTGTTTTTGCGCAGAAGTAAAAGTTCTCGAATTTGGATGAAACTTTTTGGATAATTATTTTAGAATAAATAAAAAATACTGGAACTAAGAACCATCGGAGGGGGCCCCTAGCGGATCACAAGACACTAGGGCACGCCACCCCCTCCAAGCGCGCCCTGGAGGGTTGTGGGGCCCTCGGGGTTCCGCAGACCCAAATTCCAACTCAATAAATACCTATTTTCGAAGAAAAAAATGGAGAGGAAGTTTCATCGCGTTTTACGATACGGAGCCGTCGCCACCTCCTATTCTTCGTCGGGAGGCTAGATCTGGAGTCCGTTAAGGGCTCCGGAGAGGGGAATCTTCGGTGTTTGTCATCACCAACCCTCCTTCATCACCAATTCCATGATGCTCCCCACTGGGAGTGAGTAGTTCCTTCGTAGGCTCGCTGGTCGGTGAGGAGTTGGATGAGATTCATCATGTAATCGAGTTAGTTTTGATAGGGCTTGATCCCTAGTATCCACTATGTTCTGAGATTGATGTTGCTATGACTTTGCTATGCTTAATGCTTGTCACTAGGGCCCGAGTGCCATGACGATCTGAACCATTTATGTTTTCACTGTTATATCTATGCTCTAGATCCGATCTTACATGTCATATTCACCTATTACGTGTTATGATCCGTAAACCCCAGTGAGACAGTAATTGGGATACTTTCCGATGATGATCATAGTTTGAGGAGTTCATGTATTCACTATGTGCTAAGGCTTTGTTCCCGTTCTCTATTAAAAGGAGGCCTTAATATCCTTTAGTTTCCTTATGGACCCCACTGGCACGGGAGGGTAGGACAAAAGATGTCATGCAAGTTCTTTTCCATAAGCATGTATGACTATTTACGGAATACATGCCTACATTATATTTATGATCACTGGAGCTAGTTCTGTGTCGCCCTAGGTTATGACTGTTATATGATGAATATCATCCAATGAATTCATCGATCCAATGCTATGAGTTTTTTCACATATTGTTCTTGCTAAGTCACTCTTGCTATTGCTACTGTTACAACTGCTACAAAACTGTTACTGTTGTTACCGTTACCACTGCTATCGTTATTACTACCATCAAAACTATCATATTACTGTGCTACTGATCACTTTGCTGCAGATATTTAATCTCTAGGTGTGGTTGAATTGACAACTCAACTGCTAATACTTACAAATATTCTTTGGCTCCCCTTGTGTCGAATCTAACTTTGGGTTGAATACTCTACAGTGGAAAACTTTTGCGATCCCCTATACATGTGGGTTATCAGGACCTTTTTCTGGCGTCGTTGCCGGGGAGCATAACTATATTTTTTGAGTCACTTGGGATTATTATCTATTTATAACTATGAAGAATCTAAAAGATATAAGAACCAAGATCGTTCCCTCTAAGACGAGGGGAGGTAAGGACCTGCCATCTAGTTGTGCACTTGATTCACCTTCTATTTTAAGTAGACCTGCAACACCACCACATGCTATTATTCCTGATCTGTCGTGAGTTATTGATGGTGCTGCTTCTGCTATGAATGATGCTCATGATGATGCTAATACTTTGCTTGATGTTAATGTGCCACTAGGTGAATTTCTGGATGAAAAAATTGCTAGAGCTAAAGATATTGAGAATGCTCAAACTGATGAAGTCTTGAAACTGAAAATTATGAAACACCTGTTAGACCTGGCTCTCCTAGATATGAATTGTTTAAGATACTTGAGGGATATGTTATGGGTGAGGAGATAGCTAGAGACTTTATTGCTTGCAACGATAGAAATGATCTTAAGAAATTATTATGCAACCGAAAAGAAAAATCTTTGAATGCTAGAATGAAATGTGATCCTAAGTTTGCTACTTCACCTATCTTTATTATTGATAAGGACTATGAATTCTCTGTTGACCCAGAGTTAATTACTTTGGTTGAATATGATCCTTGATCCTTTCCATGGCTATGAAACTGAAACTGTAGTGGCACATCTTACTAAATTAATTGATATAGTGTAAGTGCATCTAGTGCCACCCTTAGTTGGTTTTGGAGTATTGACGACAAACCTGGTTGAGGGACTAATGTGTTTGTGAGAATTGTAGGATAACACAGGTAGTAGTCCCTCATTGATTCAGTTTACCTACCGGAGATGACCCCTAAAAATGTGTGAAGACATTGAAGACTATGGTGGTATGTGAAGACAATCACAACAAAGATCATGACTCGAGAAGGCATTCACGTGAAGACTATGGAGTGCGAAGCATAGTTGTTTCGTAGTTTCCTTTTCTTCTTTGTTGAGTCATAGGAACCACCGTACTGTTAAGTGGGGTCCAAGTGAACAAAGTTAGAGTCACTGAAATAATGCTCAACAAAATCCTAAGTCTTCGAGCGAATACAATGAGAGCAAATCTTATCCAGAGCTGGATGAGTCGGCTTTACTTGTAGACCAAGTCAAGCTGCTACGTGTGTTTGAAATCTGACCGTTGGAACACGTGTCAGTTCCTTAGTGACCCAGGGTCATTTCAGATAAATCAGGTCGGATTGCCTAGTGGCTATAAATAGCCCACCCCCTACACCATAAATTGGTGGCTGCTCAGAGTTAGTGCACAGCTTTTGTCGTTTGAGAGCAACCCACCTCGAAGCCTTTGAGAGAAAGATCCTTGCGAGGACAAAGCCCAAAACACCAGAGCCAAAGAGTGTTAGGCATTACAGAAGTCTTTCTGTCCGCGTGACCTAAAGACTTGTTACACTTGAGGACTGTGAATCCTCCAGCCGGTTAGGCATCACGTTTTGAGCATCCAAGAGTCATTGTGGATTGCCGGTGAATGAAGTCTGTGAAGGCTTGGAAGTCTACCTTGAAGACTTACTAGAGTGGTTGGGCGAGGACTAAGTGTCCTTAGCTCAAGGGGAATAAGGTGAAGACGCGGTCTTCTGAGTTGAATCTCAGCCTCCCTAACCAGACGTACAGTTGTCACAATAACTGGAACTGGTCCAACAAATCCTTTGTCTTCATCAAGCGACTGGTTCTATCTCTTCCTTCACTTATTTACAGTATGTCTTCGTCAAGTCTTTTGCTTGCTTGTCTTATCTATTTGACTTCACTGTGTGACGACTACTATTGTTTGGCTTCATACTATCTGCCATCTTGATCCATACTACCTAGCTACTAATAGTCTTCGTGCTTTAGCTTCATTACTTGCTTGACTATGGCCTATCTACTGTAGTCTACCTTCCGCTGCATGTCAATAGGATCATTTCTATCGTTTTCTTCGAAACTCCCATGTTTTGAAGACTTTCATAAAAATCGCCTATTCACCCCCCTCTAGTCGATAACCAGCACTTTCAATTGGTATCAGAGCAAGGTACTCCCTTGTTCTATGTGATTCGGTTTAACCACTTGGAGTTTTAGCTATGTCGACTACAGGGATAATCAAAGTCTCTGTCGCGTGCCCTGTCTTCGATGGCATTGATTACCCCTACTAGAAGAATAAGATGCGTATGCATCTTGAAGCCATTGATGTCAAGAACGGCGTTCCCAAGGGCGGTGAAGGTGTCACCCCTGCTGATGTCAAGATGTTCATTAGACTAGATTCTACTACCAAGAGCATCATTTGTGGTCATATGACCAAAGGACAGTATGGCCGTGTGAGTGCTCTGGAAACTTGGAAGCTAGTCTGGGACTGGCTGTCCAGGGTCAACGAAGGCGTCTCAACCCAGAGAGACTCAAGGATCAGTGTTCTTCACAACCTCTTCAACCGCTTCAAGAGAAACGACAATGAAAATGTCCAGCTCACATTTGATCGCCTCACTGACATCCCAAATGAGCTTCATGCTCTTGGCGCCACGGAGATCACCAAGCATGAAATCGTCAAGACACTCCTGAGATCACTTGACAACTCGTTTGACACCCTAGCCTTAATGATCCAAGAACGCCCTGACTTCAAGACTCTCGATCCGTCTGACATACTTGAGAGACTCAACACACATGAGTTCCAGTTATCTGAGAAAAGAGAGATATGTGGTTCCAGCTATGGACGTACCCGCACTTTGAAGGCAAAAGTTGTTTCCTCATCTAAAGAAGAACCTGACTGCAGTTCTGGGGATCCGGAAGACAATGGAAAGGAGCTTGCTATGCTTGTGAAGAAGTTCCAGAAATTCACCAAGAAGAAAGGCTTCAGAAAGTCTTCAAGATCTAGATCTAGAAATGATGAAGCTTCCACTCATGACCACAAGAATAGAACATGCCACAAGTGCAAGAAACCTGGTCACTACATCTCTGAGTCTCCTTAGTGGGACATTGAGAACAACAAGAAGAAGAAGAAGAAGAAGAAGAAGAAGAAGAAGAAGAAGAAGAAGAAGAAGAAGAAGAAGAAGAAGAAGAAGAAGAAGAAGAAGAAGAAGAAGAAGAAGAAGAAAGAAGAAGAAGAAGAAGAAGAAGAAGAAGAAGAAGAAGAAGAAGAAGAAGAAGAAGAAGAAGAAGAAGAAGAAGAAGAAGAAGAAGAAGAAGAAGAAGAAGAAGAAGAAGAAGAAGAAGAAGAAGAAGAAGAAGAAGAAGAAGAAGAAGAAGAAGAAGAAGAAGAAGAAGAAGAAGAAGAAGAAATCCTCAAAGTCTTCTTCCAGGTCTTCCTGCAAGTGTCTTCATCACATAAGAAGAGCTCATCTGGCAAGGCTCGTGCTTTTGTTGGCAAGGAGATGGATTCAGAGGAGGAGTCTGCTTCTGAGGAGGCAGAGGTGGAGTCTGAGGAGGATTCCGACTCTGGCGTTGCAAGTCTGGCTCTAGCCACAGCCTACGTTGCCAAGTCCATCTTCAACAATGAAGACAATGGCTCCGTCACCAACGCTGATGGTAATGACAAGGACGACTCTGCCCCCACCTACTGCTTCAGGACACGTGGTGCCAAGGTAAACTCACGTGATGCTTACTTTCAAACATCAAGTGAAGATGACTCTGATTGTGAATCCAAACCCAGCTACAAAACACTTGCTAAAATTGCAACTGAACAACAGAAAGCTATGGAACATATTCAAAAACTGTTAGACAAAAGTGATGACCTGTTGGACACGGAAATGACCCGATCTCAGACCTTAATTGAAGACATAAAAAATTCTTCATGTTAAGTACGAGGAACTTGATAGTCGTCATGAAACGCTCTCAACAACTCATGAAAAGCTTTCCTATGATTATCTTCAAAGGAAGCAAGAACTTCAGAAATTGAGAGCAGTTCATGAAGATCTTCGAAAAGAAAACGAGTCACTTCGTGCTCAATAGATCAGTCCCGCTCAGGAAGTATTTGAACCACCATCTCTAAAATGCCTTGAGCATGATAACGCTACTTCTGTTGCGGAATGTTCTACTGCTGCTACTGTCACAATATCTTCAACTGCTGATGTGGTAACTAACCCCTCTACTGAGGATGCCACTACTATTGCTGATGAAAATGCTAGGTTGAAGACATTGCTTGAGACTGGGATGTAAAAAAGTCTCAAAGGGCATCAGACACTATGTGATGTCCTCAAAAAGCAGATTCTGAACCGAAACCCTAGAAAAGAGGGTGTTGGGTTCGAGAGGAAAATGAATGTTGATGGTTCTTACTGGAAGCCTGAGCAGTACCCCAAAACCACATGGGTTGCTGCAAAGGGACCTTCAGTGGACCCATCCACCTTATCTGGCTTCACTTGTGCTAACCTGATTATCACTGATGAATCCTTTGATGCAAACTATAAGCTGTTTAAGAATCAGAGCATGATTGGTTTGCCGCCAATATTTGGCTAGCCAAATGTTGGAATTGCCAAATATTGGCAATACCAAGACTTGCCAAATATTGGCAACTTTATGTGAGATAGGCAAGACAACTCGGTAACCAACCAAGTAGTAGCGAATATTTGGCACAATGCCAAACATTGGCGTGCCTATTTTGGCACCAAACCAATTATGCTCTCAGAATGGTGACGTTTTTGCCAGGTATATTGGTACTAAATGCAGGAATGGATCACCTATGAAGAAGATCTAGGTGCCCAAAAGCTGTCTTGAGAATCTTCCTGTGAATGTCATCATGACACCACCAGGGAAGAAGACAAACCCTAGACCGAAGGCTTCATATGGTCCAAAGGTTTCATACAGACAGAGGACTCACAAGAGTCACCCTAACGCCAATTTTTTGCAGGGAAATCATACTCAGACATGTGAATATGAGCGTGTATCATCAAACCGCTATGTTCATAAGACTAAGAACTATTCTGCTTATTCATATGAGTATTATTCACCTCCTGCAAGGCTATTTGCTAGGGCTCCAAAGCCAAAGTTCTCAGATGTTGCACTTAGACTCATTGCTTCTAAGCCACCCCTGAAAATGTGGGTGGCTAAGAAAAATTAACTTTGTTTTGCAGGGAAGGGTGTCCAGCCTAAAATCAAAGGCGTCCGATGCTTATGCTGGGGACCTAAAACATCTTGTGGGGCACAAGATAAAATGCCCAAATGGTCTTACTATATATTGTGGTCCTGAATCAATTGCCAATCATCCTATCAGTCCTAACCTTGATCTGAGTTTTGATAATCCTCTTGTCCGTCAAATGTTTATGCTTCACAATACTCTTGGTGAAGCCTATCCCCCTAACTGTACTGTAGGGTATGAAACCAAAGGCTTCAGGATGGATTATGGATAGTGGATGCACTAATCATATGACTGGTGATCGAAGTCTTCTTATGGACTCAACATTATGTCCATCTGTCACAGCCCCAGTTTAGGCCTTGCCTGCCTTTGTTTGCATCCATGCATCATGTTTAAATCTTGAAAGAAATTTGAAATGGGGATGCTTAAACCCTAGCACTAAATGGAAATCACTAGGTTCAACTAAAATATTTTCATTGTATCCAATGGCTTTAAGAAAATGTTCATCATTTCTGGAAAAATGCTATAAACCATAACCAGAGGTGTTGCACATTTTTCATGACATATTTGGTCACTGGATTAAATCTTTAATTATTTGAGTTTGGGCATTTAAATTATATAAAATATTTCAAATGCTCAAATAACCCCAAACTAAAATGTTCCATGCTGGATATATTCCAAGTAGTGGCCATGTGCAGTTTGGTGATTTTTGAAGATGCCTAAGCATTTTTAGAAAAGCCACAAACCTACAGAAATAAAATAAAACAGAAACAATTTAGAAAGGAACCTACCTGGCCTTACCTGCCTGGCAGCCCAGCTAGCAGCCCAGCTCCTCCAGCCGGCCCAGCCCACCAGGGGCATGCCTGTCTTCTTCTTCGTGCCAGCGCATGAAGCAGCTCGATGGCGAGCACCGACGCCGCCCCGGCCACCTCCAGCCTGCCTGCTCGCCCTGGACGGCTCTGGACGATGCCACGCGACCCCCCCGTCTCTCTCGCTCTCTCGCGTCCCCATCCTCTCCCCTGCTGCTCTCTCTCTCGCTAGACCGAGCGGAGCTCGTCGCCGCCGCTCGCTGCCCGCGTAGCCACCGTCCCCCTCTCGCCGCAGGGCCATGCCCAGTAGCTCCGCCACGACCTCCTCTTCGTCCCCGACGAGCCACGCACCGCCGGACGCCCTGCTGCCCCGCCATCGACTCGTCTTCTCCGTGCACGGCCGCCGGATCGCCATCGCCGTTACGCCGCCGTCTGGACCTCCCCGAGCTTGCTGAGCCTTCCTACCGACTCCATGTGAGCCCCTGTTTCGTTTACCCCTAACTCCATGCCCGATTTCGAGCTCTAGCTACCTTCTCCACCGGAGCCGAGACGCACCGCCGCACGAGCTCGACGCCGGCGACACTCCGGTGACCATTTGGTCACGGGCATGCGTCCAATGTATTCGCCGCACCGCGTAGAAGCCATAGGTGCTAACCCCGCATCGCCACGGCCGTTGTAGCCTCGACCCCGAGCTCGCGCGAACTCCGGCCGCCGCCTGGCTCGACGCCGGCGCCATTCCCGGCCACCCCAGCAACTCCCACCATCACCACTGGATGCACGCAAGCGCCAGCAACCCGTAGCCACAAGCCGCTCGTCGAACGGTGGCCCGTAGAGCAATTCCGGCGCGGACGCCGCCGCGATCTGAGGTCGCCGGCGGTTAAACGCCGGTAGCTGACGTGGCGAGATTAGCTTAGGCGCTAAACTCGCTTAGTTAGTGCCTGTGTCCATGACATGTGGGCCCCCTAGCAAAATTAGGTTAGTCTAATTTTCTGTTAGGGTTAGTATTAACACGGGTGGACCCCACGTGTCAGCTTTGACTTGGTCAAGTCAACGTTGACTGGCCCCACCTGTCATCCACCCACACCGGCCTGAGACGCTGACGTATGGGTCCCAGCCGTCAGGTTTGACCTGGACCGGCTGTTGACTTGCTGAGGTCAGCATGACCTCATGCTGACGCAGTAATTGTTTTCTGGATTTAAAATAATTCAGGAAATTTCAGAAAATACTCTAAACTTCTAAAATTCATATCAATTCAATCGTAGCTCAGATTAAAATAAGTTATATATGAAAAATGATCAGAAAAATCCAATCTATCCATTTGTACCATTCTCATGCATGACTAAGCAACTTAACCTTTCTGTTTAGATGAAAACATGATAATACACCTTATAAATTCATAGTTTGATTTTGAATTTGAACCTCTGGTTCAAATCAACTCAAACCCTTCTCTTGATAGCTGCATTAGCTCAAATGACATCATTTTGCCATGTCATGATCATGCATCATATTGTCGCATTGCATTGATTGTGTTTCCTTCTCTGTTGCCGGTAATTGTCCCCTCTCGATAGACGATGTGCCGACGATGAGATCGATGACACTGATGAAGAACTATATTATCTTCAGAAGTGCCAGGCAAGCAAAACCCCCTTGTTCATTCCGATACAATCCCACTCTCTCGCTCCTGCTCTCTTTTACTGCATTAGGACAACAACGATTCATGTGTTACTTGCTGCGGTAGCTGAACCCCTTTATCCTTTGCATGACCTGTCATTCCACAGTAATTAGATAAAACCCACTAGCATGAGTAGGAGTTGTTTGAGCCCTGTTGTGCCTACTCATACATGCTTGTTTGTCATGCCTGCTACTGCTTAGAGTTGAGTCGGGTTTGATTCATCGGGAGTGAATTGGAATGGTGATGAACATGTCCTACTGTGTGTGAGCTAAGTGTGTGAATACGATTTGGTAAAGGTATTGGTGAGAGGCCATGTAGGAGTACATGGTGGGTTGTCTCATTGAAGCCGTCCTCAGGAACTGAGTTCTGTGTTTGTGATCCATGAAACAGCTACTACCATACATTGGGCCCTGAAATATGACCCCGCTCGACTTACCGACCCCTCTCGTTCTCTGTCCAGGAGTTGCAAGTAGTTTCTGGTGTTTGTAGTATGCTGGGGGCCGCACGCAGCGCTGACCGTAGGGGTGGGCTGTGCTGCGGTAGGCACGTGGCACGGTGTACCGGGCGCCCGTTTGGTGTTCCGGGAACCCTGCACACATCGTTTGGGGCTGTGAGCGAAACTCCGGCCGGATCTCCTCATGGATGGAACCCGAATAGGCGATAAACCTGGACTAGAGACTTGTGTGGTTGGTTAGGTCGTGGTCTACACCCACGTCGGCTTTCGCTTGAAGTCTGCCGAGCACATGTCGTGTGCAGACGCTAAGTGGTGGAAACATGTGTGAAGAAGTACACCCCTGCAGGGTTAACATCATCTATTCGAATAGCCGTGTCCGCGGCTATGGACTTCTGGGTTGCCTATATCAGTTCATAGACAAGTGAAAGTGAATACTCTAAAATGCGCAACATAAGCGTGAGTGCTATGGATGGCGTTCTCGTAGGGAGACGGGAGCGGATCCATAGTGGTGTATTGATATGGTGAATATGTGGACTCGTGTGCGCCACCTCAAAAGAGTTACTTACAGTCGTAGTTCAGGATAGCCACTGAGTCAAAGCTGGCTTGCTGCAGTCAAACACCACCACCCCCTTTATTGAAACTGATGCATATGTAGTTAGTTCTGATGTAAGTCTTGCTGAGTACGTTTGTACTCACGTTTGCCTATTTTATGTTTTGCAGAGAGACGTCAGTCTCGCTAGTAGTACCGCTTGGACTTCGACGTTTAGCTTGATACCTCAGCTACGATCTTGTGCCCTTGGCAGGATCTGGTAGATAGTCAGGCTTCTCAGCCTTTTTCATTTGTAGATGTCTGTACTCAGACATGTTAAGCTTCCGCATGTGTTTGACTTGTATGCTCTGAATGTTGGGTCATGAGACCCATGTTTGTAATATCTCGCTCCTCGGAGCCTAATGAATTAATACTGGAGTCGTAGAGTCTTGTTGTGATGCCATGTTGTATCTACACATATCGAGCATATTGTGTGTATGATTGAAATGCTTGCTATGTGTGGGATCCGACTATCTAGTTGTTTATCCTTGGCAGCCTTTCATATGAGGAAATGTAAGTCTAGTGCTTCTGAGCGATAGTAGTCCGCTACAGCCCGGTTCACCGGAGTCCTGCTAGCCCAGCACTACTGCTCGGAACACTTGACTGGCCGGCATGTGTTTCACGTCGTCCCTATGTCTGTCCCTTCGGGGAAATGTAACGCGGTGACATCCGGAGTCCTGCCTAGCCTGCTACAGCCCGGGTTACCGGAGTCCTGTTAGCCCAGTGCTACAGCCCGGATTCACACGTTGATGACCGACATGCTCGATGTGATTCATGTATGCCTGTCCTCATAGGTTAGCGCCGCTTTGGGTTCACGACTAGCCATGTCGGCCCGGGTTCTCTGTCATATTGATGCTAGCGACACTATCATATACGTGAGCCAAAAGGCGCAAACGGTCCCGGGCCAGGTAAGGTGGCACCCGTGGGAATACCGTGCGTGAGGCCGCAAAGTGATATGATGTGTTACATGCTAGATCGATGTGGCTTAGGATCGGGGTCCTGACACCATCTGACAAGAGTAACATCACATTTGATGACACTGGTAAAAGCAAGGTATTGGGTCTAGGTAGAGTTCCAATCTCAAAGGATCAGCACATGGATAAAGTGATGCTTGTTGAATCCCTTGGTTTCACCTTAATGTCTGTCTCAATGCTTTGTGACTTGAACATGATTGTGATATTTGGGAAATATCATTGCCTTGTTCTAATGGAATCTGACAAGTCTCTAGTGTTTGAAGGGTACCGGAAAGATGATCCATATATGGTAGATTTCTCAGCAGGACCACAGTTAGCCGTATGTATTCTAGCAAAAGCTTCAGAGTGCTGGCTATGGCATCGAAAGCTAGGGCATGCTGGCATGAGGAACCTGTACACTCTCACAAAGAAGAAACACGTCGTAGGCATCAAGGGCGTCAAGTTCAAGAAAGACCATCTATTTGGGGCCTGCGAAGCTGGAAAAATGACGAGGTCCAAGCATCCCTCAAAGACAATCATGACAACATCTCAACCCTTCGAGCTACTACACATGGACTTATGTGGTCCTACTCACTACTCTACTCTTACTACCACTGCGTGTCTCTATGGATTCGTCATTGTTGATGACTATTCAAGATATACTTGGGTGCACATAATCCTCTACAAGAATGAAGTGCATGATGTCTTCAGACGCTTCGCCAATCGTGCCATGACGAACTATGGCATCAAGATCAAGCACATCAGAAGTGACAACGGCATAGAGTTCAAGAACACTGGCCTCGATCTTTACCTTGATACATTAGGCATCACCCATGAGTTCTTTGCTCCATACACACCTCAGCAGAATGGCATCATGGAGCGCAACAACCGAACACTTATTGAGATGGCTCGGACGATGCTTGATGAATACAAGACTCCAAGAAAGTTCTGGCCCGAAGCCATTGATACTGCATGCCATGTCATCAACTGTGTTTATCTTCACAAGCTTATGAAGAAGGCATCCTATGAGCTCCTAACTGGTAAGAACCCAAATGTCAGTTACTTCAGAGTATTTGGTGCTAGGTGCTGGATCAAGGATCCACATCACACTTCAAAATTTGCACCGAAAGCACATGAAGGTTTTATGCTTGGTTACGGAAAGGATTCACACTCCTACAGAGTCTTCAACCTCTTTCACTATAAAGTGGTTGAAACTTCAGATGTGCGGTTCGATGAGACTAACGGCTCGCAAAGAGAGCACTGATACGTCCCCAATGTATCTATAATTTTTTATTGCTCCATGATATATTATCTACTGTTTTGGACCATATTGGGCTTTATTTTCCACTTTTATATTACTTTTGGGACTAACCTATTAACCGAAGGCCCAGCCCAGAATTGCTGTTTTTTGCCTATTTCAATGTTTCGAAGAAACGTAATATCAAACGGAGTCCAAACGGAATGAAACCTTCGGGAACGTGATTTTCTCAACAAATAAGATTCAGGAGACTTGGACCCTCCGTCAAGAAAGGAGGCAGGCGGCCACGAGGGTGGAGGGCGCCCCCCTAGGGCGCGCCCCCTGCCTCGTGGGCCCCCTTTGCTCCACCGACGTACGCCTTCCTCCTATATATATCCACGTACACCCAAACGATCAGATACGGAGCCAAAAACCTAATTCCACCGCCGCAACCTTCTGTACCCACGAGATCCCATCTTGGGGCCTGTTCTGGAGCTCCGCCGGAGAGGGCATCCACCACGGAGGGCTTCTACATCATCATAGCCCCTCCGATGAAGTGTGAGTAGTTTACCTCAGACCTTCGGGTCCATAGTTAGTAGCTAGTTGGCTTCTTCTCTCTTTTTGGATCTCAATACAATGTTCTCCCCCTCTCTCGTGGAGATCTATCCAATGTAATCTTCTTTTTGCGGTGTGTTTGTTGAGACCGATGAATTGTGGGTTTATGATCAAGTCTATCTATGAACAATATTTGAATCTTCTCTGAATTCTTTCATGTATGATTGGTTATCTTTGCAAGTCTCTTCGAATTATCAGTTTGGTTTGGCCTACTAGATTGGTTTTTCTTGCAATGGGAGAAGTGCTTAGCTTTGGGTTCAATCTTGTGGTGTCCTTTCCCAGTGACAGTAGGGGCAGCAAGGCACGTATTGTATTGTTGACATCGAGGATAACAAGATGGTTTTTTTATCATGTTGCATGAAACTATCCCTCTACATCATGTCATCTTGCTTAAGGCGTTACTCTGTTTTTAACTTAATACTCTACATGCATGCTGGATAGCGGTCGATGAGTGGAGTAATAGTAGTAGATGCAGGCAGGAGTCGGTCTACTTGTCTCGGACGTGATGCCTATATACATGATCATACCTAGATATTCTCATAACTATGCTCAATTCTGTCAACTGCTCAACAGTAATTTGTTCACCCACCGTAGAATACTTATGCTCTTGAGAGAAGCCACTAGTGAAATCTATGGCCCCCGTGTCTATTCTCATCATATCAATCTCCAATCACTTTATTATTGCTTTGTTTTTTATTGTACCTTTTATTTTACTTTGCATCTTTATGCCAAAAATACCAAAAATATTATCTATCATGTTTATCAGATCTCACTCTCGTAAGTGGCCGTGAAGGGATTGACAACCCGTAATCGCGTTGGTTGCGTTGAGCTATTTTCTTTGTGTAGGTACGAGGGACTCACGCGTAGCCTCCTACTGGATTGATACCTTGGTTCTCAAAAACTGAGGGAAATACTTACTCTACTCTGTTGCATCACCCTTTCCTCTTCAAGGAAATCCAATGAAGTGCTCAAGAGGTAGCAGGAAGATTTCTGGCGCCGTTGCCGGGGAGTCTACGCAAAAATCAACATACCAAGTACCCATCACAATTCCTTATCTCTTGCATTACATTATTTGCCATTTGCCTCTCGTTTTCCTCTCCCCCACTTCACCCTTGCCGTTTTATTCGTCCTCTCTTTTCCGTTTGCCTTTTTCTCGCTTGCCTTTTTGTTTGCTCGTGTGTTGGTTTGCTTGCTCGTCACGATGGCTCAAGATAATACCAAATTGTGTGACTTTACCAATACCAACAACAATGATTTCCTTAGCACTCCGATTGCTCCTCTTACCAATACTGAATCTTGTGAAATCAATACTGCTTTGTTGATCTTGTTATGAAAGATCAATTCGCCGGCCTTAGCTAGTGAAGATGCCGCTACTCATCTAAATAGCTTCGTTGATTTATGTGATATGCAACCGAAGAAAGATGCCGATAATGATATTGTTAAATTGAAGCTATTTCCTTTTTGCTTAGAGATCGTGCTAAAGCTTGGTTTTCGTGTTTGCCTAAAAATAATATTGATTCTTGGAACAAGTGCAAAGATGATTTTATCTCTAAGTATTTTCCTCCTGCTAAGATCATCTATCTTAGAAACGATATTATGAATTTTAAGCAACTTGATCATGAACATGTTGCACAAGCTTGGGAGAGAATGAAATTAATGATACCTAATTGCCCTACTCATGGTTTGAATTTGTGGATGATTATACAAAAAATTTATGCCAGATTGAATTTTGCTTCTATAAATCTTTTAGATTCGCCCGCGGGAGGCACTTTTATGGAAATCACTTTAGGATATGCTACTAAACTCCTAGATAATATTATGGTTAATTATTCTTAATGGCACACTGAAAGATCTACTAATAAAAAAGTGCACGCGATAGAAGAAATCAATGTTTTGAGTGAAAAGATGGATGAACTTATGAAATTATTTGCTACTAAAAGTGTTTCTTCTGATCCTAATGATATGCATTTGTCTACTATGATTGACAATAATAATGAATCTATGGATGTGAATTTTGTTGGTAGGAATAATTTTGGTAACAACGCGTATAGAGGGAATTTTAATCCTAGGCCTTATCCTAGTAATCCTTCTAATAATTATGGAAATTCCTACAACAACTCTTATGGAAATTTTAATAAGATGCCCTCTGAATTTGAGAATAGTGTTAAAGAGTTTATGAATTCAGAAAAGAATTTTAATGCTTTGCTTGAAGAGAAATTGCTTAAAGTTGATGATTTGGCTAGGAACGTTGATAGAATTTCTCTTGAGGTTGATTCTTTAAAGCTTAGATCTATTCCTCCTAAGCATGATATCAATGAGTCTCTCAAAGCCATGAGAATTTCCATTGATGAGTGCAAAGAAAGAACCGCTAGGATGCGTGCTTCCAAAGATGCCTTTATTAAAGCGTGTTCTTCCAATGCCTATGAAAATCAAGATGAAGATCTAAAAGTTATTGATGTCTCCCCTACCAAATCTTTGTTTTGTAATATGAATCTTGATGAAACTGAATATGATCTTCCTTTACCTAGAAGGCGTTCTAAAAATTCAGAGTATTTAGACCTTTATGATGAAATTGTTGAAAGTGGGATTGAAAGAAATAAAACCCTAGATGTTGCTAAACCCACTATATTGGATTTCAAGGAATTTAATTATGAAAGTTGCTCTTTAATTGATTGTATTTCCTTGTTGCAATCCGTGCTAAATTCTCCTCATGCTCATAGTCAAAATAAAGCCTTTACCGAACATATCGTTGATGCCTTGATGCAATCTTATGAAGAAAAACTTGAGTTGAAAGTCTCTATCCCTAGAAAACTTTATGATGAGTGGGAAACTACTCTTAAAATTAAAATTAAAGATCATGAGTTTTATGCTTTGTGTGATTTGGGTGCTAGTGTCTCCACTATTCCCAAAACTTTGTGTGATTTGCTAGATTTCCGTGATTTTGATGATTGCTCTCTAAACTTGCACCTTGTGGATTCCACTATTAAGAAACCTATGGGAAGAATTAATGATGTTCTTATTGTTGCAAATAGGAATTATGTGCCCGTAGATTTTATCGTTCTTGATATAGATTGCAATCCTTCTTGCCCTATTATTCTTGCTAGACCTTTCCTTAGAACGATTGGTGCAATTATTGATATGAAGGAAGGGAATATTAGATTCCAATTTCCATTAAAAAGGGTATGGAACACTTCCCTAGGAATAAATTAAAATTACAATATGAATCTATCATGAGAGCCACTTATGGATTGCCTACCAAAGATGGCAATACCTAGATCTATCCTTGCTTTTATGCCTAGCTAGGGGCGTTAAACGATAGCGCTTGTTGGGAGGCAACCCAATCTTATTTTTAGTTTTTTGTTTTTTCTTCTGTTTAGTAATAAATAATCCATCTAGCTTCTGTTTATATGTGGTTTTTTGTTTTAATTAGTGTTTGTGCCAAGTTAAACCTATAGGATCTTCTTGGATGATAGTTATTTGATCTTGCTGTAATTTCCAGAAACTTTCTGTTCACCAAACAAATTGTTAAAACTCACCAGAACATGATAAATACTGATTCCAATTGCTTCTGATCAATAAACAAATTTCCTAGGTCGTCCTATTTTGGTAGATTTTTTAGAGTTCCAGAAGTTTGCGTTAGTTACAGATTGCTACAGATTGTTCTGTTTTTGACAGATTCTGTTTTTCGTGGCTTGTTTGCTTATTTTGATGAGTCTATGGCTAGTAAAATAGTTTATAAACCATAGAGAAGTTGGAATAAAGTAGGTTTAACACCAATATAAATAAATAATTAGTTCATTACAGTACCTTGAAGTGGTCTTTTGTTTTCTTTCGCTAACGGAGGTCACGAGATTTCTGTTGAGTTTTGTGTTGTGAAGTTTTCAAGTTTTGCGTGAAATCTTTTGATGGATTATGGAACAAGGAGTGGCAAGAGCCTAAGCTTGCGGATGCCCATGGAACCCCCAAGATAATCCAAGGACACCAAAAAGTCAAAGCTTGGGGATGCCCCGGAAGGCATGCCCTCTTTCATCTACTTCCATCGGTAATTTTACTTGGAGCTATATTTTTATTCACCACATGATATGTGTTTTGCTTGGAGCATCTTGTATTATTTGAGTCTCTGCTTGTTAGTCTACCACAATCATTGTCGGTGTACTAAAGTAGGGGTACCCTAGAACCCCGAACTTGTGCACGGGCAGTAGTAGCCTCCCGCGGCAAGGCCTGCCAGGGGAGCGACAAGAGTCTCCACGGCCCGCTCCGGGCCGGACGAAGGCCAAGTGATCGAGCCCCGAAGACCAAGCCCCGGCAAGAGGAGCTTGCCGGGCCAAGCAGGCGAGGCCCGGCAAGAGGAGCTTGCCGGGCCAAGGCGACAAGGCCCCCCGGCAAGAGGAGCTTGCTGGGACGACTAAGCTGAAGCACCAAGGCCCCGGCGGGAGGAGCTCGCCGGGATGGCCAAGCTAAGGCACCCCAAGAGAAGCCCGCCGCGGCACGCCGCGCGCCCCGGCAGGGCCTGACGAGCGGCAAGCTCTCAGGTGCGGCAAGGCAACTACCGCGGCAAGCCACTTGCCGCGGCTAGCCACCACCTCAGGCCCGCGCTCCAGCCCACCTGCCCACGCGTCACTCTGGAGCTTCCTCGGAGGCACGTGGCGACACGTTGAGCAACCTGAGGTGTGCGGTGGCACGCAACATTGACAGAGTCGCCCCCGTGGCGAGCGGAGGCGCCCCTAACGGTCCGCCTCGGCACTGTTCAAGCGATCCAGACGGGCATTTAATGCCTTTGTCCCCTGCCGTCAGAGTTAGGTTCGATAACACTGTGCAGCCGCTGTTCGCACAGTTCCTTGCCATTTTTACCCTCACCTGCGCCACTACCTGTGGAAAACCCCTTGGCATATAAAAGGAGGCCCATGCGCATGGGGGGGGGAAGGGACCGACAGGAGAGCGAGGAGGGAGAACCAGCAGGACGCCCAGTAGACCCTCATCTACGCCCAGCTCCAACTCGTTGTAGCTTCTTGCGCTCCAGAGCAAGAACTCCAATCAACCAGACATGCAGCAGTAGGGTTTTACGCATCCATGCGGCCCGAAGCTGGGTAAAATCGTTGTGTGTGTGTGTCGCCTCGATCTGCTCTTTGTGCCTCCTCGCCCCCGCCGAACCGACAAGGGGCTCCGTCCCCATAGGTGCTCGTGGAGGCTGATATCCCCCGACATCTTTGGCGCGCCAGGTAGGGGGCGTTGAGTTTGTGCGAACCAGGTTCGGCGACCACAGGAAAGCTCAGGTATGGCCAGGTACCTTTCCGCTCCAGCCCACGGGGCGGAGGCATCCCTCCCCACGGACCCGTGCACGGCCCTCCCCAAGTACCCACTCGCGCAGAGTCCGGGCAAGAGCGGCTGCTCCTTGAGGAGGACCGCCTTCCGGCCACTGAGCGAGTCCCTCGCCTCCAGCATTAGCGCCGGAAGTTGCGGGAAAGGCGACCTCGTTCTTCGGCGAGCCCAAGCCGCCAAGATCCAAACGAGTTGACGCCGACCGTGGGAGGGGCTTTGCCCGCGCGGCGGTCGGAACCGTTCCGACGGCCATCCCCTCTGTCCAAGTCTTGCCGCAGTTGCATGTAATCCTTGGTACAGAGGCGGGCACAGGTCCCGAGCATAGTTTATGTGCCCCGCACATCCTGTCGTTTCCGCGCCCCTCCGCTTGGCACAGGCATCGTTCGACACGATTGTGCAGCACTCGCCTCCGGCAAGCGGTGGCAGGCCGTCAGGCCCCGAGCCTGGGCTGAGCGTCGCCCGAGGAAGCTGCGCCTTGCCGGACGGCAGACGACAGATAAGCTAAGTTGCCAAAGCTTGAGCGACTAAGCTCCTTTTTATTCTTAAGTTATCTTCCTCGAACGACCGAGCTTCGTATGGGAAACCTGTGCGCGGAAGGGCCGGATCGTGGCTGGTTGCGCCCCTATTTCGTTTCGAGCCCCGCTCAATGACTTAAGTGTGCTACATCCCGAGTAGCGTCCTTACTTGCTTCGAGCTCGCTCGGCAGCTTGAGCGTGCCGCGACTGCAGTCGCCACGCCTATCTCGCCCCGAGCCTGCTCAGCATTTAAGTGAGTTGCGCCCGCCGCGGCAAGGTTTCTTGCCGGTGGAAGCCCCGTCAGCGGGTTGCTGATGTCCCGCACTTGGCACCCGTGGCAAGGCGGAGACTTTCGCCGACAAGTTCCTGTGAGCGTAGGGCACGAACGTACGAAGCACAAGGTCGAACAAGGGAGATAACAGCGCAATGAATTTCCTAAGATAAAAGTTATATTACAAAATGACTTGCCGCTGCCCTAATCTGCTGTTCCTATGGCATGCTCGGCAGCGAAAAGGGAAGAAAAGAAAGAGGTGGGCGGCCTAATCCGCGCGGTCGCCCTCGATCCGCCTGATCCCCGCCACCCTTTCCACGATGGGGGTGACAAGGGCCTTAATCTCCGTCAGGTCGGCGTCTTCCGGCAGGTGCCTGAGGACGTTGGTCAGCCTGATGGTGGGGTTGCGGAAGACGATCTTCACCAGCACCCTCTCGAGGGCCCCGGAGACGGCTTCCCGCGTCTCCTCGGCCAGCTCCTTTGGGATCGATTCTCGGAGATACTGGAGCACTCCCACCAAGCCCTTGAAGAAGGAAGTGAGCTTGGCGCTCAGTGGGGCGTCCTCGCCGGAGGGGTACTCGTGGCCCTCCACCCCCAGCAGCTTCAGCTCCTGGTCGATGGTGGAGGCGATGTCGACGAGGCCTTCCGTCCACAGCTCCACCGTCTCTCGGAAGGCGTTCTGGGTAACGGCGGCGCTCTTCAACAGCTCCTCGTTACCAACAATCTCCTTCCGCAACGCCGCCTCCCGCTCCTTGGCGCTCTCCAGCGCCTTGGCCAGGGTGTCCAGCTTCAGCTCGAGGCCGGCCATGGAGTCCTTGGCGGCGTCGAGCTCCCGGGTCTTCTCGGCAAGGCGGGCCTGCAGCTCGCCGAGGGCGTGAGCGCCCTTCTCGCGCTCCTTATTGAGCGCGGCAAGCTCCTCGCCGCTCGCCTTGAGGTCGCTGGCGAGCTGCGCCGCCCTCACCTCCAGCTCCCCTTTGGCGACCTCGCCGGCCGCGGCAGCGTCCTGTGCCTTCTGCAGGGCCCCGTCAAGCGCCTGCTCACGCGCGGCAACCTCCTCCTCGTGGCTGGCGAGGCTGGCCTTCTGCTGCACCAGTTCGCTTTCCCGTGCGGATAGCCCCGCTGCGGCAAGCCTCTGCTGCTCTTCGGCCTCCGCCCTCTCGAGGAGAAAGGGCCGTCCGCGCCTCATCAAGCAGCCTCCGCTCCTCCGCCAAAGACCGGAGAGCCTCCTGGTTGAGCTCCCGGAGCTCCCCGGCGCGCTTCTCCATATCCGCGCCAGCCTTCGCGACAAGCGGCTCTTGGCGCTCCACCTTGGCCTGCCGGGCGCGGTAGAGCGACACAAGCTTCCGGAGCAGCCGCTCCTCCTCGGGCTCGCCGCTGCCGGCACTCAGCGCGTTGACCACCGTCAGCCCGACGGAGGCGAGCACTTCTCCGTCCAGGGCCTCCCCCTCGACCGGCGCCCTGGAGCTAGGCTCCCAGGGGAGCCTGATAAAGACGCCATCGCCGGCCTGCAGGTAGGCGCCTGCCGGGGGCTCCTCGGGGCCCGACGTGGTAGCAGCAGCGGGATCGCCGGACTGCGGAGTGCTTGACGCCTCGGCCTCCCCGGGGCCGTCGGCACGGTCGCCGGTCCCCTCGCCGCCTGCTGCCGCGGCGGCCTTGGCGGCTTCAGCCTCCTCGCCGCCTACGGGGTCGTCGGTCCCCTCCGCCTCCTCGATGACGACGACGTCGTCGCCGTCGCCATGCGTACCCTCCTCGACGATGACCTCGGTCTCCATCGGGTCCGCGGTGGGCGGGTCTGGCGGCCGGAAGAGAAGGAAGGAGTCAGCTGAATAGCCGGCAAAGGGGCTCATAAGAAAAGATAGCCAGGGGAAGTTTTCCGTGCAGGGGGGCTTACCGGTGACCGGGTCCGTGGCCGCGGCCTCCGCTGCCGGGGGATCGCTGGCCGCGTCCCTTGCCGGAGATCCCTCCCTTGCCGGGGAGGTCTCCCCTGCCGGGGGCTCCTCCCTTGCCGGAGATTTCTCCCTAGGCGGGGTGGTCGAAGCGGACGGCGCGGCAGGAATGCCCCCCGGGGTCGCCTGCTGGGGCTGCTCTGCTCCTACCCAACAACAACAACGGCCACATGTTAGCAAAGAGAAGGGAAACTCGCTCGCGCGCCAAACGGCAAGAGCTGGTCGTGCCCTCACCCTGGGGGCTGCGCTGTGGGCTGCCCTGCGGGCCCGCTGCCAGGTCCGGCAAGGTCGTCTCCGGCACCTCCCCAGTTGCCGGAGGAGATTCGCCCTCGAGGACGACCATCGGGATCTTGGCCCTCTTCGCCCTCCTCTGGGCCAGTGTCCTGAAAAGGAACGGTTTCGGGGGAGGATGAATGGGCCACGAGATAAGACGAAGCAACAGGAATCAAGAAGATGCAAGCTTTACCAGGAACTTACTCTCCGTCCTCCTCTTCGTCGTCGGAGCTGAGCGCGGAATAATCAAAAACCGGCTTGCTCCAGGCGCGAGGAGACAGGGGAGTGGGTTCCCGGGACCGCTTGGCGGGGGCGGTGGATGACCCCACCCCCGTTGCCGCCGCGGAACGAGGAGCGGCAGGAGCAGAAGCCGTGGCCCGTGAGGACCCCGCTCCCGCTGTTTCAGAGGCGCGCGTCAGCCGGGGCTGCGGCTGCTGGTCGGCCTTCCGCACCGCCTCTCCGGCCCTGCGGAGACGCCTCCTCAGCTGGGCAGGGGGCTCCGCCTGCGACGAGCTGCCCGGGAGCTGCGAGGAGGGCACGTCGGTCTCCGGCAAGCCACCCGCGTCCTGGGCGGGCTCGCCCGCACCACCGTGCCCAGCTGGCTCCTCCGCTCCGGCGAACTCCATCTGGTCGGCAAGGCTCTCCGCCTCCGCCGCGTCTGCCTCGGCCAGGGTTAAGCCAGATTCGCCCGCGGCCGCGGCGGCCGCCGCCTCCTCCATCCTGGAGGCGATGTAGGCCAGCTCCTCGGGGGTGGTGTCCCGCGTGAGGCCCCTCTTCTCATCGGGGTCGACCGGTACCTCCTCCAAGTTGTCGAAGAAGGCTTGCACGACGTCGTCCGCCGGCTCCTGCCAGGTCGCGTCGATCCCGTACGAGTCGCACAGCGGCATCATCGCGAGGATGCGGCTGAGCGCCGAGTTTTTGCACAGGGGGACGACCCCCGGCGGCAACCTGAACCATTCTGGGTGCTCGGAGTCATGCCTGAACAGCTCCTTCAACACTCCATCGAGCTCCAGAACGGTGAAGTTGAAGTTGAGGCCCGGGCGCAGCCTCATGATGTCCGCCGCGTTTTGGAATTCCCAAGCCGGCTTCCCCTTCTCCTGCAGAGGGGCGATGCGCCGGCGAAGGAAATCCGCGCCGACGGCGCCGACTGTGAGCCCGGCAAACCTGAGGCGCAGGATCCGGGTGACGGCGATCTTCAGCTTGGCGTCGTCCGGAGCCAGGTCGCTCCAGTCGCGGCCGCGCACCACTGGAGTTTGCCGCACGGCGGTGAACGGTGGTGGGTTCTCCTCGACGATCAGGCACCACTCGGCCCTCCACTCCTCCCATCTACCACGGAGTTCCCCCTCCAAGTAGGCCTCTTTCTTGCCGGTCCTGGAGATCCAGGCGACTCCACCGGACAGCGGCTCTCCTTTCTCCACCCGAGGAGTGAAGAAGTGCCGGAAGAGGGCTACGCTGGGGCGGACTCCGACAAAGTTCTCGCAAAGGTGTGCGAAAACCGCCATTGTCAGGACGGCGTTGGGGGTGAAATCAAGGAGGTGGAGGTTGTAGGTGTGCATGATGTCGCAGAAGAACTCAGAAAAAGGCGGGCAGAGCCCGCAGAGGAAGAACACGGCGAAGAAAGGGTACCCGGTCGGGTACAGCTTCTGGGCCATGGCGGGAAGAACTCGCGTGCGCGGATGCGCTCGCGTCGCCGTCGACCAGAAGAGGAGGTAATCGTTCTTCAGCCTCAGCGCGTCAAGCTGAGGGGGGAACGTCGCCGTCTCCTTCCGAAGCGCTTCCAGCTGCAGCGCCTCGGCCGACTTCACGGCCTTCCCCTTCGCCTTGTCACTCTTCGGGGCCATGGCAGAAACAGGGAGGGGGAGTTGTCGACGCTGCCGGCGCCGGGGGCTGCGAGGGCGAATCGCTGCTTTCTCTAGCAAGGAGGAAGTGGCGGAGATTTTCGAGGAACGGCAACCAGCGGAATGGCGAGCTGCCCCTGTTCCCCCCGCTTTTAAAGGGGGTGGGGAGGGGGGCGGACGTTTCGCCTTTCCAAATAAAAGAGATCATGCACGACGTGACGCATGCCTGCGGGCCTCAGCCCCGCGCACGCCACCCACGTCACGCACGCCTCGCACGCCTCACCCCCCACGACGCCGCGATAAGCGCGCGCCACTTGGGGAGGGCGCGACGAGCACGGAGTCAAGGAACAGCGCGACCTAGGCCACGCGTGCCCGTGCACTGTTAGGGCCTGGCCCAACAACGCTCGGCACCGTGTATGGCCCAGGCCCGGGGGCTCCTGTCGGTGTACTAAAGTAGGGGTACCCTAGAACCCCGAACTTGTGCACGGGCAGTAGTAGACTCCCGCGGCAAGGCCTGCCAGGGGAGCGACAAGAGTCTCCACGGCCCGCTCCAGGCCGGACGAAGGCCAAGTGATCGAGCCCCGAAGACCAAGCCCCGGCAAGAGGAGCTTGCCGGGCCAAGGCGACAAGGCCCCGGCAAGAGGAGCTTGCCGGGACGACTAAGCCGAAGCACCAAGGCCCCGGCGGGAGGAGCTCGCCGGGATGGCCAAGCTAAGGCACCCCAAGAGAAGCCTGCCGCGGCACGTCGCGCGCCCCGGCAAGGCCTGACGAGCGGCAAGCTCTTAGGTGCGGCAAGGCAACTACCGCGGCAAGCCACTTGCCGCGGCTAGCCACCACCTCAGGCCCGCGCTCCAGCCCACCTGCCCACGCGTCACTCTGGAGCTTCCCCGGAGGCACGTGGCGAGACGTTGTGCAACCTGAGGTGTGCGGTGGCACGCAACGTTGACAGAGTCGCCCCGTGGCGAGCGGAGGCGCCCCTAACGGTCCGCCTCGGCACTGTTCAAGCGATCCAGACGGGCATTTAATGCCTTTGTCCCCTGCCGTCAGAGTTAGGTTCGATAACACTGTGCAGCCGCTGTTCGCACAGTTCCTTGCCATTTTTACCCTCACCTGCGCCACTACCTGTGGAAAACCCCTTGGCATATAAAAGGAGGCCCATGCGCATGGGGGGGGGGGAAGGGACCGACAGGAGAGCGAGGAGGGAGAACCAGCAGGACGCCCAGTAGACCCTCATCTACGTCCAACTCCAACTCGTTGTAGCTTCTTGCGCTCCAGAGCAAGAACTCCAATCAACCAGACATGCAGCAGTAGGGTTTTACGCATCCATGCGGCCCGAAGCTGGGTAAAATCATTGTGTGTGTGTGTCGCCTCGATCTGCTCTTTGTGCATCCTCGCCCCCGCTGAACCGACAAGGGGCTCCGTCCCCATAGGTGCTCGTGGAGGCTGATATCCCCCGACAATCATCCTTTCTGTACACACATTTTTAGAGATCCATACAAGAATTGGAATTTGATAGAATACTCTGTGTGCTTCACTTATATCTTTTGAGCTATATAGTTTTGCTCTAGTGCTTCACTTATATCTTTTAGAGCACGGTGGTGGATTTGTTTTATAGAAACTATTGATCTCTCATGCTTCACTTAGGTTATTTTGAGAGTCTTAAATAGCATGGTAATTTGCTTAATAATAATAAGCTTGGTATTCAAGATTTGTAAAACTTTCTTTTGAGTGCGTTGAATACTAAGAAAAGTTTGATGCTTCATTATTGTTTTGAGATATGGAGGTGATAATATCAAAGTCGTGCTAGTTGAGTAGTTGTGAATTTGAGAAATTCTTGTGTTGAAGTTTGCAAGTCCCGTAGCATGCACGTATGGTAAACATTATGTAACAAATTTGAAACATGAGGTGTTATTTGATTGTCCTCCTTATGAGTGGCGGTCGGGGACGAGCGATTGTCTTTTCCTACCAATCTATCCCCCTAGGAGCATGCGCGTAGTGCTTTGGTTTTTTATGGCTTGTAGATTTTTGCAATAAGTATATGAGTTCTTTATGACTAATGTTGAGTCCATGGATTATACGCACTCTCACCCTTCCATCATTGCTAGCCTCTTTGGTACCGTGCATTGCCCTTTCTCACATTGAGAGTTGGTGCAAACTTCTCCGGTGCATCCAAACCCCGTTATGATACGCTCTTTCACACATAAACCTCCTTATATCTTCCTCAAAACAGCCACCATACCTACCTATTATGGCATTTCCATAGCCATTCCGAGATATATTGCCATGCAACTTTCCACCATTCCGTTCATCATGACACGTTCATCATTGTCATGTTGCTAGCATGATCATGTAGTTGACATAGTATTCATGGCAAAGCCACCGTTCATAATTCTTTCATACATGTCACTCTTGATTCATTGCATATCCCGGTACACCGCTGGAGGCATTCATATAGAGTCATACTTTGTTCTAGTATCGAGTTGTAATCATTGAGTTGTAAATAAATAGAAGTGTGATGATCAACATTTAATAGAGTATTGTCCCAAATAGAAAAAGGCCAAAAAAAGAAGGCCCAAAAAAATATAAAATAAAAGGGGCAATGCTACTATCCTTTTTTTCCACACTTGTGCTTCAAAGTAGCACCATAATCTTCATGATAGAGAGTCTCTTGTTTTGTCATTTTCATATACTAGTGGTGTCGGGGAAATCTGACTCTTGTATTGAGTTCTTGCTCGGGAGCGCTGAGTGCTACAGTACACACCAGCAGCTAACGAGACCGAGCGTGAGTGTTCTACTGTTCGTCCTCCCTCTCTACGTTGTGCATGGGCCTCCTTTTATATGCTCAAGGGGTCTCCAACAGGTGGCAACGTAGGCAAGGGCAAAAATGGAAAGGTGCTGCGGTAGGTACAGCTACCTACACAGTGTATCATACCTAACCCTGACGGCAGGGGACAAGGGTATTAAATGCCTATCTACGTCGCCCAGACAGTGCAGAAAAGGGAACGTCAGGGGCGCCGCCGCTTGCCACGATGGCGATCTTGTCAGCGCCGCATGCCACAGTGTACCCCTGGCTGCACAACCTCCCGCCACGTACGCCTGGAAGGGTCCCAGAGCGACATGTAGGTGGGTGTGCTGGAGCGCAGGTACAGAGTGGTTGCTTGCCGCGGCAAACGCCTTGCCGCGGCCGTTGTCTTGTCGCGGCCGGGAGCTTGTCGCTCGTCGGGTCCTGCCGGGACGCGTGGCGCGTCGCGGCAAGTACCTTGAGATGCTTTGGTTGGCCTTCCCGGCAAGCTCCTCTTGCCGGGGTCTTGTGCCTTGAGTGGCCTTCCCGGCAAGCTCCTCTTGCCGGGGACTTGTCTCCTTGGCTTAAATACTTTGTTCTTGAATGGCTCAAAAGGAACCATAGAGGGCCTTGGCGGTCACCCGACAAGCCTTGCCGCGGGGCGCTGCGACTGCCCATGCACAAGTTCGGGATACTAGAGTACCCCTACTCTAGTACACCGACAGGAGCCCCCGGGCCTGGGCCATACACGGTGCTGAGCGTTGTTGGGCCAGGCCCAAAACAGGGCACGGGCACGCGCGGCCTGGATCACGCCGTATCCTACTCCGTATCCACCGCGCCCTCCCCGAACGGCACGCGTCGATTGCGGCGTCGTGGGAGAGATCGTGGGTGGTTCTTTATTCGGAAAAGCGGAATGTCTGCCCCCTCCCCTCCTATAAGCAGGGGAATCAGGGGCAGGGGCGCAGTTTTCGAGGCGTCCACTTGCCACGATCACGGGGTGAGGAGAGGTCGCTTCACCCGTCGCCTCGGTTCTGCCCGCCTGCCACGCGGCCTCCATGCACTTGGGGTGGCAAACGGTGGAGGCGGGGAACCGGGCCATCATGGGTCGAGGCAGCGGACCGGTCCCTGTTCCCTGCTCCATCTGCGTCTTGATTAGCTGAGAGGGGCGGCCGAGCCCCCACCCCGTTCCTTTATAAGGAGCGGGGGGGGAACGGAGGTCCGCATTCCTTCATCTCCTCTTTCCTTCAGCTTCTGCTCCCCTCTCTCCCATTCGCCATGGAGAAAGGGAATCCTGGTCATTCAACGGTGGCGACGAGGGTCGCCGCTAGGCAACGCGTCCTCCCTTCTCCCGCACCCGTGGCGGCAGAGCCAGCCGCAAGGGGAAGAGGGAGGGGGCGAGGCCGTGGGTGAGGTCGAGGGCGAGGCCGAGGCGCTCGGGGAAGAGGTGGACGAGGCGGCGCGCCGGCCTCGTCTCCGCCAGCGGTTCCTCGTCCCATGGCGGACCATATTGGCGACGACCCTTGCGAGCTCTTGGTCAGGCTGCGTCGGCCGCCTCGTCGTCGCCTTCGTCTCCCGACTCCATTTGCGAGCGAGATGGAGTTGGATCCGCCCGAGACACTGAGGTTGCACATGAGGGGCTGTGGAATCAGCGGTACGCGAGTCCGTGTTGACTTCCCGGCCCCTAATGTGATGTATCTTGGTCGAGGGTGGAAGACGATCGCCCGTATCCACAGCTTGACGGCGGGGCTCACCCTCCATTTTAAGCTAATGGAGGGCGGTCTCCTCTCTGTCAAGGTCTTCGGGTGCTTTGGGACTCGGGCAAGGTGCTGCGTGGAGAGCTCCTCCGATAGCGAAGACTCCTCCTCGGGCGGGAGTGACGAGGAGGACAGCGACAGCGATGACGAGGGTAGCGGGCGGCAGGATGACGGGTCCGACTAGGTGTCGGGCGCCGCTCCGTGCGGCACCGGCGACCCCATCATCCGTGTTGCCGGCTCCTGGAGCTTCTCGAGGCCGTCTCCTTGGGCGGCTGGCGTAGGGAGGCTGCGGAAGAGGAAGAGGGCAGGCGGCAAGGCCGTCAACTCGGAGTACGAGGGCGCGACGCCCTCGACAGCGTGCTGACGTCCTGCCGTCTTGTCTTCGAGCCCTCTTCCGGCGCCGCCATCACCATCCAGCCTTTGGACGGCCACCGAGATGTCCTCTTGGTGTCTTTTGCTTTCCGTAGCTCGCCTAGGCGCCCCTTTTTCCCTTTTCGCCTCCTTGCCATACCTCCTGAAGATAGGGACAGGAAAAAGGATTACGGGCACCTTATCTCTTTTTAATTTGTAAGCCCTTAGGCCTTAGCTGCATTTAAAACTTGTAATCCCATCATTCATGTTTTTCATTCTCTATGAACTGTACCTGAGTGGAATGCTCTTTAATGAAAAGGGGATGCTTGCCGGGTCACTTGTCTTGCGGGTGGAACCCACGTCCAGGAGCAAATCCTTGATATCTTTAAGATGGACACTTTTTTCCCGGCAGCAGGCCCTGCCGTCTTCCCACGTCGCTCGACCTTTCTCACGCTTTTAGCGGAGGCAGGGAGGAGGCGGGTTCAGGCTCCTCGTTTCGTCCCTTTGCTGCCGCGACTACGACCAAAACTGGTCCCGGGAACGAGCCCTAGGGCCTAGAGTTAAGGGAGCACGGTAGCTTTTAGGAAGAAACGAGGTTTCGCATACCTCAGTCCATAAGAGAATGCATGATAAGGGATGAAAAACTTATCTGAGATTGCAGCCCCCGGCGACTCTGGTTCGCCGTGGGTTAATCTTTGTACTTGCAGTCCCCGGCAACACTGGCTTGCCGGGGTCCAGATGTTGGTCCGTCCTTCTTCTCCTTTTTGTCCTTAAGTGGTCCGGTCAGGATGCGCGAGCCCTGCGAACCAAGGGAAACGAAAGAACGACAAAAGGACGCACACTCGACCTCTAAGTTAGGGGTTAGCCGCTGCTAAACACTGTCAACCCTAACCAAGGACGAGACTCGACTCAGCATGCATGCTATAACTTAGGGCGCCAGCGCTTCATCTACGCTCAGGGTCTGCGCCTGGCTTTGTACAAAGGATTACATGCAACAGCGGCAAGACTTGTACAAAAAGGTGGTTGCCGGACAGGGTCCGACAACTGCGCCTTATGGGTAAAACTTAAGATGATGCTCGATGTTCCAGGAGTTGCTCACCGGAAAGACATCTTCGGTCTCAAGGCGGACAGCGCCAGGCCTAGTGACTTGTTTCACCCGGTAAGGGCCTTCCCACTTTGGCGTCAACTTGTTGGAATTCTTGGCGGAATGAACGCGCCAAAGAACAAGGTCGCCTTGCTCGAGACTTCTGGCGTTAACTTTGCGGCTATGGTAGCGGCGCAAAGCTTGCTGGTAGCAAGCAGCTCGCACAGCAGCCTGAAGACGATCTTCCTCAAGGAGCAGCGCGTCCTCTTATCGCAGCTGCTCTTGCTCAAGCTTATCATAAGCGAGCACTCGAGGTGACCCGTATACGAGTTCCGTGGGGACAACTGCCTCTGCTCCATAGACTAGAGCGAAAGGTGTCTGGCCAGTGGCTTGATTTAGTGTCGTCCTGATCGACCAAAGAACCACCGGCAGCTCCTCAATCCAGTTTCTTCCGCACCTGTGCAGCCTGTCGAAAGTCCTGGTCTTGAGCCCACACATCACTTCAGCATTTGCCCTCTCCGCTTGACTGTTGCTCCTGGGGTGAGCAACAGAAGCGAAGCAGACCTTGGCGCCAAGATCTTGGACGTACTGCATGAAGGTGCGGCTCGTGAATTGCGTACCGTTGTCGGTGATGATCCTATTAGGGATCTCGAAGCGGCAAACAATCGACCTGAAGAACTTGACTGCTGACTGTGCTGTCACCATCCTCACCGATTCCACTTCCGGCCACTTTGTGAACTTGTCGATTGCGACGTACAAGTACTCAAAGCCCCCGACTGCTCGGGGGAAGGGGCCGAGGATGTCGAGCCCCTAGACCGAAAATGGCCAGGATAAAGGGATCGTCTGGAGAGCTTGAGTTGGCTGGTGTATCTGTTTGGAATGGAACTGGCACGCTTCACACTTGGTTACTTGTGCAGTTGCATCCTGGAGGGCTGTCGGCCAAAAGAAACCTTGCCGGAAAGCTTTGCCGGCAAGCGCTCTTGCGCCAATGTGGTGACCACATATGCCTCCATGTATCTCTGCCAACAGCTTCTGTCCATCTTCCCGGTGAATACACTTCAATTTCACACCGTTGAGTCTTCTTCTGTACAGTGCGTTGTCGACAAACTGGTACATACTTGACTGCCCGGCTATTCTTTCCGCTTCTTCTGGCTCTTCGGGAAGTTCTCCTGTCTGGAGGAAACGGACGATCTGCTGTGCCCATGCTGGAGCTTGTGGCTCGACAACAAGGACTAAAGGCACATCTGCTGCTGTGGGAACATCCGCTTCTACGGCGAGAACCTGCGGCAGCCGAAGCTTGACGTTCCTCGGCAAGCTTGCCGGAGCAAAACTTGTCGGGAGCGTCTGCTTCAACGAAACAAACCCTGGGGTTTGTCGGAGCAGACTGCTCCTCAGCATTCTTGGCGTTGATCTTGGGGACCTTCTTGGCGGCGGCTTCGGGAAGCTCTGCCGGAAGATAGTTACCAGAAATCAACTTCCTCTTCTTGTTCTGTCCAGTTGATGGCGTCACGGACGGTTGAGTCAGCTTGAGCACAAAGATCCCTGGTTCCACAGGTAACTTAAGTGTTGTGCACTTTGACAGGCCGTCGGCGATGTCGTTCTGAGCTCTTGGAACATGTTCCATCTGTAGGCCGACAAAGCGCTCCTCTAGCTTCCTCACTTCATCAACGTAAGCTTCCATCAACGGACTTTGATAATTCTTGTTCACTTGGCGGACGACAAGCAGCGAGTCACCCCTGACAATGAGCTGCTTGATCCCAAGGTCTGTCGCGATCCTGAGACCGGCAAGCAAACCTTCATACTCAGCAGTATTGTTTGTTGCTTGCTCCTTGGGAAAGTGCATCTGGACTACGTACTTGAGGTGCTCTCCGGTGGGTGCGACAAGCAGCACGCCGGCACCGGCGCCTTGCGGCGAGAAAGCACCATCAAAGTACATCAGCCACTCTTTGCTTGCTTCCTTGACGGGGATGCTCGTTTCTGGAATTTCTTCATCTGGTGTTGGTGTCCATTCTGCTATGAATTCTGCCAATGCTCTTCTTTGGATAGTCGAAGTGCTCTCAAACTTGAGGCCAAAGCTTGACAGTTCCAGTGCCCACTCAACAATCCTGCCTGTTGCTTCTGGATTCTGCAGTATCCTCTTCAGCGGAAAGCGAGTGACAACTGTGATCTCGTGTGCTTGGAAGTAATGACGCAGCTTTCTCGAGGCCATGAGAAGGCCGAAAAGCAATTTCTGCACACCAGAGTACCTTGACCTAGACCCCTGCAGAAGGGAACTGACAAAGTAGACTGGGCGCTGCACCATTCTCTTCTGCTGTATCTCCTCGCACATCTGCGCAGATCCATCCTTGCCGGGACCAGAGCTTGTCGGGGAAGCCCCCTGCTTGTCACCGGATGTGCTTGCCGCGGTCGCTGGCTCATCATCTGCCTCCCTCTCCGCTACTAGCGCATCACTAACCACTTGATTGGTTGCCGCCAGATACAGCAGCAACTTCTCTTGTGGCTTAGGTGCGACAAGTATTGGAGTGGAGGACAGGTATCTCTTCAGGTCCTGCAGCGCAGCCTCCGCTTCTGGAGTCCATCTCATTGGATTTTCAAAATTTTGAAAAACGGCAGGGCGCGCTCAGCAGACTTAGAGATAAACCTGCTGAGAGCCGCTATGCAGCCGGCAAGTTTCCGTACATCCTTGACGCGCTTCGGTGCTTCAATCTGCTCAATGGCCTTGATCTTGTCGGGATTGGCTTCAATTCCTCGCTGAGACACGAAGAACCCGAGAAGCTTGCCGGAAGGGACTCCAAACACGCACTTCTCGGGGTTGAGCTTGAGGCTGATCTTGCGCAGATTTGCAAAAGTCTCTTCTAGATCTTGAATCAGAGTTGCTTTGTCCCTGGTCTTGACCACTATATCATCCATGTAGGCTTCCACATTTCTGTGTATTTGTGGCTCAAAAGCAGTATGGACTACACTTGCAAATGTTGAATCAGCATTCTTCAAACCGAAAGGCATCCGTACGAAACAGTACGTGCCACATGGAGTGATGAATGCGGTCTTCTCCTCATCTTCTACTGCCATAAAGATCTGATGATATCCTGAGTATGCGTCAAGAAATGAAAGCAAATCACATCCGGCCGTGGAGTCAACAATCTGGTCAATGCGCGGCAAGGGAAATGGATCTTTGGGACAATCTTTATTGACATCGGTGAAGTCAATACAAAGCCTCCATTTCCCGTTTGCCTTGCGCACGACTACAGGATTGGCCAACCACGTAGGATGGAGCACTCCTCTGACAAGGCCTGCTGCTTCCAACTTCTTGATCTCTTCTGCTATGAATTCTTGGCGCTCCACTGCTTGTTTTCTGACTTTCTGCTTGACGGGCCACGCATGAGGACAGACGGCAAGGTGGTGCTCAATTACTTTCCTGGGAACGCCGGGGATGTCAGATGGTTGCCACGCAAACACATCGACATTCGCCCGCAGGAAAGCAATGAGCGCGCTTTCCTATTTAGGGTCGAGAGTGGCACTGATGGTGAAAGTACCACCAGTGCCGTCCTCCTTGGCGGACACCTTCTTGGTCGCTGGCGGAGCTGCCATCGTCTTCTTACACTTGCTGGTGGAGCTCGATGGTGCGTCCTCGACGGTAGCGCAGCACTCCGAAGAGGTGCGCTTGCCGGAGTGGGCATCAGAACTCTTGCCGGACTTGGTCTTCTTCTTCCCCCCGGGAGCTTCAGCGGCAAGTGTCTCGCGATCCGCTGCGGCTGCTGCTTCCCGGTAGATCTTGTCGGCACAGATAAGAGCATCTTTCTTGTCGCTAAGGACAGAGATGACACTTATCGGGCCTGGCATCTTCAGCATGTTGTACGCGTAGTGAGAGGCCGCCATGAACTTGGCGAGCGCTGGACGGCCGAAAATTCCATTGTAGGGCAATGGAATATCGGCAACGTCAAAAGTGATCCTCTCAGTCCTGAAGTTCAACTCGCTGCCAAATGTCACCGGCAGCGTGATCTTCCCCTTCGGCTTGCTCCTTCCCGGGTTGATCCCTTGGAATGTGCCGGTCTCTTCGAGCTCGCTGTCAGGGACCTGGAGTTTTCGGAGCACAGCGGAGGAGATCAGGTTCAAGCCGGCCCCGCCGTCAACTAGCATCTTAGTGACCTTGAGGTTGCGGATAGTTGGTGAGACCAACATCGGCAAGCACCCGACCGCAGTTGTGCGATCAGGGTGGTCCTCAATATCAAAGATGATAGGTGTGCTGGACCATTTCAGAAGCTTGCGTGACTCAACGGGTGGTTCTGCCGCATTGACTTCCCGCACCCACTGCTTGAGTTGGCAGTGTGAAGTATGTAGAGGAGCACCGCCGTCAACACGCAAGACCTCTATGGCTTTCTAAAAGTCCTGCTCACTGGTCTCGTCATCATCCATGTCTTCGTCATCGTCGTCTTCATCTTTGTCGCGGCCGCTGGGAGGTCTGTCTCCTTGCCGCTGATTGGCCTTGCAGCAGCGTCCTCCCCGGCCGGTGCGCTTCGT
This sequence comes from Aegilops umbellulata, assembly GCA_032464435.1. Taxonomy (NCBI): domain Eukaryota; kingdom Viridiplantae; phylum Streptophyta; class Magnoliopsida; order Poales; family Poaceae; genus Aegilops; species Aegilops umbellulata. The sequence goes on along the minus strand of CP136058.1, from coordinate 345,447,406 downwards.
ACCGGATCCTCCAGCACCTGCTTGGGCTTTCTCCTTGTCGCGTCACTCGTACTCGGCCTTTTGCAGCTCGACAAGCTGCTCGACCTTCTTGCAGCTCTGGAGGTCATGGCCCTTGGTGCGGTGGATCTTGCAGTACTGTTTGTTGGTGCCGTCCTGCTTGTCGGCGGCCGCCACAGCCTGGCAGTTGGCGCATGCGGAAACCTCCTTGCCGGAGCTACCATCTTGGGCTTTCTTGGCGCCACCGTCGTTGCCGGATTGCTCAACAACTAGCACATCTTTGCCTTTCCTTTTCCTGTTGTTCCGCCGCCGGTTTTTATTTGCCGGCGCAGCATCCTCGCTGTCAGATCCTCCTGCTCCTGCATCCTCTTCGGGGAGTTTCCTCCCTTCCTCAGCACGTGCACACCTGTCAGCCAGGGCATACAGCTCGCTGACGTCTCTGATCTTGCACATCGCCATCTCCTCCTGCATCCTGCGGTTACGCACGTTCTGGTGGAACGCGCTGACGACCGCGGCAGGATGGACATCTGGGATGTTGCGTTGCACTTGGCTGAATCTCTGGATGTACTTGCGCAAGGGCTCTCCTTCCTTCTGGGCAAGCAGGTGAAGGTCACTCTCCTGGCCATGAGGTTTGTGGCCGCCCGTAAAGGCGCCGACAAACTGATGGCATAGGTCTGCCCAGGAAGATATGGAGTTTTTCGGCAAGTGCATGAGCCAGGACCTGAGGTTGGGTTTGAGCACCAGCGGGAAGTAGTTGGCAAGGATCTTGTCGTCTCGCCCCCCGGCAGCCTGCACCGCGATGGTGTAGATGCTGAGGAACTCCGACGGATGCAACATGTCGTCGTACTTCTCGGGTACGTCTGGCTTGAAATTCTTCGTGCTGGGCCACTGGACTTGCCGCAGCTCACGAGTAAACGCAGGGCAACCTACCGCATACAGCAAGTTGCCTGGTTCCCCTGGCGCATGCATGTCGACAGTGGGCCCAGCGCGCCGGTCGGATTGACGCCGCGTTTCTCTTCGGCGCTCGATGCGAGTGCGAGCGTCTTCCTGCTGTCGTTCGTGAAGAACGTGGCGCTGATTGCGACGAGCTCGTGGATCTGATGAAGCGGTGGAGTCGCTGTCGCGGTGGACCCGGCGAGTCTGCGATCTTGGCCTTCGGGGCGGAGAGTGCACGGTGGTTGCACCCCCACCGGTCTTGTCGCCATCGGCTCGCACCTGGCTAGCTTGCCGCGGCTGCGATGTGGTCGACTGCCGCGGACTGTCGCCGTTGGCGAAGCCGATGAGGCTCTGAATGGTGGCCCTCCAGTCGTCGATCTTGTCTGGCGTTGGAGGGAAGTCTAGGAGCAGTTGAGCTCGCGCCAAAGCTTCTGCTGGAGTGGCGGGCAGCGGTGGCGAACGGTGCGAGGAGCGGGATATGCTCGGACTTCCAACGATGTTAGAAGGATCAGTATTCCGTCCAGGCGACCGTGCCTCGCTCGCGCCAGCACGTTGGCGTGCATGCTGGCCTTGAGCATCCCGAGATCCGCCAGCTCGATTTGGGTCCAGTGAGCGTATGGTACCGTGAGTACCACGACGCTGCCGGTCCCGCGCTTCCTGAGATGGGCGCGGAGCATCCACGGACGCCCGGTAGTCGTGGGAGCCTGCTACGCCGCCGACAGGCAGCGCAGCCTTGTCCTTGGACTTGGCGGCACCGTGGGCTCCCTCGTCGGCGCCCGTTCTTCCGCCGGCGTCTTCCCCACCAGCCATTTGCTCTGGCGGCGGTGGGTTCGACGCGGACGGAGCAGCCGCCTCCGAAGCCTTCTTCTTCGGCGGCATGTCGATGAAGTCAATGAAGATCTAGCTCGCGTGAGCGCCGGATCAGGTTCACACAACCTCGACGCCCCCTACCTGGCGTGCCAAAGATGCCGGGGAAATCTGACTCCGCGAGCACCTATGGGGACGGAGCCCCTTTTCGGTTCGGCGGGGGGCGGAGGCCGCGCAAAGAGCGGATCGAGGCAAGGCACACGAGGGGTTTTACCTAGCTTCGGAGCTCTTCGGAGAGATAATACTCCTACTGCTGCTTTGTGGATTCTATTGAGTTCTTGCTCGGGAGCACTGAGTGCTACAGTACACACCAACAGCTAACGAGACCGAGCGTGAGTGTTCTACTGTTCGTCCTCCCTCTCTATGTTGTGCATGGGCCTCCTTTTATATGCTCAAGGGGTCTCCAACAGGTGGCAACATGGCAAGGGCGAAAATGGAAAGGTGTTGTGGTAGGTACAACTACCTACACAGTGTATCATACCTAACCCTGACGGCAGGGGACAAGGGCATTAAATGCCTATCTACGTCGCCCAGACAGTGCAGAAAAGGGACCATCAGGGGCGCCACCGCTTGCCACGATGGCGATCTTGTCAGCGCCGCATGCCACAGTGTACCCCTGGCTGCACAGCCTCCCGCCACGTACGCCTGGAAGGGTCCCAGAGCGACACGTAGGTGGGTGTGCTGGAGCGCAGGTACAGAGTGGTTGCTTGCCGCGGCCGTTGTCTTGCCGCGTTCGGGAGCTTGTCGCTCACCGGGTCCTGCTGGGACGCGTGGCGCGTCGTGGCAAGTACCTTGAGATGCCTTGGTTGGCCTTCCCGGCAAGCTCCTCTTGCCGGGGTCTTGTGCCTTGAGTGGCCTTCCCGGCAAGCTCCTCTTGCCGGGGACTTGTCTCCTTGGCTTAAATACTTTGTTCTTGAATGGCTCAAAAGGAACCATAGAGGGCCTTGGCGGTCACCCGGCAAGCCTTGCCGCGGGGCGCTGCGACTGCCCGTGCACAAGTTCGGGATACTAGGGTACCCCTACTCTAGTACACCGACAAGTGGGAATTTGTCATTATAGAACTTGGTTTGTATATTCGAACGATGGGCTTCCTCTAATGCCCTAGGTCTTCATGAGCAAGCAAGTTGGATCCACACCCACTTAGTTTCTTTTGTTGAGCTTTCATACATTCATAGCTCTAGTGCATCCGTTGCATGGCAATCCCTACTCCTTGCATTAACATCAATCGGTGGGCATCTCCATAGCCCATTGATTAGCCTCGTTGATGTGAGACTTTCTCCTTTTTTGTCTTCTCCACATAACCCCCATCATCATATTCTATTCCACCCATAGTGCTATATCCATGGCTCACGCTCATGTATTGTGTGAAGGTTTATAAGTTTGAGATTATTAAAGTATGAAACAATTGCTTGGCTTGTCATCGGGGTTGTGCATGATGAGAGCATTCTTGTGTGACAAAAATGGAGCATGACTAAACTATATGATTTTGTAGGGATGAACTTTCTTTGGCCATGTTATTTTAAGAAGACATAATTGCTTTGTTAGTATGCTTGAAGTATTATTATTTTTATGTCAATATGAACTTTTTTCTTGAATCTTTCAGATCTGAATATTCATACCACAATTAAGAAGAATTACATTGAAATTATGCCAGGTAGCACTCCGCATCAAAAATTCTCTTTTTATCATTTACCTACTCGAGGACGAGCAGGAATTAAGCTTGGGGATGCCTGATACGTCTCCAACGTATCTATAATTTTTGATTGCTCCATGCTATATTATCTATTGTTTTGGACCATATTGGGCTTTACTTTCCACTTTTATATTACTTTTGGGACTAACCTATTAACCGGAGGCCCAGCCCAGAATTGCTGTTTTTTTGCCTATTTCAGTGTTTCGAAGAAACGGAATATCAAACGGAAGTCCAAACGGAATGAAACCTTCAGGAACGTGATTTTCTCAACAATTAAGATCCAGGAGACTTGGACCCTCCGTCAAGAAAGGAGAGAGGCGGCCATGAGGGTGGAGGGCGCGCCCCCTGCCTCATGGGCCCCCCTTTGCTCCACCGACGTACGCCTTCCTCCTATATATATCCACGTACCCCCAAACGATCAGATATGGAGCCAAAAACCTAATTCCACCGCCGCAACCTTCTGTACCCACGAGATCCCATCTTGGGTCCTGTTCCGGAGCTCGGCCGGAGAGGGCATCCACCACGGAGGGCTTCTACATCATCATAGCCCCTCCGATGAAGTGTGAGTAGTTTACCTCAGAGCTTCGGGTCCATAGTTAGTAGCTAGTTGGCTTCTTCTCTCTTTTTGGATCTCAATACAATGTTCTCCCCCTCTCTCGTGGAGATCTATTCGATGTAATCTTCTTTTTGCGGTGTGTTTGTTGAGATCGATGAATTGTGGGTTTATGATCAAGTCTATCTATGAACAATATTTGAATCTTCTCTGAATTCTTTTATGTATGATTGGTTATCTTTGCAAGTCTCTTCGAATTATCAGTTTGGTTTGGCCTACTAGATTGGTTTTTCTTGCAATGGGAGAAGTGCTTAGCTTTGGGTTCAATCTTGCGGTGTCCTTTCCCAGTGACAGTAGGGGCAGCAAGGCACGTATTGTATTGTTGCCATCGAGGATAACAAGATGGGGTTTTTATCATATTGCATGAAACTATCCCTCTACATCATGTCATCTAGATGCATGCTGGATAGCGGTCGATGAGTGGAGTAATAGTAGTAGATGCAGGCAGGAGTCGGTCTACTTGTCTCGGGCGTGATGCCTATATACATGATCATACCTAGATATTCTCATAACTATGCTCAATTCTGTCAATTGCTCAACAGTAATTTGTTCACCCACCATAGAATACTTATGCTCTTGAGAGAAGCCAATAGTGAAATCTATGGCCCCCGGGTCTATTCTCATCATCTCAATCTCCAATCACTTTATTATTGCTTTGCTTTTTACTGTACCTTTTATTTTACTTTGCATCTTTATACCAAAAATACCAAAAATATTATCTATCATCTCTATCAGATCTCACTCTCGTAAGTGGCCGTGAAGGGATTGACAACCCCTAATCGCGTTGGTTGCGTTGAGCTATTTGTTTTGTGTAGGTACGAGGGACTCGCACGTAGCCTCCTACTGGATTGATACCTTGGTTCTCAAAAACTGAGGGAAATACTTACTCTACTTCGCTGCATCACCCTTTCCTCTTCAAGGAAATCCAACGCAGTACTCAAGAGGTAGCAAGCACCTGCCAAATGTGCTAGATGAAGTTCCACCTAGTGAATCCATCAAGCTCATGGGAACTGGAGAAATCATACCGTCTGAAGCACAGGCTGAAGAGGAACTTATTATTTCTGCACCTAATCAACCTGAAGACAATGCTTAGCCTGAAGTCAATGCTCAAAATGAAGACAATGATCGGCAAGAGCAAAATCTTCATCCAATTCATCCTCGTGTTGCAAATGAAGTACAGATTGAGAAGATAATTGATAGTATCATTGCACCTGGTCCACTCACTCGATCAAGAGAAACACAACTGGCTAATTTCTGTGGGCACTTTGCATTTGTCTCAATATCTAAACCCAAGAGAGTTGTTGAAGCCTTCATGGAACCTGAATGGATTCAAGCTATGCAAGAAGAGCTTAACCAATTTGAGCTGAACAATGTGTGGGAATTCGTCAAGCGTCCTGATCCTCGCAAGCACAACATCATAGGCACAAAATGGATATATTGCAACAAGCAAGATGAGCATGGTCAAGTGGTCAGAAACAAGGCTCATCTCGTTGCCCAAGGGTACACACAAGTTGAAGGGATTGACTTTGATGAAACATTTGCTCCAGTGGCTAGGCTTGAAGCCATTTGCATACTGCTAGCCTATGCCAACCATTACAATGGCAAGAGTGCTTTTCTCAATGGCAAGATTGAAGAAGAAGGTACGTTGCACAACCACCTGGCTTTGAAGATCCAAAACATCCTGATATGGCATACAAGCTAAACAAGGCACTGTATGGCCTCAAACAAGCCCCTCGAGCTTGGTATGACACACTAAAAGACTTCCTGAAGAGCAAAGGCTTCAAACCTGGTTCTCTAGATCCTACACTCTTCACGAAGACATATGATGGAGAATTGTTTGTGAGCCAAATCTATGTGGATGACATTATCTTCGGTAGCACTAACTAGAAATATAGTGATGAGTTTGGGCACATGATGCAAGAGCAATATCAGATGTCCATGATGGGTGAGATGAAGTTCTTTCTAGGTCTTCAAATTCGTCAGCAAAGCAACGACATCTTCATATCTCAAGAGAAATACCTCAAAGACTGCCTGAAGAAGTTTGGAATGCAAGATTGGAAAGGTTAAACGACGCCAATGCCAACCAAAAGTCATCTGGGTCCTGACGCCAATGGTAAAGAGTTCGATCAAAAGGTATACCGCTCCATGATTGGTTCTTTACATTATTTATGTGCATCTAGGCCAGATATCATGCTTAGTGTTTGCATGTGTGCTCAATTCCAAGCGGCACCAAAGGAATCGCATCACTTAGCTGTGAAGCGAATTCTTTGATATCTGGCTTACACCCCAACACTAGTATTATGGTATCGAAAGGGCTCAGAGTTTGATCTAGTTGGATTCTCGGATGCTGATTATGCTGGTGACAAGGTGGATCGCAAGTCTACATCAGGCACATGTCACTTTCTGGGACGATCACTTCTCTGTTGATCTTCAAAGAAGCAGAACTCTGTGTCTCTCTCCACTGCTGAATCTGAATACGTTGCTGCTGGATCTTGCTGCGCTCAGCTTCTATGGATGAAGCAAACTCTCAAGGACTACGGCATCCATCTAAAGCAAGTACCACTTTACTGCGACAATGAAAGTGCCATCAAGATTGCCAACAACCCAGTTCAGCACTCGAAGACAAAGCACATTGAAATTCGTCATCACTTTCTCAGAGATCATGTCATGAAGGAAGATATTGATATCATTCACGTCAATACTGAAGAGCAATTGGCAGATATCTTCACAAAGCCCTTGGATGAGAAAAGGTTTTGCAAGTTGCTGTGTGAGCTAAATATCTTAGAATCCTCAAATGTCCTGTAATTGGACACACATCCTAACACTTATGCATGTTGATGACTTGGATGTGCAACACACGAAGTAAAGTATATCTTCAATCAATGAATACATACACTCTAAGTGTGAATACATTAATGCGGAATTTGACTTCGGAGCGCCACGATAATTGTGCGTCGTGTCTGGGTCTAATATTTCCTATACGGTGGGTAACGCCACCACCAAACTCTTGTTGAAGGGTTTCATTTGGTGTGTCATTTGCAAAGTCTTCGCGTTTTATTTGTCTTCAACAATGTTTTGACTTCGGTTTTATCTTCACATTGTTGGTTTGGTCTAACTCAGATATATACTGATTTGTGTTATGTCCTCTACAGCATTCACTTATAGCTATCTCTTCTTGCTTGAATCTTTTGATCTAAGTGAATGTGATCGGACCCTAACCTCTTCTATGCTTCTATCTCAATTTTTGTCTATCCAAATCATATGCATTCTATTGAAACCGTCAAATGTCTTCTCTGCGTCCTTATCAGCAAAAGATACAGAGACAAACATTAAATCTGTTTTAAATTCTTTATCCTTATTGCCTGAAACCCGAAGAAGCCGAAACGACCACCCGACAGTCCAGGCGTGTGTGGGAACATGGAACAACTCTCGATGTGTTGCATGTTTGACACGTGTTCATCAGATGTGAACCGCCAGGGGCACCTACGTAATTACGTTGTGTTGTCTCTTTCCTTATAAATACACATCACATCGCGGTCAAAATTTCTTCTCCCACCTCTCCACCTCACACAAACTGTCGCGACCGGTTTTCCAGACATTAAATTTCCAGAAAATGGCCGTCGAGGTCATCAGCCCCAGGATTACTGTTAGCTGATGAGGCACCAACTTGTTACAGAAATTCCAAGCAAGATACAAAATATGCGGTACAAGACCATTGTGGCCTATGAGTACAACAAAGGGTTACTAGTGGTTGAGGGCAGAAGTGGTTTGTGGATCTCCGCGGCTATGGGACTCCACTTCCCATAGGAACAGCTGACCAGGTTAACTCCTATCTTCACGAGGCTGCTATCACCGATCGCTTAGGTCTCCGAGGCTGTCATCGTAACGCTCCTCCCCAAGCGATAAATCTGGCCAAGACAATAGCCAGGGACAAGCCAATGAGTACTTTGAATGTACTCGCAAACATTAAGAACACAGGTATAATATAACCGTTGATGCTCATGCTTTGCAATATCCTTATACTTACTTAGTTAGCCTTAAAATAAATATCTTGATGCATGCAAACAGGCTATTCATATGCAACCGGAAATTTATGCAATGGCCACATAGAGGTAATAAATACTGGGTGCCAAGCGAGGGTCTGAATGACTCCTCGAGCGGAAAATGCGGAATAATAGATACTGGTACCAAACGAGTGTCTGAAAGACTCCTCGAGCGGAAAATGCGGAATAATAATGCCACAGTCGGGCGTCTGAGCGATACCACAGAAAGGGCTTTAAAAGAAATGCCACAGTCGGGCGTCTGAGCGACACCACATAAAGGGCTTTAAAAGAAATGCCACAGTCGGGCGTCTGAGCGACACCACATAAAGGGCTTTAAAATAAATGCCACAGTCGGGCGTCTGAGCGACACCACATAAAAGGGCTTTAAAAGAAATGCCACAGCCGGGCGTCTGAGCGACACCACAGAAAGGGCTTTAAAAGAAATGCCACAGCCGGGCGTCTGAGCGACACCACAGAAAGGGCTTTGAAAGAAAATAATCATAGTGAATATCCCGGAGGTAGAACCATCCCAGAGATATTCGATGATAACAATAATAATCATGGGTTAGTCAACAATAGTAATAATCATAATCATCACAAGTCACAAGTAGTAATTCCCGTTCTAGTTTAACAATTTCACCTCCGAAGACCGACACTAAGACCGACGCTTGACCCATCCCAGACTGTAGTCCTTAACCATGGACACGGCTATTCGAATAGGTTTAATCTCTGCAGAGGGTGTACTCTTTACCCACGAGTAACGGATTCCTTTAGTCCATCGGGACTAATTCCGTCTACGGCCTTTTTGTTGAAAACACGCCAAACTTGCACACACCAGCTTAACTCATCGGTGTCTGGAATCACCCACGACACTTGTCAAGCAAAACTCTAAGTGGGGAGGCTACAACCTCGTGTAGCATGGGATCAAATTTATATCGCGCGCTCTAAGGGGTGGCCTCCCCTCTCGGTCCCAACCGGAAACACCCATGCCCCCTGACCAGGTGGCATGCCTACCGGCTACAACCGATATCTTCCACCATGGCCTCTCTGTACGGTGTGTGCTGGAAAGGGGTTGACAACTTACTGAACCGTACCCTACCTGCGGCAGGGACGAGTGGTAGTACAAGGCAAGTATGGGGGTTACTGGAACAAGACTCGATCTGCGGTCGACTCAGGAGGTTATAAGTTCCTGCATGACATGTATATCAAATATATTTCAACCAACAAAAATCACCACTCAATATACCCTACCATGCCATATCGGAAATAACCGTCCCGACGGGGACCGGCGAAAAGCTCACGCCTACCCAAGGCCGAGACTTTTCCGGATTCCTTTCCGGTATGCATGCAAGGCACATGAGTATGATTACCATCACAATCATTTTCATTTCCAATAGCAAGGAAATCATTGATATGCTTCCATGCAAATGATCATGTCACATGAAATATCAACTCCACCGAAATGAGGTGGTGTTATAAATGTGTCAACCAACACATCAAAAATATTATGCCAGGGTTCAAGATGCTTGCCTTGAAGTTGTGGAGGGGTGAGGTGCTCTCCAAAACTTTTGAAGGTTTCTTCCCTCTCTCAAAAATCCTATTTAAAAAAATATTTGAATTAACACAGATTTCAAAACAGTACAAAAAGTTTTTTTTGGAAAATTTTCAAATAAATATTAAAATAAACTATATCCAATTTGAGGAAGGTAGGAAAAAGAATCAACTCATTTGGAGTTATATTTAAAAAGTTATAGGCAGTCAAAGTTGTGGTCAAAATCTGTTTTTAAAACAAAACAGAAAAGAAAACGTTTTCGGGGAAAATACGTTTTTGGAGCGAAGGAAACGTACTGGGGGTTATACGCCTTCACTTAAAAACGTGGACCGATGCGGGGGTCACTGACAGTGGGCCCGCCTGGCCCACTAGTCAGGTTTGACCAGTCGCCCGTGTTGTCTCCCTCCTCTGCCCGAGAGGAGCGGGACTCCGGCGATCGACGCCGGCGAACGGTGGCTCCGTTGGGAAAACTGAGACCACCAGCGGATTCAGGGGGCGGAGGTGGACACTCCGGTGGTTGATTTGTTCTCTGGGGTAGACGGAGCTGTCGACGGCGAGCTCCGCGGCGGACGGTGGTCGTCGGAAAAAGTGGAAACTTGCCCGCGGCGAGTCTCGATCAAGATTGAGTAGTGGAACGGGCTCACGGGAGGATGTGGGTGTTCCTGGTGGAGAGAGTGGAGAGGGGGAGACCCTGGTAGCGCCGGAATGGTTGGGGCAATGGTGGCGGATGGAGCTGCCGGAGAGGAAGAAGACGACTCCCTCCCTTCGATTGACGGCCAAAGGGGCAAGAGTGAAGTGTTGTGAGACTGCCTGCGCACGGGTTTGAGTTCGGGGCCTCTTTTATAGCACAATCGAGTCGGTTCGCGGCGGCCGTGGATAAGCTCTCCGGCGAACCGCCTCTCTGTAGCTAGGGCGACGTGGCGGCGACGAGGGCTAGCAGACACGCTTGCGGATGAGCTTGCACTGTTCCAGGGGCCAGGTGGCGAGCCGGGATGGCTTGGGCGGCGCTGCCCGTGGCAGAGGCTGTCGGCCGACGCCGGCGTGCCGCCAAAAGGGCTCTGGCGGTGGCGCTGTAGGGCGCCAAGGGTGGCTGGCGTGTAGTGGTGAGGCGGCGAGCGTGTGGCAGCTAGCTGCAGGTAGTCACGAGCCGGAACGGGTGCGGGTGAGACGCGGCGGCTCGGGTGCACGCGGCTGCAATATGCGCGCTCTGGGCGTGCCCAGCGCACGCCCACTAGATGCTCGGCGAAATGCCATGGCATGCTAGGTGGCTTGGTTGGAGCTGGGGTTTAGCAGGTCTAGGTCTAGGCTTGTAAGGAGATCAGTGGACACGCTAGTTTGGTCAGGGGATCTGGTTCACAGTGCAACCAAAGATTCATGCCAAAACAGATCATGCCCATAAGGTGTTTGACACAATGCCAAGGGCACTTAGGCAATCCTTGGAGTGGTCAATTTCTCCAGATCAGTGTCTCCTTGGAAGCACAAGAGGGTGGTGAGGTCACTTGGACAAAATGAGAAACTTGCTAGTGCAATTTTTACAAAATTACAATTCTGGACAGGAAATAAATGGCATCATTTCATGAACCAAAATTGCCCCAAAGGGTGCATGCTCCTGGACTTAGGGGTTTGGTAGGGAGGACTATGAGCATGAGAAAACACAAGGTCACTGGAGTGAGAAATAATAGGGTTGCAGTAGAAAACACCAGTCTGGTCCAGAATGAAGATGATGCTGATACACTCAAAATTTGCAAATAACATCACTGGGTTTTTGCATAAAGTTGAATCATATGATATTACTAACATCCCATAATTTTGGTAGAGGCTAGAAGAAAATATTTAAAAGGGTTGTAGTGCAAAATTGCCCACTGGACCAGAGAAGAAAAAAAAGTGTAGAGCTCAAAATATTTCATGAAATAAAGATATTTTTGCACAAAAGTTATTTAATAACATCACATGGCATCTCCAAATTCTTGTGGGAATTTTAAGTGAATTTATCAAATGGTTGTAGTTCAAATATGGCCATTTAACCTTGAAAAACCATTTTCAAGAAAGTGAAGATCAAGCAAATTAATTGTGCCATTAGTTGTACTGATAAAAGTAAAGTTTTTCTTGAGAGGTTAAACAAGTCCAATAACATATTTGAAAAGTTCACTCTTAGGGGAAAAACTCCATAATGACAAGGTTAAAGATCAAAAGGGAGCTCAGAAAATAAAGGTTTTAAGTCCTGGCAAAAAAATTAATTAATAAAAACAAGGCCAAAAATTTTGGGGTGTCACACAAACCCTAGCGCCACCGCTAGCTCTTGACGACGCTGGCGACGAAGCGCTTAGCTGTCGCGACCTCACCGACACCGTCCTCACGCGGGTGCGGACCTCGTCTTCTCCACCGCCGCCGTTGGTGTCTTCCGTCGCCGAGTTAGGGCATGGAAGATCGAACTGCTCAGCCTCCCCTCTACTCTGTCTAGCAGTTCTTCATGTGGTAATTAAAGCCTACTTTTACTGCCTTTTTGATCTGATAGATTCATCCTTCTCAACCAAAAGTGGTTTATATGCCTACAAATTTGGATCTATCCTGTTCTGCATCTCATAACATGCCTAGTATATTCACTTATGCTTAACATGTAGCTAGAGTCCTCACTTGTACCTATTCTTGGATTCGTACAAATCTGGAACCAACTCTCAACATATAAGTGAATGTCTTCGCGCTATGAGGTCAATGTGCTCAAACTGATTTATCTTCAAAATCTTCTGAGAATGCATATGACCTCTTCCCCTTTCCTCGCATCTCTAATGTTGTCACAGGTACATGTCCGTGGGAGAATCCCTTGGTTCTCATAGTCTGCATTCATTTGCAGAGTTCTTATAGTGTCACATAAATTCTCCTGAAGCCAGTTCCTATCTGAACAACAGACGAAAGCCTTTGCAAGTTCTCAAGCCATTCAGTTTGAACTACATGGCCACTGAAAAGTCAGCAAGAAAGGGCGGCAGACAGTGCCGTGGGAACACTTCCAAAGATCTGCCACCAGATCTCTATGAGCTATACAAGACTGGCCCTGAAGAAACCTATGGCGAACGCAAGACTCGAATCCAATGGATTCACAGATACTGGGCTGAACAATGGTTTCTGTACAGATTTGTGACTACAAAGTATGCGGAGAAGAATGCCATCAAACGACCATGGGGAGATATACTCTTCAAAAATCTTCCACCCAGGTCCAGAACTGAAGCCATTACTCAAGGCTTCTTTCCTTGCATGGTTCGCGGACCACAGCCAGAGAATGTTGACCCATCTTCTCTGCTATGGTGTCGTGACGACAATCTGTTCAAGCACAACTACAAGTTTGCCAAGGACTCAGCTGTGAAAAACAAGAAAGCTTTTGGACTCGACTTCAACCCCGGTCCACCTGCTCCTCGGGCTGATGGCACCCGTGATGCTGAACCAAATATCGCCGGCCCCTTCTACAACCTCGAAGGACTCATCACACACATTACTGTTTAGGGCACAGTCGTGGAGCATTCTGCGGACGACGCTGATTCTGATGAAGGGCCTGCTCCACCAAAGCCACAAAAGCAGAAGAAACCAAAGGCTTCAAAGCCCTCCACTGCACCGAAAGCTTCGCGTGCGAAGCCTCTGGCCACTGCACCTCCTGAAGCCAGTGTGCAGTCTGAAGATCTTTCTCGCATCTCCAAGACCGAGAAGAAGAAGAACTCCATCCAGATTTCTGGTCAAGCACTGACCTCAGCTGCCATTCTGAGGAACAAGAATGAAGCCATTGATCTGTCAAATGACGACGATCTTGGCGATGATACTCTTGAGTTATTGATAAAGAGCAAACAAGAGGCGGAGATCTTCAATGATATGCCCCTCTTTGATGTGGATATCTTGAATAACTTCATTGATGAATGGTTTGACAACCCCAGCCTCAGTATTGATGATCTTCATCTCCCAATTGGCATCAGTGTCTGCTTCCACGGAGCCATCTCTCATGAGCTGGCTCTAGCTCAGAAGATTGTCGAACTGAAGAACAAAATTGACTATGAGAAGGCTCAGTTCAAGAAGCACATGGCCAAGCTCAGCATGGCTGATGTTCAAAACTTCAAGAAGATGTTGCATGACCTCAAGGAGGTGTTTCACAAGAAATGAGAGGAAGCAAAAGGTTCAAGAGAGCGACTGAAGCACCTCGCTGCAAAATGTGTTCAAGCTCACAATGAAGCAGAAAAGCGCAAAGCTCTTGGGTGTCCAGGCATCGACCCCAAGATGCCTGCCAAGAAGAAGAAGCCAGTTGTGGCCCAAGCTGAAGCATCTGGGCGGGAAGCACCTTGCATTGTCTTCCCTGTCGGCATGACTGGCACGAAGCCAAAGGTCCCCACAGTTGCGTCTGAACTGAAGAAGACAAGGGCAGCTGAGGCTGAAGCCAGAAAGCGCAAGAGCAAGAATGCCACTGACGATGCTCCTCAGGCCAAGAAGAGGAAGACAAAGAAGAAAGATTGAGCTGCTACCATAGAGCCCCTTGTCGTCGAGCCAATCACTGTTGCCCGTCCTGCATCTTAACACCAAGAGCATTCGTTAATTGTTCACGAGCCTGCTACTGCAGAGGCTCCTGAAGCTGAAGAAGATCCAGCCGTTGACCCCACCGCAGCTGAAGACATTGGTCCCCAAGACAATGTAGATGATGATGAAGTCCTTCCTCAGATTGAGCACCAAATGGTATCATCGCCTATTCTCACGAACAACGAACTCATCAACATTGGTCGTCCTTTGACGCCAATTGCTCAGGATGATTCATGGGATGATCACCCTCAAGACTCCCCCCATCAAGAAGAGTCACCAAGTACTCCCCCACCTCAAGTCACCACTCCGGTGCTTGACGATGACGACTATGTGGTCCAGCCAACTCCATCTCCAAAATCGTCGCCCGCATTCCGTAGGCTTCGCAAAGGACCAAGGCCACAAGTCACTCTGTCGAGAATTCTAGAAGGAGAAGAGCAACATAACTCAGTGGCACGCCAAGTGTTTCCTGACGCCACTCCAACTGTGAACGTCTCTGCGTCTGAAGCCAGAGCTGTTGAAGCCATTCCGACTGCATCAGCCGATGACCACCAAGAACCCTGACAAGAAGAAGAGTGTGTCGCCACACCCCTACCAACCAAGAAGTTGTTCTTGAGGAGAACGTGTCTGTGTCCGACCCTCCAGCTACTCAAGTGGAGGTTGATAATACTGAGGCGGCCACCAACAACACTCCCGAAGCCAATGACGTTGTCATGGCTGAAGCTAATGTGGCGCCTGAAGTAGATATGGTGCCTGAAGCTACTGATGCACCTAAAGCCAATGCTGCACCTGAAGCAAATGTCAATGCTACTGCTCCTGTACCGCCTCCAAGGCCACACACCACTGAGCAAGCCTTTGATCATGGTCAACTGGTTACTGTCAGATGGCTCGTTCTGTTTCCTCCACCTGCTGCCGGTCCTCAATTTGACTATCATGTGGAGCACAGGCCTCAGGTCCAGAAGCCAAAACCCAGGCTGCCAAGGTTTCCAAGTACAGCAACTTCACCAGGATCTTTTAATGTGAATGGATTCAAAGCACACAATACCTTCTTTGATAGCGCCAAGAACCCGTATTCCAAGCTAAGAATTTCATCTGATCGGTTCTGGAGTTATCAGCAGCGCAGTTACTATTCTTGTATACTATACAATCAGGGGCGCATTTTCCCCCATATGCGTCTAGACTGCAAAGCCATTGCCGGCCTGCCCTGCTTAGAAGAAGCCCTCGACTGCTTTAGGGATGCAGGCCTTCTACAGTTTGTGACTGATAAAGAAAATTGGAATGAAGAACTTCTGCGGCAATTCTATGCAACTCTTCACATTCGCGGCTACAACAGGGATCCGAAGACTTGGGTCCTTGAGTGGATGACAGGCAATGTACACCATGAAGCCAAAGCTCTTGATATTATTGAGCTCACTGCCTTACCCACTCCAGGTGAACTCTATGAACCTGGTTGTCAGCTTCACTGCAATGCTTTGGAGAGCATCTTCTAGAAGCCAGAGCCAAACATGAGCCAAATGTTGAGCATGATGAATCCACTACCACAAGACACTGAATATCCAAAGGAATTCCTTGTTGAAGACCTAGAGTATCTGACACGCACTACTTATCATATCATCAGGCGAACTCTATGGCCTGTCAAGGGACATTCTCCTGCAGCGAAGCTAGAAGGTGCAATGAAGACATTGGTGTTATATATCTTCAATGGCATCAGTTTCAATGCTCAAGACTTCTTCATCAGGCAAATGACTGCATCTGGCTCTGATCTATTTAGTCTGAAGTTTTATGCTCCATGGGTAATGCACCTCATCAAGCTTCACTCTCCTATCAACTACCAGCCTTCTACACGCAATCATCCCATATTCTTGCCAAAGGTTGATCTGTCTGTTGAAGCCATTTACCCAGAGCCTGCCAAGGAGCCAATTTATCTTCACAACGCACATCATCAAAGCTTCACACAACCCATTGAAGGAGTTCTTGCTGCAACGCGTGTTTATCCTTTGGCTGGCAATACACGTGCACCTCATCATGCCCATACTGAAGCCACTGAGAGTACCATAGCTCAAAGGCCTCGAAAGCGATCTCGCGTTCTCAATGACCGAGAGCTTCTCGTCGCCCTGCATCAAAAACAGGATAAGCATCATGACTGGCTAAAACGTCAGATGCAAAGCCTCTTGGTGGATGTCAATCGCATTCGCAATCTTGCCACCAAGAATGCTTTTGTCACTCATGCAACTTGTCAGAGGTCGTGGAAGAGTCTGACATTGTTGAGCTCAGAAGATCATCTTCAACAAGATGGCTTCACAGAGAGATTCAAGTTTGATTCCACTCCTCCCAGGAACGCTGTCTTGCGTCGGACTCCCTCACTTGAAGACTCTGACTACTCACCTCAGCGGCAACTGTCAATGCCAGAGTCATTGATGATGAAGATGATGCTACTTCACCAACTACAACTTCACCATGCATCGACACTGCGCCAAGTTCCTCTGCACAACCGGACCTCAACGACGACCCTGCTGCTTCACCTACTCCTCACGGGGACGAGTAGACGCTCTATGTCTTCAAACCTTTTTGGTCCTTACTGACAAAAGGGGGAGAAGCATATGAGTTGATAGTCTTCAAACGGGTCCATATGGGTGGTCGCTATACTTTTTGTCAAGTTCTTACAACTCTCGTTTTTTTATACATTTGGTTCTTTGAGTTGTAACACTTAAACTTGATGGTCATCTGCTACCTTTTCTGTCAACTATGTGATGCGATGATAAATTCTGCATGTGCGACGATAAATTCCGCACGTAGTCATTTCGCAGACGTCCATTTTTCATTATGCATATCATTATCTTTATTATATCTTCTCATGCATGATGAACTATCTTCATAAGTTGAAGAGGATCTCCACAATTACAACCTGCCATGTGCATTTGCATTCAAGAGAAAAACACTTATATGCACATCTTCAGGGGGAGCCTTTTGCCACTTATGAAGAAAATACCTCAATCCTTTACAATTTCACATAATTTTATCCCCGTTGAAAACTTCAACCAGTTTGTCATCAATCACCAAAAAGGGGGAGATTGTAAGTGCATCTAGTGCCACCCCTAGTTGGTTTTGGAGTATTGACGACAAACCTAGTTGAGGGAATAATGTGTTTGTGAGAATTGCAGAATAACACAGGTAGTAGTCCCTCATTGATTGAGTTTACCTACTGGAGATGACCCCTAAAAATGTGTGAAAACATTGAAGACAATGGTGGTATGTGAAGACAATCACAACGAACATCATGACTCGAGAAGACATTCACGTGAAGACTATGGAGTGCGAAGACATAGTTTTTTCGTAGTTTCCTTTTATTCTTTGTTGAGTCATAGGAACCACCGTACTGTTAAGTGGGGTCCAAGTGAACAAAGTTAGAGTCACTGAAGTAATGCTCAACCAAATCCTAAGTCTTCGAGCAAAGACAATGAGAGCAAATCTTACCAGAGCTGGATGAGTCAGCTTTACTTATAGCCCAAGTCAAGCTGCCGGGTGTGCTTGAAATCTGACCGTTGGAACACGTGTCAGTTCCTTAGTGGACCAGGGTCATTTCGGACAAATCAGGTCGGGTTGCCTAGTGGCTATAAATAGCCCACCCCCTACACCATAAATTGGTGGCTGCTCAGAGTTAGTGCACGACTTTTGTCGTTTGAGAGCAACCCACCTCGAAGCCTTTGAGAGAAATATCCTTGAGAGGACAAAGCCCAAAACACCCAGAGCCAAAGAGTGTTAGGCATCACTGAAGTCTTTCTGTCCACGTGACCTGGAGACTTGTTACACTTGAGGACTATGAATCCTCCAGCCGGTGAGGCGTCGCGTTCTGAGCATCCAAGAGTCATTGTGGATTGCCGGTGAACGAAGTTTGTGAAGGTTTGGAAGTCTACCTTGAAGACATACCAGAGTGATTGGGCAAGGACTAAGTGTCCTTATCTCAAGGGGAATAAGGTGAAGACGCGGTCTTCTGAGTTGAATCTCAGCCTCCCTAACCAGACGTACAGTTGTCACAACAACTGGAACTGGTCCAACAAATCCTTTGTCTTCATCAAGCGACTTGTTCTATCTCTTCCTTCACTTATTTATATTATGTCTTCGTGAAGTATTTTGCTTGCTTGTATTATCTGTTTGACTTCACTGTGTGACGACTATTGTTGTTTGGCTTCATACTATCTTCCATCTTGATGCATACTACCTAGCTGCTAATAGTCTTCGTGCTTTAGCTTCATTACTCGCTTGAATATGGCATGTCCAGTGTAGTCTACCTTCCGTTGAATGTCAATAGGATCATTTCTATCGTTTGTCTTCGAAACTCCCATGTTTTGAAGACTTTCATAAAAATCGCCTATTCACCCCCCTCTAATCGATAACTAGAACTTTCATATAGCCACCCTATTTGCTCATGATGGGAAAATTCACTATTACTATATTCTCAAATTATTCCCGTTCTCATTAAAGGGTGATGCTAAGATATGGTACAATACTGTTGCTCCTAAGAAACAAGCTGCCTTACATGAAATATTTAATTTTGTGCAAATTAAAGAAGAGAGTCTCCCACAATCTTGAGGTAGGCTTCTCCAATTGCTTAATGCTTTGCCTGATCATCCTCTTAAGAAAAATGAAATACTTGGTATCTTCTATAATGGACTAACCGATGCTTCTAGGGACTTCCTAGATAGCTGTGTTGGTTGTGTTTTCAGGGAACGAGCTGTTGAACAAGCTGAGGAATTGTTGAATAATATATTGAAAAATTATGATGATTGGACTCTTCCTGAACCACCGTCTAAACCCACACCGAAGTAGAGGGGTATCTTATCTCTCAGTCCTGAAGATATGCAAGAGGCAAAGAAATGTATGAAGGAAAAAGGTATTAAAGCTAAAGATGTTAAGAATTTACCCCTATTGAAGAAATACATGGTCTTGACACACCACCTCCACAGATGGTAGAGGTAAATTCTTTATTAAAGTTTGATGTAGGTGACATCCCTTAGAATAAACATCCTAGTCAATGCTTATAAGAATTTGATAACTACATCAGAAAACAAGACCACTTTAATGCAAATGTTATGAAACAATTGAAATGCAACTCTGATATGATTGCTCGCTTGAGTGACTTGTTATTTAGAATCACTAATGATGTAAGAGGTGTAGGAAAACATGCCTCTATGGTTCAAACCCAGCTAGAACAAGTTGCTAAATCTCAAACATAATTGCTTAGTGAAATGAACAACAATATGAATGATTTTGCTGTTAAAGTAGCAACTAGAGGTAGTGACTCAGGAACCACTTTATCCCGAGGGACACCCTAAAAGAATTGAACAAGACTCTCAAAGAATTAACGCTGATGCACATAGTCCTTCTAAAAATAAAAATAAAAATAA
Source organism: Aegilops umbellulata (assembly GCA_032464435.1). Lineage (NCBI taxonomy): Eukaryota > Viridiplantae > Streptophyta > Magnoliopsida > Poales > Poaceae > Aegilops > Aegilops umbellulata. Next base: position 345,427,755 of record CP136058.1, on the reverse strand, counting down.
AAATGATAGTACGTTGCATACCTCTAGTGAACCTGAGAAAGAGAAACCTTCTGAAGATAACAATGATGTCTCTATTTCTGATGCTGAAACTGAATCTAGTAATGAACATTCACCTAGTGATAATGAAAATGATAATGATGATGTGTATGAAGACACCCAACTAGACAATGATAAAGAATCATATAATGATGTTGAAATAGAACCTGTTGTTTATCTTGATAACCCACAACCTAAAAATAAAGGATATGACAAAATATATTTTGTTGCTAGAAAACATGGAAAAGGAAGAGAACCATGGGTTAAAAACCCATCCCCTTTCTACCTAAACCATCTAAGAAAAAAGATGATGAAGAACTTGAATGCTTTACTGAAATGCTTATGCCACTCTTTTTGTGCACCCGCTTGACTAATATTTTAAAGATGTCCCCTTATGCAAAATACATGAAAGACATCATCACTAATAAGAGAAAGATACCTGAAGATGAAATCTCCACCATGCTTTCTAATTACTCTTTTAAGGATGGAGTACCTAAAAAACTTGTAAATCCAGGAATACCAACTATACCTTGCTCCTTCAAAAGAAATTATGTCAAAACAGCCTTATGTGATCTAGGAGCTGGTGTTAGTGTTATGTCTTTCTCTTTATATAAAAGACTTGATTTGAATAAACTCACACCTACTAAAATATCTTTCCAAATGGCTGACAAATCAACTGCCATACATATTAGTATTTGTGAGGATGTGCCCGTTGTTGTTGCAAATGTTACTATCTTAACAGACTTTGTTATACTTGAGATGCCCGAGGACGACAACATGTCAATTATCCTTGGTAGACCCTTTTTGAATAATGCAGGGGTTGTTATTGATTGCAATAAAAGCAAGGCCACTTTTAATATCAATGCAATGAGCATACGCTGCATTTTCCGAAGAAACAATTCCAAGTGAATGGTATTAATGTTATTGAAAATCTCTAACACTCACTATTGGAAGTTTTCAACTACCTCTACATACTGCCAAAAAGAACTATGACATACTTATTGTTGGGGATATGCATATCCCCGTTGAGGTAACTTAGTGTTTTACGAAAGTTCTTCAGTTTCATGCTAATCGAAAGTGGTTATTAATAAGACTTGATCAACCTTGTTAATGAATCATTTTTGAGAGGTATGAAGTCGATGAATTTAGTGAGCACAACCTTCTGCCCTTACCTTTTGCTTTCTATTTATCTTAGTTAAATAAAATAAAAATGCCATGTTTATTCTGATTTCTGGATTTTTCGTGCAATAAAAAATGACCCAAAAATAAAAGTGTTCAAAATGCCCTGAAAATTTAATATGATGTTTTTGAATATTTCTGAATTTTTGGTGCAAATAACATCAGAGGGGGTTCCCCTGGTGTCCACAAGACACCAGTGCATGCCAGCAACCCCAGGCGTGCCCTGGTGGGTTGTGGTCCCCATGTGGGCTCTCTCACTTACCCCTTTAGCCCAAGTCATCTCCTACCTCTAGAAAAAATCACAATAGCTCTCTCTCTCTCTCTCTCTCTCTCTCTCTCTCTCTCTCTCTCTCTCTCTCTCTCTCTCTCTCTCTCGTGTTCTTACTCTCAAACCTGCGGATTTCGATCTCTTTGCTCAAAGATCCGTTTTCGTAACTGTTCTGGGGGATTACTTGGTATGTGACTCCTCCGTTACTCCAATTATTATTTTTCTTTAGTGGTTTATATTTTGAATAATTAGCTACTCCTGGTGCTACTGAAAATTGGCTTGCATGTTGAATTCTTAGAGTTCTAAGTAGTTTGAATGCTTGTTATGGCCTCTAGGCATCCATATGAGTAGTTGCTATAAATCTTGTGAAGTTTTGTTGACAAAAATTTTGTGGACTAAAAATTTCAGAATTTTATTTATAGGAATAAGATGAGTATTTTTAGGAAGTTTTTTATACGTCTCCAATGTATCTATAATTTATGAAGTATTCATGTTGTTATATTACCATTCTTGGATGTTTTACAATCATTTTATAGCAACTTTATATCATTTTTTGGGCCTAACCTATTGACCCAGTACCCAGTGCCAGTTGTTGTTTTTTGCTTGTTTTTTACATCGCAGGAAATCAATATCAAACAAAGTCCAAACACCGTGAAACTTTTTGTGGATTTTTATGGACCAGAAGACATCCAATGGGCCAGAGCAGCACCTGGGGGGTGCCCCAAGGGGGGCACAACCCACCAGGCGCGCCCTAGTGGGTTGTGCCCACCTCGGTGGCCTTCTGCACCCCCTCTTCACCCTATCAATCGTCAAATATTCCAAAAACCCTCGGCGAAACCCTAGATCGGAAGTTCCACCGCTGCAAGCCTCTGTAGCCACCAAAAACCAATCTATACCCCGTTCCGGCACTCCGCCGGAGGGGGAAATCATCACCGGTGGCCATCTTCATCATCCCAGCGCCCACCGGGATGAGGAGGGAGTAGTCCACCCTCGGGGCTGAGGGTTTGTACCAGTAGCTAGGCGTTTAATCTCTCTCTCTCTCTCTCTCTCTCTCTCTCTCTCGTGTGTGTGTTCTTGATGGCACGATCTTGATGTATCGGGGGCTTTGTTAATATAGTTGGATCATATGGTTTCTTCCCCTCCCTATTTTGTTGTGATGATTTGAGTTTTCCATTTGAGATTTCGTTTTATCGGATTGAATACTTTTATGGATTTGAGAGCACTTGATATATGTCTTGCATATGAATACCCGTGGTGACAATGGGGTATTATTTTGATTCACTTGATATATGTTTTGGCACTCAGCTCGCGGCTTCCCGAGGTGACATTGGGGTAATCTATGCATAGGGGTTGGTGCACGTTCTCATCTTTTGTTTCTTCAGTAGAAATCTTTGGGCACTCTTTGAGGTTCTTTGTGTTGGATTGAGTATTATGAATCTGAAATTATTTGGTGTTATTTTAGTACAAACTCTTGGATAGATCGATCGTAAAGAATAGCTTCGAGGTGGTTTCGTACCCTACAAACGATTTCTTCTTATGTTCTCCGCTAGATAGGAACTTTGGAGTGATTCTTCATTGCACGTTGAGGGATGGTTATATGATCCAATTATATTAGCATTGTTGATAGATTGCACTAGCAAAAGTACGAACCCTAGGCCTCATTTTCAAGCATTGCAATACCGTTTGTTCTCTGTTTTATCAATTGCTACCTTGCTGTTTTTATTGTTACTATTACAAAAATCAATATCTACTATCATTACTACACTTGTATCACCATCTCTTCGCCGAACTAGTGCACCTATACAAATTACCATTGTATTTGGTGTGTTGGGGACACAAGAGACTTTTTTTTATTTGGTTGCAGGGTTGTTTGAGAGAGACCATCTTCATCCTACGCCTCCCACATATTGATAAACCTTAGGTCATCCACTTGAGGGAAAATTGCTACTGTCCTACAAAACTCTGCGCTTGGAGGCCCAACACGTGTCTACAAGAATAAAGTTGCCTAGTAGACATAAGTTTTCCTCCAAGAAGAGCTAAGGGAGTCATTGGGGAATCATTGGACAATGACCTCAACACTCCGAGAATGGCGGAGGTGCGGCTATGCAAATGGCCGCATAATGCCTTCATGGAGGAGGTCGGGTTCCATCAAGATTTTGCCCAATTCGTGGAGAATGCCGAGATGACCGACTTCCTCGCATATGAGTGTGACCAACAACACCTCCTCACAAACTCCTTTGCGCAAAATTTTCATTTCCTGAGTAGGAATAATCCTCCTGAGGTGTGATTTAATTTATATGTTGAAACTCGGCAGATACTACTCACTGACTTTTGTGACATATGTTTGATCCCTTCTGATGGGGAATTAAGAGAGCCTAGACCTGCAGAGTTTGAGGACTTTTACCTTGCTCTGACAGTGGGGGATGAGAGAGGTGTGTTGAGCACCACTGCCACTAGTTCGCAGTTTCCTTCTGTGCATTACTTTGCTTTATTCATCGCGAAAGTGTTTCACTGCTAGGGAGAAGGTCGGTGCACTCAGTGCCCCCGACCTCGCCATTTTATACCGTGCACTACATAATGATGACACCTTTAGCTTAGGGGCTATTATTGCACGTCGTCTGCGCCTTAACAGAACTAAGGGCAAAATTCCTGGTGGTGTTTAACTGCTAGGAGTAGATAATGATTTACCTTGGATGTCAACATGCACTAAAATGATTGTGATGTAGTATGATGATATGGTATCCTCCTCTGAATGTTTCAAGTGGCTTGACTTGGCACATGTTCATGCATGTAGTTGAATCAAAACCAACATAGCCTCTAAGATATTTATGTTCATGGTGTCTGAAGGGAGTCCTGGATTAGGGGGTATCCGGACAGCCGGACTATAACCTTTGGCCGGACTGTTGGACTATGAAGATACAAGATTGAAGACTTCGTCCCGTATCCGGATGGGACTTTCCTTGGCGTGGAAGGCCAGCTTGGCAATACGGATATTTAGATCTCCTCCCATTGTAACCGACTCTGTGTAACCCTAGCCCCTCCGGTGTCTATATAAACCGGAGGGTTTAGTCCGTAGGACAACAACAACAATCATACCATAGGCTAGCTTCTAGGGTTTAGCCTCTCTGATCTCGTGGTAGATCTACTCTTGTACTACCCATATCATCAATATTAATCAAGTAGGAGTAGGGTTTTACCTCCATCGAGAGGGCCCGAACCTGGGTAAAAACATCATGTCCCTTGTCTCCTGTTACCATCCGCCTAGACGCACAGTTCGGGACCCCCTACCCGAGATGCGCCGGTTTTGACACCGACAGTGTCCATATCCTTCTCATGCTAGTATTCAATGTTGATTATGCATAACACATGTTCGTGACCATTTTTGCTCTCTAGTTGGCCGCTTCTCGACCTCTTTGCTAGCCTTCGCCTGTACTAAGCGAGAATACTGCTTGTGCATCAAAATCATTAAACCCAAGTTATTCCAGATGAGTCCACCATATCTACCTATATGATGTATCACCCTGCCGTTCCATGTAAATTTGCATGTGCCACCTCTAAAATTCTCATGATGAGTGTTTATTCACTCGTCCTTGCACAAGAGGGGCGGTAATAGGGATGCCCAGTCCTGAAATAAAACATTGCAAATAATTAAACAAAACTCCCCCAGGATTGTTGTTCGTATGGATGGTACTGGAGGATTCGACTAGCCATGGAGTGTGTTTGTTGGTGGATGGGGAGTAAATCTTTAATTTTATCGCTTGGGAACCGTCGCTAATTTGTTTAGCATGGAAGATATTGATAAGTCTTGGTCGTGATGTTGACAGGAAGGGTGTAGCTCCTAAAATTATATTTATCTCTGTTTTAAGCTTTGAGCTATAGCACCTCTGCAAATCCCTACTTCCCTCTGTGTAGGGACTATCTATTTATTTTTATGTTGAGTCATCACCTTCTCAAACAAGCGCCAGACCTGAGAGCACTATTGTCATCCTGATGCATTGTGTTTAGTTAATGTTGGATGCATCATGACTGGATCATTTCTACCATGAATTACAATGTTTAGTCGCTGCTTGAACTTTGGAGGTTCTCTGCATTTATGTTTTGCAGTCTCAGAAAGGGCTAGCGAGATACCACTGTCGTCATATTATATCATGATTGTGTTTGACAAAGTGTTGGCATTTGATATATCTTATTATTGCTCTGGTTGATTATGCCATTGATACGAGTTAATCTAATTTATAAGAGTTATTGTTGACATGGTTAATCATGATCTTTGCTGAAAACCTAGGTGCTACTTAAGCTTATTTATGTAAACACGAACAAAAGAGTTTGTAAAAAAAATTCTTTATCATTTTCAGTTTGTCAACTGAATTGCTTGAGGACAAGCAAATGTTTAAGTTTGGGGGGGGGGGTTGATACGTCTCCATCGTATCTAATTTTCTTAACGCTTTTGCTCTTGTTTTGGACTCTAATTTGCATGTTTTGAATTAACCTAACCCGGACTGACGCTGTTTTCAGCAGAACTACCATGGTGTTGTTTTGTGCAGAAATAAAAGTTCCCGGATTTGGACGAAACTTTTTGGCGAATTATTTCAGAATAAATAAAAACACTGGAACCAAGAGCCACCGGAGGGGGCCCCCTGGCTGACCACAAGACACCAGGGCACGCCACCCCCTCCAAGCGCGCCCTGGTGGGTTATGGGGCCCTCAGGACTTTGCAGACCCTAATTCCAACTCCATAAATACCTATTTTTGCAGAGAAAAATAGGATAGGAAGTTTCATCGCGTTTTATAATACGGAGCCTCTGCCACCTCCTGTTGCTCTTCAGGAGGCTAGATCTCGAGTCCGTTCGGGGCTCCGGAGAGGGGAATCTTCGGTCTTCGTCATCACCAACCCTCCTTCATCACCAATTCCATGATGCTCCCCATCGGGAGTGAGTAATTCCTTCGTAGGCTCGCTGGTCGGTGAGGAGGTGGATGAGATTCATCATGTAATCGAGTTAGTTTTGTTAGGGCTTGATCCCTAGTATCCACTATGTCCTGAGATTGGTGTTGCTATGACTTTGCTATGCTTAATGCTTGTCACTAGGGCCCGAGTGCCATGATTTCAGATCTGAACCATTTATGTTTTCACCATTATATCTATGTTCTAGATCCGATCTTGAAAGTCATATTCACCTATTACGTGTTATGATCCGTAAACCCCAGTGTGACAGTAATTGGGATACTTTCCGGTGATGACCGTAGTTTGAGGAGTTCATGTATTTACTATGTGATAATGCTTTGTTCCAATTCTCTATTAAAAGGAGGCCTTAATATCCCTTAGTTTCGTTATGGACCCCGCTGCCACGGGAGGGTAGTACAAAAGATGTCATGCAAGTTCTTTTCCATAAGCATGTCTGACTATTTACGGAATACATGCCTACATTATATTTATGAACTGAAGCTAGTTCTCTGTCGCCCTAGGTTATGATTGTTATATGATGAATATCATCCAATGAATTCACTGATCCAAAGCCTACGAGTTTTTCCACATATTGTTCTTGCTAAGTCACTATTGCTATTGCTATCATTCCAACTGCTACAAAATTGTTACTGTTGTTACTGTTACCACTATTATTGTTACTACTACCATCAAAACTATAATATTACTGTGCTACTAATCACTTTGCCATAGATATTTAATCTCCAGGTGTGGTTGAATTGACAACTCAACTGCTAATACTTACAAATATTCTTTGCCTCCCTTGTGTCGAATCTATAAGTTTGGGTTGAATACTCTACCCTCGAAAGCTGTTGTGATCCCATATACTTGTGGTTATCAGCCTGCATATTTTGATGATGGGCTTCCTGAAATGTCCGAGGTCTTCTTGAGCAAGCAAGTTGGATGGACACCCACTTAGTTTTTGTTTGAGCTTCCATACACTTACAACTCTAATGTATCCATTGCATGGTAATCCCTACTCCTCGCATTGATATCGATTGAAAGGCCTCTTCATTGCCTAATGATCCGTCGAGTTGATGCGAGCCTTTCTTCCTTTTTGACTTCTCCTATATATCTCTACCACCGCTGTCTATTCCACCCTAGTGCTAATATCCATGGCTCACGCTCATGTATTGTGGAGTTGAAAACACTGAAGTGTGTTGAAAAGTAGGATACAATTGCTTGGCTTTGACATGGGGGTGTCCTTATGATTTATACTTATCCGGTGTTGGCGGAGTCATGACATGCTTTCATAATTCAATGAGTAGGGATAAAATTCATTGAGCACCGTATATTTTGAAAGAGTAATGATTATATTCTTATATTCATGGATATTATTGTGTTGATATCAATTACTTCATCGTTTTTGTAAAGAGATTACATGATAAACATGCTAGGTAGCATTCAACATCAAAAGATCTGTTTTTTTCATTTACCTACTTGAGGACGAGCGGGAATTAAGCTTGAGGATGCTGATATGTCTCTAATGTATCTATAATTTTTTATTGTTTCATGCTATTATATTACCAATCTTAGATACTTTATATGCAATTTTATATCATTTTTTGGGACTAACCTGTTAACTCGGTGCCCAGTACCAGTTACTGTTTTTCTTATTTTTTGGCTTTTCAGAAAATCAATACCAAACGAAGTCCAAACATGATGAAACTTTACGGTGATTGTTTATTGACCAGAAGGGACCCTAGAATGTTTGGGAGGAGGCCAGAAGATCTATGGGAGAGTGACAAGCTCACACGGCATGCCATCTGAGCTCATGGGTTCCACGCAACTCTGTCTGACCTAATTCCAACTCCATAAATTCCCAAATGTTCCCAAACCAACAGAAGCCACCCGAAACACTTTTTCCACCACTGCAAGCTTCTGTTCTTCTGCAATCCTATCTGAAGGCCTTTTCCGGTACTCCGTCGGAGGGGAAATCGATCATGGAGGGCTTCTACATTAACCTTATTGCACCTCCAATAATGTGTGAGTAGTTTACCACAGACCTACGGGTCCGTAGCTAGATGGCTTCTTCTTGCTCTCCGATCTTCAATACAAAGTTCTCCATGATCTCCATAGAGTTCTATCTGTAATCTTCTTTTGCGGTGTGTTTGTTGGGATCCGATGAATTATGGGTTTATGATCAGATTATTCATTGATAGCAATTAAGTCTTTACTAAACTTTATTATGCATGATTGTTATAGCTTTGTATTTCTCTCCGAGTTATTCGTTTGGTTTGGCCAACTAGATTGATTTATCTTCAGTGGGAGAGGTGCTTTGTAATGGTTTCAATCTTGCGGTGTCCTCACCTCATGACAGAAGGGGTAGCGATGCACGTATTTGTATTATTGCCATTAAGGGTAAAACGACGGGGTTCAATAATATTGCTTGGTTTTATTCTGTCTACATTATGTTATCATACTTCATGCATTCTCTGTTTGTCATGAACTTAATACGTAGAGAGGCAAGCATAGAAGCGCTCTCGAAGTGGAGTAATAGTAGTAGATGCAGGCAGGAGTCGGTCTACTTGTCACAGACGTAATTCCTATATACATGATCATTGTTATGAATAACATCATAACTATACGCTTTTATATCAATTGCCCAATAGTAATTTGTCTACCCACCGTATGCTATTTATTCGAGGGAGAAGCCTCTAATGAAACTATGGCCCCGGGTCTACTTTTATCATATTGCAAAAAAACAAAAATAGCAATTTATTATCTTTTATTTTACTTTACAATTTATATATCTACCACTACCAGATTTGATCATTGCAAGTAACGAGTTCAGGGGGATTGACAACCCTCTTGCCCGCGTTGGGTGCAAGTATTTGTTGTTGTGTGTGCAAGTAATGTTCACTAGGATTTGCGTGCTTCTTCTATTGGTTCGATAACCTTGGTTCTCATTAAGGGAAATACTTATCCGCTACTATATTGCTTCACCCTTCCTCTTCAGAGAAAATCCTAACGCAGCTCACAAGTAGCACCGCCCGACTCGACCCCACCCCAAGAGGACCCCTCGGCAGCATCGCCGGCGCTCGGCGCCCGCCCCCGCCCTGTTCTGTGGTTGCTTCCGTCCTGCCTCACCGGCCGCTAGTGAGCTCTCTCTATCTCATCTCTTCCCCCCTCTCTGTCCCCTTCTCTCTTCCCTTCTCTCGGTCTCATCTGTATCCCGGTCGCCGGCTGCTGTTTCTTAGATGGATTGACGGATATTGCATAGATAGATGGATGGATAAACTGAATTTGCTACTCCTAGAAGTTTTTCTATTTGTGAATGGCGCTAGTAGCTAATGTGAATGGTGAATTTGCTAGTATGTCTCAATTTTTTTTGCTATTGTGAATGGTGAATGATGATAAGTGTGTCTCATTTTTTGCTACTATCAATGGCATATTGCACTAGATGATACTTGTATCTTTTTCATTCTCAACTTCGAAACAACCAAGCATTAGAATTCAACAAGCAATTTCAATCCAGGGACATTCTAGACATTTCAACACATAACTTATCCGACAATCTCATATTACAATCTAGAAAAGAACTCGATGGCTAATTTTGTGGAAAGTTTCCCGGAATCAGATTTTGTTGAATCAAAAGCTAAAAAGAACTGGGCCTATATCTCGCTCACTATGATATGTAACACCCTCTCGCCTCTGTGCTTGGATGTGTGCTTGTCTTAGTGGGGCGGTCCAATATATCGGTTTGGCGAGGTTCTATATATCGGTATGAACTAGTTTCTAGAACTTTTCATGCAGCTTTTATTTTTTATGTTTTTTATCGATTGTTTGTTTTATTTTGGTTTCTATGTGTTTTCCGTATTGGTGTTTTACAATTTTCTTTGTGTTTTCTTTTAGGTCTTTACTATTTATTTTTCAAATACATATCGACTTTATTACATTAAACTTTGTTCATATACATGTTCAACATTTTTCCCTGGATATAGGTCTTTACTATGTTAAACCTGTTTGAAAATACAGGTTGAAATTTGACAAATGTACATTGAATATTTTTTAAATATACGCTGAACATTTTTTTAAACACACATTTAACAATTTTCATTCAAATGCTAAGCTCCTCGATTTGGAGCCTCCTGGTGCGTCCTGGGTTGTGCGAGTGCCTATGGGCCCCACTTGTAAGGGGTGTCGTTGGTAGAGGACAACACACATGTATACAGTCCTAATACACCGATCATGTTTTTTTCTATGTTTTCTCAACATAGTTTCCCCCTTTTCCGTTTTACTATTTTCACATATTAATTCACGAACAGGTAAGATCTTGAAGATTTTTTGAAATTCATGAACATTTTTAAAGTCATCAATATATTTAAAGTTCACGAACATTTTAAAGTCTATGAACATTTTTAAATTTGTGATACTTTTTAAATTCAAGAACATTGTTTGTCATCCAAGAATATTTTTTAAATTCACAAACATTTTATTCTTCTTAATTTGCAACATTAAAAAAATCATGAACGTCTTTTGATTTACGGTTCTTTCCAAATAAATAAACGATAGTCGGTTTTCATGAGCTAGCACCTGGAGCGAGTAGAAAAAAACTAAGCGAGCGAGCGGAGCGAGAAGCCGAACTAAGCGAGCGAGAGCTTCAAGGGCCGGCCCATATGTGACCATTATAGCAACAATTTCGTCGTTTCAGCCTGGAATACAAGCTCCTAAGGGGCTTCCACAACCAATATGGCTGACACCACGATCGAAACATGTAAGGACATCACAACCGTGCACCGAACAACTTCACTCTCTTATCAAAATAATTACTATCTTCAACAACAACCCAACACAATATATGAAGGAAAAAACACCGCCTAAACATAATTGAAATCCAATCCAACACAGATAAAACTAGAATGAAACAAGACCGCAATAACAAGCCAGAGAAAAAAGAAGTTAATCTCACGAGTGAATAATGATGTGACAAAGCTTGCGTTAGCCTCTAGTAGGACAGTAGTCCCGACCAAAACTAGCGAACCTAATGATTTATCCACCCTAGCTCTTTTTTCTTTTCTTTCAGGAACACGAAAGAGCTTTGCGTGTTGATACATTAGGAACATGAGGATAATATATATAGTGTTTTCTTAGAGATATATGGAGCAACGCGCATACCCAACCCACCAAAACCACCTAGCTGCACCCCTGTCCACCTCTCCTCTTCTGTTTCCGCACGAGGATCCAGAACCTCCATTCTACCATGATGCTCCGTTTCCACAGAACGCGCGTTCTCGAATGTGCGGTTGTTATGCTCCTTCCAGAGGTACAACAGAACCAGAGAATGAAATCTTCCTAGAATTTGTTTGGCCGAGGGGAAGAGAATGGAATATGACCAGAAAACAAGTGAGGAACCGATTACTTGGACAGGCTACAGAGGCATGAACAAAACGTGAGATGATCCACAATTCTAAAACGCCATTCAATCTGAAGGACCCTGCTACCGCGCGACCCACGCCACGCTGCGTCAGCCATCAATCATCATCTCGTGGCCCAGATTGATGCATGTTGCACGATGCCGTGCGGCCGGGAGCCTGTCACGCGCTGTGGCCGACACGCGGACGTTCGGGCCCGAACCCGATGCTTTCCGAATCTGATTGGCTCCTCCAACCAAATACTCCCTCATGCACGCATAGGTCACCATTTTGCCTCCCGAGGAAGAACACGGCGACAACTCGTACTCCAAGCGGAAATGGATCCAATTTCTAATGTCGTTAGGTTTTCTAAGATAACCAATCTCACAGTACACGAAAATGACTTTGCACTGACGCGGACTTGCCACGATGGTGCGCACAGTTTAGTTGTTGACGAGCTACACGCCTACGCCCACCTACCCACGGCCACGAAGCGCAGAACGGTTTCTCTCTCTCTCTTCAGCTTTGTTGCTGGCAGCGTCGCATTCACGAGTGCACATGACCTCACCGCGTAGGCGCGTACGTAACATCTACTGTACATACAGTTTTCCTAGTGACATTGATGTATGCGTCGCGGAGGATCATCTGCGTATAGTGCGAGAAAGCTACGGGCTGCTGGAAGCCCGCGCGCAAGGTCACAATCGCAAACTCCGTGTAGGGAAGCGTAATTTGCGCACGATCGAACCTGCAGACAAAAAAAGTAGGGGGAGAGACCCTTCTGCATCGAGCAATGCTACACTTACAGGCAGTTTTTAACACACTTAGGCTTACGGAGAGGGGGGTCATTAAAAGATTGGAGGGAATGGAGCCCCACCCCGGGATTTCAGGGGAGTGGGATGAATTAGTCACTGCCACCTATGTCCGTAGGTGTGTTTCCGTGAGTGACGTCCGTAAGTGAAGCAATTTCGTTCTGCATCCTTCTCGCGGGGGAGATTCTTCTGCATTCGGCATGGGCATGGCTGGCAACCGGAACAGAAGCTCGTGCATTTTCCTTACAAGGAGGATCAACACGCGGTTAATGCATAGAACTAAAATGATTAATTATTCAATAATGTTAGGCACAGCCTAGCATCGATGTCGAATGAATCAACTTACAAGAAATAAAAAAATAAACTCGAGGCCATCCACAAAATGACTCAACGTTTGCTTTGACAATGAAGGAAAAAAAATGCTACTCCTAGTCAAAAGCCTTCAAAAGGAAATATCGCACACACGCCGATGTTGGTGAGTCCAACCAAACGTTGCACTTTGGATTTTCATCTCCGTGCCCGTGCTTCGATCAAATACCTACTAACTCGTGTAGAAGTGGGCCGGCGCCGTCATCTCCACCCAAGACCGCCGCCCCAAATTTTGTCGTTCTCCCATGAGGGTGCAGCGGGTGGCTCACATCCAACCTCATCAATGTCGTGTGGCTTTGTCATCAACGACCTTTGACGGTGGGGAGAGAGGGGAGAGGAGAGAAGGGAGGGGACCGAGAGGTGGCGTAAGCCATGCTTTCAGAGAGGAAGGCGGAAAGAGGAAGTATTTTGGAGCGCTCGGGAAGCCTACATAGTGCAACTCATCCGCAAATATCAATTGGTGTGTTTAAACGATACGCTGAGAGAATAGTAGGTGTTGTACATGATCTCCTATAATTTAGGGTTCTTAATTTTTTGGCAAAGTTTTTGGGGGCTTGCATTATTTTTTTCCGGAAAACTAGGAGATGTGTCCTTACGGATATGGAAATTTTTTAGATCCAAGATGATCTTTGGAATCGGATGATGAATCCTTCACCGCATTACAATTGATAGCAAAGAGAAAAGAATGATCCAAACACACATACCTTTCAACCAAACACATATCATAACGCTATTGCAAGGATGCTCTATTGTTACTTCTACTGTGACCAAGAGAGAGGGAGAGCACACACGAGGGGCTTGGGGAGAAAAAGATTGGTTAACGCAATCAAAAGAGGACAGTAGGGGCATCTAGCAAGCAAATGCTTCATTTAATCGAATGAATCAACTTACAAGAAATAAAAAGATAAACTCGAGGCCATCCACAAAACAATATGATATGTATCATGTCAATATCTCTACAAATCTACCACCAACCCTACGTCATGCATTTCACAATGAAAAACAACGCTACTCCTAGTCAAAGCCTTCAGAAGGAAACATCACACACACGCCGATGTTGGCGAGTCCAACTCCAACAAAACGTTGCACTTTCATCTCCGCAACCGAGCTTCGATCCAATACAGACTAAGTCGTGGAGATGTGGGACGGCGCCGCCATCTCCACCCAAGGCCGCCACCCCAAATTTCGTCGTTCTCCCATGAGGGTGCATCAGGGGGCTCACAGCCAACCTCATCAATGCCATGTGGCTTTGTCATCGACCACCTTTGGCGGTGGCGAGAGAGGGGAGAGGGGAGGGGGGATCGCGTTAAACCATGCTTTCAAAGAGGAGTGCTCAGGAAGCCTACATAGTGCAACTCATCCCCAAATATCAATTGGTGTGTTTGACAGACATGCTGAGAGAATACCAGGGGTTGTACATGATCTACTGTAATTTTGTGTTCTTAATTTTGGCAAAGGTTTACGGGGCTTGCATTCCTTTTTTCCAGAAAACTAGGAGATGTAACCCAACAGATTTTTTTTAAACAAGGCAAAAGACTTGTAATTTCATTGATTAAGGAAGAAGGTTTTAGACAAAAGCCGCTAGCGGCAAACAAAAGACTACTTTAGAGAGAAATGCTAGTCTTCCGCAATACGGCGGTTCCTTGGATGGTCATCATTAATAATATGAAATATTTTTAGATCCAAGATGACCTTTGCAATTGGGTGTCTTTTGATGAATCCTTCACCGCATTAACACTAGTAGAAAAAATATAAAAGAATGATCCCAACACATCTATCTTTCAACCAAACACATATTATGCTATTACAGGGATGTTGTATTGCTACTTCTACAATTCCCAAGAGAGAGGGAGAGCACATTTTTTTTCAACAAGGGGCGCTTTCTTACTTATTAAAAGGTTTAAGCATTATACCCGGTCTCTAAATAACTAAAATGGACACAGTCAAACAAAGTTATCTCACAAAAGACAAAAAAGAGGCGGAATACAAAGAAACATGTAGAGTCTGTATAACGCCTAAACCGGAGGGCGCCAATCCTAAGATCATGCTGCCACCCATGTTGGGTAAAAGTATCCCTCGCTGCAGCCTCTAGTCGTGTACACACCTCCGTAAACATGTCTCGATTCTCCATGCATTGTAGAGCAGACCATAAACGAAGAGTCTCAATACATCCGTAGATAACCTGCATAAGAGAAGTACTTATAGTTAGAAACTTTATCATTTCTACATAGCCAAAGCGAGCAAATAACAGCAAGCGCTCCAACCATGAGAAGTGTTATAAACCTGTGATCAATCTCATGTAATCAGTTGCCAAATATATTAGCAACACTACAAATAGGATACAAGCCAGAATCTATTTAAATGACTGTGTAGGGGGACATAGTATTTCAAAACAAATCCTACGATCACGCAAGATCTATCTAGGAGAAGCATAGCAACGAGCGTGGAGAGTGTGTCCACGTACCCTTGTACACCGATTTAGTAACATGGTTGATGGAGTCGAACGTCTTCGCGATCTAACCGATCCAAGTAACGAACGCACGGCACCTCCGCGATCTGCACATGTTCAGCTCGGTGATGTCCCTCGAACTCTTCATCCAGTTGAGGCCGAGGGAGAGTTTCATCAGCACGACGGCGTGGTGACGGTGATGATGAAGTTACCGACACAGGGCTTCACCTAAGCACTACGATAATATGACCGAGGTGGAAAACTGTGGAGGGGGGCACCGCACACGGCTAAGACAAATATTGGAGTCCCTTTGGGGTGCCCCCCGCCCACGTATATAAAGGAGGAGGGAAGAGGAGGCCGGCCTAGGAGGGCCGCGCCTATAGGGGGGTCCAACTAGGATTCCCAATCCTAGTTGGAGTCCCCCTCCTTTTCCAAGAGGGGAGAGAGGGAAGGAGTAGGGGAGGGAGAAGGAAAGAGGGGGCGCCGCCCCCTCCCTAGTCCAATTTGGACCAGCCCATGGGGGGCGTGCGGCCTCCCCTCGTGGCCCTTCTCTCCTTTCCACTAAGGCCCATGAAGGCCCAATACTTCCCCCGACGAATTCCCGTAACTATCCGATACTCCGAAAAACACCCGAACCACTCAGAACCTTTCTGATGTCCGAATATAGCCTTCCAATATATCGATCTTTACATCTCGACCATTTCGAGACTCCTTGTCGTGTCTGTGATCTCATCCGGAACTCCAAACAAACTTCGATCATCAAATCACATAACTCATAATACAAATCGTCATCGAACGTTAAGCATGCGGACCCTACGAGTTCGAGAACTATGTAGACATGACCAAGACACATCTCCGGTCAATAACCAATAGCGGAACCTGGATGCTCATATTGTCTCCTACATACTCTACGAATATCTTTATCAATCAAACCGCATAACAACATACGTTGTTCCCTTTGTCATCAGTATGTTCCTTGCCCGAGATTCGATCGTCGGTATCACCATACCTAGTTCAGTCTCGTTACCGGCAAGTCTCTTTACTCGTTCTGTAATGCATCATCTTGCAACTAACTCATTAGTCACATTGCTTGCAAGGGTTATAGTGATGTGCATTACCGAGAGGGCCCAGAGATACCTCTCCAACAACCGGAATGATAAATCCTAATCTCGATCTATGCCAACTCAACAAACACCAACGGAGACACCTGTAGAGCATCTTTATAATCACCCAGTTATGTTGTGATGTTTGATAGCACACTAAGTGTTCCTCCGGTATTCGGGAGTTGCATAATCTCATAGTCATAGGAACATGTCTAAGTCATGAAGAAAGCAATAGCAATAAACTAAACAATCATAGTGCTAAGCTAACGGATGGGTCTCGTCCATCACATCATTCTTTAATGATGTGATCCCGTTCATCAAATGACAACACATGTCTATGGCTAGGAAACTTAACCATCTTTGATTAACGAGATAGTCAAGTAGAGGCATACTAGGGACACTTTGTTTGTCTATGTATTCACACATGTACTAAGTTTCCGGTTAATAGAATTCTAGCATGAATAATAAACATTTATCATGGTATAAGTAAATTTAAATAACAAATTTATTATTGCCTCTAGGGCATATTTCCTTCAGACTGACCATATAGAACGAGCCAATTTGCATTGGAAGAACAAATGTTTTATTGTCTCATCATGCTGAAAAAGACATATTCCATACTTCCATGCCAACTCCTCTTAATAAGGTTATCTTTAGTAAGAATGACTCAGTGACGAAGATACCAAGCAAAGATTTTATTTTTAAGAGGTATCTTCATCTTCTAGATCTTCTTGTTATTATCAATCGGCACATCAGACTGGAGTAAAGCTCTATATAGACTCCATTGAGAATTGTCCATTCCCATGTAGGTTCCAACGAAATACATCATACCCATCTGACAATTGCACCATGGACAACCATTGTAGCATGATGTTTCATGATTGCAGTCTGGGTCCAATTAAATCTCTTCTAAACATCACATTGTGCGGAAATGATTCCAAAACCGTGGTGATAGTATCACCCTTGTGACGCACAATGTTGTACAGAGATGAATATTGTTCCCAGAGTGTAGCATTGCCTAGCCACTTATCATCCCAGAATATAATTTCTGAGCCGTCCTTAATCAACAAGGATCCATAGCGGAAGAAATATTTCTTCGTAGCCATTAGACCCACCCAAAAGTGAGAATCACCATGCTTCCAGTATACTTGGGATACCTCCTTCGATCCCACATATTTTCTTCTTAGGAGGGTTTGCCATACACCATCTTCTGTCAGTATCTTAAACAACCATTTGCCAACGAGGGCCCTATTCTTAAAATCAAGGTCATCAATGCCCAACCCGCCATGGTCTTTGGGATGGAAAACAACACTCCATTAGCTAGCCGATATTTCTTTCTATCGCTATCCCTTTGCCAACAGAATCTGGATCAGAAGTAATCCAATCTATGTAAAACTCCTTTCGGCAACTGGAAGAAGGAAATCATATATAGTATCATATTACTTTGTACTGAATTTATGAGGACCGTCTTTCGCCGAGAGATAGTAATTTAACTTACCAACTGCTTAATCTTTTTTATAGTCTCTCCTTGATGTGTTTCCATTCAACATTTGTGAGTGTCCGATAATGTATTGGTACCCCTAAATATGTGATGGGAAACTAGCCTAACCCGCATTCAAAAAGATCAGGGTACAGGTGGACCTTGTCTTGAGCTTCGCCAAAGAAAAACAATTCACTTTTATGTAAATTGATCTTAAGACCTGAGAGTTGCTCGAATGCTGATAAAATTAATTTCAGATTTCTTGCTTTCTTGTGGTCATGATCCATGAAGCAAATCGTATCGTGGGCATATTGAAGGATAGACAGACCACCATCAACTAGATGATTCACTACCCCATCAATCTGGCCATCAACCTTACCATGCTCAATCATTACCGCTAACATATCAGCCACTATATTAAATAGCATGGGCGATAACGAGTCACCTTGTCACAATCCTTTCTTCATTTAGAAATAGTCCAATGTCATCATTGACTTTAATGGCCACACTACCTCCATAAATGAAACTATGGATCATAGTGCGTCACCCTGCAGGAAATCCTTTCGATATGATAGTCTGTTGAAGAAAAGACCACTTGACTTTGTCATAAGGTTTATCAAAGTCGACTTGAAGTTCCATCCCATTTAACTTTTTTTGATGTAAGTCATGAACTATTTCACAAAGGATAACAAGTCCATCTAGGATGTGTATGCCTTGCATAAAAGTTGTCTGTGAGGGATGAACCACATGTTCAGCAACAAAATTTAGCCTAATCGTCGCAACTTTTGATAAGATTTTAAAACTAACATTAAGGAGACAGATATGTCTATATCGTTGTATCCTTTCAGCCTCATTAAGCTTAGTTAATAAAATAATCACACCAAAGTTTAAGAGAAACAATTCTAGTTGCCCAGCATGTAGGTAGCTAAACAAAAGTAGGAGATCCGGTTTGATGACTTCTGATGACCCACAAGTATAAGGGATCAATCATAGTCCTTTGATAAGTAAGAGTGTCAAACCTAACAAGGAGCAGAAGGAATTGATAAGCGGTTTCGAAAAAGTATTCTCTGCAAGTTCTATAAAAGAGTAGTAACTGATAATTTGATAGCAAGATAATTCGTAGCAAGTAACAAGTAACCAAAGTAAAAAGCTGCAGCAAGCTGGCCCAATCCTTATATTGCAAAGGACAAGCCAAGAGTATTTCTTATATGATCAAAGCGTTCTCGAGGACACATGGGAATTTCATCTAGTCACGTTCATCATGTTTAGTTCATTCATGTTCACTACTTTGATAAATTTTTATGTGGGTGGACTGGTGATAGGGTGTTGTTCTTACTTGAACAAACAACCCATTTATGATTACCCCCTCTTGCAAGTATCCGCAACTATGAAAGAATAATTAAGATAAATCTAACCATAGCATGAAACATATGGATCCAAATCAACCCCTTACCAAATAGCGCATAAACTAGGGTTTAAACTTATGTCACTCTCGCAACCCATCATCTACTTACTACTACACAATTCCTTCCCCTAGGCCCAAGCATAGTAATATGCCATGTAGTCGACGTTCACATCACACCACTAGAGGAAGAACAACATACATCTTGCCAAAATATTGAATGAATATCAACTTCACATGATTACTTATAACAAGACTTCTCCCATGTCATCAAGAACAAACAGAACTACTCACAAATCGTATTCATGTTCAAGTACAGAGGAGAATAATATATGATTAACAATCTGAGCATACGATCTTCCACTAAATAAACCAACTAGCATCAACTACAAGATGTAATCAACACTACTAGCAACCCACATGTACCAATCTTAGGTTTTGGACAAAGATTGAATACAAGATATGAACTAGGGTTTGAAGATGAGATGGTGTTGGTGAAGATATTGATGGAGATGAGTCCCCCCATGATGAGAGGAGCATTGGTAATGTCAAAGGCTTCGATTTCCCCCTCCCAGAGGAAGTAAAAAGTGCACCTGCACAGGTTCTGCCTCGAGACGGTGACGCTTCATCCCGAAAGTATTACCTTAGTTTTTATAGGTAAATGGCCGCATATAGTAGAAGACGGGCACTTGAGGGCATTTGTGGGCCCCACAAGGCACCAAAGCGCGCCCCTTACCTTGTGGGCCCATGGTGACCTTTCTCTGGTACTTCTTCCTTCCAATATTTTTATATATTTCAAAATAATTCTCGGTAGAATTCCAGGTCATTTGGAGCTCCAGAGAATAGCTATCTCTGTTGTATCTCTTTTAGGTCCAGAATTTCAGCTGGCGGCAATTTCCTTCTTCATGTGTATCTTGCATAGTACGAGGAAAAAGACATAAGATGTGCATTATAAAGTGAAATATTGCTCCAAAACATTATAAATAACAGTGGGATAACATGATGCAAAATGGACGTATCAACTTGCCAGAAGTTGTGACAGAACTCAGCGGGAAAACCATTTGGACCCGAGGCTTTGTTGCGATCCATTAGGAAAACCGCATTTCTAACTTCCTTCTCAATATATGAGGCTATTAGAAGGTTATTTTTCTCATTAGAGACTTGGGGGATGTCATCTGTTCGGGACTCATCCATCAAGAAGTTTCCTGCCTCCGGAGCTCCGAATAGATTCTTATAATAATTAGTGATATAGGATTTAAGTTGCACATGCCCCTCAATTGTGCCCTCCTCCTATTGTAGGGAATGAATAAGTTTCTTTTCATGTGTACCATTGGCGACACCATGGAAATACCTAGTATTTTGATCACCTTTCAGGATAAATTGAGAGTTAGAATGTTGGTACCATTTGAGTTCCTCTTCACGCAGCATGCTAGCTATCTGTGCATTCGATTGACTCTTGATCTCGATTTCATGTTCAGATAGAGGTCTAACCTCTTCTAAAGCTTCTAATTCATCAATGATAGATGAAAGAGGAAACTTCTCCTTTTTAGGGATACCCGGCATAAGACCAACCACCAAGGAATTTATGTAATGCACACATTTTGTTATCTTTGTGTATTGGGGTATGCCCGCCAACCAGTTTATCCCACACCTCCTTGACCATGTCATGGAAGACACCCCAATGCAACCAGCCAAGTTCGAGCTTGAACTTGCGTCTATATTGTGGCTGGGGCAAACCAGTAGTTAGGAGGATGGGTGTGAGGTCTAGACTAGCCTTGATACGAGGTAGAGCACGAACAGAAACCAAAGGGAATTTGGATTCCCAGTAGGTATCCATTAAAACACGATCTAGTTTCTCATATGTCGGCTTCGGAAGACTGTTCGGCCAAGTGAATTGTGTTCCAATCATGGAAAACTCTCACAGATCTAGACTGTCGGTGACAGCGTTGAAAAGTAAAGGCCAATGATTATCAAACTTACCGCGACTTTTCTCATTTGGAAATCGTAGCAAATTAAAGTTCCCACCTATAAGAATGGGGTAGGGATTATCATTTGCAAGATCAACCAATTCTCGGGGGGGGGGGGGTCGGCCTTGAACTCATCCTGGGCTGCCCCATACACGGCGATGAGGGTCCATGTGAAGTTGCTGGCTTTGTTGTGAATATGGAGTTTAACATGAGACTCACCATGCCCCTAGAATGACCTATTGGAGGCCGTGAGATCCAAGTAAAGTCTATTCCACCAGAAAGATGGTCAAGCATACTTACTGAGAAATCACGTCTCCCTGTTTCAGAGATAACCAAAAAGTCTAAATTGTAGTCCTTGTTACATTCCCCAGTGAACCAATGTTTAGCCAAGTCACCAAGACATGTGCTATAAAAGAACATGCCATTTATGAGGAAATGATAGGGGATTTAGAAAATGTCGTCCTCTTAGAGGACTTACTATCTTTTTTCGAACGGGCGGCCTTTGATTTACGTCCGGATTGTAAGCTCAATCAAAGAACTAAGCCTGGGTTCATCTAAGCCACGTCCGAAACTGCTCCTACTAAATGAGAGAGTAGCTAACCATCTGATGTGGCATGCAACTCCTCCTCATTTATATGAGAGGCAAAATACTTGCTAGAAACTCATGGTGTAACTTTTAATCGGTCATATTCCAAATGTTTCAAAGTGTTTGTCAAAATAGAAATATCCTTCTTATTATTTCCTAGACTATCACCCACAGTATTCAACTTAGAAACGATGGTTGTAGTGGAGAAAGCTAAAAAGGGTTTGGGTGACGACATAATACCTTGGTTGTCTAGGTTGTGCGCCGCTTTACGCCGCATAGCCTTGGCCAAGGAGCAGGAGTCCCCATTTGTGTCCATAGTACTGTTGTCGGCAACCGATGTCGGTTACTTCAGCGTGTAGGCACCCCCCAATGATGGATCTCACGCTGACTTTGCTGTCCGAGGAGGGGATGGTGGTGGAGTAGCAACCACCTCCCCGACAGTCTCAACCCCAGCGCAAGCGGCGACGTCACCATCTCAAATGCGTGGGGAACCGAACCAGCCAAATCAGCGAGCAAGGTAGAGGTGGGCGTGGCTGGCTCCACATGTGGCTGAAGAATGTCCATTGGTGCAGCAGCACGTGACTGCACACCCAAGGGCAGACAAGCTGGTCCCAACCTGTGGGCAGCCATCACGGTTGACTCCTCCTGGGCCACGAGTTGGGTGGCCTCCCCCAGAGCTACCAGCTGCGGGCGCTCCGGAGACGCGGCTGAGCGGCCCACCGTGTCGCCGGACGCCTACACCGACGAGCGGATCACAGGCTGCAATGTAGCCATCCTTGTCAGCGATGATGGCTGAGATGCAATCTGAGTCTGCAGAGTGGTAGTCAATGAAGACTCGAGATGATGCACCCGTGGAGACGATTCAAGACATCCACGTAACATGGAGTTAACTCGAAGTTCAGTGGCGAGCTCCATGCCTCTCGGTGTCTGCAGCGAGGAGTTAAACGGGGTCACTGTAAAAATCATAAAGGTACCTCCCGGAGCACCACGAGAAACAACGTTTGCATGAATGTCATTTCGAGGAGCAACACTAGACGAAGGTTGGTTGGATGGGCTTCCGGAGTGCTATGAGGTGTCTGTCGGCGTTCTGGGAACAGGGGTACCCAGACTTGTCTGCCTGCGGCCCACGGCATGGTTTCTTCAATGGCCTGGTACGGCCCACCTTCAGCATCAACAAATCAAGACCCTCGCGAGGCGGGCGACACCAAGACTTCCAAGAGGAGCGGCCTCCTCAGGCTGACTCCTGAGGAGCGGAGATTTCTATGCGAGCCTCACCTCGCAAGGTTCGGGTGACGTGAGCCATGACGACCAAGGCGAAGACTACTTTTGTCAGGATAACATGTACTAGTTGTCTCCCTTCGAATTTGGCCATTGTGGGATCCCTTCCCGGCTTCATTTGGGAAGAGGACCAAGGCCACTATAAGTAGAGCAGCACCACCACCGTAGAGAGGGATCGGATCGGATCCATTCCATCCTCACACCCACCAGCTCACTTGAGCACAAGAACACGCCTCCTCCTGAGGTTGTTCTCTCACCATACTAGTTCATCACCAGCCCCTCGAGGCCAATCCACCACAAAGCAGGAGTAGGATTTTACACCGCAAGGTGGCCCAAACCTGGGTAAACCGTTGTGTCTCGTTTCCTTCCAGTTCATCGAGTTAGGCCGTGAGATTGGCGAGTAGGCAGACTGGGAGGTTGAGTTCTTCGCACGCACCCTAGAGTTTGAACCTCTCAAGGGTTTGCGGAGCCCGAAATCCGACATTTGGCGCGCCAGGTAGGGGTGCGTCGAAGATCTGCCTCTCTGTCCGCTGCGCTCCGCTGTCGAGCTCTCATGGCGGGTGTTGCTCCGTCGACCGGACCGGCGCATGCTTTAGGGGGTGCCGTGGGCCTCCGAGCTTTCACCCCCGCCCTGCGTGAGGTGCAGTGGCCACCCAAGTTCAGGCTGGAGCTGTCGCCCCAATACGATGGCGCGGCGGACTCCGGTAAGCTGAGAAGCCAGGCGTGCGGCGCGTCCGCTAGGGCCATGGGACCCGGAAGGTTTCCTCCTCACCACACGCTTCGCCGCACTGGTGCCCCACGCTGTCGCGGCCCTCCTCGGCGGTTCACAGGCGCCGCCCTTGGACCGCCACGCCAAGCAACTCTTTAGCCAGGTGGATGCCGCCCACGTGCAGTGGGGAGCTCCTCCGGGCTGGGCGGCGCCCAAGGCCGACCTCACCTTCGACTCGCGGGACCACCCAGCGACCACCGCGGGCGCCGACGCGCTCCCGATGCTTTGCACCCCCACCATCTGCAACGTGGCGGTCACCAAGACCCTCATCGACGGTGGAGCCGGCTTCAGTGTGCTCTCTATGGAAGCATCCGGCTTGCTTCACATGCCCCATGGCCGGGCCCGCCCCACCAAGCCCTTCTCTGGAGTCGTCGACGGCTCCACCTGCCCCCTGGGGCAGATCCGCCTCTCGGTCACCTTCGGCACCCGCGACAACTACTACACCAAGCTTGTCGACTTCGACATCGCCCGCATCGGCCTCTCATAGAACGCCATCCTCAGGTACCCAGCCTTGGCCAAGTTCATGGCGGCATCTCACCCTGTCTACAATCACATGAAGATGCCGGGAAGCAGCGGCGTCCTCACTGTGGCACGTGACACAAAGGAAGCATTCTTGGCCCTCAAGCTCGCCTTCAGGGCCGTGGCGGCCGCGGG
This sequence comes from Aegilops umbellulata, assembly GCA_032464435.1. Classification (NCBI taxonomy): domain Eukaryota; kingdom Viridiplantae; phylum Streptophyta; class Magnoliopsida; order Poales; family Poaceae; genus Aegilops; species Aegilops umbellulata. The sequence continues at coordinate 345,403,071 of CP136058.1, read as the reverse complement.
GTCAAGTGAGGAAGGAGCCCCGGAGGCTCCGGGGGCTGCACCAGCGGAGAAGAAGCAATTGTTCTCTCAAGACCATGACGAGACGAAGCAGGTGTTGGTTGATGAAGACGGGGCATCGGGCGCCACCTTCACCATAGGCGTCGGCCTCCCTACAGATCAAGAAGAGGTGTTGGTCAGCTTCTTGCGCACGAACAAGGATGTGTTCGCATGGGAGCCCAAGGACCTGGTTGGAATCCCGAGGGGAATAACCGAGCACCATCCGAGGGTGTGCCCTAATGTACGACGTGAAGGCGCGACAGCAGTCCACAGAGAAGCAGTCGTTCATCGTCCAAGAGACCCACGAACTGCAAGAGGCTGGTGTCATTCAAGAGGTGCGGTACTCGAAATGGCTGGCAAACCCGGTTATTGTCCCCAATAATGGCGGGAAGGAGCACATATGCGTCGATTTTACCAACCTCAACAAGGCTTGCCCTCAAGACCCTTTTCCGCTTCCACGCATCGATCAGATTGTCGACTCCACCGCCGAGTGCGACCTGCTGTGTCTTCTGGATGCCTTCTCGGGCTATCACCAAATCAAGATGGCGGTGCATGATGTTGAGAAGACGGCTTTCCTGACCCCTTGCGGGGTGTATTGCTACACCTGCATGCCGTTTGGGCTGCGTAATGCCGGATCAACCTTCCAGAGGCTGATGCACATCGCCCTGGGTCAGCAGCTCGGGAGGAACGCTGAGGCCTACGTCGACGACATAGTGGTGAAGTATCGGGAGGCAAGGACCCTTATTGAAGACCTGGAGGAGACATTTGCCAGCCTATGCAAGGTAGATCTGCGACTCAATCCAGAGAAATGTGTGTTTGGTGTCCCCTCCGGCAAGCTATTCGGCTTTCTAGTGTCGCACAGGGGGATAGGGGCCAACCCCGAGAAGGTCAAGGCAACAGAAAGGATGAGCCCGCCACAAACCCTCAAAGAGATGCAGAAGTTGGCAGGCTGTGTGACCTCGCTGGGGCGCTTCATCTCCAAGCTGGGAGAATGCGCCCTCCCGTTCTTCAAGTTGATGAAAAAGAAAGGAACATTCGAGTGGACTCTGGAGGCTAGCGCTGCATTCCAAGACCTCAACAGGTACCTCACCAGCCCGCCAGTGATGGTAGCACCACTTCCCCTTGAGCCCTTGGTGCTCTACTTAGCCGCCACACCCACTCTGCCAGCGCAGCGCTGGTGGCGGTCCGGGAGGAGCGCCTGGCCAAGAGCTCGCGAAGCAGCACCTCGCACCCGGTCAAGACGTCGCGGCCTTGGGACGATGCTCCAGAGGCCTCGGCTATCCCGACAGGTGACCAAGCTCCTCAGGAGAGCGCTCATGAGGCCCCGGCTGCACCAACAAATGACCAAACTCCCGAGGTCCCCCGGTCTTAGGAGGTACAAGACCCCGCCGACAGTGCCGCCTTCGTTGAGCACCCGGTGTACTTCGTCAGCACGGTGCTACGCGCCACATGAGCACGCTACCCCATGCCACAAAGGCTCTTGCTCGCGCTCCTCGTCGCCTCCCGCAAGCTGCACCACTGCTTCCAGGGCCACTCCATCAAGGTTGTCTCAGCTTACCCATTGGAAAGGGTGCTCCGGAGCTCCAGCGCCGCGGGAACGGTCGCAGAGTGGAACATCGAACTGCAGGCGTTTCGGCTGGAGTTCAGCAACACCAGAGTCGTCAAGGGTGCAACGCTCACCGACTCAATGGTGGAACGGACCGACATTCCCAGCCCATAGGTGGGCGAGGACCGTCCCCTCTCACCGGGAAGCGAGGCACCAGACGGTTGGGTCATGTACTTCGACGATGCATTTGCGCGTCATGGCTCGGGGGTTGGAGCCGTGCTCATCTCGCCCACGCAGGACAAGCTCTACTACGCCATGCAACTCTGCTTCCAGCAAGGTGAGAAGGTCTCCAACAACATCGCAGAGTACGAAGGCTTAATCGCCGGTCTCAAGGCTCACTACAAAAAAATACACTTCCGTGATGATACATGTTTGTCACAGTAGGTCACATTTTTTGTCGTGCATGTACATCCATGACAAATTTATGACAGAATCAAGATAGTCATACCTGTGCTGTCGTAGAAGTGTTCCATGACATTACCAAAATTATCATCACGGAAGTGTCCACTTCCATGACGATAAATCGCGCATCACAGAAGTGCTTTCGTCAAGGGTGACCGACACGTGGCATCCACCGTAACGGAATGCCGTTAAGCTATCGGGTCGGGTTTCGGATCCGATAACCCGTTAACAGCCCCGACCAATGGGAAATTTCCACGTGCAAAATTCTTATTGGCCGGACGAAACACGTGTCAGCTCGTCAGTGGGTCAGATAGGTGCCTATGATATGTCGACACGTGCCACGACCAACCACTGGCCCATTTAGCTTACAAAGCCGGCCCGTTTGACTTGGTCAAAAGTTAATGGGCTGGCTCACGAAAAGCATGTTAATGGTCTCTTCGCAAATAGCCCATTTTACGGCCCGTTAACTCACAACCCGTTAGGCCCTAAAGGAAATCGGCCCAACAACGTCATGTGGGCCGTCGAATATAACACCAGCCCATTTCACTTTCGGCCCATGTATGGCCCACGACGTCTTTCGGCCCATATGAGGCTATCGCATCTTTCGGCCCTTTATAGGCCCACAGTGACTCTAGCCCATAATGAACAGTAATTTTCTTTATACCCGTTAATGGCCCGTGATTTACATGGGCCGTTTCCAGCCCGTGTTAGCTTTCGGCCTATTGACGGCCCATACGTTCTTGGGCTCTTTTTCGGCCCTCGATTACTTCCGGCACGTTACTGGCCTGTTCCCCTAATGGGCCAAATTCGGCCCTTTGGCAAGAGTCGGCCCGTTACTGGCCTGTTCCCCTAATGGGCCAAATTCGGCCCATGGAAAGAGTCGGCCCGTTACTGGCCTGTTACCCTAATGGGCCAAATTCGGCCCATGGCAAGAGTCGGCCCGTCTCTGGCCTGTTAACCCGTTGCGCCGTTTCCAGCCCGTCCTATATTCTGGCCCATTAACGACCCGTTATGACTGTGACAGAATTAAGCCTTTGCTATCCTACGGCCTATTAATGGCCTGTTACCGTGCTGGGCCGATACCAATTACGCCCGATTACGACCCATGTAGACCCATTTATCCAACGGTCCAAGGCCCACCGATTACAGGCCCATTTATCGACGGCCCGTAGGAGACCCATGGATCCTACGGCCCGTATATGGACCATGGTAGTTGCGGCCACTAGCAAACCAGGGAAAAAGAAGACTAGGAAATAAATAAGGTCGAAACTAACGCTAGGCTATTAAGGCGATTGCACAGATTACATCCACTCGGCATCAAAGATCGTCACCAGTGCAAATATAGGGAACACCCTACACTATACAAAAATGGCTTGCTGTTTTCTTCAGCCGGTGGCTGCACGTTAGTAATAAATTTTGTATCACACCAAAAGGAAGGTTGGCATAAAACTTAACAGTCTAGCAGATAAATGCACCACCAGAAGTTCAGAAGCTCAGTTCATTTGACCTGACTGTTACGTTTTCATGTTGTATTGTCCGATGGAGCACCATAACCCTCGCCTTCATTTCCCCTAGGCTCCTGAACAACATAGCAAATGTCTGGTAGTCTGGTTTCAAAACCATGCATATCTTGACGACATTGAGCAATGTTTCTCCTTGTTTCACAAAGGGTCTCTGTTAGGGAATGGACTTGTGTCTGGAGCGCAGATACAACATTGCTTTGAGCTTGCATATCTTGACCGTGAGGTAGTTTGGACGATATTGCCTTAACAACCAACCCAGTATTACGCACGAACATGCTTTTGGCACTGTTAGTGGAAAGGTACTGACCCACTGCAGCAACAGCTGACATTGCGGTTATAGTTGCCTCGCCACCTTCAGAAGGTGGCAGTTCCACCATTTTTCCATAGCTCGCTGAAAAGTTGAGGTTTTACATTGGTAGTACCAGAACAGAAGATATTAAGGAGGCAGCAAAACCAAACAAAATAGCTTTGGTCTATATACAGAACTTATTCTGGTGAACCAATGTAAAATATTAGTTATATTTTATTGAAAAGTATATAATAAAACTAGGTTCCAAACATATGACCATGTACCATCGCTAATGTATTGTCTATTTCTTCACATTGTATTAAGGGCTAAGGATAAAGAGACGAAGTTCATAATACGGTAAGCATAGTATGACATCACTCATATCACAAAACAACTGAGAACAGACAAACATGCAATTGTAACATTGTGTGGGCAAGTCCAGCACAGAACTAGATTACGGGTCAAGATCAAAGGAACATCACTCCTCTCTTTTAAACCTTGTAAGGTGCAATGATACAATAAGACAATTGTGTATAAAATTCAAAAGAGTAATAGACATTGGCTGCAAACCATGCAGTTCAAGGCACAAGTCAGAGTAAGTAGTAGTTAAAAGGCATGAGGATTAAGGACTTACAACAGCGGATTTGACTGGTGTAGTCATGCCCTTCTTCTTGCTGGTGTGACAGTCCTCGAATATTTCCACAACATTTGGTTCAGGTACTTTTTGGTCCTTGCGGGCTTTCCTCTGCATTTCGAACAAGTCAATATAGATCTGATAATATGGTACAGCGAAAAGAGTGAAACAGCAGCTAATTACAAGAGCCTCGCAGTGTGCAATATAGCTACGAGATCCTGTCGTCTATTGGAATTTCAATTTCGTACGGTTGGCCTTGTTCTTTGAACAGTTCACCTACAAGAAGATAGATTTGTGTGGCACATGCGTAAATAGGACTTCAACATGTGATCTGATCACATATATATAATGTACCTGATACTTCGGATCAGACCAGTGTTTAACAAGGCCCCTCCAGTCTTCATCCGATATATTTTCCACTGGATATGTCTGGGAATGTTCACTGTTAGCCTTGCCTTCAAAGTGAGTTTTCCTCAAGTTATATCGATATTGTCGCAGAGGAGACTTGAAAACATGGGTGCAAGCTTGTCTGGTTGCATCATCTTGGCTATCCAACTTGAACCTCATCTGTTGAAAATTATGGGAGTCTCATTATTAGCAACCTAGAAAGTATGGGACAGAGCAAGACGATATTACTAGTTTCCATACATAACCATACTCACAGATAGATGGTCGAGGAAGGTGTTGAACTGGGTTTCATCTTTGTCATTCCTGTACTGAATCCATGTTGGGAGGATACGTACATGACACCTAACGGCAATTGATGCCTCTGATACTAACTTCGCTGACTCTGTAGCATCACATGGCCTTTTTAAACCTGCCTCAAAACGGATCTCCATTCTACCTCCTCTATATTTAGTTAACCTATCGAGCATTATCCCTGATGTTTGTTTCCTCTTGCGCCTAAGTGCTAGTCCAACAACGAACATAGGAAATGTTAGTGTACATCAAACTGTGAGACTACATATAAAGAAGCATGCCACTGTAACTTGACTCCAGCAACTACCTTCTTGCTGTTGAAGCTCACAAGGTTCATCTGATATTGCCAACTCGTCTTGTGTCAAGAGTGCTTGGGAAGTAGTGTCAGGTGGCAAGGGAGCTTGGGAACATGCTGCTAGCTCAGTTGACGCACGAGTAAGTCATGCAGCTGGTAGTACTGTGGTAGGTGTTGCAAGAACTAGGGCTGTCTCTGCTTGTTTGGTGGCAGCTATTTGTTTCTGTTTGGCGTTTTTTGCAACTCGTGTAGCATGGGATGCCGTGTTTGTAGAATTTTCCGCTGGACTTTGACCTTCTATTGCACCATCAGTACCAGCAGAATTTGCAGGATTCATCCGCTTCTCATTCCCTGCCATTCTGTGTTTCTTCCTCTTTCTCTGTGCCATGTTAAGTCAAGCCGACAAGAAAAACGAATAACAATTTAGTTCTTCAGAACAAATTGATGCATGATGCAGACGAACTGAACTTTGATGTTAGACAACCACATGATAGGAGGATGTAATATGTATGAAAAACAGGACATAAGAGATAACCAGAACTATGATGTGTAAACTAAGAAGAAGACATATCACCAAATTAGAAGCAATGCAATGGAAGGTAGACACCATATGAAAGATGCTACAAATATCGCTCTGCCAAGATAACTGTGTCTCATCATAAATGGCGTTTAAAGAAATATGAACCAGTACAAGAAATAAATCATATGCAAGATGCAAAAAACATCACACTACCATGTTAGAGGTCTCTCGTCATTAGTGCCATTGCATATTCACAGCATTGCATATTCACACCTTATAATGTGTAAACTAAGGAGAAGGCATTTCAACAAATTAGAAGCAATGAAAGCTAGACACCATATGAAAGATGCAACGAATATCACTCTACCAAGTTAAAACTGTCTCGTCATAAGTGTCATTTCAAAAAATTAGTAGTACAAGCTAGAAAAGAATGTGAGATGTAACCTATATAACACTCCGAAGTCAAACGTGTCTTATGATAAGTGATTGTTGCAGGTTACACAACAGTAGTAATTTGATGTAAGAACATGGTGTGATAGACGGATATTGTATGTTCTAGAAACAGGAACTCGTGTCTTATTCAAGTATAATGTGTAAAGTAAGCAGATGGAATTCAACAAAATTAGAAGCAATACAAGCTAGACATCACACATAACATGCAACCACATATAACAGTGCCAAGTCAGAGGGAGCACCGGTGATGCTGCACTAGGGGAGGCGTGCTCATCATAAACACAACTTTGTTGAGTGTCTATGCATGTGTTGTATTGGAAATCATCTTGGGGGTGTGGAGGAGTAGAAACTGTAGAGGCCCTCTGTTCGTAAGGAGCACCTTTATCCGTTGCCTTGCTAACTTCCTTCCGCTTTATTGATTTTGATTGTCAAGTAAAACCGACAAGAAAAAGCAATAAAATTCTCTCTTCAGAACTCATTCATGCATGATACTGACAATCACTACTTTGATGTAAGGCTAAGACATGATACCAGGATGGAATATGTACGAAAAACAGGACGGCATGGCATGTTCACAACTGTTTGTGTAAACTAAGAAGAAACCATTCCAGAAATTAGAAGCAATGCAAGCTAGACCCCACATGAAAGATGCAACCAATACGACTCTGCCAAGTTAAAAGCGTCCCATCATAAATGGAATTTCAACAAATTAGAAGCAGCGCATGCTATAAATCATATGAAAGATGCAACTAATATCGCACTGCATATACTAAAGGTGTCTCGTCATGTTGATTGATGAGGGATACAAAAAAAACAATAGTTTTATGTAAGGACATGCTTAATAGACAGATGTACTATGTACTAAATACAGGAAGGCATGTCACATTAACAGGTATAATGTATAAGCTAAGCAGACTAGCACATGCAGTTTAACCAGATTGGAAGAATTACAATCTAGACACCATATGCAACATGCAACCACATATCACGCTGCCAAGTTAGAGCAAGCACCTGCGATGCTAGTGTAGGGGAAATGCTGTAATCAACTACAGAGCTACGTACACTATCTTCATCTAGCATTTCTGTTTCTTGAGAATCATGTCGGGAGGCTAACGATGCATTCTTTAAATGAGGAGTAGTCCCCTTGCCTGCCTGCCTCGTCATAAGTGATTGATGAGGGATACACAAGAACATTAGTTTGATGTAAGAACATGGTTAATACACAGATGTACTAGTATGTACCAAAAACAGAAAGGCATGTCATATTCAAAGGTATAATGTGTAAGCTAAGCAGATGGAATTTAACCAAATTGGAAGCAATACAAGCTAGACATCCGGCGGGAGTGGTGAGCATGATCATTTAGGACCTGAGAGCCTGGTGGGAGGCGGGCTGCTTCGCCACCATCGCAGCTTTTTAGTTGGCTTCCAGGTGATGCCTATCTTTGTTGGGCTTGTCACTGGCTCGGCCAGTGCCCTGACTAGCTATTTGTCTTCTGGTGCTCACGGGATGGTGGTTCATGTAAAAAAATATCTTTCCTTATCTTACCGACTTCGGCCTTTCGAATACGAGCTAGACACCATATGGAACATGCAACCACATATGACACCGCGAAGTTAAAGCAATCACCTAGGATGGTAGTTCATTGCGAGCGAGGTCATCAACTCCAGAGCTACGTTTACCGTCTCCATCTGCTGACACTGCACCCTTTATAGCCCTGTAACGTGTCTTGCCTACCCGGATACGAAGCTGGAGCGACTTCTCTCTTTTCTTTTTGGCTTCTCTCATGGCAGCAGAGTCTGAAATACCCTTGCATAAAAACACAATAGTGAGAGTAAGGGTGAAGTGTGTGCAGAACTAGTGCACTGTAAAAGTAGCAGATAGCAGGTGGCTGGAAAATAAATGACAGGACACATATGATAGCTCTACAACATTGCATGGCAAACAAAATTAGATTCTACTCCGTATGATTTTGTAATATATGAGCACAGGAAATGCAGGTACTCCTCCAGCACACCATCACATGTGGTCATATCTAAGATAACAGTCGACTGAAAATAAATAGGTCAGCCAATTTTTTTAATGAACCGTTCGATCTATAAGGAACGGGCAGATGGCCTTCGTCTACCTCCCGCCAGTCACTGTTGACGATCTTTCTCGGACCGCCAGCGACCACCAGCCCAGACCCCTGCCTTCGCCGCCCCGCCCTCCCATCGACCTCACACCACCGCCGTGCTTGGCAGCGCCCCCAGGCCATCCCTTTAATCCCGGCCGACCTCCAGATCGGGCGCCAGTAGCTCTAGGCCGCACACGCCCCTAAGGTAAACACCAAGGCGCTGCTTCCCCGGCGTAATAGGTGTACTAATGCCTATTACGCCGGGGAATGCTTCCGTTAATTGGGAATCAACTGGCCAGAAATTGAAATTCAGGGGGGCGACGGACCTCTAGCTATGGTGAAATAGTATATGAGGAGAAACCTTGTGCATCACGAGTTACTAGGAACATCTAGTATCAAGAAGAAGCGGTCAACTAGTGTCTTCTGTGGGATGAATACCGTGCAAGCAGAGACGTAAGATTTGCACGAATAAGGGAAGAGGAGTACATTTTTCGGTTGCCGGTGTGGTCACCTCCACATGTCGCGCCGATTTTCTTCTTTTTACCAGGGAAACCGATGTTCTGGAGGGTGCAGGCTTGGACGAACCCATGTCCAAATTGTTGATTGTGTTGTCGTGGCCGTATGTCGGCGGAGGGGAAGCAGATCCGAGGCGGCGAAGGACGGTGTAGCAGGAACAACTCCGATGCTGTGGAGGGTGGCGAAGTTGGAGTGGCAGCGGTGAGGCGCAGGACGGTGTGGTCGAACTGGCTCGGGTACGGACGGCTCGGCCTCGGCTTCAACTACTAGCCGTGGAGGGCATTGCGGTTGAGGTTGCGGTGGACGATGACGTCGGGGTATTGGCTCCGGCGTGATGGAGGAGGGCGGCGGTTCATGGGTGGGATGGGGTGGCGGACGGAGGACGCCGGGGTTTCGCGGCTGGTGGAGAGGTAGTTTTGGCGCCCACGGAGTGAGGATCAGACGGGTGGGGGGGAACCATGTTTCGGTCTGGGACGCGCTTGTTTTTGGCTTTTTTGAACAGAAGATGGGACGCGCTTGTTTGAAATTTGGGGAAAGTACAAACTTTGCCCCCCTCTTAAATTTTGAACCTACTGCGGGTCGGGGGTAGGATGGTAATCCCAGGTGTCCCAAAAAGTTGGCGGGAGCGATTTCGGCCGCGCGAATATGTGCTTAGGCGGCCATTGTGTACGAATGTTTTTCAGATGCGGTTGCGTGGCGTCTAGATGAAGCTACAAACCTACCCCGGTTTAGACCTTTGGACGTCGGGCCGGTAGGTTTCACGGGTCGGAGTTATTAGAAAAGTAATTTCCTTGTACTACCAAACATTGGTCTCATGCGGTTTCGGGCGAGTAGAGGCTCCTTTGGCGCTTCGTTCAAAATTTTGAAACACAAGCATTCACGTTTAGAGTACTCTTTGTAACGCCCTCGATGCGGCTATATCTCCCACGTGTCGAGGCACGACTTAGAGGCATAACCGCATTGAAAGCAATGTTGCAAGTGAGGTAATCTTCACACAACCCATGTAATACATAAGGGAAAAAGATACATAGTTGGCTTACAGTCGCCACTTCACACAATACATAAATAAACATTCATCATCCATATTACACTCAAGGTCCGACTATGGTACCAAAATGAAAGAAGACTACCCCAAATGCTACACAGATCCCCGATCACCCCAACTGGGCTCCACTACTGATCATCTGGAAAAGAAACATAGTAACGGCCACGTTCCTCATCGAACTCCCACGTGAGCTCAGTCATGTCATCTGCACTAGCATCGTTGGTACCTACAACTGTTGTGGTAGAATCTGTGAGTCACGGGGACTCAGCAATCTCACACCCGCGAGATCAAGAGTATTTAAGCTTATAGGTAGGATGGGTTAATGAGGTGGAGTTGCAGCAAGCGACTAGCATGTATGGTGGCTAACAACGCAAAAGAGAGCGAGAAGAGAAGCAAAGCACAGTCGTGAAGCTAGAAGTGATCAAGAAGTGATCCTAGAACAACCTACGTCAATCATAACTCCAACACCGTGTTCACTTCCCGGACCCCGCCGAGAAGAGACCATCATGGTTACACACGCGGTTGATGTGTTTTAGTTAAGGTCAACTTCGGTTTTTCTATAACCGGACATCAACAAATTCCCATCTGCCTCATAACCGCGGGCACGGCTTTCGAAAGATAATACCCTGCAGGGGTGTGCCAACTTAGCCCATTATAAGCTCTCACGGTCAACGAAGGATATTCCTTCTACCGGGAAGACCCGATCAGTCTCGGAATCCCGGACTACAAGACATCTCGACAGTAATAAAACAAGTCCAGCAAAGCCGCCCGATTGTGCCGACAAATCCTGATAGGAGCTGCACAAATCTCGGTCTCAGGGCACATTCGGATGAGACTAGATACGAGTAAAACCAAGCCTCGAGTTTCCACAAGGTGGCCCCGCAGGCAGCTCAGTTCGGGCCAGCACTTAGAGAAGCATTGGTCTGGGCGGGCTAAAATAAAGATGACCCTCGGGCTCGAGAAAACCCGGGGGAAAAAGGTGTAGGTGGTAGGCAAATGGTAAAACCAAAGTTGGGCCTTGCTGGAAGAGTCTTATTCAAAGCGAACTGTCAAGGGGGTTATAACATCGGTATGACGGAAACTAGGGTGGCAAGAGTGGAACAAAACACCAGGCATAAGGCCGAGCCTTCCACCCTTTACCAAGTATATAGATGCATTAATTAAATAAGAGGTATTGTGATATCCCAACAAGTAAACATGTTCCAACAAGGAACAACATGTCCATGTTCCAACAATGAACAAACTCCATCTTCACCTGCAACTAGCAACGCTATAAGAGGGGCTGAGCAAAGCGGTAACATAGCCAATCAACGGTTTGCTAGGACATGGATGGTTAGGGGCTGACATGGCAATATGGGTGGCATGATATAGCAAGTGGTAGGTATCGCCGCATAGGCATAGCAAAAGAGCGAGCATCTAGCAAGCAAAGATAGAAGTGATTTCGAGGGTATGGTCATCTTGCCTGCAAGGTTCTCAGAGTTGTCGAAAGCTTGGTCCTCGTAAGCGTTCTCAACAGGTTCCTCGTTCGCGTACTCGTCTCCCGGCTCTACCCAAAGCAATAACACAAGCAAAGAGGACAAATATCAATCACGATGCAATGCACACGCAACATGATGCAAAACATGGCATGATATGCGAGATGTGATATGCAATGCATATGCGTGCTCCGGAAGGGAAAGATGCACAAGGCATAATCTTGGCAAACCAAGTATGCCACTGGATAGGTGAGGTGATTTCGGTTGAAATCGATATAAAGATCACCGGAATCGGATGCACGGTTTGCAAATGACAAGCAAAACAAGAATGTCAAGAATCTGCCATTAACAGCATGATGCTACTTAGCAAGCAACAAGAAATTAAGCTACTGCACCCGAACATATCAACAAAGCATATGATAGTAATCTAATCAAGATTCTTGACAAAAGATGAACACTGAGCTACGGCTGATTCACACCACAACAGGTTCAAACAAGCATGGCAAAATGCAAAAGATAACAGGTTCACAGACTCGGTGAAAATAACATGCCAGAAATTAACATCAGGATGACATGTTTAGAGCAAGCAAACAACATGCTACATGGTCAGGACATAGCAAAACGAGGCATGGCATGAATCTACTCAAAGCACTTGACAAAAGTCCCTCACTGACCATAAGCCAAAAAGGATAAGAAAATATGATAACACCCATGTAAATTAAGCAAGTTTCGTTACAGATTTCAGACTTAGCAGAAAACTGGACATGTCAAAAACAGATAACAAGTAGGCAGGTTCGTGAGCTCGATGCACTCACTACAGAGCATTACATGATAAACTAAGCATACATACATTAAGAAGACATGGCATAGAAACTATACATGGCAAGAATAACATCATAGCATGCAAGGATCAACTAAAACAAGCTTGGCAAAATCGAATAACATGTAAACAATCTGCCAGCAACATTTTATAGCAAAAGTAGAGCTCGATTGACTCAAGCTATGGCACTCCATAAATACAAACAAAGGCACGGATGGATAGAGTAAATCCATATGCTCAAAACACTCTTAATGATCATGCTCAAAAGAGGCATAGATATCTCTGAAACAACATGAACACATGGCATAAAAATAACAGCAGGCAGGGACTTTGTGAAATTACTAAGTCTCTGAAATCAGCAACATTAAGTACCCTAGTTTCCATGCTTGTGCTAGTCACCATAAAGATCACAAAAATTCATGTCATAAATTTCTGGAAAGATAACATGGCATATTACAAAACTCATGTAGGACTCAACTTCATAGGATGCACACATCAATCATGGCAAAAATGACAAAAGTGCATGTTCTGCTGAGAATCAGAAACTAACATCACATAGCCCTCTTCTAACAGCATTTCGGGCACGAAGCTGAACTCAAATGAAGTTGATGCAATGTAAAGAAATTATGTACACTTTGAGGCAAACAATTTGACATATTATACGCCCAAAACGGAGCAACATACAGCAAGTTATGATGCAATGAACATGCGACAATAATGCAAAATTCATGGGACTTGGAATATTTGGAGGAGGGTGAAAGTCAACCCCGCGGCGCGCAGATCGAGGCCGAGGCAGCGGCTCGCCAGAGTTCGGCCGGAGGAAGGCCGGAGGAGGCGGGGCGAGGAGAGGGGAGCCGCGGATCTGGGCGCCCCGGCCCGGATCCGGCGCGGGCGGCGGCGTGGGACCGCGGGCGGCGGAGGACGGCGCGGGCGCGATGGCTGCGGCGCCGCGGCGGCTGCGGCGGCGGCGAGCGCGACGGGCGGTGTGGCGGAGGCGAGCGCGACGGGCGGCGTGGCGGCGGCGCGACGCGGGCGGCGGGGAGGCGTGCGGGGCTCGGGCGCCTGCGGGAGGCGGCGGCGCGGCGACCCGGGCCGCGGGGGCCGGATCTGGGCCCCGCGGGCTTCGGCGGCGGCGGGCGGCGGCTGCGCCACGTGGCAGGCGCCGGTTGGCCGGGCGGCGGCGGACGGACACGTCCGCTGCCCGGGTTTTTGTCCGGCGGCAGCGGGAGAGGAATTTGTCTAGGTTTAGGGTGGATTCATCCGCAAATTTCGGGAGAGGGGCTATATTTATAGGTAGAGGGAGTTAGGAAGCTCCAAATGGAGTGCGGTTTTCGGCCACGCGATCGTGATCGAATGGCGATGGACATGGGAGTGACTTAGATGGGTTATTGGGCTGTTTTGGAGGGGTTTTGGGCTGCAACACACACAAGGCCTTCACGGTTACCCGGTTAACCGTTGGAGTATCAAACGACCTCCGAATGACCCGAAACTTGACAGGCGGTCTACCGGTGTTATACCAAGGCAGCCTGACAAACCTCGGTCCATTCCGAGGAGGTTTAATACCCGCTCACCGAAAAAGGTAAAAGAGGACGCTGGGGAACATAGGAGCGCCGGATTGCAAAACGGACAACGGGGAAAATGCTCGGATTCATGAGACGAACACGTATGCAAATGCGATGCACATGATGACATGATAATAAAATGCATGACATGAACAAAATGCAAAACGACGGGAAACCCAACCACGGAGGGATTATCATATCACATAGCCGAAAATGGCAAGATTTGGAGTTACAATTATGGCAAGTTACATCCGGGGTGTTACAACACTCCACCACTACGAGAGGATCTCGTCCCGAGATCTAGGACTGAAAGAACTCCGGATACTCGGAACGGAGGTGGTCCTCGCGCTCCTAGGTGGCTTCCCGGTCTGAATGGTGTGACCACCTCACTTTCAGGAATTTGATTGACTTGTTACGAGTCTTGCGCTCAGTTTCTTCAAGAATAGCAATGGGATGCTCATGATAGGACAAATCTTGTTGAAGATCAATCTCTTCGAAGTTGATGGTGCGCTCAAGCGTCTTGAAGCACTTGCGAAGTTGTGACACGTGGAAGACATCGTGCACATTTGCAAAGTTGGAGGGAAGCTCAAGTCGATAGGCGAGATCGCCTCGTTTGCCGATGATCTTGAAAGGGCCCATGTATCTAAGGGCAAGTTTCCCCTTGATACCGAAGCGACGAGTTCCTTTCATTGGAGAGACGCGGAGGTAGACATGGTCTCCGATCTCGAATGCCAAATCACGATGTTTGCTATAGTAATAGCTCTTCTGGCGCGACTGCGCGGCTTTGAGGTTCTCACGAATGACCTTGCACATTGCCTCAGCCTCTGAGATCAAATCGTTGCCAAGCAATTGGCGTTCGCCCGTCTTAGACCAGTTGAGAGGAGTACGGCACTTTCTGCCATAGAGAAACTCGAATGGGGCTTTGCCCGAGCTGACTTGAAAGCTGTTGTTGTAAGAGAACTCAGCATAAGGAAGACAATCCTTCCACTTCATGCCGAAAGAGATAACACAAGCCCTGAGCATATCTTCAAGAGTTTGATTGACACGCTCGACTTGTCCACTAGTTTGAGGGTGGAAAGCTGTGCTGAAGCGAATATTTATGCCCATGGCCTTCTGAAAAGAATCCCAAAACTTGGAGGTAAAGATGCTGCCACGGTCTGAAGAGATCAATTGTGGAATGCCATGCAAGGAGACAATTCTGGAGGTGTAAAGATCTGCCAGCTGCGCTGCTGTGATAGACTCTTTGATAGGAAGAAAATGAGCCACTTTGCTGAGCTTGTCGATGACGACGAAGATAGCATCATTTCCACGCTTGGATTTGGGAAAACCAGTCACGAAGTCCATTTTGATATGATCAAACTTCCATTCTGGAATAGCAAGAGGTTGGAGAAGACCAGCTGGTCGTTGGTGTTCTGCTTTCACCCTTCTGCAGACATCACATTCATTCACGAATTGAGCAATCTCTCGCTTCATTCGAGTCCACCAATACGACTGCTTGAGGTCATTGTACATCTTCGTACTTCCAGGATAAATTGACAGAAGAGAGTTGTGCGCTTCGTTCATAATGACTTTATGAAGATCACCCTTTGGAACCACGATCCGGTCCTCGAAGAAAAGAGCATCTCTGTCATCAACTCGATAGCACTTGTATTTGGAAATGCCCTTGTCAATACCACGTTTCACCTTCTTCACCATGGTATCCAACAGTTGTGCCTCACGAATTTGATCTTCCAAAGTAGGAGAGACGATGAGGTTGGCAAGAAAACCTTGAGGAACAACTTGGAGATTCAACTTGCGGAAAGCTTCACAGAGATGCGGTTGAAAGGGCTTGAGGATTAAGCTGTTGCAGTAAGCCTTCCTGCTCAATGCGTCTGCAATCAAATTAGCCTTGCCTGGAGTATATTCAATACTCGGATTATACTCTTGAATCATTTCGACCCATCGAGTTTGCCTGAGGTTGAGGTGGGTCTGAGTGAAGATGTACTTGAGACTCTTGTGATCGGTGAAAATGTCCACTTTCCTACCCAACAGGAGATGTCTCCATGTTATTAGTGCGTGGACCACTACCGCCAACTCAAGATCGTGAGTGGGGTATTTCTTTTCGTTGGGATTCAACTGACGAGAGGTATAGGCCACAACCTTCTTCTCTTGCATTAACACGGCACCGAGGCCCTAAAGAGAAGCATCACAGAAAACTTCATAAGGCTTGTTTTCGTCAGGAGGAGTCAAAACTGGAGCAGTGACGAGTTTCTCTTTGAGAGTGTTGAAAGCAACGTCACACTCAGGAGACCAGATGTACTTCACATGCTTCTGGAGGAGGTTGGAAAGAGGCTTTGCAATCTTTGAGAAATTCTCAACGAATCTTCGGCAATAGCTTGCAAGTCCAAGAAAACTGCGAAGCTGCTTGGCATTCTGAGGAGGTTCCCAATTCACAACTGCAGACACCTTCTCAGGATTAACAGCGATGCCCTTGGCAGAGATGATATGGCCAAGATAAAGAACTTCATCAAGCCAAAATTCACATTTGGAGAACTTCGCATATAATTGATACTCTCTGAGCTTGTCGAGCACCAATCGCAAATGTTTGGCATGATCCTCCTTATTCTTGGAGAAGACCAAAATATCATCGAGATAGACCAAGACAAATTCGTTGATGTAGGGGTTGAAGATGAAATTCATCAAGCGAGTGAATGCTGGAGGAGCATTGACGAGGCCGAAAGACATGACAGTATATTCATAAGAACCAAAGCTTGTTCTGAATGCTGTCTTGGGAATATCTTCTTCACGAATGTGAATCTGATGATACCCCATACGAAGGTCAAGTTTGGAGAACACCTTAGCACCTTTAAGTTGCTCGAATAGTTCATTGATGTTGGGAAGTGGGTACTTATTCTTGATTGTCTTCTTGTTCAATGGACGGTAATCGACGCAAAGTCGGTCCGTGCCATCCTTTTTCCGGACAAAAAGAACACCACAACCCCAAGGAGAAGAACTCGGTCTGATCAGACCCAGACGCTCTTGTTTATCGAGTTGTTTCTTCAATTCCTTCAACTCATCTGGTCCAAGCTTGTAAGGACGCTTGCAAACGGGTTCCGTGCCAGGCTCAAGATCAATAACGAATTCAACTGGCCGGCGGGGAGGCATACCCGGAAGCTCTTCTGGAAAGACATCTTGGTACTCACAAACGACTGGAATTTGAGAGATAGCATCCAATTCACCATTCTCATTGAGAGAAAACAACCGAATGGTATCATCACGAGCGGCATAGATGATCACATCGTCAGAAGAGTGAGTCAATTGAATTTCCCTGGCAGCACAATCAAGCTGAGCCTTGTGCTTAGAAAGCCAGTCCATCCCGAGAATAAGATCAATATCAGAGTCACCAAGAACAATTGGTTTAGCCAAAAATCTATAGTCACCCATCTTGATATCGACATTCGGAACCATCATGCTAGAACTCAAACGTTTAGCCGGCGAAACAACTTGCAAAGCTTTAGGTAACGCCTCTGTGTCAAAATTGTGCTTCGATGCAAAAGGATATGACATGAAAGAATGCGATGCACCGGTATCAAATAAGACTTTTGCAGGAATATCATTAACAGGAAGATTACCCATGATCACTTCAGAAGAATCCTCCGCTTGAGCTGCATTCATCATGTTCACCTTTGCAGACTTGGAATTATGCTTGACCACTGCATTGTTGGAAGATTTCACAGGTGGAGGACGCGGAAGGCGCCTTTGGTTGAAGCACTTGTTCGCATAGTGACCCTTCTGCTGACATTTGTTACAAGTCACCTCTGAGAGCGGACGATGGTAAGGAGCACTTGGCCTTGGAGCTTGGTTCTGAGACTTGTTCTGATAGCCAGGGTTGGGTGGGTGGGAAGATCCACGACCACCTGAGTTCTTCTGCTAATAAGGCTGACGGAACGGAGGAGGAGGAGGCAACCAGAACTCCTGTTGCTTAGCTGCCACAAGTGAAGAAGAAGAAGACTGAACTGCGTCTCTGACTCTCTTCTTAGATGCCTCACACTTGAGCTGAGCAGCTTCTTGTTTCAGCGCCATGTTGTAGAATTCATCATACTTTAATGGCTCGAAAAGCACGAGAGCAAGTTGCAGATCTTCTCTGAGACCACGCCTGAATTGGTAGATATACTCTTCTCGTCAGGGATGTCTTGCCTCGCAAAACGAGAGAGCTTCTGGAACTGAGTGTTGTATTGATAGACAGACATGTTGCCTTGCTTGAGATTGCGGAACTCCTCACGCTTACTCTCAACAACACTTTCTGGAATGTGGTGAGCTTTGAAGTCACGACGGAAATCATCCCAGGTAATCACACGACCTCCTCTGGAATCTTTGTATTGCTGGAACCACTCAGCAGCTTGATCTTTGAGTTGAAAAGAGGCAAACTTGACAAAGTCCTCAGGTCTGACATTGCTGCACTCGAAATGCTTGCTGATGTCCACGAGCCAATCATCGGCGTCTGTGGCCTCGACACAGTAGCTGAAAGTCTTTGGCTGATTAGCAAGGAACTGATTGAGTGAAGCGAAGTGCGGCTGATTGTTGCGTTGGCCTTGATTCCCTTGATTACCTTGCCCTTGGTTGTGATCTTGCAAGAGTTGAATCAGAATCTGAGCGTTGGCATTTGTGGCAGTCATCAAGGCTTGCCATGCCTCCTGAGGCGGAGGTGGTGGCGGAGGGTTAGCCTGACTTCCTTCATTTCGTTCCGGATTCTGACGCGTTGGCGGAGCCATCCTGAAGAGGGTGACATCCATTAGCATCTTGAAAAGGATATATATTCAAGCTGAATCAAAGGAACGAAATTGCAACATATAGTCTTCATAATAAACATTCGAACGAGAATGAACGAATGAATTCCAAAGTAAAGCATCACACTTCCATAAGCTGAGAAGCAACTTAGATAAGAGGTATGAAATAAAATCAACAAGGTACGGATGTGAACAAATACTTGGTAAGGATTACCCAATCACAAACCAAATATTTGCGGAAGAAGTACTAGAGCTACATGAATTCCCACTTATAAACTCCCGAAACTTTCTGGTTATGCAATCAGGTGTTGGGGATATAGGGGACACAAAATATATCACCCAAACTAACAATACCTAGATCCAGCTGTATCCATCCTTCAGCACATAACCAAGAAACCTTCGAAAATCATCTACCTCAACCTTCGAAAAGCATCCGTTATACGAGTCATGGCAATACTCCCGCACTCGCCTCAGTACTGGGCTATCAGGGTTATCTCACCAACAACTGTACAAAAGAGATTTTCAATGTCGGCGTACTAAACTCAGGTATTCCAGAACTGCAACGATAAAATTATGACGACAACACCTCGAAGCTCAACTCCCCGGGACACCTCCACTAAAACCCCTGCTGACGGGAGGCAACCAAGACAATGTTGTCATCATAAAACCATCGGAACGATTCTAAGATACCCGCGTGATCCTAAAAAAAATTAGTGAAATTTGAGAAGAGAAGAGTCAAAACTCTACGTCAGGATGCCTTACCAGAGCGATGAGGAGACTGGGAAGTAAAAAGAATTCCTAAACTCTCCGATATATAATTCCTAAATGACTCAAAACATTTTTCTAGACACAACTCGGCCGCCACAAACGATCAATCAGTGGGGGCTCCTAAGGTCGGGAAAGGCTCTGATACCAACTTGTAACGCCCTCGATGCGGCTATATCTCCCACGTGTCGAGGCACGACTTAGAGGCACAACCGCATTGAAAGCAATGTCGCAAGTGAGGTAATCTTCACACAACCCATGTAATACATAAGGGAAAAAGATACATAGTTGGCTTACAGTCGCCACTTCACACAATACATAAATAAACATTCATCATCCAGATTACACTCAAGGTCCGACTACGGTACCAAAATGAAAGAAGACTACCCCAAATGCTACACAGATCCCCGATCACCCCAACTGGGCTCCACTACTGATCATCTGGAAAAGAAACATAGTAACGGCCACGTTCCTCATCAAACTCCCACGTGAGCTCGGTCACGTCATCTGCACTGGCATCGTTGGTACCTGCAACTGTTGTGGTAGAATCTGTGAGTCACGGGGACTCAGCAATCTCACACCCGCGAGATCAAGACTATTTAAGCTTATAGGTAGGATGGGTTAATGAGGTGGAGCTGCAGCAAGCGACTAGCATGTATGGTGGCTAACAACGCAAAAGCGAGCGAGAAGAGAAGCAAAGCACGGTCGTGAAGCTAGAAGTGATCAAGAAGTGATCCTAGAACAACCTACGTCAATCATAACTCCAACACCGTGTTCACTTCCCGGACCCCGCCGAGAAGAGACCATCACGGTTACACACGCGGTTGATGTGTTTTAGTTAAGGTCAACTTCGGGTTTTCTACAACCGGACATCAACAAATTCCCATCTGCCTCATAACCGCGGGCACGGCTTTCGAAAGATAATACCCTGCAGGGGTGTCCCGACTTAGCCCATTATAAGATCTCACGGTCAACGAAGGATATTCCTTCTACCGGGAAGACCCGATCAGTCTCGGAATCCCGGACTACAAGACATCTCGACAGTAATAAAACAAGTCCAGCAAAGCCGCCCGATTGTGCCGACAAATCCTGATAGGAGCTGCACATATCTCGGTCTCAGGGCACAACCGGATGAGACTAGCTACGAGTAAAACCAAGCCTCGAGTTTCCACAAGGTGGCCCCGCAGGCAGCTCAGTTCGGGCCAGCACTTAGAGAAGCACTGGTCCGGGGGGGCTAAAATAAAGATGACCCTCGGGCTCGCGAAAACCCGGGGGAAAAAGGTGTAGGTGGTAGGCAAATGGTAAAACCAAAGTTGGGCCTTGCTGGAAGAGTCTTATTCAAAGCAAACTGTCAAGGGGGTCCCATAAATCACCCAACCGTGTAAGGAACGCAAAAATCAAGGAAAATAACACCGGTATGACGGAAACTAGGGTGGCAAGAGTGGAACAAAACACCAGGCATAAGGCCGAGCCTTCCACCCTTTACCAAGTATATAGATGCATTAATTAAATAAGAGGTATTGTGATATCCCAACAAGTAAACATGTTCCAACAAGGAACACCAAGTCCATGTTCCAACAATGAACAAACTCCATCTTCACCTGCAACTAGCAACGCTATAAGAGGGGCTGAGCAAAGCGGTAACATAGCCAATCAACGGTTTGCTAGGACATGGATGGTTAGGGGCTGACATGGCAATATGGGTGGCATGATATAGCAAGTGGTAGGTATCGCCGCATAGGCATAGCAAAAGAGCGAGCATCTAGCAAGCAAAGATAGAAGTGATTTCGAGGGTATGGTCATCTTGCCTGCAAGGTTCTCAGAGTTGTCGAAAGCTTGGTCCTCGTAAGCGTTCTCAACAGGTTCCTCGTTCGCGTACTCATCTCCCGGCTCTACCCAAAGCAATAACACAAGCAAAGAGGACAAATATCAATCACGATGCAATGCACACGCAACATGATGCAAAACATGGCATGATATGCGAGATGTGATATGCAATGCATATGCGTGCTCCGGAAGGGAAAGATGCACAAGGCATAATCTTGGCAAACCAAGTATGCCACTGGATAGGTGAGGTGATTTCGGTTGAAATCGATATAAAGATCACCGGAATCGGATGCACGGTTTGCAAATGACAAGCAAAACAAGAATGTCAAGAATCTGCCATTAACAGCATGATGCTACTTAGCAAGCAACAAGAAATTAAGCTACTGCACCCGAACATATCAACAAAGCATATGACAGTAATCTAATCAAGATTCTTGACAAAAGATGAACACTGAGCTACGGCTGATTCACACCACAACAGGTTCAAACAAGCATGGCAAAATGCAAAAGATAACAGGTTCACAGACTCGGTGAAAATAACATGCCAGAAATTAACATCAGGATGACATGTTTAGAGCAAGCAAACAACATGCTACATTGCCAGGACATAGCAAAACAAGGCATGGAATGAATCTACTCAAAGCACTTGACAAAAGTCCCTCACTGACCATAAGCCAAAAAGGATAAGAAAATATGATAACACCCATGTAAATTAAGCAAGTTTCGTTACAGATATCAGACTTAGCAGAAAACTGGACATGTCAAAAACAGATAACAAGTAGGCAGGTTCGTGAGCTCGATGCACTCACTACAGAGCATTACATGATAAACTAAGCATACATACATCAAGAAGACATGGCATAGAAACTATACATGGCAAGAATAACATCATAGCATGCAAAGATCAACTAAAACAAGCTTGGCAAAATCGAATAACATGTAAACAATCTGCCAGCAACATTTTATAGCAAAAGTAGAGCTCGATTGACTCAAGCTATGGCACTCCATAAATACAAACAAAGGCAAGGATGGATAGAGCAAATCCATATGCTCAAAACACTCTTACTGATCATGCTCAAAAGAGGAACAGATATCTCTGAAACAACATGAACACATGGCATAAAAATAACAGCAGGCAGGGACTTAGTGAAATTACTAAGTCTCTGAAATCAGCAACATTAAGTACCCTAGTTTGCATGCTTGTGCTAGTCACCAAAAAGATCACAAAAATACATGTCATAAATCTCTGGAAATATAACATGGCATATTACAAAACTCATGTAGGACTAAACTTCATAGGATGCACACATCAATCATGGCAAAAATGACAAAAGTGCATGTTTTGCTGAGAATCAGAAACTAACATCACATAGCCCTATTCTAACAGCATTTCGGGCATCAAGATGAACGCAAATGAAGATGATGTAATGGAATGAAATGATGTACTCTTCGAGGCCAACAGTTTGACATATTGTGCGCCCAAAACGGAGCAATATAGAGCAAGTTATGATGCGATGAACATGCGACAATAATGCAAAATTCATGGGACTTAGAATATTTGGAGGAGGGTGAAAGTCAACCCTGCGGCGCGCAGATCGAGGCCGAGGCAGCGGCTCACCGGAGTTCGGCCGGAGGGAGGCCGGAGGAGGCGGGGCGAGGAGAGGGGAGCCGCGGATCTGGGCGCCCCGTCCCGGATCCGGCGCGGGCGGCGGAGGACGGCGCGGGCGCGGCGGCTGGGGCGGCGGCGAGCGCGACGGGCGGCGCGGCGGCGGCGCGACGCGGGCGGCGGGGAGGCGCGCGGGGCTCGGGCGCCTGCGGGAGGCGGCGGCGCGGCGACCCGGGTTGCGGGGGCCGGATCTGGGCCCCGCGGGCTTCGGCGTCCGCGGGCGGCGGCTGCGCCACGTGGCAGGCGCCGGTTGGCCGGGCGGCGGCGGACGGACACGTCCGATGCCCGGATTTTTGTCCGGCGGCGGCGGGAGAGGAATTTGTCTAGGGTTAGGGTGGATTCATCCGCACTTTTCGGGAGAGGGGCTATATTTATAGGTAGAGGGGGCAAGGAAGCTCCAAATGGAGTGCGGTTTTCGGCCACACGGTCGTGATCGAACGGCGATGGACATGGGAGTGACTTAGATGGGTTATTGGGCTGTTTTGGAGGGGTTTTGGGCTGCAACACACACGAGGCCTTCACCGCTACCCGGTTAACCGTTGGAGTATCAAACGACCTCCGAATGACCCGAAACTTGACAGGCGGTCTACCGGTGTTATACCAAGGCAGCCTGACAAACCTCGGTCCATTCCGAGGAGGTTTAATACCCGCTCACGGAAAAAGGTAAAAGAGGACGCCAGGGAACATAGGAGCGCCGGATTGCAAAACGGACAATGGGGAAAATGCTCGGATTCATGAGACGAACACGTATGCAAATGCGATGCACATGATGACATGATAATAAAATGCATGACATGAACAAAATGCAAAACGACGGGAAACCCAACCACGAAGGGAATATCATATCACATAGCCGAAAATGGCAAGAGTTGGAGTTACAATTATGGCAAGTTACATCCGGGGTGTTACAGTCTTGAACTATGAGGATTGACCTAAATAGACAAAGTTATATTTGACCGTGTATGTTTGAAAACCTCATTAAATTATCCGCTTCTTTTTGAAATTTTGACACTTGAAAATCGTATAACTACGATTATTTTGGAATGGAGGAGCTAAATTTGAATCTATTTTGTACACGACTACATATGCTATTATCTACAAAATCAGAGCAAAGATTGGTGCCCCCATAATTTAGGTATGGTTTACAAATGCCATGATATCAAATTCAAATAATTGAATGGACTTCATGTTGAATTCGATTTTTTTAACCACCTTAAGTTGAATTCAAATGTATGCTAGTTCACAGGTAGCTATTTATAATGTCCATTGTGTAACTTTCGTATGTATAATGTGCTTTACACACACAACATGAACTATACTCACGTTTATATTCGATTGCTAAAGCGATGCATACTCTGGAGGTCAAAATACTAACTATGTGGATCAATTGTGTCGAATAATAGCATAGACATGCTCAAATTCGATCGAATCTAGATGTCTGATGGATCAATGACCGCTCCTTACGCGAATTGCAAATATCATGA
Organism: Aegilops umbellulata; assembly: GCA_032464435.1. NCBI lineage: Eukaryota > Viridiplantae > Streptophyta > Magnoliopsida > Poales > Poaceae > Aegilops > Aegilops umbellulata. Next base: position 345,378,574 of record CP136058.1, on the reverse strand, counting down.
TCCCATCCTAATATTTGGATACAATTTATATCTTTAATCAATGTGTTGAGAAGTCTTTTACGTGTAGTTTCACTCTCCATCGGTGGTCTCTCACACATGCTCACACACACTCTCTCGAGGTGTATTTCTCGCACACATGCTCTAGATATAACCCTCCCTCCCTCTCGTAACCATTTACAACTGTTTTCACTAACCTTTATCACAAGCACTCTTCCTCTCGCAAACATACACACGCACAATCCTCATCGACCCTTTCTATATACATGGACCTGCCTGTGTCCCATGTACGGACATTATCTTTACGCCTGTCTCTCACGCATTGTCTCACACCTCTCTTCCTAATCGACAAGTATGATTCTAGCAGAGCATTCTGTAGGATGCACCTTAAAGTTAGGTTGGATGAATAGTAATATCAGAGATAAAGGGGTTACCTTAGTCCGAGAACCTAGGGTTACAAATCCTAGCCGGCTTTGTCAGTGGACACAGAGTCCTTCACAATTTTGCTATCTTTGTCTTGTACGACTAGTCATCCATGCGTCTTCCTAAATGCGTCATGGGCCGACCAATGTGGTGCAGGATGGAACCGAAGGAAGGGCCTCACCTCGACGCACCGGACCCCACGCGGTGACACACCCTCAGCCCCCACGTCTCATTATCTTCTCACACCCACACATACCAACACAAACACCACACACACAGAAAAATTTCTCTTGGTGCCTCTATTCCCTCCCCCCTTGCATATACACACTCAAGGGAATGGAATCTCTTGTCGTGACGTCATATTCATCTCTTTATCTAGACCACTCTCATTTCTTGTGCTATCTCCCCCCCCATCGGCCCCTCTATCCATGCCTCTCTCGAATACATAATACACACGCATACCTCTCTAGGCCCCGCCAAATGCATCAACTACAGATTCACACATGTTACATCACGTACCCCATTGATCTAAAAAGCCCTCTCTTCACGTTTATTTCGCATACAACATTCCTTTTGAATAAAGTGTGGCCAAAAAATTATTTTAGAGTTTCTACATATATACAACATTACAAAGTTATATGGAGGAGTATGAATGCTAATTTGCATTGCATGGTGCCCACAATGATATTTATTCCGCACTGTGAATTTGTATATTTTTATACTATATACAAAGTTAGTCATAATAAAGAGAAACGAAGAGCATCTCTCTCTCTCTCTCCATCGCATACCCCCCTATACGCCCATTTCACGTATGCACACAAAACTATCTCCAGGTCCTCTAAAAGTAAGCCCCCAGAAAATTCACGCATGTTTCATCTTTCTCTCGCGATATATGCAATGATGATCATTGTATTTGAAGAGAAAGCACGATATGTACATTGGACTTCAGAATCCACTCATTACGGTCACCATTTATGTTTAGTGGTTATTATACAGTCAAGGGTTCACCGTACAACTCTGTATTTGCTCATGACATGACTAGTTGACCAGTTAAACGCTCCACGTGGTACCTCTTGTGTTGCATCACATTATCTCACTACCATCATGCCCACCTATCGACTTGTATCTACTCTACATCTACACTCTTACAAAATACATAAAATACACTCTTATAAAAACAGAGTTGGTGATGATGGTGTGCCTGCCATCCTGCAATATAGGCCGTCCGATTTATATCTGATGGATAGGAAAGAAACTATGGCAATTTTGCGAAAAGGTACCCACACACCTCTCCACATTTGCAAATAAGGCCTTCCCTCGTTCATCCTTTTCTCTCACAAGATAAACAAGTCATACAAATGCATCTTGATGTTACGTGCAACGCACGGGCATCTTGCTAGTAAGAACGAAAACAAACGACAAAAAATATATTTGGACGGTGGTTCGAAGTCATGACCGCGGGCACAACGGACAAGGTGGCCTAGTATTGGTATGCTGAGCCGTCTGTTTTAACACACAGGAGCTGGTGTGGTGATTATACACACACGCACGCATGCACACGAACTGCATCCACGCAACACTCAAACAAACACATGCACCCACCCACGCACGCACGCAACACTCACACGTACACACGCAGCCATGCACGCACGAAACACTCACACGCACGCACGCAACACTCACACGCACACACGCACGCATGCATGCACACACCAGTACGCCACACGACCAACACACACTCTCACGCTCAAGTGCTCAACCTACACGTGCATGCGCACACATCAGGCCCTGACAGACACATACACAAATAGATGATCCCCATGCACGGGTTGGAGCCTTGTCGCGCCTGCATAAATTTGTGTTTATCTGACCTTTTGCCTATGCGAACTGACAGGTTTGACCCACAAGGAACATGGTCAATTTAACTAGTCAACATGGCGCCATGCAGACTATTTGGCCGGTCAACAGAGTGCAATCCGATGCTAAACTGTGAGCAAGTGACCGTATAATCACTACAAAACGTATATAGTGACCGTAATCAGCTTATTCTGAAGTTCGGTGACCGTATTACGCTTTTCTCTCTGTAGGCCCTCCGAAACTACATCTCTACACGTTCTCGCATGTTACATCTAACAACTATGCAATATAGCACCACTACTACACTCTAAAACAATAATTCATATGTGTTTTTAGTTTTACTAGATATCATATTGTTACTTATAATTATTCAGTTTGCATACATTAAAATTGCCTTTGAAATGTATGTCCAGTATCATCTACCGCGCGGGAAAAATCCCGCCCTTTCCTGTTTAATCGGGTTTGTATCGATGGATCGTGCGAAACAACAAAACTATAGTACTATATAGTACAAGTGACAATTCACTGGGTCGTCATGTCGTCTACTCCTCCGTCGTAAGAGTGGAGCTCTCGCTTTCATAAATCTTCTAGTCCCTTTCGCAGACATGTGGGACATCAAGCTACCGGGTCCACGTGCCATACCGGAATACAGTGCAGAACAGGCAGGGTGAAGCACCCCAGTCATGGCGCCGGCGTAGTAATGAGCAATGAGGCATCAAATCACAAAGCTGCACCTTTCCCGCAGTTAAGTTGGAGGGACGAAGCAACCATCATTTCACTCGTTGCTGAATCCACTTCTCCCTCATCTTCTTCAACTTAACCACGTGTTGCTTCTGCCGTTGTTCTGCCTCATGTGGGGCGCGGATCAGCTTGGTAAAGCACTGACACGTGGGACCGCATGTTAGCAAACCGCTAGGACAACGTCCTCCGAAAATAAGAAGCCTAATCCTAGCCTTACAAAGGGCTACGTAGCTGCTATGTATACTTTCCATCTAAGCTATATATGCCCCCCTGATTTTCAGGTGGGGTGGGCCTAATCCTCTCCTTTAAACAAATCAAATAGTCCCACATCACATCAGTTCGTAACTTTATGTAAATCATTACATGGATGTAGCATTGCTCAAATAAGAAACCTCCCCTGCCATCCGCGCGGCAAAATCACCTCCTTTTTACTAATTTTGATTCTATAATTTTTTAGATCAATATAATTGAGATTTGTATAGATAGCACACATGAGCAAAACCAAGTGGTACGGTTAAGGGCAACCACAATGTGTAGCCAAATGTGAAAATAGTTTTTGGCATCATGGGAACCATTGTGGACAGTGTTGCCAAAGCCAAAAAGATGGAACCGAAGCTCCCTGATTGATTGATTGAAGCAATAGAAAAATGCAAGTCTCTCCTCTTTCTCCCATGCTTGGACGCATGTAGTACAGTATAGAGCACAGAGTCTACTCCCCTGTCCCTTCTATCACAAATCACAAAGCAGTGAGGCGTCAAATCACAAAAGCACGGATGAAGCAACCATCATTTCACTCTTCGCTGACTCTGCTTCTCCATCGTCTTCTTCGAGAAACCATCTCACCGCACTAGTACTCCTAGTAGTACTAGTAAAGGACTTCCTGGATGCAAATAAGGCGGTTGTCTCGGCTTGCAGGCGGCACTTGCGAATGACTTACCGTGGTCTCCCTCAATGGTGTTCTCTGTCGAACGCACTTCGCCAAACCACAAAAAAAAGAATATCATCAACATCACTGCAATGGGGAAGGAATTCAAATACAGTTACTACCTCCATTTTTTGTACACAAGGCCAGTATATGAAAATTACAATTTGCAAAGGGCCACTAACACTAATCGAGGCAAAAATTGATGGGGTTAGCAACCAAGGACATTAATATCCCCTGCATGCATGCGTAAGTGAGAAGGTTGGTTTGCATGGCGCTGCAGTAATCAAGCGATGAGAAGTGAGATGGTTAGCTCTTTGGTCTTTGAAGAAAAAAATACAGATTAATTGACATGTGAAACGAGGATTTGTATCGATTAAATCCCGCGAAGGAAAACCCCGCCTTTCTTTTTTAACACTAGTACTCCTAGTATGTACGTACTTATCCTGTTTGGGTCTAGGCCCTGCATTGCCAAACTTCGCCACACATTTTTGCCAAGCTTGCCTAAAGTTTTCAAAATGAGAAGGAGGTACACTTGCGCATGGCTGTCGCGGTCGCACCGCACCCTCACATGGTCGCTCCTGCACGCCGCGGGCGCACCGCACCCTCACACAGTCGCTCCTGCACGCCGCTAACCCAACCAAGGAACCGCACCCTCACAGACACGTGTTTTTGCATGTGAATAAACCAAACTCAGCCATCCTATCGCTGACACATAATTTTCGTTCATAGAGTATGTTTATCCAACCGCATGTTGGGGAGTATCCGTACGGCCCGTGCGGTGGTCTGTTGGGGAAGAAGAAGAGGTGAGGAAGAAGGAAAGAAGGGTTAGGAGACGTAGGATATTCATCCAACCGCCTGAAATGGTAGACTGACCCAAGTCAGGCGAATTGCATAACAAATATATGTTTTTACACAGCAAAAGATCCATAAAAACAACAACATAAAGAAAAACTATCACTACTCGCGGAAAGAGACGGCCTCGTCGTCTTTGGCTGCCGGCGCGAACCAGCCGTCGCTGCCGACGTGTGTCTCCGCACTGTGGTTGTCCTCGGCCTCCAGCTACTCGTTCAAGCGGAGCGTGCGGGCGCTCTGCACGGACGAGAGCACAGCCCAGTTCAAGTCGAGGACGTCCGGTTCCGCCTGCAGGAGAGCCTCGATGGCAGCGGCATCCGTGCGCTCCGCGTCGAATCGAGCCTCCGCCGCCCGGTTAAAGTCCAGGACGTCCAGTTCCGCCTGCAGGAGGGCGTCGATTAGAGCGGCATCCGCGCGCTCTGCGTCGAGTCGAGCCTCTGCCGCCCGGTTCAAGTCTAGGACGTCCGGTTCCGCCTGCAGGAGGGCCTCGATGGCAGCGACATCCGCGCGCTCCGCCTCAAGTTGAGCCTCCGTCGCCCGGTTCACATCCATGACATCGGGTTCCGCCTGCAGGAGAGCCTCGATGGCAGCGGCATGCGCGCGCTCCACGTCGAGTTGAGCCTCTGCTTCCCGGTCCTCCTTTAGTATCGCCATGTTGAACCACTGGTTCGCCTGCACCATGCGGGACTCGGACGCCGGCACGAAGTCGACGTCCATCATCTCATACCCATCGGGGGCGTTCTGCGCCGCGACCTCCGCCATGAACATTGGATCGGCTTCCTCCTCCTCGTATCTTGGCTCCAGAGAACTCGGGGATTGGCCCGCCGCAAAGCGAGCTTGGGAACGGAGCTCTGTGGCGCCGACCGCCGCCGCGATTTCTGCGCGGCGCTCTGGCGTCAGCATCTTGTAGTAAGTGATCTTGCAGTGCACCATGGCTTTCCGGCGAACTAGGGGACGCTTGATGCAGGCTAGGGGATCGAAAGGTGGGGGAATGGGCTGGAGATTTGGTGTGGTTTTAGGGCAGTGGCAGGCGTAGGCCGATCAGCGAAGGTTCTGGTGTGAATAGTGGTACCGGTGACGATCGGTCAATCGGTTTTGACTGTACATCGCTCTTGTCGCGTTCGCGTTGCAGCCCGGCATGATGGACCCTCCACGTCGCTCACCGAATGGAACGCGCTTCGTCTTGCGTTTTCGCTCGCTTGTGGGACCGCAGTTGAGAGCAAATCAACGTCCCTCCCCCTCCCCCGCCTGTGTCATTTATTATACCACCAGTCCCTCCGTTTTATGCGGAGTAAATAAAAACAGAGGGAGTATACTACGGATGAGGATCCCCTGACGTGGCCGAACCCATTAAGTAACTGACATGCGGGGCCCAGCAAAGCATGGGGTCCGCCAGTAAGTGACCGAATGGGAGGGTAAGGCAGGGATACCTACGTCAGAGGATCCACTTCCACTATACTACTTTGACCAAATGTTAGAGTAATAATATATGACATGCAACTTACACAAATGTTAGAGTAATAATATATGACATGCAACTTACACAAAGCATACAGGGTCTAATGCGTTTTTCGAGGCTAACTTTGACCAAATGTTAGAGTAATAATATATGACATGGAAATTACACAAAGCATACGGTCAAATTCGTATGTGAAAGGAGTTTCCAATGATATAATTTTCACATTATACATCTCATGTACTATTAATCTTGTCAATAGTCAAAGTGGAAACCATCTCGAGTACAGATCTAGGAGTACGTACGAATCTAACAATATTGATTGGGCGTTGTTGAATGTTGATACCTTTTTGATCAAGGTAGAGATACTTTGACTACACATAAAACTTATATGTAAACTAGAAAGGATAGGAGGGAGTATATTGTACGTTTAAAAACGAAACAAACATTGAATAACCTTTATATATGATTTGCAGATGCTATGATCACAGGTTCAAAATTTTGAATCCGCCTTAGGTATCACGTGCCCCCACTCGTTACCTCTCGATTTCATCTCGGGGTCCGAAGATCTATTGAAAGAGGACTAGGGTGGGTACATGCGAATGATACTCGGTGGAATGTTCAAATGAGGCATGCTGGAGGATGGACTCGACTGGAGGGCGACATGATTGATGGAGAAGAGGGTTGGAGAGGAATGAGAAATAAGCAAACGCCACATGATTATACTTGAACAGCTCAAATAAACAATAAGTTGTCTCTCTTGGACTACATAGTGAAAGGCCTAATGCTCAACGCGGAGCACTGACGCTCGAATATGGCCGGGAAAACAGGGAAACCGACATATGGGGCACACCCGTCGGGACGACGTAGCGCAGACTACTCCAATGGAGGAGCTGGCCCACGACCTCCTCGCCACCGACAACCGTTCATGTGGGTCGTTGGGGCCAATAACGGGGCGCGGCTCCAGCACCGCCTCTGGACACGGCGACCGCGGTGAGCGACACACTCATATCGTTGCTAGACATGGTCGGTTTCAGTGTGCCGAGAGTGGCGTTAGTGCTGTGGCACGACCAATGGTATGTTTGGTTTGTGGCCAAGGTTGCCCCATCAAAGCATTGGGTAGCCAAAATTTTGGTTGAGGTATTGGTTGCCCATGATTTGGCCGACATTGACAAGAAAAATGAACTAGAGTTGGCTAGAGTTCATTGGCATGCCAAAGAAATGGCAACCATCCAAACAAAGACCAATCTTTGGGTCATGACCAAAATTTTGGTTGAGGTATTGGTTGCCCTTGATTTGGCCGACATTGGCAAGAAAGATGAACTAGAGTTGGCTAGAGTTCATTAGCATGCGAAAAAAATGGCAACCATCCAAACAAAGACCAATCTTTTGGTCATGACCAAAATTTTGGTAAGGTGCACTTTGGCCACAATCCAAACACACCCCAACACCCGGCTCGTCGAGGATGCACGGGGCGCCGTGACGTGTCCACGAAGTGGTGTAGCACGGCCAACTGCATCCTCTGGACCTGAGACCATGCCGGATCGTCTTGCTTTTTGAATGACATGTGGGGATCGCATCTGAGCAAAGGGCATCTCCAATGTTGCCACGACCGCAGCTGACTACCGTGGCACACCAAAACCCTCGTCCCTCGCGCCATCACGCGGTGCGTTCCCAGCCGGCCCCAGCTTCCCGCATTCATGCCGTCCGTTCGTATGTCGTCGTTAAGAGGCTCGGTGCTCGAGGAACCAACTCCGGGGACTTAATGACGCACCCGGACTCTTGGCCTCACCGGAATGCGCTACTTAAAGCGGCAACGCCCAGCTAACCTCCACACCATAGCGCATCGTCCTCCTACCTGGCACCACATCCGCCATGACCGCGAGTGCGAACGCTCTGCGGTAGAGCTTGTCTTTGGGGATGAAGCTCGAGGTCGCCGCCCTCGCTCAAGTCGCCTCTCGCGACGCAATAGCGGCGTAGCTGGACGCGGAGCGACCGCACAAGCGGTGGCCACGCTGGCAGCAGACGACGGGAGCACCGTCAGCCACGCGTCCTACTTGCCGCCGTCCAACATCCGGCACCGCCGAGGTCGGGGACTCCTCCGAAGATGAGTAGGGCATGGGAGGCAGCAGTGCATGGTGTGCCAACTGGCCGATCCGTATCCCGTGTTCTACTCTTCCTCGCCGGAGACCGCACCTTCACTTCATGGGTCTTGAACCCCGCCCTCGTACATAGAGATCGCAGATGGAGGACGTCGGTCGCCGCCGTAGAATAGGTTTAGGGTCGGGTTTCTTTTATTTTTCTGTCCTATAAAAGTTCGAAACGTAATGAAAATCTGCCGTGTTTGCATTAATCTCGGCCGGTGTACATGAACTTTCACAATAATATACATATTGTAGGAGTACTAGCAAGATGCCCGTGCGTTGCACGGAAGATCAAGATCTTGTGGGAGAAAAGGATGAACGAGGGAAAGCCTTATCTGCAAATGTGGAGAGGAGTGCGGGTAAATTGTCATAGTTTCCTTCCTATCCGTTAGATATAGATCGGACGGCCTATATTGCAGGATGACGGGCACACCATCATCACCAACTCTGCTTTTTTATTGAACCGAGACAAATCTAACATGCGAAGTAAAATAAACACATAGGGTCTATACATACACAAATTATCTTAGGCACTCCAATAGTACGTCCACTACACATTCACGCATTTCACATCTTTCTACATCTACGGGAACCTACGAAAGGGTTAACGTAAATTGACTCTCTCTCTCCTCCCGTGATTTTCATGGTGGTGGTCCCCTCCCTCCCCCCAATCTACAATCAACAGCTCACACGTTTCACATTACGTTAATTACATAACTGGGATTACGTAGGTGTAGCATTACTCGTCCTAAAAAAACCAACCTCCCAGCGTATCGCGCGGGAAAAGACCCGGCCGCGCCGTTTTAGTCGGGATTACCGGGTTACTAGTAGTAGTATCGATGGATCGCGCGAAGCAACAAATTTTTTTTGAGGGGGTGAAGCACCTAGTTTAAAAGGGAAAAAGGCGGTACACTCACAGCACTCCTGTCGCGGTCGCATTGCACCCCACACACGTTCGGTCCTACACACGGCTCACACAAACGGAACACGCTTCGGCTTGCCTCTTCACTGACACGTGGGACTGCACTTGGAGAAACCGACAATGCACCAAACTCCCCCCGCCCACCTCGTGAAAATCCTCCCCCCCACACACCCAAAAATTCCCCCCAAATCCGATTCAACCGCCCTTCGGCCAACTAGCCAATAATATTCCCCAAACCCCCTCCCCCTGTCCCCCTCCACTCCATTCGCTCCGCCAAAGCCGCCCTCCCCGCCGCGCCGATACTTCGGCGCCGCGGTTCGGCGATCCTCTCGCTCCCACAGTACGCTCTCGTAGACTGCCGTCCTCTACACACACCGCCACCTCTGGCTACGTTCTTGTGGATGCGCACGGCGGTCAGCGCTGCCACCGTTGGCGACGTTCGTGTGGAGATGCACGGCGGTCAGCTTCTCCAACGGTACGCGCATTCTAGACTGAGGCCCCGTTCATGTCGGTGTAGCGCTGAATATTAGCTGATAGACGCTGTTAATCTCACTGTTTGCCGAAGTAGTTTACTGTCAATATTCTCTGCTTAAGAAGCTTCCTTGCCCTGTTCTGCACTCAATCTGCTTAGCTGAGATGGCATGCCAAGGCCGATTAGTTGCTAAAATATCCTGCCATATATTTATTATGACGTAGATTGCCATGGTGTAGTAGCCAATCTGTTAGGTGAAATAGCTCTACACCATTTTATACTCGATCTTTGTTGCTGCGATGGCCTTCGATAGTTTGATGGCGGTGTGCTCGGTGTCGGTGTCAAAACAGGCGGATCTCGGGTAGGGGGTCCCGATCTGTGCGTCAAGGTCGGATGGTAACAGGAGAGAAGGGACACTTTATTTTACCCAGGTTCGGGCCCTCTCGATGGAGGTAAAACCCTACTCCTGCTAGATTCATATTGATGATATGGGTAGTACAAGAGTAGATCTACCACGAGATCAAGGAGGCTAAACCCTAGAAGCTAGCCTATGGGTATGATGATGGTTATGATGTTGTATCTCTATCGACTAGCCTGGCCTTGGTTTATATAATGCACCAGAGGCCTAGGATAACAAGAGTCCTAGCCGAATACACCGGTGGGGGAGGAGTCCTTGTCTTGATCGCCAAGTCTTGTGGAATCTTCCTTGTATGCGGCAGCTGTCCGAACTGGCCCATGAGTATACGGCCATGGGGGTCCTCGGCCCAATCCAACTGATCGGGAGACGACGTGATGAGTACCCCCTAGTCCAGGACACCGTCAGTAGCCCCCTGAACTTGTCTTCAAGTTAGGGACGCTCCTCGATTCTTCCGAACGGTTCTTCATCTTCGGTTTCCGGTCTTGAAAACTGGTTCCACAAATCTTCTTTATCTTCGACCTTGAGGATCGCCGAAATGCATTCGACGGGTTTACACGTCGGGTATCCGAGGAGCCCCTTTAAGTTTCCGGCCTTTATCAATGCCTTGTTATTTTTATGCCACGCATCGGGTTTGAAGTTGTCCCTGGGTGGCAGCGTCCTCTTGTGTCCGAGCTCCAACGCCAGACTGCATTCGAGGTATCTTTTGCAGCCGAGCACCAACGCCGGACAGCTTCCCAGCTCTAACGCCGGAATGTATCCGAGCTCCAACGCCGGACTATGTATCCGAGCTCCAACGCCGGACTGTATATCCGAGCTCCAACGCCGAACTGTATCCAAGGTGTCGTAAATCACCTTGGTTCAAAATTTTTTGAAGGAGTTTATCCGAGCTTAATGCCGGAAATGCCCTCTATGGAGCCAGCCACTAGCGCCCGAGCTTTATGCCGGACTGCTTCCGAGGTGGTGCACCACCCCGAATGTGGGCCAATTTTTGTCAATATTTTTGATTGGTGCAATTTATTCTCTACCGAGATATATAGCCAGTAGCCCTCAAGGTGGGTATCGGTCTAAAACCCGAGATGCACATGAAGGATGACATAAGACTGCTGATCCCAGTAGCCACTGAGACTCAGGTCGATTTGCAAAATCGGCCTGAGGATCAAGTCCTAGCTCGGCAGAATACTTCGGGGCACTAAAAGCGGCGTGCTCAGTCCTCGAGACTCAGGTTGGGTGCGGCCGACCAACCTAAGGATCAAAATCTCCTCGGAAACTATATTGCACATAAAATTTTCTGCATTGGACAAGCAATGCAATAGCCCCCGAGACACTGGTCGGGTGGCAACACCAGATCAGGGGATCGATGTGCCCCTTTAATATGTTTAAATAATAAGCCCGAAGCCCAGTAGCCCCCGAGCCTTAATGCGGGCACAGGTGGCCGAATTAAGGATCGATATCCATAGTAAAATCACAAATTGTGTGTAATGACTCTATGTATCCAAGTACTTTACGTCATTTAATGCTCGGATCTGCATTGTACAAAACTTTGTTGACCGGCCATCGGCTTCCACCTCTTCGGCCAGTAGCCGAGGAGTGTTTGTCTTACTTTATAAAGCCTTTATGAGGGTAAAGATTTACGACAAACAAGGCAATCTGGCCATACGGTTTTATAAACAAAGGTACATGGAGAGATATGTTATATTACTGTTTAACAGAAGAAATGTCTTCAAAGAAAATAGTCCCGCTCTCGGTTCCTTTCTTTGGGTTGTCATGCTAAGCATGATCATAAAACCTCAGCTCCAATGTAAGAGAAAAATATCGAGGATTTAGTTTGGGAGGCTAGTTAATAGCCCCCGGTAGTGTTCGGCGACAATCGAGGTCAAGCCGTAAACAATTCGGCCAATGTTATGAACGGCCTGTTATTTAACATAGTCATCGGATCGCTGACCAGTTTACGCTTATTGTGACAGTCAGTTTTCGGCTTTCTCCACTGAGGTGCTTAACCATGTGAGCTGGAAGCACAATCGCAGTGGTTCTCCCTTTGCATGCCTAGCCAAACAAAACGGAACGTAGGAAGCAAGTGCAGGAGCCGGGCAACCCAACTATTGACCGAAGACACAATTCGAAACCGATGCATATATAGCAATATCTGAGAATGTTTTTGCCGAATCCCTAAAAGGTGTCCGGCGTTGCACTGCGAGACTAATGCTGGAAAAGCACAAATAGTTTAAAAGTGCCAAAAGCTTGGAAAACCAAGAAACGTCAGTAAAAACATGACGTCCGAACAATATCAAGTGTTCGGTGCCAATCCGAAAATTGGTCTTAGAAAAAAGAAGTGCTTCTGTCGTGCTTTAACATGATACATCCTATCTCAAGACTTCGAGCGGGTCAGCCTACGGCTTCAACCTCCTATCCCGAGGGCGGAGTACTTCTCATCAGGCCAGTTTAGCAAACTAAACTCTAGCGGCTTTGAGAGAGAAATTAGGCTCCCCGGCTAGTGACCGCCCACTCGTGTCGAAAAAAGGAGTGATAAATAATGATAATAAAACTTTGCAACAACTAAGAAGAAGGACACTTATTATAAAACAGCTCAAATAAACTTGAGAGCCCCCAAGTGACTTGGGTAGGAGAATGATTGCATGTACCGAAGTACTTATATCATATCTATGTTCAACCGAACTTTGAACGCGTCTTAACCGACCGTCGGCTTCTCCCTCTTCGGTCAAGGACCAAAAAGTGTTATGTACTCCATCGGTCAAGAATATCGACAATGTTTTCAATAACCAGGCAATCAGGCCATAAGGCTGTAACAGACAAAGCGCGCTCAGGGACTTATGCTATATTACTGCAAAGAGTAAGAAGCATCTTCGAAGAAAATAGTACCCCCACCGATACCTTTCTTCGGTGCTCATTGTTATTATGAGACTTGTGCAATAGATTTTTTGTACTCATGAGTTCCGTAGTGTGCCGACCATCATTGAAAACTATAAGAGTGCTAGCTTTCGGCTTCACCCAGTCTGAGGTCCGGCTCGGGCGAACCGATCCTGACAATCGCAGAGGTGCTCCCTTTACTCCCTAGCCGAACAATCGGGAACGTAGGGGTAAACACAGGAGCGAGGCAACCCAGCTTGCAAATCGCTTAAGTCAATATGGTGCATATTGTGGCGTAATACACGAACAAGGAACGAAGCCGTACAAGTATAATCATATGCAACAGGAAAAGCTTCATAAAGGAAGCCCCCAAGTAAATGGGGTATTCGAATTTATGCGTCACAAACAAAGTATTTCCAGTAGGACTGTAAATTACACAGCCTGTTAGATGGTATTGAAGAGGAATACGAATAGTTACAGTGACTATATAATTATAAGTGACATGGGTAATGCCTTCTAGCCGGATTGTAGATCGTTTGTCATTGCCGACCTTTTCGCTTCGACCTCGGGACCTGACGGTCCGGAGTGTGTCCGAATACCCTAACGGTTATATAAGAACCGGGGTATGCATGGAGACCAGGCGTAGGGGTCATCGGTGCTTTATCAGACAAGTGCCCAACTAGTTATGTTATATTACATGGTTAGTAAGAGACATCTTCCAGAGAGAATAGTTCCGTTAGGGGTTCCTTTCTCTGGGAGGCATGCCCTAAAGTGCATGTCCGAACTGCAAACGCAGAAAAAACATCTGGGGGCATATAAATAAATAAGAAAAAGGTCATCTTTAGTTCACTGACCGAATATTCCCTTAAGAACGCTAGCTTTCGGCTTCACCCAGTCTGAGGTACACATCCGGCTGACCCGGCAGTAACAATCGCATAGGTGCTCCCTTTACCACCTAGCCGAACAATCGGGAACGTAGGGGTAAGCACATGAGCCAGGCAACCCAGCTTGGCCAAAAATTAAGTCATATCGATGCATATAATGGTGAAGAAAAGGTACATGCGGAAGTTTGACACATGTATTGGGCGTGAAGCCCGTATAAATAAGCTTCTGTGAAAGAAGCCCCCAGGTTTAATGAGCGCGGGTGGGGCGTCACTTCATAAATAATGCTTGGTCGAACCGAACACAAGTTAGAAATTAAAGCTTTGAGCATGAACGCGACTTAGCTGGTTAATGTGTTCGTAGTCCGAGCTTGATGCGGGACAAGGTTCTATCCCCCAAGCTGGTCCCGAGGTGGCGGAGCGGAGAGCTCGACACGCCGAAGGGGTGACATAGCACGGTCGATGCAGACTGGCAGAGCGACGCTGAAGTCCCCGGATCATTTTCCTGTGCACAAAAAATAGTGCAAACGGGAGATAATAGTAATAATGAAAAAAAAATCGTTGCATAATGAATAATTTATGCAAAGTGAGTAATAAAAGAAATATGGCCTGGCGGCGAAGTCGATGTCGACGCAGGGCGTCGGCGTGATGCGGTAAAGGTGTGGCAAAGCCTGAATTCACAGGTAGGTCCGCGCTCCGGATGCGGCGTTCGCCGGACTATGTACGGAGACTGGCCGAACCAGCATGCGACCGTCGTTAATGCGGCCACCATTTGATAGACCTGGGAACATATGATGGACAAACCAGAGTAATAATTCCTTGGAAAAAATGAACCCAAACATGCAAAAAATATTAGGATTAATAGCACCTCGTTTACTTGTTGTAGTAATCCAAAGGGAGGTGATGCTGGCAAAGGTTGGCTCGCCGAGGCGAAGCCCGCGGTCCGGCCAATCGTGACGAAGCTGGTCGGCTAGTGACGCCGAAGTGTCCGGAGTAGGTTGATAAAGAGATGATGAATCCTCCGGTCCAGCTGAGATGTCGAAGCCTCGAGGCCAGTCGATGAGTCAAAGTAGTCCGGCATGATGGACACCGGCTTGAAGGGGCAACAGTGCGGCCCTGCCGATGCAGGTCGTGACATGGTCGATGCCGGCTTGATGAAGCGACCGTGCCGTGATGCCGGTATGCCCGCTCCGTGTAATCCGTGGGGCGGCGATGTTGGTGATGATTTGTCCCTCGCGATGCCGGACTCTTGTTCGGCTTGCCGAGATGATGATCCGAAGAAGTTGAGCTCGGCTCAACAAAGTTACGACGTGTCTAGCGCAGGTCGGCAGCCGTGGAGCAATATTGCCGGACTGGTTTGACACCAGCATGATGCCGAAGATCATGTTCAAAAGATCTTAAAGTCAGTGGGATGTGTTCGGGAACAATACACAATATCCCATACAAAACTTCCTTCAAAAGGGATGTCCGAAATCCCGTTCATAAAAAAGATGAATTCGGGTCGGATTCGTTCTCGCGCAGAAAACAGATCCGAAAAGTGATGCACTAATCGGAAGGTTCCCGGAGTTCGGACGGTCGGATCAAGATGAAATTTGGAGGGGTGGTAGATATAGGAATTCCGCAGCCGATCAACGGTTGGATCTTCCAAAGGACGTATGAGTTAGAAGCTGGACACCACGCCCTCAACTCGTCCAGATTCCCGTCCAGATTTGACAGGGCTCCGATATATCATGGATTGCCAGAGATTTCTCCATCGGAACTCGACGAAATTTTCCAGGGTTGTTGTAGACTCAATTCCGCACAACTCCACCAAAGCGATCGTCAAAGCGAGTTTCGAGGAGGTGGTGGCAGCAGATACGAGTTCGCTGTCCAAAAAAACAGCACGGTCGCTTGAGGGCAATGTTGACGTTGAAACCCCGAGCTTCATGGATGACTCCTCCGTGATCTTGATAGAGATCGGAGTTGATGTTTGATGAAGGCCCTCGTCCGAACATGGTGATCCGAACACGGGGCACAATTCTTGGTCGAACCAAGGTGACCAGTCGAGCTGGTGATGAAGATGCCGAAGTCGCAGTTGATCTGCAGGCGAGCCATCGATCCTTTTGTCGATCACACAATGGAACTCTCAATGAAAGCACCAATGTCGGTGTCAAAACCAGCGGATCTCGGGTAGGG
The DNA here is from genome assembly GCA_032464435.1 of Aegilops umbellulata. Lineage (NCBI taxonomy): Eukaryota > Viridiplantae > Streptophyta > Magnoliopsida > Poales > Poaceae > Aegilops > Aegilops umbellulata. The sequence continues at coordinate 345,362,446 of CP136058.1, read as the reverse complement.
GGTCCCGATCTGTGCGTCAAGGTCGGATGGTAACAGGAGACAAGGGACACTTTATTTTACCCAGGTTCGGGCCCTCTCGATGGAGGTAAAACCCTACTCCTGTTAGATTAATATTGATGATATGGGTAGTACAAGAGTAGATCTACCACGAGATCAAAGAGGCTAAACCCTAGAAGCTAGCCTATGGGTATGATGATGGTTATGATGTTGTATCTCTATCGACTAGCCTGGCCTTGGTTTATATAATGCACCAGAGGCCTAGGATAACAAGAGTCCTAGCCGAATACACCGGTGGGAGAGGAGTCCTTGTCTTGATCGCCAAGTCTTGTGGAATCTTCCTTGTATGCGGCAGCTGTCCGAACTGACCCATGAGTATACGGCCATGGGGGTCCTCGGCCCAATCAAACTGATCGGGAGACGACGTGATGAGTACCCCCTAGTCCAGGACACCGTCACTCGGCCTCATTGACTGCTGAAACAGCCTGCCATAATTCGGCACTCAAATCTGTTTGCTAAATTAGCTTTACATATATTTCGTTACTTAGATCTGCTCGTCCAAATATCTAGCCATAGCTTTAGACATCGACCTAGGTATTTTTTTTCTGGACTTCATAAAAAAGCATATATGTTTTTCCTGTTATATCTAGTAGAAGAACTAATTTGTATGTCAAACAGATGGACATGACTTGGATAACTTCTACTCGAAGATTCTCCGCTGCATATGTCGAGGGGTTTGAAAACTTCATGAACTTTATCAGAGTTGAGTATGGTGGTCCGAAATCAGATGTGCTCTGCCCGTGTAGTAGTTGTATGAATTCAGTTACAAGTTTCATGCCCAAGATGCGACCCTATCCTAAAGGAACTCGAAGGTCCCACCAAGGATAGAAGCGCATCTTGAAGACGCTTTTTCAAGGTGGATATCATTACGTCGACATTACATAATAGTGGAGATACAACCAAGGCATACAATGTCACATGAATACAGCAATACATCATACATAAGACCAACATCCAACTACGGATGAAACATAAACAGAAACTCAATCGACATCCACCCTGCTAGCCCAGGCTGCCGGCCAGGAACCTATCCCTCAATCGAAGAAGAAACAGAAGAAGAACTCCAACACAGTAAACATCGCTCTCGCGTCATGATCATCGCAAAAACCTGTACCTGCACAGTAAACATCGCCACGAGGACTCAGCAATCCCATTACCATGGGTATCAAGACTAGCAAAGCTTAATGGGTAAGGAAAGGGTAAAGTGGTGAGGTTGCAGCAGCGACTAAGCAATGTATGGTGGCTAACTTACGCAAATAAGAGCGAGGAGAGAAGCAAAGCAAGCGGTCGTCAAGTAGTAATGATCAAGAAGTGATCCTGCACTCCTACTTACGTCACACATAACCCAGAAACCGTGTTCTCCTCTCGATCAACCCCGAAAAGAGACACTCACGGTTACACACACGGTTGGTGCATTTTAGAAGAGTTTACTTCAAGTTTACTACAACCGGACATTAAAAAATTCCCATCTGCCACATAACCGCGGGCACGGCTTTCGAAAGTTCAAAACCCTGCAGGGGTGTCCCAACTTAGCCCATTATAAGCTCTCGCGATCAACGAAGGATATTCCTTCTCCCGGGAAGACCCGATCAGTCTCGGAATCCCGGCTACAAGACATTTCGACAATGGTAAAACAAGACCAGCAAAGCCGCCCGGATGTGCCGACAAATCCTGATAGGAGCTGCACATATCTCGTTCTCAGGGCACACCGGATTGTCCAAACTTCCGGTAGGCGAACCCAGAGTTGCCCCTGGTTGCCACAGGCGGCTGACAGTTTGGACCAGCACTCACGACGAGCACTGGCCCGAGGCGGGTAAAATAAGATGACCCTCGAGAGCGCAACTCTCAAGGGGAAAAGGGCTAGGTGAGGCAAATGTAAAACCAAGGTTGGGCCTTGCTGGAGGAGTCTTATTCAAAGCGAATTGTCAAGGGGGTCCCATAAATCACCCAACCGCTTTAGAGACGCAATATCCGGGAACATAATACCGATATGACGGAAACTAGGGCAGCAAGAGTGGAACAAAACACCAGGCATAAGGCCGAGCCTTCCACCCTTTACCAAGTATATAGATGCATTAATAATATAAGAAATATTGTGATATCCCAACATAGACATAAACATAATCTAACATGGAGCAATCTTCATCTTCACCTGCAACTAGAAACGCTATAAGAGGGGCTGAGCAAAAGCGGTAACATAGCCAAACAACGGTTTGCTAGGAAGGGTGACAAAGGTTAGAGGTCCATGGCAATTTGGGAGGCTTGAAGCGCAAGTGGTAGGTAACGCAGCATAGCGATAGAACGAAGCAACTAGCATAGCAATGATAGTAATGAGATCCAAGGTGACGGTCATCTTGCCTGAAATCCCGCAAGGAAGAAGAACGAGTCCATGAAGAAGATGAAGCCATGAAAACGAACCAAGCGAAGATGAACGAATCCTCACGATCGCAACGAAACGGGAACTACCGAGAAGAAGCACACAACACGGTAAACACACCACACATGAACAAGGCATGATGCTCAACCAAGTATGATGTATGACAAGGATACATGAGGCTACTCATGGCAAGAGATGATGCATACAAGAGCAACACACCAAAGCAAGTTTAAATGAGGCCGGAAACAACATATATCAATTCCGGTAAGTCCTCATATGCAAATTTCGAAATTGGTCCAGATCTGAATAAAACTTATGTTCAAGTTATTAAACAGCAAGTTAAGATGCACCAACATGATCTACACGAAATTCTAGTCAAGTTACATATAAAGTTCATTAGATTCGGAGCTACGGCCTAGAAGATATGAGCAAAACAAGTTAAGCATGTCATTGATGCAAAATGCATTCAAACATCAAGCAAACACCTCAAAACATAGATGCAACAAGGCAACATAAAGCTACACATAAAACTAAACAAGTTCCATATAGAGCACACTCAAAACGGAACAAGGGTTCAACACGTACACACCATACAAGTCTAAAGGACAAGCTATCCAAAATAGCAACTAGGCATCTAGCAAGCACCAAAACAAAAAGCTATGGTAACTCAACATGAAAACAAAAGGCATGGACATGATGCACAGGTAAAGCATGACCAAACATTAACACTGAGCTATCTCCAGAAACTACTAGAACATGCTCAAAAGGACATGGCAAATTGCAAATAATAACAGGTTAACAGACTTGGGTGGAATTCACAAGACATGGCAGAAATAACATCAGGTTGCAATGTTTAGAGCTATAAAACAACATGTTACAGCAACCTATCATGTCAAACTAGAGCATGGAATGAATCTACTCAAAGCATATAACAAGTGTCCTTTTACTGACCATGAGCCAAAAAGGATCGGAAGATATGATGGCACCCATATAAAATTAGCAAGTTTCGTTACAGATTCAGACTTAGTGAAAATAACAGCACATGGCAGGAACAACGATAAGTAGGCATGTTGGTAAGCTTTAATCACTCACCACAAAGCATTGCGTGACAAAACAAGCATACCTACAGCAAGAAGACATATTCATGAAGCTAACCATGGCAAGATCATGTTCATAGCATGCATGGATCACTAACAACAACCATGGCAAAATTGAATAACATGTAAACAATCTGACAGAAAGATTTTATAGCAAAAGGAGAGTAAGATTAAGACATGCTAGAGCACTCTATAAATGCAAAAGGCATGGATGGATAGAACATAACCATATGTCCAAAACATCCTTACTGAACATGCTCACAAGAAGCATAGATCTCTTTGTAGCAACATGAATACATGGCATAAAAATAACAGCAGACAAAGACAGTGAAATTCTAAGTCTCTGAAATCAGCAACATCAAGACGAACTCAAACAAACATGGCACAATGGAACAAAATGTAGAGCATCTCATGATGAACAAATCAATATATTATATGCATGAAACGGAGCAATATACTAGGAGATATGGCATGTCAAACATAGCATCAGAATGTGCAAATCTAGGACTTAGCAGATTTTCACCTCGCGGGAAACGGGACGGGGAGGACCCGGGAAAGAGGGATCCGGGGCTCGGTGCGGCGTTTAGTTGAGATCCCGGTGGATCTCGTCCTGATCCACCGGATCTCACCGGAGAAGACGACGACGGGCTCCGGCGAGCTATCCGGCGAGGGGCGGCGCGGAGGAGGCCGGAGAGGGGCACGGCGGCCGGCGGGGATGCGGGCCCGGACCGGATCGGGCCGGATTCGGCCGGTGGGAAGGCGGCTCGCGGGGTCCGACGAGGTGGTCGGCGGTTTCGCCGGGGCGGCGGCCGCGTGTAACGCCCCGGATCTGTTGCGCCAGGTGTCCGCCAGTTATTCGTCAGCGTTGCCATGTCATTTGCTTGCGTGTTGCACTTTGCCATGTCATCATATGCATTTCATATCTTGTCATCATGTGCATCGCATTCGCATACGTGTTCGTTTCATGAATCCGAGCTTTTTCCCCGTTGTCCGTTTTGCAATCTGGCGCTCCTATGTTCCCCGGCGTCCCCTTTTACGTTTTTCCAGCGGGTATTAAACTTTATCGGAATGGACCGAGGTTTGCCAAGCGGCCTTGGTATAGCACCGGTAGACCGCCTGTCAAGTTTCGGGTCATTCGGAGGTCGTTTGATACTCCAACGGTTAACCGGGTAACCGTGAAAGCCTCCTTCTCTTTGCAGCCCAGCACCCCTCCTAAGTGGCCCAAAACCCATCTAAGTCATCTCCATCATCTCGGTCGTCGGATCACGATCGCGTGGCCACAAACTACACCTCATTTGGAGCTTCCTAACTCCTCCTAGCTATAAATATGTGCCTCCCCCGTCCAAATCGCAGATGAAACCCTAGCCCCGCTCCCTCTCCGCCGTCGGACACGTCCGTCCGCGCCGGACATGTCCGCCCTCCACCTCGCTCCGGCCAATGGCGTCGCGCCACGTCGCCCTCCCCACCGCCACAGCCAATCGTGGTTCGCCACGTGCCACCCGCGCCCACATCCCCGCGAAGCCCAGATTGGGCCCGCCCCGGGCCGCACCGGGCCGCGCCGGGCCCGAGGGAGCCCGCGTCCGACTCCGCCGCCCGGCTGCGCCGCCGCCCGGCCTCGCCCGAGATCCCGCCGCCCGCGCGCGCCTCCCTTGCCCCGCCGCCGTTCGCCGCACTTCGCCGGAGTCCCCGCCGCCTCGCGCCGCCCCCACATCGCCCCGCGCCTCCGCAGCTGTCCGCCGCCCGCGCCCGAGGCGCCGCCCGACCGCGCTCGCCGGCCCCGCCGCCTCCGCCGCGCGCCCTGCCGCCGTCGTCCGCATCCGGCCCTCCACCGCGCGCCGCCCCTCTCCCTCGGCATCGCCGCCTCCCGTCGCCGCTCCGGCCACCGGAGACCCGCCGGAGCCACCGTCCCGCGCGCCCGTTCGCCCCTGCCCTTCAGCGCCGCCGTCGGCCGCACCCGTCGCCGGAGCTGCGCGCCGCCCTCACCGGAGCTCCGCCTCCGCCGGATACGGGAGAGGTAGACGAGATCCACCGGTCCCGGGAACCAAACGCCAGCGCCCGCGTCCCGGATCCCCTCGTCCCGCTTCTCGTCATCCACTTTCCCGGAGGTTGATTTTTCCCCAAGTCTTTTTCTGCTGCTATTATGTACCCATGTTCATTGCATCATATCTCTTTGCATATAGCTCCGATTCATGCATACGATATATCGGAATGTTCATCTGGATGTGCTCTACATTTTGTTACATTGTGCCATGTTTGTTTGAGGTGATATTGATGCCCTAATCGTCGTTGCAAAACTGCTATGTGATGTTAGTTTCAGATCTGTTTCAGAACATGCACTTTTGTCATTTTTGCCATGATTGATGTGTGCATCCTATGAACTGGAGTCCTACATGTGTTTTGTAATATGCCATGCCATCTTTCCAGGGGTGTATTCCATGTATTTTTGTGATCTTTGTGGTGACTAGCACAAGCATGCAAACTAGGGATCATAGTGTTGCTGATTTCAGATACTTAGTATTTCACCAAGTTATTTCCTGCTGTTATTTTTATGCCATGTGTTCATGTTGTTTCAGAGAGATCTATGCCCCTTTTGAGCATGATCAGCAAGGGTGTTTTGAAAATATGGATTTGCTCTATCCATTCATGCCCTTGTTTGTAATTATGGAGTGCTATAGCATGTCCTAATCTTGCTCTAGTTTTGCTACAAAATGTTCCTGGCAGATTGTTTACATGTTATTCGATTTTGCCAAGCTTGTTGTAGTTGTTCATTGCATGCTATGATGTTGTTCTTGCCATGATTAGCTTCTATGCCATGTCTTCTGGATGGGTGTATGCTTAGTTTATCATGCAAAGCTCTGTAATGAGTGCATCGAGCTCGTAAACATGCCTACTTGTTATCTGTTTTTGACATGTCCAGTTTTCTGCCAAGTCTGAAAACTGTAACGAGACTTGCTTAATTGACATGGATGTTATTGTATTTTATGATCCTTTCTGGCTTATGATCAGTAAGGGACTTTTGTTCAATGCTTTGAGTAGATTCATTCCGTGCCTTGCTTTGCTATATTGCGTTCCTGTAGCTTGTCGTTTCCTTGCTCTAAACATGTCATCCTGATGTTAATTTCTGACATGTTATTTTCTCTAAGTCTGAGAACCTGTTATCTTTTGCACTTTTGCCATGCTTGTTTGAACCTGTTATAATGTGATTTAGACGTAGCTCAGTGTTCATCTTTTGTCAAGCATCTTGATTAGATCACTGCCATATGCTTTGCTGATATGTTTGGGTGCAGTAGCTTAATTTCTTGTTGCTTGCTAAGTAGCATCATGCTGTTAAAGGCAGAATCTTGTCATTCTTGTTTTGCTTGTCATTTGCAAACCGTGCATCCGATTCCGGTGATCTTTATATCGATTTCAACCGAAATCATCTCTTCCAGCGGCATACTTGGTTTGCCAAGATTATGCCTTGATCATCTTTGTCCTTCCGGAGCACGCATATGCATTGCATATCACATCTCGCATATCATGCCATGTTTTGCATCATACTTGTTTGTGCATCATGCCATGTGTATGTGGTGGTTGTTTACTATGTTGTTTGTTTCTTTCCGGGTTGCTTCTCTCGTTAGCTTCAGTTTCGTTCCGGGGTTGTGAGGATTCGTTTGACTACGTCCGCTTGTCTTCTTCATGGACTCGTTATTCTTCCTTGCAGGATTTCAGGCAAGATGACCATACCCTCGAAATCACTTCTATCTTTGCTTGCTAGTTGCTCGCTCTTTTGCTATGCCTATGCTGCGATACCTACCACTTGCTTATCATGCCTCCCATATTGTTAAACCAAGCCTCTAACCCACCTTGTCCTAGCAAACCGTTGTTTGGCTATGTTACTGCTTTGCTCAGCCCCTCTTATAGCGTTGTTAGTTGCAGGTGAAGATGAAGTTTGTTCCTTGTTGGAACATGGAGATGTTGTTCCTTGTTGGAACATGTTTACTTGTTGGGATATCACAATATATCTTATCTAATTAATGCATCTATATACTTGGTAAAGGGTGGAAGGCTCGGCCTTATGCCTGGTGTTTTGTTCCATTCTTGCCGCCCTAGTTTTCGTCATATCGGTATTATGTTCCCGGATTTTGCGTCCCTAACGCGGTCGGGTGATTTATGGGACCCCCTTGACAGTTTGCTTTGAATAAGACTCCTCCAGCAAGGCCCAACATTGGTTTTACCATTTGCCTACCACCTATCCCTTTCCCTCGAGAGCGCGACTCTCAAGGGAAAAAGGGCTAGGTGAGGCAAATGTAAAACCAAGGTTGGGCCTTGCTGGAGGAGTCTTATTCAAAGCGAACTGTCAAGGGGGTCCCATAAATCACCCAACCGCGTTAGAGACGCAAAATCCTGGAACATAATACCGATATGGCGGAAACTAGGGCGGCAAGAGTGGAACAAAACACCAGGCATAAGGCCGAGCCTTCCACCCTTTACCAAGTATATAGATGCATTAATAATATAAGAAATATTGTGATATCCCAACATAAACATAAACATAATCCAACATGGAGCAATCTTCATCTTCACCTGCAACTAGCAACGCGATAAGAGGGGCTGAGCAAAAGCGGTAACATAGCCAAACAACGGTTTTCTTGGAAGGGTGACAAAGGTTAGAAGTTCATGGCAATTTGGGAGGCTTGAAGCGCAAGTGGTAGGTAATGCAGCATAGCGATAGAACGAAGCAACTAGCATAGCAATGATAGTATTGAGATCCAAGGTGACGGTCATCTTGCCTGAAATCCCGCAAGGATGAAGAACGAGTCCATGAAGAAGATGAAGCCATGAATACGAACCAAGCGAAGATGAACCTCATGATCGCAACGAAACGGGAACTATCGAGAAGAAGCACACAACACGGTAAACACACCACACATGAACAAGGCATGATGCTCAACCAAGTATGATGCATGACAAGGCTACATGAGGCTACTCATGGCAATAGATGATGCATACAAGAGCAACACACCAAAGCAAGTTTAAATGAGGCTGGAAACAACATATATCAATTCCGGTAAGTCCTTATATGCAAATTTTGAAATTGGTCCAGATCTGAATAAAACTTATGTTCAAGTTTTTAAACAGCAAGTTAAGATGCACCAACATGATATACATGAAATTCTAGTCAAGTTACATATAAAGTTCATTAGATTCGGAGCTACGGCCTAGAAGATATGAGCAAAACAAGTTAAGCATGGCATTGATGCAAAATGCATTCAAACATCAAGCAAACACCTCAAAACATAGATACAACAAGGTAACATGAAGCTATACATAAAACTAAACAAGTTCCATATAGAGCACACTCAAAACGGAACAACGGTTCAACACATACACACCATACAAGTCTGAAGGACAAGCTGTCCAAAACAGCAACTAGGCATCTAGCAAGCACCAAAACAACAAGCTTCAGTAACTCAACATGAAAACAAAAGGCATGGACATGATGCACAGGTAAAGCATGACCAAACATGAACACTGAGCTATCTCCATAAACTAATAGAACATGCTCAAAAGGACATGGCAAAATTGCAAATAATAACAGGTTCACAGACCTTGTGGAATTCACAGGACATGGCAGAAATAACATCAGGTTGCAATGTATAGAGCTATAAAACAACATGTTATAGCAGGCTATCATGTCAGACTAGAGCATGGCATGAATCTAATCAAAGCATATAACAAGAGTTCCTTACTGACCATGAGCCAAAAAGGATCGGAAGATATGATAGCACCCATATAAATTTAGCAAGTTTCGTTACAGATTCAGACTTTGTGAAAATAACAACACATGGCAGGAACAACGATAAGTACGCATGTTGGTGAGCTTGAATCACTCACCACAAAGCATTGCATGACAAAAAAAGCATACCTATAGCAAGAAGACATGTTCATGAAGCTAACCATGGTAAGATCATATTCATAGCATGCATGGATCACTAACAACAACCATGGAAAAATTGAATAACATGTAAACAATCTGCAAGAAACATTTTATAGCAAAAGTAGAGCAATATTTAGACATGCTAGAGCACTCTATAAATGCAAACAGAGGCATAGATGGATAGAGTATAACCATATGTCCAAAAGATCCTTACTGAATATGCTCACAAGAATCATATATCTCTCTGTAGCAACATGAATACATGGCATAAAAATAATAGCAGACAAAGACTTGGTGAAATTCTAAGTCTCTGAAATCAGCAACATCACGGAGGCTACCTTGCAAGCTTGAAACAATCCATATATGGCATATCATGAATAATAGGTTGCACCACAGAAAAGATGGCATGTTGTATCTCATAACACATGTAGACTTCATGCTCAAAAGAAAAGCACACAAAAAGTTGCAAAAATGACAAATGAGCATGTTCTAATAACAGACAGCATTTAACATTATGTAGCACTCTTGCAACGACGATTAGGGCATCAAGAGGAACTCAAAAAAACATAGCGCAATGGAACACAATGTAGAGCATCTCATGGTGAACAAACCAATATATTATATGCATGAAACGGAGCAATATACTAGGAGATATGACAGGTCAAACATAGCATCAAAATGTGCAAATCTAGGACTTAGCAGATTTTCACCTCGCGGGAAACGGGACGGGGAGGACCCGGGACAGATGGATCCGGGGCTCGGGGCGGCGTTTGGATGAGATCCCGGTGGATCTCGTCCTGATCCACCGGATCTCACCGGAGAAGACGACGACGGGCTCCGGCGAGCTTTTCGGCGAGGGGCGGCACCGAGGATACCGGAGAGGGGCACGGCGGCCGGCGGGGATGCAGGCCCGGACCAGATCGGGTTGGATCCGGCCGGTGGGGAGGCGGCTTGCGGGGTCCGACGAGGTGGTCGACGAAGTCGCCGGGGCAGCGGCCGCGGGGAGGAGCAGGGAGGCGCGGGCGGCGGGGTGGTGCGGCCATGGCGCGAGCCGGCGGCGGAGGGCGCGGGGCGCCGGGCGGCGAGCGGCGGACGGCGCAGCAAGGCGGCGCGGGGTGGAGCATGCGGCGGTGGCGCACGGTGGCCGGCGGAACTCGAGGCGGCGGCGGGGAAGCTCCGGCAAGGCGCCGGCGAAGATCCGGCGAGGCGGCGAGGTGCGGGCCCCCTCGGGCCTGGCGCGGCCCAGGGCGGGTCCGATCTGGGCCCCGCGGGCCGGCGACGAAGTGGGGCGGCGCGGGCGCTGACGTGGCGGCTGGCGATTCACCGAGGGAACGGCGGCGGACGTGTCCGGCCGTCCGGATTTTGTCCGGCGGCGCGAGGGAAGCGGGAAGACTAGGGTCTCGCCCGAAAATTCGGAGGGGATCACATATTTATAGATAGGGGGAGCTAGGAGAGTCTAATTGAGGAGCGGTTTCGGCCACGCGGTCGTGATCGAATGGCCTAGGTGATAGAGGGGGTTAGGATGGGTTATTGGGCCACTTTGGAGGGGTGTTGGGCTGCACCCAAAAGAGGCCTTTGCGGATACCCGGTTAACCGTTGGAGCATCAAACGGACTCCAAATGGTCCGAAACTTAACAGGCGATCTATCGGTGGTGTACCAAGGCCGCTTGGCGAACCTCGATCCATTCTGAGAATGTTTAACACCCGCACACGAAAAGAGGCAAAAGGGGGGCGCCGGAGGACATAGGAGTGTCGGATTGCAAAACGAACAACGGGGAAAAAGCTCGGATGCATGAGACGAACACGTATGCAAAATGAGATGCACATGATGACATGGCAAAATGCAGCACGCAAGCAGCTGACATGGCAATTAAGGCGAATAACTGGCAGACACCTGGCGCATCAAATCCGGGTTGTTACAACAAGACCCCAGTCAACTGTGCAAAATCATCTACACTTGTATGGGATGTCGGTCACATATACTAGGTGGGTTCATCATGGTGAAGCTGTGAACGTCCATGTTATTGACTACGTGGAAGCAGCAGATCACCATCTTGATCTGCCTGATGCTCAGGTGGAAGAGGAGGAGGAGGTGGTGGTGGCGGAGCCAGTGAGTTTGACCAACATTGAAACAATGCTACGAAATGCTCGTGCATTCCGTGAACTTTCACCTGCAGAAGAAAAACTGTGGGCCCGCATGTTGGAACGATGCAACGTTGATGTCACCCCAGGAAATAAGCTATCAGTATTCTCACCTATGGTCACCTTTCTTCAGGTGAAGACGTCTGAGCGGATGACCAACAAATCATTCGATGCAATGTTGGCTGCTTTCTGCGAATCTTTCCCAGATGCGTCTGAGCTGCCACATACCTACAGTAAAATGAAGAATTTCCTTCGTGCAGTTGGAATTGGATATGATATGATCCATGTTTGTAAGAATAATTGTGTTCTGTTCCGGAAGGATTATGCCAACTTAAGTGAATGCCCGATATGCAAATCATCAAGATGGAAAGATGGCGATGCTGTGAAGAGGATTCCTCGTAATGTTCTGAGACATTTTCCAATTACACCAAGATTGCAGAGGTTGTTTCATGATGATGAAACAAGAGAGGATGTACTGTGGCATTCTAGGAACTAGGAGTACAGAGATCAAAATGTAATGAGCCATCCATCTCATGGTAGTGAGTAGAAAAGCTTCAATGATAAACACAAAGAGTTTGCTGCTGACCCGAGAAACATTAGACTTGGCTTAGCTTCAGATGGATTTAACCCATTTGGCCACCAGAGTGCCACATATAGCATGTGGCCAGTGCTTGTTATCCCTTACAACATGCCTCCAAATGTCTGCACGAAAGAATCAAACTACATGATGGCCTTGCTCGTCCCAGGTCCGAAAAGTCCTGGAAAGGATTTTGATTTGTTCATGGAGCCTCTTGTGGAAGAACTTCAACAGCTATGGAAGGGTGTTCTCACTCGAGACCTATATAGCAGCCCACCAGCTGATTTCTTTATGCGTGTTGTTATAATTTGGTGCATCCATGATTATCCGGCTTTGGGCACTATGTCAGGGCGAACGACACATGGTTACAATGCATGTGTTCGCTGTGACAGGAATCCGCTGTCATACGCAATACTTAGCAAGATCTGTTACATTGGACACCGTCGTTTCCTTGCCAAGGACAAGCCTCATCCTAGAAAATACCGAAGACATGTGTTCAATGCAAAGCATGAAAACCGTGATGCGCCAAAGAGGCTCACCGCCGATGAGTTGCAAGTGGAATTAGAGAAGGTCAAGCATATTACACCAGGAAACCATCCTGGTAATGGTAGCGGGAAAAGGAAGCGTGGCAGGGTAGAAGAGAGATTATTGTTTACCCGCAGGTCCACTTTGTGGGACTTGGAGTATTGGAAAGATTTGGATCTGCGACATAATCTTGATGTGATGCACATCGAGAAAAATATATGTGACAGCATTATCGGCACACTTCTTAATATTGAAGGCAAGACGAAAGATACCTTAAAATCTAGGATTGATTTGACACACCCGGGTATCAGAAAGGATTTGAAGGTGCAAGATGAAGGTAAACCATGGGATATGGCACCAGCTGTGTACGTCTTGGACAAGGTAAAAAGAAAAGAATTCTGCAAGGTCCTGTCACGTGTGAGATTCCCACATGGATTTGCTTCCAACCCTAAAAGGAGAGTCAGTGCAGATGGAAACAAGGTACAAGGGTTGAAAACTCATGACTGCCACGTCCTACTTCAAAGGGTTTTACCTGTTATCCTTAGAGGATTGGGCCGCCCTGACTTATGCAGAGCAGTTGCAGAGTTGGGACAATTCTTCAGGGAACTCTGCAGTAGGAATATCAGGATAGGTGCTTTGGAGCGTATTAGAGACAAGATACCAACTATCATATGCGACCTTGAGAAGATATATCCTCCAGCCTTCTTTGATGTGATGGTGCATTTGGCTGTTCATCTACCTGATGAGGCACTACTTAGAGGTCCAATACAGTATGGTTGGATGTACCCTATTGAAAGGCGGCTAGGCACTTTCAAGGGCTATGTTAGGAATAGAGCTAGACCCGAGGGTTCCATTGCAGAGGCCTACATTGCTACAGAAGCGTTGACATTCTGCTCAAAATACATTGAAACAACTGATCAGCTTAGCAAAAGAGGTGGGTGAAGACAATCCCGGGCTCAATGTTTTCGATTATTCTGTTCGAGTAACAGGGAAGAGTCGGCAAGAGGACAAACCTAAACATTTGGACAAAATGGTTTGGTATGTGTTGAATAAGTCCTCAGATACTACCTTATATCAATTAAGTGCAGTACTGCAGCTTATACATCGTAATCTACTAAACTTGCAGCACATTCTTATATATTTAGATGTTTGACACGATCACTATGTTGTGCAACATCTACAAAGAGGAGTTATTGACACATAATCCAAGAAACATTGACAAACTAGTTATGGAAGGATTTGCGAAATGGTTCAAGAACCATGTAAGCTTTTGAAGTGCACTATCAGTTTTTTTAATATATTGAGTACATAAGATGATCAGATTGTCTATTTTCTAACCATAGGTTAAGAAGATGTGGGAGGATGGGCAGGCAGTTGATGATGCCCTTACTCACTAGCAATGGGTCCTGATACTCGGGTAAGACATTATGAATCTTGCGTTGTTGGAGATGTGCGCTACAACACCCTTGCATGAGACCAAGGTAGGAAGACATAAAACAGTGCCATCATGAGCACGGATACGTATGACAAAGAGACAACTGAAATGTATGCTAACATAACAGACATTGTTCAGTTGCAGTATATCTCCAGTTTCGAGGATCATCGGTGTGTGGTTCTGTTGTGCTGTCGTTGGTATAACCTGTTTTCCAAGATCGCAAAACCCATAGCCGATGATTATTTCAAATCCATCAATGTCAAGGCGGCGTACCAGACCAACTAGCCTTTTATTTTGGCAAATCAAGCAACACAGATATTTTTCTTGGTAGACACATTTGCACGTAGCGATGACTGGAGAGTATTGCAAAGGTTTGAGCAGAGGAATTCGTTTAATGAAGTTCCACAACAAGATGATGCTTACACTGCTCCTGATGTACAAGATAACACATATGTTCCTAATATCTTTGAGAACCATCACGTCAATGACGCTGGCGAAAAGATTGCCTGTCATGCTGTGGACATACAAGAGTTGATCAAGAAGAAGCGAACGTTCGAGGACGAAGAAGAAGATGACACAGTGGGGAATTATGATTCAGACTGATACACATGGCGAAGATGTTGACATTGCTGCTGCGGATGATAATTACATTGCCTTTGTCGTATTTGCCTATCAGAAGACGTTTTTTATCTACTATGTGAAATTGTGTTTGCTATGACAACTGAAACCTGATGAACATGTTGTTTAGTATTTTGCTGTGAGAACATCACTTGTTATGTATGTTGATTTGTGTTTGGTGATTGTATGACAACTAAAACATGATGACATTGTTGTTTAGTTGTACCCATATTTGGCTGTAAAACTTGAATTTGATGACATAGTTTGCTGTTGGACTGCAATTTGCTCGACGTCTTCGAATGAGAACAAAGCTGACCCGATAGGGCCTCTGCTATTTATTTATTTATATGAGCAAAAGGGGATACCCCCTGATTTCCGTTAATAGAAATCATTAGATGTTCACAACACTACGCCCATCCTGCTACAAAGGTTTCATTCATTACTAGTTTCAGCAAAGTGCTCATGTCGTAGCCACTGAATACATCACGAGTGCTACATACACTGCAAATAAAGAGACAATCATCCTACAAAGCACATCGATTTCGCCCATTATATTCACAAGCTCTTTCATCTCCTCATCGTTGTCAAGGCCGTTCAGCAGCTATTGCTTGGCGGTGATCAGAGGAACTGCATCTTTAACCTTCTGCTCTGCATCATCCTCTTCTGTCGTTCCTTCAGTTACTTGTCCAACACCCCAACCTGCTGGTATTGGGATTCCTCGGCTAACCAAATAATCAGCGTAGTTGCATTCCCCCACATCAGCAACTTCCCAGAAATACAAATCACATGAATCTTCCCTTTTCTGCACAAATCAAATTGGAAGATCATCAACCAAACTATTAAATAAATCAGCAACTGTGAGCAGCAGAACAACACTTAAATATATTATTACCCCATGATTCGGGCATTTGTAGAAGACTCGGCCAGGGTTGCGGATTATGGTTGAGACGCGATGGATGACTCTACGTGATTTGCAACAGTGGGACCACACCAACGGCAGCGGGTTGCGATGAGCAATCGGCTGCGGTGCGCGTGTCGGCGGGGGTGTGATGAGACCCACGGGCGATGGTACGGGTGGCAACTTGGCGAATATCTGGTTGTTGCCTGCTGAAGAGCAGGTGGACGAGCAGCCAGCGGACATGGTTACTGCGGCTAGAGCTTCTGATGCTAGGCAGAGTAAGTAGAGAAGAGGAGAAGCGAATGTTGGATATGTCAGTTTCATTACTTGCATAGTAGCATAACACCATATATAGTCATAGTCTAGGTTTCGATTCGAACCAGCTGCAGCTACTGGTACACTAGCTTATTCTGTACGCCTTCCCAAGTCTTTGATTTTCTTTCCCTTTTTTCGAGGAAGGAAGGAGGACAAAATTGAGAGTTCCTGGGACTCGAACCCAAGACCTCTCGGTTGAAAACCAAGGGTGCTAGTCACTTATGTGGCGAACGTTCCCTGTGAGGAGGACGCCAGACGAACGCATTTTCCTCGCAGTTTTCTTCCTATATATAAAAAGTATGCTACTTGGTGTCCGCTTAGTCAACAAACGATTGTGACAACCTTGACCGTTGGATTGACATTCAACGTCTGTCGCGTTTCTTTAGTCTCTTCTTCCTCGAGCCGCCAAAGCCAAACCAGCGCCAGCGGGACCGCCTGCTCCCGCCTCCCACGGCTGGCTGTGATCTTCCCCGGCTCCTGTTCGTTCACGTCCGAGGCCTCACCATCATCCTCCGCCTTGGTTCGCTCGCCGCGGTGCCGCCCTCCGGTGTTCCTAACATGGTCAACAACCGAGAGGAATAAGGAGATGATTGTACATGGTGAGGATGACAGTAGGGACCCAGCAGCGCGCGCAGTAATTTTGTTTTTAGGGACGGAGAAGGGTATCAACTGGGTTGTGCGAGACCCGTGGCCTATCTGGCCCAGGCTTTTATTTCATATGTTTAGCACAGGACCAGCCCAGTTTGTTTTTTCCTTTCTGAAAATGGCTAGCCAACTATTTTGTTTTTTGTAAATAACAAACGTAGGCCTACTTGCTTTTCTACGCCCTGCTGGGCCGGAAATCTTTCAAGATGAGGAGGGATGCATTTTGCCCAGAAAATGGGCTATAAGTAATAAGAAATGGGATATAAGTAATAATAAATGGGCTGTAAAATGAAAAAATACAGCAAACATGCAATTAGTTCAAAAATACTGTTTTCTTTCGGATTTTGATATTTTAAATTTCATTGTTTTTGTGCGGGTAAAATTTCATTGAATTTAAATTAAGGTATATTTAGATTTAAAATTAATTTGAATCTGGCTAGAAATTTCGGGCTGTATGCTGTTTGGGATAGATTTGGAGGTTGACTTGTGGGTCTACTAGGTTGACGTGTACTTTGGCTTTGTCAACTTAGTCCACAAACGATTCTAGCAGCAGTGACCGTTGGATGTTAATCCAACGGCCGTGCTACTTCTTCAATATCTGAATTTCTTGCTCCAGCCGCCAAACCAGCTCCGGTGGGACTGCCTGCTCCCGCCTCCCGTGGACGGCTGTGCTGCCGCACAGACCGCACCGCCCCACCCTACTTCATTGCTGGCCATGCCATTCCTCTACTCACCCACACCTCCTGTTATATTCCGGTGACGGCAGCTGGACCAGTAAACCCTCGTACTCCCCACCGCGTGGGCGACCATTGCCGAGTCTTCCCTAGCTCCGTGTCGTTCCCTTCCTAGGCCTCGCCGTCGTCCACCGCCATGGTGCTCTCGGCGCGGCCTGGTCAACGTGGCCAACGAACGACATCCATCGGCCGTGGACTGTATGCGCAAAATAATGATTCCTCCACCTGATAGCTAGGACCCAACGGAAGGACCTCTATATTTCGTGAAAAAAATGTTCCCCCCGCTGACATGTTGGACCCACCAGCTATATCTTCGCACGCAAGGAAGTGCCTCCTTATTACACGAAAAAAATGAATACCCCCTGCTAGTTGGGACCCACCATTGTGGGAGGATGACTTGTGGGCCAACTAAGTTGACGGGGACGGAGAGCTTTGTCAACTTAGTCAATATGAACGATTCTAGCTCCAGTTACCGTACGATGTCCATCCAACGGCCATAGTGCTTCTTCAACCTCTGGTCTTCTTGCTCCAGCCGCCCAAAGCAGCGTTGGTCGTGCCGCATGCTCCTGCCTCCCGTGGTCGGCTGTGCTGCCACGGAGGCCTCACCGCCCCCTACTATTCCCACCGCCTGCCCTGTGGCGACGGCAGCCTCACACCGCAGCCGAACCAGTGAACCCTCGTACTCCTCTCCGCGCGCGCTTCCACTGTCGCGTCTTCCCCGGCTCCCCGTTGTCCCCTTCCTAGTCCTCGCCGTCGTCCACTGCCCTGGTGCTCTCGGCACGGCGTGGTCAACGTGGTCAAGGGACGACTTCCATCGGAAGAGTACTATACGTGGAGAGGCTGATAGCTGGGTCCACGGCCACAGCCCAGCTTTTTTGTGATTTGCCAAGTAAGTCGCTTTGTCACGCATGTTGGGCTGCAAATCTTTCAAGACGAGGAGAGCTTTCATTCGGCTGGCCGAGAAAAGGGCCCATCAGTAATGAGAAATGGGCTATACATTTTTAAAACACATCAAACCGGCAATTAGTTTCATATATCTTTTTCTATTTCAAGATTTTAAATTACATTAATTTTATGCGTGGAGAATTATTTGGATTTTATATCGATATACATTTATTTTTAAAATCAGTTTGAATGTGAGTAGAAATTTCAGGATTAAAAACAGTTCGAACCTTACCAAAATATGCAAAATTTCGTATAATTTTTTAACTGTGGCCACAATATGGACTGTAATGCTCACAAAAAGAATATGGGCTCCAAAAAAACCTTAAGAATTAGCAAATGGGCTGTGAATTATTAGAAATAATGGCAGATGGGTTGTATGCTGTTTTCCACAGGTTTGAGGCTTTACTAAAAAAAGGTTGGTGCACAGGCACTGACTGTTGGATGTCCATCCAACGGCCGTCATGCTTCTTCAATCTCTGCTCTTCCTGCTCCAGCCGCTCAAACAAGCGCCGGCGGGACTGCCTGCTCCCTCCTCCCCGCGGCCGACTGTGCTGCCGCGCAGGCCTCACCACCCCACAGTACTCCTATCTCTGGCCTAGCCATCCCTCTACTGACCCACACCTGCTGTTATTCTCCGGCGATGGCAGACGAACCAGTAAACCCTCGTACAGTCGTATTCCCCACCGCATGGGAAACAACTGCCGAGTCTCCCCTGCCTCCGTGCCGTCCCCTTCCTAGGCCTTGTCGTCGTCCACCGCCGTGGTGCTCTCGGCGTGGCGTGGTCAATGTGGTCAACGACCGACTTCCATCGGAAGAGTACTGTGCATGGAGACGCTGACAGCTGGGTCCACGGCCGCAGCAAGGAAGTGCCTCCTTATTACATGGAAAATAATGATTCCTCCACCTAATAGCCGGGACCCACCGGACGGGCCACTGTATTTTGCGAAAAAAATGTTTCCCCTAGCTGCTCGAACCCGCCAGCACATCTTCACACGCAAGGAAGTGCGTCCGGGCAAAAAAAAACGATTCGCCCCTGAGGGAGTCCTGGATTAGGGGGTGTCCAGATAGCCGGACTATAACCTTTGGCCGGACTCCTGGACTATGAAGATACAAGATTGAAGACTTCGTCCCGTGTCTGGATAGGACTTTCCTTGGCATGGAAGGCAAGCTTGGCGATACGGATATGTAGATCTCCTACCATTGTAACCGACTCTGTGTAACCCTAGCCCTCTCCGATGTCTATATAAACCGGAGGTTTTTAGTCCGTAGGCGAGAACAACAATCATACCATAGGCTAGCTTCTAGGGTTTAGCCTCTCTGATTTCGTGGTAGATCTACTCTTGTACTACCCATATCATCAATATTAATCAAACAAGAGTAGGGTTTTACCTCCATCGAGAGGGCCCGAACCTGGGTAAAAACATTGTGTCCCTTGTCTCCTGTTATCATCCGCCTAGACGCACAGTTTGGGACCCCCTACCCGAGATCCGCCGGTTTTGACACCGACATTGGTGCTTTCATTGAGAGTTCCACTGTGTCATCGCCATCAGGAAAGATGCCTCATCCCGTCTTTAAAGACGGTACTGTTGCTAAAGGAGCTTTGGCTATCAGCCAAACTCTCCGGCTAGGCAGTTTTCTTATGACCGCCTGTTCGGCCGCTGCGCCGACGATGACTTCTCGGGTCATCGAAAGCAATCTTCATGTCAACTCGGAACTCGCCGAGCAGTTAGATCCGATGGATCTCTCTTCCCTAAACGATCTCTTGGATCGCATTGCCGCCCTGGGAGTTGCTACAGACTATGACCAGATTGTGCTTAAACCCGATCTGAGAGAGATTAACCCTCCCTAGGTCACCCATCAAGTTGCAGTGGTAGAGGGACAATGTGGCGACCCTTCATCTATCTTAAGGACTAGCTATGTCCGGATTCCTGATCCCTCCAAGCCGGATATCCGCGGAGGGGAGGACGTCACTCAAGATCTGAACTTAAAGTCAGGTAACGGGCTAGATTCATTGGACAACATCCAAGAATCCAAACTACCGAGTCCGGAAACTCCTCGGCCCCGGAGTCTCAGATTGGGTGAGGTTTTGGATTTAATTCCACCCACCCACCTGAACATAAGCGTGAAGGAAATATGCCCTAGAGGCAATAATAAAGTTATTATTTATTTCCTTATATCATGATAAATGTTTATTATTCATGCTAGAATTGTATTAACTGGAAACATAATACATGTGTGAATACATAGTCAAATAGAGTGTCACTAGTATGCCTCTACTTGACTAGCTCATTAATCAAAGATGGTTATGTTTCCTAGCCATGAACAAAGAGTTGTTATTTGATTAACGAGATCACATCATTAGTTGAATGATCTGATTGACATGACCCATTCCATTAGCATAGCACCCGACCGTTTAGTATGTTGCTATTGCTTTTATCCATGACTTATACATGTTCCTTTAACTATGAGATTATGCAACTCCCATTTACCGTAGGAACACTTTGTGTGCTACCAAACGTCACAACGTAACTGGGTGATTATAAAGGTGCTCTACAGGTGTCTCCGAAGGTACATATTGGGTTGGCGTATTTCGAGATTAGGATTTGTCACTCCGATTGTCGGAGAGGTATCTCAGGGCCTTCTCGGTAATGCACATCACATAAAGCCTTGCAAGCATTGCAACCAATGAGTTAGTTGCGAGATGATGTATTACAGAACGAGTAAAGAGACTTGCCGGTAACGAGATTGAACTAGGTATTGGATACCGACGATCGAATCTCGGGCAAGTAACATACCGATGACAAAGGGAACAACGTATGTTGTTATGCGGTCTGACCGATAAAGATCTTCGTAGAATATGTAGGAGCCAATATGGGCATCCAGGTCCCGCTATTGGTTATTGACCGGAGACGTGTCTCGGTCATGTCTACATTGTTCTCGAACCGTAGGGTCCGCACGCTTAACGTTACGATGACAGTTATTATGAGTTTATGCATTTTGATGTACCGAAGGAGTTCGGAGTCCCGGATGTGATCACGGACGTAACGAGGAGTCTCGAAATGGTCGAGACATAAAGAATTATATATTGGAAGCCTATGTTTGGACATCGGATGCATTCCAAGTGAAATTAGGATTTTACCGGAATACCGGGAGGGTTACCGGAACCCCCCGGGAGCATAATGGGCCAACATGGGCCTTGGAGGAGAGGTGAGAGGGATGCCCCATGGGCTGCGCGCCTCCCCCTTCCCCTAGTCCTATTAGGACTAGGAGAGGTGGGCGCCCCCTCTCTCTCTCTCTCTCCCCCTTGGAGAATCCTAGTCCAACTAGGATTGGGGGGGGGGAATCCTACTCCCAGAGGGAGTAGGACTCTCTGGCGCGCCAAGGCCTGGCCGGCCAGCCCCTCCCCCTTGGCTCCTTTATATACGGGGGCAGGGGGCACCCCAAAGACACACAAGTTGATCTACGGATCGTTCCTTAGCCGTGTGCGGTGCCCCCTTCCACCAAATTCCACCTCGATCATATCGTTGCAGTGCTTAGGCGAAGCCCTGCGCCGGTAACACATCAAGATCGTCACCACGCCGTCGTGCTGACGGAACTCTTCCTCGACGCTTTGCTGGATCGGAGCCCGGGGATCGTCATCGAGCTGAACGTGTGCCAAGAACTCGGAGGTGCCGGAGTAACGGTGCTGCGATCGGTTGGATCGCGAGGAGAACGTACGACTACTTCCTCTACGTTGTGTCAACGCTTCCGCTTCGGTCTATGAGGGTACGTAGACAACACTCTCCCCTCTCGTTGCTATGCATCACCATGATCTTGCGTGTGCGTAGGAATTTTTTTTTTGAAATTACTACGTTCCCCAACAGTGGCATCCGAGCCTAGGTTTTATGGTTTGATGTTATTTGCACGAGTAGAACACAAGTGAGTTGTGGACGATACAAGTCATACTGCCTACCAGCATGTCATACTTTGGTTCAGCGGTATTGTTGGACGAGACGATCCGGACCAACCTTACGCATACGCTTACGCGAGACCGGTTCCCTCGACGTGCTTTGCACATAGATGGCTTGCGGAAGACTGTCTCTCCAACTTTAGTTGAACCGAGTGTGGCTACGCCCGGTCCTTGAGAAGGTTAAAACAGAGTCTATTTGACAAACTATCGTTGTGGTTTTGATGCGTAGGTAAGATGAGTTCTTGCTTAAAGCCCGTAGCAGCCACGTAAAACTTGCAACAACAAAGTAGAGGACGTCTAACTTGTTTTTGCAGGGCATGTTGTGATGTGATATGGTCAAGACGTGATGCTAAATTTTATTGTATGAGATGATCATGTTTTGTAACCGAGTTATCGGCAACTAGCAGGAGCCATATGGTTGTCGCTTTATTGTATGCAATGCAATCGCGATGTAATGCTTTACTTTATTACTAAGCGGTAGTGATAGTCGTAGAAGCATAAGATTGGCGAGACGACAACAATGCTGCAATGAAGATCAAGGTGTCGCGCCGGTGACGATGGTGATCATGACGGTGCTTCGAAGATGGAGATCACAAGCACAAGATGATG
Organism: Aegilops umbellulata; assembly: GCA_032464435.1. NCBI lineage: Eukaryota > Viridiplantae > Streptophyta > Magnoliopsida > Poales > Poaceae > Aegilops > Aegilops umbellulata. The sequence goes on along the minus strand of CP136058.1, from coordinate 345,339,603 downwards.
ATGGCCATATCATATCATTTATATTGATTGCATGTGATGTTTATCCTTTTATGCATCTTATCTTGCTTTGATTGACGGTAGCATTATAAGATGATCTCTCACTAAATTATCAAGAAGTGTTCTCCCGTAGTATGCACCGTTGCGAAAGTTCTTCGTGCTGAGACACCACGTGATGATCGGGTGTGATAGGCTCTACGTTCAAATACAACGGGTGCAAAACAGTTGCACACGCGGAATACTCAGGTTTAACTTGACGAGCCTAGCATATAACAGATATGGCCTCGGAACACGGAGACCGAAAGGTCGAGCGTGAATCATATAGTAGATATAATCAACATAGTGATGTTCACCATTGAAACTACTCCATCTCACGTGATGATCGGACATGGTTTAGTTGATTTGGATCACGTGATCACTTAGAGGATTAGAGGGATGTCTATCTAAGTGGGAGTTCTTAAGTAATATGATTAATTGAACTTAAATTTATCATGAACTTAGTACCTGATAGTATCTTGCTTGTCTATGTTGTGTAGATAGATGGCTCGTGCTGTTGTTCCGTTGAATTTTAATGCGTTCCTTGAGAAAGCAAAGTTGAAAGATGATGGTAGCAATTACACGGACTGGGTCCGTAACTTGAGGATTATCCTCATTGCTGCACAGAAGAATTACGTCCTGGAAGCACCGCTGGGTGCCAGGCCTGGTGCAAGAGCTACGCCAGATGTTGTGAACGTCTGGCAAAGCAAAGCTGATGACTACTCTATAGTTCAGTGTGCCATGCTTTACGGCTTAGAACCGGGACTTCAACGACGTTTTGAACACCATGGAGCATATGAGATGTTCCAGGAGTTGAAGTTAATATTTCAAGCAAATTCCCGGATTGAGAGATATGAAGTCTCCAATAAGTTCTATAGCTGTAAAATGGAGGAGAACGGTTCTGTCAGTGAGCATATACTCAGAATGTCTAGGTATAACAATCACTTGACTCAACTGGGAGTTAATCTTCCGGATGATTGCGTCATTGACAGAATTCTCCAATCACTGCCACCAAGCTACAAGAGCTTTGTGATGAACTATAATATGCAAGGGATGACCAAAACTATGCCCGAGCTCTTCGCGATGCTAAAAGCCGCGGAGGTAGAAATCAAAAAGGAGCATCAAGTGTTGATGGTTAACAAAACCACTAGTTTCAAGAAAAAGGGCAAAGGGAAGAAAAAGGGGAACTTCAAAAAGAACAGCAAGCAAGTTGCTACTCAAGAGAAGAAACCCAAGTCTAGACCTAAGCCTGAAACTGAGTGCTTCTATTGCAAGCAGACTGGTCACTGGAAGCGGAACTGCCCCAAGTATTTGGCGGATAAGAAGGATGGCAAGGTTAACAAAGGTATATATGATATACATGTTATTGATGTGTACCTTACTAATTCTCGCAGTAGCACCTGGGTATTTGATACTGGTTCTGTTGCTAATATTTGCAACTCAAAACAGGGGCTACAGATTAAGCGAAGATTGGCTAAGGACGAGGTGACGATGCGCGTGGGAAATGGTTCCAAAGTCGATGTGATCGCAGTCGGCACGCTACCTCTACATCTACCTTCGGGATTAATATTAGATCTAAATAATTGTTATTTAGTACCAGCGTTGAGCATGAACATTATATCTGGATCTTGTTTGATGCGAGACGGTTATTCATTTAAATCAGAGAATAATGGTTGTTCTATTTATATGAGTAATATCTTTTATGGTCATGCGCCATTAAAGAATGGTTTGTTCTTACTTAATCTTGATAGTAGTAATACACATATTCATAATGTTGAAGCCAAAAGATGCAGAGTTGATAATGATAGTGCAACTTATTTGTGGCACTGCCGTTTAGGTCATATCGGTGTAAAACGCATGAAGAAACTCCATACTGATGGACTTTTGGAGTCACTTGATTATGAATCACTTGGCACTTGCGAACCGTGCCTTATGGGCAAGATGACTAAAACACCGTTCTCCGGTACTATGGAGAGAGCAACAGATTTATTGGAAATCATACATACTGATGTATGTGGTCCAATGAATGTTGAGGCTCGTGGCGGATATCGTTATTTTCTCACCTTCACTGATGATTTAAGCAGATATGGGTATATCTACTTAATGAAACACAAGTCTGAAACATTTGAAAAGTTCAAAGAATTTCAGAGTGAAGTGGAAAATCATCGTAACAAGAAAATAAAGTTTCTATGATCTGATCGTGGAGGAGAATATTTGAGTTACGAGTTTGGTCTACATTTGAAGCAATGCGGAATAGTTTCGCAACTCACGCCACCCGGAACACCACAACGTAATGGTGTGTCCGAACGTCGTAATCGTACTTTACTAGATATGGTGCGATCTATGATGTCTCTTGCCGATTTACCGCTATCTTTTTGGGGTTATGCTCTAGAGACGGCCGCATTCACGTTAAATAGGGCACCATCAAAATCCGTTGAGACGACGCCTTATGAACTGTGGTTTGGCAAGAAACCAAAGTTGTCGTTTCTTAAAGTTTGGGGCTGCGATGCTTATGTGAAGAAGCTTCAACCTGATAAGCTCGAACCCAAATCGGAAAAATGTGTCTTCATAGGATACCCAAAGGAGACTATTGGGTATATCTTCTATCACAGATCCGAAGGCAAAATTTTTGTTGCTAAAATCGGAAACTTTCTAGAGAAGGAGTTTCTCTCGAAAGAAGTGAGTGGGAGGAAAGTAGAACTTGATGAGATAACAGTATCTACTCCCTTATTGAGAAGTAGTACATCACAGAAATCTGTTTCTGTGACACCTACATCAAATAGGGAGGAAGCTAATGATAATGATCATGAAACTTCAGATCAAGTTTCTACTGAACTTCGTAGATCAACCAGAGTAAGATCCGCACCAGAGTGGTACGGTAATCCTATTTTGGAAGTCATGTTACTAGACCATGATGAACCTACGAACTATGAAGAAGCGATGGTGAGCCCAGATTCCGCAAAGTGGCTTGAGGCCATGAAATCTGAGATGGGATCCATGTATGAGAACAAAGTATGGACTTTGGTTGACTTGCCCGATGATCGGCAAGCAATTGAGAATAAATGGATTTTTAAGAAGAAGACTGACGCTGATGGTAATGTTACTGTCTATAAAGCTCGACTTGTTGCAAAAGGTTTTCGACAAGTTCAAGGGATTGACTACGATGAGACTTTCTCACCCGTAGCGATGCTTAAGTCTGTCCGAATCATGTTAGCAGTTGCCGCATTTTATGATTATGAAATTTGGCAAATGGATGTCAAAACTGCATTCCTGAATGGATTTCTGGAAGAAGAGTTGTATATGATGCAACCAGAAGGTTTTGTCGATCCGAAGGGAGCTAACAAAGTGTGCAAGCTCCAGCGATCCATTTATGGACTGGTGCAAGCCTCTCGGAGTTGGAATAAACGCTTTGATAGTGTGATCAAAGCATTTGGTTTTATACAGACTTTTGGAGAAGCCTGTATTTACAAGAAAGTGAGTGGGAGCTCTGTAGCATTTCTGATATTATATGTGGATGACATATTACTGATCGGAAATAATATAGAATTTCTGGATAGCATAAAGGGATACTTGAATAAGAGTTTTTCAATGAAAGACCTCGGTGAAGCTGCTTACATATTGGGCATTAAGATCTATAGAGATAGATCAAGACGCTTAATAGGACTTTCACAAAGCACATACCTTGACAAAGTTTTGAAAAAGTTCAAAATGGATCAGGCAAAGAAAGGGTTATTGCCTGTGGCACAAGGTGTGAAGTTGAGTAAGACTCAATGCCCGACCACTGCAGAAGATAGAGAGAAAATGAAAAATGTTCCCTATGCTTCAGCCATAGGCTCTATCATGTATGCAATGCTGTGTACCAGACCTGATGTGTGCCTTGCTGTAAGTTTAGCAGGCAGGTACCAAAGTAATCCAGGAGTGGATCACTGGACAGCGGTCAAGAACATCCTTAAGTACTTGAGAAGGACTAAGGATATGTTTCTCATTTATGGAGGTGACAAAGAGCTCGTCGTAAACGGTTACGTCGATGCAAGCTTTGACACTGATCCGGACAATTCCAAATCGCAAACAGGATACGTATTTACATTAAACGGTGGAGCTGTCAGTTGGTGCAGTTCTAAACAAAGCGTCGTGGCGGGATCTACATGTGAAGCTGAGTACATAGCCGCTTCGGAAGCAGCTAATGAAGGAGTCTGGATGAAGGAGTTCATATCCGATCTAGGTGTTGTACCTAGCGTATCGGGTCCAATGAAAATCTTTTGTGACAATACTGGTGCAATTGCCTTGGCAAAGGAATCCAGATTTCACAAAAGAACCAAACACATCAAAAGACGCTTCAACTCCATCCGGGATTTGGTCCAGGTGGGAGACATAGAGATATGCAAGATACATACGGATCTGAATGTTGCAGACCCGTTGACTAAGCCTCTTCCACGAGCAAAACATGATCAGCACCAAAACTCCATGGGTGTTAGAATCATTACTTTGTAATCTAGATTATTGACTCTAGTGCAAGTGGGAGACTGAAGGAAATATGCCCTAGAGGCAATAATAAAGTTATTATTTATTTCCTTATATCATGATAAATGTTTATTATTCATGCTAGAATTGTATTAACTGGAAACATAATACATGTGTGAATACATAGACAAACAAAGTGTCACTAGTATGCCTCTACTTGACTAGCTCATTAATCAAAGATGGTTATGTTTCCTAGCCATGAACAAAGAGTTGTTATTTGATTAACGAGATCACATCATTAGTTGAATGATCTGATTGACATGACCCATTCCATTAGCATAGCACCCGACCGTTTAGTATGTTGCTATTGCTTTTATCCATGACTTATACATGTTCCTTTAACTATGAGATTATGCAACTCCCATTTACCGTAGGAACACTTTGTGTGCTACCAAACGTCACAACGTAACTGGGTGATTATAAAGGTGCTCTACAGGTGTCTCCGAAGGTACATATTGGGTTGGCGTATTTCGAGATTAGGATTTGTCACTCCGATTGTCGGAGAGGTATCTCAGGGCCTTCTCGGTAATGCACATCACATAAAGCCTTGCAAGCATTGCAACCAATGAGTTAGTTGCGAGATGATGTATTACAGAACGAGTAAAGAGACTTGCCGGTAACGAGATTGAACTAGGTATTGGATACCGACGATCGAATCTCGGGCAAGTAACATACCGATGACAAAGGGAACAACGTATGTTGTTATGCGGTCTGACCGATAAAGATCTTCGTAGAATATGTAGGAGCCAATATGGGCATCCAGGTCCCGCTATTGGTTATTGACCGGAGACGTGTCTCGGTCATGTCTACATTGTTCTCGAACCGTAGGGTCCGCACGCTTAACGTTACGATGACAGTTATTATGAGTTTATGCATTTTGATGTACCGAAGGAGTTCGGAGTCCCGGATGTGATCACGGACGTAACGAGGAGTCTAGAAATGGTCGAGACATAAAGAATTATATATTGGAAGCCTATGTTTGGACATCGGATGCATTCCAGGTGAAATCAGGATTTTACCGGAATACCGGGAGGGTTACCGGAACCCCCTGGGAGCATAATGGGCCAACATGGGCCTTGGAGGAGAGGTGAGAGGGATGCCCCATGGGCTGCGCGCCTCCCCCCTTCCCCTAGTCCTATTAGGACTAGGAGAGGTGGGCGCCCCCTCTCTCTCTCTCTCTCTCCCCCTTGGAGAATCCTAGTCCAACTAGGATTGGGGGGGGAATCCTACTCCCAGAGGGAGTAGGACTCTCTGGCGCGCCAAGGCCTGGCCGGCCAGCCCCTCCCCCTTGGCTCCTTTATATACGGGGGCAGGGGGCACCCCAGAGACACACAAGTTGATCTACGGATCGTTCCTTAGCCGTGTGCGGTGCCCCCTTCCACCAAATTCCACCTCGATCATATCGTTGCAGTGCTTAGGCGAAGCCCTGCGCCGGTAACACATCAAGATCGTCACCACGCCGTCGTGCTGACGGAACTCTTCCTCGACGCTTTGCTGGATCGGAGCCCGGGGATCGTCATCGAGCTGAACGTGTGCCAAGAACTCGGAGGTGCCGGAGTAACGGTGCTGTGATCGGTTGGATCGCGAGGAGAACGTACGACTACTTCCTCTACGTTATGTCAACGCTTCCGCTTTGGTCTACGAGGGTACGTAGACAACACTCTCCCCTCTCGTTGCTATGCATCACCATGATCTTGCGTGTGCGTCGGAATTTTTTTTTTTGAAATTACTACGTTCCCCAACAAAGCGATCTATCCCAAGTTAGGCAAGAGCCCGAAGAAACAGTGCATCATTACTGGGCCAGATTCCTCCTGGTTATGAACAGGATAAAGGACTGCCACGAGGAAGGCGCAATCTCATTCTTCTACAATAATTGCACGGACAAGGGAATCCTCAACGCCATAAGTCGCCGTGATATTACATGCTTCGCTGACTTGGCGTCCATAGTACGAAAATACTGTGCGATGGAAAGCGCCTGGAAAACCGAAATAAAATTTTGGGACAATCCGGCCCTGAATACAAACCCAGTCCGAAATAAAAGGGTGCATCATAGCCAGACACCCGGGTTAAACACCAAAAAGCAGAAACCCTCTACAGGGCATGGAACCGTACTGGAAGGATGGCTTAATGGACCCTGTAAAATTCATAGTACAGAAGGTGCCACACCAACTCACAACCTTAGAGCATGTTGGATACTCCGGCAGGTGGCTAAAATTGGTGAAGATCTTCTCATTCCAGAAGCCACAGGAAGCCACCCCAGGGACACCAGTACGGTATTAACAGTCTTCCAGACTTTCGCATCAAATAATATGCGAAAAAGAACACTCCGCAGCCTTGCCGAAGTCTTCCAAGTAGCAACAATAAACCCATGGAGTGACACGACTATTACTTTTAATGCCAGTGATGAACCTAAATTCAGAACAGCCCGAGCACCAGCCGCATTGGTCCTTAGTCCAATACTGGACCGCTTTCGCCTTACCAAGGTACTCATGGATGGCGGCAGCGGATTGAACCTCATTTGTGAGGAAACCCTTCAAAAAATGGAAATAGACTGGAACCGCATTGAGCAAAGCAGCACAAACTTTAGAGGAATAATCCCCAGTCGGGAAGCGCGCTTTACACGAAAAATCACACTAGATGTGGTGTTTGGCACACCGGATAATTACAGGTCAGAAGAGGTCACGTTCCAAGTGGCCCCGTTCAGTAGCGGATACCACGCTCTGCCAGGGCGGGAAGCATTTACAATCTTCCAGGCAATACCCCATTACGGGTACATGAAGCTCAAGATGCCCGGGCCTAACGGAATCATCACTCTCGCTAGTGATCCGGACACAGCGTTCCGCGCCGAAAACAAGACAGCCGCACTGGCCCTTGAGACACTATCTGAAGCCCTAGCAGCTGAGGAACTGACTGCGCTGCGCTCCATGGTGAATCGGGACGATGTGATACTCGACAAAAGATCCAAGTCCACCTCCTTTAAACCGGCGGACGAAATAGTCAAATTCTAGGTCCATCCAACGGACCCCAATAAAACAGCTTCCATCGGGGCACAGTTAAACCCTGATGTAGACGCCGCACTCGAGAGTTCCTACGTGAGAACTGGGACATTTTCGCCTGGCACCCTTCAGACATGCCAGGAATCCCACGCAGGCTGGCCGAAAACAGTTTAAACATCCTACAAGGATTTAAGCCAGTCAAACAGGCTCTTCGGCGTTTTTCCGAACCTAAGAGACAGGCCATGGGAGAGGAACTAGCCAAGCTATTGGAGGCCGGATTCATCAGAGATATAAAACATCCGGACTGGCTAGCAAACCTGGTGATGGTACCAAAGAAGGACAAATCCTGGCGCCTGTGTGTTGATTTTAAAGACCTTAACAAGGCTTGCCCAAAGGATCCCTTCCCCCTCCCTCGCATCGATCAAATTATTGACGCTACTGTAGGACACGATTCGTTGTGTTTCCTCGACGCATACTCCGGCTACCATCAAATCAAGATGGCAGAGTCAGACCAAGCCGCAACGGCATTCATCACGCCATACGGCCCATTCTGCTTCAACACAATGCCCTTTGGGCTCAAAAACGCCGGCGCAACATATCAGTGCATGATTCAGACATGTCTGGCAAACCAGATCGGCAAAACAGTGGAGGCATACGTAGATGACGTGGTCGTTAAAACAAGACATGTCGAATCTCTAGTAGACGACTTGAGGCTCACATTCGATAACCTCCGAGAATACGACATCGAGCTCAACCCGGAAAAATGCGTTTTTGGCATACCAGCCGGAAAGCTCTTGGGCTTCATTATATCCGGTAGAGGAATTGAAGCAAATCCATCCAAGATCCGAGCTCTGTCGCAATTGGATATCCCAAAGGACCTCAAACAAATACAAAAATTAACCGGATGTGTGGCGGCTCTAAGCCGCTTTATCTCCCACTTGGGAGAAAAGGCATTACCCCTTTATCGCCTCCTGCGGTGTACCGAACACTTCGAGTGGACGGATGCCGCCACGGCCGGACTCGAAGAAACAAAAGCCATATTGGCAACAAATCCGGTCCTGGCCGCGCCAAACATTGGCGAACCAATGCTATTATACATTGCGGCAACTCATCAAGTTATAAGTGCAATGCTCGTCGTCGAACGAGAAACGGACGGACACAAATTCCCCCTTCAAAAGCCAGTTTACTACGTGTCCACTGTCCTCACTCCATGCAAGTCACAGTACCCGCATTATCAAAAGATAGCGTACGCGGTATTCATGGCATCCTGGAAACTGCAACACTACTTTCAAGAGTGTTCGATCATGGTAGCCTCGGAAGTGCCACTTAATGATATTATAAACAACCGCGACACGACGGGCCGGATTGCCAAATGGGCCATTGAGCTCCTCCCGTTCGACATAACATACAAGCCACGGCGAGCTATCAAGTCACAGGTCTTGGCCGACTTCGTCGCCGAATGGATGTAAGCCGAACTACCTAAAGAGTACGACACATACTCAAACTAGATCATGCACTTCGACGGCTCCAAAATGTTGGCTGGTCTGGGGGCTGGCGTCGTTCTGACGTCCCCGACAGGTGATACAGTTCAATACGTACTCCCGATAATGTATACGGACTCCAACAATGTAGCCGAATACAAGGCCCTTCTACATGGTCTCCGGATGGTAGTATCCATGGGCATTCAACGCCTAAAGGTGCGCGGGGATTCAAACCTCGCGATATCCCAAATAAATGGAGACTTTGATGCCAAGGATCCAAAAATGGCAGCTTACCGCAATGCCGTCCTAAAAATGGCAGCCTGGTTCGAGGGGCTCGAATTTCATCATATTGTCCGGGAAAACAACCAGGCAGTAGACGTCCTTGCACGCATTGGCGCAAAGCACGATGCCGTCCCTCCCAACATCTTCTTGGAGAGGTTGTTCAAGCCATCCGTAGCATGGGAAGGGGAACCCGGAAATAACAGCCCGGACCGAACCGCACTGCCTGACACCGAACACTCTGACACAACTGGAGGCTCTGCCCACGAAGTAACATCCTTAGCCCACGTAATAATGGCAGTCATTGCCCCGTGGACAGAACCACTCGTAGCCTACCTTAATAGGCAGGAGCTCCCAGTGGACCAAAACGAGGCACGCTGCATAGTTCGGTGATCTAAAGCCTATAAAGTCCATGAGGGAGAGCTTTATAAGAAAAGCACCACTGGAGTCCTTCAAAGGTGTATCTCCGAAGAGGATGGGCGGAATCTTCTGGAAGAAATTCATGCCGGACTCGGCGGGCACCACGCTGCAGCCCGGGCCCTTGTAAGCAAGACCATCCGTAAAGGTTTTTATTGGCCAACGGCCCGTGCAGATGCTCAGGACTTAGTCCAACGATGCGTTGGTTGCCAACTTTTTGCTAACGAAAGCCATATGCCACCCACCGCCCTCCAAACTATACCCATCACCTGGCCCTTCGCGGTTTGGGGGCTTGACATGGTTGGACCCCTTAAAGGAGGAACCCACAAGCAAAAATACCTACTGGTCATGGTGGATAAATTCACTAAATGGATAGAGGCCAAGCCTGTTAAGACGGCCGAATCCGGACCGGTGGTAGACTTCATATCCGGGGTTGTACACTGTTACGGCGTCCCCCACAGCATCATCACTGATAACGGCACGAACTTCACGGCCGACGGGGTAAAACTCTGGTGCAAAAACATGGGCATCAAGCTCGATTATGCTTCCGTCTATCACCCACAAACTAACGGCCAGGTCGAACGAGCAAATGGTCTTATCATGAGCGGCATCAAACCCAGATTAGTGCGGTCCCTCATGGAATCTAATACGCATTGGGTAGAGGAGCTCGACTCCGTACTCTGGGGGCTGCGGACCACGCCGAATCGCACCACCGGATACACACCATTCTTTATGGTGTACGGCGCAGAGGCAGTTTTGCCCTGCGACATAATTCATGACTCACCTCATGTGCGCATGTACGAAGAAAGAGAAGCCGAGCTCGATCGGCAGGACAGTTTGGACGCCTTGGAGGAGGAGAGTGACGTGGCAAAAGCCTGTTCCGCATTCTATCAACAGCAAGCTCGAAGATACCAAAGCAGAGAAGTACGGGCCAAAAATTACAATGTTGGCGAATTAGTTCTACGCCCGCCGGATAAGAAAAAGGACAAACTCAAGCCCAAATGGGAAGGTCCCTTCATCATTGACCAAGTCCTGACTGGTGGAGCGTACCGCCTGCGAGATGCATCGGATAACTGACTCGAGCCGAACCCATGGAACGCAGCCCGTCTCCGAAGATTCTATGCCTAGCGCCGGACTCTGTGTTCGTCTCCTTCCTCTGTCCATTTTTTATAAACTGTCTGTCTTACATTTCTCTCCTCTCATTTTCCTATGACCTTTAAAGGCTCATTCGTGCCTTGTTCGCACACAACTGACGCGTTATCCGGGCTCATTGGACCTGGGGGCTTCTTTAACAGAAGCTTATTTATACGGGCTTCTTGCCCAACACATGTGTCTCACTTCCGCATGTACCCTTTATTCACCATTATATGCATCGATATGACTTAAGTTTTGGCCAAGCTGGGTTTCCTGGCTCATGTGCTTACCCCTACGTTCCCGATTGTTCGACTAGGTGGTAAAGGGAGCACCTCTGCGATTGTTACTGTCGGGTCAGCCGGATATGTACCTCAGACTGGGTGAAGCCGAAAGCTAGCGTTCTTAAGGGAATATTCGGTCAGTGAACTAAAGATGATTTTTTACTTATTCATTTATTCACCCCCAGGCGTTTTTCCTGCGTCTCTTTTCGCAGAACGGACATGCACTTTAGGGCATGCCTCCCAGGGAAAGGAACCCCTAACGGAACTATTCTCCCTGGAAGATGTTTCTTACTAACCATGTAATAGAACATAACTAGTTGGGCACTTGTCTGTTCAAGCACCAATGACCCCTACGCCTGGTCTCCATGCATACCCCGGTACTTATATAACCGCGAGGGTATTCGGACACACTCCGGACCGTCAGGTCCCGAGGTTGAAGCGAAAAGGTCAGCCATGACAAACGATCTACAATCCGGCTAGAAGGAATCATACATGTCAATTAAAATTACATAGTCAATCCGACTGATTGTATTCTTCTTCAATACCATTTAATAGGTTGTCTAGTTTACAGTCCTGCTGGGAATATTTTGCAGCCAATTCTACTTGGCCGTACACTAAGCTCACACGGATCTCCTTCCCATCGGGCCCCACAGGTCCGACCTCGGCCATGTGGTTTGGGTCAACCTTTGTGTACCGCGTCTTCACCATGGCCCAGGCCTCCCTAGCGCCTGTTGGGGAACGTTGCAGAAAACAAAAAATTTCCTACGGTTTCACCAAGATCCATCTATGAGTTCATCTAGCAACGAGTGATCGGATGCATCTACATACCTTTGTAGATCGCGAGCGGAAGCGTTCAAAAGAACGGGGATGAAGTAGTCATACACGACGTGATCCAAATCACCGGAGATCCTAGCACCGAACGGACGGCACCTCCGCGTTCAACACCCGTACGGTCAGCGTAACGTCTCCTCCTTCTTGATCCAGCAAGGGGAGAGGAGAGGTTGAGGAAGATGGCTCCAGCAGCAGCACGACGGCGTGGTGGTGATGGAGCTGCAGTACTCCGGCAGGGCTTCGCCGATCTCTATGAAGGAGGAGGAGGTGTTGGAGAGGGAGAGGGAGGCGCCAAGGCAAGGGTGTATCTGTCCCCTTCCACTCCCCCCTTTATATAGGCCCCTGGGGGCGCCGGCCCTGGGAGATTGAATCTCCCAAGGGGGGCGGCGGCCAAGGGGGGTGGAGTGCCCCCCAAGGCAAGTGGGCGCCCCCCCACCCTAGGGTTCCAACCCTAGGCGCAGGGGGTGGGCCTTGGGGGGCGCACCAGCCCATTAAGGGCTGGTCCCCCCCTCCCACTTCAGCCCATGGTGCCCTCCGGGATGGGTGGCCCCACCCGGTGGACCCCCGGGACCCTTCTGGTGGTCCCGGTACAATACCGGTGACCCCAAGATCACTCTCGATGGCCGAAACTGCACTTCTTATATATAATTCTTCACCTCCAGACCATTCCGAAACTCCTCGTGACGTCCGGGATCTCATCCGGGACTCCGAACAACATTCGGGTTACTGCATATACATATCCCTACAACCCTAGCGTCACCGAACCTTAAGTGTGTAGACCCTACGGGTTCGGGAGACATGCAGACATGACCGAGATGGCTCTCGTGCAATAACCAACAGCGGGATCTGGATACCCATGTTGGCTCCCACATGCTCCATGATGATCTCATCGAATGAACCATGATGTCGAGGATTCAATTAATCCCGTATACGATTCCCTTTGTCAATCAGTATTTTACTTGCCCGAGATTCGATCGTCGGTATCCCAATACCTCGTTCAATCTCGTTACCGGCAAGTCACTTTACTCGTACCGTAATGCATGATCCCGTGGCCAAACACTTTGATCACATTGAGCTCATTATGATGATGCATTACTGAGTGGGCCCGGTGATACCTCTCCGTCAAGCGGAGTGACAAATCCCAGTCTCGATCCGTGTCAACCCAACAGACACTTTCGGAGATACCCGTAGTATACCTTTATAGTCACCCAGTTACGTTGTGACGTTTGGCACACCCAAAGCACTCCTACGGTATCCGGGAGTTACACGATCTCATGGTCTAAGTAAAGGATACTTGACATTGGAAAACTCTAGCAAACGAACTATACGATCTTGTGCTATGTTTAGAATTGGGTCTTGTCCATCACATCATTCTCCTAATGATGTGATCTTGTTATCATTGACATCCAATGCCCATAGTCAGGAAACCATGACTATCTATTCATCAACGAGCTAGTCAACTAGAGGCTTACTAGGGACATGTTGTTGTCTGTTATTCACACATGTATTACGATTTCCGGATAACACAATTATAGCATGAATAAAGACAATTATCATGAACAAGGAAATATAATAATAATACTTTTATTATTGCCTCTAGGGCATATTTCCAACAGCGCCCTGACGGCAGGCTGCTATCTTCCACAAACAGAAGCGCCGCCGCGCTCCCTTCAGCTTCTCGGCAAGCTCTCCAAGGCCCTCGTGCATGGAGAGGGATGGCCATAAGGCTTGGGCAACGCCTTGCATCGCCTGCCGAACTCGCTCGTGCAGTTGCGAGAGCTCGGGAAGAAGGTCACCCATAGAATCGGGCATCTCCTCTGCAGGACGACCTGTTAGCATACCTACAAACATAATTCTGTTAGTCGACTTCCTTGCCGAACTCCTTTTAGAGAGTTCATTCAAGCACTTACTAAATATGTCGCGTCAAAGCCGTTCATTCTCCTTAACGGAGTCCGACAGCTGGGCACGACCATCCTTCAGCTCAACGCCCAGCTTGGTGTTGGCATCTTGGAGATCGTTCTTCTCCCGCCTCACCTTTGCCAGCACACTCTCACCAGCCTTTAGCTGGCGGAGGAGTTGTTGCGTATCCGGATTTAATCCAGCGCCATCTGCGATTTTATTTGTCAGATTTGCACCCACGCCACACTTCACAAAATACTTATTTTTCGAAGCGTATATTACCAGAGGGGGTCTCCTTGGGCTCCCCTGCCGCGGCTAGTGCGGCCTCAAGTTGGGCTTTGCACTCTTCTAGCTAATGGGACAGTAGGGTATTCTTCTCTGTAAGAACCTGCATGACAAATGATCCTTAAATCAGTTCTTCTAACTGTTTCAAGTCTTGGTGGCTACTTATATACATATAATTACCAAAATTTTCTTACCCGTATGTCTTTTACATATTGCTCCGTGGCTCTGGCTAGACCATTTTGAGCGGCACGGAGGTACGCATCTCCCGAATTGAAGGCATCCAATGCCTCTTGGGAGAAACAAGCGTCACGAAGAACTGTCCGGCGACGCCTGTGGTTCATGGCACTCTCCACCTCGGAATTGGTGGCAGACAGCCTGTCCGCATCCTCTGTCGGAGGAGCGTCCGGTGCGCGCCTCGTGTCCGCCTCCGCTTCCGGACCAGGTTCTGGAGCCTGGCCGGTGGAGGCGCGATTGGCAACCTCTCCGGATATAGTCCGGCGAGATCTCTTTGTCCTGAAGAGAGCACAAGCATTAATATGCCTTGAAGGAATAACACCTGGGAATAAGATGGCGCGCTATACCTTTGCGCCGGCATCTCAGTCCGGACCGCACTTCTTTGCAGCCCCGCGGGGCCTTGCCGCCCCTCATTGGCTAGTCGCCGCATGCTCGGCCTCCCGTCTCAAGGACCTCCCCTGCAAAGCACGGTTGTTATACGGCGATCAAAAACACGCGAGGAAAGATCCCTTTTCAAAGTGCTGGGACTTCGGTCTCAGTTACCTGTGAGGCTGGGAGTAGCCCTGGGTAATCGGACGTAATGGCCACCAAGGCGTTGTCCTTGCTCAATTGGAACACCCCATCAATCAGCTCCACAGATAAGTCCGGATCCTCTTGGGAGGCCGGGTCGAGGGACCGTCCTGGATCCTCGGGTTGTGGAGGAGGGCTGCTTATTTCTTTAACAGCCTGGCGTAGTTCCTGCGTCGAAATCGTTAGACTGAATATCTAACGATGGGAATATAAAATGGATGGGCAAGTAAAAGTGTCCACTTACCCAACTTGGAGGATTATACATAGAAAATCCACCGTGTGGGTTGATGCGGAGAAATTCCTCCTCTTCATCCTTGTACAAAGCGGACAAGATCTTTATTAGAGCGGCAGCCGATTCCGGCCCCTTACGGCCGTGGCGGGTCGCGTCGTCCTCCCCGTTGAAGTCCCACGTGGGGTGGCCTCTATACTGGAGCGGCCGCACCCCCCGCATAATGCATGCGGCCATGACCCCGATCATGGTCAGTCCGGAATGAGCTAACAACCTTATCCGGCCCATCAGGTAAAGAACGTCCTTGTCACTTTCCTTCTAAGGGCTCCGTGGACGCCAGCTTAGGCGCTTCTTCAGGGGAGCATTGTCGAACTCAGGAAGGCCGATCCGGACAGGATCCGGCAGCGGGACATCCTCTATATAAAACCATTCTGAAGTCCAGTCCTCGAATGCCTTCTTTCGGGTTCCGGATAGATATCCGGTCCCGGTGATGCGCCACACTTCGGCTCCGCCCACTTGATATATTGACCCCTTTTGAGAACGGGGCACAAGGCAGAATAGCTTCTTCCACAGCGCGAAATGAGCCTCGCAGCCCAAAAACAGCTCACAGAGGGCTACGAAGCCCGCAATATGCAATATGGAGGCAGGCGTGAGGTTGTGCAACTGGAGGCCATAGAACTCCAGGAGCCCCCGGAGAAACGAATGAATTGGAAATCCAAGCCCTCTTATTTAATAAGGGACAAGGCATACCCGCTCTCCTTTGGAGGGATTGGGGGCACTCTCCGCTTGCTCTCCGCCATTATAGGTGGCAAGTCCGGCTCGAACCGGGACCATATAGGTCGGGGGGAGAAATCCCTTGGTCTGGAGCGTCACTAGCTCGCTGTGCGGGATGGAGCATCTCTCCCAATCTCCAGGCTGAGGGCTGGAAGGGCGAGAGGAGGAGCTGCGACGGCCAGCCATGATGGAATGGACCTCTGTCAGATACGCTCTGATGAATGCTCGCGGAAGGGAGATGGTGTGGTTTGGATCTAAATCCTCGTCCCTTTAAATAGGCGGCTCATTTACGCGGCTAGGGGTGTAAATGTAAAAACACCCTGACTTTTCGCATTCGTTTGACATGTGGAAGACGACCATTATTGGGCGCGGAAGCCAAGAAGCACAATATTCATAAGAAGCCGGACACTATTCAGCAGGTACACGGAGTTTGGAGAAGAACCCGCCTTGCAATGCCAAAGACAACTTGCGCGCCGGACTCGTCGTCATTGAAGCCTGGTTCAGGGGCTACTGAGGGAGTCCTCGATTAGGGGGTGTCCAGATAGCCGGACTATAACCTTTGGCCGGACTCCTGGACTATGAAGATACATGATTGAAGACTGTGTCCCGTGTCCGGATAGCACTTTCCTTGGCGTGGAAGGCAAGCTTGGCGATACGGATATGTAGATCTCCTACCATTGTAACCGACTCTGTGTAACCCTAGCCTTCTCCGGTGTCTATATAAACTGGAGGGTTTTAGTCCGTAGGCGAGAACAACAATCATACCATAGGCTAGCTTCTAGGGTTTAGCCTCTCTGATCTCGTGGCAGATCTACTCTTGTACTACCCATATCATCAATATTAATCAAGCAGGAGTAGGGTTTTACCTCCATCGAGAGGGCCTGAACCTTGGTAAAAACATCGTGTCCCTTCTCTCCTGTTATCATCCGCCTAGACACACAGTTCGGGACCCCCTACGCGAGATCCGCCGGTTTTGACACCGACAGCCCCCCTGACTGTTGGGACCCACCAGCTACATCTTCCCACACAAGGAAGTGCGTCCGGGCAAAAAATGATTTGCCCCCTGACTGCTGGGACCCACCAGCTACATATTTGCATGCAAGGAAGTGCGTGACAGTCGGTACCCACCTGGTCGAAGCGTACGTAGCGTTGTCATTCTGGTCGCGAACGTGTACGTACATATATACTTGTCGATGTAGAGGCGCGCACGTGTCGTAGTAGAGGCGCGCACGTGTCGTAGTAGAGGCTCTCACGTGTCATAGTAGAGGCGCGCACGTAGCATGTACACGTACGTACAGCGGCCAGGGTGCAAGAAAGAAAATACGGCCACGTATGTGTACATACGGGCGGGGTCTCGAACGCCTACTCGCGCATACGTACGGCCAGGGCTCGTGTACATGGCTAGGTCGGAACGGAGAAACATCATCATCGTCGTGTTCATGGGGAGGCAACAGAATGCGTCGTGTTCATGGGGAGGCAACGGAATGCGCCGTGTTCATCGGGAGGCAACAAAATGCGTGGGAGCCAACCGGCTGGGTCGGAACGGAATGCGTGGTCATGTTCTTCGGGAGGGCTTGAACGGAACCGGCGATGGAAA
Source organism: Aegilops umbellulata (assembly GCA_032464435.1). Lineage (NCBI taxonomy): Eukaryota > Viridiplantae > Streptophyta > Magnoliopsida > Poales > Poaceae > Aegilops > Aegilops umbellulata. Next base: position 345,322,042 of record CP136058.1, on the reverse strand, counting down.
TGAGGCCTGGCGTACCGCAGAACGGAGGAAACGGACCTCCTACGGTCGAAACGGGATCCTGTTCATCGGGAGGGATCTGGTGTACCGCAAAACAGAGGAAACGGACCTCCTACGGTCGAAATGGGGGTCCTGTTGATCGAGAGGGGTGTGGCGTACCGCAAAACGGAGGAAACGAACTTGTGTTGGAGTGCTACGATCGAAACGGGGGTCCTGTTCATCGGGAGGGGTGTGGCGTACCGCAAAACGGGACTCCACAGGATACTGTTCATCTCCGCCGTCGACCTCCTCCAGCCTCCATCGGCTACCGTCGACCTCCTCCAGCCTCCACGGGCTCCTGTTCATCCAGCCTCCACTGCGCGCTACTCCACCGGCTACTGTTCAACCACCCCTCCACCATCTACTGTTCATCCAGCCCTCCACACCACGGGGTCCTGTTCAACCACCCCTCCACGGGCACCCCTCCATCGTCTACTGTTCATCCAGCCCTCCACACCACGGGGTCCTGTTCAACCACCCCTCCGTGGGCACCCCTCCACCATCTACTATTCATCATCCCTCCACACCATGGGGTCCAGTTCAACCACCCCTCCACGGGCACCCCTCCACCGTCTACTGTTCATCCAGCCCTCCACCACACCACGGGGTCCTGTTCATCCAGAGGCAACACCACCGCTCACTGTTCATCCAACCCCCCCCCCCAACGCTCACTATTCATCCCATCGGTCGGCTTCAGTTAGCAGCAGTAGCGAAGGAATCGCTTGATCGGGTTCAGTTAACAGCCATCGATCGATCGCTCGGGTTCAGTAACTCGTTGCCTGCAGTGCAATCGCTCGGGTTTAGTTTGAGCCCAACGCCTCACTCAGGTTCAGTTAGAGCCAACGCCTCGCACACACGCGCGTACATGTACGAGAGAAACGCGCATCGCTCGGCCCCCGACCTCCCACCATAACCGGGAACTCCCCGAAATTTTCCTCGCCCTCGCTTCTACCATGGTTTTTTCCGTCATGGACGGCCCAAAGAATGTCATGCAGCTGCGTCTCCGGCCCGCCCAGGACGAAAAGCCCGTTTTCTGTTATGATTTTTTGTCATAGAAGTAGGAGCCCACCACATCTATGATGATACCGGGTTTTGTCACAATTATCGTCATAGAAGTGTCATATGTATGACGGAAAAAAAATCGTTCGACCCAAAATGTCACGGATGGTTCTTTTTTTTGTAGTGGCTGCAGCAGCTTTGGGAGTGAGTCGTCTCACCATCAAGGGCAACTCCCAGCTTCTCGTCAACTTCTCCAACAAAGCATACAAGCCAAAGGACGAGCACATGGATGCATACCTTGTGGAGGTACGCAAAATTGAGAAACAATTCTTGGGCCTGGTTTTGCAGCACGTACCGCGTGGCACGAACAAGGAGGCAGACGACAACGCCAAGAGGGCGTCTCGTCGCGTGCCTTAGGAGCCCGGCATCTTTGAGGAGCGGCTATTCAAGCCATCGGCAGCCCCACCCACCATTGGACCAACAACGCCTTAGGAGGAGCTCCCCCCAGCACCCCTCTCGGGCGCCCCCCCCCCTTGCGGACCAACCTCGGGAGCCCGTCTACTCCTCGCGCTTGAGCTTTACGAGGGGTGTTGGACCGAGGATTTCAAGGCATACCTGCTTCAGGGGACACTGCCAGAGAAGGAGGAAAACACGGAGCGCGTGGCTCGCCAGGCCACTGCCTACTGCATTCAGGACGGTGAGCTCTATCGAAAGCGGCCAAACGACGTCTCCTTGCGGTACATCTCGAGGGAGCAAGGACATGAGCTGCTGGCTGGCATACATGGCGGGGATAGCGGGCATCACTCTTCGTCGCGCACCCTTGTAGGCAAGGCGTTCCGCAGTGAATTCTACTGGCCCACGGCGCTCAATGATGCCACCGAGCTGGTGAGATCCTGTGAAGCCTGCCAATTCCATGCCAAGCAGATCCACCAGCCCACTCAGGGCCTCCAGACCATCCCGCTCTCATGGGCATTCACGGTCTGGGGGCTGGACATCTTGGGCCCATTCCCTCGAGCGCCCGAGGGCTACCGCTACCTCTATGTCGCCATTGACAAGTTCACCAAGTGGGCAGAGGTGGAGGCTATCCGCACCATCCCAGCCGGACCGGCAGTCAAGTTCATCAAGGGCCTTGTGAGCCGATTTGGGCCCCCTAATCGCATCAACACCGACAACGTCTCACAGTTCACTAGCAACCTTTTCTAAACATATTGTGCTAACCTTGGAACGCAGATATGCTACGCCTCGGTGGCACACCCCAGGAGAAATGGCTAGGCCAAGCGCGCCAACATGGAGGTCCCGAGAGGCATCAAGGCAAGAACCTTCAAGAAGCTCGAGGCCTGCGGCAGGGGCTGGCTCAACGAGCTCCAGTCCATGTTGTGGTCCATTCTTCCTCGTCTACGGAGCTGAAGCGGTTCTCTCTCACGAGGGCAAGCATTGCTCCACACGGGTCTTGGCATTTGACGAGGCACGCCAGGACGCCTCGCGAGGGATGGACCTTGTCCTGGAGGAGGAATACCACCGCCAAGCCTCGCTTCGAGCAGCGAGGTACCAGCAGGCACTGCGGCGGTACCACTGTCGCAACGTCCGCTCCAGGATGCTCGAGGTGGGTGATCTTGTCCTGAGCCGGGTGCTCTCTAGGGAGGGGTTGCATAAGCTCTCACCCATGTGGGAGGGACCATTCAGGATCGCCCGTGTCTCCAGGCCTGGCGTCGCGCGCCTGGAGACACAGGACGGGATCCCATCCAGAACGCCTGGAACATCCAGCACCCCCGGAAGTTCTACCCATGAAGCAAGGCCTCATGCCTGTGAAGGTCTCCGCTCGTGACACTCTCGTGTAATAGTGAGTTGGGGCTATACACGCACCGGAGTCTCCTGAGTGCCGCCCGCGGGCCTCACAGGGGCTCCCACCCCACGTCCTAGTGGCAGCACTTAGCTCCGCGCTGGTGAGAAGACTAGTCTAGGCGCCGGACGCGGGTGTTCTTTTGCTTGCTCTCTGTAGCTGGTTTGCAAGTTCTTAATGGAATTTGGAGTTTTCACGTTTTTCGTTTGCCAGAGTTGGAATTTTCTCTCCTCTTGCTTCGCTCGCCTCTCCAGCCTTGACCCAGGAAGAGCGGTTGCCTGGCACTCCTCCTCGCGCGTCCCGCGCGTGGGGGCTAGGCAGGTGTGTATTGTATGCTTAGGCTCGCCCGCACCACAAACACACCTCGCCAAAGCCCCGTTGCTCCCGAGCTTCAGCTTCCTTAATCCTTGCGAGACACTCTTGAATGAGCTTATGGGCATGCACACCCCTTTAAGTCCATGCCTTCGGGCAGCACGATGCGGTGTACTAGCCCCAACCAATCCATGTCTGGGGGCTTGCGCGATGAAGGATGAGACGCCCGGTCAAGTTTTCGAATAACCCTGCAGCTGTTCAAGGTCTCCTGAGGCTTGACAGCTCCTGAGTCATCAAGAAGGGAACTTTGCCAGATGTTGTTGGAAAGGCGCGCCCTCGCGAGGCAGGAAACTACTACAAGCATATCAAGCTAAGTAACCCTAACCGCACCTGCTCGGAACATGAGTATCATGGCACAGTATCAAAATAATAAACATAGCATAATGGCATAAGTGCCCTGGTTCATGACACACCCCAGCAGGCCCTCTACTTTTTTCAAATGCAGGAGAAAGGAAAGGTTAAACAAAAGCGGGTCGCACGGCTGCGGCAACCCTCGACGCCAGGCTCCAGCGGTGCCTGAGCTTACCCTCAATCCGAGCCCGGTGGCGAGGTGGTTGGTCATAGCCACCGCTGCTGGTGCTCTCGCCGGAGGAGGAGCCGCCGCCGCTAGAGGAGGCGCGGCCATCGCCAAGGGCAAGCTCACCCTCATTATCGTCGCGGCCATCGCCAAGGGCAAGCTCATCATCATAGTTGCCGTCTTCCGGGCAGCAACCTACACGGCGGCTGTCCTCCCTGCTCACCCTCACGTAGAGAGTAGCAAGGCTGTCATACCTGAAGTGGAGGGTGCACCTCCCGCTCAGGCCCTGTGCGCGGGAAAACGCCTGCCTGCCGCGGGTCAAAGACACGTTGCCTGCGGCAGTGACCACGACCCCGGCCCACAAGGCCTTCCTGCAGCAGCCGTCAGCCTGCAGCCAGAGGCCGTCAAGACCCGTGGGCGGCAGCTCGCCTGCAAAGAAGCGCGGGAGAGGGACCCAGGTGCCAGCAGGCCTCTCCGACCACATGACAAACTCCGAGAACGAGTCCGCGGAGTGGAAGCGTGGCCGAGGAGGTCGTGCGACCACGACACGCCTCCCCTCATCACAAGGCATGTCCCATCCACGGCGGCTCCCACCGCGAGAGGAAGCGCCGCCGCGGCTGCCCAAGGCGACGCAGGCCCCCGAAGGGGTGCTTCCACGCCCCCGAATAGCCACCGCCGGGGTCGCAGCATACTTGTGGGGGCGTATGCGACCCCTCTTGGGTGGCGGTGAACCCGGCCTCTCCTTGGGGGCCTTCCCTTTTCGGCAGCGGAGAACCTCCATGTCAGCACGATGGATGCTACGGCAAGATGGGGGACAAGGAAGAACAAGGAACGGGCAGTAAGAAGGTGGAGATGAGCGGAGGGGGCTCTGCCCCTCCCCTCATTATAGCCGGAGGGAGGCCAACCGCCGGCCCCCACGATCCCATGCAATGATGGTTTTTCTCTACATGCAACAGGGTATCGTCGATTCGACCAGTTGCCGAGGCAGCGTGGGGAAGCGGAGACGCCTACGTCCCAACAATATCCACGCGTCGACAAGGCCGGGGCAGTTAGGGCCCGCGGCGCTCTGCACTTGCCCTTTTGCTTCGCGCGCCTTGGGCCCGAGGGCTACTGTCAGCGTTCTTGGAACGAGGGTACCCAGACTTGCCTACTTGAAGCCCACGGCGTGGCTTCTTCAATGGCTTGGTACGACCCACCTTCAGCATCAACAAATCAAGACCCTCGTGAGGGGCTAAGCCTCGCGAGGCGAGCAGCACCAAGACCTCCATGAGAAGCGGCCTCCTCAGGCTGGCTCCTGAGGAGCGGATATTTCTATGCAAGGCTCACCTCATGAGGTTTGGGTGACATGAGCCATGATGACTAAGGCCTGGCGGGCGCTAGCGGACACAGTGCACCAGTTTCCCCTTTGGTGCTAAAGAGGCAAGCGTAGACGCAGAGTCCCGAGAAATCAGCCAAAGGTTTCCATTCTCGTGCAACAAGACCAGGACGGTAGGACGAAGGTCATCGCCAAGCCCACCACGGCATCCCAACTAGAGGCTTTTGTAGGCGAAGACTACTTTTGTGAGGATAACATGTAGTAGTTGTCTCCCTTTGAATTTTGCCATTGTGGAATCCCTTCCTGCCTTCATTTGGGAAGAGGACCAAGGCCACTATAAGTAGAGAAGCACCACCACCGTACAGAGGGATTTGATCCATTGCATCCTCACACCCACCAGCTCACTCGAGCACAAGAACACGCCTCCTCCTGAGGTTGTTCTCTCACTGTACTAGTTCATCACCAACCCCTCGAGGCCAATCCACCACAAAGCAGGAGTAGGGTTTTACACCGCAAGGTGGCCCAAACCTGGGTAAACTGCTGTGTCCCAGTTCCTTCTAGTTCATCGAGTTAGGCCGTGAGATTGGCGAGTAGGCAGACTTGGAAGGTTGAGTTCATCATACGCATCCCAGAGTTCGAACCTCTCAAGGGTCTGCGGAGCCCGAAATCCGACAATGTCCATGTAGTCATCCTTCTCTTCCCACTGCCCTCATCGTTAGCATCATGAACCTTGCGTCTCCAAATGAACGATACAAAGTCTGGATCCTGAACATAACCTATCGGGGTCCTTCTGAACCTGAATGCATAGCCCTTGAGCTTAACCAACACATCCGTTGAAACAAAAGGCCCAACATCATCCTCATCGTTCGCCAAAATCTGAGTGTTAGTCATAGCCACAAGAATACGGACTACCCCATGTCGTCGTAGACTAATAAGGTCAACATCCAAGGTCTTGCCCAACAACGTACCAACAACCCACAAGCACCAAAAATGGCGGACAATATGGGAAACACCGTCAACATGGAGCCAAATTTGTTAAAGCTTGAGCTTATGTGGGATCTCCTATGACTTGCATACGGAGAGAGTCATCTGGGCATTAACCGACGACACGCTCATCTGAATACGGGCTTGGGGAGAAATAGATTGATTAATGCAATCAAAACAGGATAGAAGGGGCATCTAGCAAGCAAATGCTCCATTTAATCGAAATTGAACACTGCACATTCGTCGGCGTCTTTCGAACTCAAATTCCAAATTTGGTTTTCCCATCGTATGTTGACATCAGATTTTGGCACGGCATAAATTAAAATGAGATGGCTTCTAGTGACAGGGTTTTCAGCATGAAAAGTTTCACGTCGCCGAGTGGAACAACTTTGATGTTTAGGTTATCAACATTCTAACTCATCTTAGGGATCAAAATTGTAGTCCAAGTGGTAGAATTCAGTATTCCGAGTGGTTTTCGGCTGATCACGCCTTCAAGATGACCTCAGATGAAGGAGCGCTCTAAATTAACAGTCTTGGTCTCGTCGAGGCAATCGATTTTGATATATAGATCATCTCAATCCAAGTCTGTATGCAAAAGTTAGAGACAATATACTGCAGACCGAACCTAAATGGAAATATGGCGCAAGGTACCAGACACCCTGTTTGATTGGTTGAGAGAGCAATTAGGCCCTCAAGAAGGCCTTGAATCGAAACACCTTCAACATGGGAAAGTTTCGTCTCATCAAGCCGATCAATTTTCATATATAATTCATCATTATCCGAGGTCGTATGAGACATGGAGAGACAAATAAAGATCAGCCTATGTTTTCAGTCGGGAGATCCGAGTGAAAAGCTTACCATCCGAGTGAAAACTTACTGGTCGAGTGAAAGTTTGCTGTCCGAGTGAACTTATATCATCCGAGTGAACTTACTATCAACCGAGTGAACTATTATCATCCATGTGAAAATATAGTCATCCGAGTGAAAAGATTACCGTCGGAATGAAAACTTGTCGATCAAGTAAGAGATTGCCTTCCGAGTGAAAATATAGTCTTTCGAGTGAAAATATAGTCTTTCGAGTGAAAATATAGTCTTTCGAGTGAAAGTAGTCATTCGAGTGAATGTTGCCATTCGAGTGAAAGACTACAATATCCGAGTGGAGAGATCTAGTGCTCCGACCGGAAGTTGAAGATGTGCCTGGAAGATTATCTAGATGACCTCGAATGGAAAAGTGTTCAACATGGAAGTTGTGTGTATCGTCAAAACGGCAAACTTTGGTTTTGGAGTCGTCGTCATGTGATATAGTGTATGGCCTCAAAATTCACTACAAGATTCAGACAGTCCGGTCTGCTGCGAGACTGAGTCCGACTGGAAGGTAAAGATGACCTCATAAAGTATTCAAGATGGCCTTGTTTGAAAAGTGATCAACAAGAGAGTTGTTCGTCTCGTCGAGACACACAAATTTGATACTTGGGCCTTCTTGATCGGAGGTCATATGCAATCTCAACAGCCCGCGCAAGGGGGAAGACAGAAGTTGGGCCAGATTCACACTGAATCCAAGTTGGAATAGAACTAGGACTCTAGGACGTGAATTGATGTAATTTTTTGTAAGGAAAGCCTAGATGAATCCTTTACTTGTACGAGAAGTCCAGCCGCCTCTTATATATGTTGGGGGTCACGGCCGATTGAAAACACACAATCGAACAAATCAATATACTGCTTTTTCAGTATATGTTTTATCTCTCCACCGTTTTTCTCTCTCGTTCTTCGCTGTTCCTCAAGTTTGAGAGCTGCGAATCCTGAGGCTCTAGGGGCAAGCGAATCGACCTAGGGTAGGCCATAGCCGCCTCACTCCCTGGCGGGGTCCCTCCCGGGCATGCGGGGTTCCGGGCCTCAAAAGCGCCCGCCGACTCTCCTGCGTATCGCGTTGTCGGCCGGGTCTCCTTCGACGTGAGCTGCGGTGCATCACCCCCGGCATCGAGGGTACACGTGACATGTTCGTGTGTCAACACACTTTTTGTGACTCTGCTGGGGACTGAAGATCAATCATCATCATCCACCATGTCCGATCTTCCCAAGCCATCTGAGGTAGACGTCGATAACATCATTAAGCCCAGTCTTGATGAGATGTCGGCCGATCATTGCCAAATCTATGAGGAGTACAAGAAGGTGCGTGAAGATAAGGATTTGCAACAGTTCCTTGCAAAATTCAATAAGGATCGCCAAGGCAACATCACTCCTATTGAAGAAATCAAGTTCCCTCCTCTTCAAGCCAAGCAGGTTAAACCCTGTGTAAGTACTACCTTTTCTCCTAAGCAGTGGGCTGAGATTGAGAGTCGTATTGCTGATGGTAACAATTTGGTCTATCAAACTTTCATAGAAAATACGAATGCTCAGAAGAATATAGCTCACACTACAGGAATCAGTAACTTTGTCGTCAGCCATGGTTGATGGCAAAAGCATGCATGGCGAACGGCAAAGACCTTTGCCGTCAGTCAACAGATGGCAACACGTCCGGCTGAACAGGCTACGACAAAGGCTTCTTTGCCGTCTGCTGGCTGTCGGCAAAGATTCAAAGGTCTTTGCCATCCGCCAGCCAAAGGCAAAGAGCCTGGACGGCACATGTGTCAGCTTAGGTCCGTTAAGGGGTTAACGACATGCTTTGCCGTCCGCCAGCGGACGACAAAGACTTTTGCATATTTGTCGTCTACCAGCGGACGACAAATAGCATTGAGTCTTTGCCGTCCGGCAGCGGATGACATAGGGTGCCATGTGGCAGCACCTGGGGCTGCCCTATTTGGTAGTTTTGCCATCAGCTCGCAGACGGCAAATATTCAACGTTCTTTGTCGTCCACTGGCAGACGGCAAAGCATCCAAATAGCCGGCCTACTGCCCCAGGTTGCACAGGTAGCTGACACGTGGCATGTTTGCGGTCCTCTAGCGGATGGCAAAGCTCTTTGTCATCCGCCAGCAGATGGCAAAGAGTCTATATAGCCCTTGTTTTTCTGTTTTTTCTTGAATCCATTCAATTTGACAGAATTTCACACACACACACACACACACATATGAAAAATACTTTCGACAGGCATACCAACACATACTAGTAAAACGCCCGTGCGTTGCTACCGGCTATACTGTATATAAATGAATCAGACAAATTATTGATATTGAGACTTATTTCTCTCTCATACACCAACCTCAAGGTCGACGGCCAGTTCCCGCGATCTAGTGTAGTTGTTTCATTGCGAGGTCAAGGGGGACCGCGGAAGGGCTGCACTGGTGCCTGTGCTACGCGCTACTCGCTAGCGGCGTCAACTGGGAAGGGGCGGCTAGGGTTTGAACAGGGAGGAGGACACACCGCTTGCATGGATTTTTCGTTGCTTGCGTGCGTGGGTATGACGGTTCTTTCGCCGGGTCGCATGAGGATGGTACCACGTAATCTAAACTCCTAATATCTCAGTTGGTAGGTCATGTTCCAGGTTTTATTTTTGTCCCACCTCACCCGGTCTTTTTTGGTACTTTTTTGGTACTTCCTCCCACCTCCCGCTCAGCCGCGAAAAACCAAGAAAAACCCTCCAGCCAAATCCCCCACCCGCCCCCACGCGCCTAATCTAAACTCCTAATGTCTCAGTTGGTAGGTCGCGTTCCAGGTTTTATTTTCGTCCCACCTCACCCGGTCTTTTTTGGTACTTCTTTGGTACTTCCTCCCACCTCCCGCTCAGCCGTAAAAAACCAAGAAAAACCCTCCAGCCAAATCCCCCACCCACCCCCACGTGCCTAACCTCCCGTAGAACCCATCTGTCACGAACGAAAACAAACCGGCGAAAACAAACCGGCGAAGATTAACCAACGAAAAAAATCGCTGACCAAACTCCCGCACGTACGACCGAGGTATCGTGCCCTCGAGCAAGGAACAGTCGCCCGACTCTCTGCCCTCGTTCGCCCACCGCCGCCCTTCGTCCCTTCGCCGCCGCCCTCCAGATCCCTTCGCCTCCGCCCGGCGCCGCCAGCCCCCGACCTCCTCCCCGGCTCCCAGCGCCGCCCTCGGACCGATCTCCGGTCGCCGTCCTCCACCGCATCAGTGGCGGCGCCGCGGCGTGGCGCCACCTGCTGCTTCTCCTCACCGCCCAACTGCTTGCGCTCGCCCTCCTCGCGTTCGCGCTCCAGTGCCGCGGCGGCGGCATGGACGACGCCGGCTCCCCTCGCCTGGCCGTGCCGGCCCCGTCGAGGCTGCAGTCCCTCCCCACTCCTCCGCCGCCTCCTGCGTCGAGGTGCTCGCCGCCCCCGCCGCGCCCGCCTTCCCCTACCTCCGCGGCTGGTCCTTCCACTTCGACGCGCCGGACACACACCACCCCAAAGTACTACCTTTCCAATCTCACCTCCGCCCTCTTCCTCGCCGGTCATCGGCCGATGTGTCCGACCTGTGAAGCAGGAAGCTTGTTCGATAAGAGAAATCCCTGCCTCACGATTTGCTTCGTGAAGGCCCGAGTTTCGCTCTTTGTTTGTCTACTGAAAAACCTCCATGTGGGGATAGATGTCATCATAGAATGCGTGCAGTAAAATTATTCTGACTGTATTCTGTATTATTATTTTGGTTAGTCTAAAAGAAATAATTTGGTTAGATTTGTCTTGAAGAATAGATTCGACCTATACTTCTAGGTTTTGATACAGAAAATAGGAATTTGTTGCCAAAGCTGTGTATGGAGACTATTTCAGTATCTAGAAGTACACTTGTGACCGGAGGCATGGCCGCTGTTGCTGCCAACATAGTGGCAGTGAGCGCAATCTGGGAGTAACAAGCACACTGTTTAGTAGGTGCGTTGTCCCTGGATTTTTTTATCCATGAGTATACCGTAGTAAATTGCATACCTCACTGGTGTACAGGGATCTAGGATCATGTAATGTAACAAAACAATGGTCCATTATGTTCCACTAGCTCTGATCTCAGTTAAAAGTTACCTACAATTTTTATCCTTTATTCGTAAGGTATCTGACAAATGTGTTTGTTGCACAGTTCCCAACTAACCGTTGCTGATATTTGTTTTTAGGAGGGGATGGAGAACTTTACAAATGGGAATGTTAGGTTACTGAAGCATGAACGCAGCATTGTTGCAGAGGATGATCTTGACTGTCGGTGGCAGGAAGCCACTGGAGAGGCTGTTTCCGAGGTCTCCAACTGCCCTGCACTCACTGTCCATCCAATCGGTTGGTTCTGCATTCATTTGCATGTATCTTGTTTAACACACAGGTGCAATCAAACCTCGATATGTTATGTGTAAAATCCTATTAAATACATAAATATGATACCATATACAAAATATTAATACATTCGAAAGTTACTGCACCTATTCTTCTAGCATATAGGCAGTTAATTATATTATATATTTTTCCTGATTTCCCTGTATACTATGAGCCTGCGATTGTTTGGTTTCATGGTTTTTGAGCAATGTCCATGCTTTTCAACCCACATGCATACATGCATGTTGATTACTAATTAGTGGTTCCTTCTTACCACAATCATTGTTTTATAATTGATGGTTTGCTCATTCTTGCGAATCTACTTCTGAAGGTGTGCCACATCTGAGGGAGGATGAGACCCCCCCCTCAAGGTGGGAGGCCTGGATGGGCAGCGGTGCCAAACCCTCGAATTGGCCCATGGCTCCGTTTGATGCAAAAGGTTGCTGCAGACCAAGGTCTTGTTCCAGAGTTTGAGGTACGTTGCTTCCTTGATGCCTTTTCTATTTCCAAATCAACTGATTTTAATACTGATTGCTTTTGAAGATTACACTTGAAGCTACTCACCATGGACCACCATGAAGCTACTCACCATGGCCGATGTGTCCGACCTGCTGATCTTTTGCTTGCTTGCCAGGTATGCGTGCGAACGAGCACCTCCGCAGGCCTGGACCGGATCCTGCCGTGGCTCTTCTACCACAAGGTCATCGACGTCGCACACTTTTTGCTCTTCGTCGAGGGCAAGGCCGCCAAGCCCAGCGTTGCCAGGGTCCTCGAGTCCATCCCCGTGCGTTCCTCACTTGAGATTTTGAAGAATCCAATAGTACCAGTTTCACTCTGCTTGTTCTCAATGTCTGACTCTGTTTCTCTTCTTCTTATTTAGGGGTGTGAAGGTGGTGTACAGGACCAAGGAGCTTGAGGAGCAGCAGGCCAGGTGGTGCGAAACAATCTTCACCGCCCGCGTGCCTCGTCGGGCTATACACAAATTCATTTCGATGCCCATTCTGATGATGTATATGTTTCACCTGCAGCCGAATCTGGAATGAAACCTGGCTCGCAGGATTCTTCTACAAGCCTTGCAACCACAAACTGTTTTTGAAGCAAGCACTCAACATGGAGATGGCCATTGTGATGGTCCTGGTATGTATGTTTGTTTTCGGCTTATCACCAGCAATTATTAATAGTGTTTGTTTAGTGTATTGTGTTTATCATAAACAAAAAGCATTTTTCTTCATGGTAGGAATCTGGCATGGATTGGATAATGCATCTAGACACCGATGAGTTGTTATATCCCGGTAGTATTCCATCAGATGCCTGTTAGCTGACGTCCCCGATGATGTTGACATGGTTATTTTTCCTAACTATGTAAGTATACGGTGGTCCTAATACACCTGTAGGACTTCTTATGCATAGTAATTAACTTGCATGTCTGCACTCTGCAAGAAAGCAGCGTCGAGCGTGATGATATAGAAAATCCATTCAGTGAGGTAAACCTTCTCTGTATTTAGGAACATAATTTCCTCAAGTTCCGTTGGATATAATGTCGGCTGATGTAAACAACTCATGTCTAAATACTCTGATATGAATTTTGTTTGTTCGGTTTACGTCTGAAGTATGATACTGTGGTATGATTTATGTGTGTCTGATACTGTTTACATTTGCTTGAAAAAATAGTTTCGAGTTGCCTTGTTATCTGCGTAGCTTGCCATACTTCTGTTTAGCCTATAATCCCAGAAATAAGTTCTTATACTCTTTTAGTGTAGTCTGGCCATGGATCTAGCTAATTTTGCATATTACTCCGAAAGAAAAGAGAAGAGAATGAAAGAATATTAGACCTCTGGTATGTGCAACAAGTCATCGCTGACAATAGATTAAGTAACTTTGATGAATTTTGACATTCAATTCTTTCTGCTTGTTAAATTTAATGAAGAGCGTCGAACCTAGGTGTGTGCAGCCTTGCTTTTATCTCTACTCCTAATGAAGCAGTTGGTAGGATTGCGTCCATGGCATGGTTTTTTTTTGTCCCACCACTTTCGTCCGGTTTTTTTCCGTCCCACCTCTCACCACCACCTGCATTTTATTCTCTTTACAAAATATTACAGAAGAAAAAAAACCGTGCCGCCACTCCTCCCTTGATTTATGTCTAGGGTTCCCTGCCTTTGCCTCTGCCATCGCGGAAGCCGAGGGCACGCCGCCGCCTCTGTCGATCCCTAGGGACGCCGCCTCCGTGGATGAGGTGGTTCCATTCGATCGGTACACAAGAGGAACCCATCTGTGGCCACATCACCCCTGACATGTTGATGTGCATGGAGTATTCATATGATACACAAGGACAGGAAATCTAGCAAGTAATGTTCTAATCAGTTGGGTTATCCCCTTTTGAAAAAAAATCTTAATCAGTTTATGTAATTGTTGGCACCAATATCTTGACTCGCTAAAAGTGCATGCAAATTTCTTACTGAAACAAGCATGGTTGACGTGTCAGTCAAGGGGTCCCTGCATCTGTGGTGTTCGGCTCGCTATGGTGGTCGACCATGGAATACTTGTGAGGGAGAGCACCCCTTTAGTGCCTCTTCTCGTAGTTCCTCCGGCGTGCACAGCTTAAGCCTTGTTACCATGGATGACAAAGTCTGCCTTGTCGTGACGACCACGCGCGGGTACACACATAGGCATACTATAAGATCGTTATTAATTAATCCATGCAGTTTCATGTCCAGGCCAATATTTAGTTGGGGGAAGTGTTGTGGATTTCTTCTATTCAGCCACGAGTGTCAGTGTTGATTTTGAGGGCATTGTTAGGTGTTTAGTTGAGCTAGCAAGGGGGCGTAGTGGACCTGTCATCATTTTTTTGAAATGGGTAAAAGATGTTCAGCGTTGGCTCTATATTTTCAAGGGCATGTGCTTCTCTGAAGATGCTTTAGCTGCATTTTTTTTTACCCATCATTCGGTGGCAAACCACTGATTCCTCATGGGTTGCAGATGATGAGTACTCACATTTTTGGTCTTATTGATTTTGTTAGACTGATGGGTGCACGTCAATATTTGGTCTTACTGATTTCGTCTAAGAGATAATCAGATAAAACGACAATTGACTCCCAACTAACCACACCTAGATAATCAGATAACTACTTTTTTAAGTTAGTATCCATTCATTTTGTTCTTGCAAAATATTTATTTATATAGCTTGTTGTCATCTAATTTAAGGTTCAATTTCCTCACTGTAAATCCTCAAATATGTGGGCAGCATGGACCACCAGATAGGTAAGCAAGAGAAGGACCAGTTCATAATCATCTTATTTGTTCTACTTGGACTGTCGTTGTTACTTGCAGTTGCCTCTGCTACCATGTGGCAACGCAACCATGAAGGGCTTGACGTGTTGGCTGTCAAGAAGCACTAGGTCGACGGCGGGCAAGGCATCCAGGAAGCCACAGCACGAGAGAGCGATGACGCTCAAAGGGTGAGGTTGCCAAATGGTGCGGTGACACTAGCTCGCTAGCCAAGCAGACTACATTCTGGACTACTTACACATCATGGACTAAAATTGGACTATATACACATCATGGACTAAAATTGGACTTGTTTCTGGACTCACATCTTTTATATATTATATACTCAAGTCTGATATGCCTTTTATTTATTCTATAATTAAGTACAATCTTTTAAGTTGCTGGTGAAGGAAGAAGACATGGGGTCAGAAAAATGTTAAGATTGACTTGATGTGTGGTAAGGAACATCCAGTTGAAAAGTTTTTGATGCTTGAACATCCACTACTCAATTATTCTTTTAGGTATGCATAATCTGCCAAGTTATAAGCAATTCCTTTTATTTGGGCACGCATAATGACCGTTCCACGGCATCAGGTTCAAAAAAAAGTTCTTCAAGGTTAGTAATTTTCTCCAAAAAAAAGTTCTTCAAGGTTAGTAATTAATACTCCCTTCCCATATGGATATGCATGATGGTTGTTCATTTTTTGGGATAGCTTACCCATCTTATGCCTTGAAAACTGAGCTACCTCCATGATTATGCATCTGGTCTCAGTAGATTATTTTTTCGCCAAAATACAGTTGTGAAGAGGAGTTCCTGATGATAGCTGAATATACCAGCCTACTTGCCTACAACCAAGGCAGAATTATCAGCGTGTATGCGAAACAGCCTGCTAGCTGGGTGTGTGCCCCCTGTTTGAGCGAGAGGGAGGACCTTTGCTGGGCAGTCAAAGGATGTGCTCGGATATGGTGGTCCAACTGCAAGGTAATGCTAACACATCCTGTTACTCTTTCTTCAATTTCGATAGGTTTACGAACAGTTCCATTCAAGCACAAATATGTTTATGACACTAATTCAAAGTTGTAAAATACATATATTTATAATAGTTTAATTATTCTTACATGATTTCCACATATATGTGTTGCTTTAGACAAAAAATGTGCAGTGAACTTGTTACATAGAACACCCTAGGTATTGCCACTAGCATCGACTAGACGACGCCCATCACTGAGACACTCTTCTCTTGGGAGCATTGGCCCAGCTCATTGTCGTCGCATCACTCTCCCACCATTGCTTCTGTCTGGTCTCGATCAGATATTTTGGTTGATATGCGGGGAGGTGAGAGGGCAAGCTAGGGGAATGGAGTTGGGAGAGATGATTGTAGAGCGACATCGTTTTTGTTCCTATTTCTTTTCCTTTTCAAGTGGTTACTTTTTCTTCATCAGTTCATCTTTAAACTTTTGGTTGTCTCAGCGTAGCTTGCAGCTCCAGCTTAGATTTGTTAGATTTATGGGTAAGCCAAATTGTTTAAATTTATATTGTCCAATTTATTTGTAGGAACCAATCACCCAGATTCCTTTCCTAGACTGATGCAGATGGAGCTTGTAATCAGATCCAAAGACTAATGAAGCTGGGGCTATCAAACTGACCAAAGCAGGTAGCCACATCTTAGGCTTGAAAATTTGCATATGGACGTGGGAGTCCACTCATATGTATGGCTTTCATGTACACTTTGAATGGTCCAGGAACATTTGTATTTTTCTGTGTGTTGATTTTTTTCCAAGAGTATTTGCCTTGTGTCTGTAGACATTAGATTAGTTGTCAAGTTGGTATTTAGAGGATTAGATCACTGTATCAATCGACAATCATCTCGGGAAAGTATCATCGTACTTTTGTTAGATAATTGGTACTTCTGTAGTTGCACGTTTTTATACTTATATATTTGTAGCCACTTTTATTGTGTTCTTTGTTCCTTTCTTTTGATCATACATATAACTAAAAGCCAGTTTACAGAAAAACGTCAGTCTCATCCCTGGCCTTCTTCAGTTGAGGAGATTACTCTACTTTTTATCACTGTTGGAGGATTCCTTATTTTGAGAAGTCAGTATCACAGCAACGGGCAGGCAGCTTGGCCAACTCATTATTTCTATCGGCACCAATCGTTTTTATTGTTTCTAGCCAATGTAGATTGTGGTGATTATATGAAAGATTTAATACCACATCTCACATCGGTGGAAGGCAGATCAGTTGCGACTGCCCACACAACCGATGACCGCGACCCCATGCCACCCGCACGACCGAGGGACAACCCATATGCACACCCACCCGCACAACCTACCGCCCACACTATGCCGCGCACCACCGATTGGGGGTGCCGCCCTGGGAGCCGAGGCCCACCACGTGAGGTGGAGCCGCCACCTTTATCGATGATGCACGACCGCGCTAGAGCCACCTCAGGCAGCGGAGGAGGAGAGAAAGGAGGAGGGGGTGAGTGGAGGTGGCAGCTAGGGTTGGCTCCCGAGTCACCTCAGAAGAGACAACGCGGGGAGGGGGAGGCAATCCAAACAACTCACTTCTAGCTGCAGTTGAAGCCAAGCAACTTGATATATTCATCTCTTAGTCCATGGGTTAGGGATGATGGGAATGACTATGAAAATTTGGCAAACTAGGAGAAAACACAAGGCATATTTGGAGCAGGGTGACAACATAGCAAAGCAATAATACAATGGCCGAGGAGCTTAGTTGAGTGAGTCGTCATAGATCCTTTTGTCAGCCCGTGGCAATGCACGGGCATTAAACTAGTTAAGAATAACGAATCACGTTTGGGGTGGAACGTACACAGGTAAAAAACCAACAGCGAACGGGAGGGAGGCTCGACGAAGGTATTATTATTAATTATTATTATTATTAGAGATAGAGATTTTAGATTAGAGATTATTTGTTTCCTGAAAATACATTATTTGTTTCCTAAAGCAAATTGCATTAATGAGAGAGATACACTGATGTGGCTAAGTTAGGAAGGAATCTATTATTTGTTTGCTAAAGCAAATTGCATTAATGGGAGAGATCCGTTGATTTGGCTAAGTTAGGAAAGAATCTATTATTTGTTTCCTAAAGTAAATTGCATTAATGGGAGAGATCCGTTGATTTGGCTAAGGTAGGAAAGAATCTATTATTTGTTTGCTAAAGCAAATTGCATTAATGGGAGAGATCCGTTGATTTGGCTAAGGTAGGACAGAATCTATTATTTGTTTGCTAAAGCAAATTGCATTAATGGGAGAGATCCGTTGATTTGGCTATGGTAGGAAAGAATCTATTATTTGTTTCCTAAAGCAAATTGCATTAATGAGAGAGATTCGTTCATTTGGCTAAGGTAGGAAAGTTAGATCCGTGATTTTTTGTCATTAGGAAAGTGTTGAAAATAAACCGTACCGGACTACCAACTCCTCCATTAGGTTTTTTTCGCTGGTTAATTTTCGTAGGTTATTTTTGCTGAATTGTCTTGGGTGCGATCGGAGGTTAGGCCCTGGAATGCGTGAGGGCGGGTGGGGGCTTCGGTACGCGGTTTTTCGGTTCGTGGCGGCTCAGTGTGAGGTGGGACGAGGTACTAAAAAAACCATGGGAGGTGGGACGAAAAAAAACCTGGAAGCGAGACTAGGAACTGCTCCATTAGGAGTAGAGATACATACCAAATCATATCCCTGCCATATGGATATGATCATCCAACACATATACATAGCAAATGGTTTCATCCAACACATATACATAGCCCACATATCCAACAACAAGCACACAATGGTTTCATCCATACATATATAGGTAGCAAGTTTGACATTGCTCATCCTACAAAATCAAAACAAGAAGGAAGCATAAAGAGAAGAGTAGACTCCATCAACGCAATCTTCCTCATCTAAAGCAAATATGCAAATTGGGAAAGAAGCGAGTTAGAAGAAGAAGAAGAAGAGGACTAGCTGGAAAAAGAAGAAGAAGAAGAAGAAGAAGAAGAAGAAGAAGAAGAGGAAGAAACGGAAGAAAAGGAAGAAGAAGAAGATTTTTTTTCTTCTCTTTCTTTTTCTCCTCTCCTCTTTTTTATCTTCTTCTTCCTCTTCTAACTAAGGTAGGTAAAAATACCATTTTATTGCTAAACTAATAAAAATGCTAAGTGTAGGTCATTTTAGAGCTACGCTAGGTAAATAGGTCATTTTGGAGCTTATTAAGGTTATTATGTCATTTTCGAGGAAAGTAAGGTAAGTCTATATCATTTTGGAGGTAACAAAGATTATCATGACATTTTTTAGGAAAGAAAGCTAAGTATAGCTCATTTCTTTTGTCTAACTTAGGTAGTTATACCATTTAGGATGAAAGTGAGCTAAGTACACTAGAGAAAACTTACCCTCATCACAACAAATGCGATGAAGATCGCAACTAAGGTAACAATTGATCCAACGGTATAATGATACCAAGCCTCATTATCAATGGCATATCTTCTAATCTTATTAATATTCAAGCGCATTGCATCCATCTTCAAGCGCATTGCATTCATCTTCATCTTGTGATCATCGACCACATCGGCAACATACAACTCCAATTTCATCTTCTCTTCTTCAATTCTTTTAATTTTTTCTTTCAAATACTCATTTTCCATTTCGAATAAATTTAACTTCTCAACAAGAGGGTCGGTTGCAAATTCCGGTTCACGTACCTCCTAGATTAAAAAATCTCTATGTCAACTTGATGGCCATAATTGGCGTAAATGCGAAATGCAACAAATAGTTATAAAAGAGGATTTACCACATCTGGATCATAAAGCGGGCGAGGACCGACGGAGCCGGATATCAAGACCGTGGCACTATGTATAAAAAAATCATACAAAGTAAGAAAATTATACAAGTAACTATAAAATTCATACAAGTAACTATATAAATCAATTACAACATAAATTTTTTTAATACCTAGTAATAATATGGTTCAATAAATGCTTCGGGATCAGTAAATGCATCATCATCATCACTATCCGTAATGACATGCTCATTATCATCATTAATGAATGCATCATCATGTGGAATGCCACCTCTACGTAGTCTGTCAAGCATTGACAGATCATCCGCATCAGTAACCTCTTCTAGTTCAGGCTCTTCTTGTTCTAGCCGAGGGGTGAAGTCGGGTTCACTTTCGCAGTCTACGTTAATGTTCTGGGGTGAAGTAGAGCAGTTCTTGAAACGTTTTTTTTTGGAAAGATGTGTTTCTTGGAAGAATTCTCCTTCATATGTGTCTGGGTTAATGTGAGGTTCATAATCATCTTCATTGGGGAGGTGGTGTGACACGTGGCGGCACTTCATAAACGATATCCCAACCTTTGAGATTAGGATCACTTTGACAGGCCCATCGTAGATAGAAAACTTGGGTTGCTTGTTGAGCCATAATATAGATATCGGGAACATCCAAATGGGTGCTTTGATTGATTTCCACTAGCCCTATATGTTCATGAGTCCTTCTAGTCTCCTTCGGCTGGAACCAATAACATCTGAAGACTACGACGTTTGGTGGGTTTGCACCATAGAATTGAAGTTCATAAATTTCTTCAACTCTTCCATAATACTCCGTATATCCTTCCCCGATAGCAGAGACACAACAATTTGTAGACTTTCGGTCGGCCATAGATAGCTCTTTACCATAGGTAAGAAAGCGATACTCGTTGATGTCGTATTTGTCAAATGAACAGACCTTATAGTCAAAACCATTAACAACTAGTCTCAATTTGGCGTCCAAAAGCTTTGAATTAGCCTACAAGTTTAATGCGAAAGGGATTGTTGCATTAGCCACAAATTAGACGAAGAAATGAAATGGTCTAATGGAAATTACCGTTTGTTTGAACCAAGAGATGAAACCGAGAAAGCCGCCTCCATGCTTTGCCAGAAGCTCATACTCATCGACGGAATCCTTTTGGATTACCGCTACATACGAGAATTTGGCGACGTATCGACTGTATCAAATTTATCCGCGAATAAGAGCAGTTTAAAGGAATTAGAAGTTGCGAAACAATGTACCGAGAACATACTCGATGTACGGCCGCACTTCTGTTAGGTTGTTGAAGATATACAATGAAATGGTCTGCCATTCTTTGAAATCCAACGTTAAGGAATTAGAGGCACCAGCTGGTGCGAGATCCCCTTTGAATAGGCTGAGGTTGGATTGACCCTTTTAGGGTCACCAACATTGTACCAAGGCTTATACCAAAGAACATTAACATGGATTTTGGTGTGCATCTTCTCACCGATACCATTGTCTACCACAACATACCTGGATGACTTGCAAATGGGACAATAGTTCAAGTCCACATACTGCAGCCTAAATAAGGCACATCCATTCTCACAGGCATGTATCTTCTCATAGGGAATCTTAAGAGCACGGAGGATTTTGTCTGACTGGTACAGGTTTGCAGGTAGAACGTGGCCTTTGGGTAGAAAACATCCAAATACTATCATCATCGTGTCGTACCATTTTCTGCCCAACTTGAATTGAGCCTTCAGAGCCATTATTTGTGAGATGGCATCCAGCTGACAAAGCTTAGTGTGCTCGTGGAGAAGATGTTTTGAAGACTCCAACATTACATTGAAGGCCTTTGCAGATTCCTCCATCTCATCATCTGAGTCCCGAGCATCATCAAAGTCTTGCACCATGTCTTGCATCCCGGTACCATGCTCGTCGGTGTGACGACGAAGCACCTCAGCTCTGGCGCGTTGGACAGACTCGCCATGAAATGTCCACACCGTATAATCTGGCATAAAACCCCTCTTCTACAAGTGTTTGCCCATTTCATCCTCTATCCTCTTTTGCCAATTGTTGCACCCTGCACATGGGCACCTGGTTTTCCTCTGTCCATTTGCAAATACGATTCTCAGAAACCCCTTGGTTCTTGTTAACCATTCAGTTGTCATGTTTTTCTAACTAGTGTGACCGGTGTACATCCATGCACGATCACTCATCTTGCCTAGCTACTAGACACATAAGAAATATATATATATAAATTAATCAGCATGTATATATTCATCAGTTAATGGAGTTTGTCACTTTTATTACGTCCATGCAACCTAGACGCTAATAGGTAAAGATAGGTCCTAATCCCACCCGAGTATGTGTAGATTGGGTTTGTTTTCCCATGCTCTGCTCTGGATCCGATGAAAAATTTCAACAGCACATCCACGCTGTTCTCCTGATACACGTCTCGGCAATAAGCAGAGAGAATGTGTACCCAGAGAACAACAGGGAGGCACTAACGAAATTCTGCACCGGATCCGGAGCAGAGCATATGGGAATACGAACCACAATCTACACATACTCGGGCTGTCCATGGATAACGTTGGACAATTCAAAAGAATCATGGTTATAAATATGCAAATGCACGCATATTTATAGATGTAACCCTTTTGAATGGGAGATGCATAGTGGTCACCCATACTGATGAATGAAGACACCTATAGCTAGCAAGTTTCATCGGCACGAACACCGGAACAAAGCAAATCAAGGGGGACGGATGTCATTTGTGCTAACCCACGAACGAGGGGCGGAGCTCGTCGAACACTAGACCCTCGCAGTGACGAAAAAACTGCACATTTAAATCGAAAGATGAGTTTCATAGCAATATTGTTTTTTCCGTCAACCTAACTAAATATTTACAACAGGACGAGCGGGTTAGGGGTTCCTCTGCGTCGATAGAACCCTAAATAGCAAGTATCATCGGTGCAAGATACATGAGGGGCTCGGCGTTGAACACTAGATCCACGTCCCACAAGTCAAGCCGGCGCCCAGCATCCTGCAACAATCGTTCTGGTGGCCGATGACGGTTGTCCACCTTGGCAAATTTGTCTAGCAGCCTTTGCAATGAGGATTAAAGCCAAGTTTTGAAAGTTCAAACAACCAAACTGAGTTGAGTCAGTTTGGGTGTTTCAAGTTTTAACACTTAGCTTTCAATCGTCATCTCACAGGCTGCCAGACAAATTCGCGATGGTGTTCGACCGCCGTCGACGCCGAGAACTTTTGCTGCGGGTTGCAGGACCCCTGTGTCACTTGTGGGACGTGGATGTAGTATTCGACACCGACGGCCACATGTATCTCGCACTGACGATACTTGCTATTTAGGGTACCATCGACGTCGAGGAACCCCCTAACCCTCTCGTCCCCGGGTAAACTAAATTAGCATGCATTCAATAAGCAAAACTACATCATCTGTTGCCTCCGTACATCGTCGAATGTTATCACTAATACATCTCGAATAGTATCATCCATATAGCATCGCTAATACGGCTAGAACCATAGCGAATGATGGGTATCGGCGCGAGCGGTGGACACCCAAAGAGAAGGAACCATCACAGGATCATAACTCCAATGAGATCCGTGAAGAACCTGCCAGGTATTGTCGAACATGCCCTCCAACACAACCATGTAGCGACGGACGTGCTCGTCCTCCTCGCTGACACGGTGACGTACCACCTCTGCGGTGTCCGAAAGCCTTGGCACCGTCACTGGCCCACGCGACCGCCACCAAACAAGGTTCGGGTAAATGATGGGCTGGCTCCTCACCAAGTTGCGCCCCCGGAAGGTAGAACCTCCCAGTACCAGCCCAGCGGAGCCCAGTCTCGGCCATGGCCCCACTGATCAAGCAGGCCTCCTACGCCGAGTCGACGACGAGGATGCGGGATAGGCATTGTCGACGTCGATGCGGGAATAAATGCTTGAACTAAAGAATAACAACAAATTTCACATATTCAAAATAAACCATAAACTTAACCTAAACTAAATAAACTGACCTAACTAAACTAAACCTAAACTAAACTAATGCAACCAAACCTAAAATAAACCAGAAACTTAACCTAACCTAAACTAAACCTAAACTAAACAAAACCTAAACTAAATTATACTAAACCTAATTAAACTAAATCTAAAAAAGGTCTCACCCTAGAGCAGCCGAGGTGGCATGGCGGGCGGTCGGGGCGATGAGGAGGCCCGGGCCAGCGCAGATGGGGCGGCGAGGCGGCCCGGGGCTGCGCGGCGAGGTGGGGCGGCCGGGGCGGGGCGGTGGCGTGGTGTTGGGATAAGGGGAGTGAGAGAGGGGTAGGGCAAGGGCATTGTCGGTGTCAAAACCGGCGGATCTCGGGTAGGGGGTCCCGAACTGTGCGTCTAAGGTCGATGGTAACAGGAGACAGGGGACAAGATGTTTACCCAAGTTCGGGCCCTTGATACGTCTCCAACGTATCTATAATTTTTGTGTGCTCCATGCTATATTATCTACTGTTTTGGACATTATTGGGCATTATTATCCACTTTTATATTATTTTTGGGACTAACCTATTAACCGGAGGCCTAGCCCAGAATTGCTGTTTTTTTTGCCTATTTTAGAGTTTCACAGAAAAGGAATATCAAACGGAGTCCAAACGGAATGAAACCTTTGGGAACGTGATGTTTAGGAAGATTATGATCCGGGAGACTTGGATCCTACGTCAAGAAACAAGGGAGGAGGCCACGAGGTAGGGGCGCGCCTACTCCCCCCCCCCCAGGGCGCCCTCCACCCTCGTGGGCCCCCTGTTGCTCCACCGACGTACTCCTTCCTCCTATATATACCTACGTACCCCCAAACGATCAGATACAGAGCCAAAAACCTAATTCCACCGCCGCAACCTTCTGTACCCACGAGATCCCATCTTGGGGCCTGTTCCGGAGCTCCGCCGGAGGGGGCATCCATCACGGAGGGCTTCTATATCAACATCATAGTCACTCCGATGAAGTGTGAGTAGTTTACCTCAGACCTTCGGGTCCATAGTTAGTAGCTAGATGGCTTCTTCTCTCTTTTTGGATCTCAATACAATGTTCTCCCCCTCTCTCATAGAGATCTATTCGATGTAATCTTCTTTTTGTGGTTGTTTGTTGAGACCGATGAATTGTGGGTTTATGATCAAGATTATCTATGAACAATATTTGAATCTTCTCTGAATTCTTTTATGTATGATTGGTTATCTTTGCAAGTCTCTTCGAATTATCAGTTTGGTTTGGCCTACTAGATTGATCTTTTTTGCAATGGGAGAAGTGCTTAGCTTTGGGTTCAATCTTGCGGTGTCCTTTCCCAGCGACAGTAGGGGCAGCAAGGCACGTATTGTATTGTTGCCATCGAGGATAACAAGATGGGTTTTTTATCATATTGCATGAATTTATCCCTCTACATCATGTCATCTTTCTTAAGGCGTTACTCTGCTTTCATGAACTTAATACTCTAGATGCATGCTGGATAGCGGTCGATGAGTGGAGTAATAGTAGTAGATGCAGGCAGGAGTCAGTCTACTTGTCTCGGACGTGATACCTATATACATGATCATACCTAGATACTCTCATAACTATGCTCAATTCTGTCAATTGCTCAATAGTAATCCGTTCACCCACTGTAAAATACTTATGCTCTTGAGAGAAGCCACTAGTGAAACCTATGGCCCCCGGGTCTATCTTCATCATATTAATCTTCCAACACTTTGTCGGTGTACTAGAGTAGGGGTACCCTAGTATCCCGAACTTGTGCACGGGCAGTCGTAGCGTCCCGCGGCAAGGCTTGCCGGGTGACCGCCAAGGTCCTCCGTGGTTCCTTTGGAGCCATTCAAGAACAAAGTATTTAAGCCAAGGAGACAAGGCCCCGGCAATAGGAGCTTGCCGGGAAGGTCACTCAAGGCACAAGACCCCGGCAAGAGGAGCTCGCTGGGAAGGCCAACCAGGGCATCTCAAGGAACTTGCCGCGACGCGCTACGCGTCTCGGCAGGGTCCGGTGAGCGACAAGCTTCCGGACGCGACAAGACAACGGCCGCGGCAAGGCGCTTGCCGCGGCGAGCAACCACTCTGTACCCACGCTCCAGTGCATCCACCAACGTGTCGCTCTGGGACCCTTCCAGGCGTACGTGGCGGGAGGCTGTGCAGCTAGGGGTACACTGTGGCAAGCGGCGCTGACAAGATCGCCATCGTGGCGAGCGGTGGCGTCCCTGACGGTCCCTTTTCTGCACTGTTTGGGCGACGTAGATAGGCATTTAATGCCTTTGTCCCCTGCCGTCAGGGTTAGGTATGATACATGTGCAGGTAGTTGTACCAACCGTAGCACCTTTTCCATTTTTGCCCTTGCCTACGTTGCCACCTGTCGGTGACCCCTTGAGCATATAAAAGGAGGCCCATACGCAACGTAGAGGGGGGAGGACGAACAGTAGAACACTCACGCTCGGTCTCGTTAGCTGTTGGTGCGTACTGTAGCACTCAGCGCTCCCGAGCAAGAACTCAATACAATCCCAAAAGGAGCAGTAGGAGTATTATCTCTCTGGAGAGCTCCGAAGCTGGGTAAACTGCTCGTGTGCCTCGCCTCGATCTGCTCTTCGTGCGACCTCCGCCCCCCGCCGAACCAAAAGGGGCTCCGTCCCCATAGGTGCTCGCGGATCAGCTTCCACGACATCTTTGGCGCGCCAGGTAGGGGGCGTCAAGGTTGTGTGAACCTGATCCGGCGTTCACACGAGCTAGATCTTCAACATCTTCATCGACATGCCACCGAAGAAGAAGGCTTCGGAGGCGGCTGCTCCGCCTGCGACAAACCCACCATCGCCAGAGCAAATGGCTGGTGGGGAAGACGCCGGAGGAAGAACGGGCGTCGACGAGGGAAACCACTGTGCCGCCAGGTCCAAGGACAAGGCTGCGCTGCCCGTCGGCGGCGTAGCAGGCTCCCACGACGACCGGGCGTCCGTGGATGCTCCGCGCCCATCTCAGGAGGCGCGGGACCGGCAGCGTCATGGTACTCACGGTACCATACGCTTGCTGGACCCAAATCGAGCTGGCGGATCTCGGGATGCTCAAGGCCAGCATGCACGCCAACGTGCTGGCGCGAGCGAGGCACGGTCGCCTGGACGGAATACTGCTCCTTCTAACATCGTTGGAAGTCCGAGCATATCCCGCTCCTCGCACCGTTCGCCACCGCTACCCGCCACTCCAGCAGAAGCTTTGGCGCGAGCTCAACTGCTCCTAGACTTCCCTCCAACGCCAGACAAGATCGACGACTGGAGGGCCACCATTCAGAGTCTCATCGGCTTCGCCAACGGCGACACTCCACGGCAGCCGGCTACGTCGCAGCCTTTGCAAGTCAGCCAGGCACGACCCAATGGCGACAAGACCGGTGGGGGTGCAACCACCGTGCACTCTCCGCCCCGAAGGCCAAGATCGCCGACTCGCCGGGTCCACCGCAACAGCGACTCCACCGCTTCATCAGATCCACGAGCTCGTCGCGATCAGCGCCAAGTTCTTCACGAACGACCGCAAGAAGACGCTCGTACTCGCATCGAGCGCCGAAGAGAAGCGCGGCGTCAATCAGACCGACGCGCTGGGCCCACTGTCGACATGCATGCGCCAGGGGAACCTGGCGACCTGCCGTATGCGGTAGGTTGCCCTGCGTTTACTCGTGAGCTGCGGCAAGTCCATTGGCCCAGCACGAAGAATTTCAAGCCAGACGTACCGGAGAAGTACAACGGCAGGTTGCATCCGTCGGAGTTCCTCAGGATCTACACCATCGCGGTGCAGGCTGCCGGGGGGCGAGACGACAAGATCCTTGCCAACTACTTCCCACTGGTGCTCAAACCCAACGTCAGGTCCTGGCTCATGCACTTGCCGGAAAACTCCGTATCTTCCTGGGCAGACCTATGCCATCAGTTTGTCGGCGCCTTTACGGGCGGCCACAAACCTCATGGCCAGGAGAGTGACCTTCACCTGCTTGCCCAGAAGGAAGGAGAGCCCTTGCGCAAGTACATCCAGAGATTCAGCCAAGTGCAACGCAACATCCCGAATGTCCACCCTGCCGCGGTCATCAGCGCGTTCCACCAGAACGTGCGTAACCGCAGGATGCGGGAGGAGATGGCGATGTGCAAGATCAGAGACGTCAGCGAGCTGTATGCCCTGGCCGACAAGTGTGCGCGTGCTGAGGAAGGGAGGAAACTCCCCGGAGAGGATGCAGGAGCAGGAGGATCTGACAGCGAGGATGCTGCCCCGGCAAACAAAAACCGGCGGCGGAACAACAGGAAGAGGAAAGGCAAAGACGTGCTAGTTGTTGAGCAATCCGGCAATGACGGTGGCACCAAGAAAGCCAAAGATGGTAGCCCCGGCAAGGAGGTTGCTGCATGCACCAACTGCCAGGCTCTGGCGGCCGCCGACAAGCAGGAAGGCACCAACAAACAGTACTGCAAGATCCACCGCACCAAGGGCCATGACCTCCAAAGCTGCAAGAAGGTCGAGCAGCTTGTCGAGCTGCAAAAGGCCGAGTACGAGCGACGCGACAAGGAGAAAGCCCAAGGAGGTGCTGGAGGATCCGGTACGAAGCGCACCGGCCGGGGAGGACGCCGCGGCAAGGCCAAGCAGCGGCAAGGAGACAGACCTCCCCGCGGCCGCGACAAGGATGAAGATGACGACGACGACGAAGACATGGATGATGACGAGACCAGTGAGCAGGAGTTTCAGAAAGCCACAGAGGTCTTGTGCGTTGACGGCGGTGCTTCTCTGCATACTTCACACCGCCAACTCAAGTAGTGGGTGCGGGAAGTCAATGCGGTGGAACCACCCGTCGAATCACGCAAGCTTCTGAAATGGTCCAGCACGCCTATCGTCTTTGATATTGAGGACCACCCTGATCGCACAACTACGGCCTGGTGCTTGCCGATGTTGGTCTCACCAACTATCCGCAACCTCAAGGTCACTAAGATGCTAGTTGACGGCGGGGCCGGCTTGAACCTGATCTCCTCCGCTGTGCTCCGGAAACTCCAAGTACCTGACAGCGAGCTCGAAGAGACCGGCACATTCCAAGGAATCAACCCGGGAAGGAGCAAGCCAAAGGGGAAGATCACGCTGCCGGTGACATTTGGCAGCGAGCTAAACTTCAGGACTGAGAGGATCACTTTTGATGTTGCCGATTTTCCATTGCCTTACAATGGAATTCTCGGTCGTCCAGCGCTCGCCAAGTTCATGGCGGCCTCTCACTACGCGTACAACACGCTGAAGATGCCAGGCCCGATAAGTGTCATCTCTGTCCTTGGCGACAGAAAAGATGCTCTTATCTGTGCCGACAAGATCTACCGGGAAGAAGCAGCCGCAACGGATCGCGAGACACTTGCCGCTGAAGCTCCCGGAGGGAAGAAGAAGACCAAGTCCGGCAAGAGTTCTGATGCCCACTCCGGCAAGCGCACCTCTTCGGAGTGCTGCGCTACCGTCGAGGACGCACCATCGAGCTCCACCGGCAAGTGTAAGAAGACAATGGCAGCTCCGCCAGCGACCAAGAAGGTGTCCGCCAAGGAGGACGGCACTGGTGGTACTTTCACCATCAGTGCCACTCTCGACCCTAAATAGGAAAGCGCGCTCATTGCTTTCCTGCGGGCGAATGTCGATGTGTTTGCGTGGCAACCGTCTGACATCCCCGGTGTTCCCAGGAAAGTAATTGAGCGCCACCTTGCCGTTTGTCCTCATGCGCGGCCCGTCAAGCAGAAAGTCAGAAAGCAAGCAGTGGAGCGCCAAGAATTCATCGCAAAAGAGATCAAGAAGTTGGAAGCAGCAGGCCTTGTCAGAGGAGTGCTCCATCCTACGTGGTTGGCCAATCCCGTAGTCATGCGCAAGGCAAACGGGAAATGGAGGCTTTGTATCGACTTTACCGATGTCAATAAAGCTTGTCCCAAAGACCCATTTCCCTTGCCGCGCATCGACCAGATTGTTGACTCCACGGCCGGATGTGACTTGCTTTCATTTCTTGACGCATACTCAGGATACCATCAGATCTTCATGGCAGAAGAGGATGAGGAGAAAACCGCATTCATCACTCCCTGTGGCACGTACTGTTTCATACGGATGCCTTTCGGTTTAAAGAATGCTGGTTCAACATTTGCAAGGGTAGTCCACACTGCTTTTGAACCGCAAATACACAGAAATATGGAGGCCTACATGGATGATATAGTGGTCAAGAGCAGGGACAGGGCAACTCTGATCCAAGATTTAGAAGAGACTTTCGCAAATCTGCGCAAGATCAGCCTCAAGCTCAACCCCGAGAAGTGCGTGTTTGGAGTCCCTTCCGACAAGCTTCTTGGGTTCTTCGTGTCTCAGCGGGGAATTGAAGCCAATCCCAACAAGATCAAGGCCATTGAGCAGATCGAAGCACCGAAGCGCGTCAAGGATGTACGGAGACTTGCCGGCTGCGTGGCGGCTCTCAGCAGGTTTATCTCTAAGTCTGCTGAGCGCGCCTTGCCGTTTTTCAAAATTTTGAAAAAGGCAGGTCCAATGAAATGGACTCCGGAAGCGGAGGCTGCGCTGCAGGACTTGAAGAGATACCTATCCTCCACTCCAATACTTGTCGCACCTAAGCCACAAGAGAAGTTGCTGCTGTATCTGGCGGCAACCAATCAAGTGGTCAGTGTTGCGTTAGTAGCGGAGAGGGAGGCAGATGATGAGCCAGCAACCACGGCGAGCGCATCCAGCGACAAGCAGGGGGCTTCCCCGGCAAGCTCTGGTCCCGGCAAAGATGGATCTGCGCAGGCGCCCGAGGAGATACAGAAGAAAATGGTGCAGCGCCCAGTCTACTTTGTCAGTTCCCTTCTGCAGGGGGCTAGGTCAAGGTACTCTGGTGTGCAGAAATTGCTTTTCGGCCTTCTCATGGCCTCGATAAAGCTGCGCCATTACTTGCAAGCACATGAGATAACAGTTGTCACTCGTTTTCCGCTGAAGAGGATACTGCAAAATCCAGAAGCAACAGGTAGGATTGTTGAGTGGGCACTGGAACTGTCAAGCTTTGGCCTCAAGTTTGAGAGCACTTCAACTATCCAAAGCAGAGCATTGGCAGAATTCATAGCAGAGTGGACGCCAACACCAGATGAAGAAATTCCAGAAACGAGCATCCCCGTCAAGGAAGGAAGCAAAGAGTGGCTGATGTACTTTGATGGTGCTTTCTCGCTGCAAGGCGCCGGTGCTGGCGTGCTGCTTGTCGCACCCACCGGAGAGCACCTCAAGTACGTAGTCCAGATGCACTTTCCCAAGGAGCAAGCAACAAACAATACTATAGAGTATGAAGGATTGCTTGCCGGTCTCAGGATCGCGACAGACCTTGGGATTAAGAAGCTCATTGTCAGGGGTGACTCGCAGCTTGTCGTCTGCCAAGTAAATAAGAATTATCAGAGTCCGTTGATCGAAGCTTACGTTGATGAAGTGAGGAAGCTAGAAGAGCACTTTGTCGGCCTACAGATGGAACATGTTCCAAGAGCTCAGAACGACATTGCTGACGGCCTATCAAAGTGCGCAGCACTTAAGTTACCTGTGGAACCAGGGATCTTTGTGCTCAAGCTGACTCAACCGTCTGTGACGCCATCAACTGGACAGAGCAAGAAGAGGAAGTTGATTTCTGGTGACTATTTCCCGGCAGAGCTTCCCGAAGCCGCCGCCAAAAAGGTCCCCAAGATCAACACCAAGAGTGCTGGGGAGCAGCTTGCTCCGGCAAACCCCAGGGTTTGTTCCGTTGAAGCAGACGCTCCCGACAAGTTTTGCTCCGGCAAGCTTGCCGGGGAACGTCAAGCTCCGGCTGAGCCACAGTTTCTCGCCGTAGAAGCGGATGTTCCCACAGCAGCAGATGTGCCTTTAGTCCTTGTTGTCGAGCCACAAGCTCCAGCATGGGCACAGCAGATCGTCCGTTTCCTTCAAACAAGAGAACTTCCCGAAGAGCCAGAAGAAGCGGAAAGAGTAGCCCGGCAGTCAAGTATGTACCAGTTTGTCGACAACGCACTGTACAGAAGAAGACTCAACGGTGTGAAATTGAAGTGTATTCACCGGGAAGATGGACAAAAGCTGTTGGCAGAGATACATGGAGGCATATGTGGTCACCACAGTGGCGCAAGAGCGCTTGCCGGCAAAGCTTTCCGGCAAGGTTTCTTTTGGCCGACAGCCCTCCAGGATGCAACTGCACAAGTAACCAAGTGTGAAGCGTGCCAGTTCCATTCCAAGCAGATACACCAGCCAGCTCAAGCTCTCCAGACGATCCCTTTATCCTGGCCATTTTCGGTCTGGGGGCTCGACATCCTCGGCCCCTTCCCCCGAGCAGTCGGGGGCTTTGAGTACTTGTACATTGCAATCGACAAGTTCACAAAGTGGCCGGAAGTGGAAGCAGTGAGGAAGGTGACAGCACAGTCAGCAGTCAAGTTCTTCAGGTCGATTGTTTGCCGCTTCGGGATCCCTAACAGGATCATCACCGACAACGGTACGCAATTCACGAGCCGCACCTTCATGCAGTACGTCCAAGATCTTGGCGCCAAGGTCTGCTTCGCTTCTGTTGCTCACCCCAGGAGCAACGGTCAAGCGGAGAGGGCAAATGCTGAAGTGCTGCGTGGACTCAAGATCAGGACTTTCGACAGGCTGCACGGGTGCGGAAGAAACTGGATTGAGGAGCTGCCGGTGGTTCTTTGGTCGATTAGGACGACGCCAAATCGAGCCACTGGCCAGACACCTTTCGCTCTAGTCTATGGAGCGGAGGCAGTTCTCCCCACGGAACTCGTATACGGGTCGCCTCGAGTGCTCGCTTATGATGAGCTTGAGCAAGAGCAGCTGCGACAAGATGACGCGCTGCTCCTTGAGGAAGACCGTCTTCTGGCTGCTGTACGAGCTGCTCGCTACCAGCAAGCTTTGCGCCGCTAACATAGCCGCAAAGTTAACGCTAGAAGTCTCGAGGAAGGCGACCTTGTTCTTCGGCGCATTCAGTCCGCCAAGAATTCCAACAAGTTGACGCCGAAGTGGGAAGGCCCTTATCGGGTGAAACGAGTCACTAGGCCTGGCGCTGTCTGCCTTGAGACCGAAGATGGCATTCCGGTGAGCAACTCCTGGAACATCGAGCATCTTCGTAAGTTTTACCCGTAAGGCGCGGTTGTCGGACCCTGTTCCGGCAACCACCTTTTGTACAAGTCTTGCCGCTGTTGCACGTAATCCTTTGTACAAAGCCAGGCGCAGACCCTGTGCATAAATAAAGCTCATGTGCTCCGCACATCTTGTCAATTTCATGCTTTTTATTTTTTGCATGAGTTATCTGACACTTTGTGCAGCGAACACCCCCGGTAAGCAATAACGAGCCATAAGGCTCCATATCATTATTTTCTCTACTTCTTTTTTTTCTCAAGGAAATGAAGGTTCCTTCGCCCACAAGTTTGCCGGGGGGGAAGGGGAAGATAATGGTATGGACCAGGCGTCGTTGAAGAAAGTTTCACCTTGCCGGGAAGCAAACGACAGAAAAGCTAAGTTGCCAAAGTTTGAGCAATCAGATGTCTTTAAATTTTTTAAGTTATCTTCCTTGAACGACCATGCTTTCTATGGAAAACCTGTGCGCGAAGGAACCGGCTCATGGCTAGTTGCGCCCTTACTTTGTTTCGAGTTCGCTCAACAGTTTAAGTGTGCTGCGACTAGAGTCGCGCCTTTACTTTGTTTCGAGTTCGCTCAACAACTTAAGCGAGCTGCGGCTAGTTACGACAAGGTTTCTTGTCGGCAACGGCACTGCCAGCAGGCTGCTGACGTCCCGCACTCAGCGCTCGCGGCGAGGGTGCCTGCGCCGGCAAGTTCCCTAAAAGCGTAGGGCAAAAACATACAAAGGAAGGAATCAAGTAAAGGAAATAACATTGCAATCACTACCCAAAATAAAGTTATATATTACAAAATAGCTTGTCGCAGCTCTAATTGACTGTTTTCATAACATGATCAACAGCGACAAGAAAAGAAGAAAACGGGCGGCCTAGTCCACGCGATCGCCCTCAACCCTCTTGATCCCGGTCACCTTGTCCACAATGGGTGCGACAAGGTCCTTGAGCGCCTCCAGATCAGCTTCCGCCGGCAGGGATCTGAGGACATTGGTGAGGTTGAGGCCCGGGTTGCGGAAGGCTACCTTCACCAACACCTTCTGAAGAGCTCCCGCGCAGATCTTGCGCGACTCGTCGGCCAGCTGCTTTGGGATCCTCTCCCGGAGTCGCTGGAGGGCCGTCGCCACGCCTTTGAAAAGCAGAGTGAGCTTGGCGCTGGATGGGAGGGTCTCATCGGAGGGATACCCGAGATCCCCCATCCCCAGCAGCGCCAGCTCCTTGTCGATGTCTACGGCAGCATTCACAAGACCCTCCGTCCACTGCTCCACAGTTTCTCTAAAATATTTCTGGGTGGCGGCAATGCTCTCTAGCAGCGCCTTGTCGGCCTTGATCTCCTTCTTCAGGGCCGCCTCCTGCTCCCTGGCACCGTCCAGCGTCTTGGTCAAAGCAGCCAGCTTCAGCTCAGGATCGGCGTTGGAATCCTTGGCGGCGCTAAGCTCCTTGATCTTCTCGGTGAGACGGCCCTGCAGCTCGCCAAAGGTGTAGGCGTCCTTCTCGCGCTCATGCTTGAGCGCGGCAAGCTATTCACCGCTCGCCTTGAGATCAGTCTCCAGCTGCGCCACCTTCGTCTCCAGCCCCTTCTTGGCGGCCTCGGCAGCTACGACAGCGTCCTTTGCTTCCTTGAGAGCTCCGTTGAGTGTTTGCTCGCGCGCAGCAAGCTCCTCTTCGTGGGTGTCCAGGCTCGCCTTCAGCTGCACCAGCTCGCCCTCCCGCGCAGATAGCTCCTCGGCGGCAAGCCGCTGTTGCTCTGCAACTTCTGCCTTCTCGAGGATGAAGGCCTGTTGCGCCTCATCGAGCTGCACACGCTCCGCCGCCAGCGACCGGAGAGCTGCCTGGTTGAGACCCCGGAGCTCCTCCGCGCGCTTCTCCATGTCCACCCCCGCCTTCGCGACAAGTGCTTCGCGGGACTCCAGTTTGGCTTGTCGAGCGCGGTAGAGCGACACCATCCTCCGGAGCAGCCACTCCTCCTCAGACTCACCGCTGCTGCTGCTCGGCGCATCCACCAACGTCAGCCCAGCGGAGGCGAGCACCTCTCCATCCAAGATTTCTCCTTCGACCGGCGCCCTGGAGCTTGACTCCCAGGGAAGCTTGATGAAGACACCACCGCCGGCCTTCAAGTATACACCTGGCTGGGGCTCTTCGGAGCCTGACGCTGCGGCAGTGGCGGGAGGATCGGCGGTCGGTGTAGCGCCTGTCGCTCCTGCGGCCTCAGGGTCGTCAGTGCGATCGCCAGACCCCTCGTCAGCTGCTGCGGCAGCAGCCTTGGCGGCCTCTTCGCCGGCGAGATCATCAGCGCTGGCCGCTTCTCCGGTGGCGGCGGCATCATCAACAGCAACCTCGGTCTCCATCGGCTCCGCAGTAGATGAATCTGACGGCCGGAAAAGGAAGAAAAATCAAGCAAATATCCAAAAAGAAGATCAAACGAAGAAGAACCCAAGGGAAGTTTAGGAGCAAGAAGTACCTGTACCAGGCTCGGTAGTTGGGGTCTGCGCTGCCGGGGGGTCACTAGTAATGTCCCTTGCCGGAGACTTCTCCCTTACCGGGGAGCTCTCCCTTGTCGGAGGATTCTCCCTTGCCGGAGAGCTCTCCCTTGCCGGAGAACTCTCCCTTGGCGGCGTAGTCGAAGCAGATGACATGTCAGGGGCGGCATCCGGATGCTCCTGATGGGGCTGCTCTGCTCCTACACAAGCCAACAGTCAGATATCAGCAAACAAAGAGTACCTATGCGCGCCTAACGGCGGGAAGCAAACCATATACTTACGCTGGGGGTTGCTTTGAAGAACAGTTGTCGGGTCCGGCAAGTTTGTCTCGGGCGCACCCCCTGCTGGCACGGTGGGATCGTCCTCGATGACAATCACCGGGACCTTGGCTCTCTTTGACGCTCTCTGGGCCAGAGTCCTAAAAAGGAACAAGTTCAGAGTAAAGCAAATGAGATACAAGACAAGACAGCAAGTATTGAAGACATACAAGTACAACAAGAATCTTACTCTTCTTCTTCCTCGTCGGAGCTGAGCGCGGAGAAGTCAAAGCCTGGCCCACCTCCGGCGCGAGGAGGCGGAGGAGTAGGATCCCTTGGCCACTTGGCGGGAGCTGGAGCGGCGTACCGGGAGGACCCCGCTCCAGTTGCCGCTGCAGCGTGAGGTGCTTCCGCGGCAACAGAACTTGTCGCGGTGGAGCGTGTCGCGCGGCGCGGCGGGGGTTGACTCGTCCGCCGCTCCGCTACGTCCCCGGCCTTGCGAAGACGCCTTCTTGGCGGAGCCGGGGGCTCTGCTTGTGGAGCCGGGGGCTCTGCTTGCGGCAAGCTGCCCGAAGACGAAGAGGAAGAGGAGCCGATCTCCAACGAGCCGCTCGTATCCTCGGCGGGGCCGCTCAGCACGGCGTCATGCCCGGCAGGCTCTTGCTCGCTGGCGAGATCCTCTCGCTCGGCAAGGCTTGCCACCTCTGCTGCCTCTGCCTCCTCCACGGTGAACCCAAACTCGCCCGCAGCTGCGGCTGCCGCCACCTCTTCCAGCCTGGTGGCGATGCGCTTGAGCTCCTCGTCGGTGGTGTCCCGGGTGAGGCCCCTCTGCTCATCGGCGTCGACCGGCACTTCTACCAAGCCATCAAAGAACGCCCGCATGACATCATCTCCAGGCTCTATCCAGGTTGGGTCAATTCCATGCGAGTCGCACAGCGGCATCATTGCACGGATGCGGTCGATCGAGGAGTTGTTGCACAGCGGAACGACGCCCCTCGGCAACCTGAACACTTCGGGATGCTGTGGGTCGTACTTGAACAGCTCCTGGAGCATCGAGTTGAGCTCCAGGATAGTGAAGTTGAAGTTGAGGCCAGGCCGCAGCCTCATGATATCCGTCGCGTTCTGGAACTCCCAAGCGGGTCTCCTCCTCTCCTGCAGGGGGGCAATGCGGCAGCGAAGGAAATCTGCGCCAACCGCTCCTACAGTAAGCCCAGCAAGCCTGAGGCGTAGGATCCGGGCGACGGCAATCTTCAGTCTGTCGTCTTCCGGGGCCAAGCTACTCCAATCACTGCCACGCACTACTGGAGTTTGGCGCAGGGCGGTAAACGGCTGCGGGTTCTCCTCGACAATCAGGCACCAGTCCGCCCTCCACTCCTCCCACTTGCTGCGGAACTCTCCATCCAGATAAGCATCCTTCTTGCCGGCTTTTGAGATCCAGGCGATTCCGCCGGATAAGGGCTCTCCTTTCTCAACTCGAGGCGAAAAAAGTGGCGGAAAAGGGCTAAGTTTGGATGGATTCCTACAAAGTTTTCGCAGAGATGTGCAAAAACTGCCATGGTCAGGACATCATTGGGGGTGAAGTCAAGGAGGCGGAGCCCGTAGGTGTTCATGACGTCACAGAAAAATTCAAAAAAGGGCGGGCAGAGCCCGCAGTAGAAGAACAAGGTGAAGAAAGGGTACCCAGTGGGAGCCTTATCCCAAGCAGCGGCTGGGAGTGCCTTCGTGCGCGGATGCGCTCGCGTCCCCGTTGACCATAAGAGGTAGTAGTACTCCTTCAGCTCTTCCGCGGCAAGCTTAGGAGGGAAGATTGCCCGCTCCTTTCGCAGCGCCGTGAGCCGCTGCGCCTCGGCCGACTTCACCTTCTCGGCTTTCGGAGCCATGGCGGGAGTGGTGAGGGAGGACGACGGCGTCGGTGGTGCTGGTGGCGATGGGGGAGGGGCGCTGCTCTCCTTCGGCTTTGGGAAGAAGGGGAGTGGCGGAGATTCTCGAGGAAGGAATAGCAACGGGCGGATGGGTGAACTGCCCCTGTTTCCCCTGCTTATAAGGGGGGAGGGGGCGGACGTTCCGCTTTTCCGAATAAAGAAACCACCCACGACCTCTCCCACGACGCCGCAATCGACGCGTGCCGTTCGGGGAGGACGCGGTGGATACGGAGTAAGATACGGCGTGACCCAGGCCGCGTGTGCCCGTGCCCTGTTCTGGGCCTGGCCCAAGAGCGCTTGGCACCGTGTATGGCCCAGGCCCGGGGGCTCCTGTTGGTGTACTAGAGTAGGGGTACCCTAGTATCCCGAACTTGTGCACGGGCAGTCGCAGCGTCCCGCGGCAAGGCTTGCCGGGTGACCGCCAAGGTCCTCCGTGGTTCCTTTGGAGCCATTCAAGAACAAAGTATTTAAGCCAAGGAGACAAGGCCCCGGCAAGAGGAGCTTGCCGGGAAGGCCACTCAAGGCACAAGACCCCGGCAAGAGGAGCTTGCCGGGAAGGCCAACCAGGGCATCTCAAGGAACTTGCCGCGACGCGCCACGCGTCCCAGCAGGGTCCGGTGAGCGACAAGCTACCGGACGCGACAAGACAACGGCCGCGGCAAGGCGCTTGCTGCGGCGAGCAACCACTCTGTACCCACGCTCCAGCGCATCCACCAACGTGTCGCTCTGGGACCCTTCCAGGCGTACGTGGCGGTAGGCTGTGCAGCCAGGGGTACACTGTGGCAAGCGGCGCTGACAAGATCGCCATCGCGGTGAGTGGTGGCGTCCCTGACTGTCCCTTTTCTGCACTGTTTGGGCGACGTAGATAGGCATTTAATGCCTTTGTCCCCTGCCGTCAGGGTTAGGTATGATACACTGTGCAGGTAGCTGTACCAACCGCAGCACCTTTTCCATTTTTGCCCTTGCCTACGTTGCCACCTGTCGGTGACCCCTTGAGCATATAAAAGGAGGCCCATGCGCAACGTAGAGGGGGGAGGACGAACAATAGAACACTCACGCTCGGTCTCGTTAGCTGCTGGTGCATACTGTAGCACTCAGCGCTCCCGAGCAAGAACTCAATACATTCCACAAAGCAGCAGTAGGGGTATTATCTCTCCGGAGAGCTCCGAAGCTGGGTAAACTGCTCGTGTGCCTCGCCTCGATCTGCTCTTCGTGCGACCTCCACCCCCCGCCGAACCGAAAGGGGCTCCGTCCCCATAGGTGCTCGCGGATCAGCTTCCCCGACACACTTAGTTATTTCCTTTTCTTTTATTTTACTTTGCATCTTTATCACAAAAATACCAAAAATATCATCCTATCATATCTATCAGATCTCACTCTCGTAAGTGACCGTGAAGGGATTGACAACCCCTTATCGCGTTGGTTGCGAGGAGTTATTTGTTTTGTGCAGGTATGAGGGACTCGCGCGTCGCCTCCTACTGGATCGATACCTTGGTTCTCAAAAACTAAGGGAAATACTTATGCTACTTTGCTGCATCATCCTTTCCTCTTCAAGGAAATCCAACGCAGTTCTCAAGAGGTAGCAGCCCTCTCTATGGAGGTAATACCCTACTTCCTGCTTGATTGATCTTGATGAATATGAGTATTACAAGAGTTGATCTACCATGAGATCGTAATGGCTAAACCCTAGAAGTCTAGCCTGTATGACTATGGTAACGAGTATATCTTTTCCGGACTAAACCCTCCGGTTTATATAGACACCGGGGGGATCTAGGGTTACATAGAGTCGGTTACATAGGAAGGAATCTTCATAATTGATCGCCAAGCTTGCCTTCCACGCCAAGGAGAGTCCTATCCGGACACGGGTACAGTCTTCGGCCTTCATGTCTTCACAGCCCATCAGTCCAGCCCATGGATAACAGGCCGGACGCCCGAGGACCCCTTAGTACAGGACTCCCTCAGTAGCCCTGAACCTGGCTTCAATGACGAGAAGTCCGGCGCGCAGATTGTCTTCGGCATTGCAATGTGGGTTCCCCTTTCTAAACTCCAAGATAGTCTTCAGATGTAATGATTGTATCCGGACCTGTATACACAACTACAGAGGATATAATATTTCACGAGTCCAATCCACTTACAACTTTTTGGTAATATGACATCATGCCTGCCCGGCCATTATTTTCAAACCATTGGCTAGCCCACCGTCCCACATCTCGAGACGTGGTTTTATTGGCATGTCTTATCCAAGCGAAGATCGTGTCCCCCTTTTTAAGGGATTCTTATCAACCCAGATGTGGGTAACCCAACCGTCACTTGGGTACAACTCCTTGGGAATAGGCAAGTTTTGAGTCCCAGGAGGAGACGTTCGATATTCGCGGTCTTTATATAGGGGTACAGACCCGTCTTTTTCTTTCACGCTTGCTTCTTCCTCAACCCTTGCTGCCCCGAGTTCCAACACCCGGGTTTCAATCGCCACAAACTCCAATCATGTCTTCAAGGCCGGTGGGTGGCTTCTTCTGTCACGGAGGGAGATATTGCAAAGCTTCGGGCGGCGAGGTATCTGACCGCAGAAATCCTTCATAGGCTTCTTACCGAGGGGCAGGTTATTCCCACCCCCAGATCCGGCGAGAGGGTCGTGTTCATGTCCCACTTCCTCCATGGGTTAGGGTTTGCACTTAACCCCTTCGTCCGAGGGCTCATGTTCTATTATGGGCTAGATTTTCACATCTGGCCCCGGACTCTATTCATCTTATCTCGGCGTTTATCGTCACGTGCGAAGCCTTCCTTCGAACTCCTCCGCACTTCGGCTTGTAGAACAAGACCTTCGATGTGAAGCCGCAAGTGATAGAGGGGGGGCAGGCAGGGTGCGGTGGTGCCAAAGTGAGCGAGCTTGCTAGTGCTGTTTGGCTGAAAGGATCCTTTGCCAAATCTTCCGATTTATGGTAGCAGGGGTGGTTCTATATCACTGAGCCCCGTGGCTCCAAGTGGGTAGCTACGCCCGCATTTCAATCTAGCCCCCCAATTCAGCTTGCATCATGGATTAATAAGGGGTTGGACTGGGGATCAACAGACGAGGTGCGGGCTCTGCAAAGTCGCATCCGAAGCCTCATTGAGAGGGACATAAATATCGTCAATGTTGTACAAGTAATGCTAGTCCACCGGACCCTGTCGTGCCAGCGACGGCCTCTCCGCATGTGGGAGTTCAACCTAGAAGGGCCGCGGACTCTTCAGCACTACGCACGAAGGAATGTGGAGATTGTTTTTCGGGAAACGAAAGCAATGGCCGGACACCACCGAAGATATCGGCCTAGACTGTAACCATCCGGACACCCCGGTAAGTACCCATTCGCTGAACACATTATAATAGGATACCCAGTGGTAAGACACTAACCGAATCATCCTTTTTCAGGGCTGAATAAAGAAAGTGGAACGGATTAGGTGTCCGGCTCCCCTTCCCGAAGACTCAGCTAATCCTGCATTAACAAGGATGCTGGCCTCGGCACCATACCAGGCGCCGGCAAGGGAGGGCAAAGAGGAGAGTGAGAAGACCCGGGATGACCTTTGTTCCGGAGGTAAGTCGGATACTGAGTCCGGAGAAATCGACCTTTCCTCGCCTAAAGACAGAGGTGAAAGAGGAGCCACTTTCCTTTCTCCGAGCAGGAGGAAAAGGGCCGCCTCCAAAGGTTGGGAGGGGCAGTCTCCCAAGAGGGGCAAGATGCCGCCGTTGAGCAGCATGGGTTTGGAAAGCGACACCGTTGAATAGCTCCAACATGGGGACAAGCCCTCGACCAAACCGTAAGTGAATCCGGGGTACTTTGATAGCGTCCCGCTCCTTTGTCGTTACCAAAGATACATGTAACATTTCCGTGCATTTTTATAGGTCGT
Source organism: Aegilops umbellulata (assembly GCA_032464435.1). NCBI lineage: Eukaryota > Viridiplantae > Streptophyta > Magnoliopsida > Poales > Poaceae > Aegilops > Aegilops umbellulata. The sequence goes on along the minus strand of CP136058.1, from coordinate 345,281,020 downwards.
CACAGAGTTTTTCTGGGCAATCCTCTTCTTCGAGAAGTCTCCTCCCAGAGAGGATGGAAAGCGAGACGCCTCCCCCGACCTCCTCGCCCCAATAAGGCGGACGACTCTGAAGTGTCATCGCAGAGGGTTTTTCTTGATCAACAAGCTATGCAGGGGATGAAAGAGGCAGTACCCGAAGGTGGACCTCCGACCGTCCAGGATTCTGGGGTCAATAATAAAGGCCCCGGACCGCCTGGCTTGCAGCCGACAATGGTTCTGGAGACAGGTGAATGGATTCCTTCAAAGGATGGTTGTGCTCCTAGAGCGGCTTCCGGAGACCCGGCGGCTCTGGATATATTGCGGGACATGTTGCGAAAAGCATATGTCTCGAGGGAACAGCGTACCTTGATGGGTACGGTGGTTGAGAAGATTTTGTCCGTGAAGAGCGGATTGTATGAAGCCTTCATGAGCCTGCTAAAAGGCTTTGAGGTTTGCGATGTAATGTTTTCAGCTATGTTTGATTTGCAGAGATGCACCTGTGTATAGGTAGTAGCCCTTGAGACTCGGGTTGGCTTCCACTGGGAAGCGAACGGAGGATCGAAAAGAATTACTCAAGGACTAATCTGGTGAATTTGAACACAGGCTGCTTCCCCCTTGGCTACTTCCTAGACTATGGATATTGCTGAGCTACAGCGGAAGCTTGATGTAGCAGGGGATGACCTTGCGTTAATCAATATGCGTCTTGACGAGTCGTAAGGTACATATTCGGGGCAATCCCCATACATTTTTGTGGTATAAGCATGACGCTAAAAGTTATATGCTGGAATATGCATGGCTGCAGATGGTGCTGCCGCCGTTGAAGTTCTTCGAGCGGAGCTGGCCCGGCCCAAGGGGCAGACCCGGTGTAGCAATGTGGCTGCCGAAAAGGCATCGGCTGAGTTAAAAGCCGAACAAGCTGCACGACGCCAAGACGAGGAGAAGATATCCACGATGGCGCTCGAACTGAAAAATGCTACTGGCCGCTATGAATTTCTGGAGGAGAATGAAGCCAAAACGGCTGAACTGGACAAGGCCTTACAAGAGGCGAGGGAAGCGCGGTCGGAATCCAGAGCAGCCCGTGAGGAGATCCGGCAAGCTGGGGAGATTGCGGCCGGTAAGCCCTTTTTGCTACAGACTAAGTTCGGAGATCCGAACTATGCTCAGCTTGACCGAGTGTGGAGTTCTCCGGACGAGTTTTTAGACTTGCTGAAGAGTTCTTCCGCTGCGGCGCAGTATTACCAAGCACGAGGGGGGTACGCAACGGAGAAGCTTTTCTGGTCACAGTTTGGCACATCAAAGCGCCCTCTGTTGCTGAATGAACAGATGTCCCAATGGGCCGAGCTTCGTAGGATATCCGGCGCTGCCATAAAGAACGTCATAATCCGGTTGTGGCCAATTGAGCCTGTTCTGAATAGCTACTTCGGTTTGGTGCAAAGGCTTGTTGACCGCGGTGTCGCGTATCGATGTTGTGAAGCGGCCGGCATGCATTGAGGGTGCACGGATGGCTTTTGCCCGAGTCAAGACATTTTGGGGGAAGATGAAGGCCATCGATGTTGCGGCGAAGAATCCACCCAAGGGCAAGAACCGCTCTAGAGGCCGCCCGCTTGATAGAGGTTAGTGCTCGAAAGACATAATGTTCGAGTGAGGTGTATGAGAATTGTAAAATACAATTCTATAGTTAATCTATTGTTATGTTTTGCTCAAAAGCTTGTATTCCTCCTGTGCGGCCGTTTTAATATAATTTGAAAGTTTTCAAGTCATCGGCTTCAACCCCCTCACAGGAAGTACGGGGGTGTTCGGTAAAGCATTTAATCACTCTTTATCCAACGCCTTGGTCCATGAAGGAGGTGATAATGCGGCGAACCAGGCAATCGGACTATAGGGCATTAACACTTTCACTTAGCCATAGGAGTTTTATGGTGGGACTATGACATAGCCCCTGATATGTATGCGACGTATTATAATACGATGCTTTACATATTTGATCTGAAAAATATCCCTCGTGTGACACGGAGAATCGCTAAAGATTCCAATAAGTCGTCAAGTGGTTGACCAACTCTCGCCGCATCATGACAGTCAGTTTTCGGCTTTATCTACTGAGGTACTTGACCATATGAACCGGAAGCACAATCGCAGTAGTTCTCCCTTTACTACCCTAGCCGATGGAGAGGAACGTAGGGTAGCAAGCACAGGAGCCGGGCAACCCAACTATTGACCCAAGACAATGATTTGGAGCTGATGCATATAAGGCCAAACTTGCGACGCCGAAGTATGTTATAGAGTTGTTCGGACTTTTGTTGGCAACTCATTTGTTCCCATACCGAGCCCGTGGCAAGTTATGCCGAGGTATATCTATGAAACAACCATAGGAGCCATATTCATTGGCGAAACAACACGGATGATTAATTCAGATACTGTTTACTAGGACCTGAGCGATATGCAGATGACTACTTAATGTATGTATATATATATATATATATATATATATATATATATATATATATATATATATATATATATATATATATATATATATAAAGACCACAACCCCGGCTATTTGACGTGCTCGGGGTCGCAGGCGGAGCAAGAGGCATAGTACGGGATCAAAATAAAGAGTGTGGTTTACAAAAAGTTACTTTGGACCTCCTATCACATGTCTTCGCCACCTGTCCTCGGTGAGGGGAATCCTTGTTGGATGTAGCCCCTTAGGTGAGTGTACGGATCCGAACTCCGATAGAGTCAATTTTAGATGTTTGTCCTGTTCGTCACCTGTTTTTAAGAGATAGTGAAGGAAGGAATAAAAAGAAAATGGATAAAAAATGTTACGGGAATGCTTGCAGGCTTGTCCGCAATGTGCTTCCGCCCATGCCCATGGTATCTTGAGTGCGCAGTGATGTATGCATGGTACAGATTTTGTAGGTATACGATGTGGGCGGCGGAAGCTGGACTGCTATTTCCGCTCTGGGAGTAGTCGATCCTCGGGTGGAAATTGCTTCTGACCCCCGGTATTTCGTTGGTGAACCTCTCTGTCGTCCCTGTAGCCTGGCAGCCTCCTCCCCTTGTGTTCGGCGTTGAGCTTGCCAGCCTGCTTAAAGACCCAACAGTTTCTGTTGGTATGATTAGCTGGTTTATCGGGGTGGCCGTGAATCTGGCAGGGTCAGTCTAATATCCTGTCTAGGTTGGATGGTTCGTCTCGGTTCGCCTTGAATGGCTTCTTCCATTGACCGGGCTTGGGATTGCTGAATCGGGCATTGACCGTTGTGTCGCGTGATCTTTCATTATAATTGCGACTATTGTATTTGCTTCGTCGTGGCTTGCCGTTGCCGTCTCGGATTTCGGAAGTGCCCGGGTTGTTGGCGCTATTGCTTCTATGAGTGAGCTAGTTGTCTTCTCCCGCACAAAAGCGGGTCATTAGAGCAGTAAGGGCTGTCATGGATTTTGGTCCTTCTTGATGAGGTGGCGTGCAAGCCATTCGTCCCGGACGCTGTGTCTGAAGGCCGCAAGGGCTTCCGCGTTCGGACAGTCGACGATTTGGTTCTTTTTGACTAAGAACCGAGTCCAGAGCTTCCTGGCTGACTCTCTGGGCTGCTGGACAATGTGACTTAGGTCATCAGCATCCGGTGGCCGGACATATGTTCCTTGGAAGTTGTCAAGGAAGGCTTCTTCCAAGTCCTCCCAGCTGCCTATGGAATTTTTGGGCAGGCTATTTAACCAGTGCCGAGCTGGCCCTTTTATCTTTAGTGGGAGGTATTTAATGGCGTGGAGGTCGTCTCCACAGGCCATATAGATGTGGAAGATAAAATATTCTATCCATACCGCGGGATCGGTTGTTCCATCGTATGATTCAATATTGACGGGTTTGAATCCTTCGGGGAATTCATGATCCATTACTTCACCAGTGAAGCAAAGAGGATGTGCGGCGCCTCTATGTTGGGCCACACTGTGACGTAACTCCGAAGGAGTCCATTTGCGGTTTTCGGCTTGGGCGTGGCTAGATTTGTCACGTCCGAATAGGTAGCCATCATCGCATGTCGAGGCATGCCCTCGCGATCCGTAGATCGATCTTGCGTGTCCTGCTCTACTGTCCAAGTCCCGTCGAAGGTCGTCTGTACAACCACGAGCTGTGTTATTCTTGCCTTTTGTGGCGAGGTGGGGCGGTCTGGTGTTCGACTGGAGTTGCCTCTTTATCCGGACCGAGTAGTCGACGACCTGCCGCATTGTGTGATGATGGTACGGGCTCCAACGCCTCGTCATCGGACTGAGGTAGCAATCTATGCTTCGGGTAGCTTTTGGCTGGGCCACTAAGGTTGTATTCTTTGGCGGCCAGGACTTCGGTCCATCTATCGTTGAGTAGGTCTTGGTCAGCTTGAAGCTGCTGCTGCTTCTTTTTCAGGCTCCTTGCATTAGCTATTAGCCTGCGCTTGAAGCGCTCCTGCTCGAGGGGTTCTTCGAGTACGATGAAGTCTTCGTCGCCGAGTCTTACCTCATCTTCGGAGAGCAGAAGGTAGTTGTCGTCCTCCGAATTGTTGCTGGGCAGGGCCTGTTCATCAGGGCGGGCTTGCCCATTTTCTTGTTCCTCCTGTTCAGATCTTGCTCCAACAGGGTCTTCATTGTTTTCGACGTCGTCCAGAGTACTTTTTTCTCCGGTGCCAGTGTTGTTGTCTTTTGATCGACGTGACTTAGAACGTCGTTTAGGGTGTCGGCGCTTGGATTGTGTCTCAGGAGGTTTATTCTCAACCGGATATTCTTTGTCATCATCGCTAGCTTTTTTAGGTGTGTCAACCATGTACACATCGTACGAAGAAGTGGCCGTCCAACGTCCAGTGAATGGCGGGTCTTGGCCTTGCTCCTTGTTGGCATCGTCGTCCATACCATCGATGTCTTTGGAGCCATAGTCAAGCGTATCGGTTAAGTCCTTGACAGTGGCTATGAAGTGGGTGGCGGGTGGGAAGCGAAATTCTCCATCTTCGGCCTCTAGTTCGAACCAGACATAGTTCGACTGTGATTCCCCCACCAAGGACAGGTTCTTTAATGAATTTAGCACATCACCCAAGGGCGAGTGTTGGAAGATGTCTGCGGCGCTGAACTCGAAGATCGATAACCGATCCAGCTCGGTGTCCGCAGGCGTACGTGGTTCGGAATATAGCCAGAAACGAGTCTGGAATTCCGTTGACGCGGATATTGTAAGGTGTTGGGTCTGTGTGAGGCTGCAACACCGCGGACTCTCTGGCTTCGGATGGCGTGATCTGCTCCGAATCTAAGGCCGTAGCAGTTATAGGAACCATCTCCTGAATATGGTCCGATGACAGATTTAAGTCATGTTCATTGGAGCGAGGGGGAGCGATCATCGCGGTCTCAAATCCATTGAAGATCAAGTCTCCACGGATATCCGCGATGTAGTTCACGCTTCCGAATCTGACCTGGTGGCCAGGAGCGTAGCTATCGATCTGCTCCAGATGGCCAAGCGAGTTGGCCCGCAGTACGAAGCCGCCGAATACAAAGATCTGTCCGGGGAGGAAGGTTTCTCCCTGGACAGCGTCACTATCGACGATCGCCTTTCGTCGACGGCATAGTGGAAATCTCAATGAAAGCACCAATGTTCGTGTGAAAACCGGCAGATCTCGGGTAGGGGGTCCCGAACTGTGCGTCTAAGGTCGAAGGTAACAGAAGACAGGGGACACGATGTTTACCCAGATTCGGGCCCTCACTATGGAGGTAATACCCTACTTCCTACTTGGTTGATCTTGATGAATATGAGTATTACAAGAGTTGACCTACCACGAGATCGTAATGGCTAAACCCTAGTGAGGGAGTCCTGGATTAGGGGGTGTCCGGGTAGCCCGACTATACCTTCAGCCGGACTCCTGGACTATGAAGATACAAGATTGAAGACTTCGTCCCGTGTCCGAATGGGACTTTCCTTGGCGTGGAAGGCAAGCTTGGCGATGCGGATATTCAGATCTCCTACCATTGTAACCGACTTTGTGTAACCCTAACCCTCTCCGGTGTCTATATAAACCGGAGGGTTTTAGTCCGTAGGATGACAACTCCAACATACAACAATCATACCATAGGCTAGCTTCTGGGGTTTAGCCTCCTTGATCTCGTGGTAGATCTACTCTTGTGTTGGAAATATTCCCTAGAGGCAATAATAAAAGCATTATTATTATATTTCCTTATTCATGATAATTGTCTTTATTCGTGCTATAATTGTGTTATCCGGAAATCGTAATACATGTGTGAATAACAGACAACAAATATGTCCCTAGTGAGCCTCTAGTTGACTAGCTCGTTGATTGACAGATAGTCATGGTTTCCTGACTATGGACATTGGATGTCATCGATAACGGGATCACATCATTAGGAGAATGATGTGATGGACAAGACCCAATCCTAAACATAGCATAAGATCGCATAGTTCGTTTGCTAGAGTTATCCAATGTCAAGTATCCTTTCCTTAGACCATGAGATCGTGTAACTCCCGGATACCGTAGGAGTGCTTTGGGTGTGCCAAACGTCACAACGTAACTGGGTGACTATAAAGGTATACTACGGGTATCTCTGAAAGTGTCTGTTGGGTTTACATGGATCGAGACTGGGATTTGTCACTCCGCTTGACGGAGAGGTATCACCGGGCCCTCTCGGTAATGCATCATCACAATGAGCTCAAGGTGATCAAAGTGTTTGATCACGGGATCATGCATTACGGTAACGAGAAAAGTGACTTGCCGATAACGAGATTGAACGAGGTATTGTGATACCGACGATCGAATCTCGGGCAAGTAAAATACCGATTGACAAAGGGAATCGTATACGGGATTAATTGAATCCTTGACATCGTGGTTCATCCGATGAGATCATCGTGGAGCATGTGGGAGCCAACATGGGTATCCAGATCCCGCTGTTGGTTATTTCCCGAGAGCCGTCTCGGTCATGTTTGCATGTCTCCCGAACCCGTAGGGTCTACACACTTAAGGTTCGGTGACGCTAGGGTTATAGGGATATGTATGTGCAGTAACCCGAATGTTGTTCGGAGTCCCGGATGAGATCCCGGACGTCACGAGGAGTTCCGAAATGGTCCGGAGGTAAAGAATTATATATAGGAAGTGCTATTTTGGCCATCGGGACAAGTTTCGGTGTTATCGGTATTGTACCGGGACCACCGGAGGGGTCCCGGGGGTCCACCGGGGGTCCACCTGCCCCGGGGGGCCACATGGGCTATAGGGGGTGCGCCCTGGCCTACATGGGCCAAGGGCACCAGCCCCAAGGGCCCATGCGCCAAGGAGATTTGGAGAGGAGAGAGTCCAAAGAGGGGAAGGCACCTCCGAGGTGCCTTGGGGAGGATGGACTCCTCCCCCCCTCTTGGCCGCACCCCTTCCTTGGAGGAAGGGGCAAGGCTGCGCCCTCCCCCCCTCTAATGCGCCTATATAAAGGGAGGGGAGGGAGGGGTGGCCGCACCCTAGGCCCTGGCTCCTCCCTCCTCCCTGCAACACCTCCTCCTCCCGTAGTTGCTTAGCGAAGCCCTGCCGGAGTTCTGCTGCATCCACCACCACACCGTCGTGCTAGATCTTCCTCAACCTCTCCTCCCCCCTTGCTGGATCAAGAAGGAGGAGACGTCTCCCGTCCCGTACGTGTGTTGAACGCGGAGGTGCCGTCCGTTCGGTACTAGATCATCGATGAATTAGATCACGGCAAGTACGACTACCTCATCCACGTTCACTTGAACGCTTCCGTTGCGATCTACAAAGTGGTATGTAGATGCTATCTAATCTGAATACTCGTTGCTAGATGAACTCATAGATGGATCTTGGTGAAACCGTAGGAAAAATTTTAATTTTCTGCAACGTTCCCCAACATCTTGTACTACCCATATCATCAATATTAATCAAGCAGGACATAGGGTTTTACCACCATCAAGAGGGCCCGAACCTGGGTGAAACATTGTGTCCCTTGTCTCCTGTTACCATCCGCCTAGACGCACAGTTCGGGACCCCCTACCCGAGATCCGTCGGTTTTGACACCGACATTGGTGCTTTCATTGAGAGTTCCTCTGTGTCATCACTTTTAGGCCCGATGGCTCCTTTGATCATCAACAACCATGCGGTCCACGGTGACACTTTTCTCCCTGGACAGATCTTCGTCTTCGGCGGCTTCGCACTGCCGGCCAATTCGCTTGGCCACCTGGAGCAGATCGAAAGCTACGCCCCTGGCCATCAGGTCAGATTTGGAAGTTTAAACTACACGGATGATACCCGCGGGGACTTGATCTTCGACGGATTTGAGCCACAGCCAAGCGCGCCGCACTGTCTCGATGGGCATGATCTAGCTCTGCCGCCGAACAGTGCCCTGGAGGCCGCACACTCTTCGGTTCCGACCCTTAATTCGGAGCCTACGGCGCCAATCGAGGATGATTGGTTGGACGCCGCCTCGGGGGCTGCGATCTCAAAGGCGGTCGAGCCGAACACCAGCCCCGCACTCCGCAAGGCCTATGACTTCGAGGGGCCGGATTCCTCTCCAGACTCCGAGCCCCCCGCGCGCCTGCCGATCGAATCCGATTGGGCACCGATCATGGAGTTCACCGCCGTGGACATCTTTCAGCACTCGCCCTTCGGCGACATCCTGAAATTGCTGAAGTCTCTTTCTTTATTAGGAGAGCCCTGGCCGGACTATAGTCAGCAAGGTTGGGATACGGACGATGAAGAAATTCAAAGCCCACCCACCACCCACTTCGTAGCCACTATCGACGACTTAACCGACATGCTCGACTTCGACTCCGAAGACATCGACGGTATGGACGACGATGCAGGAGACGACCAAGAACGAGCACCTGTAGGGCGCTGGAAGGCCACCTCGTCATACGACATATATATGGTGGACACTCCAAAATATGAAGATGGCGATGGAACAGCGGGGCATGACACATCCAAGAAACACCCCAAGCGCCGGCGTCAGCGGCGCCGCTCTAAGTCCCGCCAAAACAAAAACGGTGATTCCGGCACGGGAGATAATAATACTCCGAATAGCGCCGAAGAACACCCCCTCCAGCAAAATTCAGCACAGGAGGATGAAGAAGCCAGCCCTCACGAGAGAGCGACGGACAGAGAGGTTGAGGATGACAATTACATGCCTTCCTCCAAAGACGAGGCAAGCCTCGACAACGACGAATTCGCCGTGCCAAAGGATCCAGCCGAACAAGAGCATTTTAAACACAGGCTTATGGCCACGGCAAGCAGCCTCAAGAAAAAGCAGCAACAGCTTAGAGCTGATAAAGATTTGCTAGCTGACAGATGGACTGAAGTCCTTGCGGCCGAAGATTATGAACTCGAACGCCCCTCCAAGAGTTACCCAAAGCGCAGGATGCTACCCCGATTAGAGGAGGAAGCACCTACATCACCAGCGCATGACATGGCTGACCGGCCACCTTGTGGCCGTGACAGAGAGGCCTCTTGGCCCTCCACTCAAGCCATGCCCCGGCGCCGCTCAAAACATGCTAACGGGAAAACGTGCCAGACCTGCGAGAGATACTGGAGGACAAGGCAAGACAAACAAGATCGATCTATGGATCACGTGGGCGCCGTACGGCATGTGACGGGGATCGTCACTCCGGGCATAATAAATCCGGCCGGGCCGAACACAGTAGACAAAGCTCATTTGAGCTGCGTCGTGATATAGCCCAATACAGAGGCGCCGCACACCCACTATGCTTCACAGATGAAGTAATGGATCATAAAATCCCTGAGGGTTTTAAACCCGTGAACATCAAATCATATGATGGCACAACAGATCTTGCGGTATGGATCGAGTATTATCTCCTTCATATCCACATGGCCCGCGGCGATGATCTACATGCCATCAAATACCTCCCACTCAAACTTAAGGGACCAGCCAGGCATTGGCTTAACAGCTTGCTAGCAGATTCGATCGGTTCTTGGGAGGACCTGGAAGCCGCATTCCTCGACAATTTCTAGGGTACCTATGTGCAACCACCGGACGCTGATGACCTAAGCCACATAATTCAGCAGCCAGAGGAATCGGCCAGGCAATTCTGGACACGGTTCCTAACAAAGAATAACCAAATAGTCGACTGTCCAGACGCAGAGGCCCTAGCAGCCTTCAAGCATAATATCCGCGACGAGTGGCTTGCCCGGCACCTGGGACCGGAAAAGCCAAAATCTATGGCAGCCCTCACGACACTCATGACCCGCTTTTGCGCGGGAGTAGACAGCTGGCTAGCTCGCAGCAACAACTTAACGAAGAACCTTGGTAATTCGGATACCAAGGACAAAAGTGGCAGGTTACGTCGGAACAAGCAAAAACGCCGCATTAACAGCGACAGTAACGAGGATACGGCAGTCAATGCCGGATTCCGAGGCTACAAATCCGGTCAGCGGAAAAAGTCATTCAAAAGAAATACTCCGGGCCCATCCAGTTTGGACCGAATACTCGACCGCTTGTGCCAGATACATGGCACCCCCGAAAGGCCAGCCAATCACACCAACAGGGATTGTTGGGTGTTCAAGCAGGCAGGCAAGTTAAATGCCGATAATAGAGACAAGGGGTTGCGTAGCGACGACGAGGAAGAGCCCAGGCCGCCGAACAACAATGGACAGAAGGGTTTTCCCCCACAAGTGCGGACGGTGAACATGATATACGCAACCCACATCCCCAAGATGGAGCGGAAGCGTGCGTTACGGGACGTATACGCGATAGAGCCAGTCGCCCCAAAATTCAACCCATGGTCCTCCTGCCCGATCACTTTTGATCGAAGGGACCACCTCACTAGCATCCGTCATGGCGGGTTTGCCGCATTGGTTCTAGACCCAATTATCGATGGATTTCATCTCACAAGAGTCCTTATGGACGGCGGCAGCAGCCTGAACCTGCTTTACCAGGATACAGTGTGGAAAATGGGCATAGATCCCTTGAGGATTAAGCCCACCAAAACGATCTTTAAAGGCATCATACCAGGTGTAGAGGCCAACTGTACAGGCTCAGTCACACTTGAAGTGGTCTTCGGATCTCCGGATAACTTCCGAAGCGAGGAGTTAATCTTCGACATAGTCCCGTTCCGCAGTGGCTATCACACATTGCTCGGACGAACCGCATTTGCAAAGTTCAATGCGGTACCGCATTATGCATACCTCAAGCTCAAGATGCCAGGCCCTCGAGGAGTAATCACGGTCAACGGAAACACCGAACGCTCTCTCCGAACGGAGGAGCATACGGCAGCGCTCGCAGCAGAAGTACAAAGCAGCCTCTCCAGGCAATTCTCTAGTCCGGCATTCAAAAAGCCGGACACTGTCAAGCGCGCCCGAAGTAACCTACAACAAGACCACCTGGCACGTTCCGAGCAGGCGTAGCAATGCGGCCCCAACCCCAGCCCTCGTGAAATAGCGAAACCAGCACTTCGCGTACATAACTACGCTCTCAAAATACCATGGGCGCAGGGGAAGGGGCACCATCAAGGCGCGCCCAAAACACGGCTTAAACCATACTAGGGGCTGCCGAATTCTTTCTTCATTTTTTCTTACTTTCAGGACTCCATACTTCAGACGACCTTTTCGGCAATTCAACTGCCGCACAAACGATGCAAGAACCAGGGAAACAGACAAGCCATGCCGCACTATAGAACTCCCAGGTGGTCTCTATTACGAGCAGTATACCTATTTTAAATACAATTCCGCGGCCTGCCCCTGGACAGGACATGTTAAATAGTCCAATTTCTTTTGCTTATCGCACTATTTGTATCTTCTGCTTGGATAGCAGCCTTCTTATAAACAATGCATAGCTTTTTTCTATTTTTTGCATTACTCCCTTTTTATATATATGTTCATTAATGACATGTTGCACGCGTACACTGTGGTACGGCAAATACACCAGGGCCTCCAGTACCCCTCAATATGGTGTGAGAAGTCCGAACACTTTCACAAGTGCGGCACCCCGAACTTATAGCACTATATGCATCGGCCCCGAATCATGATTTGGGTCAATAGTTGGGTTTGCCCAGCTCCTATGTTTTGGTGCCTTACGTTCTGCTATATCGGCTAAGGTAGCACTAGGAGAACTACTGCGATTGTGCCCCAGTTGAGCTGGGCTGAGCACCTCAGTAGAGAAAGATAAAACTGACTGTCATGATAAAGCGAGAGACCGGTCGCTGTTTGAGAGGTTTTCCGGGTCCTTAAAGACTTATGCCGCTTAGAGCGACGAACCGGATTTTGTCCGGCCAAGGCATGGATAGCGCCCCGAACTCGGTCTTCCGAATACTAGGTGCTTCGCCGAAATTTAAAATTATAGAGTTCTATGGCTAAGTGAGAGTGTTCAAGCATTATAGTCTGATTGCCTTGTTCGTTGTGCTGAGTGCCTCCCTCGAAGAACCCAAACATGGGAAAAAGAGCGCTCAGGTTTATCCCAAACACCCCAGCACTAGTGGCATGGGGGCAGAAGCCGACGACTGGCCATCTCTCAATTTTTGATAAACGGCCGCACAGAAAGTAATATTTTAAATTCAACAAGCATTGCTTAGCGCAAATGAACAAGTTTTCAGTGCACAGGACAAACACGAGCGAGTTCATCCAAAAATTACATCTTTGGTACATTCATCCACCACAAGGCGGGCACCCTTCAGAACATCCTTATAATAGTTCTCGGGTTTGCGATGCTCTTTCCCCGGCGGAGGCCCGTCCTTCACAAGCTTCTCGCCGTCCAGCTTGCCCTAGTGCACCTTAGCGCGGGCAAGGGCCCTCCGGGCTCCTTCGATGCAGACGGAGCGCTTGATGACCTCGAGCCTTGGACAGGCCTCCACCAGCCGCCGCACTAGTCCGAAGTAGCTCCCGGGCAGGGCCTCTCCAGGCCACATCCGAATTATGAAGGCCTTCATGGCCTGTTCGGCCGCCTTGTGGAGCTCGACCAGCTGCTTCAGCTGGTCGCTCAAGGGCACACGGTGTCCGGCCTCAGCATACTAAGACCAGAACACCTTCTCTGTCGAGCTGCCTTCTTCGGCTCAATAGAATGCGGCGGCATCAGATATGCTACGGGGAAGATCTGCGAACGCCCCTGGAGAGCTCCGAATTCGGGTAAGTAACAAGTAGCTTACTTTTATATGTCTGCTTTGCATAAAAAATGCTATCTTCTTCACCGCATCCAATTCCTGGAGGGCCTTCTGGGCTTCGGCCTTGGCAGACTCGGCAGTCTTGATGGCCGCGGCGAGCTCGGACGCCCGCGTCTTCGAGTCAAGCTCCATACTCTCATGTTTTTCATGAGAGCCTGAAGCTCTTGCTGCGCCTCGCCGACCTACGCCTCAAATTTCTCCCGCTCGTTGCGCTCTGAGGCCGCTCTCTTCTCGGCCTCGAACAACGCCTGCTTAAGGGTCGCCACCTCAGTAGTGGCCCCTGCAATAAGTAGCATAATCCTGTCATTCTTTCGCAATTGCATCTTTTTATATATTTCTATTAGGTATCTCTTACCTTCTTTCTCCACGAGCTGTTGCTTGGCCAGGACGAGCTCTTGCTCGGACCGCTCGAGACCCTGCTTCAGGGTGCCTACCTCCGCAGTCAGTGCGGCGGTCGCAAGCAGCGAAGCCTGCATACGCATATTGACTCATTTTTTGTTAGACTCCTGCGAAATTTATTTGATCCTCTATTTGGCTTTTCTTTCCGAACGCCAAACAGAGCATCAGGGGCTACTGTCTATGCGGTAATATTTTTACATATTTTTTACTTACCTCGAAGCCTGTTAGAAGGCTGGCACAAGCTTCAGTTAGTCCGCTCTTGGCGGACTGAACCTTCTGGATCACCGTACTTATAATAGTACGGTGCTCCTCATCGATGGAGGCGTTGTTAAGCACCTCCAGCAGATTGTCCGGTGCCTCCGGTTGGACGGGGGCCGCCGGCTCAGTAGGCTTGCTCCTCTTGGAAGGAGTTCGCCTACCGCAGTCCAGAACCATTGAAGATTCCGGCGCGGTGTCCAGCTCAAAGCCGGACTTGGAGCCCTGGGGGTCTTATCCCCTTTACTCCTGGAGTCCGGGAGGTCGCCTCGCGGCTCCTCCAGGACCACCTCCTCTTGCCCCGGAGCTTGTCGCGACGCCACTTCGGCATCGTCCGCAATGTGGGGGGAGGCAGCGGGCGGAACGGAATTCACGTCCGATGAATCCAGGGAGCCGCTCGATGACTCGTCGAGCACGGCCTTGGGAGGACTGCATAATTACATTCGACATAAGGAAAAGTTGTGCGACAAGGGAATGCTATGAGTTACTCTGGTATCCGAATACTTACGATCCCGCCGGGCGCCTGGCCCTTTGTGGCCACTCCTCTTCGCCCTTGTCGGCGTTGGTGGCGTAGTCCGGAGGAAGGGTTTTCCCCTCTTGGACCATTCGGCCTCCCTTGTTGGGGCGGCCTTCCTCTTCTTTCCTCCCCCCGCTGGAGGGGGAGAGGTTTCTTCTTCCTCCTCCTCGTTTTCACGGGAGGAGCGCGTCTCGGATTCATCAGATGAAGAATCCGACACCTCCTGGCGCCGGGAACTCTTTCGAGTCCCCGTGGCCTTCTTCTTGGCCTTCTTCTCCGGCACCACGTAAGGTGCCGGAGCCAGCAGCTTCGATAAACGAGCATCTGCTGGGTCTTCGGGAAAAGGGGCCAGACAGTTGACCTGTCCGAACTTCGCCTGCCACTCCTATCAAAGGTAAGGGAGTTTAAATCCCGCATAGAGTCAAACTATGAGAAACAAATTTCCTGTAAAAGGTAAAGATAACTCACCGCACTAGCTGGACGCTGCGTGCTGAATCCGCGGTCCTCGGATGCGGATGCGGGAGCTTCGGTGCCCTTGAATAGCACCTTCCAGGCATCTTCGTACATCGTGTCGAAAAACCTGCTCAAGGTTTCGTGCTGCGTCGGATCGAACTCCCACAGAGTGAAAGCCCGTTGTTGACACGGGAGGATCCGGCGGACGAGCATAACCTGGACTATATTGACAAGCTTGAGCCGCTTGTTCCCCAAGGAGTGGATGCATGTTTGCAGTCTAGTCACCTCTTCCTCGTTGCCCCACAACAGGCCCGTCTCTTTCCAGGACGTGAGCCGCGTGGTGGGTCCGGATCGAAACTCAGGGGCGGCGATCCATTCCGGATCACGCGGCTCGGTGATGTAAAAAGACCCCGATTGCCACCCCTTCAGGGTCTCCACAAAAGAGCCCTCGAGCCAAAGGACGTTGGCTATCTTGCCCGCCATGGCGCATCCGCACTCCGCCTGGCTGCCGCGCACCACCTTCGGCCTGACGTTGAAAGTCTTGAGCCAAAGGCCGAAATGGGGGCGGATGCGGAGGAAGGCCTCGCACACGATGATAAACGCCGATATGTTGAGGATGAAGTTCGGGGCCAGATCGTGGAAATCCAGGCCATAGTAGAACATGAGCCCCCGGACAAATGGGTGGAGAGGAAAGCCCAGTCCGCGAGGAAGTGGGGAAGGAATACGACCCTCTCATGGGGCCTAGGGGTGGGGAGGAGCTGCCCCTCTTCAGGAAGCCGGTGCGCGATGTTGTTGGACAAGTATCCGGCCTTCCTTTGTTTTTTGACATGGCCCTCCGTAACGGAGGAGACCATCCACTTGCCTCCCGCTCCGGACATGGCTGGAGAAGGTTGAGGTGGGAAGTGCGGACTTGGGCGCTGGAGCTCGGGTGCGCCGAAGATGGATAGGCAAAGGAGGAAGAAGGCGTAGGTAAAAAGGTGGATCCTTATCCCCTTATATGGGTGGATGCGGCTATGCGTCCCCACCAGCCTGGTAAAACTCGCTTATCTCCCAAGCGCCGTGATAAATGGCGCGGTTGGGTTACCCACGTCTGTACTGATGAGAATCCCGTAAATTGGGGACATGGTCTCTGCTTTGACAAGACGTGCCAAGGAAACCGCCTCGCAAGATGCGCTGAGGTGGGGAAGTAAAAATGATTCGAATAAAGGCTTGGCCGTAGTGTGATGTCACACTACGAAATGCGTCAGCAGATTAGATTTGTGTTAATATTATTCTCTCTATGGCAATATGTGGAAACTTATTTTGCAGAGCCGGACACTACCCTTGGTGTTTACAAACTTTTATGAAGAACTTGGAGGAGGAACCCGCCTTGCAATGCCGAAGACAATCTGCGCGCCGGACTCGTCGTCATTGAAGCCTGGTTCAGGGGCTACTGAGGGAGTCCTGGATTAGGGGGTGTCCGGGTAGCCGGACTATACCTTCAGCCGGACACCTCGACTATGAACATACAAGATTGAAGACTTCGTCCCGGGTCCGAATGGGACTTTCCTTGGCGTGGAAGGCAAGCTTGGCGATGCGGATATTCAGATCTCCTACAATTGTAACCGACTTTGTGTAACCCTAACCCTCTCCGGTGTCTATATAAACCAGAGGGTTTTAGTCCGTAGGACGACAACTCCAACATACAACAATCATACCATAGGCTAGCTTCTAGGGTTTAGCCTCCTTGATCTCGTGGTAGATCTACTATTGTACTACCCATATCATCAATATTAATCAAGCAGGACGTAGGGTTTTCCCTCCATCAAGAGGGCCCGAACCTGGGTAAAAGATTGTGTCCCTTGTCTCCTGTTACCATCCGCCTAGACACACAGTTCGGGACCCCCTACCCGAGATCCACCGGTTTTGACACCGACACCTAGAAGTCTAGCCTGTATGACTATGGTAATGAGTATATATTTTCCGGACTAAACCCTCCGGTTTATATAGACACCGGGGGATCTAGGGTTACATAGTCGGTTACATAGGAAGGAATCATCATAATTGATCACCAAGCTTGCCTTCCACGCCAAGGAGAGTCCTATCCGGACACGGGTATAGTCTTCGGCCTTCATGTCTTCACAGCCCATCAGTCCGGCCCATGGATAACAGGCCGGACGCCCGAGGACTCCTTAGTCCAGGACCCCCCTCAGGCGTTTTGTTAGATAGGGCACAACTCTTTGTCGTCCGCTAGCAGACAGCAAAGAGCTTAGCTAACGGACGTTAGTTTGGCCACATTATTTGCCGTCTGCTAGCGGACGGCAAAGTTTCTTTGCTATCAGCTAGCTGATGGTAAAGAAAGTGGCCGTTAGCTGCCTCTCGCTAGCGGCCCACCCTGCCTCTTTGACGTCCGCTAGCGGACGACAAAGGTTCTATGTCGTTCGCTAGCTGACACCTGTCGGTGTCAAAACCGGTGGATCTCGGGTAGGGGGTCCTGAACTGTGCGTCTAGGCAGATGGTAACAGGAGACAAGGGACACAATGTTTTTACCCAGGTTCGGGCCCTCTCGATGGAGGTAAAACCCTACTCCTGCTTGATTAATATTGATGATATGGGTGAGTAGATCTACCACGAGATCAGGGTGGCTAAACCCTAGAAGCTAGCTATGGTGTGATTGTTGTTGTCCTACGGACTAAACCCTCCGGTTTATATAGACACCGCAGGGGGCTAGGGTTACACAGAGTCGGTTACAATGGGAGGAGATCTACATATCCGTATTGCCAAGCTTGCCTTCCACGCCAAGGAAAGTCCCATCCGGATACGGGACGAAGTCTTCAATCTTGTATGTTCATAGTCCAACAGTCCGGCCAAAGGTCATAGTCTGGTTATCCGGACACCCCCTAATCCAGGACTCCCTCAACGCCAAAGACGGGGCGGGCTGACGGCAAACACTTTCTTTCCCGCCAGCCCCGTCTTTGCCGTCAGTTTTCTTCAAGCTGATGGCAAAGACCCTCTTTGTCATCAGCTATCTGATGGCAAAGTTCCTAATTCCAGTAGTGTCAATCATCTAGTGGTAATGATGGTGTAGCTGCTAGTGTGCAAAACCCTAATCTGGCTTTACCTATCTCGTTGGCGCCTCCCATGCCGATGACTTATTATCCTACTCAAACAAATCAGATTGTGGTTGCACCCGTTAATCCTATTATGAGCATGCCAGGTTCGGTGGCAACACCGAACCAAACCCTACCTACAACTACAACCACTCGGCCATTACTGAACTATGGTTTGGCATACATGCCACAATTCTTACCTACAGTTGGTAGTCCTACTCCTCCTATACCACTGCCACAAGCTTCATCATTCACTTTGGATGATGGTATAGCTAATCTTAGAGAGGAGATGGCTAACATGCTCCATGAGAATTTTGGAGTTGAGTTGCCTCAGAATCGGATTTACCAAAAGTCGTACCCGAGTATTTTGATGCCATCCAGTGCCCTCCAGGATATAAGATTCCAGATTTCGTTAAATTTAGTGCAGAAGGCACGAAAACCACATGGGAGCATGTTAGTCAATATTTAGCACAATTGGGTGAGGCGGGCTCGCTAAATGAATTGAAAGTGCGTCTATTTCCTTTGTCATTAACTGGTACTGCATTTTCATGGTTTTCTTCTTTACCACATGGTTCCATTCGGGTTTGGTCGCAGCTAGAGAAAAAAATTCATGATCACTTTTACAACGGCGACAATGAACTCAAGTTGTCACATCTAACATTGGTTAAATAGAAGCATGATGAATCAGTCTCCGATTATGTCAAAAGATTCAGAGAACAAAAAACCGGTGTTATAGTTTGGTGATAACCGAGAGAGACTTGGAAGACCTAGTGCTGACTGATTTGAGAATTCCCATTAGAGAAAAGCTAGAAGGCTATGAGTTCTTAAATATCAACCAAGTCTTACAAAGGGCTTTGGCTCAGGAAAGCCGAAGCAAAGATCTCAAAGAAGTGCACAGATACAAAGCCAATCGTCCAAAGATGAATATGGTTGAATATCTAAATGAATTGAAAGTGTGTCTCTTTCCTTTGTCATTAACTGGTACTGCATTTTCATGGATTTCTGTTCCATTCGGGTTTGGTCGCAGCTAGAGAAAAAAATTCATGATCACTTTTAGAATGGCGACCATGAACTCAAGTTGTCACATCTAACATCGGTTAAATAGAAGCATGATGAATCAGTCTCCGATTGTGTCAAAAGATTCAGAGAACAAAAAACCGGTGTTATAGTTTGGTGATAACCGAGAGAGACTTGGAAGACCTAGTGCTGACTGATTTGAGAACTCCCATTAGAGAAAGTTAGAAGGCTATGAGTTCTTAAATATCAACCAAGTCTTACAAAGGGCTTTCGCTCAGGAAAGCCGAAGCAAAGATCTCAAAGAAGTGCACAGATACAAAGCCAATCGTCCAAAGATGAATATGGTTGAATATGATAGTGATCACTTGGACGATGAGGGTGATATTTATGATACTGAATTTGTTTGGCCATCTAAGGACAAACCCATTACTTGCAATGATCTGAAACCGATTCATAAGAATTGTGATGAAGAGATGAAGTTTACTTCTGACATTGCTAAGTGTGATAAAATATTTGATGCTTTGCTGCAGGCTAAGATTATTAGAAGATCTCATACTTTACCGCCTTTTGAAGAGCTGAAACGGTGCGCTTATTGCAAGTATCATAATTCTTTTTCTCATGCTACTAATGATTGCAATGTTTTTTGACGACAGATACAATCGGTCATCAATTACAGACGATTGAACTTTTCTGAGATGCAAGTTGATAAACAGCCCTTTCCAATTAATACCATGGGTTTGGATGCTGGGGAACGTTGTAGAAAACAAAAAATTTCCTACGGTTTCACCAAGATCCATCTATGAGTTCATCTAGCAACGAGTGATCGGATGCATCTACATACCTTTGCAGATCGCGAGCAGAAGCGTTCAGAGAACGGGGATGAGGTAGTCGTACACGACGTGATCCAAATCACCGGAGATCCTAGCACCGAACGGACGGCACCTCCGTGTTCAACACACGTACTGTCAGCGTAACGTCCTCCTTCTTGATCCAGCAAGGGGGAAGGAGAGGTTGATGAAGATCCAGCAGCACGACGGCGTGGTGGTGGATGCAGGGCGTCACAACAGCAGGGCTACGCCGTGCACTGCGAGAGGGAGAGGTGTAGCAGGGAGAGAGGGAGGCGCCAGGGGCAAGGGTGCGGCTGCCCCTCCCTACCCCCCCTTTATATAGGCCCCCTGGGGGGGCGCCGGCCCCTGGAGATCCCATCTCCAGAGGGGGCGGCGGCCAAGGGGGGTGGATTGCCCCCCAAGGCAAGTGGGCGCCCCCCCCCCCCCCACCCTAGGGTTCCAACCCTAGGCGCAGGGGGTGGGCCTTGGGGGGCGCACCAGCCCACTAAGGGCTGGTCCCCCTCCCACTACAGCCCATGGGGCCCTCCGGGATGGGTGGCCCCACCCGGTGGACCCCCGGGACCCATCTGGTGGTCCCGGTACAATACCGGTGACCCCCAGATCACTCCCGATGGCCGAAACAGCACTTCCTATATATAATTCTTTACCTCCGTACTATTCCGAAACTCCTCGTGACGTCCGGGATCTCATCTGGGACTCCGAAAAACATTTGGGTTACTGCATATACATATCTTCACAACCCTAGCGTCACCGAACCTTAAGTGTGTAGACCCTACGGGTTCGGGAGACATGCAGACATGACCGAGACGGCTCTCGGGCAATAACCAACAGCGGGATCTGGATACCCATGTTGGATCCTACATGCTCCACGATGATCTCATCGGATGAACCACGATGTAGAGGATTCAATTAATCCCGTATACGATTCCCTTTGTCAATCGGTATTTTACTTGCCCGAGATTCGATCGTCGGTATCCCAATACCTCGTTCAATCTCGTTACCAGCAAGTCACTTTACTCGTACCGTAATGCATGATCCCGTGATCAAACACTTTGATCACATTGAGCTCATTATGATGATGCATTACCGAGTGGGCCCGGTGATACCTCTCCGTCAAGCGGAGTGACAAATCCCAGTCTCGATCCGTGTCAACCCAACAGACACTTTCGGAGATACCTGTAGTATACCTTTATAGTCACCCAGTTATGTTGTGACGTTTGGTATACCCAAAGCACTCCTACGGTATCCGGGAGTTACACGATCTCATGGTCTAACGAAAGGATACTTGACATTGGAAAACTCTAGCAAACGAACTATACGATCTTGTGCTATGTTTAGGATTGGGTCTTGTCCATCACATCATTCTCCTAATGATGTGATCTCGTTATCAATGACACCCAATGTCCATAGTCAGGAAACCATGACTATCTGTCGATCAATGAGCTAGTCAACTAGAGGCTTACTAGGGACATGTTGGTGTCTATTATTCACACATGTATTACGATTTCCGGATAACACAATTATAGCATGAATAAAGACAATTATCATGAACGAGGAAATATAATAATAATGCTTTTATTATTGCCTCTAGGGCATATTTCCAACAGTCTCCCACTTGCACTAGAGTCAATAATCTAGTTACATTGTGATGAATCGAACACCCATGGAATTCGGGTGTTGATCATGTTTTGCTCTAGGGAGAGGTTTAGTCAACGGATCTGCTACATTCAGGTCCGTATGTACTTTAAAAATATCTATGTCTCCATCTTGAACATTTTCACGAATGGAGTTGAAGCGACGCTTGATGTGCCTGGTCTTCTTGTGAAACCTGGGCTCCTTGGCAAGTGCAATAGCTCCAGTGTTGTCACAGAAGAGTTTGATTGGCTCCGACGCATTGGGTATGACTCCGAGGTCGGTGATGAACTCCTTCACCCAAATTGCTTCATGTGCTACCTCCGAGGCTGCCATTTACTCCGCTTCACATGTAGATCCCGCCACGACGCTCTGCTTGCAACTGCACCAGCTTACTGCCCCACCATTCAAAATATACACGTATCCGGTTTGTGACTTAGAGTCATCCAGATCTGTGTCGAAGCTAGCGTCGACGTAACCCTTTACGACGAGCTCTTCGTCACCTCCATAAACGAGAAACATTTCCTTAGTCCTTTTCAGGTACTTCAGGATATTCTTGACCGCTGTCCAGTGTTCCTTGTCGTGATTACTTTGGTACCTTCCTACCAAACTTACGGCAAGGTTTACAACAGGTCTGGTACACAGCATGGCATACATAATAGAACCTATGGCTGAGGCATAGGGGATGACACTCATCTCTTCTATATCTTCTGCCGTGGTCGGACATTGAGCTGAGCTCAATTTCACACCTTGTAACACAGGTAAGAACCCCTTCTTAGATTGATCCATATTGAACTTCTTCCATATCTTATCAAGGTATGTGCTATGTGAAAGACCTATGAGGCCTCTTGATCTATCTCTATAGATCTTGATGCCTAATATATAAGTAGCTTCTCCAAGGTCCTTCATTGAAAAACTTTTATTCAAGTAGGCCTTAATGCTGTCCAAGAGTTCTATATCATTTCCCATCAAAAGTAAGTCATCTACATATAGTATGAGAAATGCTACAGAGCTCCCACTCACTTTCTTGTAAACGCAGGCTTCTCCATAAGTTTGCGTAAATCCAAACGCTTTGATCATCTCATCAAAGCGAATGTTCCAACTTCGAGATGCTTGCACCAGCCCATAAATCGAGCGTTGGAGCTGGCACACCTTGTCAGCATTCTTAGGATCGACAAAACCATCCGGCTGCATCATATACAATTCTTCCTTAAGGAAACCATTAAGGAATGTCGTTTTGACGTCCATTTGCCATATTTCATAATCATAGAATGCAGCAATTGCTAACATGATTCGGACAGACTTCAGCTTCGCTACTGGTGAGAAAGTCTCATCGTAGTCAACCCCTTGAACTTGTCGATAACCCTTAGCGACAAGCCGAGCTTTATAGATGGTCACATTACCATCCGCGTCTGTCTTCTTCTTGAAGATCCATTTATTTTCTATGGCTCGCCGTTCAACGCGCAAGTCAGTCAAAGTCCATACTTCGTTTTCATACATGGATCCTATCTCGGATTTCATGGCTTCCAGCCATTTGTCGGAATCCGGGCCCGCCATCGCTTCTTCATAGTTCGAAGGTTCACCGTTGTCTAACAACATGATTTCCAAGACAGGGTTGCCGTACCACTCTGGTGCGGAACGTGTCCTTGTGGACCTACGAATTTCAGTAGGAGCTTGATCAGAAGCATCTTGATCATCATCATTAATTTCCTCTCTAGTCGGTGCAGGCACCTCAGAAACGTTTTCTTGAGTTGCGCCATTTTCCGGTTCAAGAGGTAACACTTCATCAAGTTCTACTTTCCTCCCACTTACTTCTTTCGAGAGAAACTCCTTCTCTAGAAAGGATCCATTCTTGGCAACAAAGATCTTGCCTTCGGATCTGAGGTAGAAGGTATACCCAATAGTTTCTTTAGGGTATCCTATGAAGACGCATTTTTCCGACTTGGGTTCGAGCTTTTCAGGTTGAAGTTTCTTGACATAAGCATCGCATCCCCAAACTTTTAGAAACGACAGCTTAGGTTTCTTCCCAAACCATAATTCATACGGTGTCGTCTCAACGGATTTCGACGGAGCCCTATTTAAAGTGAATGCGGCAGTCTCTAAAGCATAGCCCCAAAAAGATAGCGATAAATCGGTAAGAGACATCATAGATCGCACCATATCTAATAGAGTGCGATTACGACGTTCGGACACACCATTACGCTGAGGTGTTCCAGGCGGCGTGAGTTGTGAAACTATTCCACATTTTCTTAAGTGTGTGCCAAATTCGTGACTCAAGTATTCTCCTCCACGATCTGATCGTAGAAACTTGATTTTTCTGTCACGTTGATTTTCAACCTCACTCTGAAATTCCTTGAACTTTTCAAAGGTCTCAGACTTGTGTTTCATTAAGTAGATATACCCATATCTACTCAAGTCATCAGTCAGGGTGAGAACATAACGATAGCCGCCGCGAGCCTCAACACTCATTGGACCGCACACATTAGTATGTATGATTTCCAATAAGTTGGTTGCTCGCTTCATTGTTCCTGAGAACGGAGTCTTGGTCATTTTACCCATGAGGTATGGTTCGCACGTGTCAAATGATTCATAATCAAGAGACTCTAAAAGTCCATCTGCATGGAGCTTCTTCATGCGTTTGACACCTATGTGACCAAGGCGGCAGTGCCACAAGTATGTGGGACTATCATTATCAACTTTAACTCTTTTGGTATTCACACTATGAATATGTGTATCATCACGTACGAGATTCATCAAGAATAAACCATTAACCATCGGAGCATGACCATAAAACATATCACTTATATAAATAGAACAACCATTATTCTCGGATTTAAATGAGTAGCCATCTCGAATTAAACGAGATCCAGACACAATGTTCATGCTCAAACTTGGCACTAAATAACAATTATTGAGGTTTAAAACTAATCCCGTAGGTAAATGTAGAGGTAGCGTGCCGACGGTGATCACATCGACCTTGGAACCATTCCCGACGCGCATCGTCACCTCGTCCTTCGCCAGTCTCCGCTTATTCCGCAGCTCCTGCTTTGAGTTACAATGTGAGCAACTGCACCGGTATCAAATACCCAAGAGCTACTACGAGTACTGGTAAGGTACACATCAATTACATGTATATCACATATACCTTTTGTTTTGCCGGCCTTCTTGTCCGCTAAGTATTTGGGGCAGTTCCGCTTCCAGTGACCACTTCCCTTGCAATAAAAGCACTCAGTCTCGGGCTTGGGTCCATTCTTTGGCTTCTTCCCGGCAACTTGCTTACCGGGCGCGGCAACTTCCTTGCCGTCCTTCTTGAAGTTCTTTTTACCCTTGCCCTTCTTGAACTTAGTGGTTTTATTCACCATCAACACTTGATGTTCCTTCTTGATTTCTACCTCTGCTGATTTTAGCATAGCAAATACTTCAGGAATGGTCTTTTCCATCCCCTGCATATTGAAGTTCATCACAAAGCTCTTGTAGCTTGGTGGAAGCGACTGGAGGATTCTGTCAATGACCGCTTCATCCGGGAGATTAACTTCTAGTTGAGTCAAGCGGTTGTGCAACCCAGACATCTTGAGTATGTGTTCACTGACAGAGCTATTTTCCTCCATCTTACAGCTGAAGAATTTGTCGGAGACCTCATATCTCTCGACCCGGGCATGAGCTTGGAAAACCATTTTCAGCTCTTCGAACATCTCATATGCTCCATGTCTCTCAAAACGCTTTTGGAGCCCCGGCTCTAAGCTGTAAAGCATGCCGCACTGAACGAGGGAGTAGTCATCGGAACGTGACTGCCAAGCGTTCATAACGTCTTGTTCTGCAGGGAGAACAGGTGCATCACCCAGCGGTGCTTGTAGGACATAATCTTTCTTGGCAGCTATGAGGATGATCCTCAGGTTCCGGACCCAGTCCGTATAGTTGCTGCCATCGTCTTTCAGCTTGGTTTTCTCTAGGAACGCGTTGAAGTTGAGGACTACGTTGGCCATTTGATCTACAAGACATATTGTAAATATTTTAGACTAAGTTCATGATAATAAAGTTCATCTAATCAAATTATTTAATGAACTCCCACTTAGATAGACATCCCTCTTCTAGTCATCTAAGTATAACATGATCCGAGTCAACTAGGCCGTGTCCGATCATCACGTGAGACGGACTAGTCAACATCGGTGAACATCTTCATGTTGATCGTATCTTCTATACGACTCATGCTCGACCTTTCGGTCTTCTGTGTTCCGAGGCCATGTCTGTACATGCTAGGCTCGTCAAGTCAACCTAAGTGTTTGCATGTGTAAATCTGTCTTACACTCGTTGTATGTGAACGTTAGAATCTATCACACCCGATCATCACGTGGTGCTTCGAAACAACGAACTGTCGCAACGGTGCACAGTTAAGGTGAACACTTCTTGAAATTATTATGAGGGATCATCTTATTTACTACCGTCGTTCTAAGTAAACAAGATGAAAACATGATAAACATCACATGCAATCAAATAATAAACGTGACATGATATGGCCAATATCACATAGCTCCTTTGATCTCCATCTTGGGGCTCCATGATCATCTTTGTCACCGGCTTGACACCATGATCTCCATCATCATGATCTCCATCATCGTGTCTCCATGAAGTTGCTCGCCAACTATTACTTCTACTACTATGGCTAACGCGTTTAGCAATAAAGCAAAGTAATTTACATGGCGTTTCTCAATGACACGCAGGTCATATAAAAAATAAAGACAACTCCTATGGCTCCTGCCGGTTGTCATACTCATCGACATGCAAGTCGTGATTCCTATTACAATAGCATGAACATCTCATACATCACATATAGATCATTCATCATTCATCACAACTTTGGCCATATCATATCACAAAGCACTTGCTGCAAAAACAAGTTAGACGTCCTCTAATTGTTTTTGCAAGTTTTACGTGGCTGAATTAGGGTTCTAGCAAGAACGTTTTCTTACCTACGTGAAAGCCAGAACGTGATTTTTCAACTTCTATTTACCCTTCATAAGGACCCTTTTCATCGAATCCGCTCCAACTAAAGTGGGAGAGACAGACACCCGCCAGCCACCTTATGCAACTACTGCATGTTAGTCGGTAGAACCGGTCTCACGTAAGCGTACGTGTAAGGTTGGTTCGGGCCGCTTCATCCCACAATACCGCTGAAGCAAGATAAGACTAGCAGCGGCAACAAAGTTGACAAATCTACTCCCACAACAAATTGTGGTCTACTCGCGCAAGAAGAATTACGCATAGACCTAGCTCATGATGCCACTGCTGGGGAACGTTGCAGAAAACAAAAATTTTCCTACGGTTTCACCAAGATCCATCTATGAGTTCATCTAGCAACGAGTGATCGGATGCATCTACATACCTTTGCAGATCGCGAGCGGAAGCGTTCAAAGAACCGGGATGAGGTAGTCGTACACGACGTGATCCAAATCACCGGAGATCCTAGCACCGAACGGACGGCACCTCCGCGTTCAACACACGTACGGTAAGAGTAACGTCTCCTCCTTCTTGATCCAGCAAGGGGGAAGGAGAGGTTGATGAAGATCCAGCAGCACGACGGCGTGGTGGTGGATGCAGGGCGTCACAACAGCAGGGCTTCGCCGTGCACTGCGAGAGGGAGAGGTGTAGCAGGGAGAGAGGGGCGCGCTAGGGGCAAGGGTGCGGCCGCCCCTCCCTCCCCCCTTTATATAGGCCCCCTGGGGGGCGCCGGCCCCTGGAGATCCCATCTCCAGAGGGGGCGGCGGCCAAGGGGGGTGGATTGCCCCCCAAGGCAAGTGGGCGCCACCCCACCACCCTAGGGTTCCAACCCTAGGCGCAGGGGGTGGGCCTTGGGGGGCGCACCAGCCCACTAAGGGCTGGTCCCCCTCCCACTTCAGCCCATGGGGCCCTCCGGGATGGGTGGCCCCACCCGGTGGACCCCCGGGACCCATCTAGTGGTCCCGGTACAATACCGGTGACCCCCAGATCACTCCCGATGGCCGAAACAGCACTTCCTATATATAATTCTTTACCTCCTGACTATTCCGAAACTCCTCGTGACGTCCGGGATCTCATCTGGGACTCCGAACAACATTCGGGTTACTGCATATACATATCTTCACAACCCTAGCGTCACCGAACCTTAAGTGTGTAGACCCTACGGGTTCGGGAGACATGCAGACATGACCGAGACGGCTCTCGGGCAATAACCAACAGCGGGATCTGGATACCCATGTTGGCTCCTACATGCTCCACGATGATCTCATCGGATGAACCCCGATGTCGAGGATTCAATTAATCCCGTATACGATTCCCTTTGTCAATCGGTATTTTACTTGCCCGAGATTCGATTGTCGGTATCCCAATACCTCGTTCAATCTCGTTACCGGCAAGTCACTTTACTCGTACCGTAATGCATGATCCCGTGATCAAACACTTTGATCACATTGAGCTCATTATGATGATGTATTACTGAGTGGGCCCGGTGATACCTCTCCGTCAAGCGGAGTGACAAATCCCAGTCTCGATCCGTGTCAACCCAACAGACACTTTCGGAGATACCTGTAGTATACCTTTATAGTCACCCAGTTACGTTGTGACGTTTGGTATACCCAAAGCACTCCTACGGTATCCGGGAGTTACACGATCTCATAGTCTAAGGAAAGGATACTTGACATTGGAAAACTCTAGCAAACGAACTATACGATCTTGTGCTATGTTTAGGATTGGGTCTTGTCCATCACATCATTCTCCTAATGATGTGATCTCGTTATCAATGACATCCAATGTCCATAGTCAGGAAACCATTACTATCTGTCGATCAACGAGCTAGTCAACTAGAGGCTTACTAGGGACATGTTGGTGTCTATTATTCACACATGTATTACGATTTCCGGATAACACAATTATAGCATGAATAAAGACAATTATCATGAACGAGGAAATATAATAATAATGCTTTTATTATTGCCTCTAGGGCATATTTCCAACATTGGAGGGGAAGAAGCTACTCATTCGGCCAGAGGTAGCCGAATCTGCTAATAAAGCTAATGTCATTGTTGGTGAGCCCAGGAAAGACAAGGAGGCTGACAAGGTCTTGGGGAGACAGATCGTACTTGATAAGCAACCCGATGGCAAGGAGGTAATCAAATCACTATCAATAATCCTACACTCAGGGAGCAACTGCAAGTGCAAGGAAATACTCGTGTTAAATTTGTCAAGCCCAAGAGTCCAGAAGTTGGCAAGTGGAAGAGGAATGAAGCCAAAGTACAGCTCAAGCGGATCAAGCCAACTTTTGATATGTTGCTTTCCAAGTATGCCAATCAGTCGGCTGGTTCCAGCTCTAACCGGCCATCACACTTGAAGCGACCAAGGTCACCATCAGCTAATATGTTCAATCGGTATATGAGACCAAGTTGACCTAGGGCGCCGTTTCCAGAAGAGCAGAGGCAAATTGTTTGGGACATACTTGAATACTCATATAATGGTCGGCTGGACATTGGTAACTATCAGTCGGCTAGTCAAAATATGCGACCAAGTGGAAACTATCCAAGTGTAAGAATGCACCCTCGTGGAAGCCATCCGAGTGAAAAAATGTGGCTGGGTAGATTTCCGAGTGACATCCATCCAAGTGGATTCCATCCGAGTAAAAAGGTATGCCCGAGTGGAAATTTCATGCTTCAGGGAAGTCAGAAAGAATGGTGTGTTAAGTTGCCAAGTGCTGCAGCAGTCGAGTCAGGAAAAGGAAAGGAAAAAATCGATGCCGACTCACTCATCTTGGGCACCGAAACATTCACCATACAGCAGCCGATTGTGCATAGCAATCCGACTGAGCCAATACTTGCTATCGCGCCAAAACTCTCGGCTAATAA
Organism: Aegilops umbellulata; assembly: GCA_032464435.1. Lineage (NCBI taxonomy): Eukaryota > Viridiplantae > Streptophyta > Magnoliopsida > Poales > Poaceae > Aegilops > Aegilops umbellulata. Next base: position 345,251,816 of record CP136058.1, on the reverse strand, counting down.
CCATGAAGCAAGCACCACCCAAGTCAAACTGAGAGATCCTAAATACACTTAGCCAAAGTGGTGCCCTCCAGGGCTGACAAAGACATAGAAGAGGAAACTACAGAGGTTAAGGGGTTAAGAGATGGCAAAACAGGAGGCCGAAGCAAAGGGATAAGTTGTTCAATGACACTCGGCCCATGGTTCCGGCAAAACAAGTGTGGAGGACTAAAAAAATACAAGATACATCAGCTTCTACATCAATCACAGCAACACCTCCGCCACCAAAAGAGGACGATGCGACATCTATTACATTGTCCGTGACACTTCTTACTTCTCCTTCACTCGGGCAGATTTCAGAATCGGTGGATACACTTGAGGAAGAGGACGATATGTTAGACTATGAGTCTATGCCGGTTCATGAAGGTATGGATATCAATATGGTGTATTACTTACCTGCTGAGTTTCGTGTTGTAGATAAGGAAGGGGAGGTGGCTCAGCTGGATTTTGGCCCTAAAAGTGCAATATTCGAGAAGCTAAAAGACCCAGTAACGCATCTGAAACCGTTGTATCTCAGAGGTCATATCAATGGATCACCACTCACTCGGATGCTTGTTGATGGTGGTGCTATGGTAAATCTTATGCCTTATTCGGTCTTCAAGAAATTGGGTTTGCCCGATGAAGAGTTGATAAAGATGAATATGGTTCTCAATGGATTTGAAGGCAAATAGAAAACTGAAACCAAAGGTGTGATGTATGTGGAGCTTATAGTCGGAAGAAAAACTTTGGCTACTGCGTTCTTTGTCGCGGAGGTGCAAGGTAATTACAACGTCATACTAGGCCGTCATTGGGTTCATGCAAACCAGTGCGTGCCATCCACTATGCACCAGTTTTTGATCCAGTGGTTTGATGATGATGTGGAAGTCATTCATGCGGATAATTCGGCATGTGTTGCTTTGGCTGATGCATTGGTGGATTGGCAACATCCCAATGCTACTTGCTTGACAGGATGCGACTTGTCAGAGTTTGATTTTCTTAGCGCGAACAAGAATGGTTTCATGCCCGTCTCTTTAAAGCCGACTGAATGCAATCGACTCCAAGGTGTGATATGTTTAAATGATTCTAGTTCTGAGTGGTTACAAAAACATCTTGTAAAATATCAGTCCTGCGAGAACGATATGTATGAGTCCATAGAGGAGTTGGATGACATGGATAAACTTGGACAAAGTTTTGCACCGGCCGATCCATTAGAAGAGATAGATATTGGAGATGGTTCAGTCACTCGGCCGACATTTGTAAACAAAAATTTCAAAGCCGATTGTAAAGCTAAGTTGATCGAGCTATTGAAAGAATATGTTTGTTCCTTCGCATGGGAATATCATGAAATTCCAGGTTTAAGCCGATGGAGCATCGGTTACCTATAAAGGTTGGTTTTAGACCTTACAAACAATCGGCCAGAAAATTTAATCCGAAAACATATGACCGAATCAAGGAAGAGATCGGTCGTTTGCTTAAAGCTAATTTTATTAGACCTTGCAGGTATGCCGAGTGCATTTCTAACATTGTCCCAATGGAGAAGAAAGGATCCGGCAAACTGAGAGTATGCATTGACTTCAGAGATTTGAATAGGGCTACACCCAAAGATGCGTATCCCATGCCAATAGCCGATATGCTTATTAATGATGCTTCTAGACATAAGGTTATTAGCTTTCTAGATGGTAATGTCGGATACAATCAAATTTTTATGCCCGAAGAGGACATGTCCAAGACAGCTTTTCGATGCCCTGGTTTCCTTGGTTTATTCGAGTGGACAGTGATGACATTTGGATTAAAAAACGTTGGCACCACATATCAAAGGGCAATGAATTTGATTTTTCATGATTTACTCGATGTCATACTTGAAGTTTATATTGATGATATTGTTGTCAAATCGGATGCTTTTGAATATCACTTGGCCGATTTGCGTTTAGCTTTTGAAAGAATGAAAAAGTATGGATTAAAGATGAATCCTTTGAAGTGTGCATTCGGCACGTCAGCTGGCAAGTTTTTGGGTTTGATTATTCATGAATATGGCATAGAAATTGATCCCAAAAAGATAGAGGCCATATAGAAAGTGGAGGCTCCAACATGCAAAAGAGATATGCATAAGTTGCTTGGCAAGGTCAATTATTTGAGAAGGTTCATAGCTAATCCGTCAGGGAAAGTTGATGCTTTTACTCCTATCCTTCGGTTAAAGAATGATGTTGATTTCACTTGGGGGGCAAAACAGAAAGAAGCATTTGACATGATCAAGAATTATTTGTGCACTCCTCCGGTGATGAAAGCACCCAAGCATAGGGAGCCCTTTAAGCTTTACATTGCAGCAGAGGAAGGTGTTATTGGTGTTGTTTTGACTCAAGAAACCAAAGTAAAAGAGCATGCTATTACATATTTGAGCATGCGCTTATTGGATGCCGAGACAAGGTATACATTTATTGAAAAACTATGTCGATGATGATATTATGCTTGCACAAAATTGAGACATTATTTAGTGTTGATTGCTTGCATGGTAGCTTGTCAAACATCCATGTCATTAAATACATGTTGCATAGGCCAATTCATAGTGGTAGAATTGGCAAGTGGGATTATGCTTCGATTGAGTATGATTTGGCTTATGAGTCTCTAAAACCCATGAAAGGCCAAATCGTTGCTAATTTTATTGTTGAGCATCGGATTAATGACAAGCATGATGTTGATATAAACCTTGTATTCTTAGTACCATGGAAATCATATTTTGATGGTTCAGTTTATAGCAATGACCAAGGTGTTGGTATTGTTTATATATCTCCTCATGGTGCTGTTTTTGAAGCCTCATGCCGCTTAGAATATGTTTGCACAAGCAATCAAGCCTAATATGAAGCTTTGTTATTCGGCCTAGAGATGTTACTTGCTATAGGTGTTACACATATGGAACCTTACAGTGATTCATTGCTAGTGGTGCGACAAATATCCAAAGTCTTTCAGTGTTTGGACGAATCACTTAATGTTTATCTTGACAAATGTCTAGATATAATTTCTACTTTGGATTTTTTTAGCATTGCTCATATATCTAGACATGACAATTGGAAAGCAAATGAGTTGGCACAACAAGCATCTAGATATCATGTTGATCATGGCATGTTTCATATTTCTCAAAAATCGATGTCTTGTCTTACTAATATGGAAGAGGCCAAACCAGAACCCACTGATTCGGTCATTAACAAAAAATCTAGTGCAAATGACAATTCTGACTGGAGGAAGCCCATTGTTGATTACTTGCGCAATCCGAGTGAAAGGGTGGACAGGGTTGTTCGGCGTATGGCTTTCAAGTATACAATGAGAGATGATGGTCTTTATCACCGAACAGTCCATGATGTTCTTTTAAAGTGCTTGGACGAGTACCAGGCATGAGTTGCTATGGGAGAGGTACATGAAGGCATCTATGGCACCCATCAGTCGGCTCCCAAGATGAAGTGGTTATTGCGACATGCTGGGTTTTATTGGCCGATTATGATTAATGATTGCTTCAGATATTATAAAGGGTGTGAAGCATGCCAAAAGTTTGGTGATATTCAATTGGTTCCTGCTGCTATGTTACATCATATTATCAAGTCGTGGCCTTTCATAGGATGGGGTTTAGACTTTATTGGAGAAATTCATCCGTCTTCCTCAAAGGGGCATCGATTCGTGTTGGTGGCAACCGATTATTTCACAAAATGGTCTGAAGCAGTACCTCAAAAAACATGACACATACGAAGGTAATTCAATTCATAACCGAGCACATTATTCATAGATTCGGTATTCCTCAAACCATAACTACATATCAAGGTTCATTTTTCATGTCGCACCAAGTCAGAGAATTTGCCGAATCTTATAACAAAAAGTTGTGCAATTCCTCTCCGTATTATGCCCAAGCTAATGGACAAGCTGAGTCTAGCAATAAAATTTTAATCAAGCTCATCAAGAAGAAGATTGAGGATAATCTGAGAAGATGGCATGAGTTGTTATCTGAGGCTTTGTGGGCTCATAAAATCACAAGGCATGGTGCTACGAAGGTTACTCCATACGAGCTACTATATGGTCAAGAAGTTGTTTTACTAGTGGAAGTAAATTTGAATGCCTTGAGAATAGCTCAACAAAATGATTTATCGGCAGTAGACTTCTATAACTTGATGATGGACAATAATGATGAGTGCCGATAAATGTTTGGTTGTTTTGAAGGCCATAGAGAGAGACAAGTTGAGGGTAGCAAGAGCTTACAATAAGAAAGTCAATTTGAAGAATTTTCAAGTTGGCGATCTCGTATGGAAGTGATTCTACCGATTGGTTCAAGAGATAGAAAGTTCAGGAAGTGGTCTCCGAGTTGGGAAGGTCCTTTTAGGATTACAAGAGTAGTTTCCCGAAATTCTTATTTGGTGAATCCGTACAAGGGACAATGTTACCTAGAGCTCTCAATTGCAAGTACTTAAAGAAATACCACCCGAGTGTGTGGCAAGAAGCCTAAGTAGGCAATGGCCGATATACGATTATCGCCCTTAGCACAAACATGGTCGATACATAATTTTCGCCCTGAGAAAAATAAAAGTAAATGGCCAATGGAGTGTTGACATCGTCCTTAGGACAAACCACCGTGCATATTATTTTTCGGCGTGCAAGCTTTGTCGAAAAACAGGGGGGCATGTGTTCACATCAGATTTTGGCACGGCATAAAAGAAAATGAGATGGCTTCGAGTGAAAGGGTTTTCAGCATGAAAAGTTTCACATCGTCGAGTGCAACAACTTTGATGTTTAGGTTATCATCATTCAAACTCATCTTAGGGATCAAAATTGTACTCCGAGTGGCAGAATTCAGTGTTCCGAGATGTTTTCGGCCAATCACGCCTTCAAGACGACCTCGGATGAAGGATTACTCCATCTGAATTGTCTTCGTATCATCGAGGCAATCGATTTCGATATATGAATCATCTCAATCCGAGTTTGTATGCAAAATTTAGAGACAATACACTTCAGACCGAACCTAAATAGAAATATGGCGCGAGGTACCAGACACCTTGTCTGATGGGTTGCGCGAGCAATTCAGCACTCAAGAAGGCCTTGAATCGAAAAACCTTCAACACGGGAAAGTTTCGTATCGTCGAGCCGATCGATTCTCGTATATAATTCGTCTTAATTCGAGGTTGTATGAGACATGGAGAAACAAATCAATATCAGGCTATGTTTTCAGCCGGGAGATCCGAGTGAAAAGCTTACCATCCGACTGAAAACTTACCGACCGAGTGAAAGTTTGCCGTCCGAGTGAACTTATATCATCCGAGTGAACTTATTATCATCCGGCTGAACTATTATCATCCGAGTGAAAATATAGTCATCCGAGTGAAAAGATTACCGTCGGAATGAAAACTTGTCGATCAAGTAAGAGATTGCCTTCCGAGTGAAAACATAGTCTTCTGAGTGAAAGTTGCCGTTCGAGTGAAAGTTGCCATCCGAGTAAAAAAGTCCAGTCGGGTGATCCGAGTGAAAGAATATAATATCCGAGTAGAGAGATCCGAGTGCTCCGACCGGAAGTTGAAGATGTGCCTGGAAGATTATCTAGATGACCTCGGATGGAAAGTGTTCAACATGGAAGTTGTGTGTATCGTCAAAACAGTCAACTTTGGTTTTGGAGTCGTCATCATATGAGATAGTATCCAGCCTCCAAATTCACTACAAGACTCAGATAGTTCAGTCTGCTGCGAGACCGAGTCCGACTGGAAGGTAAAGATGACCTCGTAAAGTATTTAAGATGGCCTTGTTTGAAAAAGTGATCAACATGAGAGTTGTTCGCCTCGTAGAGACGCACAAATTTGATATTTGGGCCGTCTTGATCGGAGGTCATACGCAACCTTGACAAGATGTGTCACCGGAGGCTACGTCTCGAAACGCGTAACGGGAGGCCGAAAACGGCTTGAAATGATAAAATGGCCGGACGTAACGTCTCACCAGTAAAATCGTCAGAAGACCGACCTTATCTGTATTCTCCCTTGTCATTCAGGGATGGGACTATTGTACAGAGCCGGATATAGCACTGGTGATCAACTACTTTGAAGTAGTCGGAGGAGGAACCCGCCTTGCAATGCCGAAGACAATCTACCCGCCGGACACATCGTCATTGAAGTCTGGTTCAAGGGCTACTGAGGGAGTCCTAGATTAAGGGTTCCTCGGGCGTCCAGGCTATGTGACATGGGTTGTACTGATGCGCCGTAAAGATACGAGACAAAAGATCTTTTCCCTGTGTCCGGATGGGACTCTCCTTGGCGTGGAAGACAAGCTTGGCGTGCGGATCTGAAGATTCCTTCCTCTGTAAACCGACTCTATACAATCCTAGCCCCCCCCCCTCATGGTGTCTATATAAATCGAAGTGTTTAGTCCATGGAGGCAATCATAACCATACAGGCTAGACATCTAGGGTTCAGCCATTACGATCTCGAGGTAGATCAACTCTTGTAACCCATATGCTCATCAAAGTCAATCAAGTAGGAAGTAGGGTATTACCTCCATCAAGAGGGCCCGAACCTGGGTAAACAGTGTGTCCCCTGCCTCCTGTTTCCCTCGATCCTTAGACGCACAGTTCGGGACCCCTACCCGAGATCTGCCGGTTTTGACACCGATAACGAGCTCCATGCCTCTCGGTGTCTGCGGCGAGGAGTTAAACGGGGTCACTGCCAAAATCATAGATCTACCTCCCGGAGCACTGCGAGAAACAACGTTTGCATGAATGTCATTTGTAGGAGCAGCACTAGACGAAGGTTGGTTGGATGGGTTCCCAGAGTGCTATGAGGTGTCCATGTCGACATCCTTCTCCTTTGCACCGCCTCATCATCAGCATCATGACCCTTCCATCTCCAAATGAACGGTACATAGTATGGATCATGAACATAACCTGTTGGTTCCCTCCTGAACCTGAATGCATGTCCCTTGACCTTAATCAACACATCCGTTGCAACAAAAGGCTCAGCATCATTCTCGTCCTTCGCCAAAATCTGAGTGTGAATCATAGCCACAAGTATACGAACCACCCGACGTCGTTGCATACTAATAAGGTCAACATCCAAAGTGTTGCCCATCAACATACCAACAGCTCATAAGCCCCCAAAATGGCACATAGTATGGAAAACACCGTCAACATGCAACCAAATCTGCTGAAGCTCGAGCCTATGTGGGATCTCCTGCGACTAGTACGCGGAGACAGTCATCTACGCATTAACCGACGGCACGTTCATCTGAATACGGGTTTGGGAAGAAATAGATTGATCAACGCAATCAGAATAGGACGGTAGGTGCATCTAGCAAACAAATGCTTCATTTAATCGGAATTCAACACCGCACATTCGCCGGCTTCTTTTGAACTCAAATTCCCAATTCGGTTTTCCCATCGTGTCCTGGAGAGAACTGGTCCTTTATTAAACCCGAAAGAGCGATGCTATTCCTATGCAATACTAGTTTTACAAAAGGGAGTGCCTAGAACTTAGCTGAATGAGATATAGTTTGGTCTCATTCAGATGACATCAGGATGACATCATCATGTATTGATACTGGTATTGTACCTCCATGATCGATAGCTTTTTTTTGAGGCACCGCGATCGATAGCTTATGCCGCTTTAGGATAGGCGGCTGGTTTTCTTTCCAGGTGCGCTGTTTGGGTCGTTAATATAGGCCATTAGTGGGCTGAACTGTGTGTCCAGGCTTGTCCGTGTCTCTCTTTTATTTTTATTTTTTTGTGTGTGTATGTGTATTAATCCATTTGGAACAAAAAATAGGCCTACAACCATCTATGAATTGGATGAGCATATTACTAGTCCATTGCCACACAATTTTGCTATTTTTCTTGTAACTATGTACTTAGTCAGTATATTACGCACGCACTGCACCCAGTTTTTCCTAAAAAATATATTAAAAAGTTAGAAAAAACATTTTTTTGCATTGAACGCTTGTTGTAATTTCGGCGTGAGTGTTATCTCGGCATGCTGTGGATACTAACCTGACGATGGAAAAAAGATTTGCTTGCAAGTCTACTTGTGTGTGGGGTGTTGTGGATGGGGCGTCACGCTAAATCTTTCCTTTCTGTCTGTCAATTACTCGGGCTGCACAACGTCCCGACAAAAGGGCTAGCCACAAGCCGACGACTTTCATGCTCGGTCAACAATCATATGAAGACGAAACTTTGAAAAATTACAGCTTCTTCCTGGATTGCAAATTAAAAATAGTTTTGCCTAATATATTGTGTCCATTAAGCCGAGGCATTATAGTTGATTTTTCACTCAAGGCAAAAATAAAATAAAAAATATATAGTAAAGAAATTTAAAAGAAAAAATGTAAACAAAAAATGATATAAGAAGAAAAGTTAGTTGCACGGGCAATGTTTGCTGGGCGACTATATCAAAATAAATTATTGTGTATGATCGACGATGATACAACTATAAGCGTTCAACGGTGTGAAACTACGATCAAAATACACACACACACACACACACACACACACACACACACACACACACACACACACACACACACACACATATATATATATATATATATATATATATTCAAAAACATTATGTGTTTTCATGCGGGAAATATCAGAGATGGTTTGTGCGTTCCGAGAAATAAAACACAAAAAGGGGCCAAAATGAAAAGTGCTTGTATCCACCCACCGTCAAGGGAAATGATCGAAACCACACCTATGTGATACTAAGATAAAAACCGTCGATAATCACCGACAAACATCTCCCAACTCAGTTGCGGGTGCTTCATACCTCTTGCTTGCGCCTGAGTATGATGAGTTGCAGTTGTATGACTGAGTATGATGAGTACGGGCGTTTTCTCAAGGGGTCCCCAGTTGCATGTGCCCGGGTTTTGTCAACTCTTGTCAACAAACACACACCCCCTAGTTGCGAGCCGATGGGCAACTTGTAACTGGGGACCCTCAACAAAAAGACATACACACATCCCTAGTTACGAGTCGATGGACAACTTGCAACTGGGGGTCCTCAACAAACACACACCCCCTAGTTGCGAGTCGATGCTTGACATGCAACTGGGGACCCCTTGAGAAAAAGACACACACACACACACACCTCTAGTGCAAGTCGGTTATCGGCATGCAATTGGGGACCCTCAACACACACACACACATCCCCTAGTTGCGAGTTGATGGTCAACTTGCAACTGGGGTCCTCAACAAACACACACCCCCTAGTTGTGAGTCGATGCTTGACATGCAACTGGGGACCCCTTGAGAAAAAGACACACACACACAAAACACACACACACACACACACACACACACACCCTAGTTGCAAGTTGATGGTCAACTTGCAATTGGGGGTTCTCAACAAACACACACCTGCTAGTTGTGAGTTTGATGGTCAACATGCAACTGGGGACCCTTGACAAAAAGACACACGCACACCTCTAGTTGTGAGTCGGTTATCGACATGCAACTAGTGACCCTCTACAAACACCCCCCCCCCCCCACACACACACACACACACAGACATACATCCTTAGTTGCGAGTGGATGAGCAGGGTGCAACTGGGGGCCACAACAAAACACACACCCTCTACAAACACACACACACACACACATCCTTAGTTGCGAGTCGATGAGCAGGTTGCAACTGGGGACCACAACAAAAGACACACACACACACACAAGACCCCTAGTTGCGAGTAGATGGTCAACTTGCAACTAGGGGACACGAATAGAACACACACACACAGAGAGAGAGAGAGAGAGAGAGAGAGAGAGAGAGAGAGCACCCCCTAATTGCGAGTCGATGGGCAACTTGCAACTGGGGGTCCTCAATAGACACACAACCCCTTAGTTGCGAGTTGATGCTCAACTTGCAACTGGGGGCCACGAATAACACACACACACAGACACACACACCTAGTTGCGAGTCGATGGGCAACTTGCAATTGGGGACCCTCAACAAACACACATCCCCTAGTTGCGAGTCGATGCTTGACATGCAACTAGGGACCCCTTGACAAATAGGCAAACACACACAACACTCCTAGTTGCAAGTCAGTTATCGACATGCAATTACGGACCCTTGACACACACACAACACACATACCCGTAGTTGCGAGTTGATGGTCAACTTGCAACTGGGGGCCACGAATAAAACACACACACACACACACACACATACCCCCTAGTTGTGAGCCGATGGCCAACTTGCAACTGGGGGTTCTCAACAAATACACACACACACCCCTAGTTCCGAATCGATGGTAGACATTCAACTAGGGACACTTTGATAAAAATAACACACACACACATACACACACCCTAGTTGTGAGTCGATTATCGACATGCAACTTGGGACCCTAGTTGCGAGTCGATGCTTGACATGCAACTAGGGACCCCTTGACAAATAAACAAACACACACAACACTCCTAGTTGCAAGTCGGTTATCGACATGCAATTGGGGACCCTCGACACACACACACAACACACATCTCCATAGTTGCGAGTTGATGGTTGAGGGAGTCCTGGATTAGGGGTTGTCTGGATAGTCGGACTATACCTTCGCCGGACTCCTGGACTATGAAGATACAAGATTGAAGACTTCGTCCCGTGTCCGGAAGGGACTTTCCTTGGCGTGGAAGGCAAGCTTGGCGATACGGATATGTAGATCACCTACCATTGTAACCGACTCTGTGTAACCCTAGCCCTCTCCGGTGTCTATATAAACCGGAGGGTTTTAGTCCATAGGACAACAACAACAACAACAATCATACCATAGGCTAGCTTCTAGGGTTTAGCCTCCTTGATCTCGTGGTAGATCTACTCTTGTACTACCCATATCATCAATATTAATCAAGCAGGAGTAGGGTTTTACCTCCATCGAGAGGGCCCGAACCTGGGTAAAAACATCGTGTCCCTTGTCTCCTGTTACCATCCGCCTAGACGCACAGTTCGGGACCCCCTACCCGAGATCCGCCGGTTTTGACACCGACATTGGTGCTTTCATTGAGACCAGAACACCTTCTCTGTCGAGCTGGTCGCTCAAGGGCACAGGGAGTCCGGCCTCAGCATGCTGAGACCAGAACACCTTCTCTGTCGAGCTGCCCTCCTCGGCTCGGTAGAATGCGGCGGCATCAGACACGCTGCGGGGCAAATCTGCGAACGCTCCTGGAGAGCTCCGGATTCGGGTAAGTAACAAGTAATTCACTTTCACATGCTTGCTTTGCATAAAGAAAGCCTCACCCGCCGCTATCTTCTTCATCGCCTCAAGGGCCTTCTGGGTTTCGGCCTTGGCAGACTTGGCATTCTCAATGGCCGCCGCGAGCTCGGACTCTCGCGTCTTTGAGTCAAGCTCCAAACTCTCATGTTTTTCCATGAGAGCCTGGAGCTCTTGCCGCACCTCGCCAACCTGCGCCTCATACTTCTCGCGCTCGGTGCGCTCCGTGGTCGCCCTCTTCTCGGCCTTGGACAACGCTTGCTTAAGGGTCGCCACCTCCGTTGTGGCCCCTACAATAGCCACGTTAATCCTGTCACTTTTTGCAATTGCACCTTTTATATATTTAAAATAAGGTATTTCTTACCTTCCTTGTCCTCGAGCTGCTTCTTGGCAAGCCCGAGCTCCTGCTCGGACTGCTCGAGGTTCTGCTTCAGCGTGTCCACCTCCGCAGTCAGTGCGGCGGACGCCAGCAGCGAAGCCTGCATACGCATATTGACTTAATTATGTTAGACTCCTGCGAATATTATTAGATCCTCTATTCGGCTTTTCTTTCCGAATGTCGAACAGAGCATCAGGGGCTACTGTCTATGCGGTAATATTTTTAATATCCTTTACTTACCTCAAAGCCTGTTAGAAGGCTGGCACAAGCTTCAGTCAGTCCGCTCTTGGCGGACTGAACCTTCTGGATCACCGTACTCATCACAGCACGGTGCTCCTCGTTGATGGAGGCACCTTTAAGCACCTCCAGCAGATTGTCCGGCGCCTCCGGTTGGACGGGGGCCACCGGCTCAGTAGGCTTGCTCCTCTTGGAAAGAGGTCGCCTGCCGGACTCCGGAACCTTTAAAGGTTCCGAAGCGGTGCCCGGCCTAGGGCCGGACTTGGAGCCCTTAGGGGTTCTATCCCCTTGGTGCCTGGAGTCCGGGAGGTCGCCCTGCGGCACCTCCCGGACCACCTCCTCCTGGCTCGGAGCCTCCTGGGACAACACTTTGGCGTCGTCCGTAGGGCGGGGAGAGGAAGCGGGCGGAAGTTAATTCACATCCGATGAATCCAGGGAGCCGCTCGACGAATCGTCGAGCCCGGCCTCGGGCGGACTGCATAATCATATTCGACATAAGGAAAAGTTGTGCAATTAATGAATACTATGAATCACTCTGGTATCCGGATACTTACGATTCCGCCAGTGGCTTGGCCCTGAGCGGCCACTCCTCGTCGCCGTCGTCGGCATTGGTGGAGTAGTCCGGAGCAAGGGTTTTCCCCTTCTTGGACTCTTCGGCCTCCCCAGTTGGGGCGGCCTTCCTTTTCTTTCCTCCCCCCGCTGGATGGGGAGAGGCTTCTTCTTCCTCCTCCTCGTCTTCACGGGAGGAGTACGTCTCGGAGTCATCAGACGATGAATCCGACACCACCACACGACGGGCACTTTTTTGAGTCCCCGTGGCCTTCTTCTTGGCCTTCTTCTCCGGCACCACATATGGTGCCGGGACCAGCAGCCCTGTCAAACAAGCATCTGCTGGGTCTTCGGGCAAAGGATCCGGACAGTTGATCTGTCCAGACTTCGCCTGCCAATCCTGTCAAAGGTAAGGGAGCTTAGATCCCGCATAGAGTCAAACTATGAAAAGCTAATACCCTATAAAAGGTAAAAATAGCTTACCGCGCTAGCGTGACGCTGCGTGCTGAATCCGCGATCCTCGGTAGCGGATGCGGGAGCCTCGGCGCCCTTGAATAGCGCCTTCCAGGCATCTTCGTACGTCGTGTCGAAGAGCCTGCTTAGAGTTTGGTGCTGCGCCGGGTCGAACTCCCACAGGTTGAAAGCCGTTGTTGACACGGGAGGATCTGAAAGATGAGCATAACCTGGACTACGTTGACAAGTTTGAGCTTCTTGTTCACCAGGGTTTGGATGCATGTTTGCAGTCCAGACACCTCTCCTTTGTTGCCCCACGACAGGCCCGTCTCTTTCCAGGACGTGAGCCGCGTAGGGGGTCCGGATAGGAACTTGGGGGCTGCGACCCATTCAGGGCCACGCGGTTCGGTGATGTAGAACCACCCCGATTGCCACCCCTTCAGGGTCTCCATGAAGGAGCCCTCGAGCCATAGGACGTTGGGCATCTTGCCCATCATGGCGCCTCCGCACTCTGCTTGGTTGCCGCGCACCACCTTTGGCTTGACATTGAAAGTCTTGAGCCATAGGCCGAAATGGGGGCGGATGCAGAGGATAGCCTCGCACACGACGATAAACGCTGAGATGTTGAGGACGAAGTTCGGGGCCAGATCATGGAAAACTAGGCCATAGTAGAACATGAGCCCTCGGACAAATGGGTAGAGAGGGAAGCCCAGTCCGCGGAGGAAATGGGGGAGGAACACCACCCTCTCATGGGGCCTAGGGGTGGGGACGAGCTGCCCCTCTTCGGGAAGCCGGTGCGCGATGTCATCAGACAAGTATCCGGCCTTCCTCAGCTTTTTGATGTGTCCCACCATAACGGCGGAGACCATCCACTTGCCTCCCGCTCCGAACATGGCTGGAGTAGGTTGAGGTGGGGAGTGCGGACTTGGGCGCTGGAACTCGAGTGCGCGGAAATGGATAGGCAAAGGAGGAAGAAGGCATGGATGAGAAGGATGGATCCTTATCTCCTTATATGGGCGGACGCAACTACGTGTCCCCACCAGCCTGGTAAAACTCGCTTATCTCCCAAGCGCCGTAATCAATGGCGCGGTTGGGTTACCCACGCCCGTATTGATGAGAATCCCAGAATAAGGGGACACGATCTCTGCTTTGACAAGACGTGCCAAGGAAACCGCCTCGCATAACACGCTGAGGTGGGATAATAAAACGATTCGAATAAAGGCTTGGCCGTGGTGTGATGTCACGCCATGGAATACGTCAGCAGATTAGATTGGTGTAAATGTTATTCTCTCTATGGCAATGTGGAAACTTATTTTGCAGAGCCGGACACTATCCTTGTGTTCAAAATCTTCTATGAAGTACTTGGAGGAGGAACCCGCCTTGCAATGCCGAAGACAATCTGCACGCCGAACTCGTCGCCATTGAAGCCTGGTTTAGGGGCTACTGAGGGAGTCCTGGATTAGGGGGTGTTCAGATAGCCGGACTATACCTTCGGCCGGACTCCTGGACTATGAAGATACAAGATTGAAGACTTCGTCCCGTGTCCGGAAGGGACTTTCCTTGGCGTGGAAGGCAAGCTTGGCGATACGGATATGTAGATCTCCTACCATTGTAACCGACTATGTGTAACCCTAGCCCTCTCCGGTGTCTATATAAACCGGAGGGTTTTAGTCCGTAGGACAACAACAACAACAACAACAATCATACCATAGGCTAGCTTCTAGGGTTTAGCCTCCTTGATCTCGTGGTAGATCTACTCTTGTACTACCCATATCATCAATATTAATCAAGCAGGAGTAGGGTTTTACCTCCATCGAGAGGGCCCGAACCTGGTTAAAAACATCGTGTCCCTTGTCTCTTGTTACCATCCGCCTAGACGCACAGTTTGGGACCCCCTACCCGAGATCCGCCGGTTTTGACACCGACAATGGTCAACTTGCAATTGGGGGCCACGAATATTGACACGCAACTAGGGACCCCTTGACAAATAGACAAACACACACAACACTCCTAGTTGCAAGTCGGGTATCGACATGCAATTGGGGACCCTCGACACACACACACACACAACACACACATCCCCGTAGTTGCGAGTTGATGGTCAACTTGCAAGTGGGGACCACGAATAAAATGCACACACGCACACACACGTACCCCCTAGTTGTGAGTCGATGGTCAACTTGTAACCGGGGGTTCTCAACAAATACACACACACCCCTAGTTGCAAGTCCATGGTTGACATTCAACTGGGGACACACACCCCAGTTGCGAGTCGATTATCGACATGCAACTAGGGACCCTAGTTGCGAGTCGATGCTTGACATGAACTAAGGAACCCTTGACAAATAGACACACACAACACTCCTAGTTGCAAGTCGGTTATCAACATGCAATTGGGGACCCTCGACACAAACACACATCTCCGTAGTTGCGAGTTGATGGTCAACTCACAACTGGGGGCCACGAATAAAACACACACACACACACACACACACACGTACCCCCCTAGTTGCGAGTCGATGGTCAACTTGCAACTGGGGGTTCTCAACAAACACACACAACCCCTAGTTGCGAGTAGATGGTTGACATTCAACTGGGGACACTATGATAAAACACACACACACACACACCTTAGTTGCGAGTCGATCATTGACATGCAACTGGGGACCCTAGTTGTGAGTCGATGCTTGACATGCAACTAGGGACCCCTTGACAAAAAGACACACATGTCGTGGTTCTAAGTCTGACAGTAGTGTAGGGGGGTAAGTATGGAGAGGCAAGATCCTAGCTATGGAGTAGTTGTAGACACACGAGGTTTACGATTTCAGGCCCTTCTCGGAGGAAGTAATAGCCCTACGTCTCGGAGCCCGGAGGCGGTCGACTGGATTATGTGTGTGTGAATTACAGGGGTGCGAACCCTTTACACTGAGGAGGGGGTGGCTTATATAGAGTTTGCCAGACCCCTCCGGCCCTCAGTTATGCAGGGTTTTAAGGTACATTAAGGTCGGGCGTTACTGGTAACACCACTAATAAAGTGCTATGATGATCATAAAAGCCACTTAATGCCCGTCTGTTAGCGAGTGGAGTGACTTTAGATCTCCCGGTCGTCGAGTGGTTGACTTTTGGTCGAGTGGTAAGCTTCATCGTCGAGTGTCTTCGAGTCCGTCGAGTGGATCACCTCCAAGTCGATTGAAAGGTGATTTCTTCTAGGGATGTCCTTAGGGAGGGTAGTTTGGACAGGTCCATGACCCTACCCTAGGTACATAGCTTCATCATTAGCCCCCGAATGGGTCGAGGTTTGAGTGGGGAAGGAGTTGAGCACTCTTCTGACCCATTCTTCGTGTCATGAGTATGTCTTTTTTCGGATCAATGAACCTGGGCGTCGTCACCAACTTCTTTTCCGGTCGCCTTGATCCATTCATAATTTTCTTTAGTCGAGTGACTTTCTTTATTTGAAGATTCCCGAGTGGTTGTGTGGAGGAGATCCTCCGTCTGACGAGTTGTTCTGCTGCCCGCGGATTTCACGGGATTCGAATTTCGAGAAGCGCGCGAGACGGGGGAGGCCGCAGTAATCAGATGGGATAAGACGGAGCCTCCTCGGTCTCTGTGCCACCTTTTTCGCCACGTATTACGTGCGCGACTGTTGCGGGATTTGACAGGATCTCCAGGGCCTACAGGTCAGCCACTCGGAAGCGACCCCATATAAGCTGCCGGCCCAGGGCTTTTGAACAGTGCGCCTTCACTTTTCCCTTTCCTCTCGAATTCCTCTGCCACCTCTGCCTTCGTCTCAGCGCCGGCGGCCCGCTCAGGCTTCGTTTGCGGCAATGGTGAAGGAGAGGACGACGGCTCTGGAGCGCGTGAAGAAAGCGACGGTGCAGGTGAAGGGGAAGAAGTCCGGTCGGGGCGGATCTTCTTCGAGGTCCGCTCTGCCGACGGTCTGGATCCAGGGCAATTGGATGCATTCGGCGATCAGGCAGGATGAACTTCATGATCTGGTCGATGGGGGATTCATCCCTCACCAATCTGCGCTTCTTCCGGGGAATGAGATCGAACCGCAGCCTCGCGAGGGTGAGTGCATCCTCAACGCTACTCATGTCGACCGCGGATTTTCTCTGCCCCCTCATTCTTTTTTCCGGAGCTTCTTGAACTTTTTCGGAGCGCAGCTCTATCATTTTACCCCAAATTCCATCATGTATCTTGCTGCCTTTGTATCTTTGTGCGAGAACTTCCTGGGTTGCCGTCCCCATTGGGGCCTCTTCAAGCACATTTTCACTTGTCGTTCTCAGTCGGTTAAGAAAGCCAAGTCGAGTGACGATAGGACGCAAGTGGTTCAGATGTGCGGGGGTCTTGGGATCCAGATGAGGAGTAAAAGTTCTTTTCCAGCTATGACTCTTTCCGAGTCTGTCCGCGGGTGGCAGTCGACTTGGTTCTATTGCAAAGACCAGGCGACTCCAGGACAGGTGACGGGCCTTCCTCCTTTTTCCCTGAACCGAGCAGAAAAGCCTTCCTCTCTGAAAGTGACACCAAAAGAAAGGGCGCAAGTCAAAGTGCTGGTCGGTCGAGTGGTTCAGCTCGTCCGTGACGGGGCGACTGGTATGGATTTATTAGAGGTCTTTCTCCGTAGGCGTATCCAACCGCTCCAAGCTCGCGACCATCCGATGTGGATGTACTCGGGCCTCGACGACTCGGATCCATCCGGAGGAGGTCAACGAGGCGACGTTGGAAGGGTGGTTGTCGAGTATCACGGGGAACAAGGACAACCCCCGAGGAGCCAGGAGGATTCCTCCACTCGACCAGAATTCAAAGTCATGAGCCTCATGGTAGAAACAATCAAGAAGACTGCAGCAGACCAGAAGAGGAGCTGTGGATATGCCCCTCAGATCCAGGAGCTGATTAACTCCGAGATGGGCACAGGCATATACCTCTTGGACAAGGAACATTTGCCTATTCATCCAGATTTTGAAGATAATGAAGTTGTGATGAACAAGGATGAACCATCTTCAGCCCATGCACAAGCACAAAAGGAGAAGGCAAGGAAGGAGAAAGCTGCAAAGATGCCAACTCAAGAGGAGGCATCTGAATACTTCTTGAAAACCAAGCAAGAGCAGCTCAGTTACTTGATTGCATCCACCCTGAGGATAGAGAAAGGACTGGCCACCCTCACTCAGAATCAGGAGAGCTTAGAGAGGATCGTAGAACAAAAGTTCTATGACTTGGATGTCAAAGTGACAGAAATCCAGTCTACAGTGGAGCAACTTCAAGATGACATGCAGGAGAGGAAAGGGAAGACTACCACTGATGCATTTGCCAGAGTGCCACGAGCCCAGAGGTCATGTGTAGTGCCAGTTCCTGACACAAGAGCCACCACCTCAGCTCCAGCCACAGCACCAGCTCCAGCATCTACTTCAGCTCTAGCTCCAACCACGTCTACAGAATCCTTCGTCCTTGGAGTGATCCAGACTCCACCACCACCGGAAGATCAAGCCTGAGTGTCGATCTAGCACTATGCATTTGCTAGGAACTTTTTGGTAACTTGTTGCCAAAGGGGGAGAAAAATGTATAGATCATAGGCTTCGAGAGAGTGTGTGTTGCTTTTATTCTATCTTGCTTTATTTGGTGGTTTTTCAAACTTTGTTTGCTTTTGGTCGAGATACTTTGATATGCTTGTGAGACATTGATGATCATGTGTTTGATCATAAGCTACACTTATGCATGCTTGATATATCTTATCTATCTTATGTGATCATTCACTTTTCTTGGTGATGAGTGCATGTATTTCATTCTTATCATTTTGAGCGCTCCACCAAGATGTATGTGACATGGAAGAGTAACCCATGATTTTAACTCTTTGTGCATTTGCAGTCCAAAGCAAATTTTAAATATGCACAAATTTAGGGGGAGCTCTTACTTATCACATACTTCTCAAAGCGATGATATAATTCATTCTTATTATCATTTGTTGAAGCTTTGATCTATATGTTGTCATCAGTTACCAAAAAGGGGGAGATTGAAAGTGCAACTATCCCTAGTTGGTTTTGGTAATTCATAACAACATATAGCTCATTGAGCTAATGCTATTCCAAGACAATTATTTCAGGAAAGCTCAATGATTGGCATGGCATGGATGGTGAAAGTGGAACCCTCAAACTGCTAAGGACAAAGGATTGGCTCAAGCTCAAAAGCTCAAGACTCTTCATTTTACATTTTAGTGACCCAAGATCACATTGAGTCCATAGGAAAAGCCAATACTATCAAGGAGGGATGAGGTGTTGCTTAATGAGCCTTTTGCTTCATGTGCTTAATGATATGCTCCAAAATCCTCAGCTACTTTCCCATATCCACATATGACCTAAACCCTAAGCCAAACTCGGTCCTACCGATTCTTTCTATCCGGCGCCACCGAGTTTCACATGTCATAAGCCACTGCCAAACCCTAGCAAATCGGTTGTACCGATAGGGATCTCGGTGTCACCGAGATGGGATTGCAATTTCTCTGTTTCCTTTTCGTAACTTTTCGGTCTCACCGAAAGAGCGAATCGGTCCCACCGAGATTGCAATGTAAACTCTCTGTTTCCCTTTTGTAACATTTTGGTCTCACCGAAAGAGCAAATCGATCCCACCGAGTTTGCCTGACCAACTCTCTGGTTAGCCAATTACCAAATCGGTCTCACCGAGTTTGTGTAATCGGTCTCACCGAGATTACGTTATGCCCTAACCCTAACCGTATTGGTCCTACCGAGTTGCATGTCAGTCCCACCGAAAATCTCTAACGGTCACTAGGTTTACTATTTCGGTCCGACCGAGTTTGTTGATTCGGTCCCACCGAGATTGGTAAATTGTGTGTAACGGTTGGATTTTATGTGGAGGCTATAAATACCCCTCCACCTCCTCTTCACTCGTGAAGAGAGCCATCAGAACACATCTACACTTCCATCTCATATGTTCTGAGAAAGAACCACCTACTCATGTGTTGAGACCAAGATATTCCATTCCTACCATATGAATCTTGATCTCTAGCCTTCCCCAAGTTGCTTTCCACTCAAATCTTCTTTCTACCGAATCCAAATCCTGTGAGAGAGAGTTGAGTGTTGGGGAGACTATCATTTGAAGCACAAGAGCAAGGAGTTCATCATCAACACACCATTTGTTACTTCTTGGAGAGTGGTGTCTCCTAGATTGGCTAGGTGTCACTTGGGAGCCTCCGACAAGATTGTGGAGTTGAACCAAGGAGTTTGTAAGGGCAAGGAGATCGCCTACTTCGTGAAGATCTACTGCTAGTGAGGCAAGTCTTTCGTGGGCGATGGCCATGGTGGGATAGACAAGGTTGCTTCTTCGTGGACCCTTCGTGGGTGGAGCCCTCCGTGGACTCGCGCAACCGTTACCCTTCGTGGGTTGAAGTCTCCATCAACGTGGGTGTAGGATAGCACCACCTATCTAAACCACGGGAAAAACATCCGTGTCTCCAATTGCGTTTGAATTCTCCAAACCCTTCCCTTTACATTCTTGCAAGTTGCATGCTTTACTTTCCGCTGCCTATATACTCTTTGCATGCTTGCTTGAATCGTGTGATGATTGCTTGACTTGTCCTAAAGTTGCTAAAATCTGCCAAGAACTAAAATTGGGAAAAGGTTAAGTTTTTATTTGGTCAAGTAGTCTAATCACCCCCCACCTCTAGACATACTTCCGATCCTACAAGTGGTATCAGAGCTTTGGTCTCCATTTGCTTTGATTTCCATAGCTTTTGGTGGTCATAGCCTTGGTTTCACAACCTAGGAGAGTATGGCGTCTAGCGAGGGAAATTATCGCCGTAGAGGTCCTTACTTTGATGGTACTAATTTTGCTAGTTGGAAGCATAAAATGAAAATGCATATTCTCGGACATAACCCCGCTGTTTGGGCTATTGTGTGTGTTGGTTTGCAAGGTGACTTCTTCGATGGGAAAGAACCAAACCGTGAAGCTACTGCGGATGAGTTGAAGATGCTGCAATACAATGCTCAAGCTTGTGATATTCTCTTCAACGGATTGTGCCCCGAAGAATTCAACAAAATCAGGCGTCTTGAGAATGCAAAGGAAATTTGGGATACTTTGATTGATATGCACGAAGGTACTGACTCCGTCAAGGAATCCAAATTGGATGTGCTTCAAAGGCAACTTGACAAGTTCAAAATGAAGGATGGTGAAGGTGTCGCTGAAATGTACTCTAGGCTTGCTCTCATCACAAATGAGATTGCCGGCTTAGGGAGTGAAGAGATGACCGATAGATTCATCATCAAGAAGATCCTAAGAGCCTTGGATGGAAAATATGATACCGTGTGCACATTGATCCAAATGATGCCCAATTACAAAGATCTCAAGCCAACGAAGGTCATTGGAAGAATTGTTGCTCATGAGATGTCACTCAAGGATAAAGAAGAACTTCACAACAAATCAAGTGGTGCTTACAAAGCCTCATGTGAAGCCCCCACATCATCAAGTGAGAAACAAAACTTCAACGAGGAATTGAGCTTAATGGTGAAGAACTTCAACAAGTTCTACAAGAGTAGAAGCAAAGATAGAAGCTCCAAGTCAAGGTCCTACAATGACAAAAGATCTTCTAGTCGAGAGCGAAACTGCTACAATTGTGGAAGACCCAGACACTATTCCAATGAGTGTACGGCTCCCTACAAAAGAAGAGAATATTCTCCAAAAAGAAGAAGCAAAAGAGAAGAATCACCATCAAGAGAGAGAAGGAGTAGAGATGATCGTTATGAACTAAGATACTCACGGAGAAGCAAGGATTCGGAAAGAAAGGAAAAATCATCAAGGAGCTACACAAAATGAAGACATCAAGCTCATGTTGGTGAATGGGTATCCGGCTCCGACTCCGACAACCACTCCGAGAGAAGTTATCACTCCGACTCCAAATATACTCAAGATGAAGGTGTTGCCGGTCTAGCACTTGTGTCAACCAACTCCTACGACATATTTGACTCACCAAATGAAGGAATTGGAAGATGCTTCATGGCCAAAGGTCCTAAGGTAACACACCCTGAGTATGTTGATTTTAATAGTGATGAAGATGACTTGTTAGGTGATGATGATTTACTTGTTGACAACTCTAGTGATGAATACTATGATGAAACGTCAATAAATCATGCTAAAATGAATGACAATGATAAGGAGAAAATTGAGGCTCTAACTAAAGAACTAAACATACTTAAGTTAGCTCATGAAACTATCTTCGAAGATCATCGAGAACTTTTAAAAGCTCATGAGAAGTTCTTCTTTGAAAGGCTCAATCTTGAGCAAGAGCATGAGTTTTTAAAGGCAATCAATGATGATCTCCGCAAGAAAAGTTCTTCCTCGATGCGGCTATATCTCCTACGTGTCGAAGCACGACTTAGAGGCATAACCGCATTGAAAGCAATGTCGCAAGTGAGGTAATCTTCACCCAACCCATGTAATACATAAGGGAAAGAGATACATAGTTGGCTTACAATCGCCACTTCACACAATACATGAGTAAAGCATTACATCATACAGATACAATCAAGGTCCGACTACGGAACCAAAATAAAAGAAGACTACCCCAAATGCTACACAGATCCCCGATCGTCCCGACTGGGCTCCACTACTGATCAACTAAAACGAAACAACACAATGAACAAGATCTTCATCGAGCTCCTCCTTGAGCTCGGGTGCGTCGCCTGCACGGTTTCATCGGCACCTGCAAACTGGTTTTGGAAGTATCTGTGAGTCACGAGGACTCAGCAATCTCACACCCGCGAGATCAAGACTATTTAAGCTTAAAGGTAGGACAGGGTAGTGAGGTGGAGCTGCAGCAAGCGACTAGCAAATATGGTGGCTAACATACGCAAAAGAGAGCGAGAAGAGAAGCAAAGCACGGTCGTGAAGCTAGAAGCGATCAAGAAGTGATCCTGAAAGTACTTACGTCAAGCATAACTCCAACACCGTGTTCACTTCCCGGACTCCACCGAGAAGAGACCATCACGGTTACACACGCGGTTGATGTATTTTAATTAAGATCAACTTCGGGTTTTCTACAACCGGACATTAACAAATTCCCATCTGCCACATAACCGCGGGCACGGCTTTCAAAAGTTCAAACCCTGCAGGGGTGTCCCAACTTAGCCCATGATAAGCTCTCGCGATCAACGAAGGATATTCCTTCTCCCCGGGAAGACCCGATCAGTCTCGGAATCCCGGCTACAAGACATTTCGACAATGGTAAAACAAGACCAGCAAGACCGCCCGATGCGCCGACATCCCGATAGGAGCTGCACATATCTCGTTCTCAGGGCAACACCGGATAAGCGAAGCGTACAGGTACCAACATAACCCAAGTTGCCAAGGGACGGTCCCGCACGATGCTCTAGTTTGGACCAACACTTAGACAAGCATTGGCCCGGGGGGGCTAAAATAAAGATGACCCTCGAGAGAGCGACTCCCAAGGGAAAAGTAGGTGGTGGTGAGGCAAATGGTAAAACCAAGGTTGGGCCTTGCTGGAGGAGTCTTATTCAAAGCAAACTGTCAAGGGGGTCCCATAAATCACCCAACCGCGTTAGGGACGCAAAATCCGGGAACATAACACCGGTATGACGGAAACTAGGGCGGCAAGAGTGGAACAAAACACCAGGCATAAGGCCGAGCCTTCCACCCTTTACTAGGTATATAGATGCATTAATTAAATAAGATATATTGTGATTTCCCAACAAGTAAACATGTTCCAATCAAGGAACAACATCTCCATGTTCCAACAAGGAACGAAGTTCATCTTCACCTGCAACTAACAACGCTATAAGAGGGGCTGAGCAAAGCGGTAACATAGCCAAACAACGGTTTACTAGGACAAGGTGGGTTAGAGGCTTGGTTTAACAATATGGGAGGCATGATAAGCAAGTGGTAGGTATCACAGCATAGGCATAGCAAAAGAGCGAGCAACTAGCAAGCAAAGATAGAAGTGATTTCGAGGGTATGGTCATCTTGCCTGCAAAGTTCTCAGGGTTGTCGAAGGCTTGATCCTCGTAAGTGTTCTCAACAGGTTCCTCGTTCACGTACTCGTCTCCCGGCTCTACCCAAAACGAGAACACAAGCAAAGGAACAACTATCAACCACGATGCAATGCGCAAGCAACATGATGCAAAACATGGCATGATATGCGAGATGTGGTATGCAGTGCATATGCGTGCTGCGGAAGGAAAAAGATGAACAAGGCATAATCTTGGCAAACCAAGTATGCCACTGGAAAGGTGAGGTGATTTCGGTTGAAATCGATATAAAGACCACCGGAATCGGATGCACGGTTTGCAAATGACAAGCAAAACAAAAATGACAAGATTCTGCCATTAACAGCATGATGCCACTTAGCATGCAACAAGAAATTAAGCTACTACATCCAAACATACCAACAAATCATATGGCAGTGATCTACTCAAGATGATTGACAAAAGATGAACACTGAGCTACGGCTAAATCACACCATAACAGGTTCAAACAAGCATGTCAAAAGTGCAAAAGATAACAGGTTCACAGACTTAGTGAAAATAACATGCCAGAAATTAACATCAGGATGACATGTTTAGAGCAAGGACACAACCTGCTACGGGAACACAATATAGCAAAACAAGGCACGGCATGAATATAGCAGAAAACTGGACATGTCAAAAACAGATAACAAGTAGGCATGTTTACGAGCTCGATGCACTCACTACATAGCATTTCATGATAACCTAAGCATACACCCACCAAGAAGACATGGCATAGAAGCTATACATGGCAAGAACAACATCATAGCATGCAAGGATCAACTACAACAAGCTTGGCAAAATCGAATAACATGTAAACAATCTGCCAGGAAACATTTTATAGCAAAAGTAGAGCTCGATTGACTCAAGCTATGGCACTCCATAATTACAAACAGAGGCATGGATGGATAGAGCAAATCCATATGTTCAAAACACCCTTACTGATCATGCTCAAAATGGGCATAGATCTCTCTGAAACAACATGAACACATGGCATAAAAATAACAGCAGGGAATAACTTGGTGAAATTACAAAGTCCCTGAAATCAGCAACAATATGATCCCTAGTTTGCATGCTTGTGCTAGTCACCACAAAAATCACAAATATACATGGAATACACCCCTGGAAAGATAGCATGGCATATTACAAAACACATGTAGGACTCAACTTCCTAGGGTGCACACATCAATCATGGAAAAAATGACAAAAGTGCATGTTCTGATAATAATCTGGAACTAACATCACATAGCCCTCTTCCAACAACATTTCGGGCAGCAAGATGAGCTCAAATGAAAATGATGCAATGCGATGAAACGATGTACTCGTCGAGGCGAACAATTTGACATATTACACGCGCGAAAGTTATGGCATGTCAAATATAGTATCAAAAAGTTGAAATATCTCGGGACTTTGCAGAAAATCACCTCGCGGACTAGGTTGACCGCGGCACGGATTTTGAGGCGAGGCGCGGGCTTGCCGGAGACGCTCGCCGGAGATGGGAAACGGCAGCCGGAGGGTCGGGGCGGCGAGATCCGGCCGTCCCGGGGCCGGATCTGGTCGGAGGGGCACCGAGGAAGGTCGCCGGCAAGCGCGCGGGTCGGCGCCGGCGAGTGCGCGGGGCGGCGGCGGGCGGCGGACGCGGCGTAGAGGCGGCGCGGGCTAGGCCGGCGAGCGCGCGGGGCGGCGTGCGAGGTGGAGGAGGACGGGCGACGAGCGGGCGGCGGGGCCGCGGGGCTCGGGCGGCGGATCTGGGCCCGTGCGGGCCTGTGATGGGCTTCCCCGGGCCGCGCGATGAGAGGCGGCGGCGGGGAGACGGGTGGCGCGCCGTGGTTGGCTGTGGGGCGGTGCGACGGTGACGTGTCGCCTCGCCATTGGCCGGGCGACGTGGCGGCGGGGTGGACGCGTCCGCCGGCGAGCGGACATGTCCGGCGGCGCGGAGGTAAGAGGAAGGCTAGGGTTCATCCGCGAAAATTTCGGGGAAGACACATATTTATAGGTGGGAGGAGCTAGGAAGCTCCAAATGTGGTGCGGTTTTCGGCCACGCAGTCGTGATCGAACGACCGAGAACATGGAGATGACTTAGATGGGTTTATTGGGATGTTTGGGAGGGGTTTTGAGCTGCAACCCAAAAGAGGCTTTCACGGTTACCCGGTTAACCGTTGGAGTATCAAACGACCTCCGAATGACCCGAAACTTGACAGGCGGTCTACCGGTGCTATACCAAGGCCACTTGACAAACCTCGGTCCATTCCGAGAAAGTTTAATTCCCGCTCACGAAAAGAGGCAAGAGGGGGCGCCGGGGAACATAGGAGCGCCGGATTGCAAAACGGACAACGGGGAAAATGATCGGATTCATGAAACGAACACGTATGCAAATGCGCTGCACATGATGAAATGATATGAAATGCATGACATGAACAAAATGCAAAAAGAAGGAAAACCCAACCATGGAGGGAATATCATATCACATTGCTGAAAATGGCAAGAGTTGGAGTTACAAATATGGCAAGTTACATCCGGGGTGTTACAACACTCCACCACTACGAGAGGATCTCGTCCCGAGATCTAGGATGGCACCAGAGGGAAAACGGGGGAAGAAGAGGAAGGGGTAAAACTAAGTTGCTTCTTTGACCAACGAGTGAAACTGATGAACATTGAGAGGTTGAAAGGTTGAAAGAAAGAACACAACAAAGTTGAACGAACTTGAAAACACTCCGTTAGATAAGAGGAACATGGGATACGACGAGAACCAAGAGGTTAAGTGACAAGATAGATATTGAAACCACTCCGGTTAAAACAAGATAGAGAAGGAATAAGAATGACATGATTTGGGCAACACTTCGACTGAAAATGGAAGGGATTTGAATATGATCTTGACAAGATGAGAGGATACTTGCTGAAATTAACAACACACTTCCTCCGGAACTATTAAAAGAATGGCACAAGGGGTAAGAAAGATTTCAGACAGCACTCCGGTTGAGAAGAGATGCAAGACTTGATAAGATGAGAGAGCTCGAATGAAAACACGACACTCCGGTTAAATGGATAAGCAAGGAAAAGAACACAATCCTCACAATTTGAGATGATGTGCGAAGAGAGCAACATCACAATGCCTCCGGAAGAAAGAATAGAAGATAGATCATTGGAACAAAAGAATGGAGAAGAAAACAACATGTACTACCTCAAATGAGTTTGGAAAGCACCCTTAAAAAGAAGAATAGAACGGAGTTGTTGGAAAAAAACTAGCAACGAAAAGAATAAGTTTGTAGTGGGCTTATAGAAACATCTCAAAATTATGAGGTGAGCTTCTGCCACCAACGGAAACAAATGATTGGATTGATATCAACAAGGAGACGAGAAACTTATTTCACCGGGAGAACAAACGAAGAACTTGGGTCATTTATAAGCACCATAAAAAGCAACAATCCTTAGGGAAAGCTTTAGGTGAAATATGACACAAGATAACTCCAACGAAAAGATTGATGGATTTAAAATACCTCATTCTTGACAACATGTGAACCATGAAACGCGAACTCAAATTGTCAAGAATGACATAACACCACCTCAAATGATAAGGTAGAACGAATTGCACTTTGAAATGCAAGATGATGAACGATTGAATCCTCAAAACAAGACATGTGTTGAACACCATGTTTATTTTAGAGTATAGCTTGGCGGATCTTAACTCCGAGAAAATCTTGAAGAACAATTGAATAATGAAAGGGACCTTGATAAACCATCATGTGAACCTTCCATGAAGAACTCCGGTAAAACAAGGATGATAGAAAGAGAGAGAAGTCGAAAACACAAAGTGAAGCCTTGCAATGATTTTAGATGGATCTTCACGACAAGATAATTGAGAGAGCTTGGAACTCCGAAAAGAAAAGATGAAGCATATCGAACTAAGAATGTGATATGATGAGCAACTCCGGAAAGAAGAAATTAGATCACTTGGATGAAACAATAATAAGAATTACGTTATGTGTATCCTTGCCCAATTTAAATTGATGACAAGCAACGGATTTGGCATACTACTTATTCTCGTAGAAAGGATTAAGATAGATATGGCGCAAACTTGGGAAGGTATTGATGGAACCACCAGTGGAATTTGGAAACAACGAATGAATTAATATGATAACGAAGGAAGTGGAATCTTGAACGAACCACCGTAAGAATTGAAAATGAACGGAGAAAAGATAAAGAAACACCGGGAAGAATTAGCAAACGAACGAAGATACTTGAGAGAATTTAGATAAAAATGAACGAATAGATCACGAGCTGAATAGAGAATACTTGAATGATGCACCGGTAAGATTTGGAAAACAAGAGCTGAAAGCTGAGAATGAGGAATTATGAAATGATGGCCTACTGGGAAAAGAAATGGAAACAACTCATGAAATGCTCCGGATGGGTATGAAAAGAATTCTCACAATCGAAACAATTATGAGAGAATGGCATCAATCTAGAACCACGCATCTTCAAGAGAATGGACAAGATTTAAGGGAAACTCTTCTTCGGTCTTCCAATGTGGAGAATGATGACGAGAAACACCACCATGAATTGTTGAGGCACTCCGGAATGAAGAATAGAAAGGTTGAATTAATGATGAAAGAATTGGAAAGATCTTGGAGAAAGACATATGACTGATGATAATTCATTCTTACGTCAGAATTGGAAAAGAATTTGAGAATAACTCCGGGAAAATTAGAAGAGTCAGGTAAGATTCTGGGAAAAGACCTGTGGGTTAGGGCCCACTGAAAAGAAAACACCGTTGGAAAAGATTACTTGACAGGGAGGTTGCACCGGTTGATTTAAATGGCTTGAATAAGATAACAATCTCGAAATAGTAAGAATTGATGCGGAGTGAAAAACACGAATCTTCAGAGATATCTTCAGCACTTCGGAACAAATGAATAGCGAGAAGTGGATGATTAAGAGGTGCACCGGCATGAGAAAACATTCGAGACGAGGAAAGAGATATGATCAACACCGAAAGCTTGAATTGAATCCACCAGAGAAGAAAAGAGAACGAAGAATAATAAACTTGAAGCTCCATTAGTATCTTCATGGGAAAACACCGGATAAGAACATTGGAAGAAAAGAATGGAGAGAATTCTCATCAATAAAAAGGACACTTGATTAAGAAATCTGAATCCTTGAAGAAAAGGGTGGGAGGGTGGGAAAACAAAGGCAACTTGGGGACGGGTGAAACGGATATCGTTACGAAAAACTTAGAATTTATCTTGCGGTTGTTGAAATGATCGGATACACTTAAAAAGAAGCACGCCGGTTGAAAAGGATTGACATGACAATCTCGATTATCATGAAGGATTGGTATTCACATGGAAGTATGAGAACACCATTTAGAATAAGGTATGGAATCAACACTTGACTTCGAAGCAACTCGACTACCACAAAACAAAACAAAACAAAGGATTGGCTTGCAGAATAAGCCGGAAACAAACATATGATAGATCCCCTATCGTATCATGTGTCTGTTGGAAAGAATTCCTACGTGATACTTGAATTCCCACTTATGAACTCCCAAAACTTTTTGGTTATGCAATCTGGTGTTGGGGATACAGGGGACACAAAATATATCACCCAAACTAACAATACCTAGATCCAGCTGTATCCATCCTTCAACACATAACCAAGAAAACTCCGGAAATCGTCTACCTCAACCTTCGAAAAGCACCCGTTATACGAATTATGGCAATACTCCCGCACTCGCCTCAGTACTGGGCTATCAGGGTTATCTCACCAACAACTGTACAAAAGAGATTTTCGATGTTGGTGTACTAAACTCAGGTATTCCAGAACTGCAATGATAAAATTTAAAATTATGACGACAACACCTCAGAGCTCAACTCCCCGGGACACTTCCACTAAACCCCTGCTGACACGAGGCACCAAGACAATGTTGTCATCACAAAATCATCGGAACGATTCTAAGATACCCGCGTGATCCTAAAAAATTTTAGTGAAATTTGAGAATAGAAGAGTCAAAACTCTACGTCAGGATGCCTTACCAGAGCGATGAGGAGACTGGGAAGTAAAAAGAATTCTTAAACTCTCCGATACATAATTCCTAAATGACTCAAAACTTTTTTCTAGACACAACTCGGCTGCTAAAAACGATCAAGTAGTGGGGGCTCCTAAGGTCGGGGAAGGCTCTGATTACCAACTTGTAACGCCCTCGATGCGGCTATATCTCCTACGTGTCGAAGCACGACTTAGAGGCATAACCACATTGAAAGCAATGTCGCAAGTGAGGTAATCTTCACCCAACCCATGTAATACATAAGGGAAAGAGATACATAGTTGGCTTACAATTGCCGCTTCACACAATACATGAGTAAAACATTACATCATACAGATACAATCAAGGTCCGACTACGGAACCAAAATAAAAGAAGACTACCCCAAATGCTACATAGATCCCCGATCGTCCCGACTGGGCTCCACTACTGATCAACTAAAACGAAACAACACAATGAACAAGATCTTCATCGAGCTCCTCCTTGAGCTCGGGTGCGTCGCCTGCATGGTTTCATCGGCACATGCAAACTGGTTTTGGAAGTATCTATGAGTCACGAGGACTCAGCAATCTCACACCCGCGAGATCAAGACTATTTAAGCTTAAAGGTAGGACAGGGTAGTGAGGTGGAGCTGCAGCAAGCGACTAGCAAATATGGTGGCTAACATACGCAAAAGAGAGCGAGAAGAGAAGCAAAGCACGGTCGTGAAGCTAGAAGCGATCAAGAAGTGATCCTGAAACTACTTACGTCAAGCATAACTCCAACACCGTGTTCACTTCCCGGACTCCACCGAGAAGAGACCATCACGGTTACACACGCGGTTGATGTATTTTAATTAAGATCAACTTCGGGTTTTCTACAACCGGACATTAACAAATTCCCATCTGCCACATAACCGCGGGCACGGCTTTCAAAAGTTCAAACCCTGCAGGGGTGTCCCAACTTAGCCCATGATAAGCTCTCGCGATCAACGAAGGATATTCCTTCTCCCCAGGAAGACCCGATCAGTCTCGGAATCCCGGCTACAAGACATTTCGACAATGGTAAAACAAGACCAGCAAGACCGCCCGATGCGCCGACATCCCGATAGGAGCTGCACATATCTCGTTCTCAGGGCAACACCGGATAAGCGAAGCGTACAGGTACCAACATAACCCAAGTTGCCAAGGGACGGTCCCGCACGGTGCTCTAGTTTGGACCAACACTTAGACAAGCATTGGCCCGGGGGGGCTAAAATAAAGATGACCCTCGAGAGAGCGACTCCCAAGGGAAAAGTAGGTGGTGGTGAGGCAAATGGTAAAACCAAGGTTGGGCCTTGCTGGAGGAGTCTTATTCAAAGCGAACTGTCAAGGGGGTCCCATAAATCACCCAACCGCGTTAGGGACGCAAAATCCGGGAACATAACACCGGTATGACGGAAACTAGGGCGGCAAGAGTGGAATAAAACACCAGGCATAAGGCCGAGCGTTCCACCCTTTACCAGGTATATAGATGCATTAATTAAATAAGATATATTGTGATATCCCAACAAGTAAACATGTTCCAATCAAGGAACAACATCTCCATGTGCCAACAAGGAACGAAGTTCATCTTCACCTGCAACTAACAACGCTATAAGAGGGGCTGAGCAAAGCGGTAACATAGCCAAACAACGGTTTGCTAGGACAAGGTGGGTTAGAGGCTTGGTTTAACAATATGGGAGGCATGATAAGCAAGTGGTAGGTATCACAGCATAGGCATAGCAAAAGAGCGAGCAACTAGCAAGCAAAGATAGAAGTGATTTCGAGGGTATGGTCATCTTGCCTGCAAAGTTCTCAGGGTTGTCGAAGGCTTGATCCTCGTAAGTGTTCTCAACAGGTTCCTCATTCACGTACTCGTCTCTCGGCTCTACCCAAAACGAGAACACAAGCAAAGGAACAACTATCAACCACGATGCAATGCGCAAGCAACATGATGCAAAACATGGCATGATATGCGAGATGTGGTATGCAGTGCATATGCGTGCTGCGGAAGGAAAAAGATGAACAAGGCATAATCTTGGCAAACCAAGTATGCCAATGGAAAGGTGAGGTGATTTCGGTTGAAATCGATATAAAGACCACCGGAATCGGATGCACGGTTTGCAAATGACAAGCAAAACAAGAATGACAAGATTCTGCCATTAACAGCATGATGCCACTTAGCATGCAACAAGAAATTAAGCTACTGCATCCAAACATACCAACAAGTCATATGGCAGTGATCTACTCAAGATTCTTGATAAAAGATGAACACTGAGCTACGGCTAAATCACACCATAACAGGTTCAAACAAGCATGGCAAAAGTGCAAAAGATAACAGGTTCACAGACTTAGTGAAAATAACATGCCAGAAATTAACATCAGGATGACATGTTTAGAGCAAGGACACAACCTGCTACGGGAACACAATATAGCAAAACAAGGCACGGCATGAATATACTCAAAGCATTTAACAAAAGTCCCTTACTGACCATGAGCCAAAGAGGACCAGAAAATATAATAACACCCATGTCAAATAAGCAAGTTACGTTACAGTTTTCAGACTTGGCAGAAAACTGGACATGTCAAAAACAGATAACAAGTAGGCATGTTTACGAGCTCGATGCACTCACTACATAGCATTTCATGATAACCTAAGCATACAACCACCAAGAAGACATGGCATAGAAGCTATACATGGCAAGAACAACATCATAGCATGCAAGGATCA
Organism: Aegilops umbellulata; assembly: GCA_032464435.1. Classification (NCBI taxonomy): domain Eukaryota; kingdom Viridiplantae; phylum Streptophyta; class Magnoliopsida; order Poales; family Poaceae; genus Aegilops; species Aegilops umbellulata. Next base: position 345,219,180 of record CP136058.1, on the reverse strand, counting down.
ACTACAACAAGCTTGGCAAAATCGAATAACATGTAAACAATCTGCCAGGAAACATTTTATAGCAAAAGTAGAACTCGATTGACTCAAGCTATGGCACTCCATAATTACAAACAGAGGCGTGGATGGATAGAGCAAATCCATATGTTCAAAACACCCTTACTGATCATGCTCAAAATGGGTATAGATCTCTCTGAAACAACATGAACACATGACATAAAAATAACAGCAGGGAATAACTTAGTGAAATTACTAAGTCCCTGAAATCAGCAACAATATGATCCCTAGTTTGCATGCTTGTGCTTGTCACCACAAAGATCACAAAAATAAATGGCATACACCCCTGGAAAGATAGCATGGCATGTTACGAAACACATGTAGGACTCAACTTCATAGGGTGCACACATCAATCATGGAAAAATGACAAAGTGCATGTGCTGATAATTATCTGGAACTAACATCACATAGCCCTCTTCCAACAGCATTTCTGGCATCAAGATGAGCTCAAATGAAAATGATGCAATGAGATTAAATGATGTACTTGTCGAGGCTAACAATTTGACATATTACACGCACGAAACGGAGCAGTATGTAGCAAGTTATGGCATGTCAAATATAGCATCAGAAAGTTGAAATATCTCGGGACTTAGCAGAAAATCACCTCGCGGACTAGGTTGACCGCGGCACGGATTTCGAGGCGAGGCGCGGGCTTGCAGGAGACGCTCGCCGGAGATGGGAAACGGCAGCCGGAGGGTCGGGGCGGCGAGATCCGGGCGTCCCGGGGCCGGATCTGGTCGGAGGGGCACCGGGGAATGTCGCCGGCGAGCGCGCGGGGCGGCGGCTGGCGGCGGCCGCGGCGGAGAGGCGGCGCGGGCGAGGCCGGCGAGCGCGCGGGGCGGCGCGCGAGGTGGAGGAGGACGGGCGACGAGCGGGCGGCGGGGCCGCGGGGCTCGGGTGGCGGCGAAGCGCCTCGGGCGCGGGCGGCGGCGGATCTGGGCCCGGGCGGGCCCGCGATGGGCTTCCCCGGGCCGCGCGGTGAGAGGCGGCGGCGGGGAGACGGGTGGCGCACCGTGGTTGGCTGTGGGGCGGTGCGACGGTGATGTGTCGCCTCTCCATTGGCCGGGCGACGTGGCGGCGGGGTGGACGCGTCCGCCGGCGGGCGGACATGTCCGGCGGCACAGAGGTAAGAGGAAGGCTAGGGCTCATCCACGAAAATTTCGGGGAAGACACATATTTATAGGTGGGAGGAGCTAGGAAGCTCCAAATGAGGTGCGGTTTTTCGGCCACGCAATCGTGATCGAACGACCGAGAACATGGAGATGACTTAGATGGGTTTATTGGGCTGTTTTGGAGGGGTTTTGAGCTGCAACCCAAAAGAGGCTTTCACGGTTACCCGGTTAACCGTTGGAGTATCAAACGACCTCCGAATGACCCCGAAACTTGACAGGCGGTCTACCGGTGCTATACCAAGGCCGCTTGACAAACCTCGGTCCATTCCGAGAAAGTTTAATACCCGCTCACGAAAAGAGGCAAAAGGGGGCGCCGGGGAACATAGGAGCGCCGGATTGCAAAACGGATAACGGAGAAAATGCTCGGATTCATGAAACAAACACGTATGCAAATGCGCTGCACATGATGACATGATATGAAATGCATGACATGGACAAAATGCAAAAAGAAGGAAAACCCAACCACGGAGGGAATATCATATCACATTGCCGAAAATGGCAAGAGTTGGAGTTACAAATATGGCAAGTTACATCCGGGGTGTTACACATTGCCACGCGTTTACTCTTATCCACTTACATGCCTCAAGTCAAGTCTAGTAACAAGAACAAGAAAGATTCTTTCTCTAGTAGTAACAATGATCATGTTAAATCCAATGTTGTTGCTTCTAGTAGTTCTCTTGATTCCACTAATGATTCTCTTAGCCAAGTTACACTTGAGCAAGAAAATAGCTTATTGAAGGGAATTATAGAGAAAGGAGTGTACAAAAGCCTTGCCGGAAGTAAGCAATTCGAAGAAATTGTACGCAAGCAAGGAAGGCACCGGAAGAATCAAGGTGTTGGTTTTGAACGGAAGTTCAATGCCAATGGAGTTGAGTGGGAAGAATATCTATACCCCAAGACAAAGTTTGTTCCACAACAAGAGAAGTATGATCCTACTTCTTTCAAGGGGACACAAGCTCACGATAATCTTCCACCACAAGACTACAAGCAAAAAGGCAAGGACAAGCTTCAAGAGGAAATTTATACATTTGAAGAAGCTCCTAAGACCTTAGTCAAGTGGATTCCCAAGACTACTTCAAGTTCCACTTCATCAAGTACGACTACAACTCCGAGGATTCCCATCAAGATGGTGTAGATCCAAAAGAAGAAGAACTAGAGAGTTCTTGAGGGTGACTCCGCCAACATACTTCACCCTTATCATTTTGGCAAGAACAAGTGCAATCAACTTCCACATCTTGCACTAGTTCAAGGAGTCACAAACCCTCTTGTTGGTAAGTCAAGGGACAAGGTAACCTAAAAGTTTTCATGGACATCATATTGTGTGTGCATCACTCTATGTCTATGGATATCCTTGTTTGTTCCTTGTGGGACTAACCCATGTAGGTATTGAAAGTGCAATTGACTCAAAATGATAGCTCCAAGTGATCTACATCAACATTGAGCATCCACATCTTCAACATCTACATGAAGTCATCATCGACAAAACCCAAGGTTAGTTCATCCCTCTTAGGGGGAATATCACATCTAGGGGGAGCTTTACTCTTAGACTTGAGCTAAAGCAACTCTAATGATGTGAACACAACAATGCTTTATGTAAAAGTGGTAACCCCACTTGAGCTTAAACGATGAGTATGACCTATGATCAAGTGTTCTCATTTGACTCCTAAGTCAATATACTCATATGTAGATGACCTAGTCATCGCCAATTGCTTGATAGATGCTAGAATTGGTTGTGCATGCTTTGTCACATATTTCAATTGCCATTTTATTGTGTGAGCATGTTGGTTGCATATTTTAATCATTCGAGGACATCCACTTGTTGTTTTGATTGTTTGGCTTTATTTTTCTTTTGCCAAGTGGATGAACAAGAATGCCTAACAACCTCCTCTAGCTATCTATGCTTTTCTTGTCTCAAACTCTATTCATGCTACATCACAAAATTGATCAAGTCAGATTCGAACCACTCTATGTGAGGAGCACTCGGAGTCCCCGATTCGTCATAGACTTAAACTTCCAAAACCTCTTTGTGATTCTCGGTCTGACTGATACCCCACTTTCGGTCTTACCGAGATCATTAAGTTGATCTATGTTTTCGATCTCGGTGCAACCGATTTGAACCTTTCGGTCACACCGAGTTGCAATAACTGTTACAGTTTTGCATCTCGGTGCCACCGAGTAGTTCCACTCGGTCACACCGATAGGGTCGGGCTATATATATAGACACGGGTAAAAATTTGGAAATTTCTCCGAACCCCTTCGCCCGCGCGATAGCTCGCTCTGCCAACGTGGTCTCCGGATCGTCTCCTCACCGCCAGCCGCCTCCAGTCGCTGGTCTCCGTCGCCGTCAACGGAATTCAACCCCGCCGTTGCCGCCATAGCGAGTCTCCGCCGAACTAGGGTATGGACTCGATCTTTGTGCTATTCTCCAATCCGATTCGTAGCACATTGTGATCATATTGTTTCTAGCCACGTTTGAAACACTCCAATCCAGTCAATGTGATTCGTAGAATAGGTTTGATTCGAAATTTTAGGGTTAGGTTTCCGCCGAAACCATCTCGGACCCACCGAGTTGAAAAACTCGGTCCCACCGATTTGGCTCATGCCATTGCACAAGTGAGACTCGGTCTGACCGAGTATTGCTAATCGGCGTGACCGATTTTGGAACTTTGTGAAACCCTAGCAGTCTCAGTGCCACCGAACTGTGACTCGGTCTGACCGAGTTCACTAGTTTAGGTTCCAAAACTGCTTCGGTATCACCGAGTTTAAAAATCGGTAGATCCGAAATGATTTCTGTGGGAAACTAAAACTAAGATTTTGAATCATTCTTTTGCAAAAATCTCTGCATTTTGTAATGCTTATCCACTCTACCTCATCTATAAACTATTCACAGGGTCAGCAGTCAGCTTGTTCATCATGTCAGATCAGAGTGACAGCCAGAACATGTCAGAACAGCCAGTGCACATGAGTGAGGGCACTAGTCCCTCCAGTTCTTCAGATGAAGGCAGCAGGAGCACTCCCAGTAACCTGCCAAAAGCTGCCACCAGACAAAGGAAGAAAAATAACCTCAGAATCAAAGGATGAGGACTATGTGGCAGAAGAAGAAGCTACTTCCAAGAAAGTGGTGCTCAAGAAGGAGTATGGCTCAGCTGCAGCCATCAAGCCAGGGATGAAAATCAAAAGGTCAGCAGGCAGGCAGCCTATGCCAAAGGCCAGAGCCTCAACAAAGATTCCTGAGAAGCCTGCACCCAAAGAGCCAGTTGCTGCTGAAGGGAAGAAGGAAAGGAAAAGAGGCAGATGGTGCAAGAAAGTTGATCCCATGGCTGAATTTGAACAACATTCTTCTGATGAGGAAGAAGAAGAAGAGGTTGTTGCACCAGCACCTAAGGCACCCAAGCTAATGGGTGATGCAATCAAATCAGGGGCTACGGTATCCAAGCCCAAGGAAGCACCCAAGACTACATCAAAGGCCAAGACAGCTCCAAAGAGGAATACAAGGAGCATCCCAGCTGCTGAAAAGAACAAGGCCCCAGTGCCTGACACTGTAGAAGAAGAGGAAGGCCAAGTTCTCAGAAAGTTGAAGCCCAAGATCCCAGACCACAATGATACTCATCCTGTGGCTAAGGATATGAAGATCAGAAGAGACTCAGGGCTGAGAAAGTGGAGAGCAGAAGATCCATATGCTACCAGGAGGAGAACTGCTGTTGACTACAGGTTCCACTAATAAAGTGCTATGATGATCATAAAAGCCACTTAATGCCCGTCCGTTAGCGAGTGGAGTGACTTTAGATCTCCTGGTCGTCGAGTGGTTGACTTTTGGTCGAGTGGTAAGCTTCATCGTCGAGTGTCTTCGAGTCCGTTGAGTGGATCACCTCCAAGTCGATTGAAAGGTGATTTCTTCTAGGGATGTTCTTAGGGAGGGTAGTTTGGACAGGTCCATGACCCTACCCTAGGTACATAGCTTCATCATTAGCCCCCGAATGGGTCGAGGTTTGAGTGGGGAAGGAGTTGAGCACTCTTCTGACCCATTCTTCATGTCACGAGTATGTCTTTTTTCGGATCAATGAACCTGGGCGTCGTCACCAACTTCTTTTCCGGTCGCCTTGATCCATTCATAATTTTCTTTAGTCGAGTGACTTTCTTTATTTGAAGATTCTCGAGTGGTTGTGTGGAGGAGATCCTCCATCTGACGAGTTGTTCTGCTGCCCGTGGATTTTGCGGTATTCGAATTTCGGGAAGCGTGCGAGACGGGGGAGGCCGCAGTAATCGGATGGGATAAGACGGAGCCTCCTCGATCTCCGCGCCACCTTTTTCGCCACGTATCACGTGCGCGACTGTTGCGGGATTTGACAGGATCTCCAGGGCCTACAGGTCAACCACTCGGAAGCGACCCCATATAAGCTGCCCACCCAGGGCTTTTGAACAGTGCGCCTTCACTTTTCCCTTTCCTCTCGAATTCCTATGCCACCTCTGCCTTCGTCTCAGCGCCGCCGGCCCGCTCGGGCTTCGTCTGCGGCAATGGTGAAGGAGAGGACGGCGGCTCTGGAGCGCGCGAAGAAAGCGACGGTGCAGGTGAAGGGGAAGAAGTCCGGTTGGGGCGGATCTTCTTCGAGGTCCGCTCTGCCGACGGGCTGGATCCAGGGCAATTGGATGCATTCGGCGATCAGGCAGGATGAACTTGATGATCTGGTCGATGGGGGATTCATCCCTCACCAATCTGCGCGTCTTCCGGGGAATGAGATCGAACCGTAGCCTCGCGAGGGTGAGTGCGTCCTCATCGCTACTCATGTCGACCGCGGATTTTCTCTGCCCCCTCATTCTTTTTTCCGGAGCTTCTTCAACTTTTTCGGAGCGCAGCTCCATCATTTTACCCCAAATTCCATCGTGTATCTTGCTGCCTTTGTATCTTTGTGCGAGAACTTCCTGGGTTGCCGTCCCCATTGGGGCCCCTTCAAGCACATTTTCACTTGTCGTTCTCAGTCGGTTAAGAAAGCCAAGTCGAGTGACGATAGGACGCAAGTGGTTCAGATGTGCGGGGGTCTTGGGATCCAGATGAGGAGTAAAAGTTCTTTTCCAGCTATGACTCTTTCCGAGTCTGTCCGCGGGTGGCAGTCGACTTGGTTCTACTGCAAAGACCAGGCGACTCCAGGACAGGTGACGGGCCTTCCTCCTTTTTCCCTGAACCGAGCAAAAAAGCCTTCATCTCTGAAAGTGACACCGGAAGAAAGGGCGCAAGTCAAAGTGCTGGTCGGTCGAGTGGTTCAGCTCGTCCGCGACGGGGCGACTGGTATGGATTTATTAGAGGTCTTTCTCCGTAGGTGTATCCAACCGCTCCAAGCTCGCGACCAACCAATGTGGATGTACTCGGGCCTCGACGACACCACTCGGATCCATCCGGAGGAGGTCGACGATGCGACGTTGGAAGGGTGGTTGTCGAGTATCACGGGGAACAAGGACAACCCCCGAGGAGCCAGGAGGATTCCTCCACTCGACCAGAATTCAAAGTCATGAGCCTCATGGTAGAAACAATCGAGAAGACTGCAGCAGACCAGAAGAGGAGCTATGGATATGCCCTCAGATCCAGGAGCTGATTAACTCCAAGATGGGCACAGGCATATACCTCTTGGACAAGGAACATTTGCCTATTCATCCAGATTTTGAACATAATGAAGTTGTGATGAACAAGGATGAACCATCTTCAGCCCATGCACAAGCACAAAAGGAGAAGGCAAGGAAGGAGAAAGCTACAAAGATGCCAACTCAAGAGGAGGCATCTGAATACTTCTTGAAAACCAAGCAAGAGCAGCTCAGTTACTTGATTGCATCCACCCTGAGGATAGAGAAAGGACTGGCCACCCTCACTCAGAATCAGGAGAGCTTAGAGAGGATCGTAGAACAAAAGTTCTATGACTTGGATGTCAAAGTGACAGAAATCCAGTCTACAGTGGAGCAACTTCAAGATGACATGCAGGAGAGGAAAGGGAAGACTACCACTGATGCATTTGCCAGAGTGCCACGAGCCCAGAGGTCGTCTGCAGTGCCAGTTCCTGACACAAGAGCCACCACCTCAGCTCCAGCCACAGCACCAGCTCCAGCATCTACTTCAGCTCCAGCTCCAACCACGTCTACAGAATCCTTCGTCCTTGGAGTGATCCAGACTCCACCACCGGAAGATCAAGCCTGAGTGTCGATCTAGCACTATGCATTTGCTAGGAACTTTTTGGTAACTTGTTGCCAAAGGGGGAGAAAAATGTATAGATCATAGGCTTCGAGAGAGAGTGTGTTGCTTTTATTCTCTCTTGCTTTATTTGGTGGTTTTTCAAACTTTGTTTGCTTTCGGTCGAGATACTTTGATATGCTTGTGAGACATTGATGATCATGTGTTTGATCATAAGCTACGCTTATGCATGCTTGATATATCTTATCTATCTTATGTGATCATTCACTTTTCTTGGTGATGAGTGCATGTATTTCATTCTTATCATTTTGAGCGCTCCACCAAGATGTATGTGACATGGAAGAGTAACCCATGATTCTAACTCTTTGTGCATTTGCAGTCCAAAGCAAATTTTAAATATGCACAAATTTAGGGGGAGCTCTTACTTATCACATACTTCTCAAAGCGACGATATAATTCATTCTTATTATCATTTGTCGAAGCTTTGATCTATATGTTGTCATCAATTACCAAAAAGGGGGAGATTGAAAGTGCAACTATCCCTAGGTGGTTTTGGTAATTCATAACAACATATAGCTCATTGAGCTAATGCTATTCCAAGACAATTATTTCAGGAAAGCTCAATGATTGGCATGGCATGGATGGTGAAAGTGGAACCCTCAAACTGCTAAGGACAAAGGATTGGCTCAAGCTCAAAAGCTCAAGACTCTTCATTTTACATTTTAGTGATCCAAGATCACATTGAGTCCATAGGAAAAGCCAATACTATCAAGGAGGGATGAGGTGTTGCTTAATGAGCCTTTTGCTTCATGTGCTTAATGATATGCTCCAAAATCCTCAGCTACTTTCCCATATCCACATATGACCTAAACCCTAAGCCAAACTCGGTCCTACCGATTCTTTCTATCCGGCGCCACCGAGTTTCACATGTCATAAGCCACTGCCAAACCCTAGCAAATCGGTTGTACCGATAGGGATCTCGGTGTCACCGAGATGGGATTGCAATTTCTCTGTTTCCTTTTCGTAACTTTTCGGTCTCACCGAAAGAGCGAATCGGTCCCACCGAGATTGCAATGTAAACTCTCTGTTTCCCTTTTGTAACATTTCGGTCTCACCGAAAGAGCAAATCGATCCCACCGAGTTTGCCTGACCAACTCTCTGGTTAGCCAATTACCAAATCGGTCTCACCGAGTTTGTGTAATCGGTCTCACCGAGATTACGTTATGCCCTAACCCTAACCGTATTGGTCCTACCGAGTTGCATGTCAGTCCCACCGAAAATCTCTAACGGTCACTAGGTTTACTATTTCGGTCCGACCGAGTTTGTTGATTCGGTCCCACCGAGATTGGTAAATTGTGTGTAACGGTTGGATTTTATGTGGAGGCTATAAATACCCCTCCACCTCCTCTTCACTCGTGGAGAGAGCCATCAGAACACATCTACACTTCCATCTCATATGTTTTGAGAGAGAACCACCTACTCATGTGTTGAGACCAAGATATTCCATTCCTACCATATGAATCTTGATCTCTAGCCTTCCCCAAGTTGCTTTCCACTCAAATCTTCTTTCTACCAAATCCAAATCCTGTGAGAGAGAGTTGAGTGTTGGGGAGACTATCATTTGAAGCACAAGAGCAAGGAGTTCATCATCAACACACCATTTGTTACTTCTTGGAGAGTGGTGTCTCCTAGATTGGCTAGGTGTCACTTGGGAGCCTCCGACAAGATTGTGGAGTTGAACCAAAGAGTTTGTACGGGCAAGGAGATCGCCTACTTCGTGAAGATCTACCACTAGTGAGGCAAGTCCTTCGTGGGCGATGGCCATTGTGGGATAGACAAGGTTGCTTCTTCGTGGACCCTTCGTGGGTGGAGCCCTCTGTGGACTCGCGCAACCGTTACCCTTCGTTGGTTGAAGTCTCCATCAACGTGGGTGTAGGATAGCACCACCTATCTGAACCACGGCAAAAACATCCGTGTCTCCAATTGTGTTTGAATTCTCCAAACCCTTCCCTTTACATTCTTGCAAGTTGCATGCTTTACTTTCCGCTGCCTATATACTCTTTGCATGCTTGCTTGAATCGTGTGATGATTGCTTGACTTGTCCTAAAGTTGCTAAAATCTGCCAAGAACTAAAATTGGGAAAAGGTTAAGTTTTTATTTGGTCAAGTAGTCTAGTCACCCCCCACCCCTCTAGACATACTTCCGATCCTACAGCAGGTGAAGGTGGTCTGGGAAGCCAGCCAAGCGGCCTACGATGCCAGTTCAGCGCTGCAAAGTAATGTCCAGGTTAGTTGATCGCCGCTTGTTCTATTAGGATGTGCTATCTGAAGACTCTCTTTTCCGAAGATCTTTTCATCCGTACACCCACTGGGTGTGTCGATTGAACTTTTTGGATTAGTGGGGGCACGCTGAGTGCACCCACTGGGTGTAGTCCCCGAGACTATGGTGGACTGCTGGCAGTCGACTGTAGTCTTTATATTGTGTTGATTCACTCGAATTTCTTCACTCGGTCTGGTCAGGCCATTTCGAATGGAATCTTGGAACCAGTAGGGGCACGCTGAGTGCACCCACTGGGTGTAGTCCTCGAGACCATGGTCGACTGCTGGCAGTTGACTAAGGTCTGAAGAACCCCCTTTTTTTGCAGATCATGATGAGGTCATAACCTCTTAGTCTCTTTCGGTCGACTGGTCGCACCAAGTAAGCCAAACCAGTGGGGGCACGCTGAGTGCACCCACTGGGTGTAGTCCCCGAGACTACTGTCGGATATTTTTGATTCGGCTGTAGTCTTAGAGATGTTACGATTTTTCTCCTAGTCGCTCGGGAGCAACCTATCTTAGACGTCTGTCGACTGACTCTTCGCAGAAATCCTGCGAGCTTGTGGCTCACTATACTGAATTGCGAATAAATAGATCCAACTCAACCTCGACTTGAAGCTTGCCCAGGAGAACTTGCAGAAGGCAAGGGACGAAGCGCAAGGTATGGCTGGTGAGAACTTGACGACTGCCTTTCCTTTCTGCCCATTCCTGATGCTGATCCTATTGATGTTTCGCAGATAAAATGGAGGAGGCTCACAAGAAGAAGGACCATGACCTTGCCGAGGCGCAGAAAGCGGCTTTGGACAAAACGAGGCTTGCGGAAGAAAAACTGGCTTCAGTCCGAAATCTCGAAGAGGAGAACTCCAAACTGAAAGCTGCTCTCGACGCGGCCAACAAAGAAGCCAGCCGTCTGAAGAATGACAAGATAGCTCTGAATGACAAGGTGAGTGAACTGGTGGGGAAGAGGAACGATCTAGAGGCTTATCTGGGTGAGCTCGCCAAGGAGTTGTTCGTCATGCTTGAGGGTAATCACTCCTACCCGACTGACTTATTGTCATCAATCCATTATAGAGCCACTGACTTGTCTTTGAATTGTATTTATAGAATTCTGCCAGAACTTCGAGGAGGAGACCAGTCGAGTGGAGACGAACTTGGACCCCATTAATTCTCCGGTGAAGGATGAGGTTGCTATGAACGTACTCTGACTGGAGTCTCGTGTTGCTGGTGTGGTTGACTACCTTGCTCGACTGAAGGTTGCGGCGTCGCGGATCGACACGGCGCTCTGGCCTCGAACGACACTTCAAAATGATCTCGAGTCTCTGATGACTCCACTGAATGAAGTTCCAGGTCGAGTGCAGGAATGGAAGAAGTCTTCTGCTAGGTGCGGCTTTGACGTCGCCCTGTCCTTGGTCCGTGTTCACTGCAAGGAGGTGCGAGAGGAAAAGCTGACGGATCTCCAAGTTGCTAACACCAGGAAGCACAACTTTCAGTCTTTCATGGAGACCTTCATTGCTGCTGCCACTCGGATTGCTGACAGGATTGACTTGGACCAGTTTGTCGCGCCCTCCGGTCCTCCACCTGAGGAGTAAAAACTTCTATGCTTCACTTTAAATTTGCCTCGGAATGCCGAGTAATGGTGTAATCGTTAAACTTTTTCGGGCTCGATGCTTGAATACTTTTGATCTGCCGTTTGGAACCTTGGTATTTATCCGAACTTGGTTTGTTTCTGAATAAGCTGGTGTTTCCTTTCGACTGGAATTTGTTTTTACTTGGAATACCCCTTGTGCTTGGAACGCAGCTCTGAGGTGGAGAAAGCTTAGACGAGTACTGGACTGCAGCTAAGCCTCCCGAGTGGGAGGATCGCTCACCACTCGGTTGGATTTTTTAAACTTAGGCGAGTACTGGGACTGCAGCTAAGCCCCCGAGTGGGAGGGTTGGTCACCACTCGGCAGGATTTCTTTTAAACTTAGGCGAGTACTGGGGCTGCAGCTAAGCCTCCGAGTGGGAGGATTGCTCACCACCCGGTAGGATTTCTTTAAACTTAGGCGAGTACTGGGACTGCAGCTAAGCCTCCGAGTGGGAGGATTGCTCACCACTCGTTAGGATTTCTTTTAAACTTAGGCGAGTACTGGGACTGCAGCTAAACCTCCGAGTGGGAGGATTGCTCACCACTCAGTAGGATTTCTTTTAAACTTAGGCGAGTACTGGGACTGCAGCTAAGCCCCCGAGTGGGAGGATTGCTCACCACTCGGTAGGATTTTTTAAACTTAGGCGAGTACTGGGACTGCAGCTAAGCCTCCGAGTGGGAGGATTTCTCACCACTCTGTAGGATTTTTTAAACTTAGGCGAGTACTGGGACTGCAGGTAAGCCCCCGAGTGGGAGGATTGCTCACCGCTCGGTAGTATTTTTTAAACTTAGGCGAGTACTGGGACTGCAGCTAAGCCCCCGAGTGGGAGGATTGCTCACCACTCGGTAGGATTTTTTAAACTTAGACGAGTACTGGGACTGCAGCTAAGCCCCCGAGTGGGAGGATTGCTCACCACTCGGTAGGATTTTTTAAACTTAGGCGAGTACTGGGACTACAGCTAAGCCCCCGAGTGGGAGGATTGCTCACCACTCGGTAGGATTTTGTAAACTTAGGCGAGTACTGGGACTGCACCTAAGCCCCCGAGTGGGAGGATTGCTCACCACTCGGTAGGATTTTTTTGAACTAAGGCGAAACAGATTCACAGCTAAGCCCCCGAGTGGAAGGCTGGCTTGTCACTCGATGGGATTTTTGAACTTAGGCGAAACGGATTCGCAACTAAGCTACCGAGTGGAAGGCTGGCTTGCCACTCGGTGGGATTTTTGAACTTAGGCGAAACGGATTCGCAACTAAGCTACCCACTGGGGGATTTCTCATGTAAACAAAAGCAGCAACAAATACTGGGAAAATTATAACACTTTTGTCTTTGATAAATAAACTACAGAGGTATCTCTTATTACATCTCATCCGAGTGAGTACTTAAGTGTAGAAGGGGCGGAGCAGCTCCGCGTTCCAGGCTCGTGGCTCATCGATCTGGCGATCGACATTGTAAAGGTGGTACGCTCCATTGTGGAGGACTCTGGTGACGATGAAGGGACCTTCCTAAGTAGGAGCGAGCTTGTGTGGTTACTGTTGATCCACTCGGAGGACCAAGTCTCCTTCTTGGAAGGCTCGACTCTTCACATTTCTGGCATGGAATCGACGCAAGTCTTGCTGATAGATAGTTGATCGGATCATGGCCATCTCTCTTTCTTCTTCTAAGAGGTCGACTGCGTCCTGCCAGGCTTGTTCGGCTTCATCTTCAGAGTAGATCTCGACTCGGGGTGCATTGTGGAGCAGGTCACTCGACAAAACTGCTTCAGCCCCATAGACCAGAAAGAATGGAGTTCGTCCGGTCGACTGGTTCGGGGTGGTTCTCAATCCCCAAAGAACTGATGGAAGCCCGTCGACCCACGCGCCAGCGGCGTGTTTGAGGTCACGCATCAGCCGGGGTTTCAGTCCTTTGAGAATCAAGCCATTTGCTCTTTCTGCTTGTCCATTCGACTGGGGGTGGGCGACTGAAGCATAGTCGACTCGTGTGCCTTGGGAGGCGCAAAAGGCTCTGAACTTGTCAGAATTGAAGTTTGACCCATTGTCAGTGATGATGCTATGTGGAACTCCATATCTGAAAATCAACTCTCTGATGAAACTGATAACAGTGCAGGTATCAAGATTCTTGATAGGTTTAGCTTCAATCCATTTGGTAAACTTGTCGACTGCCACTAGCACATGAGTGAAGCCACTCCTGACCGTTCTCAGAGGTCCAACCATATCCAATCCCCAAACAGTAAAGGGCCAGACGAGTGGGATGGTCTTCAGGGCTGATGCGGGCTTGTGCGACATATTGGAGTAAAACTGGAATCCTTCACATTTGTCGACTATCTCTTTCGCCATTTCATTTGCTCTTGGCCAGTAAAATCCCGCTCGGTATGCTTTAGCCACAATGGTCCGAGAGGACGCATGATGGCCACAGTTCCCCGAGTGGATATCATCAAGAATTATTTGACCTTCTTCCGGCGTTATACACTTCTGGCTGACTCCAGTCGTGCTTTCTCTATACAACTGTCCCTTTATGACGGTAAAGGCCTTGGATCGACGGACGATCTGTCGAGCCTCTTCTTCGTCTTCCGGGAGCTCTTTCCTTAGAATGTACGCGATGTACGGCACCGTCCAGTCGGGAGTGATGACCAAAAATCTCTATGATCAGGTCGACCACTGCCTGAATCTCAACTTCAGTCGGATCCGTGGCACTTTTTGGCTGCGGGGCTTCTTCAGTGAAAGGATCTTCTTGAACCGATGGTGTGTGGATGTGTTCCAAAAACACATTGCTGGGAATGGCTTCTCTCTTGGAACCTATTTTTGCCAAGTCGTCAGCTGCTTGATTTTTCAGTCGGGGTATATGATGGAGCTCTAACCCCTCGAATTTCTTCTCTAGCTTTCTCACTGCATTGCAATAACCAGTCATGGCTGGACTTCTGACGTCCCACTCCTTCATCACTTGATTAACCACCAAATCTGAGTCGCCATAGACCATGAGGCGACGGACGCCGAGTGAAATGGCCATGTGCAACCCATACAAAAGTGCTTCATATTCTGCTTCGTTATTGGAGGAATAAAAGTGGATTTGGAGAACATATCTGAGCTTATCTCCTTGGGGGGAAACCAGTACTACTCCAGCACTAGAACCATTCAACATCTTGGAACCGTCGAAGAACATGGTCCAGTGCTCCGAGTGAACTTGAGTCGGCAGTTGCTGTTCAATCCTCTCGGCGACGAAATCTGCTATTGCTTTGGACTTGATAGCTTTCTTTGCCTCAAACTTGATATCTAGGGGAAGGAGTTCAATCGCCCATTTTGCCACTCGACCAGTTGCATCTCTGTTGTGCAGAATCTCTGACAATGGAGCGTCACTGACGACTGTAATGGAATGATCAGAGAAGTAGTGAGCAACTTTCTTTGTGGTCATATAAATCCCATAGACAAGCTTCTGATAATGAGGGTATCTTTGCTTTGATGGAGTCAAAACTTCAGAAATATAATATACTGGGCGTTGAACTTTGAAGGCCTTTCCTTCTTATTCCCGCTCGACCGTAAGTACTGTACTGACAACTTGTCCTGTGGCTGCAATGTAAAGAAGTAAAGGCTCTTTTCTGATTGGGGCAGCAAGCACCGGCTGGGTGGAGAGCAGGGCTTTTAGCTCTGCAAACGCCGCATCAGCTTCTGGAGTCCACTCGAATTTGTCGGACTTCTTCATCAGTCGGTAAAGAGGCAACGCCTTTTCACCGAGACGAGAAATGAATCGACTTCAAGTGGCCAAGCAACCAGTAAGCTTCTGGACATCGTGCACGCGCACAGGGCGCTTCATTCAGAGTATAGTACCAATTTTTTCTGGGTTGGCATCGATTCCTCGTTCAGAAACGAGAAAACCGAGTAACTTCCCACCAGGAACTCCGAATGTGCACTTGGATGGATTGAGCTTGATATCATACCTCCTGAGGTTGGCAAAGGTTTCAGCAAGGTCAGTCAGTAGGTCGGAACCCTTCCGTGACTTGACCACAGTATCATCCGTGTATGCCTCCACGTTCCGACTGATTTGAGTGAGCAGACACTTCTGAACCATCCTCATGAACGTGGCCCCGGCATTCTTGAGGTTGAATGGCATGGTGACGTAACAAAAGCACCCGAATGGAGTGATAAAAGCTGTTTTGATCTCGTCGGGTCCATACAGACGGATCTGATGGTACCCGGAATAGGCGTCTAAAAAAGACAGGCGCTCACATCCCGCAGTCGAGTCGACTATCTAGTCGATGTGGGGGAGAGGAAAATGATCTTTGCGCAGGCCCAGTTGATATGTTTAAAGTCAATGCACATGCGGAGTGACTTGTCCTTCTTGGGGACCATGACAACATTGACGAGCCACTCGGAGTGGTATATCTCTCGGATGAACTCTGTTGCTAACAGTCGAGCCACCTCCTCACCAATGGCCTTTCTCTTCTGGACGGCGGACGGCCAAAGATGCTCTTTTACAGGCTTAATTTTTGGGTCGACTCGTAGACGGTGCTCAGCCAGCCCCCTGGGAACACCTGGCATGTCAGAAGGCTTCCATGCAAAGATGTCCCAGTTCTCACGGAGGAACTGGATGAGCGCTTCTTCCTATTTGGAGTCGAGCGTTGTCGAGATGTGGGTCGGAGCAGCATTGGGATCGGTCGGGTGAATGTGAATCGGCTTTGTCTCACCGGATGACTGAAATGCTGATTCCGTAGCAGGCTTCTTGGCTCGCAACAAATCACTCGGGTCTGTTGTTTTCTTGTATTCTTGCAGCTCCACCACTGCCAACTATATATCGGCGATCTTTGAGCCTTTCTGAAAGCACTCTTCCGCCTTCTTCCGATTGCCAGTAATAGTGATCACTCCCCTGGGACCAGGCATCTTTAATTTGAGATACACGTAACATGGCCGAGCCATGAAACGTGCATAAGCTGGCCTGCCCAAGATAGCGTGATAAGCACTCTGGAAATCCACCACTTCAAACGTCAACTTTTCTTTGCGGTAATTCTCAGAATCACTGAAAACCACATCAAGAGGGATTTGGCTGAGTGACTCGGCCTTCTTTCCAGGAATGACTCCATGGAAACTCATGTTGCTGGTACTAAGTCTGGACATCGGAATGCCCATCCCTTTCAACGTCTCTGCATACCATAAATTCGGACCGCTGCCTCCATCCATCAGCACTTTGGTCAGTCGAGTGCCTTCGACAACTGGGTCGACCACCAAAGCTTGCCTCCCAGGGGTGGCAATGTGCGTTGGATGATCGGACTGGTCGAATGTGATGGAAGTCTGAGACCATTTCAAATAACTGGGTGTCGCCGGGGCAACCATATTCACTTCTCGGTTGATAACTTTCAGTCGACTTTTGCTTTCAACATCAGCAAAAATCATCAGGGTGGAATTGACCTGGGGGTACCCATCATCACTATCTTACTTGTCCTCGATCTTGTCCGACTCCTTTTCCTTATCTTTGGGTTGCTTCCCTTGGAACTGCTGGATCAAGAGTCGACACTGTCGAGTGTTATGTTTCGGGTAAATGAGATTACCCTCTTCATCTTTCTTTGTGTGAATGTGGCATGGTAGATCCAACACGTCATTTCCATCTTGGTCCTTCACTTTCTTAGGGTTCCAAGGCCCTTTGGGCTTCCCCTTAAACTTTCCTTGAGTCACGGCCAAGGCTTCTCCCGGAGCAGCTGGCTCGGCTTTCCGCTTTTGCTTCCGACTGGAATTCCCTCCTCCGGTTTCGTGGGCGACTGACTTGTACATGCCACTCCGGAGTCGATCCTCTTCTTCACCATTGGCATACTTGGTGGCAATCTCCATCATTCGGCTCAGAGACATGTCTCCGGTCCGACCGAATTTCATGTTCAGTTCTCTGTACTTAACGCCTTCCTTGAAGGCACAAACTGCTTGGTGATCAGACACATTCTCTACCGTGTGATGCAACGTGATCCATCTCTGGATGTAATCCCTCAAAGTTTCATTTGGCTTCTGCACACAAGATTGCAGCTCTGTTAATCCTGCTGGTTGCTTGCAAGTTCCTTCAAATGTTCTGACAAACACTCGGGAAAGATCTTCCCAAGTGTAAATGCTGCTGGGCGCTAACTGATTCAGCCATGCTCTGGCCGAACCCTCCAACATGAGAGGCAGGTGTCTCATGGCCACTTCATCATTACCGCCGCCAATCTGAACAGCCACTCGGTAGTCCTCAAGCCAGGTTTAGGGCTTGGACTCACCAGTGAACTTACTAACTCCAGTCGCCAACCTGAAGTTAGGAGGAATCACCGCGGCCCTGATGGCCCTGCTGAAGCACTCTGGTCCTGAGACGTGTACTCTGCTGCTGGTGGGTATCTCCCTGTCATAACCTTCCCTGTGAGCTTTGTTCCTGTCGACCAAACTCTGAACGAGAACGGATCTCGCATCGAAGCCTGGTTCCCTGGGGTCGACTGGAATCCTTCGCCCACCACTGTGAGGGCATCTGTCATCCTGCCGTCGAGGCACATACGATCCACTCCTTGGGGGAGGGGTGGGCACTCGACGTCGATCATCACGATCGAGTCGGTGATCATACTGCTCACGGTTCCTGTATTGATCACGCCGGTCCTCACGTCCTTCACGCCTCTGGGGCGATCTTAGGTTGTGGGCCGACTGAACTGTATCTGCAGCAACGGATCTGCTATGGATCCTATTCCGCGACTGTGACACAGCTGAATTCTGATCTCCTGCCGCCCGGAGTAATGCTCTAATCTGTAATAGGCCTCTACCAGCCTCTGACTGAGAGGGCTGAATGGACTCTGCTATACGGGCTGCAGCTGCTAAATTCTGAATCGGAGTTCGATATACCTGAGTTGGTGGTGGAAAGAGCTGACGTCGACTGGATTCTGGAACCCGTTATCGTGCGCGCTCGTCGAGTGCTCGCTGGAGATTATCTAGTCGAGTGCGCTCAGCCAAGTTGGCCAAGCGCGCGTCCTCCAAGGTACGGGCCTCAGGGGTGTCTCCAACAATAGGAGTGTGTAGCGCATCCATGTTCCGGCGGCGAAGTTCTTCTCTCTGCAGCGACGTGAGAGGCTCGGGGAGATACTCCTCATGGGTGTGCGACGGGTCGCCGCCGCCGGCGCCTCCATCGGTGCGGGGAAAACCGGGAGGACTGCGAGGTCCATCGACCATCAAAACCTCCGCCGTTGGATCACTGCTGTCGCACTCGGATGCGGTCTCTGCGGAGCCAGTCGACAGATCGAACAGGCCGTAGAGAGATTCGTCATTTTCGATAGCCGCGACTTGAGGGGTGGCCGACTGGCGTGCCACCGCGTGTCTCACCCACCGCTGAAGTCTCGACCGACCGGAGCGCTTGCGCCGGCGGGAAATAGGGAGGGAAGACAGCACAGGGGCCAACCGATAATGGGTCGACGGTTGCCGCAAGAGGACGACGCGGACAAAAAGACACACACACACACACACACACACACACACACACACACACACACACCCCTCTAGTTGCAAGTCAGTTATCGACATGTAATTAGGAACCCTCGACACACACACACACACACATCTCCCCTAGTTGCAAGTCGATGATCAACTTGCAACTAGGGGCCACGAATAAAACACACACACACACATCCCTAGTTGCGAGTCAATGGGAAACTTGCAACTAGGGGTCCTCAACAAACACACACACCCTAGTTACAAGTCGGTGGTTGAGATGCAACTGGGGGCCCCTTGACAAAAAGACACACACACACACGCACGCACTTCTAGTTGCGAGTTGATTATTGACATGCAACTAGGGACCCACGACAAAACACACACACACACACACACGTACCCCCTTAGTTGCGAGTCGATGGTCAACTTGCAACTGGGGGTTCTCAACAAATACACACACCCACCCCTAGTTGTGAGTCGATGCTTGACATTCAACTAGGGACACATTGATAAAAATAACACACACACACACACACACACACCCCAGTTGCGAGTCGATTATCGACATGCAACTTGGGACCCTAGTTGCGAGTCGATGCTTGACATGCAACTAGGGACCCCTTGACAAATAGACAAACACAAACAACACTCCTAGTTGCAAGCCGGTTATCGACATGCAATTGGGGACCCTCGACAAACACACAACACACATCCTCGTAGTTGCGAGTTAATGGTCAACTTGCAACTGGGGGCCATGAATAGGACCCAACAAGAGTACGGGCACACAACTAGGGGGTACAGGTGGAACTACAAACAACCCGCACCCCCCGTAAAAAAACACCCACGGCCGACAACCCCCCCCCCCCAACAACCTCCCCCAATCCTGGCTGACATTGCTTTATCCCCTTGCAGTTGCACATGAGTAGGACGACTTGCAGTTGTAGTTAACTTGTGATGGTTGCAACTACAAACAATCCCCCCACACCCCCTAAAAAAAGGCCCACCGTTGATAACCTCCAACAACCCTCCACAACCCTAGTTGTGGTCGCTTTATATCCCTTGCAGTTGTGGTTGAGTAGGACTAGTTGTAGTTGTAGTCAAGTTACATTGGTTGCAACTACAAACGACCCCCCCCCACCCACCCTTAAATAATAAACACCCTTCCAGAAATAATAATAATGAAAGTAAAATTTTAACTATAGAATTAATTGGTTGAACATTAGAAAATTTATGTCACGGCTCTTTTTGATTACACATAATTTGACAACTCGTGCAGTTACACACAGAGGACAAGCCGTATGAGTAATATTAAAACTATAAAAATAAATAGAAAATAATTATAAAGTCGGACCCTTTCGTATCACCACTCCCTCTTTCTCTCGAATAGAAGAAAACATAAGAATATGATAGAGCAAAAAAAACATTGTATTGAGAAAAAACAGCCTAGATGAAAGCACGTTATATCGACTAGAGGGGGGGTGAATAGGCGATTTTTATGAAATTCTTCACTGAGGAATTTGCTCGTGAGGAAATTCCTTGGTGAAGAAATACTAGCAGCGGAATAAGTACTCAAAAGTAAACATAACAGATTACATGCATGGTCATCATGATGAAATGAAGACAAACACAGAGTACAGGAAGCGTAGGCACATGATAACTCTAGATGAAGACAAACAGACTGAAGAAATTGAACTGAGGAATTTGTGAAAGTCTT
Organism: Aegilops umbellulata; assembly: GCA_032464435.1. Classification (NCBI taxonomy): domain Eukaryota; kingdom Viridiplantae; phylum Streptophyta; class Magnoliopsida; order Poales; family Poaceae; genus Aegilops; species Aegilops umbellulata. Next base: position 345,198,712 of record CP136058.1, on the reverse strand, counting down.
CAGTCAAAGTCTTCAAACACAGATATGAACAAACAGACAACACAGTAATGAGGAAATGAAAGTGTTGAGGAAATAGAACCAGTAAGCTTGCTGAAGACAATGAATTGGTAGACCAGTTCCAACTGCTGTCTCAGTTGTACGTCTGGTTGGAGCAGCTGAGTATTTAAACTCGAGGACACACAGTCCCGGACACCCAGTCCTGAGCACGCAGCTCGGGACACCAAGTCCTCACCTTATTTTCCTTGAACTAAGGACACACAGTCCTCGTCCAATCACTCGTGGTAAGTCTTCAGGTGACTTCCAAACCTTCACAGGCTTGGTCACTCGGCGATCCACAATTCCTCTTGGATGCTCTAGACCTTGACGCCTAACCGTCTGGAAGAAGCACAGTCTTCAAAGGTAACAAGCGTCGGATCCACGCAGGATCAATTTCTTCAGTGATGCTCAATCACTTTGGGTTTGTAGGTGTTTTGGGTTTGGGTTTGGATTTTCCTCACTTGATGATTTTCCCTCAAAGTCCTCGGAGGATGGGTTGCTCTCAAATGACAAGTGTCAAGTTCACGCGGAGCAGCCAACCAGCTAGTGGTTGAAGGGGGCGGCTATTTATAGCCTAGGGAGCAGCCCGACATGATAAGACATAAATGCCCTTCAATAATATGACCGTTGGATGGATAAGATATTTTGGGACAGCTGGCGCGTAGCACAGCAACGGTCGGAAATTTGGATTACAAATTCCTCAGGGCTATCATGTTCCTCACTGTGTAGGCAATTCGCACTGGCGAATTCCTAGCTCCTCAGTCAGAGCAAAGTCCTCAGTGACCAGAAGAACTGCGTCTCTGTCACTGAAGAATTTGACTGAACTGTATGAGATTTCCAATGGCTTCACTCGAAGGGATTGGTAGGTGTAGGATTTGAGTTGAGCATCACATGGAAAATTTCTCCTTAGTATTTCCTCGACCCCCTTTAACAGTACGGTGTTTCCTATGACTCAAGAAAGAGAAAAATGAAACTATGAAAACAAAGTCTTCACGCTTCACGTTCCTCGAACGAATACCAAGTCTTCAAGGTCACACCAATTTCTTCACTTTCAAAGTCTTCAAAAAGTCTTCAGAATATCAAAGTCTTCAGTCGAAGAACTTCATTTTTAGGGGTCGACTTTCACTATAAATATCAAGCTCCTCATAGACTTATAGACCTGTGTACACTCATAAACGCATTAGATACTTAACCTATAAGTCTTCAATACACCAAAATCACTAAGGGGCACTAGATGCACTTACAATCTCCCCCTTTTTGGTGATTGATGACAACATAGGTTAAGTTTTCAACGGGGATAAATATAAGAAGTGTAGAAACTGATATTGAGGAATTTGATTGCAAGATATAGAAGAACTCCCCCTGAAGTTGTGCATAGTGAGGAATTTGCTTTTGAAGCAATGCACACTTGAAGTGTTAAATCATGGAGATCTCCCCCTATATCTTGTAACTCATACACGCATTTGATATATGATATGAAGAATTTAAAATGTATGATGAAATATGGTGCCTGATGCAATTCAGCATGCGTGCGATAACATTAATGAGTAATAAGCATGCAGAATAGACAACAAAAAATCAGCGGCAAAATGGGAAAGGGGTTCTGCACCTTTGAAGTGTCAAGTTCTCGTACAAAAATATATAAAACAAATTTCCTGTAAAAAACAATTACACAAATTATACATGGTCAAACAAAACAAACACGTACAAAAAACATTGTCAATTAACACATACAAAACGTTGCATTGAAAAAAAATATACATGGTCAAACAAAACATTGCGTTGAGAAAAACAACATGGACGCAACAAAAAGCCAATTATGCAACATTAGGTTACTTATTACATTATTGTCTGAAAAGAAAACTTATTGCAAACATTAGTCTATAGTTTTAGGGAATAAAACATTGGTCTGCTACGATGGAGGAAATTGCCACAAGTGACAAACCATCCGAACAGTCAATGAAAAGGCTCGTAGAAACACAGCTTGGCCCGGCAAAAAAAGAAAAGAAAACGGCCGAAAAGGGCCCATACGAGCGACAAGGTAACCCACAACAGCTAGCGGCCCTTACAAACCTACTCGCTCGCTTTGGCCGCCATGTTTGGTTAGGCCAGCCTGAGGGTATTCCCTTCGTCCATGTAAACATTGTGACGGATGAATAAAGTTTCGCAGGGTTGCCTCAAAAAAAAAAAGCTAGCGACCCTTACAAACCTACGACAAGTTCACCTCTCTTTTTTTTTTGACAAGCGCTAGTTGTCAGCGAAAATAGGTGCGACATAAAAAAGATAATGGGCCGCTAGCCCAACAACTCACGGTCCGCGCCGTGTCGCTACGAAGATCACCACATCGACAAAGAACGAATCACAGTGTGATTAGATCTGACGACAGACAAAGTGAATGAGACCAAACAATTTCTCAGCTGAATGAGTTTTAGCAAAACCGTTTACAAAATTCTTGCCCACTACCTTTTCCATCGGCGGTTATTCTCAAGTTGCTCTCCCGGCGGTTATTGGCTCTCTCTCGCAGTAGGTAGCTTTTTCATGGAAGCCGTTTCGTAGGAATACGTAGCAATTTTTAACCCAAAGTGAGCGAGTAGGGCCATAATCTTGGTCCCGAAAACGAGGGCAAAATATTAGTAATGCATTATTTTTTTGAAAAAGCAAGCTCTGACCGTAGCACCACCGTAGCAGACCAAGCATGCACCTGCTCCTCGTGTCTATGACACAAACAACGTTGCACAGAAAATGAAGCGGCTAGGCAGCACATGGCCGGGTCAAGCCGGGCATGATGGCTGTGCCCGGCCCAGAGCTGTCTGACACGCACTAGTGGGAGCAAAATCCTTTTAGTTTTCTCAAAAAGATAGGAGTAGTACGTAAAAGTTAATGACAGCTCAAAATAAAAAAAATAAAGGGTAAAATAGCATTTCGTATAGTACTAGCAGCAGCGAGCGGTAGAGAGACAGGTGGTGCGGACGGTCGCGTCGATGGAGCGTCTCTTGACCGCTCTCTGCCCGGCCGCACGCGCAGCCCGTCCGTCCTTCACTTCACCTCACCCGTCGTCCACCCGCCGTGCGAGTGACGCTCCGGCTCCGGTCTGATTCGGCAGGGCAAAGAGCCGAGGTACACCATGGGCATGTCAAGTTACCATCGGCCGGCGGTCTTTGCCTGCCTCGTAGACCGTGACCCGTGATACAATCGTCGCGTCACCCTCGTTTATTCCCGCCTGCAGGCTGCGTCATCACGCGCGGCGCACACCGTGTAGTGTAGTCACGCACACGTCCCTATACGTGCCCGTACGGGGCGTGCGCCGATGCCGGCCGGGACAGGCACGGAAGTCGTCGGCCAGTCGTCCGGTGGCGGTGCTTCATGGGGCAAAATTTCGTGTTTTGACCTTTTGACGTACAATTTCAGGATCTGACCTTGCTTAGGAATATTTTCGGGATTTGACCCTTCTGCTACCGCTAGAGAGTCTAGCGGTAGGGTTAGACAACCTATCGCCGGAGGCCCTGGCAGTAGGCTGTGACGGAGGAGGACGGCGCCGTCACCGCACGTGACGTGGATAAATAACTTACCGTCAGACACCCTGGCGATACGCTCTCTAACATTACCGCCGGGGGCTCTGGCGGTAGGGTGTGGGGGGTTTTGCCGTACAGGCATTCTGTAACGAGATATGCGAGTTCCCTGGCGGTAGGTTGTCTGACCCTACCGTCAGGGTGCCTGGCGGTAGAGTTCTCTGTTTTGTTTTTCATGTTGATTTGGTTGCTTGTTTTCAATTTAAATATGACATCAATATCACAACAAGTTTTACAAAAATGACAGCAATATATGAGCTCACATATTAATAAAGGTTTCACATAGCAAATATCAAACAGTTTACACATAGCTTCATAAGTAGGAAATAGCAAATAGCAAACTTGTCCACATAGTTTAACAACCCCTACTAAAACATAGATGCATATCCAATAGACATGTTTATAGGTTGGACAAACCTCCCCCCTCATATACTAGGCTTGGCCGTGGAGACAGATACGGCAGCGGATCCACCGGTTCAGGCGGAGGCGGAACGCTGGCCGGCATCCGCCCGTTCAAGCACTCCGACCTTGCCTTGCCAGCTGGAGTTTTCGCCTCCGCCCTTCCCCAGTTGATGACATCGAACGCCGATGCACTTGGGGGCGGCATCCTGGCTCTCTCCTCCGCATTGCTCTCAAAGTAGATCCTCCGGCCCAAATTGCGCAGCTCCCAGTTGAAGTGCTGCTTGGCAACTTCAATGGTCCATTCCCGGCGTTCACGGCAGATAGTTGGATCTCCCTCCATCTCTACAGTCACTCTCTTGAACTCCTTCATACTCTGCGTCCAACACTTCACATCGTCGACGATCCGTTCTGCCCTCTCGTACCACCGCACTGCCCTCGTCTCCTGTAGGAACTCGTCTGAAAAATCGGTCACCGGCAGCAGAAGCTCGGGGAAGGACTCGTACACGTACGGAAGTGGCAAGGCAGAAGGGTCGTGTTGGAGATGAATGGGCGATGGTTGTGCCACTGTTGCAGACCTGAACATATGGATCATCGACGATGTGTCAAATGCAAAATCATATAATATCATACCAACCAAATCCACTACTTGCATTATATTTTTTTTGTTTACTACAATATGCATCATATCATAAAAAACAACATCATAAAACAACATCTTCATATCATATCAACATGCATCATAAAACTACTATCAAGTGCTCCCACATGCATTACATCATAATTTTTTAACAAAAAAATACTATGAACTAGGGTTCATCTTCACACTAACATATGAACTATTTATTAGAGTTCATATTCAATACCACTACTTACTAAAGAACTAAGAACTACAACTACAATCAAGCTAAAACAATCTTAGGTGAAAAAAATCCAATCTAAATTCAAAAACATGAGGGATTTCAAGCAAATAATGCGTCGAAACGGAAGTAAGTTTGCAAAAACTAACTGGAGGGATTGGAGGAGCTTACGTTTCTCTTTCTGAGGCCATCTCGATCCGCAAAAACGGTCAACAAACGGTGAAGATCCGAGGGAGGGAGTGGAGGAGATGAGAGAGGGAGAGAGGGGCGACTTGGGAAAAAACTGCCGACGGGGGAGGGGGAATGGGAGAAGGGAAGGAAGGGGCACGGGGGTCTCGGACGAAATAATTGCCCCGCACCCTACCGCCAGGGTTTCCGGCGGTACGTTTACACAGCCTACCGCCATGGTGCCTGGCGGTAGGGTGCGACGGATGGGGACGGCGCCGCCTCCGCGAGCTGACGTGGATAAGTTTCCTAGTGCCAGGGTCCGTGGCGGTAGGCTCTGTAAACCTACCGTCAGAGGCCCTGGCGGTAGGAAAAAGGTTCAAATCTAAAAAAACTTTCAAACAGGAATCAGATTCTGAAATTGTATGTCAAAAAGGTCAAAACGCGATATTTTGCCCTTCGTTCACCATGCGGTTTGAGTCCATTCCGGCACGGGCCTCCCCGTTTGTCCCCTGCGCACAGAGGGTGGGCCGGTCGTACGCTGCGCCTGCGGTGGATCGATCGCACGCACGGAGCTGTGTAGGTGGGCAGCCACTGTTGACCGTGACGCACGCGCTAGCTGGTCTGGCTGGCAGCATCAACCCGATCCATCCGTGGGCCGGACGGACGCAGGATACGGCTGGAATCGAATAGCTCGCCCGTTCCTCCGTCCCCGAGCCAGAGAGTAGATAGATATAGATATTCGGCGCCGTCCACGATCCATCTATAACTGTATAATCTATATAGGATCTGATCAGCCACGGCTAAATCTGTGGAGCATTCAATAAATCTCCGAGCCGAGGCCGATTTGGCGCTCGAGAGCGGCATGGCTACAATTGGAATGAATCTGCGCGGTGTCAGGGGAGCTCATCATCGGCACCACGTAAACGGCGAAACCCGACAAAGCGAACCCGGCTGAACCCTGAACTTCTGCCACCCACCCTGCCTCCATCCCCTCCCCCTCTCCTCTCTCTCGCCAAACGGTGCAGGAGTACTATAGCGACGGAGGGAGTAATGGCCCCTCCCTACCCCTGCCCCTGCCGGCATTTATTTGGCGCGGAAAACTATGAGAGCGATCGACCAGAGCCATGAAAGAAAAGAGGCAGGACGAGAGAGAGCGAGCATGCACTCTATGCAGATGCAGTGCAGTACTACAAGGGAGGCGCCGCCCCGTGCCGGCCCCGGCCAGGCTTTTCTCGCGTCTCGGCACTGGAAAGCCCCTTAACTTTTGGGCTGGGTACGTTACGTTCGGGTCGAAATTATACGCGTCCGTCCAGGATCAGGGCCCCCTGCGCTGTGCTGTGCGAGAGAGGAGGGATCATCATCATGATCATAGCCCAGCCCCAGCCCCAGCCCCAGCCCCAGCGAGAGGAGAGCAAGCAGCAACTTGGGCGAGAAAGAGAGAGGACGGGAGCGAGAGGGGCATCATTGCATTGCAGCGGAACAGAGTTATTCCCTGCCAAGCCATGGCCGAACATGATTCCAGCCAAGCCAAGAGAAGAGACCTCAACCTCACTCGGCTCACATGTCGCTACACCCCCGCTCCCCCGCTCCCCTACTCCTAATCTACGGTGAGGTGTGGAAGCAATCATCCATCCCTGCCTGCTTGCTTGCTTAACCCCCCGCTGTGTCAAATCAGCTTAATTCCCTAGCTTAGCTAGCGGAGAGTAGTAGTTACTAGCAGAGAGAGGAAAGAGTGGAGGGAGATTCACGGATTTGAAAACTGGAAAATCTCAACTTTGCATCTGGCTTTCGGTTCACCGGCCTAGCCAGGCCTACGATTAGATGGATTGTAATCACTGTCATCGCGTCAACCGATGTGGAAGCTAATCATCCCTAGGGTAAGCACCGCTATTATCCTTCTCATCAAAAGTCGCATCCTTATGGCCGATCTTCCTTTTTAGTAGTATCAACAACACCTGTCATGTGGAATTATGATGATCACAAATTATCTTTCAGAGTAATCTATATATATGCAGCTAATCGAGCTCTGGCTGTCTCTCTTAGTCACATCATTTTTGGTCTGAGCGAGGCCCAGACTATACATACTAGCGTCAAGACCACAAGCTGGTAATGAACAACACGTGAAGTGTGTATTATTGCGGATTGATTGGGCCGGATGGATCCTGTAGAGGCAATTGTAGTAGGCCGGGGACGGGGACGAGGTCATAATAAGTTCAGGTACATGTACCCGGAGGGGAGGACGGAGCTCAAGCATGGAGCCTACCCCTTGTTAATTGCGTGGCACTAATGACATCGTACGTACGTATCCGAACCAAAATCCCTGGCTCCATCAAGTGCAGGGATCAAATCCGGCGCCCCACTTGGGCCGGATTTAATACAAACCCATGGACAGAAGCAAGAGAAAGTACCCGCCCCGCCCTTCTACGGCCGCAATCAAGTGTAGGCACGGAGAGGACACATGCAACAACTTGTCACTGCCAATCCCTCTCTCTCTCAATCTACCTCCACATCGTCGTCGTCCTCGTCGACACCTAGCAACAAAAAGAAAGATCTCCTTCTCGCTAAACCTCTAGTATCTCTCTCTCTCTCTCTCTCTCTGCCTTCGTTTCATCAGTAACGATGAAGATCGCGGCGGATTAAGACGACGACGACGGTGGATCACATCACATGCCGCGATCTTTCTTTAATGCTAGCTAGCCTACGACGGTCAGCTCCGGGGAGGTACGGTTGTTGGTCTCCTCCTCCGCGAGATTAATCAAATCGGGGTTTATTCCCGGCCTCGCCTTGCATCATGTGGAGTGGTTAGCGTAGCTACAAACCCAAAGCCAAGCTACGAGAGCTAGAAAGAGAAAGAGCGGCCTTTCTCCCCCTAGGATACGAGCTTTCTCATCTTGTCTCCGTCTTTTTGGAGGCTTTTCGCTGGTTTTTGTACCAGAAAATGACTTGTTTGGCAGTTTGATGAGTTACGGTTGGGGCCGCTGCAACTACGCCTTCCTCTCCTTCCACCTTTCTTTGTGACACACCGCCGGAGAGCTTCCTCGCCGGAGCCCGGCCGGCCGGTGGCCTCTCGCGCAACCGCAATGTGCACATTCGGCCGGAGCGGAGAACGGATAAACCAGCTATTAGTGATGCTATACTCGATCGCACACTGTGCCGATCAACATACATAAAGGACAAGAAATCAATGTCTGTAATTGCACCATTACTCTATCTCTTCCTTGCACATGTGTAATATCTAAGAGAGAAGCGAACCAAAGATGATGTTTTAAATGTACAAGGCCGATCGATGGTGACGGAGATAGTAGAAGCGATAATAAGTAACAAAAGGTATGATACTAAATAAAGATGATTAACCAGACCTTGGTTGTTTGTGATGCATGGAGGCGGGGAGCAAATTAATCAGAGAGCGCGCGGCTAACATGCACCTTTCTCTTTCTCTTCGCTACTCGGATGTACAAAGCCATGGGTCTAGGCCCTCGCCGCGGCTGCTCCGGGAGGCGCCGTCCGGTGGCATGTCAGTGCTGGCTGCCGCGGACGACGATGGCGCGCCGGTGTGGGGCGGGTAGTTCAGCTTGCAGCTGCCGCCGCCGCTCCCGGACGCGCCGGCCCGGACCACGCCCGACAGCTCGTCGCCGCCCTGGTGGACGTCGCTTCTTTGTTGTTGGTGCATGTGCATCCCCTCGGAGACCATCATCCCGCCGTGGGCGAGCCCCATGCTGCCGCTGCCGGCGCCTGGCATGAACTCCGACGGCGATTGCTCGTGCAGCCTCGATGCACCATGCGACATGCCGCCGAACATGTGCTGCGACGAAGGCTGCGTGGAGCCGAGGAGGTTCTCGAAGGACAGGTAGTTGCTGCTGTGGTCCTGCATCCGCAGAAGCGCCGACGACGTCAGCTGGAAGTCATCGCCGGCGACGCCGCGCTGATTGGCAGACGCTGTTGTGGTGGCGGCGGCCGTGGCCGCCGCCCTGGCATTGGCATTGGCGATGCCCATGTTCGACGACGGAGGTGTTGACGAGGACGGGGACGTGAAGGGCGCGAAAGGCGAAGGTGCCGTCTGGAGCTTCTGCGCGAAAGGACGGAGGAGGTACGGCGGCAGCGAGGAGGCTGGATCGCCGGCCGCACCCGCGGTGGAGCGGAGGGCGGAGGACGAGAAGATGTGGTCGAAGCGGGAGTTGAAAGACCCACCGGGGCCCCCAGCGCCGGCAGCGAAGGGCGGGTTAGGGATGCCGGTGAACTCTTGCACCATGGCGCGGAAGTTTGAGGTGTCGGTGGTGAGCACCGTCGTGGGGGCACGCCGCGACGCGCGCGCCCGCTTCCGCGACCCCCTCGGCGGCGCCGTCGCGGCCGCAGCCGACGGATCAGGCGCCTGATGCGCGCCCGCGCCGCCCATGCCCGCGTCGGGCGGCCCGACACGCGTCGACGAGGAAGCCGGCCCCGCCATGAACTGCGCCGACCAGGACGCCTGCTGCTGCTGGTGGTGCTGTTGCTGTTGCTGCTGCTGCGGCGGGGCGGAGGTGAAATCCTGAAGGCCGTAGAGCGATCCGTGCATCGAGAAGGCCCCGGCCGCCGAGGGCGAGGGCGTGGGCCGGAGCAGCGCGGAGAGCGGCGAGGAGTCGACGCCGCCGCCCCGCGAGTCGAAGTCGTCGTCGCCGCCGCTGGACGACTGGAGGCTGCCGCTGTTGCCGGAGTCCATGGCTGGCGGCCGACAAAAGCAGCAACTTCTTGGCCCTTCTCCCTCCCCCCTCCCCCGCACGCCTGGTGCAACCCTCCAAGAAAGCGAGGCCAACTACCACCACCAAACCGCTCACTGACCACAAGTGGCTAAAAAGAGCGGATCTTCCATTCCACAAGCGCCCGGCCCTGACTGCGCGCGTGATCCAGCCGGAAGACGAAGGGGGAAGGGAGGAAGGAAGGAAGAGAAGCTTTGGTGTGAACTGGCGGCGTGGTATAAAAGGGGGGGAGCGGGGGCGGGGGCTGCTTCTGCTGGTTCGGCGCACGTTCCACCCACCCCCGACGCGAGGAAGGGGACGGACGGAGGGAGGTTTGTTGTTGTTGTTGTTGCGGCGTGTGTGTGTGTGCGCGAGTGCGACTCGGCTGGCTCTGCGCGTCTGTGCGGTGCTGGTTTGGTGAACTACATTGTTCCGCGTCCATAATTAGTCACCGGGAAAAAGGAAAAGCTGCGTGCGTCGCAGCTGACGACGCTGGCTGGACCCTGCCGCAGCGATCTGGAGGTTTTGTCTCCGGGAAACCAATGCTCTCTTCATGATTTATGATTTATATGGCCTCTGAGAACGTAGTAATTAGAAAAACGTAGGAATGGAGTATCATGTCCTGTGTAAGATTACAGGACTATAGGAATTTTGATGGAAGAGTGTTCATGTGAATTTTGGGTTTGCTAACCATATGTCCCATGCCGTTCGATGGAAAACTGTTCGATAAAATAGGAAAAACAAAGAAATTCTGTCAAGAAATTTGAGTGCGGTGAAAAGTGGATCGCCCCCGCGTCGTCTCCGGCGACACGGGAGGCCATCCATCGCGCCGCCCCAGTCATCTTCCCCAGCCCCTCCTGTCTCGCCGCTGCCTGAGGCCCTGCCGGCGAAGCCCGGCGGGTCCGGGGACGGCGGCGGCGGGGCGCTCTCCTAGCTCGCCATCTCTCTCCCGGGGGTTCCTCGGCTGGATTCTCTGGGAGACGGCGGCGCTGGTGCTAAGGCGGGCTCCGACGGGCGACTGGCGGGATCGGCGGCGACAGGGGAATTTAATCCATCATGGGATGGCTGGTGCCTGGCATACACGAGGCGGCATGCTCTGATCTGAGGCAGCGACGTCCTCTGACGACAGTGCGGGGCAACATGCCCATGGGGTGGCACGCGTGGACATGGCCAGCGCGAGCTTTGGCGGATGGTCTGGCATTCTCTGCCCAGATCTGATGCTACCAAGATTGTTGGCCCAAGGTGGCTACGCTGCGATAGTGGAGGTCCATGGTGTCAATCTTGCGGCTAGAGGTGGCCGTGCTTCACACGGGCAATGTTGATCTGAATTTTGTGTTCCGGCTCCGGCCATGTCGGTCTCTAGGCCGATGGGCCTGGGTTGGGCTCTCTCTAGCGAGGTGGTAGTCTACTCCTCCACCATTGGCGTTGGTCCTTGGCGACCATTCTGACCTACGGTGGCGGACTCGTTGTGAATTGGGATGGCCACCGAAAGGTATTCGTGAGGTTTCATCTCACCAGACCCGGTGGCTAACCTCGGCATGGAGATGCAAACTATGGATGACGGCTTGATGCAGGGGGGTGGTTGTGCGGCGGTGTTGATCCACACCGCATGTAGCTGTTGGGATGCGGAAAAGTGGTGGTGCTAACACATAAGTGACGTCGATGGCGGTTCTGTGCAAGCATCTGGTCATGAGTTCCGGGGTGAAGGCCTAGGTTTCCGTGTTGGATATACCTGGCAATGGTGATGTTTTAAGTCGTTACCTTGTTGAAGGCATTGCTCGAATATGCTCAAATTGGTTCTTCAGGGTGAAAACCTAGATTCCGACCTCGTGTGGTTGGATCCTTGCGTCTCCCTTCGTGAAGGCGTTGCTGTTGAAGAATCTAGTCGTCCGTGTGATGTCATGAGGTGGTTGGTGCGGATATGGTAATTTCTGTAGTTTGCAGATCGCGGATCGGATTGCTTTGGATTTTTTCCTCGCCCATGCATAGCTTTGGTCCTATATGACTTTGGTGTGTGTGCACGTTTGTAATGATTGTGTGCATCTTAGCTATGCAGAGGCCGGGTGTGTGCTCATTGTGTTTTGTATCCTTTTGATGCTCCATTTTCAGCAAATAAAATCCACCCTTTGTCGGAAAAAGAAATTTGAGTGCATGAAAAGTTTTCCTCTAAAAGGTAGTTTAAGGCCATCTCCGATGCTGACCCTCAAATCGGACACCGCATCCCTCTGCGGACCGGGAGAAGGGACCAGTGCATGGACACTGATGCGGGAACCAGCCATCCAATGTAGCTGCATACATCCTCACCCTTTTTTTAGGTCTGCATTATCAAAATAGCCGCCTATCTAGTTTCAGTTTAGATAAAAAAATGTCCAAATACATCCGTAGTTCTAATTTAAATATTACAATCAAACAAAGTATTCAAATTACAGTAGTTCAAGATTGGATTTAACTAGTACATATGTACTAGTTGTCCCCTTTAACCGTCCACATATGCTCAATCAAATCTTTCTTCGGTTGCTCGATGCTGACTTTGTTGCTGCATTTGAAAAAACTCATCAAATGTGGCCTCCGGAAGTTCGATAGGCTCACCCATGTTTGGATTCAAGTGCTGCGGCAGCATCCTCACCCCATCCTTCATGATTATGTGTGCATGATCACATAACATGTCATCACATCCCAAAAGGTCTAAGGATCCCATTGTTTAGCAGGTCCACGAACAACGGCAAAACGGGCCTGCAGAACTCCAAATGCCCGCTCAACATTCTTTCCATCTGCTTCTTGTCTTTGGGCAAAGTGAGACTTTTCCTGACCAGCTGGGCCAGAGATGGTCTTGACAAAGGTAGCCCACGGAGCATAGACGCCATCAACCAGATTTGTATTCATGCCCATTGATGGTATAGTTGCAAGGAGGAGCATTCCTTCAGTCAGCCTAGCAAACAATGGTGATCATTGTAGCACATTGATGTCATTGTGAGACCCAGGCACGCCAAATTCAAAGATCATGTGATGCAACTACTTCAAAAATGATGGCGACTTCTTAACATGATTCTGATATTGCCCTTGTAGAGTTTTTGGGTGGTTCTTTCATCTCCAATCCATGTAGTCAAGAGATCTGAGTAAACCTGGCCACCCTCCGACACTGCAAAAATTCTCTCGGTGTCTGCGATAGTTGGTACCAACCTAGTTGGCCCATAGTCCACGGGCCGAGCCTACGACCCACCGCTCTTACAAGGAAGGACTTCAGAGGCCTCCACTTCGGCGTGATTAAGTTGGGCTCTGCTGAAGACTTGGTGTGTACTCCAAGGACTGCATCAGCCGCCGGCATGAGGATCCCGAGATTGGCAACCAACCATGTGTAACCCTAGATACCCCCCAGTAACTATATAAGCTGAGGGGTTTAGTCAGTAGAGAGGATGCTCTCAATTACAACCATCTTGCCTTAGGGTTATAACACAACTTACGATCTCGAGGTAGATCAAGCTTGTACTCGATAGGGTATTACCTCTTCGAGAGGGCCCGAACCTGGGTAAATATTGCCCCCTCGGTCACCTGTTACCCATAAATCCGAGATCCACAACTCGGGACCCCTACCCGAGGTCTGCTGATTTTAATACCGACATTGATGATTTCATTGAGAGTTCCACTGTGTGACCGAAAAGAGGATCAATGGGATCATTGGTCAATGACTTAGAATTTTGTGGCACGACTTCCACGCTTGAGTCTCCTGTCATCTGCTCGCGCCTCCTCCATCAAGAGTCAAGCTGTGATGAGCAAGAATTAAGACATGAGCCCTTTGTCTCTTCGGCCATCCCGGCTAAAAACCCCCCTATGGAGGACGAGAGGCCGGGGTATTGATACGCCCATTTTGCATCATGCTTTTATATTGATATTTATTGCATTATGGGTTGTTATTGCCTATTTTCATACAATACTTATGCCTTTTCTCTCTTATTTACAAGGTTTACATGAAGAGGGAGAATGTCGACAGCTGGAATTCTGGACTGGAAAAGGAGCAAATCTGAGAGACCTATTCTATACAACTCCAAAAGTCCTGAAAATTTACAGAGAATTATTTTGGAATGTATAAAAAATATCGGGCGAAGAAACTACCAGAGAGGACCCACCAGGAGGCCACAAGCCTGGGGGCGCGCCCCTGTGTCTTGTGGGCCCCCTGGCAGGCTTCCGGTGTCCATCTTCTGCTGTATGATGTCTTTTGGCCTGGAAAAAATCAGAAGGAAGCTTTCGGGACGAAGCGCCGCCGTCTTGTGGCGGAACCTGGGCAGAAGCAATCTAGGGCTCCGACGGAGCTGTTTTGTCGGGGGAACTTCCCTCCGGGAGGGGGAAATCGAAGCCATCATCGTCACCAACGATCCTCTTATCGAGAGGGGTCAATCTCCACCAACATCTTCACCAGCACCATCTCCTCTCAAACCCTAGTTCATCTCTTGTATCCGATCTTTGTCTCAAAACCCCAGTTTGGTACATGTGGGTTGGTAGTAGTGTTGATTACTCCTTGTAGTTGATGCTAGTTGGTTTATTTTGTGGAAGATCATATGTTCAGATCCTTAATAATATTCATTACTCCCCTGATTATGAACATGAATATGCTTTGTGAGTAGTTACGTTTGTTCCTGAGGACATGGGAGAAGTCTTGTTATAAGTAATCATGTGAATTTGGTATTCGTTCGATATTTTGATGAGATGTATGTGGTGTTATGTGAACGTCGACTACATGACACTTCACCATGATTTGGGCCTAGGGGAAGGCATTGGGAAGTAATAAGTAGATGATGGGTTGCTAGAGTGACCGAAGCTTAAACCCTAGTTTATGCGTTGCTTCGTAAGGGGCTAATTTGGATCCATATGTTTCATGCTATGGTTATATTTATCTTATTCTTCTTTCGTAGTTGCAGATGCTTGCGAGAGGGGTTAATCATAAGTGGGAGTCTTGTCCAAGTAAGGGCAGCACCCAAGCACCGGTCCACCGACATATCAAATTATCAAAGTAATGAACGCGAATCATATGATCATGATGAGAACCAACTTGACAATAATTCCCATGTGTCCTCGGGAGCGCTTTGCTTTATATAAGAGTTCGTCCAGACTTGTCCTTTCACTGGTGCAGAGATGTGCTATACAAACGGTTTCCCCTTTTCGCGATGGAGTTTTAAATCGTCGCCTAGTGAGTGTGTGCGATAGGGGGGTCCTTCCCACATGACCCAGAAACCATCGGGGATAGGCCCTCCAGCCACACAGGCGGGGGCAAAATCTCGTGTGCGATCGGGCGAGGCATCGAAACCCAATCATTCCCGTTCATATGTACATCCCACACGGTGAATCCCAGAAAAACATTTTCATTCGTATGAATATCACACACAATTTTTTGTGTGGAAACGTTTGTGGAAGGTGGCCTAACGCAAATAGTTCTCTGCTGGAAGCCGTGTGTGATTGTTAGTTGATCCAACACGCCTACTTTCTAGAACCGTGTGGGTTGTTTGAGTTCATCGCCCACGGTGTTGTCTGAGTAACTGTCTGCAATAAAAAAACCCAATAAGCAGGGTAATTAGCCTATTATTGATAGTCCATGTCGTGACATTCTTATAAAACACACCAGATATTTCATATCCGTATAACGGCAACCAGGATTTCATAATCGAATTACATCAGATAGCTTCAGCACTCAATTATGCCATTACACAACAGCACCCAGTTTCACATGCAACATCGAAAACCTTTGGAAAGTAGCATCATACACGGTAAATAGACATATGAATCTCATCTGGGAAACTACAGAAGCGGAAGGCAAATATTGAGCCTTCAGTGATGTTGAATGTCCTTGCAACTTTAGGCCAGTGGCTATGGATAATTGCCCACACAACCTTCGTCCTCTTCAAGAAGACTTCAATATTGCACTGTGGGTGTTGAATGAATACCTTCCTCGCCTCTTGACCATACAGGTGGTTTGAGAGGTAACCATGGGTGAACTGCTTTGAACTGAAAACAAAGATATGCATAAATCTGAAGGAAATATGCCCTAGAGGCAATAATAAAGTTGTTATTTATATTTCCTTATATCATGATAAATGTTTATTATTCATGCTAGAATTGTATTAACCGGAAACTTAGTA
Organism: Aegilops umbellulata; assembly: GCA_032464435.1. Lineage (NCBI taxonomy): Eukaryota > Viridiplantae > Streptophyta > Magnoliopsida > Poales > Poaceae > Aegilops > Aegilops umbellulata. Next base: position 345,182,840 of record CP136058.1, on the reverse strand, counting down.
CATGTGTGAATACATAGACAAAACAAAGTGTCCCTAGTATGCCTCTACTTGACTAGCTCGTTAATCAAAGATGGTTATGTTTCCTGACCATAGATATGTGTTTTCATTTGATGAACGGGATCACATCATTAGAGAATGATGTGATGGACAAGACCCAACCGTTAGCTTAGCATTATGATCGTTGAGTTTTATTGCTATTGCTTTCTTCATGACTTATACATGTTCCTCTAACTATGAGATTATGCAACCCCCGAATACCGGAGGAACACCTTGTGTGCTATCAAACGTCACAACATAACTGGGTGATTATAAAGATGCTCTACAGGTGTCTCCGATGGTGTTTGTTGAGTTGGCATAGATCGAGATTAGGAATTGTCACTCCGAGTATCGGAGAGGTATCTCTGGGCCCTCTCGGTAATGCACATCACTATAAGCCTTGCAAGCATTGTGACTAATGAGTTAGTTGCGGGATGATGCATTACGAAACGAGTAAAGAGACTTGCCGGTAATGAGATTGAACTAGGTATTGAGATACCGACGATCGAATCTCGGGCAAGTAACATACCGATGACAAAGGGAACAACATATGTTGTTATGCGGTTTGAACGATAAAGATCTTCGTAGAATATGTGGGAGCCAATATGAACATCCAAGTTTCGCTATTGGTTATTGACCGGAGACGTGTCTCGGTCATGTCTACATAGTTCTTGAACCCGTAGGGTCTGCATGCTTAACGTTCGGTGATGATCGGTATTATGAGTTTATGTGTCTTGATGTACCGAAGATAGTTCAGAGTCCCGGATGTGATCACGGACATGACAAGGAGTCTCGAAATGGTCGAGACATAAAGATTGCTATATTGGATGACTATATTCGGACACCGGATGAGTTCCGGGGGTCACCAGATATTATCGGAGTGCATAACCCCCGGGGGGACTATTGGGCCTACATGGGCCATAGGGAAGAGGGGAGGCAGCCCACAAGGGGCAGCCGCGCCCCCTCCCTATAGTGAGTCCGAATTGGACTAGGGAGGGGGGCGTGCCCCCTTTCCTTCTCCTCTCCCCCTCCTTCCTTTCCCCCTCCTCCTCCTAGTTGGACTAGGAAAGGGGGAGTCCTACTCCTACTAGGAGGGGGAATCCTCCCCCTCCTTGGCGCGCCCCAAGGCTGGCCGGCCTCCCCCCTTGCTCCTTTATATACGGGGGCAGGGGGCACCCTAGAACAGACAAGTTGATCATTGATCCCTTAGCCGTGAGCGGTGCCCCCTCCACCATAATCCACCTCGTTCATATCGTCGTAGTGCTTAGGCGAATCCCTGCGCCGGTAGCTTCATCATCACCGTCATCACGCCATCCTGCTGACGAAGCTCTTCCTCGACACTCTGCTAGATTGTGAGTTCGTGGGACGTCATCGAGCCGAACGTCTGCAGATCACGGAGGTGCCGTACTTTCGGTACTAGGATTGGTCGATCGTGAAGACGTACGACTACATCAACCGCGTTGTCATAATGCTTCCGCTTTCGGTCTACGAGGGTACGTGGACAACACTCTCCCCTCTCGTTGCTATGCATCACCATGATCTTGCGTGTGCGTAGGATTTTTTTTTGAAATTACTATGTTTCCCAGCAAATTCGTTGTTATAAATTTTGAAATGGCGCAAGGGGTAAAAACAAGGTAAAAGAGTTAGTACCATCCTATAGTTGACTAATGTCTTCTTCATTGTGCAAACAAAGATCTTGTTGTTATTCGTCGCAAGTTTCTTCATCCTCACAATCTTTCTGAGTTTCTTGACTCGACTAATATTCGTGGACATCTCATTTCCCCATATGCAAAATGGGTCGAACAATGGCTCTAAGCCTCTGACAGCAGGACCTACATGTGCCAGACCAAATTGTAAGAAACCTAAATATTAGAATGATTCCTGCAACTGCAGAATAAAGTGCTACTAGCGAAAGGACCATGCATGAGCAAACCTCGATGGTAAACCACAGTGTCTCCCATTGTTTCCCTGCAACACATATAAGGAAGATCCTGATCAGGTTAACTGAGAGTTGCCATACTATGAGTAGAATATGTATTGAGTATAGCCAAATTTGATTTATTTCTCACATGCATAACAGTACAAAATTGTACCCACATCAAATGAAAATCAAATTGCAGAATTGAACCAAACAGTTAAATGGACAGCAGACCGCATGAACCAAAATAGTTAACTGAACAGTACTACGAAATGTAGCAATTGTTGGACCAAACTGTTAACTGAACATTACATTTCAGAGGACCAAAATGTTAACTGAACATCAGATTCCATATTAACATTACAGAGGACAAATCACTAGAAGGAACTGGTGGTGGTTGTCATGGGAGTAAGTCTGACAGTAAGAATAGGGGGTACGTAGGAGGAGGCAAGATCCTAGCTACGATGAGGTTGTGCATGCAAGATGTACGATTTTAGGCCCTTCTCAGAGGAAGTAGCAGCCCTACGTCTCGGTGCCCGGAGGCTGGGTCGAATGGATTATGCGTGAGAGTTACAGGGGGTGCGAACCCTTGTGCCAGAGGAGGGGTTGGCTTATATAGAGTGCGCCAGGACCCCAGCCATCCTCCGTTACACAGGGTTCAATATACATTAAGACAGGGCGTTACTAGTAACAGCAGCTATAAAGAGCTATAAATGATCATTAAGACTATAGAGTGAACGCCTGACCGTTGCCATCTTGAGTGGCTTTAGGCCTTCTGTCTCTGAGTGATTCTTCGGGTAGTCGAGTGACTCTTATCTTGGTTGAATGGAATTGGGGTATCCGAGTGAGGTAGATGGTCGAATGGATTGCACTCCGAGGCGAACCCAGTCGGTTTCTTCTGTTGTATTCTAAATGTCTTTGACTCTAGTGCAGTGCCCTTGGGTAGGGACCCTAAGTCAGGCTTATGACCCTACCCTAGGTACATGTCATCATCATTAGCCCCCGAATGGATTGAGGTCCGAGTGAAGAAAGAGTTGAAGTTGACTCCGACTCGATTCCATGCTTTAGAGGCATTTCACTAGAATTTTCGAATCATGCTGAAGCTTCAACCTCGTTTCAGTCACCTTGATCAATTCAGAGGCCGTCGTCGAGTGAACTATACTAACAATCTTCGAGTGTTGATATGGTACGAAATCTTCGGTGTGATTGGTTGCTCTGCTGTTCCCGGATCTCACGGGATTCAAAATTTTGAGGAAGCGCGTGGGACGGAGTGTGCTGCAGTAATCGGAGTTGTTAGATAGGGACGCCTCAATTTTTGCGCCTCCTTTTTCGCCACGTATCGGGCGAGCGACTGTTGCGGGATTTGACAGGATTGCTCGGGCCCACAGGTCAGCCACTCGAAAATGGGCCCATACAAGGTCGTCGAGGCCGATGCATTCGCACAGTGAACCTCGTTCTCTCTCTTCTTCCTATGCTTCTCCACCTCATCCTCCTCCACTCTCGACGTTGCTGTTTTACCCGTATGCCATCTGCCGCGATGGGAAAGGACGAGATGGCGGCCCTGGAGCGCATGAAGAAGTCAAAGGCGACGACAAAGGGCAAGAAGACGGCTCAAGGACATCATCGCGGTCCAGTCTGCCGCCGGGTTGGATCCAGGGAGATTAGATCCGCTCCACTGTTGAGCGGGACGACCTGGAGAAGCTCGTCGAGGATGGCCTGGTTGCTGACAAGTCTTGGAGATTGCCGGGGGGGGAATCGAAGCCTCAGCCGCGCGAGGATGAGTGTGTCCTCCTCGCCACCCATGTCGACCGAGGTTTCTCCCTCCACACCCATTCTTTAGGGGTTTCTTGAACTTCTTCGGTGCCCAAATCCATCATTTCCCTCTGAACACCATCACATATCTTGCTGCTTTCATCTCGATGTGCAAGAATTTCTTGGGTTGCCAGCCGCACTGGGGCCTGTTCAAGCACATCTTCACTTGTCGATCTCAGTCGGTGAAGAAGGCCCATCCAACAGACGAAAAGACACATGTGATTCAAATGTGCGGGGGTTTAGGGATTCAGACCAGAGGTAGGAGTACTTTTCCTGCCATGACCCTTCCCGAGTCAGTTCGAGGGTGGCAGTCGACCTGGTTATACTACAAGGATATTCCGACTCCTGGTCAGTCGATCGGTCTCCCCCTTTCACTATGGAAAGACTCCGCCAACCCTCTTCCCTGACCGTGGCCCCCGAGGAGAAAGGCGAGGTGAATCTTTTAGTCGACCGGGTTGTCAACTTGGTCCGGGAGGGGGTGACTGGCATGGATCTATTGGAGGTGTTCCTCAGTAGATGCATCCAGCCTCTCCAAGCCCGAGATCACCAGATGTGGATGTACTCAGGCCCTGGAGACACCGCTTGGGTCCACCCGGAGGAGGTCGCCTAGGAGATGGTGGCTCAGTGGCTGCGAAGCATCATCGGAAACAAGGATAACCCCCAGGGGTTCTAGGAGAGTTCGTCCATTCGACACCAACCATGAGCCAGACGAGGTAAAGCTTAAAATGCCGAGTGTTTTCTCTTTTTGACTAGCAGTTGTTCTTGAACCCGACTGATTTTTGTTGACTTGCGCCTTGCAGATTTACACCAAGATGTATTCGATGCCAAACGGGGAACAACTCCAGGAAGGAGAGGAGAGCACAGAAGAGAGCGCCGACTGGCAATCCCCCGACGATGATGGTGATGATGACAGCGACGACTCAGGCGACAGTGAGGAAATCGACTCACCGCCTCGCTCAGAACTTGATCTAAATAGACCCACGACCCTGCAGGTGGGCGCGGCAAGGCAGCTCCTCCAGGCGCACAGGAGCAAAAGCGCACTCGGACTTCATCGCCAGAACCGACCGAGACGGCTACCAAACAGCTCAAGATCGCCCCTTCGAAGCCTCGAAAGGCCTTTCCCAAGATCAAGGTGGATGTTCCTGTTGCCTCTGCGTAAGTGTCTGTTTCTTCCTTTTGTCTTCTATATTGCTATTGACTCATCCATTTTCTTGACCGAGTGAGTTTTTGGAACTTATAGTGCGGCTACTTCTGGGACGTCCATGAATATTGATAAGGAGCAAGATGACGAGGAGACAGCAGATGCGACCACTTCTCGAGCAGGTACAACTCCACTGCCTCGCCTTCTCTTTGTCCATTGTTCTGTTGGTCGACTGAACTCTTACGGTCGAGTGTCTTGTAGCGCTAGCGAATGTTATTGAGCTTCCAGATGACGACGACCATGAAGATGTGCCTCAGAAGAAAACAGGAAGAAAGAGCAGGACTTCGAGCAGGAGGGTGCCTACCAGCAAGGTGCCTCAGTCGACTTCAATGCCAGAAACAGTCATCCAGCAATGCGGAGATCCAGTTCGGGCTTCTGTTTCTTTTGCCGATCCTGTGTCGACTGACTGTCCTTCGGCGTTGACCGCTCAAGTCCCTGCTCCGTCTATGCAACTCCATGCTTTAGATCCTCTGGCTGCCTCGTCTGTTCCACCAACTCCGCTCTTTGTTACCCATCATGTCCCAGAGGACCAAGTAAGCGCTGCTAAGGAAGCTATATGCCAAGCAGGCTTTATGATGGAGCAAACAAAGGTGGTGTACGAGGCCAGCAAGGTTGCCTATGATGCCAACTCTGCCCTTCAAACCAACGTCCAGGTGAATTTATTTCTGACTGGTCTCTTAGCTTGATTTTTGCTCTGTTAGGATATGGTACTTGAAAACTGCTGCTTTATTTCTCGTAAGATGTCTGGGGATGAGCATTTTGGAACCTTTAATGTGCATCTATCATGAGTCTGTGCCTTGCATCTACTCACCCGCTGGGTGTGTTAACTTTTGTTGTGTAGCTCTTCCACTTGAGTCGACTAGGTTGTGTCGAGTGTACTCTCGAACCAGTGGGGGCATGCCAAGTGCACCCACTGGGTGTAGTCCCTGAGACCGCGGTCGACTGCGAGCAGTCAGCGGTGGTCTGAGAACAAACACTTTTTTTGCTCCTTCCACTCGTACTGGGCAGATCATGTCGAGTGAGAAATCGAACCAGTGGGGGCATGCCAAGTGCACCCACTAGGTGTAGTCCCCGAGACTACTGTTGAATGTTTGATTCGACGGTATTCTTAGAACTTTGCATCTTATCACTCGGAAATGACTGACTCTTGTTTCTATTGACTGACTTGTCTTGTTTGTTGACTGTAGAAATCTTGTGAGCTCGGGGCCCAGTTCGTTGAATTGGAGAGGAAACAAATTCAGCTCAACCTTGATATGGAACTGGCCAAGCAGAATTTGCAGAAGGCTAAGGATGAAGCAACTGCCATGGGAGGTAACAACTTGTCGGCTGTTCGCCTTATCATCTTTTCTTTTCGATCTTTAAACCGAGTGACTCCAGTCGAACAGATGTGCGTAGTGAAAATTGTCAACTCCAAGATTGTCTGAAGAATGTTATTTCTTTAGACAAAATGAAGTAGGCTCTAGAGCAGAAGGACCTCGACCTCGAAGCAGCTCAGAAGACGGTGCGGGAAAAAACTGTTCTTGCCGACAAGAAGCTGGCTTTAGTCGACAAGTTAGAAGAAGAAAACGCCAAGCTAAAGACTGTCGTTGGTGAAGCAAACAAGGAAGTCGTGCAGCTGAAGAAGGACAAGGTGGTCTTGACTGATAGAGTCGCAGATCCCACTCAGAGGAGGGAGGAACTAGAGACTTATCTAGGAGGCCTTGCCAAGAAGATGTTCCACATGCTCGATGGTACTTTCCCTTATCTGACTACTTTGCAACTGCCGATTCATCGTATGACTGTCGACTCATTATTTTTCTGTGCGTGCAGAATTCTATCAAAAAACTTCAAGGAAGAGACTGGGCGGATCAAGACGAATCTGGACCCCATCAACTTCCCCGTCAAGGATGAACCTGCAATGAATGTGCTGTGACAGGAATCTCGCCTCACCAGTGTTACGGGCTACCTTGCTCGACTGAAAGTAGTGATGTCGCGGATTGACACGGAGCTTTGGCCAGGTTTGACGTTCTAGAATGACCTCGAGTCTCTGATGACTCGACTCAATGAAATCCTTGGTCGAGTGCAGGCGTGGAAGAAGTCATCCGCTCGCTGCGGCGTTGATGTGGCCCTGTCTCTGGTCCGCGTTCACTGCAAGGAAGTCAAAGAAGAAAAGCTGGCGGCTAGCAAGGTTGCCAACACCAAGAAGCTTCAGTTCCAGTCCTTCATGGAGACCTTCATCGATGCTGCCACTCGTATTGCAGATGGAATTGACCTGGACGAGTTCGTCGAGCCGGCTAGCCCTCCTCCTGCCAAGTGATAAACTTGATGCCTTGACTTTATTTGCCTCGGAATGTCGAGTGATTTTGTAACCGTTAAACTTCTTCGGGCCTGACGTCCGAGTACTTCTGTTCGTGGTTCTGAACCTTCATGGCTTTATCCGAACTTAGTTTTTCTTTTGAATATGGTTGCTTTGTCTTCACCACTTTCAAATTTCTTGACTTCGAGTGAAACATGGGTCTGTACTCGGAATAGATGTTGTACTTGTGGATCGGCTCCGAGTGCAATCACACGTTGTACTTGTGGCGCAGCTCCGAGTGCAACCATACGTTGTACTTGTGGCGCAGCTCCGAGTGCAACCATACGTTGTATTTGTGGCGCAGCTCCGAGTGCAACCATACATTGTACTTGTGGCACAGCTCTCGGCATGCAGCCAAGTCGCTGAGTGGGAGGGTTACTGTAGGATCGAAAGTATGTCTAGAGGGGGGGTGATTAGACTACTTGACCAAATAAAACTTATCTTTTTCCCAATTTTAGTTCTTGGCAGATTTTAGTAACTTTGGACAAGTCAAGCAATCTTAACACAATTCAAGCAAGCATGCAAAGTGTATATGAGCAGCGGAAAGTAAAGCATGCAACTTGCAAGAATGTAAAGGGAAGGGTTTGGAGGATTCAAACGCAATAGGAGACACAGATGTTTTTGTCGTGGTTCCGATAGGTGGTGCTATCGTACATCCACGTTGATGGAGACTTCAACCCATGAAGGGTAATGGCTGCGCGAGTCCACGGAGGGCTCCACCCACGAAGGGTCCACTAAGAAGCAACCTTGTCTATCCCACCATGGCCATCGCCCACGAAGGACTTGCCTCACTAGCGATAGATCTTCACGAAGTAGGCGATCTCCTTGCCCTTACAAACTCCTTGGTTCAACTCCACAATCTTGTCGGAGGCTCCCAAGTGACACCTAGCCAATCTAGGAGACACCACTCTCCAAGAAGTAACAAATGGTGTGTTGATGATGAACTCCTTGCTCTTATGCTTCAAATGATAGTCTCCCCAACACTCAACTCTCTCTCACAGGATATGGATTTGGTGGAAAGAAGATTTGAGTGGAAAGCAACTTGGGGAAGGCTAGAGATCAAGATTCATATGGTAGGAATGGAATATCTTGGCCTCAACACAAGTGTAGGTGGTTCTCTCTCAGAAAAGGCAAGTTGGAAGTGTAGGTTCGTTCTGATTGCTCTCTCCACGAATGAAGAGGAGGTGGAGGGGTATATATAGCCTCCACACAAAATCTAACCGTTACACACAACTTGCCAATCTCGGTGGGACCGAATTGATAAACTCGGTCGGACCGATTCAACAAATCTAGTGACCGTTAGGATTTTCGGTGGGACCGACATGCAACTCGGTAGGATCGATATGGTTAGGGTTAGGGCATAACGTAATCTCGGTGAGACCGATTACACAAACTCGGTGAGACCGATTTTGGTAATAAGCTAACCGGAGAGTTGGTCAGGTAAACTCGGTGGGACCGATTTGCTCATTTTGGTGAGACCGAGATGTTACGAAAGGGAAACAAAGAGTTTACATTGCAATCTCGGTGGGACCGATCGCTCATCTCGGTGGGACCGAAATGTTACGAAGGGAAACAGAGAGATTAAAATCCCATCTCGGTGAGACCGAGATCCCTATCGGTGAGACCGATTTGCCTAGGGTTTGTGGCAGTGGCTATGATATCTACACTCGGTGGCGCCGGATAGAAAGAATCGGTGGGGCCGAGTTTGACTTTTGGTTTAGGTCATATGTGGATGTGAGAAAGTAGTTGAGGGCTTTGGAGCATATCACTAAGCATTTTGAGCAAGAACCTCATTAAGCAACACCTCATCCCTCCTTGATAGTATTGGCTTTTCCTATAGACTCAATGTGATCTTGGATCACTAAAATAGAAAATGTAGAGTCTTGAGCTTTGAGCTTGAGCCAGTCCTTTTGTCCTTAGCATTTTGAGGGGTCCAGTTTTCTCATCCATGCCATGCCAATCATTGAGCTTTCCTGAAATATTAATCTTGAAATAGCATTAGCTCAATGAGCTATATGTTGTTAGGAATTACCAAAACCACCTAGGGATAGTTGCACTTTCAATCTCCCCCTTTTTGGTAATTGATGACAACATATAGATCAAAGCTTCGACAAATGATAATAAGAGTGAAAAACATTGTTGCCTTGAGAAGTATGTGAAAAGCAAGAGCTTCCCCTAAATTTGTGCATAGTTTAAGATTTGCTTTGGACTGCAAATGCACAAATAGTTAGGATCATGGGTTACTCTTCCATGTCACATACATCTTGGTGGAGCGCTCAAATTGATAATACTTAAATACATGCACTCATCACCAAGCAAAGTGAATGATCATATGGGGATATAAAAGGATAATGTCATCCAACAAGCATTAAGGTAGCATATGATCAAACACATGATCATCCAAGTATCACACAAAAGCATAAAGTATCTCGAACAAGCAAATAACAAAGTTCAACCACCAAAAATCAAGAGAGAACAAAGAGCAACTCTCTCTCTCTCTAAGCCTATGATCTATAAATTTTCTCCCCTTTGGCAACAAATTACCAAAAAGTTCATAAAAAATGCATAGTGCTAGATCGACTCTCAGGCTTGGTCTTCAGGTGGTGGTGTAGATAAAACTCCAAGGATGAAGGCATCAGTTGATGTAGATGGAGCTGGTGGAGTGGGTGCTGGAGCTGGTGGCACTGAAGCTATAGCTGGTGCAGATGTGGTTGCTCTGGTGTCTATAACTGACACTGCAGCAGATCTGTGTCCTCTGGGCACTCTAGCAAAAGCATAAGTGGTAGACTTGCCCTTCTTCTCCTGCACTTCATCCTGAAGTTGGTCAACAACTGACTGTATCTCAGTGACCTTCACATCTAAATCATAGAACTTATGCTCCATGATCCTCTCCAAGCTCTCCTGGTTTTGAGTCAGGGTGGCCAATCCCTTCTCAATCCTCAGAGTGGAGGCAATCATGTAGCCAAGCTGATCTTGCTTGCTCTTTAGAAGATACTAAGATGCCTCATCAACGGTTGGCATCTTTGCAGCCTTTTCAGTCCTTGCCTTCTCCCTCTTTGCTTGTGCTTGCACAGAAGATGGTTCATTTTCATCCATTACCATAGTGTTGTCCTCAAAGTCTGGGTAGATGGGCAGGTGCTCCTTATCCAATAGATATGTGCCAGTGCCCATCTTGGAGTTGATTAGCTCCTGGATCTGTGGGGCATACCCACAACTTCTCTTATGATCTGCAACTGTTCTCTTTATAGTTTCCACAATTAGTCTCATGACTTTGAAGTTTTGAGGAACATCAAATATATGAAGCAAGTTGATGGAATGTCCTCTGATCATTCTGTGATCTCCTGATTTTGGTAGCAATGTGTGCCTTAAAATCCAATTGATTGTAGGCAGGCCTGACAACAAGTGTTTCACAGAACCAAAATGGTGAGTCTCAAGATCTGCATCAAGAATCTCCTTGTACATGCTAGCCATTGAGTTGTGATCCTTCTTATTCTTGGCATAGACATCCAAGTCATCTTCTTGTTCTTCTAGGGCATTGATCAACTGAGCCCATTCTTCAACCGTTGACTGGTACCTAGTACCTTCAGACATCCAGACAATCCTTTCATCTGGGTAGAAATGAGGTGTGGAGTAGAACTGCATAAAAAGCTCATCATTCCACTTTGTGAGCTTCTGCCCAACAAAGTCCTCTACTCCACAAGACTTGAAACTATTATAGACTCCAGGATACTGTTCTTCATTTTTCTTGATGTATTCCCAGTCCACCCATCTCATATCACAAACTATAGGCTTCTTGTCAAGCAGAATTGTCTCATAGAAGTCCTGCTGTTCCTTAGTGTAGAATCTGTAGTCCACAACAGTCCTTCTCCTGATGGCATATGGATCAGACTCTCTCCATAGCCTCAATCCTGAATCCTTCCTGATTTTCATGTTCTCAGCTACTGGATGAGCATCGTTGTGATCTGGAATTTTGGGCTTCAACTTCCTCAAGAAATGTGACTCATCATCTTCTTCTTCTATAGCAGCTTCACGCACTGGGGCCTTGTTCTTCTCTGTAGCTGGAATATTCCTTGTACTCCTCTTGGGTGCAGCTTTGGGTTTTGGAGCAGCTGCCTTGGGAGCTTCTTTGAGCTTAGATGGAGCAGTCCCTTATCTTATGGCATCTCCCATAAGCTTTTGAGCTTTAGGTGCTGGTGTAGCAACCTATTCCTCTTCCTCTTCAGAATCTTTCCTCATTGAGGGCTTGCTAAGAACTCTGGCAGTAGTGGTTCTGGCCCTCTTCTTCTTCTTATTCTCACCAGCTGCTTCTTCTTCAGATTCAATAGTGAACTTCATAGTTTCACCTGTGGCAACTTTTCTTGGCTTAGACATGGGCCGTCTTCTTGCTGGAGCCTTTGTCTTCATTCCTGGCTTAGTGGCAACAGTTGTGCCATATTCCTTTTTCAGCACTTTCTTCTTTGAAGTGGCCTCTTCCTCAACAGCCACATAGTCCTCATCCTCAGAATCTGAGGTTCTCTTCTTTCTGGCCCTGGTGGCTTCCTTAGGCAAGTTGTTGGGTGTACTCCTGCTTCCATCATCATAGCTGCTAGAGGGACTAGTGCCCTCACTCATGTGAACTTGCTCCTCAGACATGTTTTGATTGTCACTCTGATCTGACATGATGCAAACACTGACAGTAGACCCTGTGAATAGATTATAGATGAGGTAGTGTAGATGAGCATCACAGAGTGCAGAGGTTTTTGCAAAAGAATGAGTCAAAAACTTAGTTTTAGTTTTCCACAGAAAGCATTTCGGATCTACCGATTTGTAAACTCGGTGATACCGAAGAAGCTTTTGGAACCTAAACTAGTGAACTCGGTCAGACCGAGTCACAGTTCGGTGGCACCAAGACTGCTAGGGTTTCACAAAGAATTGAACTCGGTCACACTGATTTGCAATTCTCGGTCAGACCGAGAATCACATGTGCAATGGCCTTAGCCAAATCGGTGGAACCGATTTCAACAACTCGGTTGGTCCGAGATGATTTCGGCGGAAACCTAACCCTAAATTTTCAATCCACAACTAAACTACGGAGTGATTTTGCTGGATAGAGTGATCTCGATCATGTCAAGATACATGGCAAAACAATGTGCTAGGAATCGGAGTGAGATTAGCACAAGGATCAAGTCCATACCCTAAGTGCGGCGATGGACCTGCTACGACGGCAATGACAGAGACGATTTCCGTTGACGGCGGCGGAGACCAGCGGCGGGAGGAAGCTGGCAATGAGGAGGACGATCAGGGGACCCAGGGAGGCAGAGAAGGCTGAGCGCGGGCGAAGGGGTTCAGAAAATTTTCCAAATTTTGGCCCGGGGATATATATAGCCTGACCCTGTCGGTGTGACCGAGTGGAACAACTCGGTGGCACCGAGATGCATAACTGCAAGCAGTTACTGCAACTCGGTGTGACCGAAAAGTTCAAATCGGTTGCACCGAGATTGAAAACCTAGATCGACTTAGTGATCTCGATATGACTGAAATGGATGAATTGGTCAGACCGAAACGCATAAAGAAGTTTTGTAAGTTTAAGTCTATGACGAATCGGGGACTCCGAGTGCTCCTCACACAGAGTGGTTCGAATCTGACTTGATCAAACTTTGTGATGTAGCATGAATAGAGTTTGAGACAAGAAAAGCATAGATATCTATCAGGGTGGGAATGGGCCGGGTCGACCCATCGGGTCTTTGGCCCGACCCAAGAAAACAAGGCCGATGGGTCAGTCGGGTCGGCCTCATAAAAAAATCGGGCCAGTAGAGCCGGCACTGAGTGACCGATTGGGCCAGTAGGGCCGACCCATCTCCGAGTATTGGAGTCCATCTGTATCACCAAATTCATCTTTAGCTTAGCTTATACCGTTATACGGTAACTAGGGATCAGCTAATTACAGTATACTAATTAGCCGAAACATCAACTAGCTAACATTTGTACATGTACTGGAATCCATTAACCCAATCCTCCTTTATAAACCGGACGTGTAAAGAGCTGAAACTGTATATTATGGTTCATTTGTAAACTTTAATTATTTCAATCATGCATGTTTAGGTCATAATTTGTTTTACTTCTAATAACATATTTTTGAGAATATTCTATGTGTAACCACAACCAAATATTGTATAAGAAAATAAAATTTGGGTCGACCCGAAGTACCCATCGGGCCGGTGAGGCCATTGGATTTTTTGAATTGGGTCGACCCGTGGCCTCTCAATTTGGCCTCGAGGCCAACAGGGCCGGGTCCAAGGCCAGGTCCGGGCCGACCCGTTCCTACCCTGAGATATCTAGAGAAGGTTCTTAGGCATTCTTGTCCATCCATTTGTCAAAAGGAAAAGGAACCAAACAATCAAAACAACAAGTGGATGTCCTCGAATGAGTAAATTATGCAACCAACATGCTCACACAATAAAATGGCAAATGAAATATGTGACAAAGCATGCACAACCAATTCTAGCATCTATCAAGCAATTGCCGATGACTGGGTCATCTATATATGAGTATATTGACTTAGGAGTCAAATGAGAACATTTGATCATAGGTCATACTCATCGTTTGAGCAAAAGTGGGGTTACCACTTTTACATAAAGCGTTGTTGTGTTCACACCATTAGAGTTGCTTTAGCTCAATTCTTAGAGTAAAGCTCCCCCTAGATGCGAGATCCCCCCTAAGAGGGATGAACTAACCTTGGGTTTTGTCGATGATGACTTCATGTAGGTTTTGAAGATGTGGATGCTCAATGTTGATGTAGATCATTTGGAGCAATCCTTTGGAGTGAGTTGCACTTTCAATACCTACACGGGTTAGTCCCACAAGGAACAAACAAGGATATCCATAGACATAGAGTGATGCACACACAAGATGATGTCTATGAAAGCATTAGGTTACCTTGTCCCTTGTCTTACCAACAAGAGGGTTTGTGACTCCTTGAACTAGTGCAAGATATGGAAGTTGTTTGCACTTGTTCTCGCCAGAATGATAAGAGTGAAGTATGTTGGCGGAGTCACTCTCTAGTTCTTCTTCTTCTGGATCCACACCATCTTGATGGGAATCCTCGGAGTTGTAGTTGTACTTGATGAAGTAGAACTTGATGTAGTCTTGGGAACCCACTTGACCAAGGCCTTAAATGCTTCCTCAAATGCATCAATTTCCTCTTGAAGCTTGTCCTTGCCTTTTTGCTTGTGGTCTTGTGGTGGAAGATCATCTTGATCTTGTGTCCCTTTGAAAGAAGTAGGATCATACTTCTCTTGTTGAGGAACAAACTTCGTATTGGGGTATTGATCTTCTTCCCACTCAACTCCATTGGCATTGAACTATCGTTCAAAACCAACACATTGGTTCTTCCGGTGCCTTCCTTGCTTGCGTACAATTTCCTCGAATTGCTTACTCCTGGCAAGGCTCTTGTAAACACCTTTCTCTATAATTCCCTTCAATAAGCTATTTTCTTGTTCAAGTGTAACTTGGCTAAGAGAATCATTAGTGGAATCAAGAGAACTACTAGAAGCAACAACATTGGATTTAACATGATTATTGTTACTACTAGAGGAAGAATCTTTCTTGTTCTTATTACTAGACTTGACTTGAGGCATGTAAGTGGATAAGAGTAAACGCTTGGCAATGTAAGAAGAACTTTTCTTGCGAAGATCACCATTGATTGCCTTTAAGAACTCATGCTCTTGATCAAGGTTGAGCTTTTCAAAACGTAATTTCTCATGAGTCCTTAAAAGTTCTCGACGATCTCCTAAGATAGTTTCATGAGCTAACTTAAGAGTGTTTAGTTCTTTAGTCAGGAACTCAATCTTCTCCTTATCATTGTCATTTGTTTTCTCTTGATTAGCATGATTAATTGACGTTTCATCATAGTATTCATCACTAGAGTTGTCAACAAGTAAATCATCATCACCTAACAAGTCATCTTCATCACTATTGAAATCAACATACTCGGGGTGTGATACCTTTGGGCCTTTAGCCACGAAGCATCTTCCAAGTCCTACATTTGGTGAATCAAATATGTCATAGGAGTTGGTTGACACAAGTGCTAGACCGACAACACCTTCATCTTGAGTATACTCGGAGTCGGAGTGATAGCTTCTCTCGGAGTGATTGTCGGAGTCGGAGCCGGATACCCATTCACCAACATGAGCTTGGTGTCTTCGTTTTGTGTTGCTCCTTGATGACTTGACCTTCCTTTCCGAATCCTTGCTTCTCTGGGATGTTCTTCGTTCATAACGATCATATCTACTCCTTCTCTCTCTTGATGGTGATTCTTCTCTTCTACTTCTTCTTTTTGGAGAATCTTCTCTTCTCTTGTAGGGTGCCGTACAATCATTGGAATAGTGTCCAGATCTTCCACAATTGTAGCAATTTCGCTCTCGACTAGAAGATCTTTTGTCATTGTAGGACCTTGACTTGGAACTTCTCTCTTTGCTTCTACTCTTGTAGAACTTGTTGAAGTTCTTCACCATTAGGCTCAATTCTTCATTGAAGGTTTGTTTCTCACTTGATAATGTGGGAGCTTCACATGAGGCTTTGTAAGCACCACTTGACTTATTATGTAGCTCCTCCTTATCCTTGAGTGACATCTCATGAGCAACAATTCTTCCAATGACTTCCGTTGGCTTGAGATCATTGTAATTGGGCATCATCTGGATCAATGTGCATACGGTATCATATTTTCCGTACAAAGCTCTTAGGATCTTTTTGATGATGACTTTGTCGGTCATCTCTTCACTTCCTAAGGCGGCGATCTCATTTGTGATAAGAGCAAGCCTAGAGTACATTTCAGTGACACCTTCACCATCCTTCATTTTGAACTTGTCAAGCTGACTTTGAAGCACATGCAACTTGGATTCCTTGACGGAGTCGGTACCTTCGTGCATATCAATCAAAGTATCCCAAATTTCCTTTGCATTCTCAAGACGGCTGATTTTGTTGAATTCTTCGGGGCACAATCCGTTGTAGAGGATATCACAAGCTTGAGCATTCTATTGCAGCATCTTCAACTCTTCCGCGGAAGCTTCACGGTTCGGTTCTCTCCCATCAAAGAATTCACCTTGCAAGCCAATACACACAATAGCCCATACGGCGGGGTTATGTCCAAGAATATGCATTTTCATCTTATGCTTCGAACTAGCAAAATTAGTACCATCAAAGTAAGGACCTCTACGGTGGTAGTTTCCCTCGCTAGATGCCATACTCTACTAGGTTGTGAACCAAGGCTATGACTACCAAAAGCTATGGAAATCAAAGCAAATGGAGACCAAGGCTCTGATACCACTTGTAGGATCGAAAGTATGTCTAGAGGGGGGTGATTAGACTACTTGACCAAATAAAACTTATCTTTTTCCCAATTTTAGTTCTTGGCAGATTTTAGCAACTTTGGACAAGTCAAGCAATCTTAACACAATTCAAGCAAGCATGCAAAGAGTATATGAGCAGCGGAAAATAAAGCATGCAACTTGCAAGAATGTAAAGGGAAGGGTTTGGAGGATTCAAACGCAATAGGAGACATAGATGTTTTTGTCGTGGTTCCGATAGGTGGTGCTATCGTACATCCACATTGATGGAGACTTCAACCCACGAAGGGTAACGGCTGCGCGAGTCCACGGAGGGCTCCACCCACAAAGGGTCCACGAAGAAGCAACCTTGTCTATCCCACCATGGCCATCGCCCACGAAGGACTTGCCTCACTAGCGGTATATCTTCACGAAGTAGGCGATCTCCTTGCCCTTACAAACTCCTTGGTTCAACTTCACAATCTTGTCGGAGGCTCCCAAGTGACACCTAGCCAATGTAGGAGACACCACTCTCCAAGAAGTAACAAATGGTGTGTTCATGATGAACTCCTTGCTCTTGTGCTTCAAATGATAGTCTCCCCAACACTCAACTCTCTCTCACAGGATATGGATTTGGTGGAAAGAAAATTTGAGTGGAAAGCAACTTGCGGAAGGCTAGAGATCAAGATTCATATGGTAGGAATGGAATATCTTGGCCTCAACACAAGTGTAGGTGGTTCTCTCTCAGAAAAGGCAAGTTGGAAGTGTAGGTTCGTTCTGATTGCTCTCTCCACGAATGAAGAGGAGGTGGAGGGGTATATATAGCCTCCACACAAAATCTAACCGTTACACACAACTTGCCAATCTCGGTGGGACCGAATTGATAAAATCGGTCGGACCGATTCAGCATATCTAGTGACCGTTAGGATTTTCGGTGGGACTGACATGCAACTCGGTAGGACCGATATGGTTAGGGTTAGGGCATAACTTAATCTCGGTGAGACCGATTACACAAACTCGGTGAGACCGATTTTGGTAATAAGCTTACCAGAGAGTTGGTCAGGTAAACTCGGTGGGACCGATTCGCTCATTTCGGTGAGACCGAAATGTTACGAAAGGGAAATAGGGAGTTTACATTGCAATCTTGGTGGGACCGATCGCTCATCTCGGTGGGACCGAAACATTGCGAAGGGAAACAGAGAGATTACAATCCCATCTCGGTGAGACCGATATCCCTATCGGTGAGACCGATTTGCCTAGGGTTTGTGGCAGTGGCTATGACATCTGAACTCGGTGGCGTCGGATAGAAAGAATCGGTGGGGCCGAGTTTGACTTTTGGTTTAGGTCATATGTGGATGTGAGAAAGTAGTTGATGGCTTTGGAGCATATCACTAAGCATTTTGAGCAAGAACCTCATTAAGCAACACCTCATCCCTCCTTGATAGTATTGGCTTTTGCTATAGACTCAATGTGATCTTGGATCACTAAAATAGAAAATGTAGAGTCTTAAGCTTTGAGCTTAAGCCAATCCTTTTGTCCTTAGCATTTTGAGGGGTCCACTTTTCTCATCCATGCCATGCCAATCATTGAGCTTTCCTGAAATATTAATCTTGAAATAGCATTAGCTCAATGAGCTATATGTTGTTAGGAATTACCAAAACCACCTAGGGATAGTTGCACTTTCAGTTACTCTCCATTCGGCGTAGTTTTTGTAACTTAGGAAAGTACGGGGTCGCAGCTAAGCCTCCGAGTGGGAGGGTTGCTCTCCACTCGGAGTGTTTCTGTAACTTAGGCGAGTACGGGGTCGCAGATAAGCCTTCGAGTGGGAGGGTTGCTCTCCACTCGGAGTGTTTTTGTAACTTAGGAGAAGACGGGGTCGCAGCTAAGCCCCTGAGGGGAGGGTTTCTCTCCACTCGGAGTGTTTTTGTAACTTAGGCGAGTACGGGGTCACAGCTAAGCCCCCGAGTGGGAGGGTTGCTCTCCACTCGGAGTGTTTTTGTAACTTATGCGAGTACGGGGTAGCAGCTAAGCCCCCGAGTGAGAGGGTTGCTCTTCACTCGGAGTATTTTGTAAATTAGGCGAGTACGGGGTCGCAGCTAAGCCCCCGTGTGAGAGGGTTGCTCTTCACTCGGAGTATTTTGTAACTTAGGCGAGTACGGGGTCGCAGCTAAGCCCCCGAGTGAGAGGGTTGCTCTTCACTCGGAGTATTTTGTAACTTAGGCGAGTACGGGGTCGTATCTAAGCCCCCGAGTGAGAGGGTTGCTCTTCACTCGGAGTATTTTGTAACTTAGGTGAAAGCACAAGTGCTCCCTGGGTGGTTTTTGTAATTAATGTCAACATATCTCTTGTTGGACTAACACTTTTACCTAGTATGTTTCAGATAAGTTCAACAATGGAGTGGCATGGACTAGAGGATGTGGAACCCCTTCAAGATGCAAAGGACAAAATATTGGCTCAAGCTTCAAGATCAAGACTCTACATTTTCTATTTTAGTGATCCAAGATCACATTGAGTCTATAGGAAAAGCCAATACTATCAAGGAGGGATGAGGTGTTGCTTAATGAGCCTCTTGCTTCATGTGCTTAGTGATATGCTCCAAAATCCTCAACTGCCTTTCCATATCCACATATGACCTAAACCAAAAGTCAAACTCGGCCCCACCGATTCTTTGTATCCGGCGCCACCGAGTTTCACATGTCATAGCCACTGCCACAAACCCTAGCAAATCGGTTTCACTGATAGGGATCTCGGTCTCACCGAGATGGGATTGTAATCTCACTGTGTATGTCCATTGCCAAAATTAGTCTCACCGAGTTTGAGCAACCGATACTACCGAGATTACAATGCAAATTCTCTGGTTAGCTTATTACCAAAATCGGTCCCACCGAGTTTGTGTAATCGGTCTCACCGAGTTTGTGTAATCGGTCCCACCGAGTTTGCCTGACCAACTCTCTGGTTAGCTTATTACCAAAATCGGTCCCACCGAGTTTGTGTAATCGGTCACACCGAGATTATGTTATGCCCAAACCCTAACCATATCGGTCCTACCGAGTTGCATCTCAGTCCCACCGAAAATCCTAACGGCCACTAGGTTTGCTGAATCGGTCCGACCGAGTTTAACGATTCGGTCCCACCGAGTTTGGCAGATTGTGTGTAACGGTTAGATTTTGTGTGGAGGCTATATATACCCCTCCACCCACCCTTCATTCGTGGAGAGAGCCATCAGAACAGATCTTCACTACCAATACACATTTTCTGAGAAAGAACCACCTACACTTGTGTTGAGCTCAAGACATTCCGTTCCTACCATATGAATCTTGATCTCTAGCCTTCCGCAAGTTGCTTTCCACTCAAATTTTCTTTCCACCAAATCCCTGTGAGAGAGAGTTGAGTGTTGGGGAGACTATCATTTGAAGCACAAGAGCAAGGAGTTCATCATCAACACACCATTTGTTACTTCTTGGAGAGTGGTGTCTCCTAGATTGGCTAGGTGTCACTTGGGAGCCTCCGACAAGATTGTGGAGTTGAACCAAGGAGTTTGTAAGGGCAAGGAGATCGCCTACTTCGTGAAGATCTACCGCTAGTGAGGCAAGTCCTTCATGGGCGACGGCCGTGATGGAATAGACAAGGTTGCTTCTTCGTGAACCCTTCGTGGGTGGAGCCCTCCGTGGACTCGCGCAACCGTTACCCTCCGTGGGTTGAAGTCTCCATCAACGTGGATGTACGATAGCACCACCTATCGGAACCACGCCAAAAACATCCGTGTCTCCAATTGCGTTTGAATTCTCCAAACCCTTCCCTTTACATTCTTGCAAGTTGCATGCTTTACTTTCCGCTGCTCATATACTCATTGCATGCTTGCTTGATATGTATTGTGTTTGTTAAACTTGTGCCTAAACTCCACTAACTTAAGAATATTAAGAACTGCAACTTTTGGCACTTAGTGTCTAATCACCCCCCTCTAGACACCTCTTCTCGATCCTCTCATTAGGCAAGTACAGGGTCGCAGCTAAGCCCCCGAGTGGGAGGATTGCTCTCCACTCAGAGTAGTCTTTGTAACTTAGGCGAGCACAGGGTCACAGCTAAGCCCCCGAGTGAGAAGGTTGCTCTTCACTCGGAGTGCTTTTGTAACTTAGGCGAGTACGGGGTCGCAGCTAAGCCCCCGAGTGAGAGGGTTGCTCTTCACTCGGAGTGTTTTTGTAACATAGGCGAGTATGGGGTCGCAACTAAGCCCCCCGAGTCACAGGGTTGCTCTTCACTCGGAGTATTTTGTAACTTAGGCGAGTACGGGGTCACAGCTAAGCCCCCGAGTGAGAGGGTTGCTCTTCACTCGGAGTATTTTGAAACTTAGGCGAGTACGGGATCGCAGCTAAGCCCCTAAGTGGGAGGATTGCTCTCCACTCGAAGTAGTTTTTGAAACTTAGGCGAATCGGGTTCGCGGCTAAGCCCCCGAGTGAGAGGGTTGCTCTTCACCCGGAGTGTTTTTTAAACTTAGGCGAATCGGGTTCGCGGCTAAGCCATGCTACCTCTTGAGCACTACGTTGGATTTCCTTGAAGAGGAAAGGGTGATGCAACAGAGTAAAGTAAGTATTTCCCTCAGTTTTGAGAACCAAGGTATCAATCCAGTAGGAGGCTACGCGCGAGTCCCTCGTACCTACACAAAACAAATAGCTCAACGCAACCAACGCGATTAGGGGTTGTCAATCCCTTCACGGTCACTTACGAGAGTGAGATCTGATAGAGATGATAGATAATGCTTTTTGTATTTTTGGTATAAAGATGCAAAGTAAAATAGAAGGTAAAGTAAAAAAGCAAAGCAATAATAAAGTGATAGAAGATTGATATGATGAGAATAGACCCGGGGCCCATAGATTTCACTAGTGGCTTCTCTCAAGAGCATAAGTATTCTACGGTGGGTGAACAAATTACTGTTGAGCAATTGACAGAATTGAGCATAGTTATGAGAATATCTAGGTATGATCATGTATATAGGCATCACGTCCGAGACAAGTAGATCGACTCCTGCCTGCATCTACTACTATTACTCCACTCATCGACTGCTATCCAGCATGCATCTAGAGTATTAAGTTCAGGAAAACAGAGTAACGCCTTAAGCAAGATGACATGATGTAGAGGAATAAATTCATGCAATATGATAAATACCCCATCTTGTTATCCTCGATGGCAACAATACAATACGTGCCTTGCTGCCCTACTGTCACTGGGAAAGGACACCACAAGATTGAACCCAAAGCTAAGCACTTCTCCCATTGCAAGAAAAACCAATCTAGTAGGCCAAACCAAACTGATAATTCGAAGAGACTTGCAAAGATAACCAATCATACATAAAAGAATTCAGAGAAGATTCAAATATTGTTCATAGATAATCTTGATCATGAACCCACAATTCATCGGTCTCAACGAACACACCGCAAAAAGAAGATTACATCGAATAGATCTCCACGAGAGAGGGGGAGAACATTGTATTGAGATCCAAAAAGAGAGAAGAAGCCATCTAGCTACTAAGTATGGACCCGAAGGTCTGAGTTAGATTACTCACACTTCATCGGAGGGGCTATGGTAATGACGTAGAAGCCCTCCGTGGTGGATTCCCCTTCCGGCGGAGCTCCGAAACAGGCCCCAAGATGGGATCTGATGGGTACAGAAGGTTGCGGCGGTGGAATTAGGTTTTTGGCTCCGTATCTGATCGTTTGGGGGTACATAGGTATATATAGGAGGAAGAAGTACGTCGGTGGAGCAAAGGGGGGCCCATGAGGCAGGGGGCGCGCCCTAGGAGGGGGGCGCCCTCCACCCTCGTGACCGCCTCCTTTCTTTCTTGACGGAGGGTCCAAGTCTCCTGGATCATATTTGTTGAGGAAATCACGTTCCCGAAGGTTTCATTCCGTTTGGACTCCGTTTGATATTCCGTTTCTTCGAAACACTGAAATAGGCAAAAAACAGCAAATCTGGGCTGGGCCTCCGGTTAATAGGTTAGTCCCAAAAGTAATATAAAAGTGAAAAATAAAGCCCAATATGGTCCAAAGCAGTAGATAATATTGCATGGAGCAATAAAAAATTATAGATACGTTGGAGACGTATCAGGCATCCCCAAGCTTAATTCCTGCTCGTCCTCGAGTAGGTAAATGATAAAAAGAGAATTTTTGATGCGGAGTGCTACTTGGCATAATTTCAATGTAATTCTTCTTAATTGTGGTATTAATATTCAGATCTGAAAGATTCAAGACAAAAGTTCATATTGACATAAAAATAATAATACTTCAAGCATACTAACAAAGTAATTACGTCTTCTCAAAATAACATGGCCAAAGAAAGTTATCCCTACAAAATCATATAGTCTGGCTATGCTCTATCTTAACCACACAAAGTATTTAAATCATGCACAACCCCGATGACAAGCCAAACAATTGTTTCATACTTTTGGCATTTTCAAAACTTTTTCAATCTTCACGCAATACATGAGCGTGAGCCATGGATATAGCACTATATGTGGAATAGAATGGTGGTTGTGGAGAAGACAAAAAGAGGGGAAGATAGTCTCACATCAACTGGGCGTATCAACGGGCTATGGAGATGCCCATCAATAGATATCAATGTGAGTGAGTAGGGATTGCCATGCAACGGATGCACTAGAACTATAAGTATATGAAAGCTCAACAAAAGAAACTATGTGGGTGTGCATCCAACTCGCTTGCTCACGAAGACCTAGGGCATTTTGAGGAAGCCCATCATTGGAATATACAAGCCAAGTTCTATAATGAAAAATTCCCACTAGTATATGAAAGTGACAAAATGAGAGACTCTCTATCATGAAGATCATGGTGCTAATTCGAAGCACAAGTGTGGTAAAAGGATAGTAACATTGTCCCTTCTCTCTTTTTCTCTCATTTTTTTATTTGGGCCTTTCTCTTTTTTATGGCCTCTTTTTTTTTTTCGTCCGGAGTCTCATCCCGACTTGTGGGGGAATCATAGTCTCCATCATCCTTTCCTCACTTGGGACGATGCTCTAAAAATGATGATCATCACACTTTTATTTTTCTTACAACTCAACATTTACAACTCGATACTTAGAACAAAATATGACTCTATGTGAATGCCTCCGGCGGTGTACCGGGATATGCAATGAATCAAGAGTGACATGTATGAAAGAATTATGAACGGTGGCTTTGCCATAAATACTATGTCAACTACATGATCATGCTAGCAATATGACAATGATGGAGCATGTCATAATAAACAAAATGGTGGAAAGTTGCATGGCTATATATCTCAGAATGGCTATGGAAATGCCATGATAGGTAGGTATGTTGGCTGTTTTGAGGAATTTATATGGTGGGTGTATGATACCGGCGAAAAAGTGCGCGGTATTAGAGAGGCTAGCAATGGTGGAAGGATGGGAAAATTGCGTATAATCCATGGACTCAACATTAGTCATAAAGAAATCATATACTTATTGCAAAAATCTAGAAGTTATCAAAGCAAAGTATGGGGATATATTGGTAGGAAAAGACCATCGCTCGTCCCTGACCGCCACTCATAAGGAAGACAATCAATAAATAAATCAAGCTCCGACTTCATCACATAACGGTTCACCATACGTGCATGCTACGGGAATCACAAACTTTAACACAAGTATTTCTCAAATTCACAACTACTCAACTAGCATGACTCTAATATCACCATCTTCATACCTCAAAACAATTATCAAGCATCAAACTTTTCTTAGTATTCAACACACTCAAAAGAAAGTTTTACAAATCTTGAATACCAAGCATATTATTATTTTTAAGAAAATTACCATGATTTTTTAGACTCTCAAAATAATCTAAGTTAAGCATGAGAGATCAATAGTTTCTATAAAACAAATCCACCACCATGCTCTAAAAGATATAAGTGAAACACTAGAACAAAACTATATAGCTCAAAAGATATAAGTGAAGCACATAGAGTATTCTATCAAATTCCAATTCATGTATGGCTCTATTAAAAGGTGTGTATAGCAAGGATGATTGTGGTAAACTAAAAAGCAAAGACTCAAATCATACAAGACACTCCAAGCAGAACACATATCATGTGGTGAATAAAAATATAGCTCCAAGTAAAATTACCGATGGAAGTAGACGAAAGAGGGGATGCCTTCCGGGGCATCCCCAAGCTTTGAATTTTTGGTGTCCTTGTATTATCTTGGGGGTGCCATGGGCATCCCCAAGATTAGGCTCTTGCCACTCCTTGTCCCATAATCCATCAAAAGATTTCACCCAAAACTTGAAAACTTCACAACACAAAACTCAACAGAAATCTCGTGAGCTCCGTTAGCGAAAGAAAACGAAAGACCACTTCAAGGTACTGTAATGAACTCATTATTTAGTTATATTGGTGTTAAACCTACTGTATTACAACTTCTCTATGGTTTATAAACTATTTTACTAGCCATAGATTCTTCAAAATAAGCAAACAACACACGAAAAACAGAATCTGTCAAAAACAGAACAGTCTGTAGTAATCTGTAACTAACGCAAACTTCTGGAACTCCAAAACATCAGCCAAAATAGGAAGACCTATGCAATTTGTTTATTGATCAGCAGCAATTGGAATCAGTATTTTATCACGTTCTGGTGATTTTTAATAATTGTTTTCGTGAGCAGAAATTTTCTGGAAATTACAGCAAGATCAAATAACTATCATCCAAGAAGATCCTATAGGTTTAACTTGGCACAAACACTAATTAAAACATAAAACCAGATCTAAACACAAGGTAGATGGATTATTTATTCCTAAACAGAAGAAAAAGAAAAAAACTAAAAATTAAATTGGGTTGCCTCCCAACAAGCGTTATCATTTAACGCCCCTAGCTAGGCATAAAAGCAAGGATAGATCTAGGTATTGCCATCTTTGGTAGGCAATCCATAAGTGGCTCTCATGATAGATTCATATGGTAATTTTATTTTCTTCCTAGGGAAGTGTTCCATGCCATTTTTTTAATGGAAATTGGAATCTAATATCCCTTCCTTCATATCAATAATTGCACCAATCGTTCTAAGGAAAGGTCTACCAAGAATAATAGGGCAAGAAGGATTGCAATCTATATCAAGAACGATAAAATCTACGGGCACATAATTCTTATTAGCAACAATAATAACATCATCAATTCTTTCCATAGGTTTCTTAATAGTAGAATCCGCAAGATGCAAGGTTAGAGAGCAATCATCAAAATCGCAGAAATCTAGCAAATCACACAAAGTTTTGGGAATAGTGGAAACACTAGCACCCAAATCACATAAAGCATAAAATTCATGATCCTTAATCTTAATTTTAATAGTTGGTTCCCACTCATCATAAAGTTTTCTAGGGATAGAAACTTCCAACTCATGTTTTTCTTCATAAGATTGCATTAAGGCATCAACGATATGTTTGGTAAAGGCTTTATTTTGACTATAAGCATGAGGAGAATTTAGCACGGATTGCAACAAGGAAATACAATCAATTAAAGAGCAACTTTCATAATTAAATTCCTTGAACTCCAAAATAGTGGGTTTAGCAACATCTAGGGTTTTGCTTTTTTCAATCCCACTTTTATCAATTTCATCATCAGGATCTAAATACTCCGAATTTTTGGAACGCCTTCTAGGTAAAGGTGGATCATATTCAGTCCCATCAAGATTCATATTGCAAAACAAAGATTTAATAGGGGACACATCAATAACTTTTAGATCTTCATCTTGATTTTCATAGGAATTGGAAGAACACACTTTAATAAAGGCATCTTTCGTAGCACGCATCCTAGCGGTTCTTTCCTTGCACTCATCAATGGAAATTCTCATGGCTTTGAGAGACTCATTGATATCATGCTTAGGAGGAATAGATCTAAGCTTTAAAGAATCAACATCAAGAGAAATTCTAACAACGTTCCTAGCCAATTCATCAACTTTAAGCAATTTCTCTTCAAGCAAAGCATTGAAATTGTTTTGCGAATTCATAAACTCTTTAACACTAGTCTCAAATTCAGAGGGTATCTTATTAAAATTTCCATAAGAGTTGTTGTAGGAATTTCCATAATTATTAGAAGGATTACTAGGATAAGGCCTAGGATTAAAATTCCCTCTATACGCGTTGTTACCAAAATTATTCCTACCAACAAAATTCACATCCATAGATTCATTATTATTCTCAATCAAAGTAGACAAAGGCATATCATTAGGATCAGAAGAAACACTCTTAGTAGCAAATAATTTCATAAGTTCATCCATCTTTCCACTCAAAACATTGATTTCTTCTATCGCATGCACTTTTTTATTAGTAGATGTTTCGGTGTGCCATTGAGAATAATTAACCTTAATATTATCTAGGAGTTTAGTAGCATCTCCTAAAGTGATTTCCATAAAAGTGCCTTCCGCGTCCGAATCTAAAAGATTTCTAGAAGAAAAATTCAATCCGGCATAATTTTTTTTGTATAATCATCCACAAATTCAAACCATGAGTAGGGCAATTACGCATCATTAATTTCATTCTCTCCCAAGCTTGTGCAACATGTTCATGATCAAGTTGCTTAAAATTCATAATATCGTTTCTAAGAGAGATGATCTTAGTGGGAGAAAAATACTTAGAGATAAAAGCATCTTTGCACTTGTTCCAAGAATCAATACTATTTTTAGGCAAAGACGAAAACCAAACTTTAGCATGATCTCTAAGCGAAAAAGGAAATATCTTTAATTTTACAATATCATTATCGACATCTTTCTTGTTTTGCATATCACATAAATCAACGAAGCTATTCAGATGAGTAGCGGCATCTTCACTAGGAAGGCCGGCGAATTGATCTTTCATAACAAGATTCAACACAGCAGTATTGATTTCACAAGATTCAGTATTGGTAAGAGGAGCAATCAGAGTACTAAGGAAATCATTATTGTTGGTATTGGTAAAGTCACAAAATTTGGTATTATCTTGAGCCATCATGAGAGACAAGCAATCCAACGCACGAGCAAACATAAAGCAAGCGAGAAAAAAAGGCAAACGGAAAAGAGAGGGCGAATAAAACGGCAAGGGTGAAGTGGGGGAGAGGAAAACGAGAGGCAAATGGAAAATAATGTAATGCGAGAGATAAGGGATTGTGATGGGTACTTGGTATGTTGACTTTTGCGTAGACTCCCCGGCAACGGCGACAGAAATCTTCGTGCTACCTCTTGAGCACTGCGTTGGATTTCCTTGAAAAGGAAAGGGTGATGCAGCAGAGTAGAGTAAGTATTTTCCTCAGTTTTTGAGAACCAAGGTATCAATCCAGTAGGAGGCTACGTGCGAGTCCCTCGTACCTACACAAAACAAATAGCTCAACACAACCAATCCGATTATGGGTTGTCAATCCCTTCACGGTCACTTATGAGAGTGAGATCTGATAGAGATGATAGATAATATTTTTGGTATTTTTGGTATAAAGATGCAAAGTAATATAAAAGGTAAAGTAAAAAGCAAAGCAATAATAAAGTGATAGAAGATTGATATGATGAGAATAGACCCGGTGGCCATAGATTTCACTAGTGGCTTCTCTCAAGAGCATAAGTATTCTACGGTGGGTGGACAAATTACTGTTGAGCAATTGACAAAATTGAGCATAGTTATGAGAATATCTAGGTATGATCATGTATATAGGCATCACGTCCGAGACAAGTAGACCGACTCCTGCCTGCATCTACTACTATTACTCCACTCATCGACCGCTATCCAGCATGCATCTAGAGTATTAAGTTCAGGAAAACAGAGTAACGCCTTAAGCAAGATGACATGATGTAGAGGAATAAATTCATGCAATATGATAAATACCCCATCTTGTTTTCCTCAATGGCAACAATACAATACGTGCCTTGCTGCCCTTACTGTCACTGGGAAAGGACACCACAATATTGAACCCAAAGCTAAGCACTTCTCCCATTGCAAGAAAAACCAATCTAGTAGGCCAAACCAAACTGATAATTCGAAGAGACTTGCAAAGATAACCAATCATACATAAAAGAATTCAGAGAAGATTCAAATATTGTTCATAGATAATCTTGATCATAAACCCACAATTCATCGGTCTCAACAAACACACCGCAAAAAGAAGATTACATCGAATAGATCTCCACGAGAGAGGGGGAGAACATTGTATTGAGATCCAAAAAGAGAGAAGAAGCCATCTAGCTACTAACTATGGACCCGAAGGTCTGAGGTAAACTACTCACACTTCATCGGAGGGGCTATGGTAATGATGTAGAAGCCCTCCATGGTGGATTTCCCTTTTGGCGGAGCTCCGGAACAGGCCCCAAGATGGGATCTCGTGGGTACAGAAGGTTGCGGCGGTGGAATTAGGTTTTTGGCTCCATATCTGATCGTTTGGGGGTACATAGGTATATATAGGAGGAAGGAGTATGTTGGTGGAGCAAAGGGGGGCCCACGAGGCAGGGGGGCGCCCTCCACCCTCGTGACCCCCTCCTTTCTTTCTTGATGGAGGGTCCAAGTCTCCTGGATCATATTTGTTGAGAAAATCATGTTCCCGAAGGTTTCATTCCGTTTGGACTCCGTTTGATATTCCGTTTCTTCAAAACACTGAAATAGGCAAAAAAAAAACAACAATTCTGGGCTGGGCCTCCGGTTAATAGGTTAGTCCCAAAAGTAATATAAAAGTGGAAAATAAAGCCCAATATGGTCCAAAACAGTAGATAATATAGCATGGAGCAATAAAAAATTATAGATATGTTGGAGACGTATCAAGCCACCCACTGGGGGATTTGAACACATATGCTTTAAAGGGTAACAATCATTAAGATACTGCAAAAATCTTGTCTTTGATAAGCAATCTGAAGGATTCTTATTACAACTCGTCAGTCCGATTGTTTAGGTATAGAAAAGGCGGAGCAGCTCCGCATTCCATGAGCGTGGCTCGTCTTCTTTCTTGGCTACGTTGTAGAGGTGATATGCCCCGTTGTGGAGCACCTTGGTGATGATGAAGGGACCTTCCTAGGCCGGAGCAAGCTTGTGAGGTCGTTTCTGGTGCACTCGGAGCACAAGGTCTCCTTCTTGGAATGCTCGACCTCTGACATTTCGGGCATGGAATCGACGCAGGTCTTGTTGATAGATGGTCGACCGGATCAGAGCCATCTCTCGTTCTTCCTCCAGGAGATCAACCGCATCTTGGCGTGCCTGTTCTGCTTCAGCTTCCGAGAAGAGTTCTACTCGAGGGGCATTGTGTAGCAAGTCACTCGGAAGTACCGCTTCAGCACCATACACCATGAAGAAAGGAGTTCGGTCAGTTAACCGGTTGGGAGTTGTTCTCAGTCCCCATAGGAAGGATGGCAATTCAGTCACCCAGGCTCCAACAACATGCTTGAGATCGCGCATCAGTCGAGGTTTCAGCCCTTGGAGGATCAAGCCATTCGCCCTTTCTGCCTCCCCATTCGACTGCGGGTGCGCAACAGATGCGTAATTAACCCGAGTGCCTTGGGAAGCACAAAATGCTCTGAACTCATCAGAATCAAAGTTGGAGCCGTATCTATGATAATACTATGAGGGACTCCATATCTGAATATCAGCTCTCTGATGAAACTGATGGCAATGCTAGAATTGAGATTCTTGATAGGCTTGGCTTCGATCCATTTAGTGAATTTGTCGACTGCCACAAGCAAATGAGTGAAACCACCTCTGCCGGTCTTGAAGGGTCCAACCATATCCAAACCCCAAACTGTGAATGGCCAGACGAGTGGAATAGTCTTCAAGGCAGATGCAGGCTTGTGAGACATGTTTGAGTAGAACTGGCAGCCTTCACACTTGTCGACTATATCTTTTGCCATCTCATTTGCACACGGCCAGTAGAATCCTGCTCGGTATGCTTTGGCCACGATGGTCCGAGAGGACGCAAAGTGACCACAGGTCCCCGAGTGGATCTTATTTAGGATCATTCGACTTTCTTCTAGGGAGATGCAACACTGAGCAACTCCAGTAACACTTTCTCTGTAAAGTTGTCCACCTATCACTATGAAGTCTTTGGATCGATGTACAATCTGATGGGCCTCATCTCCATCCTCTGGAAGCTCCTTCCTGAGCAAATGCGCAATATATGGTACCATCCAGTCGGGGGTGATTACCAAAACTTCCATGATTAGGTCTGACTACGGTCGGGACTTCAATCTCAGTCGGATCGGTTGAACTTATCGGTTGTTGGGGCTCCTCTGTGAAAGGGTCTTCTTGAACTGATGGAGTGTGGAGATGCTCCAAGAACACATTTCTGGGTATAGATTTCCGAGTGGAACCTAACTTTGCCAGATCGTCAGTAGCTTGATTCTTGATTCGGGATATGTGGTGGAGCTCTAACCCCTCAAACTTCTTCTCCAACTTTCTTACTACATTGCAATAACCAATCGTAGCTGGGATCCTGATATTCCACTCCTTCATCACTTTATTGACCACTAAATCTGAGTCACAGTAAACCATCAGGCGTCGGACACCGAGTGAGATGGCCATACGCAACCCATACAGAAGTGCCTCATATCCAGCTTCATTGTTGGAAGAATCAAAGTGAATCTAGAAAACATAGCTGAGCTTGTCTCCTCTTGGGGACACCAAGACTACTCCAGCACCAGAGCCATTCAACATCTTGGAACCATCAAACAACATAGTCCAATGTTCCGAGTGAATCTGAGTCGGTTGTTGCTGTTCAATCCACTCGGCGAGGAAAACTACTATTGCCTGGGACTTGATTGCTTTCTTTGCCTCAAACTTGATATCTAACGGAAGAAGCTCAATCGCCCACTTTGCCACTCAACCAGTCGCGTTCCTATTGTTCAGAATTTCTGATAATGGAGCATCGTTGACGACTGAAATCGAGTGGTCTGAGAAGTAGTGTGCAACTTTCTTCGTGGTCAAATAAATTCCATAAACAAGCTTCTGATAATGCCGATATATCTGCTTGGACGGAGTCAAGACTTCAGAAATATAGTACACCGGGCGTTGAACTTTGTAGGCTTTGCCTTCTTCTTCCTGCTCGACCGTGAGCACTGTGTTGACAACTTGCCCAATGGCTGCAATATACAATAGTAGAGGCTCCTTGCTGATTGGGGCAGCAAGCACCGGCTGGGTGGAAAGCAGGGCTTTGAGCTCTACAAACGCTGCTTCGGCTTCAGGAGTCCGCTCGAACTTGTCAGGCTTCTTCATCAGTCGGTAAAGGGTCAATGCCTTTTCATCGAGACGAGAGATGAATCGACTCAACACGGACAAACAACCAGTAAGCTTCTGAACATCGTGCACACGCACAGGGCGTTTCATTCGGAGGATCACTCCAACCTTTTCTGGGTTTGCGTCAATCCCTCGTTCGGAAACGAGAAAACCAAGTAACTTTCGTCCTGGGACTCCGAATGTGCACTTTGATGGACTGAGCTTGATATCATATCTTCTCAAGTTGGCAAAGGTTTCAGTGAGGTCAGTTAGTAGGTCGGAACTCTTATGTGACTTGACCATGATGTCATCCATGTATGCTTCCACGTTCCAACTAAATTGAGTGAGCAGGCATTTCTGAATCATATGCATGAACATGGCACCAGCATACTTGAGACCAAAAGGCATGGTAACATAGCAAGAACACCCGAATGGGGTGATGAAGGCTGTTTTTATTTCATCGGGTCCATACAGTCGGATCTGATGGTACCCGGAATACGCATCCAAAAATGACAAGCACTCACACCCCGCAGTTGATTCGATGATCTGGTCGATGCGGGGGAGAGGGAAATGATCTTTCGGGAAGGCTCGATTGATGTGCTTGAAATCGATACACATACGAAGTGAATCATCTTTCTTGGCAACCATGACAACATTGGCGAGCCACTCAGAGTGGTATATCTCGCGGATGAACTCAGCTGCCAGAAGCCGAGCCACTTCCTTGCCAATTGCCTTCCTTTTCTCCATGGCAGACCGACGGAGATGCTCTTTGACAGGTTTTGCTTTTGGGTCGACTCGCAAACAGTGCTTAGCCAGTCCCCTAGTACACTCGGCATGTCAGATGGTTTCCATGCGAAGATGTCCCAGTTCTCACGGAGGAACTGGATGAGCGCTTCTTCCTATTTGCTGTCGAGTGTTGTTGAGATGTGAGTCGGAGCAGCATTTGGATTAGTCGGGTGAATATGGACATGCTTTGTTTCGCAGACCGACTGAAATGCAGACTCTGAAGCAGGCTTCTTGGCTCGCAACAAATCACTCGGATCTGCATTCTTGTTGTATTCTTCCATTTCTACTGCTGTCATCTGCTGATCAGCAATCTTTGAGCCTTTCTGGAGGCACTCTTCTGCTCTTTGCCGATTCCCTATGACTGTGATCACACCTCTGGGCCGTGCATCTTCAGCTTGAGGTACACGTAACACAGTCGAGCCATGAAACAAGCATATGCAGGCCGACCCAGAATTGCATGATAAGCACTGTGGAAATCCACCACCTTGAACGTCAACTTTTCCTTACGGTAATTCTTTGAATCACCAAAATCCACATCAAGAGTGATCTGACCGAGTGAATCGGCTTTCTTCCCTGGGATGACTCCGTGGAATCTCATGTTGCTCTCGCTGAGCTTGGACATCAGAATGCCCATCCCTCGGAGGGTCTCAGCATACAGAATATTCAGACCATTGCCACCGT
This sequence comes from Aegilops umbellulata, assembly GCA_032464435.1. Taxonomy (NCBI): domain Eukaryota; kingdom Viridiplantae; phylum Streptophyta; class Magnoliopsida; order Poales; family Poaceae; genus Aegilops; species Aegilops umbellulata. The sequence goes on along the minus strand of CP136058.1, from coordinate 345,149,571 downwards.
CCATCAAAACCTTGGTCAGCCGAGTGCCCCCAACGACTGGGTTGACCAGCAATGCTTGTCGCCCGGGGGTTGCAACATGCACTGGGTGGTCGGACTAGTCGAATGTAATGGGAGTTGCTGACAACTCCAAATATGTCGTAGTTGCCGAAACAACCATGTTCACTTCTCGACTGATAACTTTTAGTCGACTCTTGCTCTCAACATCAGCAAAAATTACTAAAGTGGCATTGACATTGGGGTAACCATCATCTTATTCTTTGTCTTTGTCCGTATCAGATTCCTTCTCCTTTTCACAGGGCTGACCCTCTCGGAAGCTCTGAATCAGGAGTCGACACTGTCGAGTGGTATGCTTGGGGTAAATCAGGTTTCCCTCTTCATCTTTCTTGGTGTGTATGTGATACGGCAAATCAAGCACATCATTTCCCGCTTGATCTTTCACTTTCTTGGGGATCCATGGCCCCTTAGGCTTTCCTTTGAATTTCCCTTGGTTCAAAACTGCGGCCTCACCAGGACGTGCGGGTTCGGCTTTGCGCTTCTTCTTCCTACTTGAATTTCCTCCTCTGGCGTCCTGGGTGACTGGTTTGTTCTTGCCACCGCGGAGTCGGTCTTCTTCCTCGCCGTCAGCATACCGAGTGGCTATTTCCATCATCCGAGCCAGGGACATGTCCCCTGTCTGACCAAATTTCAGGTTAAGCTCTCTGTATCGAACGCCCTCCTTGAAGGCACAAACTTCCTAATCCTCTGACACATTCTCCACGGTATCATGAAGAGTGGTCCATCTCAGGATGTAATCTCTCAAAGTTTTACTCGGTTTCTGGATACAATGTTGTAATTCAGTCAACACTGCAGGTCGTTTGCAGGTGCCCTCAAATGTCGTGATGAACACTCGGGCCAATTCTTCCCAATTGAAGATACTACCAGGAGCCAACTGATTCAACCAAGCTCTGGCTGAACCCTCCAGCATCAGGGGGAGGTGATTCATGGCTACATCATCATTGCCACCTCCAATCTGCATAGCCACTCGGTAATCCTCTAGCCAAGTGTCTGGCTTCGACTACCCGGTGAACTTACTCACTCCCGTTGCCTACTTGAAGTTGGGAGGGATCTCACCAGCTCTGATGGCTTTGCTGAAACATTCAGGCCCAGAAACATGCACTCTGTTACCAATTGGACGATTTCCTTCTTGTCCTTCTCTATGTGCTCGGCCTATATCGACCAGACCTTGCACAAGAACTGATCTTGTATCAAACTCGGGCTCTCTTGGGTTGACTGGGGCCCTGATATGTCTCCAACGTATCTACTTTTTCTCATGCTTTTCCTCTTGTTTTGGACTCTAATTTGGATGATTTGGATGGAACTAACCCCGGACTGACGCTGTTTTCAGCAGAACTACCATGGTGTTGTTTTTGTCCAGGAATAAAAGTTCTTGGAATGGAACGAAACTTTGCGAGGAATTTTTATGGAATAAATAAGGATTTTTGGAGCCAAGACCCAGGCCCCTGGTTGGGCACAACCCACGAGGGCGCGCCCCCCTCTCCTGGTGCGCCCAGGTGGGTTGTACCCACCTGGTGGCCCCGCTGACGACCCCCTTGATACTATAAATTCACATTATTTCAGAAAAAAATCAGGGAGAAAGAATTACCGCTATCCATGAGACGGAGGCGCCGCCAAGCCCTGTTCTTCCTCGGGAGGGCAGATCTGGAGTCCGTTTGGGGCTCTGGAGAGGAGGATCTTCATTCTTCGTCATCACCAACTCTTCTCCATCGCCAATTCCATGATGCTCCCCACCGGGAGTGAGTAATTCCTTCGTAGGCTCACTGGCCGGTGAGGAGTTGGATGAGATTCATCATGTAACCGAGTTAGTTTGGTTAGGGCTTGATCCCTAGTATCCACTATGTTCTTAGATTGATGTTGCTATGACTTTGCTATGCTTAATGCTTGTCACTTTGGGCCTGGGTGCCATGAACTCAGATATGAGCCGTTTATGAATTCATCATTATATCCATGTCTTAGACCCGATCTTGCAAGTTATAGTCACCTATTACGTGTTATGATCCAGCAACCTCGGAGTGACAACAACCGGGCCCACTCCCAGTGATGACCGTAGTTTGAGGAGTTCATGTATTCACTATGTGTTAATGCTTTATTCCGGTTCTCTTTAAAAGGAGGCCCTAATATCCCTTAGTTTAAAATATGGACCCCGCTGCCACGGGAGGGTAGGATAAAATATGCCATCCAAGTTCTTTTAATAAAGCATGTATGACTATTTACGGAATACATGCCTACATTATATCGATGAACTAGAGCTAGTGCCGTATCGCCCTAGGTTGTAACTGTCTCATGATGAATATCATCCAACAAGTCACCGATCCAATGCCTATGAATTTATCCTTATTGTTTTTGTTGTGGTACAACTGCTATCATCACTGTTACACTTGCTACAATTCACTGCTACCACTGTTACCGTTGCTGTTGTTACTACTATCAAAACTGGCAAACTACTTTGTACTGATCACTTTGCTGTAGATAATTAATCTCTAGGTGTGGTTGAATTCACAAATTAGCTGCTAATACCTTCAAATATTCTTTGGCTCCCCTTGTGTCGAATCTATAAATTTGGGTTAAATACTTACCCTCGAGAACTATTGCGATCCCCTATACTTGTGCGTTATCAAGACTTTTTTTTGGCGCCGTTGTCGGGGAGCATAGCGATATTTGTTGAGTCACTTGGGAATATTATCATATTATCACTATGAAGAATTTGAAGGTTCCTAAACCGAAGATTTATCCCTCAAAGACGAGGGGAGGTAAGGAACTACCATCCAGTTCTCCTTTAGATTCACCTTCTGTTATGAGTAAATTTGCGACACCACCACATGCTATCTCTGATATGTCGCTAATTATTGATGATGCTACTTCTATTATTGATGATGCTTATGATGATGCTAGTACCTTGCTTGCTAATGATGATTTGCCACTTGGTGACTTTCTTGATAAACAAATTGCTAGAGTTATACAACATGATGTTGTTGAATCTGATGATGAGCTCGAAACTGAAACTCCTGAAACACCTGCTAGAACTAGCCTTCCTACAGATGAATTGCCTAAGGTACCGAAAGGTTATGTTATGAGTGAAGAAGCAACTAGAGATATTCTTGCTTGCAATGATAGAGATGATCTAGAGAAATTACTATGCAAGTATAAAGAAAAATCTTTGAATGCTAGAATGAAATGTGATCCTAAGTTTGCTACTTCACCTATTTGTATTGCTGATAAGGATTATGAATTCTCTGTTGACCAGAGTTAATTACTTTGGTTGAGTCCGATCCTTTCCATGGTTATGAAACTGAAACTGTTGTGGCACATCTTACTAAGCTGAATGATATAGCCACCCTTTTTACTCATGATGAGAAAACTCGCTACTACTTTATTCTCAAATTACTTCCTTTCTAATTAAAGGGTGATGCTAAAGCTTGGTACAATACTCTTCCTCTTGGTTGTGTGCGTAGTCCCCAGGATATGATTTACTACTTCTCCGAAAAATATTTCCTGCTCATATGAAACATGCTGCCTTACAAGAAATATTTAACTTTGTGCAAACCAAAGAAGAGAGTCTCCCACAAGCTTGGGGGAGGCTTCTCCAGTTACTTAATGCTTTGCCTGATCATCCTCTTAAGAAAAATGAAATACTTGATATCTTCTATAATGGACTAACTGACACTTCTAGGGACTTCCTAGATAGTTGTGCTGGTTGTGTTTTCAAGGAACGAGCTGTTGGACAAGCTGAAGAATTATTGAATAACATATTGAAAACTTATGATGATTGGACTATTCCTGAACCACCGGCTGAACCCACTCCAAAGAAGAGAGGTATATTATATCTCAATCCTGAAGATATGCAAGAGGCAAAGTCTATGAAAGAAAAAGGTATTAAAGCTGAGGATGTTAAAAATTTGGGACAATTGCATTTTTGCCCCTAGTTGGAACCTACCCACGGGGTTTGCCCTTACTTTCCAACTCTACTCAGTTTTGCCCTTAGATTTGCCCCCGAGGTCGCTTGAATGCCCTTTGACCGTTTGACCAATACTTTGAAAAATCATAAGAAATTCATATGAACTCGAAAAAATGCAAGTAACATATCAAAATGTTCAGATAAACATTAACTTTATGTGCATGTCATTTGCATTCAAGAAAAAAGCTCCGTTTTCCTAGGTTATTAATGTTATTAACATTTTAAAAATAAGAAGGTACAAAAATACTTTTTTTTTCATGAAAAAAAATTACATGAAAATGTAGGTGATGTTTTTTAAACATCCTGATATCTTATTTGCATTTTTCAGAGTTCATATCAACTTGTTATGAATGTTCAAACGACTTTGACCATTATTATTTTTTGACTATATACTGCAAGGCAACAGCCTCACAGTGCTTTATTAAAACTAAGCATAAAATTCCAAGGTACAAGTCAAGGAAAAAAGGCAAGAACTGACTATCTAGGGTAAAGAGGCTAACCAGTCTAGAAGTTTATCTCTATATTTACATTTGATCCTATGAGTTAACAAAGTTAAATCATGTACAAAATTCCTTCTCCAGGCTCTGAAACTTGGTGTCTCATTCCTGAAGATTTTGCAATTCCTTTGAGTCCAAATATTCCAGGTGGCAGTAAAAACCACTTTGGTGAAGAAGGGCAACCCAAACTCATCTCTAGCCGAAGAAGCCATGGAGTAGGTTGACTGGTGAGGCTGAACCTGCCAAGAAATCCCAAGATAGTTCCAAACTCTCTGACTGAAATTACAAGTGAAGAAGAGATGAATTGTGTCTTCATGAGATTGAGATTGGCAAAGCACACAGGAATCCTGGATAATCCAGTGCCTGCGCTGCATCATATCCCTTGTGTTGAGGCGGTCCATAAGAAGAAGCCATCCAAAGACTCTGATCTTGAGAGTGCAAGAGCATTTCCATATCCATTTGAAAATTGGATCAACCACAATGCTAGAGAAAGCATAGTCATAATATATCTTGGTCTGGAATTGACCAGACTTAGATGGCCATCTCCAAATGTCCTTACTGTTAGGATCAAGCTCAATAGGAAGGAGCATGGACTGAAGTTGATCCAACTCCTGGAAAGCCTCGAGAGACAGAGGTAAATGGAAACTCTCAGTCAAATTAGGCAGGTCAAGGACATCCTTAACAGTGGCCAAGTCATCAATCACAAAGGAATGGAGTCTTGGAAACCGATCCTTAAGAGTAACAAGATTGCCACTAATTTCCCATCTATCCAGCCAGAACACCACAGAGTCGCCAGCATGAACCTACGGCACTGCCAGTTTACAAAATTTGTCATAAAGCTTAAGCACATCACGCCACCAGAAAGAACCACACATCTGAGTAGCTTGAGGGCCGAGGAATGATAATAGGAGTCCCAGATTAAATTCACCCATGGAATATCCATCTTGTTAAAGAACTTGAAAAGATGTTTAATCAGAAGAGCATCATTCTACACACTCAGATCAAGAACTCCCAGACCCCCAAATTTCTTTGGTCTGCAAACCAGCTCCCAAGCTGCCAAAGGCTGTTGAGGCATGTCCGAATTACCTCTCCAAAGACATTGATGTTCAATTCTCTCAATCTGCTTAAGAATACCTTGCGGGATCAACAAAGTGCAAAGGAAATATATTGGCATTGAAGTGAGAACCGATTGGTGCAACTAGAGTCTACTGCCCTGATTGAGGAGGCAAGAAGAAGCTGACAGCCATCTCTCAATACGATCAACCAAAGGCATCAGATCAGATATTGTAGGTCTCACTGTTCCCATAGGCAAACCAAGGTAGGTAAAGGGAAGAGTACCAACAGTACAACCAAGCAAGCTGGCAAGTATAGAGCCCTCTTCATCAGACATATTTATCGGGATCATCGAGGACTTACTGAAGTTAACTTTCAAACCAGTTGAGACAGCGAAAACTTCAAGCATCTCCTTGAGGGCGATTAGCTGAGAGTCAATAGCAGGTAGAACAATAAGGGTGTCGTCGGTGTACTGCACAATTGGAAAATAATTGGACTTGGTGGGAATTGGCAAAGTGAGCACATTGCGTCGACACATATCATTAACTACTGACTGTAACAAGTCCACTGCAATGACAAATAAAAGAGGCGACAAAGGATCACCCCGACGAACTCTAGATCGACACTTGAAATGCTGGCCAGGAACCCCATTCAACAGAACTGAAGATGACCCAGAAGATAGCAAACTATCAACCCATCCCCTCCAACGATCATCAAAACCCTTGCATTTCAAAATTCTAAGAATGGCTGCATGCTCAAGGGTATGAAAGGCCTTTGTAAAGTCAAGTTTTAACAGAACTATAGGTCTCCTTGAAGCTTTACATTGGTGGATATATTCAAAACACCAGGCAAGACAATCCTGAATGGAACGACATTTGAGGAAACCATACTGGTTTTGGTGAATGCAGCTAAGGATAACCTTCTGCATACGATTGGCCAGAAGCTTGGTGAGAAATTTTAAACAAGTGTTTGTGAGAGAGATTGGCCGAAAATCACCAACAAACTCCGGACTCAGCTTCTTTGGTATAAGAGTTATGAAGGATGTATTTAAACACTCCAGGTTACATTTGCCCTCATAAAACTCTTTGACCAAATCCAAAAAATCAGCTTTGAGGATATGCCAACATTTCTTTAAGAAAAGACCCGTAAAGCCATCCGGACCTGGAGCACGATCAAGAGGTAAATGCTTGATAACCTCATCCACTTCTTCCTCAGAGAAGGGTTTGGATAAATCTTCTAGCCCATCAACTCTAGCTAGGAGATTCTCCAAGTCAAAGCCCATCTGAATACCTTGAGCGTGACCCATGCAGTTTTTGAATTCAGACCAAAACATTCCAGCAAGTTGTTGATGGTCAGAGACCACATCTCCAGCAGCATTTTTAATAGAGGAGATGGTGTTCTTGTGGTACCTTTCAGTGGCCATGGCCTGGAAAAACTTTGAGTTCTCTTCACCAATCTTGATGAAACGGATGGTGCAATGCTGCTTCCAATACATAAATTGTAAGTGAAGAATTTCCTCTAAATGCAATTTCACAATTCGACGAAAATTCGACTCAAGCCAAGTTAAAGAGCGCAGTTCCTCCAGCCCATCAAAATATAAAATGACCATGTTACTATCAGCAATGAGTGCTTTAATCTTGGAAAGATTCACATGCCATTTTTTAAGAGCAACTCTGATAGCTTTAAACTTGGCAGAGATAGAACCAGTAGTACATTTTTTAATCCTGGAAGGCTTATTCCAAACATCCTGAACACATTCCATAAACCCTGGAAGGTTGACCCAATAATTTTCAAAACGAAACAGCTTTGCCTTTGGAATGCAGGTTGCAACATTAACTACACACGGAACGTGGTCTGAGGCAGTACGTGTCAATGGCAAAACCAAAGTATTTGGGTGATTATTAGTCCAGGAGACAGATGTAAAGAACCAATCAATCTGTTCTAACAGAGGAATAGACTACATGGTGGACCAAGTATACTGACGACCTTTAATTGGCAGTTCAACAAGACCCAGATGGCCAATAATTTCATTAAATAGGAAAATATCATTGACATTACCCCCAGGTAAATTGCGATTATCCAACGAGCGCTTAAATTTAAAACCGTCCACCAACAACTAGTTGTCATCGAAATGGATATCCAAATTGTATAACCATTGCACAAATTCATCGCGAGCCGGGTTCTGACAAGGACCATAAACAGAGACCAAGGTCCAAACTTCGGACGTAAGCATGGAACGAAACTCCACGATGATACCATAGGGTTTAGCTTGAACTAACTTTCCAGCAAAAAAGGAGGAATTCCAAATAACCACAATTCCAACAGATGCACCGACAGATGGTACATACACAAAGTTATCAAAGCACCGTGGGCAAAATTTCCTAAGGAAACGCTAATCAATATGCGTGCATTTAGTTTCCTGAAGGCAAATAATTGAACAACCAGATTCATTGATTTTTTGCTTGTCTGCTAACTGACGGGCTTCAGAGTTAAGTCCACGTACATTCCAACACAGGACCTTCCAGTCTCTAAACGCGTTGCAATTCATTACAAACCAAAATACGAGCAGCATGAAGGAGACCACACAGTGATCTACCCGACCCAAAAGCCAAGTTCACATGATAGTTCAACACAAATGAAACAAATAACATAAAATTGACGATTAATGAGGTACGCCAAGGACCCAAGCAGCCGATGTTGTCACTTATCATCGGAGTTGCTGCTGGTGTGAGACTTGGACGGATCAGCTACAAGCTTCTCCGCGGAGATCTTCTGAGGGGCAATCTGCAGGTGTGCTCCAATACGCTGAAGGTCAGAGATAGATGTGGGAGGTGGCACATCTTCTTGAGGATTATCTGACGCAGCTGGAGGTGGAGCAGGATCAGTAGGAAGAGCTCTCTTCAGTTTCTTGAACCTGGAACTCAGAGGCAGAGCAAATGGCTTATGTTGGATCTGACGAAAACCATCTCGGAGAGCACTGAGCCTCGCACTGCGATGAACTTCAGATTCGACCAACACTTGATTAGCTTCAAACTTGCGAGTTCTTCTCTTGGAAATCTTAACGGTGGCAGTGAACTGAAACGATTCGGTGACAGGGTCAGAGACTGAGTCGAAATAGAGAGCACGAGCCACTGGCCTCTTGACAGGGGATAAACATATTGCAGGCTCACTAACAGAAGGAGCAGACAAGAGACGACAACCAAGCAGATCATCAGGCATAGAGAAATCCCAGGACTGATTGGAGAGCATGAGAAACTTCAGAAGAGGCTGCATCGTGAGTTTAGGGATTGTAATGGTGTCAAAACACTGCATCATGCTGGAGAAAGTACGAGTCCATTGCATCTCTGGTGGCAGGACTGGCCCAAAGACAGTGAGCACTTGACCAATGTGAAGAACTTGCTGAACTGGTGCTTGCTAAACTTGATGAGCAACAACGGGAGGTTGAAACAGAACTACATCATCTTCAGGTAAGTCAGCAGGCACCTCATTAAGGTCAAAATCTTCAGCATTGTTGAACGAGCCATCAGAACCTTGCAAGATCATTGACTCCTGCGACTGCACATCTTCTTTGACATGCTCATCAGGAAAAACAGCATCCACAGGCGCATGATTATTGTCAGCTGGCTCATGAAAGTTCTCAGCAGGCGGAGGAACATCGTTCCAACCAATCTCCGGATACTCAGGCATAACCCAATTGTTGTTGTTTAACTGCATCTGACCAGGTAAAGGGTGCGGATTGCCATTGAAAGGCATCGGATCCTCGTCACCAGGAAGAACATCCACAAAATCTGCCGACAGAACATAAACCGGGGCGGACCACGATACTCTGACATCTCCAAAACCACCATACTCACGATAGACCACTCCACGAGGGACAAGTGATGGCGCGGGAAAAGAAACATATGCCAGAGTACGAACCATCATCTGATCATCCTGATGCCAAACATGAAAACGACCAAAGGTACTGACAACATCCACAATATACTGAGTGTGACGATAGTCCAAAGGAACACCCAGAAGCATGACCCAACCTCTACGGAAACCCTGAGTAGCTCTGTAGTTGGTGCCCTCATCATGCGGAATAAATCGAACAAAACGATCGTTGCCTAGATCAAAGGGAGGATGATTCACCATAACATAGCGGGATGCAGCACTACGGAAACGGAACAACCCCACCCCCTGAATCCAAGGCTGCGCATCAAGCACATATCTGCCTAGTTGATTGACAACAAAATCACTCACCATGTTGCGATACAGCTGGATTTCTTCAGGCATTGGCTCATGTTCAACGATGGTGATAGCATACTCTTCATGCCTCTGATCAAGAGCAGTGGCAGGCGCATAGAAAGTGCACGGCAAACAGAGAGGGCCACCGTCGATGATGTCGAAGCCCGGCGGAACATACTCCCAGGGATTGAGCGGAAAGTTGGCCATCGAAGCAGGTGACGGCGGTGGGATTTCTAGCCTCGGTTCAGGTGGCGGTGGTGGGGTTTCTGGTCTCTGCTCAACTGGTGGAGGCGGAGGCGGCGTAAGCAATGGCATCAACATTGGAGGAGATTGCAGAGGCGGGGGTATCGATTGGGGGGAAGTAGTTGCAGGCTGGGCACGCTCGATGGGACTGCTCAATGGGCGTAGAGCAGAGCCTTGGAGGGAAATCAAGGCACCGGGCGAGGAAAACGGTGGTGGGTTAGCATCCGTAGCCTCAATGACGCGTGGGACCCATCTAAAACCCTCAGTAGGCGCAGATCCGGTGCAAAATTTGGCCCTGTGGCCCTGTTTAAAGCATCGTCTACATCTCGTTTGATTGGTGCACGCAACCGTAGGATGAGACATAGAAAAACAATTTTGACATTTCCAATAACGGAACGCCATATCCTCAACCATAGAATGAAAAGTTTCCAAATCTGCCTCAGGAAATCCAGGCTCGGGAGTTGGGGTCACATTACGATCTTGCAAGTTGTTCGTCCCAATATCCTGCTCGGGGAATAAAACATAAGGGGGAATTGGAGTATCCCGAATGGGCTCTGGAACAGACCCAAGTCCTATGGGCCCAAGAGGAGGCCCAGAGCTAGATGGCGGGCCAGAATGGGGAACATTTGAAATCTTGCTAGACCCGCCCAAAGAAGGTGCCGAAGTTACCGCATGGATAGACTTGGTAAGCGAAAAAGAAGGATCCATAGAACCGAAGGTGATCGGAGGGACCGCCGCCGTCCATTGCAATTCCGGTGCCGGCAGCGTGTGTATGATGACACGTTCATGAGAAGAAACCGAGTAACTTCCTTCAAGAGCCGTCTGAATGCAATTCTACGTAGCTGGATATCTATATCCCTTGCACACAGGATAATTTTGGAACGTAGCAAACGAGATCCTCTTTCTAGACTGACCAGAAGATTTGAAAGCAGATTTGACTGGAGGTTTATGCATGGCAAGCATGCCCAACGTAGATCTATGTTTTGTGGGACTAACAAAAATCCATTCAGCATCACATTCTTTTCTCTATATTAAAACCTCATTTCTCCAATTAGGGCCACCATCTCCCCAAAGATGGAAGTAACACTTGAAATGCATACACGCAAAAGATCGAAGTGCTAAAATTTGAAGACCAACTTTTTTGCATGAGACGTGGAAGGAGAATACCTTGCCTTGAATATGTGAAACCAAGAACTCAATAGCTGAACCCCCAAGGGCAGCTTCCAAGGCCGCGGCCACCGAATCATCAGAGAGGCGAAAATCATGCCTACTAAATGAGACAACCATGATGAAATGACCAGAATTCTCCACGGGGTGCACCGTAACACCAAGAGAGTTGTAGATCGCATCAGCAAAAGCCAAACCCTTGGAGAAGTCCAAGCCAAGGGTGGATCCAGAAGGAGAATCCATCAAAGATGGGAATCTCCTTGATGGGGAGAGGACGCCGGAGAGGATGGCCGGATTGGATGGGGGGTTTAGTGGTTGAGATGGGAGATCACCGGAGAGTCTAGCGCCGGAGGGGTGGGGGTGGTGGGAGGCTCCATCGTTTTTCCCTATCGCTGTTATTTTTTTTGAAACTTTATACCAAGTTGATATGAACTTAGAAAATTTAAAATAAGATATCAGGATGTTCACAAAACATCACCTACATTTGCATGTAATTTATATTCATGAAAAAAGTATTTTTATACATTTTTATTTTTAATAATGTTAATAACACTAATAACCTCGGGTAGTTTAACCGGTGCTTTTGCCCTGAATGCAAATGATATGCACATAAAGATAATGTTTATCTGAACATTTTGATATCTTATTTACATTTTTACGAGTTCATATGAATTTGTTATGAATTTTCAAAGTATTGGTCAAATGGTCAAAGGGCATACGGGCGACCTCGGAGACAAATCTAAGGGCAAAACTGAGCAGAGTCAAAAAGCAAGGGCAATCCCCATGGGTAGGTTCCAACTAGGGGCAAAAATGCATTTGTCCCTAAAAATTTACCTCCTATTGAAGAAATACATGGGTTTAATACATCACCAATGACTAAGTTAGAGGTAAATTCTCTTATGAAGTTCAATGGAAATGACAATCCTCACAATATGCATCCTACTCAATGCTTTTATGAGTTTGAAAACTACATTAGAAAACAAGATCACTTCAATGCAAATGTTATGAAACAATTGAAATACAATTCTGATATGATTGCTCTCTTGAGTGACTTGTTATTTAGAATATCAAATGATGTTAGAGGTGTGGAAAACATGCTTCTATGGTTCAAACTCAGTTAGAACAAGTTGCTAAATCACAAAGAGAATTGCTTGATGAAATGAATCATAGTATACATGACTTTTCTGTTAGAGTTGCAACTAGAGGAGGCAAAATGACTCAGGAACCACTTTATCCCGCGGGACACCCAAAAAGAATAGAACAAGATTCACAAATAAATAACACTAGTGCACCTAGTCCTTCTAAAAAGAAAAAGAAGAAGAAAAAAGATACGAATTTGCACACTTCTAGTGAACCTCAAACAGAGAAACCTCCTGATAATAAAAATGAAACTTCAATCTTAGATGCTGAAACTCAGTCTGGTAATGAACACTCACGTAGTGATAATGAAAAATATAATTATGAGGTTCATGAAGACACTCAACTAAATAATGAAAAAGAACAAGATAATGATGTTGAGATAGAACCACCAGTTGATCTTGATAACCCACAACCTAAGAATAAAAGGTATGATAAAATAGACTTTGTGGCTAGGAAACATGGTAAAGAAAGAGAACCGTGGGTTTAAAAACCTATGCCTTTTCCACTCAAGTCAACTAAAAAGAAAGATGATGACGAATTTCAACGCTTTGCTGAGATGCTGAGGCCAGTCTTTTTGCGTACTCGCTTGACTGATGTCTTGAAGATTCCTCCTTATGCAAAGTATATGATAGAAATCATCACAAATAAGAGAAAAATACCGGAAGCTGAAATCTCCACTATGCTTGCTAATTATACTTTAAAGATGGAGTACCTAAAAAACTTGGAGATCTGGGAATACCAACTATACCTTGCTCTATCAAAAAGAATTATGTGAAAACTGCGTTGTGTGATTTAGGAGCCGGTGTTAGTGTTATGCCTTTCTCTTTATATAAAAGACTTGACTTGAATAAACTCACACCTATTGAAATATCTTTGCAAATGGCTGACAAGTCAACTGCCATACCTACTGGTATCTGTGAGGATGTGCCCGTTGTTGTTGCTAATGTTACTATTTTGACTAACTTTGTTATACCTGAGATGCCCGAGGACGACAACATGTCGATTATCCTTAGTAGACCCTTATTGAATACTGCAGGGGCTATTATTGATTGCAATAAAAGCAAGGTCACTTTTCATATCAATGGTAATGAGCATACGGTGCACTTCCCAAAGAAACAATTCCAAGTGAATGGTATTAATGTTATTGAAAAATCTCCGGCAATCACTATTGGAAGTTTTCAAATACCTCTACCTACTGTCAAAAAGAAATATGAAACACTTATTGTTGGGGAAATGCATATCCCCATTGAGGTAACTTAGTGATTTACGGAAGTTCTTCGGTTTCATACTAACCGAAAGTGGTTGTTAATAAGACCTGATCAACCTTATTAATGAATCATTTTTGAGCAGTACGAAGTTGATGAATTTGGTAAGCACTACTTTCTGTCCCTACTCTTTATTTTTTGTTTTGAGTAGTTAAATAAAATAAAATGCCATGTTTTGTCTGTTTTCTGAATTTCCAGTGCAATAAAAAATGACCCAAAATAGAAGTTCTCAGAATGTCCTGAAAATTTTATATGACTTTTCCCGAATATTTAAGAATTTTTGGTGTAAAAATTACCAGAGGGAGGCGCACCAGGTGGGCACAACCCACCTGGGCGCGCCAGCATCCCGTGGCGCGCCCTAGGGGGTTGTGGTCCCCACGTGGGCCCCCTCTCTTATCTCTTCGTCCCACTTTATCACGTACCTCTAGAAAAAAATTCACCCTTGCTCTCTCTCCCGAGTTCTTGCTCATTTTGCTGCCATTTTCAATCTCTTTGCTCGAAGCTCCATTTCCGAAACTATTTCGGGGGATTGTTGCTTGGTATGTGACTCCATCATTTGTCCAATTATTTTTTGTTCTAGTGGTTTATACTTTGAATAAATAGCTACTCTTGGTGCTGTTGTAGATGTGCTTGCATGTTCAATTCTTCGTGTTCTAAGTAGTTTGAATGCTTTCTATGGCCTCTATGTATCCCTATGAGTAGTTGCTATTAGTTTTGTTGGAAAAAATTTGTGGACTAAAAATTCAGATTTTTGTTCATAGTAAAAATTGTACGCGGACATGATGAACTTATTTGGAAGGAGTTCCTCGAGGAGACGATCCTCGGGGGCATCTTTTAGTGACAGTTCCGCTCGTCGGTACTATGTTGAACCAAGTGAAAGTTCCACGCGAGATGCCGCCACCAAAACATGCTTATGGCCTTGTGATGAATATATGGTGCAGGTGGGCATCGAGGAGGAATTTGAGCAATATGTTCACAATGCCGGTCTCGGTCCCTACCTCTCAGATAAGTGTGAACAACGTCATCTTCTCACTGAATCATTTGTCAAAGGATTTAAATATTTTCCATGTGAGTCTAGGGTGTCGTTTATGCTTTATGATGAACCATTTACTATCTCACTAGAGAATTTTGCTAAACACTGCAAACTTCCATTTTGGGGTTCGCTCGACGAGCCAGCAAAAGCTGAGTATGAGAACTTCCTGACTAGTCTTTGTTACGGTGAAGGTAGGGGAGTGAGACAAGGAAGAATAAAGAACGTTCACTTTCCCGCATACTTTGTTCGCCAGACTTGAGCCTCATTCACACCGCTCTCACTGGTAAAAGGAATTATAACCTTGGAGCGATTGTTGCATGTAGACTTCAGCATAACGCCAAAAGTGGCTAGTTCTATGGTGGAATTTATGCCACATGTTTAGCACGAGGACTGGGTGTTTCACCTTTGCCCTTTAACCCTATCCTACCCACTCATTACTTAGATTTTGATGTCTTAAAGGACCATAAGATTCTGAAGGGGAGGGCTGATAACTTCACTTATAATTTGTTGTTTAACCAGTCAAATGATGTGGACACATATTTGCTTGCGCCTGCTGAAAGTGCAACTATCCCTAGGTGGTTTTGGTAATTCATAACAACATATAGCTCATTGAGCTAATGCTATTCCAAGACAATTATTTCAGGAAAGCTCAATGATTGGCATGGCATGGATGGTGAAAGTGGAACCCTCAAAATGCTAAGGACAAAGGATTAGCTAAAGCTTCAAGCTCAAGACTCTACATTTTATATTTTAGTGATCCAAGATCACATTGAGTCCATAGGAAAAGCCAATACTATCAAGGAGGGATGAGGTGTTGCTTAATGAGCTCTTTGCCTTATGTGCTTAATGATATGCTCCAAAATCCTCAGCTACTTTCCCATATCCACTTATGACCTAAACCCTAAGCCAAATTCGGTCATACCGATTCTTTCTATCCGGCGCCACCGAGTTTCATATGTCATAAGCTACTGCCAAAACCCTAGCAAATCGGTTCTACCGATAGGGATCTCGGTCTCACCGAGATGGGATTGCAACCTCTCTGTTTCCCTTTCGTAACTTTTTGGTCTCACCGAAAGAGAGGATCGGTCCCACCGAGATTGCAATGCAAACTCTCTGTTTCCCTTTTGTAACTTTTCGGTCTCACCGAAAGAGCAAATCGGTCCCACCGAGTTTGCCTGACCAACTCTCTGGTTAGCTAATTACCAAATCGGTCTCACCGAGTTTGTGTAATCGGTCTCACCGAGATTACATTATGCCCAAACCCTAACCATATCGGTCCTACCGAGATGCATGTCAGTCCCACCGAAAATCTCTAACGGTCACTAGGTTTACCTTTTTGGTCCGACCGAGTTTGTTGATTCGGTCCCACCGAGATTGGTAGATTGTGTGTAATGGTTGGATTTTAAGTGGAGGCTATATATACCCCTCCACCTCCTCTTCATTCATGGAGAGAGCCATCAGAACACATCTACACTTCCAACTCATATGTTCTAAGAGAGAACCACCTACCCTTGTGTTGAGGCCAAGATATTCCATTCCTACCATATGAATCTTGATCTCTAGCCTTCCCCAAGTTGCTTTCCACTCAAATCTTCTTTCCACCAAATTCAAATCCTGTGAGAGAGAGTTGAGTGTTGGGGAGACTATCATTTGAAGCACAAGAGCAAGGAGTTCATCATCAACACACCATTTGTTACTTCTTGGAGAGTGGTGTCTCCTAGATTGGCTAGGTGTCACTTGGGAGCCTCCGACAAGATTGTGGAGTTGAACCAAGGAGTTTGTAAGGGCAAGGAGATCGCCTACTTTGTGAAGATCTACCGCTAGGGAGGCAAGTCCTTCGTGGGCGATGGCCATGGTGGGATAGACAAGGTTGCTTCTTCGTGGACCCTTCGTGGGTGGAGCCCTCCATGGACTCGCGCAACCGTTACCCTTCGTGGGTTGAAGTCTCCACTAACGTGGATGTAGGATAGCACCACCTATCCGAACCACGGGAAAAACATCCGTGTCTCCAATAGCGTTTAAATTCTCCAAACCCTTCCCTTTTCATTCTTGCAAGTTGCATGCTTTACTTTCCGCTGCCTATATACTCTTTGCATGCTTGCTTGAATTGTGTGATGATTGCTTGACTTGGCCTAAAGTTGCTAAAATCTGCCAAGAACTAAAATTGGGAAAAGGTTAAGTTTTTATTTGGTCAAGTAGTCTAATCACCCCCCTCTAGACATACTTCCGATCCTGCAAGTGGTATCAGAGCTTTGGTCTCCATTTGCTTTGATTCCCATAGCTTTTGGTGGTCATAGCCTTGGTTTCACAACCTAGGAGATTATGGCGTCTAGTGAGGGAAATTGTCACCGTAGAGGTCCTTACTTTGATGGTACTAACTTTGCTAGTTGGAAGCATAAAATGAAAATGCATATTCTTGGACATAACCCTGCCGTTTGGGCTATTGTGTGTGTTGGTTTGCAAGGTGACTTCTTCGAAGGGAAAAAACCAAACCGTGAAGCTACCGCGGATGAGTTGAAGATGCTACAATACAACGCTTAAGCTTGTGATATTCTCTTCAACGGATTGTGCCCCGAAGAATTCAACAAAATCAGCCGTCTTGGGAATGCAAAGGAAATTTGGGATACTTTGATTGACATGCACGAAGGTACCGACTCCGTCAAGGAATCCAAATTGGATGTGCTTCAAAGTCAACTTGACAAGTTCAAAATGAAGGATGGTGAAGGTGTCGCTGAAATGTACTCTAGGCTTGCTCTCATCACAAATGAGATTGTCGGCTTAGGGAGTGAAGAGATGACCGACAGATTCATCATCGAGAAGATCCTAAGAGCCTTGGATGGAAAATATGATACCGTGTGTACATTGATCCAAATGATGCCCAATTACAAGAATCTCAAGCCAACGGAAGTCATTGGAAGAATTGTTGCTCATGAGATGTCACTCAAGGACAAAGAGGAACTTCACAACAAATCAAGTGGTGCTTACAAAGCCTCATGTGAAGCCCCCACATCATCAAGTGAGAAACAAAACTTCAATGAAGAATTGAGCTTAATGGTGAAGAACTTCAACAAGTTCTACAAGAGTAGAAGCAAAGATAGAAGCTCCAAGTCAAGGTCCTACAATGACCAAAGATCTTCTAGTCGAGAGCGAAACTGCTACAATTGTGGAAGACCCGGACACTATTCCAATGAGTGTACGGCTCCCTACAAAAGAAGAGAAGATTCTCCAAAAAGAAGAAGCAAAAGAGAGGAATCACCATCACGAGAGAGAAGGAGTAGAGATGATCGTTATGAACGAAGATACTCACGGAGAAGCAAGGATTCGGAAAGGAAGGAAAAATCATCAAGGAGCTACACAAAACGAAGACATCAAGCTCATGTTGGTGAATGGGTATCCGGCTCCGACTCCGACAACCACTCCGAGAGAAGTTATCACTCCGACTCTGAATATACTCAAGATGAAGGTGTTGCTGGACTAGCACTTGTGTCAACCAACTCCTACGACATATTTGATTCACCAAATGAAGGAATTGGAAGATTCTTCATGGCCAAAGGTCCTAAGTAACTCACCCTGAGTATGTTGATTTTAATAGTGATGAAGATGACTTGTTAGGCGATGATGATTTACTTGTTGACAACTCTAGTGATGAATCCTATGATGAAACGTCAATTAATCATGCTAAAACGAATGACAATGATAAGGAGAAAATTGAGGCTCTAACTAAAGAACTAAACACTCTTAAGTTAGCTCATGAAACTATCTTCGAAGATCATCGAGAACTTTTAAGGGCTCATGAGAAGTTACGCTTTGAAAAGCTCAATCTTGAGCATGAGCATGTGCTTTTAAAGGCAATCAATGATGATCTTCGCAAGAAAAGTTCTTCTTACATTGCCAAACGTTTACTCTTATCCACTTACATGCCTCAAGTCAAGTCTAGTAACAAAAACAAGAAAGATTCTTCCTCTAGTAGTAACAATTATCATGTTAAATCCAATATTGTTGCTTCTAGTAGTTCTCTTGATCCCACTTATAATTCTCTTAGCCAAGTTACACTTGAGCAAGAAAATAGCATATTGAAGGAAATCATAGAGAAAGGAGTGTACAAAAGCCTTGCCGGAAGTAAGCAATTCGAGGAGATTGTACGCAAGCAAGGAAGGCACCGGAAGAATCAAGGTGTTGGTTTTGAACGAAAGTTCAATGCCAATGGAGTTGAGTGGGAAGAAGATCAATACCCCAAGACAAAGTATGTTCCTCAACAAGAGAAGTATGATCCTACTTCTTTCAAGGGGACACAAACTCAAGATGATCTTCCACCACAAGACTACAAGCAAAAAGGCAAGGACAAGCTTCAAGAGGAAATAGATGCATTTGAAGAAGCTCCTAAGACCTTAGTCAAGTGGATTCCCAAGACTACTTCAAGTTCCACTTCATCAAGTACGACTACAACTCCAAGGATTCCCATCAAGGTGGCGTGGATCGAAAAGAAGAAGAACTAGAGAGTTCTTGAGGGTGACTCCGCCAACATACTTCACTCTTATCATTTTGGCAAGGACAAGTGCAATCAACTTCCACATCTTGCACTAGTTCAAGGAGTCACAAACCCTCTTGTTGGTAAGTCAAGGGACAAGGTAATCTAAAATCTTTCATAGACATCATCTTGCATGTGCATCACTCTATGTCTATGGATATACTTGCTTGTTCCTTGTGGGACTAACCCATGTAGGTATTGAAAGTGCAATTCACTCAAAAGGATAGCTCCAAGTGATCTACATCAACAATGAGCATCCACATCTTCAACATCTACATGAAGTCATCGTCGACAAAACCCAAGGTTAGTTCATCCCTCTTAGGGGGGATATCACATCTAGGGGTGCTTTACTCTAAGACTTGAGCTAAAGCAACTCTAATGATGTGAACACAACAATGCTTTATGTAAAAGTGGTAACCCCACTTGAGCTTAAACGATGAGTATGACCTATGATCAAATGTTCTCATTTGACTCCTAAGTCAATATACTCATATATAGATGACCTAGTCATCGCAATTGCTTGATAGATACTAGAATTGATTGTGCATGCTTTGTCACATATTTCTATTGCCATTTTATTGTGTGAGCATGCTGGTTGCATATTTTACTCATTCGAGGACATCCACTTGTTGTTTTGATTGTTTGGCTTTATCTTTTCTTTTGCCAAGTGGATGGACAAGAATGCCTAAGAACCTCCTCTAGCTATCTATGCTTTTCTCATCTCAAACTCTATTCATGCTACATCACAAAATTGATCAAGTCAAATTTGAACCACTCTGTGTGAGGAGCACTCGGAGTCCCCGATTCGTCATAGACTTAAACTTCCAAAACCTCTTTGTGATTCTTGGTCTGACCGATACCCCACTTTCGGTCCTACTGAGATCATCAAGTTGATCTATGTTTTCGATCTCGGTGCAACCGATTTGAACCATTCAGTCACACCGAGTTGCAATAACTGTATACAGTTTTGCATCTCGGTGCCACCGAGTTGTTCCACTCGGTCACACCGACAGGGTCAGGCTATATATAGTCACGGGCAAAAATTTGGAAACTTCTTCGAACCCCTTAGCCCGCGCCATAGCTCGCTCTGCCGACGTGGTCTCCGGATCGTCTTCTCGTCGCCAGCAGCCTCCAGTCGCTGGTCTCCGTCGCCGTCAACGGAAATCACCTCCGCCGTTGCCGCCGTAGCGAGTCTCCGGCGAACTAGGGTACGGACTCGATCTTTGTGCTATTCCTCAATCTGATTCCTAGCACATTGTGTTTATCATGATTCTTGCCACGATTTTTAAACTCCGATCCAGTCAAAGAACTCATAGATTATGTTTGATTCGAAATTTTAGGGTTAGGTTTCCGCCGAAACCATCTCGGACCCACTGAGTTGAAAAACTCGGTCCCACCAATTTGGCCTATGCCATTGCACAAGTGAAACTCGGTCTGACCGAGTGTAACTAAACGGTGTGACCGATTTTCGAACTTTGTGAAACCCTAGCAGTCTCAGTGCCACCGAACTGTGACTCTGTCTGACCGAGATCACTAGTTTAGGTTCCAAATGCTGCTTCGGTATCACCGAGTTTAGAAATCGGTAGATCCGAAATGCTTTCTGTGGGAAACTAAAACTAAGTTTTTGAATCATTCTTTTGCAAAAATCTCTGCATTTTGTGATGCTCATATATTCTACCTCATCTATAAACTATTCAGAGGGTCAGCAGTCAGCAGTCAGCTAGTCAATCATGTCAGACCAAAGTGACAGCCAAAATCAGTCAGAACAGCTTGTGCACATGAGTGAGGGCACTAGTCCCTCAAGTTCCTCAGATGATGGCAGCAGGAGCACTCCAAGCAACCTGCCAAAGGCTGCCACCAGACAGAGAAAGAAGAAAACTTCTGATTCTGAAGATGAAGACTATGTGGCAGAGGAGGAGGCAACCTCCAAGAGAGTTGTGCTGAAGAAAGAGTATGGCTCAGCTGCAGCCACCAAACCAGGAATGCACAAGAAAGCACCTGCTAGAAGAGTTCCAACCTCCAAGCCTAGGAAGGCTGTACCTGAGGAAACCATGAAGTTCACAATAGAGTCTGAAGGAGAAGAAATTGGCCAGGGCAAGAAGAAGAAGAGAGCTAGAACTACAACTGCCGGAGTCATTGGCAAGCCCTCTATGAGGAAAGATTCTGATGAAGAAGAAGAGGAAGAGGAAGGTGCTGCACCAGCACCCAAGGCACCCAAGCTCATGGGTGATGCTATTAGGTCAGGGGCAGCTGCATCCAAGCCCAAGGAAGCCCCCAAGCCTGCTCCAAAGCAAAAACCCAAGAGGAATACAAGAAATTTTCCAGCTGCTGAGAAGAACAAGGCCCCAGTGCCTGATGTTGCTGAAGAGGAAGAAGGACAAGTTTTGAGGAAATTGAAGCCCAAGATCCCAGACCACAATGATGCTCATCCTGTGG
This sequence comes from Aegilops umbellulata, assembly GCA_032464435.1. Classification (NCBI taxonomy): domain Eukaryota; kingdom Viridiplantae; phylum Streptophyta; class Magnoliopsida; order Poales; family Poaceae; genus Aegilops; species Aegilops umbellulata. The sequence continues at coordinate 345,127,970 of CP136058.1, read as the reverse complement.
CTGAGGACATGAACATAAGGAGAGACTCTGGATTGAGAAAGTGGATAGCAGAAGATCCTTATGCTACCAGGAGAAGGACTGCTGTGGACTACAGGTTCCATACTAAGGAACAGCAGGACTTCGATGAGACAATCCTGTTGGACAAAAAGCCAATTGTCTGTGACATGAGATGGGTTGATTGGCAATATATCAAGGACAATGAAGAGCACTTTCCAGGAGTGCAGGACAGCTTCAAGGCTTGTGGGGTAGCAGACTTTGTTGGGCAAAAGCTCACAAAGTGGAACGAGGAACTTATTATGCAGTTCTACTCCACATCACACTTTTACCCCGATGGGAGGATCACATGGATGTCTGAAGGTACAAGGTACCAATCAACTGTTGCAGAATGGGCTCAGCTGATCAATGCCCCAGAAGAAAGTGAAGATGACTTGGATGTCTATTCCAAGAAGAAGATGGACCACAAGTCAATGATCAACATGTACGAAGAGATCCCTGACAAGGCACTTGACCTTCAAGTATGGATCTGTACATTACCTTCTGTCAGGATTGCCCACTATCAACTGGATCTTAAGGCACACTCTGTTGCCCAAGTCTGGAGATCACAAGATGATCAGAGGCCATGCTATCAATCTACTTCATATCTTTGATGTGCCTCAAAAGTTCAAAGTCATGAGCCTTATGATAGAGACAATCAAGAGGACAACAGTAGACCAGAAGAGAAGCTGTGGATATGCTCCTCAGATCCAGGAACTCATCAACTCCAAGATGGGCACAGGCATCTATCTTCTGGATAAGGAACATCTTCCTATTCATCCTGAGTTTGAAGACAATGAAGTTGTGATGAACAAGGATGAACCTTCATCAGCTCATGCCCAAGCACAAAAGGAGAAGGCAAGAAAGGAGAAAGCTGCTAGGATGCCAACTCAAGAGGAGGCATCAGAATACTTCTTGAAGACAAAGCAAGAACAGCTCAGTTACCTGATTGCATCCAACCTGCGGATTGAGAAAGGTTTGGCCAACCTAACTCAGAACCAGGCAAGCCTAGAGAGAATCGTAGAACAGAAGTTCTATGACTTGGACATCAAGGTGACAGAGATACAGACAGCAGTAGAGCAGCTCCAGGATGACATGCAGGAGAGGAGAGGGAAGACCACTACAGATGCATTTGCTAGAGTGCCACGTGCTCAGAGGTCCAGTGCAGTGCCAGTTCCAGACACAAGAGCAACAGCCTCAGCACCAGCCGCAGCACCAGCCCAACCTGCTCCAGCATCCAATTCAGCTCCAACTCATCAGCATCAACAGAAGCCTTCGTCCTTGGAGTGATCCAGACTCCACCACCACCTGAAGATCAAGCCTGAGTATCGATATAGCACTATGCATTTTCTAGGAACTTTTTGGTAACTTGTTGCCAAAGGGGGAGAAGATGTATAGATCATAGGCTTCGAGAGAGAGAGAGAGAGTGTTGCTTTTCTCTGCTTTTCTCTCTTGTTTTATTTGGTGGTTCTTGATACAATTGTTTTCTTTTGGTTGAGATACTTTATTATGCTTGTGAGACATTGATGATCATGTGTTTGATCATAAGCTACACTTATGCATGCTATGATATTATCCTATCTATCTTGTGTGTGATCATTCACTTTTGCCTTGGTGATGAGTGCATGTATTTAATTATTTATCATTTTGAGCGCTCCACTGTCGGGACCCCGATCCTAAGCCACATCGATCCAGCATGTAGCACATCATATCACCTTGCGGCCTCACGCACGGTACTCCCACGGGTGCCACCTTACCTGGCCCGGGACCGTTTGCGTCTTTTGGCTCACGTATATGATAGTGTCGCTAGCATCCATATGACAGAGAACCCGGGCCGACATGGCTAGTCGTGAATCCAAAGCGGCACTAACCCATGAGGACAGGCATACATGAATCACATCGAGCATGTCGGTCATCAACGTGTGAATCCGGGCTGTAGCACTGGGCTAACAGGACTCCGGTAACCCGGGCTGTAGCAGGCTAGGCAGGACTCCGGATGTCACCGCGTGACATTTCCCCGAAGGGACAGACATAGGAACGAAGTGAAACACATGCCGGCCAGTCAAGTGTTCCGAGCAGTAGTGCTGGGCTAGCAGGACTCCGGTGAACCGGGCTGTAGCGGACTACTATCGCTCAGAAAGCACTAGACTACATTTCCCCATATGATAGGCTGCCAAGGATAAACAACTAGATTGTCGGATCCCACACATAGCAATACACATTACACGTACGCATAACATGCAAGTATGTGCCGTACAACATGGCATCACAACATAACGCAAACTCATATAGATAAAGGCCCAGAAGAGCCACATAGCATTAAATACAAACAGGGGTCACATGACCCATCATTCAGAGCATACAAGCAACAAGCGAAAGCATTACATGTCTGAGTACAGACAACTACAAAAGAAAAAGGCTGAAAAGCCCGACTATCTACAAGTCCCTCCCAAGGGTACAAGATCGTGGCTGAGGTAGCAAGCTACTCGTCGAAGTCCAAGCGGAAATACTAGAAAGACTGAAGTCTCCGCTGCAAAACATAAATAAAGCAAACATGAGTACAAAGGTACTCATCAAGACTTACATCAGATCCTATCATACATGCATTAGTATCAAGGAGGTAAAGTGGGGTTTAGTTGCAGCAAGCCAGCTTTGACTCTGTGGCTATCCTGTTCTACGACTGTTGGTAACTCTTTTGAAAAGGCGCACACGAGTCCACTAATCACCACATCAATACACTGCTATGGATTCATCCCCGTCTCACTACGAGAAGGCCATCCATAGCACTCACACTTATCTTGAGCATTTTAGAGTATCCACTTCAAGTTGTCTATGTACCACGTAAGCATCCAAGAAGTCCATAACCGAGGACGCGGCTATTCGAATAGATCATGATAACCCTGCAGGGGTGTACTTCTTCACACACGCTCTCGCCACTTACCGCCCTATACACGTCATGTACCTCGACAACCTTCAAGCGGAAGCCGGGCGAGGGAGTCGGCCACGACCTGACTAACCACACAAGACTCTAGTCCAGGTTTATCGCCTATTCGGGTTCCATCCGCAAGGAGATCCGGCCGGGGTGTCGCTCACGGCCCCAAACGATGTGAGCAGGGTTCCCAAGCCCACCAACCGGGTGCCACTTGGTACACCGTGCCACCTGTGCCTAGTCTGTCCCGAGCCCACCCTGCCGGGTGCCACTCGGTAGAAAAATAGCACTACCTACAAACACCAGAAACTATTTGCGACTCCTGGGCAGAGATCAAGTTGGTTAATAAGTCGAGAGGGGCCGAGTTACCGGAACCCAATGTGTGGTAGTAGCTAGTCATTGGACAACATACACAGAACTCAGTGCTTAAGGACGGCTCCAATGAGACAACCCACCATGTACTCCTACATGGCCTCTCACCGCTACCTTTACCAAAACGTGTTCACACACTTAACTCTCAGCATCAGAACATATCATATCACTCCAATCCATTCCCAATGAATCAGACTTGACACAACTCTAAGCAATAGCAGGCATGGCATGGTAGAAGCACAACATGGCTCAATCAACTCCTACTCATGCTAGTGGGTTTCATCTAATTACTGTGGCAATGACAGGTCATGCAGAGGAATGGGTTCAACTACCGCGGCACAAAGTAGCAGTTAATTCGTTGTTGTCCTAATGCAATAAAAAGAGAGCAGGAGCGAGAGTGGGATCATATCGGAATGAACAAGGGGGGTTTGCTTGCCTGGTAGATCAACAGGGGGGCACTGCTCCTCTGACAGGTACTCTGGAACGGTCTCCGGAGCAGGACCTATCGAGAAGGAACGGTGCCAACAATCAATACACAAGCATATGCAACAATATGATGCATGAACATGGCATGAAGATGTGATGCTGTTTGACCTAATGCAACTAGCATTCAAACTGAATGAAGTCCATTTGAACCAAAGATTCAAATGCAACTCCTAATTAAGCTCTTATAAATGCCATTTATATGATTTCACCTATTCAGCAGGTATAAGTTATTTTGTCATGCATGAACCTGGTACAGATGGATAGATTGCATTTTTCTGATAATTTTTCATATATAAATCATTTCAATCCGAGCTACGGTTGAATTGATATGAATTTTTGAAGTTTATAATAATTTCTGGAATTTCCTGTTTAAAATTAAATCCAGAAAATAAATAATTGCGTCAGCACTGCGTCATGCTTGCGTCAGCAAGTCAACCGCGCTGACTGGGTCAAACCCGACGTGTGGGGTCCACACGTCAGTGACAGGGGGTTAAAACAGGGGTTAGTTAATCTTAATTAAAGGATTAGTGGCGCTGGGGCCCACTGGCAGTGTCAGCAGGGGTAATTAGCCTAAACTAATTAAGTCAGGGGCGGGGCCCACGTGTCATTGACCCACACGGGTCAAAGCTGGGTCAACAGAGGGGTTTGACCGGTCAACCCCGCCGGCGTTTAGCCGCCGGCGAGGCGAACGCGGCGGAGGGGCTCGGGACCGCGTCTCCGGCGACCATTTGGACGGCGGAGACCATCTACGCGATGCCCAGACTCGCGCGCATCCAGTGGAACACACGGGAGGCTGCGGGGCGGCCGGAGCTCGCCGGAGCGAAGCTCGGGGCGGCGGCCGGTGTTCGGGCGCGAGCGGCGATGCGGCTGCGGTATGCGAGGGAGAGAACGGAGAGGGGGAGGAGGAGCAGAAGCTCACAGCGATCTCGATGGGCTTGACGGCGAGCTCGGGGACGCGCTGTGGTCGATGGGGCGGCGATGGGGATCCACGGCGGCCGGCGGTGAATAAGACGACGGTGGCGACGATGGAGGCCGTCCGGAGGTGCGTGGCTCGACGCGGAGGTAGAGGGGGTCGTGGAGGAGCTGTGGAGCGCGTCGAGGAGGCGAGGCCGTGTCTGTGGGCGCTGTAGAGGTGGCCGGTGGCGGCGGTGGCTTCGGCCGTGAGAGAGAGAGAGTGAGGGAGAGGAGAGGAGAGGACTGAGGAGAGTGAGAGGGTACGGGGCGGCGCGTGGCGATGTCCGGGCGTTCCAGGGCGACGAGAAGGACGCCAGGCAGGCAGCTGCGTGCCGGCGCGCACGGCGTCGGGCACCGCTTCCCCTCTGCCCACTGGCAAGAGGAGGAAGACGGCTATGCCCCTGGTGGGCTGGGCCAGAACAGAAATGGGCCGGCCAGAGGCACCAGGTAAGAAGCCCAGGTAAGGTTTCTTTTTTATTTCTGTTCATGTTTTCTATTATCTGACATTTGTTTTGATTTAGTAATAATACTAAATCATTTTATTTAATTATGCCAATTTTTGCAGGGGCTAATGGTATTATTCCAGAGCTCCTCAATTACTGGCACAATTTTTGGATATATAAAACATATATATCATTTATATATCCAATGCAAATAATTATTGCATTAATTCCAAATGCCCAAAATAAATATTTAAGAGCTTCTAAAAATATTGGTTTGATTTTTACCTCTGTCCAATATTTTTAGAGAGTAACATGAACATTTTCTTGGACCTTTTGGAGCACTTTTTATCTGGGTCATTTCCAGAAATGATTTCTGAGGGTTTCACAAATCCTCATTTCAAATTTAATTGAAATTTAAACATGATGCACACATGACTAGCTAGCCTTGAGCATACCAGAACTAGGGGAATACCGTGCGTGAGGCCGCAAAGTGATATGATGTGTTACATGCTAGATCGGTGTGACCTAGGATCGGGGTCCTCACAGCGTTGGTATCAGAGCCTGACTGTCTGTAGGATTTCCAAGCCAAACTGGTCGAAGTTGTGTCTAGAAATGCTTTAGTTATGTAAGGGAATTGATTGTGGAAGGGAACGTAAGGCTCTTTTTACTCCTTATACCTCATGCCCTTCTGATCTGAGTCAACCTCTTCCTTTCTACGGGGATTAAGAACTAGGCTTCTCTTCTATCTCTCAGGATGACGTGTTACTAAACCGTAGTTGCCTAGGATTGTTGTATTCAAGCCCCAGTTCTGTTTCTACTACTTCCATGTGTTCTTAGTTGATCTCAGAACATTAATATTGTGATGTTGAGTGGCTATGCCACCATTTTTGCAGGATGTCCAAATATTTTTGTGCATTTACAGCCGTTATGCTGTCCGAGTCATCCCAGGTTTCTAAATAGTCTGATGCATTTGCAAATTCCTTCCTACCGTTCTGAAGTTCCTTTGTGCCGGATCAACCACACTAATTGGTGAGTTGAGGTACTCTGTTGCCTCGACATATATGTCGGAGTTGCTAGTATGACCCTAGGTGTTTTAGGGAGTCACCTAGTAATCTAGCATGTTTTGTGTTCCCAGTGTGATGAATCTGGCCACCATTCTCGAAAGCATCCCGTGATGCCAATTAGTAGTAGGTATTCTATTCCTGGGTTTTGAACCCGAGATTCACCCTACTTCATGTTGTTAGTATTTGCTAGTTCCCTTAAGATATTAGTAACCTTGGCATTAGTCCTCGAGGTCCGTGGTATTTCCTTCTTCCAGATACCATGAACCATTAAGGCAGAAGTTCTTTGAACCAAAAATCACAACTAGAGTACTCTTGAGGAGTTCTCCATCCATAATTGTGAATCTGCCAGTCCTACCTCTCCGCATGGATTATCCGGAAGAAATTCGTTGAACTTGTTTGACATACTAATCCATGCCTCCACAACTCAGAAAATTATATGTTCCTTGAGTTGACCCTCCTCAGCTGTATTCCGACCCTAGTCTATCAATTGATAGTCAGGAATAGTTGTGCATTCGTGTTCATCGATGCCTATTATTCTTGTGGTCCGTCAAGCCATTCTAGTTCAGAATGACTAGGAGAAACAAACTCCAGTACCTTATCCATTTCTAGGATTGGGTCAAAGTAATTGTATCCCGTAGATCAAAATGCCAATCCAGCTTTTGTTCTGTTCTACCTCGGAGTATTACCCCCTTTATGTCAGGATGGTCATGAGAATTGCACCATCTCTCATGAATTGTTAACGCAGTAATACTTCTTGCCATCATTGTTCATTCCTCGGTTCCGTGTTGTCACAACCGGAATGCCGACAAGTGAATCGTGTTGCGCGAAATCAATGCTCCGAGCAACTCGTTGCTTGGTAGTAAATGGACAATATTCTCATTCTTAGCGTGTCGGTTATTAAATCATCATCCTAAGATTAATCATGCTACCTAGTCCTTATTCTGGTGCACTCTTCGATCAATGAGTGAGGATTATTCAATCCCTTGCTTATTTGATCATATCATCTTGCCCTGAAAAGCAAGATTGTTCTCGAGCTTAGCAACATATCGGTGGTTTGTGATTTTCCGAATACCTTCTCGGAAGTATTACCAGGTTGTCCTCAGACTGTTATGTTGAGCTCGTGATCAAGTTGGTTCCTTGTGAACCACCCTTTCTCCAAGAATCTGTGTTAGATATCCCTGAGCTAGTTGTTTGAGCCAGACAACAACTTGGAGAGTTGGAAGATAAAAGCTTATCCGACTTAGTTCATGTTAAGGGATATCTTGTGTGTGTGTGTTGAAGAAAGATGATATCTTCCTCGATTGATCCTCGTGGTCAGCTGTTGAACCTATTGTCTTACCCAATCTTTGATTTGAGTATGGGCTATCGTCAAATCAAATCAGAACCAACGATGTTCGTAATGTTGTCTTACTCGTGGTTGATCCCTCGAGCATACACCATTACATCTTTGGTCTAACCAATGCTATCACCGTGTTCACATGATGGTGGAAGTCCAGTGATATGGTATTTCCGATGAGTTGTTGTTGAGCCCATCAGCAGCATTTTGTCTCCCCCATGATTCATGTTGGACATCAACCTAGTGTTGAAAACTTTGTAAGCAATGTCCTCATGTTCCGCTCATGAAGCTTATGCTTGGATGGAAGAAGTGACTTGCTCGAATTCATGTGCACTTGGTGCAAGTTGCCGCCGTGAGTTTGAGAAAGGTTTGTTTTGTATTCCTTGGAATCATCCCAAATCAGTCATGCATACGTGTGAAGTATTCTATGGTTTGGTAGATTAATTACCTCCACTCCATATGTGTTCCTAGCACATCAAGCCACTGATTGATTTGTTCAAGGAGAAGGAGTTCCTTCATAACAACTAGTCATGACTTATGTTAGGACTTCGTTATCCTCGATGATGGTTCCCAATCTGAACTCGGTAGTGTTTTATTGCAAGACTACCATGTGGTCATGCTTGTCTGGGACAGCGTGTTCACATGTGTGTAGCAGAACCCGCTCATGTTTGGGAGCATACTATCGTAGTTCATCTCCCGAGAATCTCGCAACATCATCTCGTCGGTTTGTGTTGCAAACTTTCTTTTCCAGACATGCTGTCTGAAATATCCTGTTTCCAACCAGATCTGAATCTCAGGCAAATATGATGGTTGGAACGTTTCCCGAGAACTATAATATTGGTCTCTCCGTAACCCGGTAAAGTGGATGTTGTGGCCAACACACCAGCCGAAAGACCTAGTATCGTAGTATCTCGATTGAGGAAGTTGGCCACCTCCCCATAAGGATCTCGCGGGATTTACTTCCATAGTTATTTCTTGTGGATTCTTGTTCTCCCGAAGTCCAACCTTTTTACTTGATGTTCTAGATATCAAACCATATCTGTTAATGGGTTACGCTAGCACATCAAGGGGAACATTAGAAGCGGAGTGCTAAATGTCTCTCGGTCGATCATCCAGGTTTTGTTTTCTTGGCCTCGCTAAGGTGAAATCTGAGAAGGTGTTATCTTCCTTTGCATCTGCACCGTCCATCACTATTCATCATGGTAGTATGTTGTGTTGCCAGGATCCTTGACACGGATGTTGGTAGAACCTTGATGAATATGGAAATGCTCAAGTTCTTGAGAGCACGCACACGCAGAATCATCCATTGCTTTGTCTTCAACAAGGTAGTCCACATCATTTACTCTGGTGTGAGTATGCCATTCTTTCGAATTCGTTCAAACGATCGTTTGTGATTGCCTTAGGCTGGTATAGAGAGTTTTAATGATCTATGGATCAAAAGTAATTCTTTTTGCCACTTAAGGGGATAGTTCTTCGAGTCACCTTCCCTGAGGTGCCCCGTTATGGAATCATGGCAATTTTCCTCGCTACCGTGACACCCTCCACCATCTTTCTAAGTGTGGAATTTTTGCCCATCAAATCAAACCCCGTTGTTATTCTTCCGTCCCTCACGATGCGTTTTGTGCCTCAACTCGAGATGCTCCAACATCTCATCCCACAAGTTAATCCTGAATGCTCGATCTTCGAGGAGATCGTTTCCTATAGAGTTTCTTGCTGTCACCATTGTGTTGGATGAAGATCTCAAAAGCATGGATGTCAAAATCAGTTTGAAGCAATTAATCAACATCTCTGAGAAGGACAGTTGGATCGTGAAGACCGTGATAGTTGTGACCTCCTTTCTTCTAACCTCACGACTTGAATCTCGGGACGAGATTCTTGTTTAGTGGGGGTGAGTTGTCACAGCCCTAGCTTAGCCTTGCTTGTCTTTGCATCATCATCCTGCATCATGATTTAATTCCATTTAAATTTTGAAATGGGGATGACAAACCCTAGCACCAAATGGAATGCAATTAGGATCATTATAAAAATATTTTCAATTATTCCAAATGCCCTTTAGAAAAGTTCATGATTTTTGTCAAAGGGGAAAACCTCTGCCAAAAGTCATGCACATATTTCTAGGCCATTATGGATTTTTTTTGAATTAAATCATATCATATTTGAATTTGGGCATTTAAATGCTATAAATATTTAAAATGCCTAAATAATCCTAAACTGAAATGTTCCATGTTGGATATATTCTATACAGTGGGCATGTACAGTTTGGTGATTTTTGAAAGGGTCTAGGTATTTTTAGAAAAGCCACAAAGATTACAGAATAATAGAAAACATTAATAAACAGGAAAACAGAGAGAGAGTTAGTACCTGGGCCAATTACCTGTGCGGCCCAGGAGCCGGCCCAGCCCAGCTGGCCGATGCCAGTCGTCCCCTACCTCTGCCAGTAGGCAGGGGAGGGAGACAGCGCACGCGCGCCCGCGGCGCCACGCACCTCCCTGCTCGCCTGCGTCATCGAGGCCACCGCGACGCCTCGCGTCTTCTCCTCGGCGCCGCCTCGACCCCTGGACGCCACTCTCCCCTCCTCTGCTCTCTCCCTCACCTCTGCCCCTCTCTCTCAACCGCGCCCGAGCGCCGCTGTCACCGCCGCGCTCTCTGCCGCCGCGGCCACAGCCACTCCCGCGCTCCCTCTCCACGACCCCGAGCTCCGCTTCTTCGCCCTCCTCGTCCACGCCGAGCCAAACGACCGGGGGAGCACTGCATCGCCGTCGCCATCGTCTTCTTCAACCTCGGGTCACCGAGATCGCCGGCGACCTCCCGTCGTCACCAGCCCCTCCCCGAGCTCGCCGATGCCCCCGTTGCAACCGCTATGAGCTCCTGCCCCTAACCCCCCTCCTCCCCGCATCGATTGCACCGTGTAGCCATTGATTTCACCGGAGCCGAGACCACCTCGCCGCCGGACATGGCGCCGTCGCGGCCACAGGCGCCGTAGCTTGAACCTGAGCATGTAATCGTGCTCGGGTTGCTCCTAGGAGACGGCCCCGACCACCAGATGGTCCTGCCGTGCACCAGAACACTGAACCCGCGCGTGTCCGAACTCCGGCCGCCGCGGATGACCTCGCCGCGGTCATCTCCGGCCACCCCAGCTCCTGCTGTCTGCTCTGTTAGCTGCGCGCGAGCAGCAGCTCTTCGTAGAGCCTCTCCACGCCCAAAACCATTGCCTGTGGGCATTTTCCGCGCTGCTCCGCCGCGCCTGGCCTCGCCGGCGACGAGCCGCCGGCGGGTTTGACCGTCTGACCCGGGGTTTGACCTCCCTGGGGTCAACACATGTGGGCCCCGCCTCTGACTAAATTAGATTAGGACTAATGACCCGTTGTTTCACTGACATGTGGGGCCACCCCCGCTAATTAACTACGATTAGTACTAACTAAAATTAGTTAGTCTAATGACACTGACACGCGGGCCCCACCGTCCAGGTTTGACCTGGACCGTGCCTCGTTGACCTTCTGACGTCATGTTGATGTCAGGCTGACGCAGTAATCTTTTTCTGGAATTTAAATAAATCATAAATGATTTATTTATTTCAGAAAATATCCAAAACTTTGAAAAATCATAGAAAATAATCTATAACTCCAATGGAAATAATTTATATATGAAAAATTATCAGAAAAATTCAAGGAATCCATCTGTACCATTTTCATGCATGTTTAAACAAGTTAAGCTCACTGGATAGGAAAATTCATGATTATGGAATAAATAGTAATTAGTTTTGGAGTTGGAATTTGCTATAAGTTTGAATTCCACTTCAATGAATATGACTACCTGTTGCACTAGGTCAATTCAGTACCTTAATATGACATATCATTCATATGAATGTGCATTGCATTGATTGTGGTTCCTCCTGTGTTTGCCGGTGTTTGTCCCCTCTCGATAGACGCGTTTCGACGATGTGATCGATGACACCGATGAAGAACTATACTATCTTCAGAAGTGCCAGGCAAGCAAAACCCCCTTGTTCATTCCGATAAAATCCCACTCTCTCGCTTCTGCTCTCTTTTACTGCATTAGGACAACAACGATTCATGTGTTACTTGCTGCGGTAGCTGAACCCCTTTATCCTTTGCATGACCTGTCATTCCACAGTAAATAGATGAAACCCACTAGCATGAGTAGGAGTTGTTTGAGCCCATGTTGTGCCTACTCATTCATGCTTGTTTGTCATGCCTGCTACTGCTTAGAGTTGAGTCGGGTCTGATTCATCGGGAATGAATTGGAATGGTGATGAACATGTCCTACTGTGTGTGAGCTAAGTGTGTGAATACGATTTGGTAAAGGTATTGGTGAGAGGCCATGTAGGAGTACATGGTGGGTTGTCTCATTGAAGCCGTCCTCAGGAACTGAGTTCTGTGTTTGTGATCCATGAAACAGTTACTACCACACATTGGGATCCTTAATTGACTCTCTCGGCTTCTTAATCACCCTTGTCCTCTGTCCAGGAGTTGCAAGTAGTTTCTGGTGTTTGTAGTATGCTGGGGGCCGCACGCAGCGCTGACCATAGGGGTGGGCTGTGTTGCGGTAGGCACGTGGCACGGTGTACCGATTCGCCCGTTTGGTGTCTCGGGAACCCTGCACACATCGTTTGGGGCTGTGAGCGAAACTCCGGCCGGATCTCCTCATGGATGGAACCCGAATAGGCGATAAACCTGGACTAGAGACTTGAGTGTTTAGGTAGGCTGTGGCCGACACCCTCGCTGGGCTTCCGCTTGAAGGTTGTCGAGTACATGTCGTGTAAACGGCGGTAAGTGGTGAGAGCGTGTGTGAAGAAGTACACCCCTGCAGGGTTAACATCATCTATTCGAATAGCCGTGTCCGCGGAAATGGACTTCTGGGTCGCCTATATCAGTTCATAGACAAGTGAAAGTGGATACTCTAAAATACGCAAGATAAGCGTGAGTGCTATGGATGGCCTTCTCGTAGGGAGACGGAAGTGGATCCATAGTGGTGTATTGATATGGTGAATATGTGGACTTGTGTGCGCCACCTCAAAGAGTTACTTGTAGTCGTAGTTCAGGATAGCCACCGGGTCAAAGCTGGCTTGCTGCAGTTAAACTCCACCACCCCCCTTTTGATACTGATGCATATGTAGCTAGTTCTGTTGTAAGTCTTGCTGAGTACGTTTGTACTCACGTTTGCCTACTTTATGTTTTTGCAGAGAGACTTCAGTCTCGCTAGTAGTACCGCTTGGACTTCGACGTTTAGCTTGATACCTCAGCTACGATCTTGTGCCCTCGGCAGGATCTGGTAGATAGTCAGGCTTCTCAGCCTTTTTCATTTGTAGATGTCTGTACTCAGACATGTTAAGCTTCCGCATGTGCTTTGACGTGTATGCTCTGATTGCTGGGTCATGAGACCCATGTTTGTAATATCTCGCTCTTCGGAGCCTAATGAATAAATATTTGGAGTCGTAGAGTCTTGTTGTGATGCCATGTTGTATCTACTCATATCGGGCATATTGCGTGTATGATTGAAATGCTTGGTATGGGTGGGATCCGACTATCTAGTTGTTTATCCTTAGCAGTCTATCATATGGGGAAATGTAGTCTAGTGCTTCGGAGCGATAGTAGTCCGCTACAGCCCGGTTCACCGGAGTCCTGCTAGCCCAGCACTACTGCTCGGAACACTTGACTGGCCGGCATGTGATTCACTTCGTTCCTGTGTCTGTCCCTTCGGGGAAATGTCACGCGGTGACATCCGGAGTCCTGCCTAGCCTGCTACAGCCCGGGTTACCGGAGTCCTGTTAGCCCAGTGCTACAGCCCGGATTCACACGTTGATGACCGACATGTTCGATGTGATTCATGTATGCCTGTCCTCATAGGTTAGCGCCGCTTTGGGTTCACGACTAGCCATGTCGTCCCGGGTTCTCTGTCATATGAATGCTAGCGACACTATCATATACGTGTGCCAAAAGGCGCAAACGGTCCCGGGCCAGGTAAGGTGGCACCCGTGGGAATACCGTGCATGAGGCCGCAAAGTGATATGATGTGTTACATGCTAGATCGGTGTGACCGGTCATTTCCAGAAATGATTTCTGAGGGTTTCACAAATCCTCATTTCAAATTTAATTGAAATTTAAACATGATGCACACATGACTAGCTAGCCTTGAGCATACCAGAACTAGGGATGTGACATCCACCAAGATGTATGTGACATGGAAGAGTAACCCATGATTCTAATTTCTTGTGCATTTGCAGTCCAAAGAAAATTTTAAATATGCACAAATTTAGGGGGAGCTCTTACTTATCACATACTTCTCAAAGCGACGATGTAATTCATTCTTATTATCATTTGTCGAAGCTTTGATCTATATGTTGTCATCAATTACCAAAAAGGGGGAGATTGAAAGTGCAACTATCCCTAGGTGGTTTTGGTAATTCATAACAACATATAGCTCATTGAGCTAATGCTATTCCAAGAAAATTATTTCAGGAAAGCTCAATGATTGGCATGGCATGGATGGTGAAAGTGGAACCCTCAAAATGCTAAGGACAAAGGATTGGCTAAAGCTTCAAGCTCAAGACTCTTCATTTTATATTTTAGTGATCCAAGATCACATTGAGTCCATAGGAAAAGCCAATACTATCAAGGAGGGATGAGGTGTTGCTTAATGAGCTCTTTGCCTTATGTGCTTAATGATATGCTCCAAAATCCTCAGCTACTTTCCCATATCCACTTATGACCTAAACCCTAAGCCAAATTCGGTCATACCGATTCTTTCTATCCGGCGCCACCGAGTTTCATATGTCATAAGCCACTGCCAAAACCCTAGCAAATCGGTTCTACCGATAGGGATCTCGGTCTCACCGAGATGGGATTGCAACCTCTCTGTTTCCCTTTCGTAACTTTTTGGTCTCACCGAAAGAGAGGATCGGTCCCACCGAGATTGCAATGCAAACTCTCTGTTTCCCTTTTGTAACTTTTCGGTCTCACCGAAAGAGCAAATCGGTCCCACCGAGTTTGCCTGACCAACTCTCTGGTTAGCTAATTACCAAATCGGTCTCACCGAGTTTGTGTAGTCGGTCTCACCGAGATTACGTTATGCCCAAACCCTATCCATATCGGTCCTACCGAGATGCATGTCAGTCCCACCGAAAATCTCTAACGGTCACTAGGTTTACCTTTTCGGTCCGACCGAGTTTGTTGATTCGGTCCCATCGAGATTGGTAGATTGTGTGTAATGGTTGGATTTTAAGTGGAGGCTATATATACCCCTCCACCTCCTCTTCATTCGTGGAGAGAGCCATCAGAACACATCTACACTTCCAACTCATATGTTCTAAGAGAGAACCACCTACCCTTGTGTTGAGGCCAAGATATTCCATTCCTACCATATGAATCTTGATCTCTAGCCTTCCCCAAGTTGCTTTCCACTCAAATCTTCTTTCCACCAAATTCAAATCCTATGAGAGAGAGTTGAGTGTTGGGGAGACTATCATTTGAAGCACAAGAGCAAGGAGTTCATCATCAACACACCATTTGTTACTTCTTGGAGAGTGGTGTCTCCTAGATTGGCTAGGTGTCACTTGGGAGCCTCCGACAAGATCGTGGAGTTGAACCAAGGAGTTTGTAAGGGCAAGGAGATCGCCTACTTCGTGAAGATCTACCGCTAGTGAGGCAAGTCCTTCGTGTTCGATGGCCATGGTGGGATAGACAAGGTTGCTTCTTCGTGGACCCTTCGTGGGTGGAGCCCTCCGTGGACTCGCGCAACCGTTACCCTTCGTGGGTTGAAGTCTCCACTAACGTGGATGTAGGATAGCACCACCTATCTGAACCACGGGAAAAACACCCGTGCCTCCAATAGCGTTTGAATTCTCCAAACCCTTCCCTTTACATTCTTGCAAGTTGCATGCTTTACTTTCCGCTGCCTATATACTCTTTGCATGCTTGCTTGAATTGTGTGATGATTGCTTGACTTGTCCTAAAGTTGCTAAAATCTGCCAAGAACTAAAATTGGGAAAAGGTTAAGTTTTTATTTGGTCAAGTAGTCTAATCACCCCCCCTCTAGACATACTTCCGATCCTACACCTGCTCTCTTTGATTGTCACAGCAAGGGGAGATATTTTGTTCTTGAGAGCGAGGCCTGAGCTCACAACGCAGCAGTAGTGGCATCCCGGTAGGCCGAGGCATCCGCACCGAGAGCCTCTGTGAGCTACCACGCTGACTACTATCTAGGCTACTGAACATTTACCAACTTAGGCCAAAAGCCTAAGCTTGGGGGAGTAAGTGTTTCTCACCGACGTTACATTCATGTTCACTTATACCATTTGTTAGTGCTCACACTTTGTCATTGTATTATCCATGCTTAGATTTATTTTCTTGCTTTCTTCTTGTGTGTTCGACAAACCTTAGGAAAAAATTAGTTGTAGTAATTTACTTTCTATGCATGCTTTGTAGTAGCACTAAAAAGAAAATCCAAAAAGATTTCCTTGTTCTTCTTTTGCTTGTTGGGAGCTTTCCCGTGTAAATAGTTTTTCTCGTTTTTGCTTTTTATTTGCTTGTTGAAGAAAACCAAAAACTCCAAAAATATTTCAGTGTGTTTCTATGAATTTCTTTTCTTTTTATTTGAGTTGTACCGAGGAGAAGACCACGATGAAAATGTTGAGTGGCTCTCATATGAATAACTGTTGAACTGATAAAGAGCCCATTTTACCTTGTCTTCTCCTGTTGAATAAAATGTTTATAGATTCCAGCTTAGTCCATGGCACTCTTGCACTATTATTGTTTTCATATCATGCGGTCGTGCAAGTGAAAGGAAATAATGACGACATCCGATGAGCTGGCCGTGGTAAAGAGAAACTGGTATGAACTCGACTTGTTCTGTCTGTGTATATATGTTTAACCTAGTATCCAGGCTTCAGCCCATTATGATTAAACATGTTTGCAATGACAATTAGAGATTATAGTTTCTCATGCCATGCATAAGTAGCTGGGAGTTGATAATGATTTATCTTGGATATCAACATAGCGTTAAGATGATTGTGATGTAGTATGATGATATGGTATCCTCCTTTGAATGTTCGAGTGGCTTGACTTGGTACATGTTCATGCATGTAGTTGAATCAAAACCAACATAGCCTCTATCTTGTTTATGATGATGGTGTTCATATCCTACTCATGCTAGTGTCCAATGTTACTTATGAATAATGCCTGGTCGTGATCGTTGTTTCTATCTAGCTGGCCGCTTCCCAATCTTAATTTCTAGCCTTCGCCTGTACTAAGTGGGAATTCTGCTTGTACATTAAAAGCTTGAACCCAAAGTTATTCCAGATGAGTCCACCATACCTACCTATATGCGGTATTACCCTGCCGTCCTAAGTAAATTTGCATGTGCCACCTCTAAAAACTTCTAAAAAAATTATCGGTTTTGTGTGCCTGGATTGTTCATGGAGCGACAGGAGGTGGGCGATATCTTCCGTGCTAAGCATGTTATCCTCAGGTCGAGTGGTTCTTCACTGGCCATCGCACGAGGAAGTGGGCGGTATTAGGGATGCCCACTCCCAAATTGCAAATATGAAAAAGAGTTCATCTCTTCAATAATCAAACAAAAACTCCCAATGGAGTCAAAACCTTTACTTTCCGCTTGGGGACCGCCACTAGCGTTCTTAGCATGGAAGATGTTGATAACTGATAGTCGTGAAGTGACTGAGAAGGGGGCATGTCCCAAAATATCATTTATCTCTATTTTGAAAATCGAGCTCTGGCACCTCTGCAAATCACTGCTTCCCTCTGCGAAGGGACCTTTGATAACCCACAAGTATAGGGGATGGCAACAGTTTTCGAGGGTAGAGTATTTAACCCAAATTTATTGATTCGACACAAGGGGAGCCAAAGAATATTCTAAAGTATTAGCAGTTGAGTTGTCAATTCAACCACACCTGGATAACTTAATATCTACAACAAAGTATTTAGTAGCAAAGTAGTATGGAAGTAATGGTAACGGTAGCAAAAGTAATATTTTTGAGTTTTGTAGTGATTGTAACAATAGCAGCGGAAAAGTAAATAAGCGAAGAACAATATGTGAAAAGCTCGTAGGCATTGGTTTGGTGATGGAGAATTATGCCGTATGCGGTTCATCATGTAAAAATCATAACATAGGGTGACACATAACTAGCTCCAAATCATCAATGTAATGTAGGCATGTATTCCGAATATAGTCATATGTGCTTATGGAAAAGAACTTGCATGACATCTTTTGTCCTACCCTCCCGTGGCAGCGGGGTCCTAGCGGAAACTAAGGGATATTAGGGCCTCCTTTTAATAGAGTACCGGACCAAAGCATTAACACATAGTGAATACATGAACTCCTCAAACTACGGTCATCACCGGGAGTGGTCCCGATTATTGTCACTTCGGGGTTGCCGGATCATAACACATAGTAGGTGACTATAGACTTGCAAGATAGGATCAAGAACTCACATATATTCATGAAAACATAATAGGTTTAGATCTGAAATCATGGCACTCGGGCCCTAGTGACAAGCATTAAGCATAGCAAAGTCATAGCAACATCAATCTCAGAACATACTGGATACTAGGGTTCAAACCCTAACAAAACTAACTCGATTACATGATAAATCTCATCCAACCCATCACCGTCTAGCAAGCCTACGATGAAATTACTCATGCACGGCGGTGAGTATCATGAAATTGGTGATGGAGGATGGTTGATGATGATGACGACGACGGATTCCCCTCTCCGGAGCCCCGAACGGACTCCAGATCAGCCCTCCCGAGAGGTTTAAGGGCTTGGCGGCGGCTCCATATCGTAAAACGCGATGAATCCTTCTCTCTGATTTTTTCTCCCCGAACATGAATATATGGAGTTGGAGTTGAGGTCGGTGGAGCAACAGGGGCCCACAAGGCAGGGGGGCACGCCGAGGGGGGCAGGCGCGCCCCCACCCTCGTGGACAGGTGGTGGGCCCCTTGGCCTTGACTCTTTCGCCAATATTTTTAATATTTTCCAAAAATAAGTTCCGTGGAGTTTCAGGTCATTCCGAGAACTTTTGTTTCTGCACATAAATAACACCATGGCAATTCTGCTGAAAACAGCGTCAGTCCGGGTTAGTTCCATTCAAATCATGCAAGTTAGAGTCCAAAACAAGGGCAAAAGTGTTTGGAAAAGTAGATATGATGGAGACGTATCAACTCCCCCAAGCTTAAACCTTTGCTTGTCCTCAAGCAATTCAGTTGATAAACTGAAAGTGATAAAGAAAAACGTTTACAAACTCTGTTTGCTCTTGTTGTTGTAAATATGTAAAGCCAGCATTCAAGTTTTCAACAAAGATTATGACTAACCACATTCACAATAACTCTGAGGTCTCATGTTTACTCATGTCAATGACATAATCAACTAGCGAGCAATAATAATAAATCTCGGATGACAACACTTTATCAAAACAATCATAATAAGATGGTATCTCGGTAGCCCTTTCTGAGACCGCAAAACATAAATGCAGAGCACCTTTAAAGACCAAGGACTGACTAAACATTGTACTTCATGGTAAAAGAGATCCAGTCATAGTCATACCCAATATAAATTAATAGTAATGGATGCAAATGACAGCAGTGCTCTCCAGCTGATACTTTTTAATAAGAGGGTGATGACTCAACATGAAAGTAAATAGATAGGCCCTTCGCAGAGGGAAGAAGTGATTTGTAGAGGTGCCAGAGCTCGGTTTTGAAATAGAGATAAATATTATTTTGAGCGGCATACTTTCATTGTCAACATAACAACCAAGAGATGGCGATATCTTCCATGCTACACACATTATAAGCGGTTCCCAAACAGAATGGTAAAGTTTATACTCCCCCTCCACCAACAAGCATCAATCCATGGCTTGCTCGAAACAATGAGTGCCTCCAACTAGCAACAGCCCCGGGGAAGTTTTGTTTGCAATTATTTTGATTTAGTTTGCATAAAGCACGGGAGGTGACCAGCCATTTTCTCGTGAGTGAGGAGCGGAGTCACTCCTCTTGAGAATAACCCTCCTAACATGGAAGATAAGGACAACCCTTGTTGATACATGAGCTATTCGAGCATACAAAACAGAATTTCATTTGAAGGTTTAGAGTTTGGCACATACAAATTTACTTGGAACGGCAGGTAGATACCGCATATAGGAAGGTATATTGGACTCATATGGAATAACTTTGGGGTTTAAGGGATTGGGTGCACAAGCAGTATTCCCGCTTAGTACAAGTGAAGGCTAGAAAAAGACTGGGAAGCGACCAACTAGAGAGCGACAACAGTCGTGAACATGCATTAAAATTAATAAATATTGAGTACAAGCATGAGTAGGATATAATCCACCATGAACATAAATATCGTGAAGGCTATGTTGATTTGTTTAAACTACATGTGTGAACATGTGCCAAGTCGAGTCACTTAAATCATTCAAAGGAGGATACCACCCCCACTATACTACATCACAGCCATTTTAATAGCATGTTGGCACGCAAGGTAAACCATTATAACTGATATCTAATCAAGCATGGTGCGGGCAACTATGATCTCTAATTGTCATTGCAAACATGTTTATTCATAATAGGCTGAATCAGGAACGATGAACTAATCATATTTACAAAAACAACAGAGGTCGAGTTCATACCAGCTTCTCTTATCTCAATCAGTCCATCATATATCGTCATAATTGCCTTTCACTTGCATGACCGAACGATCTGAATAATAATAAGAGTGCACGTGCATTGGACTAAGCTGGAATCTGGAAGCATTCAATAAACAGGAGAAGGCAAGGCAATATGGGCTCTTGGGTAATTCCACATTAATGCATATAAGAGCTACTTCAACATTTTAATCATGGTCCTCTCCTATTGACCCCCAAAGAAAATAAAAGAAATAAAACTATTTACACGGGAAAGCTCCCAACAAGCAAAAGAAGAACATGATATCTTTTTGGGTTTTCTTTTTAATCATTACTACAGCAAAAAAAGGTAAACTAACTAAAAGCTACAACTATTTTTTTGGTTTTTCTTAAGGTTTTTCAAACACACAAGAAGAAAGCAGGAAAAAGAAAAATAAACTAGCATGGATATTACAGTGAAAAAGTATGAGCACCGACATCTAGCAATGAGTGTGTAAACATGAATGTAATGTCGGTGCGAAATACATACTCGCCCAAGCTTAGGCTTTTTTCCTAAGTTGGTTTATTGCCACGGATGGCCTGGCGGATATCCATAGTTGTAGTTGGGGTCGTACTGAGATGAAGAAGACTCTGATTGCCATTGGTTCGCAATCATCTCCAGATCCCACTGGTAATTAGATTGTCGTGGAGGATCAAATTGTGGTTCCGACTCTGGCTCTATGACTGACGTAGGGTTCCGCTGGGCGTAAATTGCCGCCAACGGTGTGAGATACTGGCCTCCAAAGATGGGGCCCTTTGTACGGTTCAGACATAACCGTTTGGCAATAATACCGCCCATACTAATAGAGTCATCACAGAATAAACCATGAAACAAAATAATAATATCAGGAACACTAAAGTTTCCACAGTTTCCGCGACCAATTAAGCAACGACTAGCAAATATGGCAAAGTAGCGTAAAATAGGAAAATGTATGCTAGTGATTCTTGCATCGGAAACCTTCCTAGTTTCCCCTATAGTAATAGTGTCAATAAACCCATCCACATCTTTACGATGTTGCTCCTCTAAACTACCCTCAAAAGGTATTTTGCAAACCCTGCAAAATTCATATAGTGACATCTTCTTAACCACATCATAAAAATGAAACTGTACTGAAGGAGGTGATTCCTTAGGATAATAGTAGAAGTTTGCACAAAAGTATTGGTGAGTAAGAGATACTGTTCGCGTTGGTCGCGGAGGAAGTCGGTGAGGCATGCATTCTCAGCCAATTCATAAAAATCATCATAAATCCCGGCTGCTCTCAAGAAATCATTGGAAGGCCATTCACACGGCCAAACCTTCGCGGTGCGAGGCAGATTATATTTGGGCCTCTCTGCTTCCTCACTTTGCTTTTCCTTCGAGCTTCGGCTCGATGAGCCCCTCAAAAATCTCTTCATTATTTTCTGAAAAATTCTGAAATTTTTAGTAACTTCAAATAAAAGTGAACCAAGCTCAGCAAAATTGATAGCAACTACTCCTACAAGTGCCTGGAGACTATATCATGCATTAGAACTACTTGGAACCATATAAATTTGACATGCAAGCTCAAGAACATGGTCACCTAGGCAGCACAAAAATTGCAATGAATAAAGCACTAGAACAAAAACTAATTGGACCAATGGAGGGGTCACATACCAAGGAACAATCTCCCAAAGAAGTTTTGTGAGAGGTGCTTTGAGCAAGGAGATCGAAAATCGCAGCAAAATGAGCTAGAACTTGTGCTTGAGCTAGATGGTGATTTTTTTGGGAGGAAGGAGTGTGTGGGTGCAGGAATAAGTGGAGGAGAGCCACCGTGGGCCCACGAGGCAGGAGGGCGCGCCCAGGGGGGAGGGCACACCCTGGACCCTCGTGGCCAGGTGCTTGCTCCCCCTGCTGTGTTCTCAGTGCCAGATATTATCAAATATTCCAAAAAAATCATATTAAATTGGCAGGGCATTTGGAGCATTTTATTTTCGGGGTATTTTTATATTGCACGGATAATTCAGAAAACCGACAGAAAAATACTGTCGGATTTCGGGTTCCGGCAGACCCTTAAGGTTCGAACTCTCGGGTGCGCACGGAGATCTTTCCCCTACCAACTCGCGTTTTGATGGCTCGCAAGGAATCTAGGCCATAAAGAAGAACACACAGGGGACACGAGATTTATACTGGTTCGGGCCACCGTTGTGGTGTAATACCCTACTCTAGTGTGTGGTGTGGTGGATTGCCTCAGGGGCTGATGATGAACAATACAGGGGAAGAACGACCTCGCGAGGGTGTTCTTGAGCTGGTGCGGTGTGTTCCACTTGGCTCGGATCTCTTTCTCCCTCTCTCTGGTGGTGGCTAGTACTATTTATGGAGGCCCTGGTCCTCTTCCCAAATAATGAGCTGGAAGGGCGCCAACAATTGGCCATTTTGAAGGGGAACATCTAGTACAAGTTATCCTGACTAAAGGTGGTCTTCGGCTGCCAAAAGCACTGGCGATTACGTCGTCTTGGGCTCCACGGTGACCTCCGCCCTGCCGCTCTGCTGGTCTTGGTCTTGTTGCACCGGAAAGGTAACCTTTGCCTGATGCCTTGGCCTGTGCTTGCCCCCTTTGCACCGAAGGGGAAACAAGGACACTGCGCAGGCCGGGGCCCGCCTGGTCTTGATCGTCATGGCTTGCGTCACGGGGTCCTCACGAGGTGCCCTTGCCTTGATCTCTCCGCCTCCTCGCGAGCCTGTCATCCGCCCCGCGAGGCTTGGCCCCTCGCGAGGGTCTTGAACTTGAGCTGATGAAGCTAGGCTGCACTAGGCCCCCACTTGAGCCACGCCGCAGGCCGCGGGCAGGCAAGTCTGGGGACCCCCGTTCCCAGAACGCCGACAGTAGCCCCCGGGCCCAAGGCCCGCCCGGCCTTGGCTTAGCAGAGAAGCGAAGGGGCAAGTGCGAAGCGCCGTGGGCCCCAATAGCCTGCGGCCTTGAGCGCCGCATGGCGATTGATTGGACGTGGGCGTCTCCGCTTCCCCATGGTGCCTCAACAAACGCACGACTTGACAATTCCCTGCATGCAAAAAATGGGTCATGATTACCTGCGATCGTGGTGGCCGGCGGTTGGCCTTCTCTGGCTATAAGTATGGGACTGCGTGGGCCTCGTCAGTCCATCCCTTCCCGCTACTCCTTTTCTTCTTCTTCCTCGTCCTTGCTTCACCTTACGCCAATGGCACCAATCCGCCGGTTTTCTGCAGAAGAGAAGGGAAAGGCCCCCCGAGAGGGTCCTGACCCGCTTCCGCCGAAGAAATGGCTAGTCCTCTGCTGCCGAGATGAGGGTGCTTGGCAGGAGGCATCGAGGCCCTGGTATGAGCGGCCGCCGCCTGGGTTTCCGCTGCCCTTGTACGCCCGAATTGAGGGCCCTGGAGAAGAAGGCGTCGAGCGACACCGACGGTGCCGCCGCCGATGCCGGCGAGTCACGGCGGTGCGCGTCGTTCCTCCTGGAGCCCACGCCGAGGGCTCCTCTTGCGAGCTCGTGCTTCACGCCGCCATGCCTCCATGCTCTTGGATCCGCCTTCCTCCCTCCTTCTCCTTTGAGATGCCGCCGAGCGGGTCTCTGGAGCTCTGGCCGCAGCACGCCGACTGCAGCACCCTCGCGACCGGAGCGGAGGTCGCGGTCGTCGCTCCGGGCAAGGTCTACATGACCCGGGGCTGGGGTGAGATCGCCCGGGTCTGCCGGACAGAGGGTGCCCTCGTAATTCATCTTGAATACGATGGCGCCTCCTTGATGTTCTTCAAGGTCTTCGATGCGGAAGGACGCCGGCTAGAGTGCTTCCCCAAGGAAAGCGGCCGGGGCATCGGACTGGCGAGGACCTGGCCTGCCCATCGGCCCTCCAACGGCTCCTCAGGCGGCAACGGAGGAGCTGGGGAATCCAGTGGCTCCCCCGAGCTTCACGTGACTCTGGAGACGAGCGACGACAGCTACGAGCCCCCAAGCTCGCGCCGTGCTCGGAGTAGGGCAACCGCATCGGTCCGTCGACACCACTGATCTAGGTGGGGTTGGCGCCGGCGTCTGTCGGTCCACTGTTGATGATGGCGTCCCTTGCAGAGGTGTGTGCAGTTAGCGTTCCTTAGGATTAGCACCTTTTGTTCCCTGCGATGAATCGAAGAAACACCCCGCGGTGGTATGTAAGGCGCCTGCCATGTCTTTTGTGAACATTATATCCTTAATATGAATCGATGCGTGATGCTTGTCCTGTCCCGTCTTGGCTCCCCCTTTCTATCCTCACGAGGGCTTAACGCTCTATGCTGACAGGTCCCGGTCCCCAGGCAGGCTTCAGCCGTCGCTGGTACGCCAGGTCGCGATGCCGTGGTCAATGCCAGGAGGTGAGCGGCCCGAGGTCCGGTAAGAGCCCCCGAGTCGCGATGCTCGGGAGGTCCCCTTTAGCGCTCGAGCAGCCCTCGCTGGGCGAGAAAGGAAGGCAACATCGCTACGACAGAGCCGCGCTAGGCGAGGGTTTGGCGTTGTGTTGGTCCAGTTCCTGTAGGGGCGTGACTTATCTTTTGAGTTTGGAGTAGTTCTTCGGCGAGGCGCCTGGCCCGAGTGGCGGCAGCTGAGGTGCTGCTGGGTTAGGTACTCGCGAGCTTCTTCCCACTCCCCCACACTTTCCTTAATGCTCTACGTCATCAGGTCCCGGCCCTCGAGCGAGCTCAGCCGCCGCTGGTATGACAGGTCGCGATGCCGTGGGTCAAGGCCAGGGGTGAGGGCTGGAGAGCCAGTAAGGACCCATGAGTCGCGATGCTCAGGCGGCCCCCTTTTAACGTGCAAGCGGTCCGTGCCGGAGAGAGGGAGAGAAAGCCCGCGACGTCCCCAACGTTGCTTCTGGAGTGGGTCCTACATACCAATCATGAGGAGAGACAAGAGTTGTCGTTACGGTTGCCAGCCAACCATTGGTCGCTCCGAGGGAGCGATTGGGGCACGGAGGGCCTGGTGAGGTGGCGCCTTGCGGGGCTGCCGCGGCCAGAGCTCGACCACTCAAATTTATCGGCATTCCAGGGACTGACCCGTATGCAAATGCCGTGCGAGAGCGAGCGGCTCCATAGGTAGGTGTCAATCGAGCAGGCGATTAGGTCATGTATGTTAAGCACGAAGGAGCAAATCCATTTCAGATAGATGCGGAAAAAGCAAACGCTACTGGGCTAGGCCCGAGCAGCTTGGGGATTATGCAGCCCGGGGGGCGCCCCCAACAAGGTAGGTAAAGAGCATAAGCAAAACGGATACATGCCGCAGGGACGGGCCCATGCGACTTGGGAATGCTACGGCCCTGTGGGCGCTCCCAGCTAAAAATGGAACTTTGAAAGATGTCACCTGATGCCGTTGGAGATGAAGTGATGCTGAAGAAGCGGGCGACGCGCGGTGAGGACGTCGACCCTCACGAGCCCCCAGGCCCAGGAGCCTCGGGAGGCTCCGGGGGCACAGGTGGGTCTTCGAGGGCCATCTGCATCTCCGCCAGGACCGCACAATGCCTGACCTCCTCAGCCTCCAGAATGCTCCTCAGCAGGCGCTGATGAGCGGCAACCACGTTCGGTAGGCCGAAAGGCATGCGAACGTAGCTGTGAGGTGGACCCTCGCAACGCCCCACGCGCGAAGGCCAGAGGCGCTCCTGAGACGCGGCTCGATTGAGCTCTGGCACGTCGATGCAGACGCGCAGCCCACCATCCTCGCCTGGATGTGGGGCTACGGTGGGCAAGCGGCGGCTGCCGCGCATGACTCTCGACTCCTGTAGCTCCTCAGTGTTTCTCGCGATGAACTCCTGAGGGTTTGGCCCTCCTTGCCTCATACCTTCTTGAGGGAAACGTGCCTTGAAGCACGCCTCCAAGTGGTGCCCGAGCGCCTCCCTCGTGACCTTGGCAAAGTCGGCAGCTCTCCAAGAAAGATCCCCCGAGCCCTGCCCGAGGAGGGCGCCGGGCGCGCCTTCCTATGTGACAGAGGGTGGCACTCCCTGAACGGGCGCGAATCCTGACGCAACGCCTCCGGAGGCGCCTGCCTCCTGATGGCTTGGGCCGGGCGAAGCCTTCTTCTTCTTAGGGGTCGCCTCGGGAAGTCTTCCGCTCCTGTGATCTAGGTCTTCGATTGCTGCGGCTTGGAAGGCACGCTCAAGAGAACATACTGCATCCCTTTCCTCACAGGGTACTGTGATGACTCCACCGCTTGCTGGCATCTTGAGGACATTGTAGCCATGGCGAGTCACTGCCATGAACTTGGCCAGGGCTGGGTACTCGAGGATGGCATTGTATGGCAGGAAAATGTGGGCGCCGTCGAAGTCGATGAGCTCGGTGCGGTAGTTGTTGCGCTGTCCAAAGGTGACTGGAAGGCGAACCTGCCCTATCGGAACAGTGGAACCATCAGTGACTCCTGAGAAAGGCTTGGTCGACTGAAGCTGATCATATGGCACTTGGAGATTGTCGAACGTCTCGACGGACAGGACGTTGAGTCCTGCTCCGCCATCGATGAGGGTCCTGGTGACTTGCACATTGATGATGACTGGGGAGCAAAGCATCGGGAGGACTCCGGCCGTTGCTGCGCACTTCAGCTGATCCGCTGAGCTGAACGTGATAGCACACGCAGACCACCTGAGGGGGCGCGTGGCCTCAAGCTTGGGGAGGACTGCATTCACCTCGCGGGCAAACTGCTTGAAGATGCGCTGTGAGGCTGGGGCCTGGGTGCCGCCCAGGATGCAAGCGATCGCGCGCGGCTCCTGGAAGCCCCCAGCCCCCTCGTCCTGATGCTGGTCTTCATTCCTTCTTGGCGGTGGTGGCAAAGGAGAGAGGCCTGTGTTGCCGTGCGGGCGATCTTCACGAGGCTGATCCCTCCAGCCTCCCTCGCGAGGCTGGTCCTGCCAGTGATCCTCACGAGGTCGGTCACGCCATCGTTGGCGAGGGCCACGGTCTTCCCATCGTCCTCCACCTCTTCCTCCTCCTCGGCCATAGCCCCTGTCGGTGCGCTCGGGGCGTCGGCCGATACGCCCATCTCGCACGGCCCTGAGCTCTTGGCATTCATTGGTGTTGTGGGTGTGGAGGTCGTGGTACACGCAGTATCGGCCGCCCTTGGATGACTCAGGCTGATCCCTGCCTTGCTTGGTGTCTGGTTCCGCTGCGAGCACGACAGCTCCCTTACGCTCCACGTCCTTGACCTTGGGCTTCTTCTTTTCTGGGTCGGCAGCCGGGAGCTCGAGGGAGAGGCGCCCTTCCTCAGCCCTGGCGCACTTGGTCGCCAAGTTGAACAACTCCAGGGATGTGCACAAGTCTTCATGGATTGCTAGCTCCTCTTTCATCTTGATGTCGCGCACGCCATCGGAGAAGGCTGAGATAATGGCTTCCTCAGTCACCCTGGGGATCTTGAGGCGAGCGTTGTTGAAGCGCTGGATGTATTTCTGCAGGGTTTCCCCTTGCTGTTGCTTGATGCGGCGCAGGTCGCTCATGGCCGGGGGCCGGTCGCGAGTGCCCTGGAAGTTGGCGATGAAGCGAGTACGCATCTTGCCCCAGGAGGAGATCGTGCCAGGAACCAGGTTCAGGAGTGAGGTGCGGGCGCCGTCCTTGAGCGCCATGGGAAACCAGTTCGCCATGACCTTTTCGTCTCCGTTGGCAGCTTCGATGCCCAGCTCGTAGAGCTATAGGAATTCCGCAGGGTCCACCGTGCCATCGTAGCGAGGGGGCAGATCAGGCTTGAACTTGCCTGGACATGCGACGCCGTGTAGCTCGGGGGTGAAGGCGCGGCAGCCTGCTATGGCCACCGGCGCCCTTTGCTGGTGCTGGGCTTGCTCCTGGAAAATACCACGCGCCGCCGCTTGGAGCAGCGCGGGGTCTTGGCGTGGTGGCGCAGGGATGCGATCTTGGCGCACCGGTGCTGGGAGCACGCGAGCACCTTCTTGCGGACGAGGGATTTCTTGGCAGCTCCCTTCTTGCCGCGCAGGCGTCGGATGTGGAGGGTTTCGTCCTGGGGCTGCACGCCTTGTAGCCAGGGCACCTTCTTGGGGAGGAGGTGGCGGAGGCGCCTCCTGATCCTCGCCTCCTGCGCGGAATGGAGGGCGAGGCAACGAGAGGGATGGCAAAGGAGAGCTCCCTGCGGTGCTGACGAGCTCGGTGATGCGGGTAAGCCAGTCCTCGTAGAGGTTGTCAACGGGGCGGTAGTGCAGAAGCTCTCTCACTAGGAGCAGCGCGACGTGCGCGTCCGTGGGGGCGCGACGGGCGTGGGACGACGAGCCGACTGGAGTCAGCGACGGGGTGGCGGTGCGGCCTTCCCGCCGCACCAAAGGATGCTGGGATGAGGCCCGCTGCTCGTTCCCCGCTGGGCCGGTCGCGGCGTTGGTGGCAGGCGACGGGGAACGACGGGGGCGACCGCCGACGGACGCCGTCTGGGCGACGCGGGTGGCGAGAGCAGCCCGGCGTTCGGCGCGAGCCCGACGAGCGTCGGCCATGGACATGACGGAAGATCACACGCGAACAGCGGAAGAAAGATTCCGGCGCACCCCTACCTGGCGCGCCAAATGTCGGATTTCGGGTTCCGGCAGACGCTTAAGGTTCGAACACTGGGGTGAGCACGAAGATCTTTCCCCTACCAACTCGTGTTTCGGTGGCTCGCAAGGAATCTAGGCCAGAAAGAAGAACACACAGGGGACACGAGATTTATACTGGTTCGGGCCACCATTGTGGTGTAATACCCTACTCCAGTGTGTGGTGTGGTGGATTGCCTCAGGGGCTGATGATGAACAATACAGGGGAAGAACGTCCTTGCGAGAGGTGTTCTTGAGCTGGTGCGGTGTGTTCCACTTGGCTCGGATCTCTCTCTCTCCCTCTCTCTGGTGGTGGCTAGTCCTATTTATAGAGGCCCTGGTCCTCTTCCCAAATAATGAGCGGGAAGGGCGCCAACAATTGGCCATTTTGACGGGGAACATCTAGTACAAGTTATCCTAACAAAAGGTGGTCTTCGGCTGCCAAAAGCACTGGCGATGACGCCGTCTTGGGCTCCACGGTGACCTCCGCCCTGCCGCTCTGCTGGTCTTGGTCTCGTTGCACCGAAATGGTAACCTTTGCCTGATGCCTTGGCCTGTGCTTGCCCCCTTTGCACCAAAGGGGAAACAAGGACACAGCGCAGGCCGGCGCCCGCCTGGCGCCCGCCTGGTCTTGATCGTCATGGCTTGCGTCACGGGCTCCTCACGAGGTGCCCTTGCCTTGATCTCTCCGCCTCCTCGTGAGCCTGCCTGATGAGGCTACTCTTGAGGAAGCTTCCTGTCATCCGCCCCGCGAGGCTTGGCCCCTGGCGAGGGTCTTGAGCTTGAGCTGATGAAGCTGGGCCGCTCTGGGCCCCCACTTGAGCCAGGCCGCAGGCCGCAGGCAGGCAAGTCCGGGGACCCCCGTTCCCAGAACGCCGACAAATACTATTTTTACTTTATTTCCACTAAATAATAGAAAGTAAAAGGAAGGTACAGAAGGTTGTGCCTTCTAGTTTCATCCACCTCATGCTCATTAAAAGGAATCCACTAACAAGGTTGATCAAGTCTTCTTAACAAACTCATTCCGACTAACATGGAACCGGAGAAATTTCGAATAACACTATGTTACCTCAACGGGGATATGCACATCCCCAATAATAAGAATATCATATTTCTTCTTGACAGTAGGTAGAGGAAATTCAAAACCTCCAAAAATAATTGATGGAATTTTTCCAATAGAATTGATACTGTGGACTTGAGGTTGTTTCCTCGGAAAGTGTACCGTATGCTCCTTACCATTAACATGAAAAGTGACATTGCCTTTGTTGCAATAAATAACAGCCCCTGCAGTATTCAAAAAAGGTCTTCCAAGAATAATAGACATACTATCATCCTCGGGAATATCAAGAATAACAAAGTCCGTTAAAATAGTAAAGTTTGCGACTACAACACGCGCATCCTCACAAATGCCGACAGGTATAGCAGTTGATTTATCAGCCATTTGCAAAGATATTTCAGTAGGTGTCAACTTATTCAAATCAAGTCTATGATATAAAGAGAGAGGCATAACACTAACACCAGCTCCAAGATCACATAAAGCAGTTTTAACATAGTTTCTTTTAATGGAGCATGGTATAGTTGGTACTCCTGGATCTCCTAGTTTCTTTGGTATTCCACCCTTAAAAGTATAATTAGCAAGCATGGTGGAAATTTCAGCTTCCGGTATCTTTCTTTTATTAGTAACAATTTATTTCATATACTTAGCATAAGGATTCATTTTGAGCATATCAGTTAATCGCATACGCAAAAAGATAGGTCTAATCATTTTAGCAAAGCGCTGAAAATCCTCATCATACTTTTTCTTGGATGATCTGGGAGGAAAAGGCATGGGTTTCTGAAACCATGGCTCTGTTTCTTTACCGTGTTTCCAAGAAACAAAATCTCTCTTATCATAACGTTGATTCTTTGATTGTGGGTTATCAAGATCAACAACAGTTTCAGTTTCTACTTCATTGTCATTGCTAGGTTGAGCATCATCATGAACATCATCATTAACATTTTCACTAGGTTCATGTTCATTACCAGATTGTGTTTCAACATCATAAATAGAAATATCATTAGGATTCTCAGGTGGTTCAGCAATAGGTTCACTAGAAGCATGCAAGGTCCTATCATTTTTCTTTTTCTTCTTTTTAGAAGGACTAGGTGCATCTATATTATTTCTCTGAGAATCCTGCTCAATTCTCTTAGGGTGGCCTTCAGGATACAAAGGTTCCTGCGTCATTTTACCGGTTCTAGTAGCCACTCTAACAGCATAGTCATTATTCTTACTATTTAATTCATTGAGCAAATCATTTTGAGCTTTAAGTACTTGTTCTACTTGAGTGGTAACCATAGAAGCATGTTTACTAATGAGTTTAAGTTCACCTTTAACTCTAGACATGTAATCACCCAAGTGTTCAATCATATAAGCATTTCTTTTTAACTGTCTACCAAAATAAGCATTAAAATCTTCTTACTTAACCATAAAATTATCAAACTCATCCAAACATTGGCTAGCAAACTTAGTAGGAGGGATTTCAGCAAGCCTCCGCGACCCTCGCACCGCGGCAGGCACGGTCGATAGCGAGGGCCTCCAATCACGCCGCAACCACTACACCGTACACCCGCCGGGAGCAGGCGAACTCGAGGGCCGCGCTCACGGTAGCACGGGAGCTGCTCCACTGCAGGCTACTGGAGGGCGGCCACGACGTGCTGCTGGAACGGGTCGCCGAACTCCTGGGCTTCGCCGCTTCGGGGGCTCACCCCTTCTGCATCCAACTTCTGCCTCAAGCTCAGGGCGGCACACGAGGAGGCCCCGCACACCCCCGCGGGCCTCAGGACTACCCCAGCACTGGCGAATCCGCCGGCGCCAGACTGGCGGTGGCGCTACCCCCGCCCCCGGCGCGCGAAGGAGAGGGGCTCGGTGCGGCCCACGGCACCAGCAGGCAACCGCGCTACCACCCCGCGGTGGGCACGACAAGCAACGCCGCATGGCGCATGGAGCACTACAGCACAACATTCGGGGTGGCGGCGCCAGAAGAATACGTGCCCCACATGATGGACCAACGGCACGCTCACGAGGACGAGCGGGGCTCACTCTTCAGCCCCAGCTGGGGAGACGAGACGCCAGAGGCCGAGCCCTTCCAGGAGCCCCAGGACGGCTCCGTCGGCCATGCTGGGGGCGAGGACTATCGGGTACCGTTAATTCCTCAAGAGCAGGCGTACGCTAATCATGGTCCACATGAGGTGCAGGTCGCCGCAGCGAGCAGCTGCCCCGCTCCCGCGACCTCCTACCCCTCGGGAGGAGGACGCCGGGGGCCGCAGGAGAGGGGTAGGGATCCTACATCACCACCGCGGCGTTCGGAGCAAGGCGTTCTTAGAAGGTAGGCCCTTCGCTGGGGAGGCGCCTGAGGGCCTGCCCCTGGCGGAGGACCCGTGGTCGTCGGGGGAACCGCTGGCGACCGCTCTACCCCACCGGTGGCGTCCTGGTTTCCGGTCGTCGTTGGTGGCACTAGAGTGTGGCGCAAGGCGGGGCCCTCCTCTGGAGAGATGAAGCAAGGCCGGTTCAGTGAAGAAGGCCCAGTGCCTGTGAAGCTCGCCGCCCCGTGACACTCTCACGTAATAATGAGTGGGGCTGTACACGCCCCGGAGTCTCAGGGGTGCTGGCCTTAGGCCCTGGGGCTCCCTCCCACGCCCAGTGGACAGCACTTAGCTCCGCGCCGGTGAGAAGACGTCCAAGACTAGATTAGGTGCCGGATGCGGCCTTTTTTGTCTGCTTTCATTGCCTTTTTCCCTTTCGTTGTAACCTTTTCCCCCGCTGGATTTAAGTTGAATTCGAATTTGGGCTTTGCGTGTGTTCGGGGAAGGGGTGCTTGGTCTCGTTTGAACCATTTCTCGCGTTCTAGTCACCACCTCACCACAGCCGCCTCCCCTCGCGAGCCCCTCGCGAGTCGGGCCGGGCCTAGCTTTAGCGCAGCCCAGACTGCTGCTGTCGCCCCCTCGCGAGGTGACCTCTGGTGCTTGCGGAGATTGTCTTCTCATAAAAAGGCCCGGAGCCTGTGAAGAAGGCGAACGCGTGTGAAGCCATCGCGTCTAGGAAAAGGCCCGGAGCCTGTGAAGCCATCGCGTCTAGGAAAAGGCCCGGAGCCTGTGAAGAAGGCGAACGCCTGTGAAGCCATCGTGTCTAGGGAAAGGCCCGAAGCCTGTGAAGAAGGCGAACGCCTATGAAGCCATCGCGTCTAGGAAAAGGCCCAAAGCCTGTGAAGAAGGCAAATGCCTGTGAAGCCATTTCTTTTAGGAAAAGGCCCAGAGCCTGTGAAGAAGGCAAGTGCCTGTGAAGCTATTACGTTTAAGAAAAGGCCCGGAGCCTGTGAAGAAGGCGAACGCCTGTAAAGACGTCTCGCTTGGGAGAAGGCTCGGAGCCTGTGAAGAAGGCCCACGCCTATGAAGTTTCCTGTCAAGCAACGACCCCACATCCTGAGGTTTCAACTAGAAAGCACCCAAGGCGCGGCGCCCTCCAGCAGGCTGCTTTGGAGCCAGCGTGGAACAAGGGCAAACCAGCCTACCGCCAGGCACGCGTGCGATTTAATTACCACTGATATAATGGATACAAGTTCTTACATATGGGGCTTCCCCACCCAAAATGCACTCACAACTGTCAGGCCAAACACCTGAGTTCTATCTATGCAGGGTAAAAAGACGAGGATAGTGCGTGGTCAATCTGACAAATCCCCCAATGCGTCCTCGGAAGCGCCCCCTGAGCTGTCGCTGGCGTCGCTGAACTCGCCTTCGTTGTCTACGCCACCATCAGCGGCGTTGGGATCATCCACCACGCCACCCTCGTCGGCAGCCACGATCACATCATCGTCATCCGAAGTGAAGGCCCGGACGAGAGCATCCACGTTGTTCTCCACCCAATCCGCCAGGTCGCCCCGGACGGCCTGGGGGATTGGGGCGATGGCGGCGTCGAAGTCGAAGTGGGGGTCCATGTTCTGAAGATGGCTGAAGACGCGGAAAAAGGCGCGCCCAAGTAGGGCGCGGCTCCTCTCCTCCACCAACCTATCGGCCCTGACCGACCGTGCCTCCAGCTGTGTCACCACGGCGGTGAAGAACTGCAGGTTACCGGCGTAGTTGATCATGTGTGGCTCGCCAACGGCAGCCTCGCAGATGTTGCCCAGGGCAGTGTTAACCCTCTCCCTGAGCGTGGTGAGCATGGGGCCGTGCACGTGCTCCAGGACTTGCCGCTGGCGTATCTCGTCGGCATTCTGACGCTCGACGGCCACAGCCTCTTCCACACGTTGGCGAAGGCGGAGCACCTCGGCCTGGGAGGTGGCCAGCTCCTTCTATGCTGCCTCAAGAGCGACCCGGGAGGCGTTGGCTCGTCGTGTCGCCTCATCCCGTTGGGCCCTCAAGGCGGCGGTTCTGCCCTTAGCTTCGACTCGGATCATCCCCAGCTTCCCCTCGAACTCACGCTCGAGGTCTTGGCGCGCTGTCGCCACCCAACGACAAACCTCCTCCAGGACACGCGTTTCCCGCACGGCGACATCGTCTTCCGCCTGCGTCACTAGGCGCTCTCTCGTCTCCAGCTGCTCGTACTCGCGGGCGCGTTCGGCGGCCTCCAGCACCAATGCTTCCTCGCGCTTCCGAAGCTCAGCCGGGTCGCCAGAAGCCACCTTCATCGATGCAAGGGCTGCCTTGCGCAGCTCCGCTTGCTCCTCCAACGACCGACACCGAGCCAAGAGCTCCCGAGCCTGTTCTTCTGCTGCTTCTCGCCGTCGGTCTGCTCCTCGGGCCTCCTCAATGGCCTGAGATCGAGCCGCCATCAAGGTCGCACTGACGACGCGCGAGGGCAGCGGCGGCCTCCAGCTCGCGCCACTCTGTGGCCAGGCGCAGGCCCTCGGCTTCCAGGCCCGCGTCTTCCTCAGCGAGCTCCTGCCCAAG
Organism: Aegilops umbellulata; assembly: GCA_032464435.1. NCBI lineage: Eukaryota > Viridiplantae > Streptophyta > Magnoliopsida > Poales > Poaceae > Aegilops > Aegilops umbellulata. The sequence goes on along the minus strand of CP136058.1, from coordinate 345,093,243 downwards.
CAGGTCTACGGTGCCACTCGCCCTTCAGAGGGATTCATGGTGATGGGCACGGTGCTCCCGAGCATGCTCAAGCACATCTGCCACAACATCATCCGCCCCAAGCGGGCGTCGAGGACCTCGGACCATCGCTCCGGCCCCGGGCAGGGGGCTGGGGGCTGGCGCCCTCACGACGGACGGCCGCGCCGCATCAGAAGCCCGACCTGAGTCCAACTTGACCTCAGGAGAAGGGTCCAAGGGGTGCCTCCGCCAGTCGCAGCCTGCGACCAGACGGGAAGCCTATGGCAGGCTACCTATGCCAAGGGAGGGCCCGCGGAAGGAGATCGCGGGAACAGAAGAGTCGCCGCACGCTATGCGACGGTCCACCCCGTCGCTCGCCCAAACCACAAGGGCAGTGCTGCTCGGGGCACTCAGGGGCGGCGGAGGAGACGAAGCCAAGGAAGGCGGCAACTCGGCGACTTCATCAAGCTCGGTAGGGAGAGGCCTGCAGAGCAAGGATCAGCGGATGCGGCAAGTGGGATAGGAAACAGAGAAGGAGAAGACTTACTCATCGGTAGCAAAGTATTTCTGGCGCTTCAGCAAGCGGCAAGGGAAGTCATCGCCCAGGGCCTCCCTTTTCCTCCGGAGGGCCTCAAAGTCCACACGGAAGCGGCCCAGGAGAGATGCACAGGAATCAACCTGCGAAGAGGACGGAGCACCAAGGGTACTTGCGTCGAGGACACATGCCTAACGCGCACAGTCAGTTGCCTCGCCAGAAGCCACGGCCGGGGGCTGAGGAGCCCCGGCCTCAAGCGTCGGAAGCGGCAGCGCCTCACCCGCAGCCTCGGCAGCACGTGCCTCATGAGCTACCCCATCAAGAGCATCGCTAGGTGCGGTCACATCATCAGCGGCTCTCTCGACCCCCGCTGTTTCCTGCCTCCCTGCACCACCACTCGAGGAGGATCCGCCTAGGCCGACCGGAAGGGTAATCACCACCACAGGGTTCTCGCGAGGCCCTTGGGAGCCGACAGGGCGTAGCCCCCACTCATCGAAAGGGGGCATCTGCCTCACGAAGTCATGCTTGTTCTGGCAGAGGTACAGCAAAGCTCCCCCTTGCCGCATACTGCCGGGGTTGGGATCGCCCGTCAGGACCAAGAGCACCTTCCTCAGCGCCGCGGGCGACAAGTCTTCTTCCTGAAGCCTCATGCGGTCATCACGCCCACTGAAGGCCCACATTAGACGAGAATGGCGCTGGAGAGGGGCAATGCGGCGCAATAGGAACTCCTTCACCACCTTGGGCGCCGTTACGCCGAGCTTTTTCAAGGACATGAAGCGGTGCCAGACAAAGGTGAGCCGGGGGCTCGCACGCGTCTCCTGACCCCAGCCCGAATTGGGCACAACAGGCGATGTCGGCTTCGCCAGCCGGGGGCTGGGCACCCCGACATCAACGTACAACCACCGCTCACGGAACCCGGCTGAAGGCAGAGGGAGGTTGAAGTCAATACCAGAGGCTGCAGTCTCGGGCGAAGCTACGAAGCTCACGCATGTCGAGCATTGCGTGGGGTCGGCAAGATGCAAGGAGAAGAAATGGCGCAGCAAGGCAACAGAAGGAGGGATGCCCACCATCGCCTCACAAACAAAAGCAAAGACTGAAAGGAGGGCAATGGACTCCGGACCCAGATGCATCATGCGGATCTGGTAATGAGTGAGGACGGCATTGAAGAAATCGGAGAAGGGAGGAACCAAACCCGCCCACAAGGCGTCGGCGAAGTAATGGACCTCGGTGATTATCCTGTCAGTGGGGAAGTGATACGTAGGCCAGGTCGTCGTACTCCCACACTCGTTGAAGGTGGTGGCCAGAGTCGGGCTAAGCTTACCCAAGCATTCCAGATTGAGTATGATTGAGCGGCCGACGGCAGGCGCCACCAGCGGCGGCGGGCGAGATGGAGAAGCAAGCTTCTTCCCCTTCTCTTTCTTCGTTGGAGCCATGGCGGCGGACGGGAGAGAGGAGATGTGAGATGGGATTGGGGGCAAGAGTCAGAGTTCGGAGGGAGGAAGAGCAGGAGACGACCGAACAACAGGAAGAGGGGCGGCTGTGCACGACTGTGGGGCAACCTAGCGCGGCGCAGAATAAGGGAGCGTGGGTGAACAGTACCGCCCACGTCCAATCAAACCGCCACGCGACGCCCAAGGCCGCAGGCTGTTAGGGCCCGCGGCGCTTCGCCCTTGCCCTTTCGCCTCTCGGCATGGCCAAGTCCATGCGCGCCTTGGGCCCGGGGGCTACTGTCGGCATTCTGGGAACGGGGGTCCCCAGACTTGCCTGCCTGCGGCCTGCGGCGTGGCTCAAATGGGGGCCCAGCGCGGCCCATCTTCATCAGCACAAGGCTCAAGACCCTCGCGAGGGGCCAAGCCACGCAAGGCGGACGACACGGCGCTTCCTCAAGCACGGCCTCCTCAGGCTGGCTCGCGAGGAGGCGGAGAAATCAAGGTGGGGTACCTCACGAGGTGCTCATGATGCAAGCCATGACGACCAAGGATGCCAGGCGGGCGCCAGCCCGCACAACGTCTCCCTTTCCTCTTTGGTGCAAAGGGGGCAAGCGCAGGCGAGAGGATCAAGCAAAGGCACCCATTTCGGTGCAACGAGACCAAGACCAGTCCAACGGTGGGGAGGAGGTCACCATGGAGCCGAGGACGGCGTCACCACAGGGCCTTTGGCAGGCGAAGACCAACTTTAGTCAGGATAAGTGTACCAGATGTTCCCCTTCGAATTGGCCAATTGTTGGCGCCCTTCCCGCTCAATATTTGGGAAGAGGCCCAGGGCCTTTGCCTATAAATAGGACTAGCCACCCCCAGGGTAGGGGCATCTAGGATCTAGCAATCAGGAAGCAGAACTTGGAACTTGGGCAAGAAGAGAGAGAGTGAGAGAGAGAGAGAGAGAGAGAGAGAGAGAGAGAGAGAGAGAGAGAGAAGGGCGACCGAACTCCCCTTAGCAGTTCATCCCCTTAGCCAAGAACAGGCCCTCGCGAGTCTGTTCTCCCTTGTACTGTTCATCATCATCAGCCCAAGAGGCAATCCACCCACCACAAACTGGAGTAGGGTATTACACCACAACGGTGGCCCGAACTAGTATAAACCATGTGTCTCTTGTGTTGTTCCTTCAGTAGTTAGTTCTTTGCGAGACGGAGAGGTAGAGGGCAGAATCTCCGCGCGCACCCTAGAGTTCGAACCTCAAGGGTCTGCTGGAACCCGTGATCCGACACAGCAGGCCTGACAAAGCGACTTACTTGGCAAATCACAAAAAAACTGGGTTGTGGCCGTGGACCCAGCTGTCAGCCTCTCCACGTACAGTACTCTTCCGATGGAAGTCGTTCCTTGACCATGTTGACCACGCCGCGCGGGGAGCACCACGGCGGTGGACGTCGGCGAGGCCTAGGAAGCTGATGACGCGGAGCCGGGGAAGACGCAGCAGTGGAAGCCCGTGCGGAGAGGAGTACGAGGGTTCACTGGTTCGGCTACGGTGTGAGGCTGCCGTCGCCGCAGGGCCTGGCCAGCGGTGGGAGTAGTAGGGGGCGGTGAGGCCTCAGCGGCAACACAGCCGGCCACGGGAGGCAGGAGCATGCGGCATGACCGGCGCTGCTTTGGGCGGCTGGAGCAAAAAGACTAGAGGTTGAAGAAGCACTACGCCCGTTGGATGGACATCGTACGGTCACTGGAGCTAGAATCGTTCATATAGACTAAGTTGACAAAGCCGTCCGTCCCCGTCAACTTTGTTGGCCCACAAGTCATCCTCCCACTATGGTGGGTCCCAGCTAGCAGGGGGGTATTCATTTTTTTATGCGTAATAAGGAGGCACTTATTTGTGTGCGAAGATATAGCTGGTTGGTCCGACATGTCAGCGGGGGGAACATTTTTTTCGCGAAATATAGAGGCCCTTCCAGTGGGTCCCAGCTGTCAGGTCCTCGCAAAAAAATGCAAAGAAAATCAAAGACTTGGGAAGGCGTACATAACAAGCTAGTGTACCAGTAAAGAGACGTTGCCGAGTTTTAGAAAAAAGATAGACGTGCTCCTGTAGCTGGTTCGAATCCAAACCTAGACTATGACTATATATGGTGCTATGCTACTCTGCAAGTAATGAAACTGACATATCCAACGTTCGCTTCTCCTCTTGTCTACTTACTCTGCCTAGCATCAGAAGCTCTGGCCGCAGCAACCATGTCCGCTGGCTGCTCGTCCACCTGCTGTTCAGCAGGCAACAACCAGATATGCGCCAAGTCGCAACCCGTACCATAGCCTGTGGGTCTCATCACACCCTCGCCGGCACGCGCACCGCAGCCGATTGCTCATCGCAACCCGCTGCCGTTGGTGTGGTGCCACTGCTGCAAATCACGCAGAGTCATCCGCCACGTCTCAACCACAATCCGCAACCGTGGCCGAGTCTACTACAAATGCCCGAATCATGGGGTAATAATATGTTTAAGTGTTGTTCTGCTGCTTTTAGTTGCTGATTTTTTTAATAGTTTGGTTCTCTGCCAATTTGATTCGTGCAGAAAAGGGAAGATTCGTGTGATTTGTATTTCTGGGAAGTTGCTGATGTGGGGGAATGCAACTACGCTGATTATTTGGTTAGCCAAGGAATCCCAATACCAGCAGGTTGGGGTATTGGACAAGTAACTGAAGGAACGGCAGAAGAGGAAGATGCAGAGCAGAAGGTTAAAGATGCAGTTCCTCTAATCATGGCCAAGCAACAGCTGCTGAACGGCCTTGACAGCAATGAGGAGATGAAAGAGCTTGTAAAGATAATGGGCAAAATCGATATGCTCTGTAGGATGATTGTCTCTTTATTTGCAGTCTATGTAGCACTCGTGATGTATTCAGTGGCTATGACATGAGCACTTTGCTGAAACTAGTAATGAATGAAACCTGTGTAGTAGGCTGGGTGTAGTGTTTTGAACATCTAATGATTTCTATCAACGGAAATCAGGGGGTATCCCCTTTTGCTCATATAAATAAATAAATAGCAGAGGCCCTATCGGGTCAGCTTTGTTCTCATTCGAAGACGTCGAGCAAATTGCAGTCCAACAACAAACTATGTCATCAAATTCAAGTTTCACAGCCAAATATGAGTACAACTAAACAACAATGTCATCATGTTTTAGTTGCCATACAATCACCAAACACAAATCAGCATACATAACAAGTGATGTTCTCACTGCAAAATACTAAACAACATGTTCATCAGGTTTCAGTTGTCATAGCAAACACAATTTCACATAGTAGATAAAAAACGTCTTCTGACAGGAAAATACGACAAAAGCAATGTAATCATCATCCGCAGCAGCAGCGTCAACATCTTCGCCATGTGTATCAGTCTGAATCGTAATTCCCCATGGTGTCATCTTCTTCTTCGTCCTCAACATCCTTGAACGTTGGCTTCTTCTTGATAAACTCTTATATGTCCACAACACGACAGGCAATCTTTTCGCCGGCGTCATTGACGTGATGGTTCTCAAAGATATTAGGAACATCTGTGTTATCTTGTACATCAGGAGCAGTGTAAGCATCATCTTGTTGTGCAACTTTATTAAACGAATTCCTATGCTCAAACCTTTGCAATACTCTCCAGTCATCGCTACATGCAATTGTGTCTTCCAAGAAAAATATCTGTGTTGCTTGATTTGCCAAAATAAAAGGCTCGTTGGTCTGGTACACCGCCTTGACATTGATGGATTTGAAATAATCATCAGCTCTGGGTTTTGCGATCCTGGAAAACAGGTTATACCAATGACAGCACAACAGAACCACACACCGATGATCCTCGAAACTGGAGATATACTGCAACTGAACAATGTCTGTTATGTTAGCATACATTTCAGTTGTCTCTTTGTCATACGTATCCGTGCTCATGATGGCACTGTTTTGTGTCCTCCTGCCTTCGTCTCGTGCAAGGGTGTTGTAGCACACATCTCCAACAATGCAAGATTCATAATGTCTTACCCGAGTATACACTAGTAGAAAAGGGGGCAACGGTCCAGGGTGGGTTAGCCCATTAGTCCCAGTTCAATCTAAAACCGGGACCAATGGGGGCATTGGACCCGGTTCGTGAGCCCAGGGGGCCGGCCGGGCCACGTGGGCCATTGGTCCCGGTTCATCAGGACCTTTTGGTCCCGGTTGGTGGGACGAACCGGGACCAATGGGCCTGGCTCCTGGCCCACCACTATTGGTCCCGGTTGGTGGCCTGAACCGGGACCAAAGGCTCCCCTTTAGTCCCGGTTCATGCCACCAACCGGGACCAATGAGGTGCCTATATACCCTCGCCCGCGAGCAGAGCACTCCAGTGCTCTATTTTTCTCTGGCCGGCGAGGGGAGGGGTTTGTGGTGCTCTAGCTCACCTCCTATGCACATGAGGTGTTCGATGAAATGCCCGAGCCACACTAGTTAAGCTTTCTCCTCTCGAAGCTCGACCTCAAAGCTCCATTTTCCTCTAGATTTGTCTAGATTTAGCGATCCGTCACGCCCCACCCCCGTCTTCACTGCCGTCGATCACCCACGCCGATCTCATCACCGACACCACCGTGGTGAGCCTCTTGTTCTTATCTTCTTTCTAAAAGGAAAAATATTCTTACTTGTATGTTTAGATAGATAATTGTATCACTTTCTTACTTTTATTATTGCATCTTATATAGTGCGATGGTTTTGGTATCCGCCCCCGTCGGCCCTCGTCCTGTCTATGATTCGGATGTGGTATATACATTAATCTTTATAACTATTGGTTCATTTATTGTTTATGAAAATTATGCGGACCAACGTGACATAGATTTTATATATCTAGGATTTATGTGAACCGGAAATTCCAACCGACCCTATTGTCGAGAGGTTAAATTTAGTTGAAGAAGAAAACAATTTCTTGAAGGAAAAAATAAAAAAAATTGAGGAGGAGAAGATGATATTGGAGTTGCATGTTGCGGATGTCGTCGATGATCACAGGATCAAGATGGATGCAATGTGCTTGAAGATTAGATAGATTAGAAAATATGCCATTCATACCGAGGCTTGGTATCATTATGCCGTTGGATCAATTGTTACCTTGGTTGCGATTATGATCGCCTTTGTTTTCGCATTTAAATGTTTTACATAGTTTCAATGTATGGTTTAATTAATTAGATGCTCTGGAGAGCTATATGTTGTTAGGTGAGAACTATGTATGTACTTTGGTTTTAATGTGATGATGAACTTCTATTAATTTGGACACTTAATTATATATAATGCACGCAGATGAACCGGCAATGGATGTACGGTGACAGACACACCTCCGAGTACATTAAGGGCGTGCATGAGTTTCTCGATGCGGCTGAGGCAAACAAGCAGAATGGTTTTATGTGTTGTCCATGCCCTGATTGTGGGAATACGAAGTCTTACCCTGACCGGAAAATCCTTCACACCCACCTGCTTTACAAGGGTTTCATGCCACACTATAATGTTTGGACGAGGCACGGAGAAATAGGGGTTATGATGGAAGACGACGAAGAAGAAGAGTACGATGACAACTACGTGCCCCCTGAATACCGTGATGCTGCAACTGGGGGAGCTGGTGAAGATCAAGAGGAACCAGACGATGTGCCCAATGATGCTGCAATGGGTGAAGGTGCTGAAGATCAAGAGGAACCAGACGATGTGCACGATGATGGTGATCTCCGCCGGATTATTGTCGATGAAAGGACGCAATGCGAAAGTCAAAAGGAGAAGCTGAAGTTCGATCGCATGTTAGAGGATCACAAAAAAGGGTTGTACCCCAATTGCGAAGATGGCAACACAAAGCTCGGTACCTTACTGGAATTGCTGCAGAGGAAGGCAGAGAATGCTGTGCCTGACAAAGGATTTGAGAAGCTACTGAAAATATTGAAGAAGAAGCTTCCAAAGGATAACGAATTGCCCGACAGTACATACGCAGCAAAGAAGGTTGTATGCCCTCTAGGATTGGAGGTGGAGAAGATACATGCATGCCCTAATGACTGCATCCTATACCGCGGTGCATACAAGTATCTGAACGCATGCCCGGTATGCGGTGCATTGCGGTATAAGATCAGACGAGATGACCCTGGTGATGTTGACGGCGATCCCCGCAGGAAGAGGGTTCCTGCGAAGGTGATGTGGTATGCTCCTATAATACCACGTTTGAAACGTCTGTTCAGAAACGGAGAGCATGCCAAGTCGATGCGATGGCACAGTGAGGACCGTAAGAAAGACGAGAAGTTGAGAGCACCCGCTGACGGGTCGCAGTGTAGAAAAATCGTGAGAAAGTACTGGGATGAGTTTGCAAAGGACCCAAGGAACGTATGGTTTGCTTTAAGCGCAGATGGCATTAATCCTTTCGGGGAGCAGAGCAGCAATCACAGCACCTGGCCGGTCACTCTATGTATGTATAACCTTCCTCCTTGGATGTGCATGAAGCGGAAGTTCATTATGATGCCAATTCTCATCCAAGGCCCTAAGCAACCCGACAACGACATTGATGTGTACCTAAGGCCATTAGTTGAAGAACTTTTACAGCTGTGGAATGGAAATGGTGTACGCACGTGGGATGAGCACGGACAGGAGGAATTTAACCTAAAGGCGTTGCTGTTCGTGACCATCAACGATTGGCCCGCTCTCAGTAACCTTTCAGGACAGACAAACAAAGGATACCACGCATGCACACACTGTTTAGATGACAGTGAAAGTATATACCTGGACAAATGCAGGAAGAATGTGTACCTGGGCAATCGTCGATTTCTTCCGACCAACCATCAATGTCGAAAGAAAGGCAAGCATTTCAATGGTGAGGCAAATCACCGGAAGAAGCCCGCCATGCGTACCGGTGGTCACGTACTTGCTATGGTCAATGATTTACACGTAATCTTTGGAAAGGGTGCCGGCGCACTAGCTGTTCCGAATGACGCTGAGGGACACGCACCCATGTGGAAGAAGAAATCTATATTTTGGGACCTACCCTACTGGAAAGACCTAGAGGTCCGCTCTTCAATCGACGTGATGCACATGACGAAGAACCTTTGCGTGAACCTGCTAGGCTTCTTGGGCGTGTATGGAAAGACAAAAGATACACCCGAGGCACGGGAGGACCTCCAACGTTTGCACCAAAAAGATGGCATGCCTCCGAAGCAGTATGAAGGTCCTGCCAGCTACGCTCTTACGAAAGATGAGAAAGAAATCTTCTTTGAATGCCTGCTCAGTATGAAGGTCCCGACTGGCTTCTCGTCGAATATAAAGGGAATAATAAATATTCCAGAGAAAAAGTTCCAGAACCTAAAGTCTCATTACTGCCACGTGATTATGACGCAACTGCTTCCGGTTGCATTGAGGGGGCTTCTACCGGAAAATGTCCGATTAGCCATTGTGAAGCTATGTGCATTTCTCAATGCAATCTCTCAGAAGGTCATCGATCCAGAAATGGTACCAAGGCTAAGGAGTGATGTGGCTCAATGTCTTGTCAGTTTGGAGCTGGTGTTCCCACCATCCTTCTTCAATATCATGACGCATGTCCTAGTTCATCTAGTCGACGAGATTATCGTTCTGGGGCCCGTATTTCTACACAATATGTTCCCCTTTGAGAGGTTCATGGGAGTCCTAAAGAAATATGTCCGTAACCGCACTAGGCCAGAAGGAAGCATCTCCATGGGCCATCAAACAGAGGATGTCATCGGGTTTTGTGTTGACTTCATTCCTGGCCTTAAGAAGATAGGTCTCCCTAAATCGCGGTATGAGGGGAGACTGACTGGAAAAGGCACGCTAGGAGCGGACTCAATAATATGCAGGGACGTGCATTCTTGGTCTCAAGCACACTACACAGTTCTACAGAACTCTACCTTGGTGACCCCGTATGTCGATGAACACAAGAACAGTCTGCGCTCCAAACACCCGGAGCAGTGCGACGACTGGATTACATGTGAACACATCAGGACTTTCAGCAGTTGGTTGGAAGCCCGTCTCAGAGGTGACAACACTGTTTGTGATGAGTTGTACTTGTTGTCCAGGGGACCATCTTTGACTGTATTGATTTACAAAGGATACGAGATAAATTGGAATACATTTTACACGATTGACCAAGATCAGAAGAGCACCAACCAAAACAGCGGTGTCCGCTTTGATGCAACAACCGAGAAGGGAAAGGACACATATTATGGTTACATAGTGGACATATGGGAACTTGACTACGAACAAGATTTTAAGGTCCCTTTGTTTAAGTGCAAATGGGTCAATCTGTCAGGAGGCGGGGTACATGTAGACCCACAGTACGGAATAACAACAGTGGATCTGAAAAATCTTGGGTACACTGATGAACCGTTCGTCCTAGCCAATGATGTGGCACAGGTTATCTATGTGAAGGACATGTCTAGCAGACCGAGAAAAAGAAAAGATAAGGAAACGGATACATCATACGATGAGCCAAAGCGCCACATAGTTCTTTCAGGAAAAAGGGATATCCTGGGAGTGGATGGCAATACAGACATGTCTGAAGATTATGAAAGGTTTCATGAAATTCCTCCCTTCAATGTCAAGGCTGACCCAAGCATCCTGATAAACGCTGAAGATTATCCATGGTTACGGCGCAATAAGCAAATGACACAAGCGAAGAAAAAGTGAAGACTTTCTCCCGCAACTATTATGATGATATCATGCCAAATTTGTAACAGACGAGTATATTATGCCAAGTATTTTAGAGTTCATTTGAAAACAGACGAGTAGGTGCATCTACGTTAATTTTTTTATTAAAGTTAATCACAAACTTGTGATTCACACAAATTTCAAAGAATTCAAATTTTAACTATTCAAATTTGAAAACTAATGGCACTAACAGAAAGTTCATAATTTTGCTGACCTAAAAGCAAAAAGAACTAAAACATAAAGCAACAAAGAAAACAAAAAAACTAAAAAAGTGTTTTCAAATTTGAAAACTAATGGCACTAACAGAAAGTTTATAATTTTTCTAAAACTATAAAGCAAGAAAGTTTAAAAGTTTATAATTTTTCTAAAACTAAAAAAGTTTAAAAGCTAAAAGAATTAAAAAATAAAGCAAGACGAATAATGATAAAACACAATAATATTAAATAGCAGGAATTTTTTATAGTAAAGTTATTCATAAACTAGTGATTCACACAAATTTTAAAAAATTCAAAGTTAAACTATTCAAATTTTAAAACTAATGGCACTAACAGAAAGTTTATAATTTTTGTGACCTAAAATAAAAAAGAAATCACTACAAAACTATAAGTATTTAGTTCTAAGTAGAAACCAAAAAAACAAAAAAATGCCACCTACTGGGCCACCACGGCCTGAATACGACTAGAAACCCTAACATGGGCAAGGATTCAGGCCCGAGGGAGGCCCAGTAGGCCCACAGGCACAGATTGCAGTGTTAGGCCCGAAAGCCTGCTTTAGAGAGGAGCTCAAGAGGGATGGCGCACCGCACCTTATAAACAGGTGCGCCTCCGTCTCAACTAGCGAGGTGGGACTAAACATTTGGGTTCGGGGCAGCACAGGCCTTTGGTCCCGGTTAGAGGGACGAACTGGGACCAAAGGGGGCATTGGTCCCGGTTCGTAGCACAAACCGGGACCAATGCCCCCTCTTTAGTCCCGGTTGGTGCCACCAACCGGGACCAAAGGCCGCCACTTCCCGCCCTTTGGGCTGCTGATAAGAAGCCTTTGGTCCCAGTTGGTGGCACCAACCGGGACTAAAGGGGGGCATTGGTCCCGTTGGTGCCACGAACCGGGACCAATGCGCTTTCTATATATACAGGACTTTGCGAATATTTTAGTTCCTCATCCCCGCCGCAGACGCCGCCCTCTACCCCGACACCCTGCTCCTCGTCGTCGTCGCCCGTGCACGTCATCGCCGCCCGTGCCCCGCGCCGCCCCGTCGTCGCCCGCGCCGCCCCGACGTCGTCGCCGCCCCCGCCGTCGCCCCTGCCCCGCGCCGCCCCGAGCCCGCCGTCCCCGTCGCCGCCCCGAGCCCGTCGTCGCCGTCGCCGTCGCCCCTGCCCCGTGCCGCCCCGTGCTGCCCCGTTGTTGCCCGCGCCGCCCCGACGTCATCGCCGCCCCTGCCCTCCGCCGCCCCGAGCCCGCTGTCCCCGCGCCGCCCCGAGCCCGTCGTCGCCGTCGCCGACGCCCTCGCCGCCGTCGCCGTCGACCTCGCCGGCAGCACCCGTTGTGAGCCGCCGCCGTCGAGCCTCTGCTCATAGCAATTTTTTATATATATGTTTTTTCATATATGTATTCATTTTTTTGTTTATAGCTATATGATGAATGGATGTGGCTATATATGTATGTATGAATATAATGTTCATAGCATTTTTTGTTTATATATGTTTTTTCATATATGTATTAATTTTTTATTTAGGTTGTTAGTAGATATCGATTTTAGGTTAGTGCATTTTAATTAGGTTAGTGTAGAGGAAAAAGTAAAATAAGGAAAAGGAAGAAAAGGAAGAAAAGAGGAAGAAGGAAGAAGGAAGAAGAAGAAGAAAAAGAATGAGAGGAAAAAGAATTTTTGTTCATATATACTATAGATGTATGTATGATGAATTTTTGTTCATATATACTATACATGAGAGGAAGAAGAGGATAAAAAAGAAGAGGAAGAATAAAAAAAGAGGAGAAGAAAGAATAGAGGAGTTCTTCTCCTCTATTCTTTCTTCTCCTCTTTTTTTCTTCTTCTTCTTCCTCTTTTTTTTTTATCGGGAACGAGGGTCGTCGAACATGAGAGGAATAAGAGGATAAAAAAGAAGAGGAAGAAGAAGAAAAAAAGAGGAGAAGAAAGAATAGAGGAGTTCTTCTCCTCTTTTTTTCTTCTTCTTCCTCTTTTTTTTTTATCGGGAACGAGGGTCGTCGAACATGACAAGAAGAAGAGGATAAAAAAAGAAGAGGAAGAAGAAGAAAAAAAAGAGTAGAAGAAAGAATAGAGGAGTTCTTCTCCTCTATTCTTTCTTCTCCTCTTTTTTTTCTTCTCCTCTTTTTTTTCTTCTTCTTCCTCTTTTTTTATCGTGAACGAGGGTCACCGAGCGGTAGAGGAAACCCTAATTAAATAGCAAGTATCGTCGGTGTGAGATACATGTGGCCGTCGGTGTCGGACACTACATCCACGTCCCACAAGTGACGCGGGCTTCGACGCCCACGTCACTTGTGGGACATGGATGTAGTGTCCGACACCGACGGCCACTTGTATCACACACCCACGATACTTGCTGTTTAGGGTTTCCGCTACCGTTCGGCGACCCTTAATGACCCTTGTTTCCGATAAAAAAAGAAGAGGAAGAAGTAGAAAAAAAGAGGAGAAGAAAGAATAGAGGAGTCACTCCTCTATTCTTTCTTCTCCTCTTTTTTTCTTCTTCTTCCTCTTTTTTTATCGTGAACGAGGGTCCCGGATAGGATAATTTGCCTTTTTGTATGAATTTCAGCAAAGGCCTTCCAAATAACGATATTTGGAAGGTTCTTGCTGAACTTTGTACCAAAAAGCGAATTATCCTATCTGAGACTCCGTTCCAAAATAACTTTGGAGAGCTTCGTACCATCATGCACCTGTTACTTTCGCTTAATGATGAAGACATGGTTTTGTTGAATCCTTTGACACTAGGAAACCTCCCGATAGCCACCCCAAACCCTTGAAGCGTTGTCGAGGCCACCCCAAACCCTAGAGAAGCAGCGCCGAGGCCACTAATTAATATATATGATTCCTTACTATGATTAGCTAGCTAGTTCTACGTTTGCCACTAATATATCCATTTGTCATGTTTGAATAATAATTGCCATGTTGTAAATATTTGTAGAAACTATGGACACTATCGCCCGAGACGAAGCAAGAGAAGCATTGTTGAGGGACATAATCGCAGAAGGAAGTGATGTCGTCTCGTTATATCTCAACGACTTCGATGGTCTGCAAGGAGAGGGTGAAGAAGCTGGCTCCGGTGACCTAATGGCGGTGCAAGAAGAAGAACGTGATGACGGGTCCGGTAACCGAAACGAGTCCGGCGACCGAGCCGAGTCCGGCAAGGTATATATATTAGTTAAGCCTGTGCTGACTAGCTAATTGATGCATTCATTGTTTTCGTATGTACACCTATTAATTAAGTCTTTGTTCTTTTTTCTAGCCCTCCGGATCGAGCACAACTGAGGTAAAGAGACGAGGCCCGAAGAGAAAGTTGAGGTCGAATGAAAGGTTTGAGATCATAGCAATCGCGCCCGACGGCCAACCTATTGAACCCATCCGAACAAAGAAGGCATTTGTTGCTCAGTGCGGGGTTCTAGTTAGGGACAAGATCCCGATCCGCATCCAACAATGGTTCAAGCCGGCTACTGAAGACCCTGAGGTGTCTTACTTCAATGATATGCAGAAAAATGATCTTTGGAATGAGCTGAAGACAAATTTCACCCTATCACCAGAGGATGATCCGGAGAAGCCAGTTAAAGAGCAATTAATCAAGTCTTTTGCTCTTAAGAGGATGGCAGACCTATTCAGGAGGTGGAAGAAAGACCTGAATAGGTTTGTCGAGAAAAAAGAGACACCAGAATTCAAGGGCATATATGAGAAGATCAGAGATGACTGGCCTGCATTTGTGGCCCACAAGACATCAGAAAAGAGTAAGAAGATGTCGGAGACAAACAAGAAAAATGCTGCGAAGAAGAAGCATCACCATGGCACGGGGTCAGGTGGCTACCTGGTAGCCCGGCCTAAGTGGGCCAAGGCTGAGAATGATCTGGTTCAAAAAGGGATCGAACCAGAGACAATGAGCTGGCCAGACCGTTGCCGGACTTGGTTCTTCGGGGCTGGCGGAACCTTGGACCCTGTAACAGGGAAGTGCATTTGGACGGACGAGCAACTTGACATTCCCTTGAAGAAGCTTCGGTACTATATCAAAGCAGCGCAGGAAGGGACATTCCTTCCAGACAGAGAGAACGACGAGCTCACAAAGGCCCTCGGGATTCCTGAGCACCCTGGACGGACACGAGGCACGCCAGGCTCCATTCCGTGGAAGGCTGGGTTTCCGGATGCAGGCGGTTACAAAAGCCAGGAGAGGAGGAAGCAAGTGCAACAGTCTGAATTGCAGGCGCTTAAAGCAAGGGTACTCGGGATAGAGGAACGAGAAGCAAATCGCAGCAACCGAACTGCCAAAGCTTCCCCTGAAGCTACCCCGCCATCTCAGCGGAGAAGCAGCGTGGCTTCCACCGAGCTGCTTCAGCCAGAGCTTGTCTTGACGACTCCTGCCAGCTATCCCGTGGATGCTATCATGGAGGATCAAAATTTCCACCTTATGACGCAGTGGATGAATATGAAGGTCAAGGCGGCTGTTGGCTCTGTTTATCCTAATGAACCCGGCGCAACTTTTCACTGCCAGCCGATTCCAGAAGGATATGCTAAGGTGATGGTGGATGAAATAACGGAGGGATTTGAGGACCTCCCGCTTGACCACCCTACCGGAGAAGGGGAGACTCGGCTGGGTTCTGCTCTGAAGACTCCATGCCTATGGCGGAAAGAGCTCATCAACCTTCCGAACTAGACGCCTCCGCCTCCTCCTCCTACGGCGAGTCAGGGCACTCCGCCTCCTCCACCGCCTCCTCCTCCGGCGAGTGACGAAAAGGGCCCTCGGCCGGCTCCTTCTACGGCGCGTGGCGGCACTCCGCCTCCTCCGCCTGCGCCGGCGCGCCCAAGCAGCCAGCCTCCTCCTTCTCCGCCTCGTCAGCAAGGGCGGAAGAGACCCGCCGCCGCTCCGGCAGCTGCTCCGGCGCGTCGTAGTCCTTATCCTCCGCCTCGTAAGCAAGTCAAGAAGACTACCGCTTCGTCTGCTCTGCCGGCGTCTAGCAGTACAGCCAGAGGCGGGAGCAAATACAGATTCGGTCCTTCTCTGAAGACTCCAGAGAAGTTACCATACGAGAGGACCCTGGAGGAGAACGTGAGGATCGCGCAAACCGAGGTGGATGACTGGTTTGCAAGGTTGAAAGCAGAGAGAAATCCACCTCTGAAGGAGAAGCTAGATCGGGTGAAAGTGAAGCGCACTCTGGCTGCCCTGGCAAAACCACCCAAGTCTCCGCCGAAAGGCAACTATGAGCGCATTATTGCAAAGACATGGGCCGAAGCGTCGCGGTCGGGAAGTACAGTCAGTGATCAAAGGCTGAAAGAACAACGAGCAGCTGGGAAACAAATTGCCCAGCTCGGCGAACAAGCAAAGCAATCGTGCCCCCCATTCAAGGTGCCTAGCGTCGATCCGAGGATGGCGCCCGGTTATAACAATCCTGACGATTACCTGCCCGACGATGTAGATTTTGATTTCCTGGACGTGCAGATACACAGATACGAGTACGGGAAGCCTCTCGTCAAAGATGAAAGATCTCTAACAACAATGATGCGAAGATTGCATGATTGGTACATGAAAACCTGCAGAGAGTCTGGAGGGAGGAGTACTTTGTATGCGAGAGTTAAACCGGAGCATGACCTCGTTGGAATTGAACTGTTGCATGTTCCATTTGAGGATTTCTATCAGTTTTTCAATCAATTGGCCCTCGATAAAACAACGGTCACCTGCTACTGTCTGTAAGTACTACTACTTCTGTCATTAAGTCTCTCTATATAGCTCAGCTCTTTCATTGCATGTATTTATAATTATCCTCACTATATTATGCAAATTGAAGATCGCCGAATTGAAGAAAAGACAAATCAGTGATATTGGGTTCATTAACACAAATCTCATAGATGCAGTTCAGGTTAAAGATCATGCTGCAGATACCGAGGCCAACTTGCTACGATCATTCGAAATAAATGAACACAAAGATATAATAGTCTTTCCTTACAACTTCAAGTGAGTGTTGTCTTGTGCATATTCGGTTTCCCTTATATATTAGTCCAGGTATAGTACTGTAATTGATGAGTTATGCATGCGTGCGCAGTTTCCACTATATTCTCCTGGAGATTAGGCTTGAGAAGGGAGTAGTAACTGTCTTGGACTCGAGACGAAAAGATCCCCAGTAGTATGCGGACATGACTAAAATCCTCAAGAAGTAAGTTAAATCGATCATTATCCACCATATCAGCAAATTTGTTCATTTAGTGATATCAAGTAATTGTTTTCTTTTGTCTGGCAGTGTTTGGAGAAAATTCAGCACAAAATCCCCGGGACTCCCGAAGGAGCTGCAATTTAGATACCCGAAAGTAAGTACTATAGTACCATGTTCCGCGCGTCTCCTAGCTATTGATTCAAGCGCTAGTTTCATCAATACCATTTGGCATTCTTGCTTATCAGTTTGATTGACCTCTATTTCTTGTAAAGTGGTTGTGGCAGGAACAAGGGAATGATTTCTGTGGATACTACGTCTGCGAGTCCATCCGCCACACGACTTGTGAGCGGGGCGGGTACTCTGAGAAACAATTTGAAGTGCGTAAGAAATAATATTCACAACTTTTGTTTATTACCATCATTTGTGTTGAGTTTCATTCATTCATATATATATATATATATATATATATATATATATATATATATATATATATATGTATTGACCCCCTTCTTCAAATTAGATGTTTCGGCAACGGGATGAACTCCTAGAACCAGATCGCATGCGAGCAATTCAAGAGGAATTGGCAGCATTCTTTCTTGACCACGTGATCGCTGAAGACGGAGAATACTATGTGGACCAGGCGTCCATATTTTAAGAGATTATATTTGTAAAAGATAATTATTGTATATATGTAGCCGGTAGTGTCGGACGATAGATATACGAGAACTTGTTGTTCGACCAATCTCTCGGAGAAGGAGAGGTTGTCGATATCACTTCTCTCTGTATGCATAAAGATGTGCATGACGATCTTCTGTTTCCTTAGTTTGCTTACTA
This sequence comes from Aegilops umbellulata, assembly GCA_032464435.1. NCBI lineage: Eukaryota > Viridiplantae > Streptophyta > Magnoliopsida > Poales > Poaceae > Aegilops > Aegilops umbellulata. The sequence goes on along the minus strand of CP136058.1, from coordinate 345,075,396 downwards.
GCTAGGTAGCGTGCCTAGTCCTCTCTATACGTATGTATATATAGTACATAGCGTCGACCAAGCACGAACATAAGAGAGGACACTTCTCTCTATTAATTAGCTATCTAACACAATATATGAAATACCTAAATTAACCCCCCAAAACCCCCAACCCCCCCCCCCTTTCAAAAAAAAAACCAAAAACCCCAGCCACAGAAATGCTGACGCGTGGAGGTCTATTGGTCCCGGTAGGTGCCACCAACCGGGACCAAAGGCCTCCTGCCTGGGCTCGGCGCGCAGGCCACGTGGAGGCCCATCTGTCCCGGTTCTGGTTTGAACTGGGACTAAAGAGTGAGGGTATTAGTAACGACCCTTTATTCCCGGTTCGGGAACCGGGACTAAAGGCCCTTACGAACCGGGACAAAAGGCTGGTTTTCTACTAGTGATAAGGACCCATTGCTAGTGAGTAAAGGGCGTCATCAACTGCCTGCCCATCCTGCCGCATCTTCTTAACCTATGGTTAGAAAATAGACAAGTTGATCATCTTATGTACTCAATATATTAAAAAAACTGACAATGCACTTCAAAAGCTTACATGGTTCTTGAACCATTTCGCAAATCCTGCCATAACTAGTTTGTCAATGTTTCTTGGATTTTGCGACAGTAACTCCTCTTTGTAGATGCTGCACAACATAGTGATCGTGTCAAACATCTAAATATATAAGAATGTGCTGCAAGTTTGGTAGATTATGATGTATAAGCTGCGGTACTGCACTTACTTGATATAAGGTAGTATCTCAGGATAGTTATTCAACACATACCAAACCATTTTGTCCAAATCTTTAGGTTTGTCCTCTTGTCGACTCTTCCCTGTAACTCGAACAGAATAATCGAAAACATTGAGCCCGGGATTGTCTTCACCCACCTCTTTGCTAAACTGATCAGCTGTTTCAATGTATTTTGAGCAGAATGTCAACGCTTCCGTAGCAATGTAGGCCTCTGCAATGGAACCCTCGGGTCTAGCTCTGTTTCTAACATAGCCCTTGAAAGTGCCTAGCTGCCTTTCAATAGGGTACATCCAGCCATACTGTACTGGACCTCTAAGTAGTGCCTCATCAGGTAGATGAATAGCCAAATGCACCATCACATCAAAGAAGGCTGGAGGATATATCTTCTCAAGGTCGCATAGGATAGTTGGTATCTTGTCTCTAAGATGCTCTAAAGCATCTATCCTGATATTCCTACTGTAGAGTTCCCCGAAGAATTGTCCCAACTCTGCAACTGCTCTGTATAAGTCAGGGCGGCCCAATCCTCTAAGGATAACAGGTAAAACCCTTTGAAGTAGGACGTGGCAGTCATGAGTTTTCAACCCTTGTACCTTGTTTCCATCTGCACTGACTCTCCTTTTAGGGTTGGAAGCAAATCCATGTGGGGATCTCACACGTGACAGGACCTCACATAATTCTTTTCTTTTTACCTTGTCCAGGACGTACATAGCTGGTGCCATATCCCGTGGTTTACCTTCATCTTGCACCTGCAAATCCTGTCTGATACCCAGGTGTGTCAAATCAATCCTAGATTTTAAGGTATCTTTCGTATTGCCTTCAATATTAAGAAGTGTGCCGATAATGTTGTCACGAATATTTTTCTCGATGTGCATCACATCAAGATTATGCCGCAGATCTAAATCTTTCCAATACTCCAAGTCCCACAAAGTGGACCTGCGGGTAAACAATAATCTCTCTTCTGCCCTACCACGCTTCCTTTTCCCGCTACCATTATCAGGACGGTTTCCTGGTGTAATATGCCTGACCTTCTCTAATTCCACTTGCAACTCATCGGCGGTGAGCCCCTTTGGCGCATCACGGTTTCCATGCTTTGCATTGAACACATGTCTTCGGTGTTTTCTAGGAAGCGGCTTGTCCTTGGCAAGGAAACAACGGTGTCCAATGTAACAGATCTTGCTAAGTATTGTGTATGACAGCGGATTCTTGTCACAGCGAACACATGCATTGTAACCACGTGTCGTTCGCCCTGACATAGTGCCCAAAGCCGGATAATCATGGATGCACCAAATTATAACAGCACGCAGAAAGAAATCAGCTGGTGGGCTGCTGTATAGGTCTCGAGTGAGAACACCCTTCCATAGCTGTTGAAGTTCCTCCACAATAGGCTCCATGAACAAATCAAAATCCTTTCCAGGACTTTTTGGACCTGGGATGAGCACGACCATCATGTAGTTTGATTCTTTGGTGCAGACATTTGGAGGCATGTTGTAAGGGATAACAAGCACTGGCCACATGCTATATGTAGCGCTCTGGTGGCCAAATGGGTTAAATCCATCTGAAGCTAAGCCAAGTCTAATGTTTCTCGGGTCAGCAGCAAACTCTTTGTGTTTATCATTGAAGCTTTTCCACTCACTACCATGAGATGGATGGCTCATTACATTCTGATCTCTGTACTCCTGGTTCAGAATGCCACAGTACATCCTCTCTTGTTTCAGCATCATGAAACAACCTCTGCAATCTTGGTGTAATTGGAAAATGTCTCAGAACATTATGAGGAATCCTCTTCACAGCATCGCCATCTTTCCATCTTGATGATTTGCATATCGGGCATTCACTTAAGTTGGCATAATCCTTTCGGAACAGAACACAATTATTCTTACAAACATGGATCATATCATATCTAATTCCAACTGCACGAAGGAAATTCTTCATTTTACTGTAGGTGTGTGGCAGCTCAGACGCATCTGTGAAAGATTCGCGAAAAGCAGCCAACATCGCATCGAATGATTTGTTGGTCATCCGCTCAGATGTCTTCACTTGAAGAAAGGTGACCATAGCTGAGAATACTAACAACTTATTTCCTGGGGTGACAGCAACGTCGCATTGTTCCAACACGCGGGCCCACCGTTTTTCTTCTGCAGGTGAAAGTTCACGGAATGCAGGAGCATTTCGTAGCATTGTTTCAATGTTGGTCAAACTCACTGGCTCCGCCACCACCACCTCCTCCTCCTCTTCCACCTGAGCATCAGGCAGATCAAGATGGTAATCTGCTACTTCCACGTAGTCAATAACATTGACGTTCACAGCTTCACCCTGATGAACCCACCTAGTATATGTGATCGACATCCCATACAAGTGTAGATGATTTTGCACAGTTGACTGGGGTCTTGTAACTGAATTCATACAACTGCTACACGGGCAGAGCACATATGATTTCGGACCACCATACTCAGCTCTGATAAAGTTCATGAAGTTTTCAACCCCCTCGACATATGCAGCGGAGAATCTTCGAGCAGAAGTTATCCAAGTCCTGTCCATCTGTTAGACATACAAATTAGTTCTTCTACTAGATATTACAGGAAAAACATATATGATTTTTTATGAACTCGAGAAAAAAAAACCTAGGTCAATGTCTAAAGCTATGGCAAGATATTTGGACGAGCAGATCTAAGTAACGAAATATATGTAAAGCTAATTCAGCAAACAGATTTGAGTGCCAAATTATGGCAGGCTGTTTCAGCAGTCAATGAGGCCGAGCACACAGCCATCGAACTATCGAAGGCCATCGCAGCAACAAAGATCGAGTATGAAACGGTGTAGAGCTATTTCACCTAACAGATTGGCTACTAGACCATGGCAATCTACGTCACAATAAATATATGGTAGGATATTTTGGCAACTAATTGACCTTGGCATGCCATCTCAGCTAAGCAGATTGAGTGCAGAACAGGGCAAGGAAGCTTCTTAAGCAGAGCATATTGAGAGTAAACTACTTCGACAAACAGTGAGATTAACAGTGTCTATCAGCTAACATTCAGCGCTACACCGACATGAACGGGGCCTCAGTCTAGAATGCGCGTACCGTGGGAGAAGCTGACCGCCGTGCGTCTCCACACGAACATCGCCAGCGGTGGCGGCGCTGACCGCCGTGCGCCTCCACAAGAACATAGCGAGAGGTGGCGGCGCGGCTAGAGGACGGCAGTCTACGAGAGCGTACTGTGGGAGCGAGAGGATCGCCGAACCGCGGCGCCGATGTATCGACGCGGCGGGGAGGGCGGCTTTGGCAGAGCGAATGGAGTGGAGGGGGACAGGGGGGACGTGGGTTTGGGGAATATTATTGGCTAGTTGGCCGAAGGGCGGTTGAATCGGATTTGGGGGAAATTTTTGGGTGTGGAGGGGGGGGAGGATTTTCGCGCGGTGGGCGGGAGGAGTTTGGCGCATGGTCGGTTTCTCCAAGTGCAGTCCCACGTGTCAGTGAAGAGGCAAGCCGAAGCACGTTCCGTTTGCGTGAGCCGTGTGCAGGACCGAACGTGTGTGGGGTGCAATGCGACCGCGACAGGAGTGCTGTGAGTGTACCGCATTTTTCCTTTTAAACTAGGTGCTTCGCCCCCACACAAAAAAATCTGTTGCTTGGCGCGATCCATCGATACTACTACTAGTAATCCGGTAATCCCGACTAAAACGGCACGGCCGGGTCTTTTCCCACGCGATATGCTGGGAGGTTGGCTTAGTTGGGTTTTTTAGGACGAGTAATGCTACACCTACGTAATCCCAGTTACATAATTAACGTAATGTGAAACGTGTGAGCTGTTGATTGTAGATTGGGGGGAGGGGCCCACCACCACGAAAATCAGGGGAGGAGAGAGAGAGGCAATTCGTTAACCCTTTCGTAGGTTCCCGTAGATGTAGAAAGATGTGTCCGATCCTGCAATATAGGCCGTCCGATCTATATCTAACGGATAGGAAGGAAACTATGACAATTTACCTGCACTCCTCTCCACCTTTGCAGATAAGGCTTTCTCTCGTTCATCCGTTTCTCCCACAAGATCTTGATCTTCCGTGCAACGCACGAGCATCTTGCTAGTACTCCTACAATATGTATATTATTGTGAAAGTCCATATACACCGGCCAAGATTAATGCAAACACGGCAGATTTTCATTACATTTCAAACTTTTATAGGACAAAAAAATAAAACAAACCCGACCCTAAACCTATTCTACGGCGGCGACCGATGTCCTCCATCTGTGATCTCCATGTACGGGGGCGAGGTTCAAGACCCGTGAAGTGAAGGTGTGGTCTCCGGCGAGGAAAAGTAGAACACGGGAGACGGACCGGCCAGTTGGCACACCATGCCCTGCCGCCTCCCATGCCCTACTCATCCTCGGAGGAGTCCCCGACCTCGGCGGTGCCGGACGTTGGACGACGGCAAGTAGGACGCATGGCTGACGGTGCTCCCGTCGTCGGCCGCCAGCGTGGCCACCGCTTGTGCAGCGACTTCAGCGAGGGCGGCGACCTCGAGCTCCATCCCCGAAGACAAGCTCTCCCGCAGAGCGTTCGCGCTTGCGATCATGGCGGATGTGGTTCTAGGTAGGAGGACAATTCGCTATGGTGTGGAGGTTAGCTGGGCGTTGCCGCTTTAAGTAGCGCTTTTCGGTGAGGCCAAGCGTCCCGGTGCATCATTAAGTCGTCGGAGTTGTTCCTCGGGCACCGAGCCTCTTAATGACGACATACGAACGGACGGCATGAATGCGGGCAGCTGGCGCCGGCTGGGAATGCACCACGCGACGGTGCGAGGGACGAGGGTTTTGGTGTGCCAGGGTAGTCAGCTGCGGTCGTGGCAATGTTGGAGATGCCCTTTGCTCACATGCGATCCCCGCATGTCATTGAAAAAGCAAGACGACCCGGCATGGTATCAGGTCCAGAGGATGCAGTTGGCCATGCTACACCACTCCGCGGACGCGTCGCGGCGCCCCGTGCATCCTCGATGAGCCGGGTGTTGGGGTGTGTTTGGATTGTGGCCAAAGTGCACCTTGCCAAAATTTTGGTCATGACCAAAAGATTGGTCTTTGTTTGGATGGTTGCCATTTTTTGGCATGCCAATGAACTCTAGCCAACTCTAGATCAATTTTCTTGCCAATGTCGGCCAAATCATGGGCAACCAATACCTCAACCAAAATTTTGGTCATGACCCAAAGATTGGTCTTTGTTTGGATGGTTGCCATTTCTTTGGTCTGCCAATGAACTCTAGCCAACTGAATTTCATTTTTCTTACCAATGTCGGCCAAATCATGGGCAACCAATACCTCAACCAAAATTTTGGCTACCCAATGCTTTGACGGGGCAACCTTGGGCACAAACCAAACATACCGTTGGTCGTGCCACAACACTAACGCCACCCTCGGCAAACTGAAACAGACCGTGTCTAGCGACGATATGAGCGTGTCGCTCACCGCGGTCGCCGTGTCCAGAGGCGGTGCTGGAGTTGCGCCCTGTTGTTGGCCCCAACGACCCACATGAACGGTTGTCGGTGGCGAGGAGGTCGTGGGCCAGCTCCTCCATTGGACTAGTCTGCGCTACGTCGTCCCGGCGGGTGTGCCCCACATGTCTGTTTCCCTGTTTTCCCGGCCATATTCGAGCGTCAGTGCTCCGCGTTGCGCATTAGGCCTTTCACTATGTAGGCCAAGCGAGACAACTTATTGTTTATTTGAGCCGTTCAAGTATAATCATGTGGCGTTTGCTTATTTCTCATTCCTCTCCAACCCTCTTCTCCATCGATCATGTCGCCCTCCAGTCGAGTCCATCCTCCCGCATGCCTCATTTGAACATTCCGCCGAGTATCATTCGCATGTACCCACCCTAGTCCTCTTTCAATAAATCTCCGGACCCCGAGATGAAATCGAGAGGGAACGAGTGGGGGCACGTGATACCTAAGGCAGATTCAAAATTTTGAACCGGTGATCATAGCATCCGCAAATCATATATAAAGGGTATTGAATGTTCGTTTCGTTTTTGAACGTACAATATACTCCCTCCTATCCTTTCTACTCCCTCCTTCCATCTATATTGGGCCTCATGCATTTTTCAAGACCGCCTTTGACTATTGACAAGATCAATAGTACATGACATGTATAATGCGAAAATTATATCATTGGAAGCTCCTTTCACATACGAATTTGATGGTATGCTTTGTTTAAGTTGCATGTCATATATTATTGCTCTACCTTTTGGTCAAAGTTAGCCTAAAAAACGCATTAGGACCTATACAGATGGAAGGAGGGAGTAGTTTACATATAAGTTTTATGTGTAGTCAAAGTATGTCTACTTTGATAAAAAAAGGTATCAACATTCAACAACGCCCAATCAATATTGTTAGATTCGTACGTACTCCTAGATTTGTACTCGAGATGGTTTCCAATTTGACTATTGACAAGATTAATAGTACATGAGATGTATATTGTGAAAATTATATCATTGGAAACTCCTTTCACATACGAATTTGACTATATGCTTTGTGTAAGTTGCATATCATATATTATTACTCTAACATTTGGTCAAAGTTAGCCTCGAAAAATGCATTAGACCCTGTATGCTTTGTGTAAGTTGCATGTCATATATTATTACTCTAACATTTGTGTAAGTTGCATGTCATATATTATTACTCTAACATTTGGTCAAAGTAGTATAGTGGAAGTGGATCCTCAGACGTAGGTATCCCCGCCTTACCCTCCCTTTTGGTCACTTACTGGCGGACCCCATGCTTGCTAGGCCCCGCATGTCAGTTACTCAATGGTTTCGGCCACGTCAGGGGATCCTCATTCGTAGTAATACTCCCTCTGTTTTTATTTACTCCGCATAAAACAGAGGGAGTGGTGGTATAATAAATGACGCGGGCGGGGGAGGGGGAGGGACGTCGGTTTGCTCTCAACTGCGGTCCCACAAGCGAGCGAAAACGCAAGACGAAGCGCGTTCCATTCGGTGAGCGACGTGGAGGGTCCAGCGTGCCGGGCAGCAACGCGAACGCGACAGGAGCGATGTACAGTCAAAACCGATTGACCGTTCATCACCGGAACCACTATTCACACCAGAACCTTCGCTGCTCGGCCTACGCCAGCCACTGCCCTAAAACCACACCAAATCTCCAGCCCATTCCCCCACCTTTCGATACCCTAGCCCGCATCAAGCGTCCCCTAGTTCGCCGGAAAGCCATGGTGCCCCGCAAGATCACTTACTACAAGATGCTGATGCCGGAGCGCCGCGCAGAAATCGCGGTGGCGGTTGGAGCCACAGACCTCCGTTCCCAAGCTCGCTTTGCGGCGGGCCAATCCCCGAGTTTTCTGGAGCCAAGCTACGAGGAGGAGGAAGCCGATCCAATGTTCATGGCGGAGGTCGCGGCGTAGAAGGCCCCCAATGGGTATGAGACGATGGACGTCGACTTCGTGCCGGCGTCAGAGTCCCGGATGGTGCAGGTGGACCAGCAGTTCAACATGGCGATACTAGAGGAGGACCGGGAGGCAGAGGCTCAACTTGAGGCAGAGCGCGCGGATGCCGCTGCCATCATGGCCCTCTTGCAGGCGGAACCGGACGTCCTAGACTTCAACCGGGCGGCAGAGGCTCGACTCGACACAGAGCGCGCGGATGCTGCTCTCATCGACGCCCTCCTGCAGGCGGAACCGGACGTCCTGGACTTGAACCGGGCGGCGGAGGCTTGACTCGACGCGGAGCGCGCGGATGCCGCTGCCATCGAGGCCCTCCTGCAGGCGGAACCAGACGTCCTCGACTTGAACCGGGCTGTGCTCTCATCCGTGTAGAGCGCCCGCACGCTCCGCTTGAACGAGTAGCTGGAGGCCGAGGACAACCACGGTGCGGAGACACACGTCGGCAGCAACGGCTGGTTCACGCCGGCAGCCAAAGACGACGAGGCCGTCTCTTTCCGCGAGCAGTGATAGTTTTTCTTTATGTTATTGTTTTCATGGATCTTGTGCTGTGTAAAAACATATATTTGTTATGCAAGTCGCCTGACTTGGGTCAGTCTACCATTTCAGGTGGTTGGATGAATATCCTACATCTCCTAACCCTTCTTTCCTTCTTCCTCACCTCTTCTTCTTCCCCAACAGACCAACGCACGGGCCGTACGGATACTCCCCAACATGCGGTTGGATAAACATACTCTATGAACGAAAATTATGTGTCAGCGATAGGGTGGCTGTGTTTGGTGTGTTCACATGCGACAGCACGTGTCAGTGAGGGTGCATTCCGTTGGTTGGGTTTGCGGCGTGCAGGAGCGACTGTGTGAGGGTGCGGTGCGACCGCGGCGTGCAGGAGCGACCGTGTGAGGGTGCGGTGCGACCATGATAGCCGTGCGCATGCCTTCAGGGGATATTAATGTCCTTGGTTGCTAACCCCATCAATTTTGCCTCGATTAGTGTTAGTGGCCCTTTCCAAATTGTAATTTTGATATACTGGCCTTGTGTACAAAAAAAATGGAGGTAGTAACTATATTTGACTTCCTTCCCCATTGCGGTGACGTCGACAAATTTTTTTTGTGGTGGTTTGGCGAAGTGCGTTCGACGGAGAACACCGTTGAGGGAGACCACGGTAAGTCGTTCGCAAGTGCCGCCTGCAAGCCGAGACAACCGCCTTATTTGCATCCAGGAAGTCCTTTACTAGTACTACTAGGTGTAACTAATGCGGTGAGATGGCTTCTCGAAGAAGACGATGGAGAAGCGGAGTCAGCGAGGAGTGAAATGATTGTTGCTTCGTCCGTGCTTTTGTGATTTGACACCTCACTGCTTTGTGATTTGTGATAGAAGGGATAGGGGAGTAGACTCTGTGCTCTATACTGTAGTACTACATGCGTCCAAGCATGGGAGAAAGAGGAGAGACGTTGCATTTTTCTATTCCTTCAATCAATCAATCACGGAGCTTCGGTTCCATCTTTTTGGCTTTGGCAACACCGTCCACAATGGTTCCCACGATGCCAAAAGCTATTTTCACATTTGGCTACACATTGTGGGTGCCCTTAACCGCACCACTTGGTTTTCCTCCTGTGTGCTGTCTATACAAATCTCAATTATATTGATCTAAAAAGTTATAGAATCGAGATTAGTAAAAAGGAGGTGATTTTGCCGCGCGGATGCCGGGGGAGGTTTCTTATTTGAGCAATGCTACATCCACGTAATGGTTTAAATAAAGTTACGAACTGATGTGATGTGGGACTATTTGATTGGATTAAAGGAGAGGATTAGGCCCACCCCACCTGAAAATCAGGGGGGCATATATAGATTAGATGGAAAGTATACGTAGTAGCTAAGTAGCCCTTTGTAAGTATAGGATTAGGCTTCTTATTTTTGGAGGACGTTGTCCTGGCGGTTTGCTAACATGCGGTCCCACATGTCAGTGATTTACCAAGCCGATCCGCGTCCCACATGAGGCAGAACAACGGCAGAAGCAACACGTGGTTAGGTTGAAGAAGATGAGGGAGAAGCAGATTCAGCAACGAGTGAAATGATGGTTGCTTCGTCCCTCCAACTTAACTCCGGGAAAGGTGCAACTTTGTGATTTGACGCCTCATTGCTCATTACTACGCCGACGCCATGACTGTGGTGCTTCACCCCGACTGCTCTGCATTGTATTCCGGTATGGCACGTGGACCCGGTAGCTTGATGCCCCACATGTCGGCGAAAGGGACTAGAAGATTTATGAAAGCGAGCGCTCCACTCATACGACGGAGGAGTAGACGACACGACGGCCTAGTGAACTGTCACTTGTACTGTATAGTACTAGTATAGTTTTGCTGTTTCACACGATCCATCGATACAAACCCGATTAAACAGGAAAGGGTGGGATTTTTCCCGCGCGGTAGATGATACTGGCCATACATTTCAAAGGCAATTTTAATGTCTGCAAACTGAATAATTATAAGTAACAATATGATATCTAGTAAAACTAAAAACACATATGATTTATTGTGTTAGAGTGTAGTAGTAGTGTTGTATTGCATAGTTGTTGGATGTAACATGCGAGAACGTGTAGAGATGTAGTTTTGGAGGGCCTACAGAGAGAAAAGCGTAATACGGTCACCGAACTTCAGAATAAGCTGATTACGGTCACTATATACGTTTGGCGGTGATTATACGGTCACTTGCTCACAACTCAGCATCGGATTGCACTCTGTTGACCGGCCAAATAGTCTGCGTGGTGCTATGTTGACTAGTTAAATTGACCACGTTCGTTGTGGGTCCCACTTGTCAGTTCGCATAGGCAAAAGGTCAGATAAACACAAATTTACGCAGGCGCGACAAGGCTCTAACCCATGCGCGGGAATCACCTGGTTGTGTATGTGTCTGTCAGGGCCTGATGTGTGCGCATGCACATGTAGGTTGAGCACTTGAGCATGAGAGTGTGTGTTGGTCGTGTGGTGTACTGGTGTGTGCATGCATGCGTGCGTGTGTGCGTGTGAGTGTTGCGTGCGTGCATGTGAGTGTTGTGTGCGTGCGTGGCTGCGTGTGTACGTGTGAGTGTTGCGTGCGTGTGTGGGTGCATGTGTTTGTGTGAGTGTTGCATGGATGCAGTTCGTGTGCATGCGTGCGTGTGTGTATAATCACCACACCAGCTCCTGTGTGTTAAAACAGACGACTCAACATACCAATACAAGGCCACCTTGTCCGCTGTGCCCGCGGTCATGACTTCGAACCACCGTCCTAATATTTTTGTTGTTGTTTGTTTTCATTCTTACTAGCAAGATGCCTGTGCGTTGCATGTAACATCAAGATACATTTGTATGACTTGTTTATCTTGTGAGAGAAAAGGATGAAGGAGGGAAGGCCTTATTTGCAAATGTGAAGAGGTGTGTGGGTACCTTTTTGCAAAATTGCCATAGTTTCTTTCCTATCCGTCAGATATAAATTGGACGGCCTATATTGCAGGATGGCAGGCACACCATCATCACCAACCCTGTTTTTTTATAAGAGTGTATTTTATAAGAGTGTAGATGTAGAGTAGATACAAGTCAACAGGTGGGCACGATGGTAGTGAGATAATGTGATGCAACACTAGAGGTGCCACGTGGAGTGTTTAACTGGTCAACTAGTCATGTCTTGAGCAAATACAGAGTTGTACTGTGAGCCCGTGACTGCATAATAACCACTAAACATAAATGGTGACCGTAATGAGTGGATTCTGAAGTCCAATGTACGTATCGTGCTTTCGCTTCAAATACAATGATCGTCATTGCATATATCGCGAGAGAAAGATGAAACATGCCTGAATTTTCTGGGGGCCTTACTTTTAGAGGACTTGGAGATAGTTTTGTGTGCATACGTGAAAGGGCGTACAGGGGGGTATGCAATGGAGAGAGAGATGCTCTTCGTTTCTCTTTATTATGAATAACTTTGTATATAGTATAAAAATATACAAATTCACAGTGCGGAATAAATATCATTGTGGGCACCATGCAATGCAAATTAGCGTTCGTACTCCACCATATAACTTTGTAATGTTGTATATATGTAGAAACTCTAAAATATTTTCTTGGCCACACTTTATTCAAAAGGAAAGTTGTATGCGAAATAAACGTGAAGAGAGGGCTTTTTAGATCAATGGGGTACGTGATGTAACATGTGTGAATGTGTAGTTGATGCATTTGGCGGGGCCTAGAGAGGTATGTGCGTATTACGTATTCGAGAGAGGCATGGATAGAGGGGCCGACCGGGGGGGAGGGGGGCGTGGGAGAGATAGCACGAGAAATGAGAGTGGTCTAGAGAGAGAGAGAGAGATGAATATGACGTCACGGCCAGAGATTCCATTCCCTTGAGTGTGTATATGCAAGGGGGGAGGGAATAGAGGCACCAGGAGAAATTTTTTGTGTATGTGGTGTTTGTGTTGGTGTGTGTGGGTGTGAGAAGATAATGAGACGTGGGGGCAGAGGGTGTGTCACCGCGTGTGGTACAGTGGGTCGAGGTGAGGCCCTTCGTTCTGTTCCGTCCTGCGCCACATTGGTCGTCCCGTGACGCATTTAGTAAGACCCATGAATGACTAGTCGTACAAGACAAAGATAGCAGAATTGTGAAGGACTCTGTGTCCACTGACAAAGCCATCTTGGATTTGTAACCCTAGGTTCTCGGACTAAGGTAACCCCTTTATCTCTGATATTACTATTCATCCAACCTAACTTTAAGGGGCATCCTACAGAATGCTCTACTAGAATCATACTCGTCGATTAGGAAGAGAGGTGTGAGACAATGCGTGAGAGACAGGCGTGAAGATAATGTGCGTACATGAGACACGTAGGCAGGTCCATGTATATAGAAAGGGTCGATGAGGATTGTGCGTGTGTATGTTTGCGAGAGGAAGAGTGCTTGTGATAAAGGTTAGTGAAAACAGTTGTAAATGGTTACGAGAGAGAGGGAGGGTTATATCTAGAGCATATGTGCGAGAAAGACACCTCGGGAGAGAGTGTGTGAGCATGTGTGAGAGACCACCGATGGAGAGTGAAACTACACGTAAAAGACTGCTCTACACATTGATTAAAGATATAAATTGTATCCAAATATTAGGATGGGATCATGATATTTGCAATTCGCGTAAGGAGCGGTCATTGATCCATCAGACATCTACATTCTATCGAATTTGAGCATGTCTATGTTATTATTTGACACAATTGATCCACATAGTTAGTATTTTGAACTCCAGACAATGCATCGCTTTAGCAATCGAATATAAACGTGAGTATAGTTCATGTTGTGTGTGTAAAGCACATTATACATACAAAAGTTACACAATGGACATTATAAATAGCTACTACCTATGAACGTGACTGCTACTACCTATGAAAGTTACACAATGGACATTATAGTTCAAGAGTACTCTAAATGTGAATGCTTGTGTTTCAAAATTTCGAACGAAGCGCCAAAAGAGCCTCTACTCGCCCGAAACCGCGTGAGACCAATGTTTGGTAGTACAAGGAAATTAATTTTCTAATAACTCCGACCCGTGAAACCAACCGGCCCGACGTCCAAAGGTCTAAACCAGGGTAGGTTTGTAGCTTCATCTAGGCGCCACGCAACCGCATCCGAAAAACATTCATACACAATGGCGCCTAAGCACACATGCGCGCGGCCGAAATCGCTCCCGCCCACTATTTGGGACACCTGGGATTACCATCCTACCCCCGACCCGCAGTAGGTCCGAAATTTAAGAGGGGGGCAAAGTTTGTACTTTCCCCAAATTTCAAACAAGCGCGTCCCATCTTCTGTTCAAAAAAGCCAAAAACAAGCGTGTCCCAGACCGAAACATGGTTCCCCCCACCCGTCCGATTCCCCATTCGTACTCCGTGGGCGCCAAAACTACCTCTCCACCACCCGCGAAACCCCGACGTCCTCCGTCTGCCACCCCATCCCACCCATCAACCGCCGCCCTCCTCCATCACGCCGGAGCCGATACCCCGACGTCGTCGTCCACCGCAACCTCAACCGCAACGCCCTCCATGGCTAGTAGTTGAAGCAGATGCCGAGCCGTCCGTACCCGAGCCAGTTCAACCACGCCGTCCTGCGCCTCACCGCTGTCGCTCCAACTTCGCCACCCTCCACCGCACCGGAGTTGTTCCTGCTACGCCGTCCTTCGCCGCCTCGGATCTGCTTCCCATCCGCCGACATACGGCCACGGCAACACAGTCAACAATTTGGCCATGGGTTCGTCCAAGCATGCACCCTCCAGAACATCGGTTTCCCCAGTAAAAACAAGAAGATCGGCGCGACATGTGGGGGTGACCACACCGGCAACCGAAAAAGGTACTCCTCTTCCCTTATTCATGCAAATCTTACGTCTCTGCTTGCACGGTATTCATCCCACAGAAGACACTAGTTGACCGCTTCTTCTTGATACTAGATGTTCCTAGTAACTCGCGATGCACAAGGTTTCTCCTCATATACTATTTCACCTTAGCTAGAGGTCCGCCGCCCCCCTGAATTTGAATTTCTGGCCAGTTGATTCCCAATTAACGGAAGCATTCCCCGGCATAACAAGTGCTAGTACGCTTATTACACCGGGGAAGCAGCGCCTTGGTGTTTACCTTAGGGGAGTGTGCGGCCTAGAGCTACTGGCTCCCGATCTAGAGGTCGGACGGGATTTAAGGGATAGCCTGGGGGCGCTGCCAAGCACGGCGGTGGTGTGAGGTCGATGGGAGGGCGGGGCGGCGGAGGCAGGGGTATGAGCCGGTGGTTGCCGGTGGTTCGATAAAGATCGTCAACAGCGACTGGCGGGAGGTAGACGAAGGCCATCTGCCCGTTCCTTATAGATCGGGCGGTTCATTAAAAAATCGACTGACCTATTTATTTTCAGTAGACTGTTATCTTAGATTTGACAACATGTGGTGTTGTGCTGGAGGAGTACCTGCATTTCCTGTGCTCATATATTACAAAATCATACGGAGTAGAATCTAATTTTGTTTGCCATGCAATGTTGTAGAGCTATCATATGTCTGTTGTCATTTATTTTTCAGCCACCTGCTATCTGCTACTTTTACAGTGCACTAGTTCTGCACACACTTCACCCTTACTCTCACTATTGTGTTTTTATGCAAGGGTATTTCAGACTCAGATCCCGTGAGAGAAGCCAAAAAGAAAAGAGAGAAGTCGCTCCAGCTTAGTATGCTGGTAGGCAAGACACGTTACAATGCTATAAAGGGTGCAGTGTCAGCAGATGGAGACGGTAAACGTAGCTCTGGAGTTGATGACCTCGCTCGCAATGAACCACTATCCCAGGTGCTTACTTTAACTTCGTGGTTTCATATGTGGTTGCATGTTCCATATGGTGTCTAGCTTGTATTCGAAAGGCCGAAGTCGATAAGATAAGGAAAGATATTTTTTTACATGAACCCACCATCCCCTGAGCACCAGAAGACAAACAGCTAGTCAGGGCACTGGCCGAGCCAGTGACAAGCCCAGCAAAGATAGGCATCACCTGGAAGCCAACTAAAAAGCTGCGATGGTGGCGAAGCAGCCCGCCTCCCACCAGGCTCTCAGCTCCTAGATGATCATGCTCACCACTCCAGCCGGATCTCTAGCTTGTATTGCTTCCAATTTGGTTAAATTGCATCTGCTTAGCTTATACATTATACCTTTGAATATGACATGCCTTTCTGTTTTTGGGACATACTAGTACATCTGTGTATTAACCATGTTCTTACATCAAACTAATGTTCTTGTGTATCCCTCATCAATCACTTATGACGAGGCAGGCAGGCAAGGAGACTACTCCTCATTTAAAGAATGCAGCGTCAGCCTCCCGACATGATTCTCAAGAAACAGAAATGCTACATGAAGATAGTGAACGTAGCTCTGTAGTTGATTACAGCATTTTCCCTACACTAGCATCGCAGGTGCTTGCTCTAACTTGGCAGCGTGATATGTGGTTGCATGTTGCATATGGTGTCTAGATTGTAATTCTTCCAATCTGGTTAAACTGCATGTGCTAGTCTGCTTAGCTTATACGTTATACCTGTTAATGTGACATGCCTTCCTGTATTTAGTACATAGTACATCTGTCTATTAAGCATGTCCTTACATAAAACTATTGTTTTTTTGTATCCCGCATCAATCAACATGATGAGACACCTTTAGTATATGCAGTGCGATATTAGTTGCATCTTTCATATGATTTATAGCATGCGCTGCTTCTAATTTTTTGAAATTCCATTTATGATGGGACACTTTTAACTTGGCGGAGTCATATTGGTTGCATCTTTCATGTGGCCTCTAGCTTGCATTGCTTCTTATTTGCTAGAATAGTTTCTTCTTAGTTTACACAAACAGTTGTGAACATGCCATGCCGTCCTGTTTTTCGTACATATTCCATCCTAGTATCATGTGTTTGCCTTACATCAAAGTAGTGATTGTCAGTATCATGCATGAATGAGTTCTGAAGAGACAATTTTATTGCTTTTTCTTATCGGTTTTAATTGACAATTCAAAATCAATAAAGCGGAAGGAAGTTAGCAATGCAGCGGATAAAGGTGCTCCTTCCGAACGGAGGGCCTCTACAGTTTCTACTCCTCCACACCCCCAAGATGATTTCCAAGACAACACATGCATAGACACTCAACAAAGCTGTGTTTATGATGAGCACGTCTCCCCTAGTGCAGCATCACCGGTGCTCCCTCTAACTTGGCACTGTTATATGTGGTTGCATGTTATGTGTGATGTCTAGCTTGTATTGCTTCTAATTTTGTTGAATTCCATCTGCTTACTTTACACATTATACTTGAAAAATAAGACATGTGTTCCTGTTTCTAGAACATACAATATCTGTCTATCACACCATGTTCTTACATCAAATTACTACTATTGTGTAACCTGCAACAATCACTTATCATAAGACACGTTTGACTTCGGAGTGTTATATAGGTTACATCTCACATTCTTTTCTAGCTTGTACTACTAATTTGTTGAAATGGCACTTATGACGAGACAGTTTTAACTTGGTAGAGTGATATTCGTTGCATCTTTCATATGGTGTCTAGCTTTCATTGCTTCTAATTTGTTGAAATGCCTTCTCCTTAGTTTACACATCATAAGTTGTGAATATGCAATTATGTGAATATGCAATGGCACTAATGACGAGAAACCTCTAACATGGTAGTGTGATGTTGTTTGCATCTTGCATATGATTTATTTCTTGTACTGCTTCACATTTGTTTAAACGCCATTTATGATGAGACACTGTTAACTTGGCGGAGCGATATTTGTAGCATCTTTCATATGGTGTCTACCTTCCATTGCATTGCTTCTAATTTGGTGAAATGTCTTCTTCTTAGTTTACACATCATAGTTCTGGTTATCTCTTCCGTCCTGTTTTTCATACATATTACATCCTCCTATCATGTGGTTGTCTAACATCAAAGTTCAGTTCATCTGCATCACACATCAATTTGTTCTGAAGAACTAAATTGTTATTTGTTTTTCTTGTCGGCTTGACTTAACAAGGCACAGAGAAAGAGGAAGAAACACAGAATGGCAGGGAATGAGAAGCGGATGAATCCTGCAGATTCTGCTGGTACTGATGGTGCAATAGAAGGTCAAAGTCCAGCATAAAATTCTACAGACACGGCATCCCATGCTACACGAGTTGCAAAAAAAGACAAACAGAAACAAATAGCTGCCACCAAACAAGCAGAGACAGCCCTAGTTCTTGCAACACCTACCACAGTACTACCAGCTGCACGACGTTCTCATGCGTCAACTGAGCTAGCAACACGTTCCCAAGCTCCCTTGCCACCTGACACTACTTCCTAAGCACTCTTGACACAAGACGAGTTGGCAATATCAGATGAACCTTGTGAGCTTCAACAACAAGAAGGTAGTTGCTGGAGTCAAGTTACAGTTGCATGCTTCCTTATATGTAGTCTCACAGTTTGATGTACACTAACACTTCCTATGTTTGTTGTTGGACTAGCACCTAGGCGCAAGAGGAAACAAACATCAGGGATAATGCTCGATAGGTTAACTAAATCTAGAGGAGGGAGAATGGAGATCCGTTTTGAGGCAGGTTCAAAAAGGCCACGTGATGCTACAGAGTCAGCCAAGTTAGTATCAGAGGCAGCGGTTGCTGTTAGGTGTCATGTACGTATCCTCCCAACATGGATTCAGTACAGAAATGACAAAGACGAAACCCAGTTCAACACCTTCCTCGACCATTTATCTGTAAGTATGGTTATGTATCGAAACTAGTAATATCGTCTTGCTCTATCCAATACTTTGTAGGTTGCTGATAATGAGACTGCCATAATTTTCAACAGATGAGGTTCAAGTTGGATAGCCAAGATGATGCAACCAGACAAGCTTGCACCCATGTTTTCAAGTCTGCTCTGCGACAGTATCGGTATAACTTGAGGAAAACTCACTTTGAAGGCAAGGCTAACAGTGAACTTGCGCAAACATCTCCAGTGGAAAATATATCTAATGAAGACTAGAGAGGCCTCGTTAAACACTGGTCCGATCTGAAGTATCAGGTACATTATATATATGTCATCAGATCACATGTTGAAGTCCTATTTACGCATGTGCCATACAAATCTATATTCTTGTAGGTGAACTGTTCAAAGAACAAGGCCAACCGTACGAAAGTGAAATTCCAACAGACGACAGGATCTCGTAGCTATATTGCACACTGCGAGGCTCTTGTAATTAGCTGTTGTTTCACTCTTTTCACGGTACCATATTATCAGATCTATATTGAATTGTTCCAAATGCAGAGGAAAGCCCGCAAGGACCAAAAAGTACCTGAACCAAATGCTGTGGAAATCTTCAGGGACTGTCACACCAGCAAGAAGAAGGGCATGACTACACCAGTCAAAGCCGTTGTTGTAAGTCCTTAATCCTCATGCCTTTTAACTACTACTTACTCTGACTTGTGCCTTGAACTGCATGATTTGCAGCCAATGTCTATTACTCTTTTCAATTTTTTAGGGTTTAGCGTATCATTGCACCTTACAAGGTTTATAAGAGAGGAGTGATGTTCCTTTGATCTTGACCCGTAATCTAGTTCCGTGCTGGACTTTCTCACACAACGTTACAATTGCCTGTTTCTCTGGTCTCAGTTGTTTTCTGATATGAATGACGTCATACTATGCTTACCGTATTATAAACTTCGTCTCTTCATCCTTAGCCCTCAATACAATGTGAAGAAATAGACAATACATTAGCGATGGTACATGGTCATATGTTTGGAACCTGGTTTTATTATGTACTTTGCAATAAAATACAACTAATATTTTACATGGGTTCACCAGAATAAGTTCTGTATATAGACCAAAGCTATTTTGTTTGGTTTTGTTGCCTCCTTAATATCTTCTGTTCTGGTACTACTAATGTAAAACCTCAACTTTTCAAGATCTATGGAAAAAATGGTGGAACCGCCACCTTCTGAAGGTGGCGAGGCAACTATAACCGCAATGTCAGCTCTTGCTGTAGTGGGTCAGTACCTGTCCACTAACAGTGCCAAAAGCACGTTCCTGCATAATACTGGGTTGGTTGTTAAGGCAATATCGTCCAAACTGCCTCATGATCAAGATATGCAAGCTCAAAGCAATGTTGTATCTGCGCTCCAGACACAAATCCATTCCCTAACTGAGACCCTTTGTGAAGCAAGGAGAAACATAGCTCAATCTCGTCAAGATATGCATGGTTTTGAAACCAGACTATCAGACATTTGCTATGTTGTTCAGGAGCCTAGGGGAAATTAAGGCGAGGGTTATGGTGCTCCATCGGACAATACAGCATGAAAACGTAACAGTCAGGTCAAATGAACTGAGCTTCTGAACTTCTGGTGGTGCATTTATCTGCTAGACTATTAAGTTTTATGCCAACCTTCCTTTTGTTATATAGTTGTAATTTGTTTTGGTGAAAATGTATTCTTAACGTGCAGCCACCGCCTGAAGAAAACAGCAATCCATTTTTGTATAGTGTAGGGTGTTCCCTATATTTGCACTGGTGGCGATCTTTGATGCCGAGTGGATGTAATCTGTGCAATCGCCTTAATAGCCTAGCATTAGTTTCGGCCTTATTTATTTCCTAGTCTTCTTTTTACCTGGTTTGCTAGTGGCCGCAACTACCATGGGCCATATACAGGCCGTAGGATCCATGGGTCACCTACGGGCCATTGATAAATGGGCCTGTAATCGGTGGGCCTCGGGCCGTTGGATAAATGTGTCTACATGGGCCATAATCGGGCGTAATTGGTATCGGCCCAGCACGGTAACAGGCCATTAACAGGCCGTAGGACAACAAAGGCTAAATTCTTTCACAGGCATAACGGGTCATTAATGGGCCAGAATATAGAACGGGCTGTAAACGGTGCAATGGGTTAACAGGCCAGAAATGGGCCGACTCTTGCCATGGGCCGAATTTGGCCCATTAGGGTAACAGGCCAGTAACGGGCCGACTCTTGCCATGGGCCGAATTTGGCCCATTAGTGGAACAGGCCAGTAACGGGCCGACTCTTGCAATGGGCCGAATTTGGTCCATTAGGTGAACAGGCCAGTAACGGGCCGGAAGTAATCGAGGGCCGAAAAGGAGGCCAAGAACGTATGGGCCGTCAATAGGCCGAAAGCTAACACGGCTGGAAACAGCCCATGTAAATCACGGGCCGTTAACGGGTATAAAGAAAATTACTATTCATTATGGGCTAGACTCACCGTGGGCCTGTAATGGGCCGAAAGATACGAAGGCCTCATATGGGCCGAAAGACGTCGTGGGACATACGTGGGCCGAAAGTGAAATGGGCTGGTATTATATTCGATGGCCCACATGACGTTGTTGGGCCGATTTCCTTTAGGGCCTAACGGGCCATGAGTTAACGGGCCGTAAAATGGGCTATTTGTGAAGAGACCGTTAACAGGCTTTTCATGGGCCAGCCCGTTAACTTTTGACGAAGTCAAACGGGCCGGCATTGTAAGCTAAATGGGCCACTGTTGGGCCATGCCACGTGTCGACATATCATAGGCGCCTATCTGATCCACTGACGAGCTGACACGTGTTTCGTCCAGCCCATAAGAATTTTACACGTGGAAATTTCCCATTGGTCGGGGCTGTTAACGGGTTATCGGATCCAAAACCCGACCCGATAGCTTAACGGCGTTCCGTTACGGTGGATGCCACGTGTCGGTCACCCTTGACGAAAGCACTTCTGTGACGCGCGATTTATCGTCATGGAAGTGGACACTTCCATGATGATAATTTTGGCAATGTCATGGAACACTTCTACGACAGCACAGGTATGAATATCTTGATTCTGTCATAAATTTGTCATGGATGTACATGCATGACAAAAAAGCGACCTACTGTGACAAACACGTATCATCACGGAAGTGTATTTTTTTGTAGTGCTACGTCGAGGTGTTGTCTCAAAGGGCACCGAGCCGAGGAGAGGTAGTCCTGGAGGCGCCTCAAGGCAGTATTCTGGACCCTGGGTGCAAGGGGAGCAAGACTCCCATGGGCTCCGATGGCGGGGGTAGCAAATTCGGCCCCAGCCGAATACTGCGCCGGAACCTCCAGTGGTTCCGGACTCTGTCAGGCAACCCCTCGCTAAGAGGGGCAAGCCGCTTGTGCCAATGGCCTCTGTCCATCCAGAGGCATCGGACAACTTGCTGGAAGCACTTCACGGCGCTTCCATCGACGAAGAGCACCGCACTATCATGAGTGCGGTGATTGAGAAGGTTCAGTCTGCCAAAAGCGGACTGATTGAAGCCTGTGCCAGCCTCCTAACAGGCTTTCAGGTAAGTAATCAAATTATAAGAAAATGTTACAGCATAGACAGTAGCCCCTGATGCTCTGTTTGGCGTTCGCGAAGATAGGTCGAATGGAGGATTAAATAATGACCGCAGGAGTCTAATCGGAATATGTCTATGTGCATATGCAGGCTTCACTGCTAGCCACTGCCGCACGTACTGCAGAGGTCGCTGCGCTGAAGCAGGAACTTGAGCGGTCCAAGGAAGAGCTCGGCCTTACCAAGAGGCAGCTCGAAGAGAACAAAGGTAAGTCATACCCCGTCTGTATATTATTAAAATTTGGTTTTGGAATAATAGGATCGCCATGAATTTTGCTAGGGGCCACGACCGAAGTGGCGACCCTGCAGAAGGCGCTATCCGAGGCCGAAGACAAAGCGGCCAAGGAGTGCAGCGAGCGAGAAAAGCAAGAAGCCCGGTGGGCGATGTGCAGCAAGAGCTCCAGGCTCTCACCAAAAAACACGAGTCCTTGGAGCTTGACTCTAAGATGCGAGAGTCCGAGCTTGCGAAGGCCCTCGGAAGCGCACAAAATGCCAAGGCCGAAGCCCAAAAGGCCCTCTAGGAAATTGAGGCGGTTAAGAAGATAGCAGTAGGTAAGGCATTCATTATGCAAAGAAAGCATGTGAAGGAAACTTTCCTTTTACTTACCCGAGTTCGGAGCTCTCCAGGAGCGTTCGGAGATCTTCCCCACAGTGTGTCGGATGCCGCGGAGTTCTACCGGGATGAGGAGGGGAGCTCGACGGAGAAGTTGTTCTCGTCTTAGTATACTGGGACCGAACACCCAATGCCCTTGGGCGACCAGCTGAAGCAACTGGTCGAGCTCCACAAGGCGGCCGAACAGGCCATGAAGGGTCTTATAGTCCGGATGTGGCCTGGCGAGCCCCTTCCTGATAGCTACTTCGGCCTGGTGAGGCGGCTTGTGAATGCCTGCCCACGGCTCGAAGTCATAAAGCGGTCCGTCTGCACCGAGGGTGCGCGCAGGGCTTTTGCCCAGGCGAAGGTGCACTGGGCGAAGTTGGACGCCGTAAAGCTGGTGAAGGAGGGGCCGCCGGAGGGCAAGTAGCATCGCTACCCCGAAATGTATTATGAGAGTGTCCTTAAGGGTTCTCGCCTAGCGGCGGAGGAATGTGCCAGGGCTGTAATATTCGAATGAATGTACTGATGTGATCCTGTAATATGAAACGAGTTCATTTGCGCTATACCATGCTTGTTAATTTAAAATATTACCATCTGTGCGTCCGTTTATGAAATCTGAGAGTTGGCCAGTCGTCGGCTTCTGCCCCCATGTAACTAGTCCTGGGGTGTTCGGGATAAACCTGAGCACTCTTTATCCCAATTTTGGGTCCTTCGAAGGAGGTGTTCAGCACAACGAACCAGGTAATCGGACTATAAAGCTTTATCACTCTCACTTAGCCATAGAAGTCTACAATTTTAAATTTTGGCGAAGCCCCTAGTATTCGGAAGGCCAAATTTGGGGCGCTATATACGCCTAAGTCGGGCAAGGCCGACTCCTCGCCCTAAGTGGAAAAAGTCTTTAAGGACTTGAGACCTCTCGAACAGCGACCAGCTCTCGCCTCATCATGACAGTCGGTTTTCGGCTTTCTCTACTGAGGTGCTCGTCCGGAAGAACCGGGACACAATCGCAGTAGTTCTCCCAGCGCTACCTTAGCCGATATTGCAGAACGTAAGGTACCAAAACATGGGATCCGGGCAAACCCAACTATTGACCCAAGACATGATTCGGAGCTGATGCATATAATGCTATAAGTTCGGGTGCCGCACTGTTGAAAGTGTTCGGACTTCTCGCGCCGTATTATGGGGTATGCTAAAGCCCCTGGCATACTAGTCGTACCAGAATGTACGGGTGCAATATGCCGTAAATAGGTAGACAAGGAAAAGAAAAAAGAAAAGGGGGAATGCAATAATAGGCTAACGCTATGCATTGTTATTAAATAGTACGCCGAAGCGTACGAATACAAGGAGTGCAATAAGCAAAAAATAGGACTATTTGACATGTCCTATACAAGGGCAAGCTACGTTTGGGATGTAAAACAAGTATATCGGTCGTTATCGGAGACCACCTGGGGATTCCCTTGTACGTCAGACCGTCTTGCTTCCTTGACATTCCCTTACCGCCATGAGTTTAGACTGCCGGAAAGGGCTTCCAGAGAGTAAGGTCCTGAAAGAGAGAAAATTGATGAAGGTAGACAGCCCCTGGGGCGGTTGAGCCACATTGTGGGACGTGTCGTAGTGGTGCTTCCGCCTATGCCCATGGTATCTTGAGTGCGTAGTTATGTACGCGTGGCACGAATTTCGCCACTTGACTGGGACTAGGACGGAGGCCGAATTGCTAGTCAAGCTCAAAACGTGCCTGCCAATCCACCTGCGGGGTACTTCGGACTCGCTTGAAGCTGTCCGGGGTCTTTTTCGCCGAATTGGCGGTTTGCCTAACAAGGCTACTTTGCGCTTCTGCTGCGGGGCCGCAGTGTGCTCCTCCGTGCAGAGCGAGCGCACTGTGTTTCCATTACTGTTATAACCCCGCGCGGTCCTATCATTTGAGTTTGAGGTATGCGTAATGTGGTACCGCATTGAATCTAGCAAATGTGGTTCGTCCGAGCAGTGCGTGATAACCGCTGCGAAAGGGGACGATATCGAAGATTAACTCCTCGCTTCAAAAGTTGTCCGGAGATCTGAAGACCACTTCCAGTGTGATTGAGCCCGTGCAATGGACCTCTACACCTGGGATGACGCCTTTTAAGGTGGTTTTAGTGGGTTTGATCCTCGAGGGGTCTATACCCATTTTGCACACTGTATCCTGATAGAGCAGGTTCAGGCTGCTGCCGCTGTCCACAAGGACTCGAGTGAGGTGAAATCCATCAATGATGGGGTCAAGGACCAATGCGGCAGATCTGCCATGACGGATACTAGTTGGGTGGTCCCTACGATCAAAGGTGATCGGACAATAGGACCATGGTTTGAACTTTGTGGCGACTGGTTCCATCGCATAGACATCTGTCGGTGTCAAAACTGGCGGATCTCGGGTAGGGGGTCTCGAATTGTGCATCTAGGCGGATGGTAACAGGAGACAAGGGACACGATGTTTTTACCCAGGTTCGGGCCCTCTCGATGGAGGTAAAACCCTACTCCTGCTTGATTAATATTGACGATATGGGTAGTACAAGAGTAGATCTACCACGAGATCAAGGAGGCTAAACCCTAGGGGCTAGCCTATGGTATGATTGTTGTTCTTGTCCTACGGACTAAAACCCTCCGGTTTATATAGTCACCGGAGAGGGCTAGGGTTACACAGAGTCGGTTACAATGGTAGATCTACATATCCGTATCGCCAAGCTTGCCCTCCACGCGAAGGAAAGTCCCTTCCGGACACGAGACGAAGTCTTCAATCTTGTATCTTCATAGTCCAGGAGTCCGACCGAAGGTATAGTCCGGCTACCCGGACACCCCCTAATCCAGGACTCCCTCAGTAGCCCCTGAACCAGGCTTCAATGACGACGAGTCCGGCGCGCATATTGTCTTCGGCATTGTAAGGCGGGTTCCTCCTCCAAGTACTTCATAGAAGATTTTTGAACACAAGGATAGTGTCCGGCTCTGCAAAATAAGTTTCCACATATTGCCATAGAGAGAATAATAACATTTACACAAATCTAATCTGCTGACGTATTCCATAGCGTGTCATCACACCATAGCCAAGTCTTTATTTGAATCGTTTTTACTGCCCCACCTCAGCGTGTTTCGCGAGGCGGTTTCCTTGGCACGTCTTGTCAAAGCAGAGATCGTGTCCCCTTATTCCGGGATTCTCATCAATACGGGTGTGGGTAACCCAACCGCGCCATTGATTACGGCGCTTGGGAGATAAACGAGTTTTACCAGGCTGGTGGGGACGCATAGTCGCGTCCGCCCATATAAGGGGATAAGGATCCACCTTTTCGTCCATGCTTCTTCCTCCTTTGCTCATCCATTTCCGCGCACTCGAGCTCCAGCGCCCAAGTCCGCACTTCCCACCTCGACCTTCTCCAGCCATGTCTGGAGAGGGAGGCAAGTGGATGGTCTCCTCCGTCACAGAGGGACACATCAAAAAGCTGAGGAAGGCCGGATACTTGTCTAACGACATCGCGCACCGGCTTCCCAAAGAGGGGCAGCTCATCCCCACCCCTGGGCCCCATGAGAGAGTGGTGTTCCTCCCCCATTTCCTCCATGGACTGGGCTTCCCTCTCCACCCATTTATTCGGGGGATCATGTTCTACTATGGCCTGGATTTCCACAATCTGGCCCCGAACTTCGTCCTCAACATCTCGGCGTTTATCGTCGTGTGCGAGGCTTTCCTCTGCATCCGCCCCCATTTCGGCCTATGGCTCAGGACTTTCAATGTCAAGATGCCCAACGTCCTATGGCTCGGGGGCTCCTTCGTGGAGACCCTAAAGGGGTGGCAACCGGGGTCGTTTTACCTCACCGAGCCGCGCGACCCTGAATGGGTCGCAGCCCCCAAGTTCCAATCCGGACCCCCTATGCGACTCACCTCCTGGAAAGAGACGGGCCTGTCGTGGGGTAAAAAAGGAGAGCTAACCGGACTCCAAACATGCGTCCAAACCCTGGTGGACAAGAAGCTCAAACTTGTCAACGTAGTCCAGGTTATGCTCATCCGCTAGATCCTCCCGTGTCAACAACGGGATTTCAATCTGTGGGAGTTCGACCCGGCGCAACACCAAACTCTGAGCAGGCTCTTCGACACGACATATGAAGATGCCTAGAAGGCGCCTTTCAAGGGCGCCGAGGCTCCCGCATCCGCTACCGAGGATCGCGGATTCAGCATGCAGCGTCACGCTAGTGCGGTAAGCTGTTTTTACCTATTACATGATATTTGTCTTTCATAGTTTGACTCTATGCGGGATCTAAGCTCCCTTACCTTTGACAGGATTGGCGGGAGACGTCCGGACAGATCAACTGTCCGGCTCCTTTGCCCGAAGACCCAGCGGACGCTCGCTTGGCGAAGCGGCTGGTTCCGACACCCAATGTGGTGCCAGAGAAGAAGGCCAAGAATAAGGCCACGGGGACTCGAAAGAGTGCCCGGCGCCTGGTGGTGTCGGATTCATCATCCGACGACTCTGAGACGCACTCCTCCCGTGAAGACGAGGTGGAGGAAGAAGAGACCTCTCCCCCTCCAGCGGGGGGAGGGAAGAAAAGGAAGGCCGCCCCAACTGGGGAGGCCGAAGAGTCCAAGAAGGGGAAGACCCTTCCTCCGGACTACTCCACCAACGCCGACGACGGCGAAGAGGAGTGGCCGCACAGGGCCAAGCCCCTGGAAAAATCGTAAGTATTCGGACACCAGAGCAATTCATAGTGTTCCTTTCTTGCACAGCTCCTCCTTACGCCGAATATGACTATGCAGTTCGCCCAAGGCCGGGCTCGACGAGTCGTCGAGCGACTTCCTAGATTCGTCGGATGTGAATTCACTTCTGCCCGCTACCTCCCCCCGCCCTACGGACGACGCCGAGGTGCTGTCCCAACAGGTTCCAAGCCAGGAGGAGGTGGTCCTGGAGGCGCCGCAAGGCGACCTCCCGGACTCCAGGCGCAAAGGGGATAAAACCTCCAAGGGCTCTGAGTCCGGCCTTGAGCCGGACACCGCGCCGGAACCTTCAACGGTTCCGGACTCCGGCAGGCAGCCTCCTTCCAAGAGGAGCAAGCCTACCGAGCCGGTGACCTCCATCCAACCGGAGGCACCGGACAATTTGCTGGAGGTGCTTAACGATGCCTCCATCGACGAGGAGCACCGCACTATTATGAGTGCGGTGATCCAGAAGGTTCAGTCCGCCAGGAGCGGACTGACTGAAGCCTGTGCCAGCCTTCTAACATGCTTTGAGGTAAGTAAAGAATATGTAAAAGTATTACCGCATAGACAGTAGCCCCTGATACTCTATTCGGCGTTCGAAAAGAAGAGCCGAATAGAGGATCTAATAACATTCGCAGGAGTCTAACATAATCAAGTCAATATGTGTATACAGGCTTCGCTGCTGGCCTCCGCCGCACTGACTGCGGAGGTGGATACGCTGAAGCAAAACCTCGCGCGGTCCGAGAACGAGCTCGGCCATGCCAAGAGGCAACTCGAGGAGAAGGAAGGTAATTAATACCTTACGCAACTATATATAGAAGATGTGGTTGCAAAAAATGACAGGATCAACGTGCTATTATAGGGGCCACGACCGAGGTGGCAACCCTTAAGAAAGCGATGTCCGAGGCCGAAAACAGGGCGGCCGTGGAACGCACAGAGAGAGGAAGGCAGGAGGCGCGGGTGGAGGAGGTGCAGAAAGAGCTCCAGGCTCTCGTGAAAAAACACGACAGTTTGGAGCTTGACTCAAAGATGCAAGCGTCCGAGCTTGTGGCAGCCCTCGAAAGCGCGAAGTCTGCCAAGGCCGAAGCCCAAAAAGCCCTCCAAGAAATTGAGGCGATGAAGAAGATACCGGCGGGTAAGGCATTCATTATGCAAAGCAAGCACGTGAAAGTGAATTACTTGTTACTTACCCGAGTCCGGAGCTCTCCAGGAGCATTCGCAGATTTGCCCCGCAGTGCCTCTGATGCCGCCGCCTACTACCGAGCCGAGGAGGGGAGCTCGACAAAGAAGGTGTTATGGTCTCAGTATGTTGAGGCTGGACACCCGGTGCCCTTGAGCGACCAGCTAAAGCAAATGGTCGAGCTCCACAAGGTGGCCGAACAGGCCATAAAGGGCCTCATAGTTCGGCTTTGGCCAGGAGAGGCTCTGCCTGGGAGCTACTTCGGGCTGGTGAGGCGGCTGGTGGATGCCTGTCCACGGCTTGAAGTAATCAAGCGCTCTGTCTGTATCGAAGGTGCCCGTCGAGCGCTTGCCCGTGCTAAAGTGCACTGGGGCAAGATGGATGCGGAGAAGCTGGTGAAGGACGGGCCACCGCCGGGCAAGGAGCATCGCGTCCCGGAAGCGTATTATGAGGGCGTCCTGAAGGGTGCCCGCCATATAGCGGATGAATGCTCCAAAGATGTAATTTTTGAGTAAACTCGCATTTGTGATCATGTATGCTGAAAACTTGTTCGTATGCACTAAGCAACGCTTTTGAATTTAAAATATTACCTTCTGTGCGGCCGTTTATCAAATTTGAGAGATGGCGAGTCGTCCGCTTCTGCCCCCATGCCACGAGTGCTGGGGTGTTCGGGTAAACTTGAGTGCTCTTTTCCCCATTCTTAGGTCCTTCGAGGGAGGCGCTCAACACAGCGAACAAGGCAATCGGACTATAATGCTTGAACACTCTCACTTAGCCATAGAATTCTATAATTTTAAATTTCGGCGAAGCCCCTAGTGTTCGGAAGACCGAGTTCGGGGCGCTATCCACGCCTAGGCCGGACAAAGCCGACTCCTCGCTCTAAGCGGCATAAGTCTTTAGGGACTCGAAAACCTCTTGAACAGCGACCAGCTCTCGCCTCATCATGACAATCAATTTTAGCTTTCTCTACTGAGGTGCTTAGCCCAGCTCAACTGGGGCACAATCGCAGTAGTTCTCCTAGTGCTACCTTAGCCGATATAACGGAACGTAAGGTACCAAAACATAGGAGCCGGGCAAACCCAACTATTGACCCAAGACATGATTCGGAGCCGATGCATATATTGCTATAAGTTCGGGGTGCCGCACTTGTGAAAGTGTTCGGACTTCTCACATCGTGTTATGGGGTACTTAAGCCCCTCGCGTATTGGCCGTACCAAAGTGTACGGGTGCAACATGTCATTAATGAACATATATTCGTAAAAGAGATTAATGCAATAACAGACAAAAGTTATGCATTGTTTATTTGAAAAAGCTGCGATCAAAGCAGAATGATACAAATAGTGCAATAAGCAAAAGATGGGACTATTTAACATGTCCTTTCCAGGGACGAGCTGCGGAATGGTATGCGAAACAGGTATACTACTCGTTATAGGGACCACCTGAGAGTTCCATGGTGCGGTGTAGCTTTCTGCTTCCCTGGTTGTTGTATCGTTTGTGCGGAAATTGTACTGCCGGTTAGGCCTTCCGAAGAATGGAGTCCTGAAAGTAAGAGAAAATGAAGAATCGGCAGACCCTAGTGCGGTTTAAGCCGTGTTTCGGGCGTGCCGTCATGGTGCCCCTCTCCCTTTGCCCATGGTATTTCCAGAGCGTAATTATGTACGCGCAGCACTGGTTTCGCAATTTTGCGAGGGCTGGGGTTGGGGCCGCATTGCTACGCCTGCTCGGAACGTGCCAGGCGGTCTTGTTGTAGGTTACTCCGGGCGCGCTTGATGGAGTCCGGACGTTTAATGGCCGGACTAGAGAATTGCCTTGAGAGGCTGCTTTGTACTTCCGTTGCGAGAGCCGCCGTATGCTCCTCCGTTCGGAGAGAGCGTTCGGTGTTTCCATTGACCGTAATGACCCATCGAGGGCCTGGCATCTTGAGCTTGAGGTATGCGTAGTGCGGCACCGCATTGAACTTGGTGAATGCGGGTTTGCCTGAGCAGTGCGTGATAGCCACTGCGGAACGTGACTATGTCGGAGATTAACTCCTCGCTTCAGAAATTATCCGGAGATTCGAAGACCACTTCAAGTGTAACTGAGCCTGTACAGTTGGCCTCTACACCTGGTATGACGCCTTTAAAGGTCGTTTTAGTGGGTTTAATCCTCGAGGGATCAATGCCCATTTTTCGCACTGTATCCTGGTAAAGCAGGTTGAGGCTGCTGCCGCCGTCCATAAGGACTCTAGTGAGGTGAAATCCATCAATAATTGGGTCTAGAACCAATGCGGCGAATCCACCATGACGGATGCTAGTGGGGTGGTCCCTTCAGTCAAAAGTGATCGGGCAGGAGGACCATGGGTTGAACTTTGGGGCGACTGGCTCCATCGCGTATATGTCCCTTAGCGCATGCTTTCGCTCCCTCTTGGGGATGTGGGTTGCATATATCATGTTCACCGTCCGCACTTGTGGGGGGAAGCCCTTCTGTCCACTCTTGTTCGGCGGCTGGGGCTCTTCCTCCTCGTCGCTATGCAGCCCCTTGTCTCTGCTTTCAGCATTTAACTTGCATGCCTGCTTGAGCACCCAACAATACCTGTTGGTTTGATTGGATGGTTTTTCGAGGGTGCCATGTATCTGGCATGAGCGGTCGAGTATTCGGTCCAAACTGGACGGGCCCGGAGTGTTTCTTTTGAATGGCTTTTTCAGCTGACTGGGTTTATAGCCTCTAAATCCGGCATTAACTATCGTATCCTCAGCATTGTCGCCGTTAATGCGGCGCTTTTACTTGTTGCGACGCGACCTGCCACTTCTGTCCTTGGTTTCCGAATTACCAGGGTTCTTGGCCATGTTATTGTTGTGAGCTAGCCAGCTGTCTTCTCCCGCGCAAAAGCGGGTCATAAGTGTCGTGAGGGCTGCCATATATTTCGTCTTTTCCTGTCCTAGGTGCCGTGCAAGCCACTCGTCGCGGATGTTATGCTTGAAGGCTGCTAGGGCCTCTGCGTCCGGACAGTCGACGATTTGATTTTTCTTGGTTAGGAACCGTGTCTAGAATTGTCTGGCCGATTCCTCTGGCCGCTGAATTATGTGGCTAAGGTCATCGGCGTCTGGTGGTCGCACATAAGTGCCCTAGAAATTGTCGAGGAATGCGGCTTCCAGGTCCTCCCAACAACTAATTGATTCTGCTGGCAAGTTGTTAAGCCAATGTCGAGCTGGTCCTTGAAGCTTGAGTGGGAGGTATTTGATGGCGTGTAGGTCATCACCGCGGGCCATGTGGATATGAAGAAGATAGTCCTCGATCCATACCGCAGGATCTGTTGTGCCATCGTATGATTTGATGTTCACGGGTTTGAAACCCTCAGGGATTTGATGATCCATTACTTCATCTGTGAAGCATAGTGGGTGTGCGGCGCCTCTGTATTGACCTATACCACGACGCAGCTCAAACGAGCTTTGTCTATTGTGTTCGGCCCGGCCGGATTTACTGTATCCGGCGTGACGATTACCGTCTCGTGCCGTGGGGTGCCCACGCGATCCGTAGATCGATCTTGTTTGCCGTGCCTTGTCCTCCAATATATCTCGCAGGTTTGGCGCATTTTCCCGTGCCTTGGTATTTTTTGAGCGGCGCCGAGGTGCGGCTTGAGTGGAGGGCCGAGAGGCCTCTCTGTCACGGCCACGAGCTGGCCGGTCGGCCGCATCATGCGCTGGTGATGTAGGTTTAGGTGCTTCCTCCTCTAATCGGGGTAGCAACCTGCGCTTTCGGTAGCTCTTGGAGGGGCGTTCGAGTTCATACTCTTCGGCCGCAAGGACTTTAGTCCATCTGTCGGCTAGCAAATCTTGATCAGCTCTAAGTTGTTGCTGTTTTTTCTTGAGGATGCTTGTCGTGCCCATAAGCCTGCATTTGAAATGCTCCTGTTCGACGGGATCCTCTGGCACGACAAATTCGTGGTCGTCGAGGTTTTCCTCGTCTTCGGAGGGAGGCATATAATTATCGTCCTCGACCTCTCTGTCTGCCGCTCTCTCATGAGGGCTGGCTTCTCCATCCTCCTATGCTGAATCTTGCTGGAGGAGGTTTTCTTCGGCACTGTCCGGAGTGTTATTATCTCCCATGCCGGAATCACCGTTTTTGCTTTGGCGGGATTTAGAGCGGCGCCGCTGACGCCGACGCTTAGGCTATTTCTTGGAGGGGTCATCCTCCGTTGTTCCATCGCCATCGCCTTCTTTTGGGGTGTCCACCATGTATATGTCATACGACGAGGTGGCTTTCCAGTGCCCTATAGGCGCTGGGTCTTGATCGTCTCCTGTATCGGCGTCCATACCGTCGATGTCTTCGGAGTCGAAGTCGAGCATGTCGGTTAAATCATCGGCAGTGGCTACGAAGTTGGTGGTGGGTGGGCTTTGAATTTCTTCATCATCCGCATCCCAACCTTGCTGACCATAGTCCGGCCAGGGCTCTCCTCATAAAGAGAGAGACTTTAGTGAATTCAGAATATCTCCGAAGGGCGAGTGCTGAAAGATGTCCGCGGCGGTGAACTCCATGATCGATGCCCAATCGGATTCGGTCGGTAGGGGCGCGGAGGGCTCGGAGTCCGGAGAGGAGTCCGGCTCCTTGGAGTCACAGGTTTCGTAGAGGATAGGGCTGATGTTCGGCTTGATCGCCATAGAGATTGCAGCCCCGGAGGCGGTGTCCAACCACCCATCCTTGATCGGCGCAGTTGGCTCTGAATTAAGGGTCGGAGCTGATGCGGGCGCGGCTTCCAGGGCACTGTTCGGTGGCAGAGCTAGATCATGCCCATCGTGACAGTGCAGCGCGCTCGGCTGTGGCTCGAATCCGTCGAAGATCAAGTCTCCGCGGATGTCAGCCGTGTAGTTCAAACTTCCAAATCTGACCTGATGGCCAGGGGCGTAGCTTTCGATCTGCTCCAGATGACCAAGCGAATTGGCCCGCAGTGCAAAGCCGCCGAATACGAAGATCTGTCCGGGGAGAAAAGTCTCACCCTAGATCGAATCGCTGTTGATGATCGGAGAAGCCATCGGGCCTAAAAGTGACGACACAGAGGAACTCTCAATGAAAGCACCAATGTCGGTGTCAAAACTGGCGGATCTCGGGTAGGGGGTGCCGAACTGTGCGTCTAGGCGGATGGTAGCAGGAGACAAAGGACATGATGTTTTTACCCAGGTTCGGGCCCTCTCGATGGAGGTAAAACCCTACTCCTGCTTGATTAGTATTGATGATATGGGTAGTACAAGAGTAGATCTACCACGAGATCAAGGAGGCTAAACCCTAGAAGCTAGCCTATGGTATGATTGTTGTTCTTGTCCTACGGACTAAAACCCTCCGGTTTATATGGACACCGGAGAGGGGTAGGGTTACACAGAGTCGGTTACAATGGTAGGAGATCTACATATCCGTATCACCAAGCTTGCCCTCCATGCCAAGGAAAGTCCCTTCCGGACACGGGACGAAGTCTTCAATCTTGTATCTTCATAGTCCAGGAGTCCGACCGAAGGTATAGTCCGGCTACCCGGACACCCCCTAATCCAGGACTCCCTCAACGTCCCTTAGTGCACGCTTCCGTTCCCTCTTGGGAATGTGGGTTGCGTATATCATGTTCACCATTTTCACTTGTGGGGGCAACCTCTTCTGTCCTCCCGTGTTCGGCAGCCGGGGCTCCTCCTCGTCGTTGCTATGCAGCCCCTTGTCCTTGTTTTCGGCATTCAATTTGCCGGCCTGCTTGAACACCCAGCATTCTCTGTTGGTGTGATTGGCTGGCTTATCGGGGGTGCCGTGAATTTGACACGAGCGATCGAGTATGCGGTCCAAACTGGACGGGCCCGGAGTACTTCTTTTGAATTGGTTTTTCCGCTAACCGGATTTAGAGCCATTGAATCCGGCATTGACAGTCATGTCTTCGGTGTTATCACCGTTGTTGTGGTGCTTGTGTCTGTTACGACGTGGTCTGTCGTTAGTGTCTTTGGCATCTGGAGTGCCGGCATTCCTTGATGTGTTGTTGCTGCGAGCTAGCCAGCTATCCTCTCCCGCGCAAAAGCGGGTCATGAGTGTCGTGAGGGCTGCCATAGACTTCGGCTTCTCCTCGCCGAGGTGCCGGGCGAGCCACTCGTCGCAGATGATATGCTTAAATGCCGCTAAGGCTTCTACATCCGGACAGTCGACGATTTGATTTTTCTTAGTTAGGAACCTGGTCCAGAATTTCCTGGCCGATTCCCCTGGCTGTTGAATTATATGGCTCAAGTCATCAGCATCTGGTGGCCGCACATAAGTGCCCTGGAAGTTGTCAAGGAATGCATCTTCCAAATTCTCCCAACTGCCAATGGAGTCTGCTGGCAAGCTATTCAGCCAATGCCGAGCTGGTCCTTTGAGTTTTAGTGGGAGGTACTTGATGGCATGTAGATCATCACCGCGAGCCATGTGGATGTGGAGGAGGAAATCCTCGATCCATACCGCGGGATCTGTTGTGCCGTCATATGATTCAATGTTTACGGGTTTAAAACCCTCTGGGAATTCGTGATCCATTACTTCATCAGTGAAGCATAGGGGGTGTGTGGTGCCTCTGTGTCGGGCTATATCACGACGCAGTTCGTACGAGTCTTGTCTGCTGTATTCGGCCCGGCCAGATTTGCTTTTAGTATATCCGGCGTGACGGTCATCGTCCCGCGTTGGGGCGCGCCCCCGTGATCCGTAGATCGATCTTGCATGTTTTGCTTTGTTTTCCAATACGTCTCACAGGTCCCGCGCGTTGCCCCAGGCCTTGGTATTTTTGTTTGAGTGGCGACGGGGTGCAGGCTGGACTTCGGGCTGATATGCCTCTCTGTCTCGGCCACGGGGTGGCTGATCAGCCGTATCATACGCTGGTGATGTAGGTTTCAATGCTTCCTCCTCGAGTTTGAGTAGCCACCTGCGCTTTGGATAACTCTTGGTTGGGCGTTCGAGTTTGTATTCCTCGGCCGCAAGGACTTCGGTCCATCTGTCCGCTAGCAGATCCTAATTAGCTCGAAGCTGTTGTTGCTTTTTCTGTAGGCTGTTTGCTATGGCTATAAGCCGGAGCTTGAAGCGCTCCTGTTCGACGGGGTCCTCCGGCACGATAAATTCTTCGTCGCCGAGGCTCACCTCATCTTCGGAGAGAGGCATATAATTGTCATCCTCCGATTCTCTGTCTGCTGCATGTTCCAGAGGGCTAGCTTGTTCATCCTCCCGCTCTAGGTCTGGCTGGAGGGGATTGTCATCGTCTTCGGCACTATCGGGAGCGTTATTGTCTCTTGTGCCGGTATCACTGCTTTTGCTGTGGCGGGACTTCGAGCGACGCCGCTGACGTCGGTGCTTGGATTGCTTCTTGGAGGGATTATCCTCCGCCGTCTTATCACCATCGCCTTTTTTGGGGGTATCCACCATTTATATATCATATGATGAGGTGGCAGTCCAGCGCCCTATGGGCGGTGGTTCCTGTTCGTCTCCTCACTACAAAAAAATACACTTCCATGATGATACGTGTTTGTCACAGTAGGTTGCTTTTTTGTAATGCATGTACATTCATGACAAATTTATGACAGAATCAAGATAGTCATACCTGTACTATCATAGAAGTGTTCCATGACATTACCAAATTTATCATCACGGAAGTGTCCACTTCCATGACGATAAATCGCGCGTCACAGAAGTGCTTTCGTCAAGGGTGACCGACACGTGGCATCCGCCGTAACGGAACGCCATTAAGCTATCGTGTCGGGTTTTGGATCCGATAACCCGTTAACAGCCCCAACCAATGGGAAATTTCCACGTGTAAAATTCTTATTGGCCGGAAGAAACACGTGTCAGCTCGTTAGTGGGTCAGATAGGTGCCTATGATATGTCGACACGTGGCACGGCCCAACAGTGGCCCATTTAGCTTACAAAGCCGGCCCGTTTGAGTTGGTCAAAAGTTAACGGGCTGGCCCATGAAAAGCCTGTTAACGGTCTCTTCGCAAATAGCCCATTTTACGACCCGTTAACTCACGGCCCGTTAGGCCCTAAAGGAAATCGTCCCAACAACGTCATGTGCGCCGTCGAATATAATACCAGCCCATTTCACTTTCAGCCCATGTATGGCCCACGACGTCTTTCAGCCCATATGAGGCCTTCATATCTTTCGGCCCATTACAGGCCCACGGTGAGTCTAGCCCATAATGAACAGTAATTTTCTTTATACCCGTTAACGGCCCGTGATTTACATGGGCCGTTTCCAGCCCGTGTTAGCTTTCGGCCTATTGACGGCCCATACGTTCTTGGCCTCCTTTTCGGCCCTCGATTACTTCCGGCCCGTTACTGGCATGTTCCCCTAATGGGCCAAATTCGGCCCATGGCAAGAGTCGGCCCGTTACTGGCCTGTTCCACTAATGGGCCAAATTCGGCCCTTGGCAAGAGTCGTCCCGTTACTGGCCTGTTACCCTAATGGGCCAAAATCGGCCCATGGCAAGAGTCGGCTCGTTTATGGCCTGTTAACCCGTTGCCCCGTTTCTAGCCCATCCTATATTCTGGCCCATTAACGAACCGTTATGCCTGTGACAGAATTAAGCCTTTGCTGTCCTACGGCCTGTTAACGGCCTGTTACCGTGCTGGGCCGATACCAATTATGCCCGATTATGGCCCATGTAGACACATTTATCCGACGGCCCGAGGCCCACCGATTACAGGCCCATTTATCGACGACCCATAGGAGACCCATGGATCCTACGGCCCATATATGGCCCATGGTAGTTGCGGTCACTAGCAAAACAGGGAAAAAGAAGACTAGGAAATAAATAAGGCCAAAACTAACGCTAGGCTATTAAGGCGATTGCATAGATTACATCCACTCGGCATCAAAGATCGCCACCAGTGCAAATATAGGGAACACCCTACACTATACAAAAATGGCTTGCTGTTTTCTTCAAGCGGTGGCTGCACGTTAAGAATACATTTTGTATCGCACCAAAACAAATTACAACTATATAACAAAAGGAAGGTTGGCATAAAACTTAACAGTCTAGCAGATAAATGCACCACCAGAAGTTCAGAAGCTCAGTTCATTTGACCTGACTGTTACGTTTTCATGTTATATTGTCTGATGGAGCACCATAACCCTCGCCTTCATTTCCCCTAGGCTCCTGATCAACATAGCAAATGTCTGATAGTCTGGTTTCAAAACCATGCATATCTTGACGACATTGAGCAATGTTTCTCCTTGTTTCACAAAGGGTCTCTGTTAGGGAATGGACTTGTGTCTGGAGCGCAGATACAACATTGCTTTGAGCTTGCATATCTTGATCATGAGGCAATTTGGACGATATTGCCTTAACAACCAACCCAGTATTACACAGGAACATGCTTTCGGCACTGTTAGTGGACAGGTACTGACCCACTGCAGCAAGAGCTGTCATTGCGGTTGTAGTTGCCTCGCCACCTTCACAAGGTGGCGGTTCCCCCATTTTTTCCATAGCTCGCTGAAAAGTTGAGGTTTTACATTAGTAGTACCAGAACAGAAGATATTAAGGAGGCAGAAAAACCAAACAAAATAGCTTTGGTCTATATACAGAACTTATTCTGGTGAACCCATGTAAAATATTAGTTGTATTTTATTTCAAAGTACATAATAAAACCAGGTTCCAAACATATGACCATGTACCATCGCTAATGTATTGTCTATTTCTTCACATTGTATTGAGGGCCAAGGATGAAGAGACGAAGTTTATAATACGGTAAAAATAGTATGACGTCATTCATATCACAAAACAACTGAGAACAGACAAACATGCAATTGTAACGTTGTGTGGGCAAGTCCAGCACGGAACTAGATTACGGGTCAAGATCAAAGGAACATCACTCCTCTCTTTTAAACCTTGTAAGGTGCAATGATATGCTAAGACAATTGTGTATAAAATTGAAAAGAGTAATAGACATTGGCTGCAAACCATGCAGTTCAAGGCACAAGTCAGAGTAAGTAGTAGTTAAAAGGCATGAGGATTAAGGACTTACAACAGCGACTTTGACTGGTGTAGTCATGCCCTTCTTCTTGCTGGTGTGACAGTCCTTGAAGATTTCCACAGCATTTGGTTCAGGTACTTTTTGGTCCTTGCGGTCTTTCCTCTGCATTTGGAACAAGTCAATATAGATCTGATAATATGGTACAGCGAAAAGAGTGAAACAACAGCTAATTACAAGAGCCTCGCAGTGTGCAATATAGCTACGAGATCCTGTCGTCTGTTGGAATTTCACTTTCGTACGGTTGGCCTTGTTCTTTGAACAGTTCACCTACAAGAAGATAGATTTGTATAGAACATGCGTAAATAGGACTTCAACATGTGATCTGAT
Organism: Aegilops umbellulata; assembly: GCA_032464435.1. Classification (NCBI taxonomy): domain Eukaryota; kingdom Viridiplantae; phylum Streptophyta; class Magnoliopsida; order Poales; family Poaceae; genus Aegilops; species Aegilops umbellulata. Next base: position 345,036,503 of record CP136058.1, on the reverse strand, counting down.
GACATATATATAATGTACCTGATACTTCGGATCGGACCAGTGTTTAACGAGGCCTCTCCAGTCTTCATCAGATATATTTTCCACTGGAGATGTTTGGGCAAGTTCACTATTATCCTTGCCTTCAAAGTGAGTTTTCCTCAAGTTACCGATACTATCAGAGAGCAGACTTGAAAACATGGGTGCAAGCTTGTCTGGTTGCATCATCTTGGCTATCCAACTTGAACCTCATCTGTTGAAAATTATGGGAGTCTCATTATCAGCAACCTAGAAAGTATTGGACAGAGCAAGACGATATTACTAGTTTCCATACATAACCATACTTACAGATAAATGGTCGAGGAAGGTGTTGAACTGGGTTTCGTCTTTGTCATTCCTGTACTGAATCCATGTTGGGAGAATACGTACATGACACCTAACAGCAACCGCTGCCTCTGATACTAACTTGGCTGACTCTGTAGCATCACGTGGCCTTTTTAAACCTGCCTCAAAACGGATCTCCATTCTTCCTACTCTAGATTTAGTTAACCTATCGAGCATTATCCCTCATGTTTGTTTCCTCTTGCACCTAGGTGCTAGTCCAACAACAAACATAGGAAGTGTTAGTGTACATCAAACTGTGAGACTACATATAAAGAAGCATGCAACTGTAACTTGACTCCAGCAACTACCTTCTTGCTGTTGAAGCTCACAAGGTTCATCTGATATTGCCAACACGTCTTGTGTCAAGAGTGCTTGGGAAGTAGTGTCAGGTGGCAAGGGAGCTTGGGAACGTGCTGCTAGCTCAGTTGACGCACGAGTACGTCGTGCAACTGGTAGTACTGTGGTAGGTGTTGCAAGAACTAGGGCTGTCTCTACTTGTTTGGTGGCAGCTATTTCTTCTGTTTGTCTTTTTTTGCAACTCATGTAGCATGGGATGCCGTGTTTGTAGAATTTTCTGCTGGACTTTGACCTTCTATTGCACCATCAGTACCAGCAGAATCTGCAGGGTTCATCCGCTTCTCATTCCCTGCCATTCTGTGTTTCTTCCTCTTTCTCTATGCCATGTTAAGTCAAGCCGACAAGAAAAACGAACAACAATTTAGTTCTTCAGAACAAATTGATGTGTGATGCAGAAGAACTGAACTTTGATGTTAGACAACCACATGATAGGAGGATGTAATATGTATGAAAAACAGGATAGAAGAGATAACCAGAACTATGATGTGTAAACTAAGAAGAAGATATTTCACCAAATTAGAAGCAATGCAATGGAAGGTAGACACCATATGAAAGATGCTACAAATATCGATCTGCCAAGTTAACAGTGTCTCATCATAAATGGCGTTTAAACAAATGTGAAGCAGTACAAGAAATAAATCATATGCAAGATGCAAACAACATCACACTACCATGTTAGAGGTCTCTCGTCATTAGTGCCATTGCATATTCACATAATTACATATTCACAGCTTATGATGTGTAAACTAAGGAGAAGGCATTTCAACAAATTAGAAGCAATGAAAGCTAGACACCATATGAAAGATGCAACGAATATCACTCTACCAAGTTAAAACTGTCTCGTCATAAGTGCCATTTCAACAAATTAGTAGTACAAGCTAGAAAAGAATGTGAGATGTAACCTATATCACACTCCGAAGTCAAATGTGTCTTATGATAAGTGATTGTTGCAGGTTACACAACAGTAGTAATATGATGTAAGAACATGGTGTGATAGACAGATATTGTATGTTCTAGAAATAGGAACATGTGTCTTACTCAAGTATAATGTGTAAAGTAAGCAGATGGAATTCAATAAAATTAGAAGCAATACAAGCTAGACATCACACATAACATGCAACCACATATAACAGTGCCAAGTTAGAGGGAGCACCGGTGATGCTGCACTAGGGGAGACGTGCTCATCATAAACACAGCTTTGTTGAGTGTCTAGGCATGTGTTGTCTTGGAAATCATCTTGGGGGTGTGGAGGAGTAGAAACTATAGAGGCCCTCCGTTCGGAAGGAGCACCTTTATCCGCTGCCTTGCTAACTTCCTTCCGCTTTATTGATTTTGAATTGTCAAGTAAAACCGACAAGAAAAAGCAATAAAATTGTCTCTTCAGAACTCATTCATGCATGATACTGACAATCACTACTTTTATGTAAGGCAAACACATGATACCAGGATGGAATATGTACGAAAAATAGGACGTCATGGCATGTTCACAACTGTTTGTGTAAACTAAGCAGAAACCATTCCAGCAAATAAGAAGCAATGCAAGCTAGACACCACATGAAAGATGTAACCAATATGACTCTGCCAAGTTAAAAGCATCCCATCATAAATGGAATTTCAACAAATTAGAAGCAGCGCATGCTATAAATCATATGAAAGATGCAACTAATATCGCGCTGCATATACTAAAGGTGTCTCGTCATGTTGATTGATGCGGGATACATAAAAACTATAGTTTTATGTAAGGACATGCTTAATAGACAGATGTACTATGTACTAAATACAGGAAGGCATGTCACATTAACAGGTATAATGTATAAGCTAAGCAGACTAGCACATGCAGTTTAACCAGATTGAAAGAATTACAATCTAGACACCATATGCAACATGCAACCACATATCATGCTGCCAAGTTAGAGAAAGCACCTGCGATGCTAGTGTAGGGGAGATGCTGTAATCAACTACAGAGCTACGTTCACTATCTTCATGTAGCATTTCTGTTTCTTGATAATCATGTCGGGAGGCTAACGCTGCATTCTTTAAATGAGGAGTAGTCCCCTTGCTTGCCTGCCTTGTCATAAGTGATTGACGAGGGATACACAAGAACATTAGTTTGATGTAAGAACATGGTTAATACACATATGTACTAGTATGTACCAAAAACAGAAAGGCATGTCATATTCAAAGGTATAATGTGTAAGCTAAGCAGATGCAATTTAACCAAATTGGAAGCAATACAAGCTAGAGATCCGGCTGGAGTGGTGAGCATGATCATCTAGGACCTGAGAGCCTGGTGGGAGGCGGGCTGCTTTGCCACCATCGCTGCTTTTTAGTTGGCTTCCAGGTGATGCCTATCTTTGCTGGGCTTGTCACTTGCTCGGCCAGTGCCCTGACTAGCTATTTGTCTTCTGGTGCTCATGGGATGGTGATTCATGTAAAAAATATCTTTCCTTATCTTATCGACTACGGCATTTCGAATACAAGCTAGACACCATATGGAACATGGAACCACATATGACACCACGAAGTTAAAGCAAGCACCTGGGATGGTGGTTCATTGCGAGCGAGGTCATCAACTCCAGAGCCCATTAAAGCGTTGAAACGTGTCTTGCCTAGCCGCACAACAAGCTGGAGTGACTTATCTCTTTTCTTTTTGGCTTCTCTCATGGCAGCAGAGTCGGAAATACCCTTGCATAAAAACACAATAGTGAGAGTAAGGGTGAAGTGTGTGCAGAACTAGTGCATTGTAAAAGTAGCAGATAGCAGGTGGCTCAAAAATAAATGACAGGAGACATATGATAGCTCTACAACATTGCATGGCAAACAAAATTAGATTCTACTCCATATGATTTTGTAATATATGAGCACAGGAAATGCAGGTACTCCTCCAGCACACCACCACATGTGGAAATATCTAAGATAACAGTCGACTGAAAATAAATAGGTCAGTCGATTTTTTTAATGAACCGTCCGATCTATAAGGAATGGGCAGATGGCCTTCGTCTACCTCCCGCCAGTCACTGTTGACGATCTTTCTCGAACCGCCAGCGACCACTGGCCCAGACCCCTGCCTCCGCCGCCCCGCCCTCCCATCGACCTCACACCACCGCCGTGCTTGGCAGCGCCCCCAGGCCATCCCTTTAATCCCGCCCGACCTCCAGATCAGGCGCCAGTAGCTCTAGGCCGCACACGCCCCTAAGATAAACACCAAGGCGCTGCTTCCCCGGTGTAATAGGTGTACTAGCGCCTGTTACGCCGGGGAATGCTTCCGTTAATTGGGAATCAACTGGCCAGAAATTGAAATTCAGGGGGGCGATGAACCTCTAGCTAAGGTGAAATTGTATATGAGGAGAAACCTTGTGCATCGCGAGTTACTAGGAACATCTAGTATCAAGAAGAAGCGGTCAACTAGTGTCTTCTGTGGGATGAATACCGTGCAAGCAGAGACGTAAGATTTGCATGAATAAGGGATGAGGAGTACCTTTTTCGGTTGCCGGTGTGGTCACCCCCACATGTCGCGCCGATCTTCTTGTTTTTACCGGGGAAACCGATGTTCTGGTGGGTGCATGCTTGGACGAACCCATTGCCAAATTGTTCACTGTGTTGCCGTGGCCGTATGTCGGCGGAGGGGAAGCAGATCCGAGGCAACGTAGCAGGAACAACTCCGGTGCGGTGGAGGGTGGCGAAGTTGGAGCGGCAGCAGTGAGGCGCAGGACGGCGTGGTTGAACTGGCTCGGGTACGGACGGCTCGGCCTCGGCTTCAACTACTAGCCGTGGAGGGCGTTTTGGTTGAGGTTGCGGTGGACGACGACGTCGTGGTATCGGCTCCGGCGCGATGGAGGAGGGCGGCGGTTGATGGGTGGGATGGGGTGGCGGACGGAGGACGCCGGGGTTTAGCGGCTGTTGGAGAGGTAGTTTTGGCGCCCATGGAGTACGAATGGGGAATCAGACGAGTGGGGGGGGAACCATGTTTCGGTCTGGGACGCGCTTGTTTTTGGCTTTTTTGTACAGAAGATGGGACGCGCTTGTTTGAAATTTGGGGAAAGTACAAACTTTGCCCCCCTCTTAAATTTGGGACCTACTGCGGGTCGGGGGTAGGATGGTAATCCCAGGTGTCCCAAATAGTGGGCGGGAGTGATTTCGGCCGCGCGCATGTGTGCTTAGGCGCCATTGTGTATGAATGTTTTTCGGATGCGGTTGCGTGGCGTCTAGATGAAGCTACAAACCTACCCCGGTTTAGACCTTTGGACATCGGGCCGGTAGGTTTCACGGGTCGGAGTTATTAGAAAAGTAATTTCCTTGTACTGCCAAACATTGGTCTCACGCGGTTTTGGGCGAGTAGAGGCTCTTTTGGCGCTTCGTTCGAAATTTTGAAACACAAGCATTCACGTTTAGAGTACTCTTGAACTATGAGGATTGACCTAAATATACAACGTTATATTTGACCTTGTATGTTTGAAAACCTCATTAAATTATCCGCTTCTTTTTGAAATTTTGACACTTGAAAATCCTATAACTACGATTATTTTGGAATGGAGGAGCTAAATTTGAATCTATTTTGTACACGACTACATATGCTATTATGTACAAAATCAGAGCAAAGATTGGTGACCCCATAATTTAGGTATGGTTTACAAATGCCATGATATCAAATTCAAATAATTGAATGGACTTCATGTTGAATTCAATTTTTTAAACCACCTTAAGTTGAATTCAAATGTATGCTAGTTCGAAGGTAGTAGCTATTTATAATGTCCATTGTGTAACTTTCGTATGTATAATGTGCTTTACACACACAACATGAACTATACTCACGTTTATATTCGATTGCTAAAGCGATGCATTGTCTGGAGTTCAAAATACTAACTATGTGGATCAATTGTGTCGAATAATAACATAGACATGCTCAAATTCGATAGAATCTAGATGTCTGATGGATCAATGACCGCTCCTTACGCGAATTGCAAATATCATGATCCCATCCTAATATTTGGATACAATTTATATCTTTAATCAATGTGTAGAGCAGTCTTTTACGTGTAGTTTCACTCTCCATCGGTGGTCTCTCACACATGCTCACACACTCTCTCCCGAGGTGTCTTTCTCGCACATATGCTCTAGATATAATCCTCCCTCTCTCTCGTAACCATTTACAACTGTTTTCACTAACCTTTATCACAAGCACTTTTCCTCTCGCAAACATACACACGCACAATCCTCATCGACCCTTTCTATATACATGGACCTGCCTACGTGTCTCATGTACGCACATTATCTTCACGCCTGTCTCTCACACATTGTCTCAAACCTCTCTTCCTAATCGACGAGTATGATTCTAGTAGAGCATTCTGTAGGATGCCCCTTAAAGTTAGGTTGGATGAATAGTAATATAAAAGATAAAGGGGTTACCTTAGTCCGAGAACCTAGGGTTACAAATCCTAGCCGACTTTGTCAGTGGACACAGAGTCCTTCACAATTCTGCTATCTTTGTCTTGTACGACTAGTCATACACGGGTCTTCCTAAATGCGTCACGGGCCGACCAATGTGGCCCAGGATGGAACAGAACGAAGGGCCTCACCTCGACCCACCGGACCTCACGCGGTGACACACCCTCTTCCCCCACGTCTCATTATCTTGTCACACCCACACATATCAACACAAACACCACACACACAGAAAATTTCTCCCGGTGCCTCTATTCCCTCCCCCCTTGCATATACACACTCAACGGAATGGAATCTCTTGTCGTGACATCATATTCGTCTCTCTCTCTCTAGACCACTCTCATTTCTCGTGCTATCTCTCCCACGCCCCCCCCGTTGGCCCCTCTATCCATGCCTCTCTCGAATACGTAATACACACACATACCTCTCTAGGCCCCGCCAAATGCATCAACTACACATTCACACATGTTACATCACGTACCCCATTGATCTAAAAAATCCCTCTCTTCACGTTTATTTCGCATACAACATTCCTTTTGAATAAAGTGTGGCCAAAAAATATTTTATAGTTTCTACATATATACAACATTACAAAGTTATATGGAGGAGTACGAACGCTAATTTGCATTCCATGGTGCCCACAGTGATATTTATTCCGGACTGTGAATTTGTATATTTTTATACTATATACAAAGTTAGTCATAATAAAGAGAAATGAATAGCATCTCTCTCTCTCCATCGCATACCCCCATGTACGCCCTTTCACGTATGCATACAAAACTATCTCCAGGTCCTCTAAAAGTAAGCCCCCCAGAAAATTCAGGCATGTTTCATCTTTCTCTCGTGATATATGCAATAACGATCATTGTATTTGAAGCGAAAGCACTATACGTACATTGGACTTCAGAATCCACTCATTACGGTCACCATTTATGTTTAGTGGTTATTATGCAGTCACGGGCTCACCGTACAACTCTGTATCTGCTCATGACATGACTAGTTGACCAGTTAAACGCTCCACGTGGCACCTCTAGTGTTGCATCACATTATCTCACTACCATCGTGCCCACCTGTCGACTTGTATCTACTCTACATCTACACTCTTATAAAATACACTCTTATAAAAAACAGAGTTGGTGATGATGGTGTGCCTGCCATCCTGCAATATAGGCCGTCCAATTTATATCTGGCGGATAGGAAAGAAACTATGACAATTTTGCAAAAACGTACCCACACACCTCTCCACATTTGCAAATAAGGCCTTCCCTCGTTCATCCTTTTCTCTCACAATATAAACAAGTCATACAAATGCATCTTGATGTTACGTGCAACGCACGGGCATCTTGCTAGTAAGAATGAAAACAAACGAAAAAAAAATATTTGGACGGTGGTTCGAAGTCATGACCGCGGGCACAGCGGACAAGGTGGCCTTGTATTGGTATGCTGAGTCGTCTGTTTTAACACACAGGAGCTGGTGTGGTGATTATACACACACGCACGCATGCACACAAACTGCATCCACACAACACGCACACGCACCCACGCACGCACCCAACACTCACACGTACACACGCAGCCACGCACGCACGCAACACTCACACGCACACACGCACGCATGCATGCACACACCAGTACACCACATGACCAACACACACTCTCACGCTCAAGTGCTCAACCTACACGTGCATGCGCACACATCAGGCCCTGACAGACACATACACAACCAGGTGATTCGCGCGCACGGGTTGGAGCCTTGTCGCGCCTGCGTAAATTTGTGTTTATCTGACCTTTTGCCTATGCGAACTGACAGGTGGGACCCACAACGAACATGGTCAATTTAACTAGTCAACATGCCGCCACGCAGACTATTTGGCCGGTCAACAGAGTGCAATCCGATGCTGAGCTGTGAGCAAGTGACCGTATAATCACCGCAAAACGTATATAGTGACCGTAATCAGCTTATTCTGAAGTTCGGTGACCGTATTACGCTTTTCTCTCTGTAGGCCCTCCAAAACTACATCTCTACACGTTCTCGCATGTTACATCTAACAACTATGCAATACAACACTACTACTACACTCTAACACAATAAATCATATGTGTTTTTAGTTTTACTAGATATCATATTGTTACTTATAATTATTCAGTTTGCATACATTAAAATTGCCTTTGAAATGTATGGCCAGTATCATCTACCGCGCGGGAAAAATCCCACCCTTTCCTGTTTAATCGGGTTTCTATCGATGGATCATGCGAAACAGCAAAACTATACTAGTACTATACAGTACAAGTGACAGTTCACTGGGCCGTCGTGTCGTCTACTCCTCCGTCATAAGAGTGGAGCGCTCGCTTTCATAAATCTTCTAGTCCCTTTCACCGACATGTGGGACATCAAGCTGCCGGGTCCACGTGCCATATCGGAATACAGTGCAGAGCAGCCGGGGTGAAGCACCCCAGTCATGGCGCCGGCGTAGTAATGAGCAATGAGGCGTAAAATCACAAAGTTGCACCTTTCCCGCAGTTAAGTTGGAGGGACGAAGCAACCATCATTTCACTCGTTGCTGAATCCGCTTCTCCCTCATCTTCTTCAACTTAACCACGTGTTGCTTCTGCCGTTGTTCTGCCTCATGTGGGACGCGGATCGGCTTGGTAAAGCACTGACACGTGGGACCGCATGTTAGCAAACCGCCAAGACAACGTCCTCCGAAAATAAGAAGCCTAATCCTAGACTTACAAAGGGCTACGTAGCTGCTACGTATACTTTCCATCTAATCTATATATGCCCCCCTGATTTTCTGGTGGGGTGGTCCTAATCCTCTCCTTTAATCCAATCAAATAGTCCCACATCACATCAGTTCGTAACTTTACCTAAACCATTATGTGGATGTAGCATTGCTCAAATAAGAAACCTCCCCAGCCATCCGCGGGGCAAAATCACCTCCTTTTTACTAATCTCGATTCTATAATTTTTTAGATCAATATAATTGAGATTTGTATAGATAGCACACAGGAGCAAAACCAAGTGGTACGGTTAAGGGCATCCACAATGTGTAGCCAAATGTGAAAATAGCTTTTGGCATCGTGGGAACTATTGTGGACGGTGTTGCCAAAGCGAAAAAGAGGGAACCGAAGCTCCGTGATTGATTGATTAAAGGAATAGAAAAATGCAACGTCTCTCCTCTTTCTCCCATGCTTGGACGCATGTAGTACTACAGTATAGAGCACAGAATCTACTCCCATGTCCCTTCTATCACAAATCACAAAGCAGTGAGGCGTCAAATCACAAAAGCACGGACGAAGCAACCATCATATCACTCTTCGCTGACTTCGCTTCTCCATCGTCTTCTTCGAGAAGCCATCTCACCGCATTAGTTACTCCTAGTAGTACTAGTAAAGGACTTCCTGGATGCAAATGGTGTTCTCCGTCGAACGCACTTCGCCAAACCACCACAAAAAAAAAATATCGTCGACGTCACCGCAATGGGAAGGAATTCAAATATAGTTACTACCTCCATTTTTTTACACAAGGCCAGTATATCAAAATTACAATTTGGAAAGGGCCACTAACACTAATCGAGGCAAAATTGATGGGGTTAGCAACCAAGGACATTAATATCCCCTGCATGCATGCGGAAGTGAGAAGGTTGATTTGCATGGCGCTACATTAATCAAGCGATGAGGAGTGAGATGGTTAGCTCTTTGGTCTTTGGAGAAGAAAATACGCATTAATTGACACGTGAAACGAGTATTTGTATCGATTAAATCCCGCGAAGGAAAACCTAGCCTTTCTTTTTTAACACTAGTACTCCTAGTACGTACGTACTTATCCTGTTTGGGTCTAGGCCTTGCATTGCCAAACTTCGCCAGACATTTTTGACAAGCTTGCCTAAAGTTTTCAAAATGAGAAGGAGGTACACTTGCGCACGGCTATCGCGGTCGCACCGCACCCTCACACGGTCACTCCCGCACGCCGCGATCGCACCGCACCCTCTCACAGTCGCTCCTGCACGCCGCAAACCCAAGCAAGGGAACGCACCCTCACTGACACGTGCTGTCGCATGTGAACACACCAAACTCAGCCATCCTATCGCTGACACATAATTTTCGTTCATAGAGTATGTTTATCCAACCGCATGTTGGGGAGTATCCGTACGGCCCATGCGGTGGTCTGTTGGGGAAGAAGAAGAGGTGAGGAAGAAGGAAAGAAGGGTTAGGAGACTGACCCAAGTCAGGCGACTTGCATAACAAATATATGTTTTTACACAGCAAAAGATCCATGAAAACAACAACATAAAGAAAAACTATCACTGCTCGCGGAAAGATACAGCCTCGTCGTCTTTGGCTGCCAGCGCGAACCAGCCGTCGTTGCCGACGTGTGTCTCCGCACCGTGGTTGTCCTCGGCCTCCAGCTACTCGTTCAAGCGGAGCATGCGGGCGCTCTGCACGGACGAGAGCACAGCCCGGTTCAAGTCGAGGACGTCCGGTTCCGCCTGCGGGAGGGCCTCGATGGCAGCGGCATCCACGCGCTCTGCGTCGAGTCGAGCCTCCGCCGCCCGGTTCAAGTCCAGGACGTCCGGTTTCGCCTGCAGGAGGCCGTCGATGAGAGCGGCATCCGCGCGCTCTGCGTCGAGTCGAGTCTCTGCCGCCCGGTTCAAGCCCAGGACGTCCGGTTCCGCCTGCAGGAGGGCCTTGATGGCAGCGGCATCCGCGCGCTCCGCCTCAAGTTGAGCCTCTGCCGCCCGGTTCACATCCAGGACATCCGGTTCCGCCTACAGGAGAGCCGCGATGGCAGCGGCATGCGCGCGCTCCGCGTCGAGTTGAGCCTCTGCCTCCCGGTCCTCCTTTAGTATCGCCATGTTGAACCGCTGGTCCGCCTGCACCATGTGGGACTCGGACGCCGGCACGAAGTCGACGTCCATCGTCTCATACCCATCGGGGGCCTTCTGTGCCACGACCTCCGCCATGAACATTGGATCGGCTTCCTCCTCTTCGTAGCTTGGATCTAGATAACTCGGGGATTGGCCCGCCGCAAAGCAAGCTTGGGAACGGGCTGGGGGATCGAAAGGTGGGGGAATGGGCTAGAGATTTGGTGTGGTTTTAGGGCAGTGGCTGGCGTAGGCTGAGCAGCGAAGGTTCTGGTGTGAATAGTGGTTCCGATGACGACCAGTCAATCGGTTTTGACTGTACATCGCTCTTGTCGCGTTCGCGTTGCAGCCCAGCACGCTGGACCCTCCACGTCGCCGACCGAATGGAACGCGCTTTGTCTTGCGTTTTAACTCGCTTGTGGGACCGCAGTTGAGAGAAAACCGACGTCCCTCCCCCTCCCCCGCCCGCGTCATTTATTATACCACCACTCCCTCCGTTTTAAGCGGAGTAAATAAAAACAGAGGGAGTATTACTACGGATGAGGATCCCCTGACGTGGCCGAACCCATTGAGTAACTGACATGCGGGGCCTAGCAAGCATGGGGTCCGCCAGTAAGTGACCGAAAGGGAGGGTAAGGCAGGGATACCTACGTCAGAGGATCCACTTCCACTATACTACTTTGACCAAATGTTAGAGTAATAATATATGACATGCAACTTACACAAATCTTAGAGTAATAATATATGACATGCAACTTACACAAAGCATACAGGGTCTAATGCGTTTTTTGAGGCTAACTTTGACCAAATGTTAGAGTAATAATATATGACATGCAACTTACACAAAGCATACGGTCAAATTCGTATGTGAAAGGAGTTTCCAATGATATAATTTTCACAATATACATCTCATGTACTATTAATCTTGTCAATTGTCAAATTGGAAACCATCTCGAGTACAAATCTAGGCGTACGTACGAATCTAACAATATTGATTGGGAGTTGTTGAATGTTACCTTTTTTTATCAAAGTAGATATACTTTGACTACACATAGAACGTATATGTAAACTACTCCCTCCTTCCATCTGTATAGGCTCTAATGCGTTTTCGAGGCTAATTTTGACCAAAAGGTAGAGCAATAATATATGACATGCAACTTAAACAAAGCATACCATCAAATTCGTATGTGAAAGGAGCTTCCAATGATATAATTTTCGCATTATAGATGTCATGTACTATTAATCTTGTCTATAGTCAAAGGCGGTCTTGAAAAATGCATTAGGCCCAATATAGATGGAAGGAGGGAGTAGAAAGGATAGGAGGGAGTATATTGTACGTTCAAAAATGAAACGAACATTGAATACCGACAATCGTTCATGTGGGTCGTTGGGGCCAACAACGGGGCGCAGCTCCAGCACCGCCTCTGGACACGGCGACCGCGGTGAGCGACACGCTCATATCGACGCTAGACACGGTCGGTTTCAGTTTGCCGAGGGTGGCGTTAGTGCTGTCGCACGACCAACGGTATGTTTGGTTTGTTCCCAAGGTTGCCCCATCAAATCATTGGGTAGCCAAAATTTTGGTTGAGGTATTGGTTGCCCATGATTTGGCCGACATTGGCAAGAAAAATGAACTTGAGTTGGCTAGAGTTCATTGGCATGCCAAAGAAATGGCAACCATCGAAACAAAGACCAATCTTTGGGTCATGACCAAAATTTTGGTTGAGGTATTGGTTGCCCATGATTTGGCCGACATTGGCAAGAAAAATGTACTAGAGTTGGCTAGAGTTCATTGGCATGCCAAAAAAATGGCAACCATCCAAACAAAGACCAATCTTTTGGTCATGACCAAAATTTTGGCAAGGTGCACTTTGGCCACAATCCAAACACACCCCAACACCCGGCTCGTCGAGGATGCATGGGGTGCCGCGACGCGTCAGCTGAGTTGTGTAGCGCGGCCAAGTGCATCCTCTGGACCTGAGACCATGCCGGGTCGTCTTGCTTTTTCAATGACATGCGGGGATCGCATGTGAGCAAAGGGCATCTCCAATATTGCCACGACCGCAGCTGACTACCCTGGCACACCAAAACCCTCGTCCCTAGCGCCGTCGTGCGGTGCGTTCCCAGCCAGCGCTAGCTGCCCGCATTCAAGTCGTCTGTTCGTATGTCATCATTAAGAGGCTCGGTGCCCGAGGAACAACTCCGTTGACTTAATGACGCACCCGGATGCTTGGCCTCACCGGAATGCGCTACTTAAAGCGGCAACGCCCAGCTAACCTCCACACCATAGCGCATCGTCCTCCTACCTGGAACCACATCCGCCATGACCGCAAGCGCGAACGCTCTGCGGGAGAGCTTGTCTTCGAGGATGGTGCTCGAGGTCGCCGCCCTCGCTGAAGTCGCCGCACAAGCGGTGGCCACGCTGGCGTCCGACAACGGGAGCACCGTCAGCCACGCGTCCTACTTGCCGCCGTCCAACGTCCGGCACCGTCGAGGTTGGGGACTCCTCCGAGGATGAGTAGGGCATGGGAGGCGGCAGGGCATGGTGTGCCAACTGGCCGGTCCGTCTCTCGTGTTCTACTTTTCCTCGCCGGAGACCGCACCTTCACTTCACGGGTCTTGAACCCCGCCTCCATACATGGAGATCACAGATGGAGGACGTCGGTCGCCGCCGTAGAACAGGTTTAGCTTCGGGTTTCTTTTATTTTTTTTGTCCTATAAAAGTTCGAAATGTAATGAAAATTTGCCATGTTTGCATTAATCTCGGCCGGTGTATATGAACTTTCACAATAATATACATATTGTAGGAGTACTAGCAAGATGCCCGTGCATTGCACGGAAGATCAAGATCTTGTGGGAGAAAAGGATGAACGAGGGAAAGCCTTATCTGCAAATGTGGAGAGGAGCGCGGGTAAATTGTCATAGTTTCCTTCCTATCCATTAGATATAGATCGGACGGCCTATATTGCAGGATCGGACACATCTTTCTACATCAACGGGAACCTAAGAAAGGGTTAACGTAAATTTCCTCTCTCTCTCCTCCCCTGATTTTCATGGTGGTGGGCCCCTCCCTCCCCCTAATCTACAATCAACAGCTCACACGTTTCACATTATGTTAATTACGTAACTGGGATTACGTCGTCCTAAAAAAACCAACTAAGCCAACCTCCCAGCATATCGCGCGGGAAAAGACCCGGCCGCGCCGTTTGATTCGGGATTACCGGATTACTAGTAGTAGTATCGATGGATCGCGCGAAGCAACATATTTTTTTGTGGGGGAGAAGCACCTAGTTTAAAAGGAAAAAATGTGGTACACTCACAGCATTCCTGTCGCGGTCGCATTGCACCCCACACATGTTCGGTCCTGCACACGGCTCATGCAAACGGAACGCGCTTCGGCTTGCCTCTTCACTGACATGTGGGACTACACTTGGAGAAACCGACCATGCGCCAAACTCCCCCCGCCCACCACGCGAAAATCCTCCCCCACACACACACACCCAAAAATTCCCCCCAAATCCGATTCAACCGCCCTTCGGCCAACTTGCCAATAATATTCCCCAACCCCCCTCCCCCTGTCCCCCTCCACTCCATTCGCTCCGCCAAAGCCGCCCTCCCCGCCGCGCCGATACGTCGGCGCCGCGGTACGGCGATCCTCTCGCTCCCACAGTACACTCTCGTAGACTGCCGTCCTCTAGCCGCGCCGCCACCTCTGGCTACGTTCTTGTGGAGGCGCACGGCGGTCAGCGCCGCCACCACTGGCGACGTTCGTGTGGAGACGCACGGTGGTCAGCTTCTCCCACGGTACGCGCATTCTAGACTGGGGCCCCGTTCATGTCGGTGTAGCGCTGAATGTTAGCTGATAGACGATGTTAATCTCACTATTTGCCGAAGTAGTTTACTGTTAATATGCTCTGCTTAAGAAGCTTCCTTGCCCTGTTCTGCACTCAATCTGCTTAGCTGAGATGGCATGCCAAGGCCGATTAGTTGCTAAAATATCCTGCCATATATTTATTGTGACGTAGATTGCCATGGTCTAGTAGCCAATCTGTTAGGTGAAATAGCTCTACACCGCTTTATACTCGATCTTTGTTGCTGCAATGGCCTTCGATAGTTTGATGGCTGTGTGCTCGGCCTCATTGACTGCTGAAACAGCCTGCCATAATTTGGCAGTCAAATCTGTTTGCTGAATTAGCTTTACATATATTTCGTTACTTAGATCTGCTCGTCCAAATATCTTGCCATAGCTTTAGACATCGATCTAGGTATTTTTTTCTGGACTTCATAAAAAATAATATATGTTTTTCCTATAATATCTAGTAGAAGAACTAATTTGTATGTCTAACAGATGGACATGACTTGGATAACTTCTGCTCGAAGATTCTCCGCTGCATATGTCGAGGGGGTTGAAAACTTCATGAACTTTGTCAGAGCTGAGTACGGTGGTCCGAAATCAGATGTGCTCTGCCCATGTAGCAGTTGTATGAATTCAGTTACAAGACCCCAATCAACTGTGCAAAATCATCTACACTTGTATGGGATGTCGGTCACATATACTAGGTGGGTTCATCATGGTGAAGCTGTGAACGTCAATGTTATTGACTACATGGAAGCAGCAGATCACCATCTTGATCTACCTGATGCTCAGGTGGAAGAGGAGGAGGAGGTGGTGGTGGCAGAGCCAGTGAGTTTGACCAACATTGAAACAATGCTACGAAATGCTCGTGCATTCCATGAACTTTCACCTGCAGAAGAAAAATGGTGGGCCCGCATGTTGGAACAATGCAACGTTGCTGTCACCCCAGGAAATAAGCTGTCAGTATTCTCAGCTATGGTCACCTTTCTTCAGGTGAAGACATCTGAGCGGATGACCAACAAATCATTCGATGCGATGTTGGCTGCTTTCCGCAAATCTTTCCCAGATGCGTCTGAGCTGCCACACACCTACAGTAAAATGAAGAATTTCCTTCGTGCAGTTGGAATTGGATATGATATGATCCATGTTTGTAAGAATAATTGTGTTCTGTTCCGGAAGGATTATGCTAACTTAAGTGAATGCCCGAAATGCAAATCATCAAGATGGAAAGATGGCGATGCTGTGAAGAGGATTTCTCATAATGTTCTGAGACATTTTCCAATTACACCAAGATTGCAGAGGTTGTTTCATGATGCTGAAACAAGAGAGGATGTAATGTGGCATTCTAGGAACCAGGAGTACAGAGATCAGAATGTAATGAGCCATCCATCTCATGGTAGTGAGTGGAAAAGCTTCAATGATAAACACAAAGAGTTTGCTGCTGACCCGAGAAACATTAGACTTGGCTTAGCTTCAGATGGATTTAACCCATTTGGCCACCAGAGCGCCACATATAGCATGTGGCCAGTGCTTGTTCTCCCTTACAACATGCCTCCAAATGTCTGCACCAAAGAATCAAACTACATGATGGCCTTGCTCATCCCAGGTCCAAAAAGTCATGGAAAGGATTTTGATTTGTTCATGGAGCCTCTTGTGGAGGAACTTCAACAGCTATGGAAGGGTGTTCTCACTCGAGACCTATATAGCAGCCCACCAGCTGATTTCTTTCTGCGTGCTGTTATAATTTGGTGCATCCATGATTATCCGGCTTTGGGCACTATGTCAGGGCGAATGACACATGGTTACAATGCATGTGTTCGCCGTGACAGGAATCCGCTGTCATACGCAATACTTAGCAAGATCTGTTACATTGGACACCGCCGTTTCCTTGCCAAGGACAAGTCACTTCCTACAAAATACCGAAGACATGTGTTCAATGCAAAGCATGAAAACCGTGATGTGCCAAAGAGGCTCACCGCCGATGAGTTGCAAGTGGAATTAGAGAAGGTCAGGCATATTACACCAGGAAACCATCCTGATAATGGTAGCGGGAAAAGGAAGCGTGGCAGGGCAGAAGAGAGATTATTGTTTACCCGCAGGTCCACTTTGTGGGACTTGGAGTATTGGAAAGATTTGGATCTGCGGCATAATCTTGATGTGATGGACATCGAGAAAAATATATGTGACAGCATTATCGGCACACTTCTTAATATTGAATTAATATTGAAGGCAAGACGAAAGATACCTTAAAATCTAGGATTGATTTGACACACCTGGGTATCAGACAGGATTTGCAGGTGCAATATGAAGGTAAACCATGGGATATGGCACCAGCTGTGTACGTCTTGGACAAGGTAAAAATAAAATAATTCTGTGAGGTCGTGTCACGTGTGAGATTCCCACATGGATTTTCTTCCAACCCTGAAAGGAGAGTCAGTGCAGATGGAAACAAGGTACAAGGGTTGAAAACTCATGACTGCCACGTCCTACTTCAAAGGGTTTTACCTATTATCCTTAGAGGATTGGGCCGCCCTGACTTATACAGAGCAGTTGCAGAGTTGAGACAACTCTTCAGGGAACTCTACAGTAGGAATATCACGATAGATGCTTTGGAGTGTGTTAGAGACAAGATACCAACTATCCTATGCGACCTTGAGAAGATATATCCTCCAGCCTTCTTTGATGTGATGGTGCATTTGGCTGTTCATCTACCTGATGAGGCACTACTTAGAGGTCCAGTACAGTATGGCTGGATGTACCCTATTGAAAGGCGGCTAGGCACTTTCAAGGGCTATGTTAGGAACAGAGCTAGACCCGAGGGTTCCATTGCAGAGGCCTACATTGCTACCAAAGCATTGACATTCTGCTCAAAATACATTGAAACAGCTGATCAGCTTAGCAAAGAGGTGGGTGAAGACAATCCCGGGCTCAATGTTTTTGATTATTCTGTTCAAGTTACAGGGAAGAGTCGACAAGAGGACAAACCTAAAGATTTGGACAAAATGGTTTGGTATGTGTTGAATAACTGTCCTGAGATACTACCTTATATCAAGTAAGTGCAGTACTGCAGCTTATACAACGTAATCTACCAAACTTGCAGCACATTCTTATATATTTAGATGTTTGATGCGATCACTATGTTGTGCAGCATCTACAAAGAGGAGTTACTGCCGCAAAATCCAAGAAACATGACAAACTGGTTATGGCAGGATTTGCGAAATGGTTCAAGAACCATGTAAGCTTTTGAAGTGCACTGTTAGTTTTTTTAATATATTGAGTACATAAGATGATCAGCTTGTCTATTTTCTAACCATAGGTTAAGAAGATGCGGGAGGATGGGCAGGCAGTTGATGATGCCCTTTACTCACTAGCAATGGGTCCTGATACTCGGGTAAGACATTATGAATCTTGCGTTGTTGGAGATGTGCGCTACAACACCCTTGCACGAGACGAAGGCAGGAAGACACAAAACAGTGCCATCATGAGCACGGATACGTATGAAAAAAGAGACAACTGAAATGTATGCTAACATAACAGACATTGTTCAGTTGCAGTATATCTCTAGTTTTGAGGATCATCGGTGTGTGGTTCTGCTGTGTTGTCGTTGGTATAACCTGTTTTCCAGGATCGCAAAACCCAGAGCTGATGATTATTTCAAATCCATCAATGTCAAGGCGGTTGAGGGAGTCCTGGATTAGGGGGTGTCCGGATGGCCGGACTATAACCTTTGGCCGGACTCCTGGACTATGAAGATACAAGATTGAAGACTTCGTCCCGTGTCCGGATGGGACTTCCCTTGGCGTGGAAGGCAAGCTTGGCAATATGGATATGTGGATCTCCTCCCATTGTAACCGACTCTGTGTAACCCTAACCCTCTCCGGTGTCTATATAAACTGGAGGGTTTTAGTCCGTAGGACGAACAACAATCATACCATAGGCTAGCTTCTAAGGTTTAGCCTCTCTGATCTCGTGGTAGATCTACTCTTGTACTACCCATATCATCAATATTAATCAAGTAGGAGTAGGGTTTTACCTCCATCGAGAGGGCCTGAACCTGGGTAAAAACATCGTGTCCCTTGTCTCCTGTTACCATCCGCCTAGACGCATAGTTCGGGACCCCCTACCCGAGATCCGCCTGTTTTGACACCGACATTGGTGCTTTCATTGAGAGTTCCACTGTGTCATCGCCATCAGGAAGAATGCCTCATCCTGTCTTTAAAGATGACACAGTTGCTAAAGAAGCTTTGGCTATCGGCCAAACTCTCTGGCTAGGCGGTTTTCTTATGACCGCCTGTTCGGCCGCCGCACCGACGATGACTTCTCGGGTCATCGAAAGCAATCTTCACATCAACTCGGAACTCGCGGAGCAGTTAGATCCGATGGAGCTCTCTTCCCTAAATGAGCTCTTGGATCGCATCGCTGCCCTGGGAGTCGCTACAGACTACGATCAGATTGGGCCTAAACCCGATCTGAGAGAGATTAACTCTCCCCAGGTCACCCATCACGTTGCAGTGGTGGAGGAACAATGCGGCGACCCTTCATCTATCTTAAGGACTAGTTATGTCCGGATTCCC
Source organism: Aegilops umbellulata (assembly GCA_032464435.1). NCBI lineage: Eukaryota > Viridiplantae > Streptophyta > Magnoliopsida > Poales > Poaceae > Aegilops > Aegilops umbellulata. The sequence continues at coordinate 345,017,049 of CP136058.1, read as the reverse complement.
GATCCCTCCAAGCCGAATACCCGCGGAGGGGAGGACATCACTCAAGCCCTGAACCTAAAGTCAGGCAGCGGGCTAGATTCATTGGACAACATCCAAGAACCCAAGCTTTCGAGTTCGGAAACTCCTTGGCCCCTGATTCTCAGATTGGGTGAGGTTCCGGATTTAATTCCACCCACCCACCCAAACATAAGCGATCTATCCCAAATTCGGCAAGAGCCCGCAGAAATAGTACACCATTACTGGGCCAGATTCCTCCTGGTCATGAACAGGATAAAGGACTGCCGCGAGGATGTTGCATTTCATTCTTCTGCAATAATTGCACGGACAAGGGAATCCTCAACGCCATAAGTCGCCGTGAAATTACACGCTTCGCTGACTTGGCGTCCATAGTACGAAAGTACTGTGCGATGGAAAGCGCCTGGAAAACCGAAATAAAATTTTGGGACACTCCGGCCCTGAATACAACCCCAGTCCGAAATAAAAGGGTGCATTATCGCTAGGCACCTGGGTTAAACACCAAAAAGCAAAAACCCTCTAAAGCGCATGGAACCGTACTGGAGGGATGGCTCAATGGACCCTGTAAAATTCACTGTACAGAAGGCGCCACACCAACTCATAGCCTTAGAGCATGTTGGATACTCCAGCAGGTGGCCAGAAGTGGCGAAGAGCTTCTAACTCCAGAATCCACAAAGCACTAGTCCAGGGATACCAGTACGGTATTAACAATCTTCGAGACTTTTGCATCAAATAATATGTGGAAACGAACACTCCGCAGCCTTGCGAAGTCTACCAAGTAGCAACAATAAACCCATGGAGTGACACGGCTATTACCTTTAATGCCAGTGACGAACCTAAATTCTGAACAGCCCGAGCACCAGCTGCATTGGTCCAGAGTCCAATAATGGACGGCTTTCGCCTTACCAAGGTACCCATGGACAGTGGCAGCGTACTGAACCTCATTTACAAGGAAACCCTTCAAAAAATGGAAATAGACTAGAGCGGCATTGAGCGAAGCAGCACAACCTTTAGAGGAATAATCCCCAGTCGGGAAGCGCGCTGTACAGGAAAAATCACACTGGATGTGGTGTTCGGCACGCCGGATAATTACAGGTCCGAGGAGATCACATTCCAAGTGGCCCCGTTCAGTAGCGGATACCACGCTCTATTAGGGCGAGAGGCATTTACAATTTTTCAAGCTATACCCCATTACGGGTACATGAAGCTCAAAATGCCCGGGCCCAACGGAATCATCACTCTTGCTAGTGACCCGGACATAGCACTCGGCGCCGAAAATAAGACAGCCGCACTGGCCCTTGAGGCACTATCTGAAGCCCTAGCGGCCGAGGAACTGACTGTGCTGCGCTCCACGGTGAACAGGGACGACGACTCGATAAGAGATCCAAGTCCACCTCCTTTAAACCGGCGGACGAAATAGTCAAATTCCAAGTCCATCCAATGGACCCTACAAAAACGGCCTCCATCGGGGCGCAATTAAACCCTGATGTAGACGCCGCACTACGCGAATTCCTACGCGAAAACTGGGACATTTTTGTCTGGCACCCTTCAGACATGCCAGGAAGCTCATGCCGGCTGGCCGAGCGCAGCCTAAATATCCTAAAAGGATTCAAGCCAATCAAGCAGGCTCTTCGGCGTTTCTCCGAACCTAAGAGACAAGCCATGGGAGAGTAGCTAGCCAAACTATTGGAGGCCGGATTCATCAGAGATATAAAACATCCGGACTGGCTAGCAAACCTGGTGTGGTACCAAAGAAGGACAAATCCTGGCGCCTGTGCGTCGATTTCAAGGACCTCAACAAGGCTTGCCCAAAGGATCCCTTCCCCCTCCCCCGCATCGATCAAATTATCGACGGCACCGCAGGACACGATTCATTGTGTTTCCCCGATGCATACTCCGGCTAACATCAAATTAAGATGGCAGAGTCAGACCAAGCCGCAACGGCATTCATCACCCCATACGGTCCATTCTGCTTCAACACAATGCCCTTCGGGCTCAAAAACGCCGACGCGACATATCAGCGCATGATTCAGACATGTCTGGCAAACAAGGCCGGCAAAACAGTGGAGGCATACGTAGATGATGTGGTCGTCAAAACCAAGCATGTCGAAACTCTAGTAGACGACTTGAGGCTCACATTCGATACCCTCCGAACATATGACATCAAGCTTAACCTGGAAAAATGCGTTTTCGGCGTACCAGCCGGAAAGCTCTTGGGCTTCATTGTATCCGGTAGAGGAATTGAAGCAAATCCAGCCAAGATCCGAGCTCTGTCACAATTGGATATCCCAAAGGACCTCAAACAAATACAAAAATTGACCGGATGTGTGGTGGCTCTAAGCCGCTTTATCTCCCGCTTGGGAGAAAAGGCATTACCCCTTTATCGCCTCCTCCGGCACACCGAACACTTTGAGTGGAAGGATGCCGCCACGGCCGGACTCGAAGAAATAAAAGCCATATTGGAAACAGACCCGGTCCTGGCCACACCAAACATCGGCGAACCAATGCTATTATACATTGCGGCAACTCATCAAGTTGTAAGCGCAGTGCTCGTCGTCGAACGAGAAACGAACGGACACAAATTCCCCCTTCAAAAGCCAGTTTACTACGTGTCCACTGTCCTCACTCCATGCAAGTCACGGTACCCGCATTATCAAAAGATAGCGTACGCGGTATTTATGGCATCCCGGAAGCTGCGACACTACTTTCAAGAGTGTTCGATAACAGTAGCCTCCGAAGTACCTCTTAACGATATTATAAACAACCGCGGCGCGACGGGCCGGATTGCCAAATGGGCCATTGAGCTCGTCCCGTTCGACATAACCTATAAGCCATGGCGAGCTATTAAGTCGCAAGTTTTGGCCGACTTCGTCGCTGAATGGACTGAAGCCGAACTCCCTAAAGAGTATGGCACATATTCCAACTGGATCATGCACTTTGACGGCTCCAAAATGTTGGCTGGTCTGGGGGCCGGCGTCGTTCTGACGTCCCCAACAGGAGATACAGTTCAATACGTACTCCAGATAGTGTATACGGACTCCAACAATGCAGCCGAATATGAGGCCCTTCTACATGGTCTCCGGATGGCAGTATCCTTGGGCGTTCAACGCCTAGAGGTGCACGGGGATTCGAACCTCGCGATATCCCAAATAAATGGAGACTTTGATGCCAAGGATCCGAAAATGGCAGCTTATCACAACGCCGTCCTAAAAATGTCAGCTCGGTTAGAGGGGCTCGAATTTCACCATATAGCCCGAGAAAACAATCAGGCAGCAGACGTCCTGGCACGCATTGGCGCAAAGAGCGATGCCGTCCCTGCCAACATCTTCTTGGAGAGGCTGTTCAAGCCATCCGTAGTATGGGAAGGGGAACCCGGAAATAACAGCCCGGACCCAACCGCACTGCCCGACACCGAACACTCTGACACAACTAGAGGCTTGCCAACAAAGTAACATCCTCAGCCCACGTAATAATGGCAGTCATTGCCCCATGGAAAGAACCATTCTTAGCCTACCTAACCAGGCAGGAACTTCCCGAGGACCAAAACGAGGCACGCTGCATAGTGCGGTGATCTAAAGCCTATAAAGTCCATGAGGGAGAGCTTTATAAGAAAAGCACCACCAGAGTCCTTCAAAGGTGTATCTCCGAAGAGGAAGGGCAGAATCTTCTGGCAGAAATTCATGCCGGACTCGGTGGGCACCATGCTGCACCCCGGGCCCTTGTAAGCAAGGCCTTCCGTACAGGATTTTATTGGCCGACGGCCCGGGCAGATGCTCAGGACTTAGTCCAATGATGCGTTGGTTGCCAGCTCTTTGCTAACCAAAGCCATATGCCACCCACCGCCCTCCAAACTATACCCATCACCTGGCCCTTTGCGGTCTGGGGGCTTGACATGGTTGGACCCCTTAAAGGAGGAACCCACAAGCAAAAATACCTACTGGTCATGGTGGATAAGTTCACCAAATGGATAGAGGCCAAGCCTGTTAAGACGGCCGAATCCGGACAGGTGATAGACTTCATATCCGGGGTCGTACACTGTTACGGCGTCCCCCACAGCATCATCACTGATAACGACACGAACTTTACGGCCGACGAGGTCAAACTCTGGTGCAAAAACATGGGCATCAAGCTCAACTATGCTTCAGTCTATCACCCACAAACTAACGGTCAAGTCGAGTGAGCAAATGGTCTAATCATGAGCAGCATCAAACCCAGATTAGTGTGGTGCCTCAAGGAATCTAACACGCACTTGGTAGAGGAGATCAACTCCGTACTCTGGGGGCTGCGGACCACGCCGAATCGCACCACCGGGTACATACCATTCGTTATGGTATACGGCGCAGAGGCGGTTCTGCCCTGCGACATAATTCATGACTCACCTCGCGTCCGCATGTACGAAGAAAGATAAGCCGAACTTGATCGGCAGGACAGTTTGGACGCCTTGGAGGAGGAGCGTGACGTGGCAAAAGCCCATTCCGCATTCTATCAACAGCAGGCTCAAAGATAACAAAGCGGAGAAGTACGGGCCAAAACTTACAATGTTGGCGAGTTAGTTTTACGCCTGCCGGACAAGAAAAAGGACAAACTCAAGCCCAAATGGGAAGGTCCCTTTATTATTGACCAAGACCTGACTGGTGGAGCGTACCGTCTGCGAGATGCATCGGATAACCGACTCGAGCCGAACCCATGGAACGCAGCCCGTCTCGGAAGATTCTACGCCTAGCGCCGGACTCTGTGTTCGTCTCCTTCCTCTGTCTATTTTTTTACACACTAGCTGTCTTATATTTCTTTCCTTCTCCCCTCCCTTTCTTTTATAGCATTTAAGGGCTCGTTCGTGCCTTGTTCACACACAACTGACGCGCTATCCGCGCTCATTAAACCTGGGGGCTTCTTTAAACAGAAGCTTATTTATACGGGCTCCATGCCCAACACATGTGTCACACTTCCGCATGTACCTTTTATTCACCATTATATGCATCGATATGACTTAAGTATTGGCCAAGTCGGGTTGCCCGGCTCCTGTGCTTACCCCTACGTTCCCGATTGTTCGGCTAGGCGATAAAGGGAGCACCTCTGCGATTGTTACTGCCGGGTCAGCCGGATGTGTACCTCAGACTGGGTGAAGCCGAAAGCTAGCGTTCTTAAGGGAATATTCGGTCGGTGAACTAAAGATGATTTCTCACTTGTTTATTTATCCGCACCCATATGCTTTTATGCTTTTTTCGCAGTCCGGACATGCACTTTAGGGCATGCCTCCCAGGGAAAGGAACCCTAACAGAACTATTATCCCTGGAAGATGTTTCTTACTAACCATGTAATATAACATAACTAGTTGGGCACTTGTTTGTTCAAGCACTAATGACCCCTACGCCTGGTCTCCATGCATGCCCCGGTTCTTACATAACCGAGAGGGTATTCGGACACACTCCAGACTATCGGGTCCCGACGTTGAAGCGAAAAGGTCCGCCATGACAAACGATCTACAATCCGGCTAGAAGGCATTTTACATGTCATCTTAAATTACATAGTCAATTTGACTGGGTAAATTCCTCTTCAATACCATCCAACAGGCTATCTAGTTTGCAGTCCTGTTGGGAATATTTGGCGGCCAACTCTACCTGGCCGTACACTAAGCTCACAGGGATCTCCTTCCCATTGGGCCCCATAGGTCCGACCTCGGCCATGTGGTTTGGGTCAGCCTTCGTGTACCGCGTCTTCACCATGGCCTAGGCCTCCCTGGCACCTTGATGGCAGGCCGATATCTTCCATAATCGGATGCGCCGCCGCGCTCCCTTCAGCTTCTCTGCAAGCTCTCTAAGGCCTTCAGGCATGGAGACGAATGGCCACAAGGCCTGGGCGACGCCTCGCATCACCTGCCGAACTCGTTCGTGCAGTTGTGAGAGCTCGGGAACAAGGTCACCCGTAGAACCGGGCATTTCCTCTGCAGGGCGACCTGTTAGCATACCTATAGACATAACTCTGTTAGTCGACTTCCTCGCCGAACTCTTTTTCAAAGTTCGTTCAAGCACTTACTAAATATGCCGCGTCGAAGCCGCCGATTCTCCTTAACGGAGTCCGACAGTTGGGCACGAACATCCTTTAGTTCCCCGCCCAGCTGGGTGTTGGCATCTTGGAGATCATTCTTCTCCTGCCTCACCTTTGTAAGCACGCTCTCACCAGCCTTTAGCTGGCGTAGGAGTTGCTGCTTCTCCGGATCTAATCCGGCGCCATCTGCAATTTTATTGTCAGACTTGCATACACGCCGCACTCTACATGATGCTTATCAATTGAGGCATATAATACCAGAGGGGGTCTACTTGGGCTCTCCCGCCGCGGCTAGTGCGGCCTGAAGTTGGGCCTTGCACTCTTCCAGCTCCTGGGATAGTAGGGTATTCTTTTCTGTAAGAACCTGCATAACAAATGATCCTTAAATCAGTTATTCTAACTGTTTCAAGTCTCGGGGGCTACTGGTATATATATATATATATATATATATATATATATATATATATATATATATATATATATATATATATATATATATATATATAATCACCAAAATTTTCTTACCCGTATGTCCTTTACATACTGCTCCGCGGCTCTGGTTAGACCATCTTGAGCGGCACGGAGATACGCATCTCCCGAGTTAAAGGCCTCCAATGCCTCCTGGGATAGACAAGAGTCGCGAAGAACCGTTCGGCGATGCCTGTGGTTCATGGCACTCTCCACCTCGGAATTGGTGGCAGACATCCTGTCCGCATCCTTTGTCGGAGGAGCATCTGATGCGCGCCTCGTGTTCGCCTATGCTTCTAGACCTGGCTTTAGAGCCTGGCTGGTGGAGGCACGATTGGCAACCTCTCCGGATATAGTCCGGAGAGCCCTCTTTTTCCTAAAAAGAGCACGGGCGTTAACATGCATCGTAAGAATAATACCTTGGAATAAAATGGCGGCCTTACTACTGCGACGGTGTCTCGATCCGGACTACGGGTCTTTTCAGCCTGCCCGCCCTCGCGGTCCCTTGTTGGCTATTCGCCACAGGCTCGGCGTTCTGCCTCAAGATCCTCCCCTGCGAAACACCATTGGTATACGATGGTCAAAAATAAGCACGGACGGATCATTTTTGAGATATTGGGACTTCGGTCTCAGTTACCTGTGAAGCGGGGAGCAGTCCAGGATAATTGGCCGTAATGGCCACCAAGGCATTGTCGATGCTCAGTTGGTAAAATACCCCATCGATCAGCTCCACAGATATGTTCGGATCCTCTTGGCAGGCCGGGTCGAGGGACCGTGCCGGATCCTCGGGTTGTGGAGGAGGGTTGTTTATCTCCTTTACGGCCTAGCGCAGTTCCTGCGTCAAAATCACAAGATGAGATACTTAACTATGGGAATATGGAACGGATGGGAAAAAAGAAGCGTCTGCTTACCCAGTTTGGAGGATTGTATATAGAAAATCCGCCATGTGGATTGACGCGGAGAAATTCCTCCTCTTCTCCCTTGTACAATGCGGACAAGATCTTCGTCAGAGCGGCAACCCATTCCGGCCCCTTACGGCCGCAGCGGGTGGCATCATCCTCCCCGTTGAAATCCCACATGGGGTGGCCTCTATACTGAAGCGGTTGCACCCCCCGCATAATGCATGTGGATGACCTCGATCATGGTCAGTCCGGAATGAGCTAACAACCTTATCCGGCTCATCAAGTAAAGGACATCCTTGTCATTTTCCTTCTGAGGGCTCCACGGACGCCAGCTTAGGCGCTTCTTCAATGGAGCATTATCGAACTCAGGGAGGTCGATCCGAATAGGGTCCGGCAGGGGGACATCTTCTATATAAAACCATTCTGAAGGCCAGTCTTCGGACGCCTTCTTTGGGGTTCCGGATAGATATCCGGTCCCGGCGATGCGCCATACTTCGGCTCCGCCCACTTGATATATCGACCCCTCCTGAGAACAGGGCACGAGGCAGAACAGCTTCTTCCACGGCGCAAAATGAGCCTCACAGCCCAAAAACAGCTCGCAAAGGGCTACGAAGCCCGCGATGTGCAATATGGAGGCTGGCGTAAGGTTGTGCTGCTGGAGGCCATAGAACTCCAGCAGCCCCTGGAGAAACAAATGAATTGGAAATCCGAGCCCTCTTATCAAATAAGGGACAAGGCATACCCGCTCTCCTTTGGAGGGATTAGGGACGCTCTCCGCTTGCTCTCTGCCATTATAGGTGGCAAGTCCGGCTTGAACCGGAACCATGTGGGCTGGGGGAAGGAATCCCTTGTTTTGGAGCACCACTAGCTTGTTGTGTGGGATGGAACATCTCTTCCAATCTCCATGTTGAGGACTGGGAGGGCGAGAGGAGGAGCTACGACGACCAGCCATGATGGAATGGATTTCTATCGAATGCGCTCTGATGAATGCTCGCGGAGGAAAGATGGTGTGATTTGGATCTAAATCCTCGTCTCTTTAATAGGCAGCTCATTTACGCAGCTAGGGGGGTAAATGTAAAAACACCCTGGCTTTTCGCATTCATTTGACACGTGGAAGAAGGCCATTCTTGGGCGTGGAAGCCAAGAAGCGCAATATTCACAAGAAGCCGGACACTATTCAATAGGTACACGAAATTTGGAGAAGAACCCGCCTTGCAATGCCGAACACAATCTGCGCGCCGGACTCGTCATCATTGAAGCCTGGTTCGGGGGCTACTGAGGGAGTCCTGGATTAGGGGGTGTCCGGATGGCCGGACTATAACCTTTGGCCGGACTCCTGGACTATGAAGATACAAGATTGAAGACATCGTCCCGTGTCCGGATGGGACTTTCCTTGGCGTGGAAGGAGGCTACCTTCTAGGGTTTAGCCTCTCTGATCTCGTGGTAGATCTACTCTTGTACTACCCATATCATCAATATTAATCAAGCAGGAGTAGGGTTCTACCTCCATCGAGAGGGCCTGAACCTGGGTAAAAACATCGTGTCCCTTGTCTCCTGTTACCATCCGCCTAGACGCACAGTTCGGGACCCCCTACCCGAGATCCGCCGGTTTTGACACCGACAGCGGCGTACCAGACCAACGAGCCTTTTATTTTGGCAAATCAAGCAACACAGATATTTTTCTTGGAAGACACATTTGCACATAGCGATGACTGGAGAGTATTGCAAAGGTTTGAGTAGAGGAATTCGTTTAATGAAGTTGCACAACAAGATGATTCTTACACTGCTCTTGATGTACAAGATAACACATATGTTCCTAATATCTTTGAGAACCGTCACGTCAATGACGCTGGCGAAAAGATTGCCTGTCGTGATGTGGACATACAAGAGTTGATCAAGAAGAAGCCAACGTTCGAGGACGTTGAGGACGAAGAACAAGATGACACCATGGGGCATTATGATTCAGACTGATACACATGGCGAAGTTGTTGACGCTGCTGCTGCGGATGATGATTACATTGCTTTTGTCGTATTTTCCTGTTAGAAGATGTTTTTTATCTACTATGTGAAATTGTGTTTGCTATGACAACTGAAACCTGATGAACATGTTGTTTAGTATTTTGTTGTGAGAACATCACTTGTTATGTATGCTGATTTGTGTTTGGTGATTGTATGACAACTAAAACATGATGACATTGTTGTCTAGTTGTACTCATATTTGGCTGTGAAACTTGAATTTGATGACATAGTTTGTTGTTGGTCTGCAATTTGCTCGAGTCTTCGAATGAGAACAAAGCTGACCCGACAGGGCCTCTCCTATTTAATTATTTATACGAGCAAAAGGGGATACCCCCTGATTTCCGTTAATAGAAATCATTAGATGTTCAAAACACTACACCCAGCCTGCTACACAGGTTTCATTCATTACTAGTTTCAGCAAAGTGCTCATGTCGTAGCCACTGAATACATCACGATTGCTACATACACTGCAAATAAAGAGACAATCATCCTACAGAGCACATCGATTTTGCCCATTATCTTCACAAGCTCTTTCATCTCCTCATTGTTGTCAAGGCCGTTCAGCAGCTGTTGCTTGGCCATGATCAGAGGAACTGCATCTTTAACCTTCTGCTCTACATCTTACTCTTCTGTCGTTCCTTCATTTACTTGACCAACACCCCAACCTACTGGTATTGGGATTCCTCGGCTAACCAAATAATCAGCGTAGTTTCATTCCCCCACATCAGCAACTTCCCAGAAATACAAATCACACGAATCTTCCCTTTCCTGCACGAATCAAATTGGTAGATCATCAACCAAACTATTAAAAAAAATCAGCAACTGAAAGCAGCAGAACAACACTTAAACATGTTATTACCCCATGATTCGGGCATTTGTAGAAGACTCGGCCAGGGTTGCGGATTGTGGTTGAGATGCGACAGATGACTCTGCATGATTTACAGCAGTGGCACCACACCAACGGCAGCGGGTTGCAATGAGCAATCAGCTGCGGTGCGCGTGCCGGCGAGGGTGTGATGAGACCCACAGGCGATGGTACGGGTTGCGACTTGGCGCATATCTGGTTGTTACCTGCTGAAGAGCAGGTGGACGAGCAGCCAGCGGACATGGTTGCTGCGGCCAGAGCTTCTGATGCTAGGCAGAGTAAGTAGAGAAGAGAAGAAGCGAACGTTGGATATGTTAGTTTAATTACTTGCAGAGTAGCATAGCACCATATATAGTCATAGTCTAGGTTTGGATTCGAACCAGCTACAGGAGCACGTCTTTATTTTGTCTAAAACTCGGCAATGTCTCTTTACTGGTACACTAGCTTGTTCTGTATGCCTTCCCAAGTCTTTGATTTTCTTTCCCTTTTTTTGCGAGGACCTGACAGCTGGGACCCACCGGAAGGGCCTCTGTATTTCGTGAAAAAAGCATTCCCCCCGCTGACATGTTGGACCGACCAGCTATATCTTCGCATGCAAGGAAGTGCCTCCTTATTACGCACAAAAAAATGAATACCCCCTGCTAGCTGGGACCCACCATAGTGGGAGGATGACTTGTGGGCCAACAAAGTTGACGGGGACAGAGGGCTTTGTCAACTTAGTCAATATGAACGATTCTAGCTCCAGTGACCGTACGATGTCCATCCAACGGGCGTAGTGCTTCTTCAACCTCCGGTCTTCTTGCTCCAGCCGCCCAAAGCAGCGCGGGTCGTGCCGCATGCTCCTGCCTCCCGTGGGCGGCTGTGCTGCCGCGGAGGCCTCACCGCCCCCTGCTATTCCCACCGCTGGCCAGGCCCTGCGGCGGTGGCAGCCTCACACCGCAACTGAACCAGTGAACACTCGTACTCCTCTCCACGTGGGCTTCCACTGCCGTGTCTTCCCCGGCTCCGCGTCGTCCCCTTCCTAGGCCTCGCCGTCGTCCACCGCCGTAGTGCTCTCCGCGCGGCGTGGTCAACGTGGTCAAGGAACGACTTCCATCGGAAGAGTACTGTGCGTGGAGAGGCTGACAGCTGGGTCCATGGCCACAGCCCAGTTTTTTTGTGATTTTCCAAGTAAGTCTCTTTGTCAGGCCTGTTGGGATACAAATCTTTCAAGACGAGGAGAGCTTTCATTCGGCTGGCCGAGAAAATGGCCCATCAGTAATGAGAAATGGGCTATACATTTTTAAAACACAACAAACCGGCAATTAGTTTCAAATATCTTTTTTCATTTCAAGATTTTAAATTACATTATTTTTTATGCGTGGAGAATTTGTTGGATTTTATATAGATATACATTTATTTTTAAAATCAGTTTGAATGTGAGTCAAAATTTCGGGATTAAAAACAGTTTGGACCGCACCGAAATATGCAAAATTTCGTATAATTTTTTAACCGTGGCCACAATTTGGGCTGTAATGCTAACAAAAAGAATATGGGCTCCAAAAAACCTTAAGAATTAGCAAATGGGCCGAAAATTATTAGAAATAATGGCAGATGGGTTGTATGCTATTTTCCACAGATTTGAGGCTTTCCTAAAAAAAGGTTGACGCACAAGCAGTGACTGTTGGATGTCCATCCAACGGTCGTCGTTCTTCTTCATTCTCTGCTCTTCCTGCTTCAGCCGCTCAAACAGGCGTCGGCGGGACTGCCTGCTCCCTCCTCCCCGCGGCCGGCTCTGCTGCCGCGCAGGCCTCACCGCCCCACCGTACTCCCATCACTGTCCTAGCCATCCCTCTACTCACCCACACCTGCTGTTATTCTCCGGCGACGGCAGACGAACCAGTAAACCCTCGTACAGTCGTACTCCCCTCCGCATGGGAAACAACTGCCGAGTCTTCCCTGCCTGCGTGTCGTTCCCTTCCTAGGCCTCGCTGTCGTCCACCGCCCTGGTGCTCTCGGCGCGGCCTGGTCAACGTGGTCAACGACTGACATGCATCTGAAGTGGACTGTACGTGGAGAGGCCGACAGCTGGGTCCATGGCCGCACGCAAGGAAATGCCTCCTTATTACACGCAAAATAATGATTCCTCCACCTGACATCAGGGACCCACCGAAAGGGCCTCTGTATTTCGCGAAAAAAAAGTTACCGCCGCTGACAGCTCGGACCCACCAGCTATATCTTCGCACGCAAGGAAGTGCGTCCTTATTACGCACAAAAAAATGAATACTCCCCCTGTTAGCTGGGACCCAGTATAGTGGCAGGCTGACTTGTGGGCCTACTAAGTTGACAGGGACGAAGGGCTTTGTCAACTTAGTCAATAATGCATGATTCTAGCTCCAGTGACCATACGATGTCCATCCAATGGTCGTAGTGCTTCTTCAACCTCTGGTCTTCTTGCTCCAGCCGCCCAAACCAGCGTCGGTCGTGCCTCGTGCTCCTGCCTCCCGTGGCCGGCTACGATGCGGCGGAGGCCTCACCGCCCCCTACTACTCCCACCGCTGGCCAGGCCATCCCTCCACTCACCCACACCCCCTGTTATTCTACGGCGACAGCAGCCTCACACCGCAGCGAACCAGTGCCCTCGTACTCCTCTACGCGTGGGCATCCACTGTCGCGTCTTCCCCGGCTCCGCTTCGTCCCCTTCCTAGGCCTCGCCGTCGTCCACCGCCCTGGTGCGCTCGGCGCGGCGTGGTCAACGTGGTCAAGGAATGGCTTCCATCGAACATGGACTGTACGTGGAGAGGCTGACAGCTGGGTCCACGGCCGCAGTAAGGAAGTGCCTCCTTATTACGTGCAAAATAGTTATTCCTCCACCTGACAGCAGGGACCCACCGGACGGGCCACCAGTATTTTGCAAAAAAATCATTTCCCCCTGACTGCTAGGACTCATCGGACGGGCCATCGTATTTCGCGAAAAAACGTTCCCCCCGCTGTCAGCTCGGACCCACCGGAAGTGCCTCCTTATTACGCACAAAAAAATGAACACTCCCCCGGCTAGCTGGGACCCATCTTGGTGGGAGGTTGACTTGTGGTCTACTAAGTTGACTGGGACAAAGGGCTTTGTCAACTTAGTCAATATGAACGATTCTAGCTCCATTGACCATACAATGTCCATCCAACTGCCATAGTGCTTCTTCAACCTCTGGTCTTCTTGCTCCAGCCGCCCAAAGCAGCGTCGGTCGTGCCGCATGCTCCTGCCTCCCGTGGCCGGCTGTGCTGCCGCGGAGGCCTCACCGCCCCCTACTATTCCCATCGCTGGTCAGGCCCTGCGGCGACGGCAGCCTCACACCGCAGCCGAACCAGTGAACCCTCGTACTCCTCTCCGCGCGCGCGCGGGCTTCCACTGCCGCGTCTTCCCCGGCTCCCCGCCGTCCCCTTCCTAGGCCTCGCCTTCGTCCATCGCCCTGGTGCTCTCGGCGCGGCGTGGTCAACGTGGTCAAGGAACGACTTCCATCGGACGTGGACTGTACGTGGAGAGGCCGACAGCTGGGTCCACGGCCGCAGCAAGGAAGTGTCTCCTTATTACGTGCAAAATAATTATTCCTCCACCTGACAGCGGGGACCCACCGGACGGGCCACCGTATTTCACCCTCCTAACTGCTGGGACCCACCAGCTACATCTTCGCAGGCAAGGAAGTGCCTGACAGTCGGGACCCACCTGGTCGAAGCATACGTAGCGTTGTCATTCTGGTCGCGAACGTGTACGTACATACTGGTCGATGTAGAGGCGCGCACGTGTCGTAGTAAAGGCGCGCACATAGCATGTACACATACGTACAGCGGCCAGGGTGCAAGAAAGAAAATATGGCCACGTATGTGTACATACGGGCGGGGTCTCGAACGCCTACTCACGCATACGTACGGCGAGGGCTCGTTGACATGCTGGGTCGGAACAGAGAAATAGCGTCGTCGTGTTCATGGGGAGGCAACGGAATGCGTCGTGTTCATCAGGAGGCAACGCGGCTGGGTCGGAACGGAATGTGTGGTCGTGTTCATCGGGAGAGCTTGGACGGAAGAGCCGATGGAAACGAGGCCTGGCGTACCGCACAATGGAGGAAACGGACCTCCTACGGTCGAAACGGGGGTCCTGTTGATTTGGAGGGGTGTGGCATACCGCAAAATGGCGGAAACGGGCCTCCTACGGTCGAAACGGGGGTCCTTTTGATCGGGAGGGGTGTGGCGTACCGCAAAACGGAGGAAACGGACTTGTGTTGGAGCGCTACGGTCGAAACGGGGGTCCTGTTCATCGGGAGGGGTGCGGCGTACCGCAAAACGGGACTCCACGGGATACTGTTCATCTCCACCGTCGACCCCCTCCAGCCTCCACGAGCTACTGTTCATCCACCGTCGACCTCCTCCAGCCTCCACGGGCTCCTGTTCATCCAGCCTCCACCGCGCGCTACTCCACCGGCTACTGTTCAACCACCCTTCACCGTCTACTGTTCATCCAGCCCTCCACACCAAGAGGTCCTGTTCAACCACCCCTCCACGGGCACCCCTCCACCGTCTACTGTTCGTCCTGCCCTCCACACCACGGGGTCCTGTTCATCCACCCCTCCACGGGCACCCCTCCACCGTATACTGTTCATCCAGCCCTCCACCACACCACGGGGTCCTGTTCATCTACCCCTCCACGGGCACCCCTCCATCGTCTACTGTTCATCCAGCCCTCCACCACACCACGGGATCCTGTTCATCCAGAGGCAACGCCACCGCTCACTGTTCATCCAACCCCCCCCCCCCCCCCCCGCAACGCTCACTGTTCATCCAGAGGCAGTATCGATCGGCTTCAATTAGCAGCAGTAGCCAAGGAATCGCTTGATCGGGTTCAGTTAACAGCCATCGATCGATCGCTCGGGTTCAGTAACGCGTAGCCTGCAGTGCAATCGCTCGGGTTCAGTTAGAGCCCAATGCCTCGCTCAGGTTCAGTTTGAGCCAACGCCTCGCACACACGCGCGTACGTGTACGAGAGAAACGTGCATCGCTCGGCCCCCGACCTCCCACCGTAACCGGGAACTCCCCGAAATTTTCCTCCCCCTCGCTTCTACCACGGTTTTTTCCATCATGGACGGCCCAAAGAATGTCATGCAGCTGCGTCTCCGGCCCGCCCAGGACGAAAAGCCCATTTTCTGTCATGATTTTTTGTCATAGAAGTAGGAGCCCACCACATCTATGATGATACCGGGTTTTGTCACAATTATCGTCATAGAAGTGTCATATGTATGACAGGAAAAAAATTCGTTCGGCCCAAAATGTCACGGATGTGTCTTTTTTTGTAGTGCCTGCATCGTCGTCCATACCGTCGATGTCTTCGGAGTCGAAGTCGAGCATGTCGGTTAAATCGTTGACAGTGGCTACTAAGTGGGTGGTGGGTGGGGAGCGAATTTCTTCGTCGTACACATCCCAATCTAGCCGGACATAGTTCGGCCAAGGATTTCCTGACAAGGAGGGAGACCTTAATGAATTTAGCACATCGCCAAAAGGCGAGGGTTGGAAGATATCCGCGGAGGTAAACTCCATGATCGGTGCCCAATCAGATTCGATGGGCATGGACGCAAGCGGCTCGGAGCCCGTGGCCGGGGACGAATCCAACGGTTCGGCAACACGGCTCTCATAGGAGGTGAAGTCAGTATTCAGCTCTATCGCCACTGAGAGTGCAGCCTCCATGGCGGGGTCTATCCACCCATCCTCGGATGGCATAATTTGTTCCGGATTGAGGGCCGGAGTAGTTGCAGGTGTGATCTCCCGAACACTGTCCGATGGCAGAGTTAAGTCATGCTCGTCGTGATTGTGCGGCGCACCTGACATGGGCTCGAATCCATCAAAGGTCAAGTATCCGCGGATGTCGGCAGTATAGTTCAAGTTTCCAAACCTGGCCTGATGACCAGGGGCATAGCTCTCGATCTGCTCCAGATGGCCAAGCGAGTTGGTCTGCAGTACGAAGCCGCCGAATACAAAGATTTGTCCGGGGAGGAAAACCTCACCCTGGATCGCATCGTTGCCGATGATCGAAGGAGCCATCAAGCCTTACGGTGACGGCACAGTGGAACTCTCAATGAAAGCACCAATGTCGGTGTCAAAACCGGCGGATCTCAGGTAGGGGGTCCAGAACTGTGCGTCTAAGGCAGATGGTAACAGGAGGCGGGGGACACGATGTTTACCCAGGTTCGGGCCCTCTCAATGGAGGTAATACCCTACTTCCTGCTTGATTGATCTTGATGATATGAGTATTACAAGAGTTGATCTACCACGAGATCGTAGAGGCTAAACCCTAGAAGCTAGCGTATGGTATGATTGTTGTTGTCCTACGGACTAAACCCTCCGGTTTATATAGACACCGGAGGGGGCTAGGGTTACAAAGAGTCGGTTACAAGGGAGGATATCTACATATCCGTATTGCCAAGCTTGCCTTCCACGCTAAGGAGAGTCCCATCCTGACATGGGACGAAGTCTTCAATCTCGTATCTTCATAGTCCAACAGTCCAGCCAAAGTATATAGTCTGGCTGTCCGAGGACCCCCTAATATAGGACTCCCTCAATGGCGGCAGGCGGGGACGTGCTGCCCGTCACCTCGTCCACATCCGCGTAGCTGCATCACCTCGTCGACATCCGCGGTAGCTTCTTTCTCTGCCTGCATGTCGCGGCTACGCATGCGTCGATGGCGGATGGCGCAGTTGCAGACACTGGAGGCGCTGTACAATGCGGCGGCATCGAGGGCAGCGACGATGACTGTGCCGCCATGCTCCCCGACAAGACGGCGTGGAGCAAGTCGGCACTCTTCCTCGAGCTGTATTGGAGAGGCCAGCTGCGGAACCAATTTTAAGTAGGGATAAGAACATCAATCATAACCATTGATCTTCTAAATCCAACGGCCAATATCAATAGGATTCGCATGAACAGTACACTGCTGCTACCTCACCTGTGTTCTAGAACAATCAAGATAGAGGGATGTGATGGTTGCTTGTCCGTTTATTTTACCAGGCCACTTATTAGTGGCTGGGTTTTGTGATATGACGGCTTTAGTACCGCGAGACTTGCGTGCAGTGCCGCCCTCTACACTAGTACTACATCGGTCGTGGTTTATTAGTCCCCCGTTGAATTTGACTGAAGATTTAACTGACAAAATGTTAGTGCATGTCAACAAAAACTATATCGTTCGATTAGTATTTGAACATAGTTTTCAATGATATAATTTTAGGTGACATGCATCAACATTTATCGTACTATATATAATGTTAGTTCAATTTTTGGTCGTACTAATCTATAGTAAGGTGCCCGTGCATTGCACGGAACAGTGAAATGCATTGATCGGGGAGTTGTTTATTTTGACAAAGGATGTGGGGGTCACCTCATGTGTAACGGCTATCGATAGGTTTCTTCAAAAGGTGTGGCTAGGTCTCAGTCCAAGTCTCAGTCAAATGATATAGTATAACAAGAAAAATAAAAAACTGAAAATAAATTTTTTGTACTAATCTCCATGCAAAATCAAAGGACTATATCATCGACTGAGACATAACGAAGTCTCAGTCGAGTGAGACATAGCAAAATTGTCCTTCGAATATTATTTCATCTCTAGAGCTCACAAACATCCGGGTGAAATAGATAAAAAAAAGTATCTTTTGCAAACAAAAGCGTTCAACTGTTCAACCTGCATCCAAAACTTGTGAAAAATAACACTTATTGTGCTTTGCAAGAAATGATCTTTAAGAATTAGTTTTTGAGTATCGATTGTTATACATGTTGGCTACAGATGACATGGCACTTACTTATAGTCAACAGTTGGCTATACTATTAAGTATTAACCATGCCCTTATACACCTAGATGGAGGGATTAAATAAGGATGACTTGGAAGGGGGCAGAGGAGATGTAAGAAATGGTTCATCATAAGTCTTTCACCAGTACTATAGTAAAATTTTCATACATGGAAGATTCTAGACTAAACCATAATTGGATACACTTTTATTCATGCGCGATACTCCAATAGAGCAAGATCATGCATGGAAGTCTCCACATGCTTAGACAGCGGATTACATTGAGCGAAGACTAATGATCAACATTTAACTTGGTAATGCATATGTCCAGGTGAACCTCCTTGGAGTCCTCGTGCACCTCATTGGGGGCCAAATCATACCATGCGTCTTCCATATACACATCGGCGGGAAGGTCCCAGCTCTGCACAGTCCTAGTCAGCTTGATGTAGCCAGCCCAGCCAGTGTCGCCGCCCACGTACCTCTGAGGGGTAGTAACAATGAGCACGCACCCGTACATCGGCCTTGTGTTAGTGTTAGCGTCAGCGGCGTCGCCCCTGACGCACACTATGGAGACAGGGCGGCGGCCTGCGCGGGCCTCGCCGGTGCCCACGATCAAGAGGAAGACGCTTCCGTCCTTCTCCGAGACTAGCAAGCGGCAGCGATCCTCCAGCGACTCCGGCACGGTGAACGGGTAGCACGTCTCGTGCTTGATGTTCCCCGCCAAGGGCCAATAGTGATCGTCGCACGCCTGCGTGAGGTGATGCATGATGTCCGCCGGCGAGCCCCAAAACGGCACCGGGCACTCATAGCAGTTGACGAAGGGCTCTTTGGAGGCATCGACCAGGCCGTCCATGAAACGGGAGTGGCTGTAGGGGATGTTGCACCTATTGAATATATGAGCAAGTTACTATGAGATTTAGTCTGAATAAGCACAAAATAAATCATGACGGCTATAATAGAGATTAAACTAATCATGTGGACTAGCATAGTAGATGAACAGATCGAATCTAGGTCATAGACTAGAAACATGAATTCTACCATGATTTCGAACAGGAAGGAAAGAAACACATACGGTGCAACGGGAGCAGCACCGTTGGCGTTGAGGTTGTCGCCCATGTCATTGAGTAAGAGGTTGCCGAGGTCGGGGAAGAAGTCGTCGCTGCCAGCAGTCGTGAGAGTGCGCTCCCCAAATTTCAACAGCGCCCGCCGAATGGAGCGCAGGAGGGAGTGGCTGTAGGGGACGTTGCGGCCGCCGAATGGAGCGCAGGAGTAGCCCACGAAGCAGTAGATGGTGCTCCTCCCTAGTCTCTACTCTTATCTCTATCTCTACTACTCTTCTTTTTTTATATATAATATACTAGTAGTAGCTGTCAAATTGAATAGTACTGCGTCGTCAGCTACATGCCCGGCTGAACACGCCTCCTTGCCTCCATCAAACCCCTCTGTTAAACCCGCATAACTAGCTCATAACTAGCTCCAATGGGCTATGTTGCCACATGACCACCACATGGTTTGATTGAGCCCACTCGAGATGGTTTAGTTTGATTATGTGGATATTTCTGAAAAAAAAGAACACGTGGAAAAAGTTTAGCAACGTGCAGTTCTTTTTAAATGAACGTACAATTTTATGGCATGAATACTACTTCCTGCTTTTACAATATTGAACTAATATCGGCATTTATACATCACTATAATTTCTTTTTCTTTGAATCTATTAGCACATACATTACTTCTTTTCCCTTTTACCAAAATCACTCTTGACGGCATGCGTGGGAGGTCGCGTCCGCCCTGGATGGGCATGAGTTAGTGCGTTGGCGTGTGTACATGTGTGGCTGCATGCGTCCTGTACATGCGTGGCTTCTTGCGTGGTTATCAATATAAACTAATAAAATATCTTCAACTTAGCATCCTGATGTATCGTCTCTAGTGGTTAGCAAAGAGTTCATGTTCTTTTATTTGTTTAGAGGCGGGCAGACGGCAAAAAAACAGGGGAAAACACGCAAGGTTCCTTGCAGACGCTCCACCGTGAGGTTCCTTGCTCCTTCTGTGTCGTCGGGAATCTATGTTCTTCCACTCTTTTTTTACATGAGCTTTGTTCGTCCTTTTGCCAACACGCGAGACATGTAGCATCAAGGTGCACGTGTCATGCAAGAAAAAAGGAGATAATTAGATAAGCAGTGTGTAAGTGAGTCATGCACTTCGATGGCACCTACTCAACAATGGAGCACGGGATGGTATCCATGACATGGTTAACCCTTTTTTGGAGAGAGTATGTATTACGAAATAACTTTGATGTGTCCCGTCAACTCGCAGTACGACGAGAAGCTTGCTTACTACGCCTTCTCCCTCGCCAACGCATGCGCGGTGGCTCTCAGCACGAGGAGAAACTTTTGCTTACAAGCGGTGGACGTGCAGCATTTCATTTGGTGTCAGATTGCCAGAAGTACTACTGTAGTACCACCATTATTGTTCGACTTCCGGAAGAGGCGAAGAGCCAAGTGCAAGGCTAGCCATAGTGGGAGTAACATAAGTAGGAGTACCTCCTTTTTTATTATAGAAACAACCACACGCGAATATTGGATGGTAGTAGCACAGCAACTGAATAAAAAATCGAAACCTTCCCGCCCGGCGCCAGCTGAGCCCGCCATTCCACATTGATGGCAAGTCAGGGCGACGCGACCTCTCACAGATTCCGCTGTTCAAGCGGCACGCCGACCAAGGGTACCACCCGCTGCACGCCCGGCATTTCAGACTACACATACTTTGTGAGACAAAAGGTGGGGCCAATATTAATGATATAGTATTATACTAAAGGGACTAACTATTGTAAGCAGGCTATGTATTAGGTTGGTTCTAGATGATGTGTCAACTTCATATAGCCGGATGTTGGCTATACTATTGACCATGCTCTAAGTGTGGTGTGAGTCCGAAAATTTATTAACTCATTAATTAATAATTAACGGACGCCTTAATTACTCAGCCATTTCTGATTCTTTTGGATAGTAGGGCTATTATTGACTTGGACGTGGGGTTTGGGCCAAAGGCCTACTATTATACAATACTTGGTCTTACTCGCACGACCGACCTGATAGGCTCTACCCTCGCCGCCGCTGTATCATATGGTTTCGCACCATTCCAGATCTTAGCGCCGCCACGCAATTCTTCTCCATCCCTCCTTCCGGCGTGCATTGCGAGAAGGGACAGCAGTCCTCCGAACCCCGCCTTTCATGATCCTGTACGGGAGAGGGGTGATCTGGTTTTTGGGGAGCACACTCCTATGACTACTGCCAACGATGACTTCCTCAACGGCAGCCTTCTTCCCCGACCTCGGTAACCTCTTCATCAACGACATGAGTGACAACATCAACCACAGCGGTTCTGCTCCCGTTGTATAGTATGTGATTCTGTCCTCCTGGTTTAGTCTACATCATTACTTTGATCTTTGCAATTGTCGTCATGATCTATTTACTGTTGATTCGGATTACATCTCATAGTAAATTGCTCATATATTCAACAATCCAATCCAAAAACCTGATTATGGGCAATTTACTCCGAGTGGTTTTGCTGCGCTTTTGAAGCCGCCTACTTTTAAGTGGGTGCAATATAAAAGGTGGCGCACAAGAGAAGTATATTGGTTTCAGATCATGTACTGCTATGACGCCACTAAGGGTAAGCCTGAGGGCAATCTTAATCCTACACAGCAGGAAGTTTTTAGAACATGGATACCCTCTTCAAAGCCGCCCTGTGATAACCCACAAGTGTAGGGGATCGCAACAGCTTTCAAGGGTAGAGTATTCAACCCAAATTTATTGATTCGACACAAGGGGAGCCAAAGAATATTCTCAAGTATTAGCAGCTGAGTTGTCAATTCAACCACACCTGGATAACTTAGTATCTGCAGCAAAGTATTTAGTAGCAAAGTAATATGATAGTGGTGGTAACGGTAACAAAAGAGTAATGAAAGCAAAAGTAATATTTTTGGTATTTTGTAGTGATTGTAACAATAGCAACAGGAAAGTAAATAAGCGTAAACCAGTATATGGAAAACTCGTAGGCATTGGATCGGTGATGGATAATTATGCCGGATGCGGTTCATCATGTAACAGTCATAACATAGGGTGACACAGAACTAGCACCAATTCATCAATGTAATGTAGGCATGTATTCCGAATATAGTCATACGTGCTTATGGAAAAGAACTTGCATGACATCTTTTGTCCTAGCCTCCCGTGGCAGCAGGGACCTAACGGAAACTAAGGGATATTAAGGCCTCCTTTTAATAGAGAACCGGAACAAAGCATTAGCACATAGTGAATACATGAACTCCTCAAACTATGGTCATCACCGGGAGTGGTCCCGATTATTGTCCTCGGGGTTGCCAGATCATAACACATAGTAGGTGACTATAGACTTGCAAGATAGGATCAAGAACTCACATATATTCATGAAAACATAATAGGTTCAGATCTGAAATCATGGCACTCGGTCCCTAGTGACAAGCATTAAGCATAGCAAAGTCATAGCAACATCAATCTCAGAACATAGTGGATACTAGGGATCAAACCCTAACAAAACTAACTCGATTACATGATAGATCTCATCCAACCCATCACCGTCCAGCAAGCCTACGATGGAATTACTCACGTACGGCGGTGAGCATCATGAAATTGGTGATTGAGGATCGTTGATGATGACGACGGCGACAAATCCCCCTCTCTGGAGCCCCGAACGGACTCCAGATCAGCCCTCCCGAGAGGTTTTAAGGCTTGGCGGCGGCTCCGTATTGTAAAGCATGATGATTTCTTCTCCTTGATTTTTTTCTCCCTGAAAGAAAATGCATAGAGTCGGAGTTGGCGTCAGAGGAGCTCCAGGGGGCCCACGAGGTAGGGGGTGCGCCCCCACCCTCTTGGACAGGGTGTGGGCCCCCTGGTCTTCATCTTTGGCAAGGATTTTTTATTATTTTTGACTAGATATTCCATGGAGTTTCAGGTCATTCCGAGAACTTTTGTTTTCTGCACATAAAACAACATCATGGCAATTCTGCTGAAAACAGCGTCAGTCCGGGTTAGTTCCATTCAAATCATGCAAGTTAGAGTCCAAAACAAGGGCAAAAGTGTTTGGAAAAGTAGATACAACGGAGACGCATCAACTCCCCCAAGCTTAAACCCTTGCTTGTCCTCAAGCAATTCAGTTGATAAACTGAAAGAGAAAGAAAAACTTTTACAAACTCTGTTTGCTCTTGTTGTTGTAAATATGTAAAGCCAGCATTCAAGTTTTCAGCAAAGATTATAACTAACCACATTTGCAATAATTCTTAGATCTCATTATTACTCATATCAATAGCATAATCAACTAGCGAGCCATAATAATAAATCTCGGATGACAACACTTTCTCAAAACAATCATAATATGATATAACAGGATGGTATCTCGCTAGCCCTTTCTGAGACCGCAAAACATAAATGTAGAGCACCTTTAAAGATCAAGGACTGACTAGACATTATAATTCATGGTAAAAGAGATCCAATCATAGTCATGCCCAATATGAATTAACAATAGTGAATGCAAATGACAGTTGTGCTCTCCAGCTAGTGCTCTTTAATAAGAGGGTGATGACTCAACATAAAAGTTAATAGATAAGCCCTTCGCAGAGGGAAGCAGGGATTTGTAGAGGTGCGAGAGCTCAGTTTTGAAATAGAGATAAATAATATTTTGAGCGGTATACTTTCATTGTCGGCATAACAACTAAGAGATGGCGATATCTTCCATGCCACACACATTATAGGCGGTTCCCAAACAGAATGGTAAAGTTTATACTCCCCCTCCACCAACAAGCATCAATCCATGGCTTGCTCGAAACAACGAGTGCCTCCAACTAACATCAGGTCCAAGGGGGAGTTTTGTTTGCAATTATTTTGATTTAGTTTGCATAAAGCATGGGACTGGGCATCCTGGTGACCAGCCATTTTCTTGTGAATGAGGAGCGGAGTCCACTCCTCCTGAGAATAACCCACCTAACATGGAAGATAAGGGCAGCCCTAGTTGATACATGAGCTATTCGAGCATACAAAACAGAATGTTTATTTGAAGGTTTAGAGTTTGGCACATACAAATTTACTTGGAATGGCAGGTAGATACCGTATATAGGAAGGTATAGTGGACTTATATGGAATAACTTTGGGGTTTATGGGATTGGATGCACAAGCAGTATTCCCGCTTAGTACAAGTGAAGGCTAGCAAAAGATTGGGAAGCGACCAACTAGAGAGCGACAACAGTCATGAACATGCATTAAAATTAATAAACATTGGATGCAAGCATGAGTAGGATATAATCCACCATGAACATAAATATCGTGAAGGCTATGTTGATTTGTTTCAACTACATGCGTGAACATGTGCCAAGTCAAGTCACTTAAATCATTCAAAGGAGGATACCACCCCAATATACCACATCACAACCATTTCGATAGCATGTTGGCATGTAAGGTAAACCATTATAACTCATAGCTAATCTAGCATGGCACGTGGAACTATGATCCCTAATTGTCATTGCAAACATGTTTATTCGTAATAAGCTGAATCAAGAACGATGAACTCATCATATTTACAAAAACAAAAGAGGTTGAGTTCATACCAGCTTTTCTCATCTCAGTCAGTCCATCATATATCATCATAATTGCCTTTCGCTTGCACGACCGAACGATGTGAATAATAATAAGAGTGCACATGCATTGGACTAAGCTGGAATCTGTGAGCATTCAATAAACAGGAGAAGACAAGGTAATATGGGTTATTGGTTAAATCAACAATAATGCATATAAGAGACACTTCAACAATTTAATCATGGTCTTCTCCTAACGACCCCCAAAGAAAAGAATAGAAATAAAACTATTTACATGGGAAAGCTCCCAACAAGAAAAAGAAGAACGGGAAATATTTTTGGGTTTTCTTTTTTTTTTTAATTATTACTACTACAGCAACAAAGGTAAACTAGCTAGAAGCTATTACTAATTTTTTTGGTTTTTCTTAAGGTTTAACAAACACCCAAGAAGAAAGCAGGAAAAAGAAAATAAACTAGCATGGATATTACAGTGAAAGAGTATGAGCACCGACATCTAGCACTGAGTGTGTGTAAACATAAATGTAATGTCGGTGAGAAATACGTACTCCCCCAAGCTTAGGCTTTTGGCCTAAGTTGGTTCATGGCCAGGGATGACCTGGCGGATACCCGTAGGTGTAGGTGGGGTCGTACTGCGATGCAGCGACTATCGCCGCCTGAGCTGCAGCGTGGCGTCGGGCTGCCTCTGTCGGGGAGACTACTTCCACGAGCACCTATGGGGACCGAGCCCCTTTCGGTTTGGCGAGGGGCGGAGGTCGCACGAAGAGAGGATCGAGGCGAAGCACACGAGCAGTTTACCCAGCTTCGGGCCGCACGGATGCGTAAAACCCTACTACTGCATGTCTGAGTGTATTGAGTTCTTGCTCGGGAGCGCTGAGTGCTACAGTACACACAAGCAGCTAACGAGACCGAGCGTGAGTGTTCTTTTCCTGTTCGTCCTCCCTTTCTACGTTGCGCATGGGCCTCCTTTTATATGCTCAAGGGGTCACCGACAGGTGGCAACGTAGACAAGGGTAAAAATGGAAAAGGGGTTGCGGTTGGTATAGCTACTTGTACAGTGTATCATACCTAACCCTGACGGCAGGGGACAAGGGCATTAAATGCCCATCTGCGTCGCCCAAACAGTGCAAAAAGGGACCGTCAGGGGCGCCACCGTTCACCACGATGGCAATCTTGTCAGCGCCGCTTGCCACCGCGTACCGCTGGCTGCACAGCCTCCCGCCATGTACGCCTGGAATGGTCCCAGAGCGACACGTTGGTGGATGTGCTGGAGCGTGGGCACGGAGTGGTTGCTTGCCGCGGCAAATGCCTTGCCGCGGTCGTTGTCTTGTCGCGTCTTGAAGCTTGCCGCTCACCGGGCCTTGCCGGGACGCGTGGCGCGTCGCGGCAAGTTCCTTGAGATGCCTTGGTTGGCCTTCCCGGCAAGCTCCTCTTGCCGGGGTCTCGTGCCTTGAGTGGCCTTCCCGGCAAGAGGATGCCTTGAGTGGCCTTCCCGTCAAGCTCCTCTTGCCGGGGCCTTGTCTCCTTGGCTTGAATACTTTGTTCTTGAATGGCTCCAAAGGAACCACGGAGGACCTTGGTGGTCACCTGGCAAGCCTTGCCGCGGGGTGCTGCGACTGCCCGTGCACAAGTTCGGGATACTAGGGTACCCCTACTCTAGTACACCGACAGGAGCCCCCGGGCCTGGGCCATACACGGTGCCGAGCGCTGTTGGGCCAGGCCCAAAACAGGGCACGGGCACGCGCGGCCTGGGTCACGCTGTATCTCACTCCGTATCCACCACGCCCTCCCCGAACGGCACGGGTCGATTGCGGCGTCGTGGGGGAGATCGTGGGTGGTTTCTTTATTCGGAAAGGCGGAACGTCCGCCCCCTCCTTCCTTATAAGCAGGGGAAACAGGGGCAGTTCGCCCATCTGCCTGTTGCTATTCCTGCCTCGAAAATCTCCGCCGCTCCCCTTCTTCTCAAAGCTGAAAGAGAGCAGCGCTCCGCCCCCATCGCCACCAGCACCATCAACGTCGTCGTCCTCCCTCACCACCTCCGCCATGGCTCCGAAAGCCGAGAAGGTGAAGTCGGCCGAGGCGCAGCGGCTTGCGGCGCTGCGAAAGGAGCGGGCAATCTTCCCCCCTAGGCTTGCCGCGAAGGAGCTGAAGGAGTACTACTACCTCTTCTGGTCGACGGAGACGCGAGCACATCCGCGCACGAAGGTACTCCCAGCCGTTGCTTCGAAACTGGCTCCAAATGGATATCCCTTCTTCGCGTTGTTCTTCTACTGCGGGCTCTGCCCGCCTTTCTCTGAATTTTTCTGTGACATCATGAACACCTACGGGTTCCGCCTCCTTGACTTCACCCCCAATGTTGTCCTGACCATGGCAGTTTTCGCACATCTCTGCGAAAACTTTGTCGGAGTCCATCTCAATGTAGCCCTTTTTCGCCATTTCTTCATGCCGCGAGTTGAGAGAGGAGAGCCTCTATCCGGCGAAATCTCCTGGATCTCAAAAGGCGGCAAGAAGGAAGCTTATCTGGAGGGAGAGTTCCGTAGCAAGTGGGAGGAATGGAGGGCAGACTGGTGCTGGGTTGTCGAGGAGAACCCGCAGCCGTTTACCGCCCTGCGCCAAACTGCAGTGGTGCGCGGCAGTGATTGGAGCAACGTGGCCCCGGACGACGACAGGCTGAAGATTGCCATCGCCCGGATCCAACGTCTCAGGCTTGCCGGGCTCACTGTAGGCGTCGTTGGCGCAGATTTCCTTCGCCGCCGCATCGCCCCCCTACAGGAGAGGAGGAGACCCGCTTGGGAGTTCAAGAACGCGGCGGATATCATGAGGCTGCGTCCGGGCCTCAATTACAACTTCACTGTTCTGGAGCACAACGCGATGCTCCAGGAGCTGTTTAAGTACGACCCTGACCATCCCGAAGTGTTCAGGTTGCCGCAGGGTGTCGTTCCATTGTGCAACAATTCCTCGCTCAGCCGCATCCGTGCAATGATGCCGCTGTGCGACTCGCACGGAATTGACCCAACTTGGCAAGAGCCTGCAGACGACGCCGTGCAGGCGTTCTTCAATAGCTTGGTAGAAGTGCCGATCCGCCCCGACGAGCAGAAGGGCCTCATTCGCGACACCACCGACGAGGAGGTGAAGCTCATCGCCACTAGCCTGGAAGAGGCGACGGCAGCCGCAGCCGCGGGCGAGTTCGGGTTCACCATGGAGGAGGCAGAGGCAGCAGAGGCGGCAAGCCTTGCCGAGCGAGAGGGGCTTGTCGGCGAGGAGGAGCCTGTCGGGCATGACGTCGAGTCGGGCGAGCCCGCCGAGGGCACGGACGGCTCGTTGGAGATCGACTCCTCTTCCTCCGCACCTTCGAGCAGCTTGCCGCAAGCAGAGCCCTCGGCTCCACCAAGAAGGCGTCTCCGCAAGGCTGGAGACGTAGCGGAGCGGCAGACGAGTCAACAGCCGCCGCGTCGCGCGACACGCTCCACCGCGGCAAGTTCTGGTGCCACGAGAGCACCTCACGCTGCTGCGGCAACTGGAGCAGGGTCTTCCCGGACCGCCGCTTCTCCTGCCAAGCGACCAAGGGAACCTACTCCTCCGCCTCTTCGCGCCGGAGGCGGGCCAGGCTTTGACTTCTCCGCGCTCAGCTCCGACGAGGAAGAAGAAGAGTAAGATCCTTGTTGTACTTGTATTTCTTCAATTCTTGCTATTTTGTCTTGTATCTCATTTGCTTCACTCTGAACTTATTCCTTTTTAGGACTCTGGCCCAGAGAGCGGCAAAGAGAGCCAAGGTCCCATTGGTTATCATCGAGGACGAACCCACCGCGATAGCAGGGGGTGCGCCCGAGACATCCTTGCCGGACCCAGCGTAAGTATATGGTTTGCTTCCCGCTGTTAGGCGCGCATGGATACTCTTTGTTTGCTGATATCTGACTTGGTTTGTGTAGGAGCAGAGCAGTCCCACCAGGAGCGTCCTGAAACCACCCCTGTCATGCCATCTGCTTCGACCACACCGCCAAGCGAGAGTCCTCCGGCAAGGGAGGATCCTCCGACAAGGGAGAGCTCTCCGGCAAGAGAGAGTTCTCCGGCAAGGGACAGCACCAGCGGCCCCTCGGCGGCGGAGACCACAACGGTAGAGCACGGTACATGTAAACCTCTTGCTTTGAAACTTTCCTTGGGCTCTTCTTGGTTTGATCTTCTTTTTGGATATTTGCTTGACTTTTTCTTCCTTTTCCGGCCGTCAGATCCATCTGCTGCGGATCCGATGGAGACCGAGGTCACTGTTGATGACGCCGCTGCCACCGAAGAAACGGCCGGCGCTGATGATCCCGCCGGCGAAGAGGCCGCCAAGGCTGCCGCTGCAGCAGCTGACGAGGGGTCTGGCGATCGCACTGACGGCCCTGGGGCCGCAGGAGCGACACGCGCTACGCCGACCGCCGACCCTCCCGCCGCTGCCGCAACGTCAGGCTCCGAAGAGCCCCAGCCAGGCGTCTACTTGAAGGCCGGCGACAGCGTCTTCATCAAACTCCCCTGGGAGTCAAGCTCCAGGGCGCCGGTCGAAGGAGAAACCTTGGATGGAGAGGCGCTCGCCTCCGCTGGGCTGACGTTGGTTGATGCGCCGAGCAGCAGCATCGGCGAGTCTGAGGAGGAGCGGCTGCTCCGGAAGCTGGTGTCGCTCTACCGCGCTCGACAGGCCAAGGTGGAATGCCGAGAAGCGCTTGTCGCGAAGGCGGGAGCAGACATTGAAAAACGCGCAGAGGAGCTCCGGGGTCTTAACCAGGAAGCTCTCCAGTCCCTGGCGGAGGAGCGGGCGCAGCTCGCTGAGGCGCAGAAGGCCTTCATCCTCGAGAAGGCAGAAGTTGCAGAGCAACAGCGGCTTGCCGCCGAGGAGCTATCTGCGCGGGAGGGCGAGTTGGCGCAGCGGAAGGTCAACCTGGACAGCCACGAGGAGGAGCTTGCTGCGCGCGAGCAAAAGTTTGGCGGGGCTCTCAACAAGCAGAGGATGCTGCCACAGCTGCCGAGGCCGCCAAGAAGGAGCTGGAGACGAAGGTGGCGCAGCTGGAGACCGATCTCAAGGCGAGCGGTCAAGAGCTTGCCGCGCTCAAGCATGAGCGCGAGAAGGACGCCTACACTTTTGGCGAGCTGCAGGGTCGTCTCACAGTGAAGGTCAAGGAGCTTAGCGCCGCCAAGGACTCCAACGCTGATCTTGAGTTGAAGCTGACTGCTTTGACCAAGACGCTGGACGGCGCCAGGGAGCAGGAGGTGGCCTTGAAGAAGGAGATCAAGGCCGACAAGGCGCTGCTGGAGAGTGTTGCTACCACCCAGAACACTTTTAGAGAGACTGTGGAGCAGTGGAGGAGGGTCTTGTGAATGTTGCTGCAGACATCGACAAGGAGCTGGCGCTGCTGGGGATGGAGGATCTCGGGTATCCCTTTGATGAGAGCCTCCCATCCAGCGCCAAGCTCACCTTGTTCTTCAAAGGCGTGGCGACGACCCTCCAGCGACTCCGGGAGAGGATCCCAAAGCAGCTGGCCGACGAGTCGCGCGAGATCTGCGCGGGAGCTCTTCAAAAGGTGTTGGTGAAGGTGGCCTTTCGCAACCCGGGCCTCAACCTCACCAACGTCCTCAAGTCCCTTCCGCCGGATGCTGATCTGGAGGAGCTCAAGGTCCTTGTCGCACCCATTGTGGATAGGGTGAGCGGGATCAAGAGGGTTGAGGGCGATCGTGTAGACTAGGCCGCCCGTTTTCTTCTTTTCTTGTCGCTGCTGGTCATGTTATGAAAACAATCTATTAGAGCCGCGACAAGCTATCTTGTAATATAACTTTATTTTGGGTAGTGATTGCAATGTTATTTCCTTTACTTGATCCCTTCCTTTGTATGTTTTTGCCCTACGCTTTTAGGGAACTTGCCGGCGCAGGCACCTTAGCCGCAAGCACTGAGTGCGGGACTTCAGCAGCCTGCTGGCGGTGCCGTTACCGACAAGAAACCTTGCCACAACTAGTCGCAGCTCACTTAAGTTGTTGAGCGGACTCGAAACAAAGTAAGGGCGCAACTAGCCACGAGTTGGTTCCTCCGTGCACAGGTTTTCCATACAAAGCATGGTCGTTCAAGGAAGATAACTTAAAAATTAAAAAATCTGATTGCTCAAACTTTGGCAACTTAGCTTTTCGGTTGTTTGCTTTCCGGCAAGGCGAAACTTTCTTGAACGACGCCTGGTCCATACCATTATCTTCTACTTCCCCCCCGGCAAACTTGTGGGCGAGGGAACCTTCCTTTTCTTGAGAAAAAAGAAAGAAGAGAAAATAAAGATATGGAGCCTTATGGCTCGTTATTGCTTATCAAGGGTTGGCGCTGCACAAAGTGTCAGATAACTCATGCAAAAAATAAAAAGCATGAAATTGACAAGATGTGCGGAGCACATGAGCATTATTTATGCACAGGGTCTACGCCTGGCTTTGTACAAAGGATTACATGCAACAGCGGCAAGACTTGTACAAAAGGTGGTTGCCGGAACAGGGTCCGACAACCGCGCCTTACGGGTAAAACTTACGAAGATGCTCAATGTTCCAGGAGTTGCTCACCGGAATGCCATCTTCGGTCTCAAGGCGGACAGCGCCAGGCCTAGTGACTCGTTTCACCCGATAAGGGCCTTCCCACTTCGGCGTCAACTTGTTGGAATTCTTGGCGGACTGAACGCGCCGAAGAACAAGGTCGCCTTCCTCGAGACTTCTGGCGTTAACTTTGCGGCTATGGTAGCGGCGCAAAGCTTGCTGGTAGCGAGCAGCTCGCACAGCAGCCTGGAGACGATCTTCCTCAAGGAGCAGCGCGTCCTCTTGTCGCAGCTGCTCTTGCTCAAGCTCATCATAAGCGAGCACTCGAGGTGACCCGTATACGAGTTCCGTGGGGAGAACTGCCTCTGCTCCATAGACTAGAGCGAAAGGTGTCTGGCCAGTGGCTCGATTTGGCGTCGTCCTGATCGACCAAAGAACCACTGGCAGCTCCTCAATCCAGTTTCTTCCGCACTTGTGCAGCCTGTCGAAAGTCCTGGTCTTGAGCCCACGCAGCACTTCAGCATTTGCCCTCTCCGCTTGACCGTTGCTTCTGGGGTGAGCAACAGAAGCGAAGGAGACCTTGGCGCCAAGATCTTGGATGTACTGCATGAAGGTGCAGCTCGTGAATTGTGTACCGTTGTCGGTGATGATCCTGTTAGGGATCCCGAAGCGGCAAACAATCGACCTGAAGAACTTGACTGCTGACTGTGCTGTCACCTTCCTCACTGCTTCCACTTCCGGCCACTTTGTGAACTTGTCGATTGCAACGTACAAGTACTCAAAGCCCCCGACTGCTCGGGGGAAGGGGCCGAGGATGTCGAGCCCCCAGACCGAAAATGGCCAGGATAAAGGGATCGTCTGGAGAGCTTGAGCTGGCTGGTGTATCTGCTTGGAATGGAACTGGCACGCTTCACACTTGGTTACTTGTGCAGTTGCATCCTGGAGGGTTGTCGGCCAAAAGAAACCTTGCCGGAATGCTTTGCCGGCAAGTGCTCTTGCGCCAATGTGGTGACCACATATGCCTCCATGTGTCTCTGCCAACAGCTTTTGTCCGTCTTCCCGGTGAATACACTTCAATTTCACACCGTTGAGTCTTCTTATGTACAGTGTGTTGTCGACAAACTGGTACATACTTGACTGCCGGGCTACTCTTTCCGCTTCTTCTTGCTCTTCGGGAAGTTCTCCTGTCTGAAGGAAATGGACAATCTGTTGTGCCCATGCTGGAGCTTGTGGCTCGACAACAAGGACTAAAGGCGCATCTGTTGCTGCGGGAACATCCGCTTCTACGGCGAGAACCTGCGACTCAGCCGGAGCGTGACGTTCCCCGGCAAGCTTACCGGAGCAAAACTTGTCGGGAGCGTCTGCTTCAACAGAACAAACCATGGGGTTTGCCGGAGCAGACTGCTCCCCAGCACTCTTGGCGTTGATCTTGGGGACCTTCTTGGTGATGGCTTCGGGAAGCTCTGCCGGAAAATAGTCACCGGAAATCAACTTCCTCTTCTTGCTCTGTCCAGTTGATGGCGTCACAGACGGTTGAGTCAGCTTGAGCACAAAGATCCCTGGTTCCACAGGTAACTTAAGTGTTGCGCACTTCGACAGGCCATCGGCAATGTTGTTCTGAGCTCTTGGAACATGTTCCATCTGTAGGCCGTCAAAGTGCTCTTCCAGCTTTCTCACTTCATCAACGTAGGCTTCCATCAACGGACTCTGATAACTCTTGTTCACTTGGCGGACGACAAGCTGCGAGTCACCCCGGACAATGAGCTTCTCGATCCCAAGGTCTGCCGCGATCCTGAGACCGGCAAGCAAACCTTCATACTCTGCAGTATTGTTCGTTGCTTGCTCCTTGGGAAAGTGCATCTAGACTATGTACTTGAGGTGCTCTCCGGTGGGTGCGACAAGCAGCACACCAGCACCGGCGCCTTGCAGCGAGAAGGCACCATCAAAGTACATCAGCCACTCTTTGCTTGCTTCCTTGACGGGGATGCTTGTTTCTGGAATTTCTTCATCTGGTGTTGGCGTCCACTCTGCTATGAATTCTGCCAATGCTCTGCTTTGGATAGTTGAAGTGCTCTCAAACTTGAGGCCAAAGCTTGACAGTTCCAGTGCCCACTCGACAATCCTGCCTGTTGCTTCTGGATTCTGCAGTATCCTCTTCAGCGGAAAACGAGTGACAACTGTGATCTCATGTGCTTGGAAGTAATGGCGCAGCTTTCTCGAGGCTATGAGAAGGCCGAAAAGCAATTTCTGCACGCCAGAGTACCTTCACCTAGCCCCCTGCATAAGGGAACTGACAAAGTAAACTGGGCGCTGCACCATTCTCTTCTGTGCCTGCGCAGATCCATCCTTGTCGGGACCAGAGCTTGTCGGGGAAGCCCCCTGCTTGTCGCTGGATGCGCCTGCCGTGGTTGCTGGCTCATCATATGCCTCCCTCTCCGCTACTAACGCAGCACTAACCACTTGATTGGTTGCCGCCAGATACAACAGCAACTTCTCTTGTGGCTTAGGTGCGACAAGTATTGGAGTGGAGGACAGGTATCTCTTCAAGTCCTGCAGCAGCCTCCGCTTCCGGAGTCCATTTCATTGGACCTGCCTTTTTCAGTATTTTGAAAAACGGCAGGGCGCGCTCAGCAGACTTAGAGATAAACCTGCTGAGAGCTGCCACGCAACCGGCAAGTCTTCGTACATCCTTGATGCGCTTTGGTGCTTCAATCTGCTCAATGGCCTGGATCTTGTCGGGATTGGCTTCAATCCCCCGCTGAGACACGAAGAACCCGAGAAGCTTGCCGGAAGGGACCCCAAACACACACTTCTTGGGGTTGAGCTTGAGGCTGATCTTGCACAGATTTGCAGAAGTCTCTTCTAAATCTTGAATCAGAGTCGCTTTGTCCTTGCTCTTGACCACTATGCCGTCCATGTAGGCTTCCACATTTCTGTGTATTTGTGGCTCAAAAGCGGTATGGACTACCCTTGCGAATGTTGAACCAGCATTCTTCAAACCGAAAGGCATCCCTATGAAACAGTACGTGCCACATGGAGTGATGAATGCGGTCTTCTCCTCATCTTCTTCTGCCATGAAGATCTGATGGTATCCTGAGTATGCATCAAGAAATGAAAGCAAGTCACATCCGGCCGTGGAGTCAACAATCTGGTCAATGCACGGCAAGGGAAATGGGTCTTTGGGACAAGCTTTATTAACATCGGTAAAGTCGATACAAATTTGCCTTGCGCACGACTACAGGATTGGCCAACCACATAGGATGGAGCACTCCTCTGACAAGGCCTGCTGCTTCCAACTTCTTGATCTCTTCTGCGATGAACTCTTGGCGCTCCACTGCTTGCTTCCTGACTTTCTGCTTGACGGGCCGCGCATGAGGACAGACGGCAACATGGTGCTCAATTACTTTCCTGGGAACACCGGGGATGTCAGACGGTTGCCATGCAAACACATCGACATTCGCCCGCAGGAAAGCAATGAGCGTGCTTTCCTATTTAGGGTCGAGAGTGGCACTGATGGTGAAGGTACCACCAGTGTCGTCCTCCTTGGCGGACACCTTCTTGGTCTCTGGCGGAGCTGCCATTGTCTTCTTACACTTGCCGGTGGAGCTCGATGGTGCGTCCTCGACGGTAGCGCAGCACTACGAAGAGGTGCGCTTGCCGGAGTGGGCATCAGAACTCTTGCCGGACTTGGTCTTCTTCTTCCCCCCGGGAGCTTCAGCGGCAAGTGACTTGCGATCCATTGCGGCTGCCGCTTCCCGGTAAATCTTGTCGGCACAGATAAGAGCATCCTTCTTGTCGCCAGGGACAGAGATGACACTTATCGGGCCTGGCATCTTCAGCATGTTATACGCATAGTGAGAGGCCGCCATGAACTTGGCGAACGCTGGACGGCCGAGAATTCCATTGTAAGGCAATGGAAAATCGGCAACGTCAAAAGTGACCCTCTCAGTTCTGAAGTTCAACTCGCTGCCAAATGTCACTGGCAACGTGATCTTCCCCTTCGGCTTGCTCCTTCCCGGGTTGATTCCTTGGAATGTTCCGGTCTCTTCGAGCTCGCTGTCAGGGACCTGGAGTTTCCGGAGCACAGCGGAGGAGATCAGGTTCAAGCCGGCCCCGCCGTCAACTAGCATCTTAGTGAATTTGAGGTTGCGGATAGTTGGTGAAACCAACATCGGCAAGCACCCGACCGCAGTTGTGCGATCAGGGTGGTCCTGAATATCAAAGATGATAGGCGTGCTGGACCATTTCAGAAGCTTGCGTGACTCAACGGGTGGTTCTGCTGCATTGACTTCCCGCACCCACTGCTTGAGTTGGCGGTGCGAAGTATGCAGAGAAGCACCGCCGTCAACGCACAAGACTTCTGTGGCTTTCTGGAACTCCTGCTCACTGGTCTCGGCATCATCATGTCTTCTTCGTCGTCGTCATCTTCATCCTTGTCGCGGCCGCGGGGAGGTCTGTCGCCTTGCCGCTGCTTGGCCTTGCCGCAGCGTCCTCCCCGGCCGGGGCGCTTCATGCCGGATTCTCCAGCACCTCCTTGGGATTTCTCCTTGTTGCGTCGCTCGTATTCGGCCTTTTGCAGCTCGACAAGCTGCTCGACCTTCTTGCAGCTCTGGAGGTCATGGCCCTTGGTGCGGTGGATCTTGCAGTACTGATTGTTGGTGTCGTCCTGCTTGTCGGCGACCGCCACAGCCTGACAGTTGGTGCATGCGGCAACCTCCTTGCCGGAGCTACCAGCCTTGGCTTTCTTGGCGCCACCTTCATTGCCGGACTGCTCAACAACTAGCACTTCTTTGCTTTTCTTCTTCCTGTTGTTCCGCCGCCGGCCTTTCTTTGCCGGGGCGGCATCCTCGCTGTCAGATTCTCCTGCTCTTGTATTCTCTCCGGGGAGTCTCCTCCCTTCCTCAACACATGCACACTTGTCGGCCAGGGCATACAGCTCACTGACGTCTCTGATCTTGCACATCGCCATCTCCTCCCGCATCCTGCGGTTACGCACGTTCTGATGGAACGCGCTGATGACCGCGGCAGGGTGGACATCCGGGATGTTGTGTTGCACATGGCTGAATCTCTGGATGTACTTGCGCAGGGGCTCTCCCTCCTTCTGGGCGAGCAGATGAAGGTCACTCTCCTGGCCATGAGGTTTGTGGCCGCCTGTAAAGGCGCCGACAAACTGATGGCATAGGTCTGCCCAGGAGGATATGGAGTTGTCCGGCAAGTGCATGAGCCAGGACCTGACGTTGGGCTTGAGCACCAGTGGGAAATAGTTGGCAAGGATCTTGTCGTCCCGCCCCCCAGCAGCTTGCACTGCGATGGTGTAGATGCTGAGGAACTCTGACGGATGCAACTTGCCGTCGTACTTCTCGGGTACGTCTGGCTTGAAATTCTTCGTGCTGGGCCACTGGAATTGCCACAGCTCACGGGTAAACGCAGGGCAACCTACCGTGTACGGCAGGTCGCCTGGTTCCCCTGGTGCATGCATGTCGACAGAGGGCCCAGCGCGCTTGTCAGATTGACGCCGCGCTTCTCTTCGGCGCTCGATGCGAGTACGAGCGTCTTCTTGCTGTCGTTCGTGAAGAACTTGGCGCTGATCGCGATGAGCTCGCGGATCTGATGACGCGCTGGAGTCGCTGTCGAGGTTGACCCGGCGAGTCGGCGATCTTGGCCTTCGTGGCGGAGAGTGCACGGTGGTCGCACCCCCACCGGTCTTGTCGCCATCGGCTCGTGTCTGGCTAACTCGCCACGGCTGCGATGTACTCGGCTGCCGTGGAGTGTTGCCGTTGGCAAAGCCGATGAGACTCTGAATGGTGGCCCTCCAGTCGTCGATCTTGTCCGCCGTTGGAGGGAAGTCTAGGAGCAGTTGAGCTCAAGCCAAAGCTTCTGTTGGAGTGGCGGGTAGCGGTGGCGAACGGTGTGAGGAGCGGGATATGCTCGGACTTCTAACTACGTTAGAAGGAGCAATATCTCGTCCAGGCGACCGTGCCTCGCTCGCGCCAGCATGTTGGCGCGCATGCTGGCCTTGAGCATCCCGAGATCCGCCAGCTCGATCTGGGTCCAGCGAGCGTATGGTACCGTGAGTACCATGACGCTGCCGGCCCCGCGCCTCCTGAGATGGGCGCGGTGCATGTTCGGACGCCGTGGCATTGTGAGCTCCTTCGTCGACGCTCGTTCTTCCGCCGGCGTCTATCCCACCAGCTGTTTGCTCCGGCGGCGGTGGGTTTGACGCGGACGGATCAGTCGCCTCCGAAGCCTTCTTCTTCGGCGGCATGTCGATGAAGATGGTGAAGATCTTGCTCGTGTGAACGCCGGATTAGGTTCACACAACCTCGACGCTCCCTACCTGGCGCGCCAAAGATGTCGGGGAAACTGCTTCCACGAGCACCTATGGGGACCGAGCCCCTTTCGGTTCGGCGAGGGGCGGAGGTCGCACGAAGAGCGGATCGAGGCGAAGCACACGAGCAGTTTACCCAGCTTCGGGCCGCACGGATGCGTAAAACCCTACTGCTGCATGTCTGAGTGTATTGAGTTCTTGCTCAGGAGCGCTGAGTGCTACAGTACACACAAGCAGCTAACGAGACCGAGCGTGAGTGTTCTTTTCCTGTTCGTCCTCCCTTTCTACGTTGCCCATGGGCCTCCTTTTATATGCTCAAGGGACCGTCAGGGGCGCCACCGTTCGCCACGATGGCAATCTTGTCAGCGGCGCTTGCCACCGCGTACCGCTGGCTGCACAGCCTCCCGCCACGTACGCCTGGAAGGGTCCCAGAGTGACACGTTGGTGGATGTGCTGGAGCGTGGGCACGGAGTGGTTGCTTGCTGTGGCAAATGCCTTGCCGCGGTCGTTGTCTTGTCGCGTCTTGAAGCTTGCCGCTCACCGGGCCTTGCTGGGACGTGTGGCGCGTCGCGGCAAGTTCCTTGAGATGCCTTGGTTGGCCTTCCCGGCAAGCTCCTCTTGCCGGGGTCTCGTGCCTTGAGTGGCCTTCCCGGCAAGCTCCTCTTGTCGGGGTCTTATGCCTTGAGTGGCCTTCCCGTCAAGCTCCTCTTGCCGGGGCCTTGTCTCCTTGGCTTGAATACTTTGTTCTTGAATGGCTCCAAAGGAACCACGGAGGACCTTGGCGGTCACCTGGCAAGCCTTGCCGCGGGGTGCTGCGACTGCCCGTGCACAAGTTCGGGATACTAGGGTACCCCTACTCTAGTACACCGACAGCCTCCGCTCTCCTCTCGTACTCATCTGCCTCCTCTCTGGTAATAACATATCTTCCTTTTGTCTGAGAATCAAAGAAGGCAGGAGCAGGGAGAGTAATACGGACAACATGCCGTTTGTTAAAGATTAGTCGATATTAGAGAGGTGATTCAGTCCTCTCGACAAACTGGTGGGAGGCCATAGAATTAAAATCTAAATAAGCAGGAGGCCACTCCATATCACCCTCACGAACGTCCACCTCAAGAAAATTAGCTAAGCGGCTTGCATAAATTCCTCCAAAGAAATCTCCATTATATCTATTAAGATGCAACCTACGAGCTACAATAGCTCCCATATGATAAGATTGGTCTCCTAACACAGCACTCCTGAGAATACTAAGGTCAGGGACACACATGTGACATGCTTCATCCTTAGCATTTATGCACCTACCTATGAAGAGAGCAAAATAATGTATAGCAGGAAAGTGAATGCTCCCTATGGTAGCTTGCGTTATATCTCTAGATTCCCCTACGGTTATACCAGCAAGAAAGTCTCTAAATTCAGATTTACGGGGACAATAGTGCTACCCCATTGTGGAAGTTTGCAAGCAAAAGTAAAATCCTCTAAGTCCATGGTATAAGATTTGTCATAAAGATCAAACATGACTGAAGGAGAATTACGCGAAGATGAAAATTCAAACCTCCTCACAAATGAGCTAGTGAGTTCATGGTACTGGGGGCATTTGTCTGCCTCAAAGTCCACAAGATCGGCATTGCGCAAATATGCGTTAAATTCTTCTTTGATTCCCGCTCGATCCATAAAATTTTCCAAAGGCCATTCACAGAGCCTCACGGGAGCGTCCCTTGGGGGCTCCTCATCAGCATCACGCATTGCAAGCCTGGGGCCTTGCTTCCTTGAAGAACCACCTTGGAACATCTTCCTAAGCATATTGTTTTCTCTGAAAAATTTCTGAAATTTTTAGTAACTTCAAACAAAAGTGAACAAAGCTCAACAAAATTGGTAGCAACTACTCCTACAAGTGCCTAGAGCCTATATCAAGCATTAGAACTACTTGGAACCATATAAATTTGACATGAAAGCTCAAGGACATGGTCACCTATGCAGCACAAATTTGCAATGAATAAAGCACTAGAACAAAAACTAATTGGACCAATGGAGGAGTCACATACCAAGGAACAATCTCCCCAAGCAGTTTGGCGAGAGGTGCTTTGAGCAAGGAGATCGAAAATCGCAGCAAAGTGAGCTAGAACTC
Organism: Aegilops umbellulata; assembly: GCA_032464435.1. Lineage (NCBI taxonomy): Eukaryota > Viridiplantae > Streptophyta > Magnoliopsida > Poales > Poaceae > Aegilops > Aegilops umbellulata. The sequence goes on along the minus strand of CP136058.1, from coordinate 344,977,341 downwards.
GTGCTTGAGCTGGTTATTCGGGTTTGTGGGAGGAAGAAGAACAGGATGGGTGCAGGAATAAGTGGAGGAGGGCCACCATGGGCCCACGAGGCAGGGGGCGCGCCCTGGGGGTAGGGCGCGCCCTCCACCCTCCTGGCCAGGTGGCAGCTCCCCCCGCAGTGCTTTCAGTACCATAAATCCTCAAATATTCCCGAAAAAATCATATTAAATTGGCATGGCATTTGGAGGACTTTTATTTTCCGGATATTTTTATATTGCACGGATAAATCAGGAAACAGACAGAAAAATACTATTTTTACTTTATTTCAACTAAATAACAGGAAGTATAAAGAGGGTACAGAAGGTTGTGCTTCTAGTTTCATCCATCTCATGCTCATCAAAAGGAATCCACTAACAAGGTTGATCAAGTCTTGTTAACAAACTCATTCCGATTAACATGGAACCGGAGAAATTTCGAATAACACTATGTTACCTCAACGGGGATATGCACATCCCCAATAATAAGAATATCATATTTCTTCTTAACAGTAGGAAGAGGAAATTCAAAACCTCCAAATATAATCGATGGAATTTTTCCAATTGAGTTGATAATATGAACTTGAGGTTGTTTCCTCGGAAAGTGTACCGTATGCTCATTACCATTAACATGAAAAGTGACATTGCCTTTGTTGCAATCAATAACAGTCCCTGCAGTATTCAGAAAAGGTCTTCCAAGAATAATAGACATACTATCGTCCTCGGGAATATCAAGAATAACAAAGTCCGTTAAAATAGTAACGTTTGCAACCACAACAGGCACATCCTCACAGATACCGACGGGTATAGCAGTTAATTTATCAGCCATTTGCAAAGATATTTCAATAGGTGTCAACTTATTCAAATCAAGTCTACGATATAAAGAGAGAGGCATAACACTAACACCGGCTCCAAGATCACATAAAGCAGTTTTAACATAATTTCTTTTAATGGAGCATGGTATAGTAGGTACTCCTGGATCTCCAAGTTTCTTTGATATTCCACCCTTAAAAGTGTAATTAGCAAGCATGGTGGAAATTTTAACTTCTGGTATCTTTCTTTTATTAGTAACAATATCTTTCATATATTTAGCATAAGGATTCATTTTGAGCATATCAGTCAATCGCATACGCAAAAAGATGGGTCTGATCATTTCAGCAAAGTGCTCAAAATCCTCATCATCCTTTTTCTTGGATGGTTTGGGAGGAAAAGGCATGGGTTTCTGAACCCATGGTTCTCTTTCTTTACCATGTTTCCTAGCAACAAAGTCTCTCTTATCATAACGTTGATTCTTTGATTGTGGGTTATCAAGATCAACAGCAGGTTCAACTTCTACATCATTATCATTACTAGGTTGAGCATCATCATGAACATCATCATTAACATTTTCACTAGGTTCATGTTCATTACCAGATTGTGTTTCAGCATCAGACATAGAGATATCATTTGGATTCTCGGGTGGTTCAGCAATAGGTTCACTAGAAGTTTGCAAAGTCCTATCGTTTTTCTTTTTCTTCCTTTTAGAAGAACTAGGTACATCAATATTATTTCTCTGAGAATCTTGCTCAATTCTCTTAGGGTGGCCTTCAGGATACAAAGGTTCCTGAGTCATTCTACCAGTTCTAGTAGCCACTCTAACAGCATAATCATTATTCTTACTATTCATTTCATCGAGCAATTCTTTTTGAGCTTTAAGTACTTGTTCTACTTGAGTGGTAACCATAGAAGCATGTTTGCTAACAAGTTTAAGTTCACCTCTAATATTAGCCATATAATCACCCAAGTGTTTAATCATATAAGCATTTTGTTTTAATTGTCTACCAAAATAAGGATTGAAATTTTCTTGTTTGACAATGAAATTATCAAACTCATCAAAGCATTGTCTAGCAGACTTATAGTGAGGAATATCACCTTCATCAAATCTATAGAGAGAATTTACCTTTACTACCTGTGTCGGGTTATCGGGATCAGGAGGTTCTTCAATAGGTAATGGATTAAGATCATATGTTTCTTCAACAGGCGGTAAATTAAGACCATGTATTTCTTCAATAGGAGGTAAATTATTAACATCTTCAGCTTTAATACCTTTTTCTTTCATACATTTCTTTGCCTCTTGCATATCTTCAGGACTGAGAAATAGAACACCTCTCTTCTTCGGAGTTCGTTTAGGAATAGGCTCAGAAATTGGCTCTGGAGCTAGCTCAGGAGGTGCCCAATTATTTTCATTTGTCAACATATTATTCAATAAAATTTTAGCTTCATCCGGTGTTCTTTCCCTGAAAAGAGAACCAGCACAACTATCCAGGTAATCTCTGGAAGCATCGATTAGTCCATTATAAAAGATATCAAGTATTTCATTTTTCTTAAGAGGATGATCAGGCAAAGCATTAAGTAACTTGAGAAGCCTCCCCCAAGCTTGTGGGAGACTCTCTTCTTTAAGTTGCACAAAGTTGTATATTTCCTTTAAAGCAGCTTGTTTCTTATGAGCAGGGAAATATTTAGCAGAGAAGTAATAAATCATATCCTAGGGACTACGCACACAACTAGGATCAACAGAATTAAACCATATCTTAGCATCACCCTTTAATGAGAACGGAAATATTTTATGTATATAAAAGTAACGAGATCTCTCATCATTAGTGAACAGGGTGGCTATATCATTTAATTTAGTAAGATGTGCCACAACAGTTTCAGATTCATAACCATGGAAAGGATCAGATTCAACCAAAGTAATTATATCAGGATCAACAGAGAATTCATAATCCTTATCGGGAACACAAATAGGTGAAGTAGCAAAAGCAGGGTCGGGTTTAATTTTATCTCTAAGAGATTCTTTACTCCATTTAATTAATAGCCTCTTGAGTTCACGGCTATCTTTGCAAGCTAAAATAGCTGCAGAAGCTTCCATATCAAAAACATAACCCTCAGGAATAACAGGCCTATCTTCATCATCACTTTCATCAATATAATCAGATTCAATAATTACTTTCTCTCTAGCCCTAGCAATTTGTTCATCAAGAAATTCACTAAGGGGCACAATATTATCAGGCATAGAAGTAGTTTCATCATAGGTATCATGCATAGCAGAAGTGGCATCATCAATAACATGCAACATATCAGAACGAATAGAAGAAGCAGGTTTAGGTGTCGCAAGCTTACTCATAATAGAAGGTGAATCAAGTGCAAAGCTAGATGGCAGTTCCTTACCTCCCCTCGTAGTTGAGGGATAAATTTTTGTTTTCTCGTCTTTCAAGTTCTTCATGGTGTCCAGCAGATATAAATCCCAAGTGACTCAAAGAATAGAGTTATGTTCCCCGGCAACAGCACCAGAAATTAGTCTTGATAACCCACAAGTGTAGGGGATCGCAACAGCTTTCGAGGGTAGAGTATTCAACCCAAATTTATTGATTCGACACAAGGGGAGCCAAAGAATATTCTCAAGTATTAGCAGCTGAGTTGTCAATTCAACCACACCTGGATAACTTAGTATCTACAGCAAAGTATTTAGTAGCAAAGTAATATGATAGTGGTGGTAACGGTAACAAAAGAGTAATGAAAGCAAAAGTAATATTTTTGGTATTTGGTAGTGATTGTAACAATAGCAACGGGAAAGTAAATAAGCATAAACCAGTATATGGAAAACTCGTAGGCATTGGATCGGTGATGGATAATTATGCCGGATGCGGTTCATCATGTAACAGTCATAACATAGGGTGACACAGAACTAGCTCCAATTCATCAATGTAATGTAGGCATGTATTCCGAATATAGTCATACGTGCTTATGGAAAAGAACTTGCATGACATCTCTTATCCTACCCTCCCGTGGCAGCGGGGTCCTAACGGAAACTAAGGGATATTAAGGCCTCCTTTTAATAGAGAGCCGGAACAAAGCATTAACACATAGTGAATACATGAACTCCTCAAACTATGGTCATCACCGGGAGTGTTCCCGATTATTGTCACTTCGGGGTTGCCGGATCATAACACATAGTAGGTGACTATAGACTTGCAAGATAGGATCAAGAACTCACATATATTCATGAAAACATAATAGGTTCAGATCTGAAATCATGGCACTCGGGCCCTAGTGACAAGCATTAAGCATAGCAAAGTCATAGCAACATCAATCTCAGAACATAGTGGATACTAGGGATCAAACCCTAACAAAACTAACTCGATTACATGATAGATCTCATCCAACCCATCACCGTCCAGTAAGGCTACGATGGAATTACTCACGTACGGCGGTGAGCATCATGAAATTGGTGATGGAGGATGGTTGATGATGACGACGGCGATGAATCCCCCTCTCCGGAGCCCCGAATGGAATCCAGATCAGCCCTCCCGAGAGGTTTTAGGGCTTGGCAGCGGCTCCATATTGTAAAATGCGATGATTTCTTCTCCTTGATTTTTTTCTCCCCGAAAGCAAATATATAGAGTCGGAGTTGGCGTCGGAGGAGCTCCAGGGGGACCACGAGGTAGGGGGCGTGCCCTAGGGTGGGGGGGCACGCCCCCACCCTTGTGGACAGGGTGTGGGCCCCCCGGTCTTCATCTTTGGCAAGGATTTTTATTATTTTTAACTAGATGTTCCGTGGAGTTTTAGGTTATTCCGAGAACTTTTGTTTTCTGCACATAAAACAACATCATGGCAATTCTGCTGAAAACAGCGTCAGTCCGGGTTAGTTCCATTCAAATCATGCAAGTTAGAGTCCAAAACAAGGGCAAAGGTGTTTGGAAAAGTAGATACAACGGAGATGTATCACCCTGCTGAGTGTTCTTGACGATTCCGCTATGGATTCATATATGTTGTTTGACAGTGGCAAAGACATATGGGTTGCGCTCGAGGCCACATTTGGGGCCTCGGGCGCTGGCAATGAGTTGTACGTCATGGAGCAATTCTGTGACTACAAGATGACTGATGAGCGCTCTGTTGTTCAGCAGACTCATGAGATACAGTCACTCGCTAAGGAACTTGAGTACTTCAAGTTTGTGTTGCCGGACAAATTTGTTGGTGGGGCCATCATTTCCAAGCTTCCACCTTTGCGGAATGATTTTGCTACTTCTCTGAAAAACAAGAGACATGAGTTTTCCATTTCGGATCTCATTAGCACTCTTCATTTTGAAGAGAAGGCGAGAGCAAAAGACACATGTGCTTGGGCCGCTGAGGGAGCTTCTAGTGCCCACATGGTACACGAGAAGAACTTCCAGCCCAACCAGCCCCAAAACAACAAGAACAAATCTCAGGGGAAAGGCAAGTTTGATGCAAAGAACAAGCCGTCACATTCTACCAACTTCAAGAAGAATTCTCATAACGGGAAGGGATACAAACCACAATTTTGGTAGCACCGCACAAAACTTATATGGCTGCATCTACCTGCTGTCAGCTAACCTCATGGTGCTCCAGGTATTCCTACATTAATACTAGGTACAATCACCACCGCAAGATGAAATAAGCTTATCGTACGTTGACTTGTTGATTGCAGTGCGGAACGATCCTGTCATGTGTGGAGTAGCAAACAAGCAGTGCAGCCGAAGGTGGAAATCAACCAAGGACTTATGAAATTATATATAATCTTCCTCAGGCAGGTCAGTATCCCATTCGTCCAGATGATCATGTTTTGTCATGCCGAGCTATTGATATGTGCTACTGTTTTGCAACACCATTTAAGTATAGCTATTGTTTTCCTATCTTTTCAGATTCAGGACAATGAAGATGATTTCAGGGGAACTACACAATATGGACTCATGTTGAGTCGTCTCTATTGCATCATGTGTTTGCTGCAAATGTGTCAGCATCAATTGCAAGATGAGGCAGCTAGCTAGTTGTGGAGTTGCCAACATGCTCAAAGTGCTCGCAACATTGAGAAGAAACAATCATGCCCAGGAAATTAATGCGTGCGCGGGGAGGCCCTTTGCTCAGAGATGCATCGACTGATTTTCTTTATTTCCACACCTTCTCATAGCTTTGTATTGGTTATGGTATGGTGAATCATTGATATGCATAAACATGCTGAAATTTTGTTCTTCTGAATGTTAGTATGCATATCGTATCTTCTCAAAGCTTAGTTTAATGTAAATGTTGACTAGGCTGTGAACCTTCACAATCTAGTAAGTATATTGTAGGCCTGTTATTTGACACCTCACTTTGCCGCGCTACGCGACCAGTGTGAGTGTCTGCATCCAGTACCGCATCCTCTAATTTGGTGGATGCCAAGTTGAAAAGGGTTACCGATGAGTAGCCATAAGCTGGAGGCGTCTCTTTTTTTCTTTCGAATGGGCAATAAGCTGGAGAGTGTGTCGTGCTGCCTCTAGTGTTAAGGCCCTCTAGTATGAAACACGGGCAGCCGACTGGGCCGATACAAAAGCCTGTCCATCTTAAAGCCCATTTGTTTTTGTTTTTTGCAAGGAGAAGCCCGTATTTCTTGAAGAGGGGGCGATCCCAGAAAAACCCTCCTTCCTCCTCGCTTCCACTTATACTACAGCTCACTGGACTCTCCCGCTTCCGTCGTCCCCCAATTCCCCCCGCTCCCCATCTTCCTCACTCGTCCAGGAAACCCTCGCTCACCTTCTTCCTCACTAGTACAGAAAACGCCTGCTCCTCTTCTTCCACTCCTACAGAAAACCCCAGCCCTCCTTCTTCCCCACTCGCACTGCCACTAGGCTCATCTTTGGCTACTCAGCTCAAACCCATGAGCTCGGCGCGACGCCCACAAGGAAAATTGAGTCGCTTGGCCCTAGCACCAAAAAGATGAGGCTCCCGCCAGAGGCGACGCCGGTTGTAGATCCCGCACTCGGCAGCGCGGGGAGAAGCGGCGAGCCCCCCCCCCCTACCCAGATCTAAGGAACCGGTAGAATCTCCGGTGGACCACATCAACGATCTCCCGGACATCATCCTTGAGGAGATCATCCCGCTTCTCCCCACCAAGGATTGCTGCCGCACACAAGTCCTCTCAACTCGGTGGCACCCTCTATGGCGCACCGCGCCCCTCAATCTTGACTGTCGTCAGATATCTGTCCTTCCTGAATTTGACCTCCTTAGAGCCATCGTCTCCTCTCGCCAGCAGGGCCCCATTCAACGCCTCTGCATCTGGACATGCTACCTGCTGTCCATTCCCGGCATGGTGGACGCTTGGCTGACATCCCCTGAATTCGGAAAACCCCAGCAGTTTGAGTTATAACATTACCACTAAAGTTTCATACCATGAACACGCCAAGAATTCGTGCCCACACCACCATTGTCCATCTCGCGGTTTTCCTCCTCTCTCCACACCGCCATCTTCGCCCAGTGCCATCTACCAGACGATCTGGTACAAATGCTTCGACTCCCACTCCTAAAAAAACTTTCACTTGTGGTGGTTTATCTGTCGGAGGCCTCACTGCACAGCATCATCCACTCCAGTTGCCCTGTCCTGGAGCACTTGCTGATTGTTTTGGGAATAGAAATCCCTATCAGTTGTCTCAAAATAAAGTCGCATCACCTTAAAAGCATTGGAATTTGTTTTAAAGGACAGCAGCTCATCATCGAAGATGCCCCTTCACTTCAAAGGTTGCTCCTTCATAATTGTTATAGACCTTCGCAAATAATTATTGTCTCTGCGCCCAAACTGTAGACCTTGGGTGTAATTCGTGATCCGTTTGATGATCACAACAAGTTGGTGTTTATCCGTTTGATGATCACAACAAGTTGGTGTTTGGCTCCACACTTCTTCAGGTACCGTATGTTATCATCTACACATTTGTAATCATAAGCTGCATTTTTCATTTGTGCGGATAAGTTTTATATCATCTTGGTGTACACTTTGGGTACTAATATTATGTTATATGCTCAATGAAGAGTTCGTCCATGGATAGCCTATCAATGCTGCTGGATTCTGTCAAGATCTTATATATCGGAATGTTTAGTTTTGATCTAAACATAATTATTGGCTTGTTGCGATGCTTTCGGTCTTTGGAGAATTTATATATAAAGGTGATGATTTCATGCATATTGAAAGACCGTATATATTGTACTAGAATTAATCGTTCAGTTGTTGCTCTTTCGACATACTCTTTTTTCAGACCTTAACTGTTTTCAGATCTTCATGTCTACTTAGGTACTGCAACCACATGGATAAAAACGTATAACCAATCGGTGACGTAATAAGCACTAGGATTTTCTCAGTTCTCATGACATTCGTTTGAGGACAATAACGATGGAAAGATATGCATCCCACCAGGCAAACAGAAGCTTTGTCACATTCTTCCTGTTGAATGCGAGGTTACTATTGTCCATGAGGCTTAAGTTTTACAATAAGATATTTCTCACGGACGGACACGTTGAACAGCAAAAAAAGAAGTTTCAGGTGGACAAATGGGCTTCTAAACGTGCTCGGCTTCTATTTACAACAAGTTGTAGTCATCCTGAAATAATTTTTTTGCACAGGATGTTGATTTTATGTGTTAGACTGATCCATTTGTTTGTGACTGTGAAAAGGTTGGGTTAGATGTTACTGCCATGTTCAATCTGGGTTTTGTCTAAAAATTTGATGAACAATTAATCCTTGGGACTTTTGTATCGTTTGTAAGCTTAAGTTGCATGTTGTTGCCCTCGTACTCCCCACCACCTGCCACTACACTGTCGCATCTTCCACGGCTGATGTTCGTTCCCGTCCGAGGCCTCGCCGTCGTTCTCCACCTTGGTTCGCTCGCTGTGCCCGCCGCCGTCGGGCGTTGTCAACATGGTCAACAAACAAGAGGAATCAGGAGATGAATGTACGTGGAGAGGCTGACAGTAGGGACCCACCAGGGTCATTGCATTACGCAAGCAGGTGCCTCGTTATTACAAGCCAAAAAAATGTTGCCTCCTAATTGTTTGACAACTAGGTCCCACGCCATTGTCAATGTAGTCAATAAACAATAAAATTACACAACGAGCGGATAACACCAGGGGCCCAACACCTCGCCCAGTTGTTTTTTAGTTTCAGAGACGGAGCTCAACTGCGCGCTATGTGGGGGCTGTGGCCCGTCTAGCCCACGCTTACGCTTTTAATTAAGCGCATGACGAGCCCTGTTGATATCTTTTTTTCTTTATGGAAATGGCTAGCCTAGTTATTTTTTTGGAGAATACCAAAAACTAGGCCTACTTGCTTTTCTCAGCCCTGCTGGGCTGCAAATCTTTCAAGACGAGGAGGGATGTAAGTAGTAAGAAATGGGCTTCCCTAGAAAATGGGCTATAAGTTGTAAGAAATGGGTTGTAAATTTTTAAACCAAAGCCAACCGGCAATTACATTAAAATATCATTTTTTTTCTGGATTTCTCTACTCTCTACTCTTATAGAAACCAAAGCCAACTGGTAATTACATTAAAATATCGTATTTTCTCCCATAAGATAAAGTACTCATACAAATGCATCTTCATGTTCCGTGCAACGCACGGGCATCTTGCTAGTTAAGATTTTAAATTTCATTCATTTTTTCTGTGGAGAATTGTTTTTTGAATTTTATTTTGATATAATTTTTTAAAAATTATTTTTAGCGCGACTCGAAATTTCGTGATCAAAAGAGTTCGTACCCCACCGAAATATGCAAAATTTCATTGAATTTTTTAGCAGTGCCCAGAATATATGGTCTGTAATGCTAATAAAAAGAATATGGGCTTCAAATATCCTTAAGAATTAGCAAATGGGCTGTAAATTATTGAAAATAATGGCAAATGGGTTGTGTGCTATTTTACACATATTTGGAGGCTAACTTCTGGGCCTACTAGGTTGACGATGACGTTGTCCTAATTTTTTTTACGTGTACGCAAGGCTTTGTCAACTTAGGCAACACAGATAAGTGATTGTTGGATGTCCATGCAACGGCCGTCGTGCTTCTTCAATCTCTGATCTTTCTGCTCCAGCCGCCCAAACCAGCGCCGGCGGGACTGCCTGCTCCCTCCTCCCGTGGCTGGTTGTGCTACCGCCAGGCCATCCCTCTACCCACCCGCACATCCTATTATTTTCCGGCGATGTCAGGCTCACCCCGCAGCCGACCAGTCAGCGCTCGTACTCCCCTCAGCGTGGGCATCCACTCCGGTGGCTTCGCCGGCTCCGGGTCGTTCCCTTTCTGGGCCTCGCCCTCGTCCATCGCGTTTGTGCTCTCGGCGCGGTGAGGTCAACATAAAACAACCATTGGAAGAGGCTGATAGAAGGGGCCCACACAGGGGAATGCCTCCTTATTACACGCAAAATAATGATTCCTCCACCTGGCAGCTGGGACCCACCTGGTCGAAGTGTATGTAGCGTTGTCATTCTGGTCGCGAACGTGTACATACATATTGGTCGATGTAGAGGCGCGCACGTGTGGTAGTAGAGGCGCGCACGTGTGGTAGTAGAGGCGTGCACGTAGCATATACACGTACGTACAACGTCCAGTGTGCAAGAAAGAAAATACGGCCACGTACATACATACAGGCGGGGTCTCGAATGCCTACTCGCGCATACGTACGGCCAGGGCTCGTGTACATGGTTGTGTCTGGGTCGGAATGGAGAAACTGCGTCGTCGTCGTGTTCATGGGGAGGCAACAAAATGCGTCGTGTTCATTGGGAGGCAACGGAACACGTGCTGTTCATCGGGAGCCAACCGGCTTGGACGGAACAGCCGATGGAAACGAGGCCTGGCATACCGCAGAACGGAGGAATCGGCCTTGTGTTCGACCGACCACGGTGGAAACAGGATCCTGTTCATCGGGAGGGGTCTGGCGTATCGCAAAACGGAGGAAACGGACCTCCTACAGTGGAAACGGGGTCCTGTTGATCGGGAGGGGTGTGGCGTACCGCAAAACGGAGGAAACGGACTTGTGTTGGAACGCTACGGTCGAAACAGGGGTCCTATTCATCAGGAGGGGTGTGGCGTACCGCAAAACGGGACTCCACGGGATATTGTTCATCTCCACCGCGCGCTCCTCCACCGGCTACTGTTCAACCAGCCCTCTCCACGGGGTACTGTTCAACCACCCCTCCACGGGCTACTGTTCATCCAGCCCTCTACCGGCTATTGTTCAACCAGCCCTCCACCGGCTCCTGTTCATCCAGCCCTCCACGGGGTCCTGTTCATCCAGCCCTCCACAGGGTCCTGTTCATGCAACCCCCACCGGGAACTGTTCATCCAAAGCCCCCAACAACGCTCACTGTTCATCAAGGGAAGGAGGCAGCAGTGTTCGATCGGCTTCAGTTAGCAGAAGTAGCGAAGGAATCACTCGGGTTCAGTTAACAGCAAGGGATCGATCGATCGCTCGCGTAGCCTGCAGTGCAATCGCTTGGGTTCAGTTAGAGCCCAACGCCTCACTCGGGTTCAGTTAGAGCGCAACACCTCGCACACACGTGCGTACGTACGAGAGAAATGCGCATCTCTCGGCCCCCGACCACCCACCCTAATCGGGAACTCCCCCGATATTTTCCTCGCCCTCGCTTCTACCACGGTTTTCTCCGTCATGGACGGCCCAAAGAATGTCATGCAGCTGCGTCTCCGGTCCGCCCAGGACGAAAGCCCGTTTTCTGTCATGATTTTTTGTCATAGGAGTAGGACCCCACCACATCTATGATGATATCGGGTTTTATCATAGTTATCATCATAGAAGTGTCATAAGTATGACAAAAAAAAATTTGTTCTGCCCAAAATGTCATGGATGTGTCTTTTTTTGTAGTGTATATTCATGCATGCATATGTTTATAGAACTATGATCTCCTATTCAAATATATGAATCCACTTTCATATCAAATTATGATCTTTGTTAGTCTCTTACACCCACACAATCCTCTAACCTTTGTAGCTAGAACTAACTTTCTCTCGTGCATGCACACGACCTCCTTGCCTCCCCCTCCCTCAGCATTCTACCCATCGCGCACATTCATTTTTTTCTTTAGGTCGTTCTCCCAGAGTCTCCACAACTCCTCTCCGACACACACCGACCGATAAACCTCTCCAGCGATGTATGCCTACAACATACACACGCACCTTCCATCTCCTTTCTGTGTCCATGCCTCGTGTCTCTCATACGGTCCCACACACATGTAAACTCTCGCCCCTCTTTTCATCGATCTCACAATCGCACACTCCTCCCCCTATCTAGCTAGTATCTCAGCCTCTCGCACCACCTCCTAGCTCCATTCTCTCTGTCTATCCGTCTCGCTGGGTCTTATTTGCCTCTAACAAATGGATGTACACCGCCCGGTCTCCCGCTATACATATAGCTAGCTAGGTCCTTATAACTCGTTTTTTCCCACGCGTCGGTCGACCTACCTCATTAGTTATTATGTCTCTCCCTTCCTCCGACAAACAACAATTGATCTACCGATCTAGTTAGGTTTGCTTACCAAACACATGGCTCCCCTTCATCATCCATGCATGCGTCCCGACACATCTATCACGCACAGGCACACACAGAAATACATCCCCACTCTTATTAATAATATTGCAGTTCTACCCTTAGTTTGTCTAGTGGGCCTCTCCCACCATCTTCGAGAAGCAACTCCATCACCCATCCAGCACTCTACCTCTCTCTCTCTCTCTCTCTCTCTCTCTCTCTCTCTCTCTCTCTCTCTCTCTCTCTCTCTCTCTCTCTCTCTCTCTCTCTCTCGCTGTCCCAACCTATTTCCCGCCCTTTGGTTATGTATGGATGTCAACTGATCTCCCTCAAGACATACCTGGGTCTCTCCTTCTCAACACATATACGAGTCGTTCTACCTCTCTAGTTAGTCCTCTGCCTCCCCCTCCCCCCCCCCCACACACACACCGATACATCAAGCGCTCTAGTCATGTCTCCTTGCCACACACAAACTTGCCATGTGCCCTCTGACGTTCTGGTAGGTCAGTCGCCCTATAGCTTTGACTTGCACACACACAATTTCGATGGCTCTCTTCATTGATCTCGCACCCACCCACTTGATCCTCTCTTCGACTCTATCAATATATATGACCCCTTCCTCTCTTCTCGTGGATCGCCCCCTCTATATATGATATAGATAGGCCTCTATTTCACACACATTGCATGTGTCAAATTTTTGTTTGAGATGTCATCGACACATATTCCCACAAATACATTCACGAAATCACCCCCCCCCAAACAAAATACACTCACAAACGCACACGCCATATGTCTAGGTTTGTATCTCTCTCACACACACCCACGTAGGTGGTGGACATGCACAAAGAGAAGAGGTGCAAGCACGACGCACGTACTCCTGTCTCTTTCCCAACCACACCCACGCGGGTACACACTGGAGCTCATTTCTATACAAAAAGGGAGCCCACGTGGTAATTTGACACGTGTACTGGTTATTCACTTGATGGAGGATCGTCTACCATGGGTGAACAAACAAATTGCGACTTGACACGTTGGGCCTACCTTAGAGGCAAGGCTCTATACACTCGAGATGCTCTGTATGTATTACTTTTGATGTGTCCCGTCAACTCGCAGAACGAGGAGAAGCTTGCTTAGTACAGCGTCTCCCCCGCCCATAGGCGCGATGGTTCGAAGGACGAGGTGAAGCTTGCTTACTACACCTTACGCCCGCTCCCTCGCCCATGCGCGAGGTGGCTCGCAGGACGAGGAGAAAATTTTACGACTCCCTCCGTTTACTCCTCGTCCCTACCTTGGTTAGAGAGATTATCTAATTGTTTGGAATATATGTCCTTTAGTAGATTTCAATATGAACTACTAGTACATACTCCAAACCCTGATGTATATAGACGTATTTTAGAGTGTAGATTCACTCATTTTGCTCCATATGTACTCCATATTGAAACGGACGTAATAGTACGCACTCTCCCTCGCCCCTCGGCCCTCGCCCACATGGTGGACGTGCAGCAATTCATTCGGTCTCATATAGCCAGAACGATATATACTGCAGTACCATTATTGCTCGACTTCCTGAAGAGGCAAAGATCCAATCGCAAGGTTAATATTTTGGATATGCCAAGCGCAAGGTTTATAGGAGAACGAGTAGTAGTAGTACTAGTAGTACGTACCAGTGGTACGTACTGTACGAGGAAGAAGGCAACAAGATGTATGTTTTGTGTGACAGTCTCTACTTACAGGACGTGCTATACCTAGTGGACCTCATTGTTGCAATGGGACTACTCCCTATCATAGATGGCACGATTTACAGTTGTGGGCAGCGGGCATAATTCGGAGCTGCTTAGTCTTAAATCCCATGAAGAAGTCCCATTGAAAGGAATAGACATCCTCCACATGTGCTCCTATGTAAAATGAGTAAATGAGACAAAAAGAGAAAGAGACAAAGTAAAAAAATAGCCAACCGTAGATCCAGCCCTATTTTATCTCTGAATGATATTTCTACGTCGTGATTGACATGGCTATATTATTAACCATGCTACGGAGGTAGAAGCGGGATTTTTATTTATTCCCAGACATAGCAGCGGATGGATATTCAACAAGGAGTGAAATGATGGCTGCTTCCTCGGTCAAACATAGAGAAAGGTGGGCCTCGTGATTTCACGACTTAGACTACCCATAGTGGCATTAACATAGGTAGTAACATCACATATATCTAGATAAAATAGATGGTGTGGCAAGTAATAAATGAAGAAAAGGAGAAAAGTGGTAACATAGCTAGTTACTAGTACTATGAGTAACATCACATATATCAAGGCAAGATGAGTCTATAGCCTAATAAATGAAGTGTTGCATGTTACCACACATATGTTACTCCACACTGTAGAGGTAGTAACATAGACTAGTAACATATGCATGTTACTAGTCTATGTTACTACCCATTGTGACTAGTCTTATTAGTCATTATTACTGCCTATACTCTTTGCCCATATATAATAACCATGTGGTAATATAGTAGTGGGCTATACTTTTAATAACCATGCTCGAAGAGAAGAGGTGCACGCACCCACGCGCGTAGTGTACTAGTAGCACTCTTTGCGTCTTCCCCAACCACACACGTGACACGGTGGAGCTCATTTCTATAAGATGATGCGGCCCACGTGATAATTTCACGCGTCTAGTCGTAGTTACACACTTATAAATAATGGAGGGTCGGGAACCATGCATGAACGGTGTCGCGTCATTTATAAATATTTTTTTTCTTCAGTGGCATGTACGCAATATAAATAGGTTCATATGGAGAGAAAAGGAAACCACTTCACTATATACATAGCCAGGACGAGCCTACATGGTTGCTTTATGGGGTTGCTCTCTTCACACTCTCTCACACAAAACGACTGTGTCCACATCTCTAACATCTGGGCCGATCACATCCGCCGGGGGAAGGGGTGGATGCTTAGTGTAGATGCGGTCCCCGTCGCCGACGGCAAAAACCCGCTGTCGGCACGTCCCGATGAGGGTTCCCCGCCATTCTCTCTCACAAAGTCAGTGAGGTTGCCTTCGTCCCTTGCTCACTGTCGTGACTTGGGCAGTTGCCGCCTCCCGCCACCCTCCTCTAGGTTGAGCTACGTCACGACATCCCTCAAGTACAACTTCCTTTACAGTCGGCTTGCACCACTGCTCCAGCTTCCCACATCACTCCATGTGGATATTTCTCTACTTCTTCGCCCCGCACATACCTCTGCTGGCTTCTACGTACTGTATTGGTGATGAGTTTATGTCTCATCAACTAGTCGCAGTAATCTTATTCTAATCACGCTTCTTCAATTTCTTTACCACAGGGATGCTCATCTCGATTTTGGTGAAACTACACAAAATGATCCAATAGTCAAAGGGTTGCAAACTTCATTTCTTCGGAAGCTCCAATGTTGCCAGCAAATTAAAGACTGGTTAGGGTTTACGGTTCAAGGGCTAGGGACTGCATGGATCATTTTTTTCTTTAGTTGTCTCTGCTCCAAAATAAGTGTCAACTTTAGTAGTAGTACAACTTTGTACTAAAGTTTGCATAAAGTTGAGACACTTATTTTGGAACGGAGGGAGTACATATTGGTTATGATCTGTCAATCATTGAGATGCAATAGCATGCATGTTAGTCTCCTTTGTATTTCATAAAATGTTGGAACAGGCAACCTTGGACACAAGATACATGAAACAGAAGCTGGAAGCTTCATAGCATTGTACAAATTTATCTCGCTGAGAAATTATAGTACGTACTATACTAGTACTATGTAAAGAGTTAGGTGTCGCACGGTGTCTAGAAAATATGGTGACAGTGTGAGGTGGGCTATGTAATCACTGAGCCTGCGTGTTTTCACTCCTTTCGCACTCCTCCGCTGTAAGAATGGACAAAATTGTAATCTAGTAGTACCTCCTTTCGCAGAAAGCGTGGGACATCCAGCAGTTGCACCACCTCAATGATAATGACCAATGAGCCGTCAAATCACATAGACCCAACAGTAAGTTGGACGGACGAAGCAACCATCACTCTTGAATCAACTTCTCTCTTCAACGCAGGCGCCAGTGAGAGGTCGCCTCCACTCTGCCCTGGCATGAATGCGGCACTGATTCTTTGGAGCGGCGCTGACCGCTTCGGGCAGGAAGCGCGCGGGGGCGATGGAGGGGCTTTGGGTGGGCCAGGCTGGTCAGGAGCGGGCGTGGCAGTTGTCCGCCTATCCCGACCAGACGCCCAAAAATGAGAGGATGCACCGACTCTCATGGCTAAATCGTACACTACACACCATCTCTCTGTAGGAGTAGGTCGATGTGTCGCTCTCTCTAACACACACATGTTGTTAAACACACACACACACAGAGAGAGAGAGAGAGGTTCATAGAATAGGAATATCGTGCGAGTGCGAAGCCACAGGAAGTGGGATACAAGCCAGAATAGGAATATCTAATTGGAGTGCAACTAGGCGTTAATCAGTCAAGAAATCAAAGTTGGCTTGCATGCAAGTTAATACGTGGCCCTGCATGGTAGCTAAAATGACATGTCTTAGTTGTTGTGATTAATTGTTGCGTTTAGAGACAGAAATCACGGCTTTGATTGGAGGAAGGACCGGTCAAGTTTCTCCTTCTCCTCCAATCTTCTTGCACCTTGGTCCCACTGTGTTAGAGTTGTGTCGAATATAGTGTATGAGGTAGGTTACAGTTGGACTTGTAGTTGTATTGTGTTTAGATAGGATATGGAGTCGTGTCCTAATAGGACACTTGTATCCTAGGCCTCTCATATATAACGGGGCTAGACACACGATGTAACCTATGCCAACATAATAGCACAGGCACGCGGGGGAGCCGGCGGCGTGTGCCGGCGCCCGGGCGGCCGGGGTGCGGTATTGTGACGGTGTCACGGGAAGGAGCGCCCGTAGTCAAGCCCCGGGGATGTAGCCATATCGGTGAACCTCGTTAACAAATCTCGGTGCCATGCCTCGTGTGATTGCTTGGTCCTCGGATGATCGACGATGGCCTCGGATTTATTCTAACAAGTGGTATCATGAGCTAGGTTGTTCGGAGGCTTCGGATCTTTGATTTAGAGGAAGAATTGAGTATGATATGCAACCGGGTAAAGGTGTGGTTCTCGGCGAGATTCAGAAACAGCGGCGTTAGGCGAATCGTGCGGCGATCGATCAGTGGATCAATCAGATGAGCGTCAAGCGACGCGCGCGAGTTGCAGCAGCAGCGATGCGGTTTAGCAGGCGGAGTTCTCGGCGGCGGTGCGATGTATCGCGTAATCAACAGCAGGTTAGATCGGATCGATCAAAACCAGGTGCAGCGTAGTGGGCTATGGCACTGGAAAGACCTTGGCGTGATGGCCTGGCGAGGCCTAGTCGGGTTGTGTGCTAGAGGCCTGCACTGTGCTGGGGCTGGGCGATGCCCACGTTGGGCTGCGTGTGAAGTGCTGCTGATTGGAAGGCTTACGTCCGTATGCTGTGGAGCACCTCAGATTTGTTTGTTGAAAAAAAGGGAGCGGCCAGGTTCATGTGTGTGTATAAGAGCAGTTTCGGTTGGATCAAGTACGATCTATTTTCTGCTATAAGATGCACGGAGAAGCAACAACAAAGAGTGACAGGAAAAAAGAAGATATGTGCAGTTTGCATGGAAGTTTTTTTTTCTGGGTCGGTTTGCCGAGATGGCTTGGAACACGTGGACAGGCCGCGGAGGCGCACGGATAAGTGCGTCATACAGGATCATGCATACACATGGTGTCTAAGACATGCACAGATGTGCGTGCGGACACGACGCAGGGTGGAGCATCGTTGCAGTCGAATAAGTTTGGCTGGGTCGGACTAGACAGTCCGACGGATCGACGCGAGTCGGTTGATACATAAGACGATGGTGGGACCGGCGACGGCGACATAGGAGCGTGATGCTGATGGTGACCGACTTCTGGGGCGTGGAAACACGTGACGCAGGTCAGAGGACTTGTGTGGCTTCGACAAGGCTATGGCGCGGGGTTGATTCAAGGTGATGTACACACGAAGCTTGATGTCGACGGGACGCGGGGTGGACTGATCCTCTACCATGGAGTCATGTTGAAGGTGGAGCTGGATTGAGGGGCTACGATGTAAGGATCCAGGGAATCGAGGCCTATTCAGCAAGCGGGAGAAAGCGAGTGACATGCAGTTCGGACTGGAGCCCAGTGGTCTGATGGAAGCGTGAAACTCGTCATCGGTCGGTGATAATCGGTGATACTCTGCAGTGGGGGTTGAGTGGTGTGGGTTCGCGACCCTTGAGACTCGACCGGGACAGCGGAGGCTCGACGCAGTAATAGCGGCGAGGCGTGCAGTATGCACGGGACATGGAGACGGGCCAGGGCTCTGGTGGTCATACATGTGGTGAGACAACTGCGAATTTGACTCGGGATGACTACAAGCAATGGTGAAATTCTTTCAACTTTCAGACAGGCGGTCAAGAAAGGAGCGGTGATGTTGAGTTCAGGTAACTCTTATGTGTGACACCCAATATATGAGTTGTTCACTTTCACGCAGGTCAGTGATCAGTGTGTGATGGCGTTGGACCGATACTCTGGAAGTAGGGAGCACAAACTAGAGTAAAAAGGAACTTAATTTTGCTCGAGTGTTGACTGTGGTCAAGAAAAGAAGGAACTATAAGTTGCAGGTGGAGTCATATGGAGTCTTTGGAGTAGCAGTGGTACTCATGGGATAAGCTCAAGTCCAATGTACATGAAAGTTTGACGCATTGACGAATTCAAGATGGTGGAGAATATTCGCCAAGGTGGAGTTTATTAGAGTTGTGTCGAATATAGTGTACGAGGTAGGTTACAGTTGGACTTGTAGTTGTATTGTGTTTAGATAGGATATGGAGTCGTGTCCTAATAGGACACTTGTATCCTAGGCCTCTCATATATAACGGGGCTAGACACACGATGTAACCTATGCCAACATAATAGCACAGGCACGCGGGGGAGCCGGCGGCGTGTGCCGGCGCCCGGGCGGCCGGGGTGCGGTATTGTGACGGTGTCACGGGAAGGAGCGCCCGTAGTCAAGCCCCGGGGATGTAGCCATATCGGTGAACCTCGTTAACAAATCTCGGTGCCGTGCCTCGTGTGATTGCTTGGTCCTCGGATGATCGACGGTGGCCTCGGATTTATTCTAACACACTGCACCTTGATGGAGGGAGCAGTACGACATACGGTGGCACACTGACTTAGGTCGAATACAAGTGCCCAAAATTGTGTGCATGTTATAATAAGGATTCACTTAAAATAGTACATGAGAGAACAGAGGGATCAATTGGATAGTGTTCACGAGCAGTAGCGAGATGTGTGAGGTAAGATACACCGCTGGCGCTTTTAATTTTTCTTATTAATTTGTTTCTTTCACCCTCTGACTGGTGGGACCCAACATACTACGTGGAGAGAGGTAAGGTGACTAAGGCTGCATTATTTTTGTACTACCAACACTTCTTTAAATCCCAAAAGACCTTACCACCAAAGCCACATGACACGATTATGATTTAAATCCCAATGACTCCCACGCAAAAAAAACATGGCATGCTTGTCACACGAATGCAGGAATGTATAAAAGGTTATTTTCCTCTTGTTAAACATAACATGAGGGTGGTGTAGCTGGTTAGCCTGTTCGCTCATCAAACTTGAGGTCTTGGGTTCGATAACCACACTTGAGCATAATTTTGTTTTTTTCGACTTCTTTCTTCCACCCAATGAGAGGTAGGCCCCGCATGACAAAGGGAGAAAGTGATCTGGGGCGGTGCCAAGAGGATTCTTTGACTGGTCAAAATGGATGCATACGGAGCTATACGATCTTGTAGTGACCGTATAATCACCTCATCACATATACGCTACAGCCTCGACGCTTGTTTTCTAGGGTTTGCACTCTTCACACTCTCTCTCCACTATATATATACATGTTGGAGCCTCAGCGCTTGTAGTTGCTCTCTTCACACTATCTCACGCTCTCCAGATCTAAACAAGACTTCGTTGGCCTCTCTCCCCCCCCCCCTCACTACTGGTCAAAGAGCCGGCAGGATTCGTCCGCCGGGAAGGGAAGGAGGCTTAACGCTGTCGCCGTCGGTGAGGGAGGGAATCCACTACCGGCGTAGCTGTTTTCTTTCACCCAGCGGCGGCTCGGGAGGGCCTCGGACCCCTTCTTCCTCGTCGCGTACATAGTGTGGGCAGAACAGCCTCCGGTCGCCCACCGAACCACACCCCAAGAACCTTAAGGTATAATTTACTTATTCCACATGCATTGCTCAAGCTGCATGTGGGCTTTTTCTGCTTCTGCACTCGAATCTAGGTGTTGGATCAAACAGGAAAGTAGTGGGGAAAGTTGTATAGCATGAATCTAGGATGTGGTTCAAAGAGGAAAGGGATAGGGGAAAGTTGTGGGGAAAGTTGTATAGCATGAATCTAGGACGTGGTTCAAAAAGGAAAGGAAGGGGAAAAGTAGTGGGGAAAGTTGTATAGCATGAATCTAGGACGTGGTTAAAATAGGAAAGTAAGGCGGGAAAGTACTAGTATAGACTGGCTATCCAGCACCTATGTTGGTCGAAAAGGGAAAACAATGACAAACACAGTACGCACATCTGTAAGGAACTGATCTTTTTGTTTTGGGGGACAAGGCTGTAGAGTTTGAGGAGGACTAGGTTTGCTGCGTTCACATAGGGAAAGGTGTCTAAAGATAACAAAACCGGGACCAACACAAATATGCTCCTTGGTTGTTTGTTCTTTGTTGCAACAGACTATGCATCACCCCTTCATACATCGGAAGATGCACATGGTGTTGGTGCGTCCACTGTCCCGTGCAACTCTTTAGTTGTTGTTAATCCAAGGCCCTGTTTGGTTAAAAAGTCCTAGGACTTTTTTTAGTCCCAACTAAAAAGTCTCTAGTCCCTACCTACTTGGTTCCAAGGACTAAACATGGACTAGAGGTTATTAAATGACATGCTAAAAGACCATGTTACCCCTAGTAATGAACAAATAGAGATAAGTGCGATGCGGGGCAGGGGCAACTGTTGGAAAAAGTCCCAAAAAGACTCTCCCTCGGGGTCTTCTTTCTTTAGTCCCAAATGCCCACTTTTAGTCCCTAAAAGGCCCTCATGTTTGGTTTAGATGGGACCGAAAGGGACTTTTTTTAGTCCCTACACCAAAATGTCCCTGTAAACAAACACCCTCTAGTAATGCCGCTGGAAAAATGATGCAATGCCAGAGTTAAAAGCAAATTACATGTTTAATGAGTGTTATTGTTAATATAATCTCTCTGTTAATATGAATCAATGCCACCGTTTGAGAAATGCTACTGTCTTGCTTTCTTTCCCATTTAGATAAGTTAGATGATTATTTTTGTTGGCTTCTGTGTCATCCACCGTTATTGACCACTAGTTGTTTCCTTTGCACCTTTGTGTAAACAGGGTTATCTACTTCACCTCATTGCTATTGTGACTCTTTTGTTGCACTGCACAAAACACATTTGTTTTAAGAGTGTTTTGTGCAGTTCAACCAAAATGTCACACCGACAACGTTGCTTGATTGCTTGATCTTAGTGGAACTACACAAGAGGAGATCTTACTTCCTATCCGTGTTGGCAAATTTGGTTTAGATCTTCTTCTTGTGAGTTGTTTGAATTCCTCATCGTGAGAGGTCAGTACTAGCCTTCTTTCACATGATTGTGCAGTGTGCTTTCATATGTTGTGCTACTTGTACGGTAATGTTGCCATATTTTAGTGAACTGCACAAATGGAGATAAGACTTCCAATCTATATGTGCACCGTAATCTCCCATTGAGGTTAGATAAGGATATTTCACAACTGTTGGCCTGTATTTTTCCACTTTCATCAAAAAATTAATATCGCTGTTTAGTACTATACTTGTGCTCCCTAATTGACATGCCAAATCTTACATTGAAGGCAAAGCTTATCTGTTATTAAACATAGAGATGAAGGGGAAGAACAAAGAGAAGAAAAACAAAAATCAACTCCCGGTGCTGTAATGAAGCACTGGAACTGTGATGACACAAGTAATGATATATTTTTGCATCTTAATTTATTGCTATGGCTGGAACGAGCAATTGTTTTGCCACTGATTTGATGCCACTCTTAATGTAATATGTAATTATCTCTACTTGTGCAAACAGGGATCTTCTTTGAAGATACCATATATTTTAGTGGAACTGCACAAGAAGATGTTGGAAACATTAAACTAATCGAGGAGTATATAGTAAGCATGGCAACCACAGTAGATAACAACAGATCGTTCCGGAGAAGTGCTTGATGTGTATGCTCTACACAATAAGCCTCCTTACAAAGGTTGGTACTCGCCCACGGATTTCATCCATATGATTGAGCTTTGTCATCTCTATTGGTGTTGTGATACTGTTTAGATGCTGTCATGAGAAAGTGGTATTGTCCTTGAGAAGTGCTTCATCTATGTTGTTTTAAATATTTCCTTTCCTTTTTTCGAGCAAATAGGGATGCTAGCATTTATTTGCCCTCTTGTCTTTGCACAATAGGATCATCCTCCTCTGAAGAATAATATGGAGTACGTGAAGTGACTGCTTCCAATTATGCCAGGATGAAGAAGCCATGTCTATCTTCTCATCAGAAGGAGCAGTTGAAGGATGGTTACATTACTCCCCACAATACCAAACTAACTTCAGCTCAGAAGGGCTGACATATCTCCATCTTTTTTGCTGTGATGCTCAAGTACAATGTTGTTCTAGGATTCTTTTCGGTGAGTTCCATTTTTTAAAAGTGTGCTCTACATGGACCATGTAGGTGCCTGTCAAAACTATCAATTCATAGTACAGTTTGCTTTATACTAATCAATTTTTTTGTATTTGTGCAAACAGGGGTGCTCAGCTTGATTTCAATGGGAACTGCACAAAATGTTCATGAATACATTGAATCATTCATTTCCACCACAAGAAAGGAGGTGCCGATATGTTCAAGGCATTGCAATATATAAAGGCGAAATCACACAAGCTACGCGCGAATTTGGTTAATTTTGGTGGAACTGCACAAAAAGAACAGCTGGTTTATTTAGCATGAGGTGCCATGTCAATGTCCGAACTGATGGCAAACCCTGCCCATTCCACAATCATAGGCATTTGATATTTTGGAATGGGAAAACCTTGTCAAAGTTTGCTCATTGATGTACGCAAAACAACACGCATTTGACATTTTGGAATGGGACAACCTTGTAAAAATTTTCTCATTGATGTTAGCTAGAAGACATGCGTTTGATATTTTCAAATGGAACGCCCTTTGCTGTTAGCAGCATCGATCGATTTTTATTTATTCTTTAGTTGTGAAGTAAATATTGGCTCTAACATGTGAATCACTGAGATGCATAATCATCGATTGTTTTGAATGTTCTCTATGAATTGCCAGGCCTGTGTGTTTGATTGCAATGTACAGGAACGCTAAAAAGTTGCTCAAACTCTTTGTACTCCCTCTGTTCCTTTTTACTTCACATATTAGATTTCTTTCAAGTCAGTTGATTTTACATTGTGAATGTTCATACTTTTTTCTATAAGATTGGTCAAAGTAGAGATACTTTGACTGCAGACAAAGCTTGTATGCAGACTAAAAAGGACCAGAGGGAGTACATGTGAAACTTCTGCAAACGAGGTGATCACCCTGGGAATAATGCTAGTACGTATTGTTTTGCATGTTCATCCAATGCTAGTGATACAAGAATTCAAACTAATCGAACTAAGTTCATTCATACACGATCATATTTCATATAAACATGCTAGATTTCATTACATTTCATACATTCTTCAACTAAAAAGGGGTGCGCTGGAGGTATAATTAATTAACCGAAGCTACCCACCTGTGTCCGCTGAGCCGAACAGAAGCTTCTTCTCCAGTGGACTGAGCTTCAGTGACTTAACTGCAGGTGCAGTTGCGTAACTTACATGTGGCCCAGATGCCTATTGGGCCCACGTTTCAGTGACCCAACTGCACCAACAGTTAAGTAACTGAAGCAGCATCCTTCTCCAACATAGCTCTCCGACTCCACGGCGCCGCCAAGAAGCTAATCGATCGTCAATGGTCAACCCGCCTAGCTTGGCTTCAACCGGAGTGTAGCAGCGGTGGCCTTACTTGGACCCGAGCAGCGGTGACCTACCGTGTTCTACTCTTCCTCGTTTTCTGTGTGGCATGGCCTCATTGGCAGCGGGGCGGTGCCTCGGCGGAGCTGGCGATGGCCTCTGTCTTGTTGCCGGCAGGGTGGTGCCTCAGTGGAGCGGGAGAAATCCTCCCCCTCATTGCCGGCAGGGTGGGGCCTCGGCTGAGCCGGCGATGTCCTCTACCTCGTTGTTGGCGGGGCGGGGCCTCGGAGGAGTAGGGCCTCGCCGAAGCCGGCGAGGTCCTCCACCTCGGTGCCGGTGCGGCGGGGCCTCGGCGGAGCCGGTGATGTCCTCTGCCTCGTTGTTGGTGCAGCGGGTCCCTGGCGGAGAAGGGCATCGCCGAAGCTGGTGAAATCCTTCGCCTCGGTGCCAGCGGGGCGGGGCATCGGCGGAGCTGTCGGTGTCCTTTGCCTTATTGCTGGCGCCTCGGGGCCTCGGCGGAGCAGGGCCTCGTCGACGCCAGCGAAGCGGGGACTCGTCGGAGCCAGCATTGTCCTCTGCTTCGTCCTCGGTCTCCCGAAACAGAGCCTCGCCCGCTTCATCGCCCTCTTTGTAGGCGGCCGCAGCCTCTGCTACCTGCATGCGGTACCGCCAGCGCTCGAGGCAGCCCTCGCGGGCGGAGCGGTACGAGTCGAGCATCGCCTCCTGCTCCGCCTGCTCTGCGGCGATCTTCTCCTCCGCCTGCAGGTGCTCCTAGAGGAGATGGTGGTTGTAGGCGGCGTCGGCCTGCGCCTCCCGAAACTGCTCTTGACGATTCTGCCTCACTGTGTCCATATATTGGGCACGGGCCTCGCCGATGGTCATGGTGCAATGCACCAGCGGGATGCCGCGGAGGAGGGTGTTGGCTCCGGATCATCGACTACCTTGTTCTCCATTGGGACGTCGTCGTCCTCTGGCTGCCTGCCGGCTTGGTCCGTCGTCCGCCCGTCCCGAAGAGCACTGGAGCGCGAGAAAGCCATGGTGGGCAGTAGTGGTGTGGACAGGAGAAAGGGAGCAGAGGCGGGTGACTGCGGCTATGGCCGGGGCAGCAGTTTATATAGCAATGGTGGGCGGTGGAGGGCCGGACGGGTGGTGCCGGAGTAGCCCCCTCGGCAACCGTGTATCATTAATGTGGGCGGCAGACGGACGGACGGACGGCACTTGTGTCGTTTGAAGGAGGAGCAATCGCCTGCACCAGGAAGTGGGGCAAGCGGCGCTGATCGTTTCAGGCGTAAAGCGCGCGCGGGAAAGGGAGGTGGTCTGGGTGGGCCCGAGCTGAGTGACGACAATTAGACGATGGACATAGCTTCCGGCCAGGAGTCAGCGCCACTGTCCAAGCCGGTTCATGTCGTGTTCACCATAGAGCAGGTGCGGCCGCACTTCAACGCCCTAATGGCGGAAGAGCTACCAGCGCAGGAGGACCTGTGCTGCAACCTCCGTCTCCTCAACGAGCACCAGTGAACAAGCGAACTACAATGTCGTCGCGGACATGTGGCCCTATGATCCTGGCTTCCCGAATGAGCAGCGGGCGCTGTATCAGACCATCCGTAGGGCCCGCGAGGCCCTCTCCGTCGTCCTTCGAGTTGTTGCGCTCATCGTGGCGTCGTCGTCTCGCGTTGTCAACATGGTCAACGGACATGAGGAGTGAGGAGATGACTTTACTTGGAGAGGATGACAGTGGGGACCCACCAGGGCCATAGCGGCACGTACGCAAGTGCCTCCTTATTATATACAACTATAATTTTTTTTCTTCCTCCTGGTTTCCTGACATCATGGTCCCACACCATTGTCAACCTATGTAGTCAATAAATGAGAGAATTGCACAAGGAGCGGCCGACAGCTGGGACCAAGCAGCTCGAGCAGTATTTGTGTTTTTGAGGTGCGAGCGCTGCAAAGTTTTTATTGAGCGATGTTTTTGTTGTTGTTCAGAGGAGAGCAGGGTATTAACTGGGCGGGTTGTGGCCCGTCTAGCCCATGCCAGATATCCAGCCAAGATATTAATTTTTTTCAAGCTGAAAATGGCTAGCCTAGCTATATTTTTGAGGAATACCCAGGCAAGGTCAACTTGTTATTCTCCGCCCCGCTGGGCTGCAAATCTTTCCTAGAAGGGATGCATTAGGCTTAACAAGAAAATGGGCTTTAAGAAATAATAAATGTGAAGGAAATATGCCCTAGAGGCAATAATAAAGTTATTATTTATTTCCTTATATCATGATAAATGTTTATTATTCATGCTAGAATTGTATTAACTGGAAACATAATACATGTGTGAATACATAGACAAACAGAGTGTCACTAGTATGCCTCTACTTGACTAGCTCATTAATCAAAGATGGTTATGTTTCCTAGCCATGAACAAAGAGTTGTTATTTGATTAACGAGATCACATCATTAGTTGAATGATCTGATTGACATGACCCATTCCATTAGCATAGCACCCGATCGTTTAGTATGTTGCTATTGCTTTTATCCATGACTTATACATGTTCCTTTAACTATGAGATTATGCAACTCCCGTTTACCGTAGGAACACTTTGTGTGCTACCAAACGTCACAACGTAACTGGGTGATTATAAAGGTGCTCTACAGGTGTCTCCGAAGGTACATGTTGGGTTGGCGTATTTCGAGATTAGGATTTGTCGCTCCAATTGTCGGAGAGGTATCTCAGGGCCTTCTCGGTAATACACATCACATAAGCCTTGCAAGCATTGCAACCAAAGAGTTAGTTGCGAGATGATGTATTACGGAACGAGAAAAGAGACTTGCCGGTAACGAGATTGAACTAGGTATTGGATACCGACGATCGAATCTCGGGCAAGTAACATACCGATGACAAAGGGAACAAACGTATGTTGTTATGCGGTCTGACCGATAAAGATCTTTGTAGAATATGTAGGAGCCAATATGGGCATCCAGGTCCCGCTATTGGTTATTGACTGGAGACATGTCTCGGTCATGTCTACATTGTTCTCGAACCCGTAGGGTCCGCACGCTTAAGGTTTCGATGACAGTTATATTATGAGTTTATGAGTTTTGATGTACCGAAGGAGTTCGGAGTCCCGGATGAGATCGGGGACGTGACGAGGAGTCTCGAAATGGTCGAGACATAAAGAATTATATATTGGAAGCCTATGTTTGGACATCGGATGCATTCCGGGTGAAATCAGGATTTTACCGGAATACCGGGAGGGTTACCGGAACCCCCCGGAAGCATAATGGGCCAACATGGGCCTTGGAGGAAAGGTGAGAGGGCAGCCCTAGGGGCTGCGCGCCTCCCCCCCCCTTCCCTAGTCCTATTAGGACTAGGAGAGGTGGGCGCCCCCTCTCTCTCTCTCTCCCCCTTGGAGAATCCTAGTCCAACTAGGATTGGGGGGGAGGAATCCTACTCCCAGAGGGAGTAGGACTCTCTGGCGCGCCCTGGCTTGGCCGGCCAGCCCCTCCCCCTTGACTCCTTTATATACGGGGGCAGGGGGCACCCCAAAGACACACAAGTTGATCTACGGATCGTTCCTTAGCCGTGTGCGGTGCCCCCTTCCACCAAATTCCACCTCGATCATATCGTTGCAGTGCTTAGGCGAAGCCCTGCGCCGGTAACACATCAAGATCGTCACCACGCCGTCGTGCTGACGGAACTCTTCCCCGACGCTTTGCTGGATCGGAGCCCGGGGATCGTCATCGAGCTGAACGTGTGCAGAACTCGGAGGTGCCGTACGTTCGGTGCTTAGATCGGTTGGATCGTGAGGAGAACGTACGACTACTTCCTCTACGTACGACTACTTCCTCTACGTTGTATCGACGCTTCCGCTTCGGTCTACGAGGGTACGTAGACAAACACTCTCCCCTCTCGTTGCTATGCATCACCATGATCTTGCGTGTGCGTAGGAAAAATTTTGAATTTACTGCGTTCCCCAACAGTGGCATCCGAGCCTAGGTTTTATGGTTGATGTTATTTGCACGAGTAGAACACAAGTGAGTTGTGGACGATACAAGTCATACTGCCTACCAGCATGTCATACTTTGGTTCAGCAGTATTGTTGGATGAGACGATCCGGACCAACCTTACGCGTACGCTTACGCGAGACCGGTTCCCTCGACGTGCTTTGCACAGAGATGGCTTGCGGAAGACTGTCTCTCCAACTTTAGTTGAACCGAGTGTGGCTACGCCCGGTCCTTGAGAAGGTTAAAACGGAGTCTATTTGACAAACTATCGTTGTGGTTTTGATGCGTAGGTAAGATGAGTTCTTGCTTAAAGCCCGTAGCAGCCACGTAAAACTTGCAACAACAAAGTAGAGAACGTTTAACTTGTTTTTGCAGGGCATGTTGTGATGTGATATGGTCAAGACGTGATGCTAAATTTTATTGTATGAGATGATCATGTTTTGTAACCGAGTTATCGGCAACTGGCAGGAGCCATATGGTTGTCGCTTTATTGTATGCAATGCAATCGCGATGTAATGCTTTACTTTATTGCTAAACGGTAGTGATAGTCGTAGAAGCATAAGATTAGCGAGACGACAACGATGCTGCGATGAAGATCAAGGTGTCGCGCCGGTGACGATGGTGATCATGACGGTGCTTCGAAGATGGAGATCACAAGCACAAGATGATGATGGCCATATCATATCACTTATATTGATTGCATGTGATGTTTATCCTTTTATGCATCTTATCTTGCTTTGATTGACGGTAGCATTATAAGATGATCTCTCACTAAATTATCAAGAAGTGTTCTCCCTGAGTATGCACCGTTGCGAAAGTTCTTCGTGCTGAGACACCACGTGATGATCGGGTGTGATAGGCTCTACGTTCAAATACAACGGGTGCAAAACAGTTGCACACGCGGAATACTCAGGTTTAACTTGACGAGCCTAGCATATACAGATATGGCCTCGGAACACAGAGACCGAAAGGTCAAGCGTGAATCATATAGTAGATATGATCAACATAGTGATGTTCACCATTGAAACTACTCCATCTCACGTGATGATCGGACATGGTTTAGTTGATTTGGATCACGTGATCACTTAGAGGATTAGAGGGATGTCTATCTAAGTGGGAGTTCTTAAGTAATATGATTAATTGAACATTAATTTATCATGAACTTAGTCCTGGTAGTATTAGCATATCTATGTTGTAGATCAATAGCTCGCATTGTTGCTTCCCTGTGTTTATTTTGATATGTTCCTAGAGAAAATTGTGTTGAAAAATGTTAGTAGCAATGATGCGGATTGGATCCGTAATCTGAGGTTTATCCTCATTGCTGCACAGAAGAATTTTGTCCTTGATGCACCGCTAGGTGACGGACCTTTTGCAGGAGCAGATGCAGACATTATGAACGTTTTGCTAGCTCAATATGATGACTACTTAATAGTTTAGTGCACCATGCTTAACGGCTTAAGAATCAGGACTTCAAAGATGTTTTGAACGTCATGGACCATACAAGATGTTCCAGGAGTTGAAGTTAATATTTCAAGCAAATACCCGAGTTGAGAGATATGAAGTCTCCAACAAGTTCTATAGCTAAAAGATGGAGGAGAATCGCTCAACTAGTGAGCATGTGCTCAGATTGTCTGGGTACTACAATCGCTTGAATCAAGTGGGAGTTAATCTTCCAGATAAGATAGTGATTGACAGAATTCTCTAGTCACCATCACCAAGTTAGTAGAACTTCGTGATGAACTATAATATGCAAGGGATAACGGAAAATATTCCCAAGCTCTTCGCGATGCTAAAATCGACGAAGGTAGAAATCAAAGAAAAACATCAAGTGTTGATGGTTGACAAGATCACTAGTTTCAAGAAAAGGGCAAAAGGAAAGAAGGGGAACTTCAAAAAGAATGGCAAGCAAGTTGCTGCTCAAGTGAAAAAGCCCAAGTCTAGTCCTAAGCCTAAGACTAAGTGCTTCTACTGCAAAGAGACTGGTCACTGGAAGCGGAACTACCCCAAGTGATTGGCGGATAAGAAGGATGGCAAAGTGAACATAAGTATATTTGATATACGTGTTATTGATGTGTACTTTACTAGTGTTCATAGCAACCCCTCAGTATTTGGTACTAGTTCAGTTGCTAAAATTTAGTAACTCGAAACGGGAGTTGCAGAATGAACAAAGACTAGTTAAAGAGCAAGGTGACGATGTGTGTTGGAAGTGGTTCCAAGATTGATATGATCATCATCACACACTACCTATACTTTCGGGATTAGTGTTAAAACTAAATAAGTGTTATTTGGTGTTTGCGTTGAGCATGAATATGATTTGATCATGTTAATTGCAATACAGTTATTCATTTAAAGTTAGAGAACAATTGTTGTTCTGTTTACATGAATAAAAACCTTCTATGGTAATACACACCAATGAAAATAGTTCATTGGATCTCGATCGTAGTGATACACATATTCATAATATTGAAACCAAAAAGATGCGAAGTTAATAATGATAGTGCAACCTATTTGTGGCACTGCCGTTTAGGTCATATTGGTGTAAAGCGCATGAAGAAACTCCATGCTGATGGGATTTTGGAATCACTTGATTATGAATCACTTGATGCTTGCGAACCATGCCTCTTGGGCAAGATGACTAAAACGCCGTTCTCCGGAACAATGGAGCAAGCAACAGATTTGTTGGAAATCATACATACTGATGTATGTGGTCCGATGAATATTAAGGCTCGCGACAAGTATCATTATTTTCAGAACTTCACAGATGATTTAAGCAGATATGGGTATATCTACTTAATGAAACATAAGTCTGAAACGTTTGAAAAGTTCAAAGAATTTCAGAGTGAAGTGGATAACCATCGTAACAAGAAAATAAAAGTTTCTACGATATGATCGCAGAGGTAAAATATTTGAGTTACGAGTTTTGGCCTTCAGTTAAAAACCGTGTGGAATAGTTTCACAAATTCATGCCACCTGGAACACCACAGCATAATGGTGTGTCCGAACGTCATAACCGTACTTTATTGGATGTAGTACAATCTATGATGTTTCTTACCGATTTACCAATATCGTTTTGGGACCATGCATTAGAGACAACTGCATTCACGTTAAAAGGGGCACCATCTAAATCCGTTGAGACGACACCGTATGAACTATGGTTTAGCAATAAACCTAAGCTGTCGTTTCTTAAAGTTTGGGGCTGCGATGCTTATGTGAAAAAGCTTCAACCTGATAAGCTCGAACCCAAATCGGAGAAATGTGTCTTCATAGGATATCCAAAGGAAACTGTTGGATACACCTTCTATCACAGATCCGAAGGCAAGACTTTTTGTTGCTAAGTTCGGAAACTTTCTAGAGAAAGAGTTTCTTTCGAAAGAAGTGAGTGGGAGGAAAGTAGAACTTGATAAGGTAATTGTACCTTCTCCCTTATTGGAAAGTAGTTCATCACAGAAAAACTGTTCCTGTGACTACTACACCAATTATTGAGGAAGCTAATGATGATGATCATGTAACTTCAAGATCAAGTTACTACCGAATCTCGTAAGTAAACCAGAGTGAGATCCGCACCAGAGTGGTACGGTAATCCTGTTCTGGAAGTCATGTTACTAGACCATGACGAACTTGCGAACTATGAGGAAGCGATGATGAGCCCAGATTCCGCAAAATGGTTAGAGGCCATGAAATCTGAGATATGATCCATGTATGAGAACAAAGTATGGACTTTGATGGATTTTCCCAATGATCGGCAAGCCAAAGAAAATAAATGGATCTTGAAGAGGAAGACGGACACTGATAGTAGTGTTACTATCTACAAAGCTAGAATTGTCGCAAAAGGTTTTCGACAAGTTCAAGGTGTTGACTACGATGAGAGTTTCTCACTCGTATCTATGCTTAAGTCTGTCCGAATCATGTTAGCAATTGCCGCATTTTATGAAATCCGGCAAATGGATAAACAAAACTACATTCCTTAATGGATTTATTAAATAAGAGTTGTATACGATGCAACTAGAAGGTTTTGTCGATCCTGAAGGTGTTAACAAAATATGCAAGCTCCAGCGATCCATCTATGGACTGGTGCAAGCATCTCGGAGTTGGAATATACGCTTTGATAAGTTGATCAAAGCATATAGTTTTATACAGACTTGCGGTGAAGCCTGTATTTACAAGAAAGTGAGTGGGAGCACTACAATATTTCTGATAAGTATATGTAAATGACATATTATTGATCGGAGATAATGTAGAATTATTCTGTAAAGCATAAAGGAGTATTTGAAAGGAGTTTTTCGAAGAAGGACCTCGGTGAAGCTGCTTACATATTGAGCATCAAGATCTATAGAGATAGATCAAAACGCTTGATAAGTTTTTCAATAAGTACATACCTTGAAAAGATTTTGAAGTAGTTCAAAATGGAACAGTCAAAGAAAGAGTTCTTGCCTGTATTACAAGGTGTGAAATTGAGTAAGACTCAAAGCCCGACCACGGCAGAAGATAGAAAGAGAATGAAAGTCATTCCCTATGCCTCAGCCATAGGTTCTATAAAGTATGCCATGCTGTGTACCAGACCTATTGTATACCCTACCCTGAGATTGGCACGGGAGTACAATAGTGATCTAGGAGTAGATCACTGGACGGCGGTCAAAATTATCCTTAGTGGAATAAGGATATGTTTCTCGATTATGGAGGTGACAAAAAGGTTCGTCGTAAAAGGTTACGTCGATGCAAGTTTTGACACTAATCTAGATGACTCTAAGTCTCAGTCTAGATACATATTGAAAGTGGGAGCAATTAGCTAAAGTAGCTCCGTGCAGAGCATTGTAGACATAGAAAATTGCAAAATACATAACGGATCTGAATGTGGCAGACCCGTTGACTAAACTTCTCTCACAAGCAAAAGTCACACTGTAGTACTCTTTGGGTGTTAATCACATAGCAATGTGAACTAGATTACTGAATCTAGTAAACCCTTTGGGTGTTGGTCACATATCGATGTGAACTATTGCTGATAAATCACATGGCGATGTGAACTAGATTATTGACTCTAGTGCAAGTGGGAGACTGAAGGAAATATGCCCTAGAGGCAATAATAAAGTTATTATTTATTTCCTTATATCATGATAAATGTTTATTATTCATGCTAGAATTGTATTAACTGGAAACATAATACATGTGTGAATACATAGACAAACAGAGTGTCACTAGTATGCCTCTACTTGACTAGCTCATTAATCAAAGATGGTTATGTTTCCTAGCCATGAACAAAGAGTTGTTATTTGATTAACGAGATCACATCATTAGTTGAATGATCTGATTGACATGACCCATTCCATTAGCATAGCACCCGATCGTTTAGTATGTTGCTATTGCTTTTATCCATGACTTATACATGTTCCTTTAACTATGAGATTATGCAACTCCCGTTTACCGTAGGAACACTTTGTGTGCTACCAAACGTCACAACGTAACTGGGTGATTATAAAGGTGCTCTACAGGTGTCTCCGAAGGTACATGTTGGGTTGGCGTATTTCGAGATTAGGATTTGTCACTCCAATTGTCGGAGAGGTATCTCAGGGCCTTCTCGGTAATACACATCACATAAGCCTTGCAAGCATTGCAACCAAAGAGTTAGTTGCGAGATGATGTATTACGGAACGAGAAAAGAGACTTGCCAGTAACGAGATTGAACTAGGTATTGGATACCGACGATCGAATCTCGGGCAAGTAACATACCGATGACAAAGGGAACAAACGTATGTTGTTATGCGGTCTGACCGATAAAGATCTTTGTAGAATATGTAGGAGCCAATATGGGCATCCAGGTCCCGCTATTGGTTATTGACTGGAGACATGTCTCGGTCATGTCTACATTGTTCTCGAACCCGTAGGGTCCGCACGCTTAAGGTTTCGATGACAGTTATATTATGAGTTTATGAGTTTTGATGTACCGAAGGAGTTCGGAGTCCCGGATGAGATCGGGGACGTGACGAGGAGTCTCGAAATGGTCGAGACATAAAGAATTATATATTGGAAGCCTATGTTTGGACATCGGATGCATTCCGGGTGAAATCAGGATTTTACCGGAATACCGGGAGGGTTACCGGAACCCCCCGGAAGCATAATGGGCCAACATGGGCCTTGGAGGAAAGGTGAGAGGGCAGCCCTAGGGGCTGCGCGCCTCCCCCCCCTTCCCTAGTCCTATTAGGACTAGGAGAGGTGGGCGCCCCCTCTCTCTCTCTCTCCCCCTTGGAGAATCCTAGTCCAACTAGGATTGGGGGGGAGGAATCCTACTCCCAGAGGGAGTAGGACTCTCTGGCGCGCCCTGGCTTGGCCGGCCAGCCCCTCCCCCTTGACTCCTTTATATACGGGGGCAGGGGGCACCCCAAAGACACACAAGTTGATCTACGGATCGTTCCTTAGCCGTGTGCGGTGCCCCCTTCCACCAAATTCCACCTCGATCATATCGTTGCAGTGCTTAGGCGAAGCCCTGCGCCGGTAACACATCAAGATCGTCACCACGCCGTCGTGCTGACGGAACTCTTCCCCGACGCTTTGCTGGATCGGAGCCCGGGGATCGTCATCGAGCTGAACGTGTGCAGAACTCGGAGGTGCCGTACGTTCGGTGCTTAGATCGGTTGGATCGTGAGGAGAACGTACGACTACTTCCTCTACGTACGACTACTTCCTCTACGTTGTATCAACGCTTCCGCTTCGGTCTACGAGGGTACGTAGACAAACACTCTCCCCTCTCGTTGCTATGCATCACCATGATCTTGCGTGTGCGTAGGAAATTTTTTGAATTTACTGCGTTCCCCAACAAAATGGGATGTAATTATAAAAACTAAAAAAATGCACCAAACACGTAATTAGTTTATAAAATATTATTTTTGGATTTTAAAAATTTGAATTTCATTAATTGTTGCACGCACAATATTTCGTTGGATTTTTACGTAATACAAATTTATATTGAAATTGTATTTAATCTGAGTAGAAACTTCGGGATGAAAATATTTTGGATCCCATCAAAATGTAGGAAATTTTATTGAATTCTGTTTTGAGCGGTTGGTTGAAATTATTAACCGTTGTCCTAGCTAGAAAATGAGTTGTACTTTTAACAAACTGTAAATGGGTTGTAGTAAATTCCACTAGAATTCAAAAATGGGCTATACATTCCTACAAGTTGCAAATGGGCTATAAGTTCTCTGCCACACACTTGTGGGCCTAATAAGTTGACGCGTCCCCTAAAAAAGTAAGTTGACGCGTATGCAAGGCTTTGTCAACTTATACTCAACACATGGTTCTAGCAGCAGTGGTCGTTGGATGTCCATCCAATGGATGTCGTGCTTCTTCTTCAATCTCGGATATTCTTGCTTCAGCCGCCCAAAAAATGATTCCTCCCCTTGACATCTAGGGTGCACCGTTTCGGTGGCTGACTTGTGGGCCTATTAAGTTGACGCGTACCAAGGGCTTTGCCAACTTAGTCAATATAAACGATTCTAGCTGCAGTGATCGACGATGTCCATCCAACGGTCGTCGTGCTTCTTCAACCTCTGGTCTTCTTGCTCCAGCCGCCCAAACCAGCATCGGTCGTGTCGCCTGCTCCTGCCTCCCGTGTCCGGCAGAGCTGCCACCACTGGCCATGCCATCCCTCTATACTCACCCGCACCTCTTGTTATTCTTCGGCGACCGCAGCCTCATGCCGCAGCCGAAGCAGTCTGCCCACGTACTCCCCTCCGCATGGGCATCCACTGCCACGTCTTCCCTGGCTCTGCGTCATTCCCTTCCTAGGCTTCGCCCGTTCACCGCCTTGGTGCTCTCGGCGCGGCGTGGTCAACAAGGTTAATGAAGGACAACCATCGGAAGAGGACTTTAGGCGGTGAGGCTGACAGCTGGACCCACCAGCTACATCTTCGAACACAAGGAAGTGCCTCCTTATTACTCGCAAAATAAAAATGTTTCCTCCCCCTGACAGCTGGGACCCAGCAGCTATATCTACGCATGCAAGGAATTGCGTCCTTATCCTCCCTGACAGCTAGGACCCACCCGGTCGAAGCGTACGTACCATTGTCTGTCTTGTCGGAACGTGTACGTACATACTGATCGATTGGTCGCTCTGCAACGATGAACCGTGGCCGAGTAAGTAGCGGCACATGTCAAAGTAGAGCCCCCCACGTAGCAGTTCAGGCTGGCCCGTCTAAACCGTGTACACGTACATACAGCCACACGCCAAAAAATACGGCCACGTACGTACATACGCGCGGGGTCTCGAACGCCTACTCGCGCATACGTATGGCCAGTGCTCGTGTACATGGTTGGGTTGGAACAGAAAAACTGCGTCATCATCGTGTTCATCGGGAGCCAACCAGCTTGGACGGAACAACCGATCGAAACGAGGCCTGGTGTACCGCAGAATGGAGGAAACAGCCTTGTGTTCTACCGGCCACGGTCGAAACGGGATCCTGTTCATCCGGAGGGGTCTGGCGTACCACAAAACGGAGGAAACGGACTTCTCTTGGATCTCCTATGGTGGAAACGGGGTCCTGTTGATCGGGAGGGGTGTGGCATACCGCAAAACGGAGGAAACGGACTTGTGTTGGAGCTCTACGGTCGAAACAGGGGTCCTGTTCATCGGGAGGGGTGTGGCGTATCGCAAAATGGGAATCCACGGGATACTGTTCATCTCCACCCTCGACCTCCTCTAGCCTCCACCTGCGACTGTTCTGTAACACCCCGGATGTAACTTGCCATATTTGTAACTCCAACTCCTGCCATTTTCGGTAATGTGATATGTTTTCCCTCCATGGTTGGGTTTCCCTTCATTTTGCATTTTGTCCTTGTCATGCTTTTCATGTCATGTCATCATGTGCATCGCATTCGCATACGTGTTCGTCTTATGCATCCGAGCATTTTCCCCGTTGTCCGTTTTGCAATCCAGCGCTCCTATGTTCCCCGGCGTCCCCTTTTACCTTTTTCCGTGAGCGGGTATTAAACTTTCTCGGAATGTACCGAGGTTTGCCAAGCGGCCTTGGTATAGCACCGGTAGACCGCCTGTCAAGTTTCGTGCCATTTGGAGTCCGTTTGATACTCCAACGGTTAACCGGGTAACCGATAAAGCCCTCTCTCTTTGCAGCCCAACACCCCTTTAAAGTGGCCCAAAACCCATCCAAACCCACTCCATGTTCGCGGTCGTCGGATCACGATCGCGTGGCCGCAAACCGCGTCTCATTTGGACACTCCAAACTCCTCCTACCTATAAATATGTGATCCTCTCCGAAATCCCGCAGTCCAAACCCTAGCCCCGCTCCTCCGCGCCGCCGGACGTGTCCGCCCGCCGCCGGACACGACCACCGCCACCTCAGCACCGCCGCCTCCACGCCCAATGGGACGCCGCCACGTCACCGCCGCCGGTCCCTTTCTCTCTCTCCTTCGCGCGCGGGCCCGCGAGCCCACGGCGGGCCCTCCTGGCCCAGGTCGCCGCCGCGCCCGCCCGATCTCCTCGCCGCCTGCTCCGCGCCGGCCGCCTCGCCGCCCGGCGACCTCGGCCGCGCTGTCCGCTGCGCCGCCTCCCGCCGAGCTCGTCGCTTGCCCCGCGCTCCCTCGTCGTCCGGCCGCGCCGCGCGCCTTGCCGGCGTGACCCCGCTGGATTCCGCCGGCCCCGTCCTCCTCCGGCTCCTCCCCGCCATCTCCCTCCACCTCGGTGACCTACTCCGGCCGACTTCCGGCGATCCTCGATCCAAGTGCCCGAAACCCTAGATCCAGTTTCGGAGGTGATTTTTCGTTTAAGTCCCTGAATCCTGATATTTTCATGCCTGCTTCATCATGCCATAGCTCCTTGTATATTGCTCCAATTCATGCATATAATATATCGAAATGTTCATCTGGAGATGCTCTACATTTTGTTCGATTGTGCCATGTTCATTTGAGTGCATCTTGATGCCCTAATCATCGTTGCGAAACTGCTATGTGATGTTGCCTGCTGACTGTTATCAGAACATGCTCATTTGTCATTTTTGTATCTTTTTGTGTGATTTTCTTTTGAGCATTAAGTCTACATATGTTTTGACATACAACATGCCATCTTTGATTTGCTGCAATCCATTTGTCATGATATGCCATGTATTTTTTGCTTCAAGCTTGCAAAGTAGCCTCCGTGATGTTGCTGATTTCAGAGACTTAGAATTTCACCAAGTCCTTGTCTGCTGTTATTTTTATGCCATGTATTCATGTTGCTACAGTGAGATCCATGCCTCTTTTTAGTATGTTCAGTAAGAGTGTTTTGTTCATATGGTTATGATATATCCATTCATGGCCTTTTTGGCAATTATAGAGTGCTTTATCATGTCTTGAGCTTGCTCTACTTTTGCTATAAAATGTTCCTGGCAGATTGTTTACATGTTATTCAATTTTGCCAAGCTTGTTGTTGTTGATCCGTGCATGCTATGTTGTTGTTCTTGCCATGCATAGCTTCTATGCCATGTCTAGTTGCTGGATGTATACTTAGTTTGTCATGCAATGCCTCGTAGTGGGTGCATCGAGCTCATAAACATGCCTACATGTTATCTATTTTGCCATGCTCCAGTTTTTCACCAAGTCTGAATCTGTTTATGTTTTGCTATGTTCACATGCTAGCAATGGTATTTTCTGATCCCTTTTGGCTTATGGTCAGTAAGGGACTTTTGTTATATGCTTTGAGTAGATCCATGCCATGCTCTATTTTGACATGATAGCTTGTTGTAACTTGTTGTTTGATAGCTCTAAACATTGCAACCTGATGTTATTTCTGCCATGTCCTGAAATTCTGCTAAGTCTGTGAACCTGTTATTATTTGCAATCTTGCCATGTCCTTTTGAGCATGTTCTACTAGTTTCTGGAGATAGCTCAGTGTTCATGTTTTGTCATGCTTTACCTTTACATCATGTCCATGCCTTTTGTTATCATGTTATGGTCCTGTAGCATGTTGATTTGATGCTTGCTAGATGCCTACTTGCTGTTTTGGGCAGTTTGTTGCTATATCTTGTATAGGGTGTATGTGTTGCACCGTTGCTTCGTTTTGAGTGTGCTCTATATGAAACTTGCTTAGAATTGCATGTGGCTTCATATTATAATGTTGCATCCTTGTCTTGAGGGTGTTTGCTTGATGTTTGTATGCGTTTTGCATCAATGCCATGTTTATCTTGTTTTGCTCACATCTTCTAGGTCGTAGCTCCGAATCTAATGAACTTTATATGTAACTTGACTAGAATTTCGTGTAGATCATCATGGTGCATCTTAACTTGCTTTTTAACAACTTTAACATAAGGTTTATTCAGATCTGGACCAATTTCGAAATTTGCATATGAGGACTTACCGGATTTGTTATATGTTGATTCCGGCCTCATTTAACTTGCGTTGATGGTTGCTCTTTTTTGCATCATCCCTTGCCATGAAAAGCTTCATGTAGTCTTGTCATGCATCATACTTGGTTGAGCATCATGCCTTGTTCATGTGTGGTGTGTTTACTATGTTGTGTGCTTCTTCTCGATAGTTCCCGTTTCGTTGCGTTCGTGAGGATTCGTTCGTCTACGCTTGGTTCGTCTTCGTGGCTTCATCTTATTCATGGACTCGTTCTTCTTCTTTGCGGGGTTTCAGGCAAGATGACCATACCCTCGAAATCACTTCTATCTTTGCTTGCTAGATGCTCGCTCTTTTGCTATGCCTATGCTACGATACCTACCACTTGCTTATCATGCCTCCCATGTTGCCATGTCAAGCCTCTAACCCACCTTGTCCTAGCAAACCGTTGTTTGGCTATGTTACTGCTTTGCTCAGCCCCTATTATAGCGTTGTTAGTTGCAGGT
Organism: Aegilops umbellulata; assembly: GCA_032464435.1. Taxonomy (NCBI): domain Eukaryota; kingdom Viridiplantae; phylum Streptophyta; class Magnoliopsida; order Poales; family Poaceae; genus Aegilops; species Aegilops umbellulata. Next base: position 344,937,093 of record CP136058.1, on the reverse strand, counting down.
GAAGATGAACTTTGTTCCTTGTTGGAACATGGAGATGTTGTTCCTTGTTGGAACATGTTTACTTGTTGGGATATCACAATATATCTTATTTAATTAATGCATCTATATACTTGGTAAAGGGTGGAAGGCTCGGCCTTATGCCTGGTGTTTTGTTCCACTCTTGTCGCCCTAGTTTCCGTCATATCGGTATTATGTTCCCGGATTTTGCGTCCCTAACGCGGTTGGGTGATTTATGGGACCCCCTTGACAGTTCGCTTTGAATAAGACTCCTCCAGCAAGGCCCAACATTGGTTTTACATTTGCCTCAGCCTATTACCTTTTTTTCCCTTGGGAGTCGTGCATCCCAAGGGTCATCTTTATTTTAGCCCCCCCGGGCCAATGCTTGTCTAAGTGTTGGTCCAAACTAGAGCCACTTGCAGCGCCACCTCGAGGAAACTTGAGGTCTGGTTTTAGTTGTACGTACTGCTCATCCGGTCGTGGCCTGAGACGAGATACGCGCGGCTACTATCAGGGTGTCGGCACGCCGGGAGGTCTTGCTGGACTTGTTTTATTACTGTCAAAATGTCTTGTAGCCGGGATTCTGAGACTGATCGGGTCTTCCCGGGGAGAAGGAATATCCTTCGTTGATCGCGAGAGCTTATAATGGGCTAAGTTGGGACACCCCTGCAGGGTTTGAACTTTCGAAAGCCGTGCCCGCGGTTATGTGGAAGATGGGAATTTGTTAATGTCCGGTTGTAGAAAACCCGAAGTTGACCTTAATTAAAACACATCAACCGCGTGTGTAACCGTGATGGTCTCTTCTCGGCGGACTCCGGGAAGTGAACACGGTGTTGGAGTTATGTTTGACGTAAGTAGTTCCAGGATCACTTCTTGATCATTTCTAGCTTCACGACCGTGCCTTGCTTCTCTTCTCGCTCTCTTTTGCGTTGTTAGCCACCATATATGCTAGTCGCTTGCTGCAGCTCCACCTCACAACCCCATCCTACCTTTAAGCTTAAATAGTCTTGATCTCGCGGGTGTGAGATTGCTGAGTCCCCGTGACTCACAGATTCTACCAAAACAGTTGCAGGTGCCAACGATGCCAGTGCAGATGACGCAACCGAGCTCAAGTGGGAGTTCGACGAGGAACGTGGTTGTTATTATGTGTCTTTTCCTGATGATCAGTAGTGGAGCCTAGTTGGGACGATCGGGGATCTGTGTAGCATTTGGGGTAGTCTTCTTTTATTTTGGTTCCGTAGTCGGACCTTGATTGTATCTGTTTGATGTAATGCTTTACTCATGTATTGCGTGAAGTGGCGAGTGTAAGCCAACTATGTATCTCTTTCCCTTATGTATTACATGGGTTGTGTGAAGATTACCTCACTTGCGACATTGCTTTCAATGCGGTTATGCCTCTAAGTCGTGCTTCGACACGTGGGAGATATAGCCGCATAGAGGGCGTTACATGTTCATCCACGGGCTCCTCTTCATCCAGCCTCCACCGCTCCTCCACCGGCTACTATTCAACCAGCCCTCTCCACGGGGTCCTGTTCAACCACCCCTCCACGGGCTATTGTTCATCCAGCCCTCCACCGGCTACTGTTCAACCAGCCCTCCACGGGGTCCTGTTCATCCAGCCCTCCATGGGGTCATGTTCATCCAGCGGCAACGGCCTCTACTACCACGGGGTCCTATTCATCCAACCCCCCACCGGGAATTGTTCATCCAAACCCCCCAACAATGCTCACTATTCATCCAGAGGCAGCATCGATCGGCTTCAGTTAGCAGTAGTAGCGAAGGAATCGCTCGATCGGGTTCAGTTAACAACCATCGATCGATCGCTCGGGTTCAGTAACGTGTAGCCTGCAGTGCAATCGCTCGGGTTCAGTAGGCGAACGCCTCGCTCGGTTTCAGTTAGAGCCCAATGCCTCGCACCCACGCGCGTACATGTACGAGAGAAACGTGCATCGCTCGGCCCCCGACCACCCACCGTAACCGGGAACTCCCCGATATTTTCCTCGCCCTCGCTTCTACCACAGTTTTTTCTGTCATGCACGGCCCAAAGAATGTCATGCGGCTGCGTCTCCAGCCCGCCCAGGACGAAAAGCCCATTTCCTGTCATGATTTTTTGTCATAGAAGTAGGAGCCCACCACATCTATGATGATATCGGATTTTGTCACAATTATCTTCATAGAAGTGTCATAAGCATGACAGGAAAAAATTCGTTCAGCCCAAAATGTCACGGATGTGTCTTTTTTTCTAGTGTTGGAGTCCCTCCCAGGCCGCGCCCCCTGCCATATATAACCGAGGGGGAAGGAAAGAGGGGGGAGAGGGAAGGAAGTGGGAATCCTAATCCACACATTCCTTTCCCTTCTCCCCTTTCCTTCCCCTCCTTAGGCAGGCCCATATGGGGGGCGCACCAGACCCTTGTGGCTAGTGTGTTTCCCCTCTTGGCCCATAAGGCCCATATCTTTTGTCGGGGGTGCCCGGAACCCCTTCTGGTGACCCGATAAGTACCCGATACCCCCTGAAACACTTTCGGTGTCCGAATACTATCGTCCTATATATATATATCAATATTAACCTCTCAACCATTTCGAGACTCCTAGTCATGTCTGTGATCTCATCCGGGACTCTGAACAACATTTAGTCACCAAATCACACAACTCATTTAATACTAAATCTCATCGAACGTTAAGCGTGCGGACCTTACGGGTTCGAGAACTATGTAGACACGACCGAGACACCTCTCCGGTCAATAACCAATAGCGGAACCTGGATGCCCATACTGGCTCCTACATATTCTATGAAGATATTTATCGGTCGAACCGTTATGACACCATACGTAATTCCCTTTCTATATCGGTATGTTACTTGCCCGAGATTCTATCGTCAGTATCTTCATACCTAGTTCAATCTCGTTACCGGCAAGTCTCTTTACTTATTCCGTAATACATCACCTCGTGACCAACTCCTTAGTTGTTTGCTTGCAAGCTTATGATGTGTATTACCGAGAGGGCCCAGAGATACCTCTCCGATACTCGGAGTGACAAATCATAATCTCGATCTATGCCAGCTCAACAAACACCTCGGAGATACCTGTAGAGCATATTTATAATCACCCGGTTACGTTGTGACATTTGATAGCACACAAGGTATTCCTCTCGACTCGGGCATGAGTCTGAAATACCAATTTCAGCTCTTTGAACATCTTATATGCTCTGTGGCATTCAAAACGTTTTTGAAGTCCCGGTTCTAAGCCATAAAGCATGGTGCACTAAACTATCAAGTAGTCATCATACCGAGCTTGCCAAACGTCCATAACGTCTGCATCTGCTCCTGCAATAGGTCCGTCACCTAGCGGTGCATCAAGGTCTTCTGTGCAGCAATGAGGATAATCCTCAAGTTACGGACCCAGTCCGTATAGTTGCTACCATCATCTTTCAACTTAGCTTTCTCAAGGAACACATTAAAATTCAATGGAATGGTAACACGGGCCATTGATCTACAACATAGATATGCAAATACTATCAGGACTAAGTTCATGATAAACTAAGTTCAATTAATGAAATTACTTAAGAACTCCCACTTAAATAGACATCCCTCAAGTCATCTAAGTGATACATGATCCAAATCAACTAACCCATGTCTGATCATCACGTGAGATGGGGTAGTCATCAATGGTGAACATCTCTATGTTGATCATATCTACTACATGATTCATGTTTGATATTTTGATATCCAGTGTTCTGAGGCCATGTTTGCACATGCTAGGCTCGTCAAGTTTAACCCAAGTATTCTGCATGTGTAAAACTATCTTACACCCGTCGTATGTGAACATAGAGTCTATCACACCCGATCATCACGTGGTGTCTCAACACGACGAACTGTAGCAGCGGTGCATACTCAGGGAGAACACTTTTACCTTGAAATTTAGTGAAGGGATCATCTTATAATGCTACCGTCGTACTAAGGAAAATAAGATGCATAAAAGATAAACATCACATGCAATCAAAATATGTGACATGATATGGCCATCATCATCTTGTGCTTTTTGAAGGAAACATGCCCTAGAGGCAATAATAAAGTTATTATTTATTTCCTTATATCATGATAAATGTTTATTATTCATGCTAGAATTGTATTAACCGGAAACATAATACATGTGTGAATACATAGACAAACAGTATGTCACTAGTATGCCTCTACTTGACTAGCTCGTTGATCAAAGATGGTTAAGTTTCCTAGCCATTGACATGGGTTGTCATTTGATTAACGGGATCACATCATTAGGAGAATGATGTGACTGACTTGACCCATTCCGATAGCTTAGCACCCGATTGTTTAGTTTGTTGCTATTGCTTTTTTCATGACTTATACATGTTCCTATGACTATGAGATTATGCAACTCCCGTTTACCGGAGGAACACTTTGTGTGCTACCAAACGTCACAACGTAACTGGGTGATTATAAAGGTGCTCTACAGGTGTCTCCGAAGGTACTTGTTGGGTTGGCGTATTTCGAGATTAGGATTTGTCACTCCGATTATCGGAGAGGTATCTCTGGGCCCTCTCGGTAATGCACATCACTTAAGCCTTGCAAGCATTGCAACTAATGAGTTAGTTGCGGGATGATGTATTACGGAACGAGTAAAGAGACCTGCCGGTAAACGAGATTGAACTAGGTATTGAGATACCGACGATCGAATCTCGGGCAAGTAACATACCGATGACAAAGGAAACAACGTATGTTGTTATGCGGTCTGACCGATAAAGATCTTCGTAGAATATGTAGGATCCAATATGAGCATCCAGGTTCCGCTATTGGTTATTAACCGGAGACGTGTCTCGGTCATGTCTACATAATTCTCGAACCCGTAGGGTCCGCACGCTTAACGTTTTGATGACAGTTATATTATGAGTTTATATGTTTTGATGTACCGAAGGTTGTTCGGAGTCCCGGATGTGATCACGGACATGACGAGGAGTCTCGAAATGGTCGAGACATGAAGATTGATATATTGGAATCCTATGTTTGGATATCAGAAATGTTCCGGGTGAAATCGGGATTTTACCGGAGTACCGGGAGGTTACCGGAACCCCCCGGGGACTTAATGGGCCTTATTGGGCCTTGGTGGAAGAGAGGAGAGGCGGCTAGGGCAAGGGCCGCACCACCTTCCCCCTAGTCCGAATAGGACAAGGAGAGGGGGGCGTCGCCCCCTTCCTTCTTCTCCTCCACCTCTTTCCCCTCTCTCTCCTAGTCCAACAAGGAAAAGGGGGGAGTCCTACTCCCGGTAGGAGTAGGACTCCTCCTGGCGCGCCCTCTCCCTTGGCCGCCCCCCCCCCCCTTGCTCCTTTATATACGGGGGCAAGGGGCACCCCAGAGACACAACAATTGATCTGTTTGATCTTTTAGCCGTGTGCGGTGCCCCCCTCCACCATAGTCCACCTCGATAATACTATAGCGGTGCTTAGGCGAAGCCCTGCATCGATAGAACATCATCATCGTCACCACACCGTCGTGCTGACGAAACTCTCCCTCAACACTCGGCTGGATCGAAGTTCGAGGGACGTCATCGGGCTGAACGTGTGCTGAACTTGGAGGTGTCGTACGTTCATTACTTGATCGGTCAGATCGTGAAGACGTACGACTACATCAACTGCGTTGTGCTAACGCTTCCGCTTTCTGTCTACGAGAGTATGTGGACAACACTCTCCCCTCTCGTTGCTATGCATCACCATGATCTTGCGTGTGCGTAGGAAATTTTTTGAAATTACTACGTTCCCCAACACTTTTGATCTCCATCTCCAAAGAATCATCATAATCTCCATCGTCACCGGCTTGACACCTTGATCTCCATCGTTGCGTCGTGGTCGTCTTGCTAACTATTGCTAACTCATAGCGATAAAGTAAAGCAATTACATGGCGTATGCATTTCATATAATAAAGAGACAACCATAAGGCTCCTGCCGGTTGCCAGATTTCTTACAAAACATGATCATCTCATACAATAACGTATATCTCATCATGTCTTGACCATATCACATGACAACATACCCTGCAGAAACAAGTTAGACGTCCTCTACTTTGTTGTTGCAAGTTTTATGTGGCTGCTACAACTTTCTAGCAAGAATCGTTATTACCAACGGCAAAAACCACAAAGGTGATTCGTCAAGTTTGCTGTTTTAACCTTTTTAAAGGACCGGCCGTAGTCAAATTGGATTTAACTAAAGTAGAAGAAACAGACACCCGCCAGCCACCTTTATGCAAAACTAGTTGCATGTCAGTCGGTGGAACCGGTCTCATGTGCGTGGACATGTAAGGTTGGTCCGGGCCACTTCATCCCACAATACCGCCGAATCAAAATAAGACGTTGGTGGTAAGCAGTATGACTATCACCGCCCACAACTCTTTGTCTTCTACTCGTGCATATCATCTACGCATAAACCTGGCTCATGATGCCACTGTTGGGCATCCATGCATGGAAAACAAAAAAATTCTATGCATACGCAATGATATATCCATGGAGATGCATAGCAATGAGGGGAAGAGTATGTCTACGTACCATCATAGACCGTAAGCGGAAGCGTTTCACAACACGGTTGATGTAGTCGAACTTCTTCGCTCTTCAACCGATCAAGTATCGAATGCACGGCACCTCCGTGTTCTGAACACGTTCATCTCGGTAACGTCCCTCGCCTTCTTGATCCAGCAAGATGTCGAGGTAGCAGATGAGTTCCGTTAGCACGACGGTGTGGTGAGGGTGATGGTGAAGTGATCTTCGTAGGGCTTTGCCTAAGCACTACGAAAATATGACCGGGGTGTAAACGGTGGAGGGGGCGCCGCACACGGCTAGGCAATTGTTAGGTGTGTGCTAGGGCGCCCCCCCCCCACATATATATATAGGTGGGAGGGAGGGAGGAGTAGCCATAGGAGGCGCCCAAGTAGGAGGAATCCTACTTGGAGTCCCTCCCAAGCCGCCCCTGCCATATATAACTGAGGGGGAAGGAAAGAGGGGGGAGAGGGAAGGAAGTGGGAATCCTAATCCACACTTTCCTTCCCCTTCTCCCCTTTCCTTCCCCTCCTTAGGTCGTCCCATATGGGGGGCGCACCAGCCCCTTGTAGCTGGTGTGTTTCCGCTCTTGGCCCTTAAGGCCCGTATCTTTTGTCGGGGGTGCCCGGAACCCCTTCCGGTGACCCGATAAGTTCCCGATACCCCCCGAAACACTTTTGGTGTCCGAATACTATCGTCCTATAGATCAGTCTTTACCTCTCGACCATTTAGAGACTCCTCCTCATGTCCGTGATCTCATCCGGGACTCCGAACAACATTTGGTCACCAAATCACATAACTCATTTAATACTAAATCGTCATCGAACGTTAAGCGTGCGGACCCTACGGGTTCGAGAACTATGTAGACATGACCGAGACACCTCTCCGGTCAATGACCAATAGCAGAACCTGGATTCCGTATTAGATCCTACATATTCTACGAATATATTTATCGGTCGAACCGTTATGACAACATTCGTAATTCCCTTTGTCTATCGGTATTTTAGTTGCCCGAGATTCGATCGTCGGTATCTTCATACCTAGTTCAATCTCGTTACCGGCAAGTCGCTTTACTCGTTCCGTAATACATCACCTCGTGACCAACTCCTTAGTCGTTTGCTTGCAAGCTTACGATGTGTATTACCGAGAGGGCCCAGAGATACCTCTCCGATACTCGAAGTGACAAATCCTAATCTCGATCTATGCCAACTCAACAAACACCTTCGTAGATACCTGTAGAGCATATTTATAATCACCCAGTTATGTTGTGACGTTTGATAGCACACAAGGTATTCCTCTGGTATCCGGGAGTTGCATAATCTCATAGTCAAAGGAATATGTATTTGGCATGAAGAAAGCAATAGCAATAAAATTGAACGATCATTATGCTAAGCTAACAGATGGTTCTTGTCCATCACGTCATTCTCCTATCAAATGAAAACTCATATCCATGGTTAGGAAACCTTAACCATCTTTGATCAACGAGCTAGTCTAGTAGAGCCTCACTAGGGACACGATGTTAGTTTATGTATTCACACATGTATTAAGGTTTTCGGTCAATACAATTATAGCATGAATAATAAACATTTATCATGCTAAAGGAAATATAAAATAACAACTTTATTATTGCCTCTAGGGCATATTTCCTTTAGGAGGTGTATGTGGCTCACATTTGGGATCAAGAGCACTTGTCGGGAAAGCTTTCCATCATGGATTCTATTGGCCCACCGCCCTCTGGGATGCAACTAAGCTCGTCACCAAGTGTGAAGCATGCCAGTTCCACTCTAAGAATATTTATCAGCCAGCTCAAGCCTTGCAGACCATCCCTTTATCCTGGCCCTTCACGGTCTAGGGGCTCGACATCTTGGGCCCCTTCCGCTGTGCTACCGGGGGCTTCGAATTCTTGTACGTGGAAATCGACAAGTTTACAAAGTGGCCCAAAGTGGAACCAGTGAGAAAGGTGACGGCGCAGTCAGCTATCAAGTTCTTCAAAGGACTGGTGTGTCGTTTTGGAGTGCTCAACAGGTAATCACTGACAACAACACCCAGTTTACAAGCTGCGCCTTCATGCAATACATCCAGAGCCTTGGAAGCAAGGTCTCTTTCGCCTCTGTTGCCCACCCAAGAAGCAACGTACAAGCCAAAAGGATGAATGCTAAAGTGCTGCGAGGACTGAAGACGAGAACCTTTGATAGACTTCAAAAATGCAGCAAGCGCTGGATTGATGAGATGCCGGTGGTTCTTTGGTCAATTAGGACGACACCAAATCGAGCTACCGTCCATACTCCCTTCTCCTTGATATATGGTACAGAAGCAGTGCTCCCCACGGAACTCATATACAGGTCACCTCGATTACTTGCCTACGATGAAGTAGAGCAAGAGCTGCTACGGCATGACGATGCCATGCTCCTCAAGGAAGACCGTCTCCGGGCCGCTGTATGTGTTGCACGATACCAGCAAGCCCTGCGCCGCTACCATAGCCGCAGGGTTCATACCCGGAGCCTTGTGGCAGGTGACCTTGTCCTTTGGCGTGTATAGTCCGCCAAGGGTTCAAACAAGTTGACACCAAAGTGGGAAGGCCCTTACCAGGTAGTACGTGTCATGAGACCTGGCGCGGGCCGTCTGGAGACCGAGGATGGCATCCCTAACTCATGGAATATTGAGCACCTTCGCAAGTTCTACCCGTAAGGCGCGGTTGTCAGGCCTTGCCCCGACAACCTGTTTTGTACAAGCACAGTCCCCGGGACATGTAACCTGTCGGATCACGGGTTCCGGCAGACCCTTAAGGTTCGAACTCTGGGGTGCGCGCGGAGATCGTGGCCTCTACCTATCCGTCTTGTAAGGATCTAACTACTGCAAGAACAACGCAAGAGACACAGGGTTTATACTAGTTCGGGCCACCGTTGTGGTGTAATACCCTACTCTAGTTTGTGGTGGGTGGATTGCCTCTTGGGCTGATGATGAAGAACAGTACAAGGAAGAACAGCCTCGCGAGGGTCTGTTCTTGGCTAGGGGATGAACTGTTGAAGGAGTCCAATCGCCCTTCTCTCTCTCTCTCAATGCTAGATCAGATGCCTCTTTTCTCGATCCCGCTACCCTGGGGGTGGCTAGTCCTATTTATAGGCAAAGGCCCTGGGCCTCTTCCCAAATATTGAGCGGGAAGGGCGCCAACAATTGGCCAATTTGAAGGGGAACATTGGGCACACTTATCCTGACTAAAGTTGGTCTTCGCCTGCCAAAGGCCCTGTGGTGACGCCGTCCTGGGCTCCATGGTGACCTCCTTCCCACCGTTGGACTGGTCTTGGTCTCGTTGCACCGAAATGGGTGCCTTTGCTTGATCCTCTCGCCTGCGCTTGCCCCCTTTGCACCAAAGAGGAAAGGGAGACGCTGCACGGGATGGCGCCCGCCTGGCACCCTTGGTCGTCATGGCTTGCGTCATGGGCACCTCGTGAGGTACCCCACCTTGATCTCTCCGCCTCCTCGCGAGCCAGCCTGAGGAGGCCGTGCTTGAGGAAGCGTCGTGTCGTCCGCCTCGCGAGGCTTGGCCCCTCGCGAGGGTCTTGAGTCTTGTGTTTGATGAAGCCGGGCCGCGATGGGCCCCCATCTGAGCCACGTCGCAGGCCGCAGGCAGGCAAGTCTGGGGACCCCCGTTCCCAGAACGCCGACAGTAGTCCCCGGGCCCAAGGCGCGTATGGACTTGGCCGTGCCGAGAGGCGAAACGGCAGGGGCGAAGCGCCGCGGGCCCTAACAGCCTGCGGCCTTGGGCGCCGCGTGGCAGTTTGATTGGACGTGGGCGGCACTGTTCACCCACGCTCCCTTATTCTTCGCCGCGCTAGGTTGCCCCACAGTTGTACACAGTCGCCCCTTTTCCTGTTGCTTGACCGTCTCTTGCTCTTCCTCCCTCCGAACTCTGACCCTTGCTTCCAATCCCATCTCGCACCTCCTCTCTTCCGCCCGCCGCCATGGCTCCAAAGAAAGGGAAGGGGAAGAAGCCTGTGGCTCCATCTCGCCCGCCGCCGCCGGTGGCGCCTGCTGTCGGCCGCTCAATCATACTCAACCTGGAATGCCTGGGCAAGCTCAGCCCGGCTCTGGCCACTGCCTTCAACGAGTGTGGGAGGACGACGGCTTGGCCTACGTATCACTTCCCCACAGACAGGATAATCACCGAGGTCCATTACTTCGCCGACGCCTTGTGGGCGGGTTTGGTGCCTCCCTTCTCCGATTTCTTCAACGCCATCCTCAATCATTATCAGATCCACATGATGCATCTGGGTCCTGAGTCCATTGCCCTCCTTTCAGTCTTCGCTTTTGTTTGTGAGGCGATGGTGGGTATCCCTCCTTCCATTGCCTTGCTGCGCCACTTCTTCTCCTTGCATCTTGCCGACCCCACGCAATGCTCGGCGTGCGTGAGCTTTGTAGCTTCGCCCGAGACCGCAGCCTCTGGCATCGACTTCAACCTCCCTCTGCCTTCAGCCGGGTTCCGCGAGCGGTGGTTGTACGCTGATGTCGGGGTGCCCAGCCCCCGGCTCGTGAAGCCGACATTGTCTGCTGTGCCCAACTAGGGCTGGGGTCAGGAGACGCTCGCGAGCCCCCGGCTCGCCTTCGTCTGGCACCGCTTTATGTCCTTGAAAAAGCTCGGCGTAACGGCGCCCAAGGTGGTGAAGGAGTTCCTATTGCGCCGCATTGCCCCTCTCCAGCGCCATTCTTGTCGAATGTGGGCCTTCAGCGGCCGTGGTGACCACATGAGGCTTCAGGAAGAAGACTTGACGCCCGAGGCGCTGAGGAAGGTGCTCTTGGTCCTGACAGGCGATCCCAACCCTGGCGGCATCCGGCAGGGTGGAGCTCTGCTGTACCTCTGCCAGAACAGGCGTGACTTTGTGAGGCAGATGCCCCCCTTCGATGAATGGGGGTTGCGCCCCGTTGGCTTCCAAGGGCCTCGCGAGAACCCTGTGGCGGTGATTACCCTTCCGGTCGGCCCAGGCGAATCCTCCTCGAGTGGTGGTGCAGGGAGGCAGGAGACAGCGGGGGACGAGAGGGCCGCTAATGATGTGACCGCATCTGGCGATGCTCTTGGTGGGGCAGCTCATGAGGCCCGTGCTGCCGAGGCTGCGGGTGAGGCGCTGCCGCTCCCGACGCTTGAGGCTGAGGCTCCTGAGCCCCCGGCCGTAGCATCTGGTGAGGCAACTGACTGTGCGCATCAAGCGCGTGTCCTTGACGCCAGTGGCCTCGGTGCTCCGTCCTCTCCGCAGGTTGATTCATGTGCATCTCTCCTGGGCCGTTTTCGTGTGGACTTTGAGGCCCTCCGGAGAAAAAGGGAGGCCCTGGGCGATGACTTCTCTTGCCGCTTGCTGAAGCGCCGGAAGTACTTTGCTATTGATGAGTAAGTCTTCTCTTTTTCTTTTTCCTATCCCGCTTGCCGCACCCATTGATCCTTGCCCTGCAGGCCTCTCCCTACTGAGCTTGAAGAGACCGCCGAATCGCCGCCTTCCTTGGCTTCGTCTCCTCCGCCGCTCTTGAGTGCCCCGAGCAGCACTGCCCTTGTGGTTTGGGCAGGCGACGGCGCGGACCGCCGCATAGCGCGCGGCGATTCTCCTGTTCCCACGATCTCCTTCCGCGGGCCTCCCCTCGGCGTACGCAGCCTGCTATGGGCTCCCCGTCTGGTCGCGGGCTGCGACTGGCAGAGGCTCCTCTCGGGCCCTCCTTCTGAGGGCAGGCCGGACCCAGGCCGGGCTTCTGATGCGGCGCGGCCAGCCGTCGTGCGGGCGCCAGCTCCCAGCCCCCTGCCCGGGGCTGGAACGATGGTCCGAAGTCCTCGACGCCTGCTTGGGGCGGATGATGGCGTGGCAGATGTGCTTGAGCGTGCTCGGGGGCGTCGTGCCCGTCGCCATGAAGTCCTCTGAAGGGCGAGTGGCGCCGTTGATCTGCTTGGGCAGGAGCTCGCTGAGGAAGACGCACGCCTGGAGGTCGAGGGCCTGCGCCTGGCCGCAGAGTGGCGCAAGATGGAGGCCGCCGCTGCCCTTGCGCGCCGTCAGCGCGACCTCGATGACGAAGGAGCGAAGGCGTCGCTGGAGGCTTCTCTGGCGGCTCGTTCTCAGGCCGTTGAGGAGGCCCGAGGAGCAGACCGGCGGCGAGAAGCAGCAGAAGGGCGGGCTCGGGAGCTCCTGGCCCGGTGTCACTCGTTGGAGGAGCAAGCGGAGCTGCGCGAGGCAGCCCTCGCATCGATGAAGGTGGCTTCTGGCGACCCGGCTGAGCTTCGGAAGCGCGAGGAACCGTTGGTGCTGGAAGCCGCCGAACGCACCCGCGAGTGTGAGCAGCTGGAGACGAGGGAGCGCCTAGTGACGCAGGCGGAGGATGATGTCGCCGCGCGGTAAGCACGTGTCCTGGAGGAGGTTTGTCGTCGGGTGGCGACAGCGCGCCAAGGCCTCGAGCGTGAGTTCGAGAGGAAGCTGGGGATGATCCAGGTCGAAGCCGAGGGTAGGACCGCCTCCCTGAGGGCCCAACGGGACGAGGCGACGTGATGAGCCGACGCCTCCCGGGCCGCTCTTGAGGCAGTGCAGAAGGAGCTGGCCGCCTCTCAGGCCGAGGTGCTCCGCCTTCGTCAACGTGTGGAAGAGGTTGTGGCCGTCGAGCGTAAGAATGCCGACGAGATACGCCAGCGGCAAGTCCTGGAGCACGTGCACGGCCCCATGCTCACCAAGCTCAGGGAGAGGGCTAACATTGCCCTGGGCAACATCTGTGAGGCTGCCGTCGGCGAGCCGCACACAATTAACTACGCCGGCAACCTGCAGTTCTTCACCACCGTGGTGACACAGCTGGAGGCACGCTCGGTCAGAGCCGATAGGTTGGTGGAGGAGAGGAGCCGCGCCCTGCTCGGGCGCGCCTTTTCCCGCGTGTTCAGCCATCTTCAGAACATGGATCCCCACTTCGACTTCGACGCCGCCATCGCTCCAGTCCCCCAGGCCGTTCGAGGTGACCTGGCTGAATGGGTGGAGAGCAACGTAGATGCTCTCGTCCGGGCCTTCACTTCGGATGATGACGACGTGATCGTGGCTGCCGACGAAGGTGGCATGGTGGATGACCCCAACGCCGTTGATGGTGGCGCAGACGACGAAGGCGAGTCCAGCGACGCCAGCGATAGCTCGGGAGGCGCCCCCAAGGATGCATTGGGGGATTTGTCAGATTGACCATGTACTATCCTCGTCTTTTTACCCTGCATAGATAGAACTCAGGTGTTTTGCCTGACGGTTGTGAGAGCATTTTGGGAGGGGAAGCCCCTCATGTAAGAACTCATATCTAATATATCTGCAGTAATTAAATCGTACGCGTGTCCAACGGTAGGCTGGTTCACCCTTGTTCCTTCTTGGCTCCAAAGCCGCCCGCTGGAGGGCGCCGTGCCTCGGGTGCTTTCTAATTGAAACCTCGGGATGCGGGGTCGTTGCTGACAGGAAACCCCACAGCGTGGGCCGTCTTCGCAGGCTCCGAGCCTTCTCCTGAGTGAGACGTCTTCACATGCGTTCACCCTCTTCACAGGCTCCGGGCCTTTTCTCGAGCGAGACGTCTTCACAGGCGTTCGCCCTCTTCACAGGCTCCGGGCCTTTTCTCGAGCGGGACGTCTTCACAGGCGTTCGCCTTCTTCACAGGCTCAGGGCCTTTTCCCAAGCAAGACATCTTCACAGGCGTTCGCCTTCTTCATAGGCGTTCGCCTTCTTCACAGGCTCAGGGCCTTTTCTTGAGCGAGACGTCTTCATAGGCGTTCGCCTTCTTCACAGGCTCAGGGCCTTTTCCCGAGCGGGACGTCTTCACAGGCACTTGCCTTCTTCACAGGCTCCGGGCCTTTTTATGAGAAAACAATCTCCGCAAGCACCAAAGGTCACCTCGCGAGGGAGCGACATCGGCAGTCTAGGCCGTGCTCAAGCTGGGCCTGCCCAGCTCGCGAGGGGCTCGCGAGGGGAGGCAGCTGTGGTGAGGTGGTGACCAGAACGCGAGAAACGGTTTAAATGAGACCAAGCACCCCTCCCCGAACACACGCAAAGCTAAATTCGGATTCAACTTAAATCCAGCGGGGGAAAAGGTTACAACCAAAGGGAAAGGCAATGAAAGCAAACAAAAAGTCCGCGTCCGGCACCTAGTCTAGTCTTCGACGTCTTCTCACCAGCGCGGAGCTAAGTGCTGTCCACTGGGCGTGGGAGGGAGCCCCAGGGCCTGAGGACGGCACCCCTGAGACTCCGGGGCGTGTACAGCCCCACTCATTATTACGTGAGAGTGTCACGGGGCGGCAAGCTTCACAGGCACTGGGCCTTCTTCACAGGAACCGGCCTTGCTTCATATCGCCAGACGAGGGCCCGCCTTGCGCCACACTCTAGTGCCACCAATGACGACCGGAAACCAGGACGCCGCCGGTGGGGTAGAGCGGTCGCCAGCGGTTCCCCCGACGACCACGGGTCCTCCGCCAGGGGCAGGCCCTCAGGCGCCTCCCCAGCGGAGGGCCTACCTTCTAAGAACGCCTTGCTCCGAACACCGCGGTGGTGATGTAGGGTCCCTACCCCTCTCCTGCAGCCCCCTGCGTCCTCCTCCTGAGGGGTAGGAGGCCGCTGGAGCGGGGCAGCTGCTCGCTGCGGCAACCTGCACCTCCTGTGACCCATGATTAGCGTACACCTGCTCTTGAGGAATTAACGTACCCGATAGTCGTTGCCCCCAGCGTGGCCGACGGGGCCGTCCCGGGGCTCCTGGAAGGGCTCGGCCTCTGGCGTCTCGTCTCCCCAGCTGGGGCTGAAGAGTGAGCCCTGCTCACCCTCGTGAGCGTGCCCTTGGTCCATCATGTGAGGTACGTATTCTTCTGGCGCCATCACCCCGAATGTTGTGCTGTAGTGCTCCATGCGCCATGCGGCGTTGCTTGTCGTGCCCACCGCGGGGTGGTAGCACGGTTGCCCGCTGGCGCCATGGGCCGCGCTGAGCCCCTCTCCTTCGCGCGCCGGGGGCGGGGGTAGCGCCACCGCCAGTCTGGTGCCGGCGGATTCGCTGGTGCTGGGGTAGTCTTGAGGCTCGCGGGGGTGCACGGGGCCCCCTCGCGCGCTGCCCTGAGCTTGAGGCGGAAGCTGGACGCAGAAGGGGTGAGCCCCCGAAGCGGCGAAGCCCAGGAGTTCGGCGACCCGCTCTAGCAGCACATCGCGGCCGCCCTCCAGTAGCCTGCACTTCAGCAGCTCCTGTGCTACCGTGAGCGCGGCCCTCGAGTTCGCCTGCTCCCGGCGGGTGTACGGTGTCGTGGTTGCGGCGTGATTGGAGGCCCTCGTTGCCGACCGCGCCTACCGCGGTGTGAGGGTCGCAGAGGCTTGCCCTCGTCGCCCGCGGCCCGCAGCGCCCTGCGGACCGCGAGCTGCCTGTGGCGCGGAGTCACCTGGAGCGGGAGGCTCCGCGCACATGGGCCATGCCACCCATGGGCCTTGCCCGCCTGGTCGCCGGACATGATGGCGAAGACGCAACGGGAGACGGAGCGATAGGGAGTCAGATTCCGGCGCACCCCTACCTGGCGCACCAAATGTCGGATCACGGGTTCCGGCAGACCCTTAAGGTTCGAACTCTGGGGTGCGCGCGGAGATCGTGGCTTCTACCTCCCCGTCTCGTAAGGATCTAACTACTGCAAGAACAACGCAAGAGACACAGGGTTTATACTAGTTCGGGCCACCGTTGTGGTGTAATACCCTACTCTAGTTTGTGGTGGGTGGATTGCCTCTTGGGCTGATGATGAAGAACAGTACAAGGAAGAACAGCCTCGCGAGGGTCTGTTCTTGGCTAGGGGATGAACTGTTGAAGGAGTCCAATCGCCCTTCTCTCTCTCTCAATGCTAGATCAGATGCCTCTTTTCTCGATCCCGCTACCCTGGGGGTGGCTAGTCCTATTTATAGGCAAAGGCCATGGGCCTCTTCCCAAATATTGAGCGGGAAGGGCGCCAACAATTGGCCAATTTGAAGGGGAACATCGGGCACACTTATCCTGACTAAAGTTGGTCTTCGCCTGCCAAAGGCCCTGTGGTGACGCCGTCCTGGGCTCCATGGTGACCTCCTTCCCACCATTGGACTGGTCTTGGTCTCGTTGCACCGAAATGGGTGCCTTTGCTTGATCCTCTCGCCTGCGCTTGCCCCCTTTGCACCAAAGAGGATAGGGAGACGCTGCGCGGGCTGGTGCCCGCCTGGCACCCTTGGTCGTCATGGCTTGCGTCATGGGCACCTCGTGAGGTACCCCACCTTGATCTCTCCGCCTCCTCGCGAGCCAGCCTGAGGAGGCCGTGCTTGAGGAAGCGCCGTGTCGTCCGCCTCGCGAGGCTTGGCCCCTCGCAAGGGTTTTGAGTCTTGTGTTTGATGAAGCCGGGCCGCGATGGGCCCCCATCTGAGCCACACCGCAGGCCGCAGGCAGGCAAGCCTGGGGACCCCCGTTCCCAGAACGCCGACATAACCCTTTGTACAAATCCAGGCGCAAGCCCTATGCAAAACTCATAAAATGAAGCGCTCTTTCATAAAAACTTGCATGCATGCATTCATTTTTACTTGAGCACAATCTTATCATGATAACTTTTGAGTAAAGTAACCAACATGCGACAGGAGCCATGTGTTATTCCTTTGATGATAGAAAGGAAGTTTCTTCACGGAAGTTCCCGGAGAGGAAGATAAATACAAGGCCCTGCACTGATCCCCGACAACCTTTTTTTTCTTATCCATAACGATAAGAAGGACATCAAACAAAGATAAGTTCATCCTAGTGCTCCATTTTGTATTCACATATGAAAAACTTGTACGTAAGGGAACCTTGTTGCCTCCATCATTTGGGCTCCCATCTCTTGATTCGAGCCCTTTCGATCAGGCTAGTTGCAGCAACATTTGAAGGGAGGTTAACAAGTGGCCGGCCTTCATCTACGCTCCTAACCCGTTTTGAACTTAACGAACGAGGTTTAGTAGCAGCTGTAATGGAGATTGGCAGGATGCATTGCCAACCTTGTTATTTACTTGGAAGTATGGAAGGTTTATCCTTCAGCATGTTTGATACATGCACGTGTACCCGGCAAGTGTTTTCCATGTATACGTAGATAACAAGTACAAATCATGCAGAGTACAAACATGGAGAAGTGATTACATAGATTTAACTAAAATTTGGCAAGTGCCTAACTCTTTTGATATGGAAAAAGATAAGTGCCCTATAATGCCTTTCTTGTCCCTCTCCTCCTAGGGCTTGAACCGAGAAGGAAAGAAGGCCAAAGGAGCACCTGGGAAGAAGCCCAGCTTGACCCCACCAAGGCCCGTGGTGAAGGAAATATGCCCTAGAGGCAATAATAAAGTTATTATTTATTTCCTTATATCATGATAAATGTTTATTATTCATGCTAGAATTGTATTAACCGGAAACATAATACATGTGTGAATACATAGACAAACAGAGTGTCACTAGTATGCCTCTACTTGACTAGCTCGTTGATCAAAGATGGTTAAGTTTCCTAGCCATAGACATGAGTTGTCATTTGATTAACGGGATCACATCATTAGGAGAATGATGTGATTGACATGACCCATTCCGTTAGCTTAGCACCCGATCGTTTAGTATGTTGCTATTGCTTTCTTCATGACTTATACATGTTCCTTTGACTATGAGATTATGCAACTCCCATTTACCGGAGGAACACTTTGTGTGCTACCAAACGTCACAACATAACTGGGTGATTATAAAGGTGCTCTACAGGTGTCTCCGAAGGTACTTGTTGGGTTGGCGTATTTCGAGATTAGGATTTGTCACTCCGGTTGTCGGAGAGGTATCTCTGGGCCCTCTCGGTAATGCACATCACTTAAGCCTTGCAAGCATTGCAACTAGTGAGTTAGTTGCGAGATAATGTATTACGGAACGAGTAAAGAGACTTGCCGGTAACGAGATTGAACTAGGTATTGAGATGCCGACGATCGAATCTCGGGCAAGTAACATACCGATGACAAAGCGAACGACGTATGTTGTTATGCGGTCTGACCGATAAAGATCTTCGTAGAATATGTAGGAGCCAATATGGGAATCTAGGTCCCGCTATTGGTTATTGACAAGAGAGGTGTCTCGGTCATGTCTACATAGTTCTCGAACCCGTAGGGTCTGCACGCTTAACGTTCGTTGACGATAGTACTATGAGTTATGTATGTTGGTGACCGAATGTTGTTCGGAGTTTTGGATGAGATCACGGATATGACGAGGAACTCCGGAATGGTCCGCAAGTAAAGATTGATATGTGGATAGTAGTTTTTGATCTCCGGAAAGGTTCCGGAATCCACCGGAAGGGGTTCCGGATGTTTCCCGAAATGTTTGGGCACGACAACACTTTATCTGGGCCAAAGGGGAAAGCCCACAAGGTTTTTGGAAAGCGCAAAAGGAAGTTTTGCAAAGTCAGGGGCCAGACGCCAGGGTCCCTGGCGTCTGGGTCCAGACGCCGGGAACCCTGGCGTCTGGCCCTGGAGTCCGAGAAGGACTCTTGCCTTTGGGTGAAACCGACTTTGTGGAGGCTTTTACTCCAAGTTTCGACCCCAAGGCTCAACATATAAATAGAGGGGTAGGGCTAGCACCCAGGAGATATCAAGAAACACCAAGCCGTGTGCCGGCAACCCCGTCTCCTCTAGTTTATCCTCCGTCATAGTTTTCGTAGTGCTTAGGCGAAGCCCTGCGAAGATTGTTCTTCACCAACACCGTCACCACACCGTCGTGCTGCCGGAACTCATCTATCTTGCTGGATCGAGAAGGCGAGGACGTCACTGAGCCAAACGTGTGCAGAACTCGGAGGTGTCGTGCTTTTGGTACTTGGATCGGTCGGATCGTGAAGACGTTCGACTACATCAACTACGTTGATATAACGCTTCCGCTTACGATCTACGAGGGTACGTAGACAACACTCTCCCCTCTCGTTGCTATGCATCACCATGATCTTGCGTGTGCATAGGAATTTTTTTGAAATTACTACGTTTCCCAACAATGGCATCAGAGCCTAGGTTTTATGCGTTGATGTTATATGCACGAGTAGAACACAAGTGAGTTGTGGGCGATATAAGTCATACTGCTTACCAGCATGTCATACTTTGGTTCGGCGATATTGTTGGATGAAGCGGCCCGGACCGACATTGCGCGTACGCTTACGCGAGACTGGTTCTACCGACGTGCTTTGCACACAGGTGGCTGGCGGGTGTCAGTTTCTCCAACTTTAGTTGAACCGAGTGTGGCTACGCCCGGTCCTTGCGAAGGTTAAAACAGCACCAACTTGACAAACTATCATTGTGGTTTTGATGTGTAGGTAAGAACGGTTCTTGCTAAGCCCAGTAGCAGCCACGTAAAACTTGCAACAACAAAGTAGATGACGTCTAACTTGTTTTTGTAGGGCATGTTGTGATGTGATATGGTCAATACGTGATGCTATATTTTATTGTATGAGATGATCATGTTTTGTAACCGAGTTATCGGCAACTGGCAGGAGCCATATGGTTGTCGCTTTATTGTATGCAATGCAATTGCCCTGTAATGCTTTACTTTGTCACTAAGCGGTAGCGATAGTCGTAGAAGCATAAGATTGGCGAGACGACAACGATGCTACGATGGAGATCAAGGTGTCGCGCCGGTGACGATGGCGATCATGGAGGTGCTTTGGAGATGGAGATCACAAGCACAAGATGATGATGGCCATATCATATCACTTATATTGATTGCATGTGATGTTTATCTTTTATGCATCTTATCTTGCTTTGATTGATGGTAGCATTATAAGATGATCTCTCACTAAATTTCAAGATAAAAGTGTTCTCCCTGAGTATGCACCGTTGCCAAAGTTCGTCGTGCCCAGACACCACGTGATGATCGGGTGTGATAAGCTCTACGTCCATCTACAACGGGTGCAAGCCAGTTTCGCACACGGAGAATACTCAGGTTAAACTTGACGAGCCTAGCATATGCAGATATGGCCTCGGAACACTGAGACCGAAAGGTCGAGCGTGAATCATATAGTAGATATGATCAACATAAAGATGTTCACCATTGAAAGCTACTCCATTTCACGTGATGATCGGTTATGGTTTAGTTTGATTTGGATCACATGATCACTTAGAGGATTAGAGGGATGTCTATCTAAGTGGGAGTTCTTAAGTAATATGATTAATTAAACTTAAATTTATCATGAACTTAGTACCTGATAGTATCTTGCTTGTCTATGTTGATTGTAGATAGATGGCCCGTGTTGTTGTTCCGTTGAATTTTAATGCGTTCCTTGAGAAAGCAAAGTTGAAAGATGATGGTAGCAATTACACGGACTGGGTCTGTAACTTGAGGATTATCCTCATTGTTGCACAGAAGAATTACGTCCTGGAAGCACCGCTGGGTGCCAGGCCTACTGCTGATGCAACTGACGACGTTAAGAACGTCTAGCAAAGCAAAGCTGATGACTACTCGATGGTTCAATGTGCCATGTTTTATGGCTTAGAACTGGGACTTCAATGACGTTTTGAACGTCATGGGGCATATGAGATGTTCCAGGAGTTGAAGTTAATATTCAAGAAGAATGCTCGGATTGAGAGATATGAAGTCTCCAATAAGTTCTATAGCTGCAAGATGGAGGAGAATAGTTCTGTCAGTGAGCATATACTCAAGATGTCTGGGTATTGTAATCACTTGATTCAACTGGGAGTTAATCTTCCGGATGATAGCGTCATTGACAGAATTCTCCAATCACTTCCACCTAGCTACAAGAGCTTCGTGATGAACTATAATATGCAAGGGATGGATAAGACAATTCCCGAGCTCTTCGCAATGCTAAAGGCTGCGGAGGTAGAAACCAAGAAGGAGCATCAAGTGTTGATGGTCAACAAGACCACTAGTTTCAAGAAAAAGGGCAAAGGGAAGAAGAAGGGGAACTTCAAGAAGAACAGCAAGCAAGTTCCTGCTCAGGAGAAGAAACCCAAGTCTGGACCTAAACCTGAAACTGAGTGCTTCTACTGCAAGCAGACTGGTCACTGGAAGCGGAACTGCCCCAAGTATTTGGCGGATAAGAAGGATGGCAAGGTGAACAAAGGTATATGTGATATACATGTTATTGATGTGTACCTTACTAGAGCTCGCAGTAGCACCTAGGTATTTGATACTGGTTCTGTTGCTAATATTTGCAACTCGAAACAGGGACTACGGATTAAGCGAACACTGGAAAAGGACGAGGTGACGATGCGTGTGGGAAATGGTTCCAAAGTCGATGTGATCGCGGCCGGCACGCTACCTCTACATCTACCTTCGGGATTAGTTTTAGACCTAAATAATTGTTATTTGGTGCCAGCGTTGAGCATGAACATTATATCTGGATCTTGTTTGATGCGAGACGGTTATTCATTTAAATCAGAGAATAATGGTTGTTCTATTTATATGAGTAATATCTTTTATGGTCATGCACCCTTGAAGAGTGGTCTATTTTTGATGAATCTCGATAGTAGTGATACACATATTCATAATGTTGAAGCCAAAAGATGCAAAGTTGATAATGATAGTGCAACTTATTTTTGGCACTGCCGTTTAGGTCATATCGGTGTAAAGCGCATGAAGAAACTCCATACTGATGGACTTTTGGAACCACTTGATTATGAATCACTTGGTACTTGCGAACCGTGCCTCATGGGCAAGATGACTAAAACGCCGTTCTCCGGAACTATGGAGAGAGCAACAGATTTGTTGGAAATCATACATACAGATGTATGTGGTCCGATGAATGTTGAGGCTCGTGGTGGATATCGTTATTTTCTCACCTTCACATATGATTTAAGCAGATATGAGTATATCTACTTAATGAAGCATAAGTCTGAAACATTTGAAAAGTTCAAAGAATTTCAGAGTGAAGTTGAAAATCATCGTAACAAGAAAATAAAGTTTCTACGATCTGATCGTGGAGGAGAATATTTGAGTTACGAGTTTGGTCTACATTTGAAACAATGCGGAATAGTTTCGCAACTCATGCCACCCGGAACACCACAGCGTAATGGTGTGTCCGAACGTCGTAATCGTACTTTACTTGATATGGTGCGATCTATGATGTCTCTTACAGATTTACCGCTATCGTTTTGGGGTTATGCTTTAGAGACGGCCGCATTCACGTTAAATAGGGCACCATCAAAATCCGTTGAGACGACGCCTTATGAACTGTGGTTTGGCAAGAAACCAAAGTTGTCGTTTCTTAAAGTTTGGGGCTGCGATGCTTATGTGAAAAAGCTTCAACCTGATAAGCTCGAACCCAAATCGGAGAAATGTGTCTTCATAGGATACCCAAAGGAGACTGTTGGGTACACCTTCTATCACAGATCCGAAGGCAAGACATTCGTTGCTAAGAATGGATCCTTTCTAGAGAAGGAGTTTCTCTCGAAAGAAGTGAGTGGGAGGAAAGTAGAACTTGATGAGGTAACTGTACCTGCTCCCTTATTGGAAAGTAGTACATCACAGAAACCGGTTTCTGTGACACCTACACCAATTAGTGAGGAAGTTAATGATGATGATCATGGAACTTCAGATCAAGTTGCTACTGAACCTCGTAGATCAAACAGAGTAAGATCCGCACCAGAGTGGTACGGTAATCCTGTTCTGGAAGTCATGCTACTAGATCATGATGAACCTACGAACTATGAAGAAGCGATGGTGAGCCCAGATTCCGCAAAATGGCTTGAGGCCATGAAATCTGAGATGGGATCCATGTATGAGAACAAAGTGTGGACTTTGGTTGACTTGCCCGATGATCGACAAGCAATTGAAAATAAATGGATCTTCAAGAAGAAGACTGACGTTGACGGTAATGTTACTGTCTACAAAGCTCGACTTGTTGCGAAAGGTTTTCGACAAGTTCAAGGGATTGACTACGATGAGACCTTCTCACGCGTAGCGATGCTTAAGTTTGTCCGAATCATGTTAGCGATTGCCGCATTTTATGATTATGAAATTTGGCAGATGGATGTCAAAACTGCATTCCTTGATGGATTTCTGGAAGAAGAGTTGTATATGATGCAACCGGAAGGTTTTGCCGATCCAAAGGGAGCTAACAAAGTGTGCAAGCTCCAGCGATCCATTTATGGACTGGTGCAAGCCTCTTGGAGTTGGAATAAACGCTTTGATAGTGTGATCAAAGCATTTGGTTTTGTATAGACTTTTGGAGAAGCCTGTATTTACAAGAAAGTGAGTGGGAGCTCTGTAGCATTTCTGATATTATATGTGGATGACATATTACTGATTGGAAATGATATAGAATTTCTGGATAGCATAAAGGGATACTTGAATAAGAGTTTTTCAATGAAAGACCTCGGTGAAGCTGCTTACATATTGGGCATTAAGATCTATAGAGATAGATCAAGACGCTTAATTGGACTTTCACAAAGCACATACCTTGAAAAAGTTTTGAAGAAGTTCAAAATGGATCAAGCAAAGAAAGGGTTCTTGCCTGTGTTACAAGGTGTGAAGTTGAGTAAGACTCAATGCCCGACCACTGCAGAAGATAGAGAGAAAATGAAAGATGTTCCCTATGCTTCAGTCATAGGCTCTATCATGTATGCAATGCTGTGTACCAGACCTGATGTGTGCCTTGCTATAAGTCTAGCAGGGAGGTACCAAAGTAATCCAGGAGTGGATCACTGGACAGCGGTCAAGAACATCCTGAAGTACCTGAAAAGGACTAAGGATATGTTTCTCATTTATGGAGGTGACAAAGAGCTCATCGTAAATGGTTACGTTAATGCAAGCTTTGACACTGATCCGGACGATTCTAAATCGCAAACTGGATACGTGTTTACATTGAACGGTGGAGCTATCAGTTGGTGCAGTTCTAAACAAAGCGTCGTGGCGGGATCTACGTGTGAAGCGGAGTACATGGCTACTTCGGAAGCAGCAAATGAAGGAGTCTGGATGAAGGAGTTCATATCCGATCTAGGTGTCATACCTAGTGCATCGGGTCCAATGAAAATCTTTTGTGACAATACTAGAGCAATTGCCTTAGCGAAGGAATCCAGATTTCACAAGAGAACCAAGCACATCGAAAGACGCTTCAATTCCATCCGGGATCTAGTCCAGGTGGGAGACATAGAAATTTGCAAGATACATACGGATCTGAATGTTGCAGACCCGTTGACTAAGCCTCCTCCACGAGCAAAACATGATCAGCACCAAGGCTCCATGGGTGTTAGAATCATTACTGTGTAATCTAGATTATTGACTCTAGTGCAAGTGGGAGACTGAAGGAAATATGCCCTAGAGGCAATAATAAAGTTATTATTTATTTCCTTATATCATGATAAATGTTTATTATTCATGCTAGAATTGTATTAACCAGAAACATAATACATGTGTGAATACATAGACAAACAGAGTGTCACCAGTATGCCTCTACTTGACTAGCTCGTTGATCAAAGATGGTTAAGTTTCCTAGCCATAGACATGAGTTGTCATTTGTTTAACGGGATCACATCATTAGGAGAATGATGTGATTGACATGACCCATTCCGTTAGCTTAGCACTCGATCGTTTAGTATGTTGCTATTGCTTTCTTCATGACTTATACATGTTCCTTTGACTATGAGATTATGCAACTCCCGTTTACCGGAGGAACACTTTGTGTGCTACCAAACGTCACAACGTAACTGGGTGATTATAAAGGTGCTCTACAGGTGTCTCCGAAGGTACTTGTTGGGTTGGCGTATTTCGAGATTAGGATTTGTCACTTTGATTGTCGGAGAGGTATCTCTGGGCCTTCTCGGTAATGCACATCACTTAAGCCTTGCAAGCATTGCAACTAATGAGTTAGTTGCGAGATAATGTATTACGGAACGAGTAAAGAGACTTGCCGGTAACGATATTGAACTAGGTATTGAGATACCGACGATCGAATCTCGGGCAAGTAACATACCGATGACAAAGGGAACGACGTATGTTGTTATGTGGTCTGACCAATAAAGATCTTCGTAGAATATGTAGGAGCCAATATGAGCATCCAGGTCCCGCTATTGGTTATTGACAAGAGAGGTGTCTCGGTCATGTCTACATAGTTCTCGAACCCGTAGGGTCCGCACGCTTAACGTTCGTTGACGATATAGTACTATGAGTTATGTATGTTGGTGACCGAATGTTGTTCGGAGTTTTGGATAAGATCACGGATATGACGAGGAACTCCGGAATGGTCCGGAAGTAAAGATTGATATGTGGATAGTAGTGTTTGATCTCCGGAAAGGTTCCGGAATCCACCGGAAGGGGTTCCGGATGTTTCCCAAAATGTTTGGGCACGAGAACACTTCATCTGGGCCAAAGGGGAAAGCCCATAAGGTTTTTGGAAAGCGCAAAAGGAAGTTTTGCGGAGTCCAGGGGCCAGACGCCAGGGTCCCTGGCGTCTGGGTCCAGACGCCGGGAACCCTGGCGTCTGGCCCTGGAGTCCGAGAAGGACTCTTGCCTTTCGGGTGAAACCGACTTTGTGGAGGCTTTTACTCCAAGTTTTGACCCCAAGGCTCAACATATAAATAGAGGGGTAGGGCTAGCACCCAGGAGATATCAAGAAACACCAAGCCGTGTGCCGGCAACCCCGTCTCCTCTAGTTTATCCTCCGTCATAGTTTTCGTAGTGCTTAGGCGAAGCCCTGCGAAGATTGTTCTTCACCAACACCGTCACCACGCCGTCGTGCTGCCGGAACTCATCTACTACTTCGCCCCTCTTGCTGGATCGAGAAGGCGAGGACGTCACCGAGCCGAACGTGTGCAGAACTCGGAGGTGTCGTGCTTTCGGTACTTGGATCGGTCGGATCGTGAAGACGTTCGACTACATCAACCGCGTTGATATAACACTTCCGCTTACGGTCTACGAGGGTACATAGACAACACTCTCCCCTCTCGTTGCTATGCATCACCATGATCTTGCGTGTGCGTAGGAATTTTTTTGAAAATACTACGTTTCCCAACACGCGGGACGCGGCCTGAAAAGACCGGGAGGGCGCCTCCCCGGCAAGGAAGAAGAGCTTGGAGATGGAGGGAGCGGCTAGGCGATGCCCTGGTCACCTCCGCCAGGACCAGACGAACGCGGCAAGACAAGAACTCCATTAGGGAAGGCGAAGCCGGAGTCCACGAGGAAGCCTGCCGGGGTCCAGCTGGAGGTGGCTGTGACGTCCAAGCCAAACACCCCCGACAAATCACTCTGCTGGGGCCAGGCTGCAGATGATAGTGCTGTCGGCGCCTAGGTGACGGTGATGGTACGACCGACGTTCAGCTAAAGTCTGGGTCGTCGCCTTCGTGCTTGACGACCGGGGGCTCGCTATCGTCATCCTCCCCACCGGTGTCCTCCTCGTCGCTGTCGCTCGAGGAGCTTTCGTCATCGGTCGAGCTCTCCGCGCAACACCCTAAGCGAGCACCCGAGCGTCATAAGACCTTGATGAAGAGCAGATCAGCCTCCACCAACTTGAAGCGGAGGATGTGCCCTTCTGCGAGGTGATGGGCACGGGCGAAGGTTTTCCAGCCACGCCTGAGAAGAATGACATGCGGTGCGGGAAACTCAACGTCTGCCCATGCCGCACCATTGCATCAGCCACTCATGCGCAACCCCAGCCAGGGCAGCTGCTCAATCTCCATCATCATAGCGAAGGGGCATGGCAGCCACAGTCGGCTGTGCGGGGGCTCGCGCAACCTGACGATAAACTCCAGCGATGTGTCTCCTACATGGCCCGTCATCGGGGCTAGGGCGGCTGGGGGAGGCCGGCCGGTGCCCCACCACGCCCGCCTCTGCCTCGAGCGCCCCATCGGCCTTGTCCGCACCCTACAGCTCCATCTTGTGCACTAGACTCTTCATCAACGGCTGCGGTGGGAGCAGAAGCACGGTGCCGAGAGGAAGCCCTCGTCGCCGCCATCGGAGCCTGAGCACGGCCTCTCCCCCTTGTCATGATGGAAGGGAAAACAATAAGAAGGGAGGAGAAGGTACATGGATGAACGTCTCCATCCCCCTCGCGCTCTCTTTTTATAGCCGAGCGGGGCGGGAGGCCGGTTCTCCACTACCCCAGGGCGACCGTGTTGGGGAACGTAGTAATTTCAAAAATATTCCTACGCACATGCAAGATCATGGTGATGCATAGCAACGAGAGGGGAGAGTGTTGTCTACGTACCCTCGTAGACCGAAGCGGAAGCGTTGACGCAACGTAGAGGAAGTAGTCGTACGTCTTCCCGATCCGACCGATCCAAGCACCGTTACTCCGGCACCTCCGAGTTCTTGGCACACGTTCAGCTCGATGACGCACCCCTAGCTCCGATCCGGCAAAGCTTCGGGGAGGAGTTCCGTCAGCACGACGGCGTGGTGACAATCTTGATGTTCTACCGGCACAGGGCTTCGTCTAAGCACTGCAACGATATATTCGAGGTGGAATATGGTGGAGGGGGGCACCGCACACGGCTAAGGAACGATCACGAAGATCAACTTGTGTGTCCATGGGGTGCCCCCTGCCCCCGTATATAAAGGAGCAAGGGAGGGAGGAGGCCGGCCCTATGTTTGGCGCGCCAAGGGGAGTCCTACTCCCACCGGGAGTAGGATTCCCCCTTTCCTAGTCCAACTAGGAGTTCTTCCTTGTAGGGGGAGTAGGAGAGAAGGAAAGGGAAGAGAGAAGGAGAAGGAAGGAGGGGGCGCCCCCCTCCCTAGTCCAATTCGGACTAGTCCAAGGGGAGGGGTGCGGCCACCCTTTTGGCCCTTTCTCTCCTTTCCCGTATGGCCCAATAAGGCCCAATACGAATTCCCGTAACTCTCCGGTACTCCGATAAATACCCGAACCACTCAGAACCTTTCCGATGTCCGAATATAGTCGTCCAATATATCGATCTTTACGTCTCGACCATTTCGAGACTCCTCGTCATGTCCCCGGTCTCATCCGGGACTCCGAACTCCTTCGGTATATCAAAACTTATAAACTCATAATAATTGTCATCGTAACCTTAAGCGTGCGGACCCTACGGTTCGAGAACAATGTAGACATGACCGAGACACATCTCCGGTCAATAACCAATAGCGGGACCTAGATGCCCATATTGGCTCCTACATATTCTACGAAGATCTTTATCGGTCAGACCGCATAACAACATACGTTGTTCCCTTTGTCATCAGTATGTTACTTACCCGAGATTCGATCGTCGGTATCCAATACCTAGTTCAATCTCGTTACCGGTAAGTCTCTTTACTCGTTCCGTAATACATCATCTCACAACTAACACATTAGTTGCAATGCTTGCATGGCTTATGTGATGAGCATTACCGAGAGGGCCCAGAGATACCTCTCCGACAATCGGAGTGACAAATCCTAATCTCGAAATACGCCAACCCAACATCTACCTTTCGAGAAACCTGTAGTACTCCTTTATAATCACCCAGTTACGTTGTGACGTTTGGTAGCACCCAAAGTGTTCCTCCGGCAAACGGGAGTTGCATAATCTCATAGTCAAAGGAACATGTATAAGTCATGGATAAAAGCAACAGCAACATACTAAACGATCGGGTGCTATGCTAATGGAATGGGTCATGTCAATCAGATCATTCAACTAATGATGTGACCTTGTTAATCAAATGACAACTCCTTTGTCCATGGTTAGGAAACTTAACCATCTTTGATTAACAAGCTAGTCAAGTAGAGGCATACTAGTGACACTCTGTTTGTCTATGTATCCACACATGTATTATGTTTCCAGTTAATACAATTCTAGATGAATAATAAACATTTATCATGACATGTAAGGAAATAAATAATAACTTTATTATTGCCTCTAGGGCATATTTCCTTCAGACCGCCCCACTCCTCCAATCCGCCCTACCTATGCTGCTGACGGCGTCCAGATTCGTCGGCCGCCCGTCTGCGCCAATCCATGGCACTGCGCCTCCTGCCAAGGCACACATTCCCGCGCCCTGCGCATCCGCCACCAACCCCGAGAGATGCATGCAACGGGCGTGGCAGAAACTGCAGGCGTAGTGGGTGGAATAAGATGGAAGTTACCCCAGGGTCCCGCGCGGGCGCCCTAACTTACCCCCATGAATGTGGGCATCCTCTGGCCTACTGCATGGTGAACCCGCGTCGTTTGGGCATCACACGTCTCGTGGAAAGCCCGGAGGTTAACTCAATTCCAGATTAATGAAGAAGCAAAGAAGATCTTAAAGACACGGGCTCCGCCGCGACAAGGTCAGGGTATGGGCCTGTGCATTGTTTGGGGCCTACCCCAACGATGCCCGACGACACGTATGGACTAGGCCCGAGGGCTCCTGTCCGTGCAGCAAACATTCACATTTGCTACTCGAACTCATGCACAGGCATACTGGCGACATACATCTAGTACCAATGCATGACTCAAAGATAAGCCAGAGGAACCGCTCTTCATGAGATCAAGGAGAGCATTAAAAGGAGCAGGTTAATAGAAGATCACCTCAGGGAAGCCTCCCTTGCCGGGCAGGAGCGCCTGGTCGGGTCGAGGCAGCAAATGAAGAACGAGACCAGTTCGCCCCGACAAGGTTTCCAGAGCCGCCAAAGACCAAAACCCGCCAGGCCCCTTGCTGGCGAGCCTTCACCAAGTCACCGCCGCTCCACCTCTTCGCACCCAAGTCACTAATCGGTGTGCTGTCAAGCTCCTAAAACAACCAGGTGGATCCTACCAAGTGCGTGGCGGCATGATAAGGAATAGATTAGCTTTATTGACACTCTTCCAGAAGACATGTCACGCTAATAAAAAAGAAGCAGATAAGCGGCGCGGCTGGCTTGCCGGGCTTCGACACCAGCTTGACACCTAGCAGTGCATTTAATGCACTGTGAGACTTAGGTATGATAGCACCGTTAGCTATTTAATCACCCTAAAATGATTGTTTTGCCACCGTGGTCGCCTCTTAAGCTATAAAAGGAGGCCCGATGCAACCTAGCAAAGGGTTCAAACATTTGATCCCTCAACACTTGTACGCCCACGCTGCTCCCCCCAAGGCAACCTTGTCGGGCTAGAGCACGTCGTGCCTTCGTGTTCCTCCAGATCAATCCATCACAACAGGAGTAGGGTTTTACGCTGCAAAGCGGCCCGAACCTGGGTAAAAGAAAGTTGTCATCGCCGCGCTGCCCCCTGCTGCTTCTGCTCTTTGTTCAATGTGACCACCCCCCTACCGAACCACAAAGGGGCACCCCTGCCCATAGGTGATCGTGCTTCCATGCCGACACCGTTGTTGGCAGAACCGATGACGTGTTAGCCTAGGCGGCGGCGAGATGCCGAGAGAGGTGGTGCAGGATCCCATGGGGTACCGACGGAATCGGGCTCTAGTCGAAGAGGAGACCGTGGCATTGTCATCGAGAGCTACGGCAACCGAGAACAATGCTAGGTGAGTCAATGGAGGCCGCACTGCGGACCGGAAGAAAAATGCGAGTAGAAATGTCTCTCGTAGGAATTGGTTTTCGTGATGAAGACAAGTGGGTTTGATTTAAAGGGTCCTCCAGAAAATATGGCGATGGAAACCATTATGACGATCCTCCTAGATTGGTTATTTTCAGCTAAATACCATAGAATTGTTTTGTATGGCGTTTGGAGACTTTGCTAGAGTTCCCGTGAGGCCGTGCGCTGCTCCTAGTTTGAGGCCCCGGTGTAGCAATGGGTGCCCGAATCTAATGAGTTTTCCATCATGGGACACACGCCCGCGTGATGATGATTATGTGTTTTTGTAGGGGAGACGCGTGCGCGCATGATGCTCGCGTTCACGGCCAGGATCCGTCGGCTACGGTGCCGATCATGCGCGCGAGTTATGATATACTCATGGCACCGTGAAGCGCATGCATGATGCATACGCGCTCCCGGAATCGCCGTAACCAAAGCGGAACAAAACGTGCGCGACGGTGCGGCCGCACGACCAAGGAGAAAGCACGTGATCCAGCCGTCAACGTTGCACAGCACTGGTCCCAAAACACATCTGATACATAAATCGGGCTTGGATGGTAGCAGAAATCATTGTGTTGGTTATTGCTAACGACCATCTCCTGTATGTGTATAACTAACACTAACAAGATATTACGTCCTCCATTTTAAAATAAGTGTTTGAACTAAAACCACAATACTTACTTTGGAATGGACGAGTATATCTCAAACATGGCTACGTTCTGATTGTGCAATGACCAGTCCAAATGTTAAGTAGGTGAACTAGCAAAGGACGGTCAGTTTCAGGTCCATGTTGCTGCCAAATTACCAGTCGCTCTGAAGAACTAGAGCGCGTTTCTGTCACATGTTTCAGATTCAGAATATATCGGTATTCAAAGTCACAGATGGCAAAGGCTGATGCAGGCGTGTTGGATGCATACGTGTGTCTTTATCTTTTCGGGCAGGGGTGAAGAAAACGGGAAACAGCGTGGCGTCGATTATACCGTGGTTGAAGATGATGACATGTTTAAGTCTGATTGCAGATGCTTATGGTATAGGTGTCTCCTCGTAAGGGTTAGGGATGATGACACATAGCTGCAAAGATCTTCGTGTTTTATTGGTTGTTTTAGGATGCTCTTTGTTATTTGATTATTTGTGCACGTGTTAGGATGTGCTTGTATGAATTAAAGACATTGTATTATTTTATGATTTGAATACAAGCATACTTTTTAATTACTGTATTATTTTTTGAACCGGGAAAACTGGGAAATGGGAACTGGGAACCTATTATTGGTTATTAAACCCAGGGTCGTACCTAGGTTAACTTAATTAACCTTGTCGTAACTGATTTTAAAAAAAAACTTGTCGTAACTATTCCTCTGAGAGCCATATCCCACGGTTAGGAAAAGGTCTCACGTTAACGTCGGTGAGATCAGACTTTGTGTCAAACTAAACCCTTCCTGCTACGGTTAGTCGTCGGTCGGTCAGTCCAGCCCATTTTGTGCGCGCGAAATTCCTCGAAAAATTCCTGACTCGTGGTAAAGATGTACGGCTATTGGCCAAAGTATGCCCGTTTCCCTCTCGCCTTGGGAGAGAACAGTCAACCGGGTGACTTTTGTTTGGTCTAGAAGCTCTGGCTTTCCGCATCAACTAACAGTGCTTTTGAAAGGATTTATTGATACATTTTTTTTGGTGGGTAGAAATTTGTATTACTCATCCACCAAAGTCCTTACAATCAATCGCAGCTAGTTCCAAAGCCACAGGAGGACCAGATCCTAACCAAGTCATGGTTCTACCCTCACTACGAGCAAATTTAGCTAAGCTATCACTAACTTTATTTTGGCTACGACTTACATGAGTAATACAATTTTCACGTAGAGACATAAGATATCTAATCTCCTTGATGACAGACGAATATACCGATCTGTCAACCTCTGAAGCCTGGATCAATTTCACTGCAATTATAGAATCCATGTCGATCTGCACTGGTAACTCACTTTTCTGGATGGAGAAAGATAAACCTTCCATGCATGCACATAATTCAGCTTCAAGTGCATCCCGGCAAGAAAATAGCTGCCTACACGAAGAGAAGATGATAGCTCCCTTGTTGTCTCTTAACACCATTCCGGCACCGGCCGATCCATCAACATCAAATGAACCATCAGTACACAACTTAACCCAGCCGGGCTTAGGAGCAGACCACTTGGAGTCTGCTACGACCATTACCTCATGTGGCCGAACTGGAGTATATGTTATGGTTGACTTCCCTTTGCTAGGATCAGCAATTAGATCAGTTTTAATGCCAATTAGAGAGTCCAAGTAGCTCATCAAGAACCTTCGAGAAGCCTCCATGGGTGGCGGGGATTTATTATTGATACATTTAGCCATACATAATCGAGGACAATTGTGTCTCCTTCGTGTCTCCTGTAAGCATCAGTTAAGAAGATCTGTCTCCGTAAGCTCCAGCTGCATGAAAGTTAACCAGTAAAATTTATTTTCAGTCCAGTCCGATGTTTTAAGAATCAGTCGCAGCCGATCTCAACAGTACTAGTTCTCCTACGAACCAATTCCGAAGCTCCAATTCTTACAAAGGTATAAATACAAATACCGGCCGATAAATCTCCTGGGCCAGACGGCTTCATCAGATTATTCTTCAAGAAATGTTGGGGGTTCATTAAGCCTGACATCATGAGGTTCATCCAAAACTTCGACTCTCTTCACACTGTCAACCTACAGTGGGTGAACTCTGCCAATGTTGTGCTTTTGCCAAAGAAGGATGGTGCAGAGGAGATAGGTGCTCTCCTTGCGGCTTGCTCCTCGCATGGATGGCCTCGTCTCCAATGCTCAGAGTGCTTTCATAAAAAAGAGAAGTATCCACGACAACTTTATGTACGTGCGGAACATGGCTCGTCGGCTCCATAAGTACAAGACCCCCGCCCTCCTCTTCAAGCATGACATTAGAAAGGCTTTTGATTCCGTCAAATGGGAATACATTTTGGACCTCTTGCAGCGCTAGGGCTTCCCAACCAAATTTAGGGCCTGGATTGCCGCGTTGCTCTCCTCGGCTCCTCGCGCATCCTTCTCAACGGGATTCCAGGCCCTCCCATCAGGCACGGCCAAGGGCTTCGGCAAGGGGACCCAATCTCGCCGCTCCTATTTGTCCTCGCGATTGACCCGCTTCGTCGAATCCTTGGTCTTGCAACACACCGAGGCCTTCTCCGCAAGCTTCGTGGTCGTGGCGCCAGGGTGCGAATTTATTTGTATGCGGATGGTGCAACTGTTTTCCTGGCTCCGATCAAGAGGGACATCAAGAACTTCTCTGCTATCTTAAGGAGTTTTGGCGAGGTCACGGGCCTCCACACCAACTTCCACAAAAGTTCTGTTGTGCCCATTCGCTGCAACCACCTTGACTTGGACCATATCCTTCATGGCATGCCGGCTGC
This sequence comes from Aegilops umbellulata, assembly GCA_032464435.1. NCBI lineage: Eukaryota > Viridiplantae > Streptophyta > Magnoliopsida > Poales > Poaceae > Aegilops > Aegilops umbellulata. Next base: position 344,902,725 of record CP136058.1, on the reverse strand, counting down.
AAGAGCTTCTTTCCCTGTGAAATATTTGGGCCTCCCACTCTCGGTCTGGTAGCTTAGGAAAGTGGATTTCCAATATCTTGAAGACAAAGCGGCTAGAAAGTTGGTCACTTGGGAGGGCCAAAATATTACCACCATCGGCCGTACAACTCTAGTCAAGTCGGTTGTCTCCTCCCAGGCGGTGTACTCCATCACGCCTCTCGTTGTGCCGCCGAGCACTTTACGAAACCTCAACAAGATTGAGCGAGTGTTTCTGTGGTCTGGCTCGGATAAGACGACGGGTGCCAAATGCAAGGTCAACTAGGAGGTGGTATGTCGTCCTTGCGAGTATGGTGGCCTTGGGGTACTAAACACTGACAAGTTCGCCCGTGCCTTGAGACTGAGATGGCCATGGTTTGAATGGAAGGAGCCCAGCAAGCTTTGGGTGGGGCTTGGTAACCCATGCTCAGAGGAGGACCTGAATTTTTTCTATGCCTCAACCACGATTACTGTTGGAAATGGTGCCAACACGCCTTTTTGGGACTCTCCTTGGATGCTTGGGTGCAAACCCAAGGATATTGCCCCGCTAATCTTCAGTGCCTCCAGGAGAAAGAATTGGAAGGTGCGTGAGGCCCTTAAAGGGAATGCATGGATCCTGAAGGTCAAGATTGACACGCCCGTCACCGCGGCCCACGTTCACGAGTTCTTCTCTCTTTGGATGCTCGTGAATGAGGTCCACCTTGACGAGCATGCCGAGGATGATATCACCTGGAAGCACTCCAGCGACGGGATTTACTCGGCATCCTCTTCCTACAAGGCTCAATTCCTTGGGTTGATACTCTCTCCTATGGATTTCATGGTGTGGAAAGCTTGGGCTCCACCCAAAGTTAAATTCTTCTCGTGGCTGGCTCTACAAAACGGGATTTGGACTACAGATAGGTTGGCCAGGCGCGGCTGGCCCAACTGCGGCCTTTGCCAACTTTGCAAAAGGGAGCAAGAGTCTGACGTCCATCTTTTCTTTAAGTGCCGCTACACTCTTAGGCTATGGATGATGCTCATTGACAAGTTGGGACTTGTGCACATGGACACCACCACTTGGCATCTTGCTGGCTCGGTGAAGGAGTGGTGGGAGAAGCGAACCAACTTGCAGAATCCTAATAGACGAGCAATGGCCTCTCTCACTATGCTCGTCTCCTGGTCCGTTTGAAACGAGAGGAATGCCAGAGTCTTCCACCACAAGAGTGCTCCACCGACCATTCTTCTTCAAATGGTCCTCGACGAGGCAAATCTTTGGGTCACTCTTTGGGTCACTGCGGGTGTAGAAAGCTAGGGGACATTATATTCCGAGAATAACTGTCATGCCGTGTGTTCAGCTCTTGTAACAACTCTATCTTCTCCTTATTTAATATATGGGGCAAATCTTTTACCTCCCTTTCAAAAAAATGAATCCTACCCCCCCCCCCCCCGCGCAAAAAAAAGAATAATGAATCCTACAAATGAAAATTATCCCAACAAAGAAATAAATAACTTGGAATAAATAGTTATACATAAACACCCATCACACTTTTCTTATATAAATTTAATCGTCATCATACTTAATTTTATATTTCAACCTAGATTATATAAAAATGAACTTATTTTTCATTTGTAGGCTCAAAGCGATTGACTGGAATTTAGATGATATAAAATGACTGCTAAATACCTCAATGAAAAAGTTTAGATGGATCATGACTGACTGACATTTCTTTTTACGGGAAGTGACTGACTGACATGTAGGTGTCAAATTAGCTCAATTGACTCAACATCTTTGGTGGGGGGGGGGGGGGGGGGGTGCTGCTTCTTTTTTTGCTCAAAGATTCAAGCAGTTTACCTTTTTTAGGAGACAAACGGCTGTTTACTAATCCTCTTTGTTTATAACTGAACTTCTTTTACCAAGCGGTCAGCTTGGTAAGCCACCAACTAATAATTTTGAATCAATGATAAAGAACTGAACATTATTTTAGATGTTGTACTCTTTTGTTTTTCTATAGTAAAAAGAAAAGAAAAAAGTCAGCAAAGCTCAGGACGGGGCATATGAGCGGACTCTGGAAAACCGAAAGTACCGGCCATCTCGCGCCTCAAGGGCAGCCTGTAGTTGGCCGGCTCAGTGGGGATCATTGACCCTTTTGTTTTCATTTTTCGTGGAGTGAGGCTTGCGTTTTTCCTCTTTGTTTTCTTTTTTTCTCACCTTATATTTACATTACAAAAATGTTATAAAATGTGCATGTATTAATAAATATATATGGAAAAATTACTTTGTTTGGCCTTTAAAACAAATGTTCACCGTGTATTATCAAAATGTTCAGGGATGTATTTTTTTGTTCTCACGTCTTTAGAAAAAATTTCATGATTAATAAAAGGTCTGCCCCATTTGCAAACATGTTCATGCAATTTTAAAAAAACATATAATATAATATTCATAACACTGAAAACAATTCAAAGTTTTTAAAAGAATGCTCATAACATTTTTTTAAATGATCATGAACTTTTTGAAAAATGTTCAAAGTTTTTTAGAAAAAATTAGGGTGAATTTAAACAGGTCTGATGTGCATTTGATAAAATTTTGAATATGTATTCAGATAAAATGTTCAAGGTGCATCTAAAATTTATTCAATGTTTTATCTAAAAAATGTTCAACCTGTATAAAAAATATCAAAATTTAATTGGAAAAGGTGACATGTATTTCAAAATAGGAAAAGAATGGAAAGAAAAATAAAAAATAAATGGAAAAAGAAAAGAAAAGAACACATGAAAACGAACAGAACAAACACGGAAAAGAAAAATGCATAATATATGAAACCCAACAAAACGAACATGGAAAAGAAAAATGCATAATATATGAAACCCAACAAAACGAACATGGAAAAGAAAAAAATGCATAACAGATGAAACCCAATAGAGCGAACACGGAAAAGAAAAAAACGCATAACACCTTTCGAAAATTGGGTGGAAGGTTCCGTGAACCGGACTAGAGATGTTTCACATAAGTGCTAGGTCCTAGTTAGTTATTGGGTTGGCCCACTTTCAATGACTAGGGTGAGTACAGTCTTGCGGTTATAGCATTCGCATCATTTAGGAGACATCCTATCGCCTTATGTGCCAGTTGGGCAGCCAACGCTCAACGCGATGCGAGCAGCTCGCTTGGCATATAATGTCGGGAGCTCCCGTAAGCGCTAGCGCTCCCGGCGCTCGCACGCGGCATGTAGTGGGCCGGCCCAGTCAACTTGCTGAGAAAAACAAACGCGAAAGAAAAAGTTGTCGTTAATTCGGGAGAAGTGGGAACTGAACTCTGCACAGCAAAGTCGGCGCCAAATCTTATTCGGCGCCTAGGCGCCGAATACATGCCATTTGGTACAGGGCGCACCCTCCCCCCCTCCCCCCCCACACACACTTGGTTTTATAGTGGGTCGGCCCATCCTGCTTTTCTGTTTCGCCTTATGTGCCAGCTGGGTAGCCAACGCTCATCAAGCTGCTCACTTGGGGCTGGCCCAGCAACGCGATGCGAGCAGCTCACTTGGCATATAATGCCGGGAGCTCCAGTAAGCGCTAGCGCTCCCGGGGCTCTCATGCGGCACGTAGTGGCCCGACCCAGTCAACTTGCTAAGAAATACAAATGCCAAATAAAAAGTTATCCTTAATTCGGGCAAAGTGGGAACTGAACTCTACACGGCAAAGTCGACACCAGATCTTACTCGGCGCCTAGGCGCCGAATACAGGCCATTTGGTACAGGGCGCACCCCCCCCCTTGTACACTTGGTTTTATAGTGGGTCGTGTTGGGAAACGTAGTAATTTCAAAAAAATTCCTACGCACACGCAAGATCATGGTGATGCATAGCAACGAGAGGGGAGAGTGTTGTCTACGTACCCTCGTAGACCGAAAACGGAAGCGTTATATCAACGCGGTTGATGTAGTCGTACGTCTTCACGATCCGACCGATCCAAGGACCGTTACTCCGGCACCTCCGAGTTCTTGGCACACGTTCAGCTCGATGACGCACCCCTAGCTCCGATCCAGCAAAGCTTCGGGGAGGAGTTCCGTCAGCACGACGGCGTGGTGACAATCTTGATGTTCTACCGGCGCAGGGCTTCGCCTAAGCACTGCAACGATATATTCGAGGTGGAATATGGTGGAGGGGGGCACCGCACACGGCTAAGGAACGATCACGAAGATCAACTTCTGTGTTCATGGGGTGCCCCCTGCCCCCGTATATAAAGGAGCAAGGGAGGGAGGAGGCCGGTCCTATGTTTGGCGCGCCAAGGGGAGTCCTACTCCCACCGGGAGTAGGATTCCCCCTTTCCTAGTCCAACTAGGAGTTCTTCCTTGTAGGGGGAGTAGGAGAGAAGGAAAGCGAAGAGAGAAGGAGAAGGAAGGAGGGGGGCGCCCCCCCTCCCTAGTCCAATTCGGACTAGTCCAAGGGGAGGGGTGCCGCCACCCTTTTGGCCCTTTCTCTCCTTTCCCGTATGGCCCAATAAGGCCCAATACGAATTCCCGTAACTCTCTGGTACTCCGATAAATACCCGAACCACTCAGAACCTTTCCGATGTCCGAATATAGTCGTCCAATATATCGATCTTTATGTCTTGACCATTTCGAGACTCCTCGTCATGTCCCCGATCTCATCCGGGACTCCGAACTCCTTCGGTACATCAAAACTCATAAACTCATAATAACTGTCATCGTAACCTTAAGCGTGCGGACCCTACGGTTCGAGAACAATGTAGACATGACCGAGACACATCTCCGATCAATAACCAATAGCGGGACCTGGATGCCCATATTGGCTCCTACATATTCTACGAAGATCTTTATCGGTCAGACCGCATAACAACATACGTTGTTCCCTTTGTCCATCGGTATGTTACTTGCCCGAGATTCGATCGTCGGTATCCAATACCTAGTTCAATCTCGTTACCAGCAAGTCTCTTTACTCGTTCCGTAATACATCATCCCGCAACTAACTCATTAGTTGCAATGCTTGCAAGGCTTAAGTGATGTGCATTACCGAGAGGGCCCAGAAATACCTCTCCCACAATTGGAGTGACAAATCCTAATCTCAAAATACGCCAACCCAACATCTACCTTTGGTGAAACCTGTAGTACTCCTTTATAATCACCCAGTTACGTTGTGACGTTTGGTAGCACCCAAAGTGTTCCTCCGGCAAACGGGAGTTGCATAATCTCATAGTCAAAGGAACATGTATAAGTCATGGATAAAAGCAACAGCAACATACTAAACGATCGGGTGCTATGCTAATGTCACATCCCTAGTTCTGGTATGACCTAGGTTAGCCCTTCATGTGTGCATCATGTTTAAATTCCATTTAAATTTGAAATGAGGATTTGTGAAACCCTCCGAGATCATTTCTGGGAATGACCCAAATAAAAATTGCTCCAAAAAGGTCCAAGAAAATGTTCATGTCTCTCTCTGAAAATACTGGACAGAGATAAAAATCAAACCAATATTTTTGGGAGCTCATAAGTATTTATTTTGGGCATTTGGAATTAATGCATAATTATTTGCATTGGATATATAAATATTATATATATATTATATGTCCAAAAAATTGTGCCATTTGTTGAGGAGCTCTGGAATAATGCCATTAGCCCCTACAAAAATTGGCATAATAAAATAAAATGATTTAGTATTATTACTAAATCAAAACAAATGTCAGAAAATAGAAAAGAGAACAAAATAGAATAAAACAGAGAGAGAAGAAAACCCACCTGGCACTTACCTGGCAGCCCACCTCGCTGGCCCAGCCCACCACCGCTTCCCTCTCTGTCGCCTTCCTCCCCGCGCCAGTCGGACGAGCGCGTGGCCGACGCACGCCGGCGCACGCCCGGCCACCTCCTGCTTGCCGCTCCCCCTCGTCGCTTGGGCCTCCCTCGCAGCGCCACGCGGCCTTCTCGACCCCTCTCACTTCCCCCTGGACTCCTCCCCCCCTCCTCTGCTCTCTGCTCCGCGCCGCCGAGCGGAGCTCGTCACAACCGCCCGCCGTAGCCACGGCCACATGCCCTCCCTCGCCTCGCCGACATGTCCACGGCCTCCGCCATCGTCCGCCGCTCCGCCCCACCCTGGCCCCAGGAGCTGGGACGGCCTGCATCGCCGACTGCCTTGTCTTCTTCCTCCTCGGTCGCCGGAAGCCACACGCGTCGATTCGCCGCCGTCTCCGCGTCCCCGAGCTCGCTGAGGCCACCGCTGCACCCGCTGTGAGCTCCTGTGTCGTTTCCCCCTCTCCCCTGGTTCATTTTCTTCCTCTAACACCGATGGCCGTCGGAACCGAGAGCTCTCGCCGCCGGCCATGGCGCAGCCGCGGCCACAGCCGCGCAAGCTCGCGTTCGAGCTCACCGTTGCACTCACCGCACTCCAGCGAGTCTAGCACGACCACCCATGGCTCCTGCCGTGCCTCACAGCACCGTCTCCTACCTCGCCCGAACTCCGGCCGCCGCGGATGACCTCGCCGCGGTCATCTCCGGCCACCCCAGCTCCTGCTGTCTGCTCTGTTAGCTGCGCGCGAGCAGCAGCTCTTCGTAGAGCCTCTCCACGCCCAAAACCATTGCCTGTGGGCATTTTCCGAAGCCCTCCGCCGCGCCTGTCGTCGCCGGCGTCGAGTCGCCGGTGGGTTTGACCCCGCCGGCCTGGGGTTGACCCCGCTGACCAAGTTGACTTCGGCTGGGCCCAGTTGACCCCTCTGGCTCAATGACAGGTGGGGCCCGGCCCTGCTAATTAATTAGGATTAGTATTAACTGTTTTAATTAAACTAATATCACTGACACGCGGGACCCACTGGTCAGTTTGACCTGGGCTGCCCCGTTGACTCGCTTACATCATGCTGACGTAATGCTGACGCAATAAATCATTTTCTGGTTTTAAGATATTTCAGGAAATCCAGAAAATGATTTAAACTTTGAAAAATCATAGAAAATAATCTATAGCTCAGAATGAAATAAATTATATATGAAAAATTATCAGAAAAATTCAAGGAATCCATCTGTACCATTTTCATGCATGTTTGAACAATGCTTGTCCTCTGTTTTGGACAAAACAAATAAAGGGCATTTAAATAATCATATATGGAGTTGGAATTTGAATTATGTATTCAAACCAACTTCATTTAAATCATAGCTAGATGCATTAGTCAAAACACATTCATATTGCCATGTCATGATCATGCATCATATTGTTGCATTTGCATTGATTGTGTTCTTTTCTATTGCCGGTGCTTGTCCCCTCTCGGTAGGCGTATCCCGACGATGAGTTCGATGACACCGATGAAGAACTATATTATCTTCAGAAGTGCCAGGCAAGCAAAACCCCCTTGTTCATTCCGATACAAACCCACTCTCTCGCTCCTGCTCTCTTTTATTGCATTAGGACAACAACGAATCATGTGTTACTTGCTGCGGTAGCTGAACCCCTTTATCCTTTGCATGACCTGTCATTCCACAGTAAATAGATGAAACCCACTAGCATGAGTAGGAGTTGTTTGAGCCCTGATGTGCCTACTCATTCATGCTTGTTGTCATGCCTGCTACTGCTTAGAGTTGAGTCGGGTCTGATTCATCGGGAATAAATTGGAAGGTGGTGAACATGTCCTACTGTGTGTGAGCTAAGTGTGTGAACACGATTTGGTAAAGGTAGCGGTGAGAGGCCATGTAGGAGTACATGGTGGGTTGTCTCATTGCAGCCGTCCTCAGGAACTGAGTTCTGTGTTTGTGATCCATGAACAGTTACTACCACACATTGGGTTCCGGTAACTCGACCCCTCTCGACTTATTAATCAACTTGATCTCTGTCCAGGAGTTGCAACTAGTTTCTGGTGTTTGTAGGTAGTGTTAGTAGTCTACTAAGTGGCACCCGGTACAGGTGGGCTTGGGACAGACTAGGCACAGTGGCACGGTGTACCAAGTGGCACCCGGTTGGTGGGCTTGGGAACCCTGCTCACATCGTTTGGGGCCGTGAGCGACACCCCGGCCGGATCTCCTTGCGGATGGAACCCGAATAGGCGATAAACCTGGACGAGAGACTTGTGTGGTTAGTCAAGTCGTGGCCGACTCCCTCGCCCGGCTTCCGCTTGAAGGTTGCCGAGGTACATGACGTGTACAGGGCGATAAGTGGCGAGAGCGTGTGTGAAGAAGTACACCCCTGCAGGGTTATCATTATCTATTCGAATAGCCGGATTCCTCGGATATGGAAACTTGGACCCCTTGCATAGTTCATAGACAAGTGAAACTGGATACTCTAAAATGCGCAAGATAAGCGTGAGTGCTATGGATGGCGTTCTCGTAGGGAGACGAGAGCGGATCCATAGTGGTGTATTGATATGGTGAATATGTGGACTCGTGTGCGCCACCTCAAAAGAGTTACTTGCAGTCGTAGTTCAGGATAGCCACCGAGTCAAAGCTGGCTTGCTGCAGTCAAACTCCACCACCCCCTTTATTGATACTGATGCATATGTAGTTAGTTCTGATGTAAGTCTTGCTGAGTACAATTGTACTCACGTTTGCCTGTTTTACGTTTTGCAGAGAGACTTCAGTCTCGCTAGTAGTACCGCTTGGACTTCGACGTTTAGCTTGTTACCTCAGCTACGATCTTGTGCCCTCGGCAGGATCGGGTAGATAGTCAGGCTTCTCAGCCTTTTTCATTTGTAGATGTCTGTACTCAGACGTGTTAAGCTTCCGCTTGTGCTTTGACTTGTATGCTCTGAGTGTTGGGTCATGAGACCCATGTTTGTAATATCTCGCTCCTCGGAGCCTAATGAATAAATACCTTGAGTCGTAGAGTCTTGTTGTGATGCCATGTTGTATTTACACATATCGAGCATATTGTGTGTATGATTGAAATGCTTGGTATGTGTGGGATCCGACTATCTAGTTGTTTATCCTTGGCAGCCTATCATATGGGGAAATGTAGTCTAGTGCTTCTGAGCGATAGTAGTCCGCTACAGCCCGGTTCACCGGAGTCCTGCTAGCCCAGCACTACTGCTCAGGACACTTGACTGGCCGGCATGTGTTTCACTTCGTTCCTGTGTCTGTCCCTTCGGGGAAATGTCACGCGGTGACGTCCGGAGTCCTGCCTAGCCTGCTACAGCCCGGGTTACCGGAGTCCTGTTAGCCCAGTGCTACAGCCCGGATTCACACGTTGATGACCGACATGCTCGATGTGATTCATGTATGCCTGTCCTCATGGGTTAGTGCCGCTTTGGGTTCACGACTAGCCATGTCGGCCCGGGTTCTTTGTCATATGGATGCTAGCGACACTATCATATACGTGAGCCAAAAGGCGCAAACGGTCCCGGGCCAGGTAAGGTGGCACCCGTGGGAATACCGTGCGTGAGGCCGCAAAGCGATATGATGTGTTACATGCTAGATCGGTGTGACTTAGGATCGGGGTCCTGACAGCGTTGGTATCAGAGCCTGACTGCCTGTAGGATTACCAAGCCAAACTGGTCGAAGTTGTGTCTAGAAATGCTTTAGTTATGTAAGGGAATTGATTGTGGGATGGAACGTAAGGCTCTTTTACTCCTTATACCTCATGCCCTCTGATCTGAGTCACCCTCTTCTCTTCTACGGGGTTTAAGAACTAGGCCTTCCCATCTATCTCTCAGGATGACGTGTTACTAAACCGTAGTTGCCTAGGATTGTTGAGTTCAAGCCCCAGTTCTGTTTCTACTACCTCCATATGTTCATAGCTGGCCTCAGAACCTTGATATTGTGATGTTGAGTGGCTATGCCACCATTTTTGCAGGATGTCTCAAATCTTTTTGAGCATTTACAGCCGTTATGCTGTCCGAGTCATCCCAGGTCTCTAAATAGTCTGATGCATTTGCAAATCCTTTCTCTCCGTTCCTGATGTCCTTTTTGGTCAGAACAAGCACACTAATCGGTCTGTTGAGGTACTTCGTTGCCTTGACGTATATGTTGGAGCTACTACTATGACCCTAGGTGTCTTATGAAATCATCTAGTAATCTGTCCATGTTTTGTGTTCCCGGTGTGATGATTCTGGCCACCATTCTCGAAAGCATCCCGTGATGTTATTAGTTAGTAGGTATTCTATTCGTGGGTTTTGAACCCGAGATTCACCCTACTTACTTCATGTTGATAGTGTTGCTAGTCCCTTTAGGATATTAGTAACCTTGTGATAGTCCCTAAGGTCTGTGGTATATCATTCTTCCAATACCATGAACCATTATGGCAGAAGTTCTTTGAACCAAAAGATCACAAACAGAGTGCTCCTGAGGAGTTCTCCATTCTTAATTGTGAATCTGCCCGTCCTACCTCTCCGCATGGATTATCCGGAAGAGATTCGTTGAACTCGTTTGACATACTAATCCATGCATCCACAACTCAGAAAAGATATATGTCCCTTTGAGTTGTCCCTCCTTTGTTGTGTTCTGGCCCTCGTCTATCAATTGATAGTCAAGAGTGGTCGTGCATTCGTGTTCATCGATCCTAGTATTCTTGTGGTTCGTCAAGCCATTCTGTTCTGGAATGACTAGGAGAAACAAACTCCAGTACCTCATCCATATCTAGGATTGGGTCAAAGCAATTGTACTTCGCAGATCAAAATGCCAATCCAGCTTTTGTTCTGTTCTACCTTGGAGTGTTACCATCTTTATGTCAAGAATGTCATGAGAATTGCACCACCTCTTATGAATTCTTGACGCAGTAATACTTCTCGCTATCATTATTCATTCCTCGGTTCCGTGTTGTTGTAACCGGAATGCCGACAAGTGAATTGTGATGTGTGAAATCAATACTCCGGGCAACTCGTTGCTTGGTAGTAAATGGACAATATTCTCATTCTTAGCGTGTTGGTTATTAAATCATCATCCTAAGATTGATCGTGCTACCTAGTCCTTATTTCTGGTACACTCTTTGATCAATGAGTTAGGATTGTGTCAAGTCCTCACTCTTTTGATCATATCATCTTGCCCTGAAAAGCAAGGTTGTTCTCAAGCTTAGTATCATATCGGTGGTTCGTGACTTTCCGAATATCTTCTCGGAAGTATTACCAGGTTGTCCCCAGACTGTTATGTTGAGCTCGTGATCAAGTTGGTTCCTTGTGAACCACCCTTTCTCCAAGAATCTGTGTTAGATATCCCTGAGCTAGTTGGTTGAGCTAGACAACAACTTGGAGAGTTGGAAGATAAAGCTTGTCTGACTTAGTTCATGTTAAGGGATATCTTTTGTGGTGTGTGTTGAAGAAAGATGATATCTTCACCAATTGGTCCTCGTGATCAGTTGTTGGATGTATTGTCTTGGCAAAACTTTGACTTGAGTATGGGCTATCGTCAAGTCAAATCAGAACCAACGATGTTCGTAATGTTGTCTTACTCGTGGTTGATCCCTCGGGCATACACCATTACATCTTTGGTCTGACCAATGCTATCACCGTGTTCACATGATGGTGGAAGTCCAGTGATATGGAATTCCGATGAGTTGTTGTTGAGCCCATTAGCAGCATTTTGTCTCCCCCATGATTCATGTTGAACATTATACTAGTATTGGAAACTTTGTAAGCAATGCCTTCGTGTTCCGTTCATGAAGCATATGCTTGGATGGAAGAAGTGACCTCCTCGAATTCATGTGCATTTGGTGTAAGTTGCCGCCATGAATTTGAGAAAGGTTTGTTTTTGCCTCCTCTGGAATCATCCCAAGTTAGTCATGCACGTGCGAAGTATTCTATGGTCTGGAGATTTGCAACCTTCATTCTATATGTATCCCTAGCACACCAAGCCACTGACTGATCTGTTCTAGGAAAAGGAGTTGTTGTGCAAATCCTAGGTCATGCACAAGACTTCGTTACCCTAGATGATGGATCCCCCACCTGAACTCGGTAGTGTTTTGTTGTAAGACTACCGTGTGGTCATGCTTGTCTGGGACAGCGTGTTCACATGTGTTTAGCAGAACCAGCTCATGTTTTGGAGCTCGCTATCGTAGTTCATCTCCCGAGAGTCTCGCAACGTTATCTCGTCGACTCGTGTTGCAACCTTTTCTTTTCTGGACATGTTGTCTGAAAAATCCTGTTACCAGCCAGATCTGAATCTCAGGCAGATATGATGGCTGGAACTTTTCCAAGATCTGCTATGTAGATCCCGACAAGGTTGATGGTCTGACCGACACACCTAGCCGGAAGATCTATCATTGTAGCATCTTGACTGGTCAATTTCACCATCTTCTCCGTGAGGATCTCTTGCGACTTATCTTAGAAGTTGTTCCTTAGGGACTCTTGTGCTATTAGTATTCCTCGATTAAGCTATAACCATTCAAACAGTGGAATTGCTCTCGACTGTTGAGTTATCTCCCAGTTACCAGAATCATTCCCAACATTTGCATTTTGTTCCCAGCTTGCACCGCTGTTGTGCCCTTCTACCTTGGGTTCCATCCATTTCCGGTGATAAGCAAAATCATTCATTGCATTGTCTTCAACAAGGTAGTCCACATCATCTACTCTGGTGGGAGTATGCCATTCTTTCGAATTCGTTCAAACGATCGTTTGTGATTGCCTTAGGCTGGAATAAAGAGTTCCAATGATCTCAGTATCAAAAGTAATTCTTTTTGCCACTTAAGGAATAGTTCTTCGAGTCACCTTCCCTGAGGTGCCCCGTTATGGATCATGGCAATTTTTCCTTGCTACCCTGTCCCCTCGTCAAATTGTTTCTTCCGTCCCCCCCTCATGCATGTTTTGCCTCTCAATTCGAGAGATGTTTCAATGTCCCACTCGAAGAGTTGATCCTGAGTTGTCCGATCTTCGAGAAGATCGATCCTTCTGGAGTTTTCCCTTTCCTCTCATTGTCATGTTAGTTGGAGTTCTTAGAGCAAGACGTCAAGGCAAAGATGATGATCGAATCAACGCTCTTATGAGGTGCAACCTGGATCGTGAAGATTGTGTTGGTCTTGTGCCCCCTCTGCCTTCTTACCTCACGACTTGAATCTCGGGACGAGATTCTTGTTTAGTGGGGGCGAGTTGTCACATCCCTAGTTCTGGTATGACCTAGGCTAGCCCTTCATGTGTGCATCATGTTTAAATTCCATTTAAATTTGAAATGAGGATTTGTGAAACCCTCCGAGATCATTTCTGGGAATGACCCAAATAAAAATTGCTCCAAAAAGGTCCAAGAAAATGTTCATGTCTCTCTCTGAAAATACTGGACAGAGATAAAAATCAAACCAATATTTTTGGGAGCTCATAAGTATTTATTTTGGGCATTTGGAATTAATGCATAATTATTTGCATTGGATATATAAATGTTATATATATATTATATGTCCAAAAAATTGTGCCATTTGTTGAGGAGCTCTGGAATAATGCCGTTAGCCCCTACAAAAATTGGCATAATAAAATAAAATGATTTAGTATTATTACTAAATCAAAACAAATGTCAGAAAATAGAAAAGAGAACAAAATAGAATAAAACAGAGAGAGAAGAAAACCCACCTGGCACTTACCTGGCAGCCCACCTCGCTGGCCCAGCCCACCACCGCTTCCCTCTCTGTCGCCTTCCTCCCCGCGCCAGTCGGACGAGCGCGTGGCCGATGCACGCCGGCGCACGCCCGGCCACCTCCTGCTTGCCGCTCCCCCTCGTCGCTTGGGCCTCCCTCGCAGCGCCACGCGGCCTTCTCGACCCCTCTCACTTCCCCCTGGACTCCTCCCCCCTCCTCTGCTCTCTGCTCCGCGCCGCCGAGCGGAGCTCGTCACCACCGCTCGCCGTAGCCACGGCCACATGCCCTCCCTCGCCTCGCCGACATATCCACGGCCTTCGCCATCGTCCGCCGCTCCGCCCCACCCTGGCCCCAGGAGCTGGGACGGCCTGCATCGCCGACTGCCTTGTCTTCTTCCTCCTCGGTCGCCGGAAGCCACACGCGTCGATTCGCCGCCGTCTCCGCGTCCCCGAGCTCGCCGAGGCCACCGCTGCACCCGCTGTGAGCTCCTGTGTCGTTTCCCCCTCTCCCCTGGTTCATTTTCTTCCTCTAACACCGATGGCCGTCGGAACCGAGAGCTCTCGCCGCCGGCCATGGCGCAGCCGCAGCCACAGCCGCGCAAGCTCGCGTTCGAGCTCACCGTTGCACTCACCGCACTCCAGCGAGTCTAGCACGACCACCCATGGCTCCTGCCGTGCCTCACAGCACCGTATCCTACCTCGCCCGAACTCCGGCCGCCGCGGATGACCTCGCCGCGGTCATCTCCGGCCACCCCAGCTCCTGCTGTCTGCTCTGTTAGCTGCGCGCGAGCAGCAGCTCTTCGTAGAGCCTCTCCACGCCCAAAACCATCGCCTCTGGGCATTTTCCGAAGCCCTCCGCCGCGCCTGTCGTCGCCGGCGTCGAGTCGCCGGTGGGTTTGACCCCGCCGGCCTGGGGTTGACCCCGCTGACCAAGTTGACTTCGGCTGGGCCCAGTTGACCCCTCTGGCTCAATGACAGGTGGGGCCCGGCCCTGCTAATTAATTAGGATTAGTATTAACTGTTTTAATTAAACTAATATCACTGACACGCGGGACCCACTGGTCAGTTTGACCTGGGCTGCCCCGTTGACTCGCTTACATCATGCTGACGTAATGCTGACGCAATAAATCATTTTCTGGTTTTAAGATATTTCAGGAAATCCAGAAAATGATTTAAACTTTGAAAAATCATAGAAAATAATCTATAGCTCAGAATGAAATAAATTATATATGAAAAATTATCAGAAAAATTCAAGGAATCCATCTGTACCATTTTCATGCATGTTTGAACAATGCTTGTCCTCTGTTTTGGACAAAACAAATAAAGGGCATTTAAATAATCATATATGGAGTTGGAATTTGAATTATGTATTCAAACCAACTTCATTTAAATCATAGCTAGATGCATTAGTCAAAACACATTCATATTGTCATGTCATGATCATGCATCATATTGTTGCATTTGCATTGATTGTGTTCTTTTCTATTGCCGGTGCTTGTCCCCTCTCGGTAGGCGTATCCTGACGATGAGTTCGATGACACCGATGAAGAACTATATTATCTTCAGAAGTGCCAGGCAAGCAAAACCCCCTTGTTCATTCCGATACAAACCCACTCTCTCGCTCCTGCTCTCTTTTATTGCATTAGGACAACAACGAATCATGTGTTACTTGCTGCGGTAGCTGAACCCCTTTATCCTTTGCATGACCTGTCATTCCACAGTAAATAGATGAAACCCACTAGCATGAGTAGGAGTTGTTTGAGCCCTGATGTGCCTACTCATTCATGCTTGTTGTCATGCCTGCTACTGCTTAGAGTTGAGTCGGGTCTGATTCATCGGGAATAAATTGGAAGGTGGTGAACATGTCCTACTGTGTGTGAGCTAAGTGTGTGAACACGATTTGGTAAAGGTAGCGGTGAGAGGCCATGTAGGAGTACATGGTGGGTTGTCTCATTGCAGCCGTCCTCAGGAACTGAGTTCTGTGTTTGTGATCCATGAACAGTTACTACCACACATTGGGTTCCGGTAACTCGACCCCTCTCGACTTATTAATCAACTTGATCTCTGTCCAGGAGTTGCAACTAGTTTCTGGTGTTTGTAGGTAGTGTTAGTAGTCTACTAAGTGGCACCCGGTACAGGTGGGCTTGGGACAGACTAGGCACAGTGGCACGGTGTACCAAGTGGCACCCGGTTGGTGGGCTTGGGAACCCTGCTCACATCGTTTGGGGCCGTGAGCGACACCCCGGCCGGATCTCCTTGCGGATGGAACCCGAATAGGCGATAAACCTGGACGAGAGACTTGTGTGGTTAGTCAGGTCGTGGCCGACTCCCTCGCCCGGCTTCCGCTTGAAGGTTGCCGAGGTACATGACGTGTACAGGGCGATAAGTGGCGAGAGCGTGTGTGAAGAAGTACACCCCTGCAGGGTTATCATTATCTATTCGAATAGCCGGATTCCTCGGATATGGAAACTTGGACCCCTTGCATAGTTCATAGACAAGTGAAACTGGATACTCTAAAATGCGCAAGATAAGCGTGAGTGCTATGGATGGCGTTCTCGTAGGGAGACGAGAGCGGATCCATAGTGGTGTATTGATATGGTGAATATGTGGACTCGTGTGCGCCACCTCAAAAGAGTTACTTGCAGTCGTAGTTCAGGATAGCCACCGAGTCAAAGCTGGCTTGCTGCAGTCAAACTCCACCACCCCCTTTATTGATACTGATGCATATGTAGTTAGTTCTGATGTAAGTCTTGCTGAGTACAATTGTACTCACGTTTGCCTGTTTTACGTTTTGCAGAGAGACTTCAGTCTCACTAGTAGTACCGCTTGGACTTCGACGTTTAGCTTGTTACCTCAGCTACGATCTTGTGCCCTCGGCAGGATCGGGTAGATAGTCAGGCTTCTCAGCCTTTTTCATTTGTAGATGTCTGTACTCAGACGTGTTAAGCTTCCGCTTGTGCTTTGACTTGTATGCTCTGAGTGTTGGGTCATGAGACCCATGTTTGTAATATCTCGCTCCTCGGAGCCTAATGAATAAATACCTTGAGTCGTAGAGTCTTGTTGTGATGCCATGTTGTATTTACACATATCGAGCATATTGTGTGTATGATTGAAATGCTTGGTATGTGTGGGATCCGACTATCTAGTTGTTTATCCTTGGCAGCCTATCATATGGGGAAATGTAGTCTAGTGCTTCTGAGCGATAGTAGTCCGCTACAGCCCGGTTCACCGGAGTCCTGCTAGCCCAGCACTACTGCTCAGGACACTTGACTGGCCGGCATGTGTTTCACTTCGTTCCTGTGTCTGTCCCTTCGGGGAAATGTCACGCGGTGACGTCCGGAGTCCTGCCTAGCCTGCTACAGCCCGGGTTACCGGAGTCCTGTTAGCCCAGTGCTACAGCCCGGATTCACACGTTGATGACCGACATGCTCGATGTGATTCATGTATGCCTGTCCTCATGGGTTAGTGCCGCTTTGGGTTCACGACTAGCCATGTCGGCCCGGGTTCTTTGTCATATGGATGCTAGCGACACTATCATATACGTGAGCCAAAAGGCGCAAACGGTCCCGGGCCAGGTAAGGTGGCACCCGTGGGAATACCGTGCGTGAGGCCGCAAAGCGATATGATGTGTTACATGCTAGATCGGTGTGACTTAGGATCGGGGTCCTGACAGCTAATGGAATGGGTCATGTCAATCAGATCATTCAACTAATGATGTGACCTTGTTAATCAAATGACAACTCCTTTGTCCATGGTTAGGAAACTTAACCATCTTTGATTAACAAGCTAGTCAAGTAGAGGCATACTAGTGACACTCTGTTTTTCTATGTATCCACACATGTATTATGTTTCCAGTTAATACAATTCTAGCATGAATAATAAACATCTATCATGATATGTAAGGAAATAAATAATAACTTTATTATTGCCTCTAGGGCATATTTCCTTCAGTCTCCCACTTGCACTAGAGTCAATAATCTAGTTCACATCGCCATGTGATTTACCAGCAATAGTTCACATCACCATGTGATTAACACCCATAGTTCACATCGATATGTGACCAACACCCAAAGGGTTTACTAGAGTCAGGAATCTAGTTCACATCGCTATGTGATTAACACCCAAAGAGTACTAAGGTGTGATCATGTTTTGCTTGTGAGATAATTTTAGTCAACGGGTCTGTCACATACAGATCCGTAAGTATTTTGCGAATTCTATGTCTACAATACTCCGCACAGAGCTACTCTAACTAATTGCTCCCACTTTCAATATGTATCTAGATCGAGACTTAGAGTCATCCAGATCAGTGTCAAAACTTGCATCGACGTAACCCTTTACGACGAACCTTTTGTCACCTCCATAATCGAGAAACATATCCTTATTCCACTAAGGATAACTTTGACCGTTGTCCAGTGATCTACTCCTAGATCACCATTGTACTCCCTTGATCAACTCAGTGTAGGGTATACAATAGATCTGGTAAACAGCATGTCATACTTTATAGAACCTATGGCCGAGGCATAGGGAATGACTTTCATTCTCTTTCTATTTTCTGCCGTGGTCGGTCTTTGAGTCTTTACTC
Organism: Aegilops umbellulata; assembly: GCA_032464435.1. NCBI lineage: Eukaryota > Viridiplantae > Streptophyta > Magnoliopsida > Poales > Poaceae > Aegilops > Aegilops umbellulata. Next base: position 344,884,680 of record CP136058.1, on the reverse strand, counting down.
AACTTCACACCTTGTAACACAGGAAAGAACTCTTTCTTTGACTGTTCCATTTTGAACTACTTCAAAATCTTGTCAAGGTATGTACACATTGAAAAACTTATCAAGCGTCTTCATCTATCTCTATAGATATTGATGCTCAATATGTAAGCAGCTTCACCGAGGTCTTCCTTTGAAAAACTCCTTTCAAACACTCCTTTGTGCTTTACAGAATAATTCTACATTATTTCTGATCCACAATATGTCATACATATACTTATCAGAAATGATGTAGTGCTCCCACTCACTTTCTTGTAAATACAGGCTTCACCGCAAGTCTGTATAAAACTATATGCTTTGATCAACTTATCAAAGCGTGTATTCCAACTCTGAGATGCTTGCACCAGTCCACAGATGGATCGCTGGAGCTTTGCATATTTTGTTAAAACCTTTAGGATTTACAAAACCTTTCTAGTTGCATCATATACAACTCTTCTTTAATAAATCCATTAAGGAATGCAGTTTTGTTTATCCATTTGCCAGATTTCATAAAATGCGGCAATTGCTAACATGATTCGGACAGACTTAAGCATAGATACGAGTGAGAAACTCTCATCGTAGTCAACACCTTGAACTTGTCGAAAACCTTTTGCGACAATTCTAGCTTTGTAGATAGTAACACTACTATCAGCGTCCGTCTTCCTCTTGAAGATCCATTTAATCTCAATGGCTTGCCGATCATCGGGTAAGTCAATCAAAGTCCATACTTTGTTCTCATACATGGATCATATCTCAGATTTCATGGCCTCAAGCCATTTCGCGGAATCTGGGCTCACCATCGCTTCTTCATAGTTCGTAGGTTCGTCATGATCTAGTAGCATGATTTCCAGAATAGGATTGCCGTACCACTCTGGTGCGGATCTTACTCTGGTTGATCTACGAGGTTCTGTAGTAACTTGATCTGAAGTTTCATGATCAATATCATTATCTTCCTCACTAATTGGTGTAGGTGCTACAGAAACAGATTTCTGTGATGTACTACTTTCCAATAAGGGAGCAGGTACAGTTACCTCATCAAGTTCTACTTTCCTCCCATTCACTTCTTTTGAGAGAATCCCCTCCTCTAGAAAGGATCCATCTTTAGCAACGATTTTGCCTTCGGATCTGTGATAGAAAGTGTACCCAACAATCTCCTTTGGGTATCCTATGAAGACGCATTTCTCCGATTTGGGTTTGAGCTTATCAGGATGAAACTTTTTCATATAAGCATTGCAACCCCAAATTTTAAGAAACGACAACTTTGGTTTCTTGCCAAACCATAGTTCTGATTGTGTCGTCTCAACGGACTTAGATGGTGCCCTTTTTAACGTGAATGCAGCTGTCTTTAATGCATAACCCCAAAAACGATAGTGGTAGATCGATAAGAGACATCATAGATTGTACTATATCCAATAAAGTACGGTTATGACGTTCGGACGCACCATTATGCTGTGGTGTTCCAGGTGGCGTGAGTAGTGAAACTATTTCACATTGTTTTAACTGAAGACCAAACTCGTAACTCAAATATTCGTCTCCGTGATCAGATTGTAGAAACTTTATTTTCTTGTCACGATGATTTTCCACTTCACTCTGAAATTCTTTGAACTTTTCAAACATTTCAGACTTATGTTTCATCAAGTAGATATACCCATATCTGCTCAAAACATCTGTGAAGGTCAAAAAATAATGATACTTGTCGCGAGCCTTAATTTTCATTGGACCACATACATCGGTATGTATGATTTCCAACAAGTCAGTTGCTCGCTCCATTGTTCCGGAGAACGGAGTCTTAGTCATCTTGCCCATGAGGCATGGTTCGCAAGCATCAAGTGATTCCAAAATTCCATCTGCATGGAGTTTCTTCATGCGCTTTACACCAATATGACTTAAACAGTAGTGCCACAAACAAGTTGCACTATCATTATTAACTTTGCATCCTTTTGGCTTCAATATTATGAATATGTGTATCACTACGATCGAGATTCAACGAACCATTTCGTTGGTGTGTATAACCATAGAAGGTTTTATTCATGTAAACAGAACAACAATTGTTCTCTAACTTAAATGAATAACTGTATTGCAATAAACATGATCAAATCATATTCATGCTCAACGCAAACACCAAATAACACTTATTTAGGTTCAACACTAATCCCGAAAGTATAGGGAGTGTGCCATGATGATCATATCAATCATGGAACTACTTCCAACACACATCGTCACTTTACCCTTAACTAGTCTCTGTTTATTCTACAACTCCTGTTTCGATTTACTACTCTTAGCAACTGAACCAGTATCAAATACTGAGGGGTTGCTATAAACACTAGTAAAGTACACATCAATAACATGTATATCAAATATACTTTTGTTCACTTTGCCATCCTTCTTATCCACCAAACACTTGGGGTAGTTCCGCTTCCAGTGACCAGTCCCTTTGCAGTAGAAGCACTTAGTCTCAGGCTTAGGACCAGACTTGAGCTTCTTCACTTGAGCAGCAACTCGCTTGCCGTTCTTCTTGAAGTTCCTCTTCTTCCCTTTGCCCTTTTCTGAAACTAGTGGTCTCGTCAATCATCAACACTGTTGGGGAACGTAGTAATTTCAAAAAAATTCCTACGCACACGCAAGATCATGGTGATGCATAGCAACGAGAGGGGAGAGTGTTGTCTACGTACCCTCGTAGACCGAAAGCGGAAGCGTTATATCAACGCGGTTGATGTAGTCGTACGTCTTCACGATCCGACCGATCCAAGCACCGTTACTCCGGCGCCTCCGAGTTCTTGGCACACGTTCAGCTCGATGACGCACCCCTAGCTCCGATCCAGCAAAGCTTCGGGGAGGAGTTCCGTCAGCACGACGGCGTGGTGACAATCTTGATGTTCTACCGGCGCAGGGCTTCGCCTAAGCACTGCAACGATATATTTGAGGTGGAATATGGTGGAGGGGGGCACCGCACACGGCTAAGGAACAATCACGAAGATCAACTTCTGTGTTCATGGGGTGCCCCCTGCCCCCGTATATAAAGGAGCAAGGGAGGGAGGAGGCCGTCCCTATGTTTGGCGCGCCAAGGGGAGTCCTACTCCCACCGGGAGTAGGATTCCCCCTTTCCTAGTCCAACTAGGAGTTCTTCCTTGTAGGGGGAGTAGGAGAGAAGGAAAGGGAAGAGAGAAGGAGAAGGAAGGAGGGGGGCGCCCCCCCCTCCCTAGTCCAATTCGGACTAGTCCAAGGGGAGGTATGCGGCCACCCTTTTGGCCCTTTCTCTCCTTTCCCGTATGGCCCAATAAGGCCCAATACGAATTCCCGTAACTCTCCGGTACTCTGATAAATACCCGAACCACTCAGAACCTTTCCGATGTCCGAATATAGTCGTCCAATATATCGATCTTTACGTCTCGACCATTTCGAGACTCCTCGTCATGTCCCCGATCTCATCCGGGACTCCGAACTCCTTCGGTACATCAAAACTCATAAACTCATAATAACTGTCATCGTAACCTTAAGCGTGCGGACCCTACGGTTCGAGAACAATGTAGACATGACCGAGAAACATCTCTGGTCAATAACCAATAGCGGGACCTGGATGCCCATATTGGCTCCTACATATTCTACGAAGATCTTTATCGGTCAGACCGCATAACAACATACGTTGTTCCCTTTGTCCATCGGTATGTTACTTGCCCGAGATTCGATCGTCGGTATCCAATACCTAGTTCAATCTCGTTACCGGCAAGTCTCTTTACTCGTTCCGTAATACATCATCCCGCAACTAACTCATTAGTTGCAATGCTTGCAAGGCTTAAGTGATGTGCATTACCGAGAGGGCCCAGAGATACCTCTCCCACAATTGGAGTGACAAATCCTAATCTCGAAATACGCCAACCCAACATCTACCTTTGGTGACACCTGTAGTACTCCTTTATAATCACCCAGTTACGTTGTGACGTTTGGTAGCACCCAAAGTGTTCCTTCGGCAAACGGGAGTTGCATAATCTCATAGTCAAAGGAACATGTATAAGTCATGGATAAAAGCAACAGCAACATACTAAACGATCGGGTGCTATGCTAATGGAATGGGTCATGTCAATCAGATCATTCAACTAATGATGTGACCTTGTTAATCAAATGACAACTCCTTTGTCCATGGTTAGGAAACTTAACCATCTTTGATTAACAAGCTAGTCAAGTAGAGGCATACTAGTGACACTCTGTTTGTCTATGTATCCACACATGTATTATGTTTCCAGTTAATACAATTCTAGCATGAATAATAAACATCTATCATGATATGTAAGGAAATAAATAATAACTTTATTATTGCCTCTAGGGCATATTTCCTTCAGGTCGGCCCATCCTACTTTTCTGTTTCTTAAAACCCCCCAAAAAGGAGCGTCCACCGCGAATCGAATCCCGCTCATTGATTCAGGTAGCAACCACACGAACCAATTAGACTAGATGACTACATGTGTTGCTATTGTTCTTTTTCTGTTCTTTATAAAAACACGAAAAAGGCATCTGTTTCCCATGTTCCCTTTCCTTTTTCTTTTCCTTTTTTCTATCTTTTTTCTCTTTTTTAAAATGCGTGAAATTTTTCAATGGCGAGCAATTTTCCGCAAAATCAGTGATTTTTTAAAAAATTGGATGGACTTTTTTCAAATTTGATGAACTTTTTTTTCAAAGTCGATGAACTTTTTTTCAAAATCGATGACTTTTTGTCAAGCTCGATGAACTTTTTGTCAAATTCGGTGAACTTTTTCAAAATACATGAACTCTTTTTCAGATCGATGGTCTTTTCTTTCAAAATCAATGTTTTCTTTTGTGATTTTTCTTCAAAATTGATATACTTTTTTTAGGGATTTGGCAAAAAAAACTTTTTTGAGGGCGTTCGATCGAGAGCGAACGTACCTGTGCGCGATCTAGAGCGGTCTTTTTCTTTCGTAGCGAGTGTTGCTAATCGAGGGATCGGTGCTATGCTTTTAATTTGGGCCGGCCCCATTGCTCGTGCGCGTAGGCGCCAGCAAAGGCATCGGGTGCATAGAGCGCTGACGAGGAGGTCTCCAAGTCGACAGCTTCGTGGCTTGACCACTAGATCTCAGTTTTGTTGACTACTTCTAGGAAATAATCCTACTTGACCCATCACTAAGTATAAAAAATTAACATATAATAGTACTATATACCCTACATAAATTATTTGTATAAAGAAAAGGTAAATTTTAAAACAAATTCACGAATTAAAAAAATGTTCGTCGAAGTGGAATAAAGTTCATCGGATTTTAAAAAAGTTCTTCATCTGAAACAGTTCATTGAATTTGAAAAAAGTTTGTTGATTTTGAAAAACAGTTCATCAAATTTGAAGAAAGTTCATCAATTTTGAAGAAAGATCATCAATTTTGAAAAAAATACATCAAATCTGGAAAAAACTCCATCAAATTTGGAAAAATGTTCATTGGTTTTGCAGAAAATTATGTAAATTTCATTTCATTTTAAAAAAAGTTCATTAATTTTCTAAAAGTTTACAAAACTGGAAAAGGTTCATCAATTTTGGAAAAATGTTCACCTAATCTTAAAAATAATTTCATCCAATTTGAAAAAAAGTTTATTAATATGGTTTTTTTTCATAAATATTAGAAACTTTTCATATTTTTTTAAAAAAGTTCATCGAAATGAAAAAAGTACTTCTAATTTGAAAAAAAAATATCAACTTTTAAAAATAGTTCACTAGAATTAAAAAACCATGATTATGAAAACAAAATTGTGCAATAGGATATACGCATATGTGTGATATATGTTAATGACATGCCTTAATCTCAGTCTACTCTCCTGTGTCCTCCTACACTGGCGTCGCTCCTTTCGGCTTCCTCTTCTCCTGCGTCGTGAAGCAGCTACGGCCAGCCATCGTCGTGTGCTTCGACCGCGCCTCCCGAGCCACGCACTCAACGTCCTCCACTCCTGTGTCGTGCTCAAGGACCCGCGGAAGAGCGCGACGGCGGGCGGGAGTGCGGCCAGGCGAGCTGCGCTAGGGCGTATCGGACCTACAGAAGAGCGCGACGACGTAGTACATGCCGGTGACGACCATTCCACCATCCTCTTCTGTTGCTGGTTGTTTCCTCCCCTGCTTGGTATCTATCTACCATTGATGAGCTCCAGAGACTGCTCGCCACAACGGCGGGAGGCTTGCTCGTCGACCTAAAGAGACCAGCGTTCCGCATTGGCGAGCCCGCGGCGGTGGATGGCAGCCTTGCCACCGAGTCCGATGGCGGCATGACAAACTAGTTGCTTGTGTCTTCGTCATCGTTCATTGCAATCACCATGGCACTATGTGTTATGGATAGTTGTTAAGTCTTAATCCATACAGCGTGCATTAGTATGAGCACACGCAATGAAAGCAACCAAACACGGTGTGCAGAGGCGTCGTTACGGTACAGGGAAAGGGATGCAGGCAACCAATCAACATACAGATGATAGCTTTTTTGCCTGTATGTGCTCAGCCAGTCCAACTAGGACAAGTATGCAAAATGATAAAAAAGATACAGATAACCAAACGCATCCTTAGTGTATTAAAATACAAAGTAACGAGTCGGCCCACCACGGAGCGCCGCAGGCGCCAGTTTGCGAAATGCATACAAACTGGCACCTGCAGCGTTAAATCGGAAATGCCCACGCGCGCTCGGTTGGCGGTTGACCTAGTTTACCGTCTATTATTCACTTGTTGACCATCGACCATTGTCTTGTTGACCGTTGACTTCCAGAAAAGTTCATTAATTTTAAAAAATACATGAATGTTTTAAATAATTTACAAACTAGAAAAATGATGATTAATTTACAAAAAGCTTGTGAATTCAAGAAAGTTTATGAATTCGATTTTTTTTTCGCAAATTAAAAGAATTCACGTTTCAAAAAGTCCGCGAAAAAATATATGAAATTGGAAAATTTTCAGGCATTCAAAAATTCATGAATTTTTATAAAAAATATCATGGATTTGAAAACGATCACAACATGAAATAGGCAAAATAAAAAACGAAAAAAACAGGAAAACAGTACATAAAACCCAATAAAAATATAGGGAGCTTCGAGAAGCTTCCCAAAAATGGCTAGAAGTTCTAGAAGATTCACAAAAACTGGCTGGGGCATTCGCAGAAAAACAAAACACGACCCGCAACATGGGCCGAACCATTTACGTACAAAAGGGGTGTGCCTAGTATCGATAGCCCTATCAGTGCACAAAATGTTGTGTACCTCTTAAGCCGCAGATCGCTCCGTAAGTGTATGAAATGGTTCGGCCTATTAGGAAAGCCAGCAAGAGAACCATGATGTCCGTTTTTTTTCTTTTTGTAGTTTAAAAAATGTTCAAAATCTTCAAAAATTATTCCAATTTTCGAAAAACATCATGGTTTCAAATATTGCTCGTGTTTTATTACAAACCATTTAAATTTCAAAAGTTTTGCACAGTTCCAAAAAAAACTGGAATTCCAAAAATTGTTCGCAACTTCAAGAAATGCTCATAATTTTCAAAAACAAATCATGATGTCAAAAGTTTGTCTGCGAACATTTTTTGGTATTTCGTGAACAATTTGTGAATTCACAAATAATTTTGGAAACCCATGCACATTTTTTAAATTTGCACACTCTTTTTAATCCGTAAATATTTTTTGAATTCACGAATATTTTTCGGGGGTGCTATGTATTGCTTCCCGTGACAAACATGCTCATGCCCCTGGCATGGCTTCGCTATGCGAGCCGTCCTGCCACGGGGAGCATGGGGGGGAGGGAGGGGCAAATGGCACGTGCGATCGCTAGGAACAAGTAGGCTAAGCACGTTGTACGATTTGTATTTTTACTTTTTTTTTCTCTTTCTTGATTTCCCCTCTTCATGTATGTGTTTTTCTTCTGGCTTTCTTTTGATTTTCTTCCTTTCTTCCTTTTTCCTGTCTTATAGTTTTCTGTAATATAATTTTTTTTCTAATACACGGGGTACATTTTTCAAACTACACACTGAACATTTTTTAATACACAATGAACATTTTTTCAAATACACACTTCACAATTTTTTAAAGACATACTGAACCAATTTTTAGTATATGATGAACACTTTTATACACAGTGAACTTTTGTTTTGCAATGTACAGCGTAAAGAACTAGGAGTATTTCTTTTAGCTATTTGTAATGGAAGAAGTATGAAATCTTGGCTACATAGCTGAGATCTGCATTGAAGTATTTCTTTTTGCTAACTATAAATAGTTTTTTCCAACTTACTATTAGCAACTTTTCGGCCATAAGTTGTTTGTTGTAGTATGTGAAATGGTCTTTGTCTGATGAAATGAATTGCACAGTGGTTTTGGCGGAGGGTGCATACTTTGTTGTTTGGTGCTGCCGCGGGTGCAAATATGATGATGGGTGTAGGGAAGAGCAGTTGGTAGTTATATTAATAATCTGACAAAGGTGTGTAAAATTTAGCCAAGGTTTTCTTCCTTACTTCCTATCCTTAGACAAAGAATGGCATGCAACAAATACATGCATTGTTCACCTTTGATTAGTTGGCAAGTTAGCGATTCAATATGATGTCAAGTGGTTCAAAAACAATATGATGTCAAGTGGTTCAAAAACAAGTGGGGTTTTCCTTGGCAAAAATTGTTCATGAATTCAAAAGTTCACAAATTCAAAAAATATTCAGCAATTCAAAAAGTCATTAATTTTAAAGATGTTTGCGGCTTTCATAAAATTGTTCGTGGATTCAATAAATATTTGGAAAAATGAAAAAAAATCCCGAATTCAGAAAATGTGTAAATTTGAAAATATTCTTGAATAAAAAATATATTTAAAAGCACTAAAAATGTTGACTGGTGTTTTTCAGAATTTAGAAAAAATAACGAATTTAAAAAATATTTTCAAATTTCAAAAAAGTCAGAATGAAAGCTTCCCAAGCCAGTGGGAAACTATCCCGCCTCGCGACTTACTTGGGCCTTGGCCGACATTAGAGCCCGCATGGGCGATCGCTATCCTACCTCGGCCTCAAACCGCTCTTGGTTCCACCTTCTACACACCTTGTCCTCGCGTGCCACACGTGTCGTCGGGCTGGGCACGTGCCGTGCAGCGCATCAGCCTTTTAGGTCCACCGCTCGAGTGATCCTCGGCAGGTGTCAGTACAACCGGCCGCACTGTGGACGAGTACTGCTCAGTTGGGATTCGCGATGCTGGGGAGGACGCTGCCGAGGCTGGCCTCGGTGAAGGACCGGGTGGCCGGCGCGGCCAAGAGCGCCGTGAAGGGCGACGAGCACTTCCCCGCGCTCAAGGGCCACGCGGCCGCGCGCGTCCACGCACGAGAGGCCGCGGAAAAGCAGGCCGGCCTCGCCGCGGCCGAGGAGGAGAAGAAGCGCGGCGGCAAGGCCGCGACGGTGAAGGAGTTCCAGATATACCGGTGGAACCCGGACGCGCATGGCCGGCCGTTCCTGCAGTCCTACTTCGTCGACCTCGGCACGTGCGGCCCGATGGTACGCTGCGTTGAGCTTGCTGTTCGTTTTGCAGCTTGCTTGTGCCCGCATGCATAAACGGTCGTGCATGTGCATGCCTAGGTGCTGGACGTGCTCCAGAAGATCAAGTCGGAGCACGACTCGACGCTGGCGTTCCGGCGGTCGTGCCGGGAGGGCATCTGTGGCTCCTGCTCCATGAACATCGACGGGGTGAACACGGTGGCGTGCCTGAAGCCCATCGACACGGACACGTCGACGGCGACGATGATCACGCCGCTGCCGCACATGTACGTGGTGAAGGACCTCGTCGTCGACCTCACCAACTTCTACCAGCAGTACAAGTACGCATCCGCTTACTCGTTAAGTTACACCCCGCACGTGCGTGCCTAGTCGTTAATGTTCCAATACTCGCACGAATAATGGAAGGTCGATTGAGCCGTGGCTGAAGACGAAGCGTGGGGCGCCGGAGGGGCGGGAGCACGCGCAGTCGCCGGGCGAGCGGCGGAAGCTGGACGGGCTGTACGAGTGCATCCTGTGCGCGTGCTGCAGCACGGCTTGCCCGTCCTACTGGTGGAACTCGGAGGATTTCCTCGGCCCAGCCGCGCTGCTCCACGCCTACCGCTGGGTTTCAGACAGGTAGTACTCCTTGCTAGTATGATTTTTTTGTTTTTCCGGGGATCGACCAGTATCTAACTAGAGTGATTCGTGGGGCAATGGACAATTTGAAGCCGCGACGACTACGGGGAGGAGCGGATCCAGGCGCTGTCGGAGGGGTGGGACAAGCTGTACAGGTGCAGGATGATCAAGAGCTGCACGGCGACGTGCCCCAAGAGCCTCGACCCGGCCACGGCCATCTCCGCCTTGAAGACCATGCACCAGCTCCGCAAGGCGTGACACAGCGATGTCGATCGGTGGCTCCGGCAGCTGAATCGCAGCGATGTGACTCGCAACCTGTGTAGCCTGTGTTGATTTGGAAACTAAATAATGGCTACTAGGTAATTATAACTCTAATGGCAGGTGAATCACAGCGATGTTGGCTGTAGGCGCAGGTAGTGGGTTTCATGTTAGTGCAGAACTCGCTTAGCTCCTCTCCTGTCTCCTGGAACTCTTTGTATTTCTTTACGGCGTTGAAATATATTGCCCGTCTCTATCAGTTCGCACGTTTGGATGAGCTGGTTGAAGCAAATCAATACAGAGGTAGTAGTAATTATGAAACCAATAATACTACACGTACACGATCTTCATACAAAGCTTTACAGGCAGACGATGTGGCCTCATCTAATTGCCTTATGAAACATGCCTTTCGATGGTTGTAGTCCTGTAGATAAAAGTTCATGGATTTACACCTGAAGAGAAACAGAAAAGTCTACTCCTTTTGTTTCAGCGCTGAACTCCGCGCTTTTTTTTACTTGTAAATCCTGCCGTGGCCCATTGCAACGCAGCAGAAGGCCAGTGGATCCAGAGAGCTGCGAGCATTTCAGTCCGGTTTGAACCTGCAAAAAAGAGAAGCCGTTCTCTTCACATGGTCCGGCCTAGCTCTTTCCCGGTTTTAGGAAAGTTTTTTCTTTCTTTTGGGTTTTCAATGCTTTTTTCACTTTCTTTTTTAACTTTCGATTTTTCTTTTATTTTTTATTTTAAAATTCATGAACATTTTTTGAAATCAGTAACATTTTCAAACTGGTAACCTTTTTTTTAAATTCAAACATTTTCTAAAAAATGTGGAAAAAAAATTAAATTCGTGCATATTTTTTCAAATTATGAACATTTTTGGAAGTATGATTTTTAAAAAAATATTAGTAACGTCTTTTAAAGAGTAAAATAGGTTCTAAAAGTATTTTGAGTCTGTCAAGTAGGTACTAAAAGTTCAAAATTGTGATGAATGGGTCCTAAATATTTGTAAATTGTTCGCCGCGGGTCTTAAAATTATTTCAAATACTTGTGTCCTAAAAGTATTTTATGTCTGTGAAGTAAAAATCGTGGGTAAAAGACACATATAAGACCGTGGTGGACGGTTTTAAATTTTTAGGACCTATTTGACATAATTGGAATACTTTTAGGATCTCCAATGTATTTTAGTTTTTTAAAATTCGTGAACAAAATTTTAAGTTGGGAAAAAATTGAATCAAAATGGCAACATTTTTCGAGTTCACGGGAAAAATTAGTTCATAAACATTTTCTAAAATCGACGAATATATTTTGAAGTTTGGGAACAATTTATTGAAATTTACAAAAAAAATCTAATTTGGGAATACTAATCAAAATTCGAAACATTTTTTTGAACTAATGAATATTTTTTGAGTTCATGACTTTTTTTCAAATTTAGAAAGAATTGTATACAAAATAGGCCGAAATCTAAAAAACTAAAAGAAAAACCATTCTTACAAAAAAGGCCGAAAACCCAATCAGAAACAAAAAACATCAGGCAAGCTCGGTAATGCTTGCTGTCTTAAGCCAACCCAATTCAGCATTGCGGGTGGGAGGGTGTGCATTCCCCGTTAGTGGAGAGCAACCAACTGAGAGGTACACCTTGCGGGGAGCCTCTCATAAATAATTTTGGATGGGCTGAGAGTATATTACTTAGCCTGCTCTAAATTGCTGTCATGTATCGCGTGCTGGACGTTTCCTCGGCATTTTGTTTTCATTTATTTTTCACTACGCGTTTTCGGGTTTCACATATTTTTTTCGTCCTTTTGATTTTTGCCTGAATATTTCTAGGTCTCGGACAAAAGATATTTGAAAGAAAGAATTGTGAATTTTTTCCTTCGTGTGTCTCAAGAAAGAGAAAATATATACATTTTTTTCGAGAGACACATATTTGCCTCTCGTGGAGGTAAAGATTTGCTTTCGCGAAAGGCACAGCTATGCCTCACGAAAAGAAAAAAAAGTGTTTTTTCTCCCACGAGAAGCACAACTGTGCATCATGGGAAGGAAAAACATTTTTTTCTTCGACGAGTGGCAAAGATTTGTTTCGCATAGTTGGGATTGTGCTTACGGCTCGTCATTTTTTCATAAAAAAGTTCGTCAAAACATATTAACATTGGATCTAGTTTCGATCATCTCAATGCCAGAAATCCAATAATGAAAACGATTCGTGATTTGGATGCACAATTTGAGTGATTAAATGTTTTAAATAAACAAATCTATCAAAAGAGAAAACTCTCAGGTTGTGACAAATGGCACACTAATGTATGCTACTTGTCGCAAACTAGAAAAGTAGGACTGACCTTTACAAGGGATGCCCCTAAAATGAGCGATTTTGCACTACCTAGATTGAGGAGGAATAGGTCTTGTTCCCACTCCTGTGATTGTTGGAATACTTAATCTATTTTAGAGCATGATTGATTCAATGTCAAAAGTTGGCCCATCCTATTAATCGCTTAAGGCACTACTCATAGCTTTGAGCGCGCAAAGGTTATATCTTGCTCACATCGAGTGTTCATTTGGTCTCGTCTGAAGCATTTTTGCCGCGCTATATTACTGAGTCGGTCCGTTTTTCGTCTGTTTACTCCTTTTGTATTTTCTGATCAAGAAGAACGCTTGTGGTGGCTGACATACTTATTTCTTTCCTTTTATTTTTATTTCAGTTTTCTCTATTTCTTCAACGGTTTTCTTCATGCTTACATATTTATTTGTTTTTCACAGGTTTTCTTTGTTCTTTTGACGGCTTTCACTAGTTTTTCCTTTTTCCTTTTTTCTTTTTGTCTTCTTTTGTTTCTTGCTTAGTTTTATTTGGTTTTTCATACGTCTTCAGTTTACTTTCTTTATTTTAATTTCGTTTGTTTCTTAGGTTTCATCGGTTTTCTTCTTTTTCTTTATTTCTTTCTCAGAATTTTATTGCATGGTCAACATTTTCTCTGTGCATATTTTAAATATTTTTAAATTTCTTGGTTGACATTTTAAAAGAGATGATTAATATTGTTTAACGCATGGTCAAAAAATTTCTATACGCAGCTAAAAAAATTAAATGCTTGATTCACATTATTTTCAAATGCAAGATTCAATTTTTGAATACATAGTCAACATTTTTTCTATATATATTTAACGTTTTTCTAATGTTTAATTAACATTTTTCAAATGCAAGTTTTAACTTCTTTTAATACATGGTCAACAATTTTTCTATACATGTTTAACCTTTTTAAAATGTCTGATTAACATTTTTCAAAAACATATTAATTTTTTTAATACATGCTAAATATTTTTTCTGTACACATTTAAAGTTTTTCAGTGCTTGTATTTTTTTTCCAAATGGTTGATTATTATTTTTTAAATACATGATAACCATTTTTCACACACATTGTATATTTTTTATACATGAAAAATATTGTCTTTGTATACATATAACTTTTTAAAATGTTTGATTAGCATTTTTATTTTTTTATGGAAATTTTTATTTTTGAATATATTTATTTAAAATATATGAAAATATAACTGAGAGTAAATAAAAAACAAAAACAAAAAGGTAAAAAAGAAACGAAGTCGTGGCCTCATGTGCTCCTAGGCCGGTCTATTTAGGGAGGTTCCTTACACGAGAGTATGCTAGATCTCGATATAAGCGAGACATAGCGCCTGCTGCTTCAAGCGTACGTGGCGCACACACTACGTAGCAATAGGACGGTCCATCCAAGGCAATTGTTGTGACACACTCGTCCTGTTTTTTGGAAGGGAAGCTTCTAGAAGCTTCATGGCTGCCTTTTCTTTCTTTGTTCTGGTTTTCTGGATATTTTTTGTTTTATTTTGTTTTGTTGGGTTTTTTATTTCTATTTTTATTTTTCCTATTCCTTTCTTTTTTTCAATTCCACGGACTTTTTTGACTTTATTTTTATAAATTTCATGAATTTTTTCTCAAATTTTAAGAACTTTTGTAATTTGTGAACTTTTTCAAATTCACATTTTTATATTTTTGTGAATTTTTACTGATTTCATGAACTTTTTTCAAATTAACAAAGCTTGTCAAACTCATGAACCTTTTTCAAAATTTATGATTTTTTCAAGTTCACAAAAAAATCAAAACTTTTTAAAAATAACGGTTCTTTTTTTCACATTCATGAACTTGTTTGAACTTCTTAAAAGTTGGTGCTTTTTTCGATTTCATGATTCAAATGATTAATCGATTCAACTCGTCAACCAGCTAACCAGCTTGACCGACTAACAAGCTTGTCCCGAACGATACATTTCATTAGGAACCTTCTGAACGATGCGTGGCCAAATGCCCACCGCATTTATTGTGAGCCTGCTCCCTTGGATACTACGGTGGCCCGTTGGATGGCCACCACATGGCATCGTCTACCGCGGAGCCTCCCGCCATCGTCAACTATAAAAGCCCGGTGGCAAGGCGTCCACAATACCCAACCCTAGTCACCTCCTCCTTCCCCCTCGTCGCCTCCTCCCTCCTTCTCGTCGCATCCTCCCCTAGCCATCTCCTCCCCTCCTACCACCTCCTCCCCTAACCAGCGCCTCCCCTCTAATCGACAATGCTACCATGCCGAGACACGACCTATTAGCCGAACGTCCTCTTGGACAAGAACCTGTTATCTAAGACCCACTACTGCAGGATGCTGCTAACGCGACACTACGATCAGAGACCCTTCGACGAAACTGTGTGCGATGCAGTAATCGCAAACGGTGGTGTAAACAACCCGTCAAAAAAGGTGCAAAGCGTTTGCGATGACGGACGCATCAAACACGGTTCAGATTTGAGTTGCGTGTGCGATGCAGGGCATACAGTTCAGTTCAATTAACTGTTTGCGATGAGGAGGAACAAAAGAAACGGGCAACCAGATGAAGGTGTGTACGATATACGACATACGGTTCACTCGGATGAACTGTTTGTGATTAGGCAACACAAAAGAAACGGTCAGCCAAATCAAGGTGTGTGCGATATACAACATACTCTTCACTTGGATGAACTGTTTGCTTTGAACCAAGAGAACATAAATGGTTCAATTTAACAGGATGTGTGTGATACGCGGCAAATGATAACCCACAAGTATAGGGGATCGCAACAGTTTTCGAGGGTAGAGTATTCAATCCAAATTTATAGATTTGACACAAGGGGAGCTAAAGAATACTTACAAGTATTAGCAGCTGAGTTGTCAATTCAACCACACCTGGAGATTAATTATCTGCAGCAACGTGATCAGTAGCAAAGTAATATGATAGTTTTGATAGTAGTGACATCAGCAATAGTAACGGTAACTGTGATAGCAGTATTTTCTAGCGAGTGCAACAATAACGATAGCAGTAGTAACTTAGCAAGAACAATATAAGATAAATTTGTAGGCATTGGATCGATGACTTGTTGGATGATATTCATCATGAGACAGTTATAACCTAGGGCGATACAGCACTAGCTCCAGTTCATCAATATAATGTAGGCATGTATTCCGTAAATAGTCATACATGCTTATGGAAAGAACTTGCATGACATATTTTATCCTACCCTCCCGTGGCAGCGGGGTCCAATTGGAAACTAAGGGACATTAAGGCCTCCTTTTAATAGAGAACCGGAACAAAGCATTAACACACAGTGAATACATGAACTCCTCAAACTATGGTCATCACCTGGAGTGGTCCCGACTATTGTCACTCCGGGGTTGCCGGATCATAACACATAGTAGGTGACTATAACTTGCAAGATCGGATCTAGAACATGGATATAATGATGATAACATAAACGGTTCAGATCTGAAATCATGGCACCCGGGCCCAAAGTGACAAGCATTAAGCATGGCAAAGTCATAGCAACATCAATCTTAGAACATAATGGATACTAGTGATCAACCCCTAACAAAACTAACTCGATTACATGATGAATCTCATCCAACTCCTCACCGACCAGCGAGCCTACGAAGGAATTACTCACTCCCGGTGGGGAGCATCACGGAATTGGCGATGGAGAAGGGTTGGTGATGATGAAGAACGAAGATACCCCTCTCCGGAGCCCCAAACGGACTCCAGATCTGCCCTCCTGAGGAAGAACAGGGCTTGGCGGCAACTTCGTCTCGTGGATCGCGATAATTCTTTCTCCCTGATTTTTTTCTTGAAACATAGGATTTTATAGTGTCGGAATCAGGGTCTGCGGGGCCACCAGGTGGGGACAACCCACCTGGGCGCGCTAGGAGAGGGGGCGCGCCCTGGTGGGCTGTGCCCACCCAGGGGCCCTCTTCGGTAGGTCTTGGCTCCAGAAATTCTTATATATTATATAAAAATTCCTCGCAAAGTTTCGTTCCATTCCAAGAACTTTTATTTCTGCACAAAAACAACACCATGGTAGTTCTGCTGAAAACAGCGTCAGTCTGGGGTTAGTTTCATTCAAATCATGTAAATTAGAGTCCAAAACAAGAGGAAAAGCGTTAGGAAAAGTAGATACGTTGGAGACATATCAACTCCCCCAGGCTTAAACCTTTGCTTGTCCTCAAGCAATTCAGTTGATAAACTGAAAGTGAAAAAGAAAAACTTCCACGAACTCTTTTGCTCTTGTCTGCATAAATAAGCTTAAACAGGACCCAGGTTTTCAGCCAACATTATAACTAACCATGCCGACTATAACTCTTAAAGATTATAATGATTCATATCAATGACATAATCAGCTTGTTGGGGAACGTTGCAGAAAATTAAAAAATTTCCTACGGTTTCACCAAGATCCATCTATGAGTTCATCTAAGCAACGAGTCATGGGAGAGAGATTGCATCTACATACCACTTTGTAGATCGCGAGCGGAAGCGTTCAACGAACGGGGATGAGGTAGTCGTACACGACGTGATCCAAATCACCGGAGATTCTAGCACCGAACGGACGGCACCTCCGCGTTCAACACACGTACGGTCAGCGTAACGTCTCCTTCTTCTTGATCCAGCAAGGCAAAGAAGAGGTTGAGGAAGATGGCTCCAGCAGCAGCACGACGGCGTGGTGATGGTGGAGCTGCAGTACTCCGGCAGGGCTTCGCCGAGCTCTATGGAGGAGGAGGAGGTGTTGGAGAGGGAGAGGGAGGCGCCAAGAGCAAGGGTGTGGCTGCCCCCTCCCCTCCCCTCATATATATAGCCCCCTAGGGGGGGCGCCGGCCCTAGGAGATGCAATCTCCTAGGGGGGCGGCTGCCAAGGGGTGGGGGGCTTGCCCCCCAAGCAAGGGGGCGCCCCCCTTTTAGGGTTTCCCCACCCTAGGCGCGCATGGGCCCTGGGGAAGTGGCGCCCCAGCCCACTTTGGGCTGGATCCTTTCCTACTTCAGCCCATGGGGCCCTCCGGGATAGGTGGCCCCACCCGGTGGACCCCCCGGGACCCTCCGGTGGTCCCGGTACAATATCGATAACCCCGAAACTTGTCCCGATGGCCAAAACAGCACTTCCTATATATAATTCTTTACCTCCGGACCATTCCTAAACTCCTCGTGACGTCCGGGATCTCATCCGGGACTCCAAACAACATTCGGGTTACTGCATATACATATCTTCACAACCCTAGCGTCACCGAACCTTAAGTGTGTAGACCCTATGGGTTCGGGAGACATGCAGACATGACCGAGACGGCTCTCGGGCAATAACCAACAGCGGGATCTGGATACCCATGTTGGCTCCCACATGCTCCACGATGATCTCATCGGATGAACCACGATGTCGAGGATTCAATCAATCCCGTATACGATTCCCTTTGTCAATCGGTATTTTACTTGCCCGAGATTCGATCGTCGGTATCCCAATACCTCGTTCAATCTCGTTACCGGCAAGTCACTTTACTCGTACCGTAATGCATGATCCCGTGATCAAACACTTTGATCACATTGAGCTCATTATGATGATGCATTACCGAGAGGGCCCGGTGATACCTCTCCGTCAAGCGGAGTGACAAATCCCAGTCTCGATCCGTGTCAACCCAACAGACACTTTCGGAGATACCCGTAGTATACCTTTATAGTCACCCAGTTACGTTGTGACGTTTGGTACACCCAAAGCACTCCTACGGCGTCGGGGAGTTACACGATCTCATGGTCTAAGGAAAGGATACTTGACATTGGAAAACTCTAGCAAACGAACTATGCGATCTTATGCTATGTTTAGGATTGGGTCTCGTCCATCACATCATTCTCCTAATCATGTGATCTCGTTATCAATGACATCCAATGTCCATAGTCAGGAAACCATGACTATCTATCGATCAACGAGCTAGTCAACTAGAGGCTTACTAGGGACACATTGTTGTCTGTTATTCACACATGTATTACGATTTCCGGATAACACAATTATAGCACGAATAAAGGCAATTATCATGAACAAGGAAATATAATAATAATGCTTTTATTATTGCCTCTAGGGCATATTTCCAACACAGCTAGTGAGCAATAATAAGATATCTCAAACGGCAACACGTGGTCAAAACAACCATGATATAATATGACACGTGGTATCTCGCTAGCCCTTTCTGAGACCGCAAAACATAAATGCAGATGATGTCGCTTGAAGCTACGTCGATATTTCCCTAAAGAGGAAGGGATGATGCAACACAGCGGCGGTAGGTATTTCCCTCAGATATGAAACCAAGATTATGGAAACAGTAGGAGAACCAAGCAACACAACATAAATAGCCCCTGCACACAGATAACAAATCCTCGAAACCCGACGTGTTAAAGGGGTTGTCAATCCCTTCTGGGGTACGGCGCCTCAAGTAGGCAAACAGACGTGAGATAAATTTGTAGTAAATTGATAGATCAAATGCCAAATAAAGTAAGTAAAAATAAATTGCAGCAAGGTATTTTTGTATTTTTGGTTTAATAGATATGAAAATAAATGCAAGGAAAAAGTAGATCACAAAGGCAAAAATATGAGAAAGGGACCCGGGGGCCGTAGGTTTCACTAGTGGCTTCTCTCGAGAAAAATAGCAAACGGTGGGTGAACAAATTGCTGTTGGGCAATTGATAGAACTTCAAATACTCATGACGATATCCAGGCAATGATCATTATATAGGCATCAGGTCCAAGATTAGTAGACCGACTCCTGCCTGCATCTACTACTATTACTCCACACATTGACCTCTATCCAACATGCATCTAGTGTATTAAGTTCATCGAAAAACGGAGTAATGCAATAAGAACGATGACATGATGTAGACAAGATCTATCTATGTAGAGATAGACCCATCGTTTTATCCTTAGTAGCAATGATACATACGTGTCGGTTCCCTTTCTGTCACTGGGATCAAGCACTGTAAGATCGAACCCACTACAAAGCACCTCTTCCCATTGCAAGATAAATAGATCAAGTTGGTCAAACAAAACCCAAATATCGAAGAAGAAATACGAGGCTATAAGAGATCATGCATAAAAGAGATCAAAGAAACTCAAATACTTTCATGGATATAAAAAGATAGATCTGATCATAAACTCAAAGTTCATCAATCCCAACAAACACACGGCAAAAGAGTTACATCATATGGATCTCCAAGAGACCATTGTATAGAGAATTCAGAGAGAGAGAGAGATGAAGCCATCTAGCTACTAACTACGGACCCGAAGGTCTACAAAGAACTACTCACGCATCATCGGAGAGGCACCAATGGAGGTGGTGAACCCCATCCGAGATGGTGTCTAGATTGGATCTGGTGGTTCTGGACTCTGCAGCGGCTGGATGAATATTTCGTCGATGCCTTTAGGGTTTCTGGAATATTGGGGTATTGGTAGAGCAAAGAGGCGGTCCGGGGGCACCTGAGGTGGGCACAACCCCCCAGGGCACGCCTGGGCCTCCTGGCGCGCCCTGGTGGGTTGTGCCCTCCTCGAGGCACCTCCCAGGCGCAGCCAGGGCCCATTACGTTCCTTCTGGTCCAAAAAAAATCTTTGTAAAGTTTTGTTGCGTTTGGACTCCGTCTGATATTGATTTCCTGCGATGTAAAAAACATGCAGAAAACAACAACTATCACTTGGCACTATGTCAATAGGTTAGTACCAAAAATGATATAAAATGACTATAAAATGATTATAAAACATCCATGATTGAAATATAACAACATGGAACAAGCAAAAATTATAGATACGTTGGAGACGTATCAGCATCCCCAAGCTTAACTCCTACTCGTCCTCGAGTAGGGAAGTGATAAAAACAGAATTTTTGATGTGGAATGCTGCCTATCATGTCATATTATATTTCTTTCTTTATAGCATGGACATTTGGACTTTTATATTGTTCAAAGCAATAGCCTAGTTTTGACATGATAATTTAAATACTCAAGCATATCAACAAGCAACCATGTCTTTCAAAATATCAACGCTAAAATAAGTTATCCCTAGCCCATCATGCTCAACCATTGATCCATTCATGAGACACACTCGCATATTAGTTACACCCAATACTTATGTACGATCATATTGCCTCCTGGTTGGTGCTTTTGTAAGAGAAGGTGGAGACTCAAATTCAAAAATAAAAATTGCATAAAGTAAAATAAAGGCCCTTCGCAAAGGGAAGTAGGGATTTGTAGAGGTGCCAGAGCTCAAAGCGAAAAACTTAGAGATAAAAACATTTTGGGAGGTGTATCCATCCCACCAACAAAAACGACTTAGAGTTCCCAACACTTTCCATGCTAGATATATCATAGGCGGTTCCCAAACAGAAAATAAAGTTTATTCCTTTTTCAACCATACTTTCACATTCCATGGCTAGCCGTATCCACGGTTGCCCTTCATACCAACACTTTCCAAGGAACTTATTATTTGACAACATAAAGTAAATTCATTTTTCATTTTGAGACAGGGCATCCCTAATACCTTTGCCTTACTCTCGTGCAATTACAAGTGAATAAACACTCATCTAGAGAATAACACATCTAGCATGGAAAATATTAGCCACCCCTCACCGCTCCGCGAGCGAAACAAACACACAAAAGAGAAGTTTATTTGAAAATTAGAGATGGCACATGCAAATTTGCTTAGAACGGCAAAAGAATACCACATATAGGTAGATATAGTTGACTCATGTGGCAAAACTGGTTTAAAGGTTTTTGGATGCACAAGTAGAGATCATACTTAGTGCAAAATGAAGGCTAGCAAAAGATTGAGAAGTGACCAACCAAGAAACGAATAATCTCATAAGCAAGCATTAAGCATAAATAACACCGAATAATGCACCACAAGTAGGATATAATTTCATTGCATGACTATTGATTTTCGTACTTGCATAGGGAATCACAAACCTTAACAGCAATATTTTTACTAAATTTTAATTACTCATCAACATAACTCACATATCACATCATCATATCTCAAAACTATTACTAAGAATCAAGTTTATTTTGTCCAATAATCTTCATGAAAGTTTTCATTACATCCTTCTTGGATATCTATCACTTTGGGACTAATTTGCATCTATTGCTTTTCATAAGCTCAAACAAATATAAGTGAAGATCATGAGCATAAGTTTTTCTTTCTCTCAAATTAATTTAAGTGAAGCAAGAGAGAATTTCTTCAAAATTTTACTAACTCTCAAATAAATCTAAGTGAAGCAAGAGAGAATTTCTTCAAAAATACTAAATCACACCGTGCTCAAAAAGATATAAGTGAAGCACTAGAGCAAGTCCATTGCTCATAAAAATTTAAGTGAAGCATAGAGAGCAATTCTAACAAGTCATGACATAATTTTGGCTCTCTCAAATAGGTGTGTCCAGCAAGGGATCAAGACTTAAAACACAAAATAAAACAAGCAAAGACTCATATCATACAAGACGCTCCAAGCAAGACACATATTATGTGACGAATAAAAATATAGTTCTGAGTAAAATACCGATGGTCGATAGAAGAAAGAGGGGATGCCACTCGGGGGCATCCCCAAGCTTAGTTGGTTGCTCATTTTTGGATAATAGCTTGGGATGTCGGGGAATACCCAAGCTTAGGCTCTTCTATCCTCTATTCCTTCATCCATCGTAAGATAACCCAAAACTTGAAAACTTCAATCACACAAAACTCAACAAAACCTTCGTGAGATCCATTAGTAAAAGAAATCAAATCACTACTATAAGTATTGTACCAAAACAATTCATATTCTGTTTTTGCATTATATATACTGTATTCCAACTTTTCTATGGCAAAAACTCATCAAAGAAAACCATACAACCATCAAAATAAGCACACAATGCAAAGAAAACAGAATCTGTCAAAACAGAATAGTCTGTAGCAATCTGACTATTTCGAAAACTTCTGGAACTCCAAAAATTCTGAAAAATTAGGACGACTTGAGAAATTTGTATATTTATCTTCTGCAAAAATAAATGGTATTTTATCACGCTCTGGTAAAAATTGAGAATTGTTTTCGTGAGCGCATAAGTTTCTGTTTTTCAGCAATATCAAACTATTATCACCCAAGAAGATCCTAAAGGCTTTACTTGACACAAACACTAATTAAAACACAAAAACACAATCATAACAGTAGCATAATTGTGCTAACACTCAAGAACAAAAAGCAAAAAGCAAAACTAAATTTTATTCATTGGGTTGCCTCCCAACAAGCGCTATAGTTTTACGCCCTTAGCTAGGCATAAAGCAAGGATCTAAGTTTTGTCTTCCGAAGTTTTGGCAACTTTGTAAGGGTTTTTTCAAACACGGGAGGCTCTTTACGCTTCCCTAAATTCTCCAGGAAAGAAACCATCTTAAGATCCAAAATATCCAATCGCTTATTGCAAAGAGTAATCAGGTTATTCATGCGATTGATACTACCATTGAGGTGTTTGAGGGGTTCATTATATTTCTATATTTCAACCATATGTTTATGCAAATCACCAAGTTTGTCCAACATTTGGGCTCCCTCAGGGGTAAAGGGGAACCCCTTCTTTTGAGGTGGAATTCCCCAAATCCCTTCTAAAATTTCATAGACAGCATTGGCATCAAGCTCAATGAAATTTCCTTTAGCGGCAAAATGTAGGAGTCGTCTATGATGCAAAGCCAATCGTATGTAAAAATTACGAAGCAAAACTTTAGCGCCCCCCTTTAAATTGGAAATACGATAAGATTCCATAAGCCTATACTAGGTATCTTTCAAATTTTCTCCTTGTCTTTGCTTGAAGTAAAGGACTTCAAAATCGGGTGACAAAGGAGGAGTAGGAACGCTAGCCATCAAGACTGGAAAGCAAGAAAACGACGAACGAAAAAGAGGGGCGAATAAAACGACAAATTTTTGTGAAGTGTAGGAGAGGAAAATGAGAGGCAAATGGAAAATAATGTAAATTGCAAGGAGATGAGATTTGTGATTAGGAACCTGGTATATGTTGAAGATCCTCCCCGGCAATGGCGCCAGAAATTCCTTTTGATGTCGCTTGAAGCTACGTCGGTATTTACCCAAAGAGAAAGGGATGATGCAGCACATCGGCAGTAGTTATTTCCCTCAGATATGAAACCAAGGTTATTGAACCAGTAGGAGAACCAAGCAACACAACGTAAACAACCCTTGCACACAGATAACAAATCCTCGCAACCCGACGTGTTAAAGGGGTTGTCAATCCCTTCCGGGGTACGACTCCTCAAGTAGGAAAACGGGCGTGAGATAAATTTGTAGTAAATTTATAGATCGAACGACAAATAAAATAAATGGCAGCAAGGTATTTTTGTATTTTTGGTTTAATAGAGCTGAAAATAAATGCAAGGAAAAAGTAGATCACAAAGGCAAATATATGAGAAAGAGACCTGGGGGCCATAGGTTTCACTAGTGGCTCCACACATCGACCGCTATCTAGCATGCATCTAGTGTATTAAGTTCATGGAAAAGCGGAGTAATGTGATAGCCACAAGTATAGGGGATCAATTGTAGCTCTTTTCGATAAGTAAGAGTGTCGAACACAACGAGGAGCAGAAGGAAATGACAAGTAGTTTTCAGTAAGGTAATGTCTGCAAGTGCTGGAATTGTAAGTAACGGAGTAGTTTGATAGCAAGGTAATTTGTAACGAGCAAGTAACGATAGTAGTAACAAAAGTGCAGCAAGGTAGCCCAATCCTTTTGAGGCAAAGGACAGACCAAAACAGTCTCTTATGATAAGCAAAGCGTTCTTGAGGGTACACGGGAATTTCATCTAGTCACTTTCATCATGTTGGTTCGATTTGTGTTCGCTACTTTGATAATTTGATATGTGGGTGGACCGGTGCTTAGGTGTTGTTCTTACTTGAACAAACCTCCTACTTATGATTAATCCTCCCGCAAACATCCGCAACTACGAGAAAAGTATTAAGAATAAATTCTAACCATAGCATTAAACTTTAGGATCCAACCGGTCCCTTACAGAATAGCGCATAAACTGGGGTTTAAGATTCTGTCACTCTCGCAACCCACCATCTAATTGCTACTCCACAATGCATTCCCTTAGGCCCAAATATGGTGAAGTGTCATGTAGTCGACCTTCACAGGACACCACTAAGGGAATCACAACATACATACTATCAAAATATCGAACGCATATCAAGTTCACACGATTACTTTCAACATGATTTCCCCCGTGACCTCAAGAACAAAAGTGACTACTCACAAATGATAAACATGCTCATGATCAG
The DNA here is from genome assembly GCA_032464435.1 of Aegilops umbellulata. Taxonomy (NCBI): domain Eukaryota; kingdom Viridiplantae; phylum Streptophyta; class Magnoliopsida; order Poales; family Poaceae; genus Aegilops; species Aegilops umbellulata. Next base: position 344,859,697 of record CP136058.1, on the reverse strand, counting down.
AGGAGTATTAAATATCATATTGGATATGAACATATAATCTTCCACCAAATAAACCATATAGTAATCAACTACAAGATATAATCAACACTACTAGTCACTCACAAGCACCAATTTATAGTTCCGGTAACAAGATTGAACAAAAGAGATGAACTAGGTTTGAGATTAGATGGTGCTTTTGAAGATGTTGATGGAGATTGCTATCCCCAAGATGGGAGAGTTGTTGGTGATGATGAGGATGATGATTTCCCCCTCCGGGAGGGAAGTTCCCCCGGCGGAATCGCTCCGCCGGAGGGCAAAAGTGCTCCTGCCCAAGTTCCGCCTCGAGGTGGCGGCGCTTCGTCCTGAAAGTCCTCTCTTATTTTTCTAGGTCAAAATGACTTATATACCAGAACATGGGCACCGGAGGTGGGCCGAGGAGGCCACAACCCCCCAGGGCGCGCCAGGGGGGCCTGGCGCGCCCAGGTGGATTGTGCCCACCTGGTGGCCCCCCTCTGGCAGTTATTTGTTCCAGTAATTCTTATTTATTCCATAAAAAATCCACATGAAGTTTCAGCTTGTTTGGAGTTGTGCAGAATAGGTATCCTGGCATAGCTTTTTCAGGTCCAAATTTCCAGCTGCCGGAATTCTCCCTCTTAGTGTGTACCTTGCAAATTATGAGAGAAAAGGCATTAGAATTACTCCAAAAAGCATTATTATGGGTGAAAACATTATAAATAACAGTAAGAAAACATGATGCAAAATGGACGTATCAACTCCCCCAAGCTTAGACCTCGCTTGTCCTCAAGCGAACACCGAAATCGAAAAACATGACCACATGCTTTGAGAGAGAGAGAGAGAGGTGTCGATAAAAACAAAATACGGACATAGAAGCATCATGTTGATTATTATAACAACAACAAAATTAAACATAGGACTTTTACCATATACTTCTCATGAATAAGCAATAGTTCGTCACACAATCGAAGTATAAAGCAAAAACTCTATTAGAAACCAACAAACTATGTTCTCAGTCAACTTTGCAACTACAATTCATCATCTTTTCAGGAAGGGTCACGTGTCGGAGCCTTTAGGCAAGTCCACATACTCAACCATCATATAGTCTTCTATGATTGCTAACACTCACCTCGTACCCATGAGCAAAACGTTTCAACCGGACACATAGAAAGATAGGGGCTTATAGTTTTGCCTCCCAAGATACTCACCTCAAGGGTGACGTCAACAATAATAACTCATCCTATCTATATTCAACTGTACATATGTGCCTAGATCTTTCCTCGCCACATGATGCTTGCCAAAGGAGAAAAATAAAAGGAATGGAAGGAAAACTTTGACTCTTTGCATAAAAGTAAATACATACAAGTAAAAGATAGGCCCTTCGCAGAGGGAAGCAGAGGTTGCCATGCGCTTATTTGTTTGTATGCTCAATCCCTTGGTGCAAGAGAACGTCACGTTGTATTGCCCCTTAAGATGACAACCTTTATTATGCAATCTGTCACTTTTATTCTTTGCCATCCAAGTTCATACAACGCTCAATTTTCTCTTACACTACATGATCTCACACTTTTAGAAGCAATTTTTATTGCCTTTTTGCACCAATGACAACTTACTTGAGGGATATTGCTCAATCCCTAGGCAGGTATGGTGGACACTTGAAAGTAAGATTTGGGTTTAAGGGTTTTTGGATGCACAAGTAGTATCTCTATTTAGTGCGGAATTTTTGGCTAGCAAAGATGGGGGGCAAGCATCACATGTTAAAGGATCTATGACAATATGACTTCTATGTGAATATAAACAAACATAAATCATTAAGTTGTCTTCCTTGTCTAAGGTCAACAATTTTGGCATATAATATTTTGATGAGGGCTCACAATCACAAAAGATTTCTAGGATAGTATATTTATATGTGAATCTTCTCTTCCCTTATTAATTCTTTCATGAATTGCATCATTGACTAATGCTATGTTTGTCAGTCTCTAATAAAATTTTCTACTTATACTTTTCCTTATGTGGTGCCATCACCTACCATAGGATTAGTATATAATCTTATTGATTTATTTCCTTTCTCTTATTTATTTCTTTATTTCTTTTCTTTTATTTGCAACATGAAAGTAAAGAACGCAAAAACTCACACTAAACTTTATTATATAACTTGCACACGATTACAAGGATAGATCACTAAGCAAACTCTTAAAGAAGAAAGGATTGAACTAAACTTTTATTCATCTAATGCAAAAGATCGAACTAAAATAAGTAAAAGCAATAAGATAGTGGGATGATACGATACCGGGGCACCTCCCCCAAGCTTAGCGGAAGCCAAGGGGAGTGCCCATACCCGATACTTAGTTCTCTTTTGGTGGTGAAGAATATGATGGTGGTGATGACAATTGTGCCTTCATCTTTTTCATATTGTAGTTGAGGATAGCAATATCCTCCTTTAAATCATCGACTTCCAACTCCAGCTTCAATATCTTGTCACATAAATCCCCTTTGCTTTTGTGCCTAAAACGGAAAGGAATAGATCGGTCTTTAGACCGGTTAGCTCTCTTAGGGAGACTTGACTTCTTGAACTCCACGTGCATATCCCCACGTTGAGGTAGAGGAACATCCTCCTCCTCCGAGCTGGAACCATCAACCCTCATCAAGTGAGCATCCTCCTCGTCATCTGTAGTTCAACCATAAGGATATAGATACCCATAAGTCTTTGGGTCAGCAACGAGATGTGAGACATAGGCCTCTCCGTCAGAGTCTTGGGACGACATGTTTTCAAAACTGTGCAGAAAACAACAAGAAAAGGGAACATAGGATTTTTCCGCGATACGGTGGTTAACAGGTTCAGGAAGTATATATAGATTTTTTTTATCTTGGAGCACAAGCATACGTAAGAAAAACGGAGTGCGGAAGGTGTCCCAGGTGGGCACAACCCACCTGGGCGCGCCAGGCTGCCTGGCGCGCCCTGGTGTATTGTGCCCACCAGGGTATGCTTCCTGGAAGTTTCTTTATTCCTAAAATTCTTAAATACTCCAAAACTAATAAAAATATTTTTGCAGATTTTTCAGAGTCCGTTTACTTAACGTATCACGTACCTCCTTATTTTCACGATTTTGGAGTGTTCTGGAAGGACTCTTTTATGTGCTCTTCCGGTGTCAAAGTTTGGATAATATTACTTTCAACATTAATAGGCGTACCTGAGATATAATGCTTTGATCATTGCCCATTGACAACCTTCGGGTTAGTACCTTCGGAATTATTTATTTTGATGGCTCCTGACCGGTAAACCTCCGTGATGACATATGGGCCTTCCCATTATGAGAGGAGTTTTCCTGCAAAGAATCTAAAACGAGAGTTGTACAAAAGAACATATTCTCCGACTTTAAACTCACGCTTTTGAATTCATTTGTCATGCCATCTTTTAACTTTTTCTTTAGATAATTTTGCATGTTCGTAAGATTGGGTTCTCCATTCATCCAGAGAGCTAATATCAAATAACCTCTTTTCACTAGCAAGTTTGAAATCATAGTTGAGTTCTTTAACTCACCAAAATGCTTTATGTTCTAACTCAAGAGGCAAATGACAATATTTTCCATAAACCATTTTATAAGGAGACATACCCATAGGATTTTTACATGCTGTTCTATAAGCCCAAAGTGCATCATCTAATTTCTTAGACCAATTCTTCCTGGACCTATTAACAGTCTTTTCAAAATTAATTTTATTTCTCTATTGCTAAGTTCAACTTGACCACTAGACTGAGTATGAAAGGGTGATGCAATTCTATGGTTAACATCATACTTGGCAAGCATCTTACGTAAATCACTATGAATAAAGTGTGAACCACCATTAGTCATTAAATATCTAGGGAGTCCAAACCTTGGGAAAATAACTTCCTTAAGCATTTTAATAGAGGTGTTGTGATTAGCACTACTAGTTGGAATAGCTTATACCCATTTAGTAACATAATCAATATCAACCAAGATATGTGTATACCCATTAGACGAAGGAAAAGGTCCCATGTAATCAAATCCCCAAATATCAAATGGTTCATGTAGCGACCCGACCTCAGACGGTCAAGTCTCTGTGCTTAAGTGTCATCCCTGGATCGGTAATGCTGACACACACAATACTTGAAGGATTTATAACAGAGTAGTGATGTCTACTACGCAACCTTCTTCTTGTAGACGTTGTTGGGCCTCCAAGTGCAGAGTTTGTAGGACAGTAGCAAATTTCGCTCAAGTGGATGACCTAAGGTTTATCAATCCGTGGGAGGCGTAGGATGAAGATGGTCTCTCTCAAGCAACCCTGCAACCAAATAACAAAGAGTCTCTTGTGTCCCCAACACACCCAGTACAATGGTAAATTGTATAGGTGCACTAGTTCGGCGAAGAGATGGTGATACAAGTGCAATATGGATGATAGATATAGGTATTTGTAATATGAAAATATATAAAAAAGCAAGGTAACAAGTAATAAAAGTGAGCGTAAACGGTATTGCAATGCTAGGAAACAAGGCCTAGGGTTCATACTTTCACTAGTGCAAGTTCTCTCAACAATAATAACATAACTGGATCATATAACTATCCCTCAACATGCAACAAAGAGTCACTCCAAAGTCACTAATAGCGGAGAACAAACAAAGAGATTATGGTAGGGTACGAAACAACCTCAAAGTTATTCTTTCCAATCAATCAGTTGGGCTATTCCTATAAGTGTCACAAACAGCCCTAGAGTTCGTACTAGAATAACACCTTAAGACATAAATCAACCAAAACCCTAAAGTCACCTGCATACTCCAATGTCACCTCAAGTATCCGTGGGTATGATTATACGATATGCATCACACAATCTCAGATTCATCTATTCAGCCAACACATAGAACTTCAAAGACTGCCCCAAAGTTTCTATCGGAGAATCAAGACGGAAACGTGTGCCAACCCCTATGCATAAGTTCATGGGCGGAACCCGCAAGTTGATCACGAAAACATACATCAAGTGAATCACGTGATATCCCATTGTCACCACAGATACGCACGGCAAGACATACATCAAGTGTTCTCAAATCATTAAAGACTCAATCCGATAATATTACTTCAAAGGGAAAACTCAATCCATTACAAGAGAGTAGAGGGGGAGAAGAAACATAAGATCCAACTATAATAGCAAAGCTCTGGATACATCAAGTTCGTGCCAAATCAAGAACACGAGAGAGAGAGAGAGAGAGAGAGAGAGAGAGAGATCAAACACATAGCTACTGGTACATACCCTCAGCCCCGAGGGTGGACTACTCCCTCCTCGTCATGGAGAGCGCCGGGATGATGAAGATGGCCACCGGTGAGGGTTCCCCCCTCAGACAGGGTGCCGGAACAGGGTCCCGATTGGTTTTTGGTGGCTACAGAGGCTTGCGGCGGCGGAACTCCCGATCTATTATGTTCCCCGAAGTCTTTAGGGTATATGGGTATATATAGGAGGAAGAAGTACGTCAAGGGAGCCACGAGGGGCCCACGAGAGTGGAGGGCGCGCCTGGGGGGGGGGGGAGGGCGCGCCCCCCTACCTCGTGGCTTCCTTGTTGCTTCTTTGACGTGGACTCCAAGTCTCCCCGGTTGCTTTCCTTCCAAAAATAACTTCTCCAGAAGATTTCATTCCGTTTCGACTCCGTTTGATATTCCTTTTCTTCGAAACACTGAAACAAGGGAAAAAACAGGAACTGTCACTGGGCTCTGGGTCAATAGGTTAGTCCAAAAAATAACATAAAAGTGGATAATAAAGCCCAATATTGTCCAAAACAGTAGATAATATAGCATGGAGCAATCAAAAATTATAGATACCGTTGGAGACGTATCAAGTAGCAATCACACACTTATTACATCGAGTGTCTCAAAAGAGAACTTATTACAATAAATATGGCTTAAGGCCATCTAAATAAGATAACAGCGGAAGGCTTGGAAGATAAAGTGAGTCCATCAACTCCAACGGCATAGCTGAGTGCACAACAACGGCCTAGCGAACCTTACTCTTCGTCTGAAAAGTTTGCAACATGATACGTTGCAGCCCGAAAATGGGTCAGCACATGGAATATGCTGGCATAGTAACACAATAGAGCAATGAACGGAATAAATGCTATCACTACATGCATATATGGCTAGTGGAGGCTCTATGGTTATATTGTTTTGCGAAAAGCCAATTTTCCCCTACAACAAAGGAATATATTTTATTTAACCATCATGGTAGTTGAAACATCATTGAGAAGGTTCCTCCAACTCAATCTCAATTAAAAGTAATTATCAACCCAACAAAATTAAATTAGAGTGATGAGATCCATATGATAATCCAAGAACCAGATACTCAAGATGTTCATAACCAGGGACACGGCTAACCATGATTAGTTTGTATACTCTGCAGAGGTTTGCACACTTTTCCCCACAAGACTCGATCTCCTCCGTTGGATTTCTCACACTACATGGTGTTTGAGAAACGGATGACCGAGACATAGTCTTTCAGAAGCAGTAACTCTTTACTCTGGGTGGACAGTTACACCTACTTTCCCTCTACATCTGCTAGCCCACCACTGAAAGAGGTCATGCAACATACTCAACTATGCTAGAGCCCATAATAGCTTGTGGCTGCACACGGAAGTTTCTAGCATGATCTTATGATCCCTTTGAGCCTGGGTGGCGGACCGTAGGATGATCACATGGGTACTCCAGGATATCCTAGGACAACACTGGATTCTCCAGGTGCCCAAACCAACAATCCACCCAGATGTGTATTAAAGTTGCCACCTTAAGTTGAACCATTAATTAACAATATCACATCTGTCAGTGTCAAAACCGGCGGATCTCGGGTAGGGGGTCCCGAACTGTGCGTCTAGGCCGGATGGTAATAGGAGACAAGGGACACGATGTTTTTACCCAGGTTTGGACCCTCTCGATGGAGGTAAAACCCTACTCCTGCTTGATTAATATTGATGATATGGGTAGTACAAGAGTAGATCTACCACGAGATCAAGGAGGCTAAACCCTAGAATCTAGCCTATGGTATGATTGTTGTATGATAGAGTTGTCCTACGGGCTAGAACCCTCCGGTTTATATAGACACCGGATAGGGTTAGGGTTACACAGAGTCGGTTACAATGGTAGGAGATCTTGAATATCCGCATCGCCAAGCTTGCCTTCCACGCCAAGGAAAGTCCCATCCGGACACGGGACGAAGTCTTCAATCTTGTATCTTCATAGTCCTGGAGTCCGGCCGAAGGTATTGTCCGGCTACCCGAACACCCCCTAATCCAGGACTCCCTCAGTAGCCCCTGAACCAGGCTTCAATGATGACGAGTCCGGTGCGCAGATTGTCTTCGGCATTGCAAGGCGGGTTCCTCCTCCAAATTCTTCATAGAAGATTGTAAACACCAAGAGTAGTGTCCGGCTCTGCAAAATAAGTTTCCACATATTGCCATAGAGAGAATAATATTAACACAAATCTAATCTGCTGACGTATTCCGCAGTGTGACATCACACTACGGCCAAGTCCTTTACTCGAATCGTTTTTACTTTTCCACCTCAGCACATTTTGCCAGGCGGTTTCCTTGGCACGTCTTGTCAAAGCAGAGATCGTGTCCCCCTTTTACGGGATTCTCATCAATACAGACGCGGGTAACCCAATCGTGCCCGTTAGCACATTTCCTCGATTAAAGGCGAGTCCCAAACGGTTACGGGGAAGGCTCTTGGTATTCAACGTCTTATAAAGAGACCAAGGCCGTACTCCTTTTTCCAATCTCAAACGAGTTCGCCCGTCGCCTTGAGTTCCAACACCCTAGGCTCCATATTCCAGGCGCTTTGGACCTTCGACAATGTCCGGCTCTGACCTTCAAGGCCGATGGACGCCCTCCTCCATCACGGAGGAGGACGTGCTAAAGTTGAGAGAGGCTAAGTTCCTGACCGGCGAAATTTCGCATAGGTTGCCTGCTCAAGGGCAGGCCATTCCCAGTCCCCAGCCCGGTGAGAGCATGGTGTTCATGTCTCACTTCCTTCAGGGGTTAGGCTTCTGTAGGATCTAGAATTAGGTGTGTCTAGAGGGGGGGGGGTGATTAGACACTTAGTGCTAAAGTTGCAATTTTTAAGCTTTTCGGTTTGAGTGGAGTTTTTAGGCACAATTTCAACATACACAATACATATCAAGCAAGCATGCAAAGAGTATATGAGCAGTGGAATGTAAAGCATGCAACTTGCAAGAATGTAAAGGGAAGGGTTTGGATAATTCAAACGCAATTGGAGACACATATGTTTTTCCCGTGGTTCGGATAGGTGGTGCTATCCTACATCCACGTTAGTGGAGACTTCAACCCACGAAGGGTAATGGTTGCGCGAGTCCACGGAGGGCTCCACCCACGAAGGGTCCACGAAGTAGCAACCTTGTCTATCCCACCATGGCCATCGCCCACGAAGGACTTGCCTCACTAGCGGTAGATCTTCACGAGTAGGCGATCTCCTTGCCCTTACAAACTCCTTGGTTCAACTCCACAATCTTGTCGGAGGCTCCCAAGTGACACCTAGCCAATCTAGGAGACACCACTCTCCAAGAAGTAACAAATGGTGTGTTGATGATGAACTCCTTGCTCTTGTGCTTCAAATGATAGTCTCCCCAACACTCAACTCTCTCTCACAGGATTTGGATCTGGTAGAAAGAAGATTTGAGTGGAAAGCAACTTGGGGAAGGCTAGAGATCAAGATTCATATGGTAGGAATGGAATATCTTGGTCTCAACACATGAGTAGGTGGTTCTCTCTCAGAACATATGAGTTGGAAGTGTAGATGTGTTCTGATGGCTCTCTCCACGAATGAAGAGGAGGTGGAGGGGTATATATAGCCTCCACTTAAAATCCAACCGTTACACACAATTTACCAATCTCGGTGGGACCGAATCAACAAACTCGGTCGGACCGAAAAGGTAAACCTAGTGACCGTTAGAGATTTTCGGTGGGACTGACATGCATCTCGGTAGGACTGATATGGTTAGGGTTTAGGCATAACGTAATCTCGGTGAGACCGATTACTCAAACTCGGTGAGACCGATTTGGTAATTGGCTAACCAGAGAGTTGGTCAGGCAAACTCGGTGGGACCGATTACTAAACTCGGTTGGACCGATTTTTGCAATGAGTTACCCAGAGAGTTTGCATTGTAATCTCGGTAGTACCGATTGCCTAAACTCGGTGAGACCGATTTTGACAATGGACATACACAGTGAGATTGCAATCCCATCTTGGTGAGACCGAGATCCCTATCGGTGAAACCGATTTGCTAGGGTTTGGCAGTGGCTTATGACATATGAAACTCGGTGGCGCCGGATAGAAAGAATCAGTAGGACCGAGTTTGGCTTAGGGTTTAGGTCATTTGTGGAAGTGGGAAAGTAGCTGAGGGTTTTGGAGCATATCATTAAGCACATGGAGCAAAAGGCTCATTAAACAGCACCTCATCCCTTCTTGATAGTATTGGCTTTTCCTATGGACTCAATGTGATCTTGGATCACTAAAATGTAAAATGAAGAGTCTTGAGCTTGAAGCTTTAGCCAATCCTTTGTCCTTAGCATCTTGAAGGAGTTCCCACAACCTTTAGTCCATGCCACTCCATTGTTGAACTTATCTGAAATATACTAGATAAAAGTGTTAGTCCAACAAGAGATATGTTGACATTAATTACCAAAACCACCTGGGAAGCACTTGTGCTTTCAGCTTCCCAATGGATCCCTTTGTGAGGGGGCTGCTATTTTATTACGGGCTGGAATTCCACGACTTAGCTCCGGAGTCCATCCTCCATATTTCCTCATTTATCGTCGTGTGTGAAGCGTTCCTCCGTGTTACCCCTCTGTCGGTGTACTAGAGTAGGGGTACCCCAGTATCCCGAACTTGTGCACGGGCAATCGTAGCACCCCGCGGCAGGGATTGCCAGGTGACCGCCAAGGTCCTCCGTGGTTCCTTTGGAGCCATTCAAGAACAAAGTATCCAAGCCGAGAAGACAAGGCCCCGGCAAGAGGAGCTTGCTGGGAAGGCCACTCGAGGCACAAGGCCCCGGCAAGAGGAGCTTGCCGGGAAGGCCAACCAAGGCATCTCAAGGAACTTGCCGCGACGCGCCACGCGTCCCGGCAAGGCCCGGCGAGCGACAAGCTCTCGGACGCGACAAGACAGCGACCGCGGCAAGGCGTTTGCCGCGGCAGGCTACCACTCTGTATCCACGCTCCAGCACATCCACCAACGTGTCGCTCTGGGACCCTTCTAGGCGTACGTGGCGGGAGGCTGTGCAGCCAGGGGTACGCGGTGGCAAGCAGCGCTGACAAGATTGCCATCGTGGTGAACGGTGGCGTCCCTGACGGTCCCTTTTCTGCACTGTTTGGGCAATGCAGACGGGCATTTAATGCCCTTGTCCCCTGCCGTCAGGGTTAGGTATGATACACTGTACAAGTAGCTGTACCAACCGCAACAACTTTACATTTTTACCCTCGTCTACTTTGCCACCTGTCGGTGACCCCTTGAGCATATAAAAGGAGGCCATGCGCAACGTAGAGAAGGGGGGAGAACACTCACGCTCGGTCTCGTTAGCTGCTTGTGTGTACTGTAGCACTCAGCGCTCCCGAGCAAGAACACAATACAATCCACAAAGCAGCAGTAGGGTTTTACGCATCCATGCGGCCCGAAGCTGGGTAAACTGCTCGTGTGCTTCGCCTCGATCCGCTCCGTGCGACCTCCGCCCCCTGCCGTACCGAAAAGGGGCTCGGTCCCCATAGGTGCTCGTGGAGGCAGTTTCCCCGACATCTTTGGCGCGAAGGAGAAGATAATGGCGTGGACCAGGTGTCGTTCAAGAAAGTTTTGCCTTGCCAGGAAGCAAACAACAGAAAAGCTAAGTTGCCAAAGTTTGAGCAATCAGATTTTTTTTAAAATTTTAAGTTATCTTCCTTGAACGACCATGCTTTGTATGGAAAACCTGTGCGCGGAGGAACCAACTCGTGGCTAGTTGCGCCCTTACTTTGTTTCGAGTCCGCTCAACAACTTAAGCGAGCTGCAACTAGTTGCGACAAGGTTTCTTGTCAGTAGCGGCACCGCCAGCAGGCTGCTGACGTCCCGCACTCAGCGCTCGCGGCAAAGGTGCCTGCGCCGGCAAGTTCCCTAAAAGCGTAAGGCAAAAACATACAAAGAAAGGGATCAAGTAAAGGAAATAACATTGCAATTACTACCCAAGATAGAGTTATATTACAAGATAGCTTGTCACGGCTCTAATAAATTGTTTTCATAACATAACCAGCAGCGGCAAGAAAAGAAGAAAACGGGCGGCCTAATCTACACGATCGCCCTCAACCCTCTTGATTCCGCTCACCCTTTCCACAATAGGTGCGACAAGGGCCTTGAGCTCCTCCAGATCAGCATCAGGCGACAGGGACCTGAGGACGTTGGTGAGGCGGAGGCCCGGATTGCGGTAGGCCACCTTCACCAACACCTTTTGAAGAGCTCCTGCGCAGATATCGCGCGACTCGTCGGCCAGCTGCTTTGGGATCCTCTCCCAGAGTCGCTGGAGGGCCGTCGCCACGCCTTTGAAGAACAAAGTGAGCTTGGCGCTGGAAGGGAGGTTCTCGTCGGAGGGATACCCGAGATCCTCCATCCCCAGCTGCGCCAGCTCCCTGTCAATATCTGCGGCATCATTCACAAGACCCTCTGTCGGTGTCAAAACCGGCGGATCTCGGGTAGGGGGTCCCGAACTGTGCGTCAAGGTCGGATGGTAACAGGAGACAAGGGACACTTTATTTTACCCAGGTTCGGGCCCTCTCGATGGAGGTAAAACCCTACTCCTGCTAGATTAATATTGATGATATGGGTAGTACAAGAGTAGATCTACCACGAGATCAAGGAGGCTAAACCCTAGAAGCTAGCCTATGGGTATGATTGTGTATGATGATGGTTATGATGATTGTCATACGGACTACAACCCTCTGGTTTATATAGACACCGGATAGGGTTAGGGTTACACAGAGTCGGTTACAATGGTAGGAGATCTTGAATATCCGCACGCCTAGCTTGCCTTCCACGCCAAGGAAAGAACCTTCCGGACACGGGACGAAGTCTTCAATCTTGTATATTCATAGTCCTGGAGTCTGGTTGAAGGTATAGTCCGGCTATCCGAACACCCCCTAATCCAGGACTCCCTCAGTAGCCCCTGAACCAGGCTTCAATGACGACGAGTCCGGCGCGCAAATTGTCTTCGGCATTGCAAGGCGGGTTCCTCCTCCAAGTTCTTCAAGAAGATAATAAACACCAAAAATAGTGTCCGGCTCTGCAAAACAAGTTTCCGCGTATTGCCATATAGAGAATAATGCGAACACAAATCAAATCTGCTGACGTATTCCGCAGCGCGTCATAACACTGCGACCAAGCCTTCTATATGGAGTATTTTTACTGTTCCACCGCGGCACGTTCAACGAGGCGGTTTCCTTGGCACGTCTTGTCGAAGCAGAGATCGTGTGCCCCTTTTAGCGGGATTCTCATTAATACGGACGTGGGTAACCCAACCGTGCCCGTTTAGCACGTCCTGCCTTAATTAAAGGCTAGTCCAAGACGGTTACGGGGAGGGCTCTTGATATTCTGCCTCTTATAAAGAGACCGAGACCCTGCTCCCCTCTTGTGTTCTCAAAACAAGCTCGCCCATCGCCTCGAGTTCCAACACCCCAAGCTCTTAGATTCTAGGCGCATCGGACCTTCGACAATGTCCGGCTCCGGCCTTCAAGGCCAATGGATGCCCTCCTCCGTTACGGAGGAGGACGTATCAAGGTTGAGGGAGGCTAGGTACCTGACCAGCGAGATTCCGCACAGGTTGCCTGCTCAAGGACAAGCGATCCCGAGCCCTCAGCCTGGTGAGAGCGTAGTATTCATCTCCCACTTCCTTCGAGGATTAGGCTTCCCGACGGATCCTTTCGTAAGGGGGCTGATGTTTTATTATGGGCTGGAATTCCGTGACCTAGCTCCGGAGTCCATCCTCCATATCTCCTCCTTCATTGTTGTGTGTGAAGTGTTCCTCCATATCACTCCTCACTTCGGATTATGGCTCAAGACCTTCAAGGTAGAACCGAAGATAATCGAGGGGCGTCACGTAGAGTGCGGAGGCGCTGTTATAAAAAGGAATACCGATGCTCCATGGCCCAAGGGCGCTTTTCAAGAGGAGCTCGGCTTATGGCAACAGGAGTGGTTCTACATCACCTCTCCTCGGGGCACCACTTGGGTGGCGCCTCCCGTCTTTCGCTCGGGCCCCCACCACGTTTAACATCGTGGATCAACACAGGGTTAGATCGTGGCTTGCCCAAAGACGTCCCTCTGCTGCAGGGCCGCATAAAGGATCTCTTGAAAGGAGACCTCAACCTGGTCAAGGTGACACAAGTTATGCTGATTCGCCGGACATGGCCCGGCCAACGTCGCCCCCTCCGCTTGTGGGAGTTCAACCCAGAGGGGCCGCGAGTTCTCCGAAATTTCATGGGCGTGATGCCTATGGAGATGTATAAACTGTTCTTCGGACCACAAGAAGTGAGTCCGGATTTGACCGAGGATGCTGGTTTAAGCCGCAACCGCCCGGATACCAAAGTAGGTGACCTTGCGCCCGGACCTTTCATCCGCACAATTAACTTGTTTTTAACAACGCTTTTCCTATTATGCAGGAATGGATAGCGAAAGCGAAGCTGATCCGGTGTCCGGCTCCCCTTCCCGAGACCAGGCTAGATCCCGTGCTAGTCAGGATGTTGGAGGTGGCGCCTCTGGAGGGAAATGAAGGGGCGGACAAGGAAACCATGGCCTCTTTGAAAGAGGCCATTCCGAAGGGGGGAATCGATAATTCCTCTCCTAAGGGGAAGAAAAGGGCCGCCTCTGACGACCCGGAAGCCATAGCTCCAAAGCGGGGGAAAGAATCCACGTCAGAGGAGCCAACGCCGGGGAGCCCCTCGGCCGAACTGAATCCTCAAAGGGAGCAGCTCTCCAACGAGCCGTAAGTAGAAAGAGAGTTGTTCTTTTAAGAGAAATCCTTGATTTATATCTGAGAAGTTTTAACCGAAACCTTACCTTGTATTCGGACCTCGACCCTTCTCAGCAGAGCTCGTTGTCGGGGGATCTTCTCCCGGAGATGATGGAGAGCGGAACGCCTCCTCCTTCTACATCGCCTAGCAAGGCGGGCGACGCCGAAGTGTCGTCGCAGAGGATTGCTCCGAATCTGCCAGAGGCAGAAGGTGATCATGCGCCCCCCCCGAGGTTCTCCGTGTCCGGCCTCCGAAGAAGGCCATGGGACGAGTCCGGCACCATCTAGCGTTCGGTCGGAGGAGCTGAAGGTTCTGCTGGGCCGAGCCTTTGTTTCAGAGGAGCATCGTGTGTTGATGCACACGGTGATTGAGAAGATTTCATCCGCGGAAAGCGGACTGAACGAGGCCGTCAAGAGTTTACTGGCGGGCCTTGAGGTATGTTTTGAATAACGAACATTAGTGTTAATTGCGCATAATAACATGCGCCCTGTGTAGATAGTAGCCCCTGAGACTCTGTGTGTCGCAAAGATGTGCGGCGCGCAGAGGATCTTAATCCCAGGTCCTTTAAGTGGCACCTTTGTATGTAGGTGGCAGATTGTCCGGAGTCGAGCCGGACTCAAGATTTTGCCGAAATGAGATGGCAACTTGATGAGGCAGAAGCCGACATCGTGCTTGTTAACAAGCGGCTTGATGATGCTCAAGGTATTGAGTTTATTTGGCGATTGTTAGTAAGAGGAGCTTTATGTCAACATCTTACCGTGTGTATGCTTGATGCAGATGGTGCGGCGGCCGTAGAAGGACTTAGGGCCGAACTCGCCAAAGCAAAGGAACAAGCCAGAAAAAGCGTTGCGGCTACCGGAAAAGCTCGTGAAGAGCTGAAAGCCGAACAGGCTACCCATTGCCGAAGCAAGGAGGAGATGGCTGATATTGCCGTGAAGTTAAAAAGTGCTACTGACCGTTGCAAAATTCTTGAAGAGGAAGGTCGAGCCAGGCAGACGGACTTGGATAAGGCCGTTGCTGACGCCAAGGACGCCCGCTCTATGATGAGAGCGACAAGGGAAGAGCTACGTCAAGCCGGACTAATTGCGGATGGAAAGCCCTTCCTGCTGCGGAGAAAATTCTGTGATCCGAAGTTCGCCCCGTTGGACCGAGCGTGGAGCATGGAGGACACCTATCTGGATTTGGCGGCTAGTGCCGCTGATGCGACCAGGTACTTTCAAGATAAGAAAGATCATGAAGTGGAAAAGCTCTTCTGGTCGCAGTTCACCAATCCAGAGCGTCCGCTGGCAGTGGACGATCGCCTGGCCCAATGGGCCGAGCTGAATAGGTTGTCCGGACTTGCCATGAACTATGCCATGGATCGCCTGTGTCCGGGGAGATCGAAACCGAAAAGTTGTTTCAGCTTGGTGCAGCAATTTCTTGACGTGGTGCCTCGTATTGAAGCTCTGAAGAGGTCAGCTTGCACAGAGGGCGCTCGGCTGGCTCTTGCCCGTGTCAAGACATACTGGGCAGATATGGAGCCCACCGTTGTTGCGTCCCGTGATTCGGATAAAAGCCGAATACCTTCCGAGCACTATTTTGAGGAAGTCCTCGCAGGCGCTCGTATAATAGAGATGCAATGTTCGAAAGATGTTGTTTTGTGACAGCATATGTAATCATAGATTAGTATTTTTGTAAATTGTAATGGCATATTTTAGACTTGTGCCTTCAAGTATTAATAACACCTCCTGTGCGGCCGTTTTAATATATAAATTCTGAAAGATTGCAGTCGTTGGCTTCAGCCCCCACGCACATAGTGCGGGGGTGCGTGCAGAAGACGCATTTTCACACTTAACCCAACGTCTTGGTCCTACAAAGGAGGTGATAGCGCAGCGGGCCAGGCAACCGGACTATAATGCTTTAACACTTTCACTTAGCCATAGGATCTTGACAGTGGGACTCTTTAGGTAGCCCTTAAGTGGCAACTGCGTTTATCCGAATTCGGGACGCATGTGAGCCTGACCGGGAAGCGGTCCTTCGTTAAAACGGAGGAATTTGATAAATTCCTATAAGTCATCGAGTGGCGACCAGTCTCTCGCTACATCATGACAGTCGGTTTTTGGCTTTCTCTACTGAGGTGCTCACCCGGCCGAACCGGGGCACAATCGCAGTAGTTCTCCTGGTGCTACCTTAGCCGACAGAACGGAACGTAAGGTGGCCGAACTCAGGAGCCGGGCAACCCAACATGTGACCAAAATCATGACTCGGAGCTGATGCATATAGTGCCAAAACTCGCGACGCCGAACACTCCCTAAGGTGTTCGGTCTTTTGTGGGTGCATGTGAAACAACGCCCTTGAAAAAGAAAAAAGCCCCTTGTGTCCAGGTACGAGCAAGAATTCTGGCGTGGCCACATACCAAAACGCCAGCCTCCTCCTTGGTTATAGTGAAATAAACCAGGGGATGTATAGCAGCAAGAGTCAGTAAAAAAGGTTTACGCAGGGTCTTAATCTAAAAAGAATCCTTTGGGGCGGGTCCCTACTGCACGTCTGCGCCTATGTCTCCGCTGTGCCGTGTCCTGGACGGGCGCCGTACGACGTTCATCTGTAAAAGAGAAGAACTAAATTGACAATGGGTCGTGCGGATCAAAAAGAATAATAAACAAAATACAAAGTGAAAAATAGATACGGTCGAGCTATATTGTCTCTGCGTACAGCCCCTGGTATGGCGTACTAAGCCTATAATGATAATGGGCTTGTGCCGAACTCATTGAGTCCGGGTCCGTGGCCTTTTATGACTTACATCGAAAAAGTCCTTTGGCTGGCGAGGCCATTTTATTGTGCGGCTATTTAAGCGCCCGCGCAATCCTCCGTTTGGAGGAGACGTATTCTAGTATGCTCCCTTTAAAGAGATGATGCCTCGAGGACCGGGCATCTTTAGCGTGAGGGATGCATAATGCGGTATTGCGTTAAAGCGAGCAAAAGCTCCGCGTCCCATTAGTGCTTGATAGCGACTTGAAAACGGGACTACGTGGAAGGTAAGCTTTTCGCGACGAAAGTTATTGGCAGAGCCAAATATGACTACAAGCCGGAGAAAACCCATACAATGGGTGTCCGGGCCTGGTGCTACCCCTTGAAAGGATGTTTTACTGTGACGGATTCTTGCTGGGTTTATGCCCATGCGGTGAATTGTATCCTGATATATCAGGTTTAGTCCACTGCCACCGTCCATAAGGACATTGGTAAACTGGAATCCGTCTATTATTGGATTAAGTATCAGGGCAGTCCGGCCCGCGTGCTTGATATTTCGAGAATAATCGAGCTGATAAAAAATGATTGGCTTTAGTGACTAGTGGCGGGACTCCTGAGATTTAGGCTTGAATGTGCGGACCTTTATGGGTGCCTTATGCCTTGTTATGTGAAGTGAGTTCACTGTTCTGACTTCTTGTGGGAAGTTCTTTTGCTTCCTGGTGTTCTGCTTTTGGGGTTCGTCCTCTTCCTCACTTGGTGTGTCGAGCCCCTTGTGTTCGGCGTTAAGCCTTCCGGATTGTTTGAAAACCCAACAGTCTCTATGGGTATGATTAGCAGGCTTCCCAGGAGTACTGTGTATCTGACATATCCTGTCCATGATTCTCTTTAGGCTGGACGGATCTTCCCTATTATCCTGAGGGGGAGGCTTTGCCTGATTTTGCCGTGAGCCTTTGAATCCGGCATTGACTGCCGTGCTCTTCGGACTTTTTCTTTTGATTCGGAGATGATCCTTATTTCGTCGCGGTTTCCCGTTTCCATCCCTAATTTCTGATGTACTTGGGTCGCTGGGGCTGCATCATGCCAACCAGCTGTCCTCTCCTGCGCAAAAGCGGGTCATGAGACTTGTGAGTGCGGCCATTGTTCTTGGCTTTTCCTGGCCAAGGTGTCCGGCGAGCCATTCGTCTCGGACATTGTGCCTGAAAGCCGCTAGGGCTTCGGCGTCCGAACAATCCACTATTTGATTCTTTTTAGTGAGGAATCTGTTCTAGAACTGTCGAGCTGATTCTCCGGCTGCTGAGTTATGTGATTGAGGTCATCTGCATCCGGGGGACGGACGTAGGTCCCTTGAAAATTTGCTCGGAAAGCGTCCTCGAGCTCTTCCCAACTTCCAATTGTGTTTTCGGGAAGGCTTTTAAGTCAGTGCCGAGCTGGCCTTTTAAGCTTAAGAGGTAAATATTTTATGGCATGGAGATCATCTCCTCTAGCCATATGTATGTGGAGGATATAATCCTCGATCCAGACTCTAGGGTCTGTTGTTCCATCGTACGCCTCTATGTTAGCGGGTTTAAATCCCTCTGGGAATTCATATTCCAGGACCTCATCGGTGAAGCATAGGGGGTGTGCGGCACCCCTATATTTGGGTGTGCCGGATTCTGATGGTGGATTGTTTGCATTGCTTGTGAGAGCTTGCTTTCTTGGCCCGTAAATGGACCTGGCTGGGCCATGATGCGAGTCTTTGATTGGGTCGCATGCCGCATTAAGTGCGGCGTCGTTTGCCGTTTTATAGTGGCCGAGAGATCGTCTATCCGACCGTGTAGCCTTTTTGTTTTTCGAGTTTGGGGGCTCTAGGGCCTCCTGGTCGAATTCGGGCAGTAGCTTTCTCTTCGGATAGCTTTTGGTGCGGCGGCTGCCACCGTATTTGTCTGCGGTCTTGATTACTTTGCTCCATCTTGTTTTGAGTGCATCCTCTGCCGTCTTTAGCTTTTGCTTCTGCTTTTTCAGGCTGCGTGCTGTGGCGACGAGCCTTTCTTGGAGATTCTTCTGCTCCATGATTTTATCCGGCGTGGTATCGTCTGGAGTCCTGTTATGACCGGGGGAGGACTGTTCGTCCTCTCTGCCCGTGTTACCCTGTTCGGACGGCTGTCCTGAGACGTGCTCGTCATCTGCCGGGTCGTCCTGCTCTACGGCTGGGTCTTGATCGAGGCGGGGCTTAGCTCGGCGTTTACGTCGCCGCTTTGAGTGCTTTTCGGAGGGTTTACCCTTCTTTTCGCCCCCTTTTTCCTCATTGTCAGTTTTCTCAGGTGTATCCACCATGAATACGTCATTAGGTGGGGTGGAGGTCCAGTGCCCTATGGGTGCTGGTTCCAGTTAGTCTCCGTCTTCGTCGTCCATACCGTCGAAGTCTTCAGAGCCGAAGTCAAGCATGTCGGTTAAATCGTCGACAGTGGCTATTAAGTGGGTGGTGGGTGGGCTTTGAATTTCTTCGTCGTCCGAATCCCAATCTCGCAGACCGTAGTCCGGCCTGGGCTCTCCTGATAGAGAGGGAGACTTGAGGGAGTTCAGGATATCACCAAAAGGTGAGCACTGAAAGATGTCCGTGGCGGTGAACTCCATTACAGGCGCCCAATCAGATTCGATCGGCAGGGGCACGGAGGGCCCGGAGTTCGGAGAAGAGTCCAGCTCCTTGGAGTCACGGGCCATGCGGAGTGCGGGGCTTGCGTTCGGCTCAATGGCTTTTAAGATCGCAGCCCCCGAGGTGACGTCCAACCGTTCATCCTAAAAGAACGCGGCGGGCTCCGAATCGAGGATCGGGGCCGGAGCGTATGCGGCCTCCAGGACACTGTTCGGGGGCAGAGCTATATCATGCCCCTCGGGGTAGTGCGGCGCGCTTGGCTGTGGCTCGAATCTGTCGGAGATCAAGTCTCCGCGGATATCTGTTGTGTAGTTTAAGCTTTCAAACCTGACTTGATGGCCAGGGGCGTAGCTTTCGATCTGCTCCAGATGACCAAGTGAATTGGCCCACAGAGCGAAGCCGCCGAAGACGAAGATCTGTCCGGGGAGAAAAGTCTCACCCTGGACCTCATCGTTGCTGATGATCAAAGGAGCCATCGGGCCTAAAAGCGACGACACAGAGGAACTCTCAATGAAAGCACCAATGTCGGTGTCAAAACCGGCGGATCTCGGGTAGGGGGTCCCGAACTATGCGTCAAGGTCGGATGGTAAGAGGAGACAAGGGACACTTTATTTTACCCAGGTTCGGGCCCTCTCGATGGAGGTAAAACCCTACTCCTGCTAGATTAATATTGATGATATGGGTAGTACAAGAGTAGATCTACCACGAGATCAAGGAGGCTAAACCCTAGAAGCTAGCCTATGGGTATGATTGTGTATAATGATGGTTATGATGATTGTCATACGGACTACAACCCTCCGGTTTATATAGACACCGGATAGGGTTAGGGTTACACAGAGTCGGTTACAATGGTAGGAGATCTTGAATATCCGCACGGGTAGCTTGCTTTCCACGCCAAGGAAAGAACCTTCCGGACACGGGACGAAGTCTTCAATCTTGTATCTTCATAGTCCTGGAGTCCGGCTGAAGGTATAGTCCGGCTATCCGAACACCCCCTAATCCAGGACTCCCTCACCCTCCGTCCACTGCTCCACATTCTCCCTGAAGGTGTTCTGGGTGGCAGCAATGCTCTCCAGCAGCGCCTTGTCGGCCTTGATCTCCTTCTTCAAGGCCGCCTCCTGCTCCCTGGCGCCATCCAACGTCTTGGTCAAAGCAGACAGCTTCAGCTCAAGATCGGCGTTGGAGTCCTTGGCGGCGCTAAGCTCCTTGACCTTCTCGGCGAGACGACCCTGCAGCTCGCCGAAGGTGTAGGCATCCTTCTCGCGCTCATGCTTGAGCGCGGCAAGCTCTTCACCGCTCGTTTTGAGATTGGTCTCCAGCTGTGCCACCTTCATCTCCAGCTCCTTCTTGGCGGCCTCGGCAGCTGCGGCAGCATCCTCTGCTTGCTTGAGAGCCCCGCCAAGCGCTTGCTCACGCGCAGCAAGCTCCTCCTCGTGGCTGTCCAAGTTGACCTTCCGCTGCGCCAACTCACCTTCCCGCGTGGATAGCTCCTCGGCGGCAAGCCGCTGTTGCTCCGCAACTTCTGCCTTCTCGAGGATGAAGGCCTTCTGCACCTCGACGAGCTGTGCCCGCTCCTCCGCCAGGGACCGAAGAGCTTCCTGGTTAAGACCCCGGAGCTCCTCTGCGCGCTTCACGATGTCTGCTCCCGCCTTCGCGGCAAGCACCTCGCGGGCTTCCAGCTTGGCTTGCCGAGCGCGGTAGAGCGACACCAGCTTCCGAAGCAGCCGCTCCTCCTCAGACTCGCCACTGCTGCTGCTTGGCGCATCAACTAGCGTTAGCCCAGCGGAGGCGAGCACCTCCCCATCCAAGATCTCTCCTTCAACCGGCGCCCTGGAGTTTGACTCCCAGGGGAGCTTGATGAAGACGCCGTCGCCGGCCTTCAAGTAGACGCCGGGCTAGGGCTCTTCGGAGCCTGACGCTGCGGCAGCGGCGGGAGGGTCGGCGGTCGGCGTAGCGCCTGTCGCTCCTGCGGCCCCAGGGCCGTCAGTGCGATCGCCAGACCCCTCGTCAGCTGCTGCAGCGGCAGCCTTGGCGGCCTCTTCGCCGGCGGGATCATCAGCGCCGACCGTCTCTTCGGTGGCAGCGGCGTCATCAACAGTGACCTCGGTCTCCATCGGATCCGTGGCAGATGGGTCTAATGGCCGGAAAAAGGGAGAAAAGTCAAGCAAAATCCAAAAAAGAAGATCAAAAGAAGAAGAACCCAAGGGAAGTTTCGGAGCAAAGGGTTTACCTGTACTGTGCTCTGCCGTCGTGGTCTCCGCCGCCGAGGGGCCGCTGGTGCTATCCCTTGCCGGAGACTTGTCCCTGGCCGGAGACTTCTCCCTTGCCGGAGACCTCTCCCTTACCGGAGAGCTCTCCCTTGTCGGAGGATCCTCCCTTGCCGGGGAACTCCCCCTTGGCGGTGTAGCCGTAGCAGGTGGTACATCGGGGGCGGTCTCCGGACGCTCTTGGTGGGACTGCTCTGCTCCTGCACAAACCAAGTCAGATATCAGTAAACGAAGAGTACCCATGCGCGCCTAACAGCAGCAAGCAAAACATATACTTACGCTGGGGGCTGCGCTGGGGGCTGCTCTGAAGGACAGTTGGCGGGTCCGGCAAGGTTGTCTCAGGCGCACCCCCTGCTGTCACAGTGGGCTCGTCCTCAATGATAACCAGCGGGACCTTGGCCCTCTTTGCTGCTCTCTCGGCCAGAGTCCTGAAAAGGAATAAGACCAGAGTGAAGCAAATGAGATACAAGACAAAACAGCAAGAACTGAAGAAATACAAGTGCGACAAGGATCTTACTCTTCTTCTTCTTCCTCGTCGGAGCTGAGGGCGGAGAAGTCGAAGCCTGGCCCGCCTCCGGCGCGAGGATGCGGAGGAGTAGGTTCCCTTGGTCGTTTGGCAGGAGAAGCGGCGGTCCGGGAAGACCCTGCCCCAGTTGCCGCAGCAGCGTGAGGCGCTCCCGTGGCACCAGAACTTGCCGCGGTGGAGCGTGTCGCGCGGCGCGGCGGTTGTTGACCCGTCTGCCGCTCCGCTACGTCTCCAGCCTTGCGAAGACGCCTTCTTGGTGGAGCCGGGGGCTCTGCTTGCGGCAAGCTGCTCGAAGGCGCGGAGGAGGAGGAGCCGATCCCCGCCGAGCCGCCCGTGCCCTCGGCGGGCTCGCCCGACTCGACGTCTTGCCCGACAAGCTCCTCCTCGCCGGCAAACCCCTCTCGCTCGACAAGGCTTGCCGCCTCTGCTGCCTCTGCCTCCTCCACGGTGAATCCAAACTCGCCCGCGGCTGCGGCTGCCGCCGCCTCTTCCAGCCTAGTGGCGATGCGCTCCATCTCCTCATTGGTGGTGTCGTGAATGAGGCCCTTCTTCTCGTCGGGGCGGATCGGCACTTCTACCAAGTCATCAAAAAACGCCTGCACGACGTCGTCTGCAGGCTCTTGCCAAGTTGGATCAATTCCGTGCGAGTCGCACAGCGGCATCATTGCATGGATGCGGCTGAGTGAGGAGTTGTTGCACAGCGGAACGACGCCCTGCGGCAACCTGAACACCTCGGGATGCTCAGGGTCGTGCTTGAACAACTCCTTAAGCATCGCGTCAAGTTCCAGGACCGTAAAGTTGAAGTTGAGGCCCGGACGCAGCCTCATGATATCCGTGCGTTCCTGAACTCCCAGGCGGGTCTCCTCCTCTCCTGCAGGGGGGCGATGCGGCGGCGAAGGAAATCTGCGCCGACGGCGCCTACAGTGAGCCCAGCAAGCCTGAGGCGTTGGATCCGGGTGGTGGCAATCTTCATCTTGTCATCGTCCGGGGCCACGTTGCTCCAATCGCTACCGCGCACCACCACAGTTTGGCGCAGGGCGGTAAACGGCTGCGGGTTCTCCTCGACAACCCAGCACCAGTCTGCCCTCCATTCCTCCCACTTGCTACGGAACTCTCCCTCCAGATAAGCTTCCTTCTTGCCGCTTTTTGAGATCCAGGCGATTCCGCCGAATAGAGGCTCTCCTCTCTCAACTCGCGGCATGAAGAAATGGCGGAAAAGGGCTACATTGGGATGGACTCCGACAAAGTTTTCGCAGAGATGTGCGAAAACTGCCATGGTCAGGACAACATTGGGGGTGAAGTCAAGGAGGTGGAGCCCGTAGGTGTTCATGATGTCACAGAGAAATTCAGAGAAAGGCGGGCAGAGCCTGCAATAGAAGAACAACGCGAAGAAGGGGTATCCAGTCGGAGCCAGTCTCGAAGCAACGGCTGGGAGTACCTTCGTGCGTGGATGCGCTCGCGTCTCCGTCGACCAGAAGAGGTAGTAGTACTCCCTTAGCTCCTCCGCGGCGAGCTTGGGGGGGGGGGGGGAGATTGCCCGCTCCTTTCGCAACGCCTCGAGCCGCTGCGCCTCGGTCGACTTCGCGGCCTTCCCCTTCCCCTTGTCGCCTTTCGGAGCCATGGCGGAAGTGGTGAGGGAAGTCGACGGCGTCGGTGGCGCTGGTTTCGATGGGGGCGGAGCGCTGCTCTCTTTCGGTTTTGGGAAGAAGGGGAGTGGCGGAGGTTTTCGAGGATTGGAGAAGCAACGGGCGGATGGGCGAACTGCCCCTGTTTCCCCTGCTTTTAAGAAGGGAGGGGGCGGACGTTTCACCTTTCCGAATAAAGAAACCACCCACGATCTCTCCCACGATGCCGCAATCGACGCGTGCCGTTCGGGGAAGGCGCGGTGGATACGGAGTGAGATACGGCGTGACCCAGGCCGCGCGTGCCCGTGCCCTATTTTGGGCCTGGCCCAACAGCGCTCAGCACCGTGTATGGCCCAGGCCCGGGGGCTCCTGTCGGTGTACTAGAGTAGGGGTACCCCAGTATCCCGAACTTGTGCACGGGCAGTCGCAGCACCCCGCGGCAGGGCTTGCCAGGTGACCGCCAAGGTCCTCCGTGGTTCCTTTGGAGCCATTCAAGAACAAAGTATCCAAGCCGAGAAGACAAGGCCCCGGCAAGAGGAGCTTGCTGGGAAGGCCACTCGAGGCACAAGGCCCCGGCAAGAGGAGCTTGCCGGGAAGGCCAACCAAGGCATCTCAAGGAACTTGCCGCGACGCGCCACGCGTCCCGGCAAGGCCCGGCGAGCGACAAGCTCTCGGACGCGACAAGACAGCGACCGCGGCAAGGCGTTTGCCGCGGCAGGCTACCACTCTGTATCCACGCTCCAGCACATCCACCAACGTGTCGCTCTGGGACCCTTCTAGGCGTACGTGGCGGGAGGCTGTGCAGCCAGGGGTACGCGGTGGCAAGCAGCGCTGACAAGATTGCCATCGTGGTGAACGGTGGCGTCCCTGACGGTCCCTTTTCTGCACTGTTTGGGCAATGCAGACGGGCATTTAATGCCCTTGTCCCCTGCCGTCAGGGTTAGGTATGATACACTGTACAAGTAGCTGTACCAACCGCAACAACTTTACATTTTTACCCTCGTCTACTTTGCCACCTGTCGGTGACCCCTTGAGCATATAAAAGGAGGCCATGCGCAACGTAGAGAAGGGGGGAGAACACTCACGCTCGGTCTCGTTAGCTGCTTGTGTGTACTGTAGCACTCGGCCCTCCCGAGCAGGAACACAATACAATCCACAAAGCAGCAGTAGGGTTTTACGCATCCATGCGGCCCGAAGCTGGGTAAACTGCTCGTGTGCTTCGCCTCGATCCGCTCTTCGTGCGACCTCCGCCCCCCGCCGAACCGAAAAGGGGCTCGGTCCCCATAGGTGCTCGTGGAGGCAGTTTCCCCAACACCCTCACTTCGGATTATGGCTCAAGACTTTTAAAGTGGAGCCGAGGATGATCGAGGGACAGCACGCAGAGTGCGGAGGCGCTGCTATAAGCAAGAATGCAGATGCTCCATGGCCCGAAGGCTCTTTTCAAGAGGAGCTTGGCTTGTGGCAACAAGAGTGGTTCTATATTACCGCTCCCAGGGGCACCAAGTGGGTGGCGCCTCCTGCCTTTCGCTCGGGTCCCCCACCACGGCTAGCGTCATGGGTTAGCAAAGGGTTAGATTGGGGGTTACCCAAAGACGTGCCCTTGTTGCAGGGCCGCATTAGGGATCTCTTAGAAGGAGACCTCAGCCTGGTCAAGGTGACGCAGGTCATGCTGATTCGCCGAATATTGCCCTACAAACGTCGCTCCCTTCGCCTGTGGGAGTTTAATCCAGAGGGACCGCGAGCTCTCCAGCATTTCATGGGCGCAACGCCCGCGGAGATGTATAAACTGTTCTTCGGATCACAAGCAATGTGTCCAGATTTGACCGAGGACGCAGGCCTAAGCTGCAATCGCCCGGATACTCAAGTAAGTAACCTTGTGCCCGGACCTGCTATCCGTATAATTGTCATAAACTTGCCCCTAAAAGAGTTGTCCTTTTAAACAGGAGTGGATAGCGAAGGCAAAGCTGATCAGGTGTCCGGCTCCCCTTCCCGAAACCAGGTCGGATCCCGTGCTTGTCAGGATGTTGAAGATAATGCCTTTCGAGGGAAGTGAGGGGGAGGACAAGGAAACTATGGCCTCCTCGAAGGAAGCTGCTCCGAAGGGAGGAACCGACAATTCCTCTCCTAAGAGGAAGAAGAGGGCCGCCTCTGACGACCCGGAGACCATGGCCTCGAAGCGGGGGAAAAAATCCTTGTCAGAGGGTCCGACGCCGGGGAGTTCCCCGGCCGAACTGCACCCTCAAAGGGATCAGCCCTCCAGCGAGCCGTAAGTAGAGAAAGATATTCCTTTTGAGGGATGAGAGAAATCCTTGATTTATATCTGAGAAGATTAACCGAAATTTTACCTTGTAGCTCGGACCTCAGCCTTTCTCAGCAGAGCTCGTCTTTGGGGGATCTTCTTCCGGAGATGATGGAGAGCGGAACGCCTCCTACTACCGTACCGCCTAGCGAGGCGGGCGACCCTGAAGTGTCGTCGCGGAGGGTTTCTCCGGACCCGGCAGGGGCGGAAGATAGCTATGTGGCCCCCAAGGTTCTCCGTGTCCGGCCTTCGAAAGAGGCCATAGGACGAGTCCGGCACCGTCTGGTGTTCGCCCGGAGGAGCTAAAGATTCTGCTGGGGCGAGCTTCTATCTCGGAGGAGCACCGTGCATTGATGGGAACGGTGATTGAAAGGATTTCATCCGCAGAAAGCGGATTGCATGAGGCCGTCAAAAGTTTACTGACGGGTTTTGACGTACGTTAGATAATGTACACTTTTGTCAGTTGCGCATAAGTAAGATGCGCCCTGTGTAGATAGTAGCCCCTGAGACTCTGCGCGTCGTCAAGAAATGACGGCACGCGGAGGATCATAATCCCAGGTCTAAGATGTCGCCTTTGAATGTAGGTGGCGAGGTGTCCGGAATTGAGCCGAACTAATGATTTTGCCGAACTAAAGCGGCAACTAGACGTGGCAGATGCCGACATCGTGCTTGTCAACAAGCGGCTTGATGAGGCTCAAGGTATGTAATTCCTCGGGCGACATCAGGTAAGAGGAGCTTCATGCCAGTGTCTTACAATGTGTGTGCTTGACGCAGATGGTGCGGCCGCCGTGGAAAGTCTTAGGGCAGAACTTGCCCGAGCTAAGGAACAAGCCAGAAAAAGCGATGCGGCTGCCGAGAAAGCCCTTGAAGAGCTAAGAGCCGAACAGGCTGCTCACTGCCGAAGCAAGGAGGAGATGGCCGAGATGGCCGTGAAGTTAAAGGGCGCTGCTGACCGTTGTAAGCTTCTTGATGAAGAAGACCGGGCAAGGCATACGGACTTAGAGAAGGCCGTTGCTGATGCCAAGGACGCTCGCTCTGCGATGAGAGCTGCGAAGGAGGAGCTGCGTCAAGCCGGACAGATTGCGGCTGGAAAGCCCTTTATGCTGCGGAGGAAGTTTTGTGATCCGAAGTTTGCTCCGTTGGACCGGATGTGGAGTGTGGAGGACACCTATCTGGATTTGGCAGCAAGTGCTGCTGATGCGACCGAACACTTTCGAGATCAAAAAGATCACGAAGTGGAAAAGCTTTTCTGGTCGCAGTTCCACAATCCAGAGCGTCCACTGGCAGTGGACGATCGCCTGGCTCAATGGGCCAAACTGAATAGGTTGTCCGGACTCGCCATGAAGTACGTCATGGGTCATCTGTGGCCGGGGAGATCGGAGCCGAAGAGTTATTTCAGCTTGGTGCAGCAATTTCTTGACGTGGTGTCGCGTATCAATGCGATGAAGAGGTCAGCATGCATAGAGGGCGCACGGATGGCTCTTGCCCGTGTCAAAACATACTGGGAAGAGATGGAGACCACCGTTGTTGCGTCCCGAGATTCGGACAAAAGCCGAGTACCCTCTGAGCACTATTTTTAGGAAGTCCTTGAAGGCGCTCGTGTAATAGAGACGCGGTGCTCAAAGGATGCTATTTTATGATAGCATATGTAATTATAAAGCAATATTTTGATAAATTGTAGTGGCCTTTTATACTTGTGCCTTCAAGTATTGGGAACACCTCCTGTGCGGCCGTTTTAAGATATATATATATATATATATATATATATATATATATATATATATATATATATATATATATATATATATATATATATATGTACAAAATCTAAAAGATGGCAGTCGTTGGCTTCAGCCCCCACGCACATAGTGCGGGGGTGCTCGCAGAAGACGCATTTTCACACTTAATCCAACGTCTTGGTCCTACAAAGGAGGTGATAGCGCAGCAGGCTAGGCAACCGGACTATGATGCTTTAACACTTTCACTTAGCCATAGGAGCTTGACAGTGGGACTATTTAGGTAGCCCCTTGGTGGCGATTGTGCTCGCCCGGGTTCGGGGCGCGTATGTGCCTGGCCGGGAAACGGCCCTTCGTTGAAGCGGAGGAATCCTATAGATTCCGATAGGACATTGAGTGGATGACCAGTCTCACGCTACATCATGACAGTTAGCTTTCGGCTTTCTCTACTGAGGTGCTCGCCCGGCCTAACCGGGGCACAACCGCAGTAGTTCTCCTGGTGCTACCTTAGCCGATAGAGCGGAACGTAAGGTAGCCGAACTCAGGAGCCGGGCAACCCAACATTTGACCAAAGACATGATTCGGAGCTGATGCATATAATGCCAAAACTCGCGACGCCGAACACTCCCTAAGGTGTTCGGTCTTTATGAGTGTGGGCAAAACAACACTCTTTATTAAAAAGCCCTAGTGTCCAGGTACGCGCAAAAATTCTGACGTGGCCACATGCCAAGACGCTAGCCTCCTCCTTGGTTATATCAGAGAAAACCAGGGGATATGTAGCAACAAGAGACAGTAAAAAAGGTTTACGCAGGGTCTTAATCTAAAAAGAATCCTTAGGACGGGTCCCTACTGCACGTCTGCGCCTGTGTCTCCGTTGTGCTGTATCCTGGACGGGCGCCGCACGACGTTCATCTGTAAAAGAGAGGAACTGGGTTGAAAATGGGTCGTGCCGAACAAAAGTTTAAAATAAACAAATTATAAAGTAAAATATATAAAACTGAGCTTTATTGTCTCTTATTGTATATGTACGGAGCCCCTAGTGCGGGGGTATATGGCCACTAAGCCTGCATCAATGATAATTTTGTACCGAACTCGTCTATCCGCGTTCGTGGTCTTTAATGACCTATTCCGAAGTTTTTGGCCGGTGAAGCCATTTTACTGTGGGGCTGTCAAAGCGGCCGCATAGTCCTCCGCTTGGGGGAGGCGCACATCAATGCTTCCCCTTCAAAGAGATGATGCCTCGTGGACCGGGCATCTTAAGCGTTAGAGATGCATAATGCAGTATTGCGTTAAAGCGGGCGAAAGCTTCGCGTCCCAGTAGTGCTTGGTAGAGACTTGAGAATGGGACGATGTGGAAAGTCAGCTTTTCACGGCGGAAGTTATTGGTAGAGCCGAATATAACTTCGAGCCGGAGAAAACCTATGCAATGGGTGTCCGGACCAGGCGTTACCCCTTGAAAGGCGGTTTCGCTGCGGTGGATTCTTGCTGGGTCTATCCCCAAGTGACGGATTGTGTCCTGATATATCAGGTTTAGTCCACTGGCGCCGTCTATAAGGACATTTGAAAACTGGAGTCCGCCAATTATTGGATCGAGTACCAAGGCAGTCCAGCCTGCGTTCCTGATACTTCTAGAGTAATCCAGTTGATCGAAGATGATTGGTTTTGACAACCAGTGGCGCGACCCCTTTGGGATAGGTCGTGTGGTGCGCACCTTTATGGGCGCCGCACGTTTTGTTATGTGAAGTAAGTTTACTGTTTTTACTTCTTGTGGGAAGTTCTTTTGTTTCCTGGTGCTCTGCTTTTGGGGTTCGTCCTCGTCCTCGCTTGGTGTGTCGAGCCCCTTGTGTTCGGCGTTGAGTCTGCCGGATTGTTTGAAAACCCAACAATCTCTGTTGGTATGGTTAGCAGGCTTCCCGGGAGTGCTGTGTATTTGACATATCCTGTCCAGGATTTTGTTTAAGTTGGATGGATCATCCCTGTTATCCTGGAGGGGCGGCTTTGTCTGATTCTGTCATGAGCTTTTGAATCCGGCGTTGACTGTCGTGCTCTTCGGACTTTTTCCCTTAGTCCGGCGATGGTCCTTGTTGCGTCGGGGTTTTCCGTTTCCATCCCTAGTTTCGGATGTACTTGGGTCGCTGGGGCTGCATCTTGCCAACCAACTGTCCTCTCCCGCACAAAAGCGGGTCATGAGGCTTGTCAGTGCGTCCATTGTTCTTGGCTTTTCTTGGCCGAGGTGTCTGGCGGGCCATTCGTCTCGGACGTTATGCCTGAAAGCTGCTAAGGCCTCGGCGTCCGGACAGTCGACTATCTGATTCTTTTTAGTGAGGAATCTATTCCAGAATTGCCGAGCTGATTCTCGGGGCTGTTGAGTTATGTGACTAAGATCGTCTGCATCCGAAGGGCGGACATAGGTCCCTTGAAAACTTGCTCGGAAAGCGTCCTCGAGCTCTTCCCAACTTCCAATTGTGTTTTCAGGAAGGCTTTTAAGCCAATGCCGGGCTGGCCCTTTGAGCTTAAGGGGTAAGTATTTTATGGCGTGGAGGTCATCTCCTCTAGCCATATGTATGTGGAGGATATAATCCTCAATCCAGACTCCAGGGTCTGTTGTTCCATCATATGCCTCTATGTTTACGGGTTTGAATCCCTCTGGAAATTCATAGTCCAGGCCCTCATTGGTGAAACATAGGGGGTGTGCGGCGCCCCTGTATTTGGGTGTGCCAGATTTTGATGATGGCTTTATTGCATTGCTTACGAGAGCTTGCTTTCTTGGCCCGTAAATGGACCTGACTGGGCCATGATGCGAATCCTTAAGTGGGTCGCATGCCGACTTAAGTGCGGCGCCGCTTGCCGCTTTATGCTGGCCATGGGGTCATCTATCCGACCGTGTGGCTTTCTTATTTTTTGAATGCGAGGGCTCTAGGGCCTCTTCGTCGAATTCGGGCAGTAGCTTTCTCTTCGGATAGCTTTTAGTGCGGCGACTGTCGCCGTATTTATCTGCGATATTGATTACTTTGCTCCATCTGATCCTGAGTGCATCTTCCGCTTCTGCTTTTTCAGGCTGCGTGCTGTTGCAACGAGCCTCTTGTGGAGATTCTTCTGCTTCGTGGGTTTATCCGGCGTAAGGTCGTCCGGAGTGGCATTTTCGCCGGGGGAGGGATGTTCGGTTTCTCTATCCGTGGTGTCCTGTTCGGACGGTTGCTCTAAGGCCTGCTCGTCGTCTACCGGCTCATCCTGCTCTATGGCTGGGTCTTTATCAAGGCGGGGCTTTGATTGCTTTTCGAGGGACCGGTCCCCCGTTCCATCCCCTTTTTCCTCGTTGTCGTCTCCTTTAGGGGTATCCACCATGTACACATCATGAGATGGGGTGGCTGTCCAATGCCCTATGGGCGTTGGCTCATCTGTATCTCCTGCATCGTCGTCCATGCTATCGATGTCTGCGGAGTCGAAGTTGAGCACGTCGTTTAAATTGTCGACAGTGGCTACCAAGTGGGTGGTGGGTGGGCTTTGAATTTATTCATCGTCCGTATCCCATCCTCGCTGACCGTAGTCCGGCCAGGGCTCTCCTGATAAAGAGAGAGACTTTAGAGAATTCAGGATGTCGCCGAAAGGCGAGTGCTGAAAGATGTCCGCGGCGGTGAACTCCATTATCGGCGCCCAATCGGATTCGATCGGCAGGGGTGCGGGGGGTTCGGAGTTCGGAGAGGAATCCGGCTCCCCGGAGTCACGGGCCGTGCGGAACGCGGGGCTGACGTTCAGCTCAATCGCCTTTGAGATCGTAGCCCCCGAGGTGACGTCCAACTGCTCATCCTCGATTGGCGCAATATGCTCCGAATAAAGGGTCGGAACCGGTGCTTGTGCGGCCTCCAGGGCACTGTTCGGCGGCAGAGCTAGATCATGCCTCTCGAAACAGTGCGGCGCGCTCAGCTGTGGCTCGAATCCGTCGAAGATCAAATCCCCGCGGATGTCAGCCGTGTAGTTTAAGCTTCCAAACCTGACCTGATGGCCAGGGGCGTAACTTTTGATCTGCTCCAGGTGGCCAAGCGAATTGGCCCGCAGTGCGAAGCCGCCGAAGACGAAGATCTGTCCGGGGCGAAAAGTCTCGCCCTGGACTTCATCGTTATAGATGATCTAAGGAGCCATCGAGCCCAAGAGTGACGACACAGAGGAACTCTCAATGAAAGCACCAATGTCGGTGTCAAAACCGGCGGATCTCGGGTAGGGGGTCCCGAACTGTGCGTCTAGGCCGGATGGTAACAGGAGACAAGGGACACGATGTTTTTACCCAGGTTCAGGCCCTCTCGATGGAGGTAAAACCCTACTCCTGCTTGATTAATATTGATGATATGGGTAGTACAAGAGTAGATCTACCACGAGATCAAGGAGGCTAAACCCTAGAAGCTAGCCTATGGTATGATTGTTGTATGATGGAGTTGTCCTATGGACTAGAACCCTCCGGTTTATATAGTCACCGAATAGGGTTAGGGTTACACAGAGTCGGTTACAATGGTAGGAGATCTTGAATATCCGCATCGCCAAGCTTGCCTTCCACGCCAAGGAAAGTCCCATCCGGACACGGGACGAAGTCTTCAATCTTGTATCTTCATAGTCCTGGAGTCCGGCCGAAGGTATTGTCTGGCTACCCAAACACCCCCTAATCCAGGACTCCCTCAACATCTATCATGGATACACTCAAACCCAATCCACGCCTACGAGCATAGCATAGCAATATAAGCATAACGTAGAAGTAACTCCCAAGGGTTTGATAATAAACAAGGAAATAGGTTCTATCTCATCATCTACTTCCCAATACCGACAAGTTAATCACATCCTAATCATGCAATGTTTGAGGATTGATACTAATGCATAAAAACTGGGTATGAAAAGAGTATGATCAATGTGTTACTTGCCTTGCTGACGATCCGCAAAACCTAGTGACTCGTAGTAGCACGCTTCGCACTCCAGGAATTCTATCACAAACAAACAATTGCATACATAAGCACTCAAGCGAAGATGCACGGGTAAAACTCAAATAAGAAGATCGAATCTAAAAACTCAACTAAAGAGATTGGATTTGCAAAAAGAATCAAATCAAACGGAGCAACGAAACTCAAACTACGAAAGAAACAAGATCCATTTACTAATCTGGACTAAAGTCAAATTTTACAGTACCAAAATCTTGTTCAAGTTGGCTAAACATAAAAAGGGCTTCGAGACGAAGATCTAGACGCTTGTCTCACCTGATTTCGATAAACGAGCGAAAAGTTATACTAGAACGAAGATTAGGGCAGAAATCGCGATCGAAAATTATCACGGAAAACCCTGAAAAAAGAAAAACTGACGAACAGGCTAATGAACGAACGTTCGCTTTCTGCGGCTAACGGACGAACAACGTTCGTTAAAACGAACGTACGGACGAACGTCCGCTATTTAACCGAACCGAGAAAAACCGAAACAAAACCGATCTAAAAAACGAACTAGGGTTCAAAAAAACCGAACGGTTTTCTCGCGAAAACCGGCGGCGGCGGCGGCTTATACCTCCGGCGACGGTGGACTGCAGGGCGGCGGCGCGGCAAGGCGGCGCAGCGAAGCGGCGATGGTGGCGCGGCGCGGATCGGGCGCGGGCGGCGGCGGCGCTAGGGTTAGGCGGGGATGGGGTGGGCTAGGGCGCTCGGGCCTCCCGGCTTATAAAGCCGGCCGGGCTAAGTATCTAGGTCGGACACGGCCCGGTAAGTCGCTTACTTTTAAAAAAAAATCCTGACGCAGAAAAACAATTAAAAGAAATACTAAACGGACTCCAAAAATCCTAAAATAAATTTTCACAGTCCTCTAATAATATTGCGGACAAAATGAACATTTATTTGGGCCTCTAATGCAATTTTGAAAAACGCATATTTTCCTAATTCAAATAAAATTGCAATAAAATCCAAATAAAATCCTTATTTGATTCTTTTAAAAGTTTTCCTCCAATATTTCATTTATGTTGGAGAAGTCATATTATCTCCTCTCATATATTTTAATATGAAATATTTTCGGAGATAAAAATAATAAGATTCAAAGTGATCCTTGTTTCGATATTTGATAAAAATTCAAATATGAAAAACGTGAAATCCCCAATTCTCTCTGTAGGTCCTTGAGTTTCTTAGAATTTCGAGGATCGCAAAACGAAATGCAATAAAATATGATATGCATGAATGACCTATGTATAACATTCCAAATTGAAACTTTGGGATGTTACAGTTCAACAGCAAGAGAATAATTCATAGGCATTTCTTGACGCTTACTGATATTACCTATTCTTTGACATTCCTCACAAGATGAGACAAACTTACGGGCATCCTTGAAGAGAGTAGGCCAATAAAATCCAGACTGCAATACCTTGTGAGCGGTTCTATCTCCAGCATGATGCCCTCCATAAGCTTCGGAGGGACATTTCCGTAGGATTTGTCCCTGTTCATGCTCAGGTACACAACGTATAATAATACCACCTACTCCTTCTTTATAAACATGTGGGTCATCCCAAAAGTAATGTCTTAAAACATAGACGAATTTTTTCTTTTGTTGGTATGTAAAGCTAGGTGGTAAATATTTAGCAACAATGTAATTGGCATAATCAGCATACCAAGGAGTACTATGAGAAACATTTATTGCAGCTAACTGCTCATTAGGAAAACTATCATCAATAGCTAGTGGGTCATCAAGCACATTTTCAAGCCTAGACAAGTTATCAGCTACTGGGTTCTCAGCTCCTTTTTCTATCAATAATATGTAAATCAAACTCTTTCAACAAGAGAACCCATCGAATAAGTCTAGGTTTAGCATCTTTCTTTTCCATAAGATATTTAATAGCAGCATGGTCTACGTGAACAGTTACTTTTGAATCAACAATATAAGGTCTAAATTTATCACAAGCAAACACCACCACTAAGAATTCTTTTTTAGTAGTAGCATAATTTCTCTGAGCACTGTCTAGAGTTTTACTAGCATAATGAATAACAATCAATTTCTTATCAACTCTTTGTCCTAGAACATCACCAACAACATAATCACTAGCATCACACATAATTTCAAAAGGCAAGTTCCAATCAGGTGGTTGAACAATAGGTGAAGAATTAAGGCTTTCTTGAGTGTTTCAAAGGCTTCTAAATAATCATCATCAAAAATAAAAGGAATATCCTTCTACAATAAGAGGCCTAGAAATTTTAGAAAAGTCTTTGATAAATCTCCTATAGAAACCAGCATGACCTAGGAAACTACGAATACCTTTTATGTCTTTAGGACATGGCATTTTCTCAATGGCATCAACCTTAGCTTGGTCCACTTCAATACCTCTTTCAGAAATTATATGACCCAAGACAATGCCTTCATTAACCATAAAGTGGCACTTCTCCCAATTCAAGACAACATTTGTTTGTTCACATCTCTACAAACTCGCTCAAGATTGCTTAAACAATCATCAAAAGACTTCCCATAAACAGAAGAGTCATCCATGAAAACTTCAACAATCTTTTCACAAAAGTCAGAGAATATAGCAGTCATACATCTTTGAAAGGTAGCGGATGCATTACATAAACCAAAAGGCATACATCTATAAGCATAAGTTCCAAAGGGACAAGTAAAAGTAGTCTTTTCTTGATCAGGTTGAGAAATAGGTATTTGTGAGAAGCCAGAATATCCATCAAGGAAGGAAAAGTGTGTGTGCTTAGATAATCTTACAAGCATTTGATTAATAAAAGGCAAAGGGTAATGATCTTTTCTAGTTGCTTTATTTAATTTTCTAAAATCAATTACCATTCTATAACCTGTAACAATTCTTTATGGAATAAGTTCATTCTTATCATTAGGAACAACAGTAATACCTCCTTTCTTAGGAACACAATGAACAGGACTTACCCATCTACTATCAGCTATAGGATAGATTATACCTGCTTCCAGAAGTTTTAAGATTTCCGTTCTTACCACTTCCTTCACTTTTGGATTCAACCGACGTTGGTGATCAACAACGAGTTTAGCATCAGGTTCCATATTAATTTTGTGCTGACATAGAGTGGGACTAATGCCCTTTAAATCATCAAGAGTATATCCAATAGCAGCCCGGTGCTTCCTTAGAACTTTCAATAATCTTTCTTCTTCATGTTCTGAAAGGTTAGCACTAATAATAACAGGATATATCTTCTTTTCATCAAGATAAGCATATTTCAAAGTGTCTGGGAATTGTTTAATTCAAACACATGATCACCTTTAGGTGGAGGAGGACCTCCTAGAGTTTCAATAGGCAAATTGTGTTTAAGCAGAGGACGTTGTTCAAAGAAAAAATTATCTATTTCATTTCTTTCATGCATATGTAAATCATTTTCATGGTCTAGCAAATATTGTTCTAAAGGATCAGTAGGTGGAACAGCAATAGAAGCAAGACCAATTAATTCATCTTTACTAGGCAATTAATTCTTTTTCATGAAGATTTCTACTAAACTTGAAAAAATTAAACTCATGAGACTCATCACCAAAGCTAACACCAACAGTTTGTTTCTTACAATCTATCTTAGCATTAACTGTATTCAAGAAAGGTCTACCAAAGATAATAGGACAAAAGTCATCTTGTGGGGAATCAAGAACAAGAAAATCAGTAGGGTATTTTATTTTTCCCACACAAGACTTCAACATCTCTAACAGTCCCAATTGGTGAAATGATGTCTCTATTAGCAAGTTTAATAGTAACATATATGTCTTCTATTTCTGCAGGTGCTATGTCTTTCATACTTTCTTGATATAAAGTGTAAGTAATAGCACTCACACTAGCACCCATGTCACATAAACCATGCTAACAGTGATCTCCTATTTTAAATGAGATGACAGGCATGCCAATAATAGGTCTATGTTTATCCTTTTTACCAGGTTTGGCAATTCTAGCAGCTTCTTCACAGAAGTAAATAACATGCCCATCTATATCTTCTTCTAAGAGAGCTTTAACCATAGCAATGCTAGGTTCTACTTTAATTTGTTCATCAGGTTTAGGTGTTCTAATATAGCTTTTGCTAACCACAGTTGAAACTTTAGCATGTTCCTTTATCCTAACAGGGAAAGGTGGTTTCTCAATATAAGCGGAAGGAACAACTGGATCAATATTATAAAGTATAGTTTCTTCTTTAAATGGTACCGGTTCTTTAATTTCTTCTTTAATAGGTGGGTGATATTTAGACCACTTCTCTTTAGGGAGTTCAGCATGAGTAGCAAATGATTCACAAAAGGAGGCTACTATCTCAGAGTCAAGTCCATATTTAGTGCTAAACTTTTGAAAAATATTTGTATCCATAAAAGATTTAACACAATCATATTTAATTTTAATACTGACTCTTTACCTTCATCGAGTTCCCAATCTCTAGAGTTGCCTTTAATTCTTTCCAGAAGACCCCACCGGTATTCAATAGTCTTCTTCATAAAAGAACCAGCACAATAAGTATAAAGCATGGTTTGATCATTACGAGAAAGCCGAGCATAGAAATTCTGGATAATAATTTCTCTTGAGAGCTCGTGATTGGGGCATGAATATAACATTGAATTAAGCCTCCCCCAAGCTAGAGCGATACTTTCTCCTTCACAAGGCCAAAAATTATATATATAATTCCGATCATGATGAACTAGATGCATAGGATAAATTTTTTGGTGGAACTCCAATTTCAAACGATTCCAGTTCCATGATCCAATATCATCGCTTAGCCTATGCCATGCCAATGCTTTTCACTTCAAAGATAAAGGGAAAACATTTTTCATAACTTGAACCCTGGGTAAACTTGCAAGCTTAAACAATCCACAAATTTGTTCCACATATATCAAGTGCATATCAGGATGTTCAGTTCCATTTCCTGCATAAGGATTAGCTAGCAGTTGTTCTATCATACCCAAAGGAATCTCATATTCAATATTTTTAGTAGGTGCAGTAGGTTGAGGGGTAATTAATTGTGGTTCCGGACAAGGTGAAGATACCCCAAACAAACCCCTCAAAGGATGGTTTTCCATAGTAACAAGTGGCAATAAATTTCAGCCCACTATATAAATGTTTCCTTACCAAATTCCACTTACCAAAGGCGCTTCACTCCCCGGCAACGGCGCCAGAAAATAGCCTTGATGACCCACAAGTATAGGGGATAAATTGTAGCTCTTTTCGGTAACTAAGAGTGTCGAACCCAATGAGGATCAGAAGGAAATGACAAGTAGTTTTCAGTAAGGTAACGTCTCCAAGTGCTGAAATTGTAAGCAACGGAGTAGTTTGATAGCAAGGTAATTTGTAACGAGCAAGTAATGATAGTAGTAACAAAAGTGCAGCAAGGTAGCCCAATCTTTTTGAGGCAAAGGACAGGCCAAAACAGTCTCTTATAATAAGCAACGCATTCTTGAGGGTACACGGGAATTTCATCTAGTCACTTTCATCATGTTGGTTTGATTTGTGTTCGCTACTTTCATAATTTGATACGTGGGTGGACCGGTGCTTAGGTGTTGTTCTTACTTGAACAAACCTCCTACTTATGATTAACCCTCCCACAAGCATCCGCAACTACGAGAAAAGTATTAATAATAAATTCTAACCATAGCATTAAACTTTGGGATCCAATCAGTCCCTTACGGAATAGCGCATAAACTGGGGTTTAAGTTTCGGTCCATCTAATTGCTACTCCACAATGCATTACCTTAGGCCCAAATATGGTGAAGTGTCATGTAGTCGACGTTCACATGACATCACTAAGGGAATCACGACATACATACTATCAAAATATCGAACGCATATCAAGTTCACATGATTACTTGCAACATGATTTCTCCCGTGACCTCAAGAACAAAAGTGACTACTCACAAATGATAAACATGCTCATGATCAGAGGAGTATTAAATAGCATATTGGATCTGAACATATAATCTTCCACCAAATAAACCATATAGTAATCAACTACAAGATGTAATCAACACTACTAGTCACCCACAAGCACCAATCTATAGTTCCGGTAACAAGATTGAACACAAGAGATGAACTAGGGTTTGAGATGAGATGGTGCTGTTGAAGTTGTTGATGGAGATGTCCCTCCCCAGGATGGGAGAGTTGTTGGGGATGATGAGGACGATGATTTCCCCCAGGGAAGTTCCCCTGGCGGAATCGCTCCACCGGAGGGCAAAAGTGCTCCTGCCCAAGTTCCGCCTCGAGGCAGCGGCGCTTCGTCCCGAAAGTCCTCTCTTATTTTTCTAGGTCAAAATGACTTATATACCAGAAGATGGGCACTAGAGGTGGGCCGAGGAGGCCACAACCCCCCAGGGCACGCCAGGGGGCCTGGCGCGCCCAAGTGGGTTGTGCCCACCTGGTGGCCCCCCTCTGGTAGTTATTTATTCCAGTAATTCTTATTTATTCCATAAAAAATCCCCGTGAAGTTTCAGCTTGTTTGGAGTTGTGCAGAATAGGCAGCCTAACGTAGCTTTTTCAGGTCCAGACTTCCAGCTGTCGGAATTCTCCCTCTTGGCAAATTATGAGATAAAAGGCATTAGAATTACTCCAAAAAGCATTATTATGGGTGAAAACATTATAAATAACAGTAAGAAAACATGATGCAAAATGGACATATCATAATGCAATAAGAACCATGACATGATATAGACAAGATCTATCTATGTAGAGATAGACCACCATCATTTTATCCTTAATAGCAACGATACATACGTGTCGATTCCCTTTCTGTCACTGGGATCAAGCACCGTAAAATCGAACCCACTACAAAGCACCTCTTCCCATTGCAAGATAAATAGATCAAGTTGGCCAAACAAAACCCAAATATTGGAGAAGAAATACGAGGCTATAAGAGATCATGCATAAAAGAGATCAAAGAAACTCAAATACTTTCATGGATATAAAAAGATAGATCTGATCATAAACTCAAAGTTCATCGATTCCAACAAACACACCGCAAAAGAGTTACATCATATGGATCTCAAGGAGACCATTGTATTGAGAATTCAGAGAGAGAGAGAAAGAGAGAGAGAGAGAGAGAGAGAGAGAGAGAGAGAGAGAGAGAGAGAGAGAGAGAGATGAAGCCATCTAGCTACTAACTACGGACCCGAAGGTCTACAAAGAACTACTCACGCATCATCGGAGATGCACCAATGTAGGTAGTGAACCCCATCCGAAATGGTGTCTAGATTGGATCTGGTGGTTCTGGACTCTACGGCGGCTGGATGAATTTTTCGTTGATGCCTTTAGGGTTTCTAGAATATTGGGGTATTTATAGAGCAAAGAGGCAGTCCGGGGGGCACCCCATGTGGGCACAACCCCCCAGGGCGCGCCTGGGCCTCCTGGCACACCCTGGTGAGTTGTGCCCTCCTCGGGCACCCCCAGGCTCAGCCAGGGCCCATTACATTCCTTCTGGTCCAAAAAAATCTCCGTAAAGTTTCGTTGCGTTTGGACTCCGTCTGATATTGATTTCCTATGATGTAAAAAACATTTAGAAAATAGCAACTGGCACTTGGTACTATGTCAATAGGTTAGTACCAAAAATGATATAAAATGATTATAAAACATCCAAGATTGATAATATAACAACATGGAACAAGCAAAAAATTATAGATACGTTGGAGACACATCAGTAGAGCACCTCCAAAGTTCAAGCAGCGACTAAACATTGTAATTCATGGTAGAAAAGATCTAGTCTTGATGCACCCAACATTAGCTACACACAATGCATAAGTCATGACAGCTGTGCTCTCAGGTTCTAGCGCTTGTTTTAGAAGGTGATGACACAACATAAAAGTAAATAGATGGTCCCTTCGCAAAGGGAAGCAGTGATTTGCAGAGGTGCCAGAGCTCAAGTTTTTAAAACAGAGGTAAATGATATTTTGAGTCATGCACCCTTCTCATTTACTTCAGGACCATCAGTTATCAATATCTTTCATGCTAAGCACGCTAGTGGCGGTTCCCAAGCGATAAAAGTAAAGGTCTCGACTTCATTGGGAGTTTTTGTTTGATTATTTAAGAGATTAACTCTTTTTCAATTTGCAGTTTGGGACTAGGCATCCCTGTTACCACCCTTTTCTCGTGCGATGGCGAGTGAATAAACACTCGACTTGAGAATAACCTGCTTAGCATGGAAGATACCAACCACCTCCTGTCGTTCCATGCACACAAAACGGATATTTATTTAGAATTTTTTAGAGGTGGCACATGCAAATTTACTTAGGACGGCAGGGTAATACCGCATATGGGTAGGTATAGTGGACTCATCTGGAATAACTTTTGGGCTCAAGGTTCTTGATGTACAAGCAGAATTTCACTTAATACAGGCGAAGGCTAGCAATTAGATTGAGAAGCGGCCAGCTAGAGAGCAACAACGGTCATAACCATGCATTATTCATAAGTTTCATAAGTAACATTGGACACTAGCATGAGTAGGATATGAACACCATGAACATAAATATCATAGAGGCTATGTTGGTTTTGATTCAACTACATGCATAAACATGTGCCAAGTCAAGCCACTCGAACATTCAGAGGAGGATACCATATCGTCATACTACATCACAATCATTTTAACGCAATGTTGACATCCAAGATAAATCATTATCCACTCCTAGCTACTTATGCATGGCATGAGAAACTATAATCTCTAATTGTCATTGCAAACATGTTTAATCATAATGGGCTGAATCATGGTTACTAGGTTAAACATATTTACACAAACAGAACAAATCGAGTTCATAATAGTTTCTCTCTGCCATGGCCAGCTCATCGAATATCGTCATTATTGCCTTTCGCTTGCACGGCCGAACGATGTGAAAATAATAATAGTGCAAGAGGGTCGTGGACTACGCTGGAATCTACAAACATTTTATTCATATGAGAGCCACTCAACATTTTCATCGTGGTCTTCTCCTCGGTAAGACTCGAATAAAAAGAAAATAAGTTCAGAGAAACACACTGAAATATTTTTGGAGTTTTTGGTTTTCCTGAACAAGCAAATAAAAAGGGAAAAGCAAAAACGAGAAAAGCTATTTACACAGGAAAGCTCCCAACAAGCAAAAGAAGAACAAGGAAATCTTTTTGGGTTTTCTTTTTAATACTACTACTAAGCATGCATAGAAAGTAAACTAAGTGTTGGCACAATTATGCTATTGTTATGATTGTGTTTTAATTAGTGTTTGTGCCAAGTAAAGCCTTTAGGATCTTCTTGGGTGATAGTTGTTTGATCTTGCTGAAAAACAGAAACTTTTGCGCTCACAAAACAATTCTCATTTTTTTACCAGAGAGCGACAAAATACCAATTCCAATTGCAATAGATCAATATACAAATTGCTCAGGTTGTCCTATTTTTTTAGATTTTTTGGAGTTCCTGAAGATTTCGAAATAGTCAGATTGCTACAGACTGTTCTGTTTTGACAGATTCTGTTTTTTTGCGTTGTGTGCTTATTTTGATGGCTCTATGGTTTTCTTTGATGAGTTTTTGCCATAGAAAAGTTGGAATACAGTAGATATAATGCGAAAACAAAATATGAATTGGTTTGGTACAGTACTTATAGTAGTGATTTGCTTTCTTACACTAACTGATCTCACAAAGGTTTTGTTGAGTTTTGTGTGATTGAAGTTTTCAAGTTTTGGGTTATCTTACCGAAGGAAATATGCCCTAGAGGCAATAATAAAGTTATTATTTATTTCCTCATATCATGATAAATGTTTGTTAATCATGCTAGAGTTGTATTAACCGGAAACTTAGTACATGTGTGAATACATAGACAAACAGAGTGTCACTAGTATGCCTCTACTTGACTAGCTCGTTAATTAAATATGGTTATGTTTCCTAACCATAGACATGCGTTGTCATTTGATTAATGGGATCACATCATTAGGAGAATGAGGTGATTGACTTGACCCATTCCGTTAGCTTAGCACTTGATCGTTTAGTATGTTGCTAATGCTCCCTTCATGACTTATATATGTTCCTATGACTATGAGATTATGCAACTCCCGTTTACCGGAGGAACACTTTGTGTGCTACCAAACGTCACAACGTAAATGGGTAATTATAAAGGTGCTCTACAGGTGTCCACGAAGGTACTTGTTGAGTTGGCGTATATCGAGATTAGGATTTGTCACTCCGATTGTCGGAGAGGTATCTCCGGGCCCACTCGGTAATACACATCACTATAAGCCTTGCAAGCATTGCAACTAATGAGTTAGTTGCAGAATGATGTATTAAGGAACGAGTAAAGAGACTTGTCGGTAACGAGATTGAACTAGGTATTGAGATACCGATGATCGAATCTCGGGCAAGTAACATACCGATGACAAAGGGAACAACGTATGTTGTTATGCGGTTTGACCGATAAAGATCTTCGTAGAATATGTGGGAGCCAATATGAGCATCCAGGTTCTGCTATTAGTTATTGACCGGAGACGTGTCTCGGTCATGTCTACCTAGTTCTCGAACCCGTAGGGTCCGCACGCTTAAAGTTCGGTGACGATCGGTATTATGAGTTTTTGTGTCTTGATGTACCAAAGGTAGTTCGGAGTTCCGGATATGATCACGGACATGACGAGGAGTCTCGAAATGGTCGAGACATAAAGATCGATATATTGGACGACTATATTCGGACACCGGAAGTGTTCCGGGTGGTTTCGGAGAAAACCGGAGTGCCGGAGGGTTACCGAAACCCCCCTCGGGAGAAATAATGGGCCTTATG
Organism: Aegilops umbellulata; assembly: GCA_032464435.1. Taxonomy (NCBI): domain Eukaryota; kingdom Viridiplantae; phylum Streptophyta; class Magnoliopsida; order Poales; family Poaceae; genus Aegilops; species Aegilops umbellulata. The sequence goes on along the minus strand of CP136058.1, from coordinate 344,816,154 downwards.
GGCCTTAGTGGAGAGAGAGAGGGCTGGCCTAGGGCAGGCCGTGCGCCCCTCCCCCTCTGGTCCGAATTGGACTAGGAGAGGGGGGCGGCGCCCCCCTTTCCTTCTCCCTCTCCCCCTTCCTTTCCCCCTCCTAGTAGGAGTAGGAAAGAGGGGAGTCCTACTCCTACTAGGAGGAGGACTCCTCCTCCTGGCGTGCCATAGAGGGTCGGCCGGCCTCCCCCTTGCTCCTTTATATACGGGGGCAGAGGGCACCTCTAGACACACAAGTTGATCAGTTGATCTCTCCCAACAGTGTGCGGTGCCCCCCTCCACCATAATCCACCTCGATCATATCGTAGCGGTGCTTAGGCGAAGCCCTGCGTCGGTAGCAACATCATCATCGTCATCACGGTGTCGTGCTGAAGAAACTCTCCAGCGAAGCTCTACTGGATCGGAGCTCGCGAGACGTCATCGAGTTGAATGTGTGCTGAACTCGGAGGTGCCGTGCGTTCGGTACTTGGATCGGTCGGATCGTGAAGACGTACGACTACATCAACCGCGTTGTGCTAACGCTTCCGCTTTCGGTCTTTGAGGGTACGTGGACACACTCTCCCCTCTCATTGCTATGCATCACCATGATCATGCGTGTGCGTAAGAATATTTTTGAAATTACTACGTTCCCCAACACTTACAATGGATGAAGGAATAAAGGATAGAAGAGCCTAAGCTTGGGGATGCCCCGGCATCCCGAGATATTATCCAAAAATGAGCAACCAACTTAGCTTGGGGATGCCCCCGAGTGGCATCCCCTCTTTCTTCTAACGACCATCGGTATTTACTCGAAGCTATATTTTTATTCATCACATAATATGTGTTTTGCTGGGAGCGTCTTGTATGATATGAGTCTTTGCTTGTTTTATTTTGTGTTTTAAGTCTTGATCCCTTGCTGGACACACCTATTTTAGAGAGCCAAATTTATGTCATGACTTGTTAGAATTGCTCTCTATGCTTCACTTAAATTTTTATGAGCAATGGACTTGCTCTAGTGCTTCACTTATATCATTTTGAGCAAGGTGTGCTTTAGTATTTTTGAAGAAATGCTCCCTTGCTTCACTTAGATATATTTGAGAGTTAGTAAAATTTTCAAGAAATTCTCTCTTGCTTCGCTTAAATTAATTTGAGAGAAAGAAAGAAATATTATGCTCATGACCTTCACTTATATTTGTTTGAGCTTATGAAAAGCAACACATGAAAATTAGTCCCAAAGTGATAGATATCCAAGAAGGATATAAAACTTTCATGAATATCATTGGACAAAATAAACTTGATTCTTAGTAATAGTTTTGAGATATGATGATGTGATATGACAGTTATGTTGATGAGTAATTATGCTTTAGTAAGAATATTGGTGTTAAGGTTTGTGATTCTCTATGCAAGTACGTAAGTCAATAGTCATGCAATGAAATTATATCCTACTTGTGGTGCATTATTCGGTGTTATTTATGCTTAATGCTTGCTTATGAGATTATTCGTTTCTTGGTTGGTCGCTTCTCAATCTTTTGCTAGACTTCATTTGGCACTAAGTATGATCTCTACTTCTGCATCCAAAAACCTTTAAACCATTTTTGCCATATGAGTCCACTATATCTACCTATATGCGGTATTCTTTTGCCGTTCTAAGCAAATTACATGTACGCTTACGCGAGACTGGTTTTGCCATGTGAGGAATAAATCGAATTTGGCTGCACTTAATACATGAGAAACATATACAAGTGTTATAATTCCTAGTTCTTAATCATGCTTGGTTTGGGTAAATGGGTTTTCTGTGTGGCTTCAATTAATCTGATGAATCTGCAATGTGCTTATTTTTCATCAACATATTTTACTAATAGCATGCGAACCCTTACTTAACTTGATGACTAACTACCTTATATGTGTTGCAGGGAACCAATGGGAAGCACTGAGGTTTACAATCGAGGTTAGCATGTGCATGGTCCGTTGTATAATAGCACATTATTGTGGAATTGCAGGAACCATTCTAATATTTTGGTTTTTAACAATTTGTTCTTGCACATGTAGGTCCTGCTGTCAGAGGTTTTGACCCACTGTTCGACCCTTTTTTGCATATGGGGAAATGAGTTGTCCATGAATATCAATCAAATCAAGAAATTCAGAAAGATTGTTAGGATAAAGAAATTAGCGACAAAAGCAACAAGATCTTTGTCTGCACAATGAAGAAGACATCAGTTCACTACAAGATGGTACTAACTTGTGACGCCCCCGATTCAATCGTACACTAATCATACACGCAAATGTGTACGATCAAGATCAGGGACTCACGGGAAGATATCACAACACAACTCTAAAAAAATAAGTCATACAAGCATCATAATACAAGCCAGGGACCTCGAGGGCTCGAATACAAGTGCTCGATCATAGACAAGTCAGCGGAAGCAACAATATCTGAGTACAGACATAAGTTAAACAAGTCTGCCTTAAGAAGGCTAGCACAAAGTGGGATACAGATCGAAAGAGGCGTAAGCCTCCTGCCTGGGATCCTCCTAAACTACTCCCGGTCATCGTCAGCGGCCTGCACGTAGTAGTAGGCACCTCTGGTGTAGTAGGAGTCGTCGTCGACGGTGGCGTCTGGCTCCTGGGCTCCAGCATCTGGTTGCGACAACTAGGTAGAAGGGAAAGGGGGAAAAGAGGGAGAAAAGCAACCGTGAGTACTCATCCAAAGTACTCGCAAGCAAGGAGCTACACTACATATGCATGGGTATATGTGTAAAGGGGCCATATCGGTGGACTGAACTGCAGAATGCCAGAATAAGAGGGGGATAGCTAATCCTGTCGATGACTACGCTTCTGGCAGCCTCCATCTTGCAGCATGTAGAAGAGAGTAGATGGTAAGTTCACCAAGTAGCATCATATAGCATAATCCTACCCGGCGATCCTCCCCTTGTCGCCTTGTGTGAGAGCGATCACCGGGTTGTATCTGGCACTTGGAAGAGTGTGTTTTATTAAGTATCCGGTTCTAATTGTCATAAGGTCAAGGTACAACTCCAAGCCGTTCTGTTACCGAAGATCACGGATATTCGAATAGATAAACTTCCCTGCAGGGGTGCACCACATAACCCAACACGCTCGATCCCATTTGGCCGGACACACTTTCCTGGGTCATGCCCGGCCTCGGAAGATCAACACGTCGCAGCCCCACCTAGGCACAACAGAGAGGTCAGCATGCCAGTCTAAATCCTATGGCGCAGGGGTTTGGGCCCATCACCCATTGCACACCTGCACGTTGCGTGGGCGGCCGGAAGCAGACCTAGCCTCCCTTATACAAGAGTAGGCGTTCCAGTCCAATCCGGCACGCGCCGCTCAGTCGCTGACGTCACGAAGGCTTCGGCTGATACCACGACCCCGAGTGCCCATAACTGTTCCCGCGTAGTTGGTTAGTGCGTATAGGCCAGTGGCTAGACTCAGATCAAATATCAAGATCTCGTTAAGCGTGTTATTTTGAAGTAACCTCGAACGCCGACCAGGGCCAGGCCCACCTCTCTCCTAGGTGGTCTCAACCTACCCTGTCGCTCCGCCACAAAGTAACAGGCGGGGGCCATCGGGAACCCAGGCCCACCTCTACCAGGATGGAGCCACCTGCCCCTTCAACCCCCATCTCCGAACAATATCATAAGTAATGTAACAGTATAAAGTATATAGCATATGCCCGTGATCACCTCCCGAAGTGATCACGGCCCAGTAGTATAGCATGGCAGACGGACAAGAATGTAGGGCCACTGATGGAATACTAGCATCCTATACTAAGCATTTAGGATTGCAGGTAAGGGTAACAACTGTAGCTACAAAGACAGGCTATGCAGCAGAATAGGATTAGCGAAAGCAGTAACATGCTACACTACTCTAATGCAAGCAGTAGAGAGAAGAATAGGCGATATCTGGTGATCAAAGGGGGAGCTTGCCTGGTTGCTCTGGCAAGAAGGGTTAGTCGTCGATGTAGTCGATCACAGGGGTACCAGCAGCAGCGTCCGTCTTGTAGTCTACCGGAGAGAAGAGGGGGGAGAAACAATGAATACAATGCAAACAGATGCATATCGATGCATGACATAACAAGTAGCGGTGCCAGGTGTGCCCTAACGCAGTAGGAGGTGATACCGGCGAAGGGGGGAAACATCCGGGAAAGTGTCCCCGGTGTTTCGCTTTTTCAGACAGATGAACCGGAGGGGGAAAGTTGCGTGTTCGCTATGCTAGGGATGCGTGGCGGACGAACGGACTGCATATTCGGATTCGTCTCGTTGTTCTAAGCAACTTTCATGTAAAAAGTATTTTCATGCAAGCTACGGATTATTTTATATTAATTTATAAAGATTTAATTAATATTATGTAATTTCTGTAATTCTTTTAATTCGAAAATATTAAATACAGAACTGCTATGGGTACACAAAGTGTACCCAGTAGTGTGTGCATGTCTAAGACAGGTGGACCTGTTGACTGGTCAAAGAGGGCCAGTAGGGCCCAGGTGTCATACCTACGGTTTTTAACACTTCTTTAAAAAGATATTTAGAGGTGGGGTCTACCTGTCATTGGGACACTTTTATTTTAACAGTTGGGTTTAATTAGTTTTAGCAGTGGTGGGTCCCGGTGGTCAGTAGCAGATTAGTGGGGAAGGGGGGATTAGGCCCTAAGCTAATCAGGGGCTGGCCCGACTCGGCGGTGGCTCTGGCCAGCTGCGGCTGGACATGGCCAGCGTGTCCGCCGGCGAGCAGGGCAGGCGGCGTAGAGGCCTGGGGCGGGCGCGCGGGACGGAGCCGGAGCGGCCGACGCGGGCAGCAACGGCGGGCCGGGGAAAGGCCGCACACGGGACGGAGGCAAAGCGGGGGTCAGGGGTGAGGGAGCGAGGCGCCGACTGCGAGCGAGTCGGCGGTAGCAGAGGGCGGGGCCGACGGCATCGCGCAGGGTGGCGCGCCGGTGTGGCCGCGGGGCGGGCACGACAGCAGCAGTGCACGGCGGAGCGGTTCGGCGCAGGGACGGCTGGTGCGGTGCGCGCGCACTGGAGCCAGGAGGGAATGGTGACCGCGGCGGGGACATCGCGGGCGTGTGGCCACACACGGGCGACGTGTGTGGGCGAGGAAGGTACCGAGGGGGAGGAGCTCACCCCCGATGCAGGGGTACGGGCGGCGAGGGTTGACGAAGTCCGTCGGGGGGGAAGTCGAGGACGCGGTTCCGGCGAACGGTGACATGGAGATGAGGAGGCACGGCGCTTGGCGATCCGGTGACGGGCGCGGGAAAGATGATATTTAGCAGCGCCAGGCGGCGAGGCATGGTCGTCAGGGCGCAGCGGGAGGCGTTCGGCGAGTGGCGAGGTGTCCCGGCAAGTCAGAGTGACGGGCGCCGGCGGGGCGGCAACGGGCGGCGTCAGGGGAGACGAGGCAAGCCCCGATCCAGATCGGATCGGGGGGGAGAGCGTAGTGGGGGGGGCGAGTGGGGGGTTACGGGTTAGGGTTTCAAGGGTGGAGAGGGTTAGTAGGCTCGGCTGGGCCGGCCTGGTCGGCCCGATGGCCAGCTAGGCCAAGGCCTAGTGGGGGGTGTCCTCCCTTTTCTTTCTTTTGTTTTCTATTTTGTTCATTTCTTTTTATTTATTGTTTCCTGTTTTATTTAAGTTACCTTTTATTTTAGTTTCTGTAAAATATATACTTAGCATCCAATTTAGTATTTCAGTTTAGTCCACTGTCACAAAATGTCTAGTCCCCAAATAATTTAGTTTGATAATTTATTAATTAGTAAAGGCATTTAAATAATTAGGTTTGCTACTATTCAAATCATTTTAGTGCAGTGAAGCATTTCATAAAAGTTTGGTTTCACCACCATAATCACCTATGCATTATTTGGCACGACCCGAACATTTTAGTTTCAATGTTTGAAAACTTTTGTTGTTTGCCTTGGTTTTGAAATTGAATTAGAATCGGTTTCGAATCAACGCGTTTATCTAAAATAATCGAGGTGACGTGGCATAATTAGCAGAGGGTTACTGTAGCTTAACTATCCGGGCATCACAATACTAACTATTATACCTTGCCTTTTTTATTCCTTTGCCCCATTTCTAATATAGAGAAGATATTTATGCACATCCTTGTTTTCAGGCCTTTCCAAAGCAGTTCACTGATGATTACCTTACAAACCACCTCTATGGTCAGGAGGCGAGGAAGGTTTTCATACAACACCCATGATTCAATATTGAAGTGTTCCTGAAGAGGACAAAGGATGGACGGTCAATCATCCATAGGCACTGGCCTAAAGTTGCAAAGACCTTCAACATGAATGAAGGCTCAATATTCGCCTTCCGCTTCAGCAATTTTCCAGATGAGATGCATCTCTCTATTTACCGTCTATGATGCTAATTTCAAAAGGTTCCAGATGTTGCATGTGAAACTTGGTGCTGGTGCAGTTGTGTAATGGGGTAGCTGAGTGGCGAAGCTATATCATGTTGTACTTGGATGTATTTCAATTATGAAATCCTGCTTCCTTAATATGGAAATGAAATATATTATGTGCTTAATATGAATGTCAATTAGATTAATAAATGGATTATTAATAATAGGGAAATTAGCCTACTAATTGGCCAATTAGCCTGCTAATTGGGTTTTCCTATTGCAAACGGTTATTGAGAAAACACTGTGGGCGATGACCTCTGCAACGCACATAGTTTCTAGGAATAAACCGTGTTGGATCAATGAACAATCACACATGACATTCTCTTGAAAATTGTTTGCGTTAGGCCACCTTGCGCAAACGTTTTCCTTGGAGCGACTGTGTGGGATTGATACGTCTCAAACGTATCTATAATTTTTTATTGCTCCATGCTATATTATCTACTGTTTTAGCCAATATTGGGCTTTATTATCCACTTTTATATTACTTTTGGGACTAACCTATTAACCGGAGGCCCAGCCCAGATTTGCTGTTTTATGCCTATTTCAGTGTTTCGAGGAAAAGGAATATCAAAGGGAGTCGAAACGGAACAAAATCAACTAGAGAAGTTATTTTTGGTAGGAAACCTACCGGATAGACTTGGACCCTACGTCAGAAGATGAAGGAGGTGCTCACGAGGGTAGGGGTGCGCCCACCCCCCTGGGGCGCACCCCCCTGCCTCGTGGCCCCCCCTTCGGTCAACCGACGTACTCCTTTCACCCATATATACCTGTGTATCGTAAAACTTCCAGAACGGAGATTAGATCGGGAGTTCCGCTGCCGCAAGCCTCTGTAGCCACCAAAAGTCAATCGGGACCCTGTTCCGGCACCCTGCCGGAAGGGGGGAACCCTCACCGGTGGCCATCTTCATCATCCCGGCGCTCTCCATGATGAGGAGGGAGTAGTTCACCCTCGGGGCTGAGGGTATGTACCAGTAGCTATGTGTTTGATCTCTCTCTCTCTCTCTCTCTCTCTCTCTCTCGTGTTCTTGATTTGGCACGATCTTGATGTATCGCGAGCTTTGCTATTATAGTTGGATCTTATGTTTCTTCTCCCCCTCTTCTCTCTTGTAATGGATTGAGTTTTCCCCTTGAAGTAATCTTATCGGATTGAGTCTTTAAAGATTTGAGAACACTTGATGTATGTCTTGTCGTGTGTATCTGTGGTGACAATGGGATATCACGTGATTCACTTGATGTATGTTTTGGTGATCAACTTGCGGGTTCCGCCCATGAACCTATGCATAGGGGTTGGCACACGTTTTCGTCGTGATTCTCCGGTAGAAACTTTGGGGCACTCTTTGAGGTTCTATGTGTTGGTTTGAGTAGATGAATTGAGATTGTGTGATGCATATCATATAATCATGCCCACGGATACTTGAGGTGACATTGGAGTATCTAGGTGACATTAGGGTTTTGGTTGATTTGTGTCTTAAGGTGTTATTCTAGTACGAACTCTAGGGCTGTTTGTGACACTTATAGGAATAGCCCAACGGATTGATTGGAAAGAATAACTTTGAGGTGGTTTCGTACCCTACCATAATCTCTTCGTTCGTTCTCCACTATTAGTGACTTTGGAGTGACTCTTTGTTGCATGTTGAGGGATAGTTATATGATCTAATTATGTTATTATTGTTGAGAGAACTTGCACTAGTGAAAGTATGAACCCTAGGCCTTGTTTCCTATCATTGCAATACCGTTTACGCTTACTTTTACCGTTTGTTACCTTGCTTTTTTTATATTTTCAGTTTACAAAAACCTATATCTACCATCCATATTGCACTTGTATCACCATCTCTTCACCAAACTAGTGCACCTATACAATTTACCATTGTATTGGGTGTGTTGGGGACACAAGAGACTCTTTGTTATTTAGTTGCAGGGTTGTTTGAGAGAGACCATCTTCATCCTACGCCTCCCACGGATTGATAAACCTTAGGTCATCCACTTGAGGGAAATTTGCTACTGTCCTACAAACCTCTGCACTTGGAGGCCCAACAACGTCTACAAGAAGAAGGTTGTGTAGTAGACATCAAGCTCTTTTCTGGCGCCGTTGCCGGGGAGGCTAGGTAAGTGAAGGTATATCTTTAGATCTTGCAATCGAATCTTTTTGTTTCTTGTTTTAGCACTAGTCTAGTTTATAAAAGAAAACTACCAAAAAATGGAATTGAGTTTGCATCATATGCTTCATCTTTTTAATATCTTTCGTGAGTATGATGGAAAGGATAATTGTGCTCAAGTGCTAGAAGAAGAGGTCTCTAAAATGTTTGGCACTAAATATTTGAATGATGAGCATGATTGCAATGTTGTTAGTACGAATTCTTTGAATATCCATGATGCTAATGATGATTGCACTAGTTATGATAAAAATGCCTCCTATAAACATGTCAATTTTTGTGGAGTGCATTGGGTTTGTAAGTACGCACCAAATAGGGAAGATAGATATTGCAAGAGGCATAAGTACTTAGAAACCAAATTGTTGCAAGAAGAGCTAGATGAATGTGCTGAGAGATTCAATATTTATAATACCCCTTGTGAACTTTGCAATGAACATGGTCATTTAAAGCTCCAATGCTATTTGTTTCATGATCAAGTCGTGTCCAAATATTGTGATAATTTGATTACCCTTGAGCATCATAAAGAGCTTAGCCTTCTTTTGGGTTATGAAGAAATGAAACATATAACTGAGGGTATTCCAAAATTTAATCTTGATAGATTTCTTGATTTTGATCTAGAGAAGATTTATATGTATTGTGCGGTGAATTGTATTGAAAATCCTTATATTGCCAATTACATAAAGAAAAGAAAACAAATAGAAGATGAAGAGAATGCCAATGAAAGGGAAGAGACTTCCCAATATCCTCCTATTATTTCTTATGATGAATCAGGTAACGAGGAGGAGCCTTCTATTCAACCAATCTCATTAATAAGGAGCTCCAAAAAGAGGATTGAACCCACACATGATGTGGTAAAGAAGAAGAAAAGAAAAAGGAAGAGAGGTAAAAAGGTATCTCTCCCAAATAAAGTTGCTCCTATTATTGTTGTGCCTCATGAAAATGAAGATGATACACTTGATGATGATCTCGTTATGCCTATTGCTTGTTGTGATGATTCTGATTGGGAAGATAATGATACTCCTTATGATCTTGAAAATCTTTTTGGCACTTGCTTGGAAGAATATGACAATAATGTTTGCTATACTATTGGTGCTATCCATACTATTAATGATGAGAGTGATTATGCTTATGATACGAAAAGGCCCAAGCTTGGGGAAGCTATGTTTGATAAGGATGACATATTTGAGAATATATTTGCTGCAATTAATGTTTGTCCCAAGCTTGGGGTGCTATGTTTAATAATGATGATATTTTTAGCCTTCCATGTTTTGATATGCAAAGTGATTATGATGAGAACAAAGTTGCTACTTATGATGATTATTGTGATAAAACTTATGCTATAAAAAGTAGTGATGATTATATTTATAAAACTTGTCATGATTATGAGTACCCTTTCTTTGAACATTACTCTTTTAATGTGGAAGCAATTTATAGTATTCAAGTCTCTTATGATACTCCCACTATTTCGATTGAGAAGAATTTTGCTTGTGCAGAGAGTAGTAAATTTTCTATGCTTGTAGATCATGAAAAGAATGCTTTAGGTGTTGGTTATATTGTTGAATTCATTCATTATTCTACTGAAAATTATGAGGGAGGAACATATGCTTGTAGGAATTGCAATAATATCAAGTTTCCTCTCTATGTGCTTAAAGTTTTGAAGTTATGCTTGCTTTACCTTCCTATGCAAGTTGATTCTTGTTCCCATAAGTTGTTTGTTCAAAAAATCCCTATGCATAGGAAGTGGGTTATACTTAAATGTGCTAGTCATATTCTTCATGATGCTCTCTTTATGTTTCAATTCCTATCTTTTATGCGAACATCATTGAAATCATCATGCCTAGCTAGGGGCGTTAAACGATAGCGCTTGTTGGGAGGCAACCCAATTTTATTTTATTTTCTTGCTTTTTGGTTATGTTTAGGAATAAATAATTCATCTAGCTTCTGGTTAGATGTGTTTTCATGTTTTAATTAGTGTTTGTGCCAAGTAGAACCTTTGGGAAGACTTGGGTGAAGTCTTTATGATCATGCTGTAAAAAACAGAAACTTTAGCGCTCACGAGATTAGCTAGAACTTTTTAATGGAGAGTGATATTTAGTTGATTCTTTTTGCAGATGATTACTAGACAAATTCCTCAGGTCCACCAATTTATTTTAGAATTTTTTGACTTCCAGAAGTTTGCGTTAGTTACAGATTACTACAGACTGTTCTGTTTTTGACAGATTCTGTTTTTCGTGTGTTGTTTGCTTATTTTTGATGACTCTATGGCTAGTAAAATAGTTTATAATCCATAGAGAAGTTGGAATACAGTAGGTTTAAAACCCATATAAATAAAGAATGAGTTCATTACAGTACCTTGATGTGGTGTTTTGTTTTCTTTCGCTAACGGAGCTTACGAGTTTTCTGTTAAGTTTTGTGTTGTGAAGTTTTCAAGTTTTGGGTAAGGATTCGATGGACTATGGAATAAGGAGTGGCAAGAGCCTAAGCTTGGGGATGCCCAAGGAACCCCAAGGTAATATTCAAGGATAACCAAGCGTCTAAGCTTGGGGATGCCCCGGGAAGGCATCCCCTCTTTCGTCTTCGTTCATCGGTAACTTTACTTGGAGCTATATTTTTATTCACCACATGATATGTGTTTTGCTTGGAGCGTCATTTTATTTTCTTTAGCTTTGCTTGCTGTTTGAATAAAGTACCAAGATCTGAAATTCTTAAATGTTGGAGAGTCTTCACATAGTTGCATAATTATTCAACTACTCATTGATCTTCACTTATATCTTTCGAAGTAGTTTGTTGTTTGCTCTAGTGCTTCACTTATATCTTTTAGAGCATGGTGGTAGTTTTATTTTGAAGAAATAGATGAACTCTCATGCTTCACTTATATTATTTTGAGAGTCTTCAATAGCATGGTAATTTGCCTAAATAATCCTAATATGCTAAGCATACAAGATTTGTAAGAATTCTTATGAGCGTGTTGAATACTATGAGAAGTTTGATGCTTGATAATTGTTTTGAGATATGGAGGTGATAATATCAAAGTCGTGCTAGTTGAGTAGTTGTGAATTTGAGAAATACTTGTGTTAAAGTTTGTGATTCCCGTAGCATGCACGTATGGTGAACCGTTATGTGATGAAGTCGGAGCATGATTTATTTATTGATTGTCTTCCTTATGAGTGGCGCTCGGGGACGGGCGATGGTCTTTTCCTACCAATCTATCCCCCTAGGAGCATGCGCATAATACTTTGTTGATAATTTCTAGATTTTTGCAATAAGTATATGAGTTCTTTATGACTAATGTTGAGTCCATGGATTATACGCACCCTTCTTCCTTCCAACATTGCTAGACTCTCTAATACCGCGCACCTTTCGCCGGTATCATACACCCACCATATACCTTTGTCAAAACAGCCACCATACCTACCTATCATGGCATTTCCATAGCCATTCCGAGATATATTGCCATGCAACTTTCCACCGTTACGTTTATTATGACACGCTCCACCATTGTCATATTGCTAGCATGATCATGTAGTTGACATTGTATTTGTGGCAAAGCCACCGTTCATAATTCGTTCATACATGTCACTCATGAGTCATTGCACATCCTGGTACACCGCCGGAGGCATTCATATAGAGTCATATTTTGTTCTAAGTATCGAGTTGTAATTGTTGAGTTGTAAGAAAAATAAAAGTGTGATGATCATCATTATTAGAGCATTGTCCCAGTGAGGAAAGGATGATGGAGACTATGATTCCCCCACAAGTCGGGATGAGACTCCGGACAAAAAAGAAAAAAAAAGAAAAAAAGAGGCCATAAAAAAAGAGAAGGCCCAAATAAAAAAATGAGAGAAAAAGAGAGAAGGGACAATGTTCCTATCCTTTTACCACACTTGTGCTTCAAAGTAGCACCATGATCTTCATGATAGAGAGTCTCTCGTTCTTTCATATACTAGTGGGAATTTTTCATTATAGAACTTGGCTTGTATATTCCAATGATGGGCTTCCTCAAATTGCCCTAGGTCTTCGTGATCAAGCAAGTTGGATGCACACCCACTTAGTTTATTTTGTTGAGCTTTCATATACTTATAGCTCTAGTGCATCTGTTGCATGGCAATCCCTACTCACTCACATTGATATCTATTGATGGGCATCTCCATAGCCCGTTGATACGCCTAGTTGATGTGAGACTATATTCTCCTTTTTGTATTCTCCACAACCACCATTCTATTCCACATGTAGTGCTATATCCATGGCTCACGCTCATGTATTGCGTGAAGATCAAAAAAGTTTTGAAAATGTTAAAGTATGAAACAATTGCTTGGCTTGTCATCGGGGTTGTGCATGATTTAAATACTTTGTGTGGTGAAGATAGAGCATAGCCAGACTATATGATTTTGTAGGGATAGCTTTCTTTGGCCATGTTATTTTGAGAAGACATGATTGCTTTGTTAGTATGCTTGAAGTATTATTATTTTTATGTCAATATGAACTATTGTCTTGAATCTTTCGGATCTGAATATTCATATCATAAGTAAGAAGAATTACAATGAAATTATGCCAACTAGCATTCCACATCAAAAATTATATTTTATCATTTACCTACTCGAGGACGAGCAGGAATTAAGCTTGGGGATGCTTGATACGTCTCCAACGTATCTATAATTTTTTATTGCTCCATGCTATATTATCTACTGTTTTAGGCAATATTGGGCTTTATTATCCACTTTTATATTACTTTTGGGACTAACCTATTAACCGGAGGCCCAGCCCAGATTTGCTATTTTATGCCTATTACAGTGTTTCGAGGAAAAGGAATATCAAACGGAGTCGAAACGGAACGAAATCAAATGGAGAAGTTATTTTGGAAGGAAACCTACCGGATATACTTGGACCCTGCGTCAGAAGATGAAGGAGGTGCTCATGAGGGTAGGGGGCGCGCCCACCCCCTGGGGCGCGCCCTCTACCTCGTGGCCCCCCCTTCGGTCAACCGACGTACTCCTTTCACCCATATATACCTACGTATCATAAAACTTCCAGAACGGAGATTAGATCAGGAGTTCCGCCGCCGCAAGCCTCTGTAGCCACCAAAAGTCAATCGGGACCCTGTTTCGGCACCCTGCCGGAGGGGGGGAACCCTCACTGGTGGCCATCTTCATCATCCCGGCACTCTCCATGACGAGGAGGGAGTAGTTCACCCTCGGGGCTGAGGGTATGTACCAGTAGCTATGTGTTTGATCTCTCTCTCTCTCTCGTGTTCTTGATTTGGCACGATCTTGATGTATCGCGAGCTTTGCTATTATAGTTGGATCTTATGTTTCTTCTCCCCCTCTTCTCTCTTGTAATGGATTGAGTTTTCCCCTTGAAGTAATCTTATCGGATTGAGTCTTTAAAGATTTGAGAACACTTGATGTATGTCTTGCCGTGTGTATCTGTGGTGACAATGGGATATCACGTGATTCACTTGATGTATGTTTTGGTGATCAACTTGCGGGTTCCTCCCATGAACCTATGCATAGGGGTTGGCACACGTTTTCGTCGTGATTCTCCGGTAGAAACTTTGGGGCACTCTTTGAGGTTCTATGTGTTGGTTTGAGTAGATGAATTGAGATTGTGTGATGCATATCGTATAATCATGCCCACGGATACTTGAGGTGACATTGGAGTATCTAGGTGACACTAGGGTTTTGGTTGATTTGTGTCTTAAGGTGTTATTCTAGTACGAACTCTAGGGTTGTTTGTGACACTTATAGGAATAGCCCAACGGATTGATTGGAAAGAATAAATTTGAGGTGGTTTCGTACCCTACCATAATCTCTTCGTTCGTTCTCCACTATTGGTGACTTTAGAGTGACTCTTTGTTGCATGTTGAGGGATAGTTATATGATCTAATTATGTTATTATTGTTGAGAGAACTTGCACTAGTGAAAGTATGAACCCTAGGCATTGTTTCCTATCATTGCAATACCGTTTACGCTCACTTTTACCGTTTGTTACCTTGCTTTTTTTATATTTTCAGTTTACAAGAACCTATATCTACCATCCATATTGCACTTGTATCACCATCTCTTCGCCGAACTAGTGCACCTATACAATTTACCATTGTATTGGGTGTGTTGGGGACACAAGAGACTCTTTGTTATTTGGTTGCAGGGTTGTTTGAGAGAGACCATCTTCATCCTACGCCTCCCACGGATTGATAAACCTTAGGTCATCCACTTGAGGGAAATTTGCTACTGTCCTACAAACCTCTGCACTTGGACGCCCAACAACGTCTACAAGAAGAAGGTTGTGTAGTAGACATCAGGGATGTATAAACGAACGTAAATGTTTAGCGGGGGCTGACTGTGTGGGATGTACTTACGACCGGAAACGATTTCGCCTGTATAATTGTTTTTAGCACTACTGTACGTATAACCGTATTTGGTCGCTCGCCGGTCGCACACGACCTCATTTTGCTGAGCGTGTGTGACAGGAGGGCATATCCCCAACGGTTTTTGGGTCCTGTGGGAAGGACCCCCCTATCACAGTCACTCACTAGGTGACGGTTCCAAAGGCCGTCGCGGAAAGGGGTTAAAAACCGTTTATATAGCACCTTGTTGTACCAGTGACCTCACATGTTAGTGATGCCAACTCTCCACGCTACACATGAGCCATGGCAGCCACCACAACCTCCTCTCCTCCCGCAGCTTTCGTGGCCTCGGTGGCTCCCATGACGGCGTTTGCGGGGGATCTGGCGCTTCCGGTGTCGCTGACGGCTCCCTTCGATACATGCGGCGTCAATTTGGCACCTTGAGCGCCATCATTCCCGTCAAGTACGTCGTCCCCATTGATGACGACATTGCCCCCGCTGCCCCTCGTCCTCTTCATCCCTGACCCCATCAAGGACTATCCCAAGCCTAAGCCCGAGGACCCATTTTAGTGTCGTGTTGCATCTCTCTACCCTCAAAGTGGAGGCGCATTTCCGCGAAGAGGAGCACATCTGCGAGTGCTTCAGCCCCGCAACCAGCGGCGGGGAAGAGCGGCAGTAGCTCATGGCCGTCGCTCTGAGAAGGAGGACGATGCCGACGACTTCGCTTACCTTGAGGAGCCGTTGGATTTAGACGAGGAGGATGAGGACAACTTGTTGGAAATATGCCCTAGAGGCAATAATAAAATGATTATTATTATATTTCTTTGTTCATGATAATTGTCTATTGTTCATGCTATAATTGTGTTATCCGGAAATCGTAATACATGTGTGAATACATAGACCACAACATGTCCCTAGTGAGCCTCTAGTTGACTAGCTCGTTGATCAACGGATAGTCATGGTTTCCTGACTATGGACATTGGATGTCATTGATAACGGGATCACATCATTAGGAGAATGATGTGATGGACAAGACCCAATCCTAAGCATAGCACAAAGACCGTGTAGTTCGTTTGCTAGAGCTTTTTCAATGTCAAGTATCATTTCCTTAGACCATGAGATTGTGCAACTCCCAGATACCGTAGGAGTGCTTTGGGTGTGCCAAACGTCACACCGTAACTGGGTGACTATAAAGGTGCACTACGGGTGTCTCCGAAAGTGTCTGTTGGGTTGGCACGAATCGAGACTGGGATTTGTCACTCCGTATGACGGAGAGGTATCTCTAGGCCCACTCGGTAATGCATCATCATAATGAGCTCCATGTGACCAAGTGGTTGATCATGGGATCATGCATTACGGTACAAGTAAAGTGACTTGCCGGTAACGAGATTGAACGAGGTATTGGGATACTGACGATCGAATCTCGGGCGAGTAACGTACCGATTGACAAAGGGAATTGTATATGGGATTGATTGAATCCTCGACATCGTGGTTCATCCGATGAGATCATCAAGGTGCATGTGGGAGCCAACATGGGTATCCAGATCCCGCTGTTGGTTATTGACCGGAGAGTCGTCTCGGTCATGTCTGTGTGTCTCCCGAACCCGTAGGGTCTACACTTAAGGTTCAGTGACGCTAGGGTTGTAGAGATATTAGTATACAGTAACCCGAAAGTTGTTTGGAGTCCCGGATGAGATCCGGGACGTCACGAGGAGTTCCGTAATGGTCCGGAGGTAAAGATTTATATATAGGAAGTCAAGTTTCGGCCATCGGGAAAGTTTCGGGGGTAATCGGTATTGTACGGGACCACCGGAAGGGTCCCGGGGGTCCACCGGGTGGGGCCACCTATCCCGGAGGGCCCCATGTGCTGAAGTGGGAGGGGAACCAGCCCCTGGTGGGCTGGTGCGCCCCCCTTGGCCCCCCCTGCGCCTAGGGTTGGAAACCCTAGGGGTGGGGGCGCCCCACTTGGCTTAGGGGGCAAGCCACCCCCCTTGGCCGCCGCCCCCCTGGAGATTGGATCTCCTAGGGCCGGCGCCCCCAGGGGACCTATATATAGGGGGGAGGGAGGGCAGCCACACCCTAGCCCCTGGCGCCTCCCTCTCACTCCCGTGACACCTCTCCCTCTTGCTGAGCTTCGCGAAGCCCTGCCGAGATCCCCGCTGCATCCACCACCACGCCGTCGTGCTGCTGGATCTCCATCAACCTCTCCTTCCCCCTTAATGGATCAAGAAGGAGGAGACGTCTTCCCCAACCGTACGTGTGTTGAACGCGGAGGTGCCGTCCGTTCGGCGCTCGGTCATCGGTGATTTGGATCACGACGAGTACGACCCCATCAACCCCGTTCACTTGAACGCTTCCGCTCGCGATCTACAAGGATATATAGATGCACTCCTTTCCCTCTCGTTGCTAGAAGACTCCATAGATTGATCTTGGTGATGCGTAGAAAATTTTAAATTCTGCTACGTTCCCCAACACAACTAGGTGGTGCCAGCATTGAGTAGTGGTGCTATAGCAACACCTAATTTGAAGATGTCACTTAACAACATTTAAAGTCACAATAAATATGTAAATGCGACAAATTTTAGCCACTAATATAATTTCCAATTAAGCTATCATGTTTGATGATGTTTATGCACTGTTTTGGTTGTATTAAATGGCGTTTAAACTGAAACAAAATTTGAACCAACTAAAGAAGAAAATATGAATGTCGGCATCTGGAGATTCTATGCTTGCACATAGGCCGCACAAGGCGAATGGCGATCCGAATTTTGGTGACGGCTAAAATTGCTCTAAATCGATTTCTTCAGCATCAATGACTTCAGTTAGGGATAAATGTCCTCATGCCATCGTTGTCGTATCCAGCTAGACAAGGATTTTCATTTTGGTTGCCTATAATAGCCAATGAAGACCAGTATGTGATTAGACAAAGCCTTCAACAAAATACCAGATGCAAGTACATCACTGTTCAGCCCGATCAATAAAGGATAGGACAAGAGTTTTCACTTGGACATGAAGCAGTGTTCGAGTCAGCATCTTTAAGATGGAACGTTTTTTTAGCAAACATAGTAGGGTAAAAACCCTACTGTAACTCTATTTTTCATTAATAAGGGGGATGGGTATGTACAAATGGGTTACATCAGAGGGGGGAGACAAGAGTAGCTAAATGATTACAAGTAGTCCAACCAACTTTGCATTCCCTCCTTTAAACTAGGCTTGACTCTTTTGATGATGGTACCATAATGCTCCTTGAAACAGGTGATGCAGTAGTTCAAATCCCCTTCCTTGTTGTAAAAAATGATGATGTTTCTGTGTTTCCAGATGGTCCAATAACCAGAAATTAAGCATTCTTTGAAAGGCTGAATCTGGGTTCTGTTTCTGGTTTCAATCAGCATTTCACTACAACTGAGATCAATGTTCCATTCGATTCCAAGTGATAACCAAAAATTATGGCTAAAATCACATGAGAAGAAAAGATGTTTCATGTATTCATTGGGCTCATCATCACATAGGACACATCTAGGAGTCTCAGTATAGAATTTTTTCCTGGAGAGTAGGTCTCTGGTGTTTAATCTATCCAGGAGCAGAAGCCAAAAAATATATTTTTTGCTTAGGTAGACAACCAGATTTCCATATCCATTGGAAAGGTTTAGGAGCTTTCGCAGGGCATCCCATAAGTTCAAAATAAACTTTCTTTGCATTGTATTTCCCTGATGCCCATTTGAACTTCCAGATATCAGATGCATTGTTACTCATTACTCCATTAATAAGATTCATGGCAAGGTGCTTTGTTGGACTGCCACAGAAGACATAGGAAGGTGGAACATACTATAGAAATCATTCTCAGCTTCAATGCAAGCATTCTGAAGAGTGGTGTCTTTATTTATGGCATAAGAATATAAGTGTGGGTAGGTGTCTTTCAACAAGTTTTCATTCCATTTGTCATGCCACAAGGAAATAGTATCACCAATTCCAGCTTTGCAATTTGTGAGATCTTTGGAATTATCAAGAATTGAGCAACAATCTCTCCACCAGAAAGAGCCATGTCTGGTAGGAAAGCGTGGGACCTCACCATTTCCATAGTAATTATTCCAAATAAGTTGGACCCAGGGTATATCCATCTTATTGAAGAACTTATATAGGAACTTAGTCAGCAAGGCTTTGTTGTGAACTCTAAGATCCAGAACACCAAGTCCTCCAACTTCTTTTGGCAAGCATACTTGTTCCCATTTTACAAGGCATTTACCATATTTGTTAATGTCTTTACCATACCATAGAAAGGATTCGCCAGACTTCTCAAAGTGGTCCAAAATGGTGAAGGGCGCCCTGATGCAACACATAGCAAATATAGGTCGAGCAGTAATGATTGCCTTGAGGTGAATCAGTCTACCTGAGTAAGACATCACTGCTGCAATTCCAGATAACCTTTTGTCCAACCTAGAGACCATTGGCATGAGATCATCAACTCTGGGTCTGGTGGAGCCCATTGGCAGTCCCAGATAGGTGAATCGCATGCTTTCTTTTTTGCAACCCAGAATGGTGGCAAGCTGATTAACTTTATCATCAGATATGTTGATGGGAGCAAGTGAAGATTTGTGGTAATTCACTTGCAATCCAGTGAAGTCTGAGAAGGTCCGCAAAATCTCCATAACATATGAGATTTGTTGAGGATCAGCTGGCATAACTATTAAGGTATCAATATCATATGACATGGAGGCAGGTTGCTCAATGGGGCTGTTGATGTGGCCATTGTGCCAAGCTTGTTGATCAAAATTTGTAGCAGTTCTGCAGCAATAACAAATAAAAGTGGGGAAAGTGGGTCCCCCTGCCTGATTCCACATTTGCATTTGATCTTTTTCCCAGGAACTCCATTTAAAATTACTGAGGCAGAAGCAGCGTGTAGGATATTATTGATCCAACTAATCCATTTGTCTCCAAAACCCAGATGTTTGAGCATGTATAAAATGGCCCCATAATTGATCTTATCAAATGCTTTCTCAAAATCCACTTTGAAAATGACAATTTCCTTCTTTGATTTGTGGCACATGTGAATGTACTCAAAAGACCATGCTAGACAATCTTGAATATTTCTGATTTTAATGAAACCATATTGATTCTTACTAATTACAGGAATGATACACCTTTGGACTTTATTAGCAAGCAATTTAGTAAGAATTTTGATGGGCATACTCACCAAGGATACTCACCTAGACATCTTTAAGATGGAACATTCCCACCTAAGTCCATCGCCGCGCCCGTCAAGGAGCTGCCCGCTGCCGCCCCACATTGGCACCAGGGACACTATAACATCCACCATACCGTCAGAGTCGCTGCCCTGGTGGCAGATGCATTCATCAGCATTGAACGTTGCGCTGACGCCACAAACCTCCTCATGTGATGCCTGTTACCCTCGCACGAGATGAAAAGTTCCTTGCGTCGCTAGCGAGTGCTCACAACACCACACACAACCACTGTCGTCATGCCTACAGGTTCGCTGATGCACTTAGAGATGCGCCGCCGCGTCTCTTAATCGTCTTGTTGCGGTCGTGGGGGGTTGCAAGCCCCGCCGCAATGACCCGTAGAGGCCGCCGCCGCTGCCATCACCAGTCCTCACAGGGATCCGGCCAACGCCGCCAATGCCGCTGAGACGTGCAGAGGCGGTTGCCCAAAATAAATGTCAATTGATTTCCATGGCAGGAGCTCAAAGGCAACGTTTATTTAGAGAAACTTAATTCCAAACATCACTGTTTGCCAAAAATACACCAAACCAGGCATAGAGAACAATCACACAAAAGGTTTCCATTTCCTGCTAAAAGAGATCTGGCAAAGATCAAAACCTTTCAACATCACAATGCCCACGCCACACTGCATCACGCTGACCGGTAGGTCCATCCGGTAGAGCTTTGTGACGCACCCCTCCCATCCTTTCCCCTCCTGGGGCTGTTCCTGCGGGGCCCGCGCTCCCCTGCCCCGCCCGCTGCACCATTCCCGATTTTCTACTTCATAAATGAGGCCCCAGCCTTTTCCCCTCTCTCTCTATCTCTTCACGCCTCCCCGGTTTCTCTCCCCTCACACGGAGCAAACAAGAAACTGAAAGAGCGCAATGGCAACGCCAACGGGCTGCAGCCAGAGCCGAGGGCCATCGCGGCGTTGCGTCACACGGGGTACATGCGGAGCGGGGGGCGAAGGTTCGGCGCCAGGCGGGGCCTCGCGTGGCTGCTGCACTGGCTCATTACGCAGCACATCGCTGCTGCCAGGTCGCGACGAGCGCGCAGCCCAGAGAGAGAGAGAGAAAAACAGCCAGCGGCGGCTCTCGCAGAGAGAAAGATAGGGGGGGATTGACTCGCCAATGTAACGCTTCCTCTCTATCTCTTGTCCTGTTGCTCGCTTTTGCGGAGGGGCGGAGCGGGGAGGGGGTCTCCGCGCGGCTTTGCTCTGTCTTGCCAACCAAGCCCGCTTCGTCTTTTACCCTCTCCTGTTCTTGGTCTCGGCGCTGGAACGGGACGGGGATTGCTTTTCGGTGCGCCTGCGAAGGTGCGATCTCTGGCCTCGGTTCTTGGTCCGCGGATTGCCTCCTCCTCGTCTCGTGGGGTTCGAGTTAGGCGTGGGGTTTTTGGGGTTTGGGTTCTTTTTGGTTCCTTCGACTGGAATTCTGACAGACTGACTCTGGTTCGTGTGGCTGTGGCGTGTTGCCAGGACGAAGCGGGCCGCTCTGGTTCCGAGGTGAAGTTTGGCCGACCCAGTTGGTTTGGGCGAAGGTGAGTGTTTGTCCATTGGAGCTCGATTTCGTAGCTTCCGCCTCTCTCTGTACTTTTGTCCCCCAGATGTTTTCTGTGGCTTTGAAGTTCGCTTTGCCGATGAATGAATTAATCAATCATTGTGCGGGTGCGGTCTCCAACCGTGTGGGTTAGTCCGAATCGATGGGTAATGATGATATTGCCGTGCCAAAATAGGCGACTTTTTATGTGTGAGTAGGTAGTATTTTATTTTCTTCCTCACAAAGTGCCTTTGTGGATTTGTTTCTTGTATAAACGTGTTCTTTTTTTCATCAATTAGAGTTTCCTGTTACATGGTGAATTACCGAATGCAGAAAAATCTGAATCGCAAAGAAAAATCTGAATTGCATTACTTGGTGGGCACAATCATTGCTTGCATTTAAAATAGGCGAGTTTTTATGTAATTTATTTTCTACCTCACGATGTGCTGTTGTGGATTTGTGATCTTACAAAAAAGGGTGTTCTTTCTTTCTATCGATTAGAGTTTCCTGTTACATGGTGCCTCAGTATTGTTTTCATTTCGTTACTTGGTGGGCACAATCCTTGCTTACCCGTGCCTTGAAACTCTGATTTTCGAACCTCCCCTGTTTTTTCTTTAATTACTGAATGCAGTAAAATTCTACAACTTCAGTCAACATGCATAGGTGGTAATTTTTAACCAGCATGCCTTGTACGAATGCAAATGATTAGCTCCTTTGTCAGCCATGATGGATTCCATATCAATCATAACTTGTCTTCGTTGTTGCAGGAAGTGAAGCATGGGTACAACTGCCTCCAAGCAAGACTGCAACACCGCATTGCAGCTCTGCAAGGGTCGTCTGAAACACATTGAACAAGCAATTGATGCAAGGTATGCCCTTTCGGCTGCTCATCTGTCGTACGAGCAGTCTCTGCGCAATGTCGGCGTTGCTTTGAGGCAGTTTGTGGAGTCACACCATGAGGGTGATCCGGACAAGTCCCCTCGCTCTTCGTCTGCTTTACCATCCCCATTGCCACCTGCAGACAATTCTAAAATTTCACCACTGAAAGTGCCCCGCCATTCTGATATTAGTCGCTTGAGGTCAGAAGTAAGCCCATCCTTGACAGTGACAGTCGACCCAAGTGACGGTGATGCTAGTTTTATCAGAAAACGGCAGCCCATCCCGACTTCGGTTTCACCACCGTTGTCTCCGGAATTTTGCCCCCCATGGGATTTCTTTGAACCAAATGATGTGAGTGAAAATGTTGCCACCCATGTCTCAGAGAACTGTGAGGCAACTTTGGATGATTTTGGCCATGTCGATGGGAGGGATCAAGCTTCCTCTAGTCAAATAGCTGAGGTGCAAGAACAGTTGGGAACACATGGATGTAAAGACCTTGATGACAATTTTGATCATCTTAAGTTGAATCGCAATGACTGTAGTGAAATTGAGATTGTTGATACAGACTTACCAAATGACTCAAGCTTACACAAAGGACCTGATCAAGTGCAGACACAGAATGTGGAGGGGCAGAATCCTACACGTATTACTGAAAATAGAAAAAACGAAGCCCACTCTGTAGACAAGGTTAATGTACCAAAAATATCTACTGAAAGGGAAGAAGAAAAGGCCAGTTCCATCACCAGCGTATCAAAAGATTTTCTGTCTGATGTGAAAGAACTCGAGCGCCAATTTGCTCGGGCAGCTGAGTCTTGCCATGGGGTCTCAAGGATGCTTGAGACGAGGAAGATTCGACTAAGCTTTTCTACAAAGATAACAGGTGAGGAATACATTTTTCACAGTTAGACAGTTCTCTTGAACTTCTATGGCTATACTTGCTTAATATCAGTGCTAATTATTGCAGGGAAACCGTCGTGTGCACTTTCTCTGTCAGCATCCTTGCTCTGCTGCAATGCTGGAAATGTAGCTTCCCATGGTAATATTTACTATTCGTATCAAATACATTAATATGTGAAGTTTGTACTCTAAACAATAACAGCCTCGTTTGGATGGATATTTTACTCTAACTGTTTTACTGCAGAATCAGAGCAGCATGTCACAAAAGTGATCGCTTGGAATCGCTCACTTTCATCACGATCTTCATCATCTAAGAATCCACTATTTTCAGCTCAAAAGGATGATGACCCTCCAGAAAGCATTAGCGATTTTGTTGAAGAGTTTTGTATGATTTCAGGAAGTCATGCATCCTCTTTAGATAGACTCTATGCTTGGGAAATAAAGATTTATCATGAGTTAAAGGTGAGCCAACATGTGTTGTTCAACAGATGCTTATAGGATTAACTACACTGAAAATGGAACTTTTGCTTTATCAGTATAGAATCATGAGGTTGTGCTTGTCCTGTGTTTTCGAGTAGACCTGTAGCATATAGAGCTGATCAAACTGTTTTTATTTTATGCCATCTATCCAGTTGTGCATTGACCTTTTTGTAGGTGTAACCACTACTTTCAGTAATATCCGAAGCTATCTTGTCTTAAGCAGAGTTGTAATGACGCTACAAATGTATATTTAGAAATTATGTGGACACGTTTTTGATATGTATGCTATTGTGTGTCACATGTTAATCTTCTAGATAGGAAACCATATATGGCATCCAACATAATTACACCATTGCTGTATTATGGACAAAACCAATATATTTTTCTAGTGAGCTCTCAAGCATTTTCTGGACTTAGATAGTCTTTATTGTAATGTGATGTCTCCTTTTGCATCTGGGCTAAATGTTGTGTAGCTAAACAAAAGTATTTCCTGCAACTCACATGCTCGGAAGGAGTTCTTCCCATTTACTTGGAGATCCTCTTTGCACGATGAGCCATCGTTATGATCCTATGATCATGCCGAGAGACACTACACCTACGGGCAATTTTGTACGGGATTAAAGTTACGGCGTGAGGTATCAAGATATAGTTGGAAATCAGGGGTGGGAGGGTCCACAGTGAAAATCAGGGGGGTAGAGATTAGCACGGAGATGGGTCCGTATGTTGTTTTCTTTAGGTGTTTTAGCCAACTCTAGAATTTTGGATCATGCCTAGGGGATATTTGTGTCTCAAAAATAAAAGCTTTACTTCTGTTGTCCTTATTTTCCAGCAATCTTTCTGACATATTTTCCAGTAAGTTAGCTTACAGGAATTATGAAGTTGTAAGTGGTGATTACATTACCTCAACCATAGACAGTAAAGTTTGAATTATCACACGTTAATGCATTTCTCTATAGTGATGAATTCTATTTGAAAACAAAACAGAGTATGGTCTTACAAATATTTTTTTCAAACCATCCGGCAGACTTAGATTGCTCATGTCCATCTCACGTCCAACACAATAGGAACTTCCAAGGATTTTCCAAATGAATAGTTGCCTTTTGTAGTTGAGTCGAAGTTAACGTCCAATGCTACACAAGTGTCACCAAATTTGTGTTAATGTTTGATTTAATATTGAATAAACAATAATTGCATGATGCTCAGGGTATATTGTTCCTACTATACCGGTCTCTGCTGTGCCATTTCACAATTAAAGTTGCACTCTGAGTATCAGTAATACTAGATAGCATGAAATCTAACATATACGCTTGGTACTTCATGTCTATTCCTCCTATCTAGAATTCTTAACATCTTGGTGCTATTTAACAAGTGTAAATAAAAATAGGTTCAAAACAAAATAATGTACAGGTTGCAAGAATCATGATTCAATTCTTAAAAACATGTTAAACAGAGCCTCCCCTAGTATGCCCATGGTGTTGGTAGAAACAATCAGCTCAGAATTATCATTTTGTGTAATTGTGTACAAACCAACGTCACCATGAATGTCATATGTCCGGGTCGTTGTTTGTTTGTATGCAGCATTTCCTCCCAAAAATTATAGGGGAACCCATACCCTTCTCAGTAAATTGGCTCGCAGTAGAACAAAATTGGTAACTGTGCTACATATGCTTTTAACATAAGAACTACAGTTATATTCTACCTACCTACTAGTGGATTAGGCCATTTATTCCCACATTAGGTAGTTTTATTTTTAATATGCAGGTTATGAATTTGTGCATTAAGTTTCTATAAACATAGGACATATTTTGGTAACCAATAGGCTATTTTAGCGACACCTTTTTGTGGCTGTATCCATGATTTTTTTTTAATGTAGAGCTGTTTCTCTTTTTGGACTTGCCTATAATTTGTTGGTTGCTGCATTTTCCTCGTGTTTGTCGTTGCGTTCTTTTGCGATAACCTTTCACTTTGTTGATGCCCGCTACACGCCAAATAAAAGAATACTTTCATCATGTGGTCGGTGAATAAGCCAATAGTATTAGCATGTGCAATATTAGGCTTACGTCTGCTTACTACTCACACTAGATCTAAGCTATTCAGGGTTGACTAACTGGGTGATACCAAAAGCCACAGAAGATAATTATGATTTAGGTTGGACTAAAAATAAACTAGAATTTACATAACAATAGGATGCATCCAGCCATCCACCAACCTTGGATTTTCTTCAAGATATGTGTGATAAAGCGCCATCTAGGATTCAGATCCCATATTGCTTGAAGGTATGTTGCTTACAATGATAATTTTGGGGAGGGCTGATGAGGATGGGAGCTGATCAGGGAATAAGGTTTTGGATTGTTGAAGGGAAGTATTGTGGCATGACAATGCTATCAACTTGTGTGAGGTGAGGTTTGGCAAGCGAGGAGAGGGCTTTAAAGGCGGTGGATGAGAGAACTGAAGGTTTTTTTTTTAATTTACAAAAGCGGATGTTTAATACATGGTTTCTATTTTTGGTATTAAACCAAATATCTAATACATCTTGGAGCTATTCAACAAATGTACAGAAAAATAGGTTAAATACAAGACAATGTACAAGGTTGAAAGCATCATAATTCAATTATTCAAAAGTATATACAATGTGAAACAGAGCCTCCCCAAGTATGCCTTCGATGTTGGTAGAAACAATCAGCTCATAATTATCATTTTGTGTAATTTTGTACAAACCATTGTCACCATGAACGTTATATGTGTGATCGTGGTTTGATTGTACAAAACTTTTCCTCCCGAAAATTGTAGGGGAACCCGCAACCTTCTCAGCAAATCAGCTCGCGGTAGAACGAAATTGGTAACTGAGGTACATATGCTTTTAACATAAGAACTACAGTTATATTCTACCTACCTACTAGTAGATTAGGCCATTTATCCCACATTAGGTAGTTTATATTACTTTACAGGTTATAAATTTGTGCATTAAGTTGCTTGAAACATAGAGCACAGTCTGGTAATCAATAGATTATTCTATTGACACTTTTTTGTGGCTGTATCCATGATTTACTTTGGTGGTTGTTTCTGTTTTAGGACATATCTATAGTTTGTCGGTTGCTGCATTTTCCTCGTGTTTGTCGTTATGTTCTTTTCCGATAACCTTTCACTTTGTTGATGCCTGCTACACGCCAAAAAAGAACACGCTCGTGCATGTGGTCGGTGAATAAGCTAATGGTATTAGCATGTGCAATATTACGCTTACGTCTGCTCGCTACTCACACTAGATCTTAGCTATTCGGGGTTGACTTACTGGGTGATACCAAAAGCTATAGGAGCTAATTATGATTTAGGAAGGACTAAAAATAAACTAGAATTTACATATAGAATAGGATACATCCGGCCATCCACTAGCCTTGGATTTCTTTCAAGATATGTGCGATGAAGCGCCATCTAGGATTCAGATCTCATATTTCTTGAAGGTTGGTGCTTCACAATGAAAAATTTGGGGATGGCCAATGGGTGGGGGCAATGAGTTGGATGGGAGTTGAGCAGGAACAAAGGTTTTGGATTGTTAGGGGGAGGTATTGTGGCATGACAGTGCTATCAACTTATGGGCGGGGAGGTTTGGCAAGCGAGGAGAGGACTTTGAGTGACATGGAGGGCGGTGGGTGAGAGAACTGAATGGTTAGTTTTTTATTTTAAAAAAGCGGATGTTTAAAATGTGGGTTCTATGTTTAGATCTTAAACCAAATATCTAATGCATCCCTTGTACTCCCTACCTAAACGCTCTTATATTTCTTTACGGAGGGAGTATTTTGCGTCGTTCAAAATATTGAAGTAAGATTAGTATTTATTTATATATATCTAATAAATGCAGAAATTGCCTTGGGATAACCTCTCACAGGCGTCCTGATATTTTTAGGTTACGGAATATCTTATTACTGTCAGAAGTTTCAGTAAATTCTGTTATTTCCATTATTTCTATATAAGTGTGCATGCTTATTTTCTGTCTTATTTGCTACACTCTGACCTAACTGCTTCAACTGGTGTTGCAAACTTGCGATTTGCAGAATATTGAATCAATCAAGCAGATATACGACAAAAAATGTGCTCAGCTAAGCCATCAATGTGCAAGGGATGCAGATGCCAGGCAAGTTGACAAAACTCGGTTTACTATCAAAGGGTTGTATTCACGACTCGCGGTAGGAACTGAAGTGCTATACTCAATTTCAAAAACAATTGAGAAGTTGCGAGATGAAGAGTTGCAGCCCCAACTTCTTGAATTACTACAAGGGTAAGCCTTTATTTGCTTCGTAGCGCTATGTACAGCACATGTGAGGACTTCAGGACCATTGTCAAAACTGTAATTACACCTGTTATGGTTAAATAATGTATTCCTTTTGAGGTAGTACGCAAAGGTTGAAGGTATTGGCTAAAATATTATATGTAGGCTCTGACATTAAATGTAGATATCATACTTATTATTGTGCACGACACTGACAGGCAGACGCGCATGTGGAGGGTGCTGGAGGAAGTTCATCAAATGCAGCAGAAAATTACCTCTCCAACAGATGCAAAGCTCCCAGCAATGTCTGCTCCGAGCGAGTCGCGCGGACATGCCTTGATGAACCTCATCACTGAACTGGGAGTCTTCTACTCCAGTTTGGCAGGCTGGGTTGATGGTTACAAAAACTATGTGAGTGGTCTGCACTCCTGGCTGCAGAAATGTGTGGTGCAACCACGAGGCCCGTCAGGGGGAGGAAACCTGACCCTCTCGCCTCGCCAACACCTTGCTCCGCCCCTATTTGTTCTGTTGGGGGATTTGTCCGCAGGAATGTCATCGCTCCCGTCGGAAGAATCATGCGACTCCATCAAAAACCTTGCAGCAGATCTCAAGAAAATGTACAAGCACCAGGCAGCAGAACAGAAGAAGGCAGCGAAGAAGAGATCTTCAGACACTGGGGCAGAGGGTGACAAATCGTCAGAGACTGAATCAGAGATGGCAACCCTGCAGGGCTGTCTGACCGCAATGTTCGATCGACTCTCGAAGCTCTCAGGTGCCATGGCCAGCCTGGCTGAAAATGTGAAACGGGAGGCAGAGATCGCCCGGGAGGCGTACGCCATCGGTCGCCGCACAGAGTAAGTTATAAGATCATACCAGGTCTTTTTCTTGAGTTCAGGTGTCGGTTTATAGGACAGACAAAGATAGAAACAGGTTTCTTCGGAGAAGAAGAATGATGGTGATGTTTGGTTTTGGTATATACCGTGAACTGTTGTACATTCCTTTGCCTGGGCATAGTATCTTGGGTGTTGTTGTTGGTCGGACCAGTCCTAGCTTCTGTAACCAGACGGTTCTGGGGTAAAGTTTGTTTGTCGAAAGCACCGACAATGGCTGTGGCGTTTTGCCATTGTGTTTGCTGGGGCAGATTGTGCTTCTCTGCCTGCTTGTTTATGTCTGCTGCTGAGCTTGGGTAATCTGCAGCGATCGGTGCTATCTTGGCACTTGGCAGTAACAGATCCTGAGTCCTGGGCCTGATGGGATCAGGCGTTTTTGAGTTCTCAATCTCATCTCTTTTTCTACATGACAGATGGTGCCGTCCAACAGGGCTTTCTTCTGTATGTGCTCAGAGTTCAGAGTTCAGACCCTCGGCAGCATGGAGTTTGTGCGCTCATGTCGTGTGGCCTCCCTGATGGTGTTCCGGATGAATAGGCTGCATATGCATAGATAGAAATGAAATCACACCTCGATTGCCCCCGCTTCGTCTGGACGGGTGGCTCCCTGTTCGCCTCCCCGGCGTCGTCCCCACTCCTCTCGCTCCCCTCGCTGCCGCCGGGCAAAGCCCGTGTGGCTGACGGCGGCGGTGGCGGGGCTCCAGGTGGTTCTGCGCGCAGTGGCAGCCGCGGCGGAGAAGCGATCGGTGCAGCAGCGGCGATCTGACCGCAGTCCGCGGGGACGTGGCATCTCCTGCCCTGTGTTTCCGGCGACGGACTTCAGAATCAGCGATGGGCTGCGCAGTTATGGCCGAAGCCGAAAAACCTATTTGAGGCTCTGTGCGTCAAACAGTCGGGCGAACGCACACAGAAAACTGACTGATTGGTTGCCAGTATACGTTACTGAGCCTTCATAGCACGAACTTTAAAGTATCTCTGGGCCTGTCTTGCAAGGCACGCTTGAATCGGCAGTTTCTCGCGAGCTAGGCCCGCGCGAGGCATGTGGGCTGCACGTGAGGAACTACACTCAAGAAGCCGTGTTGCTTCCCGAAGTGCCGACAGTTATTACCCTCACCTTCCCTCTCCCCTCTCTCCCCACTCTCACCGACGGCAGCGGCGGTGGCGTGCAGCAGATCGGAGAACAGCAAGTTGACCTCCAGCCACCTTCACCGGCATCCGCAGCAGCATTCGGCAATGGCGGTAAGCTATTTTTTCCCCTCCTCGCCTACTACTTCGCATTCGATTCGAGTTTAGATTCGACCCGCATTAGGGGAACTTGGAATCAGGGTAAATACCATAGGAGTGATCATATCATCACCGATAGATATGAGGTTTCCAATCTAGATTGAGTATAATAGGAATGGGGATTATATTAGGGTTCATCTTACATAGTACGCACAGATCTTAGCCTCGGGGACCCTGGAGGCGGTTGGAACGGCGGGTGGCCTTGGTCTTGGTCTTCTCCTGGACCTGCACCACCGTCTCTTCTTCCTCGTTGGAGTCCAGCTCTATTGGCATGCTCCGATGTCCTGGCTCCGGCGCCCTCACAATCAACGCCATCACATCTTCTTCTTCCCCTTTATATAGGCACAGTATTTGTGGTGAAGTACATGGCGGCATGATGGTCATGAGGACGTCGATACCGTTTGTACTTGGCCCACTTTGCCCTCTGTCCCGCGTCGTCGGAGTCAGCCTGATTCATGGCCCAGCTAAGTATGTCGACTAACATATCACCCTTCACTAGGTCAGGAATCAGTGTCTTCAACTCCTCCGGCGTAGCCTTCTTCACCACAGCGTCTGACTCTTTGTGCAGATCTTCCATGCTACTGAAGTTTGAGCACACTTCCATGGTGTTCTCAAACTTGGTGCGGTCACCCATCGAGCACCCTAGGAAGAAAGCCCTCCATCCAATGCCCCAAGGGAAGGGGTTGGGGTTCGAATTATTGCTGGAGTTCATGGCGTTGGGTTGGAGGAAGAGCGAGAGACGGAGAGGTGGTGGGTAAGTGGTGACCGTCATGGTGGGTAAATGAAGGGGCACATGAGGATAGGTTTTAATGGCAATGTTGCAAGGTTCATAATGCAGCTCCTGACCCAGCCATTGAACCTCTTCATAATGATTGACACGGAGAACAAGGGGAAGTAGGTGGTGTGTAAGTGCATCTAGTGCCACCCCTAGTTGGTTTTGGAGTATTGACGACAAACCTGGTTGAGGGACTAATGTGTTTGTGAGAACTGCAGGATAACACAGGTAGTAGTCCCTCATTGATTCGGTTTCACTACGGGAGATGCCCCCTAAAAATGTGTGAAGACATTGAAGACAATGGTGGTATGTGAAGATATTCACAACGAAGATCATGACTTGAGAAGACATTCACGTGAAGACTATGGAGTGCGAAGACATAGTTGTTTCATAGTTTCCTTTTCTTCCTTGTTGAGTCATAGGAACCACCGTACTGTTAAGTGGGGTCCAAGTGAACAAAGTCAGAGTGACTGAAGTGATGCTCAACCAAATCCTATGTCTTCGAGCGAAGACAATGAGAGCAAATTTTAACCAGAGCTGGATAAGTCAGCTTTACTTGTAGCCCAAGTCGAGCTGCCGCGTGTGTTTGAAATCTGATCGTTGGACACGTGTCAGTTCCTTAGTGACCCAGGGTCATTTCGGACAAATCAGGTCGGGTTGCCTCCTGGCTATAAATAGCCCATCCCCTACACCATAAATTGGTGGCTGCTCAGAGTTAGTGCACGTCTTTTTCGCTTGAGAGCAACCCACCTCCGAAGCATTTGAGAGAGAAATCCTTGCGAGGACAAAGCCCAAAACACCCAGAGCCAAAGAGTGTTAGGCATCACTGAAGTCTTTCTGCCTGTGTGATCTAAAGACTTGTTACACTTGAGGACCGTGAATCCTCCAACCGGTTAGGTGTCGCGTTCTGAGCATCCAAGAGTCATTGTGGATTGCCGGTGAACGAAGTCTGTGAAGGTTTGGAAGTCTACCTTGAAGACTTACCAGAGTGATTGAGCGAGGACTAAGTGTCCTTAGCTCAAGGGAAATAAGGTGAAGACGCGGTCTTCTGAGTTGAATCTCAGCCTCCCTAACCAGACGTACATTTGTCACAGCAACTAGAACTGGTCGAACAAATCCTTGTCCTCACCAAGCAACTGGTTCTATCTCCTCCCTCTCTTATTTACAGTTTGTCTTCGTGAAGTCATTTGCATGTTTGCCTAATCTGTTTGACTTCACTGTGTGACGACTATTATTGATTGGCTTCATACTATCTTCCATCCTGATCTATACTACCTAGCTGCTAATAGTCTTCGTGCTTTCACTTTCATAAAAATCGTCTATTCACCCCCCTCTAGTCAATAACTAGCACTTTAAATTGGTATCAGAGCAAGGTACTCCCTTGTTCTGTGTGATTCGGTTTAACCACCTGGAGTTTTAGCTATGTCGACTGCAGGGATAATCGAAGTCTCCGTTGCTTGCCCTGTCTTCGATGGCACTGATTACCCCTACTGGAAGAATAAGATGCGCATGCATCTTGAAGCCATTGATGTCGACCTCTATGTCGTCAAGAACGGCATTCCCAAGGCCGGTGAAGGTGTCACCCCTGCTGATGTCAAGAAGTTCATTCAACTGGATTCTACGGCCAAGAACATCATCTGTGGTCATCTGACCAAAGGACAGTATGGCCGTGTGAGTGCTCTGGAAACTTAGAAGCTAGTCCGGGACTGGCTCTCCAACGTCAACGAAGGCGTCTCAACCCAGAGAGACTCAAGGGTCAGTGTTCTCCACAACCTCTTCAACCGCTTCAAGAGAAACGACAATGAGAATGTCCAGCTCACGTTTGATCGCCTCACTGATATCACAAATGAGCTTCATGCACTTGGCGCCACTGAGAACACCAAGCATGAAATCGTCAAGACACTCCTAAGATCACTTGACAGCTTGTTTGACACCCTAGCCCTGATGATTCAAGTACGCCCTGACTTCAAGACTCTTGATCCGTTTGACATACTTGAGAGGCTCAACACACATGAGTTCCAGTTATCTAAGAAAAGAGATATCTATGGTCCTAGCTATGGACGTACTCGCGCTTTGAAGGCAAAGGTTGTTTCCTCATCAGAAGAAGAATCTGACTGCAGTTCTAGGGATCCTAAAGACATCGGAAGGGAGCTTGCTATGCTTGTGAAGAAGTTCCAGAAATTCACCAAGAAGAAATGCTTCAGAAAGTCTTCAAGATCCAGCTCGAGAAATGATGAAGCTTCCACTCATGACCACAAGAAGAGAACATGTCACAAGTGCAAGAAACCTTGTCACTACATCTCTGAGTGTCCTCGGTGGTACAATGAGAACAACAACAAGAAGAAGAGCTAGGAATATGATTATGATGATAAGAAGAAGAAGAAATCCTCAAAGTCTTCTTCCAAGTCTTCATCACACAAGAAGAGCTCATCTAGCAAGGCTCGTGCTTTTGTTGGTAAGGAGATGGATTCAGAGGAGGAGTCTGCTTCTGAGGAGGCAGAGGTGGAGTCTGAGGAGGAGTCTGACTCTGGCGTTGCAAGTCTGGCTCTAGCTACAGCCTATGTTGCCAAGTCCATCTTCAACACTGAAGACAATGACTCCATCACCATCGTTGATGCTAATGACAAGGACGACTCTGCCCCCACCTACTGCTTCATGGCACGTGGTGCCAATGTAAACTCATGCGGTGCTTACTTTCAAACATCCACTGAAGATGACTCTGACTGTGAATCTAAACCTAGCTACAAAACACTTGCTAAAATTGCAACTGAACAACAGAAAGCTATGGAACATATTCAAAAATTGTTAGACAAAAGCGATGACCTGTTGGACGCGGAAATGACACGATCTCAGTCCTTAATTGAAGACTTAAAAAAATCATGTTAAGTACAAGGAACTTGAAAGTCGTCATGAAATGCTCTCAACAACTTATGAAAAGCTTTCCTACGATTACCTTCAAAGGAAGCAAGGACTTGAGAAATTGAGAGCGGCTCATGAAGATCTTCAAAAAGAGAACGAGTCACTTCGCGCTCAACAGATCAGTCTCGCTCAGGAAGGATTTGAACCACCATGTCTAAAATGCCTTGAGCGTGATAATGCTACTTCTGTTGCTGAATGTTCCACTGCTGCTATTGTTACAATATCTTCAACTGCTAATGTGGTAACTAACCCCTCTGCTGAGGATACCACTACTATTGCTGATGAAAATGCCAGGTTGAAGACATTACTTGAGACAGGAATGCACAAAAGTCTCAAAGGGCATCAGACACTATGCGATGTCCTCAAAAAGCAGATTCTGAACCGAAACCCTAGGAAAGAGGGTGTTGGGTTCGAGAGGAAAATGAATGTTGATGGTTCTTACTGGAAGCCTCAGCAGTACCGCAAAACCACATGGGTTACTGCAAAGGGACCTTCAGTGGATCCATCCACCTTATCTGGCTTCACTTGTACTAACCCGATTATCATTGATGAATCCTTTGATGCAAACTATAAACTATTTAAGAATCAGAATGGTGAAGTGTTTTCCAGGTATATTGGTACTAACTGCAGGAATGGACCACCCATGAAGAAGATCTGGGTGCCCAAAAGGTGTCTTGAGAATCTTCCTGTGAATGTCATCATGACACCATCAGGGAAGAATACAAACCCTAGACCAAAGGCTTCATATGGTCCAAAGGCTTCATAGAGACAAAGGACTAACCAGAATCACCCTAACGCCAATGTTTTGCAGGGAAATCATACTCAGACTCATGAATATGAGCGTGTATCATCAAACCGCTATGTTCATAAGACTAAGAACTATTCTGCTTATTCATATGAGTATTATTCACCACCTGCAAGGCTATTTGCTAGGGCTCCAAAGCCAAAGTTCTCAGATGTTGCACTTAGACTCATTGCTTCGAAGCCACCCCTGAAAATGTGGGTGGTTAAGAAAACTTAACTCTCTTTTGCAGGGAAGGGTCTCCAGGCGGAAATCAAGGGCGTCTGATGCTTATGATGGGGACCTAAAACATCTGTGGGGCGCAAGTTAAGATGCCCAAATGGTCTTACTATGTATTTTGTTCCTGAATCGCTTGCCAATCATCCGATCAGTCCTAACCTTGATTTGAGCTTTCATAATCCGCTTGTCCGTCAAATGTTTATGCTTCACAATACCCTTGGTGAAGCCTATCTCCCTAACTGCACTGTAGGGTATGACACCACATGCTTCACAATGGATTATGGACAGTGGATGCACTAATCACATGACTGATGATCGAAGCCTTCTCATGGACTCAACCTTACGTCCATATGACAAGAGTCACATCACATTTGCTGACACTAGTAAAAGCAAGGTATTGGGTCTAGGTAGAATTGCAATCTCAAAGTATCAGCACATGGATAAAGTGATGCTTGTTGAATCCCTTGGTTTCAACTTAATGTTTGTCTCAATGCTTTGTGATTTGAACATGATTGTGATATTTGGAAAATATCGTTGCCTTGTTCTAATAGAATCTGACAAGTCTCTAGTCTTTGAAGGGCATCGGAAAGATGATCTGTATATGGTAGATTTCTCAGCAGGACCACAGATGGCCGTATGTACACTCTCACGGAGAAGAAACATGTCGTAGGCATTGAGAGCGTCAAGTTCAAGAAGGATCATCTGTGTGGTGCCTGCGAAGCTAGAAAGATGACTCGGGCCAAGCATCCCTCGAAGACAATCATGGCGACATCTCAACCCTTCGAGCTGCTTCACATGGACTTATTTGGCCCTACTCACTACTCTACTCTTACTACCACTGCTTGCCTCTATGGCTTCGTCATTGTTGATGATTATTCAAGATATACATGGGTGCATATAATCCTCTACAAGAATGAAGTGCAGGATGTCTTCAGACGCTTCGCCAATTGTGCCATGACGAACTATGGCATCAAGATCAAGCACATCAGAAGTGACAACGACACAGAGTTCAAGAACACATGCCTCGACACTTATCTTGATACATTGGGCATCACTCATGAGTTCTCTGCTCCATATACACCTCAGCAGAATGGCATCGTGGAGCGCAATAATATGACACTCATTGACATGGCTCGGACGATGCTTGATGAATACAAGACTCCAAGGAAGTTCTGGCCTGAAGCCATTGATACTGCATGCCATGTCATCAACCGTGTTTATCTTCACAAACTTCTAAAGAAGACATCCTATGAGCTCCTAACTGTTAAGAAGCCAAACGCCAGTTACTTCAGAGTATTTGGTGCAAGGTGCTGGATCAAGGATCCACATCACACTTCAAAATTT
The DNA here is from genome assembly GCA_032464435.1 of Aegilops umbellulata. Classification (NCBI taxonomy): domain Eukaryota; kingdom Viridiplantae; phylum Streptophyta; class Magnoliopsida; order Poales; family Poaceae; genus Aegilops; species Aegilops umbellulata. The sequence goes on along the minus strand of CP136058.1, from coordinate 344,779,729 downwards.
GCACCGAAAGCACATGAAGGTTTTATGCTTGGTTACGGAAAGCACTCGCACTCCTACAGAGTCTTCAACCTCTTTCACTATAAAGTGGTTGAAACTGTAGATGTGCGGTTCGATGAGACTAACGGCTCGCAAAGAGAGCACCTGTCAAATGTGCTAGATGAAGTCCCTCTTAGTGAATCGATTAAGCTAATGGGAACTGGAGAAATCATACCTTCAGAAGCTCAGGCTGAAGAAGAACTCATTATTTCTGCGCCTAGTCAACCTGAAGACAATGCTCAGCCTGAAGCCAATACTCAAAATGAAGACAATGATCAGCAAGAGCAAAATCTTCGTCCAGTTCATCCTCGTGTTGCAAATGAAGTACAGATTGAGAAGATAATTGACAGCATCAATGCACCTGGTCCACTCACTCGTTCAAGAGCAACACAACTAGCAAATTTCTGTGGGCACTTTGCATTTGTCTCAATATCTGAACCCAAGAAAGTTGTTGAAGCCTTCATGGAACCTGAATGGATTCAAGCTATGCAAGAAGAGCTTCAACAGTTTGAGCTGAACAATGTGTGGGAATTAGTCAAACGTCCTGACCCACGCAAGCACAATATAATTTGCACCAAATGGATCTATCGAAAGAAACAAGTTGAGCATGGTCAAGTTGTCAGAAACAAGGCTCGTCTCGTTGCTCAAGGATACACTCAAGTTGAAGGGATTGACTTCGATGAAACATTTTCTCCCGTGGCTAGACTTGAAGCCATTCGCATACTGCTAGCCTATGCCAACCATCACAACATCCTTCTGTATCAAATGGATGTGAAGAGTGCCTTTCTCAACGGCAAGATTGAAGAAGAAGTATATGTTGCACAACCACATGGTTTTGAAGAGCCAAAACATCCTGATATGGTACACAAGCTCAACAAGGCACTGTATGGCCTCAAACAAGCCCCTCATGCTTGGTATGACACACTCAAAGACTTCCTGAAGAGCAAAGGCTTCAAACCTGGTTCACTAGATCCTACACTCTTCACGAAGACGTATGATGGAGGACTGAAAGTGCTAGTTATCGACTAGAGGGGGGGTGAATAGGCGATTTTTATGGAAGTCTTCAAAACACGGGGGCTTTGAAGACAAATGATAGAAATGAACCTACTGATATGCAGTGGAAGGTAAACTACACTGACAAGCCATAGTCAAATAAGTAATGAAGTGAAAGCATGCGGACTATTAGCAGCTAGGTAGTATAGATCGGGATGGAAGATAGTATGAAGCCAAACAATAATATTCGTCACACAGTGAAGTCAAACAGATCAGGAAAACATGCAAATGATTTCACGAAGACAAACTGTAAATAAGAGAGGGAGGAGATAGAACCAGTTGCTTGGTGAGGACAAGGATTTGTTGGACCAGTTCCAGTTGCTGTGACAACTGTACGTCTGCTTAGGGAGGCTGAGATTCAACTCAGAAGACCGCGTCTTCACCTTATTCCCCTTGAGCTAAGGACACTTAGTCCTCGCCCAATCACTCTGGTAAGTCTTCAAGGTAGACTTCCAAACCTTCACGGACTTCGTTCACCGGCAATCCACAATGACTCTTGGATGCTCAGAACGCGACACCTAACCGGCTGGAGGATTCATAGTCCTCAAGTGTAACAAGTCTTCAGATCACGCGGACAAAAAGACTTTAGTGATGCCTAACACTCTTTGGCTCTGGGTGTTTTGGGCTTTGTCCTCGCAAGGATTTCTCTCTCAAATGCTTCGGAGGTGGGTTGCTCTCAAACGACAAAAGCCGTGCACTAACTCTGTGAAGGAAATATGCCCTAGAGGCAATAATAAAGTTATTATTTATTTCCTTACATATCATGATAAGTGTTTATTATTCATGCTAGAATTGTATTAACCGGAAACATAATACATGTGTGAATACATAGACAAACAGAGTGTCACTAGTATGCCTCTACTAGACTAGCTTGTTAATCAAAGATGGTTATGTTTCCTAACCATGAACAAAGAGTTGTTATTTGATTAACGAGGTCACATCATTAGTTGAATGATCTGATTGACATGACCCATTCCATTAGCTTAGCACCCGATCGTTTAGTATGTTGCTATTGCTTTTATCCATGACTTATACATGTTCCTTTAACTATGAGATTATGCAACTCCCGTTTACCGTAGGAACACTTTGTGTGCTACCAAACGTCACAACGTAACTGGGTGATTATAAAGGTGCTCTACAGGTGTCTCCGAAGGTACATATTGGGTTGGCGTATTTCGAGATTAGGATTTGTCACTCCGATTGTCGGAGAGGTATCTCTGGGCCCTCTCGGTAATGCACATCACATAAGCCTTGCAAGCATTGCAACTAATGTGTTAGTTGTGAGATGATGTATTACGGAATGAGTAAAGAGACTTGCCGGTAACGAGATTGAACTAGGTATTGGATACCGACGATCGAATCTCGGGCAAGTAACATACCGATGACAAAGGGAACAACGTATGTTGTTATGCGGTCTGACCGATAAAGATCTTCGCAGAATATCTAGGAGCCAATATGGGCATCCAGGTCCCGCTATTGGTTATTGACCGGAGATGTGTCTCGGTCATGTCTACATTGTTCTCGAACCGTAGGGTCCGCACGCTTAAGGTTTCGATGACAGTTATATTATGAGTTTATGAGTTTTGATGTACCGAAGGAGTTCGGAGTCCCGGATGAGATCGGGGACATGACGAGGAGTCTCGAAATGGTCGAGACGTAAAGATCGATATATTGGACGACTATATTCGGACATCGGAAGGGTTCTGAGTGGTTCGGGTATTTTCGGAGGTACCGGGGAGTTACGGGATTACGGGAGAAGTAATGGGCCTTGATGGGCTTTAGTGGGAAGAGAAAAAAAAGGCAGCTGCGCCCCCCCTCCCCTCTAGTCCGAATTGGACTAGGGAAAAGGGGGCCGGCCACCTCTCCTTCTCCTCCTATTCCTTCTCTCTTCCTCCCCTCTTGGTGGACTCCTACTAGGACTTGGAGTCCTAGTAGGACTCCATAGCTTGGCCGCACCAATTGGCTTGGCCGGCCTCCTCCTCCTCCATCCTTTATATACAGGGGCAGGGGGCACCCCAGGGACACACAATTGATCATTGAGATCGTTCCTTAGCCGTGTGCGGTGCCCCCTTCCACCAAATTCCACCTCGATCATATCGTTGCAGTGCTTAGGCGAAGCCCTGTGCCGGTAACACATCAAGATCGTCACCACGCCGTCGTGCTGACGGAACTCTTCCTTGACGCTTTGCTGGATCGGAGCCCGGGGATCGTCATCGAGCTGAACGTGTGCCAAGAACTCGGAGGTGCCGGAGTAACGGTGCTGTGATCGGTTGGATCGCGAGGAGAACGTACGACTACTTCCTCTATGTTGTGTCAACGCTTCCGCTTCGGTCTACGAGGGTACGTAGACAACACTCTCCCCTCTCGTTGCTATGCATCACCATGATCTTGCGTGTGCGTAGGAATTTTTTTGAAATTACTACGTTCCCCAACAGTGGTATCAGAGCCTAGGTTTTTATGGTTTGATGTTATTTGCACGAGTAGAACACAAGTGAGTTGTGGACGATACAAGTCATACTGCCTACCAGCATGTCATACTTTGGTTCAGCGGTATTGTTGGACGAGACGATCCGGACCAACCTTACGCGTACGCTTACGCGAGACCGGTTCCCTCGACGTGCTTTGCACATAGATGGCTTGCGGAAGACTGTCTCTCCAACTTTAGTTGAACCGGGTGTGGCTACGCCCGGTCCTTGAGAAGGTTAAAACGGAGTCTATTTGACAAACTATCGTTGTGGTTTTGATGCGTAGGTAAGATGAGTTCTTGCTTAAGCCCGTAGCAGCCACGTAAAACTTGCAACAACAAAGTAGAGGACGTCTAACTTGTTTTTGCAGGGCATGTTGTGATGTGATATGGTCAAGACATGATGCTGAATTTTATTGTATGAGATGATCATGTTTTGTAACCGAGTTATCGGCAACTGGCAGGAGCCATATGGTTGTCGCTTTATTGTATGCAATGCAATCGTGATGTAATGCTTTACTTTATTACTAAGCGGTAGTGATAGTCGTGGAAGCATAAGATTAACGAGACGACAACGATGCTACGATGGAGATCAAGGTGTCGCACCGGTGACGATGGTGATCATGACGGTGCTTCGAAGATGGAGATCACAAGCACGAGATGATGATGGCCATATCATATCACTTATATTGATTGCATGTGATGTTTATCCTTTTATGCATCTTATCTTGCTTTGATTGACGGTAGCATTATAAGATGATCTCTCACTAAATTATCAAGAAGTGTTCTCCCTGAGTATGCACCGTTGCGAAAGTTCTTCGTGCTGAGACACCACGTGATGATCGGGTGTGATAGGCTCTACGTTCAAATACAACGGGTGCAAAACAGTTGCACACGCGGAATACTCAGGTTATACTTGACGAGCCTAGCATATAACAGATATGGCCTCGGAACACGGAGACCGAAAGGTCGAGCGTGAATCATATAGTAGATATGATCAACATAGTGATGTTCACCATTGAAACTACTCCATCTCACGTGATGATCGGACATGGTTTAGTTGATTTGGATCACGTGATCACTTAGAGGATTAGAGGGATGTCTATCTAAGTGGGAGTTCTTAAGTAATATGATTAATTGAACTTTAATTTATCATGAAATTAGTCCTGGTAGTATTAGTATATCTATGTTGTAGATCAATAGCTCGCGTTGTTACTTCCCTATGTTTATTTTGATATGTTCCTAGAGAAAATTGTGTTGAAAAATGTTAGTAGCAATGATGCGGATTGGATTCGTGATCTGAGGTTTATCCTCATTGCTGCACAGAAGAATTATGTCCTTGATGCACCGCTAGGTGACGGACCTATTGCAGGAGCAGATGCAGACATTATGAACGTTTTGCTAGCTCAATATGATGACTACTTAAATAGTTTAGTGCACCATGCTTAACTGCTTAGAATCGGGACTTCAAAGACGTTTTGAACGTCATGGAGCATATGAGATGTTCTAGGAGTTGAAGTTAATATTTCAAGCAAATACCCGAGTTGAGAGATATGAAGTCTCCAACAAGTTCTATAGCTAAAAGATGGAGGAGAATCGCTCAACTAGTGAGCATGTGCTCAGATTGTCTGGGTACTACAATCGCTTGAATCAAGTGGGAGTTAATCTTCCAGATAAGATAGTGATTGACAGAATTCTCTAGTCACCATCACCAAGTTAGTAGAACTTCGTGATGAACTATAATATGCAAGGGATAACGGAAAATATTCCCAAGCTCTTCGCGATGCTAAAATCAGCGAAGGTAGAAATCAAAGAAAAACATCAAGTGTTGATGATTGATAAGATCACTAGTTTCAAGAAAAGGGCAAAAGGAAAGAAGGGGAACTTCAAGAAGAACGGCAAGCAAGTTGCTGCTCAAGTGAAAAAGCCCAAGTCTGGTCCTAAGCCTGAGACTAAGTGCTTCTACTGCAAAGGGACTGGTCACTGGAAGCGGAACTACCCCAAGTGATTGGCGGATAAGAAGGATGGCAAAGTGAACATAAGTATATTTGATATACATGTTATTGATGTGTACTTTACTAGTGTTCATAGCAACCCCTCAGTATTTGGTACTAGTTCAAGTTGCTAAGATTAGTAACTCGAAACGGGAGTTGCAGAATGAACAAAAACTAGTTAAAGGGCAAGGTGACGATGTGTGTTGGAAGTGGTTCCAAGATTGATATGATCATCATCACACACTCCCTATACTTTCGGGATTAGTGTTGAAACTAAATAAGTGTTATTTGGTGTTTGCATTGAGCATGAATATGATTTGATCATGTTAATTGCAATATGGTTATTCATTTAAGTAAGAGAATAAATTGTTGTTCTGTTTACATGAATAAAAACCTTCTATGGTCATACACACCAATGAAAATAGTTCATTGGATCTCGATCGCAGTGATACACATATTCATAATATTGAAACCAAAAGATGCGAAGTTAATGATGGTAGTGCAACCTATTTGTGGCACTGCCGTTTAGGCCATATTGGTGTAAAGCGCATGAAGAAACTCCATGCTGATGGGATTTTGGAATCACTTGATTATGAATCACTTGATGCTTGCGAACCATGCCTCTTGGGCAAGATGACTAAAACGCCGTTCTCCGGAACAATGGAGCAAGCAACAAATTTGTTGGAAATCATACATACTGATGTATGTGGTCCGATGAATATTAAGGCTCGCGACAAGTATCATTATTTTCAGAACTTCACAGATGATTTAAGCAGATATGGGTATATCTACTTAATGAAACATAAGTCTGAAACGTTTGAAAAGTTCAAAGAATTTCAGAGTGAAGTGGATAATCATCGTAACAAGAAAATAAAAAATTTCTACGATATGATCGCAGAGGTAAAATATTTGAGTTACGAGTTTTGGCCTTCAGTTAAAACCGTGTGGAATAGTTTCACAAATTCATGCCACCTGGAACACCACAGCATAATGGTGTGTCCGAACGTCATAACCGTACTTTATTGGATATAGTACAATCTATGATGTTTCTTACCGATTTACCAATATCGTTTTGGGATCATGCATTAGAGACAGCTGCATTCACGTTAAAAGGGGCACCATCTAAGTCCGTTGAGACGACACAATATGAACTGTGGTTTAGCAAGAAACCAAAGTTGTCGTTTCTTAAAGTTTGGGGTTACGATGCTTATGTGAAAAAGTTTCATCCTGATAAGCTCAAACCCAAATCGGAGAAATGTGTCTTCATAGGTACCCAAAGGAGACTGTTGGGTACACCTTCTATCACAGATCCGAAGGCAAGATATTCGTTGCTGAGAATGGATCCTTTCTAGAGAAGGAGATTCTCTCGAAAGAAGTGAGTGAGAGGAAAGTAGAAAACTTGATAAGGTAATTGTACCTTCTCCCTTGTTGGAAAGTAGTTCATCACAGAAATCTGTTCTTGTGACTACTACACCAATTAGTAAGGAAGCTAATGATGATGATCATGTAACTTCAAGATCAAGTTACTACCGAATCTCGTAAGTAAACTAGAGTGAGATCCGCACCAGAGTGGTACGGTAATCCTGTTCTGGAAGTCATGTTACTAGACCATGACGAACTTGCGAACTATGAGGAAGCGATGATGAGCCCAGATTCCGCGAAATGGTTAGAGGCCAGGAAATCTGAGATATGATCCATGTATGAGAACAAAGTATGGACTTTGATGGATTTGCCCGATGATCGGCAAGCCAAAGAAAATAAATGGATCTTGAAGAGGAAGACAGACACTGATAGTAGTGTTACTATCTACAAAGCTAGAATTGTCGCAAAAGGTTTTCGACAAGTTCAAGGTGTTGACTACGATGAGAGTTTCTCACTCGTATCTATGCTTAAGTCTGTCCGAATCATGTTAGCAATTGCCGCATTTTATGAAATCCGGCAAATGGATAAACAAAACTGCATTCCTTAATGGATTTATTAAAGAAGAGTTGTATACGATGCAACTAGAAAGTTTTGCCGATCCTGAAGGTGTTAACAAAATATGCAAGCTCCAGCGATCCATCTATGGACTGGTGCAAGCATCTCGGAGTCGGAATATACGCTTTGATAAGTTGATTAAAGCATATAGTTTTATACAGACTTGCGGTGAAGCCTGTATTTACAAGAAAGTGAGTCGAAGCACTACAGCATTTCTGATAAGTATATGTAAATGACATATCATTGATCGAAAATAATGTAGAATTATTCTGTAAAGCATAAAGGAGTATTTGAAAGGAGTTTTTCGAAGAAGGACCTCGGTGAAGCTGCTTACATATTGAGCATCAAGATCTATAGAGATAGATCAAGACGCTTGATAAGTTTTTCAATAAGTACATACCTTGAAATTTTTTTGAAGTAGTTCAAAATGGAACAGTCAAAGAAAGAGTTCTTGCCTGTATTACAAGGTGTGAAATTGAGTAAGACTCAAAGCCCGACCACGGCAGAAGATAGAAAGAGAATGAAAGTCATTCCCTATGCCTCAGCCATAGGTTCTATAAAGTATGCCATGCTGTGTACCAGATCTATTGCATACCCTACCACTGAGTTTGGCAAGGGAGTACAATAGTGATCTAGGAGTAGATCACTGGACAAGCGGTCAAAATTATCCTTAGTGGAATAAGGATATGTTTCTCGATTATGGATGTGACAAAAAGGTTCGTCGTAAAAGGTTACGTCGATGCAAGTTTTGACACTAATCTAGATGACTCTAAGTCTCAATCTAGATACATATTGAAAGTGGGAGCAATTAGCTAAAGTAGCTCCGTGCAGAGCATTGTAGACATAGAAAATTGCAAAATACATAACGGATCTGAATGTGGCAGACCCGTTGACTAAACTTCTCTCACAAGCAAAACATGATCACACCGTAGTAATCTTTGGGTGTTAATCACATAGCGATGTGAACTAGATTACTGAATCTAGTAAACCCTTTGGGTGTTGGTCACATATCGATGTGAACTATTACTGATAAATCACATGGAGATGTGAACTAGATTATTGACTCTAGTGCAAGTGGGAGACTGAAGGAAATATGCCCTAGAGGCAATAATAAAGTTATTATTTATTTCCTTACATATCATGATAAGTGTTTATTATTCATGCTAGAATTGTATTAACCGGAAACATAATACATGTGTGAATACATAGACAAACAGAGTGTCACTAGTATGCCTCTACTAGACTAGCTTGTTAATCAAAGATGGTTATGTTTCCTAACCATGAACAAAGAGTTGTTATTTGATTAACGAGGTCACATCATTAGTTGAATGATCTGATTGACATGACCCATTCCATTAGCTTAGCACCCGATCGTTTAGTATGTTGCTATTGCTTTTATCCATGACTTATACATGTTCCTTTAACTATGAGATTATGCAACTCCCGTTTACCGTAGGAACACTTTGTGTGCTACCAAACGTCACAACGTAACTGGGTGATTATAAAGGTGCTCTACAGGTGTCTCCGAAGGTACATATTGGGTTGGCGTATTTCGAGATTAGGATTTGTCACTCCGATTGTCGGAGAGGTATCTCTGGGCCCTCTCGGTAATGCACATCACATAAGCCTTGCAAGCATTGCAACTAATGTGTTAGTTGTGAGATGATGTATTACGGAACGAGTAAAGAGACTTGCCGGTAACGAGATTGAACTAGGTATTGGATACCGACGATCGAATCTCGGGCAAGTAACATACCGATGACAAAGGGAACAACGTATGTTGTTATGCGGTCTGACCGATAAAGATCTTCGTAGAATATGTAGGAGCCAATATGGGCATCCAGGTCCCGCTATTGGTTATTGACCGGAGATGTGTCTCGGTCATGTCTACATTGTTCTCGAACCGTAGGGTCCGCACGCTTAAGGTTTCGATGACAGTTATATTATGAGTTTATGAGTTTTGATGTACCAAAGGAGTTCGGAGTCCCGGATGAGATCGGGGACATGACGAGGAGTCTCGAAATGGTCGAGACGTAAAGATCGATATATTGGACGACTATATTCGGACATCGGAAGGGTTCTGAGTGGTTCGGGTATTTTCGGAGGTACCGGGGAGTTACGGGATTACGGGAGAAGTAATGGGCCTTGATGGGCTTTAGTGGGAAGAGAAAAAAAAGGCAGCTGCGCCCCCCCTCCCCTCTAGTCCGAATTGGACTAGGGAAAAGGGGGCCGGCCACCTCTCCTTCTCCTCCTATTCCTTCTCTCTTCCTCCCCTCTTGGTGGACTCCTACTAGGACTTGGAGTCCTAGTAGGACTCCATAGCTTGGCCGCACCAATTGGCTTGGCCGGCCTCCTCCTCCTCCATCCTTTATATACAGGTGCAGGGGGCACCCCAGGGACACACAATTGATCATTGAGATCGTTCCTTAGCCGTGTGCGATGCCCCCTTCCACCAAATTCCACCTCGATCATATCGTTGCAGTGCTTAGGCGAAGCCCTGCGCCGGTAACACATCAAGATCGTCACCACGCCGTCGTGGTGACGGAACTCTTCCTCGACGCTTTGCTGGATCGGAGCCCGGGGATCGTCATCGAGCTGAACGTGTGCCAAGAACTCGGAGGTGCCGGAGTAACGGTGCTGTGATCGGTTGGATCGCGAGGAGAACGTACGACTACTTCCTCTATGTTGTGTCAACGCTTCCGCTTCGGTCTACGAGGGTACGTAGACAACACTCTCCCCTCTCGTTGCTATGCATCACCATGATCTTGCGTGTGCGTAGGAATTTTTTTGAAATTACTACGTTCCCCAACACTCTGAGCAGCCACCAATTTATGGTGTAGGGGGTGGGCTATTTATAGCCAGGAGGCAACCCTACCTGATTTGTCCGAAATGACCCTGGGTCACTAAGGAACTGACACGTGTACGACGGCCAGATTTCAAACACACGCGGCAGCTCGACTTGGGCTACAAGTAAAGCTGACTTATCCAGCTCTGGTTAAGATTTACTCTCATTGTCTTCGCTCGAAGACATAGGATTTGGTTGAGCATCACTTCAGTCACTCTGACTTTGTTCACTTGGAACCCACTTAACAGTACGGTGGTTCCTATGACTCAACAAGGAAGAAAAGGAAACTACGAAACAGCTATGTCTTTGCACTCCATAGTCTTCACGTGAATGTCTTCTCAAGTCATGATCTTCGTTGTGAATATCTTCACATACCACCATTGTCTTCAATGTCTTCATACATTTTTAGGGGTCATCTCCCATAGTGAAACCGAATCAATGAGGGACTACTACCTGTGTTATCCTGCAATTCTCACAAACACATTAGTCCCTCAACCAGGTTTGTCGTCAATACTCCAAAACCAACTAGGGGTGGCACTAGATGCACTTACAATCTCCCCCTTTTTGGTGATAGATGACAAACTGGTTGAAGTTTTCAACGGGGTTAAAAGTATGTGAAATTTTAAGGGTTAATGTATTGTCTTCATAAGTAGCAAAAGGCTCCCCCTGAAGATGTGCATATAAATAGTTTGCTTTTGAATGCAAATGCACATGGCAGGTTTTACTTTGTGGAGATCCTTTTCAACATAAGAAGGCAATTCATCATGCATATAAAGGTATAACGAGGATAATGACATGCATAATGAAAAATGGACGTCTGCGGAATGACTTCATGCGGAATTTATCATCGCATCACAGAATAGCAACCGAAGTAGCAGACGACCATCAAGCTTAAGTGTTACAACCCAAAGAACCAAATGTATCAAAACGAGAGTTGTAACCACTTGGAAAAATATAAAGCAACCACCCATATGGACCCGCTTGAAGACTATCAACTCATATGCTTCTCCCCCTTCTGTCAGTAAGGACCAAAAAGGTTTGAAGACATAGAGCATCTACTCGTTCCCATCGGGAGAAGATGAAGGTGCAGGGTCGGTGTTGGAGTCCGATGGTGCAGAGGGGCCTGGTGCAGTGTCGAGATGCGGTGAAGTAGTGGTTGGAGAAGTGGCATCATCTTCGTCATCGACGACTCGAGCATTAACCTTTGCAGCCAAGGAGGAATACTCTGAGTCTTCTAAAGAAAGAGTACGGTGCAACACGACATTGCGGGGAGGCGTGGAATCAAACTTGTAGCGCTCAGTGAAGCCATCTTCACGAAGATCATCTTCAGAGCTTAGCAAAGTCAGACTCTTCCATGACCTCCGATAGGCTTCATGTGATACGAAGGCATTCTTGGTGGCAAGATTTTGAATGTGATTAACATCCACCAAGAGGCTCTGCATTTGACGCTTCAGCTAGTCATGGTGCTTATCCTGTTTCTGATGTAAGGTCACGAGAAGCTCTCGGTCATTGAGTACTCGAGATCGCTTCCGAGGCCTTTGAGCAATGGTGCTTTTAGTGGCTTCAGTAGTTGCACGATGAGGTGCACGTGTGTTACCAGCCAGAGGATAAACACGAGTTGCAGCAAGAACTCCTTCAATGGGTTGCGTGAAGCTTTGGCGATCGACATTGTGAAGATATATTGGCTCCTTGGCAGGTTCAGGGTAGATGGCTTCGACAGACATATCAACCTCTGGCAAGAAGATAAGATGGTTGCGCGCAGAGGGTTGATAGTTGACAGAAGAGTGAAGCTTGATTAAGCGCATCACCCATGGAGCATAAAACTTCAGTCCAAAGAGATCAATTCCAGATGAAGCAAGTTGCCTGATGAAGAAATCTTGATCATTGAAGCTGATGCCATTGAGGATATAGAAAACCAATGTGTTCACTGCACCTTCAAGCTTGGATGCAGGAGAATGTCCTTTGACAGGCCATAGAGTTCGCCTTATAATATGATAAATGGTGCGGGGCAGATACTCTAAGTCTTCGACAAAGAATTCCTTTGGATATTCAGCATCTCGTGGCAGTGGCTTCATCATGCTAAGCATTTGACTCATGTTTGGCTCAGGCTTCTGAAATATGCTCTCCAATGCATTGCGGTGAAGCTGACGACCAGGTTCATAGACTTCACCTGGAGTGGGCAGGGAAGTAAGCTCAATTATATCTTGGGCTTTGGCTTCATGGTGTACATCACCTGTCATCCACTCAAGGACCCAAGTCTTCTGATCCTGTTGTAGCCGCGAATGTGAAGAGTGGCATAGAATTGTAGCAGAAGCTCCTCATTCCAATGCTCTTTGTCAGTGACTAAGTGAAGAAGTCCAACATCTCTGAAGCAGTCTAGAGCTTCTTCCAAGCAGGGCAGACCAGCAATGGCTTCACAATCCAGACGCATGTGAGGAAAGATTCGCCCTTGATTGTATAAGATGCATGAGTAATAGCTGCGCTGCTGATAGCTCCAAAAGCGATCAGATGAGATTCTTGGCCTTGAGTAAGGGTTCTTCGCATTGTCAAAGAAGGTATTGTGAGCCCTGAAGCTATTGACATTGAATGATCTTGTCGAAGTTGCAGCTCTAGGAAATCTTGGCAGTCGGGGCTTTGGCTTCTGGACGTGAGGCCTGTGCTCCACATGGTAGTCAAACTGTGGTCCGGGAGTAGGCGAAGGAACCAGAATTGGCCATCGGACAGTGACAAGTTGACCTCGATCAAATGCTTGCTCAATGGTGTGAGGCCTTGGAGGCGGTACAGGAGCATTGGCATTGACATGGACTTCAAATTGCTCATTGGCTTCAGGTGCAACATTATCTTCAGGTACCATATTCACTTCAGGTGCCACATTAGCTTCAGCCATGACAACTTCATTGGCCAGTAGTGTTGTTGGTGGCCGCCTCAGTGTTTTCAACCTCCACTTGAGTAGCTGGAGGGTCGGGCACAGATTCGTTCTCCTCGAGAACATTTTCCTGAGTGATGGGGGGTGTGGCAACTCTCTCTTCTTCATGACGCGGTTCTTGGTTGTTGTTGGCTGATGCAGCCGGAATGTCTTCAACAGCTTTTGCTTCAGACTCAGAGACGTTCGCAGTTGGAGTGGTGTCAGGAAACACTTGACGTGCTACTGAGTTGTGTTGCACTTCTCCTTCTGGAACGCTCGGCATGGCGACCTGTGGCCTAGGGCCTTTGTGAAGCCTGCAGAATGCGGGCAACTCTTTTGGAGATGGGGTGGTCTGCACCATGTAATTGTCATCATCAAGCATCGGAGTGGTGACTTGAGGAGGGGGTACCGGGTGTGTCTTGGCTTGGTGTGTCTTGTTGGGGGTGATCAGCCCATGATGCATCCTAAGAAATTGGCGTCAGGGGACAACTAATGCTGATGAGTTTGTTGTTCGTGAGAACAGGCGGTGATACCGTTTGGTGCTCGATCTCAGGAAGGACTTCATCATCATCTACATTGTCGTGATGACCAATGTCTTCAGTTGTGATGGGGTCGACAGCTGTAATGTCTTCAGCTTCAGGAGCCTCTGTGGAAGTAGGCTCATGAAGCTGACGCTCTCGGTTTGCGGATGCAGGACGAGAAGCTGAGATGGGATCTACAACAAGTGGTTCTGTGGCAGCAGCACGATTTTTCTTCGAAGACTTTGTCTTCGACTTCTTGGTTGGTGGAGCATCATCAGTGGCATTCTTGTGCTTACGCTTTCTAGCTTCGGCCTCAGCTGCCCTTGTCTTCTTAAGTTCTGAAGCTGCTGTGGGGACCTTAGGCTTCAAGCCTGTCATGCTGGCAGGGAAGACAATTCGAGGTTCTTCCCGCCCTAATACTTCAGCTTGGGCCACAGTTGACTTCTTCTGTTTGGCAGCCATCTTGGGGTCGATTCCAGTACGCCCAAGAGCCTTGCGCTTTTCGGCTTCATTGTGAGCTTGAACACATTTTGCCACGAGGTATTTCATTTGCTCTCTTGAACCTTTGGCTTCCTCACGTTTCTTGTGAAATGCCTCCTTGAGGTCATTCAACATCTGTTTCAAGTTTTGAAAATCAGGCACGCTGAGCGTGGCCATGTGCTTCTTGAATTGAGCCTTCCCATAGTCAATCTTGTTCTTTAGCTCGACGATCTTGTAAGCCAGAGCCAGCTCATTAGCAATGGCTCCGTGGAAAGAGACACTGATGCCAATTGGAAGCTGAAGATAATTGATGCTGAGGCTTGGGTTGTCAAACCAGTCATCAATGAAGTTATTCAAAATATCCACATCAAAGAGGAGCAGATCGTTGAAGATCTCCACCTCTTGTTTGCTCTTTATCAGCAGCTCAAGAGCATCATCGCCAAGATCTTCGTCACTTGACAGATCAATGGCTTCATTTTCGTTCCTCAGAACAACAGCTGGGGTCAGTTCTTGTCTGGAACTCTTGATGTGCTTCTTCTTCTTGGGCTTCTCCGTTTCCTTGGAGACACGAGAAAGATCTTCAGACTGCACACTGGGAGGTGCAGTGGCCAGTGGCTTCGCCCGCGAAGCTTTTGGTGTGGCAGGGGGCTTTGAAGCCTTTGGTTTCTTGTGCTTTTTTGGCTTCGGTGGAGCAGATGCTTCATCAGAATCTGCATCATAAGCAGAGTGCTCCACGGCTGCCCCTTGAACAGCAATGTGGGTGATGAGACCATCGAGGTTGTAGTAGGGTCCGATGACATTTGGTTCAGCATCACGAGTGCCATCATCCCTAGGAGCAGAAGGACCAGGATTGAAGTCGAGTCCAAAAGCTTTCTTGTTCTTTGTAGCAGAATCTTTGGCAAACTTATAGTTGCGCTTGAACAGATTGTCATCGCGACACCATACCAGAGAAGATGGGTCAGCATTCTCTGGCTGTGGTCCGCGAACCATGCAAGGATAGAAACCTTGAGCAATGTCTTCGGTTCTAGACCTGGGTGGAAGATTTTTGAAGAGAATATCTCCCCATGGTCTGTAACGACCAAACCTCGAAGGATTTGAGTCTCTGTGCTTACCGTGCTAGTCCCTGGATCAAACTCGCTAGCACACACAGTATAGATGAATACCAGAATAGCAAGTGCATCATTTATTACAACGTATGATCCAGAGTATATAAAAAAACAATCTGCATAGCACTTGGCTAGCTTTATTCAATCAAACAGCGGAAAGTAGCAGAAAATAACGATGAGTCCCATCATAGCCCACTGGCGATGCTGAGTGCAGACTCGCGACCCTAACGGTACCTTACTCCTCGTCTGAACATCCTGCAACATGAGACATTGCAGCCATATAGGTCAATACTTGGAATGTATTGGCAAGTTACACAGGAGTAATAATATAGCAGACCTACATGTATATGCATGGTATATCTGTTGGGGAACGTAGTAATTTCAAAATTTTCCTACGCACACGCAAGATCATGGTGATGCATAGCAACGAGAGGGGAGAGTGTTGTCTACATACCCTTGTAGACTGAAGCGGAAGCGTTGACACAACGTAGAGGAAGTAGTCGTACGTTCTCCTCGCGATCCGACCGATCACAGCACCGTTACTCCGGCACCTCCGAGTTCTTGGCACACGTTCAGCTCGATGACGATCCCCGGGCTCCGATCCAGCAAAGCATCGGGGAAGAGTTCCGTCAGCACGACGGCGTGGTGACGATCTTGATGTGTTACCGGCGCAGGGCTTCGCCTAAGCACTGCAACGATATGATTGAGGTGGAATTTGGTGGAAGGGGGCACCGCACACGGCTAAGGAACGATCCGTAGATCAACTTGTTTTGTCTCTGGGGTGCCCCCTGCCCCCGTATATAAAGGAGCCAAGGGGGAGGGGCTGGCCGGCCAAGCCTTGGCGCGCCAGAGAGTCCTACTCCCTCTGGGAGTAGGATTCCCCCCCCCCAATCCTAGTTGGACTAGGATTCTCCAAGGGGGAGAGAGAGAGAGAGGGGGCGCCCACCTCTCCTAGTCCTAATAGGACTAGGGAAAGGGGGGGAGGCGCGCAGCCCATGGGGCATCCCTCTCACCTCTCCTCCAAGGCCCATGTTGGCCCATTATGCTCCCGGGGGGTTCCGGTAACCCTCCCGGTATTCCGGTAAAATCCTGATTTCACCTGGAATGCATCCGATGTCCAAACATAGGCTTCCAATATATAATTCTTTATGTCTCGACCATTTCAAGACTCCTCGTCACGTCCGTGATCACATCCGGGACTCCAAACTCCTTCGGTACATCAAAATGCATAAACTCATAATAATTGTCATCGTAACGTTAAGCGTGCGGACCCTACGGTTCGAGAACAATGTAGACATGACCGAGACACGTCTCCGGTCAATAACCAATAGCGGGACCTGGATGCCCATATTGGCTCCTACATATTCTACGAAGATCTTTATCGGTCAGACCGCATAACAACATACGTTGTTCCCTTTGTCATCGGTATGTTACTTGCCCGAGATTCGATCGTCGGTATCCAATACCTAGTTCAATCTCGTTACCGGCAAGTCTCTTTACTTGTTCTGTAATACATCATCTCGCAACTAACTCATTGGTTGCAATGCTTGCAAGGCTTTATGTGATGTGCATTACCGAGAAGGCCCTGAGATACCTCTCCGACAATCGGAGTGACAAATCCTAATCTCGAAATACGCCAACCCAATATGTACCTTCGGAGACACCTGTAGAGCACCTTTATAATCACCCAGTTACGTTGTGATGTTTGGTAGCACACAAAGTGTTCCTACGGTAAACGGGAGTTGCATAATCTCATAGTTAAAGGAACATGTATAAGTCATGAATAAAAGCAATAGCAACATACTAAACGATCGGGTGCTATGCTAATGGAATGGGTCATGTCAATCAGATCATTCAACTAATGATGTGATCTCGTTAATCAAATAACAACTCTTTGTTCATGGCTAGGAAACATAACCATCTTTGATTAATGAGCTAGTCAAGTAGAGGCATACTAGTGACACTCTGTTTGTCTATGTATTCACACATGTATTATGTTTCCAGTTAATACAATTCTAGCATGAATAATAAACATTTATCATGATATAAGGAAATAAATAATAACTTTATTATTGCCTCTAGGGCATATTTCCTTCAGTCTCCCACTTGCACTAGAGTCAATAATCTAGATCACATCACCATGTGATTAACATCAATAGTTCACATCATCATGTGATTAACACCCATA
The DNA here is from genome assembly GCA_032464435.1 of Aegilops umbellulata. Taxonomy (NCBI): domain Eukaryota; kingdom Viridiplantae; phylum Streptophyta; class Magnoliopsida; order Poales; family Poaceae; genus Aegilops; species Aegilops umbellulata. The sequence continues at coordinate 344,762,160 of CP136058.1, read as the reverse complement.
GTTCACATCGCTATGTGACCGACACCCAAAGGGTTTACTAGATTCAGTAATCTAGTTTACATCGCTATGTAATTAACACCCAAAGAGTACTAAGGTGTGATCATGTTTTGCTTGTGAGAGAAATTTAGTCAACGGGTCTGCCACATTCAGATCCGTTATGTATTTTGCAATTTTCTATGTCTACAATGCTCTGCACGGAGCTACTTTAGCTAATTGCTCCCACTTTCAATATGTATCTAGATTGAGACTTAGAGTCATCTAGATTAGTGTCAAAACTTGCATCGACGTAACCTTTTACGACGAACCTTTTTGTCACCTCCATAATCGAGAAACATATCCTTATTCCACTAAGGATAATTTTGACCGCCGTCCAGTGATCTACTCCTAGATCACTATTGTACTCCCGTGCCAATCTCAGGGTAGGGTATACAATAGGTCTGGTACACAGCATGGCATACTTTATAGAACCTATGGCCAAAGCATAGGGAATGACTTTCATTCTCTTTCTATCTTCTGCCGTGGTCGGGTTTTGAGTCTTACTCAATTTCACACTTTGTAACACAGGCAAGAACTCTTTCTTTGACTGTTCCATTTTGAACTACTTCAAAATCTTGTCAAGGTATGTACTCATTGAAAAAACTTATCAAGCGTCTCGATCTATCTCTATAGATCTTGATGCTCGATATGTTAGTAGCTTCCCCGAGGTCTTTCTTTGAAAAACTCCTTTCAAATACTCCTTTATGCTTCACAGAATAATTCTACATTATTTCCGATCAATAATATGTCATTTACATATACTTATCAGAAATGCTGTAGTGCTCCCACTCACTTTCTTGTAAATACAGGCTTCACCGCAAGTCTGTATAAAACAATGTGCTTTGATCAACTTATCAAAGCGTATATTCCAACTCCGAGATGCTTGCACCAGTCCATAGATGGATCGCTGGAGCTTGCATATTTTGTTAGCACCTTTAGGATTGACAAAACCTTCTGGTTGCATCATATACAACTCTTCTTTAATAAATCCAATGCAATTTTGTTTATCCATTTGCCAGATTTAATAAAATGCGGTAATTGCTAACATGATCGGACAGACTTAAGCATAGATACGAGTGAGAAACTCTCATCGTAGTCAACACCTTGAACTTGTCAAAAACCTTTTGCGACAATTCTAGCTTTGTAGATAGTAACGCTACTATCAGCGTCCGTCTTCCTCTTGAAGATCCATTTATATTCTATGGCTTGCCGATCATCGGGCAAATCCATCAAAGTCCATACTTTGTTCTCATACATGGATCATATCTCAGATTTCATGGCCTCTAACCATTTCGCGGAATCTGGGCTCATCATCGCTTCCTCATAGTTCGCAAGTTCGTCATGGTCTAGTAACATGACTTCCAGAACAGGATTACCGTACCACTCTGGTGCGGATCTCACTCTGATTTACCTACGAGATTCGGTAGTAACTTGATCTGAAGTTACATGATCATCATCATTAGCTTCCTCACTAATTGGTGTAGTAGTCACAAGAACAGATTTCTGTGATGAACTACTTTCCAACAAGGGAGAAGGTACAATTACCTTATCAAGTTTTCTACTTTCCTCCTACTCACTTCTTTCGAGAGAAACTCCTTCTCTAGAAAGGATCCATTCTTTAGCAACGATTTTTGCTTTTGGATCTGTGATAGAAGGTGTACCCAACAATTTCCTTTGGGTATTCTATGAAGACGCATTTCTCCGATTTGGGTTCGAGCTTATCAGGATGAAACTTTTTCACATAAGCATCGCAACTCCAAACTTTAAGAAACGACAGCTTTGGGTTTATTGCTAAACCATACGGTGTCGTCTCAACGGATTTAGATGGTGCCCTATTTAATGTGAATGCAGCTGTCTCTAATGCATAATCCCAAAAACGATAGTGGTAGATCGGTAAGATACATCATAGATTGTACTATATCTAATAAAGTACGGTTATGACGTTCGGACGCACCATTATGTTGTGGTGTTCCAGGTGGCATGAGTTTGTGAAACTATTCCACATTGTTTTAATTGAAGGCCAAACTCGTAACTTCAAATATTTGTCTCCGCGATCAGATCGTAGAAACCTTATTTTCTTGTCACGATGATTTTCACTTCACTCTAAAATTCTTTGAACTTTTCAAACGTTTCAGACTTATGTTTCATCAAGTAGATATACCCATATCTGCTCAAATCATCTGTGAAGGTTAGAAAATAATGATACTTGTCGCGAGCCTTAATATTCATCGGACCATATACATCAGTATGTATGATTTCCAACAAATCTGTTGCTTGCTCCATTGTTCCGGAGAACGGCGTTTTAGTCATCTTGCCCAAGAGGCATGGTTCGCAAGCATCAAGTGATTCATAATCAAGTGATTCCAAAATCCCATCAGCATGGAGTTTCTTCATGCGCTTTACACCAATATGACCTAAACGGCAGTGCCACAAATAGGTTGCACTATCATTATTAACTTCGCATCTTTTGGTTTCAATATTATGAATATGTGTATCACTACGATCGAGATCCAATGAACTATTTTCATTGGTGTGTATGACCATAGAAGGTTTTATTCATGTAAACAGAACAACAATTGTTCTCTAACTTAAATGAATAACTGTATTGCAATTAACATGATCAAATCATATTCATGCTCAACGCAAACACCAAATAACACTTATTTAGGTTTAACACTAATCCCGAAAGTATAGGGAGTGTGCGATGATGATCATATCAATCTTGGAACCACTTCCAACACACATCGTCACCTTGCCCTTTAACTAGTCTTTGTTCATTCTGCAACTCCCGTTTCGAGTTACTAAATTTTAGCAACTGAACTAGTACCAAATACTAAGGGGTTGCTATGAACACTAGTAAAGTACACATCAATAACATGTATATCAAATATACTTATGTTCACTTTGCCATCCTTCTTATCCGCCAATCACTTGGGGTAGTTCCGCTTCCAGTGACCAGTCCCTTTGCAGTAGAAGCACTTAGTCTCAGGCTTAGGACCATACTTGGGCTTTTTCACTTGAGCAGCAACTTGCTTGCCGTTCTTCTTGAAGTTCCCCTTCTTTCCTTTTGCCCTTTTCTTGAAACTAGTGATCTTGTCAACCATCAACACTTGATGTTTTTCTTTGATTTCTACCTTCGCTGATTTTAGCATCGCGAAGAGCTTGGGAATATTTTCCGTTATCCCTTGCATATTATAGTTCATCACGAAGTTCTACTAACTTGGTGATGGTGACTAGAGAATTCTGTCAATCACTATCTTATCTGGAAGATTAACTCCCACTTGATTCAAGCGATTGTAGTACCCAGACAATCTGAGCACATGCTCACTAGTTGAGCGATTCTCCTCCATCTTTTAGCTATAGAACTTGTTGGAGACTTCATATCTCTCAACTCGGGTATTTGCTTGAAATATTAACTTCAACTCCTAGAACATCTCATATGCTCCATGACGTTCAAAACGTCTTTGAAGTCCCGATTCTAAGCAGTTAAGCATGGTGCACTAAACTATTAAGTAGTCATCATATTGAGCTGGCAAAACGTTCATAATGTCTGCATCTGCTCCTGCAATAGGTCCGTCACCTAGCGGTGCATCAAGGACATAATTCTTCTGTGCAGCAATGAGGATAAACCTCAGATCACGGATCCAATCCGCATCATTGCTACTAACATTTTTCAACACAATTTTCTCTAGGAACATATCAAAATAAACATAGGGAAGTAACAACGCGAGCTATTGATCTACAACATAGATATGCTAATACTACCAGGACTAAGTTCATGATAAATTAAAGTTCAATTAATCATATTACTTAAGAACTCCCACTTAGATAGACATCCCTCTAATCCTCTAAGTGATCACGTGATCCAAATCAACTAAACCATGTCCGATCATCACGTGAGATGGAGTAGTTTCAATGGTGAACATCACTATGTTGATCATATCTACTATATGATTCACGCTCGACCTTTCGGTCTCCGTGTTCCGAGGCCATATCTGTTATATGCTAGGCTCGTCAAGTATAACCTGAGTATTCCGCGTGTGCAACTGTTTTGCACCCGTTGTATTTGAACGTAGAGCCTATCACACCCGATCATCACGTGGTGTCTCAGCACGAAGAACTTTCGCAACGGTGCATACTCAGGGAGAACACTTCTTGATAATTAGTGAGAGATCATCTTATAATGCTACCGTCAATCAAAGCAAGATAAGATGCATAAAAGATAAACATCACATGCAATCAATATAAGTGATATGATATGGCCATCATCATCTCGTGCTTGTGATCTCCATCTTCGAAGCACCGTCATGATCACCATCGTCACCGGCGCGACACCTTGATCTCCATCGTAGCATCGTTGTCGTCTCGCCAATCTCATGCTTCCACGACTATCACTACCGCTTAGTAATAAAGTAAAGCATTACATCGCGATTGCATTGCATACAATAAAGCGACAACCATATGGCTCCTGCCAGTTGCCGATAACTCGGTTACAAAACATGATCATCTCATACAATAAAATATAGCATCATGTCTTGACCATATCACATCACAACATGCCCTGCAAAAACAAGTTAGACGTCCTCTACTTTGTTGTTGCAAGTTTTACGTGGCTGCTACGGGCTTAAGCAAGAACTCATCTTACCTACGCATCAAAACCACAACGATAGTTTGTCAAATAGACTCCGTTTTAACCTTCTCAAGGACCGGGCGTAGCCACACTTGGTTCAACCAAAGTTGGAGAGACAGTCTTCCACAAGCCATCTATGTGCAAAGCACGTCGAGGGAACCGGTCTCGCGTAAGCGTACGCGTAAGGTTGGTCCGGATCGTCTCGTCCAACAATACCGCTGAACCAAAGTATGACATGCTGGTAGGCAGTATGACTTGTATCGTCCACAACTCACTTGTGTTCTACTCGTGCAAATAACATCAAACCATAAAAAACCTAGGCTCGGATGCCACTGTTGGGGAACGTAGTAATTTCAAAATTTTCCTACGCACACGCAAGATCATGGTGATGCATAGCAACGAGAGGGGAGAGTGTTGTCTACATACCCTTGTAGACTGAAGCGGAAGCGTTGACACAACGTAGAGGAAGTAGTCGTACGTTCTCCTCGCGATCCGACCGATCACAGCACCGTTACTCCGGCACCTCCGAGTTCTTGGCACACGTTCAGCTCGATGACGATCCCCGGGCTCCAATCCAGCAAAGCATCGGGGAAGAGTTCCGTCAGCACGACGGCGTGGTGACGATCTTGATGTGTTACCGGCGCAGGGCTTCGCCTAAGCACTGCAACGATATGATCGAGGTGGAATTTGGTGGAAGGGGGCACCGCACACGGCTAAGGAACGATCCGTAGATCAACTTGTTTTGTCTCTGGGGTGCCCCCTGCCCCCGTATATAAAGGAGCCAAGGGGGAGGGGCTGGCCGGCCAAGCCTTGGCGCGCCAGAGAGTCCTACTCCCTCTGGGAGTAGGATTCCCCCCCCCCAATCCTAGTTGGACTAGGATTCTCCAAGGGGGAGAGAGAGAGAGAGGGGGCGCCCACCTCTCCTAGTCCTAATAGGACTAGGGAAAGGGGGGGAGGCGCGCAGCCCATGGGGCATCCCTCTCACCTCTCCTCCAAGGCCCATGTTGGCCCATTATGCTCCCGGGGGGTTCCGGTAACCCTCCTGGTATTCCGGTAAAATCCTGATTTCACCTGGAATGCATCCGATGTCCAAACATAGGCTTCCAATATATAATTCTTTATGTCTCGACCATTTCGAGACTCCTCGTCACGTCCGTGATCACATCCGGGACTCCGAACTCCTTCGGTACATCAAAATGCATAAACTCATAATAACTGTCATCGTAACGTTAAGCGTGCGGACCCTACGGTTCGAGAACAATGTAGACATGACCGAGACACGTCTCCGGTCAATAACCAATAGCGGGACCTGGATGCCCATATTGGCTCCTACATATTCTACGAAGATCTTTATCGGTCAGACCGCATAACAACATACGTTGTTCCCTTTGTCATCGATATGTTACTTGCCCGAGATTCGATCGTCGGTATCCAATACCTAGTTCAATCTCGTTACCGGCAAGTCTCTTTACTTGTTCTGTAATACATCATCTCGCAACTAACTCATTGGTTGCAATGCTTGCAAGGCTTTATGTGATGTGCATTACCGAGAAGGCCCTGAGATACCTCTCCGACAATCGGAGTGACAAATCCTAATCTCGAAATACGCCAACCCAATATGTACCTTCGGAGACACCTGTAGAGCACCTTTATAATCACCCAGTTACGTTGTGACGTTTGGTAGCACACAAAGTGTTCCTACGGTAAACGGGAGTTGCATAATCTCATAGTTAAAGGAACATGTATAAGTCATGAATAAAAGCAATAGCAACATACTAAACGATCGGGTGCTATGCTAATGGAATGGGTCATGTCAATCAGATCATTCAACTAATGATGTGATCTCGTTAATCAAATAACAACTCTTTGTTCATGGCTAGGAAACATAACCATCTTTGATTAATGAGCTAGTCAAGTAGAGGCATACTAGTGACACTCTGTTTGTCTATGTATTCACACATGTATTATGTTTCCAGTTAATACAATTCTAGCATGAATAATAAACATTTATCATGATATAAGGAAATAAATAATAACTTTATTATTGCCTCTAGGGCATATTTCCTTCAATATCAAAAGGAAGGCTTGAGGGTTTATTTTTGCGGAAAGCTAATTTTGTCCTCATAACTACCTAATAGTCAAATTTTTATTTAGTTCTTTTATTACTACAATTATATAACCAAGGTTGAGTTTGCAAAATCAACTCCAACCTACCCTTTATTAAGTTTTCCCACAAATATTATTAAGTGTCACATCTGTCAAGATCATCCAACAACTGTAATGGCATAGTGGCTCAAATTTACCCATAACCGGGGGCACGGCTAATCATGATTAGTTTTAATACTCTGTAGGGTTTTGTATGCTTTTACCCACTGGACCCAATCCGAAGATTGAGACAAAGTCTTTCAGAAGAGGTTCCCTTAACCACCTGACGGCCACATCCCACCTACATATGCTACATCTGTCGACACTGTCTGGGCCAGGGTTCCAACAACTGATCAACTAAGCCAGAGCCCATATAGCCAGTGGCCGCACATGGAAGCTACTAGTCACTAAGTCTGTCTGATCTTTTTGAACCTGGGCGGCATTCCACTTAGGGTGCACTCTCATGAGTGCATGGCCTTAGAAAAGGTGCAAGACCCCATGATGCCTTCCCTCAACACCAAGCAATACCACTTCTGCCCAGAGGTGAGTTAAATCCTGAGTTACTACTCAATTGTTATATATATTTAATCCTCACATAAACTCAATGAATACACGAACCACCCCCGTCTACAAAGCATAGCAAACTACAACTACCACGATTTGCAAAAACGGGAAGATAGCTCAACAGCATAGCAAAATAATATAGTATTCCTATACATGCATATTTCCATAGTGTGATATAACTACATGCATAGAAAACAATAGGTAAAGGATGATCAACATGTAACATTCCTGGGTTCTGGTTCAGAAAGTCACACTCCTGACAATAGCTCGCATCGTACTCCGGACAATCTACACGTTTCACACAATTCAACAAATCAATCATCGAAACACAAAACCAAAACAAAACCAACAGCAAGAAAATCATTTTTAAAACTCAACAACAGAATCTTAACATTACCTAAATTGCACTACGGTCACAACGCAAAAAGAATCACTCGATTCTGATAAACAGTTTGAAAGTTATGGCCTCCGGAAGATTTATTTCAAATTCAAACGAATTCAAATTTGAAAAGTGCAAACATGTGCAAAGTTGGTACTGTGATAATGTGTCGATTTTTGTGAGTGGACATGAAAAAGAATTACCTAAATTGGATATCTAGAAAAGAAGTTATACCTAATTGAACTTTGGATGAAAAACTGAAAGAAGGAAAAAAACAAAAACAGCAGAAAACTCCTAGGCTATAGCAACTCCTGTGCGGTACTGTAGTGGAGCGCCACGTGTCAGCTGCCGATTGGCTGGGCGCGTGTGGTGTGCGCGTGTGCTCACCAGAACAGGGGAAAACGGCAACGGTGGTCGGGTGTCGGCGGCGGCGGCTCTCCGGCGGGTTTCCGGCGAGGGTGACGAGGCGGGCGGATGTGGCTGGGAGTGGTGGAGGCGGTGGTGGTGCTCAAAGGCAGCGGGGCGTCCCCTGCGGGCGGCGATGACGAAGTGAACCACGGCTGCTCCGGCGGCGTCGGTTAGCTCGGGCAGCTCGCTCGGCTGCGTCTCCGGCGATAAAAAGATGTCAAAAAGCTCGTCGTGGAGGGGGGGGGGGAATCGAACGGAGCAGGCGTTGCGGCTGCGGTATTCTTACGGTGACGGAAACGACCAGGGAAACGGCGGCGATCGGCGGAGCTCCTGACGAGATCCAATCGCCCCGGCCAAGGCGTGCGGCAACGGGGAAGATCGGGACAGGGGGTGCGGGGTTTCCCTAGGGTTTTTGTTTGCGTTCGGTGTCCCTGGAGCGCACGGAATCAACCAGGGCGCACGAGCTCGATTCGGCTCGGCGTCGGGTGCGCGGGCGGTGCGGCGGCGTCCGGCTCGGGTAGGAAGAACTGGGGCAGGGCTCGCTAGTCAGTGGCGCTAGGCGGCTTGCGGATCGGGTGCGGGTCGGGCACGGGTGGCGCGGCGCGTACCGCTTCGGCAGCAGCGGTTGGGCTGCGGCTGTGTGCTGCTACTGCTGCGCTGGCTGGGCCGCGGCGATGGGAGCTGGGCCGTGGCTGGCTTGCTGGGCTGCGGCCGCGCAGTGCTGGGCCACGGGTGCGTGGAGCTGCAGCGCTGAGTTTCCTTTTTTTAAATACCACTACTGAAACAAAAATATATAAAATAACATACACAACACAAAAATCTAAATAAAAATACCTAGACACATAGTAAAATCTATACTGCTAATATAAACTATAGGAACACTAGTTCCAAGACTAATGCAGTTTTCGAAAATAGTTTTTATGCAATAGGCAACACAAACAACAATAAAACAATCAAATAAAATATTTTGAAGATTGCAAAAATTACCAGAACATATCAGATGAACTGGAAATAATATTCTGCACATTATGAACATTTTTGAAATAGGGGAGAAGTCATGTTATCTCCACTCCAAATAAATTGCCTTTTGTTGCATAATGATTTGAATATTCTGAAAAAGCAAATAATGCAATAAAAATATGATATGCATATGAATGATCTATTAACATCCTAATTTAAGAAAATTGGGATGTTACAAACCTACCCCCCCTTAAGATGAATCTCGCCCTCGAGATTCGGGCTGGCTAGCAAATAGGTGCGGGTGATCCTGCCTGAGATCTTCCTCTCGTTCCCAGGTAGCTTCCTCCTCTGTATGATGATCCCACTGAACCTTGCATAACTTGATTGTCTTGGTGCGAGTAACCCTCTCTGCTGTCTCCAGAATCTTAACAGGCTTCTCCTCATATGTCAAATCACTCTCCAACTGAGTTGCCTCAAGTGGCACCGTGTCCCTCAATGGAACATCCATCATCTCTGCATGGCACTTCTTCAACTGAGATACATGAAACACATCATGAACTCCTGACAAAGATTCTGGCAACTCCAGCTGATAAGCTACCTCTCCTCTACGCTCCAAGATCTTGTAAGGCCCCACAAAACGTGGTGCTAACTTACCTTTGATTCCAAACCTCTTAATTCCACGAAGTGGTGAAACTCGAAGGTATGCACGGTCTCCTACCTCATATGTCACCTCCTTACATTTTGCATCTGCATAACTCTTCTGCCTGGACTGTGCTATCTTCAGCCTGTCACGAATCAACTTGACCTTCTGCTCAGCTTCTCTGATCAAGTCTGGTCCAAAGAACTGACGCTCTCCAACCTCATCCCACATCAATGGTGTTCTGCACTTATTACCATACAATACCTCAAATGGTGCCATCTTCAGACTAGCCTGGTAACTGTTATTATATGAGAACTCTGCATAAGGTAAATTATCATCCCAACTGGACCCATAGTCCAAAGCACAAACTCTCAACATATCCTCCAAAATATGATTTACCCTCTCTGTCTGCCCATCTGTCTGTGGATGGAAAGCTGTACTAAACTCTAGCCAGGTGCCCAAAGATTCATGCAACTGACGCCAAAATTTGGATGTGAATTGAGTACCTCTATCAGACACTACCTTCCTTGGAACTCCATGCAGACAAACAATTTTAGACATATAAATTTTTGCTAGCTGAGCACTGGTATAAGTAGTCCTTACCGGGATGAAGTGAGCGACCTTAGTCAAACGATCAACAACTACCCAAATAGAATCATAACCTGACCGAGTCCTGGGTAGACCTGTAATGAAATCCATGCCAATCTCGTCCCACTTCCAATCAGGTATAGGCAATGGCTGTAACAAACCTGTTGGTCACTGATGTTCTGCTTTAACTCTCTGGCACACATCACATGTTGCAATATATCCAACAATTTCCCTCTTCAAGCTAGGCCACCAAAATCTTTCCCTCAAATCCAAATACATCTTAGTATTACCTGGGTGAATAGAATAAGGTGAATCATGTGCCTCCTGAAGAATCAACTTCCTGATATCTGCATCTTGAGGTACACAAATACGCTTCTCAAACCATATGGCTCCATGTTCATCCTCATGGAAACCTTCTGCCTTACCTTTAACCATGTTCTCTTTTATCTCAGCTATCTCCTTATCATTCTTTTGAGCTTCTCTGATCCTGTCAAGCAAAGTAGGCTTTACCTCAAGTGTTGCTAAATATCCCTTAGGAACAATCTCCAACCTGAGATTCCTGAACTGTTCACATAACTCGGGTGGCATATTATCAACATTAATTGCATTAGCATGGCTCCTAAGACTCAATGCATCAGCAACAACATTAGCCTTACCAGGATGATACTGCACATTCAAATCATAATCCTTAATAAGCTCCAACCATCTCCTCTGCCTAAGGTTCAAATCCTTCTGAGTAAAAATATACTTCAAGCTCTAATGATAAGTAAATATATCACAATGATTACCAGTAAGATATGGCCTCCAAGTTTTCAATGCATGCACAACTGAGGCTAACTCCAAATCATGTGTAGGATAATTATGCTCATGATTCTTAAGATGGCGTGAAGCATATGAAACAACTTTACCTTCCTGCATCAAAACACTCCCAAGTCCTTGACGAGAAGCATCACAATATACCTGGAAGTCCTTATGTATATCTGGCAGAGTTAAAACTGGTGCCGTAACCAAACGCTGCTTCAACTCCTAAAAACTGGCTTCACATTCATCAGTCCAAACAAATTTCTTCTCCTTCTTCAACAATTCAGTCATAGGCTTTGCAATTTTGGAAAAGTTCTCAATAAACCTCCTGTAATAACCTGCAAGGCCCAAAAAGCTGCGAATCTCTCCAACTGTCGTGGGTGTCTCCCACTCTGTAACTGCAGCAACCTTAGATGGATCAACTGCAACTCCATTACCTGACACAACATGTCCAAGGAAAGCTACCTCATCCAGCCAAAACTCACATTTGTTGAACTTGGCATACAACTGATGTTCCCTCAATTTCTCCAATACCAAACGTAGATGCACCTCATGCTCTTGCTTATTCTTGGAGAATACCAATATATCATCAATGAAAACAACCACAAATTTATCCAAGAACTCCATAAACACCTTGTTCATCATATTCATGAAGTATGCAGGAGCGTTAGTCAATCCAAATGACAGAACAGTATATTCATACAACCCATACCTCGTAGTAAAAGCAGTCTTGGGAATATCTTGCTCACGAATCTTTAATTGATGATAACCAGAACGAAGATCAATCTTAGAAAACACAGTAGCTCCCTCCAACTGGTCAAATAGATCATTTATCATAGGCAAAGGATACTTATTCTTAATGGTTACCTCATTCAGAGAACGATAATCAACACACATTCTCAAGGTCCCATCCTTCTTCTCCACAAACAAAACTGGAGCTCCCCAAGGTGATGAACTTGGGCGAATAAATCCTTGTGCCTGCAATTCTCTTATCTGCTTCTTCAATTCCTTCGACTCTTGAGGAGGCATTCTATACGGTCTCTTTGCAATAGGTCCAGTGCTTGGTATTAAATCAATAATAAACTCAATATCTCTATCTGGTGGCATACCTGTCAACTCCTCTAGAAACACATCTGGATAATCACTCAAAACTGGCACCTCTTCCAGGCTACCCCCCTTAAGAGAGTTCACCTGCACCTGATTACGCTTATACTTACACACATATTTGATCCTCTTCCCTCCTGGTGCACGGAGAGTGATAGATCGACTGGCACAATCAATACGACCTTTATATAACTACAACCAATCCATACCCAAAATAATATCCAGACCTTGTGACTTCAATATAATCAAATCCGTAGGAAACTCATGCTTCCCAATAGACAAAGTCAACTGATGAGAACCAACACCTGCTATCATCTCAGCTCCGGGGAACTCACTCTAATAGGCATACTAAGTGTTTTGGTTGGCAATCCATGTTTATCAACAAATACCCTCGAAATAAATGAATGCGATGCACCAGTATCAAAAAGAACAAGTGCAGGTACTGAGTTAATCAAGAACTTACCAATCACTGCATCAGGTTCATTATAGACCTCCTCAACATTAACATGGTTGACATGACCCTTTTGGAAGGGGTTTGGCTTGCTGGATCCCGAGTTCTTCGCCCCTGGGCAATCTGTGGCATAGTGCCCCATAGCCTTGCACCTGAAGCACTGCACCTGACCCAAATCCCTTGGCGCACGTGTAACCTGGTGGTTCTGGTTATTGTTCCCTCCATTGCCATTGCCATTACCATTACCTCTGCCATTGCCATTGTTACTCTTGTGCCCATTATGATGATGGTGGCCATTATGGTTGTGGCCATTCCCTCCATGATGATTATGATCATTACCTCCATGATGATTATATCCATTACCTCCATTACCATGATATGAAGTGCGTGCCTTCTGTTGTGGTCCTGAATTATACCTTTTATTGTTGTTGTACTTCCTCTTGCGATTCTCTATGGCCTGTTGCTTTCCCTCCAACACAATGGCCTTATCGATTAGGTCCTGACAATTCCTAAAAGTGGCCACTGTCAATTGAAGGCTCAAGTCATCATTTAGGCCCTCCAAGAATTTCTCCTGCCTAGCTGCATCAGTGTTAACATCATTAGGAGCATAACGTGCAAGATTATTAAATTCCTCCACATAAGCATTAACTGTGCAACCTCCCTGGCGCAAACTGCGAAACTCCTTTTTCAGACTCATAGCACCAGCAGACACATGTGCAGCACGAAAAGCATCCTGAAACTGAGGCCATGTGATAGTAGCAATGGGATAAGTGACCAAGTAGTTGTCCCACCAAGCTGCAGCAAGACCCTCCAACAAATGTGAGGCAAACCTCACCCCCTCTGCATCTGTGCATCCAACCATCTCCAGGTTCCTATTGACTGCACGGAGCCAGTCATCAGCCACAATAGGTTCACGGGAAGTAGAGAACCTCTATGGATTCAACCTCAAGAACCTGGTAAGCTTATCCACTGGTGGAGGTGGCGGTGGATGGTTGTTGTTATTGTTGTTGTTCTGGTTCTGTACAAGCAACTGGATCAACTGAGCTTGTCCCTGAAGCACCTGCTACATGTATGGCGGTACATCATTGCCATTATTGTCTCCTCCTGCAACATTACGCCTATTATCATGCCTCGGCGGCATCTGGTGGGTAAGCATAGATGAGTTATAGATATAATAGGGCCAAAAGCTATATATATATAAATATATTCTACCCATATGCATAATATGATCAAGCCAACAAAACACAACAACGAATAACACCAACAAACAACATATAATATTATATATATATAGTCGAATAATTTCGACACTTAGCAATTTAACAAACAACTACCAATCAAGCAAACAATCTAGTATCTTCATACCACGAAAGTGGGCATAATCAGATACACTAACACGATAGCGTTGCAATATAAAACAAACATGAATGGTGGTCTCAGCACTAGTTCCTACTTAACTGGTCAACATACTTGAGGGGTTTACTAATAAACAGTAAGAAGTATAGCTAGTTTATAAAATAATTTTCACTCCTATGGCTTTTCTAATCCATTTTCTAGGGTCACGTCCTACAGTCAACACACTGCTCTGATACCATATGTAACGACCAAACCTCGAAGGATTTGAGTCTCTGTGCTTACCGTGCTAGTGCCTGGATCGAACTCGCTAGCACACATAGTTTAGATGAATACCAGAATAGCAAGTGCATCATTTATTATAACATATGATCCAGAGTATATAAAATAAAACAATCTGCATAGCACTTGGCTAGCTTTATTCAATCAAACAACGGAAAGTAGCAGAAAATAACGATGAGTCCCATCATAGCCCACTGGCGATGCTGAGTGCAGACTCGCGACCCTAGCGGTACCTTACTCCTCGTCTGAACATCCTGCAACATGAGACGTTGCAACCATATAGGTCAATACTTGGAATGTATTGGCAAGTTACACAGGAGTAATAATATAGCAGACCTACATGTATATGCATGGTATATCAAAAGGAAGGCTTGAGGGTTTATTTTTGCGGAAAGCTGATTTTGTCCTCATAACTACCTAATAGTCAAAATTTTATTTAGTTCTTTTATTACTACAATTATATACACAAGGTTGAGTTGGCAAAATCAACTCCAACCTACCCTTTATTAAGTTTTCCCACAAATATTATTAAGTGTCACATCTGTCAAGATCATCCAACAACTGTAATGGCATAGTGGCTCAAATTTACCCATAACCGGGGGCACGACTAATCATGATTAGTTTTAATATTCTGCAGAGTTTTGTACGCTTTACCCACTGGACCCAATCCGAAGATTGAGACAAAGTCTTTCAGAAGAGGTTCCCTTAACCACCTGACGGCCACATCCCACCTACATATGCTACATCTCTCGACACTGTCTGGGCCAGGGTTCCAACAACTGATCAACTAAGCCAGAGCCCATATAGCCAGTGGCCGTACATGGAAGCTACTAGTCACTAAGTCTGTCTGATCTTTTTGAACCTGGGCGGCATTCCACTTAGGGTGCACTCTCATGAGTGCATGGCCTTAGAAAAGGTGCAAGACCCCATGATGCCTTCCCTCAACACCAAGCAATACCACTTCCGCCCAGAGGTGAGTTAAATCCTGAGTTACTACTCAATTGTTATATATATTTAATCCTCACATAAACTCAATGAATACACGAACCACCCCCGTCTACAAAGCATAGCAAACTACAACTACCACGATTTGCAAAAACGAGAAGATAGCTCAACAGCATAGCAAAATAATATAGTATTTCTATACATGCATATTTCCATAGTGTGATATAACTACATGCATAGAAAACAATAGGTAAAGGATGATCAACATGTAACTTGCCTTGGTTCTGGTTTAGAAAGTCACACTCCTGACAATAGCTCGCGTCGCACTCCGGACAATCTACACGTTTCACACAAATCAACAAATCAATCATCGAAACACGAAAAGAACCAAAACAAAACCAACAGCAAGAAAATCATTTTTAAAACTCAACAACAGAATCTTAACATTACCTAAATTGCACTACGGTCACAAGCAAAAAGAATCACTCGATTCCGATAAACGGTTTGAAAGTTATGGCCTCCGAAAGATCTATTTCAAATTCAAACGAATTCAAATTTGAAAAGTGCAAACATGTGCAAAGTTGGTACTGTGATAATGTGCCGATTTTTGTGAGTGCACAGGAAAAATTTACCTAAATTGGATATCTAGAAAAGAAGTTATACCTAATTGAACTTTGGATGAAAAATTGAAAGAAGAAAAACAAAAACAGCAGAAAACTCCTGGGCTGTAGCAACTCCTGTGCGGTACTGTAGTGGAGCGCCACGTGTCAGCTGCCGATTGGCTGGGCGCGTGTGGTGTGCGCGTGTGCTCACCAGAACAGGGGAAAACGGCGACGGTGGTCGGGTGTCGGCGGCGGCGGCTCTCCGGCGAGGGTGACGAGGCATGCGGATGCGGCTAGGAGTGGCGGAGGCGGTGGTGGTGCTCAAAGGAAGCGGGGCGTCCCCTGCGGGCTGCGGTGACGAAGTGAACCGCGGCTGCTCCGGCGGCGTCGGTTAGCTCGGGCGGCTCGCTCGGCTGCGTCTCCGGCGATAAAAAGATGTCAGAAAGCTCATCGTGGAGGGGGGAGGGGGAATCGAACGGAGCAGGCGTTGCGGCTGCGGTGTTCTTACGGTGACGGAAACGACCGGGGAAACGGCGGCGGTCGGTGGAGCTCCTGACGAGATCCAATTGCCCCGACCAAGGCGTGCGGCAACGGGGAAGATCGGGACAGGGGGTGCGGGGTTTCCCTTGGGATTTTTGTTCGCGTTCGGTGTCCCTGGAGCGCACGGAATCAACCAGGGCGCACGAGCTCGATCCGGGTCGGCGTCGGGTGCGCGGGCGGTGCGGCGTCCGGCTCGGGAAGGAAGAACTGGGGCGGGGCTCGATAGTCAGTGGCGCTAGGCGGCTAGTGGATCGGGTGCGGGTCGGGCATGGGCGGCGCGGCGCGTACCGCTTCGCCAGCGGCTGTGTGCTGCTGCTGCTGCGCTGGCTGGGCCGCGGTGATGGGAGCTGGGCCGTGGCTGGCTTGCTGGGCTGCGGCCGCGCAGTGCTGGGCCATGGGTGCGTGGAGCTGCAGCGCTGAGTTTCCTTTTTTTAAACACCACTACAAAAACAAAAATAACTAAAATAACATACACAACACAAAAATCTAAATAAAAATACCTAGACACACAGTAAAATCTATACTGCTAATATAAACTACAGGAACACTAGTTCCAACACTAATGCAGTTTTTGAAAATAGTTTGTATGCAATAGGCAACACAAACAGCAATAAAACAATCAAACAAAATATTTTGAAGATTGCAAAAATTACCAGAACATATCAGATGAACTGGGAATAATATTCTGCACATTATGAACATTTTTGAAATAGGGGAGAAGTCATGTTATCTCCACTCCAAGTAAATTGCCTTTTGTTGCATAATGATTTGAATATTCTGAAAAAGTATATAATGCAATAAAAATATGATATGCATATGAATGATCTATTAACATCCTAATTTAAGAAAATTGGGATGTTACAAACCTACCCCCCTTAAGATGAATCTCGCCCTCGAGATTCGGGCTGGCTAGCAAATAGGTGCGGGTGATCCTGCCTGAGATCTTCCTCTCGTTCCCAGGTAGCTTCCTCCTCTGTATGATGATCCCACTGAACCTTGCATAACTTGATTGTCTTGGTGCGAGTAACCCTCTCTGTTGTCTCCAGAATCTTAACAGGCTTCTCCTCATATGTCAAATTACTCTCCAACTGAATTGCCTCAAGTGGCACCGTGTCCCTCAATGGAACATCCATCATCTCTGCATGGCACTTCTTCAACTGAGATACATGAAACACATCATGAACTCCTGACAAAGATTCTGGCAACTCCAGCTGATAAGCTACCTCTCCTCTACGCTCCAAGATCTTGTAAGGCCCCACAAAACGTGGTGCTAACTTACCTTTGATTCCAAACCTCTTAATTCCACGAAGTGGTGAAACTCGAAGGTATGCACGGTCTCCTACCTCATATGTCACCTCCTTACGTTTTGCATCTGCATAACTCTTCTGCCTGGACTGTGCTATCTTCAGCCTGTCACGAATCAACTTGACCTTCTGCTCAGCTTCTCTGATCAAGTCTGGTCCAAAGAACTGATGCTCTCCAACCTCATCCCACATCAATGGTGTTCTGCACTTCCTACCATACAATACCTCAAATGGTGCCATCTTCAGACTAGCCTGGTAACTGTTATTATATGAGAACTCTGCATAAGGTAAACTATCATCCCAATTGGACCCATAGTCCAAAGCACAAACTCTCAACATATCCTCCAAAATCTGATTTACCCTCTCTGTCTGCCCATCTGTCTGTGGATGGAAAGTTGTACTAAAACTCCAGCCTGGAGCCCAAGGATTCATGCAACTAACGCCAAAATTTGGATGTGAACTGAGTACCTCTATCAGACACTACCTTCCTTGGAACTCCATGCAGACAAACAATTTTAGACAAATAAATTTTTGCTAGCTGAGCACTGGTATAAGTAGTCCTTACCGGGATGAAGTGAGCGACCTTAGTCAAACGATCAACAACTACCCAAATAGAATCATAACCTAACCGAGTCCTGGGTAGACCTGTAATGAAATCCATGCCAATCTCGTCCCACTTCCAATCAGGTATAGGCAATGGCTGTAACAAACCTGCTGGTCGCTGATGTTCTGCTTTAACTCTCTGGCACACATCACATGTTGCAATATATCCAGCAATTTCCCTCTTCAAGCTAGGCCACCAAAATCTTTCCCTCAAATCCAAATACATCTTAGTATTACCTGGGTGAATAGAATAAGGTGAATCATGTGTCTCCTGAAGAATCAACTTCCCGATATCTGCATCTTGAGGTACACAAATACGCTTCTCAAACCATATGGCTCCATGTTCATTCTCATGGAAACCTTCTGCCTTACCTTTAACCATGTTCTCTTTTATCTCAGCTATCTTCTTATCATTCTTTTGAGCTTCTCTGATCATGTCAAGCAAAGTAGTCTTTACCACAAGTGTTGCTAAATATCCCTTAGGAACAATCTCCAACCTGAGATTCCTGAACTGTTCACATAACTCGGGTGGCATATTATCAACATTAATTGCATTAGCATGGCTCCTACGACTCAACGCATCAGCAACAACATTAGCCTTACCAGGATGATACTGCACATTCAAATCATAATCCTTAATAAGGTCCAACCATCTCCTCTGCCTGAGGTTCAAATCCTTCTGAGTAAAAATATACTTCAAGCTCTTATGATCAGTAAATATATCACAATGATTACCAATAAGATATGGCCTCCAAGTTTTCAATGCATGCACAACTGAGGCTAACTCCAAATCATGTGTAGGATAATTATGCTCATGATTCTTAAGATGACGTGAAGCATATGAAACAACTTTACCTTCCTGCATCAAAACACTCCCAAGTCCTTGACGAGAAGCATCACAATATACCTGGAAGTCCTTATGTATATCTGGCAGAGTTAAAACTGGTGCCGTAACCAAACGCCGCTTCAACTCCTGAAAACTGGCTTCAAATTCATCAGTCCAAACAAATTTCTTCTCCTTCTTCAACAATTCAGTCATAGGATTTGCAATTTTGGAAAAGTTCTCAATAAACCTCCTGTAATAACCTGCAAGGCCCAAAAAGCTGCGAATCTCTCCAACTGTCGTGGGTGTCTCCCACTCTGTAACTGCAGCAACCTTAGATGGATCAACTGCAACTCCATTACCTGACACAACATGTCCAAGGAAAGCTACCTCATCCAGCCAAAACTCACATTTGCTGAACTTGGCATACAACTGATGTTCCCTCAATTTCTCCAATACCAAACGCAGATGCACCTCATGCTCTTGCTTATTCTTGGAGAATACCAATATATCATCAATGAAAACAACCACAAATTTATCCAAGAACTCCATAAACACCTTGTTCATCATATTCATGAAGTATGCAGGAGAGTTAGTCAATCCAAATGACATAACAGTATATTAATACAACCCATACCTCGTAGTAAAAGCAGTCTTGGGAATATCTTGCTCACGAATCTTTAATTGATGATAACCAGAACGAAGATCAATCTTAGAAAACACAGTAGCTCCCTCCAACTGGTTAAATAGATCATTTATCATAGGCAAAGGATACTTATTCTTAATGGTTACCTCATTCAGAGAACGATAATCAACACACATTCTCAAGGTCCCATCCTTCTTCTCCACAAACAAAACTGGAGCTCCCCAAGGTGATGAACTTGGGCGAATAAATCCTTGTGCCTGCAATTCTCTTATCTGCTTCTTCAATTCCTCCGACTCTTGAGGAGGCATTCTATACGGTCTCTTTGCAATAGGTCCAGTGCCTGGTATTAAATCAATAAGAAACTCAATATCTCTATCTGGTGGCATACCTGTCAACTCCTCTGGAAACACATCTGGATAATCACTCAAAACTAGCACCTCTTCCAGGCTACCCCCTTAAGAGAGTTCACCTGCACCTGATTACGCTTATACTTACACACATATTTGATCCTCTTCCCTCCTGGTGCACGGAGAGTGATAGATCGACTGGCACAATCAATACGACCTTTATATAACTGCAACCAATCCATACCCAAAATAATATCCAGACCTTGTGACTTCAATATAATCAAATCATGCTTCCCAATAGACAAAGTCAACTGATGACAACCAACACCTGCTATCATCTCAGCTCCGGGGAACTCACTCTAATAGGCATACTAAGTGTTTTGGTTGGCAATCCATGTTTATCAACAAATACCCTCGAAATAAATGAATGTGATGCACCAGTATAAAAAAGAACAAGTGCAGGTACTGAGTTAATCAAGAACTTACCAATCACTGCATCAGGTTTATTATAGACCTCCTCAACATTAACATGGTTGACATGACCCTTTTGGAAGGGGTTTGTGAAAGTGCAACTATCCCTAGGTGGTTTTGGTAATTCATAACAACATATAGCTCATTGAGCTAATGCTATTCCAAGATAACTATTTCAGGAAAGCTCAATGATTGGCATGGCATGAATGGTGAAAGTGGAACCCTCAAAATGCTAAGGACAAAGGATTGGCTAAAGCTTCAAGCTCAAGACTCTTCATTTTACATTTTAGTGATCCAAGATCACATTGAGTCCATAGGAAAAGCCAATACTATCAAGGAGGGATGAGGTGTTGCTTAATGAGCCCTTTGCTTTATGTGCTTAATGATATGCTCCAAAATCCTCAACTACTTTCCCACTTCCACAAATGACCTAAACCCTAAGCCAAACTCGGTCATACCGATTCTTTATATCCGGCACCACCGAGTTTCATTTGTCATAAGCCACTGCCAAAACCCTAGCAAATCGGTTTCACCGATAGGGATCTCGGTCTCACCAAGATGGGATTGCAACCTCTCTGTTTCCTTTTCGTAACTTTTCGGTCTCACCGAAAGAGCGGATCGGTCCCATCGAGATTGCAATGCAAACTCTCTGTTTCCCTTTTGTAACTTTTCGGTCTCACCGAAAGAGCAAATTGGTCCCACCGAGTTTGCCTGACCAACTCTCTGGTTAGCTAATTACCAAATCGGTCTCACCGAGTTTGTGTAATCGGTCTCACCGAGATTACGTTATGCCCAAACCCTAACCATATCGGTCCTACCGAGATGCATGTCAGTCCCACCGAAAATCTCTAACGGTCACTAGGTTTACCGTTTCGGTCCGACCGAGTTTGTTGATTCGGTCCCACTGAGATTGGTAAATTGTGTGTAACGGTTGGATTTTAAGTGGAGGATATATATACCCCTCCACCTCCTCTTCATTCATAGAGAGAGCCATCAGAACACATCTACACTTCCAACCCATATGTTCTGAGAGAGAACCACCTACCCTTGTGTTGAGGCCAAGATATTCCATTCCTACCACATGAATCTTGATCTCTAACCTTCCCCAAGTTGCTTTCCACTCAAATCTTCTTTCCACCAAATCCAAATCCTGTGAGAGAGAGTTGAGTGTTGGGGAGACTATCATTTGAAGCACAAGAGCAAGGAGTTCATCATCAACACACCATTTGTTACTTCTTGGAGAGTGGTGTCTCCTAGATTGGCTAGGTGTCACTTCGGAGCCTCCGACAAGATTGTGGAGTTGAACCAAGGAGTTTGTAAGGGCAAGGAGATCGCCTACTTCGTGAAGATCTACCGCTAGTGAGGCAAGTCCTTCGTGGGCGATGGCCATGGTGGGATAGACAAGGTTGCTACTTCGTGGACCCTTCGTGGGTGGAGCCCTCCGTGGACTCGCGCAACCGTTACCCTTTGTGGGTTGAAGTCTCCATCAACGTGGATGTAGGATAGCACCACCTATCCGAACCACGGGAAAAACATCCGTGTCTCCAATAGCATTTGAATTCTCCAAACCCTTCCCTTTACATTCTTGCAAGTTGCATGCTTTACTTTCCGCTGCCTATATACTCTTTGCATGCTTGCTTGAATTGTGTGATGATTGCTTGACTTGTCCTAAAGTTGCTAAAATCTGCCAAGAACTAAAATTGGGAAAAGGTTAAGTTTTTATTTGGTCAAGTAGTCTAATCACCCCCCCTCTAGACATACTTCCGATCCTACAAGTGGTATCAGAGCCTTGGTTTCCATTTGCTTTGATTCCCATAGCTTTTGGTGGTCATAGCCTTGGTTTCGCAGCCTAGGAGAGTACGGCGTCTAGTGAGGGAAATTATCACCGTAAGGTCCTTACTTTGATGGTACTAACTTTGCTAGTTGGAAGCATAAAATGAAAATGCATATTCTTGGACATAACCCTGCCGTTTGGGCTATTGTGTGTGTTGGTTTGCAAGGTGACTTCTTCGATAGGAAAGAACCAAACCGTGAAGCTACCGCGGATGAGTTGAAGATGCTACAATACAACGCTCAAGCTTGTGATATTCTCTTCAATGGATTGTGCCCCGAAGAATTCAACAAAATCAGTCGTCTTGAGAATGCAAAGGAAATTTGGGATACTTTGGTTGATATGCACGAGGGTACCGACTCCGTCAAGGAATCCAAATTGGATGTGCTTCAAAGTCAACTTGACAAGTTCAAAATGAAGGATGGTGAAGGTGTCGCTGAAATGTACTCTAGGCTTGCTCTCATCACAAATGAGATTGCCGGCTTAGGGAGTGAAGAGATGACCGACAGATTCATCATCAAGAAGATCCTAAGAGCCTTGGATGGAAAATATGACACCGTGTGCACATTGATCCAAATGATGCCCAATTACAAAGATCTCAAGCCAACGGAAGTCATTGGAAGAATTTTTGCTCATGAGATGTCACTCAAGGATAAAGAGGAACTTCACAACAAATCAAGTGGTGCTTACAAAGCCTCATGTGAAGCCCCCACATCATCAAGTGAGAAACAAAACTTCAATGAAGAATTGAGCTTAATGGTGAAGAACTTCAACAAGTTCTACAAGAGTAGAAGCAAAGATAGAAGCTCCAAGTCAAGGTCCTACAATGACAAAAGATCTTCTAGTCGTGAACGAAACTTCTACAATTGTGGAAGACCCGGACACTATTCCAATGAGTGTACGGCTCCCTACAAAAGAAGAGAAGATTCTCGAAAAAGAAGAAGCAAAAGGGAGGAATCACCATCAAGAGAGAGAAGGAGTAGAGATGATCGTTATGAATGAAGATACTCACGGAGAAGCAAGGATTCGGAAAGAAAGGAAAAATCATCAAGGAGCTACACAAAACGAAGACATCAAGCTCATGTTGGTGAATGGGTATCCGGCTCCGACTCCGACAACCACTCCGAGAGAAGTTATCACTCCGACTCCGAATATACTCAAGATGAAGGTGTTGCCGGACTAGCACTTGTGTCAACCAACTCCTACGACATATTTGACTCACCAAATGAAGGAATTGGAAGATGCTTCATGGCCAAAGGTCCTAAGGTAACTCACCCTGAGTATGTTGATTTTAATAGTGATGAAGATGACTTGTTAGGTGATGATGATTTACTTGTTGACAACTCTAGTGATGAATCCTATGATGAAATGTCAATTAATCATGCTAAAACGAATGACAATGATAAGGAGAAAATTGAGGCTCTAACTAAAGAACTAAACACTCTTAAGTTAGCTCATGAAACTATCTTCGAAGATCATCGAGAACTTTTAAGGGCTCATGAGAAGTTACGCTTTGAAAAGCTCAATCTTGAGCAAGAGCATGAGCTTTTAAAGGCAATCAATGATGATCTCCGCAAGAAAAGTTCTTCTTACATTGCCAAACGTTTACTATTATCCACTTACATGCCTCAAGTCAAGTCTAGTAACAAGAACAAGAAAGATTCTTCCTCTAGTAGTAACAATGATCATGTTAAATCCAATATTGTTGCTTCTAGTAGTTCTCTTGATTCCATTAATGATTCTCTTAGCCAAGTTACACTTGAGCAAGAAAATATCATATTGAAGGAAATCATAGAGAAAGGAGTGTACAAAAGCCTTGCCGGAAGTAAGCAATTCGAGGAGATTGTACGCAAGCAAGGAAGGCACCGGAAGAATCAAGGTGTTGGTTTTGAACGAAAGTTCAATGCCAATGGAGTTGAGTGGGAAGAAGATCAATACCCCAAGACAAAGTTTGTTCCTCAACAAGAGAAGTATGATCCTACTTCTTTCAAGGGGACACAAACTCAAGATGATCTTCCACCTCAAGACTACAAGCAAAAAGGCAAGGACAAGCTTCAAGAGGAAATAGACGCATTTGAAGAAGCTCCTAAGACCTTAGTCAAGTGGATTCCCAAGACTACTTCAAGTTCCACTTCATCAAGTACGACTACAACTCCAAGGATTCCCATCAAGATGGTGTGGATCCAAAAGAAGAAGAACTAGAGAGTTCTTGAGGGTGACTCCGCCAACATACTTCACTCTTATAATTTTGGCAAGAACAAGTGCAATCAACTTCCACATCTTGCACTAGTTCAAGGAGTCACAAACCCTCTTGTTGGTAGGTCAAGGGACAAGGTAACCTAAAAGCTTTCATAGACATCATCTTGTATGTGCATCACTCTATGTCTATGGATATACTTGTTTGTTCCTTGTGGGACTAACCCATGTAGGTATTGAAAGTGCAATTCACTCAAAAGGATAGCTCCAAGTGATCTACATCAACATTGAGCATCCACATCTTCAACATCTACATGAAGTCATCATCGACAAAACCCAAGGTTAGTTTATCCCTCTTAGGGGGGATATCACATCTAGGGGGAGCTTTACTCTAAGATTTGAGCTAAAGCAACTCTAATGATGTGAACACAACAATGCTTTATGTAAAAGTGGTAACCTCACTTGAGCTTAAACGATGAGTATGACCTATGATCAAATGTTCTCATTTGACTGCTAAGTCAATATACTCATATATAGATGACCTAGTCATTGCCAATTGCTTGATAGATGCTAGAATTGGTTATGCATGCTTTGTCACATATTTCAATTGCCATTTTATTGTGTGAGCATGTTGATTGCATATTTTACTCATTCGAGGACATCCACTTGTTGTTTTGATTGTTTGGCATTATATTTTCTTTTGCCAAGTGGATGGACAAGAATGCCTAAGAACCTTCTCTAGCTATCTATGTTTTTCTCGTCTCAAACTCTATTCATGCTACATCACAAAATTGATCAAGTCAGATTCGAACCACTCTGTGTGAGGAGCACTCGGAGTCCCCGTTTCGTCATAGACTTAAACTTCCAAAACCTCTTTGTGATTCTCGGTCTGACTGATACCCCACTTTCGGTCTTACCGAGATCATTAAGTTGATCTAAGTTTTCGATCTCGGTGCAACCGATTTGAACCATTTGGTCACACCGAGTTGCAATAACTGTATACAGTTTTGCATCTCGGTGCCACCGAGTTGTTCCACTCGGTCACACCGACAGGGTCGGGCTATATATAGACACGGGCAAAAATTTGGAAATTTCTCCGAACCCCTTCGCCCGCGCCATAGCTCGCTCTGCCGACGTGGTCTCCTGATCGTCTCCTCGCCGCCAGCCACCTCCAGTCGCTGGTCTCCGTCGCCGTCAACGGAAATCAACCCCGCCATTGTCGCCGTAGCGAGTCTCCGCCGAACTAGGGTATGGACTCGATCTTTGTGCTATTCCCAATCCGATTCCTAGCACATTGTGATCATAATGATTCTTGCCACGTTTGATAAACTTCTATCCAGTCAATGAACTCGTAGATTAGGTTTGATTCGAAAATTTTAGGGTTAGGTTTCCGCTGAAACCATCTCGGACCCACCGAGTTGAAAAACTCGGTCCGACCGATTTGGATTATGCCATTGCACAGTGAGACTCGGTCTGACCGAGTGTTACTAATCGGTGTGACCGATTTTGGAACTTTGTGAAACCTTAGCAGTCTCGGTGCCACTGAACTGTGACTCGGTCTGACCGAGATCACTAGTTTGGGTTCCAAAAACTGCTTCGGTATCACCGAGTTTAGAAATCGGTAGATCCGAGATGCTTTCTATGGGAAACTAAAACTAAGTTTTTGAATCATTCTTTTGCAAAAATCTCTGCATTTTGTGATGCTCATCCACTCTACCTCATCTATAAACTATTCACAGGGTCAGCAGTCAGCAGTCAGCTTGTTCATCATGTCAGACCAAAGTGATAGTCAGAATTTGTCAGAGCCGCCTGTGCAAATGAGTGAGGGCACTAGTCCCTCCAATTCCTTAGATGATGGCAGCAGGAGCACCCCCAGCAATCTGCCAAAAGCTGCCATAAGACAAAGAAAGAAGAAAACCTCAGAATCAGAGGATGAAGATTATGTGGCAGAGGAAGAAGCAACTTCCAAGAGAGTTGTGCTGAAGAAGGAATATGGCTCAGCTGTAGCCATCAAGCCAGGCTTAAAGATCAAAAGGTCAGCAGGCGCCTATGCACAAAGGCCAGAGCCTCAACCAAGATTCCTGAGAAGCCCACTCCCAAAGAACCAGTTGTTGCTGAAGAGAAGAAAGAGAGGAAGAGAGGCAGATGGTGCAAGAAAGTAGATCCTATGGCTGAATTTGAACAACATTCTTCTGATGAAGAAGAAGAAGAGGAAGAAGAAGGTGCTGCACCAGCACCTAAGGCACCCAAGCTGATGGGAGATGCCATAAGATCAGGGGCAGCTGCATCCAAGCCCAAGGAAGCCCCCAAGACTGCTTCCAAGGCCAAGCCAGCTCCAAAGCCAAAACCAAAGAGGAATACAAGAAGCATCCCAGCTGCTGAGAAGAACAAGGCCCCAGTGCTTGAAACTGCTGAAGAAGAGGAAGGCCAAGTGCTTAGAAAATTGAAGCCCAAGATCCCAGACCACAATGATGCTCATCCTGTGGCTGAGGATATGAAAATCAGGAGAGACTCTGGATTGAGAAAATGGAGAGCTGAGGAACCCTATGCTACCAGGAGGAGGACTGATGTAGACTACAGGTTCCACACTAAGGAACAGCAGGACTTCTATGAGACAGTCTTGTTAGACAAGAAGCCAATTGTCTGTGACATGAGATGGGTCAACTGAGAATATATCAAGGACAACGAAGAGAACTACCCTGGAGTGCAGGACAGCTTTAAGGCATGTGGAGTAGCAGACTTTGTTGGGAAAAAGCTCACAAAGTGGAATGAGGAGCTTATCATGCAGTTCTACTCCACAACACATTTTTACCCAGATGGGAGGATTGTCTGGATGTCTGAAGGTACAAGGTACCAATCAACAATTGCTGAGTGGGCACAACTTATCAATGCCCCAGAGGAGAATGAAGATGACTTGGATGTCTATTCCAAGAAAAAGATGGATCACAACACTATGGCAAATATGCACAAGGAAATTCCAATAGATGATCTTGACACTCACCAGTATGGGTCTGTAAAACACTTGCTGTCAGGTCTGCCTACGATCAATTCGATACTTAGGCACACACTTTTGCCCAAGTCTGGAGATCACAGGATGATCAGAGGTCATGCCATTAACTTGCTACATATCTTTGATGTGCCTCAGAAATTCAAGGTCATGAGCCTCATAGTAGAGACTATCAAGAGGACTGCAGCAGATCAAAAGAGGAGTTGTGGTTATGCCCCTCAGATCCAGATGTTGATTAACTCAAGGATGGGCACAGACACATACTTGTTGGACAAGGAACATTTGCCTATATATCCAGATTTCGAGGACAATCAAGTGGTGATGACCAAAGATGAACCATCTTCAGCCCATGCACAAGCCAAGAAGGAGAAGGCAAAGTAGGAGAAAGCTGCTAAGATGCCAACTCAAGAGGAGGCATCTGAGTACTTCTTGAAGAACAAGCAAGAGCAGCTTAGTTACCTGATTGCATCCACCCTGCGGATTGAGAAAGGACTGACCACCCTAACTCAGAACCTGGCAAGCTTAGAGAGAGTCGTAGAACAGAAGTTCTATGACTTGGATATCAAGGTGAGAGAGATTCAGACTGCAGTGGAGCAGCTCCAAGATGACATGCAGGAGAGGAAAGGGAAGACAACCACTGATGCATTTGCCAGAGTGCCATGAGCTCAGAGGTCCAGTGCAGTGCCAGTTCCTGACACAAGAGCCACCGCCTCAGCTCCAGCCGCAGCACCAGCCCAACCTTCTCCAGCATCCACTTCAGCTCCAACTCCAACCGCGTCTACGGAAGCCTTCATCCTTGGAGTGATCCGGACTCCACCACCACCTGAAGATCAAGCCTGAGTGTCGATATAGCACTATGCATTTTCTAGGAACTTTTTGGTAACTTGTTGCCAAAGGGGGAGAAAATGTATAGATCATAGGCTTCGAGAGAGAGAGTGTGTTGCTTTTCTCTCTTGCTTTTATTTGGTGGTTTTTCAAACATTGTTTGCTTTTGGTCGAGATACTTTGATATGCTTGTGAGACATTGATGATCATGTGTTTGATCATAAACTACACTTATGCATGCTTGATATATCCTATATATCTTATGTGGTCATTCACTTTTCCTTGGTGATGAGTGCATGTATTTCAGTATTAATCATTTTGAGCGCTCCACCAAGATGTATGTGACATGGAAGAGTAACCCATAATTCTAACTTCTTGTGCATTTGCAGTCCAAAGCAAATTTTATATATGCACAAATTTAGGGGGAGCTCTTACTTATCACATACTTCTCAAAGCGACGATGTAATTCATTCTTATTATCATTTGTCGAAGCTTTGATCTATATGTTGTCATCAATTACCAAAAAGGGGGAGATTGAAAGTGCAACTATCCCTAGGTGGTTTTGGTAATTCATAACAACATATAGCTCATTGAGCTAATGCTATTCCAAGATAACTATTTCAGGAAAGCTCAATGATTGGCATGGCATGAATGGTGAAAGTGGAACCCTCAAAATGCTAAGGACAAAGGATTGGCTAAAGCTTCAAGCTCAGGACTCTTCATTTTACATTTTAGTGATCCAAGATCACATTGAGTCCATAGGAAAAGCCAATACTATCAAGGAGGGATGAGGTGTTGCTTAATGAGCCCTTTGCTTTATGTGCTTAATGATATGCTCCAAAATCCTCAACTACTTTCCCACTTCCACAAATGACCTAAACCCTAAGCCAAACTCGGTCAGACCGATTCTTTCTATCCGGCGCCACCGAGTTTCATTTGTCATAAGCCACTTCCAAAACCCTAGCAAATCGGTCTCACCGAGATGGGATTGCAACCTCTCTGTTTCCTTTTCGTAACTTTTTGGTCTCACCGAAAGAGCGGATCGGTCCCATCGAGATTGCAATGCAAACTCTCTGTTTCCCTTTTGTAACTTTTCGGTCTCACCGAAAGAGCAAATCGGTCCCACCGAGTTTGCCTGACCAATTCTCTGGTTAGCTAATTACCAAATCGGTCTCACCGAGTTCGTGTAATCGGTCTCACCGAGATTACGTT
The DNA here is from genome assembly GCA_032464435.1 of Aegilops umbellulata. Taxonomy (NCBI): domain Eukaryota; kingdom Viridiplantae; phylum Streptophyta; class Magnoliopsida; order Poales; family Poaceae; genus Aegilops; species Aegilops umbellulata. Next base: position 344,732,467 of record CP136058.1, on the reverse strand, counting down.
ATGCCCAAACCCTAACCATATCGGTCCTACCGAGATGCATGTTAGTCCCACCAAAAATCTCTAACGGTCACTAGGTTTACCGTTTCGGTCCGACCGAGTTTGTTGATTCGGTCCCACCGAGATTGGTAAATTGTGTGTAACGGTTGGATTTTAAGTGGAGGCTATATAGACCCCTCCACCTCCTCTTCATTCGTAGAGAGAGCCATCAGAACACATCTACACTTCCAACCCATATGTTCTGAGAGAGAACCACCTACCCTTGTGTTGAGGCCAAGATATTCCATTCCTACCACATGAATCTTGATCTCTAGCCTTCCCCAAGTTGCTTTCCACTCAAATCTTCTTTCCACCAAATCCAAATCCTATGTGAGAGAGTTGAGTGTTGGGGAGACTATCATTTGAAGCACAAGAGCAAGGAGTTCATCATCAACACACCATTTGTTACTTCTTGGAGAGTGGTGTCTCCTAGATTGGCTAGGTGTCACTTCGGAGCCTCCAACAAGATTGTGGAGTTGAACCAAGGAGTTTGTAAGGGCAAGGAGATCGCCTACTTCGTGAAGATCTACCGCTAGTGAGGCAAGTCCTTTGTGGGCGATGGCCATGGTGGGATAGACAAGGTTGCTACTTCGTGGACCCTTCGTGGGTGGAGCCCTCCGTGGACTCGCGCAACCATTACCCTTCGTGGGTTGAAGTCTCCATCAACGTGGATGTAGGATAGCACCACCTTTCCGAACCACGGGAAAAACATCTGTGTCTCCAATAGTGTTTGAATTCTCCAAACCCTTCCCTTTACATTGTTGCAAGTTGCATGCTTTACTTTCCGCTGCCTATATACTCTTTGCATGCTTGCTTGAATTGTGTGATGATTGCTTGACTTGTCCTAAAGTTGCTAAAATATGCCAAGAACTAAAATTGGGAAAAGGTTAAGTTTATATTTGGTCAAGTAGTCTAATCACCCCCCCCTCTAGACATACTTCCGATCCTACAGTTTGGCTTGCTGGATCCCGAGTTCTTCGCCCCTGGGCAATCTGTGGCATAGTGCCCCATAGCCTTACACCTGAAGCACTGCACCTGACTCAAATCCCTTGGCGCACGTGTAACCTGGTGGTTTTGGTTATTGTTCCCTCCATTGCCATTGCCATTACCATTACCTCTGCCATTGCCATTGTTACTCTTGTGCCCATTATGATGATGGTGGCCATTATGGTTGTGGCCATTCCCTCCATGATGATTATGATCATACCTCCATGATGATTATGTCCATTACCTCCATTACCATGATATGAAGTGCGTGCCTTCTGGTGTGGTCCTGAATTATACCTGTTATTGTTGTTGTACTTCCTCTTGCGATTCTCTATGGCATGTTGCTTTCCCTCCAACACAATTGCCTTATCAATTAGGTCCTGACAATTCCTAAAAGTGGCCACTGTCAACTGAAGGCTCAAGTCATCATTTAGGCCCTCCAAGAATTTCTCCTGCCTAGCTGCATCAGTGTTAACATCATTAGGAGCATAACGTGCAAGATTATTAAATTCCTCCACATAAGCATTAACTGTGCAACCTCCCTGGCGCAAACTGTGAAACTCCTTCTTTTTCAGACTCATAGCACCAACAGACACATGTGCAGCACGAAAAGCATCCTGAAACTGAGGTCATATGATAGTGGCAATGGGATAAGTGACCAAGTAGTTGTCCCACCAAGCTGCAGCAGGACCCTCCAACAAATGTGAGGCAAACCTCACTCTCTCTGCATCTGTGCATCCAACCGTCTCCAGGTTCCTATTGACTGCACGGAGCCAGTCATCAGCCACAATAGGTTTAGGGGAACTAGAGAACCTTTGAGGATTCAACCTCAAGAACCTGGTAAGCATATCCACTGGTGGAGGTGGCGATGGATTGTTGTTGTTATTGTTGTTGTTCTGGTTCTGGACAAGCAACTGGATCAACTAAGCTTGTCCCTGAAGCAACTGCTACATGTATGGCGGTACATCATTGCCATTATTGTCTCCTCCTGCAGCATTACGCCTATTATCACGCCTCGGCGGCATCTGGTGGGCAAGCATAGATGAGTTATAGATATAATAGGGCCAAAAGCTATGTATATATAAATATATTCTACCCATATGCATAATATGATCAAGCCAACAAAACACAACAACGAATAACACCAACAAACAACATATAATATTATATATATATATATATATATATATATATATATATATATATATATATATATATATAGTCGAATAATTTCGACACTAAGCAATTTAACAAACAACTACCAATCAAGCAAACAATCTAGTATCTTCATACCACGAAAGTGGGAATAATCAGATACACTAACACGATAGCGTTGCAATATAAAACAAACATGAATGGTGGTCTCAGCACTAGTTCCTACTTAACTGGTCAACATACTTGAGGGGTTTACTAATAAACAGTAAGAAGTATAGCTAGTTTACAAAATAATTTTCACTCCTATGGCTTTTCTAATCCATTTTCTAGGGTCACGTCCTACAGTCAACACACTGCTCTGATACCATTTGTAACGACCAAACCTTGAAGGATTTGAGTCTCTGTGCTTACCGTGCTAGTCCCTGGATCGAACTTGCTAGCACACACAGTATAGATGAATACCAGAATAGCAAGTGCATCATTTATTACAACATATGATCCAGAGTATATAAAATAAAACAATCTGCATAGCACTTGGCTAGCTTTATTCAATCAAACAGCAAAAAGTAGCAGAACATAACGACGAGTCCCATCATAGCCCACTGGCGATGCTGAGTGCAGACTCGCGACCCTAACGGTACCTTACTCCTCGTATGAACATCCTGCAACATGAAACATTGCAGCCATATAGGTCAATACTTGGAATGTATTGGCAAGTTACACAGGAGTAATAATATAGCAAACCTACATGTATATGCATGGTATATCAAAAGGAAGGCTTGAGGGTTTATTTTTGCGGAAAGCTGATTTTGTCCTCATAACTACCTAATAGTCAAATTTTTATTTAGTTCTTTTATTGCTACAATTATGTAAACAAGGTTGAGTTGGCAAAATCAACTCCAACCTACCCTTTATTAAGTTTTCCCACAAATATTATTAAGTGTCACATCTGTCAAGATCATCCAACAACTGTAATGGCATAGTGGCTCAAATTTACCCATAACCGGGGGCACGACTAATCATGATTAGTTTTAATACTCTGCAGAGTTTTGTACGCTTTACCCACTGGACCCAATCCGAAGATTGAGACAAAGTCTTTCAGAAGAGGTTCCCTTAACCACTTGACGGCCACATCCCACCTACATATGCTACATCTGTCGACACTGTCTGGGCCAGGGTTCCAAAAACTGATCAACTAAGCCAGAGCCCATATAGCCAGTGGCCGCACATGGAAGCTACTAGTCACTAAGTCTGTCTGATCTTTTTGAACCTGAGCGGCATTCCACTTAGGGTGCACTCTCATGAGCGCATGGCCTTATAAAAGGTGCAAGACCCCATGATGCCTTCCCTCAACACCAAGCAATACCACTTCCGCCCAGAGGTGAGTTAAATCCTGAGTTACTACTCAATCGTTATATATATTTAATCCTCACATAAACTCAATGAATACACGAACCACCCCCGTCTACAAAGCATAGCAAACTACAACTACCACGATTTGCAAAAAAGGGAAGATAGCTCAACAACATAGCAAAATAATATAGTATTCCTATACATGCATATTTCCATAGTGTGATTGAGGGATTCCTGGATTAGGGGGTGTTCGGATAGCCGGACTATACCTTCGGCCGGACTCCAGGACTATGAAGATACAAGATTGAAGACTTCGTCCCGTGTCCGGAAGGATCTTTTCTTGGCGTGGAAGGCAAGCTAGGCGTGCGGATATTCAAGATCTCCTACCGTTGTAACCGACTCTGTGTAACCCTAACCCTCCCGGGTGTCTATATAAACCGGAGGGTTGTAGTCCGTAGGACAACCATCATCATTCACAATCATACCATAGGCTAGCTTCTAGGGTTTAGCCTCCTTGATCTCGTGGTAGATCTACTCTTGTACTACCCATATCATCAATATTAATCTAGCAGGAGTAGGGTTTTACCTCCATCGAGAGGGCCCGAACCTGGGTAAAATAAAGTGTCCCTTGTCTCCTGTTACCATCCGACCTTGACGCACAGTTCGGGACCCCCTACCCGAGATCCGCCGGTTTTGACACCGACATTGGTGCTTTCATTGAGAGTTCCTCTGTGTCGTCGCTTTTAGGCCCGATGGCTCCTTTGATCATCAACAACGATGAGGTCCAGGGTGAGACTTTCCTCCCCGGACAAATCTTCGTCTTCGGCGGCTTCGCTCTGCGGGCCAATTCGCTTGGTCGTCTGGAGCAGATCGAAAGCTACGCCCCTGGCCATCAAGTCAGGTTTGGAAGCTTAAACTACACGGCAGATATCCGCGGAGACTTGATCTTCGACGGGTTCGAACCACAGCCAAGCGCGCCGCACTACCTCGAGGGGCAGGATATAGATCTGCCTCCGAATAGTGCCCTGGAGGCCGCACACGCACCGGCCCCGATCCTCGACTCGGAGCCCGCTGCGTTCTTTGAGGATGAACGGTTGGACGTCACCTCGGGGGCTGCGATCTTGAAGGCGATCGAGCCGAATGCCAGCCCCGCACTCCGCACGGCCCATGACTCCAAGGAGTCGGATTCTTCTCCGAACTCCGGGCCTCCCGTGCCCCTGCCGATCGAATCCGATTGGGCGCCTATAATGGAGTTTACCGCCGCGGACATCTTTTGGTACTCACCTTTCGGTGATATCCTGAATTCTCTCAAGTCTCTCTCTCTCTATCACGAGAGCCCAGGCCGGACTATGGTCTGCGAGGTTGGGATTCGGACGACGAAGAAATTCAAAGCCCACCCACCACCCACTTAATAGCCACTGTCGATGATTTAACCGACATACTTGACTTCGGATCCGAAGACTTCGACGGTATGGACGACGAAGGAGCAGACGAACAAGAACCATCACCTATAGGGCGCTGGACTGCCACCTCGTCATATGACATATATATGGTGGACGCTCCAAAGGATGGAGATGGCGATGGAACAGCGGAGGATGACACCTCGAAAAGACAGCCAAAACGCCGGCGTCAACGGCGCCGCTCTAAATCCCGCCACAGCAGAAACGGTGATTCCGGCACGGGAGATAATACTACCCCGGATAGCGCCGAAGAACACCAATTCCAGCAAGATTCGGCGCAGGAAGATGGAAAAGCCAGCCCTCATGAGAGAGCGGCAGAGCGAGAGGTTGAGAATGATAACTACATGACTCCCTCCGAAGACGAGGCAAGCCTCGACAACAACGAATTCGTCGTACCATCAGACCCCGCCGAACAAGAGCGTTTTAAACGCAGGCTTCTAGCCACGGCGAATAGCCTAAAGAAAAAGCAGCAACAGCTTAGAGCTGATCAAGATTTGCTAGCTGACAGATGGACTGAAGTCCTTGCGGCCGAAGAGTATGAACTCGAGCGCCCCTCCAAAAATTATCCTAAGCGCAGGCCGCTACCCCAATCAGAGGGAGAAACACATGACATGGCAGACCGGCCACCTCGCAGCCGCGACAGAGAGGCCTGTTGAACCTCTAAACAAGCCATGCCCCGGTGCCGCTCAACTAAGGCACGGGAAAATGAGCCAGACCTGCGAGACGTACTAGAGGATAAGGCAAGGCAAACAAGATCGATCTATGGATCGCGCGGACGCCCGACGACACGTGATGATCTTCACTCTGGACACAATAAATCCGGCTGGGCCGAACACAACAGGCATAGCTCTTCCGATCTGCGTCGTGACATAGCCCAGTACAGGGGCGCCGCACACCCACTATGCTTCATAGATGAAGTAATGGATCATAAAATCCCAGAGGGTTTCAAACCCGTCAACATCGAGTCGTATGATGGTACGACAGATCCGATTGAGGATTATCTCCTTCACATCCACATGGCACGTGGCGACGATCTACACGCCATCAAATATCTACCCCTTAAGCTTAAGGGACCAGCCCGGCACTGGCTTAACAGCCTACCAGCAGACTCAATCGGTTCTTGGGAAGACCTGGAAGCCGCATTCCTCGACAACTTCCAGGGGACCTATGTACGGCCATCGGATGCCGACGACCTAAGCCACATAATTCAGCAGCTAGAGGAATCGGCCAGGCAATTCTGGACACGGTTCCTAACAAAGAAAAACCAGATAGTCGACTGTCCGGACGCAGAGGCCCTAGCAACATAACATCCGCGATGAGTGGCTTGCCCGACACCTGGGACAGGAAAAGCCGAAATCTATGGCAGCCCTCACGACACTCATGACCCGCTTTTGCATGGGCGAAGATAGCTGGCTAGCTCGCAGCAACAACTTATCGAAGACCCCTGGTAATTCGAATACCAAGGACAAAAGTGGTAGGACACGTCGAAATAAGCAAAAGTGTTGCGTTAGCAGCGACAACAATGAGGATACGGCAGTAAATGCCGGATTCAGAGGCTATAAATCCGGTCAGCGGAAAAAGCCATTTAAAAAGAATACCTAGGGCCCGTCCAGTTTGGACCGGATACTCGACCGCTCGTGCCAGATTCATGGCACCCCCGAAAGGCCAGCCAATCACACCAACAGGGATTGTTGGGTGTTCAAGCAGGCAGGCAAGTTAAGAGCCGAATACAAAGACAAGGGGCTGCATAGCGACGATGAGGAGGAGCCCAGGCCGCCGAACAACAATGGACAGAAGGGGTTTCCCCCACAAGTGCGGACGGTGAACATGATATACGCGACCCACATTCCCAAGAGGGAGCGGAAGCGTGCGCTACGGGACGTATACGCGATGGAGCCAGTCGCCCCAAAGTTCAACCCATGGTCCTCCTGCCCGATCACTTTTGATCGAAGGGACCACCCCACTAGCATCCGTCACGGCGGTTTTGCCGCATTGGTCCTCGACTCAATCATTGACGAATTTCATCTCACACGAGTCCTCATGGACGGTGGCAGTAGCCTGAACCTACTTTATCAGGATACAGTGCGGAAAATGGGCATAGATCCATCAAGGATCAAGCCAACAAGGACGACCTTTAAAGGCGTCATACCAGGTGTAGAGGCCAATTGCACAGGCTTGATAACACTTGATGTGGTCTTCGGATCTCCGGATAACTTCTGAAGCGAAGAGTTAATCTTCGATATAGTCCCGTTCCGCAGTGGCTATCATGCCCTGCTCGGACGAACCGCATTCGCTAAATTCAATGCGGTGCCGCACTACGCATATCTCAAGCTCAAGATGCCAGGCCCTCGAGGAGTAATTACAGTCAACGGAAACACAGAACGCTCCATCCGTACGGAGGAGCACACGGCGGCCCTTGCAGCGGAAGTACAAAGCAGCCTTTCAAGGCAACTCTCCAGTCCGGCCGTTAAAAAGCCGGACAATGCAAAGCACGCCCGGAGTAATCTGCAACAAGACCGCCTGGCACGTTCAGAGCAAGCGTAGCAATACGGCCCCAACCCCAGCCATCGCAACATAGCAAAGCTAGTACCTCGAGTACATAATTACGCCCTTGAAATTCCATGGGCACAGGGGGAGGGGCACATTAACGACATGCTTACAATATGGCGTCAAACGTACTAGGGGCTGCCGGATTTTTCTTTTTTACTTTCAGGACTCCATACTCTGGATAACCTGTTCGGCTTTGCTGCCGCACAGACGATGCAAGACCCAGGAAAGCAGACAAAGCTACGCCGCATTACGAAACTCTCAGGTGGTCTCTATTTCGAGCGATATATCTGTTTCTAAATTCCGCGGCCTGCGTCTGGTCAGGACATGTTAAATAGTCTAATATCTTTTTTGCTTATCGCACTACTTGTATCGTTCGACTTTGATAAATAGCCTCTTTATAAACAATGCATAGCTTTTTGTCTATTTTTGCATTATCCTCTTTTAATATATATGTTTATTAAATAACATGATCGCACCCGTACACCATGGTACGACAAAACACGCCAGGGGCTTCATTACCCTTCTATCTGGTGTGAGAAGTCCGTACACTTTCACAAGTGCGGCACCCCGAACTTATAGCACTATATGCATCGGCTCCGAATCATGATTTTGGTCACATGTTGGGTTTTCCCGGCTCCTATGTTTTGGTGCCTTACGTTCCGCTATATCGGCTAAGGTAACACTAGGAGAACCACTGCGATTGTGCCCCAGTTCAGGTGGGTTAAGCACCTCAGTGGAGAAAGCTAAAACAGACTGTCATGATAAGGCGTGAGACCGGTCGCTGTTTGAGAGGTTTTTCGAGTCCTTAAAGACTTATGCCGCTTCGAGCGAGGAGCTGGCTATGTCCGGCCAAAGGCGTGGATAGCGCCCCGAATTCGGCCTTCCGAACTAGGGGCTTCGCCAAAATTTAAAATTATAACGTTCTATGGCTGAGTGAGAGTGTTCAAGCATTATAGTCCGATTGCCTGGTTCGTTGTGCTGAGCGCCTCCCTCGAAGGACCCAACTATGGGAAAAAGAGCCCTCAGGTTTATCCCGAACACCCCAGCACTAGTGGCATGGGGGCAGAAGCCGACGACTGGCCATCTCTCAATTTTTGATAAACGGCCGCACAAAAAATAATATTTTAAATTTAATAAGCATTTTTTTAGCGCATATGAACAAGTTTTTAGCGCACAGGATACAAACGAGCGAGTTCATTCAAATACTACATCTTTAGTACATTCATCCGCGACAAGGCGGGCTCCGACAAGAACTTCCTTGTAGTTGTTCTCGGGCTTGCGATGCTCCTTCCCCGACGGCGGCCCGTCCTTCACCAGCTTCTCTCCGTCCAGCTTACCCCAGTGTACCCTTACACGGGCAAGGGCCCTCCGGGCACCTTCAATGCAGGCGGAGCGCTTGATGACCTCAAGCCGTGGATAGGCCTCCACCAGCCGCCGCACTAGCCCGAAATAGCTCCCAGGCAGGGCCTCTCCAGGCCACAGCCGAACTAGTAAGCCCTTCATGGCCTGTTCGGCCGCCTTGTGGAGCTCGACCAGCTGTTTCAGCTGATCGCTCAAAGGCACAGGGTGTCCGGCCTCAGAATACTGAGACCAAAACACACTCTCTGTTGAGCTGCCCTCTTCAGCTCGGTAGAACGCGGCGGCATCGGATACGCTGCGGGGAAGATCGGCGAACGCCCCTGGAGAACTCCGGATTCGGGTAAGTAACAGGTAGTTTACTTTTATATTCCTACTTTGCATTAAGAATGCCTTACCCGTTGCTATCTTTTTCACCTCCTCCAACTCTTGGAGGGCCTTTTGGGCTTCGGCCTTGGCACTCTTGGCGGTCTCAAGGGCCGACGCGAGCTCGGATGCTTGTGCTTTTGACTCAAGCTCCAAACTCTCATGTTTTTTCATGAGAGCTTGTAGCTCTTGCTGCACCTCGCCAACTTGAACCCCAAGCCTTTCTCGCTCGGCGCGCTCCTCGACCGTTTTCTTTCCGGCCTCAGCCAGCGCCTGCTTCAGGGTTGCCACCTCGGTTGTGGCCCCTACAATAAGCAGTACAATCCTGTTATTTCTTTCTGCAATCAAGCCTCTCTATAGGCACATTTTTTCTTTTTTTAAGGGTATTTCTTACCTTCTTTCTCCTCGAGCTGCCGTTTGGCAAGGCCGAGCTCTTGCTCGGTCCGCCCGAGGTCCTTTTTAAGGACATCCACCTGCGCAGTTAGTGCGGCGGTGGACAACAGCGAAGCCTGCATACGCATATTTGACTTTTTGTTGTTAGACTCCTGCAAAAATTACTAGATCCTCTATTCGACTTTTCTTTCCGAACACCGAACAGAGCATCAGGGGCTACTATCTATGCAGTGAATAATTTGACATATTTTTACTTACCTCGAAGCCCGTCAGAAGGCTAGCACAAGCTTCAGTCAGTCCGCTCTTGGCAGACTGAACCTTTTGGATCACCGTACTCATAATAGTACGGTGCCCCTTGTCGATGGAGGCGCCGTCAAGCACCTCCAGCAGATGGTCCAGTGACTCTGGTTGGACGGAATTCGCTGGCTTAGAAGGCTTGCTCCTTTTGGAAGGAGTTCGCCTACCGCGGCTCGGAACTGTTGAAGATTCCGGCGCGGTGTCCGGCACAAAGCCGGACTTGGAGCCATGGGGGGTCTTGTCCCCTTCACTCCTGGAGTCCGGGAGGTTGCCTTGCGGCTCCTCCAGGACCACCTCCTCCTGCCCCGGAGCTTGTCGCAACGCCACTTCAGCGTCTTCCGTAGTGCGGGGGGAGACAGCGGGCGGAACTGAGTTCACGTCCGATGAGTCCAGGGAACCGCCCGATGATTCGTTGTATTCGGTCTGGGGCGGGCTGCATAAATTACATTCGACATTAGGGAAAGCTGCGCATTAAAGGAGCATCATGAGTTACTCTGATATCCGAACTTACGATTTCGCCGGATGCTTGGTCTTGTTCGGCCACTCCTCTCCGCTCTCTTCGGCGTCATGGGAGTAGTCCGGCGGAGGGGCCTTCCTTTTCCTAGACCCCTCGGCCTCCCCTGCTGGGCCGGCCTTCTCCTTCTCTTCTCCCTCCGCTGGGGGGGGAGAACTTTCTTCTTCCTCCTCCTCGTTTTCACGAGAGGAGGGCGTCTCGGACTCGTCAGATGACGAGTCCGACACCACCATGTTGCGGGAACTTTTTCGAGTCCCGGTGGTTTTCTTCTTCTTGGCCTTCTTCTCCGGCACCACATAAGGTGCCGGAGCCAGCAGCTTCACTAGGGGAGCTGGGGATGGGTCTTCGGGCAGGGGAGCCGGACAGTTAATTGGTCCGGATATCTTCCGCCAAGCCTGTCAAAGGTAAAGGGAGTTTGGATCCCGCATAGAGTTAATCTATGAAGAAGAGCTTAACGAACCTGTCAAAGGTATAGATAGCTTACCTCGCTAGCGTTGCGCTGCGAGCTATATCCGCGATCCTCGGAAGCGGATGCGGGGGACTCTGCGCCTTTGGTCAGCACCTTCCAGACGTCTTCATATGTCGTGTCGAAGAGCCTGCTAAGGGTTTGGTGTTGCGCCGGGTCGAATTCCCACAAAGTAAAATCCCGTTGTTGGCACGGGAAGATCTGACGAACGAGCATGACCTGGATCACGTTGATCAGTCGGATTGGCTTGTTCACCAGGGACTGGATGCACGTTTGCAACCCAGTCACTTCTTCCTCGTTACCCCACGACAGGCCCGTCTCTTTCCAGGACATGAGCCGCGTGGGGGGTCCGGATCTGAACTCGGGGGCTGCGACCCATTTCGGATCGCGTGGCTCGGTGATGTAAAACGACCCGGCCTGCCACCCCTTTAGGGACTCCACAAGGGAGCCATCGAACCAGAGGACGTTGGCCATCTTGCCAGCCATAGCGCCTCCGCACTCCGCCTGGGTGCCGGACACCACCTTGGGCTTGACGTTGAAGGTTTTGAGCCAGAGGCCAAAGTGGGGGCGGATGCGGAGAAAGGCCTCACACACTACGATAAACGCCGAGATGTTGAGGACAAAGTTCGGGGCCAGATCGTGGAAATCCAGGCCGTAGTAGAACATGAGCCCCCGGACAAAAGGGTGAAGTGGAAAGCCCAGTCCACGGAGGAAGTGGGGAAGAAAAACTACCCTCTCATGGGGCCTTGGGGTAGGAAGAAGCTGCCCCTCCTCAGGAAGCCGATGCGGGATGTCCTTGGACAGGTATCCGGCTTTCCTTAGCTTTTTTACTTGAACCTCCGTCGCGGAGGAGACCATCCACTTGCCTCTCGCTCCGGACATTGCTGGAGAAGGTTGAGGTGGGAAGAGCGGGCTTGGGCGCTGGAGCTTGAGTGCGCAAGAGGTGGATTGGCAAAGGAGGAAGAAGGCGTAGGTAAAAAAGGTGGATCCTTATCCCCTTATATGGGCCGATGCGGTTATGCGTCCCCACCTACCTAATAAAACTCACTTGCCTCCCAAGCGCTGTGGTAAATGGCGCGGTTGGGTTACCCACGCCCGTATTGATGAGAATCCCGTTAAAGGGGGCACACGATCTCTGCTTTGACAAGACGTGCCAAGGAAACCGCCTCGCTAAACGCGCTGAGGTGGAACAATGGAAATAATTTACATAAAGAGCTTGGCCGCAGTGTTATGACGCACTGCGGAATACGTCAGCAGATTTGATTTGTGTTAATATTATTCTCTATATGGCAATATGTGGAAACTTATTTTGCAGAGCCGGACACTATTTTTGGTGTTTACCAACTTCTTGAAGAAATTGGAGGAGGAACCCGCCTTGCAATGCCGAAGACAATCTGCGCGCCGGACTCGTCGTCATTGAAGCCTGGTTCAGGGGCTACTGAGGGAGTCCTGGATTAGGGGGTGTTCGGATAGCTGTACTATACCTTCAGCCGGACTCCAGGACTATGAAGATACGAGATTGAAGACTTCGTCCCGTGTCCGGAAGGATCTTTTCTTGGCGTGGAAAGCAAGCTAGGCGTGCGGATATTCAAGATCTCCTACCATTGTAACCGACTCTGTGTAACCCTAACCCTCCCTGGTGTCTATATAAACCGGAGGGTTGTAGTCCGTAGGACAACCATCATCATACACAATCATACCATAGGCTAGATTCTAGGGTTTAGCCTCCTTGATCTCGTGGTAGATCTACTCTTGTACTACCCATATCATCAATATTAATCTAGCAGGAGTAGGGTTTTACCTCCATAGGGAGGGCCCGAACCTGGGTAAAATAAAGTGTCCCTTGTCTCCTGTTACCATCCGGCCTTGACGCACAGTTCGGGACCCCCTACCCGAGATCCGCCGGTTTTGACACCGACAGTGATATAACTACATGCATAGAAAACAATAGGTAAAGGATTATCAACATGTAAATTGCCTTGGTTCTGGTTCAGAAAGTCACACTCCTGACAATAGCTCGCGTCGCACTCCGGACAATCTACACGTTTCACACAATTCAACAAATCAATCATCGAAACACAAAAAGAACCAAAACAAAACCAACAGCAAGAAAATCATTTTTAAAACTCAACAACAGAATCTTAACATTACCTAAATTGCACTACGGTCACAACGCAAAAAGAATCACTCGATTCCAATAAACGGTTTGAAAGTTATGGCCTCCGGAAGATTTATTTCAAATTCAAACGAATTCAAATTTAAAAAGTGCAAACATGTGCAAAGTTGGGACTGTGATAATGTGCCGATTTTTGTGAGTGCACAGGAAAAAGAATTACCTAAATTGGATATCTAGAAAAGAAGTTATACCTAATTGAACTTTGGATGAAAAACTGAAAGAAGGAAAAAAACAAAAACAGCAGAAAACCCCTGGGCTGTAGCAACTCCTGTGCGGTACTGTAGCGGAGCGCCACGTGTCAGCTGCCGATTGGTTGGGCACGTGTGGTGTGCGCGTGTGCTCACCATAACAGGAGAAAACGGCGACGGTGGTCGGGTGTCGGCGGCGGCGGCTCTCCGGCGGGTTTCCGGCGAGGGTGACGAGGCGGGCGGATGCGGCTGGGAGTGGCGGAGGCAGTGGTGGTGCTCAAAGGCAGCGGGGCGTCCCCTGCGGGCGGCGGTGACTCGAAGTGAACCGCGGCTGCTCCGGCGACATCGGTTAGCTCGGGCGGCTCGCTCGGCTGCGTCTCCAGCGATAAAAAGATGTTAGAAAGCTCGTCGTGGAGGGAGGGAATCGAACGGAGCAGGCGTTGCGGCTGCGGTGTTCTTACGGCGACGGAAACGACCGGGGAAACGGCGGCGGTGGGCGGAGCTACTGACGAGATCCAATCGCCCCGACCAAGGCGTGCGGCAACGGGGAAGATCGGGACAGGGGGTGCGGGGTTTCCCTAGGGTTTTTTGTTCGCGTTCGGTGTCCCTGGAGCGCACGGAATCAACCAGGGCGCACGAGCTCGATCCGGCTCGGCGTCGGGTGCGCGGGCGGTGCGGCGGCGTCCGGCTCGGGAAGGAAGAACTGGAGCGGGGCTCGCTAGTCAGTGGCGCTAGGCGGCTAGCGGATCGGGTGCGGGTCGGGCACGGGCGGCGCGGCGCGTACCGCTTCGGCAGCGGCGGTTGGGCTGCGGCTGTGTGCTGCTGCTGCTGCGCTGGCTGGGCCGCGGCGATGGGAGCTCGGCCGTGGCTGGCTTGCTGGGCTACGGCCACGCAGTGCTGGGCCACGGGTGCATGGAGCTGCAGCGCTGAGTTTCCTTTTTTTAAACACCACTACAGAAACAGAAATAACTAAAATAACATACACAACACAAAAATTTAAATAAAAATACCTAGACACACAGTAAAATCTATACTGCTAATATAAACTACAAGAACACTAGTTCCAACACTAATGCAGTTTTCGAAAATAGTTTTTATGCAATAGGCAACACAAACAGCAATAAAACAATCAAATAAAATATTTTGAAGATTGCAAAAATTACCAGAACATATCAGATGAACTGGAAATAATATTCTGCACATTATGAACATTTTTGAAATAGGGGAGAAGTCATGTTATCTCCACTCCAAATAAATTGCCTTTTGTTGCATAATGATTTGAATATTCTGAAAAAGCAAATAATGCAATAAAAATATGATATGCATATGAATGATCTATTAACATCCTAATTTAAGAAAATTGGTATGTTACATGGTCGCTTGATGGCATTCTTCTCCGCATACTCACCAGTCACATATCTGTACAGAAACCATTGTTCCGCCCAATATCTCTGAATCCATTGGATTCGAGTCTTGCGCTGGCCATAGCTTTCTTCAGGGTATGTCTTGTATAATTCATACAGATCCGGAGGCAAGTCCTTAGATGCATCTCCTCGATGTTGTCTTCTACCTTTCCTCGCTGATTTTTCAGTGGCCATGAAGTTCAAACTGAATGGCTTCAGAACTGTCAAAGGCTTCCGTCTTCTAGTCAGACAAGAACTGGCTTCAGGAGAATTGATGTGACTCTGTAAGAATTCTGCAAATGAATGCAGACTATGAGAACCAAGGGATTCTCCCACGAACATGTACCTGTGACAGCATTAGAGGTGCGAGGGAAGGGAAGAGGCCATATGCATTCTCAGAAGATTTTAACGATAAATCAGTTGAAGACATTGACCTCATAGCGCGAAGAGATTCACTTATATGGTGAGAGTTGGTTCTAGATTTGTACGAATCCAAGAATATGTACAAGTGAGGAATCTAACTAGTTGTGAAGCATAAGTGAATATACTAGGCATGATATGAGATTCAGAACAAGATAGATCCATATATGGAAGTCAAGAAACCACTTTTGGTAAAAGTAGGTGGATCTGATGGATCAAAAAGGCAGTAAAAGTAAGATATAATTACCACATGAAGAACTGCTAGACGAAGATGAGAGGGAGGCCGAGCAGTTCAATCTCCCATGCCCTAACTTGGCGACGGAAGACACCTACGACGGCGGTGGAGAGGACGAAGTCCGCGGCCGGCGTGAGGACGGCGACGAAGTGCGGCAGCTAAGCGCTTCTTCTCCGGCGTCGACGCGAGCTAGCGGAGGCGCTAGGGTTTGTTCGAGGTGGCGAGGTGGAAGAGGAGATTATGACCGCGGTGAGTTGTGTATTTATAAGGAAAGGGACAGCACAGTGCAATTACGCAGGTGCCCCTGGCGGTTCACATCTGAAGGACACATGGCAGACATGCAACAAATTGGAAGTTGTTCCATGTTCCCACGCGCGCCTGGACTGTCGGGTGGTCGTTCCAGCTTCTCCGGGTTTCAGGAAATAAGGATATAGCATTTTAAACAGATTCAACTTTTGTCTCTGTATCTTCTGCTGACAAGGACGCAGAGAAGACATTTGACAGTTTCAATAGAATACATATGATTTGGATAGATAGAATTTGAGGTAGAAGCATAGACGAGGTTAGGGTCCGATCACATTCACTTAGATCAAAAGATTCAAGCATGAAGACATAGCTATAAGTGAATGCTGTAGAGGACAGAACATAAATATCTGAATAAGACCAAATCAGCATTGAGAAGATAAACATGAAAATTAATCAATGTTGAAAACAAACCAAATGCAAAGACTTTGCAAATGACACGTCAAAAGAAACACTTCAAACAAAGGTTTGGTGGTGGCGTTACCCAGCGTATAGGAAGTATTAGACCCAGACACGGCACACAATTATCGTGGCGCTCTGAAGTCAAATTCCACGTTAATGTATTCACACTTAGAGTGTATGTCTTCATTGATTGAAGATATACGTTACTTCGTGTGTTGCACATCTAAGTCATCAACATGCATAAGTGTTAGGATGTGTGTCCAATTACAGGACATTTGACGATTCCAAGATATTTAGCTCACACCACAACTTGCAAAATCTTTTCTCATTCAAGGGCTTTGTGAAGATATCTGTCAATTGCTCTTTAGGGTTGACGTGAATGATATCAATATCTTCCTTCATGACATGATCTCTGAGAAAGTGATGAGGAATTTCAATGTGCTTTGTCTTCGAGTGCTGAACTGGGTTGTTGGCAATCTTGATGGCGCTTTCATTGTCGCAGTAGAGAGGCACTTGCTTCAGATGGATGTTATAGTCCTTGAGAGTTTGCTTCATCCATAGAAGCTGAGCGTAGCAAGATCCAGCAGCAATGTATTCAGATTCAGCAATGGAGAGAGACACACAGTTCTGCTTCTTTGAAGACCAACAGACAAGTGATCGTCCCAGAAAGTGACATGTGCCTGATGTAGACTTGCAATCAACCTTGTCACCAGCATAATCAGCATTTGAGAAACCAACTAGATCAAACTCTGAGCCCTTTGGATACCATAATCCTAGCGTTGGTGTGTAAGCAAAATATCAAAGAATTCCCTTCACAGCTAAGTGATGTGATTCCTTTGGTGCCGCTTGGAATCGTGCACACATGCAAACACTAAGAATTATATCTGGCCTAGATGCACATAAGTAGAGTAAAGAACCAATCATGGAGTGGTACACCTTTTGATCGAACTCTTTACCATTGGCGTCAGGACTCAGATGACTTTTGGTTGGCATTGGCGTCGTGTATCCTTTGCAATCTTGCATTCCAAATTTCTTCAGGCAATCTTTGAGGTATTTTTCTTGAGATATGAAGATGTCATTGCTTTGCTGACGAATTTGATGACCTAGGAAGAACTTCAGCTCACCCATCATGGACATCTGATATTGCTCTTGCATCATGTGCCCAAACTCATCACTATATTTCTGATTAGTGCAGCCGAAGATAATGTCATCCACATAGATTTGGCACACAAACAGTTCTCCATCATATGTCTTCGTGAAGAGCGTAGGATCTAGTGAACCAGGTTTGAAGCCTTTGCTCTTCAGGAAGTCTTTGAGTCTGTCATACCAAGCACGAGGGGCTTGTTTGAGGCCATACAGTGCCTTGTTGAGCTTGTTATCCATATCAGGATGCTTTGGATCTTCAAAACCAGCTGGTGTGCAACATATACTTCTTCTTCAATCTTGCCATTGAGAAAGGCACTCTTCACATCCATTTGATACAGAAGGATGTTGTGATGGTCGGCATAGGCTAGCAGTATGCGAATGGCTTCAAGTCTAGCCACGGGAACAAATGTTTCATCGAAGTCGATCCCTTCAACTTGAGTGTAGCCTTGAGCAACGAGATGAGCCTTGTTTCTGACAACTTGACCATGCTCATCTTGTCTGTTTAGACAGATCCATTTGGTGCCAATTATATTGTGCTTGCGTGGGTCAGGACGTTTGACTAATTCCCACACATTGTTCAGCTCAAACTATCGAAGCTCTTCTTGCATAGCTTGAATCCATTCAGGTTCCATGAAGGCTTCAGCAACTTTCTTGGGTTCAGATATTGAGACAAATGCAAAGTGCCCACAGAAATTTGCTAGCTGTGTTGCTCTTGAACGAGTGAGTGGACCAGGTGCATTGATGCTGTCAATTATCTTCTCAATCTGTACTTCATTTGCAACACGAGGATGAATTGGACGAAGATTTTGCTCTTGCTGATCATTGTCTTCATTTTGAGTATTGGCTTCAGGCTGAGCATTGTCTTCAGGTTGACTAGGCGCAGAAATAATGAGTTATTCTTCAGCCTGAGCTTCTGAAGGTATGATTTCTCCAGTTCCCATTAGCTTAATCGATTCACTAGGAGGGACTTCATCTAGCACATTTGACAGGTGCTCTCTTTGCGAGCCGTTAGTCTCATTGAACCGCACATCTATAGTTTCAACCACTTTATAGTGAAAGAGGTTGAAGGCTCTGTAGGAGTGCGGGAGTCCTTTCCGTAACCAAGCATAAAACCTTTATGTGCTTTCGGTGCAAATTTTGAAGTGTGATGTGGATCCTTGATCCAGCACCTTGCACCAAATACTCTGAAGTAACTAACGTTTGGCTTCTTACCAGTTAGGAGCTCATATGTTGTCTTCTTTAGAAGCTTGTGAAGATAAACACAGTTGATGACATGGCATGCAGCATCAATGGCTTCAGGCCAGAACTTCCTTGAAGTCTTGTATTCATCAAGCATCGTCCGAGCCATCTCAATGAGTGTCCTGTTCCTGCGCTCCACGATGCCATTCTGCTGAGGTGTATATGGACTAGAGAACTCATGAGTGATGCCCATTGTATCAAGATAAGTGTCGAGGCCTGTGTTCTTGAACTCTGTGCCGTTGTCACTTCTAATGTGCTTGATCTTGATGCCATAGTTCGTCATGGCACGATTGGTGAAGCGTCTGAAGACATCCTGCACTTCATTCTTGTAGAGGATTATATGCACCCATGTATATCTTGAATAATCATCAACAATGACGAAGCCATAGAGGCAATCAGTGGTAGTAAGAGTAGAGTATTTAGTAGGGCCAAATAAGTCCATGTGAAGCAACTCGAAGGGTTGAGATGTCGTCATGATTGTCTTCAAGGGATGCTTGGCCCGAGTCATCTTTCCTGCTTCGCAGGCACCACACAAATGATCCTTCTTGAACTTGACGCCCTCGATGTGTTGGGGAACATAGTAATTTCAAAAAACTTCCTACACACACGCAAGATCATGGTGATGCATAGCAACAAGAGGGGAGAGTGTTGTCTATATACCCTCGTAGACCGAAAGTGGAAGCGTTATGACAACACGGTTGATGTAGTCGTACGTCTTCACGGTCGACCGATCCTCAGTACCGAACGTACGGCACCTCCGCGTTCAGCACACGTTCAGCTCGGTGACGTCCCGCGAACTCATGATCCAGTAGAGCTTCGGGGAAGAGCTTCGTCAGCACGACGGCGTGGTGACGGTGTTGATGAAGTTACCGACACAGGGCTTCGCCTAAGCACCGCTACGATATGACCGAGGTGGATTATGGTGGAGGGGGGCACCGCACACGACTAAGAGAGATCAATGATCAACTTGTGTCTATGGGGTGCCCCTTGCCTCAGTATATAAAGGAGGAGAGGAGGGGAGGCCGGCCGGCCCTAGAGGCGCGCCCAAGTGTGGAGTCCTACTAGGACTCCAAGTCCTAGTAGGAGTCCACCAAGAGGAAGGGAGGGAGAAGGAAGGAGAGGGAGGAAAGGAGGAAAGGGGGGCCGGCGCCCTAGTCCAATTCAGTTTGGGCTATGGGGGCCGCGCGCCCTACCTTGTCCTGCCTCCTCTCTTCCACCACTTGGCTCATGAGGCCCAATACATCTTCCCCCGTATTCCCGTAACTCCCCGGTAATCCGAAAAATACCTGAATCACTCAGAACCTTTCCGATGTCCGAATATAGTTGTCCAATATATCGATCTTTACGTCTCGACCATCTCAAGACTCCTCGTCATGTCCCCGATCTCATCTGGGACTCCGAACTACCTTCTGTACATCAAAACACATAAACTCATAATACCGATCGTCACAGAACTTTAAGTGTGCGAACCCTACGGGTTCGAGAACTATGTAGACATGACCAAGATACGTCTCTAGTCAATAACCAATAGCGGAACCTGGATGCTCATATTGGTTCCGACATATTTTACGAAGATCTTTATCGGTCAAACCACATAACAACATACGTTGTTCCGTTTGTCATCGGTATGTTACTTGCCCGAGATTCGATCGTCGGTATCTCAATACCTAGCTTAATCTCGTTACCGGCAAGTCTCTTTACTCGTTCTGTAATGCATCATCCCGCAACTAACACATTACTTGCATTGCTTGCAAGGCTTATAGTGATGTGCATTACCGAGAGGGCCCAGAGATACCTCTCCGACAATCGGAGTGACAAATCCTAATCTCGATCTATGCCAACTCAACAAGTACCATCGGAGACACCTGTAGAGCACCTTTATAATCACCCAGTTACGTTGTGACGTTTGGTAGCACACAAAGTGTTCCTCCGGTAATCGGGAGTTGCATAATCTCATAGTCATAGGAACATGTATAAGTTATGAAGAAAGCAATAGCAACATACTAAACGATCAAGTGCTAAGCTAACAGAAAGGGTCAAGTCAATCACATCATTATCTAATTATGTGATCCCGTTAATCAAATGACAACTCATGTCTATGGCTAGGGAAATTAACCATCTTTGATTCAACGAGCAAGTCAAGTAGAGGCATACTAGTGACACTCTGTTTGTCTATGTATTCACACATGTACTAAGTTTCCGGTTAATACAATTCTAGCATGAATAATAAACATTTATCATGATATATGGAAACATAAATAACAACTTTATTATCTTCGGAGCTTAGGAAAGTCAGACTCTTCCATGACCTCCGACAGGCTTCATGTGATACGAAGGCATTCTTGGTGGCAGGATTTCGAATGCGATTAACATCCACCAAGAGGCTCTACATCTGACGCTTCGGCCAGTCATGGTGCTTATCCTGTTTCTGATGTAAGGCCATGAGAAGCTCTTGGTAATTGAGTACGCGAGATCGCTTCTGAGGCCTTTGACCAATGGTGCTTTCAGTGGCTTCAGTAGTTGCACGATGAGGTGCACGTGTGTTACCAGCCAGAGGATAAACACGAGTTGCAGCAAGAACTCCTTCAATGGGTTGCGTGAAGCTTTGGAGATCGACATTGTGAAGATATATTGGCTCCTTGGCAGGTTCAGGGTAGATGGCTTCGACAGACATATCAACCTCTGGCAAGAAGATAAGATGGTTGCGCGCATAGGGCTGATAGTTGACAGAAGAGTGAAGCTTGATTAAGCGCATCACCCATGGAGCATAAAACTTCAGTCCAAAGAGATCAATTCCAGATGTAGCAAGTTGCCTGATGAAGAAATCTTGAGCATTGAAGTTGATGCCATTGAGGATATAGAAAACCAATGTCTTCATTGCACCTTCAAGCTTGGCTGCAGGAGAATGTCCTTTGATAGACCATAGAGTTTGCCTTATAATATGATAAATGGTGCAGGGCAGATACTCTAAGTCTTCAACAAAGAATTCCTTTGGGTATTCAGCATCTCATGGCAGTGGCTTCATCATGCTGAGCATTTGACTCATGTTTGGCTCAGGATTCTGAAATATGCTCTCCAATGCATTGCGCTGAAGCTGACAACCAGGTTCATAGAGTTCACCTGGAGTGGGCAGGGAAGTAAGCTCACTTATATCTTGGGATTTGGCTTCATGGTGTACATCACATGTCATCCACTCAAGGACCCAAGTCTTCGGATCCCTGTTGTAGCCGCGAATGTGAAGAGTGGCATATAATTGTAGCAGAAGCTCCTCATTCCAATGCTCTTTGTTAGTGACTAAGTGAAGAAGTCCAGCGTCTCTGAAGCAGTCTATAGCTTCTTCCAAGCAGGGCAGACCAGCAATGGCTTCACAATCCAGACGCATGTGAGGAAAGATTCGCCCTTGATTGTATAATATGCATGAGTAATAGATGCGTTGCTGATAGCTCCAGAAGCGATTAGATGAGATTATTGGCCTTGAGTAAAGGTTCTTTGCACTGTCAAAGAAGGTATTGTGAGCCCTGAAGCTATTGACATTGAATGATCCTAGCAAAGTTGCAGCTCCAGGAAATCTTGGCAATCGGGGCTTTGGCTTCTGGACGTGAGGCATGTGCTCCACATGGTAGTCAAACTGTGGTCCAGGAGCAGGCGGAGGAACCAGAATTGGCCATCGGACAGTGACAAGTGAACTCGATCAAATGCTTGCTCAATGGTGTGAGGCCTTGGAGGCGGTACAGGAGCATTGGCATTGACATGGGCTTCAAATTGCTCATTGGCTTTAGGTGCAACATTATCTTCAGGTACCATATTCACTTCAGGCGCCACATTAGCTTCACCCATGACAATGTTATTGGCTTCAGTAGTGTTGTTAGTGGCCGCCTCAGTGTTTTCAACCTCCACTTGAGTAGCTGGAGGGTCGAGCACAGATTCGTTCTCCTCGAGAACATTTTCCTGAGTGATGGGGGGTGTGGCAACTCTCTCTTCTTCATGACGCGGTTCTTGGTTGTCGTCGGCTGATGTAGCCAGAATGTCTTCAGCAGCTTTTGCTTCAGACTCAGAGACGTTCGCAGTTGGAGTGGCGTCAGAAAACACTTGACGTGCTACTGAGTTGTGTTGCACTTCTCCTTCTAGAACGCTCGGCATGGCGACCTGTGGCCTAGGGCCTTTGCGAAGCCTGCGGAATGCGGGCAACGCTTTTGGCGATGGGGTGGTTTGCACCATGTAATTGTCATCGTCAAGCACCGGAGTGGTGACTTGAGGAGGGGGAGTATTGGGTGTGTCTTGTTGGGGGTGATCAGCCCACGATGCATCCTGAGCAATTGGCGTCAAGGGATGACCAATGCTGATGAGTTCGTTGTTCGTGAGAACAGGCGATGATACCGGTTGGTGCTCGATCTGAGGAAGGACTTCATCATCATCTACATTGTCCTTATGACCAATGTCTTCAGCTGTGATGGGGTCGACAGCTGGAATGTCTTCAGCTTCAGGAGCCTCTGTGGAAGCAGGCTCATGAAGTACTAGCTAACGCTTTTGGTTTGCGGATGCAGGATGAGCAACTGAGATGGGCTCTACAACAAGTGGCTCTGTGGCAGCAGCATGATTTTTCTTCGAAGACTTTGTCTTCGACTTCTTGGTTGGTGGAGCATCATCAGTGGCATTCTTGTGCTTACGCTTTCTAGATTCGGCCTCAGCTGCCCTTGTCTTCTTAAGTTCTGAAGCTACTGTGGGGACCTTAGGCTTCAAGCCTGTCATGCTGGCAGGGAAGACAATTTGAGGTTCTTCCCGCCCTGATACTTCAGCTTGGGCCACAGCTGACTTCTTCTGTTTGGCAGCCATCTTGGGGTTGATGCCAGTACGCCCAAGAGCCTTGCGCTTTTCGGCTTCATTCTGAGCTTGAACACATTTTGCCACGAGGTATTTCATCGCTCTCTTGAACCTTTGGCTTCCTCACGTTTCTTGTGAAACGCCTCCTTGAGGTCATTCAACATCTGTTTCAAGTTTTGAACATCAGCCACGCTGAGCGTGGCCATGTGCTTCTTGAATTGATCCTTCCCATAGTCAATTTTGTTCTTCAGCTTGACGATCTTCTGAGCCAGAGCCAGCTCATTAGCAATGGCTCCGTGGAAAGACACACTAATGCCAATTGGAAGCTGAAGATCATCGATGCTGAGGCTTGGGTTGTCAAACCATTCATCAATGAAGTTATTCAAAATATCCACATCAAAGAGGGGCATATCGTTGAAGATCTCCGCCTCTTGTTTGCTCTTTATCAGCAGCTCAAGAGCATCATCGCCAAGATCTTCGTCACTTGACAGATCAATGGCTTCATTTTCGTTCCTCAGAACGGCAGCTGGGGTCAGTTCTTGTCTCGAACTCTTGATGGGCTTCTTCTTCTTGGGCTTCTCCGTTTTCTTGGAGACACGAGAAAGATCTTCAGACTGCACACTGGGAGGTGCAGTGGCCAGTGGCTTCACCCACGAAGCTTTTGGTGTGGTAGGGGGCTTTGAAGCCTTTGGTTTCTTCTACTTTTTCGGCTTCGGTGGAGCAGACGCTTCATCAGAATCTACGTCATCAGTAGAGTGCTCCACGGCTGCCCCTTGAACAACAATGTGGGTGATGAGACCATCGAGGTTGTAGTAGGGTCCGATTACATTTGGTTCAGCATCACGAGTGCCATCATCCTTAGGAGCAGAAGGACAAGGATTGAAGTCGAGTCCAAAAGCTTTGTTGCTCTTTGTAGCAGAGTCTTCGGCAAACTTATAGTTGCGCTTGAACAAATTGTCATCGCGACACCATAGCAGAGAAGATGGGTCAGCATTCTCTGGCTGTGGTCCGCGAACCATGCTAGGATAGAAACCTGGAGCAATGGCTTCGGTTCTGGACCTAGGTAGAAGATTTTTGAAGAGAATATCTCCCCACGGTTGCTTGATGGCATTCTTCTCCGCATACTCAACAGTCACATATCTGTATAGAAACCATTGTTCCGCCCAATATCTGCGAATCCATTGGATTCGAGTCTTGCGCTGGCCATAGCTTTCTTCAGGGTCTGTCTTGTATAATTCATACAGATCCGGAGGCAAGTCCTTAGATGTATCTCCTCGATGCTGTCTGCCACCTTTCCTTGCTGATTTTTCAGTGGCCATGAAGTTCAAACTGAATGGCTTTAGAACTGTCAAAGGCTTCCGTCTACTGGTCAGACAGGAACTAGCTTTAGGAGAATTGATGTGACGCTGTAAGAATTCTGCAAATGAATGCAGACTATGAGAACCAAGGGATTCTCCCACGGAAATGTACCTGTGACATCATTAGAGGTGCGAGGGAAGGGAAGAGGTCATATGCATTCTCAGAAGATTTTGACGATAAATCAGTTGAAGACATTGACCTCATAGTGCGAAGACATTCACTTATGTGGTGAGAGTTGGTTCCAGATTTGTACGAATCCAAGAATAAGTACAAGTGAGGAATCTAACTAGTTGTGAAGCATAAGTGAATATAATAGGCATGATATGAGATTCAGAACAAGATAGATCCAGATATGGAAGTCAAGAAACCACTTTTGGTGAAAGTAGATGGATATGATGGATCGAAAAGGCAATAAAAGTAAGATATAATTGCCACACGAAGAACTGCTAGACGAAGATGAGAGGGAGGCCGAGCAGTTCAATCTCACGTGCCCTAACTTGGCGATGGAAGACACCTACGGCGGCGGCGGAGAGGACGAAGTCCGCGGCCAGTGTGAGGACGGCGATGAAGAGGTTGCGGCAGCTAAGCGCTTCTTCTCCGGTGTCGACGCGAGCTAGAGGAGGCGCTAGGGTTTGTTCGAGGTGGCGAGGTGGAATAGGAGATTGAGACCGCGGTGAGTTGTGTATTTATAAGGAACGGGACAGTACAACGCAATTACGCAGGTGCCCCTGGGGTTCACATCTGAAGGACACATGGCAAACATGCAACTAATTGGAAGTTGTTCCATGTTCCCACACGCACCTGGACTGTCGGGTGGTCGTTCCGGCTTCTCCGGGTTTCAGGCAATAAGGATATAGCATTTAAAACAGATTCAACTTTTGTCTCTGTATCTTCTGCTGACAAGGACGCAAAGAAGACATTTGACAGTTTCAATAGAATGCATATGATTTGGATAGATAGAATTTGAGGTAGAAGCATAGACGAGGTTAGGGTCCGATCACATTCACTTAGATCAAAATATTCAAGCATGAAGACATAGCTATAAGTGAATGATGTAGAGGACAGAACATAAATATCTGAATAAGACCAAATCAACATAGAGAAGATGAACATGAAAATTAATCAATGTTGAAGACAAACCAAATGCAAAGACTTTGCAAATGACATGTTAAAAGAAACACTTCAAACAAAGGTTTGGTGGTGGCGTTACCCACCGTATAGGAAGTATTAGACCCAGACACGGCACACAACTATCATGGTGCTCTGAAGTCAAATTCCGCTATAATGTATTCACACTTAGTGTGTATGTCTTCATTGATTAAAGATATACGTTACTTCGCGTGTTGCACATCTAAGTCATCAACATGCATAAGTGTTAGGATGTGTGTCTAATTACAGGACATTTGAGGATTCCAAGATAATTAGCTCACAGCGCAACTTGCAAAACCTTTTCTCATCCAAGGGATTTGTGAAGATATCTGTCAATTGCTCTTTAGGGTTGACGTGAATGATATCAATATCTTCCTTCATGACATGATCTCTAAGAAAGTGATGACGAATTTCAATGTGCTTTGTCTTCGAGTGCTGAACTGGGTTGTTGGCAATCTTGATGACGCTTTCATTGTCACAGTAGAGAGGCACTTGCTTCAGATGGATGCCATAGTCCTTGAGAGTTTGCTTCATCCATAAAAGCTGTGCGCAGCAAGATCCAGCAGTAATGTATTCAGATTCAGCAATGGAGAGAGACACATAGTTCTGCTTCTTTGAAGACCAACAGACAAGTGATTGTCCCAGAAAGTGACATGTGCCTGATGTAGACTTGCGATCAGCCTTGTCACCAGCATAATCAGCATCTGAGAGTCCAACTAGATCAAACTCTGAGCCCTTTGGATACCATAATCCTAGCATTGGTGTGTAAGCCAAATAACGAAGAATTCGCTTCATAGCTAAGTGATGTGATTCCTTTGGTGCCGCTTGGAATCAGGCACACATGCAAACACTAAGCATTATATCTGGCCTAGATTCACATAAGTAGAGTAAAGAACCAATCATGGAGCAGTATACCTTTTGATCGAACTCTTTACCATTGGCGTCAGAACTCAGATGAGTTTTGGTTGGCATTGGCGTCGTGTATCCTTTGCAATCTTGCATTCCAAATTTCTTCAGGCAATCTTTGAGGTATTTTTCTTGAGATATGAAGATGCAGTTGCTTTGCTGACGAATTTGAAGACCTAGGAAGAACTTCAGCTCACCCATCATGGACATCTGATATTGCTCTTGCATCATTATGCCCAAACTCATCACTATATTTCTGATTAGTGCAGCCGAAGATAATGTCATCCACATAGATTTGGCACACAAATAGTTCTCCATCATATGTCTTCGTGAAGAGTGTAGGATCTAGTGAACTAGGTTTGAAGCCTTTGCTCTTCAGGAAGTCTTTGAGTGTGTCATACCAAGCATGAGGGGCTTGTTTGAGGCCATACAGTGCCTTGTTGAGCTTGTTATCCATATCAGGATGTTTTGGATCTTCAAAACCAGGTGGTGTGCAACATACACTTCTTCTTCAATCTTGCCATTGAGAAAGGCACTCTTCACATCCGTTTGATACAGAAGGATGTTGTGATGGTTGGCATAGGCTAGTAGTATGTGAATGGCTTCAAGTCTAGCCACGGGAGCAAATGTTTCATCGAAGTCAATCCCTTCAACTTGAGTGTAGCCTTGAGCAACGAGACGAGCCTTGTTTCTGACAACCTGACCATGCTCATCTTGTTTGTTTCGATAGATCCATTTGGTGCCAATTATATTGTGCTTGCGTGGGTCAGGACGTTTGACTAATTTCCACACATTGTTCAGCTCAAACTGTTGAAGCTCTTCTTGCATAGCTTGAATCCATTCAGGTTCCATGAAGGCTTCAGCAACTTTCTTGGGTTCAGATATTGAGACAAATGCAAAGTGCCCATAGAAATTTGCTAGTTGTGTTGCTCTTGAACGAGTGAGTGGACCAGGTGCATTGATGCTGTCAATTATCTTCTCAATCTGTACTTCATTTGCAACACGAGGATGAACTGGACGAAGATTTTGCTCTTGCTGATCATTGTCTTCATTTTGAGTATTGGCTTTAGGCTGAGCATTGTCTTCAGGTTGACTAGGCACAGAAATAATGAGTTCTTCTTCAGCCTGAGCTTCTGAAGGTATGATTTCTCCAGTTCCCATTAGCTTAATCGATTCACTAGGAGGGACTTCATCTAGCACATTTGACAGGTGCTCTCTTTGCGAGCAGTTAGTCTCATCGAACCGCACATCTATAGTTTCAACCACTTTATAGTGAAAGAGGTTGAAGACTTTTTAGGAGTGCGAGTCCTTTCCGTAACCAAGCATAAAACCTTCATGTGCTTTCGGTGCAAATTTTGAAGTGTGATGTGGATCCTTGATCCAGCACCTTGCACCAAATACTCTGAAGTAACTAACGTTTGGCTTCTTACCAGTTAGGAGCTCATAGGATGTCTTCTTTAGAAGCTTGTGAAGATAAACATGGTTGATGACATGGCATGCAGTATCAATGGCTTTGGGCCAGAACTTCCCTGGAGTCTTGTTTTCATCAAGCATCGTCTGAGCCATCACAATGAGTTTCCTGTTCTTGCGCTCCATGATGCCATTATGTTGAGGTGTATATGGAGCAGAGAACTCATGAGTGATGCCCAATGTATCAAGATAAGTGTCGTGGCCTGTGTTCTTGAACATTGTGCCGTTGTCACTTCTGACGTGCTTGATCTTGATGCCATAGTTCGTCATGGCACGATTGGCGAAGCGTCTGAAGACATCCTGCACTTCATTCTTGTAGAGGATTATATGCACCCATGTATATCTTGAATAATCATCAACAATGCTGAAGCCATAGAGGCAAGCAGTGGTAGTAAGAGTAGAGTAGTAAGTAGGGCCAAATAAGTCCATGTGAAGCATCTTGAAGGGTTGAGATGTCGTCATGATTGTCTTCAAGGGATGCTTGGCCCAAGTCATCTTTCCAGCTTCGCAGGCACCACACAGATGATCCTTCTTGAACTTGACGCGCTCGATGCCTACGACATGTTTCTTCTTCGCGAGAGTGTGCAAGTTCCTCATGCCAGCATGCCCTAGCCTCCGATGCCAAAGCCAGCACTCTGAAGCTTTTGCTAGTAGACATACAACCATCTGTGGTCCTGCTGAGAAATCTACCATATACAGATCATCTTTCCGATACCCTTCAAAGAATAGAGACTTGTCAGATTCCATTAGAACAAAGCAACGATATTTTCCAAATATCACAATCATGTTCAAATCACAAAGCATTGAGACAGACATTAAGTTGAAACCAAGGGATTCAACAAGCATCACTTTATCCATGTGCTGATCCTTTGAGATTGCAACTCTACCTAGACCCAATACCTTGCTTTTACCAGTGTCAGCAAATGTGATGTGACTCTTGTCAGATGGACGTAAGGTTGAGTCCATCAGAAGGCTTCGATTGCCAGTCATGTGATTAGTGCATCCATTGTCCATAATCCATTTTGAAGCATGTGGTGTCATACCCTACAGTGCAGTTAGGGGGATAGGCTTCACCCAAGGGTATTGTGAAGCATAAACATTTGACGGACAAGCAGATTATGAAAGCTCAGATCAAGGTTAGGACTGATAGGATGATTGGCAAGTGATTCAGGAACAAAATACATAGTAAGACCATTTGGGCATTTTAACTTGCACCCCACAAGATGTTTTAGGTCCCCATCATAAGCATTAGACGCCTTTGATTTCCGGCTGGAGACCCTTCCCTGCAAAAGAGAGTTAAGTTTTCTTAACCACCCACATTTTCAGGGGTGTCTTCGAAGCAATGAGTCTAAGTGCAACATCTGAGAACTTCGGCTTTGGAGCCCTAGCAAATAGCCTCGCAGGTGGTGAACAATACTCATATGAATAAGCAGAATAGTTCTTAGTCTTATGAACATAGTGGTTTGATGATACACGCTCATATTCATGAGTCTGAGTATGATTTCCCTGCAAAACATTGGCGTTAGGGTGACTCTGGTGAGTCCTCTGTCTGTATGAAGCCTTTAGACCATATGAAGCCTTTGGTTTGGGGTTTGTCTTGTTCCTTGGTGGTGTCATGATGACATACACAGGAAGATTCTGAAGACACCTTTTGGGCACCCAGATCTTCTTCATGGGTGGTCCATTCCTGCAGTTAGTACCAATATACCTGGAAAACACTTCACCATTCTGATTCTTAAACAGTTTATAGTTTGCATCAAAGGATTCATCAATGATAATCAGGTTAGTACAAGTGAAGCCAGATAAGGTGGATGGATCCATTGAAGGTCCCTTTGCAGTAACCCATGTGGTTTTGGGGTACTGCTCAGGCTTCTAGTAAGAACCATCAACATTCATTTTCCTCTCGAACCCAACACCCTCTTTCCTAGGGTTTCGGTTCAGAATCTGCTTTTTGAGGACATCGCATAGTGTCTGATGCCCTTTGAGACTTTTGTACATTCCTGTCTCAAGTAATGTCTTCAACCTAGCATTTTCATCAGCAATAGTAGTGGTATTCTCAGCAGAGGGGTTAGTTACCACATCAGAAGTTGAAGATATTGTAACAGTAGCAGCGGTGGAACATTCAGCAACAGAAGTAGCATTATCACGCTCAAGGCATTTTAGACATGGTGGTTCAAATCCTTCCTGAGCAGGACTAATCTGTTGAGCGCGAAGTGACTCGTTCTCTTTTTGAAGATCTTCATGAGCCGCTCTCAATTTCTCAAGTTTTTGCTTCCTTTGAAGGTAATCGTAGGAAAGCTTTTCATGAGTTGTTGAGAGCATTTCATGCGGACTTTTAAGTTCCTTGTACTTAACATAAATATTTTTGATGTCTTCAATTAAGGACTGAGATCGGGTCATTTCCGCGTCCAACAAGTCATCGCTTTTGTCTAAATTTTTTTGAATATGTTCCATAGCTTTCTGTTGTTTAGTTGCAATTTTAGCAAGTGTTTTGTAGCTAGGTTTAGATTCACAGTCAGAGTCATCTTCACTTTATGTTTGAAAGTAAGCATCGCGTGAGTTTACCTTGGCACCACGTTGGTGGGGGCAGAGTCATCCTTGTCATTAGCATCAGCGTTGGTGATGGAATCATTGTCTTATGGACTTGGCAACATAGGCTGTAGCTAGAGCCAGACTTGCAACACCAGAGTCGGACCCCTCCTCAGACTCCACCTCTGCCTCCTTAGAAGTAGACTCCTCCTCTGAATCCATCTCCTTACCAACAAAAGCACGAGCCTTTCCAGATGAGCTCTTCTTGTGTGATGAAGACTTGGACGAAGACTTGGAAGAAGACTTTGAGGATTTCTTCATGTTGTTGTCATCAGAATCATATTCCTTGCTCTTCTTTGTCAGGATCGGTTTTTCGGGATATTAATTTCCCGGAAAGTGGCCCTTGTGCTCACCAGCCCCAGGATTACTGTTAGCTGATGAGTCACCAACTTGATACAGAAAACTCCAAGCAAAGTACAACAAAGGTAGTACAAGACCATTCTGGCTTATGGGTACAACAATTGGTTTCTAGTGGTTGATGGCGGAAGCGGTTTGCAGATCATCAGCGTCTATGGGACTCCACTTCCCACAGGAGTAGCTGACCGGGATAACTCCTATCTTCGCAAGGCTGCTATCACCATTGCGTAGGTTCCGGGGCTGTCATCGCAAAGCTCCTCTCCACGCAAGAAATATGGCCAAGACAATAGCCAGGGACAAGCCAGTGAGTACTTTGAATGTACTCGTAAACATTAAGAACATAGGTATAATATAGCCACTGACAATCATGTTTTGAAATATTCTATGATCACTTCGTCAGTTATGAAATAAGGTTCATGATGCATGCAAGCAGATCATTCAAATAAAACATGAGTAAACAATCAGGGTGTAGAAATGAAAAGCACCGATCGGGTGTCTGAAGCGACGCCTCGAAAGGATAATAATATGAAGCATGCCTTAGTCAGGCGTCTAAGTGACACCACATAAAGGGCTTATGAGTAAATGAAATGACAAGCATGCCACATTCGGGCGTCTGAGCGACACCACATAAAGGGCTTATAAGTAAATGAAATGACAAGCATGCCACAGTCGGGCGTCTGAGCGACACCACAGAAAGGGCTTATATAAGAATAATCACAGTGAATATCCAGGAGGTAGAACCGTCCCAGGGATACTCAATAATTCAAATAACATAAATGGTTAGTCCATAATAATAATAATCATAATCATCATACGTCACAAGTCATGATCCATGTTCTGGTTTAGCAGTTTCTCCTCCGAAGACCGACACTAAGACTAACACTTGACCCATCCCAGACTGTAGTCCTTAACCATGGACATGGCTATTCGAATAGGTATAATATCTCTGCAGAGGGTGTACTCTTTACCCATGAGTAACGAATTTCTTTAGTCCATCGGAACTAATTCCGTCTACGGTCTTTTAGTCGAAAACACGCCTGACTTGCACACACCAGCTTAACTTTACTCGTGTCTGGAATCACCCACGACACCTGTTAAGCAAAACTCTAAGTGGGGAGGCTACAACCTTGCGTAGCATGGGATCAAATTTCTATCGCGCGCTCTAAGGGGTGCCCCCCTCTCGGTCCCAACCGAAAACACCCATGCCCCCGGACCAGGTGGCATGCCTACCGGATGCAGCCGGTATCTTCCACCATGGCCTCTCTGTATGGTGTGTGCTAAGACAGGGGTTGACAACTTACTGAACCGTACCCTACCTATGGCAGGGACAAGTGGCAGCACGAAACAAGTATGGGGGTTACTGGAACAAGACTCGATCTACTGCCAACTCAGAAGGCTTAAGTATTTCCTGCATGATTAGTATAACAAATATGTTTCAATCCAACAGATAATATCACTACTCATCATACCTCATCTTGCCATAACGGACACAACCGTCTCGACGGGGAACCAGAGATAAGCTCGTGTCTACCAAGACAGAGACTTTCTTGGCTTCCTTTCGGTAGGCATAAAAGGCATGTGAGAATGATTACTATCGCAAACCTATCAAGTTCCAGCAATATGAGATCACCAATATGCACTCATGAGTATGATCATATCCTCACAAAGAAAATAATGGATACTCCGTGCCACGGCGGTGTTGTAACTGTATCAAACATCACACGATAATATTATGCCAGGGTTCAAAAATGCTTGCCTTCAGGGTGTGGAGAGGCAGGGTGCATTCCAAAACTTTTGAAAGTTTTCTCCTTCTTCAAACTCCTATTTTTGAAAATATTCAAATAGCACATACTTCAAAAACAGTACAAAAAAGTTGTTTGGAAAATTTTGAAATAAATATGAAAATAAACTAGACAATATTTGGGAAACAACAGAAAAAGAATCGAGTCATTTGGATTTATATTTAAAAAGTTATAGCCAATCAAAGTTTTAGTCAAACTCTGTTTTTAAAATAAAATAGAAAAGAAAACGTTTCAATGAGAATACGCTTTCGAAGCAGGGCAGACGTACTTTGGGTCGTTGCGCTTTCACTTAAAACCACGCGGGCGGGGCTGGGTCGCTGACAGTGGGTCCAGGGGGTCCACTGGTCAGGTTTGACCAGTCGCCCTCGCCTCCTTCTTCCTCTGGCCGAACAGAGGCGAGGCTCCGGCGATCAACGCCGGTGAACGGCGGGACCGTTCGAGAAACCAAGGCCATCCGCGAGCTCAGGGGGTCGAGGCGGTCCCTCCGGTGGTCGCTATGGTTCCTGGGGTGGATGGAGTCGCAGGCGGCGAGATTCGCAGCGGGCGGTGGCCGTCGGGCAGAGTGGGTTCTTGCCTCCGGCGGTTCCTGATCAAAATCGAGTAGGGGAATGGATTCACGAGATGTAGGGAGAGCTTCTGGTGAAGAGAGTGGAGAGGGGGGGCCCTGGTGGCGCCGGAATGGATCGAAACAGGGCGGCGGCCATGCTGACCAGAGATGGGGAAGACGGCCTTCCTCTCTTCGATTGATGGCTAAGGGGGCGCTAGGAGAATGGTTTGAGGCTGCCTGGGGGACGGGACGTGCTCGGGGCTTCTTAAATAGGCGAGCAATGGCGGTTCCGCGGCGACCGGGGATAAGATCGTCGACGACCGCCATTCTGTAGCGTCAGAGGGACGTGGCGGCGACGAGTGCTTGCGGACAAGCTTGCGGATCAGCCTGAGCTACTCCAGGGGGCAGCTGGCGAGCGCTAGTGGCTCGGGCGGCGCCGTCCACGGCAGAGGTTGCTGTGGCCGCCCGCTAGCCGCCGTGGCCGACCTGACGGCGGAGCTGTGGAGCTCCAGGGGCAGCTCTGCGACGCGGGAGGGGTCGGGTGCATCGACTGGG
Organism: Aegilops umbellulata; assembly: GCA_032464435.1. NCBI lineage: Eukaryota > Viridiplantae > Streptophyta > Magnoliopsida > Poales > Poaceae > Aegilops > Aegilops umbellulata. The sequence continues at coordinate 344,698,467 of CP136058.1, read as the reverse complement.
AGAGGGGAAGGGCCAGAACGACCGCGGGGTGGCGGCAACGGGACGTGGCGGCTCGGTGCGCGCGCGTGCAAAACATGCGCTCTGGGCACGCCCAGAGCGTGCACGCCAAGCGTTCGGCGAAATGCCAGGGTGTGCTAGAGGGCATAGGAGAGGCTGGGGATTAGCAGGCCTGGGTTAGGGTTAGCTAGGAGCCTAGTGGACATGCCAGTATGTCCAGAGGGGCAAGATCACAGTGCAAAACAAAAATCATGTCAAAGTTGTCCATGCACTCAAGGTGTTTGACAGAATGCCAATGGCATATAGGCAACTCTTGGGGTGGCCAAACATTCCGGATTGGGGGCTCTTCAGGTGATACAGAGGGTGGTGAGGTTAGTTTGTCAAAAGCACAAACTTGTCAGTGCAAGTTTTGCAAAACTTCAGTTTTGGACAGCAAGAACAAAGCCTCATTGCATGCACTTAAAATCCTCCAAAGGGTCCACTCTTCTGGACTTAAGGGTTTTGCAAGATGGGCTATAAGTAGGAAAAAGAATCATAGCTAAAAGGGCAAGTTAAAATATGGTTGATGTACAAATCACCATGCCGGACCAGAATGAAAAAGAGGTTGATTCACTCAAAAAATTCAAAGAACATCACTCGGTTTTGCATAAAGTTGAATTATATACTACTACTAACATCCCACAATTTTGGTGGAGGTTTTAAAGAAATATTTAAATAGGTTGCAGTGCAAAATTATCCACTGGACCAGATTTGAAAACTTGGTGTAGAACTCAAAATATCCCATGAATGAAACATGTTTTTGCATAAAAGTGATTTAAAAACATCACATGACATCCCCAAATTTTGGTTTAAATTTTAAATAAATTTATCAAGTGGTTGTAGTTCGAAAAGAGCTCCAAAACTAATGAAAAATCACTTTAAGGAATAAAGCTCAGAGAGAAATAATTATGCAAATAAATTCCACTGATGATAGAAATGTTTTTTCTTGAAAGGTCAAACAAGTCCAATAATATATTTGGAAATTTTTTTTTTACTTGAGGTAAAAACTCCATAATAATAAGAAAAAGAAAGGCCCTGAAACCAAAAGAAAATCCAGAAAATAAAAGTTTAAATTCCCTGGCAAAATTTTAATTAATAAAACAAGGTTAAAATTTTGGGGTGTCACAACACTACCCCCCTTAAGAAAAAAAATCTCGTCCTCGAGATTTGCTAAGGGTCGTTTTGAAAATATTGCTCCTATCAGCTGAAACCAAACAGATTACTCATAGCACATACTTGGGTACATCGCATAAGTTGCAACACATAAATAAACATATCTATGACGTTTATAATGAAAACGGTAAAAGGACAGGATCCCGAGAAAATGTCTCTGGCACTGGGGCACCCTCTTCTTCTATCGGGGGAAGCGGATTGACCAGTCGATGGATGCGTCTCTCCTGGTCGGGCCTGAGTGGTCTGCCGATGGCGATCTGAGGGTTTAAATCAGCGAGGCTCTGGAGATAACCCATTACTCGCTGAGTCAAACGCTCTTGAGCGATGACATACTGGACAAGGTTGGCCAGTACTAGGTCTCTCTCAATTCGTCCACCATGAAAAGATGTCACTTCCCCGGGTGCTGCACGGCTCGGAAAGTAATAATACCCTCGTTCGCTGGCATAGGGTACCGCGAATCGAAGGCGAACAATCGCTTCGTGTGCAGCCGCTTATATGGCCATCTGCGGAGTCGGCATAGATTTCCCCACGAAGGAGACTTCCGTTGGGTCTTGGTTTGAGTTTACGGGAGGGATGTGCACTGCTGCCCAATATTTCGAGGTGGATGAGGTGATCCTCGACTTGAGCAGCTCGTACTGGGGTGGCTGGGTAGAACCCATGGTACTGCAGGTAAAGTCCCACAATATTTTAACAGAGCTACCTGGGGTTGCATCTGGGGTTCTCAGATAAATGCTAGGGCTTGGCATGGCAAGGAATGTTTGTGAGGGTTGCGCACAAGATGAGGGGTACTTGGCAAGGTCACGAGGTGGCCTTTATATAGCAACTGGGCTGGGTTATTTACCGCGGCGAGGGGCACTAGTTTGCTGGTTCTGCTCTCATGGGGTCGGGGTCCAAGCCACAGATACACACATCTCACAAAAGTGACGTGTTACTGTAGGTGCCGTCAGGATTGGTTTTGGTAGCTACGCCCAGAATTAAAAATGCAGCCGTACACCAATGCACTCATGCATGGCCATTTCTTCAAAATAGGGACGCACAAGCAGATAGAATTCCAATATGGCGATACATGATCACACAATTACAGGGCGTGGGGTATACTAAGACTCTGTACTACTCGAGTGACTTAGTCTACCGCGTTACTATCTAAGCGGGCTTGCCTTGTGGATGCCGAGGCTTCTCCATTGGCCTCACCGTCGGGATTAGCTGGAGGGGGTTGAGGAACTGCAGGGTCGGGGTAGCGATGATGACCATCGCGGGGGTTGTTGGCCACAATCCCGTTGGAGTGTGTTCCCAAAAGGTGACGAAGCACTTCTGGGGTCATCAAAGCACCTTGGTTGTTGGCTGGGGCTGACCTCAAGGTCTCAATCGGTTGTCCGAACAGCACGACTGGGTTGTCGGCATCGAGCTCATCTTCTCTTCTTGCTGGGGCTCGGCGGATCAGTTCTCCACGAGCTGCAATCAGATCAAGGGTGATCTGATCGAACAGTTCCTCTAGTGCACTTACATAGCGCACCAGATGCAATAATGCAGGATCCACCTCGTGATCTCCGTTGGCAACCTGGGGTGGCCTACCATACCCGTCACGGCTGGGGTAGTAGTAGAATGAGTGACAGTTAACTCTGGGCGACAAGTGCCGGAGTTGAACTATAGCTTCTCGAGCAGCTAGTTGGATGGCTTGTGGCTCAAAGGAAGTTGTCCTTCCGATGAACCTGTAGGGGCGTTCTGGCGATAGACCCCTACCATAGACATGCACAGTGGCCCAAAATTGACGGCTCTCACCGCTCATGGACCCTTGGTACACAACATATTCTGGGGGCTCTTCTAATGCAAAGGCACGGCGGCTGAGGTTTGCTAGCACGGTCACAAAACCTCCAAGGTTGGTTGTTGTGGTCTCATTGTGAACAATGGGTCCTGGCATTATAGCTCGGTTTGGGGTAGAGGCTGTGTTGTGCTGGGTTGAGGCTAGCGTGCCCTTTTTATAGAAAAAGGGAACGGAGTCTTCCTTCGCACGCTTGCGAAGAAGACTATTTAGGGGTCGGTCACTAGCGTGTGATCGACAGGCTAGGCTGATAGGTTGGGCACCGACTGCACAAAGGTGTCGGGTCACTGTGAGGCTATCTTACACGAGAAGCTTGGCCAGGGTTTGGTTAAGGTCTAGTGGGTTGGTTTACCTAGGTTTTCGGCCTGGCTAAGATAGGATTAGCCAATGGTCAGCCTGGCTCTGATACCAAGTTTGTCAGGACCGGTTTTTCGGGATATTAATTTCCCGGAAAGTGGCCCTTGTGCTCACCAGACCCAGGATTACTGTTAGCTGATGAGTCACCAACTTGATACAGAAAACTCCAAGCAAAGTACAACAAAGGTAGTACAAGACCATTCTGGCTTATGGGTACAACAATTGGTTTCTAGTGGTTGATGGCGGAAGCGGTTTGCAGATCATCAGCGTCTATGGGACTCCACTTCCCACAGGAGTAGCTGACCGGGATAACTCCTATCTTCGCAAGGCTGCTATCACCATTGCGTAGGTTCCGGGGCTGTCATCGCAAAGCTCCTCTCCACGCAAGAAATATGGCCAAGACAATAGCCAGGGACAAGCCAGTGAGTACTTTGAATGTACTCGTAAACATTAAGAACATAGGTATAATATAGCCACTGACAATCATGTTTTGAAATATTCTATGATCACTTCGTCAGTTATGAAATAAGGTTCATGATGCACGCAAGCAGATCATTCAAATAAAACATGAGTAAACAATCAGGGTGTAGAAATGAAAAGCACCGATCGGGTGTCTGAAGCGACGCCTCGAAAGGATAATAATATGAAGCATGCCTTAGTCAGGCGTCTAAGTGACACCACATAAAGGGCTTATGAGTAAATGAAATGACAAGCATGCCACATTCGGGCGTCTGAGCGACACCACATAAAGGGCTTATAAGTAAATGAAATGACAAGCATGCCACAGTCGGGCGTCTGAGCGACACCACAGAAAGGGCTTATATAAGAATAATCACAGTGAATATCCAGGAGGTAGAACCGTCCCAGGGATACTCAATAATTCAAATAACATAAATGGTTAGTCCATAATAATAATAATAATAATCATAATCATCATACGTCACAAGTCATGATCCATGTTCTGGTTTAGCAGTTTCTCCTCCGAAGACCGACACTAAGACTAACACTTGACCCATCCCAGACTGTAGTCCTTAACCATGGACATGGCTATTCGAATAGGTATAATATCTCTGCAGAGGGTGTACTCTTTACCCATGAGTAACGAATTTCTTTAGTCCATCGGAACTAATTCCGTCTACGGTCTTTTAGTCGAAAACACGCCTGACTTGCACACACCAGCTTAACTTTACTCGTGTCTGGAATCACCCACGACACCTGTTAAGCAAAACTCTAAGTGGGGAGGCTACAACCTTGCGTAGCATGGGATCAAATTTCTATCGCGCGCTCTAAGGGGTGCCCCCCTCTCGGTCCCAACCGAAAACACCCATGCCCCCGGACCAGGTGGCATGCCTACCGGATGCAGCCGGTATCTTCCACCATGGCCTCTCTGTATGGTGTGTGCTAAGACAGGGGTTGACAACTTACTGAACCGTACCCTACCTACGGCAGGGACAAGTGGCAGCACGAAACAAGTATGGGGGTTACTGGAACAAGACTCGATCTACTACCGACTCAGGAGGCTTAAGTATTTCCTGCATGATTAGTGTAACAAATATGTTTCAATCCAACAGATAGTATCACTACTCATCATACCTCATCTTGCCATAACGGACACAACCGTCTCGACGGGGAACCAGAGATAAGCTCGTGTCTACCAAGACAGAGACTTTCTCGGCTTCCTTCCGGTAGGCATAAAAGGCATGTGAGAATGATTACTATCGCAAACCTATCAAGTTCCAGCAATATGAGATCACCAATATGCACTCATGAGTATGATCATATCCTCACAAAGAAAATAACGGATACTCCGCGCCACGGCGGTGTTGTAACTGTATCAAACATCACACATTAATATTATGCCAGGGTTCAAAAATGCTTGCCTTCAGGGTGTGGAGAGGCAGGGTGCATTCCAAAACTTTTGAAAGTTTTCTCCTTCTTCAAACTCCTATTTTTGAAAATATTCAAAAAGCACATACTTCAAAAACAGTACAAAAAAGTTGTTTGGAAAATTTTGAAATAAACATGAAAATAAACTAGACAATATTTGGGAAACAACAGAAAAAGAATTAAGTCATTTGGATTTATATTTAAAAAGTTATAGCCAGTCAAAGTTTCAGTCAAACTCTGTTTTTAAAATAAAACAGAAAAGAAAACGTTTCGATGAGAATACGATTTCGAAGCAGGGCAGACGTACTTTGGGTCGATGCGCTTTCACTTAAAACAACGCGGCGGGGCTGGGTCGCTGACAGTGGGTCCAGGGGGCCCACTGGTCAGGTTTGACCAGTCGCCCCCGCGTCCTTCTTCCTCTGGCCGAACAGAGGCGAGGCTCCGGCGATCAACACCGGCGAACGGCGGCACCGTTCGAGAAACCGAGGCCATCCACAGGCTCAGGGGGTCGAGGTGGTCCCTCCGGTGGTCGCTATGGTTCCTGGGGTGGACAGAGTCGCCGGCGGCGAGCTTCGCAGCGGGTGGTGGCCGTCGGGCAGAGTGGGTTCTTGCCTCCGGCGGTTCCTGATCAAAATCGAGTAGGGGGATGGATTCACGAGATGTAGGGAGAGCTTCTGGTGAAGAGAGTGGAGAGGGGGGGCCTTGGTGGCGCCAGAATGGATCGGAACGGGGTGGCGGCCGTGCTGACCGGAGATGGGGAAGACGGCCTTCCTCTCTTCGATTGATGGCTAAGGGGGCGCTAGGAGAATGGTTTGAGGCTGCCTGGGGGACGGGACGTGCTCGGGGCTTCTTAAATAGGCGAGCAATGGCGGTTCCGCGGCGACCGGGGATAAGATCGTCGGCGACCGCCGTTCTGTAGCGTCAGAGGGACGTGGGGGCGACGAGTGCTTGCGGACAAGCTTGCGGATGAGCCTGAGCTGCTCCAGGGGGCAGCTGGCGAGCGCTAGTGGCTCGGGCGGCGCCGTCCACGGCAGAGGTTGTTGTGGCCGCCCGCTAGCCGCCGTGGCCGACCTGACGGCGGAGCTGTGGAGCTCCAGGGGAAGCTCTGCGACGTGGGAGGGGTCGGGTGCGTCGACTGGGAGAGGGGAAGAGCCAGAACAGCCGCGGGGTGGCAGCAACGGGACGCGGCGGCTCGGTGCGCGCGCGTGCAAAACGTGCGCTCTGGGCGCGCCCAGAGCGTGCAGGCCAAGCGTTCGGCGAAATGCCAGGGTGTGCTAGAGGGCATAGGAGAGGCTGGGGATTAGCAGGCCTGGGTTAGGGTTAGCTAGGAGCTTAGTGGACATGCTAGTATGTCCAGAGGGGCAAGATCACAGTGCAAAACAAAAATCATGTCAAAGCGGTCCATGCACTCAAGGTGTTTGACAGAATGCCAATGGCATCTAGGCAACTCTTGGGGTGGCCAAGCTTTCTAGATTGGGGTCTCTTCAGGTGATACAGAGGGTGGTGAGGTTAGTTTGTCAAATGCACAAACTTGTTAGTGCAAGTTTTGCAAAACTTCAGTTTTGGATAGCAAGAACAAAGCCTCAGTGCATGCACTTAAAATCCTCCAAAGGGTCCACTCTTCTGGACTTAAGGGTTTTGCAAGATGGGCTATAAGTAGGAAAAAGAATCATAGCTAAAAGGGCAAGTTAAAATATGGTTGATGTACAAATCACCATGCTGGACCAGAATGAAAAAGAGGTTGATTCACTCAAAATTTTCAAAGAACATCACTGGGTTTTTGCATAAAGTTGAATTATATACTACTACTAACATCCCACAATTTTGGTGGAGGTTTTAAAGAAATATTTAAATAGGTTGCAGTGCAAAATTGCCCACTAGACCAGATTTGAAAAGTTGGTGTAGAACTCAAAATATCCCATGAATGAAACATATTTTTGCATAAAAGTGATTTAAAAACATCACATGACATCCCCAAATTTTGGTTGGAATTTTAAATAAATTTATCAAGTGGTTGTAGTTCAAAAAGAGGTCCAAAACTAATGAAAAATCACTTTAAGGAATAAAGCTCAGAGAGAAATAATTATGCGAATAAATTCCACTGATAATAGAAATGTTTTTCTTGAAAGGGCAAACAAGTCCAATAATATATTTGGAAAGTTTTTTTCACTTGAGGTTAAAACTCCATAATAATAAGGAAAAGAAAGGCCCTAAAACCAAAAGAAAATCCAGAAAATAAAAGTTTAAATTCCCTGGCAAAATTTTAATTAATAAAACAAGGTTAAAATTTTGGGGTGTCAAATTCTTCTTCTTGTTGTTGTTCTCATTGTCCCACTGAGGACACTCAGAGATGTAGTGACCAGGTTTCTTGCACTTGTGACATGTTCTCTTCTTGTGGTCATGAGTGGAAGCTTCATCATTTCTCGAGCTGGATCTTGAAGACTTTCTGAAGCCTTTCTTCTTGGTGAGTTTCTGGAACTTCTTCACAAGCATAGCAAGCTCCCTTCCGATGTCTTCAGGATCCCCAGAACTGCAGTCAGATTCTTCTTCTGATGAGGAAACAACCTTTGCCTTTAAAGTGTGAGTACGTCACTAGCTAGGACCGTAGATAGCTCTTTTCTCAGATAACTGGAACTCATGTGTGTTGAGCCTCTCAAGTATGTCAGACAGATCGGGAGTCTTGAAGTCAGGGCATTCTTGAATCATTAGGGCTAGGGTGTCAAACGAGCTGTCAAGTGATCTCAGGAGTGTCTTGACGATTTCATGCTTGGTGTTCTCAGTGGCGCCAAGTGCATGAAGCTCATTTGTGATATCAGTGAGGCGATCAAACGTGAGCTGGACATTCTCATTGTCATTTCTCTTGAAGCGGTTGAAGAGGTTGCGAAGAACACTGATCCTTGAGTCCCTCTGGGTTGAGACGCCTTCGTTGACCTTGGAGAGCCAGTCCCAGACTAGCTTCAAAGTTTCCAGAGCACTCACACGGCCATACTGTCCTTTGGTCAGATGACCACTGTAACGCCCCGGACACACCCGTCGGTGGTCGTTACTCCTGGCGGGATTCAGATTGGCCCCACAGATCAATACTAGTCTTTTCTGCGCACTTTGTCCTCACTCATACGCACCCGGGAGCAACTTCCCAGTCGGTCACCCATCCTGACACTACTCCAAGCTGAGCATGCTTAACTTTGGAGTTCTGTCCGAATGGGCTCCCGGAAAAGAAGGAATTCCTTATTGATATGAGTAGTCTATCATCCCTAATAAGCCAGGCCATCACAACCACAGATGATGTTCTTGGCAGTAGAATCCAGTTGAATGAACTTCTTGACATCAGCAGGGGTGACACCTTCACCGGCCTTGGGAACGCCGTTCTTGACCACATACCAAAGGTCGACATCAATGGCTTCAAGATGCATGCGCATCTTATTCTTCCAGTAGGGGTAATCAGTGCCATCGAAGATAGGGCAAGCAGCGGAGACTTTGATTATCCCTGCAGTCGACATAGCTAAAACTCTAGGTGGTTAAACCGAATCACACAGAACAAGGGAGTACCTTGCTCTGATGCCAATTGAAAGTGCTAGTTATCGACTAGAGGGGGGTGAATAGTCAATTTTTATGAAAGTATTCAAAACACGGGGCTTTGAAGAAAAACGATAGAAATGAACCTATTGATATGCAGCGGAAGGTAGACTACACTAGACAAGCCATAGTCAAGTAAGTAAAGAAGTGAAAGCACGAAGACTATTAGCAGCTAGGTAGTACAGATCAGGATGGAAGATAGTATGAAGCCAAACAATAATAGTCGTCACACAATGAAGTCAAACAGATCAGGCAAGCATGCAAATGACTTCATGAAGACAAACTGTAAATAAGAGAGGGAGGAGATAGAACCAGTTGCTCGGTGAGGACAAGGATTTGTTGGACCAGTTCCAGTTGCTGTGACAACTGTATGTCTGGTTAAGGAGGCTGAGATTCAACCCAGAAGACCGCGTCTTCACCTTATTCCCCTTGAGCTAAGGACACTTAGTCCTCGCCCAATCACTCTGGTAAGTCTTCAAGGTAGACTTCCAAACCTTCACAGACTTCGTTCACCGGCAATCCACAATGACTCTTGGATGCTCAGAACACGACGCCTAACCGGCTGGAGGATTCACAGTCCTCAAGTGTAACAAGTCTTCAGATCACGCGGACAGAAAGACTTCAGTGATGCCTAACACTCTTAGGCTCTGGGTGTTTTGGGCTTTGTCCTCACAAGGATTCTCTCTCAAATGCTATGGAGGTGGGTTGCTCTCAAACGAAAAAAGCCGTGCACTAACTCTGAGAAGCCACCAATTTATGGTGTAGGGGGTGAGCTATTTATAGCCAGGAGGCAACCCGACCTGATTTGTCCGAAATGACCCTGGATCACTAAGGAACTAACACGTGTCCAACGGTCAGATTTCAAACACACACGACAGCTCGACTTGGGCTACAAGTAAAGCTGACTTATCCAGCTCTGGATAAGATTTGCTCTCATTGTCTTCGCTCGAAGACATAGGATTTGGTTGAGCATCACTTCAGTCACTCTGACTTTGTTCACTTGGACCCCACTTAACAGTACAGTGATTCCTATGACTCAACAAGGAAGAAAAGGAAACTACGAAACTGATACGTCTTCGCACTCGATAGTCTTCATGTGAATGCCTTCTCAAGTCATGATCTTCGTTGTGAATATCTTCACATACCACCATTGTCTTCAATGTCTTCACACATTTTTAGGGGTCATCTCCCGTAGTGAAACCAAATCAATGAGGGACTACTACCTGTGTTATCCTGCTATTCTCACAAACACATTAGTCCCTCAACGAGGTTTGTCGTCAATACTCCAAAACCAACTAGGCGTGGCACTAGATGCACTTACAAGAACTGTTTGTGTGCCAAATCTATGTGGATGACATTATCTTCGGCTGCACTAATCAGAAATATAGTGATGAGTTTGGGCACATGATGCAAGAGCAATATCAGATGTCCATGATGGGTGAGCTGAAGTTCTTCCTATGTCTTCAAATTCGTCAGCAAAGCAACGACATCTTCATATCTCAAGAAAAATACCTCAAAGATTTCCAAAAGAAGTTTGGAATGCAAGATTGCAAAGGATACACGACGCCAATGCCAACCAAAAGTCATCTGAGTCCTGACGCCAATGGTAAAGAGTTCGATCAAAAGATATACCGCTCCATGATTGGTTCTTTACTCTACTTATGTGCATCTAGGCCAGATATAATGCTTAGTGTTTGCATGTGTGCCCGATTCCAAGTGGCACCAAAGGAATCACACCACTTAGCTGTGAAGCAAATTCTTTGATATTTGGCTTACACCCCAACGCTAGGATTATGGTATCCAAAGGGCTCAGAGTTTGATCTAGTTGGATTCTCATATGCTGATTATGCTAGTGACAAGGTTGATCGCAAGTCTACATCAGGCACATGTCACTTTCTAGGACGATCACTTGTCTGTTGGTCTTCAAAGAAGCGGAACTGTGTGTCTCTCTCCACTGCTGAATCTGAATACATTTCTGCTGGATCTTGCTGTGCTCAGCTTCTATGGATGAAGCAAACTCTCAAGGACTATGGCATCCATCTGAAGCAAGTGCCTCTCTACTGTGACAATGAAAGCGCCATCAAGATTGCCAACAACCTAGTTCGGCACTCGAAGACAAAGCACATTGAAATTCCTCATCACTTTCTTAGAGATCATGTCATGAAGGAAGATATTGATATCATTCACGTCAACACTGAAGAGCAATTGGCAGATATCTTCACAAAGCCCTTGGATGAGAAAAGGTTTTGCAAGTTGCGGTGTGAGCTAAATATCTTGGAATCCTCAAATGTCCTCTAATTGGACACACATCCTAACACTTATGCATGTTGACGACTTAGATGTGCAACACACGAAGTAAAGTATATCTTCAATCAATGAAGACATACACTCTAAGTGTGAATACATTAACGCGGAATTTGACTTCAGAGTGCCACGATAATTGTGCGCCGTGTCTGGGTCTAATACTTCCTATACGGTGGGTAACGCCACCACCAAACCTTTGTTTGAAGTGTTTCTTTTGACGTGTCATTTGCAAAGTCTTTGCATTTGGTTTGTCTTCAACATTGATTAATTTTCATGTTTATCTTCTCAATGTTGATTTAGAATTATTCAGATATTTATGTTCTGTCCTCTACAACATTCACTTATAGCTATGTCTTCATGCTTGAATCGTTTGATCTAAGTGAATGTGATCGGACCCTAACCTCGTCTATGCTTCTACCTCAAATTCTATCTATCCAAATCATATGCATTATATTGAAACTATCAAATGTCTTCTTTGCGTCCTTGTGAGCAGAAGATACAGAGACAAAAGTTGAATCTGTTTTAAATGATATATCCTTATTGCCTGAAACCCGGAGAAGCCGGAACGACCACCCGACAGTCTAGGCGCACGTGGGAACATGGAACAACTTCCAATGTGTTACATGTTTGCCACATGTCCTTCAGATGTGAACCGCGAGGGGCACCTGCGTAATTGCGTTGTGCTGTCCCTTTCCTTATAAATACACAACTCACCGCGGTCACAATCTCCTCTTCCACCTCGCCACCTCGAACAAACCCTAGCGCCTCCGCTAGCTCGCATCGACGCCGGATAAGAAGCGCTTAGCTGCCGTAACCTCTTCGTCATCGTCCTCGCGCCGGCCGCAGACTTCGTCCTCTCCGCCGCCGCCGTACGTGTCTTCCTTCACCAAGTTAGGGCACGGGAGATTGAACTACTCGGCCTCCCTCTCATCTTCGTCTAGCAGTTCTTCGTGTGGTAATTCTATCTTACTTTTATTGCATCTAGTGCCACCCCTAGTTGGTTTTGGAGTATTGACGACAAACCTCGTTGAGGGACTAATGTGTTTGTGAGAATTGCAGGATAACGCAGGTAGTAGTCCCTCATTGATTCGGTTTCACTATGGGAGATGACCCCTAAAAATGTGTGAAGACATTGAAGACAATGGTGGTATGTGAAGATATTCACAACAAAGGTCATGACTTGAGAAGACATTCACGTGAACACTATGGAGTGCGAAGACATAGTTGTTTCGTAGTTTCATTTTCTTCCTTGTTGATTCATAGGAACCACTGTACTGTTAAGTGGGGTCCAAGTGAACAAAGTCAGAGTGAATGAAGTGATGCTCAACCAAATCCTATGTCTTCGAGCGAAGACAATGAGAGCAAATCTTATCCAGAGCTGGATAAGTCAGCTTTACTTGTAGCCCAAGTCGAGCTGCCGCGTGTGTTTGAAATCTGACCGTTGGACACGTGTTAGTTCCTTAGTGACCCAGGGTCATTTCGGACAAATCAGGTCGGGTTGCCTCCTGGCTATAAATAGCCCACCCCCTACACCATAAATTGGTGGCCGCTTAGAGTTAGTGCACGGCTTTTTTCGTTTGAGAGCAACCCACCTCCGAAGCATTTGAGAGAGAAATCCTTGCGAGAGGACATAGCCCAAAACACCCAGAGCCAAAGAGTGTTAGGCATCACTGAAGTCTTTCTGTCCGCGTGATATAAAGACTTGTTACACTTGAGGACTGTGAATCCTCCAGCCGGTTAGGCATCACGTTCTGAGCATCCAAGAATCATTGTGGATTGCCGGTGAACGAAGTCTGTGAAGGTTTGGAAGTCTACCTTGAAGACTTACAAGAGTGATTGGGCAAGGACTAAGTGTCCTTAGCTCAAGGGGAATAAGGTGAAGACGCGGTCTTCTGAGTTGAATCTCAGCCTCCCTAACCAGACGTACAGTTGTCACAGCAACTGGAACTGGTCCAACAAATCCTTGTCCTCACCAAGCAACTGGTTCTATCTCCTCCCTCTCTTATTTACAGTTTGTCTTCGTGAAGTCATTTGCATGCTTGCCTGATCTGTTTGACTTCACTGTGTGACGACTATTATTGTTTGGCTACATACTATCTTCCATCATGATCTATACTACCTAGCTGCTAATAGTCTTCGTGCTTTCACTTTCATAAAAATCGCCTATTCACCCCCCCTCTAGTCGATAACTAGCACTTTCATGGTGGCATCAAAGGAGCAGGACAAGGGCAAGGACGTGGTGCCTCCCTCAGAGGTGACGCCCGTCCAGAGCTCGACCACGAACGACGGCATGTCGGAGGAGCTCCCCGGTGGCAAGTGCTGGAACTACGAGCACTATCATGAGGTGGGTGGGCCAACCACCTTCTGCAAGGTGATCATGGCCCCCCAGCTAGAGGCCATACATGTGCCCCTTGGCTTCACAAAGTAGTTCCCATCCGTGCCGCAGGAGTTCAAGCTGAAGACGAACACTGGCTGCTCCTGGAGGGTCGTTGTCCGGCTGTTGAACGGCAGGGTCACCCTCGATTAGGGTTGGGCCACCTTCGATGTCATCCATCAGATCAAGATAGGCTTCATGGTGACCTTCAAGCTGCTGACTCCCGACATGTTGAAGGTCATCGTCTTCAATGAAGATGGCATTGAAGTGGTGACCAGGTGCGGGAGGCACGACGACACCTTCGCCGTGAATGCCTAGGACAACCCATTGTATGCTCCAGCTGCTTTAGTTTAATATTGAACTGCTTAGTACTATGTTTGAACTGATCTGTTTATGTGTGGCATGATATTTATAATTGCTTACTACTATGTTCGATTTTGTGTGTTCTTCCTGACGCTACTGTGTGTTGGTAACCTCACCACTGCACCGAAGAGGTTATCAGACAACAGGCGTTGTGTCGGTGTCAAAACCGGCGGATCTCGGGTAGGGGGTCCCGAACTATGCGTCTAGGCGGATAGTAACAGGAGACAAGGGACACAATGTTTTTACCCAGGTTCGGGCCCTCTCGATGGAGGTAAAACCCTACTCCTGCTTGATTAATATTGATGATATGGGTAGTACAAGAGTTGATCTACCACGAGATCGGAGAGGCTAAACCCTAGAAGCTAGCCTATGGTATGATTGTTGTTGTTGTGTCGTACGGACTAAACCCTCCGATTTATATAGACACCGGAGGGGGCTAGGGTTACACAGAGTTGGTTACAAGGAAGGAGATCTACATATCCGTATTGCCAAGCTTGCCTTCCACGCCAAGGAGAGTCCCATCCGGACACGGGACGAAGTCTTCAATCTTGTATCTTCATGATCCAACAGTCCGGCCCAAGGTTATAATCCGGCTGTCCGGATACCCCCTAATCCAGGGCTCCCTCAGTAGCCCCTGAACCAGGCTTCAGTGACGATGAGTCCGGCGCGCAGATTGTCTTCGGCATTGCAAGGCGGGTTCCTCCTCCAAGTACTTCATAGAAGATTTTGAACATGAGGATCGTGTCCGGCTCTGTAAAACAAGTTCCATATACCATCGTAGAGAGAATAATATTATCATAGATCTAATCTGTTGATGTATTCCATAGCGTGACATCACACCATAGCCAAGCCTTTTTCGAATCGTTTTTTACAGTCCACCCTAGCGCATTTCGCGAGGCGGTTTCCTTGGCACGTCTTGTCGAAGCAGAGATCGTGTCCCCTTTATTTACGGGATTCTCATCAACACGGACGTGGGTAACCCAATCGTGCTCGTGGGTATGTCCCCTCGATCGAAGGTAAGTCCCAAACGGCCACCGGGGGAGGGGGGGCTCTCGGTATTCATCCTCTTTATAAAGAGACCAAGGCCTTACTCTTTTTTATCGATCTCAATCGAATCCACCTCCCGCCTCGAGCTCCAACACCCGAAGCTTCAGATTCAGGCGCTTCGGACCTTCGAGTATGTCCGGATCCAACCTTCAAGGTCGATGGATGCCTTCCTCCGTCACGGAGGAAGACATAATAAAGCTAAGGGAGGCCAGGTACTTGACCGGCAAAATCCTGCATAGGCTGCCTGCTCAAGGGCAGGTTATTCCCACTCCGAAGTCCAGCGAGAGCGTCATGTTCGTATCTCACTTCCTCCGAGGGCTAGGCTTCGCGCTGGATCCCTTTGTGAGGGGGCTCATGTTCTATTATGGGCTGGACTTCCACGACTTAGCTCCGGAGTCTATCCTCCACATCTCATCGTTTATCGTCGTGTGCGAAGCTTTCCTCCGCATCACCCCTCACTTCGGACTATGGCTTAAGACCTTCAAAGTGGAGCCAAAGATGATCGAGGGGCAGCACGCAGAGTGCGGGGGCGCCGTAATAAGCAAAAATGCTGACGCCCCATGGCCCGAGGGCTTTTTCCAGGAGGAGTCCGGCCTATGGCAACAAGAGTGGTTTTATATCACTGCCCCTAGGGGTACCAAGTGGGTGGCTCCACCTGTCTTTCGCTCGGGTCCCCCGCCATGACTGGCGTCATGGGTCAACAAGGGGCTAGACTGGGGGCCAGCAAAGGATGTGCCTGTATTGCAGGGTCGCATTCGTGAACTCCTAGAGAGAGATGTCAGTCTGGTCATGGTGGCGCAAGTCATGTTAATTCGCCGAGTCCTGCCCTGCAAAAGTCGTCCCCTCCGCCTGTGGGAGTTCAACCTGGAGGGACCGCGATCTCTTCAACATCTCCTTGGCCTGACGCCTGTGGAGATGTACAAACTTTTCTTCGGACCACAGGTAATGTGTCCGGACTCCACTGAGGATGCAGGTCTGGGCTGCAATCGTCCGGATACCCAAGTAAGTAGCCATGCATCCGAACACTCTATTTGCTTATTTATCACAACATCGCCCCCTTAAAAAAGCCGCTTTTTAACCAGGAGTGGATAGCGAAGGCAAAGTTGATCAGGTGCCCGGCCCCCCTCCCGGAGACCTCGCCAGACCCTGTGTTAACCAGGATGCTAGAGATCGCACCTTATCTAGCGCCTTGGGGAGAAGATGAAGGGGGAAACAAGGAAACTACTACCTCCATGAAGGAGGTGGACTGGAGGGGAGGAATCCAAACCTCCTCTCCCCAGGGAAAGAAGAGGACCGCCTCTGAAGACCCGGAGACAACGGTCTCAAAACGGGGGAAGAAATCTTCACCAGAGGGTCCTGCACCAGGGTATACCCCGTCCGTGCCATGCCCTCAAGGGGATCAGCCCTCCACCGAGCTGTAAGTAGAAGGGTATTTAGTAATGAGGGAGAACCTCGCTTTACCTCCGAGGAAAATAACCGAAGCCTTTATCTTTGCAGTTCGGATCTTAGCCCTTCCCAGCAGAGTTCGTCTTCGGGGGGTCTTCTTCCGGAGATGATGGAGAGCGAAACGCCTCTCCCTGCCATATCGCCTCATGAGGCGGGCGACCCCGAAGTGTCGTCATGGAGGGTTTCTCCTGATCCGGCAAGGCCGGAAGGTAGTCACATGGCCACCCGAAGCCCTCAGTATCTGGTCTTTGAAGAGAGCAATCAGAAGAGCCCGGCACCGCTTGGTGTGCGGTCAGGCATACTGAGGGATCTGCTAGAGCGAGCAACTATCTCAGAGGAGCACCGCACGTTAATGGGTACGGTAATCGAAAGGATTTCGTCCGCGGAAAGCGGGTTGCATGAAGTTGTCATTAGTCTACTAACGGGCTTTGAGGTAAGTGAAATGATGTACCGTTTTGACAGTACCGCATACTTTAAGATGCGCCCTGTGTAGATAGTAGCCCCTGAGACGCTAGGTGCCGTCGCAGACGACGGCGCGCAGAGGATCATAGTCCCAGGTATAATGTTGCCTCCTTAATATGCAGGTGGCGAAGTGTCCAGTGGCCAGCCGGACTGCTGAATTTGCCGAGTTAAAGCGGCAACTTGACGTGGCAGATGCCGACATCGTGCTTGTCAACAAGCGGCTTGACGAGGCACAAGGTATGTGATTTCTCCGGAGACACATGGTAAGAGGAGCATGATGCCAGCATCTATAACATGTGTATTTAATGCAGATGGAGCTGCGGTCGTGGAGAACCTGTGGGCAGAACTTGCCCGGGCCAAGGAACAAGCCAGAAAAAGCGATGCGGCTGCCCTAAAGGCAATCGAGGAGCTGAAAGCCGAACGGGCTGCTCACTGTCAAAGCAAGGAGGAAATGGCCAAGATGGTCGTGGCATTGAAGAACGCAGCTGACCGTTGCAAGCTTCTTGAGAAGGAAGATCAAGCGAAGAAGACGGACCTGGAAAAGGCCACGATGGCGGCCAAGGATACCCGCTCTGTGATGAGAGCGATGAAGGAGGAGCTGCGTCAAGCCGGAGGTATCGCGGCTGGGAAGCCCTTTATGCTGCAGATGAAGTTTGGAGATCCTAAATATGCTCCTTTGGACCGGCTGTGGAGTTCTACGGACGCATATTTGGATTTGGCGGCGAGTGCTGCTGATGCGGCCGAACACTTCCGAGATCAAAAAGATCGCGAAGTGGAGAAGCTGTTCTGGTCACAATTTAACCATCCAGAGCGTACGCTACCATTGACTGATCGGCCGGCCGAATGGGCCGAGCTGAATAGATTGTCCGGACTTGCCATGAAGTATGTCGTGGACCATCTGTGGCCTGAAAGGCCAAAGACGAAGAGTTACTTTAGTTTGGTGCAGCAGTTCCTTGGTGCAGTACCGCATATCAACGCGATGAAGAGGTCGGCGTGCGTAGAGGGTGCGCGGATGGCCCTTGCCCGTGTGAAGACATACTGGGCAGAGATGGAAGCCACCGTTGTTGCAGCCCAAGATTCGGACGAGAGCCGAGTACCTGCCGAGCACTACTTTCAAGAAGTTCTTGAGGGCGCTCGTTCGATAGAGACGCAGTGCTCGAAGAATATTATGTTCTAATGACATGTATTCCCATTGAAAACAATGTTTTGCTTAGATGTCAAGGCTATTTTATACTTGTGCCTGCAAGAATTATAATACCTCCTGTGCGGCCGTTTATGTATGTATGTATATAACCTGAAAGATGGCAGTCGTCGGCTTCAGCCCCCACGCATATAATGTGGGGGTGTTCGTAGAAGACGCATATTCACACTTGATCCAATGTCTTGGTCCATTAAGGAGGTGACAGCGTACGAACTAGGCAATCGGACTATAATGCTTTATCACTTTCACTTAGCCATAGGAGTTTGACAGTGGGGCTACTATATAGCCCCTGGTGGCTCCGCGCTCATCCGAATTCGGGGCCCGTATATGCCTGGCCGGGAAATGGTCCTTCGTTAAGGCGTAGGAATCCCGAAGATTCCGCTAGGTCATCGAGTGGTTGACCAGTCTCACGCTATATCATGACAGTCAGTTTTCGGCTTTCTCTACTGAGGTGCTCGCCTGGCCGAACCGGGGCACAATCGCAGTAGTTCTCCTGGTGCCGCCTTAGCCGATAGAGCGGAACGTAAGGCAGCAAAACATAGGAGCCGGGCAAACCCAACATTTGACCAAAGACATGATTCGGAGCTGATGCATATAAGGCCAAACTCGCGACGCCGAACACTCCCTAAGGTATTCGGTCTTTATGATTTTAGACGGGCTGAACAGTGCCCTTTGTAATGAGCCCCTAGTGTCCAGGTACGTGCAATATTCTGACGTGGCCACATGCCAAGACGCCAGCCTCCTTCTCAGTTGTACTGAGAATCCGGGGGATGTGTATCAACAAGAGATAGTAAAAAAAGGTTTAACGCAGGGTCTTAATCTGAAAGGAATCCTTGGAACGGGTCCCTGCTGCACGTCTGTGCCTGTGTCTCTGTTGTGCCGTATCCTGGACGGGTGTAGCATGGTGTTCGTCTGTAAAAGAGAGGAACTTAGTTGAAAAGGTAGTCGTGCAAAAATGTATGTTATATTAATTAAACAAAGTATAATTCAAGAGGGGTAAAATTGAGCCTTATTGCCGCTTGTTTACATGCGCGGAGCCCCTTGCATAGGGGTGTATAGCCATCAGACTTTTATTGATTATAAGGTTATGCCGGACTTGTCTAGCCGTGTCCGTGGTCTTAATGACCTGTTAGGTGCTTTGGTTGGTAAGGCAGTTTAGTGTGTGGCTATCAAGGCAGCCACACAGTCTTCCACGCGCAAGGAGCGCTCAATATTTCCTTTTATAGAAATGATGCCTCGTGGACCGGTCATCTTAAGCGTGAGGGACGCATAATGCGGTATTGCGTTAAAGAGAGCGAAAGCTTCGCGTCCCAGTAGTGCTTGATAACCACTTTTAAACGGAGCAATGTGGAAGGTTAGCTTTTCGCTACGGAAGTTTTCGGGGAAGCCGAATATAACCTCTAGTAGGAGGGAGCCCGTGCAATGGGCCTCTTGGCCTGGCGCTACTCCTTTAAAGGAAGTATTGCTATGGCTTATGTTTGTTGGGTCCATCTCCATTTTGCGGATTGTATCCTGATATATCAGGTTTAGACTACTGCCGCCGTCCATCAGGACTCGTGTAAAGTGGTATCCGTCAATTATTGGGTCTAACACCAAGGCAGCCCATCCTGCGTGCCGGATACTTGCAGAGTAATCCCGATGGTCGAAGGTGATCGGTTTGGATGACCAGTGGCGGAACGCCGTTGTGATAGGCCCTGGGGCACATATCTCTATGGGCGCCACTTTGTTTCTCCCCTTTGTCACGTGTAACACGTTTACTGTTTTGACTTCTGGTGGGAATTTCTTCTGTTCCCCAGTTCTTTGTTTGTGGGGTTCGTCATCGTCTTCACTTGGTGTATCCAGCCCCTTGTGTTCGGCGTTGAGTTTGCCGGATTGCTTGAAGACCCAACATTCTCTATGGGTATGATTTGCGGGTTTACCAGGGGTGCTGTGGATTTGACATATCTTGTCCAAAATCTTGTTTAGGCTGGACAGTTCGTCCCTGCTGCCTTTGAGAGGCAGCTTTTGCTGATCCCGCTGAGAGCTTTTGAATCCAGCGTTTACCGCCGTGCTCTCCGGGCTGTCTTCTTTATTCCGGTGTTGGTTTTTGCTGCGTCGTGGCTTTCCGTTCCCGTCCCTGACTTCGGATGTACTTGGGTCGCTGGTGCTGCATCTTGCCAACCAGCTGTCCTTGCCCGCGCAAAAGCGGGTCATGAGGCTTGTTAATGCGTCCATTGTTCTCGGCTTTTCTTGGCTGAAATGTCTGGCGAGCCACTCGTCTCGAACGCTGTGTTTGAAAGCTGCTAAGGCTTCAGCGTCCGGGTAGTCTACTATTTGATTCTTTTTAGTAAGAAACTTGTTCCAAAGCTTTCGGGCTGACTCTCTGGGCTGTTGAGTTATATGACTTAGATCGTCTGCATCCGGTGGTCGGACATAAGTCCCTTGAAAATTTGCCCGAAAAGCGTCCTCGAGCTCCTCCCAACTTCCAATGGTGTTTTCGGGAAGGCCTTTGAGCCAATGTCGGGCTGGCCCTTTGAGCTTGAGGGGTAAGTACTTGATGGCGTGGAGGTCGTCTCCTCTGGCCATGTGGATATGGAGGATATCATCCTCAATCCAAACCCCAGGGTTTGTCGTTCCGTCGTATGCCTCTATGTTTACGGGTTTGAATCCCTCTGGAAATTCATGGTCCAGCACCTCATCAGTGAAACATAGGGGGTGTGCGGCGCCCCTCTACTTGGGTGTGCCGTGGTATTCGGAATTTTGGTGTATTGTATTGCGTGTTTGAGCGCGCTTTCTTGGCCCGTAGATAGATCTGACTGGGCCGTCCTTTTGATGCCAGTCCTCGCGTGGATCGCGTGTTGGCTTGTGTGCGGCGTCGCTTGCCGCTCTATGTGGGCCATGAGGTCGTCTATCCGACCGGATGGCTGCTTTGTTTTTTGATTGGGGGGGCTCTAAGGCCTCCTCATCAAATTCAGGCAGTAGCTTTCACTTCGGGTAACTCTTTGTGTGGCGACTGTCACCGTATTTATCTGCGGTGTTGAGCACTTTACTCCATCTGATTCTAAGTGCATCTTCCGCAGTCTTGAGCTTTCGCTTCTGCTTTTTCAGGCTACGCGCAGTGGCGACGAGCCTTTTATGGAGGTTCTTCTGCTCCAGGAGCTTATCCGGCATGAGGTCGTCCGGACTGTTATCTTCGCCGGAGATGGGTTGTTCGGATTGGTTATCCGTTTTGCCCTGGTCGGACGGTTGTTCAATGCCATGTTCGTCATCCGCCGGCTCACCCTGCTCTATCGCTGGGTCTGTATGACCGTTGTTTCTGTCGAGGCGGGGTTTGGAGCGGCGCTTATGCCGCCGCTTTGTCTGCTTTTCGAGGGAACGATCCTTCGCTACGTCCCTCCGTTCCTCGTCGTCGCTTCCTTTGGGCGTGTACACCATGTATACATCGTGGGATGAGGTGGCTGTCCAGTGCCCTGCGGGTAGTGGTTCCTGTTCGTCTCCTGCATCGTCGTCCATACCGTCGATGTCTTCGGAGTCGAAGTCGAGCATGTCAGTCAAATCATCGACCGTGGCTACTAAGTGGGTGGTGGGTGGGCGGCGAATTTCTTCGTCATCTGCATCCCAATCCTGCCGGACGTAGTTCGGCAAGGATTCTCCTGACAAGGAGAGAGACCTTAGTGAGTTTAGTATGTCGCCAAAGGGCGAATGTTGAAAGATATCCACGGCGGTGAACTCTATGATCGGCGCCCAATCGGATTCGATTGGCAGGGCGCGGGTGGCTCGGAGTCCGAAGGAGAGTCCGGCAATTTGGAGTCACAGGCCTCGCGAAGGGTAAGGCTGGTATTCGGCTCAATCCGTTGAGGCTACGTCCTCCATGGCGGGGTCTAACCGCCCGTCCACGAATGGTGCAATTGGCTCCGAACCAAAGGTCGGAGCGGTTATAGGTGCGATCTCCTGGACATTGTCCGGCGGCAGAGTTAAATCATGCCCATCGTGACAGTGTGGCGCACCTGGCAAGGGCTTGAGTCCGGTGAAGATCAAGTCTCCACGGACGTTGGTCGTGTAGCCTAAGCTTCCAAACCTGACCTGATGGCCAGGGGCGTAACTTTCAATCTGCTCCAGATGGCCAAGCGAATTAGCCCACAGTGCAAAGCCGCCGAACACAAAAATCTGTCCGGGGAGAAGAGCCTAATAATGACGTCATAGAGGAACTCTCAACGAAAGGACCAATCTCGGTGTCAAAACCGGCGGATCTCGGGTAGGGGGTCCCGAACTATGCGTCTAGGCGGATGGTAACAGGAGACAAGGGACACGATGTTTTTACCCAGGTTCGGGCCCTCTCAATGGAGGTAAAACCCTACTCCTGCTTGATTAATATTGATGATATGGGTAGTACAAGAGTTGATCTACCACGAGATCGGAGAGGCTAAACCCTAGAAGCTAGCCTATGGTATGATTGTTGTTGTTGTGTCCTACGGACTAAACCCTCCGGTTTATATAGACACTGGAGGGGGCTAGGGTTACACAGAGTCGGTTACAAGGAAGGAGATCTACATATCCGTATTGCCAAGCTTGCCTTCCATGCCAAGGAGAGTCCCATCCGGGCACGGGACGAAGTCTTCAATCTTGTATCTTCATGATCCAACAGTCCGGCCAAAGGTTATAATCCGTCTGTCCGGATACCCCCTAATCCAGGACTTCCTCGCGTTGCATGCAACCAAACAACATGCTTATGTGTGAGTTCATACAATGTAGGCAACCAAACATCGTGCGCTAAGATACCCACTAATGCGTGAGAATTGAGAACTAAACGCGGGCAACCAACAGGTTGTAGATGTCGGTTTAGAGGCTGCATTTGCTTAATCAGCCTCATGTGAGCCAGGATTGAGCTAGCCAGGCCAGGCTGCTACGGCTGCCAAACACGCCCCAAGTGTGAGCAATGGGCCAGCCTACTTTGCCACAGAGACCAACCAGTTTTGGGATCCTTCTAGGAGAAATGTCCGGTTGTGGCAAGGGGAGTGCCTTCGACCGGGTCACCCAAGGGCGCCACCAGTGGGGTATGCAAAGATTCATGTGGAGGCCGAAGTTACATCAACTAGAGGAGGGTCGGCAACAGTTGTATGCCGAGACATAGGAGTTTTTTGGGAAACTCGTCGTTGGTCATTCCAGGAGTGGATGATTCAGGTACGCTAGAGGCTATATTGCGTGTCAGAAGGCATTTGCACTCGCTCAAGATTTGCACCTCTAGAATTTTGTCATATCACCCGACTCGAAGCAAGTAATTGCCGATATTGTTAAAGGAATCATGGGCAAGTATGGGGCCATCGTTAGTGAGATTAAGTCTCTGGCAACTCTTTTTAATTGTAACTTTATTTTTGAAGGTCGTGTTGTCAACCATGAAGCATAATCTCATCAAGTATTCTCTCTCTCTAGGTCAGGGACGCCATGTCTGGTTTGGCCAATTCCATAATGTAAACTGTATCCCACATTCTGTGGTTTTTGATGAATAAAACTTGGCTTTACCCCCAAAAAATCTAAAAGGTTCCCTAAACTGTTTCTTTCTTTTACCGGTTTCCCCGTTCCTTTTTTCGTGTTTATGTTTCTTTTCTCTTCTTTTTTCGTTTTTGTTTTTTTATTTAAATTTTCTTTTCTTTTCATTTATTCATTTGAAAAAATGTATATAAAATTAGAAAATAGTTTATATTTTTAACAAATTGTTCACAAAATCGCATTTGAAAATCTGTAGTGGCTGATAGTTCTGATAATCCGCATTTCCTAATTAGACATTGAAGTTCATCGGCTTGTTTGGCCAGTGACGCGCACCCATCAGTTTGGAGGCTTAGGGTTCGATCCCTCGCACGGACGCATTCCTTTTTTGGTGTTTTTTTCAGTGTTTCCTTGCGACAATGGGCCAACCTAGTCAGGGATTGTCCCTATGCGGCACGTGCGAATCGGACGAAATGTGCGGCGTATAGGAGCACCCTGTTGTAAGGCAGGACATCGCGGGGGCTATATCTTGCTTATAGCGAGATGGTAGCTCCCCTCGCCTGAAGTGTGGCGTGATCAGGCCGGTCATCACTGTAGCCATGCATTTTTTTCTCTGTATATTTTTTGGTTCGGTTTTCTCACTGAATGGGGCATTTTTTCAGTGTTGATGAATAAAACACTTTTTTGCACACATGATCAAATTTTTTCAAATATGGAGTAAATATTTTATAATGAGAATTAAGAAAATCACACACAATGTACAATTTTCGTATACATCAAGAACATTTATATATACATATTTAACCTTTTTTAATACATAACAAACATTTAAAATATATGATTTATGTCTAATTTTATCAATGTATGTTGTACATTTTTCTTTTACATTAGGAATTTTTTTCATAAATATTACATATTTCTGTGTATTTTTTGGTTAACATTTTCTAAATACATGATCAACTTTTTTCATACTTATTACATGTATGTATTACAAATTTAACATTTTCAAATTATTGATTAAAATTTTTAAATGTTTATGTCAAGTGCTTTTATAGTATATATTTAGAATTGTTAGAAATATAAACAAAAGTAAGAAAGAGCAAAAAGGAAAACAAAAAGGTGAATAAAAATTTAAAAATGGAATTGTGGCCTGTAACTTGTGGTCTCCTGAACACAAAGGCTGGCCCATCTAGCGCCCACCTTCAGGCATAGGCGCGCCCACCAGTTTGGAGGTGCAGGGTTCGATCCCTCTTACTGCGCATTCCTTTTTCAGTGATTTTTTCAATTTTTTTTCCTTGCGACAATGGCTGTCCCTGTGTGGCACTCGTGAATCAGACGCAAAGCGCGGCTTAGGAGCACCCGGCTGCAGCGCAGGACATAGGAGAAGAAATGCACAAGCAACCGAGTGACCAGGTTGACCCATTCAGAAAACATAACACACTAAAAGATCCGGTTTTGTTCCAGCTTCCGGAACCTCCTAGAAGGTTTCTGAACCGGTTTTATTTTTTCTGTTTTTTTATCGGTTTACTCAAAATTTTTCGTTTCTTTCTTATTTCTTGTTTTCTTAATTTTTTTAAATTTTGAAAAATGTTCAGATATTATTAAAAAACACTTTGTGATTTAAAAGGTGTTCACATTTTTCAAAAGATGTTGGCATTTCAAAACTCATGTTTTTTTAATGTTCAAAGTTTCAAAAAAATCCATGCACTTCAAATGACCAAAATTTTAGAATCTTTTTAGTAATTTCAAATTTAACACACATTAAAAAAACTTGATTTAAGCAATTTTCAAAAATTGTCCACAAATTATGAATACTGTTCAATTTTTTTCTAAATGTAAAAAAACTAAAAATCACCGCCTTTTTTAAGGTTAAAAAATGTTCACATATTTCAAACATTTTCACACCAATTCAAAAAATCTTCATGATTTTGAAATATCTTTTGGAATTCAAAATAAATTCACGAATATAGAAATAAAATCTTGATTTAAGCAAAAAATATTTTAAAGTATCCAGAAATTTGAAAAACATTTGCAAATATAAAAATGTCTTAAATTCAGAAAAATTCTTGAATTTAAAAATGTTCACGAATTTGACAAAGTTTCATGAATATAGAAATATTCATGAATTTTGAAAGGAAATAAAAGGAGAACAAAAAAACCACGGAAGAAACAAAAAACTGGAAAAAGGGAATAAAATAAAAAAAACAAACAGGGAAAATTTTAGAAAGAACAGCCCGAAAGCTTTCCTAAACTGGGTGAGAAACTTCCAGAATTTTTAGAAGACCGTTCGCTCTCTTGCCCCCAGTGAGCCGATCCAGATTCGAATGATAGTGGGCTATCGATGTCACGCAGGGGCTCCTATATGCCGCTCATATTGCCAGGAGAGGGAGCTGGCGCTCACGCGCGTGTTAAGCATGCTGTGGCCCATTAAGCGCTTCTCTGCTCGCTCGCTCGCTAGGGTTTTCGTGTTTGACTGGCTGTGGTTGACCAATTAATCAATTTTGAAAAAAATATCACAAATAATATAAAAGCTCATTGATTTTGAGAAAACCTCACCGAACTTGAAAAAGAAATCATCAATGTTTATAAATACGCTAAGAAAGGGTCGAATCAGACGCAACGCGCGCCCTATAGGAGCACCCAGCTGCAGCCTGCAGCGAAGGACATAAGAGCAGAAATGCACAGGCAATCGAGCGACCAGGTTGACCCTTTCAGAAAACATAACGCAGTACAAGTTCCGGTTTTGTTCCAGCATCTCGAACCTCCGAGAAGGTTTCTGAGCCGGTTTTCTTTTTTCCATTTTTTTATCAGTTTACTCAATTTTTTTTTCGTTTTTTCCTTATTTCTCTTTTTCTTAAATGTTTGAAAATTTTAAAAATGTTAAGATATTATATAAAAAACTTTGTGATTTAAAAAGGTGTTCACATTTTTCAAAAACTATTTGTGTTTTCAAAAAATGTTGGCACTTCAAAAATTCATGTTTTTTATTGTTCAAAGTTTTAAAAAAACTATGCAATTCAAATGACCATAATTTTAGAAAATGTTTGTAATTTCAAATTTAACCCACATTAAAAAAGTTAGTGTTCTTAATACTTGTTCACATTTTTGGCAAAATGATCGAAATTTCAAAAAGTTGTTCGCAGTTTTCAGAAAATGTCCACAAATTATGAATACTGTTCAAAGGTTTTTTAAACGTTACCAAAATTTCAAAAATCACCTGGTTTGAAAAATAAACTGCTGAAGTAACGGGCGGTTGTGTTGCAGGTCTGCGCGCTACAGGCATTAATGGACCGGCCTAGTCGGGATCGCCCTATGCGCGTTGCTTCTATTTGATGCAGTGGTTGTCCAGCTCATGATGCAGTGGTTGTCTTCGCCTCGCTGCCTCTCTGGTCTTCCGATCATGCAAGTTCCATGTGCGCGGTAGATCGCAGCCTCCGCCGCCGCCCAACTACTCTACCTGTAGCTGCTTGCTAACCATTTTTTTCGACTGGTCAGCATGGCCTACTGACTTTTTTCCAGTTCTCAAAAAGTATCAGAAATGAAAAAAACATGGATTTATATAAAAATATCCGTGAATTAAAAAAATTGTAACATAAATAGTACATAGATTAAAAAAAGTTCATGATTAAAAGTGTTCATGAAAAAATCACGAATTCAACAAAATGTTCTGGAATTCAAAGTTGTCTGCAGATTTCAAAAACATTCATGAATTAAAAATGTTCACATATTTCAAACATTTTCTCATCAATTCAATAAATCTTCAAGATTTTGAAATATCTTTGGGAATTCAAAACAAATTCACGAATTTAAAAGTGAAATCATGATTTCACCCAAAGTTTATTAAAAACGGTTAACAAATTTGGAAAAGATTTGAAAAATATAAAAGTCTTAAATTCAGAAAACTTCATTGATTAAAAAATGTTCACGAATTTGACAAAGTTTCATGAATATAAAAATATTCATGAATTTTGAATGGAAAATAAAAGGAGAACAAAAAACCACAGTTGAAAAAAAAACTGAAAAAGGGAATAAAATAAAAGAACAGGGAAAATTATGGAAAGAACAGCCCGAAAGCTTCCCTAAACTGGGTGAGAAACTTCCAGAATTTTTAGGAGACCGCTCGCTATCTTCTCAGAACCGACTGCTCGCTCGCTTGCCCCCAGTGAGACGACCCAGATTCGAATGCTAGTGGACTATGGATATCACGGGGGCTCCGATATGCCGCCAAAAGCGCCAGGAGAGGGAGCTGGCGCTCACGCGCGTGTTAAGCGGGCTGTGGCCCATTAAGTCCTTCTCTACTTGCTCGCTAGGGTTTTCGTGGTTGACTGGTTGTGGTTGACCAGTTGACATTCTGTGAAAATATTTGATTCGATTTTTTTTAATAAAAAGATTGCAAAAAGTAAAAATTACCTAATTCAAAGAAAGTTGGCCAGTTTGAAAAATGTTCATCCATTTTGTAAAATTTTCACCAGTTTTGCAGGAAAAAGTTTACGAAATTGAAAAAAGAGTTAATTGATTTTGAAAAAAATATCACAAATATTTAAAAAGTTCATTGATTTTGAGAAAAGGTCACCGAATTTGAAAAAAAGTTCATCAAAATTTTTAAAAAAATCTATCCATGTTGTGAAAAGTTTATAGTTTATGGAGAAAAAGTTCATGAGATTTTAAAAAATTCATCGAATCAGGAAGAAGAAAAAAAGGGAAAAACTTTAAAAAGAAAAATAGAAGGAAGAAAAGAATGAGAAAGATGTGCATAATCACATCACATGAGGTTGGGTAGCGGGGTGGTTACTACAGTTTACCTTAAAGCAGGAGGGCGCTGATTCGATTCATGCCGCACCTGCAATTCTTTTGCGTTTTTAAAAACAAAAATATGTATATGGGAAGCCCAGCATGAAAGGGGGGAGGTGTGTGCGCCCATTTCTAGGAAGACTTGTAGCAGGCGCTAAATGTGCTGAATAGGATTTGCCGCATATCGTATTAGGCGATACATATCATTCTTGAGAAATCAAAACCCACCCATGCTATAGATGGAAGTCAGGCTCGTCTACACAGATCGTTGAAAAGTGGGCCGATCCAATAACTAGTAACGGTTTTGGGAAGATCCCGAGGACCGGTTTGCAGAAGCTTTTGTTCGGTTTTAGGAGGCTTCTATGTGTGTTTTTATTTTTTATTTTTCTGTATTTTTGTCTATCTTTTTTTATTTCCTGTTTGTTTCTATTCTTTTCAAAATAAATGTTTACTTGTTAACACAAGTTAAACATTTTTCATATACAAAACCAACATTTTAAAATAGACGTTGAACATTTTTAAAATACATGTAGAACATGCACAATAAACATTTTTCATGCCGCACCTGCAATTCTTTTGCGTTTTTAAAAAACAAAAATATGTATATGGGAAGCCCAGCATGAAAGGGGGGAGGTGTGTGCGCCCATTTCTAGGAAGACTTGTAGCAGGCGCTAAATGTGCTGAATAGGATTTGCCGCATATCGTATTAGGCGATACATATCATTCTTGAGAAATCAAAACCCACCCATGCTATAGATGGAAGTCAGGCTCGTCTACACAGATCGTTGAAAAGTGGGCCGATCCAATAACTAGTAACGGTTTTGGGAAGATCCCGAGGACCGGTTTGCAGAAGCTTTTGTTCGGTTTTAGGAGGCTTCTATGTGTGTTTTTATTTTTTATTTTTCTGTATTTTTGTCTATCTTTTTTTATTTCCTGTTTGTTTCTATTCTTTTCAAAATATATGTTTACTTTTTAACACAAGTTAAACATTTTTCATATACAAAACCAACATTTTAAAATAGACGTTGAACATTTTTAAAATACATGTAGAACATGCACAATAAACATTTTTTAATACACAACGAACATTTTGGAACACAATTTGAACCTTTTTTTACGATGGCATAGAGATTTTTTAAAGAAGGCAAACCTTTGTTAAGCGCTAGAACATTTTTTTTTAAATTTCAAGAACATTTTTATACTATATGAACATTTTTAAAATGTCAGAAAACTATTCTAAATGAGTGGGTTTTTTTAATGTCACGTACATTGTTTTGAATGATACTAACATTTTCGACAAATTACCTGAACACAAGTTTACATTTTCACATACATTTTTTTCTAAAGGCAAATCATGAATGAAAAAATATATGTGTGAACATTTTTTAAATCTCGGGAAGATGTTTTAAGAAAGGGCCGAACAATTTTTTTACATTGCATTAACATTTTTTTAAATACGCTGTGAATGTTTGAAAATTTTCAGAAAACTAATTTCGAAATATATTTATTTAGAATATTTCTAAATATCAAGAAATGTCCAAAAAGGGAAAAACAAACGGACAAAAGATGAAATGCGGTACTGGACCGGTCCATTAGAACGTCACTTTAAGACGAGGCTACGCTCGGTCTCGCGCCAAGCAAGATTTCCATTTCTACCGGCCGAAATACTGTTATCCTTGGCCTAGTCCAGAGGAAGAGGAATCTCGACCCTCCTGCCAATTTTCACCCTCCTTGTCTGCCACATGAACATGACGTGGCTTGAAGCGGCAGCAACGTGACTGCGCGGGCGAGTGCTTCTGTGCTTGGAACAAGGGAAGATTTTTGTCTTCTTTTTTTGTTTTTTGAATCTGGAACCAGGGAAGAAATGGTTTCACGGTATACAGCGACATGCCACGCCGAGGCAAAAGACGGGTTACATACAAGGCCCTGGTCACAGCGGAGGAATCATCGACATCTTTCTCTAGGAATCGATCTGATTGGCACGACACCTCCGCGTCCTGTACAAACCGCAGTGGCCCGTCAGGACGGAGCTGGACGGGACCATCTAGGCACGTCGGCGATCTGTGCTCCACGACCATAACACGTCTCGACGACGTGCACCGCAGCTCGCCGTGGCCCGTGGGTGTGAGACGAGAGCCGGAGAAGAAAGGAAAGATGTCTCGTCAACAGCGGAGCTTGCAATGCATGCAGCGCAGCAGTCGCAAGCGTGAAGGAACGAAAAGGTGTTTGCTTGGATGTTTGTTCACGGAGGGAGGAGGCAGCCTACGTCGTGCCCGCGTGCGTGCTCCCGTCTCGTCCGAGATAAGCCGCACTCGCCGGAGCCGTCTCTCTCGCCGCAACAGAAAACAAAGGTGCGCGCGCGCCTCCACACGAGCGCACCGCACTTGCCCCCATCCGTCTCCCTCACCTTTTCTAGGGATTTTTAGTACGTAGTACTACGAACGAACCAACCAACATTGTGTGCGTCGGCCCAATGGCACGCACATGCGCTCCATACCTCCCCTTGTCCATGCCACATCCAGCGTACGGGTGCAATGAACAATCACCACGCACGCACGGCTAGGACCAGAGAACGGAAGAAACTTTTCGCGCTGATTAGTACGTAATCAACTCTGTTGCCGACATACTAACTTACAAATTAGCACCGGCTGCAAAAAAATAGGTGCAGTCTTGTCGCCCGGCGTTTATAATTTTTTCTTTTGCTTGCATATTATATAACTTTCTAAAGTATAACTTTCTTAAGTATCCACCGTAGCTAAGCCAGGAAACCAATGGTAAAACAACGATTATTTGAATGTAGAATCAGCACTGACCCATCCAGGGAGAAGCCACAAAGCAGCAACCCCTTTTGTAATTTGTACGTACGTGCTGATAATAATACCCCAGTTGGATGCGGGCGGTGCCTTCTGGTTGGGCTGCTTGGGTGCCCGCGCTGCATTGCGGTCAGTCATAGCCGGAGGATAGGCTGATGGAACTGTCGGCGCATTTGCACCCATGGACTTCTGCAGACGGGATAACTGATCCTGGAGCCTCCGGAGGTCATCTTTGTAGCACTGGGACTCTACTTCTGTCTTCCGGCGAATTTCTTCAAGTCGGCGATCAGCATCTGCGACATCAGCTTTCGCAGACTCCCGCTTCCCACGTTCCTGTTCTGCAAGTGCCAAGTTGTCTTCTGTGGCCTTTGTGTCTTCTCTTATTTTAACCTCCATATTTCTTATTGATAATAATACCCCAGTTGGATGCGGGCGGTGCCTTCTGTCCTCTGGCCCTCCGCTACTTCCAAGCGGGACTCGGCCCGAGCTGCGAGGATGGCCCTTCAGGAGCGAAGCCCCGCCCTCATCGAGCTGTGCTCGCCCACGGCCATGATGAGCCCGTTGATCTCCATCTCGCCGACGCGGCCTCCGGGGTTTGAACGCTCCCCGACTCCGCCTCTTCCTGGCGTTGGAGAGCTCCAGCGCACGCCTACTCCGCCAAGAGCCCGTTCTGGGCATGCTGATGATACTCTGCCGGCTGGGCTTGCTGCTTTGATCGCCCATGTCCAGGATGCTGCTGCCCCTGTCCAGGATGCTGCTGTTGTGCTGCCTTCACAGTTGTTTGTTGTGCGCGAGCCGGCGCTGCTGGAGCGGTCCTCCTCGCTGTGCAGCCCGCAGCATCCACCCTCTGTATCTCCTCCTAGGAACCTGCGTACTCGCCGGAAGACGATGGCTGGGCTGAAGAGTTGCAACAACTCTGGGGGGCATCTCGCTTCAGCGTGTGCGGCGCCCGTCCGTCCGTCCCGAGGCTGTACCAGCGGCTAAAATGGCTGAACGGCTGGTATGCCGGAGTCTGGGCATCACCAGAGATGGAGAAGATGTTACTGAAGCCACCCTTGCTGCTTTCTCGCTGAAATTTAAAGAGCAACTGACCCCAGAGATAATTGTGGCCATGCGTGATTTCTTCCAGCTGGACAATGGCGCTGTCAACGCAGTGGAAGACGCCCTCATTGGGCATGGAGGAGAGTCGACAATGGAACCTACTGCTGCTGGTACGGGAGAGCAAGAGGCTACAGTTTGAAGAAAATTGCTTGTAGTGCCTCTGTAGGGTTGTCTAGTTTTCCAATGGTAGTGCTTTTATATTGCATTTCCTGTAAGGG
The DNA here is from genome assembly GCA_032464435.1 of Aegilops umbellulata. Taxonomy (NCBI): domain Eukaryota; kingdom Viridiplantae; phylum Streptophyta; class Magnoliopsida; order Poales; family Poaceae; genus Aegilops; species Aegilops umbellulata. Next base: position 344,666,036 of record CP136058.1, on the reverse strand, counting down.
GTCCTTGCCGTGTGTAGTATGGAACTTGCTACTTGTTAGCAGTACTGGCTTTATGCCTTGCCTTAGTTGCTTCAACCCCAAGTTGTATTCTACTATCAGATTGTACCTTGAGAATCTCTATGTTTCCCATGCATGAGCAACCTATCAACACTCTGAGCTGGAACGTAAGAGGGCTAAATTGCCCAGACCGCAGGGCTACTGTTAAGGCAACAATCGAGGGCACCTCATGTCACTTTGTCTGCCTCCAAGAAACAAAGCTCAGCTCCATCGACATGTTCATTGCGGCTTCCATTGGCGGAAATAGGCTTCATGGCTTCGCACAGCGGCCGACAGAGGGGACCCGTGGTGGTATCCTCCTACTTTGGGATCAAGGCCTCCTGGAGGTCTCTGACATTGCCACATCTTCTTATTGTCTGTCGGCCACGGTACGCATCCGGGATACTGGAGCTACATTCAAAACCACTTCGGTGTATGGTCCCACCGACTCGGCGTGCAAGGATGCCTTTTTTGCGGAGCTCCTTAGCCACAAGACGCTGCCGGGAGTCGCCTGGTTGGCCTCAGGCGACTTCAATCAAATTTATCGTGCTAGGGACAAAAATAAGAGAAACGTGAACACAAGTAGGATCAACCGCTTCCGTGCGACGCTGCAGTCTTGTGAGCTTAAGGAAATCCATCTTCAGAACAGGCGCTTGTTGGGGAACGTTGCAGAAAATTAAAATTTTTCCTACGGTTTCACCAAGATCCATCTATGAGTTCATCTAAGCAACGAGTCATGGGAGAGAGATTGCATCTACATACGACTTTGTAGATCGCGAGCGGAAGCGTTCAACGAACGAGGATGAGGTAGTCGTACATGACGTGATCCAAATCACCGGAGATCCTAGCACCGAAAGGACGGCACCTCCGCGTTCAACACACGTACGGTCAGCGTAACGTCTCCTTCTTCTTGATCCAGCAAGACAAAGGAGAGGTTGGGGAAGATGGCTCCAGCAGCAGCACGACGGCGTGGTGATGGTGGAGCTGCAGTACTCCGGCAGGGCTACGCCGAGCTCTATGGAGGAGGAGGAGGTGTTGGAGAGGGAGAGGAAGGCGCCAAGGACCAGGGTGTCCGGCTGCCCCCTCCCCTCCCCCCTTTATATAGCCCCCTAGGGGGAGCGCCGGCCCTAGGAGATGCAATCTCCTAGGGGGCGGCGGCCAAGGGGTGGGGCTTGCCCCCCAAGCAAGGGGGCGCCCCCCCTCTTTAGGGTTTCCCCACCCTAGGCGCATGGGCCTCTTGGGGCTGGTTCCCCTTGGCCCATGTAGGCCAAGGCGCACCCCCTAGAGCCCATGTGGCCCCCGAGGCAGGTGGCCCCACCCGGTGGACCCCCCGGGACCCTCCGGTGGTCCCGGTACAATACCGATAACCCCGAAACTTGTCCCGATGGCCAAAACAGCACTTCCTATATATAATTCTTTACCTCCGGACCATTCCGAAACTCCTCGTGATGTCCGGGATCTCATCCGGGACTCCGAACAACATTCGAGTTACTGCATATACATATCTTCACAACCCTAGCGTCACCGAACCTTAAGTGTGTAGACCCTACGGGTTCGGGAGACATGCAGACATGACCGAGACGGCTCTCGGGCAATAACCAACAGCGGGATCTGGATACCCATGTTGGCTCCCACATGCTCCACGATGATCTCATCGGATGAACCACGATGTCGAGGATTCAATTAATCCCGTATACGATTCCCTTTGTCAATCGGTATTTTACTTGCCCGAGATTCGATCGTCGGTATCCCAATACCTCGTTCAATCTCGTTACCGGCAAGTCACTTTACTCGTACCGTAATGCATGATCCCGTGATCAAACACTTTGATCACATTGAGCTCATTATGATGATGCATTACCGAGAGGGCCCGGTGATACCTCTCCGTCAAGCGGAGTGACAAATCCCAGTCTCGATCCGTGTCAACCCAACAGACACTTTCGGAGATACCTGTAGTATACCTTTATAGTCACCCAGTTACGTTGTGACGTTTGGTACACCCAAAGCACTCCTACGGTGTCCGGGAGTTACACGATCTCATGGTCTAAGGAAAGGATACTTGACATTGGAAAACTCTAGCAAACGAACTACGCGATCTTATGCTATGTTTAGGATTGGGTCTCGTCCATCACATCATTCTCCTAATGATGTGATCTCGTTATCATTGACATCCAATGCCCATAGTCAGGAAACCATGACTATCTATTGATCAATGAGCTAGTCAACTAGAGGCTTACTAGGGACATGTTGTTGTCTGTTATTCATACATGTATTACGATTTCCGGATAACACAATTATAGCACGAATAAAGACAATTATCATGAACAAGGAAATATAATAATAATGCTTTTATTATTGCCTCTAGGGCGTATTTCCAACAGTCTCCCACTTGCACTAGAGTCAATAATCTAGTTACATTGTGATGAATCGAACACCCATAGAGTCCTGGTGCTGATCATGTTTTGCCTTAGGGAGAGGTTTAGTCAACGGATCTGCAACATTCAGATCCGCGTGCACTTTACAAATTTCTATGTCTCCATCTTGAACATTTTCACGAATGGAGTTGAAGCGACGCTTGATGTGCCTGGTCTTCTTGTGAAACCTGGGCTCCTTTGCAAGTGCAATAGCTCCAGTGTTGTCACAGAAGAGTTTGATTGGCCCCGACGCATTGGGTATTACTCCGAGGTCGGTGATGAACTCCTTCACCCAAATTGCTTCATGTGCTGCCTCCGAGGCTGCCATGTACTCCGCTTCACATGTAGATCCCGCCACGACGCTCTGCTTGCAACTGCACCAGCTTACTGCCCCACCATTCAAAATATACACGTATCCGGTTTGTGACTTAGAGTCATCTAGATCTGTGTCGAAGCTAGCGTCGACGTAACCCTTTACGACGAGCTCTTCGTCACCTCCATAAACGAGAAACATTTCCTTAGTCCTTTTCAGGTACTTCAGGATATTCTTGACCGCTGTCCAGTGTTCCTTGCCGGGATTACTTTGGTACCTTCCTACCAAACTTACGGCAAGGTTTACATCAGGTCTGGTACATAGCATGGCATACATAATAGAACCTATGGCTGAGGCATAGGGGATGACACTCATCTCTTATATATCTTCTGCCGTGGTCGGACATTGAGCTGAGCTCAATTTCACACCTTGTAACACAGGTAAGAACCCCTTCTTAGATTGATCCATATTGAACTTCTTCAATATCTTATCAAGGTATGTGCTTTGTGAAAGACCTATGAGGCGTCTTGATCTGTCTCTATAGATCTTGATGCCTAATATATAAGCAGCTTCTCCAAGGTCCTTCATTGAAAAACTTTTATTCAAGTAGGCCTTAATGCTGTCCAAGAGTTCTATATCATTTCCCATCAAAAGTATGTCATCTACATATAGTATGAGAAATGCTACAAAGCTCCCACTCACTTTCTTGTAAACGCAGGCTTCTCCATAAGTCTGCGTAAACCCAAACGCTTTGATCATCTCATCAAAGCGAATGTTCCAACTCCGAGATGCTTGCACCAGCCCATAAATCGAGCGTTGGAGCTTCCACACCTTGTCAGCATTCTTAGGATCGACAAAACCTTCCGGCTGCATCATATACAATTCTTCCTTAAGGAAACCATTAAGGAATGCCGTTTTGACGTCCATTTGCCATATTTCATAATCGTAGAATGCGGCAATTGCTAACATGATTCGGACGGACTTCAGCTTCGCTACCGGTGAGAAAGTCTCATCATAGTCAATTCCTTGAACTTGTCGATAACCCTTAGCGACAAGCCGAGCTTTATAGATGGTCACATTACCATCCGCGTTTGTCTTCTTCTTAAAGATCCATTTATTTTCTATGGCTCGCCGTTCAACGGGCAAGTCAGTCAAAGTCCATACTTCGTTTTCATACATGGATCCTATCTCGGATTTCATGGCTTCTAGCCATTTGTCGGAATCCGGGCCCGCCATTGCTTCCTCATAGTTCGAAGGCTCACCGTTGTCTAACAACATGATTTCCAAGACAGGGTTGCCGTACCACTCTGGTGCGGAACGTGTCCTTGTGGACCTTCGAATTGCAGTAAGAGCTTGATTAGAAGTATCTTGATCATCATCATTAATTTCCTCTCTAGTCGGTGCAGGCACCTCAGGAACGTTTTCTTGAGTTTCGTCATTTTCCGGTTCAAGAGGTAACACTTCATCAAGTTCTACTTTCCTCCCACTTACTTCTTTCGAGAGAAACTCTTTCTCTAGAAAGGATCCATTCTTGGCAACAAAGATCTTGCCTTCGGATCTGAGGTAGAAGGTATACCCAATAGTTTCTTTAGGGTATCCTATGAAGACGCATTTTTCCGACTTGGGTTCGAGCTTTTCAGGTTGAAGTTTCTTGACATAAGCATCGCATCCCCAAACTTTTAGAAATGACAGCTCAGGTTTCTTCCCAAACCATAATTCATACGGTGTCGTCTCAACGGATTTCGACGGAGCCCTATTTAAAGTGAATGCGGCGGTCTCTAAAGCATAGCCCCAAAAAGATAGCGGTAAATCGGTAAGAGACATCATAGATCGCACCATATCTAATAGAGTGCGATTACGACGTTCGGACACACCATTACGCTGAGGTGTTCCAGGCGGCGTGAGTTGTGAAACTATTCCACATTTCCTTAAGTGTGTGCCAAATTCGTGACTCAAGTATTCTCCTCCACGATCTGATCGTAGAAACTTGATCTTTCTATCACGTTGATTTTCAACCTCACTCTGAAATTCCTTGAACTTTTCAAAGGTCTCAAACTTGTGTTTCATTAAGTAGATATACCCATATCTACTCAAGTCATCAGTGAGGGTGAGAACATAACGATAGCCACCGCGAGCCTCAACACTCATTGGACTGCACACATCGGTATGTATGATTTCCAATAAGTTGGTTGCTCGCTCCATTGTTTCTGAGAACGGAGTCTTGGTCATTTTACCCATGAGGCATGGTTCGCACGTGTCAAATGATTCATAATCAAGAGACTCTAAAAGTCCATCTGCATGGAGCTTCTTCATGCGTTTGACACCTATGTGACCAAGGCGGCAGTGCCACAAATATGTGGGACTATCGTTATCAACTTTAACTCTTTTGGTATTCACACTATGAATATGTGTATCATCACGTACGAGATTCATTAAGAATAAACCATTAACCATCGCAGCATGACCATAAAACATATCTCTCATATAAATAGAACAACCATTATTCTCGGATTTAAATGAGTAGCCATCTCGAATTAAACGAGATCCAAACACAATGTTCATGCTCAAACTTGGCACTAAATAACAATTATTGAGGTTTAAAACTAATCCCGTAGGTAAATGTAGAGGTAGCGTGCCGACGGCGATCACATCGACCTTGGAACCATTCCCGACGCGCATCGTCACCTCGTCCTTCGCCAGTCTCCGTTTATTCCGCAGCTCCTGTTTTGAGTTACAAATGTGAGCAACTGCACCGGTATCAAATACCCAAGAGCTACTACGAGTACTGGTAAGGTACACATCAATTACATGTATATCACATATACCTTTTGTTTTGCCGGCCTTCTTGTCCGCTAAGTATTTGGGGCAGTTCCGCTTCCAGTGACCACTTCCCTTGCAATAAAAACACTCAGTCTCGGGCTTGGGTCCATTCTTTGGCTTCTTCCCGGCAACTTGCTTACCGGGCGCGGCAACTTCCTTGCCGTCCTTCTTGAAGTTCTTCTTACCCTTGCCCTTCTTGAACTTAGTGGTTTTATTCACCATCAACACTTGATGTTCCTTCTTGATTTCTACCTCTGCTGATTTCAGCATAGCATATACCTCAGGAATGGTCTTTACCATCCCCTGCATGTTGTAGTTCATCACAAAGTTCTTGTAGCTAGGTGGAAGCGACTGGAGGATTCTGTCAATGACCGCTTCATCCGGGAGATTAACTTCCAGTTGAGTCAAGCGGTTCTGCAACCCAGACATCTTGAGTATGTGTTCACTGACAGAGCTATTTTCCTCCATCTTACAGCTAAAGAATTTGTCGGAGACTTCATATCTCTCGACCCGGGCATGAGCTTGGAAAACCATTTTCAGCTCTTCGAACATCTCATATGCTCCATGTCTCTCAAAACGCTTTTGGAGCCCCGGCTCTAAGCTGTAAAGCATGCCGCACTGAACGAGGGAGTAATCATCGGAACGTGACTGCCAAGCGTTCATAACGTCTTGTTCTGCAGGGAGAACAGGTGCGTCACCCAGCGGTGCTCGTAGGACATAATCTTTCTTGGCAGCTATGAGGATGATCCTCAGGTTCCGGACCCAGTCCGTATAGTTGCTGCCATCGTCTTTCAGCTTGGTTTTCTCTAGGAACGCGTTGAAGTTGAGGACTACGTTGGCCATTTGATCTACAAGACATATTGTAAGTATTTTAGACTAAGTTCATGATAATAAAGTTCATCTTAATCAAATTATTTAATGAACTCCCACTTAGATAGACATCCCTCTTCTAGTCATCTAAGTATTACATGATCCAAGTCAACTAGGTCGTGTCCGATCATCACGTGAGACGAACTAGTCAACATTGGTGAACATCTTCATGTTGATCGTATCTTCTATACGACTCATGCTCGACCTTTCGGTCTTCTGTGTTCCGAGGCCATGTCTGTACATGCTAGGCTCGTCAAGTCAACCTAAGTGTTTGCATGTGTAAATCTGTCTTACACCCGTTGTATGTGAACGTTAGAATCTATCACACCCGATCATCACGTGGTGCTTCGAAACAACAAACTGTCGCAACGGTGCACAGTTAGGGGGAACACTTCTTGAAATTATTATGAGGGATCATTTTATTTACTACCGTCGTTCTAAGTAAACAAGATGCAAAACATGATAAACATCACATGCAATCAAATAATAAACGTGACATGATATGGCCAATATCACATAGCTCCTTTGATCTCCATCTTGGGGCTCCATGATAATCTTGTCACCGGCTTGACACCATGATCTCCATCATCATGATCTCCATCATCGTGTCTCCATGAAGTTGCTCGCCAACTATTACTTCTACTACTATGGCTAACGCGTTTAGCAATAAAGTAAAGTAATTTACATGGCGTTTCTCAATGACACGCAGGTCATACAAAAAATAAAGACAACTCCTATGGCTCCTGCCGGTTGTCATACTCATCGACATGCAAGTCGTGATTCCTATTACAATAGCATGAACATCTCATACATCACATATAGATCATTCATCATTCATCACAACTTTGGCCATATCATATCACAAAGCACTTGCTGCAAAAACAAGTTAGACGTCCTCTAATTGTTGTTGCAAGTTTTACGTGGCTGAATTAGGGTTCTAGCAAGAACGTTTTCTTACCTACGTGAAAGCCACAACGTGATTTGTCAACTTCTATTTACCCTTCATAAGGACCCTTTTCATCGAATCCGCTCCAACTAAAGTGGGAGAGACAGACACCCGCCAGCCACCTTATGCAACTAGTGCATGTTAGTCGGTGGAACCGGTCTCACGTAAGCGTACGTGTAAGGTTGGTCCGGGCTGCTTCATCCCACAATACCGCTGAAGCAAGATAAGACTAGTAGCGGCAAGAAAGTTGATGCCACTGTGTTCTACTCGTGCAATAGAGAACTACGCATAGACCTAGCTCATGATGCCACTGTTGGGGAACGTTGCAGAAAATTAAAATTTTTCCTACGGTTTCACCAAGATCCATCTATGAGTTCATCTAAGCAACGAGTCATGGGAGAGAGATTGCATCTACATACCACTTTGTAGATCGCGAGCGGAAGCGTTCAACGAACGGGGATGAGGTAGTCGTACACGACGTGATCCAAATCACCGGAGATCCTAGCACCGAAAGGACGGCACCTCCGCGTTCAACACACGTACTGTCAGCATAACGTCTCCTTCTTCTTGATCCAGCAAGGCAAAGGAGAGGTTGGGGAAGATGGCTCCAGCAGCAGCACGACGGCGTGGTGATGGTGGAGCTGCAGTACTCCGGCAGGGCTACGCCGAGCTCTATGGAGGAGGAGGAGGTGTTGGAGAGGGAGAGGAAGGCGCCAAGGACCAGGGTGTCCGGCTGCCCCCTCCCCTCCCCCCTTTATATAGCCCCCTAGGGGGGGCGCCAGCCCTAGGAGATGCAATCTCCTAGGGGGCGGCGGCCAAGGGGTGGGGCTTGCCCCCCAAGCAAGCCCCCCCCCTTTAGGGTTTCCCCACCCTAGGCGCATGGGCCTCTTGGGGCTGGTTCCCCTTGGCCCATGTAGGACAAGGCGCACCCCCTAGAGCCCATGTGGCCCCCGAGGCAGGTGGCCCCACCCGGTGGACCCCCCGGGACCCTCCGGTGGTCCCGGTACAATACCGATACCCCGAAACTTGTCCCGATGGCCAAAACAGCACTTCCTATATATAATTCTTTACCTCCGGACCATTCCGAAACTCCTCGTGACGTCCGGGATCTCATCCGGGACTCCGAACAACATTCGGGTTACTGCATATACATATCTTCACAACCCTAGCGTCACCGAACCTTAAGTGTGTAGACCCTACGGGTTCGGGAGACATGCAGACATGACCAAGACGGCTCTCGGGCAATAACCAACAGCGGGATCTGGATACCCATGTTGGCTCCCACATGCTCCACGATGATCTCATCGGATGAACCACAATGTCGAGGATTCAATTAATCCCGTATACGATTCCCTTTGTCAATCGGTATTTTACTTGCCCGAGATTCGGTCGTCAGTATCCCAATACCTCGTTCAATCTCGTTACCGGCAAGTCACTTTACTCGTACCGTAATGCATGATCCCGTGCTCAAACACTTTGATCACATTGAGCTCATTATGATGATGAATTACCGAGAGGGCCCGGTGATACCTCTCCGTCAAGCGGAGTGACAAATCCCAGTCTCGATCCGTGTCAACCCAACAGACACTTTCGGAGATACCCGTAGTATACCTTTATAGTCACCCAGTTACGTTGTGACGTTTGGTACACCCAAAGCACTCCTACGGTGTCCGGGAGTTACACGATCTCATGGTCTAAGGAAAGGATACTTGACATTGGAAAACTCTAGCAAACGAACTACGCGATCTTATGCTATGTTTAGGATTGGGTCTCGTCCATCACATCATTCTCCTAATGATGTGATCTCGTTATCATTGACATCCAATGCCCATAGTCAGGAAACCATGACTATCCATTGATCAACGAGCTAGTCAACTAGAGGCTTACTAGGGACATGTTGTTGTCTGTTATTCACACATGTATTACGATTTCCGGATAACACAATTATAGCACGAATAAAGACAATTATCATGAACAAGGAAATATAATAATAATGCTTTTATTATTGCCTCTAGGGCATATTTCCAACATCGCTTCACCTGGAGTAACGAGCGATCCAATCCAACCCTGTGCAAGCTAGACTCCTTCTTCTGCAATGCAGAGTGGGACACCACATACAACACCCACGTTCTCCACGCACTTTCATCCTCCTTGTCGGACCACTGTCCGCTGCTCCTGGCAGATGACAAAGGACCCAGACGTCCCCGCTCCTTCAAATTTGAAAACATTTGGGTCTCCTTGCCTGGGTTCGCTGAGGTGATCCAAACGGCCTGGAATGAGCACGTACCCCACTCGGAGCCCTATCAAGTCCTTCATCATAAGCTCAGAAAAACCGCCCTCCGCCTTTCGGAATGGAGTAGAAAAATGTTCTCGAAGGCCAACGTCCAACTCCATGCGGCTCTGTTGGTCATCCTTCGGTTGGACATTGCTCAAGAGACGCGTCTCCTCTCCCCCGCCGAGTCCGACCTTCGGGCTAGACTTAAACGACGAGTCATTAGCCTGGCGGTCCTTCAGAGAGCTAGGAAGAGCCAGTGTGCGAGGGTGGCCAACCTCAAAGAAGGGGATGCGAACACAAATTTTTTCCATCGCCGTGTCAATGCCAGGAGAAGAAAAAACCATATTCACCGCATCAAACAGGCTCATAGTTGGGTGACTGAGCATGGGCAGAAGGAGAAGATCATCCACGACCACTTCTCTGAGGTCATGGGGCGGATTGGTACCAACAGTAACATAGACTTTAACTGGGATGAGCTCGACATCCAGCATCACAACCTCCATGCTCTTGGCGTTGTCATCACTGAGGAGGAGGTCTGGGCTGCTATCAAAGAAATGCCCAACGACAAAGCTCCCGGCCCAGACGACTTCACCGGCATTTTCTTCAAGAAATGTTGGGACTTCATCAAGGTGGACTTCATGCGAGTCATCCACTGCTTTGACGCCCTGCGCGCGGACAACCTGCAATGGCTAAACTCTGCCACTGTGGTCTTATTGCCCAAGAAGGACGGCGCCGAGGGGATCTCGGACTATAGGCCTATTAGTCTTATCCACGCCGTTGCCAAAATCATCGCCAAGGTGTTGTCCATTCGCCTAACGCCGCTCATGGATGCTCTGGTTTCCAATGCGCAGAGTGCATTTATCAAGAAGAGAAGCATTCATGATAATTTCATGTATGTTCGCAACTTCGCTCGTCGGCTGCACAAGTGCAAGACTCCAGCTCTATTATTCAAGCTGGACATCAAAAAGGCTTTTGACTCAGTCCGATGGGAGTATGTCTTGGATCTCATGCAACGCATGGGGTTCCCTGATAAATTCAGAAATTGGATTGCGGCATTGCTTTCGTCCTCGTCCTCGCGCTTCCTCCTCAACGGCCTGCCTGCCCCCCCCCCATCAGGCATGGACGTGGTTTTCGCCAAGGAGACCCCATCTCGCCTCTGCTCTTCGTCCTCGCAATTGACCCGTTGCACAAGATCCTCGACTTGGCTATGCGCAAGGGAATCATTCATAAGATTCGTGGCCGAGGTACAATGGTCAGAACCTCCCTCTATGCGGATGATGTCGCCGTGTTCATGGCGCCAATTAAGAGTGATATTTACAACCTTGCAACCATCTTAAAAGGCTTTGGAGACGTCACGGGCCTTTGCACCAACTGACGAGGATACGTACCTAGGGTAGGGTAACTTATCATACCTAAGGTACCCAATCAAGGACATGACCCCTACAATGAAAGACATTCTAAGAAGTATCAACATTTCAGTCGACCTGGTCAGCCCAGTCGACGGACACGAGCGTACTCGACCAGAAGCACAAGCAGTCGACCATGAAGACAGCCACTCGACTATAAGAAGACCTAAAGGCACTGCCTACAAACGGTCATCTCATAAGTAGCTTTTATGGCCTTCATGGTCCTTTATTACAGGCGTTACCAGTAACCCCCTCTCTTTATGTAAATTAAACTCCTTGTAACGTGGGCTGGCTGGGGTCCTGGCGAACTCTATATAAGCCACCCCCCTCCACTAGGACAAGGGTTCGCAACTTTGTAACACACACACACATAATCCAGTCGACTGCCTCCGGGCTCCGAGACGTAGGGTTGTTACTTCCTCAGAGAAGGGCCCGAACTCGTAAAAATCCTTGCGCATACAACTACTCCATAGCTAGGATCTTGCCTCTCCATACTTACCCCCCATTCTTACTGTCAGACTTAGAACCACGACAGTTGGCGCCCACCGTGGGGCAGGTATTCTAGCGATTTGTTGGAGGAGTTGGGATTCTTTCACCCCACATCATGTTTTCGAGCGGAGTCATGGTCGAGAGCCGCGAGATCCGTCTCGGCGCTCTCTCCTTCACCGTTGACAACTCTGCTTGGCTGCAGGAGGCTCCACTCGATGTGGACGCGCTTCCCGCCCGCGGAGCCACGCATTTTTGCGCATGCGTCCGCGGCGTCCTCCTGCGGCAACCGTCGACCCAGTACGGGTCGGCATTCGTTTCGCCATCGTCATCATCAGTTTCCCATCGGCGCAAGCGCACCGGTCGGTCGAGACTCCAGCGGTGGGTGAAGCACGCACTGGCCCGCCAGTCGGCCATTCCCCAAGTCGCGGCAATCGAGCCCGATGAGTCACTCTACGGCCTGTTCGACCTGTCGACTGGCTCCGTAGAGACTGCGTCCGAGTGCGACAGCAGTGATCCAGCGGCGGAAGTACTAATGGTCGACGGACCATGTAGTCCCCCCGGATTCCCCCACACCGAAGAGGTTGCCGCAGGGGGGATTCCGGTGCGGGGCCACGAAGAGTACAGGCCCGAGCCCCTTACCTCAGTGCAGAGGGAGGAACTCCGTCGCCGGAACATGGACGCCCTTCACACTCCTATCGTTGGAGAAACCCCTGAGGCACGAGCCCTGGAGGAGGTGCGCTTGGCCAACTTGGCTGAACGTACTCGACTGGAGAATCTCCAGAGAGCACTCGACGAGCGCGCACGACCGCCCGTTCCCGAGTCCAGTCGTCGTCGCCTCTTCCAGCCGCCGACCCAGGTATACCATACCCCTATTCAGAATTTGGCAGCTGCGGCTCGCATAGCGGAGTCGATCCAGCCTTCACAGTCAGAGGCAGGGATAGGTCTGTTGCAGATCAGAGATCTGCTCCGTGCAGCGGGTGACCAGAATTCAGCCGTATCTCAGTCGCGCAACAGGATTCACAGTCGATCCGTCACTGCGAATTCCGTTCAGTCGGCTTATAGTCCAAGGTCGCCCCCGAGGCGTGAAGGACACAGAGGCCGGCACGAGGATCAATACCAAGAGCACGAGCGATATAAGCACCGATTCGATCGCAACGATCAACGTCGAGTGCCTTCTCCTGCCCCAAGAGCGGAGTCGTACGTTCCTCGACGGCAAGAGGACAGACGCCAGTTCAATACTGGGCGAAGGGTCCCTGTTGACCCCAGGGAACCAGGCTTTGATGCGAGATCCATCATCGTTCAAGGTCTGGTCGACCGAAATAGAGCTCACCGAGAAGACCGTGACAGAGGCGCGCCGTCCAGTAGCAGAGTTCACGTCTCAGGTCCCCAGTGTTTCAGCAGAGCAATCAGAGCTGCAGTGATTCCTCCCAACTTCAGGTTGGCGAATGGAGTCAGCAAGTTCACCGGAGAGTCCAAGCCGGACACATGGCTCGAGGATTACCGAGTGGCTGTTCAGATCGGAGGCGGCAATGACGAGGTGGCCATGAAGCATTTGCCCCTCATGTTGGAAGGATCAGTCAGAGCGTGGTTGAATCAGTTGGCTCCCAGCAGTATTTATACTTGGGAAGATCTAGCCCAGGTGTTTGTCAGGACATTCGAAGGGACTTGCAAGCGACCGGCAGGGTTGACAGAATTGCAGTCATGTGTTCAGAAGTCGAGTGAAACCCTGAGGGATTATATCCAAAGGTGGATCACTCTGAATCACACGGTCGAGAATGTGTCCGATCATCAGGCAGTTTGCGCCTTCAAGGAAGGCGTCAGAAACAGGGAGTTAAGTTTGAAGTTCGCTCGAACCGGGGATATGACCCTGAGTCGAATGATGGAAATCGCCACCAAGTACGCGAACGGAGAAGAGGAAGATAGACTCCGGAGTGACAAGTATAAGGCAGCCGCTAATGAGGCCGGCGGAGGACACTCCAGTCGGAAGCAGAAGCGCAAGGCCGAGCCAGTCGCCCCCGGGGAAGCCTTAGCTATGACCCCAGGGAAGTTTAAGGGGAAACCCGAGGGTCCTTGGAACCCCAAGAAAGTGAAAGACCAGGACGGGAACGATGTGATGGACTTACCATGCCACATTCACACGAAGAAAGATGAAGAGGGAAATCTCATTTACCCTAAGCATACCACTCGACAATGTCGACTCCTGATGCAACAGTTCCAAGGGAAGCAGGCCAAGGACAAAGAGAAAGAGTCAGACAAAGTTGAAGACAGGGAAGACAGCGGTGAAGAATACCCCCAAGTCAATTCCACTCTGATGATTTTCGCTGATGTCGAAAGTAAGAGTCGACTGAAGGTCATCAATCGTGAAGTAAACATGGTCGCTCCGGTGACACCCCATTACCTGAAGTGGTCCCAGACCGCCATCACCTTCGACCAGTCCGATCATCCGACTCATATTGCCACCCCAGGGAGGCAAGCGTTGGTGGTCGACCCAATTATTGAGGGCACTCGACTGACCAAGGTTCTGATGGACGGCGGCAGTGGGCTAAACTTGTTGTATGCAGAGACGTTGAAGGGGATGGGCATTCCGATGTCCCGACTCGGCCCCAGCAACATGAGCTTCCACGGAGTCATTCCTGGGAAGAAAGCTGAGTCACTCGGTCAAATCACTCTCGACGTCGTCTTTGGTGACTCGAAGAATTTCCGGAAAGAAAAGTTAACCTTTGAGGTCGTGGATTTTCAGAGTGCGTACCACGCCATTCTTGGGAGGCCAGCCTATGCTCGTTTCATGGCTCGACCATGCTACGTATACCTCAAGCTGAAGATGCCTGGCCCCAAAGGTGTAATCACCATCGTTGGCAATCGGAAGCAGGCAGAGGAGTGCTTCCAGAAAGGCGCCAAAATTGCTGATGCTCAGATGGCCAAGATAGAGATACAAGAGTACCAGAAGACTGCGGATCCGAGTGAGTTGTTACGAGCCAAGAAGCCCGCCACGGAGTCAGCATTTCAGTCGACTGGTGAGACCAAGCAAGTCCACATCCACCCGACCGATCCAAATGCGGCTCCAACCAACATCTCCACTACACTCGACTCCAAATAGGAAGAAGCGCTCGTCCAGTTCCTCCGTGAGAACTGGGACATCTTTGCATGGAAGCCTGCTGACATGCCAGGTGTGCCCAGGGGACTGGCCGAGCACCGCCTTCGAGTCGACCCAAAGGTCAAACCAGTCAAGGAGCATCTCCGACGGTCCGCCGTTCAGAAGAGAAAGGCCATTGACGAAGAAGTGGCCCGACTCCTAGCAGCAGAATTCATTCGCGAGATCTACCACTCCGAGTGGCTCGCCAATGTTGTAATGGTCCCTAAGAAGGACAGATCATTGCGCATGTGCATCGATTTCAAGCATATCAATCGGGCCTGCCCGAAAGATCATTTTCCTCTTCCTCGCATCGACCAAATAGTCGACTCGACTGCAGGATGCGAGAGGTTATCTTTTTTAGATGCTTACTCTGGATACCATCAGATCCGTCTGTATGGACCCGATGAAATAAAAACAGCCTTCATCACCCCATTTGGGTGTTTCTGCTATGTTACCATGCCTTTCGGTCTCAAGAACGCCGGAGCTACATTCATGAGAATGATTCAGAAGTGCCTGATCACTCAAATCAGTCGGAATGTAGAAGCATACATGGATGACATAGTGGTCAAGTCACGAAAAGGTTTCGACCTGCTGACTGACCTAGCTGAAACTTTTGCCAATCTCAGGAATTATGATATCAAGCTCAATCCGTCGAAGTGCACATTTGGAGTCCCTGGAGGAAAGTTACTCGGTTTTCTTGTTTCCGAACGAGGAATCGACGCTAACCCCGAAAAAGTTGGCACCATACTCCGGATGAAACGCCCCGTGCGTGTGCACGATGTCCAGAAACTTACTGGATGCTTGGCCGCCCTAAGTCGATTCATCTCCAGGCTCGGTGAAAAGGCGCTGCCTCTTTACCGACTGATGAAGAAGTCAGACACGTTCGATTGGACTCCAGAAGCTGATGCAGCATTTGCAGAGCTAAAAGCTCTGCTCTCCACCCAGCCGGTGCTTGCTGCTCCTGTCAGCAAAGAGCCATTGTTGCTTTACATAGCAGCCACAGGACAAGTCGTTAGTACCGTTCTTACGGTCGAGCGGGAAGAGGAAGGAAAGACCTTCAAAGTTCAACGCCCAGTTTATTATCTCTCTGAAGTTCTGACCCCGTCGAAGCAAAGATATCCCCACTATCAGAAGCTTATTTACGGGATTTACATGACCACGAAGAAGGTTGCTCATTATTTCTCTGATCACTCTATCACAGTCGTCAGCGACGCTCCATTATCAGAGATTCTTCATAACAGAGATGCAACCGGTCGAGTGGCGAAATGGGCAATTGAACTTCTTCCTCTTGATATCAAGTTCGAGGCAAAGAAAGCTATTAAGTCCCAGGCAATAGCTGATTTCCTCGCCGAGTGGACCGAGCAGGAGCTTCCGACTCAAGTTCACTCGGAGCACTGGACTATGTTTTTCGATGGCTCCAACATGCTGAACGGATCCGGTGCGGGGGTTGTACTGGTTTCCCCCCGAGGAGATAAGCTCAAGTATGTCCTCCAGATTCACTTTGATTCCTCCAACAATGAGGCAGAGTATGAAGCGCTTCTATACGGATTACGTATGGCCATTTCACTCGGCGTCCGTCGCCTCATGGTCTACGGCGACTCAGATCTGGTTGTTAATCAAGTGATGAAGGAGTGGGACGTCCGAAGCCCATCCATGACGGGATATTGCAGCGCAGTGAGGAAGCTGGAGAAACGATTCGAGGGGTTGGAGCTCCATCACATACCCCGACTGAAAAATCAAGCTGCAGATGATCTGGCGAAGATAGGGTCCAAAAGGGAGGCCATCCCTAAAGATGTGTGTTTGGAGCACATTCACACACCATCAGTGCAAGAAGATCCTTTCACAGAAGAGCCTCCACAACCAAAAAGCGCCTCTGACTCGACCGAAGTGGAGGTTCCAGTTGTGGTCGACCTGATTATGGAAGTTATGGTCACCACTCCCGATTGGACAGTGCCGTACATTGCGTATATCATGAAAAAAGAGCTCCCAGAAGATGAAGAATAGGCTCGACAGATCGTCCGTCGATCCAAAGCCTTTACGGTAATCAAAGGGCAGCTATACAGAGAAAGCGCGACTGGAGTTGGTCAGAAGTGCATCACACCTGAAGAAGGACAGATAATTCTCGAGGACATCCACTCGGGGACCTGTGGCCATCATGCGTCCTCTTGGACCATCGTGGCCAAAGCATACCGAGCGGGTTTTTACTGGCCAAAGGCGAACGAAATGGCAAAGGATATAGTCGACAAGTGCGAGGGGTGCCAGTTTTATTCCAACATGTCTCACAAGCCCGCCTCCGCCTTGAAGACCATTCCACTCGTCTGGCCTTTCGCTGTCTGGGGTCTAGACATGATCGGACCACTGAGAACTGGTAGGAGTGGCTTCACCCACTTGTTGGTTGCAGTCGACAAGTTCACGAAGTGGATAGAAGCCAAACCCATAAAGGACCTCGACGCAAGCACTGCCATCAGTTTTATCAGGGGATTGATATTCAGATATGGAGTTCCGCACAGCATCATCACGGATAACGGATCAAACTTTGATAATGACAGATTCAAAGCCTTCTGCGCCTCTCAGGGCACTCGAGTCGACTACGCTTCAGTTGCTCATCCTCAGTCGAATGGACAGGCCGAACGCGCGAATGGCCTCATCCTCAAAGGACTAAAACCCCGACTGATGCGTGATCTCAAACACGCAGCAGGCGCCTGGGTCGACAAACTTCCGTCAGTTCTATGGGGGTTGAGGACCACCCCTAACCGGTCGACTGGAAGAACACCATTCTTTCTGGTCTATGGAGCCGAAGCGGTTTTGCCGAGCGACCTGCTCCACAACGCGCCTCGAGTCGAGTTATATTCCGAAGCAGAAGCAGAACAGGCCCGGCAAGATGCAGTCGACCTCTTAGAGGAGGAAAGAGAGATGGCTCTAATCCGCTCGACCATCTACCAGCAAGAGTTGCGTCGGTTCTACGCCAGAAATGTGAAGGTTCGAGCCTTTCAGGAAGGAGATTTGGTCCTCCGCGTGGATCAGCAAAAACCTCACAAACTTGCCCCGACCTGGGAAGGCCCCTTCATCATCACCAAAGTCCTGCACAACGGAGCGTATCACCTCTACAACATCGATCGACGGATCGACGAGCCTCGAGCATGGAACGCGGACCTGCTCCGTCCTTTTTACACTTAAAAACTCACTCGACTGAGATGTAATAAAAGTACTTCTGTAGTTCTTTTGTTTCAAGCAAGAATTTCTTTTTCTATTTGTCTAAATTTCCCCCAGTGGGTGACTTAGCTGCGAATCCGCTTCGCCTAAGTTTTCAGGAAATCCTACCGAGTGGAGAGCAAGTCTCCCACTCGGGGGCTTAGCTGCGAATCCGTTTCGCCTAAGAAATTAAAATCCTACCGAGTGGAGAGCCAGCCTTCCACTCGGGGGCTTAGCTGCAGTCCAAGCACTCGCCTAAGTAATTGAAATCCTACCGAGTGGAGAGCAAACCTCCCACTCGGGGGCTTAGCTGCAGTCCAAGGACTCGCCTAAGTAATTGAAATCCTACCGAGTGGAGAGCAAACCTCCCACTCGGGGGCTTAGCTGCAGTCCAAGGACTCGCCTAAGTAATTGAAATCCTACCGAGTGGAGAGCAAACCTCCCACTCGGGGGCTTAGCTGCAGTCCAAGGACTCGCCTAAGTAATTGAAATCCTACCGAGTGGAGAGCAAACCTCCCACTCGGGGGCTTAGCTGCAGTCCAAGCACTCGCCTAAGTAATTGAAATCCTACCGAGTGGAGAGCAAACCTCCCACTCGGGGGCTTAGCTGCAGTCCAAGCACTCGCCTAAGTAATTGAAATCCTACCGAGTGGAGAGCAAACCTCCCACTCGGGGGCTTAGCTGCAGTCCAAGCGCTCGCCTAAGTAATTGAAATCCTACCGAGTGGAGAGCAAACCTCCCACTCGGAGGCTTAGCTGCAGTCCAAGTGCTCGCCTAAGTAATTGAAATCCCACCGAGTGGAGAGCAAACCTCCCACTCGGAGGCTTAGCTGCAGTCCAAGCACTCGCCTAAGTAATTGAAATCCTACCGAGTGGAGAGCAAACCTCCCGCTCGAGGGCTTAGCTGCAGTCCAAGTACTCGCCTAAGTAATTGAAATCCTACCGAGTGGAGAGCAAACCTCCCGCTCGGGGGCTTAGCTGCAGTCCAAGTACTCGCCTAAGTAATTGAAATCCTACCGAGTGGAGAGCAAACCTCCCACTCGGGGGCTTAGCTGCAGTCCAAGCACTCGCCTAAGTAATTGAAATCCTACCGAGTGGAGAGCAAACCTCCCGCTCGGGGGCTTAGCTGCAGTCCAAGTACTCGCCTAAGTAATTGAAATCCTACCGAGTGGAGAGCAAACCTCCCACTCGGGGGCTTAGCTGCAGTCCAAGTACTCGCCTAAGTAATTGAAATCCTACCGAGTGGAGAGCGAACCTCCCACTCGGGGGCTTAGCTGCAGTCCAAGCACTCGCCTAAGTAATTGGAATCCTACCGAGTGGAGAGCAAACCTCCCACTCGGGGACTTAGCTACAGCCCAGTGCTCGCCTAAGCCATGTTGACAGACACCATCGCGGCGATAAGCATCGTGCAAACCAGGCAGCCTCTGAGGGAACAACGAATAGCAGCCTCTGAGGGAACAACGAATAGTAGATCGGCGGATCAAGTCACGAAGACATTCAACGTCGAGTCATGTTCGGATAAAATCAAAAGATCCTAGATCGCAAATAAAAGTACTCGAGCTATAAGCTCGACGGAGTTTATCGGTTACATAAACCACTCGGCATTCCGAGGCAAATTTAAGGCAAGGAACAACAGTTTTTTACTCCTCCGGTGGAGGAATGGATGGTGCAACAAATTCGTCCAAGTCAATCCCATCAGAAATCCGAGTGGCAGCAGCGATGAAGGTCTCCATGAAGTCCTGAAAGTTATGCTTCCTCGTATTGGCAACTTGGAGGGCGGCCAGCTTCTCTTCTCGAGCCTCCTTGCAGTGGACACGGGCCAGCGACAGAGCAACATCGGCACCACACCTGGCAGAAGACTTTTTCCATTCTTGCACTCGGCCTGGAACCTCACTTAGTCGAGTGACCAAGGATTGAAGGTCGTTCTGAAGCGTCTCCTTGGGCCAGAGTGCGGAGTCGATCCGTGACACTGCAGCTTTCAGTCGAGCCAGGTAGTCCACCACACCAGCGATACGGGATTCCAACCGGAGGACATTCATGGCCACTTCATCCTTCACAGGAGAATTGATAGGGTCCAGGCTGGTCTCCACTCGACTGGTCTCTTCCTCAAAATTCCGACAGAATTCTGAAAGAAGTTTTGACAACGCAAAATTGTAATCAAATGATGAGTCGACAACAGCAAGTCAGTCGTGCAAAGGGGATTACCTTCAAGCATGAGGAATAGTTTCTTGGCAAGACCCCCAAGATAATCCTCCAAGTCTTTGTGCTTCCCCGCCATCTGGCCGATCTTGTCAGTCAGGTTAACCTTGTCAGTCTTCAGTCGACTCGCTTCCTTATTGGCCGCGTCAAGAGCAGACTTCAGCCTAGCATTCTCGCTCTCAAGTTGACCGACTGAAGCAAGTTTTTCTTCAGCGAGCTTCAACTTCTCCGCAGCTGCCTTTTGCGCCTCCGCAAGGTCAAGATCTTTCTTCTTCAGGGCCTTCTCTAGCTCGTCTGCAAAGCGACAACAGACACAGAGTTCAGAACGGACAAAGGAACAGAGATAGACGTCGAGTCCTCACCAGCCATACCTTTTGCTTCATCCTTCGCCTTCTGCACGTTTTCCTGAGCAAACTGTAAATCAAGATTAAGCTGGATCTGCTTATCCTTCAGATCAGCGAGCTGAGCAACAAGCTCACAAGACTTCTGCAAAGAGTCAATCGACAAAGGGTATCAAAGACAAGTTACTCCCGAGTGACTGAAAGAAAGAGCACAACACTTCTAAGACTACAGCCGAATCAAAACATTCGGCAGTAGCCTCGGGGACTACACCCAGTGGGTGCACTCAGCGTGCCCCCACCGGTTTTCCTTGATTTCCACTCGACCCAACCCGATCAGTCGAGTGAGGAAGTTTGAAAGCATAAAGACCGCAGTCGACTGCCAGCAGTCGACCGTGGCCTTGGGGACTACACCCAGTGGGTGCACTCAGCGTGCCCCCACCAATGAAAAATTTCAGATCAACAGCACCCAGTGGGTGTACAGCGCAAGTGAAGACCAACTAACCTGGACGTTCTGCTGCAACGCCGAGCTGATGTCATAGGCCGCTTGACTGGCATCCCGAGCCGCCTTGGTCTGCTCCATCACGAGCCCCGCCTGACGTATAGCCTCCTTAGCAGCACTCACTTGATCCTCCGGGGTCTGGTAGGCGGCGAAGAACGAGGGCGGGTCGACCAGTGGGGGAGCAGTCGACGATGAAGGCCGGGCAGTCGTCAGTGGTTCAGCAAAAGTCACAGTAGTCCGGGCGGTGTTGTCACCCCCTTGGACCACCGTCTCAGCAGTCGACGCGGTCTGAGGAGCCTTGTCGACCGGGGTCCTCCGGCCTCTCCTCCTAAAAGGCCTGAGCGGCACTTCCGCCTCCTCCTCATCATCCGGAAGGTCAATAATGTTGGTCGGAGCTACAAAAGTTCAGAAATGATATCCAATCGACTCAGCAGTTAAACAGTCGGATCGTGTCAAAGATTATACCTAAGTTGGAAGTGACGGCGTCCTCCATCGTCTCATCGACATTCTGGATGGAAGTCTCGGAAGTAGCGGCGCTGCACGATTCCAAGCAAATAATTTGAAAGTGAATCGACTAAGAATCCGTTCTAGTCGACTCAAGAAAGATAAAAACAGTCACTCACCCAGAGATGACAGGGATGGCGACCCTGATCTTGGGCAAGGCCTTGGGTGGCTT
This sequence comes from Aegilops umbellulata, assembly GCA_032464435.1. Classification (NCBI taxonomy): domain Eukaryota; kingdom Viridiplantae; phylum Streptophyta; class Magnoliopsida; order Poales; family Poaceae; genus Aegilops; species Aegilops umbellulata. Next base: position 344,644,429 of record CP136058.1, on the reverse strand, counting down.
GGTCGGGATGGCTCTGGGCTGCTTGGGTGCCTTCTCAGTTGGGGCCGGCGACGCGGTCCGAGGGCGCTTGGATGACTGGCCCACCGGAGCACTCGACCGACTGCGCTCCACGGCGGGATCCTGAGCGTTCTTGGAGCGTCTCTCGCGTCGAGGAAGGTCGACCTCCACCTCTTCATCTTCATCACCCGAGTAGTCGCTGGCCTCCTCCTCTACGTCATCATCAGATTCCCACTCCTCGACTTCACCTTCACCCTCACTTCCTTCGCCTCCACTCCCTCCTCCTTCAGATACTTGCTCCTGGTTCCCATTCGGCATCGAATACATGTCGTTGATCTCCTGCAAGACAACGGGCAGAGCAAGGATCAGTCGACTTATCGCAAGCCAGTTACTAGACGGAGTGAAAATTTCAGTCGGAAGAAGTAAAACGTACCTTGTCTGTCTCCATCATCCCATCAAGCGGAGCAATCCTCCTAGAACCCCTGGGGTTGTCCTTATTCCCGGTCATGCTGGTCAGCCAGCTCTCCAGTACAGAAGCCTCGACCGCCTCCGGGTGGATCCGAGTGGAGTCGTCGGGCCCGAAATACAACCACATCGAGTGATCCCGAGCCTGGAGAGGTTGGATTCGTCGCTGGAGGAAGACTTCGAGCAAGTCCACGCCGGCCACGCCTTCCCGAACCAACTCAACCACTCGACTGACTAATACCTTCACCTGAGCCTTCTCCTCCGGAACCACTTTCAAAGAAGCGGGTTTCTGCACTTGGTCCAAGGTAAAAGGAGGAAGGCCGGTCGAGTGGCCAGGGGTCGGCTGGTCCTTGCAGTAGAACCAAGTCGACTGCCACCCGCGCACGCAATCGGGAAGTGTCATGGGAGGAAAACAACTCTTACCCCTCGTCTGGATCCCGAGGCCCCCGCACATCTGGATCACCTGCGTCCTTTCCCCGTCCGGGTTAAGCCTTTTAACCGACTGGGATCGGCAAGTGAAGATATGCTTGAAGAGGCCCCAGTGAGGTCGACAGCCTAAGAAACACTCACACAGAGACACGAACGCAGCAAGATAGACTATGGAGTTGGGCGTGAAATGGTGGAGCTGCGCTCCGAAGAAGTTTAGAAAGGCCCTAAAAAAAGGACTCGGGGGCAGGGTAAACCCCCGGTCGACATGGGTGGCTATCAGGACGCGCTCACCCTCGCGAGGTTGCGGCTCCGTCTCCTCCCCAGGGAGGCGAGCAGCCTTGTGGGGAATGAGTCCCCCCTCCACCATGTCGTCGATATCCGCTTGAGTAAGGATGGAGGGCATCCAATCCCCCTGTAACCAGCCGGACGGCAGAGCGGCCCGCGAGGACGACCCGCCTCGGCCAGATTTCTTCCCCTTACCCTTTGCTGCGGCCTTCTTCGCGCGTTCCGCCGCCGCCGTCTTGTCCTTCCCCATCGTCTCGAACGAGGTCTTGGCCAAGCGGCGGTGTCGAGATTGCAGCGGAGAGCGAGGTGGAGGCTTACGGAGGAAAGGAGAAGAAAAACAAGGGCGCACAGTAAAAAAAATCAGAATCATTACCTTATATAAGGCTACACCCGAGTGGCTGATCAGTGGGCCTGCGCCCCCCAGTCAAATCCCGCAGCGGACGCATGCGCGGTACGTGGCGAAAAAGGTGGCGCGGAGATCGAGGCGCCCTTGCCTTATCCAGCCGATTCGCGCGATTTTCTCCGTCCGGAGCGCTTCCCAATTTTCAAATCCCGCAAGATCCGCGATCGACAGGATGGTTTGTCAGACGAAAAGATCCGTTTCCTTAAGTCTCCCTAGAGACTCGTCACATAAACACACTCGACGGTAATATGAAACCACTCGACGGACATCTGAATGGATCAAGGCAACTGAAGAATGAGTTCCCACCGTAACTTCCATTTATCCAAAGACAGATGCAACCGAAGCATGGAGGTTGAGTCGGAAGCATAGGCTCGGCCCCATTCTCACTTAACCCCTGACCCATTCGGGGGCTAATGACGAGGATACGTACCTAGGGTAGGGTAACTTATCATACCTAAGATACCCAATCAAGGACATGACCCCTACAATGAAAGACATTCTAAGAAGTATCAACATTTCAGTCGACCTGGTCAGCCCAGTCGACGGACACGAGCGTACTCGACCAGAAGCACAAGCAGTCGACCATGAAGACAGCCACTCGACTATAAGAAGACCTAAAGGCACTGCCTACAAACGGTCATCTCATAAGTAGCTTTTATGGCCTTCATGGTCCTTTATTACAGGCGTTACCAGTAACCCCCTCTCTTTATGTAAATTAAACTCCTTGTAACGTGGGCTGGCTGGGGTCCTGGCGAACTCTATATAAGCCACCCCCCTCCACTAGGACAAGGGTTCGCAACTTTGTAACACACACACACATAATCCAGTCGACTGCCTCCGGGCTCCGAGACGTAGGGCTGTTACTTCCTCAGAGAAGGGCCTGAACTCGTAAAACTCCTTGCGCATACAACTACTCCATAGCTAGGATCTTGCCTCTCCATGCTTACCCCCCCATTCTTACTGTCAGACTTAGAACCACGACACCAACTTCCACAAAAGCTCTGTCGTTCCCATTCGATGCGCCAACCTTGATCTTGTGAGCATTCTCAGCAGCATCCCGGCGACTAGGGCGTTTTTCCCTATCAAATACTTGGGCCTCCCGCTCTCGGTTTGGAGACTGAAGAAAGTTGACTTCCAATACCTCCAGGACAAGGCAGCTGGAAAATTGGTCACCTGGGATGGGCAGAACATCACCACCATTGGGCGCATGGCCCTTGTTCGCTCTGTTATCACCTCTCAGGCTGTGTACTCCATCACACCACTCATTATCCCTCAGGGTTCCCTTGACAACCTCAACAAGATTGAGCGAGCTTTTCTTTGGTCCGGCTCTGACAAGACCACCGGTGCCAAATGTAAAGTCAACTGGGACATGGTCTGCCGCCCCACCAGCTATGGGGGTTTGGGTGTTCTTAACACCGACAAATTTGCTCGTGCTTTGAGGCTCAGATGGCTTTGGTTTGAATGGAAAGAGCCGTCCAAGCTCTGGGTCGGCCTGGGCAACCCTTGCACCGAGGAGGACCGTGATTTTTTCTACGCCTCCACTTCCATCATCGTGGGCAATGGGGCCAAAACGCCTTTTTGGGACTCCCCCTGGCTGCTTGGCCGCAAGCCGAAGGACATTGCACCTCTCGTCTTTGAGGCCTCAAGGAGAAAGAACTGGAAGGTGCGAGATGCTATTACAGAGAATGCTTGGATGCTTACGATCAGACGAGACATTACCATCACTGGCCAGCATGTGCGGGAATTTTTCACCCTCTGGATGCTCATCCATGACATACACCTTGACATCCACTCTGAGGATGACATCATTTGGAAGCACTCTTCGGATGGCTCATATTCGGCGTCCACTGCATACAAGGCACAATTTCTGGGTTTGACGCTTTCCCTCATGGACTCCATGGTCTGGAAAATGTGGGCGCCCCAAAAGGTCAAATTCTTCTCTTGGCTGGCCTTACAAGATCGGATTTGGACCGCCGACAGGCTAGAGCGACGTGGCTGGGACAACTGCGGTCTTTTCCCGCTCTGTAAGCAGGTGCAGGAGTCGGGCGTCCACCTATTCGCCAAATGCCGCTTCACCTTGAGGCTTTGGCGGATGCTCATTGACAAGTATGGGCTTGCGCATCTGGACCCTTCTGACTGGCACCTTGAGGATTCCCTCCTCTCTTGGTGGGACAAGCGCAGCTATTCGAGCATTCCGGATCGTCGAGCCATGGCCTCCCTTACCATGCTCGTATCCTGGACAATTTGGAACGAAAGGAACGCTAGAGTCTTCCGCCACAAAGAGACGCCACCGCCAATCCTTCTCAAGCTTATTATAGATGAGGCCAACCTATGGGTTACTGCAGGGGCTAAACAATTAGGGAAAATTGTATCGCACGAGTAATTGTCATGCCGTACTTCGGCCTTGTGTAACTCTACAAAACTCTATTCTCCTCTACTTTAATAGATGAGGCAAATCTTTTGCCTCTGTTTCGAAAAAAATAATAATACCCCAGCACTCCCAGTCAGTATATACGTACAAAAAGAACTGCAAAACCAAGGAGCAATCACGATTAAACTTGTCCGGATCACCACGGCGAGATGCATGCACACACGCACGCACGCACTGACCTGACGCGCGATCGCCGTAAATAAATAAACAAGTTATGCGCGAAACCAGCGGGGGCATGTGGCCTCGGCCAGGAACCCAGCGCCCGCGCCCTGGCCGGCCGGCGGCCACCCCCCTCTCCTCTCCTGAGCGCCACAGCCGCGCACATGGCCGCGCGCCGCTCGCGGCCATGGATGGGCGTGAAAGTCTTCGTCCCGAGATCCTTCAGGGAACGCGACTCCGGGTGACGACATGAGAGATGGTGGGAGGCTCATTCAAGGCGCCCACTGTTTTGCTTCTCGGCTTCTCCCCCTCAACCAACTTCAAACCGCCGATGCTGCTGGTCCTGCTGAGCTCACTGCTCACAAGCATGTGTGCCTGCCGCGCTGCCTGCTCTGTTTGAGGTGGGATCGGTAACAAAGAAAATGGATATATAAAGATGGGAATGCAGCTAGAAAATCAGTAGCAGTACTATAGTAGGAGGAAAAATACAGTATACTACAAGATAGGTGATGCGGAGCATCCTAGGATCATCATCGTGGCTTTACTACGTCATCAAGGGTGAAACATATCCTTCACATTTGTCTCCTTGGTTTTCTCACGGATGGTATTACTACTTGGACCTCCTATGTTCCGCACCTTCATGTTTGAGCCGGATGACGAATGTGCAATTGAGAAGATCAAGCAGAAAAGAACGCCTGCATTGCACTATCCAAGAGGGGAAGCATGAAAGCAAAGAAGGAATCGCAAAGACAAAGGTGTGAGGCGCGAAGCTGGAATCAAAGGCCCCAACGCCCAAACCTCCCACAAGTTGCCAACTCCGAAGTTTTCAGACTTGATTCGGACTTCTTCTGCACTCATGCCAGAAGCTTCTGTCAAGACTGGACTAAATCCTTGAACTACCCGGACCCGAAACCCTTGGACTTTTCGGAGTCTCCGGACTCTAGCTGCAGGCGTGTAGATTCGGACCAAAGACCCATGTATCGCTTTCTCACGTACCCCTTCATGGCTAGACTATACCTCTCCTCCTCTAGGTTTAGGTTTAGCTAAAGAAAGACGGAACATTAGAGCTTAGATCATGTATTCCCCTTGTGGGATACCTTCTAGGTCGAGAAGACATCAATGAATTACAAGGCCATGAGCACAATATCTCCTAAGGTAGAAGATTCCTCCATGTAATTAAGCCCTCATTTTTCTAGGACTTGGGGAAGCCATGTAATTTGTCAGAAGCCATGTGCCCCATCTTGTTCGTGTTTTTCCTTGGATTTGTAAGAAGCCACGTGAATCGTGTGGTGTGGACCTACAGTTACAAGAGGGTCGTGTATTGGCATCACTTGTTATCAATGTGTTTCTTTTGTGTTATTCCTTATTTTTCTTGTCATCCCTCATGATTTCCCTCACGTTCTTTCTCATATCCACCTCCAGTTCAGGAAGATCAGGCCACCCAATGGCTTGCCTATATCATTCCATATCATTATTAAGGTTGTTATGAATTGGAGTCTCCACCCCTCATTTTTTCTATCCTTGTTTTGGTTTTTTCTCGCCTAAGTTGGAAATCCCATAAAATAGCCCTACATTGATCTTAGTCCGACTAGGAAGTTTGAGTGCGCTTTGGTTGGTTTTGATCCACTAATCTATTGCTATACTAGTTGATCCACCTTCATTTGCATCGATTTGGCCCAATTTTTCTCCCCCACCCCCATTTTTCCTCTTCAAAGTTGATTTCATTCACCTCGGTTGACTTCTGGAACCATATTAATGAGAGATTTCATTAGGGCACGATGGGTTTCATGATTGGACGCATATTAACGAGAGACTAAAAGAATATGAAGCTAGTGTCGAGCATATTACCAAATGAGCTCTTGGAATGAACTGAGAACTAGATTGAACATGCATGAAACACTGACTAAGAGTTACAACAACAACTCACAAATGACGAGGATCACATGAGGCAAGTTTTATTAAGAATATTTTCCATTGTGATGTTTCTTGGTAAGCACAATTTGGCTTTTAGAGAATCCAATGAGCAATTTCATTATGACACCAACAGAAATTTCTTTGCTTTATGTGAAGATGGTTGCAGAATTTTACTTGGTAATGCAAGACATCTTAGACGTATTCAAAACAACAAGGTTCATTATCATTATCTTAGTCATAATATTCAAAATGAGTTGATTTCTCTTACGGCTATTGACATTATGAATTATATCATCAAGATTTCCAGATTGGTCAAATATTTCTCTATTATCCTAGATTGTGCACGGATACGAGTCTCAAAGAAAAAAAGTGAGTTTTTTTGGTTCAATGTATTATATGACGGTTGATGAGTACTTTCTTGGTTTTTCTTATAGTGTGGGACTTTACAAGGCACTGTTGATTCTATCAAGTCCTTCAGCCTTAATATTGATGACATTAGTGGCCAATGTTATTACAATGGATCCAATATGAAAGGAAAATACAAGGGGGGAGGGGTGGAAAGTCAGTTGCTTGAGATAAATATAGGAGCTTAGAGTATGCCATGCGCTGGCCACAATCTTAATCTCACTCTTTGCGGTGTGGCTAAATCTTGTAGTAAAGCTGTTTATTTTTCTGGAATTTTTACAACAAATATATCTATTATTTTACCTATCTTACAAAAGATGAACTATCTTGGTTAGCATGTGGAAAATTTAACTATGAAATTTTTGAGCAATACTCATTGGGAGAGTCAGATCAAAAGTCTCAAAGCAATTTGATTTCAAGCTCCTAAGCTAAGACCAGCTTTGCTTGCGTTAAGTGAAGATAGTGGTACCGAACCCAAGGATAGGAGTGATATAAAAAAATTATGCGCTTGACAACTATGAGTTTATACTTGGTATGGTCATTTGTCATGACTTTCTATTTCGTGTAGATACAATGAGCAGAAAGTTGCAATCACCATCAATCTGCATTGAGTCTGCCTTAATACAAATAGAGGGTAGGAAGAATTACTTTGACACTTACAGAAATGAAGGGTTTTCTTCTAGTGTGATCATTGCCAAAGAAATCACGGCTAAAATTGAGTTCAGAGCCATCTTTTCGAGTAAAATGTTGTGCTCCTAGGAAGAAGCAGTCTGATGAAATTGACTGTGATGAAGCAATCTTGGAAGGCGGGAATGATTTTGAAGTTAATTGCTTTTTATTATGGTTCAGAAGGCAACTAATAATTCATTAAAAATTAGATTTGACTAACTCCAATCTTTCATAAATATATTTGGTTTTTAATGAATTCAATGGCCTTGAAGTTATTGGATGGTTCTGAACTAAAAGATAGTTGCACTGAATTTGCAAGTTATTTCTCTTTAGATGGTCATCTCATGTTTTAAATGACCTAATTTATTGATTAAGTTTTATAAAAAAAATTGCGGGGTTAAGTGTTATACACTTGACTTTGCCCGATACACTAATGTTTGCTATGTAGATTTTTGAGTTTGTTAGAGAACTAGATTGTTATCCTGATATTTCTATTGACTATTATATTTTATTTACTATGCACGTGACTGTGGCATCAACTGGAAGAAGTTTACAAAGTTTAATTTGTTGAAGAACTATGAGGGAACTACAATGCCATCTAATGGCACAAGAGTGGTTAAATGGCTTGGCAACTTTATGAATTGGGAATAAATTATTAGATGAGATTAAGATATTATCCTTAATGATTTTGCATCTCGAAATGTCAGATTTTTTTGACGGTAATTGTACACATTCTTGGATATCCATACTAAATTTTTATGCATTTGATTTATATGCTACACATTTATATCTGCATATGTTGATTATTATTTAGACGTTTATACTAAGGGAATCAGATTCTAGTTTTTCCCCAAGCCCCTGGTATATCAGGACAAGCCCTGATACTGTTCCCTGTAATCGGCCATCGCCTTGGCCATAATGCTCTCATTTAGGGATCGCTGCAACATCATTTCTACATCTAGGGGCCTTCTTAAGAGGGGAGGTCATCTACCAAATCATTCCTGGGAGTTATGGAAAGAAATCAACAATAGGATTTTTTACAGTGACTAATGGTACCTAGTCAGAGGAGGGTACCTTGTAGGTGCACTAGGACCATATCATCCAGATAAGACATCAGGGCCTTACATCCAGCTACGCCCGAGTAGGCACTTGGAGGGTATAAGGATGAAGAAGCTATGTTGGGGCTCTTATGGTTAACAGAGATGTATAACCCTAGCCGTAGGAACATCTGATCACACACGTATCCTCCAAAGATAACTACCAAATAGACAACCCTTGTCTACCTATATAAAGGGAACCAATCCAAGACGGCCGACCGAGTAAGACTTTGACCGGTCGCGAGCGGGCCATTGTATCTAGTGAGATCTTACGACCACAGCAAACCACAGACGGCTGCTACGCGGTGATGTCTGGCTGGCGGGTCCCATGAACCGTTCAAGCACTGTCGTATCCTTTCCACTCAGCCAACACACGTCTTTCTCCTCACTGGTCCCCTTTCTTCCCAGCACAGGCCCAACCGCCATTGTAGGCAACCACCATCGTTATTTTTTACTTTTGCTCTCGACACCCCGACGTCAGTGAGGCCTCCACTACAGGCAAAAAAACCGGTGCAGGCACCACCATCGTGCGCATCCAGCGAGCCTCACGGTCGCCGATGGGTGAGCTCAAGAGTCGTCCATCTCGCTGCGACTGGACCTACGATCGACATCGACAAAGAGGCATGTTGCAACATCTTGTGCTCCCTGTTCTAGAAGCAGGAGGAGCACCCCACACCCACAGCTCATAGCTTTGCACGCAGCCGTGCTGGAATTGACGGGTGAAGAAGTTGCAACCAGCACGTGCCCGTGTTGGAACCGTCAGGTGGATCTATGCTGGAACTGATGACAACCTCTGTTGCACACTGCAACCGGCCAACCATTTTGCTGGAACCGGCATCAATAATTGCTACAATCGGCCATGCAATGTGCTGGAACTGGCCGCGCCCTCGCCTCCAAGGCGTTTTGTTGCTAGAAGAAGTGTACTTTTTTTGTTGGAACTTAGTTTTTTTTCTATAATCGTAGCGGGAGTTCTTCCAGGTGAGTTGTTTTGCTGGAGCCGATGTTCAATTTTGCTGGAACTTGGTAATTTTTTTGCTTCAACCCACAAATGTAGGATTTGTTGCTTTCATAGTGTTTTTTGCTGGGCACAATTGTGCAAGTTGACGACTACGGCGAGCCAGAGACGGCGAAACCGGTGGTGCTGCAACCATGGTGAATGCAGACTAGAACCGGCCGACACCAAAGCTACAATAGCCCGGTTCGCGAGCTACAAACGCGACTTGCGGCGACCGTGAGCTTCAGCAGAAGGGTGGCATGGGGCTACGTAGCTAGTGTTGCGATGAGCAACGACGCATGGTGACGGGGTGAAACCGCCCCTCGCCGGAGCATGCGTGTGGGGGCCAAGGGTAGAGTCGCTTGCGGGGAACAGAAGGAGGGGATTTCTTTTTGCATTGACCAAAGCCAGAGGAGGAGATGATTCAAGAAGAGACATCCAATGGCGCGGGATGGCTTAATCCAACGGGTATGCGGTGACCAACCTGGTGATTGCGCCGTTCAACCGACGCCTAGCACGTGCCTTATATAAAGGATTGACGTGACCACACCAAAGATCATCGGTTCTATGAGGAGAAAAGCTTGTATCCAGGCCCAAACGAGTAGTTCTATATCATTGTAATCATCTCATCAATGAATAAAAATGGATATACATACCACGTGATGCATGTGGTAAGCAATCCAAATTATTTAAAATAGATAGACATGACGCAAGGATTTTTCTAAACCTGGGTAAAAACACCTTGTTACCTTCACCACCAATGAATTTCTTTCGGGCACAATTCATCTTCCTATTTTCTTCCACGACTACACGTACGTTGTAAAATTGGTGGCCCATTAGTCGTCAACAATTTTCAGTAACATATTACTCGCTTAACAAAAAAAATTACTCCCTCCGCTCACAAGTATAAGATGTTTGGGATATTTTAAAATGGACAACATACAAGCTAAAATAAGTGAATAAATATATTAAAGTGTGTCTATATACATCTGATTTATAAAAAGTTAAAACATCTTACATATATGAAAGGAGGGAGTAGCTATTAATTTGAAAGCCATATAAGCTCGTGAGCCATAAAAGTATTTTCAAGAGGTTAGACTTAGTGGAAGAACTCTTTGAAATTGAGTACCATAGAAAAGAAATCATATGCTTTCTTTTCAGTTGAATTGAGCCATATGGTTTCTAATTCTGTGGATCAAACGACCACAACACTATAGAAACATTGTAAGGGCATCGCCAACGCTGACTCTGAAATCAGACACCGTATTCATTCGTAAACCGGCGGAGACCAATCCACGGATAATGACGCGGGAGCCGACCTAACCGTGTCTGCATCTATTTCAAATAAAATTTGAACAAACCGGATGAATATCATCAAACACGATTGAATTTAGCAAAGTTCGGACATAATTTACATAAAACATACGATATTTTGTCCGTTTAACTAAAGCGAGCTTGCAACACTCAAAGTAATTATGAAAAATTGCACAATGCGTCTATAAATAGGATGCAAATATCACTACTACAACAATAGTTCAAGTTCAGTGAGATAACCGGATGTTCAACAAGTTTTATTAATTCACCGAGGCCAAATTCAACAATACTAGAATCAGAGCCGACACATGTCGTCCCAAATAGGCTGCCCCTTGAGTTTTATCCAACATTGTATGTGCGTGAATGGTGTGCTTTTGTTCGTGTAGTACATCACGACGGAGCGTGCAGGATATACAATGTATAGGGCAACATCGAGTGAATAAATGAATTAACCAATATGTAAAGCAACATGAAGCAAACTTACGATCTCCATGGTTGATGCGCCCAATGGCCACATTGTTTCCACTCGTTCAACCGCTTCGCAAAGCTTCACGGCAAAGTTGCAGATGGTGTACCATCGATGTGATGTCGACCTCACATTGCGTTCATGGATGATGTGCATGTCGTAGGGCACGAAGTGCTTTCGCACATGAAACGAAGCATTCACGCGCCACCAAAAGACCGAGCCCTTGAGTTCCAGCATCTAAAGTCTACATATACAGTCAACCACGCATTGCACAACAACCATCCTCCTTCATCGAGTAATCCACCATCATGTTTACTCTAGAAAACAACAAGAAGTTCAAAAAAACTCAACGACATTTGACCGATCATGTGATGGGCGTGGTGTCCTCCATGGACGTCGTCGGCAGGGTCGGAGGGTACCTAGCTGTAGAGGGTCCTGAGTGGATGGCCGCGTAGTACAAGGAGGACATGCACGTTGGTGGGGCTGCATATGTCCTACGATGCCCGCGCAGTGTCAGAGAGGTACAACAACGACAGCGAACGAGGAAGGTGTGGATGCAAAGTAAGGAGGGAGAAGGGGCGGAGTGGAAAAAAATGGACCGGAAGGGATATTTGAATGGACCAGGGGTGCCCTAGTCATATGTGGCGGTGCCGCGGCGGTCCGGACTCCCACAAAGCCCTCCCCCGGTTTGTGGGAAAACCGACGTCCATACCGCTCCGTGTAGTTGGATGGTAAAATAAGTCCGGACGAATCGGTCCGAACGAAGGCGGACGGTTTGAGTGTCAGCATCGCAGATGCCCTGAGGTTGCAACCCTAATAAATTCCTTTGGATGGAAGAGACATTTCGAAGTGAAAATCGAACTCCATGAAAACCACCCAATCTTAACTATGTATGTCAGAGCTATATATGATAGTATTGGTTCCAACTTGCTAAGATGCAATCTGGGTCAATTTCTTATACAGTCAAGTTGTTGAACGTAGATCTAGAGGTTAAGGTCAACTTCCTCACATTTGGGGAGATAGAATTGCACATGGAACAACTCTAGATTCGAGTCCCAGTTTAAGGTTGTGGTTTCAACCTCAGCCAACCCGTCAAGAGTTGGTGTGCCTCCAACTTCCAGATTAATGATTATTGGGGAGCCTGTCACGGTAATGATATTTACGGGTAATCATTTTGACTAGCTGCTCAACCCCGACAAGAATGGTACAACACCCTGGACTGGAATGCAAAGAGAATAAGTAAGACATGAGCTATAAGAAGAAGATCCAATTAAGAGGGGTGTCGTGGAATTAACACGGCAGATGTCCTCTTGCAAGGACTTGTTCGTGGAGCCATCGCAACTAGGAAGCTTAAAGGGGTTAATCGGGACAAAGGACACGAGAGGTTTATACTAGTTCAGCCCCTTGCGGTGAAGGAAGGCCTACGTCTAGTTGTGTTGGTATTGCTTGAGGTTTCGATGACCAGGGTTGTTTCTTGCGCTAAGCCGCTGGCGGGTCGTCCCCTTATATACACGGGTTGATGCCCTGCGGCCTACAGAGTCCCGGCCGGCTCATAAATAGTGTTCGGCTCGGTACTAGTTAATTCTACCTTATAATACAAGTCATGCCGTCATGGCGGTTTATCATTATGGGCCTTAAGTCTCCTATGGGCCTTAGACCCTTTATTGAACCGCCATCTTCATGCTTGGTCTTAGGCTTCTTCTGATAAGTCCCTCTTTGCGTAACCCGGCCCCTCCTGGGCGGCTTACACAAATAGTTATATCCCCAACATTAGGCCCCAGATTGATTTGAACCGGTTCATGTCAATCTTTGAAAACCTTATGAACTCGCCTTTAGTCTTCTGTCATGTGTAAAAATTGTAACCCGCCGTGACGTCATCATCTGGATCCGGGTTAAATCATCGTGACGTCATCTTCAATAAAACTTATATTTTAATTTGTCATATCTTCAACGGATCCTTGCTTTTACTGACCCTCCCGAAAATCGAGGCGTCGGGGCCGCTGGATAATGATGTCCTTGGTCTCCTCGTTTCTCGCGCCGTCTTGGTCAATCATTCCTTATAAATAGAGCAACCTAGGTCTTCCATTCTTCCCTCTTTCAGTCATCTCCTTCCTCTGGCTCCCTTTTTTGCGACCCGAGCTCCGACGCCGTCGCCGCCGTCGAGTTCCTTGTCTTCACCAACTCAGGCCGCTGCATCGACCTGAATCTGACCAGAAAAACGCGACGAGCCTCCGCTGCAGCTCCGCATCTGTAAGTCCCTTTCCCTTTCTGTCTTAGATCTGCATTATAGTGTTCATCGAGTTCGCCGGTGTTCATCGAGTTCTTCGGTGTTCATCATTGCCAGCGGCGGACCCTTGATGCTTTGTACCTCTGATGCCCTGTTCAGATCATTGAATAGGATAGAACTGCTGCGGTAACTGCTTTGTGCTTATCTCGAATGCAAACAGATCTGTTTTCCTTTATTTAGAAGCTTCCTTCGAGTGTATGAACTTCTCTGCCCTGTTTCTAGGTCTAGAAATTTTTCCTTTCCAGAGCATTGTTTGATCCGAAATAATATTTGCAATCGGTGAAACCTGTTTACTCCACACTTAGCCAAAAAACGGCGTTTGTTGACTCTGTTTCAGCCATAGTAGTTTGCGTAACCGGTTTAAGATAACACCAGCTGCCAGCACCGCTTGCTTTTGGCGACTTAAGAAAACCTTAATCATCTCAATACCTGCAACTATTAAAACATTATCATATAGTTACCTGTATGTCATTAGGCCCCTTCTTAAGCTGCCATCTTGAATAACTCAATAATGCTTACTCTCCGGGTTATGATAAATCAGAAAATTTCTTTTATCTTACTGTAGGCTTCGATTTACACAATGGCACCCAAAGCTCTCAAACCTCCGGTAACCTGCAACTGGGTCCCATCCACTGTCACAGAGAGCAAGTTGTTTGACTTTGTAAAGTCTGGTCACCTGCCCAAGAAGGAGCTTATGTCTTATCGTGCCCCTGACCCGTCTGAGGAAAAACCTCAACCCAAGGAAGGGGAGGTGATCATTTTTACTGATCACATGAGCCGGGGATTTGCTCCTCCCGGTTCAAAATTCTTTAGGGATGTTCTGAATTTCTTCGATCTAAGGCCTCAAGATATCGGGCCCAACTCCGTGTCAAATCTATGCAACTTCCAAGTGTTTTGCGAGGTGTACCTTGGAGAAGAACCAAGTTTGACTTTGTTCAAAGAATTATTTTATTTGAACCGGCAAAATGAACGTGCCAATGGGCCCAGTCTGGAACTTGGCAGTATTTCAATCCAGCGGCGAAGAGACTGTCTTTTCCCTTACGCAGAACTGCCAAGCCATGGTTTTACTGCCAAAGAGTGGAACCAGACGTGGTTTTATTGCCAAGATACCTCTCCGGCTGGTGAGAACCCGCTGCCCGGCTTTCGTGCTCTGCGCCTGGAGTCCAACCACCCATTGGCTGACAAATTATCCTCGGTTGAGCGTATTCCCCTTGCTCCCACCATAAAGAAGATTAAGGCCCTTTTGGGCAATGGTTTGGACGGCATTGATTTGGTTCGGACCTGGATTACCTGGCGGGTTATTCCGTTAAGCCGCCGACCCGGCTTAATGTGTACTTACTCAGGGGAAAAGGATGACCCGTTGCGTCACAGCCCTGATGATTTACCGGACGACAAGGTTGAAGCTATGATCCAGTCATTGCTGAAAGAGGGGACTGTGGTAAATAATGCCTTATGTTTGCTCCCCTTCTGTAAGAACAATCCGGCCCCCGCAGTAAGTCATCAGCCTCACTGATCACCTTTTATTATGTTTACCTTGTATTTACTCATACCCCTTTACAACTCCTTATAGGCAAACGACAAGTTTTGGAAAGTCCCGTATGATCATGAGGCGGCCAAACAAGCTCATGCGGCAAAGAGGGCCGAAAAATGAACCACCAGGCCTTCTACTTCAAAGAAGAGAAAACCGAGCGCTTCAGAGATGTTCCAGCTCGATGATTCTGATGATGCCGAAGAAGAGGTAATCTTTAAACTTCCTTGACTATTGTATCACTATTTTACTGACATGATTTCTCTTTCAGGAAGACACGGGAAATAGCCAACCCGTTGAAGAAGAGGTAACTATAATCTCTTCCGACTCCGAGCCTCTGCCGCATTAGAAAATTCGAAGAGTAACCCGGAAAGTAAGATTTTCACATCCTTTGGCTTACCAAGACCCTGACTTTCTTTTGAAGCAACAACAATTTGAAAGCCGGAGGCAGACCCGGACCAGCAAGGATGCAGAGCTCTCCTCCGGCTTGCCTGATACAACCCGGAAGTGTCGGACTGAGGTTATCTCCAACTTATCCCCTTTTTACCTTTGGCGGGTCTAATCCGTCAACCTCTCAATTCGTCTGACTCCAATTATCAGCATACATCTCCTTCATCCGGCGAGTCTATGCAGTCAAACATGCCGGCTTTTAAAACTTCCCCTGGGTAATACAAATTTATTTACCTTATGCTCTTCCTTATGCCTCTGTACTTATCTTTCTGTTTTGTTGATAGCGTGCAAGTGAAGGCCAGGAAGAAAGCAAAGAAAGATAAACCGGCCCAGGACCCGGTTGTAACTGAGCCGACGCTTGGAACGGCCGCGCCTGATACTTCTGTTCACGAGCCGCCACCTTCCTTATCTCATGATGCTCCTGCAACCTCTTATGAACCACCTGCTGAACAAGTCATCAATGATTCTGTTAACCCGGAGGCTCCTAGCCCCGCCAAGGCAGATGACCCGGAAGTTGAGTTTTTGAAGACTCAATTTGTTGAGCCGATTCAACCCACTGTACTCGCCAAATGTTTTGCTAAGGAGGAGTTGCTGGAACGTCGTAAGGCCAAGATGGATATCACCGACTATACTCATTTGAGTATTGGAGAGATCGTCTCGGGCTACATCAACCAGGTGCAAAGCAGCCGTGACCTGGAAATTGACATGGTGAAGCAAATACAGCAGAAATCTGAGGTATGACTTATTCTTCCTTATTTTCAATTATACTTACTGTACCAGCCCCCAAGTCTATTGCTTATGAGTAAATATGCTGTAGACTTAGAAACATTGTTAAAACTGCTTGTCCGGCTTAAAGAGAAAATATGTAAACCGGAGGTAATAAAATACTTTTAACTTGCGATACACATGAGCCCCCAGGTGTCAAATACCTTTGCTTGCAAAGTGTTTAGGACTTAATATTCAGGACCGGCTTAATAATGAAGAAAACTTCGGTATACATTAGCCCCCAAGTGTCAAGTATCTTTGCTTGCAAAGTGCTTGGGACTTAACATTATTTACCATGATTCTGACTGTAAACCGGGATAATGCAGGCCACCATAAGTCAATTTGAGTCGGAAATTGCTGATCTGAAGAACCGCCTGGCAGCCCAGGAAATTGAAATTCAAAAGGCCAACTCCAAATTTGAATTCTGCGTCTCTGAACAAGAGAAGTTGAAGAAGAATTTTGAGTCGGAGAAGAAAATCTGGGCTGATGAAAAGGCCTTACTGGTGACCCGGGCCGAGACAGCAGAAGTGAATAACGAACTGTCCGGCTTAAAGAATCAAATATCTCAAATGGTCTCACAATCTTTGGTAAGTGCCAATATATGAAAACTTAAATTCTGCAAACCTTTTGTTGATAAATACCGTAATTCGTACCTCTGGCTTACCTCATGTTATTTTTTAACAATATAGGCCCCAGGAGTACTAACCTTAAGCAAAATATGCTGATCAAGCTGAAGGCAGTGTATACACTGGTGGAACAACTTTATACCGGGTCACAACATGCTCTGGCCGTTGTGGATTTATTGAATGATGTTCCTTATCTCCTTCAAGATGTGCTGAAACGGCTTGCAGTACTTCCTCAGCGGGTTCAAGAGCTAAGGCAGGCATCCGCAAGAGCCGGGGCGATAGCAGCGTTGAGCCAGGCTAAAGCATTTGAACTAGACCCGGCCGACATTGCTCTTGGATACCCGAGTCTAAAGGAGGATGGCACCTTATTTGACGAGGCAGACTTTACCGCCTGTGTGAAAGACATACGCCCGGTGGCTACTCTTATTGGGAATGATACTGATCTGACCAAATATCAGTCGGGTTATGATAAGGAGAACCGGAGGATTCCAACACCTCATTACCATGAAGTCAGCCTGGTTCCTCCAACTCGTAAGCACACCTTTGCCCCTGAAGTCGACCCAACCAGTTTAATAGATGATGAAGCTGAGTTTGAAGCCTTGAGTGGCATTGACTGGGCATCATCGTCCTTCCAGGACAAGGCAGCTGGCGGAGAGGCGGAGAAGGATAACCCGGAAGCTTCAGGTCAGCCCGAAGAGTAAATCGCCAGGCGCCACATGCTTATGTCTTGGTAGAAAAAACAATGCCTCATCATTCAGACCCGGGGGGTCTTGTAATAGAGTAGAAAATACTTTGACTTTTGTCCTGCCTTCGTGCCTGCTTATGGCGCTTAATACTTGCATAAGTCGCCGTTACTATGCACTTGTAGTTTACATGAATCTGTCATGCCCTTGCAGAAATATATTGTATTGCCCTGCACATAAGACAAACAAAAAGAAAACCCTTGGCGACTTATCGCATTGAGGGTCACATAAGCCTGGATAACCCGGAATACACACCGAATATTTACAGGAAAATCAGCTTATGACTAAACGTAGTAGACATAATCACAATGATATACCTGTGATGCTTACGGTTGTCTTTCCGGCTTATATAACCCAACCCCTGAGGTCAAGTTTAACTCCTGAAAATTGATACATAAAGTTCACCTGGCACTTATCAACCTGATGTAACCAATGTTTGAACCGGAGGATTGCAGTATACTCCATTGTGTTTTCAAGAGATTCTCAAGACAATCAAGTATAACTAATAAAATTTAAAAGGCCTCTGATTCGAATACGATCAGTGAACCGTTCCAAAGGGGTTAAGCTAAGATTCGGATATGATCATATAGCCCCCAGTGGCTGTGGCGATGCCGATCAACTGGGTATCGACAGCTATGTTCTCTTTGGTTCGAATACGACCTATGTTTGAACAGGAAGCCCCCAAGTGACAATAATATTTTTTTAATGACGCTGATTCGAATACGATCCACGTCAGACCCAAAGGGGTTAAGCTATGATTCAAATATGATCAGGAAGCCCCCAAGTGGGTTTGGCAGTATGCCGATCAAGTGGGTATCGACAGCTATGTTCTCTTTGGTTCGAATACGACCTATGTTTGAACAGGAAGCCCCCAAGTGACCATGGCTAGATTTAGATATGATCATAAGCCAGACCAAAGGAAAGCCGGATTCAGATATGACCCGCTTCCTCTTGGTTATCTCCACCACCTGACAAAGAAGACACATAAACCTTTTTTGGGAGTGGAAAAAAGGACAGAGGTCCTGCTTTATTGCTTTATGTAATATATACATAGTAGAAATATATACACATTAGAGCCGGTGGCTCAAGTATAGTAAGGCCGAAGATGAGCTATATTCCACAGCCGGCGGGTCTCCTCCTCCGATTTACGTGAGTCTTTGTGCTCTCGAACATCGATAAGGTAGTATGACCCGTTGTTCAGATTCTTGCTGACCACAAAGGTTCCTTCCCAAGGAGGGGATAGCTTGTGTATGTCGGATTGATCCTGGATGAGCCGGATGTTGGAAATATGCCCTAGAGGCAATAATAAATAGGTTATTATTATATTTCCTTGTTCATGATAATCGTTTATTATCCATGCTAGAATTGTATTGATAGGAAACTCAGATACATGTGTGGATACATAGACAACACCGTGTCCCTAGTAAGCCTCTAGTTGACTAGCTCGTTGATCAATAGATGGTTACGGTTTCCTGACCATGGACATTGGATGTCATTGATAACAGGATCACATCATTAGAAGAATGATGTGATGGACAAGACCCAATCCTAAGCCTAGCACAAGATCATGTAGTTCGTATGCTAAAGCTTTTCTAATGTCAAGTATCATTTCCTTAGACCATGAGATTGTGCAACTCCCGGATACCGTAGGAGTGCTTTGGGTGTGCCAAACGTCACAACGTAACTGGGTGGCTATAAAGGTACACTACAGGTATCTCCGAAAGTGTCTGTTGGGTTGGCACGAATCGAGACTGGGATTTGTCACTCCGTGTGACGGAGAGGTATCTCTAGGCCCACTCGGTAGGACATCATCATAATGTGCACAATGTGATCAAGGAGTTGATCACGGGATGATGTGTTGCGGAACGAGTAAAAGAGACTTGCCGGTAACGAGATTGAACAAGGTATCGGGATACCGACGATCGAATCTCGGGCAAGTATCGTACCGATAGACAAAGGGAATTGTATACGGGATTGATTAAGTCCTTGACATCATGGTTCATCCGATGAGATCATCGTGGAGCATGTGGGAGCCAACATGGGTATCCATATCCCGCTGTTTGCTATTGACCGGAGAACGTCTCGGTCATGTCTGCGTGTCTCCCGAACCCGTAGGGTCTACACACTTAAGGTTCAATGACGCTAGGGTTATAAATGAAGTTTGTATGTGGTTACCGAATGTTGTTCGGAGTCCCGGATGAGATCCCGGACGTCACGAGGAGTTCCGGAATGGTCCGGAGGTAAAGATTTATATATAGGAAGTATGGTTTTGGCCACCGGAAGAGTTCTGGGCATTACCGGTAGTGTACCGGGACCACCGGAGGTGTCCGAGGGTCCACCAAGTGGGGCCACCAGCCCCAGAAGGTTGCGTGGGCCAAGTGTGGGAGGGGACCAGCCCCAGGTGGGCTGGTGCGCCCCCCCACCAAGGCCCAAGGCGCCTCCTAGAGGGGAAGGGGGCAAACCCTAGGGCAGATGGGCCCTAAGGCCCACCCCTGGTGCGCCTCCCCCTCTTCCCCCCTTGGCCGCAACCCTAGATGGGTTTTGGGGCTGCCGCCACCCCTAGGGAGGGAACCCTAGATGGGGGCGCAGCCCCTCCCCTCCCCCTATATATACTTGAGGTTTTGGGGCTGCCCAACATACGATTCAATCTCTCTCTTGGCACAGCCCTGCCTCTCTCCCTCCTCCTCTCTTGCGGTGCTTGGCGAAGCCCTGCTGGATTGCCACGCTCCTACACCACCACCACGCCGTTGTGCTGCTGCTGGATGGATTCTTCCTCAACCTCTCCCTCTCTCCTTGCTGGATCAAGGCATGGGAGACGTCACCGGGCTGTACGTGTGTTGAACGCGGAGGTGTCGTCCGTTCGGCACTTGGTCATCGGTGATTTGGATCACGACGAGTACGACTCCATCAACCCCGTTCACTTGAACGCTTCCTCTTAGCGATCTACAAGGGTATGTAGATGCACTCTTCTTCCCCTCGTTGTTGGTTTCTCCATAGATAGATCTTGGTGACACGTAGGAAAATTTTGAATTTCTGCTACGTTCCCCAACACCGGAGTACTAATTCGCCTTCCTGAAAGGTTCTGGACCTAACCCGGCGGCTGTGGTAGCGGCGCGGGTCTTGTTGGTAAATCGCCGAGCGGGCTATTGCCAAGTCTCGCTCTTCGTCCAACAGGTCAAGTGCATCTTGACGAGCTTTTTCGTTGTCAGCCTCAACGTAAGCCGCCACTCGAGGTGAGTCATGCCGGATGTCACTTGGCAGAACCGCCTCCGCTTCGTACACCATGAAGAAAGGTGTGTAACCTGTGGATCTGTTAGGTGTAGTGTTGATGCTCCAAAGTACAGAGGGTAACTCCTCCACCCAACAACCCGGCGTCCGCTGTAAGGGGACCAAGAGCCGGGGCTTGATACCTTTCAAGATCTCCTGATTGGCTCTTTCCGCTTAACCATTGGACTGAGGATGAGCCACAGCCGAAACGTCAAGCCGGATATGCTCTCGTTGACAGAACTCTTCCATGGCTCCTTTGGAGAGGTTAGTGGCATTATCAGTTATAATACTATGTGGAAAGCCGAAACGGA
Source organism: Aegilops umbellulata (assembly GCA_032464435.1). Classification (NCBI taxonomy): domain Eukaryota; kingdom Viridiplantae; phylum Streptophyta; class Magnoliopsida; order Poales; family Poaceae; genus Aegilops; species Aegilops umbellulata. The sequence goes on along the minus strand of CP136058.1, from coordinate 344,623,424 downwards.
AAATCACCTTTTTCATGAACTGGACCGCCGTGGCTGCATCACACTTACTGACTGACTCCGCCTCAACCCACTTTGTAAACTTGTCAACTGCCACCAAGAGGTGTGTCTTTTTGTCCTTAGACCTTTTGAAAGGTCCAACCATGTCAAGCCCCCAGACCGCAAACGGACAAGTAATTGGAATCATCCTCGGTTCTTGAGCCGGCACATGAGCTCGTCGTGAGAACTTCTGACATCCGTCGCATTTACTGACCAGATCTTCCGCATCAGCATGAGCCGTCAGCCAATAAAACCCATGACGAAAAGCCTTGGCCACAAGAGATTTTGAGCCAGCGTGATGACCACAATCACCTTCATGAATCTCACGAAGGATCTCCTGACCCTCTGTAGGCGATACACAACGTTGAAATGCTCCAGTGACGCTACAGTGATGTAACTCGCCATTGACAATTGTCATAGACTTGGACCGCCGGACAATTTGTCTTGCCAAGGTCTCATCTTCAGGCAACTCTCCCCGGGTCATGTAAGCCAAATAAGGCACTGTCCAATCCAGGATAATGTGGAGAGCCGCCACCAGCTGTGCCTCCGGGTCTGGTACTGCCAGATCTTCCTCTGTAGGTAACTTAACAGAAGGATTATGCAAAACATCAAGAAAGGTGTTAGGCGGCACCGGCTTACGTTGAGATCCCAGCCGGCTTAAGGCATCAGTCGCCTCATTCTTCCTTCGATCAGTGTGCTCCACCACATAACCCTTGAAGTGCCCAGCCACCGCATCAACTTCACGACGATAAGCCGCCATAAGGGGATCTTTGGAGTCCCACTTGCCTGACACATGTTGGGCCACAAGGTCTGAGTCTCCTAAGCACCTTACCCGGCTCAAGTTCATCTCTTTGGCCATCCGGAGACCATGGAGTAAGGCCTCATACTCAGCTGCATTGTTAGTACAAGGAAACATAAGCCGGAGCACATAACAGAATTTTTCACCTCGAGGGGAAGTTAACACGACTCCAGCCCCCGAGCCTTCCAGCTGCCTGGACCCATCAAAGTGAATCGTCCAATATGTGTTATCGGGCTTCTCCTCAGGTGCCTGTAGCTCTGTCCAGTCATTGATAAAATCCACCAAGGCTTGAGACTTAATAGCAGTACGTGGCACATACTTCAAACCATGAGGCCCGAGCTCAATAGCCCACTTGGCGACTCGTCCCGTGGCCTCTCTGTTCTGGATAATGTCTCCCAAGGGGGCAGAACTCACCACCGTAATAGGGTGACCTTGAAAATACTGTTTCAGCTTCCGTCTTGCCATGAACACTCCGTAAACCAGCTTCTGCCAATGAGGGTACCTTTGCTTTGACTCAATGAGTACCTCACTGACATAATAAACCGGCCGTTGAACCAGATGCTACTTACCGGCCTCCTTGCGTTCCACCACAATTGCAACGCTGACGGCTCGTGAATTAGCAGCCACATATAACAGCAAAGGCTCTTTATCAATAGGGGCTGCAAGAACCGGCGGCTCAGATAACTGCCTCTTCAAATCCTCAAAAGCGGCGTTAGCAGCATCACTCCAGACAAAGGTGTCTGCCTTCTTCATCATCTGATACAACGGCAGGGCCTTCTCACCTAGTCGGCTTATGAACCGTCTTAAGGCAACAACACGACCCGCCAGTCGCTGAACATCATTGATGCACGCCGGCTTAGCCAAAGAGGTGATTGCTTTGATCTTCTCCGGGTTAGCTTCAATGCCCCTGTTTGAAACCAAGAATCCCAAAAGCTTGCCTGCAGGTACACCAGATACACACTTCTCCGGGTTAAGCATCATCTTGTAAACTCGGAGGTTATCAAAGGTTTCTCTGAGATCAGATATCAAGGTTTCCGTCTCTCTGGACTTCACCACTATGTCATCCACATAAGCATGAACATTGCGCCCAATCTGATTATGGAGACAATTCTGTACACACCGTTGATAAGTCGCCTGGGCACTCTTGAGCCCAAAAGGCATAGACACATAGCAGAAGGCTCCAAACGGAGTGATGAAAGCCGTCTTCTCCTGGTCCTTAACTCCCATTTTGATCTGATGATAACCAGAGTAAGCATCCAGAAAACTCAAACGCGCGCAACCGGCCGTAGCATCAATGATTTGATCAATACGAGGAAGAGCGAAAGGATCAGCCGGACAAGCCTTATTTAAGTCCGTATAATCCACACACATCCGCCAGGTGCCGTTTTTCTTGAGCACGAGCACCGTGTTAGCCAGCCACTCCGGGTGAAAGACTTCAATAATGAACCCAGCCGCCAAGAGCCGGGCGACCTCCTCTCCAATAGCTTTTCGTCGTTCCTCATTGAATCGCCATAGAAACTGCCTGACCGGCTTATACTTCGGATCAATATTAAGAGTGTGCTAAACGAGTCCTCTCAGTACACCCGACATGTCAGAAGGTTTCCATGCAAAGATGTCCCGATTCTCACGGATGAACTCGATGAGCGCGCTTTCCTATTTAGGATCCAAGTTGGCACTGATGCTGAACTGCTTAGACGAATCGCCTGGAGTAAAATCAACAAGCTTAGTTTCTGCAGCCGACTTAAACTTCATGGCCGGGTCATGTTCCGTAGTCGGCTTCTTAAGGGAGGTCATATCCGCCGGGTCAACGTTGTTTTGATAAAACTTGAGCTCCTCGGCTGCACAGACAGACTCGACATAAGCCGCGTCACCTTCTTCGCACTCTAGGGCCACCTTACGACTTCCATGTACAGTAATGGTGCCCTTATAACCCGGCATCTTGAGCTGTAGGTAAACATAACACGGCCGCGCCATGAACTTGGCATAAGCCGGCCGCCCGAACAAAGCTTGATATGGACTTTTGATTTTGACCACCTCAAAGGTTAACTTCTCAGCCCTAGAATCATGCTCGTCTCCAAAAGCCACCTCCAGCTCAATCTTACCCACAGGATACGCCGACTTACCAAGCACCACTCCATGGAAGACGGTGTTGGAAGTCTTTAAGTTCTTGTCAGTTAAACCCATGCGCCGAAAGGTCTCGTAATAGAGGATGTTGATGCTGCTGCCTCCATCCATGAGCACTTTAGTAAATTTGTAACCACCGACTTGCGGGGCTACCACCAAGGCTAGCTGACCCGGATTATCAACCCGAGGGGGGGTGATCCTCCCTACTCCAAACAATGGGTTGTTCTGACTACCTCAAATAACGAGGAACTGCCGGTTCAATAGAGTTTACAGCCCTCTTATGAATTTTCTGATCACGCTTACACAGGCTTGTGGTGAATACGTGATACTGCCCGTTGTTTAGCTGTTTTGGATGGCTCTGATAACCTAACTGCTGCTGCTGACCTCCTTGACCAGACTGCTGTTGGTTATAACCACCCTTGTTTCCTTGAAAGCCGGGACCTGAACCGCCGCCCGGGCCATGAAAGCCGCCAGCCCCTGAACCGCCGCCTGGGCCATGATTGCCATCAAACATGTTGGAATTCTTGAAAGCCTTCATGATTGCACAATCCTTCCATAAATGAGTCGCTGGATGTTCCCTGGTGCCATGTCTCGGACAAGGCTCATTGAGTAGCTGTTCAAGAGATGGACCTGACCCGCCGGACCGAGGGGGCGGTTTCCCCTTGCGTTTCTGATTGTTACCTTGTGCATTAGCCACAAATTCCGGGTTACCGTCCGCCTTACGCTTATTGCCTCCTTGATTTGCCGGGTTATGCTGCTGACCCTTTCCATTACCGTTCTTCTTTCCCTTCCCTGTCTTTTCCTCGTCAGACGCGGGATCCTTGGTACTATCAGAATCGTCATACTTGACTAAAGCCGCCATCAGCGTCCCCATATCATTGCAATCACGTTTAAGACGCCCCAGCTTTTGTCTCAGAGGTTCAAAGCGGCAATTCTTCTCCAGCATAAGAACTGCTGAGCCGGCATCCATCTTGTCAGACGAATGTATTATCTCTTTAACCCGGCGCACCCAATGAGTCGTGGATTCACCTTCCTCCTGCTTACAATTTGTCAGGTCCACAATCGACATAGACTGCTTGCAAGTGTCCTTAAAGTTCTGGATGAATCGAGCTTTGAGCTCTGCCCATGAACTAATAGAATTGGGTGGTAAACCCTTTAACCAAGAACGGGTCGTCCCGTCCAACATCATGGTGAAGTATTTAGCCATCGCTGCGTCACTGACCTCCAGCAGTTCCATGGCCATCTCATAACTTTCGATCCATGCCCCCGGCTGTAAGTCGGCCGTGTAATTCGGCACCTTCCGAGGTCCCTTGAAATCTTTGGGCAGACGTACATTACATAGAGCCGGTACCAGACAAGGAACACCTCCAGCTCTAGTAGCAACCCCCGCCTCAACAGTAGTCGTTGGATAAGCCGGTAAGTCCTGTTGGTCTGCGAGCTGAGCCGCTAGCTGAGCCGCCCGCTCGTCCTCTTGACGTATTCGATCCCGCACCGGGTTATACCCGCCCAGCTGGTTTCGGTGCCGTGTGCTGCTTGACATGGCCTCTGACTCCATGTGTCTGCTATAACTCGGGCTCCAATTCTGACGAGGCGGAGCCAGCCAAGGCGGAGGAGTTGAGTCAATCCTGTCCCGGCTGTAGGAGTAGGTCTATTGCTGAGCCAGAGCTGTTTGGACAAGTTCCCTGATCCTCCGGGTTTCCACCGCCGTCGGATCATCACCATCCATTGGGAGAGCCGCCAAATGTGTTGATGCTGCGATTAAGTTCTCCATGGGGTTGGAGAAGTGACCCGGAGGTATTGGTACATAACGGGGTGGTGCCATATTCCCGTAAAGAGGTGCCGTCACCTGAGGCTGGACCGGGCCTCCCGCTCCGGATGTCATAAATTGATTTGCACCCGACGGATTGCTTGGGCCGGCTCCGGGTGTAGCAAAGAGATTCCGAGGATCATAAACCTGAGGTAAACGGGACTAAGTTTTCTGATGTCTCCTCCTCATCACCTCATTAGATGCGTTCAGGCTCATATTGAGCTGGAAAGCCTCTGTCTGAAGCTGCTGCGCCCGTGCGTCCAAAGCCGACCGCTCTGTAGCCAATATAGTATCTTCAGCTGCTAGGGTTTCCTTGGCCCGAGCAATTTCCTCACGAACCTGTGCCACCTCTGCCTCATGTTCAGACTGGCTCGCAGGGATGACATGACAGTTAACAGGGCCGTAAGTCTATCCATGAGATCCATCAGCACCTGAGCCGGTGAGCGCACAGGGCCCCCTGCCCCGGCTGCTCCTAACCCGGACGTTATTGCCGCTGAAGCCGTAGAATTTTGGCCGGGTTGAGTGCCAGCCATGAAGACTCCTGCCCAGTTTGGCGACTCTGAGGGGTCCGGAATAGTGCTGCCGTCGGAATAGCCCCCAAGCACGCCATCTTGAACTTGATACAGCGAATCTGTTGAGCCCGCGAATGATTCACCGTCAGAGAGGACGGCCGGCTCACCATCACCTTCAGATCCTTCAGGAAGTTCACCTCCGAGGATGCAACCCACAAAGGCACGCTTCACAACGGGTCGAGCTCGGGCGGGTCTCGCACGCTGAGCCGTCTCGACAAGGTCGGTGCAATTGTCCGGCTCAAGGCCCGGCTCACCGATCCGGCCGATGAAGACGTGAATTCCGCCAAAGGGGACCCGGTACCCGTACTCAATTGAGCCGGCGTCGGGGCCCCAGCCTTCGTCGTCGATGTAAATCTTGCCGCGACGACTCTTGGTCATCCGGCCAACCGCGTATCCCTTGAGCCCTTCGAAGCTGCCCTTCAAGAACTCAAATCCACCGTGCGCTGGCCCCACGGTGGACGCCAACTGTCGTGGAATTAACACAGCAGATGTCCTCTTGCAAGGACTTGTTCGTGGAGCCATCGCAACTAGGAAGCTTAAAGGGGTTAATCGGGACAAAGGACACGAGAGGTTTATACTAGTTCAGCCCCTTGCGGTGAAGGAAGGCCTACGTCTAGTTGTGTTGGTATTGCTTGAGGTTTCGATGACCAGGGAGCGGGATACGCTATGCCCGGTTCTCGATGAGTTGTTTCTGAAGGAAATATGCCCTAGAGGCAATAATAAAGTTATTATTTATTTCCTTATATCATGATAAATGTTTATTATTCATGCTAGAATTGTATTAACCGGAAACATAATACATGTGTGAATACATAAACAAACAGAGTGTCACTAGTATGCCTCTACTTGACTAGCTCATTAATCAAAGATGGTTATGTTTCCTAACCATAGACAAAGAGTTGTCATTTGATTAATGAGATCACATCATTAGGTGAATGATCTGATTGACTTGACCCATTCCGTTAGCTTAGCACTTGATCGTTTAGTTTGTTGCTATTGCTTTCTTCATGACTTATGCATGTTCCTATGACTATGAGATTATGCAACTCCCGTTTACCGGAGGAACACTTTGTGTGCTACCAAACGTCACAACGTAACTGGGTGATTATAAAGGTGCTCTACAGGTGTCTTCGAAGGTACTTGTTGGGTTGGCGTATTTCGAGATTAGGATTTGTCACTCCGAGTGTCGGAGAGGTATCTCTGGGCCCTCTCGGTAATGCACATCACTTAAGCCTTGCAAGCATTGCAGCTAATGAGTTAGTTGCGAGATGATGTATTACGGAACGAGTAAAGAGACTTGCCGGTAACGAGATTGAACTAGGTATTGGATGCCGACGATCGAATCTCGGGCAAGTAACATACCGATGACAAAGGGAACAACGTATGTTGTTATGCGGTCTGACCGATAAAGATCTTCGTAGAATATGTGGGAGCCAATATGAGCATCCAGGTTCCGCTATCGGTTATTGACCGAGAATGGTTCTAGGTCATGTCTACATAGTTCTCGAACCCGTAGGGTCCGCACGGTTAACGTTACGATGACAGTTTTATTATGAGTTATGTTTTGATGTACCGAAGGTTGTTCGGAGTCCCGGATGTGATCATCGACATGACGAGGAGTCTCGAAATGGTCGAGACATAAAGATCGATATATTGGAAGCCTATATTTGGATATCGGAATCGTTTCGGGTGAAATCGGGATTTTACCAGAGTACCAGGGGGTTACCGGAACCCCCCCGGGGGTTATTGGGCCTACATGGGCCTTAAGGGAGAAGAGGAGGGACGGCCAGGGCAGGCCGCGCGCCCCCTCCTCCTTAGTCCGAATAGGGCAAGGAAGGGGGGGCGCCCCCCTTTCCTCTTCCCCTTCCCCCTTTCCTTCTCCAACAAGGCAAGAGGGGGGAGTCCTACTCCCGGTGGGAGTAGGACTCCTCCAGGCGCACCCCAAGGGGGCCGGCCGCACCTCCCCTCCCTCCTTTATATACGGGGGCAGGGGGCACCCTAGAACACACAAGTTGATCTTCGTGATCGTTCCTTAGCCGTGTGCGGTGCCCCCCTCCACGATATTACACCTCGGTCATATTGTAGCAGTGCTTAGGCGAAGCCCTGCGACGGTAGAACATCAAGATCGTCACCACGCCATCGTGCTGACGAAACTCCCCCCCGAAGCTTTGCTGGATCGGAGCCCGGGGTACGTCATCGAGCTGAACGTGTGCAGAACTCGGAGGTGCCGTCCGTTCGGTGCTTGGATCGGTCGGATCGAGAAGACGTACGACTACTTCCTCTACGTTGTGTCAACGCTTCCGCTTCGGTCTACGAGGGTACGTAGACAACACTCTCCCCTCTCGTTGCTATGCATCACCATGATCTTGCGTGTGCCTAGGAATTTTTTTGAAATTACTACGTTCCCCAACAGTTTCTTGCCCTAAGCCGCGAGCGGGCCATTGTATCTAGTGAGATCTTACGACCACAGCAAACCACAGACGGCTGCTACGCGGTGATGTCTGGTTGGCGGGTCCCATGAACCGTTCAAGCACTGTCGTATCCTTTCCACTCAGCCAACACAAGTCTTTCTCCTCCCTGGTCCCCTTTCTTCCCAGCACAGGCCCAACCGCCATTGTAGGCAACCACCATCGTTATTTTTTACTTTTGCTCTCGACACCCTGACGTCAGTGAGGCCTCCACTACAGGCAACAAAACCGGTGCCGGCACCACCATCGTGTGCATCCAGCGAGCCTCACGGTCGCCGCTGGGTGAGCTCAGGAGTCGTCCATCTCGCTGCGACTGGACCTATGATTGACATCGACAAAGAGGCATGTTGCAGCATCTTGTTCTCCTTGTTCTAGAAGCAGGAGGAGCACCCCACACCCACAGCTCATAGCTTTGCATGCAGCCGTGCTGAAATTGACGGGTGAAGAAGTTGCAACCAGCACGTGCCCGTGTTGGAACCGTCAGGTTGATCTGTGCTGGAACTGATGACAACCTCTGTTGCACACTACAACCGGCCAACCATTTTGCTGGAACCGGCATCAATAATTGCTACAATCGGCCATGCAATGTGCTGGAACTGGCCGCGCCCTCACCTCCAAGGCGTTTTGTTGCTAGAAGAAGTGTACTTTTTTTGTTGGAACTTAGTTTTTTTTTCCATAATCGTAGTGGGAGTTCTTCCAGGTGAGTTGTTTTGCTGGAGCCGATGTTCAATTTTGCTGGAACTTGGTAATTTTTTTGCTTCAACCCACAAATGTAGGATTTGTTGCTTTCACAGTTTTTTTTGCTGGACACAATTGTGCAAGTTGACGACTACGGCGAGCCAGAGACGGCGAAACCGGTGATGCTGCAACCATGGTGAATGCACACTAGAACCGGCCGGCACCAAAGCTACAATAGCCCGGTTCGCGAGCTACAAACGCGACTTGCGGCGACCGTGAGCTTCAGCAGAAGGGTGGCATGGGGCTACGTAGCTAGTGTTGCGATGAGCAACGGCGCATGGTGACGGGGTGACACCGCCCCTCGTCGGAGCATGCGTGTGGGGGCCAAGGGTAGAGTCGCTTGCGGGGAACAGAAGGAGGGGATTTCTTTTTGCATTGACCAAAGCGAGAGGAGGAGATGATTCAAGAAGAGACATCCAATGGCGCGGGATGGCTTAATCCAATGGGTATGCGGTGACCAACCTGGCGATTGCGCCGTTCAACCGAGGCCTAGCACGTGCCTTATATAAAGGGTTGACGTGACCACACCAAAGATCATCGGTTCTATGAGGAGAAAAGCTTGTATCCAGGCCCAAACGAGTAGTTCTATATCATTGTAATCATCTCATCAATGAATAAAAATGGATATACATACCACGTGATACATGTGGTAAGCAATCCAAATTATTTAAAATAGATAGACATGACGCAAGGATTTTTCTAAACCTGGGTAAAAACACCTTGTTACCTTCACCACCAATGAATTTCTTTCGGGCACAATTCATCTTCCTATTTTCTTCCACGACTACACGTACGTTGTAAAATTGGTGGCCCATTAGTCGTCAATAATTTTCAGTAACATATTACTCGCTTAACAAAAAAATTACTCCCTCCGCTCACAAGTATAAGATGTTTGGGATATTTTAAAATGGACAACATACAAGCTAAAATAAGTGAATAAATATATTAAAGTGTGTCTATATACATCTGATATAGAAAATATATTAAAGTGTGTCTATATACATCTGATTTAGAAAAAGTTAAAACATCTTACATATATGAAAGGAGGGAGTAGCTATTAATTTGAAAGCCATATAAGCTCGTGAGCCATAAAAGTATTTTGAAGAGGTTAGACTTAGTGGGAAGAACTCTTTGAAATTGAGTACCATAGAAAAGAAATCATATGCTTTCTTTTTCAGTTGAATTGAGCCATATGGTTTCTAATTATGTGGATCAAACGACCACAACACTATAGAAACATTGTAAGGGCATCGCCAACGCTGACTCCGAAATCAGACACCGTATTCCTTCGTAAACCGGCGGAGACCAATCCACGGATAATGACGCGGGAGCTGACCTAACCGTGTCTGCATCTATTTCAAATAAAATTTGAACAAACCGGATGAATATCATCAAACACGATTGAATTTAGCAAAGTTCGGACATAATTTACATAAAACATACGATATTTTGTCCGTTTAACTAAAGCAAGCTTGCAACACTCAAAGTAATTATGAAAAATTGCACAATGCGTCTATAAATAGGATGCAAATATCACTACTACAACAATAGTTCAAGTTCAGTGAGATAACCGGATGTTCAACAAGTTTTTTTAATTCACCGAGGCCAAATTCAACAATACTAGAATCAGAGCCGACGCATGTCGTCCCAAATAGGTTGCCCCTTGAGTTTTATGCAACAATGTATGTGCGTGAATGGTGTGCTTTTGTTCGTGTAGTACATCACGACGGAGCGTGCAGGCTATACAATGTATAGGGCAAGATCGAGTGAATAAATGAATTAACCAACATGTAAAGCAACATGAAGCAAACTTACGATCTCCATGGTTGATGCGCCCAATGGCCACATTGTTTCCACTCGTTCAACCGCTCCGCAAAGCTTCAGGCAAAGTTGCAGATGGTGTACCATCGATGTGATGTCGACCTCACATTGCGTTCATGGATGATGTGCATGTCGTAGGGCACGAAGTGCTTTCGCACATGAAACGAAGCATTCACGCGCCACCAAAAGACCGAGCCCTTGAGTTCCAGCATCTAAAGTCTACATATACAGTCAACCACGCATCGCACAACAACCATCCTCCTTCATCGAGTAATCCACCATCATGTTTACTCTAAAAAACAACAAGAAGTTCAAAAAAACTCAACGACATTTGACCGATCATGTGATGGGCGTGGTGTCCTCCATGGACGTCGTCGGCAGGGTCGGAGGGTACCTAGCTGCAGAGGGTCCTGAGTGGATGGCCGCGTAGTACAAGGAGGGCATGCACGTTGGTGGGGCTGCATACGTCCTACGATGCCCGCGCAGTGTCAGAGAGGTACAACAACGACAGCGAACGAGGAAGGTGTGGATGCAAAGTAAGGAGGGAGAAGGGGCGGAGTGGAAAAAAATGGACCGGAAGGGATATTTGAATGGACCAGGGGTGCCCTAGTCATATGTGGCGGTGCCGCGGCAGTCCGGACTCCCACAAAGCCCTCCCCCGGTTTGCGGGAAAACCGACGTCCATACCGCTCCGTGGAGTTGGATGGTAAAATAAGTCCGGACGAATCGGTCCGAACGAAGGCGGACGGTTTGAGTGTCAGCATCGCAGATGCCCTGAGATTGCAACCCTAATAAATTCCTTTGGATGGAAGAGATATTTCGAAGTGAAAATCGAACTCCATGAAAACCACCCAATCTTAACTATGTATGTCAGAGCTATATATGATAGTATTGGTTCCAACTTGCTAAGATGCAATCTGGGTCAATTTCTTATACAGTCAAGTTGTTGAACGTAAATCTAGAGGTTAAGGTCAACTTGGGAGATAGAATTGCACATGGAACAGCTCTAGATTCGAGTCCCAGTTTAAGGTTGCGGTTTCAACCTCAGCCAACCCGTCAAGAGTTGGTGTGCCTCCAACTTCCAGATTAATGATTATTGGGGAGCCTGTCACGGTAATTAACACGGAATGCAAAGAGAATAAGTAAGACATGAGCTATAAGAAGAAGATCCAATTAAGAGGGGTGTCGTGGAATTAACACGGCAGATGTCCTCTTTTAAGGACTTCTTCGTGGAGCCATCGCAACTAGGAAGCTTAAAGGGGTTAATCGGGACAAAGGACACGAGAGGTTTATACTAGTTCAACCCCTTGCGGTGAAGGAAGGCCTACGTCTAGTTGTGTTGGTATTGCTTGAGGTTTCGATGACCAGGGAGCGGGATACGCTATGCCCGGTTCTCGATGAGTTGTTTCTTGCCCTAAGCCGCCGGCGGGTCGTCCCCTTATATACACGGGTTAACGCCCTGCGGCCTACAGAGTCCCGGTCTGCTCATAAACAGTGTCCGGCTCGGTGACTAGTTAATTCTACCTTATAATACAAGTCATGCCGCCATGGCGGTTTATCATTATGGGCCTTAAGTCGCCTATGGGCCTTAGACCCTTTATTGAACCGCCATCTTCATGCTTGGTCTTAGGCTTCTTCTGATAAGTCCCTCTTTGCGTAACCCGGACCGAGAGCTCCTATGCGCCGCTCGTTGCGGCGAATTGTCGAGCGGACGCACAGGCGCATCTTCAGCTGGGCCGGCCCATTAGCGCAACGCAGTGAAAAAATCCCAAAAATCACTGCTCCAGGGAAATCAAACCAGGGACCTCCTTCTACGTACGCACGAGCCTAGCCAACGGGATAGATAACCTTTCTCGGTTTACTAAGGCGCGCGAAGCTAAAAGTTAATTTAGATCCAAACATTTTGTGAAATTCCGAACTTGAACATTATTATTTTAAAGTGTTTTTTAAAAAGCGAACACTTCTAAAACTTTAGAAGGAAACCTCGAAAGCTTGAACTTTTTTTGAATATGTGAACAAAGTTTTGATAAAATGAACACTTTTAAAAATCACGATCGTTTTTTTGAATTTAGAGAACAAAATTTTGAAATTGAGAACAAAAATTGAACATGAACATTTTTTAAAGCATGGACATTTTTGAATCGTGAGAACAAATTTTGAAACGGAGAACAAATTTGGAAGCACGGACAATTTTTTAAAGCATGAATTTTTTTGAATCTTGAGAACAAATTTTGAAACTGCAAACAAATTTGAAAAATCCCGAACAAATTTGGAAGCACGAACATTTTTTGGAAAATGCGAAAAAAATGGAAAATCTGGTACATTATATGAATTTGTGTAAGTTTTGAACTTTTTTGTGTAACAAGAACAATTTTTGAATTTTGAGAATATTTTTTCGAAAACTGAACATTTTATGGAAACACAAACAAATTTTGAATAAAAAGGAGGATAAAAGAAAAAGAAAATTTGGAAATCAAGTACATTTGTTGAAATCCCTGAAATTTTTTCAAACATGAACATATCTTGAAATCATGAACAAAATTAGGAAAACAAGAACAAATTTTGAAACATGAACAATTACTGAATTTGTGAACAAATTTAGAAATCAAGAACATTTTTTGAAATTCCTGGAGATTTTTTTAAATTGTGAATAAAATTTTGAACACGTGAACATTTTTTGAAATTTGGAAGAATTATTTGAAATTGTCTAACAAAAGAAACAGGAAAAACATAAATAAAAGAAAAAAGAGAAACGAAAAATAAAAGAAAACAGGAACAGAAAAAGAAAAAAAGATTGACCGGTCCAGGAACCTTCTAGAAGGTTCCCAAAACCGAAAAAAACCACTGGGAAACCTTTGGAAGATTCCTAAAACCGGAACCTTCTACGTACAGCAGATGGGCCGGCCCAAATTGCTCGCTCGCCCGCCCTGTCTATGCGATGGCTCGACATTTTTGGCTCGACATTTTGCCACAACATTTTGCCGCAGAGAGCGGCAAATAGGGTTTTCCACCCGGACCCTCCTGGGCGGCTTACACAAATAGTTATATCCCCAACAAGGGGTATGATGAAGTTGAGTTGCCAACTAAAACAGTTAACCACAGCGTTGCTATCAACCATCTCATAAATACATACATGATTTTATTTTACGCCAGAGCCATCATCTGTTTCATAATACTACTACATAGCATAGCATAGGGCATTCCACCCGGGAAGACATGATTAATATGCAGCAGCACAACCAACAACCTAAGCCATGTCATCATATTACAAGTCTTTCGTATCCACAAATGATAGATTGAGTGCTCAGCCAGCTCTGGTCATCATTTTCCAAACGCAAATTTTTCTGGCGATGGATGCAGCACTTCAGACTGAAGATAGCACATTTGACAAACACACTCTGCCTTGTAATGTCCACACGGAAATGCTTTCCCCACAGAAGGAACCTCGCTATCAACAAGATGGTTGCATGTATTGCAAAGGCAATCCGCTGAAAAAAACAAAGACACCAAGGCCACTAAGTCAACAAACATGCACAATAAGCAAGAGAACAATTGTGCACTTGTGTTCTGTCATCAATCAAAGGATATATAAAAAAGAGGAAGCGAGGACATACAACTGCCATCACGACGAGTTCCCCACGCAAGATGAAGGCCAAACAAACTGTAGGCTTCAGTAACTGGCTCATCTGTATGTAAAACAAACACAAGCAAGGAAATAAACAAAGCGGAGTCAGCATAGAAAATGCATGGTGTAACAGCAAAGGCACTAACAAGGTAGGTCCATGAATATATATTTTTATAAAGCAAAGTAATAACCTAGCTAGTGGAACAATATGGAATAAAGACCAGGAGCCTAGCTAGGTTTGTAACAGCCATCTTGATTGTACCAGGAAAGATCCCATAAACAAGTACCCCCTCCGTCCCACAATATAAGACGTTTTTGCTTGCAAAAAATCTTATATGGTGGGACGGAGGGAGTATGTATCAGTCACCTCATGAACAAAAAAGAGAAGAAGAAAAAGGGAAATACCACAAGTTTATCCCAATTGAACAATCCAAAAAAATGCATAATAATTGTAAAAACATTGCAAGTACCTCAGATTCACCACACCCCAGAAAGACAACATAAACAAGTTTCAAAACAGTGGTCACCAGAGCACATTTTAATGAATATAAATATACAATAAGCTAAGGTGGTTTTCGGCATCAAGCACTAGCTACCTTCCTGTATATGATTATGATGACATGCATGCCACATGGTGGTTGTTTGGGTTTTAGCACTGAAAGAGATTTGAGCTTCCAGATCCAACATGTGGTATGTATGATATGTGATGAATGAAGATAGCAATAGTACATACATACCTAGCGGGGTGCACGAAACAACTCCTTGAAAACCATCCTTGGTAACAAGCTCATAAAAGAAGAGAGTTGGTCTAGGGGGCAGTAAGGAGAAGTAGCTGGAGTGCTTGGGGCTAGCGACGAAGTTGCCATGAGTCCAGCAAGAGCCATTGTGAGGACTGCTGTACCTGGTCACCTTGCCAGGGGCAGGTACGTACTCATTTTCCTGGGCAACCAATGAACCAACCAATCAACCATGGAAAATGGAATGAGTACATGTAGCAATAAGTAAGGTAAAACAAAAGCAGAACAAAATGACTGAATGACTAGGGTTAAGTTGTTCAGTTTTGCAGTTTCTACTTAAAAAAACTTGTAAGTATATGCCAGTCAGTGGCCACAAACATCATCTTGTCGGGATAACTGTTTTATATATGATATGACAGTAGGAGCGATCAAAATTGAAATTGTTTGAAGGCCGCTTGACTTGAGATTTTGTAAGAGTTATTAATGATTGCATATAAGGATGGGGTTGTTTGGTTGTGGGACAAATTTGCCAAATGCTAGAGACGACAAAATGAGGTTATCCATTTTAATCAGTGTGCACATAGATAGATACTCCCTCCGTCCCAAAATTCTTGTCTTAGATTTGTCTAGATACGGATGTATCGATACATGGATGGGAACCAAGCAGCAAGCTGCAAAAGAGCAAAGTGAGAGGAGTAGAAATATACATACATACCGGATGATTTAGGTTATAGCGGCGAAGGCATTCCTCCATGACAAGTTGATGATCTTGAGCTGCTGCTACCTCGGAGGGGCTCGGCATCATCATCATCATAGAACTATCAAGATACAAGATAAACACGGATGAGTTAGTTAGGTAGGAGGAGTAGGGAGATGTGAAGGTTAATAATGTCTTGTTACCTGTTCCAGTTGTGTTCCAACCTGTCGAATTGCTCTGGCTCTGGCTCAGGCTCAGGCTGTAGGGATGATGGTAGGCAACGGGACAAGATGAGGGACCAGAGGGGCGACGACGAAGCTGCAGGGAGCGGCGGCGAGGGCGAAGGCTCCGACGAGAGCGAGGCCAACTCCGAGAGCAAGGCCTCCCTCTTGGCAATCAGATCCAGAGCATCCGGAGAAAGGCTAAGGCTGAGGCGAGGCCCCATCGCCTTCACCTTGGCGAGGGGACGGGCCTCCCCTTCCGCGGCCGCGACCTTGGCCTTGGCCTTGGCCTTGGCTGACTGGCGCGCTCCCCTTCCGACGACGGCCTCCCCTTCCGCGGCGGCGCCGGCCATCTCTCTCGCTCCGATTGGGGATTGGGGATTTTTTTTTTAAAGGGATTGGGGAATTTTTTGTTGGCTAGGGTTTGCGTCCGTGCGATTCGGCCACAGACAAACAGAGTAAAGTAAATAGACGACACGGCGGAGGAGACCGAGTCGGCCCAAAATAAACCAACACACGGACCGAGACGGCCCACAACTCGAGACCTAGCTCCTGCCCGCGACTCAGTCCACGACTCGTGGACCGAGTCGGCCCACGACTCGAGACCTAGCTCCTGCCCGTGACTCGGTCCACGACTCGTGGACCGAGTCGGCCCACGACTCGAGACCTAGCTCCTGCCGCCGACCATCATCTCCGTCTCCTTCTCCTCCTCCGCGCCTAGCTCCTGCCGCCGACCACCATCTCCGTCTCCTCCTCCTCCTCCTCCCCGCCGCTTACCGGACTGCAGGTCGTCCGATTCGAGCTCTTCCGCCGACCAACCCTAGCCTGCCTGATTCCGCCCTACTGACTCCTTGCATTTCATCCAGTGAGTCTGGTGGTGCGGCTGCTTTGCTTAGTGGAGCGCCGCCATGTTCGAGCCAACGACCCCCGCCCTTGCTGGGAAGGGCTTCCGGGCGCGGCACCGCTGGAAGATGCTTCTCTCGCTGGGGCTGTGTAGAAGTTAACCACGTTGCCTCAGTACACGTAGGATTAGGAAAAGGAGTAAGTACGAGTCCTGGTAGCATTAGGATTCCTAGTCCTAGTCTGTTTCCGTAGTCCCTCGTGGACGTGTATAAAAAGCACCCTAGAGGTGTTCCTTGTAACCAGAAAATCAGACAACGAAAAGCAAAGCGATAAAGCGTATACCAGGCTCGAGACGGGCCTGTGGCAATACATCGATTCGTGCCTTCGCTGTGTTCGTGTGAGAGTTCGCCGAGACGTTACCGTTGACAGAAGGATCGATCGAATCGATCAAAGCTAGCTCCGCTAGCTCACGTACCTGAAGTACCGTGACGTGCTTGTGCACTGTTTATCCATCAAGCTGCTAGCTTGCTTGCTAGCTTGCTCACACGTACAGGTTGCTTCGGTGGTTTTGGTCTAGCGATCAAAAGCCAACAATTGGTATCTAGAGCCTCGACGATCTACGATGACGGACAGCGACGCTGAGTCGGTCAAGTCCGGCAACGGCGGTTCCAAAGAGAACAAGTCCGGCAACGGCGGTTTCAAGGCGAACAAGAACGGCGACAAGGTGAAGAAGGGCGGCAAGTCAGCGACTAGTGGTGGCGGAACGGGCGGCGCCAACGTACTGGCGCATCGCAACATCCCCATCCAGTACCCGATGCTCACCGACGCCAACTATGGCGTGTGGGCGGTGAAGATGAAGATCATTCTCCGAACCCTACGAGTGTGGCAGGCCATCACGGACGACGACGTCGACGAGGAGTGCGACGAAGGTGCCATGGCCGCCATAGCCCAGTCTGTGCCGGATTCCGTGCTGATGACATTGGCGGAGTTCGAGACAGCAAAAGAGGCGTGGAACGCACTCAAAGAGATGAGGATTGGAGAAGATCGCGTCACGAAGGCTCGGGCACAAGTGCTGAAGCGCCAATTTCACAAGTTGCAGATGGAGGAAACTGAATCGGTGAACGACTATGCCATGCGTCTGACTACTTTGGTGGGAGAGATCCGCGCGCTTGGTGCAAAGCTCGAGGAGACCGAGATTGTGGAGAAGTTTTTTAGTTCAGTGACCGATAAATTCACGTACATCATCGGCACGCTCGAGCAGCTTTACGACATTGACTACATGACCATAACGGAGGCGATCGGACGCTTGCGGACATGGGAAGAGAATGCTCGTGGTTGTCGAAAAGGCAATGAAGGAGGTAGTGACCAACTCATGTACTCGCGCACAGATTGGGAGTCCCCTAGTAGCAAAGGAAGGCGCAGCGATGGCGAAGGCTCAAGCAACGCGAAGCGTGGCGGACAAACCGAAGAAGGCAAGGGAAAAGGCAAGCCACAAGGTCGTGGTAAGGCGGACCGATCTAAAGAGCGGAAGCCAAGGAACTTGGATATGTCCGAGGTCAAGTGCTATAACTGCAACGAGATGGGTCACTTTGCGAAGGATTGTCCGAAGCCTAACAAGCGGGAGATCAAGGCAAATTTGGCGAAGCAGGAAGATGAACGTCCAGGTCTTCTGATGGCCGAAGTTTGTGATCTCATCCAAACAGCGGTTGTGAAACCAAACAGGAAGGTGCTACTTCATGAGGAAAAGGTAACACCAAAGTTATCCGGGAGCCAGAACGTGTCGTGGTATCTAGACACAGGTGCCAGTAACCACATGACGGGGTGCAAGGAGAAGTTCCTCGAGCTAGAATATGATATTCAAGGCTCGGTCAAGTTCGGTGATGGTTCAAATGTGGAGATTTGCGGGCAAGGTTCTGTCCTCTTCGAGGGTCTCACAGGAGAACATCGCATACTCACCGGAGTGTACTACATCCCACGGCTTCGCAACAATATCATCTCTGTCGGGAAACTTGACGAGAATGGATGCAAGGTGGATATTGAGAATGGAGTGATGACGATCTTCGACAACCTCCGAAACGTGCTAGCCCGTGTTAATCGCACACGGAACAGGCTCTATATCCTCAACCTTGATCAATCTCAACCGGAGTGTTGGCTCGCCAAGAGTGATGATGATTCGTGGTTATGGCATGCTAGATTTGGACACGTTAACTTCTACGCCTTGAAGAAGATGTCGAAGATGGAGATGGTATCTGGGATGCCGTTTATTGACCATGTTGATCAAGTATGTGACGGGTGTTTGGTCGGAAAACAGCACCGCAGGCCATTCCCTGCTCCGTCTACCTATCGTGCAAGTGATGCACTCGAGCTGCTCCATGGTGATCTGTGTGGCCCTATCACCCCAGCAACTCACGGAGGAAAGAAGTATTTCTTCCTTGTGGTAGATGACTACTCGAGATACATGTGGGTCGTTCTCCTACGATCTAAAGATGAGGCGTTTGAAGCGTTTAAGAAGCTGAAGGCTGCAACGGAGATGGAACACAAGCTGAAGGTTCGCGCTCTAAGGACAGATCGCGGCGGAGAGTTTACGTCGAACGAGTTCAACGACTACTGCGAGAAGATTGGCATAAAGAGGTTCCTCACGGCACCTTATACGCCGCAGCAGAACAGGGTTGTTGAAAGGCGCAATCGAACCGTCGTTGACATGGCGAGAAGTTTACTCAAGAGCAAGAACTTGCCGGGGACTTTTTGGGGAGAAGCTGTCTCGACGGCGGTCTATCTTCTCAATCGGGCTCCAACGAAGGCAGTGATCGGCAAGACTCCGTATGAAGCAATTTACGGACGGAAGCCGAATGTGTCTCATCTACGGACGTTTGGGTGTGTGGCGCATGTGAAGACGGCGGAGCCGCATCTCTCAAAGCTTGCCGATCGTAGCACCAAGATGGTGTTCATCGGATACGAGAGGAGTTCCGGCACCAAGGCATACCGCTTCTACGATCCATGAACCAAGCGTCTACGGATTTCACGCGACGTCGTGTTTGAAGAAAACCAAGCATGGAATTGGAGCGCAACAGCCGACGATGCTCCAAATGGTAACATATTCACAGTTGAATTTCCAACTGATGATGATGCAGGGGAGGACGTCCAGGTGGTTGGCAAGACACACAACCAAGGTGACCACAATGCTAGTGATCATCATGGTGCCGACACCGACGACGACGCGCATGGGTCGCAAGGTGATAGCGACAACGACGCGCACGACACGGGTGGAGATCTCGACAATGAGGCGCATAGTGACGATGATAATCAAGATGATGGTCACGGTCACGACGACTACGCCGACGACGTGGATGCCAACGACTCGGCATCTACCACGCCCGAGACTCAACCGTCTTCCTCAAGTGCATCGACGCCGACACAATTTGTGTCACCTCCTTCGCAAGCCACAACGGATTCTTCCGGGCCTCGTCGCTACAAGACCCTCAAGAAAGTCTACAAGTACGCAAAGCCAGTTACGCTTGAGTACTCCGATTTGTGTTTACTCGGAGTTGAGGAGCCGACGAACTTCGTAGAGGCGAGCAAAAGTTTAAGTTGGATGCACGCCATGGATGAGGAGATGAAGGCGATCGAGAGCAATGGCACGTGGACTTTGGTAACCCGACCTCCGAACCAAAAGGCCATAGGTTTGAAGTGGGTTTACAAGTTGAAGAAGGACACGAAGGGTGCCATTGTGAAGTACAAGGCAAGACTCGTCGCAAAGGGCTACCTACAACGTCAAGGAGTTGACTATGAGGAGGTGTTTGCACCGGTTGCTCGAATCGAGACAGTGAGAGTGCTCCTAGCTTTGGCAGCACAAGAGGATTGGAAGGTTCATCATATGGATGTGAAATCCGCTTTCCTCAATGGTGACCTCAAAGAAGAAGTGTACGTGGAACAACCCCTCGGCTACGAGAAGAAAGGCGAAGAAGGAAAAGTTTACAAGCTCAAGAAGGCACTTTACGGGCTGAAGCAAGTGCCAAGAGCTTGGAACGCAAAGTTAGACCGAAGTTTGATCTCGCTCGGGTTCAAGAGATGCCCTCTCGAGCACGCAGTCTATACAAAGAACTCCAAAGGTTCAAACCTGCTAGTTGGAGTGTATGTCGACGATCTGATTATCACCGGAGACAGCACGCAAGAAATTGAACGTTTCAAGGCGCAGATGAAGAAGAAGTTTAGCATGAGCGATCTGGGATTACTCAGCTATTACTTGGGCATCGAAGTGAAGCAAAGCTCCGGAGAGATTTCCCTATGTCAATCGGCTTATGCGGTCAAGTTATTGGACAAGTGTGGCATGACAGATTGCTACGAGACACAAGCTCCAATGGACCAATGCCACAAGTTGAGCAAGCGTAGCTCAAATCCGCCGGTGGACACCACAATGTATCGAAGCGTTGTGGGCAGCCTAAGATATTTGGTGCATACCCGACCTGACTTGGCTTATTCAGTCGGGATCGTGAGTCGGTTCATGGAGAATCCGACAACCGAGCACATGAGCGCGGTCAAGCAAATCTTGCGCTATGTGAAAGGCACTATAAATCTTGGCTTCACGTACAGAAAGGGAAAGGGAGGATTGGTCCTCCATGGATACTCAGATAGTGACATGGCAGGTGATGTTGATGATCGGAAAAGCACAACGGGCATGATATTCTATCTTGGCCCAAATCCTATCAGCTGGAATTCTCAGAAGCAAAAGGTGGTTGCGTTGTCTTCATGCGAGGCAGAATACATAGCGGCAAGCACGGCGGCTTGTCAAGCAGTGTGGCTGAGAAGACTCCTAGCTGATCTTGCAAAGCGGGAGGTGCAAAAGGTGTCATTGAAGATTGACAACCAAGCTGCAATCTCATTGTGCAAGAATCCGGTTCATCACGAGAGGAGCAAGCACATAGATACCCGGTTCCACCATATCCGGGAGTGCATTGAGGAAGGGATGATTGAAGTTCAACATGTGAACACAAAGGACCAGCTTGCCGACATTCTCACGAAGTCCCTCGGTCGACAGAAGTTCATCGAGATGAGGAACAAAGTCGGAGTACATGAGATCCAGTCAAGCAACAAGGTTAAGGAGGTGAATGTAGAAGTTAACCACGTTGCCTCAGTACACGTAGGATTAGGAAAAGGAGTAAGTACGAGTCCTGGTAGTATTAGGATTCCTAGTCCTAGTCTGTTTCCGTAGTCCCTCGTGGACGTGTATAAAAAGCACCCTAGGGGTGTTCCTTGTAACCAGAAAATCAGACAACGAAAAGCAAAGCAATAAAGCGTATACCAGGCTCGAAACGGGCCTGTGGCAATACATCGATTCGTGCCTTCGCTGTGTTCGTGTGAGAGTTCGCCGAGACGTTACCGTTGACAGAAGGATCGATCGAATCGATCAAAGCTAGCTCCGCTAGCTCACGTACCTGAAGTACCGTGACGTGCTTGTGCACTGTTTATCCATCAAGCTGCTAGCTTGCTTGCTAGCTTGCTCACACGTACAAGTTGCTTCGGTGGTTTTGGTCTAGCGATCAAAAGCCAACAGGCTGGGCGTCGCCGGCGCCGGCTACGCCGCCTACCGCTTCTACAACGCGCACCAGAATAAGCTAGTCCAGGTGGAGGAGGAGGAGGATATCATCAAGCAACAGTACGAACACACACCACCACCAGATTTTATTCTTTTTCCATGCAAGTGTGCATTTCCTTCCTGCTTATGTGTGTGTTTGTCCATCTTAGTGGTATACGGTAGCAAACAGCATTGAGTTGATGTCTTGGTGGTGATCTGGGGCAGTAAGTTCTGTGATCGATCGGTTGATCGAATTTACTTTGTGCATTGGGTTCCTATTGTAGAATATGTGAATTGCACGACGTATTGCTCTTCGTGCATAGGCACGTATATATGAGTACAAAGGTGGGCCACATACCTCAACTATACAGGGACTAGGAGGCGGGCCCAATACACAGTATACACAGATCATATATACTCAACACCCCCCCACAGTCGAAGCGGCACCGCGGCTGACGCAAAGACTGGACCGGAACTCCTCAAATGACGCCGTAGACAGGCCCTTGGTCATGATATCGGCAAATTGTTGGGAAGTAGGGACGTGTAAAACACGAATATGGCCAAGGGCCACCTGTTCCCGAACAAAATGAATATCCAACTCAATATGCTTGGTCCGTCAATGATGCACCGGGTTAGCGGAGAGGTAGACCGCCGAAACGTTGTCGCAGTAGACCACCGTGGCACGGTTAACAGGGCAAGAGAGCTCCTGAAGCAGCTGGCGAAGCCACGAACACTCGGCGACGGCGTTGGCCACCGCACGATACTCAGTCTCAGCACTGGAACGAGAGACCGTAGGCTGCCGCTTGGACGACCACGAGATAAGTGAGGATCCAAGGTAGACACAATACCCCGAAGTGGAGCGACGAGTGTCAGGGCAGCCCGCCCAGTCTGCATCGGAGTAGGCGGTGAGGGCGGTGTCGGCGGAGGCGTGAAGCGTGACGCCAAGGTCCATAGTGCCACAGATATAGCGGAGAACCCGCTTGACGGCAGCCCAGTGAATGTCTCGAGGAGCATGCATATGAAGACACACCTGCTGCATGGCATACTGGATCTCTGGTCGAGTCAGAGTGAGGTACTGGAGAGCACCAATGATAGAACGATAGAAGGCAGCATCCGAAGCAGGAGAACCATCCGTGGCAGAAAGTTTGGCCTTCGTATCAACAGGCGTAGCGGCGGGCTTGCAGTTAAGCATGCCGGCTCGCTCCAGGAGCTCGTGAGCGTACTTCCGCTGATGAAGGAAGAAGCCATCCGGACGACGCACCACCTCGACACCGAGGAAGTAGTGTAAAGGACCCAAGTCCTTGATGGCGAACTCAGCGCGAAGACGAGCCGTGAGCTGACTGAGGAGACCAGCCGTACAATGCCGTCAGGATGATGTCGTCGACATAGAGCAGCAAGTAGGCCGTGTCAGAGCCCTGATGATAGACGAAGAGCGAGGCGTCCGAGCGGGTAGAGCGGAACCCAAGCTGGTGAAGAAACGCCACGATGCGCTGGTACCAAGCGCGCGGAGCCTGCTTGAGTCCGTACAAGGACCGCGAAAGCAGGCACACGTGGTCGGGAAGTGTCGGGTCAACAAAACCGGTGGGCTGCTGGCAGAAGACCTGCTCCTCGAGGTGACCATGGAGGAAGGCGTTGGAGACGTCCATCTGGTGCACCGGCCAAGCACGGGAGACCGCAAGGTGGAGAACCGTGCGTATCGTACCGGGCTTGACGACCGGAGCGAAGGTGTCGGTGAAGTCGATGCCAGCACGCTGTCGGAAGCCACGAACGACCCATCGCGCTTTATAGCGATCAAGGGTACCATCAGGACGGAGCTTGTGTTTAAAGACCCACTTCCCGGTAATCACGTTGGCGTGCCGGGGACGGGGAACAAGCTGCCACGTCCGGTTGCGCAGTAGGGCGGCAAACTCCTCTTGCATCGCAGCCATCCAGAGCGGGTCACGAAGAGCGGCTCGAACGAAGGACGGCAAAGGCGACGGCTCAGAGGTGGAGGCCGCATGGACGTAGTCATCCGAGGCGTAGCGCGAGCTTGGGCGAAAAGCGCCCGTACGGGCACGGGTGACCGGACCGGCCACAGGCACCGAGGGGGCCGCGTGCGCCGAGGGCGCCGCGTGCGCCGAGGGCGCCGAGGGGGCCGCGTGCGCCGGGGGCACCGAGGGGGGCGCAGGCGCCAGTGGCGCCGGGGACGCCGCGGGTGCCGAGGGGGCCGTAGGGGCCGCGGGCGCCATCGCCGGGGGGCGCGCCTCAAACCCAGGGGGCGCCGAGGGGGCCGCCGGCGCCAACGTCAGGGGCGCCAGGGGTGCCAGCGCCGCGGCTGGAGGAGGCGTCGCATGCGGGTGACGCGCCTCAAAGCCAGGGGGCGGGCCAAGAGAGGCGCGCGAGCGCCCTGGGAGAGTCGTCGAAGAGCCTGCGTCACTGGTGGCGGGAGGAACAGCCGGGGGTACCTGGTGAAACGGAAACACATGCTCATCAAAGTAAACGTGCCGGGAAGTGAACACACGGTGAGAGACGGGATCGTAGCATCGATAGCCCTTGGAGTTGGAGGGGTAGCCGATGAAGATGCAAGCGATAGAACGAGGTGCGAGTTTGTGAGGAGCGGTGTCGGCAATGCTAGGATAGCAAAGGCACCCGAATATACGCAAACCATCATAAGAGGGTGGCGTACCGAACAGGAGGTGATGAGGTGCAAAATTCCACCGTGGTCGGCAGGGTCGAATGTTAAGGAGAAGGGATGCAGTAGCAAGCGCGTCCGGCCAGAAGCGAGGCGGCACGTTAGCATGAAATAGGAGCGTGCGAACGCAGTCGTTCAGAGTGCGAAGGACGCGTTCGGCTCGACCGTTCTGCTGGGAAGTGTACGGGCATGTGAGGCGGAAAGTTGTGCCACGATGCGACAAAAAGGTGCGGAAGGCGAGGTTGTCGAACTCTTTTCCATTGTCCGTCTGAAACGCAAGGATGGGACGCCCAAACTGTGTGCGGACATAGGAGTAAAAAGCCGTCAAGGTGGAGAGTGCATCTGACTTTCTGCGCAAAGGAAAAGTCCACACGTAATGAGAATAATCATCAAGAATGACTAGATAATATAAATAGCCCGAATTACTAGGAACTGGAAAGGTCCACACATCGCTATGAATCAACTGAAAAGGAAAAGAAGCAATGGTGGTGGAATTATTAAACGGCAGACGAACATGTTTGCCGACTCGACAGGCATGACAAGTGTGATCCTCAATCTTAGTGGAACTGAAACTGAAACTCTTAAGAATATGACGAAGTGTGACGGGGTTGGGATGACCTAAGCGAGCGTGCCAGAGATCGACGCCAACGGAGAGAGCCACCGGTGCGACGGTGGTGGAAGAAGACGGATGCACCGGATAAAGCTCGTCGGGGCTGTCACAGCGGTGGAGTACCATCCTGGTTCGAGCGTCCTTGACACAAAAACCAATGCCGTCAAATTCAACAGTAACAGGATTTTCACGAGTGAAACATTTAACAGAAACAAGGTTCTTAATAAGATCAGAAGACACAAGTATATTAGACAAGGATAAAGGTGTGGAAGTAGAAGGAAAAGAAGTGTGCCCAATATGTGTGATAGGAAGTGTGGAACCATCGCCGACAATGATGCGACGATCGGTGGAGACAGGAGTGAAAGAGGCAAGGTTACCAGGATGAGCAAACATGTGAGCCGTAGCACCGGTGTCCATGTACCAAGCAGCATCGCCAGCGTAGTTGTTCGGCGTAGGAGCGGCATGTAGCGCGGTGTCCCAGGGCACCGGCGACAGGGCCGGCAAGGAGGATGGAGACGCCACGGGGAAACCGTAGCCGCCACTCAGATGCGGCAGTGGGTACTCTCCATACAGCTGTGGAGCCGCGAAGTACGCATGATGCGCGGGCGGGCACGGCACGGGAAGCGTCGGTGCAGGAACGACATCAGTCCATGGCTGCTGCAGGTGCTGGGCGCCATCTGGCTGCTGCCCAGCGGGCGAGTGATGACCCGCTGACGACCCCCACCAGTATCCGATAAACCCGTACACGGGCGGAGCCCCATATGTCCCGTACGTGGGAACGTGGTGTGGTGGCGCCGGCGGCGGCGGGGGGGGGGCGACGGACTGTCTGGAAAGCGCCGGCGGTGGCGGGGCCGCGCTGTAGGACACAGGCGGCGGAGCTGCGCCAGAGGGCCCGTAGCGAGACTGGCCAAAGTGCGCTGGCGGCGGCGGGGCCGCGCCGTAAGACGTGGGCGGTAGAGCCGCATCAGAGGACAACATTGGCAGGATGGCAGAGGCTACGGCTGACGGGCCGGACACGAAAGACGTGACAAACGACATGGCCCCGGCGGCAGCAGCGGCTTCGGGTGCAACGGCGGCTGGCGAGGCGCTCGTGGACATGAAGCTGGATGGATTTATCTTTTGACGTGAAGCAAGCTAGCTAGCTATGCTCTTGGATCGATTCTTCAGACACGTAGAATACTAGTACATGCACGTACCATGTACTAGCTAGTCGTCGGTCGTCACACAACTCGGCGGAACTTCAACACGTGATCGAGCGGGCGTGTGTGATGGCGATCCGGCGTATGTGCGCTCGAGCGGGAGCAACAGCTGGCGGGCGAGAGCGCAGGCGAGTAGGGATCGGGCAGGGCTAGCCGGCGGCCGACGCAGAGGGCGCGCGAGCGGCGGCGACGACTGGATGGCGGCGGCGGCGGCGGCGGAAGGCGGCGGCCGGCGCGGGAGGCGCGCAGACGGCGGCGGCTGGATGGCGGCGGCGGCGGCGGCGCGGAGGAGACGCGCGGCAGCGGCGGCGGCGGAAAGCTAGGGTTAGAACCTGGAAACTGATACCATGTAGAACATGTGAATTGCACGACGTATTGCTCTTCGTGCATAGGCACGTATATATGAGTACAAAGATGGGCTACGTACCTCAACTATACAGGGACTAGGAGGCGGGCCCAATACACAGTATACACAGATCATATATACTCAACACCTGTGATGCTGTTTACAACGCTATTGCGGCCGCTAAGCCATTTAGCGGCAAGTAAATAGAGTGCATATTCATCAGTGAAACGGGGTATTCTCATCAGGAAAATAGAAATAGAGGATTTCTTGAAGAATGGATATTAACATGCCTTGGTGCAGATCCATTTTCAGAAGAATGGATGTTAACATCTTGTTCAAGTGCCTCGCGCCAAGCAAGTGAGTCCTTCATGACCGTTCTGTGCTATTCTCTGTTAGGTTGCAAGGCCAGTTTGAAGAGGTGAAGGAGGAGCAGGAGGAAGGGAAGGAGGAGCAAGAGGAGCAAGGGGAGGAGGAGGAGGAGCAGCAGCAGCAAGTTCTTCCTCCTTTGCCGGAGGCAGACAGAGATTGGAAGTCTTACTACTACCGCAGCTGGGATCACGTTCTACCTCCACCAACATTGCAGCTCGCAAGTAGTCTGCCTCGCATCCCCAGACAACCACACAAGACAAAATGGATTAAGTAACAGATTATCCATCCCAAGGAAAAACCTTTGGTCCAAATTCTTTCATGAATTGACACTGACACCGCTCCAAACTTCTTTTCGGGTTTAACCTTTGCAGGTGGAGTATGCTCCTTGCACTGTTATGGCGAAACACTCACAGCGTTGTTACGGTTGGTCTACCGTCAAGACGGGGGCTTCAATGTCGATCATTTGGCATTGATTCTCTCTGCTGCTGGCCAGGGATTCCTTAAGGAAACAGGAGCAAGCGTTTATAACATATCTCTGTTGATTGCTCAGACTGGTATTCCATTTGAGCCCAGTAGCATCCCAGCTTTCTTACTCCCAAGTGATGTTGTGCTGGAGCCGCAGCATCGGGCGTACGCTCACGGTCTGTCGATAATGTATGGCTCAGCCCAGACGCTTCCACTTACTCAGGAGCCGTGGACCGAAGAGGCGATTGCTCAAGGGCTTTGCCGTGACTCGACACGTGACCTGTTTGAGAAGGTTATGAAATTTCACGAGTCACTATGCAAGGTCATCGATTCCGGTCCCATTGCTGTCACGCTGAATCCGCAGCGCCACTATTATGACATCCGTTCGGATGATGAGCCTTACAGGTTAAAAGCAAATGGAGAATACATTATGATCAAGTTACCCAATGGCAATGAGATAAAGGCAGGGCATGTCGTAACAGTGTACGGGTACGCATGCCCGGGAGGCGATGTGCGGAGTTTACTCCTCAACTATCAAGAGAATACAGTGAGGGCGCCAGCGCGAAACCAAGATGAGGCCGCGGTGCCACAAGACCAAGTCAATCCCGGCCGACATCTAATGGATCCGGATGCGATCTATGGCTACTACACACCGGGCGGCCTCAAGAACATCAAATTCACACTGAAGTAGCTACTCTGGATGATGGAACCTGATCTATTTATGTCGTTTTAGCTACATTTGCTAGTATGTGCTGAACTATGTAGAGCTGAACCCATTGGTAGTCGATGAAAAGCAAAGCATCACATGTAATGGAAATACACATTTTTCATTTCAGTCATTTCCAGTATGCTATGCACGTGGATGGACAATATGTGTGATGACACCTGAAGCATTTGGTTTTTCTTGGTGGGCTCATCATCTTTAGCTATTGAATCATTTTGTCCTCATCTGTGGCTGGGAATGCCTTATTACATGAAATGATATATGTCTTATTATCTGGTGTGAAGTGCAAGCTGACACACCTCCGGTGTTACGGCTTGATATCTCTTGGTCTTGGGATGTACACCCGGCATCTAGTCAGTAACCTCCCACGGGCCATGGTCCGTTAATTTCAACTCACCGGCGAGAGGCTGTCTGTATGCTTAAAAATTTATAGTAAGAGTGTTCTATGTCCTTTCACTTGTATGTAAATTTCTTGTTTGAGCGCGAGGATTGATTGCTGCTCAGCTGGGTCAGTAGATTTATTGTTCAGTCTAAGCATGTAGTTCGAAAAAAAATCTAATCTTTTGGCTGCTGATTTGTACGGTTTCAGTTTCAGTTTAAGTTTGGTACAGTGGCGTTTTATTTTTGAGCCGTTGGTACAGTGGCGTTGATGTGAGAAGTAACAAGACTATAAGATGGTGTTCTGTTTTGCAGGTAGCTGGTGTGGGTCCCATCTGTCAGCTCTATCTTGTTCCTCCTCGCCCCGTTGTTGCATGCGTGCTCTAACTCTCAAGACATGGGCAGTCGTCTATGGTTGGTTGCAGTTGGCGATTAACTCACTGACGAGATGAAATTTTTCGCCTGTAACGCCATCGGACGTCCCTATGCTCAAGTAAGATATGTAATAAGGGAGGTTATGTGAATACAATTTCCGGATGGTTTGAGTTTGGTACAGTGGTGTTTGTTCATTTTAAGGCTGACAAACTAGCTGCCATACTGGGCCAGAGCTGCCTGCCTACTGGGCCAAAGAAACTCTAAATACAAAAAAAAAAACAACTCAAAAATAAATAAAGCAAAAAAAATAAAAAAGCCCGCCTACTGGGCCAGAGCGGCCTGCATACGACTAGAAAACCCAACCTGTTATTGGGCCAGGATGCAGGCCCGCAAAGGCCCAGTAGGCCCATAGGACAGCACAGAACATGTAGGTCCAGTAGGCCTGCTTTGGAGAGGAGCTCGAGAGAGCTACCGCATGGGGGGTTATAAACCAGTGCGGACGCCCCTCGTCTAGCGAGGTGGGACTAAACTTGCTGCACCGCACCTGCGCCAGCGCACCCCCTTTAGTACCGGGTCGTGGCACCAACCGGTACTAAAGGGGGTGCGCTTCCCGCTGCTTGGCCGGACCAAAACAGGCCTTTAGTACCGGTTGGTGGCTCCAACCGGTACTAAAGGTCCATCTTATATAACTAAACACTTCAAAAATTTCAGTTTCTCATCTGCTTCTTCTCCTCTGCCCCGTCGCCCGCCGCCCCCATCTTCATATCCCTCTCGTCGCCGCCCCCGTTGCAAAAAAATCAAAAAAAGATCGCAAAAATAAAAAATTTCACCTAATTTGAAAAAAGTTGGGCAGTTTGAAAATTTCATCGATTTTGAAAAAACTTCATCATTTTCAAAGAATTTTTTGTAAATTTATAAAAAATTAATTGATTTTGAAAAAAGTTCACAAAATTGGAAAATTTTCATCGAATTTGAATTTTTTTAGCAAATTTGGAAATAAAATCATCAGTGTTGAGAATTTTTTTATCGTTTATGCAGAAAAAGTTCATGAATTTTTAAAAAGTTATCGGACCAGGAAGAAGAAAAAAGAAAAAGGAGAAAGGATAAAGAAAAGTAGAAAGAAGAAAAGAATGAGAAAGATGTACGTAATCACATCACATGAGGTTGGATGGCAGGATGGTCACTGCAGTGTACCTTAAAGCAGGAGGTCGCCGGTTCGATTCACGCCGCACCTGCACTTATTTTGCATTTTAAAAAACAGAAAAAACTTAAATAGGTTAGCCCAGCGCGAAGGGGGAGGGGGTGTGCGCGCCCGTTTGTAAAAAGACTAATAGCAGGCGCCTTTAGCGCCGAATATGATTTGTCACATATCGCATTAGGCGATACACATCATTGCTAAGAAATCAAAACCCATCCATGCTATAGATGGAACCAGGCTCGTCCACATAGATCGTTCAAAAGTGTGCCGACAGTAACTAGTATCAAGCGGTTTTGGGAAGATCCTGAAGACCGGTTTGCAGAAGCTTTCATTCACTTTTGGGAGGCTTCTATGCAGGTTTTCCATTTTTCTTTTCTGTATTTTTCTCTACCATTTTTTGGGTTTTTTTGTTTTGTTTTTCTTCTTTTCTAATTATATGTTGACCTTTTAACACAAGTTAAACATTTTTCATATACAAATCCAACATTTTTAGATACATGTTGAACATTGGAAAAAAAATACATGTTGAACATGCAGATTGGACATTTGTTTAATACAAAATGAACATTTTGGAACACACTGTGAACCTTTTTCGACGATGGCATGGAGAGTTTTTTAAAACAGGCAAACCTTTCTTAAGTGTTAGAACATTTTTTGAAAATTTCAAGAACATTTTTTATACGATATGACATTTTAGAAAATTTGTGTGATATTTTTAATTTTCCTGGACATTTTTGGAAATGTCACAAAACATATTTTAAATGAGTGGATATTTTTTTAATGTCAAGAACAATTTTTTAATGATACCAACATTTTTAACATATTAGTTGAACAAAATTTACATTTCACAGACATTGTTTCTAAAAACAAATCATGAACAAAAGTAAATAAATGTGTGATTTTTTTTAAAATGTGATGAACAGTTTCTAAAAAAGGCGCTGACATTTTTTTTTTTACATTGCATTAACATTTTTTAAATACAATGCAAATGTTTTTAAAATTTAAGCAAATTATTTTCGAAATATATATTTTTAGAATAATTCGAAATGTCAAGAAAGGTACAATAAATAGCTGCAATAAGAAGATCCAAATAATATAAAAAACGAATAGACAAAGAAGAAATGCGGTATTGGTCCGGTTCATTAGAACGTCAGTGAAGGCGAGGCTACGCTCGGTCTCGCGCCAAGCAAGGTATACGCCCACTGCTAAAAAGAACCAAGATATACGCCCATCAAATCCGGCCTGCACCCGACTAATCTCTGATTTCCATTTCTACCGGCCGAAATATATTAATCCTGGCCTAGTCCAAATAAGCAGAGGAAGAGGAATCTCGACCCTCTTGCCAATTTTCACCCTCCTTGTTTTTTTTTTTTTGCTGTTCTTGCCACATGAACATGCCGTGGCTTGAAACGGCGGCAACATGACTGCGCCGACGAGTGCTTCTGTGCATGGAACAAGGGAAGAAATGGTTTCACGGTGTACAGCGACATGCCACGCCGAGGCACAACACCGGTCAGATACAAGGCCCCGGTCACAGCGAAGGAATCATCGAATCTTTCTCTAGGATAGGAATCGATCTGATTCGCACGACACCTTCGCGTCCTGTACAAACCGCAGTGGCCCGTCAGGACGGAACTGGACGGGACCATCTCGGCACGTCGGCAACCTGTGCTCCACGACTAACACGTCTCGACGACGTGCACCGCAGCTCGCCGTAGCCCGTAGGTGTGAGATGAGAGCCGGAGAAGAGAGGAAAGATGTCTCGTCAACAGCGGAGCTTGCAATGCATGCAGCGCAGCAGTCGCAAGCGTGAAGGAACGAAAAGGTGTTTGCTTGGTTGTTTGTTTACGGAGGGAGGAGGCAGCCTACGTCGTGCCCGCGTGCGTGCTCCCGTCTCGTCCGAGATAAGCCGCACTCGCCGGAGCCGTCTCTCTCGCCGCAACTGAAAACAAAGGTGCGCTCGCGTCTCCACACGAGCGCACCGCACTTGCCCCCATCCGTCTCCCTCACCTTTCTAGGGATTTTTAGTACGTAGTACTACGAACGAACGAACCAACATTGTGTGCGTCGGCCCAATGGCACGCACATGCGCTCCATACCTCCCCTTGTCCATGCCACATCCAGCGTACGGGTGCAATGAACAATCACCACGCACGGCTAGGACCAGAGAACGGAAGAAACTTTTCGCGCTGATTAGTAATCAACTCCTTTGCCGACATACTAACTTACAAATTAGCACCGGCTGCAAAAAATAGGTGCAGTTTTGTCGCCCGGCGTTTATAATTTTATTATCTTTTGCTTGCATATTATTATATAACTTTCTAAAGTATTCACCGTCAAGCAATGACAAAGCTAAGCCAGGAAACCAATGGCAAAACAACGATTATTTGAATGTAGAATCAGCACTGACCCATCCAGGGAGAAGCCACAAAGCAGCAACCCCTTCTGTAATTTGTACGTACGTGCTGATAATAATACCCCAGTGCTCCCAGTCAGTATATATGTACAAAAAGAACTGCAGAACCAAGGCGCAATCACGATTAAACTTGTGCGGATCACCACGGCGAGATGCATGCACGCACGCACGCACGCACTGACCTGACGCGCGATCGCCGTAAATAAATAAACAAGTTATGCGCGAAACCAGCGGGGGCATGTGGCCTCGGCCAGGAACCCAACGCCCGCGCCCTGGCCGGCCGCCCCCCTCTCCTCTCCTGAGCGCCACAGCCGCGCACATGGCCGCGCGCCGCTCGCGGCCATGGATGGGCGTGAAAGTCTTCGTCCCGAGATCCTTCAGGGAACGCGACCCCGGGTGACGACACGAGAGATGGTGGGAGGCTCATTCAAGGCGCCCACTGTTTTGCTTCTCCCCCCTCAACCAACTTCAAACCGCCGATGCCGCTGGTCCAGCTGAGCTCACTGCTCACAAGCATGTGTGCCTGCCGCGCTGCCTGCTCTGTTTGAGGTGGGATCAGTAACAAAGAAACTGAATATATAAAGATAGGAATGCAGCTAGAAAATCAGTAGCACTACTACAGTAGGAGGAAAATCACATATAGTAGTACTACAAGATAGGTGATGCGGAGCATCCTAGGATCATCATCGTGGCTACTACATCATCAAGGGTGAAACATATCCTTCACATTTGTCTTCTTGGTTTTCTCACGGATGGTATTACTACTTGGCCCTCCTACGTTCCACACCTTCATTTTTTCAATAAAGGACATTTTATTGAATTGATATATCAAGGTGATACAACCGCATCAAAAGAATGCGAGGCCTCTGCATAGCAAGATGCATACAGTTCCGCACCTTCATGTTTGAGCTGAATGACGAATGTGCAATCGAGGAGATCAAGCAGAAAAGAACGCCTACACTATCCAAGAGGGAAGCATGAAAGCGAAGAAGGAATACAAATTTGTGAGGCCGAAGCTGGAATCAAGGGCCCCAAGGACCAAATCTTCGGACTTGATCCAGACTTCTTCTTGACTTGGGCGAGAAGCTTCTGTCAAGACTGGACTAAATCCTGGAACCACCCGGACCCGAAACCCCTGGACTTTTCAGAGTCTCCGAACTCTAGCTGCAGGCATGTAGATTCGGACCAAAGACCCATCTATCCCTTTCTCACTTACCCCTTAATGGCTAGACCATACCCCTCCTCCTCTAGGTCTAGGTTTAGCTAAAGAAAGACAGGATATTAGAGCTTAGATCATGTATTCCCCTTGTGGGATACCTCCTAGGTCGAGAAGGCACCAATTAAGTAGAAAGGCCATGAGCACAATATCTCCTAAGGTAGAAGACTCCTCCATGGAATTCAAACCCTCATTTTTCTAGGACTTGGGGAAGCCATGTAATTTGTGTGAAGCCACGTGTCCCATCTTGTTCGTGTTTTTCCTTGGATTTGTAAGAAGCCACATGAATCGTGTGGTGTGGACCTACAGTTACAAGAGGGTCGTGTATTGGCATCACTTGTTATCCATGTGTTTCTTTTTGTGTTATTCCTTATCTTTCTTGTCACCCCTCGTGTTTCCCTCATGTTCTTCCTCATATCCACCTCCAGTTCAGGAAGATCGGGCCACCCAATGGCTTGCCTATATCATTTGGCATCATTATTAAGGTTTTTATGAATTGAAGTCTCTACCCCTCACTTTTCTATCCTTGTTTTGGTTTTTTCTTGCCTAAGTTGGAAATCCCATAAAAAATAGCCCTACATTGATCTTAGTATGATTAGGAAGTTTGAGTGCACTTTGGTTGGTTTTGATCCACTAGTCTATTGCTATACTAGTTGATCTACCTTCATTTGCATCGATCTGGCCCAATTTTCTTCCCCCCACAGTTTTTCCTCTTCAAAGTTGATTTCATCCACCTCGGTAGACTTCTGGAACCATATTAACAAGAGATTTCATTAGGGCGTGATGGGTTTCGTGATTGGACGCATATTAACGAGAGACTAAAAGAATATGAAGCTAGTGTCGAGCATATTACCAAATGAGCTCTTGGAATGAACTGAGAACTAGACTGAACTAGACTAAGAGTTACAACAACAAATCACAAATGAGGAGGATCGCATGGGGCAAGTTTTATTAAGAATAGTTTCCATTGTGATATTTCTTGGTAAGCACGATTTGGCTTTTAGAGAATCCAATGAGCAATTTCATTATGACACCAATAGAAATTTCTTTGCTTTATGTGGAGATGGTTGCAGAATTTACTTGGTAATGCAAGACATCTTAGACGTATTCAAAACAACGAGGTTCATTATCATTATCTTTGTCATAATATTCAAAATGAGTTGATTTCTCTTACGACTGTTGACCTTACGAATTATATCGTCAAGATTTCTAGATTGGTCAAATATTTCTCTAGTATCCTAGATTGTGCACGGATACGAGTCTCGAAGAAAAAAAATGAGTTTTTTGTTCGATGTATCATATGGTGGTTGATGAGTACTTTCTTGGTTTTTCTTATAGTATGGGACTTTTCAAGGCATTGTTGATTCTATCAAGTCTTTCAGCCTTAATATTGATGACGTTAGTGGCCAATGTTATTACAATGGCTCCAATATGAAAGGAAAATACAAGGGGGAGGGCATGGAAAGTCAGTTGCTTGAGATAAATATAGAAGCTTAGAATATGCGATGCGCTTGCCACAATCTAATCTCACTCTTTGCGGTGTGGCCAAATCTTGTTGTAAGATGTTTATTTTTCTGGAATTTTACAATAAATATATGTATTATTTTACGTATCTTATAAAAGATGAACTATTTTGGTTAGCATGTGGAAAATTTAACTGTGAAAATTTTGAGCAATACTCATTGGAAGAGTCAGATCAAAAGTCTCAAAGCAATTTGATTTCAAGCTGCTAAGCTAAGATCAACTTTGCTTGCGTTAAGTGAACAAAGTGGTACCAAACCCAAGGATAGGAGTGATACAAAAAATATTTTGTGTGCTTGGCAGCTATGAGTTTATACTTGGTATGGTCATTTGTCATGACTTTCTATTTGGTGTAGATACAACGAGCAGAAAGTTGCAGTCACCATCAATACGCATTGAGTCCGCCTTAATACAAATAGAGGGTAGGAAGAATTACTTTGACACTTACAGAAATGAAGGGTTTTCTTCTAGTGTGATCATTGCCAAAGAAATCACAACTAAAATGAGTTCAGAGCCATCTTTTCGAGTAAAGTGTTTTGCTCCTAGGAAGAAGCAATCTGATGAAATTGACTGTGATGAAGCAATCTTGGAAGGTGGGAACCATTTCGAAGTTAATTAATTTTTATTATGGTTCCGAAGGCAACTAATAATTCATTAAAAAATAGATTTGACTAACTCCAATCTTTCAGAAATATATTCGATTTTAATGAGTTCGATGACCTTGAAGTTATTGGAAGGTTCTAAAGTAAAAGATAGTTGCACTGAATTTGCAAGTTATTTTTCTTGAGATGGTTCATCTGATGTTTTAAATGACCTAATTTATGGGTTAAGTTTTATAAACTTTTTTGCGGGGTTAAGTGTTATACACTTGACTTTGCCCAATAGACCAATGTTTGCTATGGAGATTCTTGAGTTTTTAGAGAAGTAGATTGTTATCCTGATATTTCTATTGACTATTAGATTTTATTTACTATGCCCATGACTATGGCATTAACTGGAAGAAGTTTACAAAGTTTAAATTGTTAAAGAACTACCAGGGAACTACAATGCCATCTAATGTCACAAGAGTGGTTAAATGACTTGGCAACTTTATGAATTGAGAAGAAATTATTAGATGAGATTGAGATATTATCCTTAGCGGTTTTGCATCTCAGAATGTCCGATTTTTTTACGGTAATTGTACACATTGTTGGATATCCATACTGAATTTTTATGCACTTGATTTATATGCTACACATTTATATCTGCATATGTTGATTATTATTTAGACGTTTATACTAAGGGCCTCATGTTCTAGGGTTTTCCCCGAGCCCCTGGAATCTCTGGACAAGCCCTGGCAGTGTTCCCTATAATCGGCCATCGGCCTGGCCATAATGCTCTCATTTAGGGATAGCTGCAACATCATTTCTAATTCTAGGGCCCTTCTTAAGAGGGGAGGTCATCTACCTCATCATTCTTGGGAGCTATGGAAAGAAATGAACAATAGGATTTTTGTCAGCGAGTAAGGGTACCTAGTCAAAGGAGGGTACCTTGTAGGCGCATTAGGACCATATCATCCAGATGAGACATCAGGGCCTTACATCTAGCTACGCCCGGGTGGGCACTTGGAGGGGATAAGGACAAAGAAGTCTTTGGTCGGCCATGTTGGGGCTCTTATGGTTATCAGAGATGTATAACCCTAGTTGCGGGAACATCTGATCACACACGTATCCTCTAGAGATAACTACCAAACAAATAACCCTTGTCTACTTATATAAAGGGAACCAATCCAAGCCGACCGACCGAGTAAGACTTTGGCCAGTCACGAGCGGGCCATTGTATCTAGTGAGATCCTATGACCACGGCAAACCACGGACGACTTCTACGCGGTGATGTCTGGCTGGCGGGTCCCACGAACCGTTCAAGCACTGCCTTATCCTTTCCACTCAGCCAACACAAGTCTTTCTCCTCACTGGTCCCCTTTCTTCCCAGCACAGGCCCAACCGCCGTTGTAGGCAACCACTATCATTATTATTTTTACTGTTTCTCTCGACACCTTGATGCCAGTGAGGCCGCCGCTACAGGAAACAATGCTGGTGCAGGCACCACCCCCGCTATTTTTTCTTTTCTCTCAGCACCCTGTTGTAGGCAACTTCTCCAGTGATTGTGTGCATCCAGCGAGCCTCGCGGTCGCCGATGGGTGAGCTCACGAGCCGGCCATTCGGCTGCGACCGGACCCGCGGTCGACATCGACAAAGAGGCATGTTGCAACATTCATGCTCCCTATTCTAGAAGCAGGAGGAGCGCCCCACAACTCATAGCTTTGCATGTGGCCATGCTGGAACTAACGGGTGAAGAAGTTGCAACTGGCACGCGCCCGTGCTGGAACTGCCAGGCGAATCTGTGCTGGAACCGATGACAACCTCTGCTGCAAGCTGCAACCGGCCAACCATTTTGCTGGAACCGACATCAATAATTGCTACAATCAGCCATGCGATGTGCTGGAACTGGTCGCGCCCTCGCCGCCAAGGCTTTTTTTGCTATAAGAAGTGTACTTTTTTTGCTGGAACTTAGTTATTTTTTCTATAATCGATTAGTGGGAGTTCTTCCTGATGAGTTGTTTTGCTAGAACTTGGTAATTTTTTGCTTCAACCGACAAATGTAGGATTTGTTGCTTTCACTGTTTTTTTTGCTGGGCACGATTGTGCAAGTTGACGACTGCGGCAAGCTAGAGACGGAGACACCGGTGGTGCCGCAACCGTGGTGAATGCACACTAGAACTGGCAGGCGCCAAAGCTACAATGTCCTGGTTCGCGAGCTACAAACGCGACTTGCCGCGACCATGAGCTTCAGCAGAAGGGTGGCATGGGGACGAGGTGACACCACCCCTCGTCGGAGCACGCGTGTGGGGGCCAAGGGCAGAGTCGCTCGCGGGGAATAGAAGGAGGGGATTTCATTTTGCATTGACCAAAGCGAGAGGAAGAGATGATTCAAGAAGAGACATCCAATGGCGCATGATGGCTTAATCCAACGGGTATGCGATGACCAACCTGGCAATTGCGTCGTTCGACTGACGCCTAGCATGTGCCTTATATAAAGGGTTGACGTGACCACACCAAAGATCATCGGTTCTACGAGGAGAAAAGCCCGTAGCCTGGCCCAAACGATTAGTTATATATCATTGTAATCATCTCATCAATGAATAAAAATAGATAGACATACCACGTGACATATGTGGTAACCAATCCAAGGATTTTTCTAAACCTGGGTAAAAACACCTTGTTACCTTCACCACCATTGAATTTCTTTCGGGCATATCTTCTTACTTTCTTCCACCACTACACGTAGATAGTAAAATTGGTGGTCCATTAGTTGTCAATAATTTTCAGTAACATATTACTCGCTTAGCCAAAAAATTACTCCCTCCGCTCACAAGCATAAGATGTTTTAGATATTTTCAAATGGACAACATACAAGCTAAAATAAGTGTGTTTATATACATCTGATTTAGAAAAAAAAGTTAAAACATCTTACATATATGAACAGAGGGGGTAGCTATTAATTTGAAAGCCATATAAGCTCGTCAGCCATAAAAATGTTTTCAAGAGGTTAGACTTAGTGGGAAGAACTCTTTGAAATTGAGTACCATAGAAAAGAAATCATATGCTTCCTTTTTTTAGTTTGAGTAATATGGTTTCTAATTCTATGGATCAAACGACCACAACACTATAGAAACATTGTAAGGGCATCTCTAATGCCGACTCTGAAATCAGACACTGTATTTGTTCGTGGACCGGCGGAGACCAATCCATGGATAATGATGCGGGAATCGACCATCTAACCGTGTATGCATCTATTTCAAATTAATTTTGAACAAACCGGATGAATAACATCGAACACGTTTGAATTTAGCAAAGTTCGGACATAATTTACATAGAACATATGATATTTCCTCCGTTTAACTAAAGCAAGCTTGCAACACTCAAAGTAATTATGAAAAAAGCACAATGCATCTATAAATAACATGCAAATATCACTACTACAACAATAGTTCAAATTCAATGAGATAATCGGATGGTCAACAAGTTTTCTGAATTCACCGAGGCCAAATTGAATGATACTAGAATAAGAGTCAACGCATGTCGTCCCACACAGGCTGCCCATTGAGTTTTATCCAACAATGTATATATGTGCGTGAACGATCTACTCTCGTTTGTGTAGTACATCACGACAGAGCATGCAGGCTATACAATGTATAGGGCAACATGGAGTGAATAAATGAATTAACCAACATGTAGAGCAACATGAAGCGAACTTACGATCTCCATGGTTGATGCGCCCAATGGCCACATTATTTCCACTTGTTCAACCGCTCCGCAAAACTTCACGGCAAAGTTGCAGACGGTATATATTGATGTGATATCGACCTCACATTGTCTTCATGAATGATGTGCATGTCATAGGACACGAAGGGCGTGTTTGGTTGCCGTTGTGAACAGTTCCTGCATCGCATACACTTCTCAACCCAGCCTGGTTCAGCAAAAACAGACCCTAATACGCCATTTGCAAGTTGTTTGGTTGCCTGCATCTAGTGTCCCTGCATTAGGTAATACGCAAGTGCACTTTGTAGGATTGCCTGCATTGGCCCAGGCGGCACAAGAACACAGCGTTTGGTTGCATACGACGTGCATGTTGTGCTTACCTTGTACCCTACTTGGTGAGCTTACCCACAATGATCACACCTAGCACACCAAGTCCACAACACAACAATGACGATGAACTGGGCGAAGATGATGAAGTTCTTCAGCTTCAGCCCAAACTGACGATCCACCTTGACACCTCCAACCTTGCCACTGTCAACACTGCTGCCTCTGTGCTTTCGCACCCAGTCAGAGTAAGCTTGTTCTGCTGCCTGCCTAGTCTTGAACCCTCTATGGCTGATGTTGCTATACAATGCCACTTGTGCACTGGTTTCTTCCCATGAACTGTAAACCCCTGGAGCCTTACCGATGAACACGGCATACCACTTGCCCTAGCAATGCACAAGATCAAAAGTTGAAGCAGCAAATCAATGGAGCACACAAGTAGCAAGCAAAGTAGCACACAAACAACAATGGAGCAGAAGAGAAGAAGTAAAGCATGCATGATCATACGGCATAGCAAGTTCTACCTAGCACTACCTTGGTGTTAACCTACCACCACATCCAATAGAGGGTGTCGTCCTACCACCGCAAGTTCACCATCAACGTGGGGGGTTAGTATATACCACAACAGCAAAATATACAGACCATCAAATAGTTTTTCAACCCTAGCTACAAAAAATGTACGCCGTCATCGTCAACGTCGTCATCGTCGCCACCGCCATCGCCGTCGGGGATCATGCACGCTCACAGGTAGCACTACTCTAGTAGTAGTGCTTGCCCAGCCAGTGTTGGGGAACGTAGTAATTTGAAAAAAATTCCTATGCACACGCAAGACCATGGTGATGCATAGCAACGAGAGGGGAGAGTGTTGTCCACGTACCCTCGTAGACCGAAAGCGGAAGCGTTAGCACAACGCGGTTGATGTAGTCGTACGTCTTCACGATCCGACCGATCAAGTACCGAACGCACGACACCTCCGAGTTCAGCACACGTTCAGCCCGATGACGTCCCTCGAACTCCGATCCAGCCGAGTGTTGAGGGAGAGTTTCGTCAGCACGACGGCGTGGTGACGATGTTGATGCTCTACCGACGCAGGGCTTTGCCTAAGCACCGCTACGATATTATCGAGGTGGATTATGGTGGAGGGGGGCACCGCACACGGCTAAAAGATCAAACAGATCAATTGTTGTGTCTATGGGGTGCCCCCTGCCCCCGTATATAAAGGAGTGGAGGAGGGGGAGGGCTGTCCCTCTCTATGGCGCGCCTTAGGGGAGTCCTACTCCCACCGGGAGAAGGATTCCCCCTTTCCTAGTAGAACTAGGAGCCCTTCCAAGTAGTAGGAGTAGGAGGGAAGAAAGGGAAGGGAAAAGGAGAAGGAAGGGTGCGCCCCCTCCCTAGTCCAATTCGTACCAGCCCATGAGGAGGGGTGCGGTCACCCTTTGAGGCCTTTCTCTCCTTTCCCGTATGACCCATAAAGGCCCAATACGAATTCCCGTAACTCCCCGATACTCCCGAAAATACCCGAATCACTCGGAACCTTTCCGGTGTCCGAATATAGTCGTCCAATATATCGATCTTTAAGTCTCGACCATTTCAAGACTCCTCGCCATGTCCCCGATCTCATCCGGGACTCCGAATTATGTTCGGTACATAAAAACACATAAACTCATAATATAACCGTCATCGAACTTTAAGCGTGCGGACCCTACGGGTTCGAGAACAATGTAGACATGACCGAGACACGTCTTCGGTCAATAACCAATAGCGGAACCTGGATGCTCATATTGGCTCCCACATATTCTACGAAGATCTTTATCGGTCAAACCGCATAACAACATACATTGTTTCATTTGTCATCGGTATGTTACTTGCCCGAGATTCGATCGTCAGTATCTCAATACCTAGTTCAATCTCGTTACTGGCAAGTCTCCTTACTCATTCCGTAATACATCATCCCGCAACTAACTCATTAGTTACAATGCTTGCAAGGCTTATAGTGATGTGCATTACTGAGTGGGCCCAGAGATACCTCTCCACAATCGGAGTGACAAATCCTAATCTCGAAATACGCCAACCCAACAAGTACTTTTGGAGACACCTGTAGAGCACCTTTATAATCACCTAGTTACGTTGTGACGTTTGGTAGCACACAAAGTGTTCCTTCGATAAACGGGAGTTGCATAATCTCATAGTCATAGGAACATGTATAAGTCATGAAGAAAGCAATAGCAACATACTAAACGATCGAGTGCTAAGCTAATGGAATGGGTCAAGTCAATCACATCATTCTCCTAATGATGTGCTCCCGTTAATCAAATGACAACTCATGTCTATGGCTAGGAAACATAACCATCTTTGATCAACGAGCTAGTCAAGTAGAGGCATACTAGTGACACTCTGTTTGTCTATGTATTCACACATGTATCATGTTTCCAGTTAATACAATTCTAGCATGAATAATAAACATTTATCATGAAATAAGGAAATAAATAATAACTTTATTATTGCCTCTAGGGCATATTTCGTTCAGTCTCCCACTTGCACTAGAGTCAATAATCTAGTTCACATCGCCATGTGATTTAACATCAATAGTTCACATCTTTATGTGGTTAACACCCATAGTTCACATCGACATGTGACCAACACCCAAAGGGTTTTCTAGAGTCAGTAATCTAGTTCACATCGCTATGTGATTAACACCCAAAGAGTACTGAGGTGTGATTATGTATTGCTTGTGAGATAATTTTAGTCAATCGGATCTGCCAAATTCAGATCCGTATGTATTATGCAAATTTCTATGTCAACAATGCTCTGCACGGAGCTACTCTAGCTAATTGCTCCCACTTTAAATATGTATCCAGATTGAGACTTAGAGTCATCTGGATCAGTGTCAAAACTTGCATCGACGTAACCCTTTACGACAAACCTTTTGTCACCTCCACAATCCAGAAATATATCCTTATTCCACTAAGGATAATTTTGACCGTTGTCCAGTGATCTACTCCTAGATCACTATTGTACTCCCTTGCCAAAATCAGTGTAGGGTATACATTAGATCTGGTACACAGCATGGCATACTTTATAGAAACTATGGCCGAGGCATAGGGAATGACTTTCATTCTCTTTCTATCTTCTGCCGTGGTCGGGTTTTGAGTCTTACTCAATTTCACACCTTGTAATACAGGCAAGAACTCTTTCTTTGACGGTTCCATTTTGAACTACTTCAAAATCTTGTCAAGGTATGTATTCATTGAAAAAACTTATCAAGTGTCCTGATCTATC
Source organism: Aegilops umbellulata (assembly GCA_032464435.1). Lineage (NCBI taxonomy): Eukaryota > Viridiplantae > Streptophyta > Magnoliopsida > Poales > Poaceae > Aegilops > Aegilops umbellulata. The sequence goes on along the minus strand of CP136058.1, from coordinate 344,579,972 downwards.
TCTATAGATCTTGATGCTCAATATGTAAGTAGCTTCACCGAGGTCTTTCTTTGAAAAACTCCTTTCAAACACTCCTTTATGCTTTGCAGAATAATTCTACATTATTTCCGATCAACAATATGTCATACACATATACTTATCAGAAATGTTGTAGTGCTCCCACTCACTTTCTTGTAAATACAGGCTTCACCGCAAGTCTATATAAAACTATATGCTTTGATCAACTTATCAAAGCGTATATTCCAACTCCGAGATGCTTGCACAAGTCCATAGATGGATCGCTGGAGCTTGCACATTTTGTTAACACCTTTAGGATCGACAAAACCTTCTGGTTGCATCATATACAACTCTTCTTTAATAAATCCATTAAGGAATGCAGTTTTGTTTATCCATTTGCCAGATTTCATAAAATGCGGCAATTGCTAACATGATTCGGACAGACTTAAGCATCACTACAGGTGAGAAGGTCTCATCGTAGTCAATCCCTTGAACTTGTCGAAAACCTTTTGCAACAAGTTGAGCTTTGTAGACAGTAACATTACCGTCAGCGTCAGTCTTCTTCTTGAAGATCCATTTATTCTCAATTGCTTGCCGATCATCGGGCAAGTCAACCAAAGTCCACACTTTGTTCTCATACATGGACCCCATCTCAGATTTCATGGCCTCAAGCCATTTTGTGGAATCTAGGCTCATCATCGCTTCCTCATAGTTCATAGGTTTGTCATGGTCAAGTAACATGACCTCCAGAACAGGATTACCGTATCACTCTGGCACGGATCTCACTCTGGTTTACCTACGAGGTTCGGTAGTAACTTGATCTGAAGTTACATGATCATCATCATTAGCTTCCTCACTAATTGGTGTAGGAGTCACAGGAACAGATTTCTGTGATGAACTACTTTCCAATAAGGGAGCAGGTACAGTTACCTCATCAAGTTCTACTTCCCCCCACTCACTTCTTTCGAGAGAAACTCCTTCTCTAGAAAGGATCCATTCTTAACAACGAATGTCTTGCCTTCGGATCTGTGATAGAAGGTGTACCCAACAGTCTCCTTTGGGTATCCTATGAAGACACATTTTTCCGATTTGGGTTTGAGCTTATCAGGATGAAACTTTTTCACATAAGCATCGCAACCCCAAACTTTAAGAAACGACAACTTTGGTTTCTTGCCAAACCACAGTTCATAAGGCGTTGTCTCAACGGATTTAGATGGTGCCCTATTTAACGTGAATGCAGCTGTCTCTAATGCATAACCCCAAAATGATAGTGGTAAATCGGTAAGATACATCATAGATCGCACTATATCTAATAAAGTGCGGTTACGATGTTCGGACACACCATTATGCTGTGGTGTTCCAGGTGGCGTGAGTTACGAAACTATTCCTAATTGTTTCAAATGAAGACCAAACTCATAACTCAAATATTCTCCTCCACAATCAAATCGTAGAAACTTTATTTTCTTGTTACGATGATTTTCAACTTCACTCTGAAATTCTTTGAACTTTTCAAACGTTTCAGACTTATGTTTCATTAAGTAGATATACCCATATCTGCTTAAATCATCTGTGAAGGTGAGAAAATAACGATATCCGCCACGAGCCTCAACATTTATCGGACCACATACATCTGTATGTATGATTTCCAACAAATCTGTTGCTCTCTCCATAGTTCCGGAGAACGGCGTTTTAGTCATCTTGCCCATGAAGCAAGGTTCGCAAGTACCAAGTGATTCATAATCAAGTGGTTCCAAAAGTCCATCGGTATGGAGTTTCTTCATGCGCTTTACACCGATATGACCTAAACGGCAGTGCCACAAATAAGTTGCACTATCATTATTAACTTTGCATCTTTTGGCTTCATTATTATGAATATGTGTATCACTACGATCGAGATCCAACAAACCATTTTATTGGGTGTATGACCATATAAGGTTTTATTCATGTAAATAGAACAACAATTATTCTCTATCTTAAATGAATAATCGTATTGCAATAAACATGATCCAATCATATTCATGCTCAACGCAAACACCAAATAACACTTATTTAGTTTGAAAACTAATCCCGAAAGTATAGGGAGTGTGCAATGATGATCATATCAATCTTGGAACTACTTCCAACACACATCATCAGCTCGCCTTTTACTTAGTTTCTGTTTATTCTGCAACTCCCGTTTCGAGTTACTACTCTTAGCAACTGAGCCAGTATCAAATGTCGAGGGGTTGCTATAAACACTAGTAAAGTACACATCAATAACATGTATACCCAATATACCTTTGTTCACTTTGCCATCCTTCTTATCCGCCAAATATTTGGGGTAGTTCTGCTTCCAGTGACCAGTCCCTTTGCAGTAGAAGCACTTAGTCTCAGGTTTAGGACCATACTTGGGCTTCTTCACTTGAGCAGCAACTTGCTTGCCATTCTTCTTGAAGTTCCCCTTCTTCCCTTTGCCCTTTTCTTGAAACTAGTGGTCTCGTCAACCATCAACACTTGATGCTTTTCTTGATTTCTACCTTCGTCGATTTCAGCATCATGAAGAGCTTGGGAATCGTTTCCGTTATCCCTTGCATATTATAGTTCATCACGAAGTTCTACTAACTTGGTGATGGTGAATAGAGAATTCTGTCAATCACTATCTTATCTGGAAGATTAACTCCCACTTGATTCAAGCGATTGTAGTACTCAGACAATCTGAGCACATGCTCACTACTTGAGCTATTCTCCTCCATCTTTTAGCTATAGAACTTGTTGGAGATTTCATATCTCTTAACTCAGGTATTTGCTTGAAATATTAACTTCAACTCCTGGAACATCTCACATGGTCCATGACGTTCAAAACGTCTTTGAAGTCCCGATTCTAAGCCGTTAAGCATGGTGCACTAAACTATCAAGTAGTCATCATATTGAGCTAGCCAAACGTTCATAACGTCTGCATCTGCTCCTGCAATAGGTCTGTCACCTAGCGGTGCATCAAGGACATAATTCTTCTGTGCAGCAATGAGGATAATCCTCGGATCACGGATCCAATCCGCATCATTGCTACTAACATCTTTCAACTTAGTTTTCTCTAGGAACATATCAAAAATAAACAGGGAGCAACATCGCGAGCTATTGATCTACAACATAGATATGCTAATACTACCAGGACTAAGTTCATGATAAATTAAAGTTCAATTAATCATATTACTTAAGAACTCCCACTTAGATAGACATCCCTCTAATCATCTAAGTGATCACGTGATCCAAATCAACTAAACCATGTCCGATCATCACGTGAGATGGAGTAGTTTCAATGGTGAACATCACTTATGTTGATCATATCTACTATATGATTCACGCTTGACCTTTCGGTCTTAGTGTTCCAAGGCCATATCTGTTATATGCTAGGCTCGTCAAGTTTAACCTGAGTATTCCGCGTGTGCAACTGTTTTGCACCCATTGTATTTGAACATAGAGCCTATCACACCCGATCATCACGTGGTGTCTCAGCACGAAGAACTTTCGCAACGGTGCATACTCAGGGAGAACACTTATACCTTGATAATTTAGTGAGAGATCATCTTATAATGCTACCGTCAATCAAAGCAAGATAAGATGCATAAAAGATAAACATCACATGCAATCAAAATATGTGACATGATATGGCCATCATCATCTTGTGCCTTTGATCTCCATCTCCAAAGCATCGTCATGACTTCCATCGTTACCGGCATGATACCATGATCTTCATCATCTTGATCTATATCAATGTGTCGTCACATGGTCGTCTCGCCAACTATTGCTCTTGCAACTATTGCTATCGCATAGCGATAAAGTAAAGCAATTATTTGGCGCTTGCATCTTATGCAATAAAGAGACAACCATAAGGCTTCTGCCAGTTGTCGATAACTTCAGCAAAACATGATCATCTTATACAACAACTTATATCTCATCACATCTTGACCATATCACATCACAACATGCCCAGCAAAAACAAGTTAGACGTCCTCTACTTTGTTGTTGCAAGTTTTACGTGGCTGCTAAGGGCTGAGCAAGAACCGTTCTTACCTATGCATCAAAACCACAACGATAGTTTGTCAAGTTGGTGTTGTTTTAACCTTCGCAAGGACCGAGCGTAGCCACACTCGGTTCAACTAAAGTTGGAGAAACTAACACCCGACAGCCACCTGTGTGCAAAGCATGTCGGTAGAACCAGTCTCACGTAAGCGTACGCGTAATGTCGGTCCGGGCCGCTTCATCCAACAATACCGCCGAACCAAAGTATGACATGCTGGTAAGCAGTATGACTTATATCGCCCACAACTCACTTGTGTTCTACTCGTGCATATGACATCTACGCATAAAACCTGGCTCGGATGCCACTGTTGGGGAACGTAGTAATTTCAAAAAATTTCCTACGCACACGCAAGATCATGGTGATGCATAGCAACGAGAGGGGAGAGTGTTGTCCACGTACCCTCGTAGACCAAAAGCGGAAGCGTTAGCACAACACGGTTGATGTAGTCCTATGTCTTCACGATTCGAATGATCAAGTACCGAACGCACGACACCTCCGAGTTCAGCACACGTTCAGCCCGATGACGTCCCTCGAACTCCGATCCAGCCGAGTGTTGAGGGAGAGTTTCGTCAGCACGACGGCGTGGTGACGATGTTGATGCTCTACCGACGCAGGGCTTCGCCTAAGCACCGCTACGATATTATCGAGGTGGATTATGGTGGAGGGGGGCACCACACACGGCTAAAAGATCAAACAGATCAATTGTTGTATTTATGGGGTGCCCCCTGCCCCCGTATATAAAGGAGTGGAGGAGGGGGAGGGCCGACCCTCTCTATGGTGCACCCTAGGGGAGTCCTACTCCCTTCGGGAGTAGGATTCCCCCTTTCCTAGTAGAACTAGGAGCCCTTCCAAGTAGTAGGAGTAGGAGGGAAGGAAAGGGAAGGGAAAAGGAGAAGGAAGGAAGGGTGCGCCCTCCTCCTGAGGGAGTCCTGGATTAGGGGGTGTTCGGATAGCCGGACTATACCTTCAGCCGGACTCCAGGACTATGAAGATACAAGATTGAGGACTTCGTCCCGTGTCCGGAAGGATCTTTTCTTGGCGTGGAAGGCAAGCTAGGTGTGGGGATATTCAAGATCTCCTACCATTGTAAACCGACTCTGTGTAACCCTAACCCTATCCGGTGTCTATATAAACCGGAGGGTTGTAGTCCGTAGGACAACCATCATCATACACAATCATACCATAGGCTAGCTTCTAGGGTTTAGCCTCCTTGATCTCGTGGTAGATCTACTCTTGTACTACCCATATCATCAATATTAATCTAGCAGGAGTAGGGTTTTACCTCCGTCGAGAGGGCCCGAACCTGGGTAAAATAAAGTGTCCCTTGTCTCCTATTACCATCCGACCTTGACGCACGGTTCGGGACCCCCTACCTGTGATCCGCCGGTTTTGACACCGACATTGGTGCTTTCATTGAGAGTTCCTCTGTTGTCGCTTTTAGGCCCGATGGCTCCTTTGATCATCAACAACGATGAGGTCCAGGGTGAGACTTTCCCCCCCGGACAAATCTTCGTCTTCGGCGGCTTCGCTCTGCGGGCCAATTCGCTTGGTCATCTGGAGCAGATCGAAAGCTACGCCCCTGGCCATCAAGTAAGGTTTGGAAGCTTAAACTACATGGCAGATATCCATGGAGACTTGATCTTCGACGGGTTCGAGCCACAGCCAAGCGCGCCACACTATCCCGAGGGGCATGATATAGCTCTGCCTCCGAACAGTGCCCTGGAGGCCGCACACGCTCCGGCCCCGATCCTCGACTCGGAGCCCGCTGCGTCCTTTGAGGATGAACGGTTGGACGTCACCTCGGGGGCTGAGATCTTAAAGGCAATCGAGCCGAACGCCAGCCCCGCACTCCGCATGGCCCATGACTCCAAGGAGCCGGACTCTTCTCCGAACTCCGGGCCTTCCGTGCCCCCGCCGATCAAATCTGATTGGGCGCCTGTAATGGATTTCACCGCCGCGGACATCTTTCAGTGCTCACCTTTCGATGATATTCTGAATTCTCTCAAGTCTCTCTCTTTGTCAGGAGAGCCCAGGCCGGACTACGGTCTGCGAGGTTGGGATTTGGACGACAAAGGAATTCAAAGCCCACCCACCACCCACTTAATAGCCACTGTCGATGATTTAACCGACATGCTTGACTTCGGCTCTGAAGACTTCGACGGTATGGACGACGAAGGAGGAGACGAACAAGAACCAGCACCTGTAGGGCGCTGGACCGCCACCTCGTCATATGACATATATATGGTGGATGCTCCAAAGGATGGAGATGGCGATGGAATAGCGGAGGATAACAACTCGAAAAAACCGCCAAAGCGCCGGCGTCAACGGCGCCGCTCTAAATCCCGCCACAACAGAAACGGTGATTCCGGCACAGGAGATAATACTACCCCGGACAGCGCCGAAGAACACCAAAACCAGCAAGATTCGGCGCAGGAAGATGGAAAAGCCAACCCTCACGAGAGAGCGGCAGAGCAAGAGGTTGAGGATGATAACTACATGCCTCCCTCCGAAGACGAGGCAAGCCTCGGCGACGATGAATTCGTCGTACCATCAGACCCCGCCGAACAAGAGCGCTTTCAACGCAGGCTTCTAGCCACGGCAAACATCCTAAAGAAAAAGCAGCAACAACTTAGAGCTGATCAAGATTTGCAAGCTGACAGATGGACTGAAGTCCTTGCGGCCGAAGAGTATGAACTCGGGTGCCCCTCCAAAAATTATCCTAAGCGTAGGCCGCTACCCCAATCAAAGGAGGAAGCACATGACATGGCAGACCGGCCACCTCGCGGCCGCGACAGAGAGGCCTGTCGAACCTTTAAACAAACCATGCCCCGGGGCCGCTCAACTAAGGCACGGGAAAACGAGCCAGACCTGCGAAATGTCCTGGAGGATAAATCAAGGCAAACAAGATCGATCTATGGATCGCGCGGACGCCCGACGACACATGATGATTTTCACTCCAGACACAATAAATCCGGCCGGGCCGAACACAACAGGCACAGCTCTTCTGAACTACGTCGTGACATAGCCCAGTACAGGGGCGCCGCACACCCACTATGCTTCACAGACGAAGTAATGGATCATAAAATCCCAGAAGGTTTCAAACCCGTCAATATCGAGTCGTACAATGGTACGACAGATCCAACAGTATGGATTGAGGATTATCTCCTTCACATCCACATGGCACGTGGCGACGATCTGCACGCCATCAAATATTTACCCCTTAAGCTCAAGGGACCAGCCCGGCACTGGCTTAACAGCCTCCTAGCGGACTCAATCGGTTCTTGGGAGGACCTGGAAGCCGCATTCCTCGACAACTTCCAGGGGACCTATGTGCGGCCACCGGACGCCGACGACCTAAGCCACATATTTCAGCAGCCAGAAGAATCGGCCAGGCAATTCTGGACACTGTTCCTAACAAAGAAAAATCAGATAGTCGATTGTCCGGATGCAAAGGCCCTAGCAGCCTTCAAACATAACATCCGCGACGAGTGGCTTGCCCGGCACCTGGGACAGGCAAAGCCGAAATCCATGGCAGCCCTCACGACACTCATGATCCGCTTTTGCGCGGGCGAAGATAGCTGGCTAGCTCGCAGCAACAACTTATCGAAGAAGCACGGTAATTCGGATACCAAGGACAAAGGTGGCAGGTCACGTCGGAATAAGCAAAAGCGCCGCGTTAGCAGCGACAGTAATGAGGATACGGCAGTAAATGCCGGATTCAGAGGCTATAAATCCGGTCAGCGGAAAAAGCCATTTAAAAAGAATACCCAGGGCCCGTCCAGTTTGGACCGGATACTCGACCGCTCGTGCCAGATTCATGGCACCCCCGAAAGGCCAGCCAATCACACCAACAGGGATTGTTGGGTGTTCAAGCAGGCAGGCAAGTTAAGAGCTGAACACAAAGACAAGGGGCTGAATAGCGACGACGAGGAGGAGCCTAGGCCGCCGAACAACAATGGACAGAAGGGGTTTCCCCCACAAGTGCGGACGGTGAACATGATATACGCGACCCACATTCCCAAGCGGGAGAGGAAGCGTGCGCTATGGGACGTATATGCGATGGAGCCAGTCGCCCCAAAGTTCAACCCATGGTCCTCTTGCCCGATCACTTTCGATCGAAGGGACCACCCCACTAGCATCCGTCACGGTGGTTTTGCCGCATTGGTTCTTGAGCCAATCATTGACGGATTTCATCTTACAAGAGTCCTCATGGACGGCGACAGCAGCCTGAACCTGCTTTACCAGGATACAGTGCGGAAAATGGGCATAGATCCATCAAGGATCAAGCCCACAAGGACGACCTTTAAAGGCGTCATCCCAGGTGTAGAGGCCAATTGCACAGGCTCGATAACACTTGATGTGGTCTTCGGATCTCCGGATAACTTCCGAAGCGAAGAATTAATCTTCGATATAGTCCCGTTCCGCAGTGGCTATCATGCCCTGCTCGGACGAACCGCATTCGCTAAATTCAATGCGGTGCCGCACTACGCATATCTCGAGCTCAAGATGCCAGGCCCTCCAGGAGTAATCACGGTCAGCGGAAACACCGAACGCTCCATCCATACGGAGGAGCACACGGCGGCCCTCACAGCGGAAGCACAAAGCAACCTTTTAAGGCAACTCTCCAGTCCGGCCGATAAAAAGCCGGACAATGCAAAGCGCGCCCGGAGTAACCTGCAACAAGACCGTTTGGCACGTTCAGAGCAAGCGTAGCAATACGGCCCCGACCCCAGCCATCGCACCATAGTGGAGCTAGTACCTAGAGTACACAATTACGCCCTTAAAATTCCATGGGCACAGGGGGAGGGGCACATTAGACGGCACGCCTACAATACGGCGTCAAACGTACTAGGGGCTGCCAAATTTTTCTTTTTTACTTTCAGGACTCCATACTCTGGATAACCTGTTCGGCCTTGCTGCCGCACAGACGATGCAAGACCCAGGAAAGCAGACAAAGCTACGCCGCATTACAGAACTCTCAGGTGGTCTCTATTTCGAGCGATATATCTATTTCTAAATTCCGCGGCCTGCGCCTGGTCAGGACATGTTAAATAGTCTATTATCTTTTTTGCTTATCGCACCACTTGTATCGTTCGGCTTTGATAAATAGCCTCTTTATAAACAATGCATAGCTTTTTGTCTATTTTTTGCATTATCATCTTTTTATATATATGTTTATTAAATAACATGATCGCACCCGTACACCATGGTACGGCAAAACACGCCAGGGGCTTCGTTACCCTTTTATCTGGTGTGAGAAGTCCGTACACTTTCACAAGTGTGGCACCCCGAACTTATAGCACTATATGCATCGGCTCCGAGTCATGATTTTGGTCACATGTTGGGTTTGCCCGGCTCCTATGTTTTGGTGCCTTACGTTCCGCTATATCGGCTAAGGTAGCACTAGGAGAACCAGTGCGATTGTGCCCCAGTTCAGGTGGGTTGAGCACCTCAGTGGAGAAAGCTAAAACAGACTGTCATGATCAGGCGTGAGACCGGTCGCTGTTCGAGAGGTTTTTCGAGTCCTTAAAGGCTTATGCCGCTTCGAGCGAGGAGCTGGTTATGTCCGGCCAAAGGCGTGGATAGCGCCCCGAATTCGGCCTTCCGAACTAGGGGCTTCGCCGAAATTTAAAATTATAACATTCTATGGCTAAGTGAGAGTGTTCAAGCATTATAGTCCGATTGCCTGGTTCGTTGTGCTGAGCGCCTCCCTCGAAGGACCCAACTATGGGAACAAGAGCCCTCAGGTTTATCCCGAACACCCCAGCACTAGTGGCATGGGGGCAGAAGCCGACGACTGTCCATCTCTCAATTTTTGATAAACGGCCGCACAGAAAATAATATTTTAAATTCAATAAGCATTGCTTAGCGCATATGAAAAAGTTTTCAGCGCACAGGATACAAACGAGCGAGTTCATTCAAATATTACATCTCTAGTACATTCATCCGCGACAAGGCAAGCTCCGGCAAGAACTTCCTTGTAGTAGTTCTCGGGCTTGCGATGCTCCTTCCCCGCTGGCGGCCCGTCCTTCACCAGCTTCTCTCCGTCCAGCTTACCCCAGTGTACCCTTACACGGGCAAGGGCCCTCCGGGCACCTTCAATGCAGGCGGAGCGCTTAACGACCTCAAGCCGTGGACAGGCTTCCACCAGCCGCCGCACTAGCCCGAAATAGCTCCCAGGCAGGGCCTCTCCAGGCCACAGCCGAACTAGTAAGCCCTTCATGGCCTGTTCGGCTGCCTTGTGGAGCTCGACCAGCTGTTTTAGCTGATCGCTCAAGGGCACAGGGTGTCCGGCCTCAGAATACTGAGACCAGAACACACTCTCCGTCGAGCTGCCTTCTTCAGCTCGGTAGAACGCGGCGGCGTCGGATGCGCTGTGGGGAAGATCGAAGAACGCCCCTGGAGAACTCCGGATTCGGGTAAGTAATAGGTAGTTTACTTTTATATTCTTACTTTGCATTGAGAATGCCTTACCCGCTGCTATCTTTTTCACCTCCTCCAACTCTTGGAGGGCCTTTTGGGCTTCGGCCTTGGCACTCTTGGCGGTCTCAATGGCCGACTTGAGCTCGGATGCTTGCGCTTTCGCCTCAAGCTCCAAACCCTCATGTTTTTTCATGAGAGCTTGTAGCTCTTGCTGCACCTCGCCGACTTGGACCCCAAGCCTTTCTCGCTCGGCGCGCTCCTCGGCCGTTTTCTTTCCGGCCTCAGCCAGCACCTGCTTCAGGGTTGCCACCTCGGTTGTGGCCCCTACAATAAGGGATAATTAGATTTATGCCCCTAGCTGTGTCCCACTCATCTGTTTTACCCCTAATTCCCAAAAGTCACTGGTTCTGTCCAAGTCACTTTGCTCCTCTTATGCTTTTGCCCTTTGACCGTTTGACCGTCAGTTTGAAAACTTCATAACTAATTCATACTAAATCAGAAAAATGCAAATAAGATACCAAAATATTCAGAAAAACATCACCTATATGTCAGTGTCATTTGCATTCATGAAAAAAGTGTTGGAAAGTGCACATCTGAGTTTTAGCTCTTTTGATACCACCATGAATAGTAAAATCTAAAAAAATCAAAAAAATTCAAAAAAAAATATGGTGGCAAAGAACGAAAAATGTTCTAACTGCTTGCCAAGTTTCATCAGGGAACGACGTTCGTGGAAGTCGTGGCAAAAAAAATCTATTTTAGAATGCTGATTGTTTTTTTTGCCGCGGCACCATGAATGTTATTCCCTGATGAAACTTGGCAGGCACTTCAAACATTTGTCATTCTTTGCCACCAAATTTTATTTTGAATTTTTTGAATTTTTTTAGATTCTACTATTCATGGTGGTAGCATAAGAGCTAAAACTCGGATGGGCACTTTCCAACACTTTTTTCATGAATGCAAATGACACTCACATATAGGTGATGTTTTTCCGAACATTTTGGTATGTTATTTGCATTTTTCTGACTTAGTATGAATTAGTTACGAAGTTTTCAAACTGACGGTCAAACGGTCAAAGGGCAAAAGCATAAGAGGAGCAAAGTGACTTGGACAGAACCGGTGACTTTTGGGAATTAGGGGTAAAACAGACGAGTGGGACACAACTAGGGGCATAAATCTAATTATCCCCTACAATAAGCAGTACAATCCTGTTATTTCTTTTTGCAATCAAGCCTCTCTATAGGCATCCCTTTTTTTAGGGTATTTCTTACCTTCTTTCTCCTCGAGCTGCCGTTTGGCAAGGCCGAGCTCTTGCTCGGACCGCCCGATGTCCTTCTTAAGGACTTCCACCTGCACAGTCAGTGCGGCGGTGGACAGCAGCGAAGCCTGCATACGCATATTTGACATTTTTTGTTAGACTCCTGCGAAAATTACTAGATCCTCTATTCGGCTTTTCTTTCCGAACACCGAACAGAGCATCAGGGGCTACTGTCTATGCGGTAAATAATTTAACACATTCCGTTTACCTGGAAGCCTGTTAGAAGGCTAGCGCAAGCTTCAGTCAGTCCGCTCTTGGCGGACTGAACCCTTTGGATTACCGTACTCATAACAGTACGGTGCTCCTCATCGATGGTGGAGCCCTCAAGCACCTCCAGCAGATTGTCCGGCGCCTCTGGTTGGACAGAGGTCGCCGGCTCAGATGGCTTACTCCTCTTGGAAGGAGTTCGCCCACCGCGGACCAGGACTGTTGAGTCCGGCGTGGTGTCCGGCACAAAGCCGGACTTGGAGCCCTGGGGAGTTTCATCCCCTTTACTCCTGGGGTCCGGAGGATTGCCTTGCGGCTCCTCCAGGACCATCTCCTCCTGCCCTGAAGTTTGGCGGGGCGCCACTTCGGCGTCGTTCGCCCCGCTGGGGGAGACTGCGGGCGGAACAGAGTTCATGTCCGACGAATCCAGGGAGCCGCTCGACGAATCGTCGAGTCCGGCCCGGGGCGGGCTGCACAAATTACGTTCGACATTAGGGAAAGCCGCGCATTAGAAAATATCATGAGTCACTCTAGTATGTAAACACTTACGATATCGCCGGACGCTTGGTTCTGTCCGGCCACTCCTTTCCGCCCTCTTCGGCGTCGTGGGAGTAGTCCGGCGGAGGGGTCTTCCTTTTCCTCGACCCCTCGGCCTCCCCCGTTGGGGTGGCCTTCTTCTTCTTTTCTCCCCTCATTGGGGGGGGGGGAGAGCTTCCTTGCTCCTCCTCCTCGTTTTCACGAGAGGAGGGCGTCGCAGACTCGTCAGATGACGAGCTCGACACCACCATGTTACGGGAACTCTTTCGAGTCCCGGTGGTTTTCTTCTTCTTGACCTTCTTCTCCGGCACCACATAAGGCACCGGAGCCAGCAACTTCTCTAGGAGAGCTGGGGCTGGGTCTTTGGGCAGGGGAGCCGGACAGTTAATTGGTCCGGCTATCTTCAGCCACGCCTGTCAAAGGCAAAGGGAGTTTGGATCCCGCATAGAGTCAATCTATGAAGAAGAGCTTAACGAACCTATCAAAGGTATAGATAGCTTACCTCGCAAGCGTCGCGCTGCGAGCTGTATCCGCGATCCTCGGAAGCGGATGTGGGGCACTCGGCGCCTTTGGTCAGCACCTTCCAAACGTCTTCATACATCGTGTCGAAAAGCCTGTTGAGGGTTTGGTGTTGCGCCGGGTCGAACTCCCACAAAGTAAAATCCCGTTGTTGCCACGGGAGGATCCGGCGGACGAGCATAACCTGGACAATATTGACAAGCCGGATTGGCTTGTTCACCAGGGACTGGATGCAAGTTTGCAATCCGGTCACTTCTTTTTCGTTGCCCCACGACAGGCCCGTCTCTTTCCAGGACATAAGCCGCGTGGGGGGTCCGGATCGGAACTCAGGGGCTGCGACCCATTTCGGATCGCGTGGCTCGGTGACGTAAAACCACCTAGCTTGCCACCCCTTTAGGGACTCCACAAGGGAGCCATCGAACCAGAGAACGTTGGCCATCTTGCCAGCCATAGCGCCTCCGCACTCCGCCTGGGTGCCGGACACCACCTTGGGCTTGACGTTGAAGGTCTTGAGCCAGAGGCCGAAGTGGGGGCGGATGCGGAGAAAGGCCTCACACACGACGATAAACGCCGAGACATTGAGGGCAAAGTCCGGGGCCAGATCGTGGAAATCCAGGCCGTAGTAGAACATGAGCCCTTGGACAAAAGGGTGGAGTGGAAAACCCAGTCCGCGGAGGAAGTGGGGAAGGAAAACTACCCTCTCATGGGGCCTTGGGGTAGGAAGAAGCTGCCCCTCCTCAGGAAGCCGGTGCGGGATGTCCTTGGACAGGTATCCGGCCTTCCTGAGCTTTTTGATTTGAGCCTCCGTGATGGAGGAGACCATCCACTTGCCTCCCACTCCGGACATTGCCGGAGAAGGTTGAGGAAGGAAGAGCGGACTTGGGCGCTAGAGCTTGAGTGCGCGAGAGATGGATGGGCAAAGGAGGAAGAAGGCGTGGGTGAAAAAGGTGGATCCTTATCCCCTTATATAGGCTGATGCGGTTATGCATCCCCACCTACCTAATAAAACTCACTTGCCTCTCAAGCGCCGTGGTAAATGGCGCGGTTGGGTTACCCACGTCCGTATTAATGAGAATCCCGTTAAAAGGGGCACACGATCTCTACTTTGACAAGACGTGCCAAGGAAACCGCCTCGCTAAACGCGCCGGGGTGGAACGATGAAAATAATTTATACGGAAGGCTTGGTCGTAGTGTTATGACGCACTGCGGAATACGTCAACAGATTTGATTTGTGTTAATATTATTCTCTATATGGCAATATGTTGAAACTTGTTTTGTAGAGCCGGACACTATACTTGGTGTTTATTATCTTCTTGAAGAACTTGGAGGAGGAACCTGCCTTGCAATGCCGAAGACAATTTGCGCGCTGGACTCGTCGTCATTGAAGCCTGGTTGAGGGTCTACTGAGGGAGTCCTGGATTAGGGGGTGTTCGGATAGCCGGACTATACCTTCAGCCGGACTCCAGGACTATGAAGATACAAGATTGAGTTTGTCCCGTGTCCGGAAGGATCTTTTCTTGGCGTGGAAGGCAAGCTAGGCGTGCAGATATTCAAGATCTCCTACCATTGTAAACCGACTCTGTGTAACCCTAACCCTATCCGGTGTCTATATAAACCGGAGGGTTGTAGTCCGTAGGACAACCATCATCATGCACAATCATACCATAGGCTAGCTTCTAGGGTTTAGCCTCGTTGATCTCGTGGTAGATCTACTCTTGTACTACCCATATCATCAATATTAATCTAGCAGGAGTAGGGTTTTACCTCCGTCGAGAGGGCCCGAACCTGGGTAAAATAAAGTGTCCCTTGTCTCCTGTTACCATCCGACCTTGACGCACAGTTCGGGACCCCCTACCCGAGATCCGCCGGTTTTGACACCGACACCTCCCTATTCCAATTCGGACCAGCCCATGGGGAGGGGTGCGGCCACCCTTTGAGGCCTTTCTCTCCATTCCCGTATGGCCCATAAAGGCCCAATACGAATTCCCGTAACTCTCCGGTACTCCCGAAAATACCCGAATCACTCGGAACCTTTCCGATGTCCGAATATAGTCGCCCAATATATCGATCTTTACGTATCAACCATTTCGAGACTCCTCGTCATGTCCCCGATCTCATCGGGACTCCGAACTACCTTTGGTACATCAAAACACATAAACTCATAATATAACCGTCATCGAACTTTAAGCGTGCGGACCCTACGGGTTCGAGAACAATGTAGACATGACCGAGACACGTCTCCGGTCAATAACCAATAGCGAAACCTGGATGCTCATATTGGCTCCCAGATATTCCATGAAGATCTTTATCGGTCAAACCGCATAACAATATACGTTGTTCCCTTTGTCATCGGTATGTTACTTGCCCGAGATTCAATCATCGGTATCTCAATACCTAGTTCAATCTTGTTACCGGCAAGTCTCTTTACTCATTCCGTAATACATCATCCCGCAACTAACTCATTAGTTACAATGCCTGCAAGGCTTATAGTGATGTGCATTACTGAGTGGGCCCAGAGATACCTCTCCGACAATCAGAGTGACAAATCCTAATCTCGAAACACGCCAACCCAACAAGTACCTTTGGAGACACCTGTAGAGCACATTTATAATCACCCAGTTACGTTGTGACGTTTGGTAGCACACAAAGTGTTCCTCCGGTAAACGGGAGTTGCATAATCTCATAGTCATAGGAACATGTATAAGTCATGAAGAAAGCAATAGCAACATACTAAACGATCGAGTGCTAAGCTAACGGAATGGGTCAAGTCAATCACATCATTCTCCTAATGATGTGATCCCGTTAATCAAATGAAAACTCATGTCTATGGCTAGGAAACATAACCATCTTTGATCAACGAGCTAGTCAAGTAGAGGCATACTAGTGACAATCTGTGTGTCTATGTATTCACACATGTGTCATGTTTCCAGTTAATACAATTCTAGCATGAATAATAAACATTTATCATGAAATAAGGAAATAAATAATAACTTTATTATTGCCTCTAGGGCATATTTCCTTCAGCCATCTCCTGAGCCACAGCACCCTGTGAGCGTCTGCCATGGCAACAAGCTCAACACCCTGGGCCTTGTTGTCAAGCAGGTGGCTGAGAGCTGCCATGAGAGCCTCATCCCTGAAGCCCCCCTGGGTCATGATAGTGCCATACAGGTCAGGGTGGACGTCGAGGGGCTTGCACTCCCTGATGGCTGTTGCCACCTCCTTCACCGCCTCAGTCATGCTGCAAAATACATTGATCTCCTCCTCCATCAGGCCTCCTCTCTTCCTCTTCCTATCATGGACGGGGTCAAATGGCTTGTTGAAGGGCTTCACGAAGGGCCTGTCAGGGCCATCAAGGACCTCGATGTCCGGGGTCCCAGGGAAGTCTGACATGGGAGAACCAAGAGGCTCCCCCGAGCCCATGGCATATTTCCCAGTTGCCAGCCCGAAGGAGAAGATGTGCTGCATCTGGCTGTAGTTCTGTATGGGTGTGTTGAGGAATTCAGTGTCCCTTGGGTGGTCCTAAGAATGAAACACAACTGTTGTTAGTTGCGACTAGGAGTAGGCAATGGTGGACAATATGAAAAGGAAGAGGGCTGTGAGCTAACCGCGACACAGCCGGCGTAGTGCTCTGCCTCCAGAACTATGGAGCAAGTGTTCTCATCCCATGAGGCACCGCTAAGGTCTCTCAGCTTGGACACTTGGATCCATCGACCTCTCCACTTCCTCAGGTGGTTGTACACCTGGGTGGCAGACACCTCCTGCCCACAGAACTCGAACACCTGCTTCCCAACGGTGTTCAAATGCACCTCCTTGAAGCCCTTGTCAGTCCTAACTCCACTAGAGATGAGGTCACACATCTTGTTCAACACGAACATGGACATGAACGGTTGCCACTTCATGTTGTTCGACCTACCGTCCTTCTTTGTCTTTGCTGTTGCTACCTTGAGTGCAACGGCGGCAGCAGTAGCAGCAGGAGTTGGCTCAACGAGCACTACTGGCACATAGAGGGAATTAGACGCGAACACCTCTGAATCAGGTGCCATCTCGGACATAGGCTGCGAGTCCTCGACAAACGATGGAGCAAACTAGCTGTCGGACAGGACAAGGGCCTGACTAAGATCTTGCGTTTGCGTGGTCATGTCCTACAATCATAGCACGCATTGACAATAAGCATAGCACAAAACATACCGGACAATCCATGAAACCATGAGCATACATGTACATGGTTCATCACTATCATAGCAAGCACATGCTTCATCACTATCATAGCAAGCACATGCTTCATCACTATCATACTAAGCACATATGGTTCATCGCTATCATACTAAGCATACCAGACAATCTATGAGCACGAACGTACATCTACAACAAACAACATGCTACAATGGACCACCAATAGCTACAAATCACAGATCTAAGCACGAATCAACACAAGAACAAGGTCCAACTTCAAACTCTACTACTAATCTAGCCTACCACATGCTTGAACATCTAGCCCTACCACAAATTGCAACCGCAACATAGCAATCAACCATATCAGCTCACAGATCAGACCACTAATCAACCATGCATCTAGATCAAACCCTAGCTGCAGCTCAGATCTAGCTAGAAGGAACAGAGAGAAAGGGGGATTGAACTCACAGAGGCCATGGCTGCAGCTCGAGGACGAGGGGGGACGGTCGTAGAAGATCAACGCTGACCGGTGAAGGAGCGCCGACGCCGTGGACCGCCGGCCGATGAAGATGTGCCGCTTACCTGCTCGTCGGTGCCGATGCGTGTCGGCGGGAAAGCTCGAACGGAGGGAGAATTGTGGCGGGAGTTGGGGTGGTGAGAGAGGGGGCTAAATAGCGGTGGACTCGATGGGAGGTGAGCCGAAATCCTCCCGCCGATTTTTCAGCGACGCAGGCGAGCTCGCGCCATCTCCCTGGTCGCACGAGGAGAGAAGCACGTTGCCCTCCCCTGCCTCGCCCGAGCCAGGCTCGCGAGCTACTGCCGATTCGGGCGTTTCCCCTGGGCCTGGCCTGGACGTGCTTTAAGTTCCGTGCGATGCGGGCCACACAGTAAACACAGGCAACCAAACGGGCCAAGTTCTTCCCGCGCTGGCCAGGCTGGGCCATATGCAGGCAACCAAACATGCCTGAAGTGCTTTCGCACATGAAACGAACCATTCACGCGCCACCAAAAGACTGAGCCCTTGAGTTCCAGCCTCTAAAGTCCACATATATAGTCAACCACGCATCGCACAACAACCATCCTCCATCAAGTAATCCGCCATCATGTTTACTCTAGAAAACAACATGAAGTTCAAAAAACTCAACGACATTTGACCGATCATGTGTCGGTAGTGGTGTCCTCCATGGACGTCGTCGGCAGGGTCAGAGGGTACCTAGCTGCGGAGGGTCCTGGGTGGATGGCGGCGTAGTTCAAGGAGGGCATGCGCGTTGTTGGGGCTGCATACGTCCTATGATGCCTGCGCAGTGTCGGAGAGGTACAACAACGGCAGCGAATGAAGAAGGTGTGGATGCAAAGTAAGGAGGGAGCAGGGGCGAAGTGGAAGAAAAATGGACCAGGAGGGAGAGTTGAATGGACCAGGGGTGTCATAGTCATATGTGGCGGCGCCGCGGCGGTCCGGACTCCCAGAAAGCCCTTCCCCGGTTTGCGGGAAAGCCGACGTCCAGACCGCTCCGTGGAGTTGGATGGCAAAATAAGTCTGAACAGATCGGTCCGAACAGAGGCGGACGGTTTGAGTGTCAGCATCGGAGATGCCCTGAGATTGCAACCCTAATAAATTCGTGTGGATGCAAAGAGACATCTCGAAGTGAAAATCAAACTCCATGAAAACCATCCAATCTTTTTTTTTCTGCGAATGAAAACCATCCAATCTTAGCTATGTATGTCAGAGCTATATATGATAGTATTGGTTCCAACTTGCTAAGATGCAATCTGGGTCAATTTCTTATACAGTCAAGTTGTTGAACGTAGATCTAGAGGTTAAGGTCAACTTCCTCACATTTGGGGAGATAGAATTGCACATGGAACGGCTCTAGATTCGAGTCCCAGTTTAAGGTTTCAACCTAGACAACCCGTCAAGAGTTGGTGTGCCTCCAACTTCCAGATTAATGATTGATTGGGGAGCCTGTCACGGTAATGTAATGATATTTACGGGTAATCATTTTGATGGGGCACGCAGGCATCTCTCAGCCTGAGCCCATAAAGCGGCGACGATGTATATATTCGTGGCGTCCTCGAGCATAACACGATGGATCACCACGCGTAGTTCATGGGCAGTCATAGCAGAGGAAGCAAGGCAGTTATGGTGTCATGTGACGGAAGACGGCAACGGCAACGACGAGGACGTGACATGAGGACCGGCGAGGGTGACACCAGACAAAGTGGCCATACATGATGTTGGTGTATCAATTATCAACATGAAACAGTTGAGAGCACAAGGGAGATGGGGATTAGAGAGGTACAGGCACACACGATCGATGAGTGCTTGAGCTGTGAGTGCGTGACATGCGGAATGTAAACAGGAGCAGATTGTACACGGTGGCATTTTCCCCCGAGATGATGGCCATAGCTTTTGCTAATCTTGTTTTTTAATAAAGACATCTTAAATCTAGTTAAATCAGGAAAACAAGCGAACAGTATAATGGATAGACAACTGGATAGAACATCACTAAATATTAAAATTGCATTAAAAAGCATAATGGTCTTCTTTTTTCCTTGAGTGTACGCCGTTCGCTGGAGATTGAAAATTACACTAAACCAACTAAAGAAAGAGACACATGCGAACACCCTCGCCATACCAGGCTTTAAAGACCGCAATAGTCACTCGCCCCTTGAGACGAGATCTGAAAATAGTTGAAGCATCATGGGCTGGAGTATCAACCCAGGCAGAACATGCTTGCAATCCATCACCATCACCACAACACAAAGGCTTGAAGAAACCAGACCAAGCCACAGAACAACACAAAAGAAGATGTCGAAGTCGTCACACCAATAGCGCCATAAGCTCTTCTTAAAGACAAACGAACTACCACTAAAGGGAACAAACTGATCTGGAGACACAAACTCTCACATGCCCTTCCTCGACGCCGGATCAGACGTCGTCAAGATAGGGAAAGACAGGAAAGACCTTATTCCAACACGCCATCGTCATCACCACTTCGTCGATGTTGCCAGAGAAGAAAAAACTAACAAAAGAAAAGAGATGGACGGGTCTCTACTCCTCTTGCCGCCGCCGAGGCCGATGGACGGAAAATATGAGGGGAATGAGGCGGTGGTGGTAGTTGTGGCGATGGTGGCGGCTAGGGTTAGGAGGCGGCCGCGTCGCGGGAAACAAACTTTTGCTAACCTTGTATCCTATCTTAATTTTGCTAGAGCTGGTTGGTGCTCGTTAATACAGTACCTGACAGCTGAGAGTAAATGGCTGTTGGTCTAACCAAACCAAGTGCATGCATGGCAGCTTTACAAGCAAGTCAAGCAACGAATACCTTTACGTGAGTTTTATACAAGCACTTCCCCTGGACACAGCTCACCGTTAGTAGTCGTTGATGATGGCGCGGGGTAGAATATTTGCTTTCGTTTTGCTTTACTTGTAAGGCCAGGGCTGGATTATTTAGTGGATCTGATACTGTCTCCAGCTAAGTGCTCCGTAAGATGCACATGCTTCAGTTTTTTGGTATCAAGCTGTTTATTACGGATCTAGAGGTCAGGTCAACTTCCTTGCATTTGGGGAGAAACGAGTTTCACATAGCATGCGCATCATCCATTAAAGAAGATGGAAGAAGCCATGACAGGAGGTACCGGTGGCACGGGCAGAGGTGAAGCTTATGTAACACTGATCACTATTTAACCATGGCGTAAAATTTTCAAGTAACAATGCATTAAATAAAGGTGTGTTTTACAATTTGTAACACAAATTACCAAACATAACATAAGTCAAATTATAAAAATAAAATGTAACAGTCAAACTGCTTAATACAATGCTAAAACAAAGGACAAAATTACTTGAAAAAGATGTCTTGCATCCCAAATTCCAAACACATCATGGGACTTCAAGGTTAAGTAACCTAGAAGATGAAAAATATAATTAATTTTTCAAGTAGAACATAGTAAAAATGCCCAAATCAAAGTACTTAAATTTGCTAAAATTTTATAAAATACCTTTAGTATATTCTCTTCCTTCGAGTCATGAAATACTCAACCACTCGATCATTGGTGACCTTTTTCATTTCTTCTTTCGCCACATAACAAATAACAATACCACTCAAGCTATCATCATTGAGGTGATTGCGCAAGTAAGTTTTGACCAATTTCATTGCTGAAAAGCACCTCTCAACTGTAGCAGTAGCAACATGCAAGACAACTACTAGTTTTAAACCAATAAAACGAAAGACAGATAATATGCCGCCTTGTCTGCACAACTTTTTTTATGAAAGCTTAGTGATTGTTGCTATGTTGGAAAAGTTATCATTTGTGTGCACATCAACACTATACAGCCGTAGATCCTTATCAAGATCCCTCAAATCTTTGGAATCAAAATCTTGAGGGTATAGTTTAGGCAAACTCGTAAGATTTTCCAAATTGAAATCACAAAATGAGTCTCTTGGACTCAAAGCCACTACCAAACAAGAAAATTAGCGGATATCTCACTGAACCTACTATCTTGCTCTTGAACTAGCCAATCAAAAATATCATCGAAGCTATCAACTTGATAGTGATATTTGTTGGTAGGATTAACATATGCTTCTTCCATGCCCAACTCCGCAATATCACATTTCTCACAAAACACATGAACTTCACTTATCATAGATTCCCATCCAACTTCTCTGAAAGAGCTTGGTGCCCCCATGTTTGGTTTTGGTAATTGATGACAATTCCTATGGACTAATGGTTGCTTTGAGCTATACTTTAAGGTTTGTCCATAGGCAATGCTTGAAGACCATAGGCTGGTCTCAAGGTTAAAAGGAGGCGATTATGTGTTGACCAAGGTGCTACTCAAGGAGTTATCCAAAGATTGATAATGTGAGAGTTGAGCCTATTGCAAGCATGTCTTGAAGAAGAAGATTGTGTGAACATTCATGTTTACCTTCAAGACATCATCTTAATGAAGAGAACGGAAACGATACATGATTTATCAAGTCAAAGTACAAAGAGTGGATTCAAATCGATCAAAACACAAAGTGTAGAAGATGTACCAAGTGGGATCAAGTGATCTCACGGTATGGTAAGCATTGTCCATTACACTTTGTGTACTAACCCATGATCTATTTGTGTAGTGGTTCTATGTGGGTTTAGGTCTTTTTCCATGGTATTGCATCAAGAGGAAGATCTCATATAACCCATGGAGGATGACATCAAGTGGTGATCATCGTCAAGGTTGATTTGTGCATGTTCAAGTGGAGCATCACGAAGAGATCACATGCTTGAAGCTTGTCGGCAATGCTGGCGATAATGGACTTGTGAAGATGTTCCGAGAAGAGGCTCACCCATAGTGGAGTATGGGGGGGGGGGATTCACTGGTCTTCGTCGGGTCAGCGCAATCAAGAAAGGTGGCCCAATTTTAAAAGGTCAAGATCGTCATCATCTAGCTCAAGTGGATTATGCAGAAGTCAAAGGTTTGTCCTTGATTGGTTTTCTATTTTACCGGTCTCATGGTGTTAGTTGGGAGACCGGGTTATAGGATCGATAGTCGTACTATCAAGGGGGGCTCTCGAGGGAGTAGCTTGTTCATATCGTTCATGGAGAGATCAAATCTTTGCATCCTTGGCATCATCATTCTTGGTTCTTGTTTGGGTTTTCTCATTGTAAGGTTTTAGAGCTTGTGGTTATCTTTGTGACAAGCTCAAGCTCATCAAAAACGGTTTTTGTATGCATCATCTATTGCATCTTTGGTGTTGGATATTTTGTTGGTTCTTATTTGAGGATAGGTTCTCACCTTTACATTATTGCCTTTTCTCTCTCGCTAGTTCTTGCCGTTGGATACTGCTTGTCGTTATCTGTCCAACAAGCTTGAGTTCATTGAATTCTGAGTTCACCTGCAAATGTTACATCAATTTTGGTCTTTCGTGGGTTTGCAAGGTTTCTCCGGGTGCCCGGAGGCTACAAAGTGTTTTTGCGTATTTCTCAGACATGTCCGGGTGTCCAGACCACTTTTGGTCCAGGTGCCCGAAGGCACCAGAGAGTTGGGCGCTTGCCTCGGCTTAGTTCGGGTGCCCGGGGCTCCATGGTTTGGGTGCCCGGGGTCTCCCCATTGGTTCTCTGCCTACCCCAGGTGCTGATGACCCACAAGTATAGGGGATAAATCATAGTCATTTCGATAAGTAAGAGTGTCAAACCTAACGAGGAGCAGAAGGAAATAAAGCAGTTTTAGCAAGGCATTCTCTACAAGTATTGCAAATAGCGGTAACAAACAGTTTGATAGCAAGGTAATTTGTAACAACTAACAAGTAGCAATAGTAACAAGAGTGCAGCAAGGTGGGCCAATCGTTTTTATAGCAAAGGACAAGCCGGAACCTTCTCTTATAGTAAGCAAAGCGTTCTCGAGGACACATGGGAATTATCATCTAGTCACTTTCATCATGTTTAGTTGATCGCGTTCGCTACTTTGATAATTTGATATGTGGGTGCACTGGTGCACGGACCTGCTATACAAACGGTTTTTAACCCCTTTCGCGCGACGGCGTTTGGAACCTTCGCCAAGTGAGTGTGGGCAATAGGGGGGTCCTTCCCACACGACCCAGAAACCTTCGGGGATAGGCCCTCCTGGCACATAGGCTGGGGCAAAATGAGCTCGTGTGCGATCTGGCGAGGCATCGAAACCCAATTGTTTCTGTTCGTATGTCCCACACGGTGAATCCCATAAAAACATTTCCGTTCGTATGTATATCACACACAATTTTTTGTGTGCAAACGTCCGTGCAAGGTAGCCTAACGCAAACAGTTCTTTGCCGAAAGCCGTATGTGATTGTTAGTTGATCGAACATGCCTACTTTCTAGAAATCGTGTGTGTTGTTTGAGTTCATCGCCCACGGTGCTGTCTGAGTAACCGTCTACAATAGAAAACCCCAATAAGCAGGGTAATTAGCCTATTATTGATAATCCATGTAGTAATCAAATTGATATT
Organism: Aegilops umbellulata; assembly: GCA_032464435.1. Classification (NCBI taxonomy): domain Eukaryota; kingdom Viridiplantae; phylum Streptophyta; class Magnoliopsida; order Poales; family Poaceae; genus Aegilops; species Aegilops umbellulata. The sequence goes on along the minus strand of CP136058.1, from coordinate 344,555,783 downwards.
TCTTATAGAACACACCAAATATTTCATATCCGTATAACGGGAACCATGATTTCACAATCAAATTACATCAAATAGCTTCGGCACTCAGTTACGCCATTACACAACAGCACCAAGTTTCACATGCATCATTGAAAACCTTTGGAAAGTAGCATCATACGCGGTAAATAGATAGATGAATCTCATATGGGAAACTGCAGAAGCGGAAGGCAAATATTGAGCCTTCAGTGATGTTGAATGTCCTTGCAACTTTAGGCCAGTGGCTATGGATAATTGCCCGCCCAACCTTCGTCCTCTTCAGGAAGACTTCAATATTGTAGCGTGGGTGTTGAATGAATACCTTTGAGAGGTAATCATTGGTGAACTGCTTTGAAAAGTACTGAAAACAAAGATATGCATAAATCGCTGTTATAAATTTTGAAATGGCGCAAGGGGTAAAAACAAGGTAAAAGAGTTAGTACCATCCTATAGTTGACTGATGTCTTCTTCATTGTGCAATGCTACCTCTTGAGCGCTGCGTTGAATTTCCTTGAAGAGGAAAGGTGATGCAGCACATTAGCGTAAGTATTTCCCTTAGTTTTTGAGAACCAAGGTATCAATCCAGTAGGAGGCTACGCGCGAGTCCCTCGTACCTGCACAAAACAAATAACTCCTCGCAACCAACGCGATAAGGGGTTGTCAATCCCTTCACGGTCACTTACGAGAGTGAGATCTGATAGATATGATAGGATAATATTTTTGGTATTTTTGTGAGATGCAAAGTAAAATAAAAGCAAAGTAAAAAGCAAAGGAAATAAATAAAGTGTTGGAAGATTAATATGATGAAGATAGAACCGAGGGCCATAGATTTCACTAGTGTCTTCTCTCAAGAGCATAAGTACTTTACGGTGGGTGAACGAATTACTGTTGAGCAATTGACAGAATTGAGCATAGTTATGAGAGTATCTAGGTATGATCATGTATATAGGCATCATGTCCGAGACAAGTAGACCGACTCCTGCCTGCATCTACTACTATTACTCCACTCATCGACCGCGATCCAGCATGCATCTAGAGTATTAAGTTCAAGAAAACAGAGTAACGCCTTAAGCAAGATGACATGATGTAGAGGGATAAATTCATGCAATATGATAAAAAACCCCATCTTGTTATCCTCGATGGCAACAATACAATACGTGCCTTGCTGCCCCTACTGTCACTTGGAAAGGACACCACAAGATTGAACCCAAAGCTAAGCACTTCTCCCATTGCAAGAAAAACCAATCTAGTAGGCCAAACCAAACTGATAATTCGAAGAGACTTGCAAACATAACCAATCATACATAAAAGAATTCAGAGAAGATTCAAATATTGTTCATAGATAATCTTGATCATAAACCCACAATTCATCGGCCTCAACAAACACACCGCAAAAAGAAGATTACATCGAATAGATCTCCACAAGAGAGGGGGAGAATATTGTATTGAGATCCAAAAAAGAGAGAAGAGGCCATCTAGCTACTAACTATGGACCCGAAGGTCTGAGGTAAACTACTCACACTTCATCGGAGAGGCTATGGTGATGATGTAGAAGCCCTCCGTGATGGGTTCCCCCTCCAGCGGAGCTCCGGAACAGGCCCCAAGACGGGATCTCTTGGTACAGAAGGTTGCGGCGGTGGAATTAGGTTTTTGGCTCCGTATCAGATCGTTTGGGGCTATGTAGGTATATATAGGAGGAAGGAGTACGTCGTTGGAGCAACAGGGGGCCCACGAGGGTGGAGGGTGCGCCCTGGGGGGTGGGCGCGCCCCCTACCTTGTGGCCTCCTCCTTTCTTTCTTGACGTAGGGTCCAAGTCTCCTGGATCATGTTCGGTGAGAAAATCACGTTCCCGAAGGTTTCATTCCGTTTGGACTCCGTTTGATATTTCTTTTCTTCGAAACTCTGAAATAGGCAAAAAACTAGCAATTCTGGGCTGGGCCTCCGGTTAATAGGTTAGTCCCAAAAATAATATAAAAGTGGATAATAAAGCCCAATAATGTCCAAAACAGTAGATTATATAGCATGGAGCAATAAAAAATTATAGATACGTTGGAGACGTATCATGCAAACAAAGATCTTGTTATTATTCCTCGCAAGTTTCTTCATCCTAACAATCTTTCTGAGTTTCTTGACTTGACCGATATTCATGGACATCTCATTTCCCCATATGCAAAATGGGTCGAACAGTGGGTCTAAGCCTCTGACAGCAAGACATACATGTGCAAGACCAAATGGTAAGAAACCTAAATATTAGAATGATCCCTGCAACTGCACAATAATGTGCTATTAGAGAAAGGACCATGCATGAGCAAACCTCGATGGTAAACCACAGTGTCTCCCATTGTTTCCCTGCAACACACATAAGGAGGATCTTGATCAGGTTAACTGGGACTTGCCATACTATCAGTAGAATATGTATTGAGTACAACCAAATTCGATTTATTTCTCACATGCATAACAATACAAAATTGTACCCACAACAAATGAAAATCAAATTGCAGAATTGAATGGACACCAGACTAAATGAACCAAAACAGTTAACTGAGCATGACATTGCAGAATAGAAACATGTACTAGAAGATAGGACAGTTAACAAAATAAAGAATGCTTGAGAACAGTTATATGAATTGTAGCAATTGTTGGACCAAATTGTTAACTGAACATTACATTTCAGAGGGCCAAACTATTAACTGAACATTACATTTCAGAGGACCAAATCGTTAACTGAACATCAGATTGCATATTAACATTACAGAGGACAAATCACTAGAAGGCAATGGTGGTGGCCTCGAGAAAACAACATGAACTGTATTTTAAAGTAGACAACCGTGTGGAGGTGTTGGCGGTGGCCTCGAAGACAAGGTGCTCCTCCAAGATCTGGCGGTCAGCATGCATGGCAGCCATAGCAACCTCATGCAAGCGTGCGGCCGCGATTTCCTTCTCCGCGGCCAGATGCTACTGAGCTCCACGTTATACTTCGTGCAAAATGGCTATGGACGGCGCTTAATTGGAGGACTGGGACAGTGATTTCGGCGGAAGGTGTCGCATCATCGGTCAGCGCATGTGGGACGAGGAAGGAGGAGGATGGTGTGGGTGGGGTGTGGATTACCTGACCATATCGACGAGGCCGCACAGCAAGAAGAAGCATCGGCGGTGAGGAGGCCGCGCAGCAAGAAGAAGGGTTGCCAGCAAGGAGACGACACCGCAAGAAGAAGGGTCACCAGCGAGGAGGCAGTGTTGCAAGAAGAAGGGTAGCCGACAAGGAGGCGAGCTGCAAGAAGAAGGGTTGCCAGTGAGGAGGCTGAGCTGCCAGTAAGCAGCAGTGAAGATTTGAACTTGGAAAGCAAGGATGAAGAGTAGAAATATGGCTTTTGGTGGAAGGGAGGGGGCGGGGATATAGATATTTCCGCAGTGCCAGAAAAATTCCGCTCGGTGCAGCGAGAAACTAGCGCGCAAGTGTGCTTGAAGCACGGGCGGTGGACTGTAGATGACGAAGCTTCTTGCATAAGCCAGACAACACGGTGTGCCAAGATATTTTATATCGCATCCCACACGATTCTTTCTAGTAAACTATTTGTGGTATACCTGATTTTTCATTATGTTTTGAAAGACAAAATGATGTTATAGAGGGAAGGATGGTGTTTGAATTGCTAGAACATTTATGTACAGTGAACATGCAACTACATGAGTGTCGTGTTTAAATTTGATTATTCCGAGTTAATTTGGTATTTTTATGCATTAATTAAATTTCTAGGCATTTAATGTGCATAATTCAAATTTGAACTACAAGCACATGCTCTAGTGCACCAAAGTTTGTTGAAAAATCACATGTGTGTCTTTGGGTGAAGTTATAGGTCCCATGCAAGAAATGGGAATGAAATTCAAACATCTGGGCGTCGTGGCTCAGCCGGGAACATTGAGAAACTTGGTTTTTAAATTCCTGGAAATTCAAAACTCGCCTGAAAATCATGAAACTTGGCATGGTGTCATTTCATGGCACCAACATGCCGTGGTAAAAAAATTGGCCGCATTTGGACAAGTTTTGCTATAAGCTTCTTGCAAACCGGAGCTTCTCTCAAGAAGACTCGTGGTTTCGGAGGGGGGATGTGTCACCTTTGTTTGTGAAACGATATACGCTGCCTCCCCCCCTTGATTTTTTATAGAGGCAACATAGAACTATAAGAGTGCCGCGTTAAAATTTGGAATTATTCCGGGTTCGTTTTGACTTTTTTATACATTAATTGAATATTTGGTCAGTTAATGTGCATAATTCAAATTTGAACTACAAGCACATGCTCCAGTGCACCAAAGTTGGTTGAAAATTCAGATTTGTGTCCTTGGGTGAATTTCTATGTCCCATGCAAGAAAATGGAATGAAATTCAAACATCCGGGCGTCGTGGCTCGGCCGGAAAGAATGAGAAACTTCAGTTTTAACCCATGTAAATCCAAAACATGCCTTAAAATCATGAAACTTGGCATGGTGTCATGACATGGCACCAACATGCTGTGGTAAATTTTTTGGCCGAATTGGGACAAGCTTTGGTATAAGCTTCTTGCAAACCGGCGCTTCTCTCAAGAAGGCTCATGGTTCCGAGAGGGAACATGTCACCTCCGTGTGCGAAACGGCATACACATCCTTCTCCGGCCTTAATTTTTTTACATAGGCAGATTAGACCAAATAGAAGTATCGTGCTAAATTTTGGAATTATTCCGGGTTCGTTTGGCCTTTTTTATACATTAATTGAATTTCTAGGCATTTAATGTGCATAATTCAAATTTGAACTACAAGCATATGCTCCAGTGCACCAAAGTTGGTTGAAAATTCACATGTGTGTCCTTGGGTGAATTTGTAGGTCCCATGCAAGAAATGCGAATGGAATTTCAAACATCTGGGCGTCGTGCCTCGGTTGGTAATATTGAGAAACTTGGTTTTTTAATTCCTGTAAATCCAAAACACGCCTGAAAATCATGAAACTTGGCATGGTGTCATGACATGGCACCAACATGCCGTGGTAAATTTTTTGGCCGAATTGGGACAAGCTTTGGTATCAGCTTCTTGCAAACCGGAGCTTCTCTCAAGAAGGCTCATGGTTCTGAGCGGGAATATGTCACCTCCGTGTGTGAAATGACATACACTGCCTTCTCCCGCCTTGATTTTCTTACAAAGGCAACTTAGACCAAATAGGAGTTTCGTGCTAAATTTTGGAATTATTCCGGGTTCATTTGGCCTTTTTATACATTGATGTCTACTACACAACCTTCTTCTTGTAGACGTTGTTGGGCCTCCAAGTGTAGAGGTTTGTAGGACAGTAGCAAATTTCCCTCAAGTGGATGACCTAAGGTTTATCAATCTGTGGGAGGCGTAGGTTGAAGATGGTCTCTCTCAAACAACCCTGCAACCAAATAACAAAGAGTCTCTTGTGTCCCCAACACACCTGATACAATGGTAAATTATATAGGGGCACTAGTTTGGCGAAGAGATGGTGATACAAGTGCAATATGGATGGTAGATATAGGTTTTCGTAGTCTGAAAATATAAAAACAGCAAGGTAACTAATGATAAAAGTAAGCACAAACGGTATTGCAATGCGTTGAAACAAGGCCTAGGATTCATACTTTCACTACTGCAAGTTCTCTCAACAATAATAACATAATTGGATCATATAACTATCCCTCCACATGCAACAAAGAGTCACTCCAAAGTCACTAATAGCGGAGAACAAACGAAGAGATTATTGTAGGGTACGAAACCACCTCAAAGTTATCCTTTCTGATCGATCTATTCAAGAGTCTGTAGTAAAATAACACAAAGCTATTCTTTCCGTTCGATCTATCATAGAGTTCGTACTAGAATAACACCTTAAGACACAAATCAACCAAAACCCTAATGTCACCTAGATACTCCAATGTCACCTAGATACTCCAATGTCACCTCAAGTATCCGTGGGTATGATTATAAATGCATCACACAATCTCAGATTCATCTATTCAACCAATACAAAGTACTTCAAATAGTGCCCCAAAGTTTCTACAGGAGAGTCAAGATGAAAACGTGTGCCAACCCCTATGCATAGGTTCATGGGCAGAACCCGCAAGTTGATCACCAAAACATACATCAAGTGGATCACGTGATATCCCATTGTCACCACAGATAAGCACGGCAAAACATATATCAAGTGTTCTCAAATCCTTAAAGACCCAATCCGATAAGATAACTACAAAGGGAAAACTCAATCCATTACAAGAGAGTAGAGGGGGAGAAACATCATAAGATCCAAATATAATAGCAAAGCTCGCGATACATCAAGATTGTATCACCTCAAGAACACGAGAGAGAGAGATCAAACACATAGCTACTGGTACATACCCTCAGCCCCGAGGATGAACTACTCCCTCCTCGTCATGGAGAGCGCCGGGATGATGAAGATGGCCACCGGTGAGGGTTCCCCCCTCCGGCAGGGTGCCGGAACAGGGTCCCGATTGACTTTTGGTGGCTACAGAGGCTTGCGGCGGCGGAACTCCCGATCTATTCTGTTCCCTGGAGGTTTTAGTATTTATAGGAATTTTGGCGTAGGTCTCACGTCAAGGAGTTTCCCGAGTCGTCCAAGAGGCAGGGGCCCACGCCTAGGGGGGGGGGGGGTGGGCGCGCCCCCACCCTCGTGGGCAGCCCGGGACTCTTCTGGCCCAAATCTTTCACCCCGGGGGCTTCTTTTGGTCCATAAAAAACATCAAAAATTGGCACGTCAATTGGACTCCGTTTGGTATTCCTTTTCTGTAAAACTCAGAAACAAGGAAAAAAACAGAAACTGACACTGGGCTCTAGGTTAATAGGTTAGTCCCAAAAATAATATAAAAGTGTTTAATAAAGCCCATAAACATCCAAAACAGATAATATAATAACATGAATACTTCATAAATTATAGATACTTGGAGACGTATCAGCATCCCCAAGCTTAATTCTTGCTCGTCCTCGAGTAGGTAAATGATAAAAGAAAGAATTTATGAAGTGTGAATGCTAGCAGGTGCATAAGTTTGATCAATGATAATTTCAATCACCTTTTCTAGCATCATTATATGTCATAACAGTAGCTCAACTCATAGAACTTTGCATGATCAAGTAACAAACTATTCACATGTTAAAGTATAGATCATAAACTTTCTTGAAAACTAACAAACCGTGTTATCAGTGATCAAACAATTACAATTCATCTTATTTTCAGGAAGAGTCTATGTCAGAGCTTTAATTTAGCGAACCCCACATACTCAACTATCATATAGTCTTTCACAATTGCTAACACTCACGCGATATTTATGGGTCCAAAGTTTTAATCAGACACAGAGAAAGATAGGGGCTTATAGATTCGCCTCCCAGCCTTTTACCTCAAGGGTAACAATAATAGTTCATGATGCCTTACATCCAATTGGATATATATATCATAATCTTTCCAACACAAGGTGCTTGCCAAAGGATAAAATGTAAAAAGGAAAGGTGAAGATCACCATGACTCTTGCATAAGGTAAAAGACAATAATAAAAGATAGGCCCTTCGCAGAGGGAAGCAGAGGTCGCCACGCGCTTTTATAATTGGATGCACAAAATCTTAATGCAAGGGAACGTCACTTTATATTGCTACTTGTGATAGGGACCTTTATTATGCAGTCCGTCGCTTTTATTTCTTCCATATCACAATGATCGTATAAACCTTATTTTCTCCACACTAAAAGATCATACATATTTAGAGAGCAGTTTTTATTGCATGCACCGATGACAACTCACTTGAAGGATCTTACTCAATCCATAGGTAGGTATGGTGGACTCTCATGGCAATACTGGTTTAAGGGATGTTTGTAAGCACAAGTAGTATCTCTACTTGGTGCAAAGAATTTGGCTAGCATGAGGGGGAAAGGCAAGCTCAACGTGTTGGGCGATCCATGACAATATACTTTATTTCAGATATAAGAAAACATAACCCATTACGTTGTCTTCCTTGTCCAACATCAACCTTGTAGTATGTCATATTTTAATGAGTGCTCACAATTGCAAAAGATGTCCAAGATAGTATATTTATATGTGAAATCTCTCTTCCTTCAATATTCTTTCATGAATTGCTCAAGTGACCAATACAATGTTTGCTAACCTTCAATAAATTTACCACCTCTACTTCTTATATGTAAAATCATTACTCCCCATGGAATAAGCATATGAAACATATATATTTTCATATTTATGAAATTCAAATCATTCAACCATTTACTCTTTAGGATATAAGTGAGGCACACGAGCAAATGGCAAACTACTCCAAAAAGATATAAGTGAAGATCAATGAGTAGTTAACTAATTATGTAGCTTTGTGAAGACTCTCTCTCATTTAAAAATTTCAGATCTTGGGATATTATTCAAACAGCAAGCAAAAAAAAATAAAACAACATTTCAAGGATAGCACTCATCATGTGAAGAAGCAAAAACTTAGGCTCAACCGATACTAATCGATAATTGTTGAAGAAGAAAGGTGGGATGCCTACCGGGGCATCCCCAAGCTTAGATGCTTGAGACTTATTGAAATGATATCTTGGGGTGCCTTGGGCATCCCCAAGCTTGAGCTTTTGTGTCTCCTTAATTCCTCTCATATCACGGTTTCCTAAATCTCAAAAGCTTCATCCACACCAAACTCAACAAGAACTCGTGAGATAAGTTAGTATAAACCAATGCAAAAACCTTATCATACTATACTGTAGCAAATCACTAAAATTATTATTCAACATTGAATACTAAATGCCTCTGCATATTTAATAGTCCTATCCTCAAATAGAATCATTAAAGAAACAAACATATGCAAACAATGCAAACATAACAGCAATCTGCCTAAATAGGACAGCCTGTAAAGAATGCAGCAAAATCCATACTTCCCTAGCTCCAAAAATTATGAAAGAAAATTACCACTGTAGTAAATTTATCAGAGCTTATTATGCAAAAGGTTTTAACATTTTTATCACATTATGACTTTTCTAGGGAATTTTTGCAGCAGCAGTAAACTTTCTGTTTTGAAACAGCAACATGTATACTTGCAAAATAAGCATGGTAAAGGCTATCCTTGAAATTTTTATTGAAAATAGAGATGCAAAACATTAATCTAAATAACAGAAAGAAAATACTAACAAAATAAAATGACGCTCCAAGCAAAACACATATCATGTGGTGAATAAAAATATAGCTCCAAGTAAAGTTACCGATGAACGAAGGCGAAAGAGGGGATGCCATCGGGGGCATCCCCAAGCGTAGGCTCTTGGTTGTCGTTGGATATTACCTTGGGGTGCCTTGGGCATCCCCAGTCTTAGGATCTTGCCACTCCTTATTCCATAGTCCATGGATTCTTTACCCAAAACATGAAAACTTCACAACACAAAACTCAACAGAAAACTCGTGAGCTCCGTTAGCGAAAGAAAAACAAAACACCACTTCAAGGTACTGTATTGAACTCATTCTTTATTTATATTGGTGTTAAAACTACTGTATTCCAACTTCTCTATGGTTTATAAACTATTTTACTAACCATAGAATCATCAAAATAAGCAAACAACACACAAAAAACAGAATCTGTCAAAAACATAACAGTTTGTAGTAATCTGTATCAAACACAAACTTTTGGAACTCAAACAATTCTACCAAAATAGGATGACCTAGATAATTTGTTAGTTGATCTACTGCAATTGGAATCAGTATATCACGTTTTTGTGATTTTAAATAATTGTTTTCGGGGACAGAAAGTTTCTGGAATTTTTAGCAAGATCAAATAACTATCACCCAAGAAGATCCTATAGGTCTTACTTGGCAAAAACACTAATTAAAACATAAAACCACATCTAACCAGAGGATAGATGAATTACTTATTACTAAACAGAACCAAAAAGCAAGAAACAAAAATAAATTTGGGTTGCCTCCCAACAAGCACTAACGTTTAAAGCCCCTAGCTAGGCATAATGATTTCAATGATGCTCACATAAAAGATAAGAATTGAAAAATAAAGAGAGCATCATGAAGAATATGACTAGCACATTTAAGTCTAACCCACTTCCTATGCATAGGGATTTTGTGAGCAAACAACTTATGGGAACAATAAGAAACTAGCATAGGAAGGCAAAACAGGCATAACTTCAAAACTTTAAGCACATAGAGAGGAAACTTGATATTGTTGCAATATGTAGAAGCATATGATCCTCTCTCATAATAATTTTCAGTAGCATCATGAATGAATTCAACAATATAACTATCACATAAAGCACTATTGTCACACCCTGCATTTTGTAACATGTCAATTGCATTAATAAAGCATGAAAATTTGGACCAACAAAAACTTTTGCATTATTTGGCTTTTATTTTGAAGTTGGTTTTCTCTGTGTGGTTTTTCAAGTGCTCTTTAAAGTCAGCTACTCCACCTTCTATACTTCATCTCCTTGTCCCAAACTTCTGCCCAATGATTATGACATGTGCATAGAGCAATATAGTATTTTATTACAAAAATAATTTGGCCAAAAAGTATTTTCAAAAATTAGTTTTCCAAAAACCCCTGGATTGAGGTTTGCACTGCAAATACTTAATTAAGGGCAGTAAAAATATTTCCAAAGATATATTTGACACCTATTAGATATAGGATACCCAGAAACCACAAAAATATAATTTTGAAAGTTATTTTCCTATTTTATTTAAAGGATTTTTCTTAAGGCTAGAAGTGGTCTTAAATAGGTTAAAATTATTTAAAGCTTTAGAAATATTTGAGAAAAATTAGGGAGACTCAATGGACATATATTTTCCATATATATGAGTTTCAACATATGGTTATGATCAAAATATTGGACAAAACCTCCCAAAACTAATTCTGCCCATTTCAAGGATTTGAAATATTTCTACAGGAAATATTTTCATAAAAATCCAAGGAAAATCCAGCAAGTCACAAATGCATATTGTGATCACCTTGCAAAGCCTCATGCCAATTAAAGTCATTTTGGGTCACAAAAATGCCCCAAAACCCTCTCTGACCAGAATCAAATTTGATCAAGTTTGTACTACCAACTTTCTCTCCTTGACCCCAACTGAGCATGTTAACATGACCAAATGAGGCCACTACACCAAGTGGTGCATCAAGGAGAAGTGATTTGCTCAACTAGATCTACACAAGTCTATTTCTGCTCATTTATAGGGTTTACAAAAGTTGCATTGGCAACTTTTCTCAAATAAGCCCCAAATTGGTGGAAGGCCCTGAATATATGTGTCATTTCACCCTGTGGAGTATCATGGCAAGTGGAAGCCATCTACTTGCCCAAACCAGCATCAAACACCTTCTACCACTTTGCAAAAATCCCATTTTTGGCCTCTTCCACTAATCTCCGTAGGCTCAACTTTTTACCACGGCACCTCCTAGTCCCCCTCTAGCACCTGTGTGCTTTGCTGCCCGAGGAAGCAATGATGAAGGGGGGTAGAACCCCATTTTTCTTCTCTGGACAGCATATTTCCCTCTCTCTCTCTCTCAGCCTCCTTCTCTCCCCTCAGCTTTCCAGAGCATCCAAGGCTCGTTCCAGCTTTTGCCCATGCCCCCTGCAGCCTCCAGACACAAGTGGACGCGCGCGGACGCGGGAAAGCCGCGGATGCCAGCCAAAGTCGCGCTCTGGAGCGCCTGCCAGAGCACCCGACCGTTGACGCCGCGTCTCCCGACCACCTCGAGCCTCCCCCGCGCGCCAGTCGATGCCCCTCGACGTCCGCTCCACGCCAGCAGGCCACCCACTTGCTCCCGCGCCCTCCTCTCTCTCCTGCCGCTCGCGCCAAAGCACCGCCCCGCTCCGCCAATGCTCGCGCCACTCCTGTGGCCCGCGTGCAGCTCGTCCCGCTCCTCCTCTCTCTCCCTGGCACCCTACAACATTCCCACGAACACCCCCGAGCCCCCCATTCCCTCTCTAACGGCCACCCGAGCCGATCCCGCGGGAACCCGTAGGCCGCGCCCACGGTGGACCTCGGCCAGCCTATAAAAGGCGACCCCGAGCCTCTCTCTCGGTCCCCGTCGCTCCCCCACACTCTCAATCCACCTCCCACACCACCCATTGGTCTCCAGAGCCGCTCGAGCTCGAGATCGATCTCAAGACCCGCCGCCTCGGCTCGTCGGCGTTCGCGCGTCGGGAACGGCCGGAGCCATCGACGCCCGAGGCACCTCCGCCGCGTGACCTCGTCGCCGGCGAACCAGGCTGCTCCGGCGACCGTCTCCGCCACCACCCGAACGGCGACACCCTCCCGAGTCCAACGATCCCGTATTTGACGAAGTAGCTGAAGAGGAAGGAGGAGAAGGATTTTAAGACCTCGAAGAACAAGCCAATCAAGGCAAGCAGCCCTTTGACCATGTCTATGAAACCCTTTTTATACATGTCATATGGCACTTTTATTGCTTGCATCAAGATCATGATGAGATGGTAACCACTTGGTGGGTTGCCTTCGTTACTTCCTCATTGATACCTGCATTATGCATGACCCTACCTTCTTACGAGGGTTATGCCGGTGGGAATAGACAGGATGCTAAGTAGTGCTACGCAAAAAGGGACGGGAATATGCTTAGTGATGGAGGCAAAGTATTTTCAAAGGACTTTCGAAAACCCCGCCGGGTGCCACTTATGCCCGAGGGAGATGATGAGTTGGGTAACCACTTGATGACGAAGTGGTGTACCGAGGCAAGTGTGCGTGTTGTTTTCCAAAATGGATTAGATTTAAGATTTGTTGACTGTCCCAACCTTACATGCGCAACCACTCTACCCTTATATGGGAAAGGGGCATTATTGATTACTTAGGTCGATACTAGCTTGGAGCCCGCATTACTAGTGACGGGGGAGAGTTGGTGCTCTCTCTCGGGACGGGGTCGTGCCAGGTAGGGCGGCCATGACTATTTTCACAGGGCACCGGATACACCGTTGTGTCCCTTCTCGGATGTTACGATCTCGAGTGAGTCCCGTATGATGTACATCGTGAGGATATGGAACAACGAGTGGACTCCTTGTTAGTGTCGTCTAGGGAAAGGTAGTGATCGGGTGCTTACCCCGGGTACTTGAGGTACCGCGGCTCGTGGATGACACGGAAGTTCCCCGGATCTTGTGGGTAAAGTGTGCAACCTCTGTAGAGTGTAAAACTATTCGAATAGCCGTGTCCACGGCCAAGGACAGTTGGGCGGTGCTGCTTAAACTACATCCACATGTTTACAAACTAGTGTGTGTGTTTGGATAAGTGGGAAGAACTACTTTGGTCAAGTCAAGGACTTGACATGATTGAGTTGGGTTGGTGCCCACTCTAATTATGTTGATATCTGTAACCTGTCTTCATGGTTACTTGAATTCTCCTGATGCATGTCTTACAAGTTGTTGAACATGTCATTGCACTCAAAACTAGCTTTTCGCAAAAATTTACCTATATCATGCATTGCTGTACCTTGAACCAAAACATGGGTTGCTTGCGAGTACATTCAAAGTACTCATTGGCTTGCCACTGGTTATTTAATTGGCCAGGCATGGAAGAACAGGAGTTTGAGGAAGAGTTCTTTGGTGATGAACACGCAAACTAGGACGCTTCCCAGTCAGAATGCCTGTAGGGTTAAGGCAGATGGCATGGGTTCTGCTTTTCGACGAAGATTTCCGCTGTTTGTGTTTCATTTGATATTCAGCCCTTAAGGCTCTATCTATGTAAGACTTGACCATAATGGTCATAATTTGTGTAAGACGGTATGTATGGATGTAAGACTCTTGTTATTCAACTTCTGTGTGTTCAGTGAGCATTGATCCCTGGGATCACTGTACACGTGCATCCGGTGATCACAACTTATGAGTCGGGGTCCCCACAGAGCTGGTATCAGAGCCATCCTGACTGTAGGAAGCCTTAGTTAGCATGGACGTTAGTTAGAGTGAGACTATCCACAAAACTACCTATATACCTACGCTTTCTAGAAATATCCCGAGCATGGGTCATATCTCCTCTATTGACCCTTCCCTTTCCACTTTTGTAGATGGCCGTCGTACCGGAAGACCTCGTGACCTGGATTTCCCGTGCTCCTTGAGGACAGCCTCAAGAAGTGCCAGTTCACTCGAGCCCCCACTTTCTCCTACCACGAGCACTGGATCAGCAGTACTAAGAAGGAGTATCACGTGGAGGTAGTCGTGAGGGCGAACGACTCCCCGACGAGCTGGTTCTTTGAGGGACCCCAGATGGCGACCGTGCTCCTCGCCGTTGAGACTGCTGCACTCAAGGCGCCGACTCGCCTTTGGGATCTGCTGCCAGAGATGGCGAGTGAGCCAGCCACTCGTTACCTGCCTTATCGTAAGGAAGGTGATGACGAGAGCAGCGCACCAGCTCCACCCATGGATGAGGTACTTCCCCTCCGTTTCCAGACCTACTTCAGCTTGTGTGCTGACAGCCTTGCACAACACTTGGCCTCAGAGTCGATGGAGCTTCGGAGGGAACTCCATGAGACCAAGGAACTCCTCCGCCTAGCTCAGACAAGGGCGGACAGGATCAAGAAGGATGGTGCACCCCCTGGATAGCCTGTTGTTGCCTATCGAGGCGGACGACCCCCACAGATTACGCATGCCAGAGGATCATCTCAGCCACGCCGTATGACGGCGAAGGAATACCGCAACCTCTTCACGGTGCCACCGGTGAAGCAGCGCCGTGTTCAGCTCCTCCACTCCCCCATTCCCTCAAGTGACGAAGATACTGAGACAGATGAAGATGAGGAAGAAGACCCAGAGGAGCCGGAATACGCGACCGAGCATTCCACCACTTAGACACCGTTCGAGACTAGGATAGGCAAGTCCGCAACCCTTAAGGTAGGATAGGTCGTGTACCCCTATGCGAAGTCGAGTCCATGTAATGGTTCAAATAAAACCATGTTGTGTTTGCTTTCGACTTGTTTTGATGGAAGTCGTACTTTCCTTCGGGAACTTGTAAACGACTACATCACCCATTTGGTTTTAATGCTTGAGTTTGGCCCTTTTGGCCCTTGCTTAACTTAAAATTGTGTCACGCCCACCCCCTTACTAGGCATCCCATCTATATTATTTTTCCCCATCTTTCCCAATTATGAGACCTTGACCGCTCCAACAGGATGCCTGTTGTAACACGTACTGGTACCTCTACCCAGTAGCAAGAAGCCGGAGGTTCTGCTGAAGCAGGAGCCAACCAGGACCAAGCCCGAGGACAAGCTCCACCACCGCCACCGCCTCTGAACATGGACATGGCTCAGCTCCTCCAAGCCTTCCGAGAGGAACGCCAAGCCAACATAGCAGCCCTCCAGATGATTGCTCAAGCGGTCAACCGCCAGCCGGCGGGGAACGGCAATGGACGTTCCACGTTGGTGGAGTTCGAGAAGCATGCACCACCCACCTTCATCGAGACTGCTGAACCCCTGGATGTAGACGACTGGGTCCGCACCATTGAGGATTTGCTGGAACTAGTCGGATGCACTGAGGACCGTGAGAAGGTGGCATATGCTGCTCACTGTCTCGGGGGAACTGCCAGAGCTTGGTGGGATGGATTCAAGGCCATGCATGCTGAGCGAAACATCACTTGGAATGACTTCAAGGCAGAATTCCGCAAGGCCCACATTCCTTCCGGAATCATGGCCATCAAGAAGCGTGAGTTCCGAGCCCTGAAGCAAGGTAGTAGCACTGTCAAGGAGTACATGCAGAAGTTCAGTGTTCTTTCAAGGTATGCCCCTGAAGATGTCATCACTGATGCTGCCAAAAGGGAGCGCTTCATGGAAGGCCTTAACCAGACTCTGCAGTACTCGCTTGTTGTGTGTGACTGCCAGACCTTTCCTGATCTGGTAAACAAGGCACTCATGATTGAAGACAAGCGACGTGCTTTGGATGATACCCGTAAGCGTAAGATGATCAGCAAGGGTAGCTCCAGCAACCAGAAGCCTCGCCCGTGGCAGCCAGCCCTGGTCAAGCCAACCTATCAGCAGCCAAGAGCTCCTGCACCCCGCACCAACTATCCACCTCAGCAGTATGTCAACCCCAGGCCGGCTTACAACAACCCCAATAACAATGCCGGCATGAGCAGCAACCCCAATCAAGTTACTTGCTTCGGATGTGGTCAGCCAGGACATTACTCCAAGAATTGCCCCAACAAGAAGCCCGACGCCCCGCGCCCCAATGCGCAGAACCCAGGACAAGGCCGTGGAATGCCACCAAGGAACCAAGCTCCCCGCAACCCGCCCAACAACGACAAGGGTCGTGTTAATCATGTCACTGCAGAAGAAGCCCAGGAAGACCCGGACGTCGTGTTGGGTACGTTCCTTGTCAACTCAACACCTGCAACTGTCTTGTTTGATTCTGGAGCCACGCATTCATTTGTCACCCAAAGGTTTGAATTAAAAAGTGGCATGACCCCTACACCCCTGAATAACCCTATGGTGGTACAAACCCCCGGAGCAGAGATGAGAGCCAAGATAGGATGTAAGGGAGTCGGGATTGTCATTAATGGGGTAGACTTCCAAGCAGACCTTATCATCTTAAGATCACAAGGCTTGGATGTGATCTTAGGAATGGATTGGCTCATCAAGCACCAAGGCTTGTTAGATTGTGCCAACCAGTCAGTCGCTATGACCGATGACCAAGGAGTCGAAGTAAAGTTTGCTCCCAACCCCTCCTCTGCTCAAGGCACCCAAGTCAACTGTCTGTCAGAAATTGGATTGGAACAAGTGCCGGTAGTATGCGAATACCCCAATGTCTTTCCTGATGAGCTACCGGGAATGCCTCTTGACCGAGACATTGAGTTCATCATCGAGCTCATGCCCGGAGCAGGACCCATCTATAAGAAGCCTTATAGAATGGGGTCGGAAGAGTTAGCGGAACTGAAGAAGCAACTGGAGGAGCAGTTGAGGAAGGGATTTATCCGCCCTAGTTCTTCCCCTTGGGGATCACCTGTTCTGTTTGTGGCAAAGAAGGACGGTACCATCCGCTTATGCATTGATTACCGCTCCCTCAATGAAGTTACAATCAAGAACAAGTATCCACTTCCCAAGATTGAAGATCTGTTTGATCAACTCAATGGGGCCAAGGTTTTCTCCAAGATTGACCTCAGATCTGGGTACTACCAACTGAAAATCAGACCCCAAGATATTCCGAAGACGGCATTTGTAACCAGATATGGCCTGTATGAGTGTACAGTCATGTCCTTTGGATTGACCAATGCCCCAGCTTACTTCATGTATCTCA
The DNA here is from genome assembly GCA_032464435.1 of Aegilops umbellulata. Classification (NCBI taxonomy): domain Eukaryota; kingdom Viridiplantae; phylum Streptophyta; class Magnoliopsida; order Poales; family Poaceae; genus Aegilops; species Aegilops umbellulata. The sequence continues at coordinate 344,538,527 of CP136058.1, read as the reverse complement.
TGAATAAGGTCTTCATGGAATATTTGGACAAGTTTTTCGTTGTCTTCATTGATGACATCCTTGTCTTTTCAAAGACGGAAGAAGAGCACGAACAACACTTGAGGATGGTCCTAGACAAGCTTCGAGAGCACCAACTGTATGCCAAGTTCAGCAAGTGTGAATTTTGGCTGCATGAGGTTGGATTCTTGGGTCATGTTTTGACTAAAGAAGGATTGTCAGTCGATCCCGCTAAGATTGAAGCCGTAACTGAATGGCAATCCCCAAGCAATGTGAAGGAAGTCACAAGCTTCCTCGGACTTGCGGGACATTACCGCAAGTTCGTTGAAGGATTTTCAAGCATTGCCCGACCCATGACTCAGCTCTTGAAGAAGGACAAGAAGTTTGAATGGACGCCGAAGTGTGAAGAGAGCTTCCAGGAGCTGAAGAAGAGATTGACCACCGCCCCAGTTCTGGCCACACCAGATATACACAAGGAGTTTGTGATATACTGTGATGCGTCAAGAACCGGACTGGGAGGTGTTCTGATGCAAGAGGGCAGAGTCGTAGCTTACCTTTCAAGGCAACTACGACCTCATGAAGAGAACTATGCTACTCATGACCTCGAGTTGGCCGCTGTAGTTCATGCCCTGAAGACATGGCGACATTACCTCCTAGGGAAGCGGTGTGAGATATACACGGATCACAAAAGTCTGAAGTATATTTTCACTCATAAGGAATTGAACATGAGGCAAAGGAGATGGCTAGAGTTGATCAAGGATTATGACCTCAGTGTTCAATACCATCCTGGGAAGGCTAATGTGGTAGCAGATGCATTAAGCAGAAAGGCTTGTACCTTGAATGCTATGCTTAAGAAAAGGCTACCTGCCTTGTATGAAGAACTTGAAAGCTTCGGGTTGGAACTGGTTGCACCAGGATTCTTAGCCAACCTTGAAGTCAAGCCTACCCTGATGGATGATATTAAGGAAGCTCAAAAGGGACACGAAAGTATTGAAGGCATTAAGAGGAAGATCAAGGCAGGTAAGGCCCCAGGATTCTCAGAGGATGGGCAAGGAATCGTGTGGTTTGGGTACCGCATTTGCGTACCCAACAAGATTGAGCTCAAGAATTTGATCTTACAAGAAGCTCATGACACTCCATATTCCATCCACCCTGGAGGAACCAAGATGTATCAAGACCTGAAGGAAAAATTCTGGTGGCACGGGATGAAAAGGGAGATTGCCACCTATGTTGCAAAGTGTGATGTATGCCAAAGGGTCAAGGCTGGGCATCAGCGACCTGCTGGATTACTCCAACCACTCAAGGTTCCCGAGTGGAAATGGGATAAAGTCGGGATGGATTTCATCACTGGACTACCTAGGTCAAACAAGGGACATGCCTCCATCTGGGTCATAGTCGATCATCTGACTAAAGTAGCCCATTTCATTCCGGTGAAGACTACCTATGATGGCAACCAGCTAGCAACTCTATACGTCAGCAGAATCGTAAGCCTTCATGGTGTCCCCAAGGAGATTGTGTCAGACCGAGGAACCCAGTTTACCTCAAGGTTCTAGAAGAAGTTCCAAGAGGCCATGGGGACCAAGTTGTCCTTCAGCACTGCTTTCCACCCACAGACCGGAGGTCAGACAGAACGAGTGAATCAGATACTCGAAGACATGCTCCGAGCCTGTGTCTTAGCATATGGAGCTAGGTGGGAAGATTGCCTCCCTTTTGCCGAGTTCTCCTACAACAACAGTTATCAGTCAAGCCTCCAGATGGCATCATTTGAGGTATTGTACGGTCGGAAGTGCCGCACACCCCTCAATTGGTCAGAAACCGGAGAAGGACTAGTATTTGGGCCAGAAATCCTCCGTGAAGCCGAAGAGCAAGCTCAGCTAGTCAGAGAGCAACTGAAGACCGCTAAGTCCAGACAGAAGAGCTATGCTGACACTCGACGCCGAGGAGTAGACTTCCAAGTCGGAGACCATGTATACCTACGAGTAACTCCTCTTAAGGGAACCAAGCGTTTCCACGTTAAGGGAAAGCTCGCACCAAGATTCATCGGCCCTTTCAAGATCACCGCACAACATGGAGAAGTGGCTTACCAGTTGGAACTGCCACCTGAACTATCCGATGTGCACAACGTATTCCACGTGTCACAACTCCGGAAGTGTCTCCAAGTCCCAGACAAGCCTGATCTTTACAAGGACGTCAATCACCAAGCCATTGACCTTTAGCCTGATTTGACTTACCGTGAAAGGCCCATCTGCATTTTGGATGAGGCTGAGCAGCGCACTCGAAGCCGCATCATCAAGTACTTCAAGGTCCAGTGGAGCAACCACTCTGAAGCAGAAGCAACCTGGGAACGTGAAGACTACCTTAGATCCGAGTTTCTGTATCTTTTAAAGCCTAGTTTAGGAATCTCGGGGACGAGATTCTTGTAAGGGGGGTAGGTCTGTCACACCCTGCATTTTGTAACATGTCAATTGCATTAATAAAGCATGAAAATTTGGACCAACAAAAACTTTTGCATTATTTGGCTTTTATTTTGAAGTTGGTTTTCTCTGTGTGGTTTTTCAAGTGCTCTTTAAAGTCAGCTACTCCACCTTCTATACTTCATGTCCTTGTCCCAAACTTCTGCCCAATGATCATGACATGTGCATAGAGCAATATAGTATTTTATTACAAAAATAATTTGGCCAAAAAGTATTTTCAAAAATTAGTTTTCCAAAAACCCCTGGATTGAGGTTTGCACTGCAAATACTTAATTAAGGGCAGTAAAAATATTTCCAAAGATATATTTGACACCTATTAGATATAGGATACCCAGAAACCACAAAAATATAATTTTGAAAGTTATTTTCCTATTTTATTTAAAGGATTTTTCTTAAGGCTAGAAGTGGTCTTAAATAGGTTAAAATTATTTAAAGCTTTAGAAATATTTGAGAAAAATTAGGGAGACTCAATGGACATATATTTTCCATATATATGAGTTTCAACATATGGTTATGATCAAAATATTGGACAAAACCTCCCAAAACTAATTCTGCCCATTTCAAGGATTTGAAATATTTCTACAGGAAATATTTTCATAAAAATCCAAGGAAAATCCAGCAAGTCACAAATGCATATTGTGATCACCTTGCAAAGCCTCATGCCAATTAAAGTCATTTTGGGTCACAAAAATGCCCCAAAACCCTCTCTGACCAGAATCAAATTTGATCAAGTTTGTACTACCAACTTTCTCTCCTTGACCCCAACTGAGCATGTTAACATGACCAAATGAGGCCACTACACCAAGTGGTGCATCAAGGAGAAGTGATTTGCTCAACTAGATCTACACAAGTCTATTTCTGCTCATTTCTAGGGTTTACAAAAGTTGCATTGGCAACTTTTCTCAAATAAGCCCCAAATTGGTGGAAGGCCCTGAATATATGTGTCATTTCACCCTGTGGAGTCTCATGGCAAGTGGAAGCCATCTACTTGCCCAAAACAGCATCAAACACCTTCTGCCACTTTGCAAAAATCCCATTTTTAGCCTCTTCCACTAATCTCCGTAGGCTTAACTTTTTACCACGGCACCTCCTAGTCCCCCTCTAGCACCTGTGTGCTTTGCTGCCCGAGGAAGCAATGATGAAGGGGGGGGGGGAGAACCCCATTTTTCTTCTCTGGACAGTAGATTTCCCTCTCTCTCTCAGCCTCCTTCCCTCCCCTCAGCTTTCTAGAGCATCCAAGGCTCGTTCCAGCTTTTGCCCATGCCCCCTGCAGCCTCCAGACACAAGTGGACGCGCGCGGATGCGGGAAAGCCACGGATGCCGGCCAAAGTCGCGCTCTGGAGCGCCTGCCAGAGCACCCGACCGTTGACGCCGCATCTCCCAACCACCTCGAGCCTCCCCCGTGCGCCAGTCGATGCCCCTCGACGTCCGCTCCACGCCAGCAGGCCGCCCACTTGCTCCCGCGCCCTCCTCTCTCTCCTGCCGCTCGCGCCAGAGCACCGCCCCGCTCGGCCAATGCTCGCGCCACTCCTGTGGCCCGCGTGCAGCTCGTACCGCTCCTCCTCTCTCTCCCTGGCACCCTACAGCACTCCCACAAACACCCCCGAGCCCCCCATTCCCTCTCTAACGGCCACCCGAGCCGATCCCGCGGGAACCCGTAGGCCGCGCCCACGGTGGACCTCGGCCAGCCTATAAAAGGCGACCCCGAGCCTCTCTCTCGGTCCCTGTCGCTCCCCCACACTCTCAATCCACCTCCCACACCACCCATTGGTCTCCAGAGCCGCTCGAGCTCGAGATCGAGCTCGAGACCCGCCGCCTCGGCTCGTCGGCGTTCGCGCGTCGGGAATGGCCGGAGCCATCGACGCCCGAGGCACCTCCGCCGCGTGACCTCGTCGTCGGCGAACCAGGCTGCTCCGGCGACCGTCTCCGCCACCACCTGAATGGCGACACCCTCCCGAGTCCAACGATCCCGTATTTGACGAAGTAGCTGAAGAGGAAGGAGGAGAAGGATTTGAAGACCTCGAAGAACAAGCCAATCAAGGCAAGCAGCCCTTTGACCATGTCTATGAAACCCTTTTTATACATGTCATATGGCACTTTTATTGCTTGCATCAAGATCATGATGAGATGGTAACCACTTGGTGGGTTGCCTTCGTTACTTCCTCATTGATACCTGCATTATGCATGACCCTACCTTCTTACGAGGGTTATGCCGGTGGGAATAGACATGATGCTAAGTAGTGCTACGCAAAAAGGGACGGGAATATGCTTAGTGATGGAGGCAAAGTATTTTCAAAGGACTTTCGAAAATCCCGTCGGGTGCCACTTATGCCCGAGGGAGATGATGAGTTGGGTAACCACTTGAAGACGAAGTGGTGTACCGAGGCAAGTGTGCGTGTTGTTTTCAAAAATGGATTAGATTTAAGATTTGTTGACTGTCCCAACCTTACATGCGCAACCACTCTACCCTTATATGGGAAAGGGGCATTATTGATTACTTAGGCCGATACTAGCTTGGAGCCCGCATTACTAGTGACGGGGGAGAGTTGGTGCTCTCTCTCGGGAAGGGGTCGTGCCAGGTAGGGCGGCCATGACTGTTTTCACAGGGCACCGGATACACCGTTGTGTCCCCTCTCGGATGTTACGATCTCGAGTGAGTCTCGTATGATGTACATCGTGAGGATACGGAACAACGAGTGGACTCCTTGTTAGTGTCTTCTAGGGAAAGGTAGTGATCGGGTGCTTACCCCGGGTACTTGAGGTATCGCGGGTCGTGGATGACACGGAAGTTCCCCGGATCTTGTGGGTAAAGTGTGCAACCTCTGCAGAGTGTAAAACTATTCGAATAGCCGTGTCCACGGTCAAGGACAGTTGGGCGGTGCTGCTTAAACTACGTCCACATGTTTACAAACTAGTGTGTGTGTTTGGATAAGTGGGAAGAACTACTTGGGTCAAGTCAAGGACTTGACATGATTGAGTTGGGTTGGTGCCCACTCTAATTATGTTGATATCTGTAACCTGTCTTCGTGGTTACTTGAATTCTCCTGATGCATGTCTTACAAGTTGTTGAACATGTCATTGCACTCGAAACTAGCTTTCCGCTAAAATTTACCTATATCATGCATTGCTGTACCTTGAACCAAAACATGGGTTGCTTGCGAGTACATTCAAAGTACTCATTGGCTTGCCACTGGTTATTTAATTGGCCAGGCATGGAAGAACAGGAGTTCGAGGAAGAGTTCTTTGGTGATGAACACGCAAACTAGGACGCTTCCCAGTCAGAATGCCTGTAGGGTTAAGGCAGATGGCATGGGTTCTGCTTTTCGACGAAGATTTCTGTTGTTTGTGTTTCATTTGATATTCAGCCCTTAAGGCTCTATCTATGTAAGACTTGACCATAATGGTCATAATTTGTGTAAGACGGTATGTATGGATGTAAGACTCTTGTTATTCAGCTTCTGTGTGTTCAGTGAGCATTGATCCCTGGGATCACAGTACACGTGCATTCGGTGATCACGACTTATGAGTCGGGGTCCCCACAACTATTTTCATGATGCACAAGCATAGAATTTTTATTACTCTCCACATAAGCAAATGTCTTCTCATGAATAGTAGTGGGAGAAAACTCAACAAAATAACTATCATGTGAGGCATAATCCAATTGAAAATTAAAATCATGATGACCAGTTTCATGGTTATCTTTATTCTTTATAGCATACGTGTCATCACAATAATCATCATAAATAGGAGGCATGCTTTCATCATAATAAATTTGCTCATCAAAACTTGGGGGACTAAACAAATCATCTTCATCAAACATAGCATCCCCAAGCTTGTGGCTTTGCATATCATTAGCATCATGGTTATTCAAAGAATTCGTACTAACAACATTGTAATCATGCTCATCATTCACATATTTTATGCCAAGCATTCTATGTAATTCTTCTTCTAGTACTTGAGCACAATTTTCCTTACCATCATTTTCACGAAAGACATTAAAAAGATGAAGGATATGAGGCAACCTTAATTCCATTTTTTTGTAGTTTTCTTTTATAAACTAAACTAGTGATAAAACAAGAAACTAAAAGATTCAATTGCAAGATCTAAAGGTATAACTTCAAGCACTCACCTCCCCGGCAATGGCGCTAGAAAAGAGCTTGATGTCTACTATGCAAACTTCTTCTTGTAGACGTTGTTCGGCCTCCAAGTGCAGAGGTTTGTAGGACAGTAGCAAATTTCCCTCAAGTGGATGACCTAAGGTTTATCAATCCGTAGGAGGTGTAGGTTGAAGATGGTCTCTCTCAAACAACCCTGCAACCAAATAACAGAGTCTCTTGTGTCCCCAACACACCCGATACAATGGTAAATTATATAGGTGCACTAGTTCGGCAAAGAGATGGTGATACAAGTGCAATATGGATGGTAGACATAGGTTTTCGTAATCTGAAAATATAAAAACAACAAGGTAACTAATGATAAAAGTAAGCACAAACGGTATTACAATGCGTTGAAACAAGGCCTAGGGTTCATACTTTCACTAGTGCAAGTTCTCTCAACAATAATAACATAATTGGATCATATAACTATCCCTCAACATGAAACAAAGAGTCACTCCAAAGTCACTAATAGCGGAGAACAAAAGAAGAGATTATTGTAGGGTACGAAACCACCTCAAAGTTATCCTTTCTGATCGATCTATTCAAGAGTCTGTAGTAAAATAACACGAAGCTATTCTTTCCGTTCGATCTATCATAGAGTTCGTACTAGAATAACACCTTAATACACAAATCAACCAAAACCCTAATGTCACCTAGATACTCCAATGCCACCTCAAGTATCCGTGGGTATGATTATGAAATATGTATCACACAATCTCAGATTCATCTATTCAACCAACACAAAGTACTTCAAAGAGTGCCCCAAAGTTTCTACCGGAGAGTCAAGACGAAAACGTGTGCCAACCCCTATGCATAGGTTCATGGGAGGAACCCGCAAGTTGATCACCAAAACATACATCAAGTGGATCACGTGATATCCCATTGTCACCATAGATAAGCACGGCAAGACATACATCAAGTGTTCTCCAATCCTTAAAGACTCAATCCGATAAGATACCTTCAAACGGAAAACTCAATCCATTACAAGAGAGTAGAGGGGGAGAAACATCATAAGATCCAACTATAATAGCAAAGCTCGCGATACATCAAGATCGTATCACCTCAAGAACACGAGAGAGAGATCAAACACATAGCTACTGGTACATACACTACTGGAATCAGCTAGTTTGCCATCTGCCAGTTCTTTGCCGTCCGCTAGCGGATGACAAAGAAGCTCTTTGCCATCAGCTTGCAAAAAGCTGACGGCGAAGAAATGGCTGATGGCAAAGACCAAGTTTGCCATCAGCCAGTTCTTTGCCGTCCGCTAGCGAACGACAAAGATTCTTTGCCGTCGGCTAGCGGACGGCAAAGAAGGAGGGGCCGCACTGACGAACTGCAAAAAAAAACCTAACGGGCTCCCTCTTTGCCGTCCGCTAGCGGACGGCAAAGAGCAAGAAGGCGGGCGGCAAAGTGCCGCGGACGGCAAAGAGGGAGGCCCCACATAACGTTAACGGGGCCGCGCCCCACACCCCCTCTCTCTCTTTCTCTCCCCGTCGCACCACGCCCCGCCGCCGCCCCCATCGCACCATGCCCCGCCGCCGCCCCAGCGCCCCCCGCCGCCGCCCCGGCGCCCCCCGCCCCCCGCCGCTGCCCCAGCGCCCCCGTCGCACCACGCCCCACCGCCGCTCCAGCGCCCACCTCCGCGCCCCGCCGCCCCGGCCGGGCCCGGCACCGCCGCCCCAGGCCGCCCCGCCCCCCTCCTCCACCGCCCCAGGCCGGCCCGCCCCGCTCCTCCATCGCCCCAGGCCGCACCGCCCCCCTCCTCCGCCGCCCCAGGCCGCACCACCCCAGGTGAGCTTCTTCCTTTTTTTCCTTTTTTCTGTTTTTTTAGTTTCAGGTTTATGTTTAGTTTAGATTTAGTTTTAGTTTTAGGATTAGTTTTAGGTTTATAGGTTTAGTTTTAGTTTAGTTTTAGGTTTAGATTTAGTTTTTTTTATTTTTCTGTTTTTTTAGTTTTAGGTTTAGGTTTAGTTTAGGTTTAGGAAAGAAGAAAAAGAGAAAAAGAGGAGATCAGGAGAAGAAGAAGAAGAGGAGGAGGAGAAGAAAAAAGAAGAAGAGGAAGAAGAAGAAGAAAAAAGAGGAGAGGAGGAGAAGAAGAAGAGGAAAAAGGAAAGGAGGAAGAAGAAGAAGAAAAAAGAGGAGAGGAGGAGAAGAAGAAGAGGAAAAAGGAAAGGAGGAAGAAGAAGAAGAAGAAGAAGAAGAAGAAGAAGAAGAAGAAGAAGAAGAAGAAGAAGAAGAAGAAGAAGAAGAAGAAGAAGAAGAAGAAGAAGAAGAAGAAGAAGAAGAAGAAGAAGAAGAAGAAGAAGAAGAAGAAGAAGAAGAAGAAGAAGAAGAAGAAGAAGAAGAAGAAGAAGAAGAAGAAGAAGGAAAAAAGGAAGCAAAGGAAAAAGAGGAAGAAGAAGAAAAAAAAACCGACCCGACACGGTACCCTGACCCCGACCCGGCACCCCGACACGACACCCCGACCCCGAGACCCCGACCCCGACCCCGAGACCCTGACCCCGACACCCCGACTCCGACCCCGATCCCGACACCCCGACCCCGATACCCCGACCCCGACACCGACACCCCGACCCCCCAAGCCTGAACCGACACCCCGACCCCGACCCCGACACCCCGACCCCGACCCGACACGGTACCCAGACCCCGACACGACACCCCGACCCCGAGACCCCGACCCCGACCCCGAGACCCCGACCTCGACACCCCGACCCCGACCCCGACCCCGACCTCGACACCCCGACCCCGACCTCATATATTTGTGAATTATTAGTTAGGTCATATATTTTTCGATTTTGTTATGAAAAACATCATATATAATTGTGTTGATCGTGTAGTTTTAAATGTGCAGTTGTTTCATCGCTGCGAGGTTTGGTGTTCAACGACCTCGCCGTGCGTTTGACGAGCTCTGCCCCTTCGTTCGTGGGTGAGCACAAATGACAAGTCCTCCTCCCCCATTAATTATTTGATCTATTCCGATGAAACTTGATAGCTAGCTATATATGTGTCTTGAATCATCAGTATGCGTAACCAATATGTGTCTCCCGTTCGAAAGCGTCATAGGTATAATTATGCATGCATTTGCATATTTATAACCTTGATTCTTTCGAATTGTCCAACGCTATCCATGGACAGCCCGAGTATGTGTAGATTGGGTTCGTTTTCCCATATGCTTTGCTCCGGATCCGACGCATAAATTTCGTCAGTGCCTCCCCTGTTGTTCTCCGGGTACACATCCTCTCTGTTTATTGCAGAGACGTGTATCAGGAGAACAGCGGGGAGGTGCTGCCGAAATTTTGCGTCGGATCCGGAGCATAGCATGGGAAAATGAACCCAATCTACACATACACGGGTGGGATTAGGACCTATCATTACCTATTAGAGTGTAGGTTGCATGGACGTAATAAAATTGACAAAGTAGATCAACTGATGAATATATACATGGTGAATTACATATATAATTGTTGTGTGTCCAGTAGCTCTGAAAGTCAAGATGTGTGACCGTGCTTGGATGTATACCGGTCACACTGGTCAGAACAAATGGAGCGCTGAATGGTTCACAAAAACTAACGGGTTTGTGCAAGCCGCATTTGCAAATGGCCAAAAGAAAACCTGGTGCCCCTGTTTCCGGTGCGGCAATTGGGAAAAGAAGACAGAGGCTGAAATGGGCAAACACCTGCAGAAGAGTGGTTTTACGCCCGATTATACGGTGTGGACATTTCATGGTGAGTCTGCCCAACGTGACCGAGCTGAGGTGGATCGTCGTCGCACCGACGAGCATGGTACCGGGATGGAAAACATGGTGCAAGGCTATGATGATGCTCGGGATTCGGAGAGGAGATGGAGGAATCTGCAAAGGCCTTCAATGAAATGTTGGAGTCTTCGAAACGTCCGCTACACGAGCACACTAAGCTTTGTCAGTTGGATGCCATCTCACAAGTAATGGCTCTGAAGGCTCAGTTCAACTTGGGCAGAGAATGCTATGACGCAATTATGACAGTATTTGGACGCTTTCTACCCAAAGGCCATGTAATGCCTGCAAACCTGTACCAGTCGGACAAAATCCTTCGTGCACTGAAGATGCCATATGAGAAGATACATGCCTGTGAGAAAGGATGTGCCTTATTTAGGCTTGGCTATGCGGACTTGAACTATTGTCCCATTTGCAAGTCTTCCAGGTATATTGTGGTAGACAACGGTATGGGTGAGAAGACACAGACCAAAATCCCCGTTAGTGTTCTTCGGTATATGCCAATCGTACCAAGACTTCAACATATTTTCATGGTCAAAGAGACGGCCATACAGATGACATGGCACAAAACAGGCAAAAGAACCGAACTAGATGCAAATGGGAATCTGATGATGGTACACACATCTGATGGTGTTGCGTGGAAAAAGTTTGATGAATTACATGCTGACAAAGCGGCAGATCCGAGGCATCCTCAGCACGGATGGGTTCAGTGTGTTTGGTATGACGGCAGCCCAATACAGTTGTTGGCCCGTATTTGTCTTTCCACTCAATCTCCCCCCCGGACAGATTATGCAAAGAAAGAACATTTTCCTGATGTTGATAATTCCAGGACCCAACTATCCGGGCAAAAATATGAATGTGTACATGCAGCTGCTTAAGGACGAATTGCAGGAAGCCTGGGATAATGGGTTCAAGACATACGACGCCTTTAGCAAACAGAACTTCATAATGCGTGTCTGGTACATGTACTCGACGCATGACTTGCCGGTCCCATGGCTCCATAGCCATTGGAGATGGACTTATCCGTTGTCCTAGCACTCTCCCGGAGATCAAGGCGCGTCAGTCGAGCTCCGCTCCTGAGATAAGGCCTCGTGAACGGCCAGTGCAACTCGCCATCAAGGTTAGTGATACGTACTCAGTTATCTTTCTCCATTACATTGTGTGCGCTTCCATCAATGATTACAAATGGTCATGTGAGTGGTGTTGCAGGCTGCTATACAGAGTGAGAGAGATAGAACAGAGAAACTTCTGGCGGAGGCGGCGGAGAGGCAGCGGGAGTTGGAGGAGAGGATGGCAAAGATGATGGAGGAGGAGAGGGCACAGAATGACATGCAGGCAAGGGCCATGTACGAGCTCCTTGTGGTAAGTTTCTTCTGCAGATTAGCCAAAACATTCATGTAGTGTTTGTCTCATTGCTAACTAGTATGACTGAGTCGTCAAAACCAAATGTGCAGTCTGTGTGTGAGAAGACAGGTCAGACCGCTCCGCCGATGCCAGTGATTGCTCCTGGGACCACGGTGAGTTTTATTTGAATGGACATTACTTGCTAGTCTTAACATTTGAGTGTCATCATGCTAACAAGACATTGGAAATGATCTTTGGTGCAGCGTAACTCTAGACAAGCATCGCACGATCCTTCTCCAGCTACCGACACGAGCCACCCCGCTCCTACACCTCCTGGATCTTGGTAAGTTTATCTAGTGTTTTGCTTAACACATGCATAAAGACCTAGATTTAGTTTTATTTCCTCCAATGCTTACCATAATGACCTAGACTTAGCTTCTTCTCCTCCAAAATGACTTAATAAGCTTACTGACCTCCAAAACCATCCATTTTACCTAAGTTAGCTCTAAACGATCTGTACTTAGCTTACTTATGTCAAAAATTGCATAATTAGCTTAGTTAGCTCATAGACGATCCATTTTACCTAAGTTAGCTCTAAAATGACCCATTTTACCTAGGTTAGCTTATAAATGATCCAGTTCATCCAAGTTAGCTCAAAAATGACCCATTTTACCTAGATTAGCTCCTAAATGATTCATTTTACCTACGTTAACTTTAAAATGACCCATTTCACCTAGGTTAACTCCAAAATGAGCAATCTTACCTAGGTTATCTCATAAACGATCCATTTCAACTAATTTAGCTCATAAACGATCCATTTCACCTAGGTTACCTAAAAAACGATCCATTTCACCTAAATTAGCTCTTAAATGATCCATTTCACCTAAGTTAGCTCAAAAAGATCCATTTCAACTAAATTAGCTCATAAATGATCCATTTCACCTAAGTTAGCTTAAAAACGATCCATTTCAACTAAGTTAGCTCATAAATGATCCATTTCACCTAATTTAGCTAAAAAAGGATCCATTTCACCTTAGTTACCTGAAAAACGATCCATTTGACCTTAGTTAGCTCATAAACGACCCATTTCAACTAAGTTAGCTCATAAATGATCCATTTCACCTTAGCTAGCTCATAAGCGATCCATTTCAACTTAGTTAGCTCATATATGATCCATTTCACGTAAGTTAGCTCATAAATGACATACTCTTCTTGTTCTAGTCTTCTTCTTGTTCTACTCTTCTTGTTCTAACTTTCTTATTTTTCATTTTGCAGATTTCATTCACTTGACGAAAGCTTGCATAGATGGAGTGCTCCTTATCCCTTTCTCTGTTTCTTTTGTATCGTTGAACTATATGCATGTATCGTTGGATGAAACTATTGTAATATATATGGTTGGATGCCTCTATGTTGAACTTGTTATGTATGATGGAACTATGCATGTAATATATATGGTTGGATGATGAAGTTATGTGTTGGATATCTTATATGTTTGCTCTATAATGGCCTTTTGAAATATATCTATATATGTCATATATATTTGTGATGAAAATTGTTGGATTTAATAAAAAACAGATAAAAGAGCCAATATGCAGGCTCTTTGCCGCTTGCCACCGACGGCAACGGGCTCTTTGCCGTCTGCCGCGGACGGCAAAGAAGACACGTGGCATCCAGCTGTGCTTCCTGGGAGCTGACCCATTTGGCCAGTTTGCCTACAGTGGCAGACGACAAAGACTTTGCCATCAGTGGCAGACGGCAAAGAACCTGCCATGTAGTGACGTGTAGATGACATCATACGGCGGACGGCAAAGACACTAGAAATTTTGCCGTCAGTGGCGGACGGCAAAGGCCTGCCGTTAGCCACTTAACGGACTGACAGCGCAATTATTGCCATCCGCTCTCTTTGCCGTCTGCCGCGCTCTCTTTGCCGTCTGCGACGGACAACAAAGACTTTGCCATCAGTAGCAAACGGCAAAGTAGCTGTTTACCGTAGCCTACGTTGCCGGAGCCTTTTGCCGTCCGCGGCTGACGGCAAAGGCCTTTGCCGTCCGCCGTTCATGCCTTTGCCGTCCGCCGTGGCAGACGGCAAAGTAGCTGATCCTGTAGTGATACCCTCAGCCCCGAGGATGAACTACTCCCTCCTCGTCATGGAGAGCACCGGGATGATGAAGATGGCCACCGGTGTGGGTTCCCCCCTCTGGCAGGATGCCGGAACAGGGTCCCGATTGACTTTTGGTGGCTACAGAGGCTTGCGGCGGCAGAACTCCCGATCTATTATGTTCCCTGGAGGTTTCAGTATTTATAGGAATTTTTGGCGTAGGTCTCACGTCAAGGAGTTTCCTGAGTCATCCATGAGGCAGGGGCCCACGCCCAGGGGGGGGGGGGGGGTGGGCGCGCTCCCCACCCTCGTGGGCAGCCCGGGACTCTTCTGGCCCAAATCTTTCACCCTGAGGGCTTCTTTTGGCCCATAAAAAATCATCAAAAATTGGCACGTCAATTGGACTCCGTTTGGTATTCCTTTTCTATAAAACTCAAAAACAAGGAAGAAAACAGAAACTGGCACTGGGCTCTAGGTTAATAGGTTAGTCCCAAAAATATATAAAAGTGTTTAATAAATCCCATAAACATCCAAAACAGATAATATAATAGCATGAATACTTCATAAATTATAGATACGTTGGAGACGTATCATACATTAATTGATTTTCGAGGCATTTAATCCACATAATTCAAATTTGAAGTACAAGCACATGCTCCAGTGCGCAAAAGTTAGTTGGAAAATCATTTATGTGTACTTGGGCGAACTTCTAGGTCCCATGGAAGAAGTGGGAATGTAATTCAAACATCTGGGTATCTTGGCTCGGCCGAAAACATCGAGAAACTTGGTTTTAAAATTCCCGTAAATCCAAAACTCGCGTGAAAATCATGAAACTTGGCATGGTGTCATGACATGGCACCAACATGTTGTGGTAATCTTTCTGTCCGATTTGCAAAGGCATACACATTAACAATCAACGAAGTCATTTTGGAACAAGTGATGTCACGTTACAAATCGGAAACACAATTATTATTGAAACCATGGGCATTCTAGTTACCAATTACGTGCCGCCACATGTCCCTTTTTTATTCGCTAGGAGGTGTCGTGCGGGGAAGCTATTTGAGTACGGGAGGCGTGCGATTACACCTCTGCGCATGCTCATCGGGAGGAGAGCCCTTTGACCTCTATCAGCCGCCCACCTCGCTCCCAACGTCTCCAATAATGGCGCCCGAGCCCCTGTTTCATGGCGTGGCTATGTCTCACTCGACTGAGATTTAAGAGAGAAAAAAGAAAATCTAAAAAGAAAGTTTTGCATGGATCTTGATGTAAGATCCGACGGACCTATATAGCATCGACTGTGACTTTAAGCAAGACTGGTGAATATAAGGACGATGACAGTGGATAATAATTGTCTTACATATTTAGGAAGATAATTAAAAAAAGCCACATGCGGCAACGCCCGAAATACACAAGGGCAAAAGAAGAAGGAAGACAATGATCTGGCTCGCTGATATCTACTTTCTTGATGCATTGCTGCAGGCCGCGGGAACTAGTCTCCGCGGCGAGCGGCAATGAGCTCTTTCGTGTCCTCAAGATGCTTCTTGAGAGCATCCACAGATTCCTTCACCAGCCTTTGGCGCTCGATGCGGAGCATGTCATTCTCGCCCATAAGTTTCTTGACAATGACGCCGATCCTCTTCAACAAGGCAGCGGGCTCCTCCTGCTGCTCCGCACTTCCGACGATCTTCGCCCTCAGCAGGTCGCGCTTGGCCTGGAACTTCGCATTGCCCTCACTTAGTTGTCTGATGACGCCAGTAGCCTGTTCAACCGAGGCTTTCATGTCGTCCTGCAACCTCGCCCAGATAGAGATCCAATCCATCTGCCTATGGACGATCGCATTCATGCACCTGCAAGAGTCCTCGCCTGCCCACACGACATTTTTCCCAGGCCACCGTGTCGCGAGAGGACATCTTTGCTACATTCACGGTGCGGCGGGACATGTCTGCTGCTTCCGCAGCGCGGCCGGACCAGTCTGCTCCATCGACGGTGCGGCGGGACCTCCATGCTACTTCGGTGGCACGGCGGGACCTCTGTGCTGCTACGGCCGTGCGGCAGGACATGTCGGTTGCTTTCGCGGCGAGGCGGGACATCTCTCATGCTTATGCTTCCATGCTTGCCTCTCCCTGGTGGTAATCTCTCGACCCAGAACTCACGCTGACCATGGCAGACGCAAGGGAACGATGATGAATGACTTATTTGTTTTTGTGGATGAGGAGTTGAGGAGGAATGTGCAGTCATCTTGGAGTAGTAGTATTTATAACCGAGTACTAATATGCTCCTAAGTGGGAAACCATTTAGGTTTTGATCGGTGTGAATAGGTTTGCAATTAAATATAGCGTGGTAGTAATTTTGAATGTGACGGGACGCAGGCTCAAAATTTATTGACGGTTCTATAATTTCTAAGTGTGGCGCTATTCCCGGACGGCATAACGTGGGCACGCTTTCTCGGCCGCGTTCGTGGCGTTTGCACCATAGGGTGCAGCGCAATAGGCAATGTGAGCACACGTCTTGTTCCAACAACCGTGTGCGCTCCTTATTACCATCGCACACGCTTCTTTTAATTAGAATGTGTGCCTGTCTAGCGCACACACGTTGATTTGTCTAACTGTTTCTGTTTGTTGTGGCTAATCGCAAACAATTCATCCATGTGAAGTGTATTCCATCAATCGCAGATACTTTGACCTGGCTGACCATTTCTGTTATGTTGCCTAATCGGAAACAAAGCATATGCCCTCAATCGCACACACCTTTATCTAGCTGCCCGTTTCTATTGTTCCGCCTCATCAAAAATAGTTACTTCGAGTGAACTGTATGACATGTATCGCACACCTTCATCTGGCTGCCCATTTCTATTCTTCTTCCTCATCGCAAATAGTTAATTAGACTGAAGCATATGCCCCGCATCGCACACGCAACTAAAATCGGAACCGTGTTTGATGGCTCCGCCATCGCAAATGTTTTACATATTTTTTTGAGGGTTTTCTACATCACCGTTTGCGACTAATGCATCGCACACAGTTTCGTCAAAGGGTCTTTGGTTGTAGTGTCGCGCTAGCAGCATCCTACGGTAGTGGTGGACCAGTGCTTGGGTGATGTTCTTACTTGAACAAGCATCCCACTTATGATTAACCCTCTCGCAAGCATCCGCAACTACGAAAGAAGAATTAAGATAAATCCCACCATAGCATGAAACATGTGGATCCAAAGCAACCCCTTACAAAATAACGCATAAACTAGGGTTTAAGCTTCTGCCACTCTAGCAACCCACCATCTACTTATTACTCCACAATGCCTTCCCTTAGGCCCAAGTATGGTGAAGTTTCATGTATTCAACGTTCACATAACACCACTAAAGTAAGTAACTACATAAATATCTTCCAAATATCGAACAAATACCAAATGCACATGATTACTTATAACTGGACTTCCCATGTCCTCAAGAACCAAAGTAAGTACTCATGAATCATATTCATGTTCAAGATCGCAGGGGTATTGAATATCATTAAGGATTTGAACATATAATCTTCCACCAACTAGCATCAACTGCAAGATGTAATCAACACTACTAGCAACCCGCAAGTACCAATCTGAGGTTTTGAGACAAAGATTGAATAAAACAGATGGACTAGGGTTTGAGGTGAGATGGTGTTGGTGAAGATGTTGACGAAGACTGGTCCTCCCATGATGAGAGGGTCGTTGGTGATGTCGATGGCTTCGATTTCCCCCACCCGGAGGGAAGTTTCCCCAGCGGAATCGCCCCGCCAGAGAGCAAAAATTCTCCTGCCATAGTTCCGCCTCGAGACGGCGGAGCTTCGTCCCAAAAGCCTTCTCCTTATTTTTTTTCTAGGGAAAATAGCCTCATATAGCCGAAGATGTTCTCCAAAGGCTCGCCAGGGGGCCCACAAGCTCACAGGGCACAACCAGGGTTTGGGGCGCCCCCCTAAGCTTGTCGCTCTCTGGTGGTCCCTCCTGGTATTTCTTTCGCCAATATCTTTTATATATTCCAAAACAATTCCTCGTAAATTTTCAGGTCATTTGGAGTTGCAGAATAGTTATCTTTGCTGTAGCCTTTTTTGATCCAGAATTCCAGGTGTCGGCAATCTCCTTCTTGATGTGAAACTTGCAAAATAAGAGAGAAAAGGCATAAGAATAGTTTAAAAAGTGAAATAATGACCCAAAACATAATAAATAATAGTAGGCAAACATGACGCAAAATTGACGTATCAGTGCCCGAGGTATTGGACCCCCTGCGCTGCCCGACTCCTGTTTTGTCCGGAAACCCGGGGACTTTTTCCCCTGTGCCCGGGGCAGGGGGTATTTTCTCTCGCGTTTCCGGGCGCCCAGGCCCCTTGTGTCCGGGCACCCGGGGTCGCGGCTATGCATCGGCTCTATTCACTTTGTATGTATAAATACCCCCTTCTTCCACCTCCAACCCTAAACCGATTGTAAGTTTCCCCTCCACCATTGTTGACCTCTTGGAGCTTGCTTACTCTCCTTCCTCCTATGGTTCTTTAGTCTTTTTGACGGAAAAGAGAGAGGAGGTCTAGATCCATATTTCCACCAATCGTTTTCTCCTCTAAGCGAGGGGAACCTTGTGGATCTAGATTTCGAGTTCTTTGGTGTTCTCCTCTTTTGTTCTTCCTCTCATATTCATCCATATCATTAGTTGTTGTGGTGGAATTTTGAAGAGATGGACTTGAGCACTCCGTGTGCTTTTGCTATTGCATTTCATCGATTTGAGTTCTCCACGATGATACATGAAAGTGAAATTTGAGAAGCTTATTACTCTTGGGTGCTTGGTACCCTAGAGCTTGTTCCTCTTGGGTACTTGGGTGCCCTAGATGGTTGGTGTTGTCATGAAGCTCAATCATTGTGTTGTAATGCTTCGGGAGCCTCCAATTAAGTTGTGGCGATCTTCTAGGGCACTTTGTACGGGTTCGGTGACCGCCCTCAAGGATCACCAGTTGTATGGGTTCGGTGCCACCCTCAAGGGTCCCTTACTAGAGTCACGACACTTTGCATTCACTAATAAAAAAAGACACATCCGTGACATTTTGGGCCAAACATTTTTTTGTTTTTGTCATGCTTATGACACTTCTATGAGGATAATTGTGACAAAACCCGGTATCATCATAGATGTGGTGGGCTCCTACTTCTATGACAAAAAATCATGACAAAAAATGGGATTTTTGTCCTGGGCGGGCCAGAGATGCAGCTGCATGACATTCTTTGGGCCGTCCATGATAGAAAAAACCGTGGTAGAAGCAAGGGCGAGGAAAATATCAGGGAGTTCCCGGTTACGGTGGGTGGCCGGGGCCCGAGAGATGCGCGTTTCTCTCGTACACGTACGCGCGTGGGTGCGAGGCATGGGGCTCTAACTGAACCCGAGCGAGGTGTTCGCCTACTGAACCTAAGCGATTGCACTGCAGGCTGCTACCTCTTGAGCATGCGTTGGTTTTCCCTTGAAGAGGAAAGGGTGATGCAGCAAAGTAGCATAAGTATTTCCCTCAGTTTTTGAGAACCAAGGTATCAATCCAGTAGGAGACTACACGCAAGTCACCTAGTACCTGCACAAACAATCAAGAACCTTGCAACCAACGCGATAAAGGGGCTGTCAATCCCTTGACATCCACTTGCAAAAATGAGATCTGATAAAGATAATAAGATAAATATTTTTCGTATTTTTGTTGTATAGATTGGAAAATAAGATTGCAAATAAATTGTAAACTAGAATTGTAGATTAGAAACTTATATGATGTAAAGTAGACCCGGGGGCCATAGGTTTCACTAGTGGCTTCTCTCATGATAGCATGTATTACGGCGGGTGAACAAATTACTGCCGAGCAATTGATAGAAAAGTGCATAGTTATGATGATATCTAAGGCAATGATCATGAATATAGGCATCACGTCCGTGTCCAGTAGACCGAAACGATTCTGCATCTACTACTATTACTCCACACATCGACCGCTATCCAGCATGCATCTAGAGTATTAATTTCATAAGAACGGAGTAACGCATTAGGCAAGATGACGTGATGTAGAGGGATAAACTCAAGCAATATGATATAAACCCCATCTTTTTATACTCGATGGCAACATGACAATACGTGTCGTTTCCCTTTCTGTCACTGGGCCCGAGCACCACAAGATTGAACCCAAAGCTAAGCACTTCTCCCATTGCAAGAAAGATCAATCTAGTAGGCCAAACTAAACCGATAATTCAAAGAGACTTGTAAAGATATCAAATCATGCATATAAGAATTCAGAGAAGAACCAAATAATATTCATAGATAATCAAGTTCATAAACCCACAATTCTTCAGATCTCGGCAAACACACCGCAAAAGAGTATTACATCGAATAGATCTCCAAGAACATCGAGGAGAACTTTATATTGAAATCCAAAGAGAGAGAAGAAGCCATCTAGCTAATAACTATGGACCCGAAGGTCTGTGGTAAACTACTCACACATCATCAGAGAGGCTACGGTGTTGATGTAGAAGCCCTCCATGATCGAATCCCCCTCTGGCAGATCGTCAGAAAAGGCCCCAAGATGGGATCTCACGGGTACAGAAGGTTGCAGCGGTGGAAAAGTGGTTTCATGGCTCCCTGGATGTTTTCAGGGTATAAGAGCATATATAGGCGAAAGAAGTAGGTCGGTGGAGCTATGAGGAGCCCACGAGGGTGGGGGGCGCGCCCTCCTGCCTCGTGGCCGCCTCGTTGCGTCTCTGACTTCCACTCCAAGTCTCTTGGATTGCGTTTGTTCCAAGAAAGATCCTCGCGAAGGTTTTGTTCCGTTTGGATTCCGTTTGATATTCCTTTTCTGAGAAACACTGAAATAAGCAAAAAAAGAATAGCAATTTGCATTGGTCCTTCGGTTAATAGGTTAGTCCCAAAAATAATACAAAAGAGCATATTAAAGCCCATTAAACATCCAAAACAGATAATATAATAGCATGGAACAATAAAAAAATTATATATAAGTTGGAGACGTATCATAGGCTACGTGTTACTGAACCCGAGCGATCGATCGATCTGGCTGTTAACTGAACCCGATCGAGCGATTCCTTCACTACTGCTGCTAACTGAAGTCGATCGAACCTACTGCCTCTTGATGAATAGTGAGCGTTGTTGGGGGGTTGGATGAACAATTACCGGTGGGGGTTGGATGAACAGGACCCCGTGGTAGTAGAGGCCGTTGCCACTAAATGAACAAGACCCCGATCGATCAAGCTGGTTGGGGTTGGATGAACAGGACCCCGTGGAGGGCTGGATGAACAGGACAACCCAGTGGAGAGCTGGTTGAACAGTAGCCAGTGGAGGGCTGGATGAACAGTAGCCCATGGAGGGGTGGTTGAACAGGACCCTGTGGAGAGGGTTGGTTGAACAGTAGCCGGTGGAGGAGCAGAGGAGCTAGATGAATAGGAGCCCGTGGATGAACAGTAGCTGGTGGAGGCAGGAGGGGAGATGCAGTGGATGAACAGTCGCAGGTGGAGGTTGGAGGACGTCGACGGTGGAGATGAATAGTAGCTCGTGGAGTCTCGTTTTGCGGTACGCCACACCCATCCCGATGAGCAGGACCCCTGTTTCGACCGTAGCGCTCCAACACAAGTCCGTTTCCTCCGTTTTGCGGTACGCCACACCCCTCCCGATGAACAGGTTCCCCGTTTCGACCATAGCGCTCCAACACAAGTCTGTTTCCTCTATTTTGCGGTACGCCAGACCCCTCCCGGTGAACAGGATCCCATTTCGATCGTAGGCGGTCGAAAACAAGGCTGTTTCCTCTGTTCTGCGGTACACCAGGCCTCGTTTCGATCGGCTGTTCCATCCAAGCCGGTTGGCTCCCGATGAACATGACACACTTCGTTGCCTCCCGATGAACACCATGACGCAGTTTCTCCGTTCCGACCCAGCCATGTACACGAGCCCTGGCCGTACGTATGCGTGAGTAGGCGTTCAAGACCCTGCCCGTATGTACGTACGTGGCAGTATTTACTTTCTTGCACTCTGGTTGTATGTATGTGTACATGCTACGCTTGTGCCTCTACTACGACATGTGCCCTTCCTTACTCGGCCACGATTCATCGCTGCAGCCTGCAGACTAATCGATCGACCAGTATGTACGTACACGTTCGTGACCAGAATGACAATGCTATGTAAGCTTCGACCAGGTGGGTCTTGACTGTCAGGAAGGATAAGGAGGCACTTCCTTGCGTGCCAAGATATAGCTGGTGGGTCCCAGATGTCAGGGGGAGAATCATTTTTTTTCGCAAAATACGGTGGCCCGTCTGGTGGGTCCCTGCTGTGAGGTGGAGGAATCATTAGTTTGCGTGTAATAAGGAGGCACTTCCTTGCTGCGGTCATGGACCCAATTGTCAGCCTCTCCACATACAGTACTCTTCCGATGGAAGTATGTTCCTTGACCACATTGACCATGCCGCACCGAGAGCACCAAGGCGGTGGACGACGGCGAGGCCTAGGAAGGGGACGACAGAGAGCTAGGGAAGACGCGACAATGGATGCCCACGTGAAGAGGTGTACGAGGGTTGACTGGTTCGGCTGCGGTGTGAGGCTACCGTCGCCGTAGAATAACAGGGGGTGTGGGTGAGTAGAGGGATGGCCTGGCCAGCGGTGGGAGTAGTAGGGGGCGGTGAGGCCTCCGCGGCAGCACAGTCGGCCACGGGAGGTAGGAGCAGGCGGCACGACCGACGGTGGTTTAGGCGGCTGGAGCAACAAGGCCAGAGGTTGAAGAAGCACTACGGCCGTTGGATGGACATCGTATGGTCACTGAAGCTAGAATCTTTCATATTGACTAAGTTGACAAAGCCCTCCGTCCGCGTCAACTTAGTAGGCCTACAAGTCATCCTCCCACTATGGTGGGTCTCAGCTAGCAGGGGGAGTATTCATTTTTTTGTGCTTAATAAGGAGGCACTTCCTTGCGTGCGAAGATATAGCTCGTGGGTCTGAGCTGTTAGCAGGGGGAACCTTTTTTTGCGAAATACAGAGGCCCTTCCAATGGGTCCCAGCTGTCAGGTGGAGGCACTACAAAAATAAGACACATCCGTGACATTTTGGGCCAAACGAATTTTTTTCTGTCATACTTATGACACTTCTATGACGATAATTGTGACAAAATCCGGTATCATCATAGATGTGGTGGGCTCCTACTTCTATGACAAAAAATCATGACATAAAATGGGCTTTTCGTCCTGGGCGGGCCGGAGACGCAGCTGCATGACATTCTTTGGGCCGTCCATGACAGAAAAAACCATGGTAGAAGCGAGGGCGAGGAAAATATCGGGGTGTTCCCGTACACGCACACGCGTGGGTGTGAGGCGTTGGGCTCTAAATGAACCTGAGGGAGGCGTTGGGATCTAACTAAACCCAAGCGATTGCACTATAGGCTACGCGTTACTGAACCCGAGCAATCGATCGATGGCTGTTAACTGAACCCGATCGAGTGATTCCTTTGCTACTGCTGCTAACTGAAGCCGATCGATGCTGCCTCTGGATGAACAGTGAGCGTTGCTGGGGGGTTTGGATGAACAGTTCCCGGTGGGGGTGGATGAACAGGACCCCGTGGTGTTGCCTCTGGATGAACAGGACCCCGATCAATCAAGCCAGTTGGGGCTGGATGAACAGGACCCCGTGGAGCGCTGGATGAACAGGACCACCCTGTGGAGGGCTGCATGAAAAGTAGATGGCGGAGGGCTGGATGAACAGTAGCCCGTGGAGGGGTGGTTGAACTGGAGCCCGTGGAGATGGCTGGTTGAACAGTAGATGGTGGAGTAGCGCACGGTGGAGGCCGGATGAACAGGAGCCCGTGGAGGAACAGTCGCAAGTGGAGGCTGGAGGAGGTCGACGGTGGATGAATAGTAGCTCGTGGAGGCTGGAGGGGGCCGATGGTGGAGATAAACAGTATCCCGTGGAGTCTCGTTTTGCGGTACGCCACACCCCTCCCAATGAACAGGACCCCAATTTCGACCATAGCGCTCCAACACAGGTCCGTTTCCTCCGTTTTGCGGTACACCACACCCCTCCCGATGAACACGACCCCCGTTTCAACTGTAGGAGGTCCGTTTCCTCCGTTTGGCGGTACGCCAGACCCCTCTCGATGAACATGATCCTGTTTCGACCATGGCCGGTCGAACACAAGGCCGCTTCCTCCGTTCTGCGGTACGCCAGGCCTTGTTTCCATCAGCTGTTCCGTCCAAGCCCTCCCGATGAACACGACGACGCATTCTGTTCCGACCCAGCCTGTTGGCTCCCCATGAACACGATGATGATGCTGTTTATCCGTTCCAACCCAGCCATGTACACGAGCCCTGCCCGTACGTACGCGTGAGTAGGCGTTCGAGACCCCGCACATATGTACGTACGTGTCCGTATTTACTTTCTTGCACCCTGGCCGCTTTACGTACGTGTACATGCTACGTGCATGCCTCTACTACGACATGTGCGCGCCTCTACATCGACCAGTAGGTACGTACACGCTCACGACCCGAATGACAACGCTACGTATGCTTCGACCAGGTGGGTCCTGACTGTCAGGCACTTCCTTGCGTGCAAAGATGAAGCTGGTGGGTCCCAGCAGTCAGGGGGGCGAATCGTTTTTTTGCCCGGACGCACTTCATTGCGTGCGAAGATGTAGCTGGTAGGTCCCAGCAGTCAGGGGGAAACATTTTTTTATGAAATACGGTGGCCCGTTCGGTGGAAGTTGGTCATTGACCACATTGACCACGCCACGCCGAGAGCACCAAGGCGGTGGACGACGGCGAGGCCTAGCAAGGGGACGACATGGAGCCAGGGAAGACGCGGCAGTGGATGCCCACGAGGAGAGGAGTACAAGGGTTCACTGGTTCGACTGCGGTGTGAGGCTGCCGTTGCCGCAGAATAACAGGGGGTGTGGGTGAGTAGAGGGATGGCCTGGCCAGCGGTGGGAATAGTAGGGGGCGGTGAGGCCTCCGTGGCATCACAGCCGGCCATGGGAGGCAGGAGCATGCGGCACGACCGGCACTGCTTTGGGCGGCTGGAGCAAGAAGACCAGATGTTGAAGAAGCACTACGGTCGTTGGATGGACATTGTACGGTCAGTGGAGCTAGAATCGTTCATATTGACTAAGTTGACAAAGCACTCCGTCCCCGTCAACTTAGTAGGCCCACAAGTCAGCCTCCCACCAAGGTGGGTCCCAACTAGCAGGGGGAGTATTCTTTTTTTGTGCGTAATAAGGAGGCACTTCCGGTGGGTCCGAGCTGACAGCGGGGGGAACGTTTTTTCCCCGAAATACGATGACCCGTCCGGTGGGTCCCAACAGTCAGGGGGGAAACATTTTTTTCGCCAAATATGGTGGCCCGTCCGCTGGGTCCCTGCAGTCAGGTGGAGGAATAATTATTTTCCGCGTAATAAGGAGGCACTTCCTTGCGGCTACCGTGGATCCAACTGTCAATCTCTCCACGTACAGTACTCTTCTGATGGAAGTTGTTCATTGACCATGTTGACCACGCCGCGCCGAGAGTACCGGAGCGGTGGACGACGGCGAGGCATAGGAAGGGGATGACGCGGAGCCGAGGAAGACGAGGCAGTGGATGCCCACGCGGAGAGGAGTACGAGGGTTCACTAGTTCGGCTGCGGTGTGAGGCTGTCGTCGCCGCAGAATAACAGGGGGTGTGGGTGAGTAGAGGGATGCCCTAGCCAGCGGTGGGAGTAGTAGGGGGCGGTTAGGCCTGCACGGGAGGCGAGAGCAGGTGGTCCCGCCGTCGCTGGATTTGGCGGCTGGAGCAAGAAGATCAGAGATTGAAGAAACACGATGGCGGTTGGATTGACATCCAACGGTTACGTCTGCTAGAATCGTTTGTTGACGTATATAATAACTAAAAAAATCTTGCATACACGTCAACTTAATAGGCCCACAAGTGACACCATTCCCTCTTTTTTAGTAATTTATATATAGCTCATTGCGACTTCTTATGCAATTTATTGCAGTTCGTTTTTTTGGTTGGCCAGGGCCAATTTCGCATATTTCTGTGGGTTCCAAACTATTTTAAAAACCGAAATGTCGAGCCAAATTTAAAGTACTTTGAAGATATATTTAAATTAGGTTAATGCCCAGAGAAATAGGAATCTGAAAATGTGAAAACATTTAGAAATTATAAAGTAATTGCCAATTTGTCATCTGTTTTTATATTTACAACCCATTTCATATTACTTTCAAGATTTGCAGGCGTCTTGAAAGAGTTGCAGCCCATCAGGGCGTAGAAAAATAAGTAGGCCTGGATTGGGTATTCTTCAGAAAAAATAAACTGGGCTCATTTTCACGAAAAAAAATAGCTGGGCTGGTCGCATGGTGTACATAAAATATAAGCCTGGGCTAGACGGGCCACAACCCAGTTCAAACCCTGCTCTGTCTCAACAATAACAAAAAAAATACTGCTCAAGCAGCTACGTCCCAGGTGTCAGCCGATCTTGTGTTGCTCTTGTCTATTGACTATATACACTCACAGTGTCGTGGGTCCCAGATGTCAGGAAAACACTAGGAGGAAGCATTTTTATTTTTCCATACGCTAACATGGTGGGCCCCTACTGTCATCCTCTCCACGTACTTCTGCCAATTCCTGTTGTTTGTTGATCATGTTGACAACGTGAGAGGGCGGTGCCACGGCGAGCGCACCAAAGCGCGCGGAGGACGACGACGAGGCCTCGGACGTCGGCGTTAACGATTTAGGAGACAGTGGGGCGGTGATGCATGCGCTGAGGCGCAGCCAGCCGTGGGAGGCGGAAGCAGGCGGCCCCGCCGGCGTTGGTTTGGTTTTGGCGGCTGGAGGAAGACAGGACTGAAGAAACACGACAGACTGTAAAAGCAGCAGGAGTACTTAATAACCTTAACTGAAACCAGCAGGGGCACTTAACAACCATAGCTGAAAGTAGTATGAGTACTTATACAGGTTCAACCGTACAAAGCATGCCTCGAACAGTTCTACTTTGCCTACAGTTAACCAAGGGTGAGGCCGCCAAGCCCCAGGACAAGGCCCATGCGCCACCCCGCGCATCCACAACCTTCTAAAAGCGGCTTCATCTCGCAATGTGGTCAATAAATAGGATATTCGCTTTAGAGCCATGGAAAAGCAGGAACATAATCTTCTGTCCTATTCTCCAAGATGGACGGGCCTTCATTATTTGAGACCACGTGAATAAGTATCTTTTCACCTCCAAGGGGAATGGAGTAGGTCGACATAAACATCATGTTGTTACCAAGTGCAAGTCTGACCCGACCATGGTTAGGCATCTGTATAGGAACAATAGAACTGGGCAGTTTCTGTTTCAAGAAGATTACAACTATTAAACTATGTATAAGCAATAGTTTATGAACAACATATATAATAGAAAACAACTCGTACCATAAGTTTCTCGACACAGTTGGACCTGTTCAACGAGTGCAGCGGTGGGACACATATCTCACGTGGCCTTCCACCATTGAAATGCCCCACAAGGACCTCAAGACGATCAATAAAGTGTAGGAACTTGTGGATGTCGTCCCAGTCAACTTCAGTGCCATCAGTAACAACTGAGTTATTACAGAATAACAAACGAGCAACCTGCTTAACTCTGAAAAACCCTACACGTGCCACCAATTATAAGAAAATATTAGTTAGAAGTAGCATCTTCATGAGAGATTTGTTGCTACTTGTAAAGTTAAATTGTGATTAGTTAGACATAATAGGTGGATTAAGAAGTAATTGAGGCAACAAGCAAAAACCAGATACAGAACTAACATGGATGAAGAATTGGAACGACGTCGGGGTGGAAGATCGCAGTGAAGATAAGACCAGGTTCTGCTATTTCCATCAACATTCGTGCGCCAACTTTCAGTCTGTTACACTTGAGAAAGTTTATCCAAGTTCGGCCATAAAAAAAGCAGCGATCTTCTTGGTTCATGAACCCAACTCGGAACTTATATCCATGGCATGTCTTCACTATGACCATTAAACTGGTGTATGGCAAGGCCGAGCATCTTGAGTACATGTGTTCTGGCAGAGCAAATAATGCACTCCAGGAAAAATAATATGAGAACACAATGTATTCCCTATTCAAATCTAGAAATAACTTCCTCCTTCACATCAGTGTTGACCATCGTACTGGTAGTACCTTTTATCCAAATATAGCAATCCAAATTTCCAAATTAGTCGACAGCATGTTCAAAAAAACCCCACCCTCCCGGATAGAAAAGAGGATTCTAGGAACGTACTGTGCGCGTTTTAAAATCCCGTGTTAGGATGAGAAGGAGCAAGTGCGGCGTCTCGCTGAGGGCGCAGAAACCTATAGGGTTCCCGCACTTTGGGCACTGCAAATGAAACACACTAGATTCAGTAGGAAGAAAAATGCATTAACGGCGGCGGCTGCCATCCTTAGATTACCCGCGACCAAGGGACTTGGATTTATCGGGGATGGATGAAGAATTCGTATCTGGTTCTCCATGAGAAAACCCTATGCAATCGCCGAGAGGGGGTTTTCTCTGAACAAGCAAACGAGGGAGAAGGGGATTCATGCCCAACGAAATATTTCCGCTTCGTTCGTCCAGCTTACTGCTAAAGCTCGAAAGGGGGGTTTGTGATTTGACAGCTCATTGGGCATTACTGCAGCGCTACGACTGGGGTGTGTCTACCGTGCAGTTGTGCACTCTAATTTGTGCATATGGCACGTGGACCCCGTTGCCAGATGCCCCACATATCAGCGAAAGGAAGTAGAAAGACAGGAGTAACTAGTTACACAAAAATATATTTTTGACACAGAGATACTCCCTCTATAAAGAAATATACAAATCTTTTATATCACAACTTTATACATAAGAAAAATCAAGGGGAATATATATAACATATATAATTTTAAAAAACAGAGTTGTTTTTAACACAGTATAGACGAGTTGGTGATGCTGGTGTGCCTGCCATCCTGCAATATAGGTCGTCCGGTTTATATCTGACAGATAGGAAGGAAACTGTGGCATTTTTGCAAAAAGGTACCCACACACCTCTCCACATTTGCAAATAAGGCCTTCCCTCGTTCATCCTTTTCTCTCACAAGATAAAATACTCATACAAATGCATGTTGATGTTACGTGCAAAGCACCGACATTATGGGGGTTCAGGTGAGAATATAATACTCAGACATGCTCACGGTTCTGGACTTTGGGCCGCAGGCTCACCCTGCATGTTTGGGGGCCCATGTGTTCTACCTCAGCGCTTTTCATATTGCAAGCGATCGGTACGACACAGGTTTTAGATGCTGTCGCAAGGCGAATACACAAAATTGAATAAAGCACGGTAGCTGTTGGAATGAAATCGAACGACAGTTCCTAACCAGCAATGAGAGTTGCAATTCTATCAATGATATACCATGTGATAAATAATACTGTTGTATTACTTATACACACATGACACTTGTTTCACCATGCCAGATTACTACATCAAAATCTCGCGGAGGATAGATCAGTTCCGCAGTTGCGTGCTGCTACTGAAGAATTTCAAAGTTGATTTGGACCAGCTCTCCTTGCCGAGAAAGTTCGATTTTGAGGTCATCCCCTACCCCAAGATATGATTTAGATTTGAACCTTGACCTTCCTTTAGCATCAATCATCATGCAACCATCCTTTGTACTTACGGTATATTGAGCCGGTTCATTCACACCAAGGCTCCTCATGGTAAGAGAAACTTGGCTGCTGACGCCCGGATTGTTGAACGACTCCCTCGTTGCTCTAGGAATTCTCTGTTTGCAAACAAGAAGACATACCCAAACAGTTAGATCAACACAGTGAATTATGCGAAACAACATGGAAAGAGAAGAACGAAACACTTGGGCAACCAATGCTTACCAAGAAGGTGGACATGTCGGTTTTTGTAAGGACTTTGGTATATGAAGTGCGAACTACAGCCCAGTCTGTTGCCGGTGCAACTGCTCATTCGGTTGCCGCTGCATGGGCTAGAGCAGATGCAAGTGCAAGTGTTGGTGCAGGTGCCGAAGCCGATGCTGCTGCCGGAGATGGTGCTCCTTGTAGAGCTGGTGCCAGTGTCGGAGCAGGTGCCGGTGTCGATGCCCGATCCTCTGGTAGATCAGCCTGATCCGCTGACGCGGTCGGTGCCCAATCCTCAGCTGGATCAGACTGAGCTGCTGCCGCTGTCAGTGCTAGAGCAACTGCCGGTGCTCGATCCGTTGCTGAAGGTGGTACCGATGTGCGAGACAGCGGCGATCGTGTCTGGTCTGCTATGATCAGCTTTCTAACTTGACTAGGCTTCGTGACCGTGATCCAATTTTTTTCTTCATTTCTTTTAAACGCGAGGACTAATTGTGGCGTTTTTGTTAAACCAAACTGCAGTTCATCATAGGGATTCAGCTTGTACTCAGACAACAGACTGATCCAATTTTTTCCAGTAATATAAGTGATGGACAGTGCCTTCGCTACTGACACGACATAAGAAGTGAAACCTGCAAAAATAGCCATCGTAGAGCAAACCAAACGGTTTATTCTATGATGAATGACACACGGCAAAACCTGCATCATAAAATTCCAGGAAAAGAAAGAAAACATGACATTAAATCAATAAGATTTAGACATTAAATTAGTAAGATTTACTTGATGTGACACAAGCGAATCCTTACCAGGAAATCACTATGTTGAAGTACTAAACAGAAGATTGATCGTCCAACTACGGGTGGCATGCAGGGGGCCCGCCTACTCCCACAAGCAGGACAGTCCAAAGGTCATGACAAATCGTATGGACCGAACATCCATGGGACTGGAAATCCTGGTGGGTGCGATAAACCCTGCAATGCATACAGATATTGGAGTGTACCCATAATTGATAAACCGTCCTCACAAAAAGATGATCCGGATACTTCAAAATATACAGACTGAATTGAGTGGACAGACATTAACATAGACCGTTCTCAGGACTGACCACACACCAAAAGCGGCAGTACTAATAAACAATACAGGGTTCACAAACACAAATCAAGTAATAAACAATAGTACTTACTACAAACAAGCAAAGTTGCACTAATTAAACTCTACAGACTATTTCTTGCCGCTGACCTACGGGATGAACCCCGCATAACTGACTAGGCCATGGACTTCGTGAGAGATGGCTAAATGCACCATCACCATCTCGTCAACCTTGGAGAACCTAATAGAGTGGTATTTCCACTCATAAACATGATGATGAAGATAGGCCGCATTAGATTTGTTGGGAAGCTTTACAAGAACCACACCCTTCGTAATCGAAGGCATAACCAGGAAATTGTTGTGGTCAAGTACAGCCTCGAGAACACGCCTGGCAACAATGCTACAGGAAAATACTAGTTCAGGACACATGGCGACAAGGACACAACAGCTGGATAGTTTAGCAGTAGAACTCATCCTCAGGTCTTCCAGTTCACACGGCATGACTTTGAGAACTTCATCTCCACCGCGGACCTGGTTCTAATTCAAACAGAAACCATATTTTATTACTACCTCCATTCAGAAATATAAGATGATTTTCGATATTATACTCCATATATGACTACACATACGCACAAAAATGAGTGAACAAAGACACTAGAACATGTCTTCAAAGGCATGAGAGCAGAGGGATTACTTGCAATATCCATAACACAAGTTACTGAGGCAAATATACCCTCTTCAAAGGTAGCATTGATGTTCATAAAGTACTCCCTCCGTCCCAAAATTCTTGTCTTAGATTTGTCTAGATACGGATGTATCAAGTCACATTTTAGTATTAGATACATCCGTATCTAGACAAATCTAAGACAAGAAATTTGGGACAGAGGGAGTAGTTGAAAGTAATCTATAAGAAATCAGAGTCAACCTCTCGCATGTTTTGGTCAAAAGAGGAATTTAGAACTGTCATTTGGCACACAAAAATCACATGCAAGATCACCCAGAAAGTTGTACTACTAGTACTAGTACTACGTGTTAGATGAAAAAACACGATCAAGATCGAGAAAAATATCGTCAAGAAGAGATATTACCTGGACTTGCTTAATGAGGGATCCCGGAGAGGGGGGCTTGGACAGGGCGATGTGTGACGCCCGGATAATTAAGCTACAGTAACCCTCTACTAATGATGCCGCGTCACCTCGATTACTGTTGCAAATCTCGCGTTAGTTCAAAACCGATTCAAATTCAAATTAAAAATCGAGTCAAACATTAAAGGTTTTCTAATATTAAAACTAAAATGTTCGGGTGGTTCCAAATAATTCATAAGTAATTATGGTGGAGGAACCGCACTTGTATAAAAGGCATAAATACTCTAAAATGTTTTGAGTAGTAGCAAAAACAATTAGTTGAATTCCTTTTACAATAAATAAAATATTAAACTATTGTATTTAGTTACCCAAATTAATGTGGCAGTAGTATATATAGCAACACCAATTTGGGAACCATTGATGTATTTTGTAAAACTAAAATAAAAGTAAACTAGACATAAAACAGAAAAGAAAAGTAAAAAGGAAAAGCAAGACAAAAACAAAAAGAAAGACAGGAAACCCCCTGCTGGGCCGTGGCCCAGCTGGCCATCAGCCCATCCCACCCGGCCAGCCCAACTCCCCCTTGGCCCAACCGGACTCCCTTATCCCCACACCCCAGGAAACCCTAACCTCCCAGTCGCTCCACCTCCCCCCACTCGCTCCACTCCCCCTCTGCCCCCTCCCCAATCCAGATCGGATCGGGGGCGTTCGCCGCCCCGCGCTACCTGATGACCGCGCCTCGCGCCCCCCCCCCCCACGACGCCGGCGCCCCGTCCCCGTCGCCAAGCACCCCGTAACCGGCCCCTTGCCGCGTCGAAGACCCACCTCGCCGGCGAGCCCGCGCTCGAGGATGGCCGCCTCCGCCCCGCTCCTCTACTTTGCCTCGCCGGTCGCCATCCTCACCTCGCCCCCGAGCCGCACCCGAGGACCACCTAGCCGGCGCCTTCTCTACCGCATCGCCCATCGACCCCGACGATCACGACGCCGCGGCCACCGTCGCCTCCCTCCACCTCGCGGGATCTCCTCCTCGCCGGCGTCGCGTCCCCGTCTTCCTCCCCGAGCACTGCTTCCTAGACCCCATGGCCCCATGGTGAGGCTCCGGCATCTCCTCCTCCTCCCCTGCTCAGGCCACTTCGGCCATGGCCTCGCTTACCGGCGTCCGCACGCGCGCCGGCCGCCCTGGCCGCGCCCGCGCCCGCTGCCTGTGCCCGCGTGGCCTGCCGCCCGTGGTCACCCGTCGGCCTCGTCGTGCTCCCGCTTGGCCCCTGGCGACGCCCGCTTCCCCCTCCGTTGCTGCCCCGCCAGCCACTACCTCCCCGTGCGCCGTTGCTTCCCCCGCGGCAGGCGCCCACCACCGTAGTCGTCCCTCTGCCGCCTCCCTTGGCCTGGTCGCCGGCGCCGGCATGCGCCGCGCGCGCCCAGCGCCCTCGGGCAGGCGCCCGCTCGGGTTGCGCCTGCACCCCCCTGCACACGGCGCCCGTCGCCCGCTGCGCCCGCTTGGGCGCACGCCCGCACCATAACGCCTGATCCGCCAGCCCCTTGGGGCCTATGACATATGGGGCCCAGCCCCAGAACATTTAAAAAATAATAATAAATAATAATAATAGGAATAAATAATAATGAATAAATAAATAATGAAATTAATTAATTAACTTAATTAATTAACTTAATTAATTCTGATTAAATTAACTAGTTAGTGTTAATTAACCTAATGGTTAATTAACCTAATTAACTACTGTTAATTAGTTAAGTAATTAGTATGACCAGTGGGGCCCACCCTCCTAATTAATTTTAATTAATTTAATTAATCTGTTTAATTAAAACGTGTCACTCACCAGTGGGGCCCACTGGTCAGGTTGACCAGTCAACCCTATTGACTGCTGACGTCAGCATGACATCATGCTGATGTCATTAATTCCTTTTCGAATTAATCAATTAATTAATTAAATTCCAGAAATTAATAAAATCTTTAGAAAATCATATCTTTTAATCCGTAACTCGGATTAAAATATTTTCAACATGAAAGTTGCTCAGAACGACGAGACGAACCCGGATACGCAGCCCGTTAGTCCGCCACACATCCCTAGCATAGTAAACACGCAACTTTCCCCCTCCGGTTCATTTGTTCGAAAACGCGAAACACCGGGGATACTTTCCCGGATGTTTCCCCCCTTCACCAGTATCACCTCATACCGCGTTAGGGCACGCCTAGCATCACGCTTTGCTTTGTCATGCATCGTTATGCATCTGTTTGCATTGTATTTATTGTTTCTTCCCCCCTCTTCTCTCGCTAGACACCGAGACCGACGCTGCTGCTACCCAGTACGACTACGGAGTTGACGACCCCTCTCTCTTGCCAGAGCAACCAGGCAAGCCCCCCCTTGATCACCAGATATTGCCTACTCTCCTCTATATTGCTTGCATTAGAGTAGTGTAGCATGTTACTGCTTTCGTTATTCCTATCCTGATGCATAGCCTGTCTTTGATACTGCTGTTGATACCTTTACCTGCAATCCTACTGCTTAGTATAGGATGCTAGTGTTCCATCAGTGGCCCTACACTCTTGTCCGTCTGCCATGCTATATTACTGGGCCATGATCACTTTGGGAAGTGATCGCGGGCATATACTATATACTTTACACTGTTACCTGTGATACTGTTCGGAGATGGGGGCTGAAGGGGCAGGTGGCTCCATCCCGGTAGAGGTGGGCCTGGGTTCCCGACGGCCCCCGACTGTTACCTTGTGGCGGAGCGACAGGGCAGGTTCAGACCACCTAGGAGAGAGGTGGGCCTGGCCCTAGTCGGCGTTCGCGATACTTAACACGCTTAACGAGATCTGGGTATTTGATCTGAGTCTAGCCATTTGGTCTATACGCACTAACCACCTACGCGGGAGTATTTATGGGTATCCCGACGTCGTGGTATCAGCCGAAGCACTTCATGATGTCAGCGACTGAGTGGCGTGCGCCGGGTTGGACCGCGTAACGTGACTTCCGTTGTACTGGAGGTTGCTAGGTCTGCTCACCGGCCGCGTTCGCAACATGCAGGTGTGCTCAGGGCGATGGGCCCAGACCCCTGCGCGCATAGGTTTAGACCGGCGTGCTGACCGCTCTGTTGTGCCTAGGTGGGGCTGCGACGTGTTGATCTTCCGAGGCCGGGCATGACCCAGAAAAGTGTGTCCGGCCAAATGGGATCAAGCGTGTTGGGCTATGTGGTGCACCCCTGCAGGGAAGTTTATCTATTCGAATAGCCGTGTCCCTCGGTAAAAGGACGACCCGGAGTTGTACCTTGACCTTATGACAACTAGAACCGGATACTTAATAAAACACACCCTTCCAAGTGCCAGATACAACCCGGTGATTGCTCTCCAACAGGGCATTGAGGAGGGGATTGTTGGAAATATGCCCTAGAGGCAATAATAAAAGCATTATTATTATATTTCCTTATTCATGATAATTGTCTTTATTCGTGCTATAATTGTGTTATCCGGAAATCGTAATACATGTGTGAATAACAGACAACAAACATGTCCCTAGTGAGCCTCTAGTTGACTAGCTTGTTGATCGACAGATAGTCATGGTTTCCTGACTATGGACATTAGATGTCATCGATAACGGGATCACATCATTAGGAGAATGATGTGATGGACAAGACCCAATCCTAAACATAGCATAAGATCGCATAGTTCGTTTGCTAGAGTTTTCCAATGTCAAGTATCTTTTCCTTAGACCATGAGATCGTGTAACTCCCGGATACCGTAGGAGTGCTTTGGGTGTGCCAAACGTCACAACGTAACTGGGTGACTATAAAGGTATACTACGGGTATCTCTGAAAGTGTCTGTTGGGTTACATGGATCGAGACTGGGATTTGTCACTCCGCTTGACGGAGAGGTATCACCGGGCCCTCTCGGTAATGCATCATCATATGAGCTCAAGGTGATCAAAGTGTTTGATCACAAGGATCATGCATTACGGAACGAGAAAAGTGACTTGCCGATAACGAGATTGAACGAGGTATTGGGATACCGACGATCGAATCTCGGGCAAGTAAAATACCGATTGACAAAGGGAATCGTATACGGGATTAATTGAATCCTCGACATCGTGGTTCATCCGATGAGATCATCGTGGAGCATGTGGGAGCCAACATGGGTATCCATATCCCGCTGTTGGTTATTGCCCGAGAGCCGTCTCGGTCATGACTGCATGTCTCCCGAACCCGTAGGGTCTACACACTTAAGGTTCGGTGACGCTAGGGTTGTGAAGATATGTATGTGCAGTAACCCGAATGTTGTTCGGAGTCCCGGATGAGATCCCGGACGTCACGAGGAGTTCCAGAATGGTCCGGAGGTAAAGAATTATATATAGGAAGTGCTATTTTGGCCATCGGGACAAGTTTCGGTGTTATCGGTATTGTACCGGGACCACCGGAGGGGTCCCGGGGTCCACCAGGTGGGGCCACCTGCCTTGGTGGGCCACATGGGCCTTAGGGGGTGCGCCTTGGCCTGCTTGGGCCAAGGGGAACCATCCCCAAGAGGCCCATGCGCCAAGAGAGAAAAAAAAGGGGAGAGTCCTACAAGGGGAAGGCACCTCCGAGGTGCCTTGGGGAGGATGGACTCCTCCCCACCCTTGGCCGCACCCTTCCTTGGAGGAAGGGGCAAGGGCTGCGCCTCCCCCTCTCCCTTGGCCCTATATATAGTGGGGAAAAGGAGGAGCAAACCAACCCTAATGCCCTGGCTCCTCCCTCCTCCCTGCAACACCTCCTCCTCCTCCCGTAGTTGCTTAGCGAAGCCCTGCCGGAGTTCTGCTGCATCCACCACCACACCGTCGTGCTGGATCTTCCTCAACCTCTCCTTCCCCCTTGCTGGAT
The DNA here is from genome assembly GCA_032464435.1 of Aegilops umbellulata. Taxonomy (NCBI): domain Eukaryota; kingdom Viridiplantae; phylum Streptophyta; class Magnoliopsida; order Poales; family Poaceae; genus Aegilops; species Aegilops umbellulata. Next base: position 344,501,820 of record CP136058.1, on the reverse strand, counting down.
CAAGAAGGAGGAGACGTCTCCCGTCCCGTACGTGTGTTGAACGCGGAGGTGCCGTCCGTTCGGTACTAGATCATCGGTGAATTGGATCACGGCAAGTACGACTACCTCATCCACGTTCACTCGAACGCTTCCGTTGCGATCTACAAAGTGGTATGTAGATGCTATCTAATCTGAATACTCGTTTCTAGATGAACTCATAGATGGATCTTGGTGAAACCGTAGGAAAAATTTTAATTTTCTGCAACGTTCCCCAACAGTGGCATCATGAGCTAGGTCTATGCGTAGTTCTTCTTGTGCGAGTAGAACACAATTTGTTGTGGGCGTAGATGTTGTCAATTCTTCTTGCCGTTACTAGTCAATCTTGATTCAGCGGTATTGTGGGATGAAGCGGCCCGGACCAACCTTACACGTACGCTTACGTGAGACCGGTTCCACCGACTAACATGCACTAGTTGCATAAGGTGGCTGGCGGGTGTCTGTCTCTCCTACTTTAGTTGGATCGGATTCGATGAATAGGGTCCTTATGAAGGGTAAATAGAGATTGACAAATCACGTTGTGGTTTGAACGTAGGTAAGAAAACGTTCTTGCTAGAACCCTAATTCAGCCACGTAAAACTTGCAACAACAATTAGAGGACGTCTAACTTGTTTTTGCAGCAAGTGCTTTGTGATATGATATGGCCAAAGTTGTGATGTATGATGAATGATCTATATGTGATGTATGAGATGTTCATGCTATTGTAATAGGAATCACGACTTGCATGTCGATGAGTATGACAACCGGCAGGAGCCATAGGAGTTGTCTTTATTTTTTGTATGACCTGCGTGTCATTGAGAATCGCCATGTAAGTTACTTTACTTTATTGCTAAACGCGTTAGCCATAGTAGTAGAAGTAATAGTTGGCGAGCAACTTCATGGAGACACGATGATGAAGATCATGATGATGAAGATCATGGTGTCAAGCCGGTGACAAGATGATCATGGAGCCCCAAGATGGAGATCGAAGGAGCTATGTGATATTGGCCATATCATGTCACATTTATTATTTGATTGCATGTGATGTTTATCATGTTTTTGCATCTTGTTTACTTAGGACAACGGTAGTAAATAAGATGATCCCTCATAATAATTTCAAGAAAGTGTTCTCCCTAACTGTGCACCGTTGCTAAGGTTCGTCGTTCCGAAGCACCACGTGATGATTGGGTGTGATAGGTCCTTACATTCGCATACAACGGGTGTAAGACAGATTTACACACGCAAAACACTTAGGTTGACTTGACGAGCCTAGCATGTACAGACATGGCCTCGGAACACAGAAGACCGAAAGGTCGAGCATGAGTCGTATAGAAGATACGATCAACATGAAGATGTTCACCGATGTTGGCTAGTCCGTCTCACGTGATGATCGGACACGGCCTAGTTGACTCGGATCATGTAATACTTAGATGACTAGAAGAGGGATGTTTATCTAAGTGGGAGTTCATTAAATAATTTGATTAAATGAACTTTATTATCATGAACTTAGTCTAAATATTTACAATATGTCTTGTAGATCAAATGGCCAACGTAGTCCTCAACTTCAACGCGTTCCTAGAGAAAACCAAGCTGAAAGACAATGGTAGCAACTATACGGACTGGGTCCGGAACCTGAGGATTATCCTCATAGCTGCCAAGAAAGATTATGTCCTAAGAGCACCGCTGGGTGACGCACCTATTCTCCCTGCAGAACAAGACGTTATGAACGCTTGGCAGTCACGCTGCAATGATTACTCCCTCGTTCAGTGCGGCATGCTTTACAGCTTAGAGCCGGGGCTCCAAAAGCGTTTTGAGAGACATGGAGCATATGAGATGTTCGAAGAGCTGAAAATGGTTTTCCAAGCTCATGCCCGGGTCGAGAGATATGAAGTCTCCGACAAATTCTTTAGCTGTAAGATGGAGGAAAATAGTTCTGTCAGTGAACACATACTCAAAATGTCTGGGTTGCACAACCGCATGACTCAACTGGAAGTTAATCTCCCGGAAGAAGCGGTCATTGACAGAATCCTCCAGTCGCTTCCACCTAGCTACAAGAGCTTTGTGATGAACTACAATATGCAGGGGATGGTAAAGACCATTCCTGAAGTATATGCTATGCTGAAATCAGCAGAGGTAGAAATCAAGAAGGAGCATTAAGTGTTGATGGTGAATAAAACCACTAAGTTCAAAAGGAGCAAGGGTAAAAAGAACTTCAAGAAGGACGGCAAGGAAGTTGCCGCGCCCGGTAAGCAAGTTGCCGGGAAGAAGCCAAAGAATGGACCCAAGCCCGAAACTGAGTGCTTTTATTGCAAGGGAAGTGGTCACTGGAAGCGGAACTGCCCCAAATACTTAGCGGACAAGAAGGCCGGCAAAACCAAAGGTATATGTGATATACATGTAATTGATGTGTACCTTACCAGTACTCGTAGTAGCTCTTGGGTATTTGATACCGGTGCAGTTGCTCACATTTGTAACTCAAAGCAGGAGCTGCGGAATAAACGGAGACTGGCGAAGGACGAGGTGACGATGCGCGTCGGGAATGGTTCCAAGGTCGATGTGATCGCCGTCGGCACGCTACCTCTACATTTACCTACGGGATTAGTTTTAAACCTCAATAATTGTTATTTAGTGCCAAGTTTGAGCATGAACATTGTATCTGGATCTCGCTTAATTCGAGATGGCTACTCATTTAAATCCGAGAATAATGGTTGTTCTATTTATATGAGAGATATGTTTTATGGTCATGCTCCGATGGTTAATGGTTTATTCTTGATGAATCTCGTACGTGATGATACACATATTCATAGTGTGAGTACCAAAAGAGTTAAAGTTGATAACAATAGTCCCACATATTTGTGGCACTGCCGCCTTGGTCACATAGGTGTCAAACGCATGAAGAAGCTCCATGCAGATGGACTTTTAGAGTCTCTTGATTATGAATCATTTGACACGTGCGAACCATGCCTCATGGGTAAAATGACCAAGACTCCGTTCTCAGGAACAATGGAGCGAGCAACCAACTTATTGGAAATCATACATACCGATGTGTGCGGTCCAATGAGTGTTGAGGCTCGCGGTGGCTATCGTTATGTTCTCACCCTCACTGATGACTTGAGTAGATATGGGTATATCTACTTAATGAAACACAAGTCTGAGACCTTTGAAAAGTTCAAGGAATTTCAGAGTGAGGTTGAAAATCAACGTGATAGAAAGATCAAGTTTCTACGATCAGATCGTGGAGGAGAATACTTGAGTCACGAATTTGGCACACACTTAAGAAAATGTGGAATAGTTTCACAACTCACGCCGCCTGGAACACCTCAGCGTAATGGTGTGTCCGAACGTCGTAATCGCACTCTATTAGATATGGTGCGATCTATGATGTCTCTTACCGATTTACCGCTATCTTTTTGGGGCTATGCTTTAGAGACTGCCGCATTCACTTTAAATAGGGCTCCGTCGAAATCCGTTGAGACGACACCGTATGAATTATGGTTTGGGAAGAAACCTAAGCTGTCATTTCTAAAAGTTTGGGGATGCGATGCTTATGTCAAGAAACTTCAACCTGAAAAGCTCGAACCCAAATCGGAAAAATGCGTCTTCATAGGATACCCAAAAAGAAACTGTTGGGTATACCTTCTACCTCAGATCCGAAGGCAAGACCTTTGTTGCCAAGAATGGATCCTTTCTGGAGAAAGAGTTTCTCTCGAAAGAAGTAAGTGGGAGGAAAGTAGAACTTGATGAAGTGTTACCTCTTGAACCGGAAAATGGCGAAACTCAAGAAAACGTTTCTGAGGTGCCTGCACCGACTTGAGAGGAAATTAATGATGATGATCAAGATGCTTCTGATCAAGCTGCTACTGAAATTCGAAGGTCCACAAGGACACGTTCCGAACCAGAGTGGTACGGCAACCCTGTCTTGGAAATCATGTTGTTAGACAACGGTGAACCTTCGAACTATGAGGAAGCAATGGCGGGCCCGGATTCCGACAAATGGCTGGAAGCCATGAAATCCGAGATAGGATCCATGTATGAAAACGAAGTATGGACTTTGACAGACTTGCCCGTTGAACGGCGAGCCATAGAAAATAAATGGATCTTTAAGAAGAAGATAGACGCGGATGGAAATGTGACCATCTATAAAGCTCGGCTTGTCGCTAAGGGTTATCGACAAGTTCAAGGAATTGACTACGATGAGACTTTCTCACCGGTAGCGAAGCTGAAGTCCGTCCGAATCATGTTAGCAATTGCCGCATACTATGATTATGATATATGGCAAATGGACGTCAAAACGGCATTCCTTAATGGTTTCCTTAAGGAAGAATTGTATATGATGCAGCCGGAAGGTTTTGTCGATCCTAAGAATGCTGACAAGGTGTGCAAGCTCCAACGCTCGATTTATGGGCTGGTGCAAGCATCTCGGAGTTGGAACATTCGCTTTGATGAGATGATCAAAGCGTTTGGGTTTACACAGACTTATGGAGAAGCTTGTGTTTACAAGAAAGTGAGTGGGAGCTCTGTAGCATTTCTCATATTATATGTAGACGACATACTTTTGATGGGAAATGAGATAGAACTCTTGGACAGCATTAAGGCCTACTTGAATAAGAGTTTTTCAATGAAGGACCTTGGAGAAGCTGCTTATATATTAGGCATCAAGATCTATAGAGATAGATCGAAACACCTCATAGGTCTTTCACAAAGCACATACCTTGATAAGATATTGAAGAAGTTCAATATGGATCAATCTAAGAAGGGGTTCTTACCTGTGTTACAAGGTGTGAAATTGAGCTCAGCTCAATGTCCGACCACGGCAGAAGATATAGAAGAGATGAGCGTCATCCCCTATGCCTCAGCCATAGGTTCTATTATGTATGCCATGCTGTGTACCAGACCTGATGTAAACCTTGCCGTAAGTTTGGTAGGAAGGTACCAAAGTAATCCCGGCAAGGAACACTGGACAGCGGTCAAGAATATCCTGAAGTACCTGAAAAGGACTAAGGAAATGTTTCTCGTTTATGGAGGTGACGAAGAGCTCGTCGTAAAAGGTTACGTCGACGCTAGCTTCGACACAGATCTGGATGACTCTAAGTCACAAACCGGATACGTGTATATTTTGAATGGTGGGGCAGTAAGCTGGTGCAGTTGCAAGCAAAGCGTCGTGGCAGGATCTACATGTGAAGCGGAGTACATGGCAGCCTCGGAGGCAGCACATGAAGCAATTTGGGTGAAGGAGTTCATCACCGACCTCGGAGTCATACCCAATGCATCGGGGCCAATCAAGCTCTTCTGTGACAACACTGGAGCTATTGCACTTGCAAAGGAGCCCAGGTTTCACAAGAAGACCAGGCACATCAAGCGTCGCTTCAACTCCATTCGTGAAAATGTTCAAGATGGAGACATAGAGATTTGTAAAGTGCACACGGATCTGAATGTCGCAGATCCGTTGACTAAACCTCTCCCTAAGGCAAAACATGATCAGCACCAGAACTCTATGGGTGTTCGATTCATCACAATGTAACTAGATTATTGACTCTAGTGCAAGTGGGAGACTGTTGGAAATATGCCCTAGAGGCAATAATAAAAGCATTATTATTATATTTCCTTATTCATGATAATTGTCTTTATTCGTGCTATAATTGTGTTATCCGGAAATCGTAATACATGTGTGAATAACAGACAACAAACATGTCCCTAGTGAGCCTCTAGTTGACTAGCTTGTTGATCGACAGATAGTCATGGTTTCCTGACTATGGACATTAGATGTCATTGATAACGGGATCACATCATTAGGAGAATGATGTGATGGACAAGACCCAATCCTAAACATAGCATAAGATCGCATAGTTCGTTTGCTAGAGTTTTCCAATGTCAAGTATCTTTTCCTTAGACCATGAGATCGTGTAACTCCCGGATACCGTAGGAGTGCTTTGGGTGTGCCAAACGTCACAACGTAACTGGGTGACTATAAAGGTATACTACGGGTATCTCTGAAAGTGTCTGTTGGGTTACATGGATCGAGACTGGGATTTGTCACTCCGCTTGACGGAGAGGTATCACCGGGCCCTCTCGGTAATGCATCATCATATGAGCTCAAGGTGATCAAAGTGTTTGATCACAAGGATCATGCATTACGGAACGAGAAAAGTGACTTGCCGATAACGAGATTGAACGAGGTATTGGGATACCGACGATCGAATCTCGGGCAAGTAAAATACCGATTGACAAAGGGAATCGTATACGGGATTAATTGAATCCTCGACATCGTGGTTCATCCGATGAGATCATCGTGGAGCATGTGGGAGCCAACATGGGTATCCAGATCCCGCTGTTGGTTATTGCCCGAGAGCCGTCTCGGTCATGACTGCATGTCTCCCGAACCCGTAGGGTCTACACACTTAAGGTTCGGTGACGCTAGGGTTGTGAAGATATGTATGTGCAGTAACCCGAATGTTTTTCGGAGTCCCGGATGAGATCCCGGACGTCACGAGGAGTTCCGGAATGGTCCGGAGGTAAAGAATTATATATAGGAAGTGCTATTTTGGCCATCGGGACAAGTTTCGGTGTTATCGGTATTGTACCGGGACCACCGGAGGGGTCCCGGGGTCCACCAGGTGGGGCCACCTGCCTTGGTGGGCCACATGGGCCTTAGGGGGTGTGCCTTGGCCTGCTTGGGCCAAGGGGAACCAGCCCCAAGAGGCCCATGCGCCAAGAGAGAAAAAAAAGGGGAGAGTCCTACAAGGGGAAGGCACCTCCGAGGTGCCTTGGGGAGGATGGACTCCTCCCCACCCTTGGCCGCACCCTTCCTTGGAGGAAGGGGCAAGGGCTGCGCCTCCCCCTCTCCCTTGGCCCTATATATAGTGGGGAAAAGGAGGAGCAAACCAACCCTAATGCCCTGGCTCCTCCCTCCTCCCTGCAACACCTCCTCCTCCTCCCGTAGTTGCTTAGCGAAGCCCTGCCGGAGTTCTGCTGCATCCACCACCACACCGTCGTGCTGGATCTTCCTCAACCTCTCCTTCCCCCTTGCTGGATCAAGAAGGAGGAGACGTCTCCCGTCCCGTACGTGTGTTGAACGCGGAGGTGCCGTCCGTTCGGTACTAGATCATCGGTGAATTGGATCACGGCAAGTACGACTACCTCATCCACGTTCACTCGAACGCTTCCGTTGCGATCTACAAAGTGGTATGTAGATGCTATCTAATCTGAATACTCGTTGCTAGATGAACTCATAGATGGATCTTGGTGAAACCGTAGGAAAAATTTTAATTTTCTGCAACGTTCCCCAACAGGGATCGCCGGGTAGGATTATGCTATGCGATGCTACTTGGAGGACTTCAGCCTACTCTCTTCTATATGCTGCAAGACGGAGGCGACCAGAAGCGTAGTCTTCGATAAGACTAGCTATCCCCCTCTTATTCTGGCATTCTGCAGTTCAGTCCACTGATATGCCCCTTTACATATATATCCGTGCATACGTAGTGTAGCTCCTTGCTTGCGAGTACTTTGGATGAGTACTCACGGTTGCTTTTCTCCCCCTTTTCCCCCTTTCCCTTCTACCCGGTTGCCGCAACCAGATGCTGGAGCCCAGGATCCAGACGCCACCGTTGACGACGACTCCTACTACTCTGGAGGTGCCTACTACTACGTGCAGCCCGCTGACGATGACCAGGAGTAGCTTAGGAGGATCTCAGGCAGGAGGCCTGCGCCTCTTTCGATCTGTATCCCAGTTTGTGCTAGCCTTCTTAAGGCATGCTTGTTTAACTTATGTCTGTACTCAGATATTGTTGCTTCCGCTGACTCGTCTATGATCGAGCACTTGTATTCGAGCCCTCGAGGCCCCTGTCTTGTATTATGATGCTTGTTTGTCTATTTTATTTGTAGAGTTGTGTTGTGATATCTTCCCGTGAGTCCCTGATCTTGATCGTACACGTTTGCGTGCATGATTAGTGTACGATTGAATCGGGGCGTCACAAGTTGGTATCAGAGCCAACTGCCTGTAGGAATCCCCTTTCCAACTCCTTGGCCGAAGTCGAGTCTAGACATTGCAAAACTTTTACTAACATGGCTGTGTGTCTTACGGGCACACGTCGCCATTGGGTGGTATTAGGATCCTTTACTCCTCGACCTTTACTCTGGGACTCTGAGCTCTCTTCTATTCGGGTTAAATGGTTTTGCTAAAAACAAAACTAACTTTAGGTTCTCGATAATACTTTCTCCCGGAGAGCCCCTCACTTCAGATGATCACCTGATGCACTAGAAGATTCCGAAGTTACTCTACGATGTTCTTTCGAGTCTTTGTGACACCGCATTTGCGATTTCCTTCCACCGTCAACCCCTATGAAAACTGCGTACACTTGCCATTCATACAATCATTCTCAGTTGATCTTGTTATTACAAGATGTCCCGAAATACTCTCTGTTGTTCCGAGAATCCTTTGAGCTTAGTGCCTTGATGTACTTTGTCACCTGAATACCCCTACGGATAATTCTCGCACTTACCGAGTATCCGCTCATCCCCAGTTGATTCTGGTATTTCACAAAAGCTTTTGAAATACCATTCGATCTTTCGAAGATCCTCAACAACCTATTGCTCTTGAAATTCTTGGTTGCTTGCATTGGGATTAAATCCTATAAGCCTATTAACCTTATTGGCATCCTCTGTCATTATCATTTTAAGTCTGTTGATCCAATATGTTGTGAATGTTCACAATCATCAATCGAGTCCTAGGATTATCTTTCCGGCTCAGACGACATTTTGAACATGAGCTGGTTCTCGCCCAAACTATCTGTCGTCGATTGTGCCTCTGGTATATTCAATTGATCCATTGTTGATTAGAGCATCTGCTTCCGATCCTTTGTTTTGGAAATCATAATTCCTTTGCATTGAAGCTTTGAATTATTCAGATGATTCCATAACCTGTTGCAATTGCATTCCCTCCTCTTCTGGTTGAGTATCGATACTCATATCAGATCCTTTGTGGACCATCAAGTCCTTTGTTGGATTGATATCCGATAGTGTCATTCACATTTGATCACTTTGTGAGTTTTTCCTCTGATAAATAATGCCTTCGTTAAGTTGTATCCTCTGCTTGGCCAACCATGCTCTGCTTTCGGGCTTGTGTTGATTACTCTTGAAACTTGTGGTATATGTTTCTAAGAAGGCCCTATGGGTCAAACGTATGCCTTCTCTAAACCGTGAGAACCCGAAAGTTTTCACGAGCCATACTCTTCTGATGTTTCGCCAGATAAGATTTCAACACTGCAACTTCATCGAACGCGAGAAGTGAATGAAAGGTTATGCATTGGAGAAGTGGGAGTTGACCTTGAACTTTGTGTTCATGCCCATGGACACGATGTAGATCCTATCATGGAAGCTTCTTGTAACTATTTCCTTGATATAATATCCTTTGGTATCGGTGGATTGATCTTTTGCAATCGTGGTTCCGACCATGTTCTCCTTTAAATGACCTTTCTCGTGCAAGTTTAAGCCTTTGTCTTCTACAGAGCAATACCCTAGTCCAATCTCTACTTTGATCTGTCGTCGAGCATTACCCCCCTGGTATCTCGAGATTATCATGGAACTGCATAACCTCTTATGAGTTATTCATCAGGTATTACATTCTCACGGACTCCAATTTTTCACGGGCTTTGAGTTATGAAACACTCAAGGACACCGATAACGGAATCGAGTCTGCACGGAGATTCAACGAGGATTAGAGATCTTCATCGCTTACAAGTTTAATACTCCATGTCTGTCCTAGCCTGAACGGATACATCATTATCGTGCTAATGTTAATCATCAACATTCTGAACTCTTCAAGGATATCAACTGAATTCATAATGAGAAATACCATCCTTGCCCCCGATGATTTGTGTTATCATCGGCCACTTTATTGCCTTCCCTCCAACACAAACTTGTTCATGTTTTGTGTTATACTTCGATTCCCTTGCTATCCAGCATTTGACCTTCTTTACCTTGGAATATTACCACCTTTTATGTCATGAATGTCGTGGTAATTTTACCACCCCTTGAGAATTCTTGATATAGTAATATCTCTCGCCATTTGCGTTCATTTCTTGGTCTCCGTGTTGATTCTAACCGGAATACCGACAAATGGTCTGTGATGTGTAAATTCTAAACTTCTATCAACCCTATTGCTTTGAAGTTATTGGTCTACAGTTTCGTTATAAGTCTATTGCTTATTGAGTCATCATTCGAACATTGATCGTGCTACCTAGTCCAGGTTCTTGGGTGCACCCTTCTATCATTGTTCAGTTGAGTATGTTTCCCTCAAGCATACATCATTATACCATTTGATCTGACAAATGATATTTCCTTGTTCACATAATTGTGGAAATCCATCTTTTGGAAATCTCGAGGAATTGTCACTGAGTCCATCAGCCACCTCCTCGTCCCCTCCTTGGTTAAATAATGAACCCTTGTTTTGGAACTCGCTTCCATAGTTCAATTCCAAGAATCTTACATTATCATCTCGTCAATGTGTGTTACACCTTTTCTGCTCAGGCACCCTGAGTCTGAGGTATCCTAACACCGGCCAGATCTGAATCCCGGTCAGATATGATGGTTGGAATATATTTGCAAGGATAATAACAATGTTCTTTCATGACCCGTTAAGGTGATGTCATGCCCGGCACACCTGGCCGGAGGACCTACTGTTATAGTTTCCTTTTAGCAAGGTTATCCATCCTTCCATGAGGAAATTGAAAGACTTATTCTATAAGTTGTTCCTGATGGATCCTTTGTGTATCCCAAAGTCTGACCTTTGCTTGAATACCATGTCAATGCTATCTCGAAGCATGTCTATGGTACCCCGATTTTCAACAGTTATATTTGAACCCGATGCTAAGTGTTTCCTGCTCAATTATCCAAACACCGTTGTATGGGTAATGTCATGAAATTTCCCCCCTTACCTAAAGAGTTTTCTACATTATATCCCGTCATGGATATCATGCTCTACTTGTCCTTGGGAAGGATATACCCCTGAATTATGTGTTTAAACACATTTTCCTTTCCATTGTTCTGTTTGATCTAATAATCACATTTTCCTTTCCATTGTCTACTTTAACTTTTCTTGTGATCTAAATGATCTAAGAAGTAATATTTTCTGCTTATGCAAACACCTTGGTGTATAACTCTGTCAGTAAGACCCTGTTACTATTGTTGATGACATTCCGGTAACCAACGATGGACGAGAACTTTGCCTATTGGTCCGCCTCGTTCAACGAGCAGGAAATTGGTTCTCTTCATCCCTCGCCCTTGGTACCGACATTGTTGCCGACATAACTGATAGTCTCTTCTCTGACATGCCTTGCTCTCATGATCGTGCAAGATGACAACGCCCTCCCTGCTTTTAACCCACATGGTGGGCCCATAACCCACAGCTCCACAGGATCGAAACCTGACTCCTGTACACCCCATGTTTCCATTGTCATTCCTCACGCGTGGCTTCGTACGTAATTCACGAGATACCTTTCGAGAGATCATCAATTCTAGTTTTAGCCGCCATATTTATTCTGATGCACTAAACCCTTCTCACACTCCGTTTCAGGCATCGAACGTTTGCCTACCCGCTTGAAAATTCTCATGCTTACTATTATGTCTCTCGATGTTTTTTCTAAGTTCCAACTCGAGAGATACTCTTATGTTCATTCATGGGTTAACCCCAGATGAATACCCTCTAAACATTCTATCGTTGCCAAGCCACCCTTACCTATTCGTAAGTACGCTGGAATTCGCAAAGGATGACGACTTCATCATGGTGACCTGAAGCAGAGAAATGAAGACAACAACATAATGGATTGACCTCTTCGAGAAGAGCAACCAAGACCAAGAAGATTCGTTAGTATTTCGTAACTAGACCTCCCCCCTCTCTACCTCTTAAATCTCGGGACGAGATTTCTTGTAGTGGAGGAGAATTGTGACGCCCGGATAATTAAGCTACAATAACCCTCTACTAATGATGCCGCGTCACCTCGATTACTGTTGCAAATCTCGAGTTAGTTCGAAACCGATTCAAATTCAAATTAAAAATCGAGTCAAACATTAAAGGTTTTCTAATATTAAAACTAAAATGTTCGGGTGGTTCCAAATAATTCATAAGTAATTATGGTGGAGGAACCGCACTTGTATAAAAGGCATAAATACTCTAAAATGTTTTGAGTAGTAGCAAAAACAATTAGTTGAATTCCTTTTACAATAAATAAAATATTAAACTATTGTATTTAGTTACCCAAATTAATGTGGCAGTAGTATATATAGCAACACCAATTTGGGAACCATTGATGTATTTTGTAAAACTAAAATAAAAGTAAACTAGACATAAAACAGAAAAGAAAAGTAAAAAGGAAAAGCAAGACAAAAACAAAAAGAAAGACAGGAAACCCCCTGCTGGGCCGTGGCCCAGCTGGCCATCGGCCCATCCCACCCGGCCAGCCCAACTCCCCCTTGGCCCAACCGGCCTCCCTTATCCCCACACCCCAGGAAACCCTAACCTCCCAGTCGCTCCACCTCCCCCCACTCGCTCCACTCCCCTTCTGCCCCCTCCCCGATCCAGATCGGATCGGGGGCGTTCGCCGCCCCGCGCCACCTGATGACCGCGCCTCGCGCCCCCCCCCCCACGACGCCGGCGCCCCGTCCCCGTCGCCAAGCACCCCATAACCGGCCCCTTGCCGCGTCGAAGACCCACCTCGCCGGCGAGCCCGCGCCCGAGGATGGCCGCCTCCGCCCCACTCCTCTACTTCGCCTCGCCGGTCGCCATCCTCACCTCGCCCCCGAGCCGCACCCGAGGACCACCTAGCCGGTGCCTTCTCTAGCGCATCGCCCATCGACCCCGACGATCACGACGCCGCGGCCACCGTCGCCTCCCTCCCCCTCGAGGGATCTCCTCGCCGGCGTCGCGTCCCCGTCTTCCTCCCCGAGCACTGCTTCCTAGACCCCACGGCCCCATGGTGAGGCTCCGGCATCTCGTCCTCCTCCCCTGCTCCGGCCACTTCGGCCATGGCCTCGCTAACCGGCGTCCGCACGCGCGCCGGCCGCCCTGTCCGCGCCCGCGCCCGCTGCCTGTGCCCGCATGGCCTGCCGCCCGTGGTCACCCGTCGGCCTCGTCGTGCTCCCGCTTGGCCCCTGGCGACGCCCGCTTCCCCCTCCGCTGCTGCCCCGCCAGCCACTACCTCCCCGTGCGCCGTTGCTTCCCCCGCGGCAGGCGCCCACCACCGTAGTCGTCCCTCTGCCGCCTCCGTTGGCCTGGTCGCCGGCGCCGGCATGCGCCACGCGCGCCCAGCGCCCGCTCGGGTTGCGCCTGCACCCGCCTGCACACGGCGCCCGTCGCCCGCTGCGCCCGCTCGGGCGCACGCCCGCACCCAAACGCCCGATCCGCCAGCCCCTTGGGGCCTATGACATATGGGGCCCAGCCCCAGAACATTTAAAAAATAATAATAAATAGTAATAATAGGAATAAATAATAATTAATAAATAAATAATGAAATTAATTAATTAACTTAATTAATTCTGATTAAATTAACTAGTTAGTGTTAATTAACCTAATGGTTAATTAACCTAATTAACTACTGTTAATTAGTTAAGTAATTAGTATGACCAGTGGGGCCCACCCCCTAATTAATTTTAATTAATTTAATTAATCTGTTTAATTAAAACGTGTCACTAACCAGTGGGGCCCACTGGTCAGGTTGACCAGTCAACCCTGTTGACTGCTGACGTCAGCATGACATCATGCTGATGTCATTAATTCCTTTTCGAATTAATCAATTAATTAATTAAATTCCAGAAATTAATAAAATCTTTAGAAAATCATATCTTTTAATCCGTAACTCGGATTAAAATATTTTCAACATGAAAGTTGCTCAGAACGACGAGACAAACCCGAATACGCAGCCCGTTAGTCCGCCACACATCCCTAGCATAGTAAACACGCAACTTTCCCACTCCGGTTCATCTGTCCGAAAACGCGAAACGCCGGGGATACTTTCCCGGATGTTTCCCCCCTTCACCAGTATCACCTCATACCGCGTTAGGGCACGCCTAGCATCACGCTTTGCTTTGTCATGCATCGTTATGCATCTGTTTGCATTGTATTTATTGTTTCTTCCCCCCTCTTCTGTCGCTAGACACCGAGACCGACGCTGCTGCTACCCAGTACGACTACGGAGTTGACGACCCCTCTCTCTTGCCAGAGCAACCAGGCAAGCCCCCCTTGATCACCAGATATCGCCTACTCTCCTCTATATTGCTTGCATTAGAGTAGTGTAGCATGTTACTGCTTTCGTTATTCCTATCCTGATGCATAGCCTGTCTTTGATACTGCTGTTGATACCTTTACCTGCAATCCTACTGCTTAGTATAGGATGCTAGTGTTCCATCAGTGGCCCTACACTCTTGTCCGTCTGCCATGCTATATTACTGGGCTGTGATCACTTCGGGAAGTGATCGCGGGCATATACTATATACTTTACACTGTTACCTGTGACACTGTTCGGAGATGGGGGCTGAAGGGGCAGGTGGCTCCATCCCGGTAGAGGTGGGCCTGGGTTCCCGACGGCCCCCGACTGTTACCTTGTGGCGGAGCGACAGGGTAGGTTCAGACCACCTAGGAGAGAGGTGGGCCTGGCCCTAGTCGGCGTTCGCGATACTTAACACGCTTAACGAGATCTGGGTATTTGATCTGAGTCTGGCCATTTGGTCTATACGCACTAACCACCTACGCGGGAGTAGTTATGGGTATCCCGACGTCGTGGTATCAGCCGAAGCACTTCGTGATGTCAGCGACTGAGTGGCGTGCGCCGAGTTGGACCGAGTAACGTGACTTTCGTTGTACTGGAGGTTGCTAGGTCTGCTCACCGGCCGCGTTCGCAACATGGAGGTGTGCTCAGGGCGATGGGCCCAGACCCCTGCGCGCATAGGTTTAGACCGGCGTGCTGACCACTCTGTTGTGCCTAGGTGGGGCTGCGACGTGTTGATCTTCCGAGGCCGGGCATGACCCAGAAAAGTGTGTCCGGCCAAATGGGATCAAGCGTGTTGGGCTATGTGGTGCACCCCTGCAGGGAAGTTTATCTATTCGAATAGCCGTGTCCCTCGATAAAAGGACGACCCGGAGTTGTACCTTGACCTTATGACAACTAGAACCGGATACTTAATAAAACACACCCTTCCAAGTGCCAGATACAACCCGGTGATTGCTCTCCAACAGGGCATCGAGGAGGGGATCGCCAGGTAGGATTATGCTATGCGATGCTACTTGGAGGACTTCAGTCTACTCTCTTCTATATGCTGCAAGACGGAGGCGACCAGAAGCGTAGTTTTCGATAAGACTAGCTATCCCCCTCTTATTCTCGCATTCTGCAGTTCAGTCCACTGATATGCCCCTTTACATATATATCCATGCATACGTAGTGTAGCTCCTTGCTTGCGAGTACTTTGGATGAGTACTCACGGTTGCTTTTCTCCCCCTTTTCCCCCTTTCCCTTCTACCCGGTTGCCGCAACCAGATGCTGGAGCCCAGGATCCAGACGCCACCGTCGACGACGACTCCTACTACTCTGGAGGTGCCTACTACTACATGCAGCCCGCTGACGACGACCAGGAGTAGCTTAGGAGGATCTCAGGCAGGAGGCCTGCGCCTCTTTCGATCTGTATCCCAGTTTGTGCTAGCCTTCTTAAGGCATGCTTGTTTAACTTATGTCTGTACTCAGATATTGTTGCTTCCGCTGACTCGTCTATGATCGAGCACTTGTATTCGAGCCCTCGAGGCCCCTAGCTTGTATTATGATGCTTGTTTGTCTATTTTATTTGTAGAGTTGTGTTGTGATATCTTCCCGTGAGTCCCTGATCTTGATCGTACACGTTTGCGTGCATGATTAGTGTACGATTGAATCGGGGCGTCACACGATGGCTTTGAGCTTGTCTGCGGTAGTCTCGGCGGGGTGCTTGCGCTTCTTCGTACCATGAGCCTCGACGGTTTTGGCCAGAGCCATAGATATCACTTCGGCCGGTGCTCCAGCGTCCATCAAGAAACTGTCAAATAGAAATAAAAGAAAAGAAACCATAATCACAAGCCCAAAAGAAGAAAAGAGAGGGAGTTCTAGGATCAGTCTCGGGGTTGCAAGACCGGGCCTTGGTCAGAATCAACACCACTAATTCGCTCACCTTTCCTTCTTTGGGAGAGAAGAACAATGGCAGAAGCAGGTCGGGGTTTTCTTGAACAAATGAGGAACAAGATGAGGGAGAAGCGAGTTGGGTAGAGAGGAAGATGAGAGAGAAGAGTGAAATGATGGTTGCTTCATCCGTCCAACTTACTGCTGGAAAGGAGGGGGTTTTGTGATTTGACGGCTCATTGGGCATTACTGCGGCGCTTCGATTGGGGTAGTCTACCATCACTCTACTACGGAGTAATTTAGTGCATGGCTGGTGGACCTCGATGCTGGCTGTCCCACACGTCGGCGAAAGTGACTAATTTAGTGCATGGCTGGAGGAGGATCCGCACGGTAGAGCGTGTCCACTGTTTTTCTGAAGAAAAAATGATTACAGCAAGCGTTTCCACTCTTACGATGGAGGAGTGCGAAACACGGCAACCACTTGAACATACACAGTGCTCCTACTACTAGGCATGTGCAGTGGTTCATACGTCAGTATTACATAATCTTGTTGCTAGTGTAGTAAGATATGATGACAACAAATGATGTTGTGCGCATGTCAACTATATGAACAGTAATGTAGTAACATAGTACCACTTTTTTTACTGTCCAGTTGAGAATGAATGATGAGATCAATGTTAACAAAACTAGGTCTACAACGCACAGAGAGTATGGTGCTACAGTACTCCACGAAACATGAACCAATGAAGCACGAATAGTGTTAGGCAGGGTGTATGAAGGGTGCACGGGATGGGAGCAAAAGTTCCCTTCTTGACCCACTTTTGGGTGTTTGGCAGAGTGCATGAAGGGTGCATGAGTCCACACTAGTAGGTTAACACAAATACACGAAGAGGAAACAACTATATTGAGATGAGAATGCAACCAAACACACCCACACGCTTTGTGCTATAGTGACTGATCTGCACCGTCTGAGTTTGATCCAACAGTCAAGTTGCGCGACACATGGACATGCCCATGCAGAGGGCGCCTAAACACCACCGAAGTCCCCCTGCTTCTCGAGGCGCATGATGTTGGTGATGCAGGGGGCAAAACGGCTGAAAGGCAATGCAATCTACGAGAAGGCGGAGGGAACCAGCCGAGGAGCGGGGAATCTTTTGCTTTTCACCATGGTAAAACACCAGTCGACGACTTCTCACATCAGGGAGCAGTGGGTTTTACAGGCAGAGTCATCGTGACTAATTGTTGCCGCGCCTGCTCCCGTCAATCAAAAAATTAAAAATCCTGCCATGCCTGCTCCCGTCAATCAAAAAATTAAAAATCCTGCCGCACTCAAACACCAGAGCAACGCCGCGGTGGATATTTTAATTTACCTGCCGGCAAGTCGATAAAAAAGGGGTGAAAAAACAAATATGACGACGGCCTAGCTAATCAGTCGAACTAGCCCAACTAGCTAGCCACCGTGCTTCACTGATGTACTCGGCGGGAAAGGTGGTCTTTCGTGATTTGACGACTCATTTACTTGCTTCGGCAAAAACGCGCGATAAGGCGTCGTACGTCAGGAAGAATATATGCGTGCACCACCCGGGAGGACCCCGAAACCGCGTGGTAGGGTGTGCCATGTCTCGGCACGGAGGAAAAATGTGCGTGTAAAAATTTACTATATCAGACGTAGTACCTCTGGTTCGACCTCGGGACCCAACCAGTCGGTCAAAAACACCCCACTAGCCACACAGCTTCATCATGCTAACATGGCACGGAGGATAGGTGTGGTTAGCTCCGTCTCGACCAGCCACAAGTCTCTTGTCCTAGTTGATTCTTCTATTTTCCAAGCTTTTTTTAGTTGTAATAACACCACGACAAGCTAGTGCCGCTCTTCGTGTGTGCCCGTGCAAAGGTTAGACGATGGAGAGAAGAGAGAGATCGCAGACCTGGGACACACCAATAAGTGAGTCAACGGCCATGCACGCGTTGACGAGGCACTCCCTCTACTCTACTCAATGTAATAGTGTATAAAATCAAGTTATGGGACAAAGACAACAACTGTTGTTGTTTCAGGCTATCGACTTATGCTTTGTATTCTAGGATGCCAGTTCGAATCTCGTCTTTCAGATTTGTTAATTTTAGGTCCAAGTTTGATTAATGACAAGTGGGACCCCCGTGTGTTGTTCCGATATTTCAGTGTAGGATGTTTTTTTGTACAAACACTTTGCGCAGTTAGACAAGTAATGGCACGAGTTACACGTATTTTGCAAGTTTACGAACAAAAATGACAGCGGCATAGAATATCACATCCACCCCGCAGCTTAGATGCTATGGTGATACGAGTTTTTACACCGTTGGAAGTGAGATCCATTGGCTTGGGAGTAGTCTTTGTAATTATGCACAATTTCCAAACTCTCCAAAGGTAATTTTGCAAATAAAACATTCAGGCCTCGTGTGTGCCGCTGCATCTTTGATCCAACGGCTCCCCGTTGCTCATATTAGGTGCTCCCCGTAGCTTAATTACCCGCTACGATGATATGAGCATCTAGGTCGTATGATCAGTGATCAGATGGCACATGCGTAGTACTTGTACTTTCTGCGCAATTCCCAAACTCTCTCAGCCGTATATTGCAAAAACATTCAAACCTCCTACTGTGGGCTGTTAGATCTCCGTGAACTCGTATCACCATAGAATCTATGGTGCGGGAGCACCTCATATTCTCCCGTGCGAGACACCATAAGGTGCTCTCGCAGCTTGGATGCTACGGTAATACGAGCTTCAAGGTCGTTTGATCTGAGATCCAATGGCATCTGAGCAGAGTTTGTGCTTGTAAGCAGTGGCTGAACTCTTTGGGGGCTTTTCTGCAAAAAAAAAACCATTCGAACCACCGAGGAGGTGTTGGGTCACAAGTCCAACGGCCCTAAGAGCTTGTATCACCAAAGCATCTAAGGTGTGGTAGCACACATGATATTCTTACATACAGGAGAACATGATGTCCTCCATCTTAGATGCTACGATGATACGAGCTTCGAGGTCGTTGGATATGGGATCCAAGGGCATCTTAGTAGTTTTTGTACAAATTGTGTGCAATTCTCAAACTCATCAAGGTTTCCTGTAAAAATATTAAGACATCATGTGAGCTGCTATATCTCAGTTCTACAAGCTCCAAGCAACTCGTATCGACATATAGCATCTAAGGTATGGGGGCACATGATATTCTCCCGGGGAGGAGGGGTGGGGGTGCACAACCAATTGGTGGTTGGGAGGGTGGGGACAAATATAATCTAAACAATCCTAAACAGAGCTTCACAATTTTATCTAAGGTCGAGGGGTTGACCCCCGACAATCATAGCTTCCCCTAATTAAACACAACATTTGCATGTACTGTAGTACTAGACTTAATATTCATGTTTCTGTTTCATGTTCGTTTTAAATATTGAATCGAGGACCATGCATGTCTTACATTTTACTCCCTTCGTTCCTAAATATTAGTCTTTTTAGAGATTTCAAATGGACTGGCACATACGGATGTATATAGACATATTTTAGAGTGTAGATTCACTCATTTTGCTCTGTATGTAGTCGCTTGTTGAAATCTCTAAAAGACTAGTATTTAGGAATAGAAGGAGTATTTTTGAATTCGTGTCATACATCCATGGTTTGGAAAAATAGATGCACTATACTTATTGGATTGTTGTTGTGTTCGTGTGTGTGTGTGTGTGTGTGGTCATATGCTTGATACATACAAAGTTTTCTCACCTCCATATTGTTCATCTTTTAAATTTGAATTTGCATTGAAAAACTTAATAGGGATACCATGAAATGTGAAATCCACGTTGAGAACTATATCACAAACTCACTCTAATTCAACAACTCGTCATAAATCAATTACCACGTTGAGATTAGTATTTGTAAGGAAAATACGGGCATTGTAATACATATAGATTCGTTCGGCAATTTAAAAGGTTCCTTTCGTATTCTCGAATGGTAGGACCCAACGGCGTACCAGCCAGACCTTGGCTCGTGTTGATCCTAAAAAAATAAAAAAAAATCGGGCTCGTGTCCTTCTGGTGGCGTGCGTGGTACGCACATTAGGCAACCCCAACCAGTCAAGCCTCCGCGTTTCGAGTCGATATATCTAGAGGCCAGAATTCCAGCCCTAGGAAATTCCCCTCATGTCCCCGGTCCATAATGACTACTGATGAACAACGGAGGGATGCTTTAGTAAGTAGACAATGTTACCTACCGTGCTGAGCATAGTTCAATTCCCTCGGTCACCGCTCGCCAAGGTCACCCGTCAACTGCATTGCCTAGTACTACTACTACTACTACTACAGGATGAGCACAGATTGAGCCCGTTTGTTCGTGCCTAGTACTTGAGTTAATATATCAGGCAATGCACTGGTACGGAGGGATTATCCTTTTGCTCTGCATATATAACTTGTCTGAAGTCTAAGTAAGCAAAATGTTTGACCAAATCCTTTCTTAAGAAATACAACAGGGCAGATGTATGGCTTGAAAATTTATTGCATGATGCAGGTTATGATATTGTTTCGAATCCTGGATCTTAAATTTCAGAAAATCCAAAAGTGAACATAAATTCTTGAAACTGAGCATGTTCACGTGATACGGCACAAATATTACTTCATAATTTTTTTCTTCAATTTGAGACAAGCTGCTTATGACAAGTTGCACAAATGAAGAGCCAAGGTATTTTGAAACAAAGACCTGTCACGTTAAGGCGAACGCTTTCAATATTGAAACCGTGGGCGTTTACGTGCCGCCACGAGTCCCGCTTCTCATCGGCAGGTGACGTCCGAGCAAGCGTGTGAGTCGATGGGAGGCGTGCGAGCAGACCGCTCCGCATGCTGACAGGGAGGCGCGTGAGCAGACTGCTGTGTAAGCTCACCGGGAGGCGAGCCCTTTGACCAGGCTCCGCCTGAAGGAAATATGCCCTAGAGGAAATAATAAAGTTATTATTTATTTCCTTATTTCATGATAAATGTTTATTATTCATGCTAGAATTGTATTAACCGGAAACATGATACATGTGTGAATACATAGACAAACAGAGTGTCACTAGTATGCCTCTACTTGACTAGCTCGTTGATCAAAGATGGTTATGTTTCCTAGCCATAGACATGAGTTGTCATTTGATTAACGGGATCACATCATTAGGAGAATGATGTGATTGACATGACCCATTCCGTTAGCTTAGCACCTGATCGTTTAGTATGTTGCTATTGCTTTCTTCATGACTTATACATGTTCCTATGACTATGAGATTATGCAACTCCCGTTTACCGGAGGAACACTTTGTGTGCTACCAAAAGTCACAACGTAACTGGGTGATTATAAAGGTGATCTACAGGTGTCTCCGAAGGTACTTGTTGGGTTGGCGTATTTCGAGATTGGGATTTGTCACTCCGATTCTCGGAGAGGTATCTCTGGGCCCTCTCGGTAATGCACATCACTTAAGCCTTGCAAGCATTGCAACTAATGAGTTTGTTGCTAGATGATGTATTACAGAACGAGTAAAGAGACTTGCCGGTAATGAGATTGAACTAGGTATTGAGATACCGACGATCGAATCTCGGGCAAGTAACATACTGATGACAAAGGGAACAACGTATGTTGTTATGCGGTCTGACAGATAAAGATCTTCGTAGAATATGTGGGAGTCAATATGAGCATCCAGGTTCCGCTATTGGTTATTGACCGGAGACGTGTCTCGGTCATGTCTAGATTGTTCTCGAACCCATAGGGTCCGCACGCTTAAGGTTTCGATGACAGTTATATTATGAGTTTATGAGTTTTGATGTACCGAAGGAGTTTGGAGTCTCGGATGAGATTGGGGACATGACGAGGAGTTTTGAAATGGTCGAGACGTAAAGATCGATATATTGGACGACTATATTCGGACATCGGAAAGGTTCCGAGTGGTTCGGGTATTTTTCGGAGTACCGGGGAGTTACGGGAATACGGGGGAAGAAGTATATGGGCCTTAGGGGGAGGGGCGGCGCCCCCTCCTTCCTTCTCTTCCCTCTTCCCCTTCCTTGTCACCTACTCCTACTACTTGGAAGGACTCCTAGTACTAGGAAAGGGGGAATCCTACTCCCGGTGGGAGTAGGACTCCCCTAGGGCGCGCCATAGAGAGGGCTGACCCTCCCCTCCTCCACTCCTTTTATATACGGGGGCAGGGGGCACCCCAAAGACACACAAGTTGATCTTCGTGATCGTTCTCTTAGCCGTGTGCAGTGCCCCCCTCCACCATAATCCTCGATAATATTGTAGCGGTGCTTAGGCGAAGCCCTGCGACGGTAGAACATCAAGATCGTGACCACGCCGTCGTGCTGACGGAAATCATCCCCGACACTTTGCTGGATCGGAGTCCGGGGATCGTCATCGAGCTGAACGTGTGCAAGAACTCGGAGGTGCCGTAGTTTCGGTGCTTGATCGGTCGGGTCGTGAAGACGTACGACTACATCAACCATGTTGTCATAACGCTTCTACTTTCGGTCTACGAGGGTACGTGGACAACACTCTCCCCTCTCGTTGCTATGCATCACCATGATCTTGCGTGTGCGTACGAATTTTTTTGAAATTACTACGTTCCCCAACAGTGGCATCCGAGCCTAGGTTTTATGTGTTGATGTTATATGCACGAGTAGAACACAAGTGAGTTGTGGGCGATATAAGTTATACTGCTTACCAGCATGTCATAGTTTGGTTCGGCGGTATTGTTGGATGAAGCGGCCCGGACCGACATTACGCGTACGCTTACGCGAGACTGGTTCTACCGACGTGCTTTGCACACAGGTGGCTGGCGGGTGTCAGTTTCTCCAACTTTAGTTGAACCGAGTGTGGCTACGCCCGGTCCTTGCGAAGGTTAAAACAGCACCAACTTGACAAACTATCATTGTGGTTTTGATGCGTAGGTAAGATTGGTTCTTGCTTAAGCCCGTAGCAGCCACATAAAACTTGCAACAAACAAAGTACAGGACGTCTAACTTGTTTTTGCAGGGTATGTTGTGATGTGATATGGTCAAGACATGATGCTAAATTTTATTGTATGAGATGATCATGTTTTGTAATCGAGTTATCGGCAACTGGCAGGAGCCATATGGTTGTCGCTTTATTGTATGCAATGAAATCGCCCTGTAATGCTTTACTTTATCACTAAGCGGTAGCGATAGTCGTAGAAGCATAAGATTGGCGAGACGACAACGATGCTACGATGGAGATCAAGGTGTCGCGCCGGTGACGATGGTGATCATGACGGTGCTTCGAAGATGGAGATCACAAGCACAAGATGATGATGGCCATATCATATCACTTATATTGATTGCATGTGATGTTTATCTTTTATGCATCTTATCTTGCTTTGATTGACGGTAGCATTATAAGATGATCCCTCACTAAATTATCATAGTAAAAGTGTTCTCCCTGAGTATGCACCGTTGCAAAAGTTCTTCGTGCTGAGACACCACGTGATTATCGGGTGTGATAGGCTCTACGTTCAAATACAACGGGTGCAAAACAGTTGCACATGCAGAATACTCAGGTTTAACTTGACGAGCCTAGCATATAACAGATATGGCCTCGGAACACGGAGACCGAAAGGTCGAGCGTGAATCATATAGTAGATATGATCAACATAGTGATGTTCACCATTGAAAACTACTCCATCTCACGTGATAATCGGACATGGTTTAGTTGATTTGGATCACATGATCACTTAGATGATTAGAGGGATGTCTATCTAAGTGGGAGTTCTTAAGTAATATGATTAACTGAACTTAAATTTATTATGAACTTAGTCCTGGTAGTATTTTGCAAATTATGTTGTAGATCAATAGCTCGCGTTGTTACTTTCATATGTTTATTTTGATATGTTCCTAGAGAAAATTGTGTTGAAAGATGTTAGTAGCAATGGTGCGGATTGGATTCGTGATCTGAGGTTTATCCTCATTGCTGCACAGAAGAATTATGTCCTTGATGCACCCCTAGGTGACAGACCTATTGCAGGAGCAGATGCAGACGTTATGAACGTTTGGCTAGCTCAATATGATGACTACTTGATAGTTTAGTGCACCATGCTTAACGACTTAGAATCGGGACTTCAAAGACGTTTTGAACGTCATGGACCATATGAGATGTTCCAGGAGTTGAAGTTAATATTTCAAGCAAATACCCGAGTTGAGAGATATGAAGTCTCCAACAAGTTCTATAGCTAAAAGATGGAGGAGAATCGTTCATCTAGTGAGCATGTGCTCAGATTTTCTGGGTACTACAATCACTTGAATCAAGTGGGAGTTAATCTTCCAGATAAAATAGTGATTGACAGAATTCTCTAGTCACCATCATCAAGTTAGTAGAACTTCGTGATGAACTATGATATGCAAGGTATAAATTCCCAAGCTCTTCGTAATGCTGAAATTGACGAAGGTAGAAATCGAGAAAAACATCAAGTGTTGATGGTAGACAAGACCACTAGTTTCAAGAAAAGGGCAAAGAAAAAAAGGGGAACTTCAAGAAGAACAACAGGCAAGTTGCTGCTCAAGTGAAGAAGCCCAAGTCTGGTCCTAAGCCTGAGACTAAGTGCTTCTACTGCAAAGGAACTGGTCACTGGAAGCGGAACTACCCCAAGTGATTGGCGGATAAGAAGGATGGCAAAGTGAACATAAGTATATTTGATATACATGTTATTGATGTGTACTTTACTAGTGTTTATAGCAACCCCTCAGTATTTGATACTAGTTCAGTTACTATGATTAGTAACTTGAATCGGGAGTTGCAGAATGAACAAAGACTAGTTAAAGGTGCGATGATGATGTGTGTTGGAAGTAGTTCCAAGATTGATATGATCATCATCGCACACTCCCTATACTTGCGGGATTAGTGTTGAACCTAAATGAGTGTTATTTGGTGTTTGCGTTTAGAATGAATATGATATGATCATGTTTATTGCAATATGGTTATTCATTTAAGTTAGAGAACAATTGTTGTTCTGCTTACATGAATAAAACCTTATATGGTTAAACACCCAATGAAAATGGTTCGCTGGATCTCGATCGTAGTGATACACATATTCATAATATTGAAGCCAAAAGATGCAAAGTTAATAATGATAGTGCAACTTATTTGTGGCACTGCCGTCTAGGTCATATTGGTGTAAAGCGCATGAAGAAACTCCATGCTGATGGACTTTTGGAATCACTTGACTATGAATCACTTGATGCTTGCAAACCATGCCTCATGGGCAAGATGACTAAGCCTCTGTTCTCCGGAACAATGGAGCGAGCAACTGACTACATACTGATGTATGCGGTCCGATGAGTGTTAAGGCTCACGGCAAGTATCGTTATTTTCTGACCTTCACAGATGATTTGAGCAGATATGGGCATATCTACTTG
Organism: Aegilops umbellulata; assembly: GCA_032464435.1. NCBI lineage: Eukaryota > Viridiplantae > Streptophyta > Magnoliopsida > Poales > Poaceae > Aegilops > Aegilops umbellulata. Next base: position 344,476,279 of record CP136058.1, on the reverse strand, counting down.
ATGAAACATAAGTCTGAAACATTTGAAAAGTTCAAAGAATTTCAGAGTGAAGTGGAAAATCATCATAACAAGAAAATAAAGTTTCTACGATCTGATCGTGGAGAAGAGTATTTGAGTTACGAGTTTAGTCTTCAGTTAAAACAATGTGAAATAGTTTCACCACTCAAGCCACCTGGAACACCACAGCATAATGGTGTGTCCGAAGGTCATAACCGTACTTTATTATAGTGCAATCTATGATGTTTCTTACTGATTTACCACTATCATTTTTGGGGTTATGCATTAAAGACAGTTGCATTCACGTAAAAAAGGGGCACCATCTAAGTCCGTTGAGACGACACAATATGAACTGTGGTTTGGCAAGAAACCAAAGTTGTCGTTTCTTAAAGTTTGGGTGAGGGAGTCCTGGATTAGGGGGTGTTCGGGTAGCCGGACTATACCTTCGCCGGACTCCTGGACTATGAAGATACAAGATTGAAGACTTCGTCCCGTGTCCGGATGGGACTTTCCTTGGCGTGGAAGGCAAACTAGGCGATGCGGATACTCAGGATCTCCTACCATTGTAACCGACTCTGTGTAACCCTAACCCTATCCGGTGTCTATATAAACCGGAGGGTTCTAGTCCGTAGGACAACCATCTTCATACACAATCATACCATAGGCTAGCTTCTAGGGTTTAGCCTCCTTGATCTCGTGGTAGATCTACTCTTGTACTACCCATATCATCAATATTAATCAAGCAGGAGTAGGGTATTACCTCCATCGAGAGGGCCCGAACCTGGGTAAAAACATCGTGTCCCTTGTCTCCTGTTACCATCCGGCCTTGACGCACAGTTCGGGACCCCCTACCCGAGATCCGCCGGTTTTGACACCGACATTGGTGCTTTCATTGAGAGTTCCTCTGTTTCGTCGCCTTTAGGCCCGATGGCTCCTCTGATCATCAACAACGATGAGGTCGAGGGTGAGACTTTTCTCCCCGGACAGATCTTCGTCTTCGGCGGCTCCGCTCTGCGGGCCAATTCGCTTGGTCATCTGGAGCAGATCGAAAGCTACGCCCCTGGCCATCAAGTCAGGTTTGGAAGCTTAAACTACACGGCTGATATCCGCGGAGACTTGATCTTCGACGGGTTCGAGCCACAGCCGAGCGCGCCACACTACCTCGAGGGGCATGATCTAGCTCTACCTCCGAACAGTGTCCTGGAGGCCGCATACGCACCGGTTTCGACCCTTAACTCGGAGCCTATTGCGCCAAGCGAGGATGGACGGTTGGACGTCACCTCGGGGGCTGCGATCTCAAAGGCGATCGAGGCGAACGCCAGCCCCGCACTTCGCGTGACCCGTGACCCCGACGGTCCGAACTCCTTCCCGGACTCCGAACCCCCCGCGCCCCTACCGGTCGAATCCGATTGGGCGCCAATAATGGAGTTCACCGCCGCGGACATCTTTCCGCACTCGCCTTTTGGCGACATCCTGAATTCTCTCAAGTCTCTCTCTTTATCAGGAGAGCCCTGGCCGAGTTACGGTCAGCGAGGCTGGGATACGGACGATGAAGAAATTCAAAGCCCACCCACCACCCACTTGTTAGCCACTGTCGACGATTTAACCGACATGCTTGACTTCGACGGTATGGACGACGAGGTAGGAGACGAACAGGAACCAGCACCTGTAGGGCGCTGGACAGCCACCTCGTCATATGACATATATATATATGGTGGATACTCCAAAAGATGGAGATGGCGAGGGAACAGCGGGGGATGACACCCCCAAGAAACAGCCAAAGCGCCGGCGTCAGCGGCGCCGCTCTAAATCCCGCCAAAGTAAAAATGGTGATTCCAGCACCGGAGATAATAGTACCCTGGATAGCACCGAAGAACACCCTCCCCAGCAAGATTCGGCGCAGGAAGATGGAGAAGCCAGCCCTCATGAGAGAGCGGCAGACCGAGAGGTTGAGGATGATAACTATATGCCTCCCTCCGAAGACGAGGCCAGCCTTGATGATGACGAATTCGTCGTACCATCAGACCCCGCCGAACAAGAGCGTTTCAAACGCACGCTTTTAGCCATGGCGAACAGCCTCAAGAAAAAGCAGCAACAACTTAGAGCTGATCAAGATCTGCTAGCTGATAGATGGACTGAAGTCCTTGCGGCTGAAGAGTATGAACCCGAACGCCCCTCCAAGAGCTACCCAAAGCAAAGGCCGCTACCCCGATCAGAGGAGGAAGCACCTACATCACCAGCGCACGACATGGCAGACCGGACACCTCGCGGCCGCGACAGAGAGGCCTCTCGGCCCTCCACACAAGCCATGCCCCGGCGCCGCTCAACTAAGGCACAGGAAAACGCGCCAGACCTGCGAGATGTACTGGAGGATAAGGAAAAGCAAACAAGATCGATCTACGGATCGCGCAGGCGCCCTACGACACGTGACGATGATCTTCACTCCGGATACAACAAATCTGGCAGGGCCGAACACAACAGACATAGCTCTTCCGGGCTGCGTCGAGATATAGCCCAGTACAGCGGCGCCGCACACCCACTATGCTTCACAGATGAAGTAATGGATCATAAAATCCCAGAGGGCTTCAAACTCGTTAACATCGAGTCATACGATGGCACAACAGATCCGGCGGTATGGATCGAGGATTATCTCCCTCACATCCACATGGCACGTGGCGATGATCTACACGCCATAAAATACCTCCCGCTCAAACTTAAAGGACCGACCCGACATTCGCTTAACAGCTTGCCAGCAGACTCAATCGGTTCTTGGGAGGACCTGGAAGCCGCATTCCTCGACAACTTCCAGGGCACTTACGTGCGACCACCGGATGCCGACGACCCCATCCACATAATTCAGCAGCCAGAGGAATCGGCCAGGCAATTCTGGACACGGTTCCTAACAAAGAAAAACCAGATAGTCGACTGTCCGGACGCAAAGGCCCTAGCAGCCTTCAAACATAACATCCGCGACGAGTGGCTTGCCCGGCACCTGGGACAGGAAAAGCCGAAATCTATGGCAGCCCTCACGACACTCATGACCCGCTTTTGCGCGGGCGAAGATAGCTGGCTAGCTCGCAGCAACAACTTATCAAAGAACCCTGGTAATTCGGATACCAAGGACAAAAGTGGCACGACACGTCGAAATAAGCAAAAGCGCCGCGTTAGCAGCGACAGCAATGAAGATACGGCAGTTAACGCCGGATTCAGAGGCTATAAATCCGGTCAGCGGAAAAAGCCATTTAAAAAGAATACTCAGGGCCCGTCCAGTTTGGACCGAATACTCGACCGCTTGTGCCAGATCCATGGCACCCCCGAAAGGCCAGCCAATCACACCAACAGGGATTGTTGGGTGTTCAAGCAGGCAGGCAAGTTAAGAGCCGAAAACAAAGACAAGGGGCTGCATAGCGATGACGAGGAGGAGCCCAGGCCGCCGAACAACAATGGATAGAAGGGGTTTCCCCCACAAGTGCGAACGGTCAACATGATATACGCAACCCACATCCCCAAGAGGGAGCGGAAGCGTGCGCTACGGGACGTATACACGATGGAGCCAGTCGCCCCAAAGTTCAACCCATGGTCCTCCTGCCCGATCACTTTTGATCGAAGGGACCACCCCACTAGCATCCGTCATTGCGGCTTTGCCGCATTGGTTCTCGACCCAATCATCGACGGATTTCATCTCACAAGAGTCCTCATGGACGACGGCAGTAGCCTGAACCTGCTTACCAGGATACAGTGCGGAAAATGAGCATAGATCCATCAAGGATGAAGCCCACAAAAACAACCTTTAAAGGCGTTATACCAGGTGTAGAAGCCAACTGCACAGGCTCAGTAACACTTGATGTGGTCTTCGGATCTCCGGATAACTTCCGAAGCGAAGAGTTAGTCTTCGATATAGTCCCGTTTCGCAGTGGCTATCACGCCCTGCTCGGACGAACCGCATTCGCCAAGTTCAATGTGGTGCCGCACTACGCATACCTCAAGCTCAAGATGCCAGGCCCTCGAGGAGTAATCACAGTCAACGGAAACACCGAACGCTCCTCCGTACGGAGGAGCACACGGCGGCTCTCGCAGCCGAAGTACAAAGCAGCCTTTTTAGGCAATCCTCCAGTCCGGCCATTAAAAAGCCAGACACTGCCAAGCGCGCCCGGAGTAACCTACAACAAGACCGCCTGGCACGTTCTGAGCAGGTGTAGCAATGCAGCCCCAACCCCAGCCATCGCGACATAGCGAAGCTAGTACCTCGCGTACATAATTACGCCCTTGAAATACCATGGGCACAGGGGAAGGGGCACAGTAACGGCATGCCCGAAGTACGGCTTAAAACGTACTAGGGGCTGCCGGATTCTTTTTTTTACTTTCAGGACTCCACACTTTGGACGACCTGTTCGGCAATTTGACTGCCGCACAAACGATGCAAGATCCAGGGAAGCAGACAAAGCTACGCCGCATTATGGAACTCCCAGGTGGCCTCTGTTACGAGCAGTATACCTGTTTCGAATACAATTCCGCGGCCTGCCCCTGGTCAGGACATGTTAAATAGTCTAATATCTTTTTGCTTATCGCACCACTTGTATCGTTCGGCTTTGATAAATAGCCTCTTTATAAACAATGCATAGCTTTTTGTCTATTTTTTGCATTATCCTCTTTTCATATATATGTTTATCAAATAACATCATCGCACCCGTACACCATGGTACGGCAAACACGCCAGGGGCTTCAGTACCCTTCAATCTGGTGTGAGAAGTCCGTACACTTTCACAAGTACGGCACCCCGAACTTATAGCACTATATGCATCGGCTCTGAATCATGATTTGGGTCAATAGTTGGGTTTGCCCGGCTCCTATGTTTTGGTGCCTTACGTTCCGCTATATCGGCTAAGGTAGCACTAGCAGAACCACTACGATTGTGCCCCGGTTCAGCTGGGTTAAGCACCTCAGTGGAGAAAGCTAAAACTGACTGTCATGATAAGGCGAGAGACCGGTCGCTATTCGAGAGGTTTTTTGAGTCCCTAAAGACTTATGCCGCTTCGAGCAAGGAGCTGGCTTTGTCCGGCCAAAGGCGTGGATGGCGCCCCAAATTCGATCTTCCGAACTAGGGGCTTCGCCAAAATTTAAAATTATAAAGTTCTATGGCTAAGTGAGGGTGTTCAAGCATTATAGTCCTATTGCCTGGTTCGTTGTGCTGAGCGCCTCCCTCGATGGACCCAACCATGGGAAAAAGAGCGCTCAGGTTTATTCCGAACACCCCAGCACTAGCGGCATGGGGGCAGAAGCCGACGACTGGCCATCTCTCAATTTTTGATAAACGGCCGCACAGAAAATAATATTTTAAATTCAATAAGCATTGCTTAGCGCATATGAACAAGTTTTCAGCGCACAGGATAAACACGAGTGAGTTCATTCAAAAATTACATCTTTGGTACATTCATCCGCAATAAGGCGGGCACCTGCAAGAACATCCTTGTAATAGTTCTCGGGCTTGCGATGCTCCTTCCCCTGCGGCGGCCCATCCTTCACCAGCTTCTCACCGTCAAGCTTACCCCAGTGCACCTTCCCAAGGGCAAGGGCCCGACGGGCACCCTCCATGCAGACGGAGCGCTTGATGACCTCAAGCCTTGGACAGGCCTCCACCAGCCACCGCACCAGTCCGAAGTAGCTCCCAGGCAAAGCCTCTCCGGGCCACAGCCGAACTATGAAGCCCTTCATGGCCTGTTCGGCCGCCTTGTGGAGCTCGACCAGCTGTTTCAGCTGGTCGCTCAAGGGCACATGGTGTCCGGCCTCAGAATACTGAGACCAGAACACACTCTCCGTCGAGTTGCCCTCTTCAGCTCGGTAGAATGCGGCGGCAAGTGACAAGTAGTTTACTTTTATATTTCTACTTTGCATTAAGAATGCCTTACCCGCTGCTATCTTTTTCACCTCCTCCAACTCTTGGAGGGCCTTTTGGGCTTCGTCCTTGGCACCCTTGGCAGTCTCAACGGCCGACGCGAGCTCGGATGCTTGCGCCTTTGACTCAAGCTCCAGGCCCTCATGTTTTCTCATGAGAGCATGCAACTCTTGCTGCACCTCGCCGACCTGAGCCCCAAGTTTCTCTCGCTCGGCGCGCTCCTCGGCTAATTTCTTTTCGGCCTTAGATAGCGCCTTCTTGAGGGTTGCCACCTCAGTCGTGGCTCCTACAATAAGCAGTGCAATCCTATTATTTTTTGCAATCACGCCTTTCTATAGGCACCTTTTTCTATAGGGTACTTCTTACCTTCCTTTTCCTCGAGCTACCGTTTGGCCGTACCAGAGTGTACGGGTGCATAATGTCATAACTGAACATTTGTATAGAAGAATAGAAAATGCAATAATAAGCTGAAGCTAGTCATTGTTTATTAAAAGGCTGCTGTAAAAGCAGAACGATATAAATAGTGCGATAAGGAAGAGATGGGACTATTTGACATGTCCCCCTCCAGGGGCGATCTTGCGATACGGTATGTAAGACCGGTATTTTGCTCGTTATAGAGACCACCTGGACATTTGACGTAGCTTTCTGCCTCCCTGGCTGTTGCATCGTGAGTTCGGCGATTGTACTGCCGAACAGGCCTTCCGGAGAGTGGAGTCCTGAAAGTAAGAAAAGAAAAAATGACAACATCGGGAGCCCCTAGTGCGGTTGAGCCGTACTTTGGGCATGCCATGGTCGTGCCCCTCCCCCTACGCCCATGGTATTTCCAGAGCGTAATTATGTACGCGTAGTACTGGTTGCACAATTTCGCGAGGGCTGGGGTTGGGGCCGCATTGCTACGCTTGCTTCGAACGTGCCAGACGGTCTTGCTGTAGGTTACTCCGGGCGCGCTTGAAGGTGTCCGGACCTTTGTTAGCCGGACTGGAGAATTGCCTTGAGAGGCTACTTTGTACCTCCGCCGCGAGGGCCGCCGTATGCTCCTCCGTTCGGAGAGAGCGTTCGGTGTTTCCATTGACCATAATTACTCCTCGAGGGCCTGGCATCTTGAGCTTGAGGTATGCATAGTGCGGCACCGCATTGAACTTTGCAAATGCGGTTCATCCGAGCAGTGCATGATAGCCACTGCGAAACGGGACTATGTCGAAGATTAACTCCTCTCTTCGGAAGTTATCCGGGGATCCGAAGACCACCTCAAGTGTAACTCAGCCTGTACAGTTGGCCTCTACACCTGGTATGACACCTTTAAAGGTCGTCTTTGTGGGTTTAATCCTTGAGGGATCTATGCCCATTTTTCGCACTGTATCCTGATAAAGCAGGTTCAGGCTGCTGCCGCCGTCCATAAGGACTCTAGTGAGGTGAAATCCGTCGATGATTGGGTCTAGAACCAATGCGGCAAACCCTCCATGCCGGATGCTAGTGGGGTGGTCCTGTCGATCAAAAGTGATCGGGTAGGAGGACCATGGGTTGAACTTAGGGGCGACTGGCTCCAACGCATATACGTCCCTGAGTGCACGCTTCCGCTCCCTTTTGGGGATGTGGGTTGCGTATATCATGTTCACCATCCGCACTTGTGGGGGGAAGCCCTTCTGTCCACTATTGTTCGGCGGCCGGGGCTCCTCTTCGTCATCGCTATACAGCCCCTTGTCTCTGTTTTCGACATTTAACTTGCCAGCCTGCTTGAACACCCAACAATCCCTGTTGTTGTGATTGGCTGGTTTTTCGGGGGTGCCGTGTATCTGGCACGAGCGATCGAGTATTCGGTCCAAACTGGATGGGCCTGGAGTATTTCTCTAAAATGGCTTTTTCCGCTGACCGGGTTTAGAGCCTCTGAATCCGGCATTAACTGCCGTATCCTCATCATTGTCGCCGTTAATGCGGCGTTTGTGCTTGTTGCGATGCGACCTGCCATTGCTGTCCTTGGTATCCGAATTACCAGGGCTCTTGGTCATGTTATTACTACGAGCTAGCCAGCTGTCTTATCCCGCGCAAAAGCGGGTCATGAGTGTCGTGAGGGCTGCCATGGATTTCGACTTTTCCTATCCTAGGTGCCGGGCAAGCCACTCATCACGGATGTTATGTTTGAAGGCTGCTAGGGCCTCTGCGTCCGGACAGTCGACGATTTGATTTTTCTTGGTTAGGAACCGTGTCCGGAATTGTCTGGCCGATTCCTCTGGCTGCTAAATTATGTGGCTTAGGTCATCGGCGTCTGGTGGTCGCACATAGGTGCCCTGGAAATTGTCGAGGAATGCGGCTTCCAGGTCCTCCCAACAACCAACTGATTCTGCTGGCAAGCTGTTAAGCCAATGCCGAGCTGGTACCTTAAGCTTGAGTGGGAGGTATTTGATGGCGTGTAGATTCATCGCCACGGGCCATGTGAATATGAAGGAGATAATCCTCAATCAATTCCGCAGGATCTATTGTGCCATCATATGATTCGATGTTTACGGGTTTGAAACCCTCGGGGATTTGATGATCCATTACTTCATCTGTGAAGCATAGTGGGTGTGCGGCGCCTCTGTACTGGGCTATATCACGACGTAGCTCAAATGAGCTTTGTCTTGTATGTTCGGCCTGGCCGGATTTGCTGTATCCGGCGTGATGGTTATCGTCTCGTGTCGTGGGGTGCCCACGCGATCCGTAGATCGATCTTGTTTTCCTTGCCTTGTCCTCCAATATATCTCGCAGGTCAGGCACATTTCCCCGTGCCTTGCTATTTTTTGAGCGACGCCGGGGTGTGGCTTGAGTGGAGGGCCGAGAGGCCTCTCTGTCGCGGCCACGAGGTGGCCGATCGGCCGCGTCATGCGCTGGTGATGTAGGTTTAGGTGCTTCCTCCTCTAATCGGGGTAGCAGCCTGCATTTTGGGCAGCTCTTGGTGGGGCTTTCGAGTTCGTACTCTTCGGCCGCAAGGACTTCAGTCCATCTATCGGCTAGCAAGTCTTGGTCAGCTCTAAGCTGCTGCTGTTTTTTCTTGAGGCTGCTCGCCGTGGCCATAAGCCTGCGTTTGAAACGCTCTTGTTCGACGAGATCCTCGGGCACGGCAAATTCGTCATGGTCGAGGCTTGCCTCATCTTCGGAGGGAGGCATGTAATTATCGTCCTCTACCTCTCTGTCTGCCGCTCTCTCATGAGGGCTGGCTTCTCCATCCTCCTGTGCTGAATCCTGCTGGAGGGGATTGTCTTCGGCACTGTCCGGGGTGTTATTATCTCCCGTGCCGGAATCACCATTTTTGCTTTGGCGGGATTTAGAGCGGCGCCGCTGACGCCGGCGCTTAGGCTGCTTCTTGGAGGGGTCATCCTCCGTTGTTCCATCGCCATTGCCTTCTTTTGGGGTGTCCACCATGTATATGTCATACGATGAGGTGGCTTTCCAGTGCCCTATAGGCGCTGGTTCCTGTTCGTCTCCTACATCGTCGTCCATAGCGTCGATGTCTTCGGAGTCGAAGTCGAGCATGTCGGTTAAATCATCGACAGTGGCTATGAAGTGGGTGGTGGGTGGGCGTCGAATTTCTTCGTCATCCGCATCCCAACCTTGCTGACCATAGTCCGGCCTGGACTCTCCTGATAAGGAGAGAGACCTTAATGAATTCAGAATGTCTCTGAAGGGCGAGTGCTGAAAGATGTCCGCGGCAGTGAACTCCATGATCGGCGCCCAATCAGATTCGATTGGCAGGGGCGCGGAGGGCTCGGAGTCCGGCACCTTGGAGTCACGGGCTTCGTAGAGAATAGGGACGGTGTTCGGCTCGATCACCGTGGAGATTGTAGCCCCCGAGGCGGTGTCCATCCACCCGTCCTTGATTGGCGCAGTCGGCTCCGAGCTAAGGGTCGGAGCGGACACGGGTGTGGCCTCCAGGGCACTGTTCGGTGGCAGAGCAAGATCATGCCCGTCATGACAGTGCGGCGCGCCCGGCTGTGGCTCGAATCTGTCAAAGATCAAGTCCCCGCGGATATCTGTCGTGTAGTTCAAATTTCCAAATCCGACCTGATGACCAGGGGCATAGCTTTCGATCTGCTCCAGACGGCCAAGCGAATTGGCCCATTGTGCAAACCCACCGAATATGAAGATCTGTCCGGGGAGAAAAGTCTCACTCTAGACCGCATCGCTGTTGATGATCGGAGGAGCCATCGGGCCTAAAGATGACGACACAGAGGAACTCTCAATGAAAGCACCAATGTCGGTGTCAAAACCGGCGGATCTCGGGTAGGGGGTCCCGAATTGTGCGTCTAGGCGGATGGTAACAGGAGACAAGGGACACGATGGTTTTACCCAGGTTCGGGCCCTCTCGATGGAGGTAAAACCCTACTCCTGCTTGATTAATATTGATGATATGGGTAGTACAAGAGTAGATCTACCACGAGATCAGAGAGGCTAAACCCTAGAAGCTAGCCTATGGTATGATTGTTGTTCGTCCTACGGACTAAAACCCTTCGGTTTATATAGACACCAGAGGGGGCTAGGGTTACACAGAGTCGGTTACAAAGGAAGGAGATCTACATATCCGTATCGCCAAGCTTGCCTTCCACGCCAAGGAAAGTCCCATCCGGACACGGGACGAAGTATTCAATCTTGTATCTTCATAGTCCAGGAGTTCGGCCAAAGGCTATAGTCCGGCTACCCGGACACCCCCTAATCCAGGATTCCCTTAGTCAGGTTTAACTATTGGCCAGAAATTGAAGAGTTGAATTAGATATAATCAGGAATGTGATGTACCTGCTCATTGTGCATGCTACTCTTGCAAGCTGCGACTGTCCGTTTGCGCAAGCTCGATGCCATGCCCGTGCTGCCGCCGCTACCTCCCACGTAGGCTACACCCAGGGTTGGATCTTCATCTTCTTGTCCTTCTGTTTGCTTGAAGCCCCGCGACCGCCCTCCAACGAGGGCGCGAGGAAGTGCTGTGTCGGTCTGTCCAGCGGCGGCTAGGTTAGGAGCGAACCAGACTGGAGGCTGGAGCGGATGAATTGGGATTTTTCCTGCTGTCGATCGATATGGGAGGCGCTCGTTTAGGCCGCGGGCCTACTATAGGGCCTGCCTTGCACTTATGTTATTGTCCTATCCAAATTGAAACATTTTTCTTCATTTTTTACATTGCCTGCTCATGCATTGGGACGAACAAAACTAGCCTGGGCTAACCTGGACGACTCAAACTAGGTGCACACTTTCGAGCCACCCGAGGCGGCCGCCCATACCAGCCCCTATGGTGGCATCGCCCCTTTTTGCGTGTATGGTTGGGGTAGTGAAAAATATTCTAGTGGCACTTTTGATTTACCCACAGAATGGTTGAATTGCTTGTTTCTATGAACTAAATTCGCCAATAATGTGTAGGATGCCAGTCTTTTCATCCTATTGTAGATTTCTTAGATCTCGATATGCCAAAAGTAATCGCATGAAATATACAGTAAAGGCCAGTGTGATGTGTGTGGCTACAACTAGTCTAACTACACGTCCTCATATAACATATAAAGGACGCACCATCTTACCAGATTAACCATTCGACTTACCAATGCAGTGTGGGAAGAAAGAAGTATTGGGACTGCGTATCCAAGCAATTGATGCCATGGACTCCTTCATACAACCTTGTAAGCGAAAAAGAAGTTGTAGTGTGCTTGTACAAAGAACTAGCGTAAGTTCAGTTACCTGCTTCTCGGAATTTTAGTTAGCCACTTATTGCAAAATTGTTCAATTACGTTGCTTGGCTTAATTTAGTTTGCTACTGATTACATAATGCCACGGCCTGTTAATCCTATTATAGACTGCGCCTATCTATGTGTTTGATACTTAATATTAAGAATTACCTGTTTGCCTGAACTTAAATAGCTACTTGTTTGTTTAACTGCTTTTCTGCTGCAACAACGGGTTACAATGATGTTAATAACTACTTTTTAGCATCAAATTGAAACTCTTTAATTCCTTGTTTCTTTAACTGGTTTGCTGTTATAACTCCCAGTTTAGATGTTTTGCTAACTTCAACTTTTCTGAATCCAATCGGAACTTTAATGGCAAAACAGGTTAGCCCAAGATCAAAGAGCGAGGTCCCCATGGACTTTGTATCATCCCACAGCAGTGGCACCAGCCCAATCGTGCATTATGAATTACCAACTACTGATGCTCTAGAGGCTAAACTAGTGGTAGAAAGAGATTCTGCTTCTGCACTTAGAGATGAAGTTGACATGTTGAGGAAGCAAACAACACAATCACTTGCAGTACTCAAGACAACCATTAAATATTTGGTGGATTTCAAAACGAAGCAAGTTGAGACTGACCACATTGTTAAGGTCCTGAAGGAAAAAAGGAAATTAAATTCCCACTTGGTAAATCATAGGTGAAATGTTCTTTCCATCGTTGAATAACATTTGTGTTGTTTGTTCATGTAATCAATCAAACCATTTGTTTTAGAGATCATGTAATAATTGTTTTTTTGGTTTGTAATTTTATTTGAGCACAAGTCTGTATTAATTGATAAGACTCGGAGACATTTCATTTTGATTGCTGTGCTAGACCTACAAATATGCCAATCGGACCGAATGTGCATTCAGCAATAATAGTAGTATAGATGGACCATAAGTGGCACGCATCAGAAAGGGCCAAGATGCTGTAGTAGCTTGGCTAAAAAAAGGATGTTGTTGTAGCAAAGAAAAGTACAGCGGCCTGGCTTATGTATGTTAGTTGATATTATTGATCCATATACCCTATAAGTATTTATATGTCTGTTAGTTCTGTACATTCTTGGTTGATTGACTCGGTATTTGAATCTTGATACATCACTTGTGTACATATCTAAATGGGAGTACACATTATGCTGCATGTGACATTTGAGTTGGACATGAAGTGTTCCAAATATTCGAATTCACCTTAAACTGGATTCTAGCTTCTGAATTTGAGTATCGACATTTGTAAACCATATTCATATATGACAGTGGAATACATCTTTGTCGTCCTTTTGAAGATATATAAAAACACATAGAATGATTTATAAAGATTCGTATAAGAATACAAAATGGATTCGACTTTAGTTGCCAGGGTAAACGTGGATGCTTATTGTTCCAAAATTCGAAAGAAGCAGCAAAATGTCCACTCCCACGTCGGCTGCCCGAAGCCAAGTGTTTGGGAGATGGAAATTACTGTCTACCCATTAGATGGACAATCCATTGGCCCGATTTCCACTGCTCTAAATAGGGTAGGATAGTAACTTCAATTAGACATGACACGACCGCCTCTGAGCCCATTCTGACACGGTGGGTGCCAAACATGGGCGGCAAAACACATTTCATTCAAGCTTGTCTAGAAGACCTCTGTTTCTCCCTCCATTTCACCATTCATACACGATAGGCGGCAAAACAAACTCGATTCGGCCGAAATCGATGTAGGCAAATATTTTCAATAGGGGCAGGTTTGTAACTTCACTCAGACGTGACACAACCGCCCTACCTGTCAGCCCTGTTCATACACCATGGGCGCCAACCCCCCTCTCCTCGCCCGAAATCGCTTTGGGCAAATATTGGCGAGATGCGAGATTACCGTCGTATCCCCAATCGATGAGACATCCAAATTTTAAACGGGGGCTAAGTTCGTAACTTTCCCATATTTCAGACAGGCGCGTCCCAAAAACATGGTTCCCCATACCTCTCCCTCCATTTTCCCACTCATACACCGTCCGCGGTAGAACACCATCCCCACACCAGCCTCCGCCCGCCACCCCATCCATGGCCGCCGTCCTCCACCCCATCCATCCCCGCCGTCCTCCACCCCATCCATCGCCGCCGTCCTCCACCACATCCATCGCCACCGTCCTCCACCATGCCGGAGCGCCTACCAAGACGACGTCGTCAACTGCTAGAGATGGACGTTTCTCATCCACGGCGACGGACCAAGAGCCTTGCATCAAGTCCTCTCGCTTCATCGGCGCCGTCGTCCTCTTTGCCGGGGCCGCTCACACGACCTTCTCTTCCACCGCAACAGGACTTATCCCCCGATGCACCCATCTACTTTCGCAGATCTGCTTGAACGCCACCGACAGCCATCGCACCCCCGATGCCTGGATATCTGCAGTACTTCATATCTCCTCAACTTTTTGATCTCAACCAGAAAATAGATCTTAACTTGGTTACTCTACTTTCTTCTCAGCTCCTAGAATTTAGTTCTTAGTTCGAAGCAAACAATGGCTACTAAATATCATTTCTCCGGTTTCCCCCTTTTATGATCACCTATACGATTAGAATACGTGCTTCGTGTCATAATAGCACTGCTCCACCCATCAAGCTAAACAAGCTTAGTTGTTCAAATACGAATCTAATATTATTAAAACAGATTCGTTTAATTGGTCAGCTAAATGTTCCAAAATTAGTTTCAAAAATGCATGTTCGTCTTTCCGTTGTGTATCTCTACAGGGTGCCCATGGTGGGCCGGCCCATCCAGGGATTTTGGGTCGTCCTAGGCCCCGATTCCCCTCTGTTCTGCTGCGCGCTTCCGATCTCTTCTCGCCCCCATCCGCCTGCCTCGCTGGCGACTTTCCGTCCCCGGATGGCATGACTCTAGGAGGAGACGCCGGACTAACACGAGGTCAGGAGTCGCTCGCCCAACAGCGTCACCGCTGCCCAGGCACGCCACCGTGCCTACCTTCCCAGTCCGTTCAGGGCTCAGGCGTGCAACACCCACTAAGCCAACCCGATTTATCCTGAGATATGTCATCAGCACTCAGCAGCCACTCCTCATCACCCATTTTCTAATTGATTCATTACTCATTAGGCAGGACTATCATTAGCGTTTGTTGTGTGCTCAGTGCTACCTACACTTAATGGTTCAGATGTATTTCAGTAATCTTTAGTACCTGTAAAGTTCACAGGGTTTTCAAAATTCCGGAGCTAGGAACAGACACTAGTCATTTTGGATTGTTGGTCGTAGTGACATTGACCCAAATTACTACTACAAGCCAGGTTTGTTGACAATTTTACTTGTCTTTCTTACTCATTCGATATAATATCCAATTATTCACGTTGATTAGTTGCAAACAATAAGTGCTAGATAAACTTCTTGATTCAGAATTTGGACGGTCTCTTACTGTAGTTACAATTCTGCATACTTGTCCTAGTAAGCTCACAAAAGAAATGATTGATTCACTACATCTATGCTTGCCTTGTCATATTTGTTGTCAATATTGTTTTAGGGTGGACCACCCTGTTTCTAAATACTGCAACTGTAGACATGAGTGAATAGTATTTCTCTATGTGATCTCTTCCATCATGTGTGGGCAACGAACACTACATTGTATAGAAATAAAGTGTCATTTCCAGCTTTTACATAGGCTTCGACCTTTTACATGGAATACAATCTGCCTACTTGCTTTGTGTTGCACTACCAACACTCCACCCTTGAAGCTAAACATTATGCCACTCATAATTCCTTAGTTTATTTGTTCAAATACGAATTTCATATGATTCTAATGTTCCTACTTCAGTTTTGAAATGTGTGTCCGCCTGTTATAGAGACATAAGGGGTTTGTATTTCTGTGTGTGGCCTGGTCAGCACGGTTGGGGTGAACTTTTCATATGCAGGGGTTTATAGGGAGACACTCTTCGAGTTGAATCCGCAATGCATTCCATAGATAATCTGACTACTTTTTATGTTTTCATGAATCTCAGATTCTGAACAACATCATAATGATTATGAGCTTGCGCACATGAAAAGAATAAAGCAAAACAATGCCATGGTTGTCAAACTTGGCATTAAGGGACTGAAATCAAGTCTGGATGCAATGCAATGCAAACGCTCTCCACCTACAGATTCATGCTCAGAATATGATCCTAACAGTGATTCTGAGCTAGAGGGAGACCTAAGTCAATGTAGCTCCCTAGTGGAGGAGTCAGAGGAAGATGCCCTATCTTATTCACCCATCAAGGTGCTTGCTCTAACTTTCCAAGGTTATATTGGTCGCACATATCTCGCAACTGATGCTTTGCATTGCTTCTACTTTGTTGAACTGCCATTAGCTTAGTTTACACATCGTGTATGTGAATACGCCCTGCCTATCCATTTTCAGTACATATTCCATCTGTCAGCATACCATATTTATCCATTCAAATGTTGTTCTTGTGTATTAGACGTTCAAAAGGAAGAGGGCGATTGCTGATCATGGAGGAGCACAAGCAAAGTATTTGGAAAAGGTAGTGGCACCTGATAAATCAAATAGCCCATTAGGTGTAGTTGCAATATCACTTGACCCACAAAACACCCCAACTCTAGCAGACTCTAGCCCTACTACACTGGTCATTTCTGATGCCCCAACTCAGCAGATCCCAACTGTAGCAAACATTATGATTATGCCAGTTGACATAGCACCAGCTCTATGACGCAAAACCCCCATTCCAGCAAAGAGTACACCAAATCCAGTTGCCAAACCCTTTTCGAACCAGAGAGAGCCCCAATTGCAGCAAATAGGGCCCGTGTTCCATTTCTACCCAGTTTAGAAGACAAAGCTTATATTGTTGTCAGGAACTTTGTGCGCATCTTTCCTTCATGGAAAGATTATACCGCAGACACAGAACAATTTCCAGTCTTCCTCCGCAACTTACGCGTAAGTAATGTACTAATGTTATTCATGGTCATTACTACATATGTTTCTGCTGACAGAAGACACAAGATTTCATTCTTTTAAATAGGCGAGGACCAAACTGGATTGTGAAGACGAGCAAGGGTTGGTTGCGCTTTTCAAGCACTCGTTGATGAAGTATCGTTCCTACCTGAGGCAAGCGCACTTTGATGGCAAGCCTCTAAACGAAATTTCTGTAAAGTCTCCGGTGCTACATTTATCCGACGGTGACTGAAATAATCTTGTTACACATTGGTCTCGGCTGCAGCGTAAGGTACTATCTATGATATCACATCACAATTTGAACTACATTTCTGCATTTACATTAACGTCTCACTTGTACGAAAACTGTTAGCAGAAGAACATTCATTCTCAAGGGACCATAGAATCTCGCAACTATACTGCACACTACATTGCTGTTGTGAGTACCTCTTGCCCTGTATGACCATACTTACTTTCATAGTTGATTGATATGTAGCATCACTGCACATGTTAGCCTCGTTACAGTCCATTTGGTGGACATTATAAGATCCGTATGGACTCTTACATAAATTTAGAATCAACCCAATGCTTTTGAAGAGGTTTAGCTCTGCAGTCCTCTTGTAAGGACTGGACGTCGTCTATCACTGTACTTACATTAACAGCTACTCCCTCCGTCCCATAATATAAGAACATTTTGTACAGTACACCAGTGTTCAAAACACTCTTGTATTATGGGAAGAGGGATTGGTTCATTGTGTAGCATTCTACATCTTATCTCCCTCGCCCACCATTTACTAAAAAAGATCAGATCTATATTTAATCTTAAAAAAGTAGAATACACAGACAATGCCAGTGTAGAAGTGTAGCCCATTTTTGATTATGTAGCATCAATCTGCATCTTATCTTCATTATCCTCTATCCCTTCCAGTATTATCATATCTATAATTACTCTCTACAAAATGTAGAGTACATGCAATGCTTATGAAGAAGATTATGTGCTGAAATTCTTGAGTTATCCTTCGCTTGACATGGAGAAGGGCATTATAAAGCCGGTGTTAACTGTTAATGTAAGTCAGTCCTTCTAAAGCCTTTATCCTCAACTGCTGTTTAATTTGCTCATACTCCCTATCGTTTACTGCTGTTTAGTTTGTTGTTTCTACCAAAATGCATGTTCGCAAGAACCGTAAGTTCTAAGTTTTACTTGTAAAACCAAATTCCTTATTCATACCATGCACATTACTCAATACTCTCTATATGTATGCTTGTTTTTGTGGATCTATAATCGAGTGTGTGGTGAAGCAGCCCACGTTTGCACCTTGTCATCTCCTGTTTTATCTTACTGATGTGGCTGATGATATGAACAACATGCCATGCACATTAACCAAAATAGATACAATGATTTTCTTTGCCCTTCATCTATGCTTGTTATGTTGACATGGTAATCCAGTAGTGTGGTGAGGCCCCCCACATTATGAACAATGCCAAATTATGCTATTGATATTTTAAACTTACTCTTTATTTTCTAATTTGAAATTGGGTGGAATTGACAACACAGTTATCATCTTTGTTTATACACGTGCAAAACATGTCATCGCTCTGCTTTGTTTCAGGGTGATATGCCTGATGGCATGCAAAAGTCTACTGAAGGCTGATACGTCTCCAACTATCTATAATTTTTGATTGTTCCATGCTATTATATTATCTGTTTTGGATGTTTATGGGCTTTATTAAACACTTTTATATTATTTTTGGGACTAACCTATTGACCTAGAGCCCAGTGCCAGTTCCTGTTTTTTTCCCTTGTTTCAGTTTTCGAAGAAAAGGAATATCAAACGGAGTCGAAACGGAATGAAACCTTCTGGAGAAGTTATTTTTTGAAGGAAAGCAACCCGGGAGACTTGGAGTGCACGTCAGGAAAGCAACAAGGGAGGCACGAGGCAGGGGGCGCGCCCACCCCCCTGGGCATGCCCTCCACCCTCGTGGGCCCCTCCTGGCTCCCCTGACGTACTTCTTTCACCTATATATACCCATATACCCTAAAATGATCGGGGAATAGAATAGATCGGGAGTTCCGCCGCCGCAAGCCTCTTTAGCCAACAAAAACCAATCGGGACCCTGTTCCGGCACCCTGTCGGAGGTGGATCCCTCACCGGTGGCCATCTTCATCATCCCGGCGCTCTCCATGACGAGGAGGGAGTAGTTCACCCTCGGGGCTGAGGGTATGTACCAGTAGCTGTGTGTTTGATCTCTCTCTCTCTCTCTCTCTTTCTCTCTCTTTCGTGTTCTTGATTTGGCACGATCTTGATGTATTGCGAGCTTTGCTATTTTAGTTGGATCTTATGATGTTTCTTCCCCTCTACTCTCTTGTAATGGATTGAGTTCTCCCTTTGAAGTAATCTTATCGGATTGAGTCTTTAATGATTTGAGAACACTTGATGTATGTCTTGCCGTGCGTATCTGTGGTGACAATGGGATATCACGTGATTCACTTGATGTATGTTTTGGTGATCAACTTGCGGGTTCCACCAATGAACCTATGCACAGGGGTTGGCACACGTTTTCGTCTTGATTCTCCGGTAGAAACTTTGGGGCACTCTTTGAGGTTCTATGTGTTGGTTGAATAGATGAATCTGAGATTGTGTGATGCATATCGTATAATCATACCCATGGATACTTGAGGTGACATTGGAGTATCTAGGTGACATTAGGGTTTTGGTTGATTTGTGTCTTAACGTGTTATTCTAGTATGAACTCTAGGGCTGTTTGTGACACTTATAGGAATAGCCCAACGGATTGATTGGAAAGAATAACTTTGAGGTGGTTTCGTACCCTACCATAATCTCTTCGTTTGTTCTCCGCTATTAGTAACTTTGGAGTGACTCTTTGTTGCATGTTGAGGGATATTTATATGATTCAATTATGTTATTATTGTTGAGAGAACTTGCACTAGTGAAAGTATGAACCCTAGGCCTTGTTTCCTATCATTGCAATACCGTTTGATTGCAATACCAAGCTCGCCGCGGCCCTCGAAAGCGCCAAGTCTGCCAAGGACGAAGCCCAGAAAGCCCTCGAGGAAGTTGAGGCGATGAAGAAGATAGCGGCGGGTAAGGCATTCTTTATGCAAAGCAAGCACGTGAAAGTGAATTACTTGTTACTTACCCGAGTCCGGAGCTCTCCAGGAGCATTCGCAGATTTGCCCCGTAGCGTGTCAGATGCCGCCGCCTTCTACCGGGCCGAGGAGGGGAGCTCGCCGGAGAAGGTGTTCTGGTCTCAGTATGCTGAGATCGGACACCCGGTGCCCTTGAGCGACCAACTGAAGCAGCTAGTCGAGCTCCATAAGGTGGCCAAACAGGCCATGAAGGGTCTCATAGTCCGGCTGTGGCCTGGAGAGACCATGCCTAGGAGCTACTTTGGGCTGGTGAGGCGGCTGGTGGATGCCTGTCCATGGCTTGATGTTATCAAGCGCTCCGTCTGCATCGAGGGTGCCCGCAGGGCGCTTGCCCGTGCTAAAGTGCACTGGGGAAAGATGGATGCTGAGAAGCTTGTGAAGGACGGGCCACCGCCGGGCGAGGAGCATCGCCGCCCCAAGATGTATTATGAGGGTGTCCTGAAGGGTGCCCGCCTTGTGGCGGATGAATGTTCCAAGGATGTAATATTTGAGTAAACTCGCTCGTGTTATGATGTACGCTGAAAACTTGTTCATATGCGCTATGCAACACTTGTTTTAATTTAAAATATTACCTTCTATGCGGCCGTTTATTAAATCTGAGAGATGGCTAGTCGTCGGCTTCTACCCCCATGCCACGAGTGTTGGGGTGTTCGAGATAAACCTGAGCACTCTTTTTCCCATTCTTGGGTCCTTCGAGGGAGGTGCTCAGCACAACGAACAAGGCAATCAGACTATAGTGCGTTATCACTCTCACTTAGCCAGAGAATTCTATAATTTTAAATTTCGGCGAAGCCCCTAGTGTTCGGAAGACCGAGTTCGGGGCGCTATACACGCCTAGGCCGGACAAAGCCGACTCCTTGCTCTAAGCGGCATAAGTCTTTAGGGACTCGAAACCTCTCGAACAGCGACCAGCTCTCGCCCTATCATGACAGCCAGTTTTAGCTTTCTCTACTGAGGTGCTTAGCCCAGCTGAACCGGGGCACAATCGCAGTAGTTCTCCCAGCGCTACCTTATCCGATATAGCGGAACGTAAGGTACCAAAACATGGGAGCCGGGCAAACCCAACTATTGACCAAAGACATGATTCGGAGCTAATGCATATAATTCTATAAGTTCGGAGTGCCGCACTTATGGAAGTGTTCAGACTTCTCACGCCATATTATGGGGTGCTTGAGCCCCTGGCGTATTGGTCGTACCAAAGTGTACGGGTGCTTAGTGTCATGAATGAACATGCATACATAAAAAGGGATGAATAGAGAATGCAATAATAGTCTGAGGCTAAGCATTGTTTATTCGAGAAAAGTGCATTAAAAGCAAAACGATACAAATAGTGCGGTAAGCAGGAGATGAGACTATTTAACATGTCCCCTCCGGGGGCGAGCTGCGGAATGGCATGTAAAACAGGTATTTTGCTCGTTATAGAGACCACCTGGGAGTTCCATAGTGCGGCGTAGCTTTCTACCTCTTACGCTTAAAATGCCCGGTCCATGAGGCATCATGTCATTAAAAGGAAATATTGAGCCCTCCTCGCACGTGGAAGACTGTGCGGCTGCCGTGGCATCCACACATTAAAACGACTTCACTAAACAAAGCATCTAACAGGTCGTTAAGACCACGGACACGGCTAGACGAGTCTGGAGCAAACATATAATTGATAAAGGTTTAATAGCCGTACACCCCTATACAAGGGGCTCCGCGTATGTAAAATAAGCGACAATAAGGCTCAATTTTACCCATCTTGAATTATACTTTGTTTATTATAACATACATTTCACACGACTATTTTTCAACTAAGTTCCTCTCTTTTACATATGAACACCGTGCTACACCCGTCCAGGATACGTCACAACGGAGACACAGGCGCAGACGTGCAACAGGGACCCGTTCCAAGGATTCTTTTTAGATTAAGACCCTGCGTAAACCTTTTTTACTGTCTCTTGTTGATACACATCCCCCGGATTCCCAGTATAATCGAGAAGGAGGCTGGCGTCTTGGCATGTGGCCACGTCAGAAGTTTGCACGTACCTGGACACCAGGGGCTTATTACAAAGGGCACTGTTCAGCCCGTTTTCATAAAGACCAAATACCTTAGGGAGTGTTCGGTGTCGCGAGTTTGCCCTTATATGCATCAGCTCCGAATCATGTCTTTGGTCAAATGTTGGGTTTGCTCGGCTCCTGTGTTTTCCTGCCTTACGTTCCGCTCTGTCGGCTAAGGCGGCACCAGGAGAACTACTGCGATTGTGCCCCGGTTCAGCCAGGCGAGCACCTGAGTAGAGAAAGCCGAAAACCGACTGTCATGATATAGTGAGAGACTGGTAAACCACTCAATGAATTACCGAAATCTTCGGGATTCCCCTGCATTAAAGAAGGGCCGTTTCCCGGCCAGGCAGACACGCGCCCCGAATTCGGGCGAGCGCGGCGCCACCAGGGGCTGTATAGTAGCCCCACTGTCAAGCTCCTATGGCTAAATGAAAGTGATAAAGCATTTAGTCCGATTGCCTAGTTCGCTGCGCTATCAACTCCTTCATGGACCAAGACGTTGGATCAAGTGTGAAAATGTGTCTTCTGCGAACACCCCCGCATTATATGCATCGGGGCTGAAGCCGACGACTGCCATCTTTCAGATTATATACATATATACACTAACGGCCGCATAGGAGGTATTATAATTCTTGCAGGCACAAGTATAAAAAGCTTCTACATTCCATCAAAATATTGTTTTAAACAAGAATACATGTTATTCGAACGTAATATCCTTCGAGCACTGCGTCTCTATTAAACGTACGCCCTCCAGAACTTCCTGAAAGAAGTGTTCGGCAGGAACTCGGCTTCCGTCCGAATCTTGGGATGCAACAGCGGTGGCCTCCATCTCTGCCCAGTATGTCTTGACACGGGCAAGGGCCATCCGCACCCTCCATGCATGCTAACCTCTTCATCGCGTTGATATACGGCACCGCACCAAGGAACTGTTGCACCAAGCTAAAATAACTGTTCGGTTTGGCCTTTTTGGCCACAGATGATCCACGACATACTTCATGGCAAGTCCAGACAACCTATTCAGCTCGGCCCATTCGGCCAAGCGATCGGTCAATGGAAGTGGACGCTCCGGATTGTTGAACTGTGACCAGAAGAGCTTTTCCACTTCACGATCTTTCTGATCTCGGAAGTGTTCGGCCGCATCAGCGGCACTCGCCGCTAAATCCAGATATGCGTCCGCCGAACTCCACATCCGGTCCAACGGAGCATATATAGGATCTCCGAACTTCATCCGCAGCATAAAGGGCTTTCCAGCCGCGATATCTCCGGCTTGACGTAGCTCCCCCTTCATCGATCCCATCACAGAACGAGCATCCTTGGCCGCTGTAGTGACCTTCTCCAGGTCTGTTCGCTCCGCCCGATCTTCTTTTTCAAGAAGCTTGCAGCGGTCAGCAACGTTCTTTAACTTCACAGCCATCTCGGCCATTTCCTTCTTGCTTCGGCAGTGAGCAACCTGTTCGGCTTTCAGCTCCTCAACCGCCTTTAGGGAAGCCACATCGCTTTTTTTGGCTTGCTCCTTGGCTCGGGCAAGTTCTCCCCGAAGGTCCTCCACGGCGGCAACCCCATCTGCATCAAGCGCACACGTTGTAAGATACTGGCGTCAAGCTCCTCTTACCAGGTGTCTCCGGAGAAATTACATACCTTGTGCCTCGTCAAGCCGCTTGTTGACAAGCGCGATGTTGGCATCTGCCACGTCAAGTTGCCGCTTTAGCTCAGCAAATTCTTCAGTCCGGCTGGCCACCGGACACTTCGCCACCTACATAGGAAGGCGGCAAATTATACCTCGGATTCTGATCCTCTGCATGCCATCGCTTTCGACAGCACACAGAGTCTCAGGGGCTACTATCTACACAGGGCGCATCTTAAAATATGTGGAACTGTCAAAAGGTACATCATTTCGCGTACCTCAAAACCTGTCAGTAAACTCCTGACAGCTTCGTGCAACCCGCTCTTCGCGGACGAAATCCTTTCAATTACCGTACCCATCAACGTACGGTGCTCCTCTGAGATAGACGCTCGCCCTAGCAGATCCTTCAGTACCTCCGACCGTGCACCAGGCGGTGTCGGACTCGTTCGATTGCCTTTTTCGAAGGCCGGACACGGAGGGCTTAGGGGGGCCATATGACTGCCTTCCGGCCCTGCCGGATTAGGAGAAACCCTCCGCGATGATACCTCGGGGTCGCCCGCCTCGTAAGGCGGTACAGCAGGGGGAGGCGTTCCGCTCTCCATCATCTCCGGAAGAAGATCCCCCGAAGACGAGCTCTGCTGAGAAGGGCTAAGGTCCGAACTACAAGGTAAATTTTCGGTTATTTTCCTCGGAAATAAAGCAAGGATTTCTCTCATTTTTTAAACCCCCTTTTACTTACGGCTCGGTGGAGGGCTGATCCCCTTGAGGGCATAGTACGGCCAAGGCATCCCCCGGCACAGGACCCTCTGGCGAAGACAGCTTCCCTTGCTTTGAGATCACGGTCTCTGGGTCTTCAGAGGCAGTCCTCTTCTTCCCCTGAGGAGAGGAATTCTCTATTCCTCCTTTCCGGACAACCTCCTTCGCGGAGGAAGTAGCTTCCTTGTCCCCCCCTTCGTTTTCTTCCGAAGGCGCGATCTCCAGCATCCTGGTTAACACGGGATCCGGCGAGGTCTTAGGAAGGGGGGCCGTACACCTGATTAACTTCGCCTTCTCTATCCACTCCTATTTCAAGAAACATGTCTTTTAAGGGCGATGTTGTGATAAATGAACGGATGGCGTGCCCGGGCACAGGGCTACTTACTTGAGCATCCGGACGATTGCAGCTCAGACCTGCGTCCTTAGTAGAGTCCGGACACACTACTTGTGGTCCGAAGAACAATTTGTACATCTCCGTGGGCGTCGCGCCCATAAAATGTTGGAGAGCTCGCGGTCCCTCCGGATTGAACTCCCATAGGCGGAGGGGGCGATGTTTGCAGGGCAGGGCTCGGCGAATCAACATGACCTGCGTCACCACGACTAGACTGATGTCTCTTTCCAGGAGATCACGGATGCGGCCCTGCAACAGGGGCACGTCCTTTGTCGGCCCCCAGTCCAGCCCCTTATTGACCCATGATGCTAGTCGAGGCGGGGGACCCGAGCGAAAAGCGGGCGGCGCCACCCACATGGTACCCCTGGGAGCTGTGATATAAAACCACTCTTGTTGCCATAAGCTGGACTCCTCTTGAAAAGAGCCCTCGGGCCATGGAGCGTCAGCATTCTTGCTTATTACAGCGCCTCCGCACTCTGCGTGTTGTCCCTCGATCATCTTCGGCTCTACTTTAAAGGTATTGAGCCACAGTCCGAAGTGAGGGGCAATACGGAGGAAGGCTTCACACACAACGATGAATGAGGAGATGTGGAGGATAGACTCTGGAGCTAAGCCGTGGAAATCCAGCCCATAATAGAACATGAGCCCCCTCACGAAGGGATCCGGCGTAAAACTTAGCCCTTGGAGGAAGTGAGACATGAACACAACGCTCTCACCAGGCTCGGGAGTGGGAATAGCCTGCCCTTGAGCAGGCAGCCTATGCGGATTTCGCCTGTAAAATACCTGGCCTCCCTCAGCTTTAGTACGTCTTCCTCCGTGACGGAGGAAAGCATCCATCGGCCTCGAAGGTCGGAGCCGGACATCGTCGAAGGTCCGAAGCGCCTGAATCTAGAGCCTTGGGTGTTGGAACTCGAGGCGAGAGGTGGATTCAATTGAGACCGAAAGAAAGGAGTAAAGCCTTGGTCTCTTTATAAGAGGATGAATACCAAGAGCCCTCCCAGTGACCGTTTGGGACTTGCCTTTGATCAAGGAGACATACCAACGGGCGTGAGTGGGTTACCCATGTCCGTGTTGATGAGAATCCCGTAAATAAAGGGGACACGATCTCTGCCCTGACAATACGTGCCAAGGAAACCGACTCGCAAAACGCGCTGAGGTGGGACAGCCAAAAAACGATTCGAATAAAGGCTTGGTTGTGGTATGATGTCATGCTACAGAATACGTCAGCAGATTAGATTTGTGTAAATATTATTCTCTCTACGGTAGTATGTGGAACTTGTTTTGTAGAGCCAGACACGATCCTCGGGTTCAAAATCTTCTATGAAGTATTCGGAGGAGGAACCCGCCTTGCAATGCCAAAGACAATCTGCGCGCTAGACTCTTCGTCATTGAAGCCTGGTTCAGGGGCTACTGAGGGAGTCCTGGATTAGGGGGTGTCCGGATAGCCGGACTATGACCTTTGGCCGGACTCTTGGACTATGAAGATACAAGATTGAAGACTTCGTCCCGTGTCCAGATGGGACTTTCCTTGGCGTGGAAGGCAAGCTTGGCAATAAGGATATGTAGATCTCCTCCCATTGTAACCGACTCTGTGTAACCCTAGCCCCCTCCGGTGTCTATATAAACCAGAGGGTTTAGTCCGTAGGAAAGAACAACAATCATACCATAGGCTAGCTTCTAGGGTTTAGCCTCTCTGATCTCGTGGTAGATCTACTCTTGTACTACCCATATCATCAATATTAATCAAGCAGGAGTAGGGTTTTACCTCCATCGAGAGGGCCCGAACCTGGGTAAAAACATCGTGTCCCTTGTCTCCTGTTACCAACCGCCTAGACACACAGTTCGGGACCACCTACCCGAGATCCGCCAGTTTTGACACCGACAATTAGAGTCATGCTAGTTGAGTAGTTGTGAATTTGAGAGATACTTGTGTTATAGTTTGTGATTTTGGTAGCATGCACGTATGGTGAACCGTTATGTGATGAAGTCGGAGCATAATTTATTTATTGATTGTCTTCCTTATGAGTGGCGGTCGGGGACGAGCGATGGTCTTTTCCTACCAATCTATCCCCCTAGGAGCATGCGCGTAATACTTTGCTTTGATAACTTGTAGATTTTTGCAATAAGTATATGTGTTCTTTATGACTAATGTTGAGTCCATGGATTATACGCACCCTTCTTCCTTCCACCATTGCTAGCCTCTCTAATACCGCGCACTTTTCATGGGTATCATACACCCACCATAAACCTTCCTCCCAATAGCCACCATACCTACCTATCATGGCATTTCCATAGCCATTCCGAGATATATTGCCATGCAACTTACCACAGTTCCATTTATTATGACAAGCTCCATCATTGTCATATTGCTTTGCATGATCATGTAGTTGACATCATATTTGTGGCAAAGCCACTGTTCATAATTCTTTCATACATGTCACTCTTGATTCATTGCATATCCCGGTACACCGCCGGAGGCATTCATATAGAGTCATATTTTGTTCTAAGTATCGAGTTGTAATTGTTGAGTTGTAAGAAAATAAAAGTGTGATGATCATCATTTTGAGAGCATTGTCCCAACTAAGGAAAGGATGATGGAGACTATGATTCCCCCACAAGTCGGGATGAGACTCCGGACGAAAAAAAAGAGGCCATAAGAAAAGGCCCAAATAAAAAAATGATGAGAGAAAAAGAGAGAAGGACAATGTTACTATCCTTTTACCACACTTGTGCTTCAAAGTAGCACCATGATCTTCATGATAGAGAGTCTCTCATTTTGTCACTTTCATATACTAGTGGGAATTTTTCATTATAGAACTTGGCTTGTATATTCCAATGATGGGCTTCCTCAAAATATCCTAGGTCTTCATGAGCAAGCGAGTTGGATGCACACCCACTTAGTTTCTTTTGTTGAGCTTCCATTTACTCATAGCTCTAGTGCATCCGTTGCATGGCAATCCCTACTCACTCACATTGATATCTATTGATGGGCATCTCCATAGCCCGTTGATACGCCTAGTTGATGTGAGACTATCTTCTCCTTTTTTTCTTCTCCACAACCACCATTCTATTCCACCTATAGTGCTATGTCCATGGCTCACGCTCATGTATTGCGTGAAGATTGAAAAAGTTTGAGAACATCAAAAGTATGAAACAATTGCTTGGCTTGTCATCGGGGTTGTGCATGATTTAAATATTTTGTGTGATGAAGATACAACATAGCCAGACTATATGATTTTGTAGGGATAGCTTTCTTTGGCCATGTTATTTTGAGAAGACATGATTGCTTTGTTAGTATGCTTGAAGTATTATTATTTTCATGTCAATATTAAACTTTTGTCTTGAATCTTATGGATCTGAATATTCATGCCACAATAAAGAAAATTACATGGATAAATAAGTTAGGTAGCATTCCACATCAAAAGTTATGTTTTTATCATTTACCTACTCGAGGACAAGCAGCAATTAAGCTTGGGGATGCTGATACGTCTCCAACGTATCTATAATTTTTGATTGTTCCATGCTATTATATTATCTGTTTTGGATGTTTATGGGCTTTATTAAACACTTTTATATTATTTTTGGGACTAACCTATTGACCCAGAGCCCAGTGACAGTTCCTGTTTTTTTCCCTTGTTTCAGTGTTTCGAAGAAAAGGAATATCAAACAGAGTCGAAACGGAATGAAACCTTCTGGAGAAGTTATTTTTGGAAGGAAAGCAACCCGGGAGACTTGGAGTGCACGTCAGGAAAGCAACGAGGGAGGCATGAGGTAGGGGGCGCGCCCACCCCCCTGGGCGCGCCCTCCACCCTCGTGGCTCCACTGACGTACTTCTTGCACCTATATATACCCATATACCCTAAAACGACCGAGGAACAGAATAGATCGGGAGTTCCGCCGCTGCAAGCCTCTGTAGCCACCAAAAACCAATCGGGACCCTGTTCCAGCACCCTGCCGGAGGGGAGATCCCTCACCGGTGGCCATCTTCATCATCCCGGCGCTCTCCATGACAAGGAGGGAGTAGTTCACCCTCGGGGCCGAGGGTATGTACCAGTAGCTGTGTGTTTGATCTCTCTCTCTCTCTCTCTCTCTCTCTCTCTCTCGTGTTCTTGATTTGGCACGATCTTGATGTATCGCGAGCTTTGCTATTTTAGTTGGATCTTATGATGTTTCTTCCCCTCTACTCTCTTGTAATGGATTTAGTTCTCCCTTTGAAGTAATCTTATCGGATTGAGTCTTTAATGATTTGAGAACACTTGATGTATGTCTTGTCGTGCGTATCTGTGGTGACAATGGGATATCACGTGATTCACTTGATGTGTGTTTTTGTGATCAACTTGCGGGTTCCACCCATGAACCTATGCATAGGGGTTGGCACACGTTTTCGTCTTGATTCTCCGGTAGAAACTTTGGGGCACTCTTTGAGGTTCTATGTGTTGGTTGAATAGATGAATCTGAGATTGTGTGATGCATATCGTTTAATCATACCCACAGATACTTGAGGTGACATTGGAGTATCTAGGTGACATTAGGGTTTTGGTTGATTTGTGTCTTAAGGTGTTATTCTAGTATGAACTCTAGGGCTGTTTGTGACACTTATAGGAATAGCCCAACGGATTGATTGGAAAGAATAACTTTGAGGTAGTTTCGTACCCTACCATAATCTCTTCATTTGTTCTCCGCTATTAGTGACTTTGGAGTGACTCTTTGTTGCATGTTGAGGCATATTTATATGATCCAATTATGTTATTATTGTTGAGAGAACTTGCACTAGTGAAAGTATGAACCCTAGGACTTGTTTCCTATCATTGCAATACCGTTTGTGCTCACTTTTATTATTAGTTACCTTGCTGTTTTTATATTTTCACATTACAAAAACCCATATCTACCATCCATATTGCACTTGTATCACCATCTCTTCGCCGAACTAGTGCATCTATACAATTTACCATTGTATTGGGTGTGTTGGGGACACAAGAGACTCTTTGTTATTTGGTTGCAGGGTTGTTTGAGAGAGACCATCTTCAACCTACGCCTCCCACAGATTGATAAACCTTAGGTCATCCACTTGAGGGAAATTTGCTACTGTCCTACAAACCTCTGCACTTGGAGGCCCAACAATGTCTACAAGAAGAAGGTTGCATAGTAGACATCAAAGACTGTGAGACAAACCCAACATATATTTCAGCAAAGAAGGCAAAACATATTGAAGATAGGGAGACAACCCCAAAGTCTTGTCTTGATGCAGTGCTCAAGTTACTTGAGACTAGCAGTCAGACAAGCTCATAGAATTCGTTGTGTGAATCAGTTCGACTTCTTCAGTCCCAAGTTCTAGCAGAAAGGCGTCCTGCAACTCAACTTCGACTTGAAGTCCTATCTATAAGAAAGATTGCGGAGAACACCAAGGAGAACCTCATCGCTAAATAGCTACAGCTGGAAGCTATGACCGACATGCTAGGCCGGTCTCACAGCCTTGCTCAGCAGCTTGCGCAGCAGTTCCCGCGCAAGGCTAACCTTTCTTGAAATGTCTTGGAAGTGGTCTCGGTTCAGTATTATTTTGTTACGCTGCAATGGTGCCCAGTTTTTGTATCTGCTTCTTGTTGTGCTTTATGGTCACTGGTGGCGAACTTTGATGCCTAGTGGATGTAATATACCATAAATCCTTTATTGTGTAGTGTAGGTTTGTTCTTAGTTACTATGCCGTAATTTCTTTATTGTATAGAGTAGGTTTGTTCTTAATTCCTACTAGTTACTGCCATCATTCGCTATCTGAAAAAAAGTCAGATGTAGTCGACCGGGCCGAAAAATTCGCCTCTAACGGGCCTAGTGTTTAGCGGGACACAATTGGGCCGGCCTGCATCTTTCTTGGGCCCGAATGATTGGGGCCTTCACACTTTGCGCGAGGCCCACAACTTACATCGGCCTATATTTTAGTTGGGCCTTTTGTGGACCCAGCGCTTAGTTTGGCCCAGGTAGCGTTGGGCCATTAACAGGCTGAATATTGTATTGGCCTATTACGTCCCAGAACAAACCATGGGCCTTTAGCAGGCCAAAATGCATGTTGGGCCTCAATTTTCACTAGTCGTCGACGGGCCTTCAGCAGGCTGAAATGTAGACCGGGCCTTTTTGGGACCAGTTATATCACAAGCAGTTACCAGGCCGAAACATATCTCGGGCCTTAGTTGGCCCACTGATATCATGGGCCTTTAAGAGGCCAAAAGCTTAGTACAAACATCAACGGGCCGAATTATGCGACAGGACTTTAACAGGCCCAAAGTCGCGTTGGGCTTAACTGTTGCCACCTTTATCACGGGCCGTTAGTGGGCCCGATGTCCCGTCAGACCATATATGGCCCATGGGCAGCACGGGCCATTCCCAGGCCAAAAGTCACACCAGGCTGAAATGGGCCCATGTCTACATCGGGCCTCTAACAGGCCGAAAGTCAGTGGGCCGTAATTGGGCCCAAATATTCGGCAAACATATAACGGGCCAGATCTGGCTTCGGGCCGTAAATGGGCCATTATTAAGCAGGTCGTTATTGGGTTGGCCCACTAGTACCCGAGTAAGTACTACGAGCCTTTGACTGGGTCGGCCTTTTTAACCTATATGGGCCTCTATTGGGCCCAGCCACGTGTCAACGTATCGTAGGCATGTTTCCTCCAATGGATGGGCGACATCTTGCCCATTGACGAGCTGACAGGTGTTCCCTCCGGCCAATCAGAAATTTACACGTGGAAATTTCCCATTGGTCCGGCTATTAACAGGTTATCGGATCCAAAACCGGACCCAATAGCTTAATGGCGTTCCGTTACGGTGGATGCCACGTGTCGGTCACCCTTGATGAAAGCACTTCTGTGACGCGTGATTTATCGTCATGGAAGTGGAAACTTCCGTGATGATAATTTTGGTAATGTCATGGAACACTTCTACGACAGCACAAGTATGACTATCTTGATTCTGTCATAAACTTGTCATGGATGTACATGCATGACAGTAAACGTGACCTACTGTGACAAACACGTATCATCACGGAAGTGTATTTTTTGTAGTGAGGAATCATTATTCTGCGCGTAATAAGGAGGCATTTCCTTGTGCACGGCCGTGGACCTAGCTATCAACCTCTCCACGTACAGTCCACTTCCAATTGATGTCGTTCGTTGACCACATTGACCATGCCGTGCCGAGAGCACCAGGGCGGTGGATGACGGCCAGGCCTAGTAAGGGAACGACACGGTGCCAGGGAAGACTCGGCAGTGGTTGCCCACGCGGTGGGGAGTACAAGATTTGACTGGTTTGGCTGTCGTCGGTAGAAAATAACAGGTGGTGTGGGTGAGTAGAGGGATAGCCAGGCCAGGCATGCGACTATGGTGGGGTCGTGAGGCCTACCCGGCAGCAAAGCCGGCCACGGGAGGCAGGAGCAGGCGGCACGACCAGCGTTGGTTTGGGCGGCTGGAGCAAGAAGACCAGAGGTTGAAGAAGCACTATGGCCGTTGGATGGACATCATATGGTCACTGGAGCTGGGATCGTTCATATTGACTAAGTTGACAAAGCCCTCTATCCTCGTCAACTTAGTAGGCCCACAAGTCAGCCTCCAACTATGGTGGGTCCCAGCTAGCAGGGGTATTAATTTTGTGTGTGTGTGTTGACTAGGCCGTGCCGAGCGCATCCAAGGTGGTGGACAAGGGCGAGGCCCCGGACAACCATGAGCTGGTGATGGGAAGATGCGGGAGTGGCGTCGCAGACGGAGAGGTGTACGAGGGTTAACTGGTTCTGGTGCGGCTTGGTTCGGCAGTTCGTGGAGAAGAACAGGAGGTGTGGAGGGGTGGAGGGATGGCCTGTCCGGTTGTGGGGTAGCGCTTCACAGCAAAGCATGCTAAGCAGAGCTGCTAGCAGCAAGAGGCGGGAGCAGGTGGTCCCGGTGGTGCTGGAGGAAGAAGACGAGCGATTGAAGATGGATGTCGGTCATTGGATGTAAATCCAACAACTAACGATGTCGGAATCATTTATTGACTAAGTTGACCACGACTTGCGTTGGCTTCGACCTATAGGTCCGCACTTCAGCCTCCAAAAATGTGGCACATATTCAAACCATTTTTTCAGAATTTACAGTCCATTTGATCTTTTTTTTGAGAATTACAGTCCATTTGCTGGGCTGGGTGAACACACAATGTAGCGTCCATGCATCCCATTTTTTAAGTCTACAACCTATTTTCACTTTCTCAAAATACATGAATTTGCTGGGTTGGCTGAACAAATAATGTAGCGTCCATGCGGCCCATTTTTTTCCTAAAAAATTACACGCCATTTGCACTTTCTCGAAATACACGATTTTGCTAGGCTGGTTCTAATTATAATGTTGAGTTGGGTGCAGCAATGTTATCAAAAAATAAACAGGGGCTCAGCATTTTGTAATAAATATATTTAAATAATAAGTGATTTGTTATTACATTGGTCGTTAATTCTTACCAAGCTTTTGTACACAATCACCGGGATTTTCATTGCCTTAATGTAAAAAAATCCAGAATTTTATTGTTAAAAAAATATTTTTATATTTTAATAATTAAGATGTGGGATATTGTTTTCTTATATATGTAAGTATATGTTAAATATATGATGACAATAACAATAATGTATAAGAACATATAAAATAATTTAAATACATAAAATATAGTTTGAAGGGAAACATAAGTTGGACCTGGCGTTCCTATTCTTATATAGAAAAATAGAACAGACCTTTGCATTTTCTTCAAAAAATACATAAGTTGGGATGCCGATGTTTCAGGAAAAATAAAACCTAGGATGGAAGGTCCATAGGCCGGTTGATACATGATGGCCCTCAAGAAAATACAAACCGGCATGTCGTGGGCTGCGCATGTTAAAAAACAAAGCCTAGACGAGGCAGCCCACAACCCAGCTGATACTTCATTGCCCACTGATAATAAATGATACCTGCCAGCTCGCCGGCTTCGTTGTAAATTTATCTCCTTTAGTAACTACGTTGAAGCACCCCCCAAAAAATGTAACTATGTTGACAAACCCGCGGGCCCCAATGTCTGTATAGCATTAGGAGGAAGTATTTTTTAATGAGACACTTGCTTGCGTACGGCAATAGACCTGGTGGGTCCCCACTGTCCGCCTCTCCACGTACAGTCCTCTCTTGAATCCTCTCGTTTGTTCAGCATGTTCACAATGACAGACAGCGGTGCCGCGGCGAGTGCACAAAGGCGCAGGACGAGAACGAACCACCAGAGGCAGTGCCTTATTCCTACCGAAACTATTGAACTAGCCCAGTGGCCAAGTGACACTACCCGACTGATGTTCCGCCCGGGTCTGATTCCACCTGATGCAGGGAAAATATCTCCAAATTTTCTACCTCTGCCATTATTGGCATGTGGGTCCCCATTGTCATCTATGCACACCACGTCCAACACTTGACAAAACTTCGTCCCTCACTTTCTCTGTTTTTCGCACACTCGACATTGTGTGGGCATTTTGAAAATAGCATATCTTTTTGAGTGTGCATCATATGAAGATGTGCTATGCATGAATGTTGATCAGCATGATGTTAACTGGCCGGTAATTCCATTTTTACCATGAATAAACTTTCCAACATGATGTTATCCCTTTTTGAAAAGGGCGTGTTAAAATAAATGCTCTGCCTGTGAAACTTGCAGTTTCTTCTGTGAGAATCACATCGTCTGCACTTTTATACTCCTATGAAACTACATTTATTAAGTGCTAAAAATAGATCTCTAGGATTCATAAAATACTTCATATGCTCAATACTACAAATCTCAAATTCAAAAGACATTCATATCTGAAAGTACTCTCAAAATGCACAACACAAAACACAATTCACAACCTGTAAATACTGACAACCCTAAGCTCCTCCTGATAATTCACAACCTGCTCGACTATTGGGCTGGGGGCGGGGGGGGGGGGGAGTCCCCTCCTATTTCTCGGCGGCAGATAGCCGCCCTGTGAGACGATGTGAACCGCGAGGGAGAGGATGGCGGGGAAGCGTCATCGGGCCAACTACTTTTCTCCTCTTGCAGTTGGGTTAAAACGACGAGGACTCCACCGACTCGCTCTGGCACGGCACCCTCACAAACGGCACCCTGTAGATGCTCGATCCTTTAATATCTGGTGGATGCTCCATCTGGGATTGATACTCCCACCACCGCTGCCTCGCGACCGGATTCGATGAATCTGCTTGCTCCATGGCCCAGAGGAGCAGCTCTATGTACTCCGGCGTGACTCCCTTCAGGAGTATCGCCGCCTTTTCGCTCTGTTGCAGATATTTGGCCATGGATGTCGCCGTCGCTGCTAGTTGGTCCTTTTTGTCAAACCAAGACTGTATCTCCAACATCCTATCTAGCTTCATAGGGTCGCTGACGATGTCCTGGACTAGGGGGTACTCACCACGTCGTCTCCCGACCAGCTGGATCGGGCCGAGGACCCCCATGGTGGTTCTCTTACGGGCCACTTCAGCCAGCCCATGCCGCATACAAGGAGGATTCCACGAAACTTGGCGTCCAAGACAAGGACTCCTCTAAACCCTAGGCCTCTGGTCTGTTATATAAACCGAGGCCAAGCTAGTTAATAGATAATCTGATATTCATTAGATCAATCTCGTGGTAGATACATGTACCCTATACAACACCCATATGAATAAA
This sequence comes from Aegilops umbellulata, assembly GCA_032464435.1. NCBI lineage: Eukaryota > Viridiplantae > Streptophyta > Magnoliopsida > Poales > Poaceae > Aegilops > Aegilops umbellulata. Next base: position 344,441,114 of record CP136058.1, on the reverse strand, counting down.
ATCAAAAGTAGGACGTAGGGTTTTACCTCCATTAATAGGGCCCAAACCTAGGTAAAATCTGTGTCCATGTTATCATCGCTCCAAGACGCCTAGATTAGGACCCCTACTCCGAGATATGCTGGATTTAACACCGATATTGGTGCTTTCATTGAGAGCCTGCTGGCAGTCCCCACAGTGCGATGGGAGTTCAAATCGTCTCCAAGTGGTGCTTTTATTGTCGATGTCGGCATCTTCGTCGCCGGCTCCACTGGTCACCTCGGCTGGACCGAGGACTATGCTCCACGTCAGATCATCATGATCGGGCGAGGGCCTTCATCAACATCAACTCCGATCCCTATCAATATCTTGCAAGAATCATCCATGGAGCTCGGGGGCCCAACGTCAACATTGCCCTCGAGTGACCATGTTGTTTTTCTGGACAGCAAACTTGTACCCACCGTCACCGCTTACTTGAGCTTTGCTTTGTCGATTGCTTTGGTGGAATTGTGCGGAGTTGAGACTACAAACAACCCTATAAAATTTTGTCGCGTTTATATGGAAGAATCTCCGGCGATCTATGATATACCGGAGCCCTGTCGAATCTGGACGGGAATCTGGATGAGTTTGGGGCGAGGAGTCCAGCGTGTAGCTCAGATGTCCTTTGGAAGATCCAACCGTTCATCTTTTGTAGAATTCCTATATCTACCACCCCTCAAGATTTCAGCTCAATCTGACCATTCAAACTCCGGGAACCTTCCGATGAGTGGACCAATTTTCGAATCTGTTTTCTACGTGAATACGAATTTGACCCGAGTTCATGTTTCTTCATGAACGGGATATTGGACAACCTTTTTGAAGGAATTTATTTCTAGGGTATTGTGCGTTGTTCTTAAATAGGTGAACATAAAATTTTAAGTCTTTTCCAAGGTAATCTTCACCATCACGTTGGTGTCAAACTAGCGCGGCAACGTTGCTCGACGACTGTTGACTTGTGCTAGATAGGTCGTCGCTTTGTTGAGCCGAGCTCAACCTCTTCGAACCATCATCTCGACGAGCCGAACAAGAGTTCGGCATCATGAAGGATAAATCATCACCAACATCGTCGCCCCACGGATTACATGGAGCGGGCACACCGGCATCGCCACGCGGTCGCTTAATCAAACTGGTAATGACCGTGTCACAAGTTACGACCTGCGTCGGCATGGCCGCACTGTTGCTTCTTTAAGCCGATGCCCATTGCACCGAACTGCCTCAACACCTTGGCCGGCAGGCAGCTGCAACATCTCCTTACCGTCCTGTTCCGTCACCTCAGCTGGACCGGGGGCTTCACCATCTCTTCATCAACCTACTCCGGGGAGTTCGGCATCACCAGCCGACCAACTTCGTCACCTCGGCTGTACCAGGGGATTTTGCCTCACAGTGTCGACCATGTTGCGTCGCCACTTCGTCAAGCCGAGCTCTCTGCTCGATCACCTCGATCTTGGGGGCTAGTACCTCGGCCAGCCCGATGACTACTTCTTCATCACGCCACAAGCCTGGAACTCTTCATCGATGATCAAAGTTCGACCGATGTTTCTTTATTAGGTCTGGTCCTCCATGATCATCGCTGTCCAGGTTTTATTTTTCTTAGCTATTTGTTTAGCACATACATTAATATACAGAGAATATTTTCTGTTCTTTTGTACTGCACTAATTTTCCCGAGCGGCGTCCGCCGTGTGTTCCATCCGGTTACACATCGGATCTGAGGTCCGCTATGACGGACTAGCAGCTGACGCGACTTGTGAGGACGTGTTGTGCATCATGGGAGATCTTGAATGGTTGTGTCCTGATACTTCTCCAAGGTATCTATAATTTTTAATTGCTCCATGCTATATTACCTTTTGTTTTGGACATTATTGGGCTTTATTATTCACTTATATATTATTTTTGGGACTAACCTATTAACCGGAGGCCCAACCCAGAATTGCTTTCTTTTTGCATATTTCAGAGTTTCGCAGAAAAAGAATATCAAACGGAGTCCAAACAGAATGAAACCTTCGAGAACGTGATTTTCGGAACGAATATGATCCAGGAGACTTGGACCCTACATCAAGCAACCAATAGGGAAGCCACGAGGTAGGGGGCACGCCTACCCCCCCGGGCGCGCCCTCCACCCTCATGGGCCTCCTGTTGCTCCACCGACATACTTCTTCCTCCTATATATACCTACGTACCCCCAAACGATCAGATACGGAGCCAAAAGCCTAATTCCACCGCCGCAACCTTCTGTACCCACGAGATCCCATCTTGGGGCCTGTTCCGGAGTTCCACCGGAAGGGGCATCGATCATGGAGGGCTTCTACATCAACACCATCGCCTCTCCGATGAAGTGTGAGTAGTTTACCTCAGACCTTCGGGTCCATAGTTAGTAGCTAGATGGCTTCTTCTCTCTTTTTGGATCTCAATACAATGTTCTCCCCCTCTCTCGTGGAGATCTATTCGATGTAATCTTCTTTTGCGGTGTGTTTGTTGAGACCGATGAATTGTGGGTTTATGATCAAGTTTATCTATGAACAATATTTGAATCTTCTCTGAATTCTTTTATGTATGATTGGTTATCTTTGCAAGTCTCTTTAAACTATTAGTTTGGTTTGGCCTACTTTATTGATATTTCTTGCAATGGGAGAAGTTCTTAGCTTTGGGTTCAATCTTGTGGTGTCCTTTCCTAGTGACAGTAGGGGCAGCAAGGCATGTATTGTATTGTTGCCATCAAGGATAACAAGATGGGTTTTTTATCATATTGCATGAATTTATCCCTCTACATCATGTCATCTTGCTTAAGGTGTTACTCTGTTCTTATGAACTTAATACTCTAGATGCATGCTGGATAGCGGTCGATGTGTGGAGTAATAGTAGTAGATGCTGGCAGGAGTCGGTCTACTTGTCTCGGACGTGATGCCTATATACATGATCATACCTAGATATTCTCATAACTATGCTCAATTCTGTCAATTGCTCAACAGTAATTTGTTCACCCACCGTAAAATACTTATGCTCTTGAGAGAAGCTACTAGTGAAACCTATGGCCCCCGGGTCTATCTTCATCATATTAATCTTCCAACACTTAGTTATTTCCGTTGCTTTCTTACTTTGCTTTTATTTTACTTTGCATCTTTATCATAAAAATACCAAAAATATATCCTATCATATCTATCAGATCTCACTCTCGTAAGTGACCGTGTAGGGATTGACAACCCCTTATCGCGTTGGTTGCGAGGATTTATTTGTTTTGTGTCGGTGTGAGGGACTCGCGCGTAGCCTCCTACTAGATTGATACCTTGGTGCTCAAAAACTGAGGGAAATACTTACGCTACTTTGCTGCATCACCCTTTCCTCTTCAAGGGAAAACCAACACAGTGCTCAAGAGGTAACAAGAAGGATTTCTGGCGCTGTTGCCGGGGAGGTCTATGCAAAAGTCAACATACCAAGTACCCATCACAAACCCTTATCTCCCGCATTACATTCTTTGCCATTTGCCTCTCGTTTTCCTCTCCCTCACTTCACCCTTGCCGTTTTATTCGCCCTCCCTTTTCCGTTTTCCTGTTTTCGCTCGTCTTTCTTTCGCCATGTCTGAATCTGGGGAGGTTATCGCTAATGAAGGATATTATAACGACTTGGGAAATTTTGATGCTTTCGATGATCCTCTTGAGGAACCTACCATCTTGCACACCAAAAAGTTTCGAGTCGGTAGTGGCAATATTATTGGGAAAGGAGTTATTCAAGACTTCTTTACTTGTGCTGGCGCTTTGCCCATTATGGGTGTCTCTATTCTTCATAAAACTAGTAGCCTTGCGGATGCAATATCTTTGCTTGTAGTTGAACTTTAAAGGCAATTTCTTCATATGCATCCTTGCATACAAAGAATTTTCCTACAATTTTCTAATATTGAGCATTCTTCTGTTAAACGTGTCGCCACTATCTTTTTGGCTCATGAGTTTAGATTCATAATGAAAGAGGCTAGAGAAATCTTTGCGCATTATAGGGTAGATGCTAGTCATCCTCCCATAGAAGCTATACTTTTTAATCAAGAAGACATGATGCATTTACAATCTTTGGATCATGTTGCTTATAATGAAAATCTTAGGAAAAAGGTTCCAGCCGATGTTCTAGTTGATAGAATTTCTGAGCTTAATGATGATTTTGCTATTCAGAATAATGGATTAGGTTTTTCTCTTGAACAAAGGCTTATGACTTTTTGCCAAAAGAATGCTTGTAATGATGAATTGGTTGTGCAATACAAAGGGCCAAGGGAGGAACCCATACCTCCCGAGATTGATCTTGGGGACTTTTGTCCCATTAAATTTAGCCCTTTTGACTATTTTTGCTTGCCTCAAAGAAAACTTGCTGCTGAACGTAGAGAATATGAGAAAAGTTTTCATGACTTGCCGTACCATTATTATGGCAATACCTAGATCTATCCTTGCTTTTATGCCTAGCTAGGGGCGTTAAACGATAGCGCTTGTTGGGAGGCAACCCAATTTTATTTTTAGTTTTTTGCTTTTTGCTTCTGCTTAGGAATAGATATTTGTTCTAGCCTCTGTTTAGATGTGTTTTTGTGTTTTAATTAGTGTTTGTGCCAAGTTAAACCTATAGGATCTTCTTGGATGATATTTATTTGATCTTGCAGAAATTTCCAGAAACTTTCTGTTCAGGAAAACAATTGTTAAAAATCACCAGAACATGATAAAATATTGATTCCAATTGCTGCTGATCAATAAACAATTTTTCTAGGTCTTTCTATTTTGGCTGATGTTTTGGAGTTCCAGAAGTTTGCGTTAGTTACAGATTACTACAGACTGTTCTGTTTTTGACAAATTCTGTTCTTCGTGTGTTGTTTGCTTATTTTGATGAATCTATGACTAGTAAAAGAGTTTATTGATACGTCTCCGTCGTATCTACTTTTCCGAACACTTTTGCGCTTGTTTTGGACTCTAACTTGCATGATTTGAATGGAACTAACCCGGAACGACGCTGTGTTCAGCCGAATTGCCATGATGTTGTTTTATGTGCAGAAAACAAAAGTTCTCAGAATGACCTGAAACTTCACGGAACATCTAGTTAAAAATAATAATAAAATCATTGCCAAAGATGAAGACCAGGGGGCCCACACCCTGTCCACGAGGGTGGGGGCGCCCCCCTAGGGCGCGCCCCCCTAGCTCGTGGGCCCCCTAGAGCTCCTCCGACGCCAACTCCAACTCTATATATTTGCTTTCGAGGAGAAAAAAATAAAGGAGAAGAAATCATCGTGTTTTACGATACGAAGCCACTGCCAAGCCCTAAAACCTCTCGGGAGGGCTAATCTGGAGTCCGTTCTGGGCTCCGGAGAGGGGGATTCATCACCGTCGTCATCATCAACCATCCTCCATCACTAATTTCATGATGGTCACCGCCGTGCGTGAGTAATTCCATCGTAGGCTTGCTGGACGGTGATGGGCTGGATGAGATTTATCATGTAATCAAGTTAGTTTTGTTAGGGTTTGATCCCTAGTATCCACTATGTTCTGAGATTGATGTTGCTATGACTTGGCTATGCTTAATGCTTGTCACTAGGGCCCGAGTGCCATAATTTCAGATCTGAACCTATTATGTTTTCATGAATATATGTGAGTTCTTGATCCTATCTTGCAAGTCTATAGTCACCTACTATGTGTTATGATCCGGCAACCCTAAAGTGACAATAATCGGGACCACTCCCGGTGATGACAATAGTTTGAGGATTTCATGTATTCATTATTTGCTAATGCTTTGTTCCGGTTCTCTGTTAAAAGGAGGCCTTAATATCCCTTAGTTTCCAATAGGACCCCGCTGCCACGGGAGGGTAGGACAAAAGATGTCATGCAAGTTCTTTTCCGTAAGCTCGTATGACTATATTCGGAATACATGCCTACATTATATTGACGAATTGGAGCTAGTTCTGTGTCACCCTATGTTATGACTGTTACAAGATGAAACGCATCCGGTATAATTATCCATCATCAATCCAATGCCTACGAGCTTTCCATATACTGGTTTACGCTTATTTACTTTTCGGTTGCTATAGTTACAATCACTATAAAATACCAAAAATATTACTTTTGCTTCCATTACCCTTTTATTACCGTTACCACTACTATCATATTACTTTGCTACTAAATACTTTGCTGCAAATATTAAGTTATCCAGGTGTGGCTGAATTGACAACTCAGTTGCTAATACTTGAGAATATTCTTTGGCTCCCCTTGTGTCAAATCAATAAATTTAGGTTGAATACTCTACCCTCGAAAGTTGTTGCGATCCCCTACACTTGTGGGTTATCAAGACTAATTTCTGGTGCCGTTGCCAGGGAGCATAGCTCTATTCTTTGAGTCACTTGGGATTTATGTCTGTTGGACACTATGAAGAACTTGAAAGACGAGAAAACAAAAATTTATCCCTCAACTACTAGGGGATGTAAGGAACTGCCATCTAGCTCTGCACTTGATTCACCTTCTGTTTTGAGTAAGCTTGTGACACCTAAACCTGCTTCTGCTATTCGTTCTGATATGTCTCATGTTATTGATGATGCCACTTCTGCTATGCATGATACTTGTGATGAAACTACTTCTATGCTTGATACTACTGTGCCCCTTAGTGAATTTCTTGATGAACAAATTGCTAGGGCTAGAGAGAAAGAAATTATTGATACTGATTATAATGATGAAAGTGATGATGAAGATAGGCCTGTTATTCCTGAGGGTTATGTTTTTGATAAAGAAGCTTCTGCATCTATTTTAGCTTGCAAAGGTAGTCATGAACTTAACAGGCTATTAATTAAATGGAACAAGGAATCTCCTAGAGATAAAATGAAACCTGACCCTGCTTTTGCTACTTCACCTATTTCTGTTGCCGATAAGGATTATGAATTTTCTGTTCATCCTGATATAATTACTTTGGTTGAATCTGATCCTTTTCATGGCTATGAATTTGAAACTGTTGTGGCACATCTTACTAAATTAAATGATATAGCCACCCTGTTCACTAATGATGAGACATCTCGCTACTTTTATATCCTTAAAATATTTCCGTTCTCATTAAAGGGTGATGCTAAGATATGATTTAATTCTCTTGATCCTCGTTGTGTGCGTAGTCCCCAGGATATGCTTTATTACTTCTCTGCTAAATATTTCCCTGCTCATAAGAAACAAGCTGCTTTAAAGGAAATATACAACTTTGTGCAAATTAAAGAAGAGAGTCTCCCACAAGCTTGGGGGAGGCTTCTCAAGTTACTTAATGCTTTGCCTGATCATCCTCTTAAGAAAAATGAAATGCTTGATATCTTTTATAATGGACTAACAAATGCTTCTAGAGATTACGTGGATAGTTGTGCTGGTTCTCTTTTCAGGGAATGAACACCGGATGAAGCTGAAATTCTATTGAATAATATGTTGACAAATGAAAATAATTGGGCACCTCCCGAGCCAGCTCCTGAGCCAGCTCCTGCTCCAATTAATGATCCTATTCCTAAACCAACTCCGAAGAAGAGAGGTGTTCTATTTCTCAGTCCCGAGGATATGCAAGAGGCAAAGAAATCTATGAAAGAAAAAGGTATTAAAGCTGAAGATGTTAAGAATTTACCTCCTATTGAAGAAATACATGGTCTTAATTTACCGCCTGTTGAAGAAACATATGATCTTAATCCCTTATTTATTGAAGAACCTCCTGATCCCAATAACCTGGCACAGGTAGTAAAGGTAAATTCTCTCTATTGATATGATAAAGATGAAGTCCCTCCTACTAAAATTGCTAGTCAATGCTTGGATGAGTTTGATAACTTTATGTTTAAGCAAGAAGACTTCAATGCTTATTTTGGTAGACAATTAAAACAAAATTCTTATATGATTAAACACTTGGGTGACTATATGGCTAATATTAGAGGTGAACTTAAACTTGTTAGCAAACATGCTTCTATGCTTCTATGGTTAGAACCGGTAGAAAGACTCAAGAACCTTTGTATCCTGAAGGCCACCCTAAGAGAATTGAGCAAGATTCTCAGAGAAATAATATTGATACACCTAGTTCTTATAGAAGGAAGAAAAAGAAAAATGATAGGACTTTGCAAACTTCTAGTGAACCTATTGTTGAACCACCTGATAATCCAAATGATATATCTTTGTCTGATGCTGAAACACAATCTGGTAATGAACATGAACCTAGTGAAAATGTTAATGATGATGTTCATGATGATGCTCAACCTATTAATAATAATGATGTAGAAGTTGAACCTGCTGTTGATCTTGATAACCCACAATCAAAGCATCAACATTATGATAAGAGAGACTTTGTTGCTAGGAAACATGGTAAAGAAAGGGAGCCATGGGTTCAGAAGCCCATGCCTTTTCCTCCCAAACCATCCAAGAAAAAGGATGATGAGGATTTTGAGCGCTTTGCTGAAATGATTAGACCTATCTTTTTGCGTATGCGATTAACTGATATGCTTAAAATGAATCCTTATGCCAAGTATATGAAAGATATTGTTACTAATAAAAGAAAGATACCGGAAGCTGAAATTTCCACCATGCTTGCTAATTACACTTTTAAGGGTGGAATACCAAAGAAACTTGGAGATCCAGGAGTACCTACTATACCTTGCTCCATTAAAAGAAACTATGTTAAAACTGCTTTATGTGATCTTGGAGCCGGTGTTAGTGTTCTGCCTCTCTCTTTATATCGTAGACTTGATTTGAATAAGTTGACACCTACTGAAATATCTTTGCAAATGGCTGATAAATCAACTGCTATACCTGTCGGTATTTGTGAGGATGTGCATGTTGTGGTTGCAAACGTTACTATTTTAACGGACTTTGTTATTCTTGATATTCCCGAGGACGATAGTATGTCTATTATTCTTGGGAGACCTTTTCTGAATACTGCAGGGGCTGTTATTGATTGCAACAAAGGCAATGTCACTTTTCATGTTAATGGTAATGAGCATACGGTACACTTTCCAAGGAAACATCCTCAAGTTCATAGTATCAACTCTATTGGAAAAATTCCATCGATTATATTTGGAGGTTTTGAATTTCCTCTTCCTACTATTAAGAAGAAATATGATATACTTCTTATAGGGGATGTTCATATCCCCGTTGAGGTAACATAGTGTTATTCAAAATTTCTCCGGTCCCATGTTAATCGGAATGAGTTTGTTAACAAGACCTGATAAACCTTGTTAGTGGATTCCTTTTGATGAGCATGAGACGGATGAAACTAGAAGCACAAACTTCTTTACGCTCTTTATACTTTCTGTTATTTAGTTGAAATAAAGTAAAAATAGTATTTTTCTGTCCGTTTCCTGATTTATTCATGCAATATAAAAATACCGCAAAATAGAAGTCCTCCAAATGCCATGCCAATTTAATATGATTTTTTCGGGAATATTTGAGGATTTATGGTATTGAAAGCACCGCGGGGGGAGCTGCCACCTAGCCACGAGGGTGGAGGACGCGCCCTACCCCCGAGGGCGCGCCCCCTGCCTCGTGGGCCCACGGTGGCCCTCTTCCACTTATTCATGTACCCATCCTCTTCTTCTTCCTCCCAAAAACACGAATAACTAGCTCAAGCACGAGTTCTAGCTCACTTTGCTGCGATTTTCGATCTCCTTGCTCAAAGCACCTCTTACAAAACTGCTTGGGGAGATTGTTCTTTGGTATGTGACTCCTCGATTGGTCTAATTAGTTTTTGTTCTAGTGCTTTATTCATTGCAAATTTGTGTTGCATAGGTGACCATGTTCTTGAGCTTGCATGTCAAATTTATATGGTTCCAAGTAGTTCTAATGCTTGATATAGGCTCTAGGCACTTGTAGGAGTAGTTGCTATCAATTTTATTAAAGCTGGTTCACTTTTGTTTGAAGTTACTAAAAATTTCAGAATTTTTTTAGAGAAAACAATATGCTTAGGAAGATGTTCCAAGGTGGTGCTTCAAGGAAGCAAGGCCCCAGGCTTACAATGCGTGATGCTGATGAGGAGCCCCCAAGGGACGCTCCAGTGCGGCCCTGTGAATGGCCGTCGGAAAATTTTATGGATCGAGCGGGAATCAAAGAAGAATTTAACGCATATTTGCGTAACGCCGATCTTCTGGACTTTGAGGCAGAAAAATGCCCACAGTACCATGATCTCACTAGTTCATTTGTGAGGAGACAAAAGGAAGATATACCATTACTAGAGAGGAGGCAGATGAGTACGAGAGGAGAGCAGAGGCATCCCGACGCCACGCTGCAGCTCAGGCGGTGATAGTCGTTGCATCGCAGGACGGCCCCAGCTACACCTACGGGTATCCGCCAGGCCATACCTGGCAATGAACCAACTTAGGCCAAAAGCCTAAGCTTGGGGGAGTACGTATTTCTCACCGACATTACATTTATGTTCACACACACTCATTGCTAGATGTCGGTGCTCATACTCTTTCACTGTAATATCCATGCTAGTTTATTTTCTTTTTCTTGTATTCTTCTTGTGTGTTTGTTAAACTTTAAGAAAAACCAAAATAAATTTAGTGATAGATTTTAGTTAGTTTACTTTTCTTGCTGTAGTAGTATTAATCAAAAGAAAACCCAAAAATATTTCCCATTGTTCTTTTGCTTGTTGGGAGCTTTCTCGTGTAAATAGTTTTATTTCTTTTCTTTTCTTTGGGGGTCAATAGGAGAAGACCATACTTAAATTGTTGAAGTGGCTCTTATATGCATTATTGTTCATTTAACCAAGAGCCCATATTGCCTTGTCTTGTCCTGTTTATTGAATGCTCGCAGATTCCAGCTTAGTTCAATGCACGTACACTCTTATTGTTATTCACATTGTTCAGTCGTGCAAGTGAAAGACAATTATGAAAAAATACGATGGACTGACTGAGATGAGAAAAGCCGATATGAACTCGACCTCTCTTGTTTTTGTAAATATGATGAGTTCATCCTTCCTGATTCAGCTTATTATTTTTAAACATGTTTGCAATGACAATTAGAGATCATAGTTGCTCGTGCCATGCTTGATTAGCTATGAGTTATAATGGTTTACCTTGCGTGCCAACATGTTATTAAAATGGTTGTGATGTGGTATGATGGGGTGGTATCCTCCTTTGAATGATTTAAGTGACTTGATGGCACATGTTCACGCATGTAGTTGAAACAAATCAACATAGCCTTCACGATATTTATGTTCATGGTGGATTATATCCTACTCATGCTTGCATTCAATGTTTATTAATTTTAGTGCATGTTCATGACTGTTGTCGCTCTCTAGTTGGTTGCTTCCCAGTATTTTGCTAGCCTTCACTTGTACTAAACGGGAATACTACTTGTGCATCCAATCCCTTAAACCCCAAAGTTATTCCATATGAGTCCACTATACCTTCCTATATGCGGTATCTACCTGCCATTCCAAGTAAATTTGTATGTGCCAAACTCTAAACCTTCAAATAAACATTCTGTTTTGTATGCTCGAATAGCTCATGTATCAACTAGGGCTGCCCTTATCTTCCATGTTAGGCTGGTTATTCTCAAGAGGAGTGGACTCCGCTCCTCATTCACGAGAAAATGGCTGGTCACCGGGATGCCCAGTCCCATGCTTTATGCAAACTAAATCAAAATAATTGCAAACAAAACTCCCCCTGGGACTGTTGCTAGTTGGAGACACTCGTTGCTTCGAGCAAGTCATGGATTGATGCTTGTTAGTGGAGGGGGAGTATAAACATTACCATTCTGTTTGGGAACCGCCTATAATGTGTGTAGCATGGAAGATATCGCCATCTCTTAGCTGTTATGTTGACAATGAAAGTATGCCGCTCAAAATATTATTTATCTCTATTTCAAAACCGAGCTCTGGCACCTCTACAAATCCCTGCTTCCCTCTGCGAAGGGCCTATCTATTTACTTTTATGTTGAGTCATCACCCTCTTATTAAAAAGCACTAGATGGAGAGCACAGCTGTCATTTGCATTCGTTACTGTTAATTTATATTGGGTATGACTACGACTAGATCTCTTTTACCATGAATTACAATGTCTAGTCAGTCCTTGATCTTTAAAGGTGCTCTGCATTTATGTTTTGTGGTCTTAGAAAGGGCTAGCAAGATACCATCTTGTTATATCATATTATGATTGTTTTGGGAAAGTGTTGTCATCCGAGATTTATTATTATCGCTCGCTAGTTGATTATGCTATTGATATGAGTAAACATGAGACCTGAGAATTATTGCAAATGTAGTTAGTTATAATCTTTGTTGAAAACTTGAATGTTGGCATTACATATTTACAACAACAAGAGCAAACATAGTTTGTAAAAGTTTTTCTTTATCACTTTCAGTTTGTCAACTGAATTGCTTGAGGACAAGCAAAGGTTAAGCTTGGGGGAGTTGATACGTCTCCGTCGTATCTACTTTTCCAAACACTTTTGCCCTTGTTTTGGACTCTAACTTGCATGATTTGAATGGAACTAACCCGGACTGACGCTGTTTTCAGCAGAATAGCCATGACGTTGTTTTATGTGCAGAAAACAAAAATTATCGGAATGACCTGAAACTTCACGGAACATCTAGTTAAAAAAATAAAAAATCCTTGCCAAAGATGAAGACCAGGGGGCCCACACCCTGTCCACGAGGGTGCCCCCCCTAGGGCGCACCCCCCTACCTCGTGGGCCCCCTGGAGCTCCTCCGACGCCAACTCCAACTCTATATATTTGCTTTCGGGGAGAAAAAAAATAAAGGAGAAGAAATCATCGCATTTTACGATACGGAGCCGCCGCCAAGCCCTAAAACCTCTCGGGAGGGCTGATATGGAGTCCGTTCGGTGCTTCGGAGAGGGGGATTCATCGCCATCGTCATCATCAACCATCCTCCATCACCAATTTCATGATGCTCACCGCCGTGCGTGAGTAATTCCATCGTAGGCTTGCTGGACGGTGATGGGTTGGATGAGATTTATCATGTAATCGAGTTAGTTTTGTTAGGGTTTGATCCCTAGTATCCACTATGTTCTGAGATTGATGTTGCTATGACTTTGCTATGCTTAATGCTTGTCACTAGGGCCCGAGTGCCATGATTTCAGATCTGAACCATTTATGTTTTCATGAATATATGTGAGTTTTTGATCCTATCTTGCAAGTCCATAGTCACCTACTATGTGTTAAGATCCGGCAACCCCGAAGTGACAATAATCGGGACCACTCCCGGTGATGACCATAGTTTGAGGAGTTCATGTATTCACTATGTGTTAATGCTTTGTTCCGGTACTCTATTAAAAGGAGGCCTTAATATCCCTTAGTTTCCAATAGGCCCCCACTGCCACGGGAGGGTAGGACAAAAGATATCATGCAAGTTCTTTTCCATAAGCATGTATGACTATATTCGGAATACATACCTACATTATATTGATGAATTGGAGCTAGTTCTGTGTCACCCTATGTTATGACTGTTACATGATGAACCGCATCCGGCATAATTATCCATCACCGATCCAATGACTACGAGCTTTCCATATACTGGTTTACGCCCATTTACTTTCCCGTTGCTATTGTTAAAATCACTACAAAATACCAAAAATATTACTTTTGCTTCCGTTACCCTTTTATTACCGTTATGACTACTATCATATTACTTTGCTACTAAATACTTTGCTGCAGATATTAATTTATCCAGGTGTGGCTGAATTGATAACTCAATTGCTAATACTTGAGAATATTCTTTGGCTCCCCTTGTGTCGAATCAATAAATTTGGTTTGAATACTCTACCCTCGAAAGCTGTTGCGATCCCCTACACTTGTGGGTTATCATTTATAAACCATAGAGAAGTTGGAATACAGTAGGTTTAACACCAATATAAATAAAGAATGAGTTCATTACAGTACTTTGAACTGGTCTTTTGTTTTCTTTCGCTAACGGAGCTCACGAGATTTTCTGCTGAGTTTTGTATTGTGAAGTTTTCCAGTTTTGGGTAAAAGATTTGATGGATTATGGAACAAGGAGTGGCAAGATTCTAAGCTTGGGGATGCCCATGGCACCCCCAAGATAATCTAAGGACACCAAAAAGCCAAAGCTTGGGGATGCCCCGGAAGGCATCCCCTCATTCGTCTACTTTCATCGGTAACTTTACTTGGAGCTATATTTTTATTCACCACATGATATGTGTTTTGCTTGGAGCGTCTTGTATGATTTGAGTCTTTGCTTTTTAATTTACCACAATAATCCTTGCTATACACACCTTTTGAGAGAGACACACATGATTCGGAAATTATTAGAATACTCTATGTGCTTCACTTATACCTTTTGAGTTATATAATTTTTGCTCTCGTACTTCACTTATATCTTTTAGAGCACGGTGGTGGATTTGTTTTATAGAAACTATTGATCTCTCATGCTTCACTTAGATTATTTTGAGAGTCTTAAATAGCATGGTAATTTGCTTAAATAATCCTAATATACTAGGTATTCAAAAATAGTAAAAATTCTTATGAATGTGTTGAATACTATGAGAAGTTTGATGCTTGATACGTCTCGGACGTATCTACTTTTCCAAACACTTTTGACTTGTTTGGACTCTAACTTGCATGATTTGAATGGAACTAACCCGGACTGATGCTGTTTTTAGCAGAATTGCCATGATGATGTTTTATGTGCAGAAAACAAAAGTTCTCGGAATGACCTGAAACTCCACGGAATATCTTACGATAAATAATAAAAAATCCTCGCCAAATATGAAGACCAGGGGGCCCACACCCTGTCCACGAGGGTGGGGAGCGCCCCCCCCTAGGGCGCGCCCCCCTACCTCGTGGGCCCCCTGGAGACTTCCCGACGCCAACTCCAACTCTATATATTTGCTTTCGGGGAGAAAAAAATGGTGGAGAAGAAATCATCGCGTTTTACGATACGGAGGCGCCGCCAAGCCCTAAAACCTCTCGGGACGGCTGATCTAGAGTCCGTTCGAGGATCCGGAGAGGGGGATTCATCGCCGTCGTCATCATCAACCATCCTCCATCACCAATTTCATGATGCTCACCGCCGTGCGTGAGTAATTCCATCATAGGCTTTCTGGACGGTGATGGGTTGGATGAGATTTATCATGTAATCGAGTTAGTTTTGTTAGGGTTTGATCCCTAGTATCCACTATGTTCTGAGATTGATGTTGCTATGACTTTGCTATGCTTAATGCTTGTCACTAGGGCCCGAGTGCCATGATTTCAGATCTGAACCTATAATGTTTTCATGAATATATGTGAGTTCTAGATCCTATCTTGGAAGTCTATAGTCACCTACTATGTGTTATGATCCGGCAACCCCGAAGTGACAATAATCGGGACCACTCCCGGTGATGACCATAGTTTGAGGAGTTCATGTATTCACTATGTGTTAATGCTTTGTTCCGGTACTCTATTAAAATGAGGCCTTAATATCCCTTAGTTTCCATTGGGACCCCGCTGCCACGGGAGGGTAGGAAAAAAGATGTCATGCAAGTTCTTTTCCATAAGCATGTATGACTATATTCGGAATACATGCCTACATTACATTGATGAATTGGAGCTAGTTCTGTGTCACCCTATGTTATGATTGTTACATGATGAACCGCATCCGGCATAATTCTCCGTCACCGATCCAATGCCTACGAGCTTTTCACATATTGTTCTTCGCTTATTTACTTTTCTGTTGCTACTATTGCAATTACTACAAAACCCAAAAATATTACTTTTGCTATCGTTACCGTTACTTCCATATTACTTTGCTACTAAATACTTTGCTGCAGATACTAAGTTATCCAGGTGTGGTTGAATTGACAACTCAACTGCTAATACTTGAGAATATTCTTTGGCTCCCCTTGTGTCGAATCAATAAATTTGGGTTGAATACTCTACCCTCGAAAACTGTTGCGATCCCCTGTAGTTGTGGGTTATCAAGACCTTTTTCTGGCGCCGTTGCCGGGGAACATAGCTCTATTCTTTGAGTCACTTGGGATTTATATCTGCTGGACACTATGAAGAACTTGAAAGACGAGAAGACAAAAATTTATCCCTCAATTACGAGGGGAGGTAAGGAACTGCCATCTAGCTCTGCACTTGATTCACCTTCTGTTATGAGTAAGCTAGCGACACCTAAACCTGCTTCTGCTATTTGTTCTGATATGTCGCATTTATCGATGATGCCACTTCTTCTATGCATGATACTTATGATGAAACTACTTCTGCCTGATACTATTCTGCCCCTTAGTGAATGTCTTGATGAACAAATTGCTAGGGCTAGAGAGAAAGAAATTATTGAATCTGATTATAATGATGAAAGTGATGATGAAGATAGGCCTGTTATTCCTGAGGGTTATGTTTTTGATATGGAATATTCTGCCGCTATTTTAGCTTGCAGAGATCGTCATGAACTTAAAAGGCTATTAATTAAATGGAACAAAGAATCTCTTAAAGATAAAATGAGGCCTGACCCCGCTTTTGCTACTTCGCCTATCTGTGTTCTCGATAAGGATTATGAATTCTCTGTTGATCCTGATATAGTTACTTTGGTTGAATCTGATCCTTTCCATGGTTATGAATCTGAAACTGTTGTGGCACATCTTACTAAATTAAATGATATAGCCACCCTGTTCACTAATGATGAGAGATCTCGCTACTTTTATATCCTTAAAATATTTTTGTTCTCATTAAAGGGTGATGCTAAGATATGGTTTAATTCTCTTGATCCTGGTTGTGTGCGTAGTCCCCAGGATATGATTTATTACTTCTCTGCTAAAAATTTCCTTGCTCATAAGAAACAAGCTGCTTTAATGGAAATATACAACTTTGTGCAAATTAAAGAAGAGAGTATCCCACAAGCTTGGGGGAGGCCTCTCAAGTTATTTAATGCTTTGCCTGATCATCCTCTTAAGAAAAATGAAATACTTGATATCTTTTATAATGGACTAACCGATGCTTCTAGAGATTACTTTGATAGTTGTGCTGGTTCTCTTTTCAGGGAATGAACACCGGATGAAGCTGAAATTCTATTGAATAATATGTTGACAAATGAAAATAATTGGGCACCTCCCGAGCCAGCTCCTGAGCCAGTTCCTACTCCAATTAATGATCCTATTCCTAAACCAACTCCGAAGAAGAGAGGTGTTCTATTTCTCAGTCCCGAGGATATGCAAGAGGCAAAGAAATCTATGAAAGAAAAAGGTATTAAAGCTGAAGATGTTAAGAATTTACCTCCTATTGAAGAAATACATGGTCTTTATTTACCGCCTGTTGAAGAAACATATGATCTTAATCCCTTATATATTGAAGAACCTCCTGATCCTGATAACCCGACATAGGTAGTAAAGGTAAATTCTCTCTATAGATATGATAAACCTGAAATCCCTCCTACTAAAATTGATAGTCAGTGCTTGGATGAGTTTGATAACTTTATGTTTAAACAAGAAGACTTCAATGCTTATTTTCGTAGACAATTAAAACAAGATGCTATTATGATTAAACACTTGGGTGACTATATGGCTAATATTAAATGTGAACTTAAAATTGTTAGCAAACATGCTTCTATGGTTACCACTCAAATGGAACAAGTACTAAAAGCTCAAAAAGAATTGCTCGATGAAATGAATAGTAAGAAAAATGATTATGCTGTTAGAGTGGCTACTAGAACTGGTAGAATGACTCAGGAACCTTTGTATCCTGAAGGACACCCTAAGAGAATTGAGCAAGATTCTCAGAGAAATAATATTGATGCACCTAGTTCTTCTAAAAAGAAGAAAAAGAAAAATGATAGAACTTTGCAAACTTCTAGTGAACCTATAGCTGAAACACCTGATAATCCAAATGATATCTCTATGTCTGATGCTGAAACACAATCTGGTAATGGACATGAACCTAGTGAAAATGTTAATGATGATGTTCATGATGATGCTCAACCTAGTAATGATAATGATGTAGAAATTGAACCTGCTGTTGATCTTGATAACCCACAATCAAAGAATCAACGTTATGATAAGAGAGACTTTGTTGCTAGGAAACATGGTAAAGAAAGAGAACCTTGGGTTCAGAAACCCATGCCTTTTCCTCTCAAACCATCCAAGAAAAAGGATGATGAGGATTTTGAGCGCTTTGCTGAAATGATTAGACATATCTTTTTGCGTATGCGATTGACTGATATGCTCAAAATGAATCCTTATGCTAAGTACATGAAAGATATTGTTACAAATAAAAGAAAGATACCGGAAGCTGAAATTTCCACCATGCTTGCTAATTATACTTTTAAGGGTGGAATACCAAAGAAACTTGGAGATCCAGGACTACCTACTATACCATGCTCCATTAAAAGAAATTATGTTAAAACTGCTTTATGTGATCTTGGAGCCGGTTTTAGTGTTATGCCTCTCTCTTTATATCGTAGACTTGACTTGAATAAGTTGACACCTACTGAAATATCTTTGCAAATGGCTGATAAATCAACTGCTATACCTGTCGGTATTTGTGAGGATGTGCCTGTTGTGGTTGCAAATGTTACTATTTTAACAGACTTTGTTATTCTTGATATTCCCGAGGATGATAGTATGTCTATTATTCTTGGAAGACCTTTCTTAATACTGCAGGGGCTGTTATTGATTGCAACAAAGGCAATGTCACTTTTCATGTTAATGGTAATGAGCATACGGTACACTTTCCGAGAAAACAACCTCAAGTCCACAGTATCAACTCTATTGGAAAAATTCCATCGATTATATTTGGAGGTTTTGAATTTCCTCTTCCTATTGACAAAGAGAAATATGATATACTTATTATTGGGGATGTGCATATCCCCGTTGAGGTAACCTAGTGGTATTCGAAATTTCTCCAGTTTCATGTTAATCGGAATGAGTCTGTTAACAAGACTTGATCAACCTTGTTAGTGGATTCCTTTTTATGAGCATGAGATGGATGAAACTAGAAGCACAACCTTCTGTACCCTCTTTATACATTCTGTTATTTTGTTGAAATAAAGTAAAAATATTATTTTTCTGTCTATTTCCTGATTTATCCGTGCAATATAAAATGTCCCAAAAATAAAAGTCCTCAGAATGCCATGCCAATTTAATATGATTTTTTTGAGAATATTTGAGGATTTATGTTACAAAAATTACCGCGGGGGGAGCTGCCACCTGGCCACGAGGGTGGAGGGCGCGCCCTACCCCCCTGGGCGTGCCCCTGCCTCATGGGCCCACGGTGGCCCACCTCCACTTATTCCAGCACCCATCCTCTTCTTCTTCCTCACACAAACACGAAAAACCAACTCAAGCACGAGTTCCAGCCCTCTTTGCTGTAATTTTCGATCTCCTTGCTCAAAGCACCTCTTACAAAACTGCTTGGGGAGATCGTTCTTTGGTATGTGACTCCTCCATTGGTCTAATTAGTTTTTGTTCTAGTGCTTTATTCATTGCAAATTTGTGCTGCATAGGTGACCATGTTCTTGAGCTTGCATGTCAAATTTATATGGTTCCAAGTAGTTCTAATGCTTGATATAGGCTCTAGGCACTTGTAGGAGTAGTTGCTATCAATTTTATTGAAGTTGGTTCACTTTTGTTTGAAGTTACTAAAAAATTTAGATTATTTCAAAAAATAATGAAGAGACTTTTGAGGGGCTCATCGAGCCGAAGCTCGAAGGAGAAACAAAATGAAGAAGCACAGAGGCCCAAATATAATTTGCCTCGAACCGCAGAGATTTGGCCGTGTGAATGGCCTTCTGATAATTTCTTGAGACAGACCGGGATTTATGAGGATTTCTATTCATTGATTGAGAATGTCGGCCTCACCGACTTCGTCCGCGACCAACGTCCTCAGTATCTCTTACTCACAAATACTTATGTGCAAAACTTCTTCTTTTTGCCTAAGGAATCACCTCCTTTAGTAGAGTTTCATTTATATGACATTGTTAAGAAGATGCCATTGTCTGAATTTTGCGAAGTCTGCAACATACCCCCTGAGGGTACCTGTCGGTGTCAAAACCGGCGGATCTCGGGTAGGGGGTCCCGAACTGTGCGTCTAGGCGGATGGTAACAGGAGACAAGGGACACAATGTTTTACCCAGGTTCGGGCCCTCTTGATGGAGGTAAAACCCTACGTCCTGCTTGATTAATATTGATGATATAGGTAGTACAAGAGTAGATCTACCACGAGATCAAGGAGGCTAAACCCTAGAAGCTAGCCTATGGTATGATTGTTGTATGTTGTCCTACGGACTAAAACCCTCCGGTTTATATAGACACTGGAGAGGGTTAGGGTTACACAAAGTCGGTTACAATGGTAGGAGATCTCAATATCCGCATCGCCAAGCTTGCCTTCCACGCCAAGGAAAGTCCCTTCCGGACACGGGACGAAGTCTTCAGTCTTGTATCTTCATAGTCCAGGAGTCCGGCTGAAGGTATAGTCCGGCCATCCGGACACCCCCTAATCCAGGACTCCCTCAGTAGCCCCTGAACCAGGCTTCAATGACGACGAGTCCAGCGCGCAGATTGTCTTCGGCCTTGCAAGGCGGGTTCCTCCTCCAAGTACTTCATAAAATATTTTAAACACTAAGGATAGTGTTCGGCTCTGCAAAAGAAGTTTCCTCATATTGCCATAGAGAGAATAACATTTACACAAATCTAATCTGCTGACGTATTCTATAGTGTGACATCACACCACGGCCAAGCCTTTATTCGAATCGTTTTTACTCCCCCACCTTAGCGCATTTTGCGAGGCGGTTTCCTTGGCACGTCTTGTCAAAGCAGAGACCGTGTCCCCTTTATTTATGGGATTCTCATCAATACGGACGTGGGTAACCCAATCGTGCCCGTTAGCATGTTTTCCCGATTAAAGGCGAGTCCCAAACGGTTACGGGGAGGGCTCTTGATATTCAACCTCTTATAAAGAGACCAAGGCCTTACTCCTTTCTTTCAATCTCAAACGAGTTCGCCCGTTGCCTCGAGTTCCAACACCCTAGGCTCCAGATTTCAGGCGCTTCGGACCTTCGACAATGTCCGGTTCCGACCTTCAAGGCCGATGGATGTGAGGGAGGAGGACGTGCTAAAGTTGAGAGAGGCCAAGTTCTTGACCGGCGAAATTTCGCATAGGCTGCCTGCTCAAGGGCAGGCTATTCCCAGTCCCCAGCCCGGTGAGAGCATGGTGTTCATGTCTCACTTCCTTCGGGGGTTAGGCTTCCCGATGGATCCCTTCGTGAGGGGGCTAATGTTCTATTATGGGCTGGAATTTCACTACTTAGCTCCGGAGTCCATCCTCCATGTTTCCTCATTCATCGTCGTGTGTGAAGCATTCCTCCGTGTCACTCCTCACTTCGGATTATGGCTCAAGACCTTTAAAGTAGAGCCGAAGATGACCGAGGGACGGCACGCAGAGTGCGGAGGTGCTGTTATAAGCAAGAATGTTGATGCTCCATGGCCCGAGGGCCCTTTTCAAGAGGAGCTCATCTTATGGCAACGAGAGTGGTTCTATATCACCGCTCCCAGGGGCACCAAGTGGGTGGCGCCGCCCGCCTTTCACTCGGGTCCCCCATAGCAGCTAGTGTCGTGGGTTAATAAAGGCCTAGACTGGGGTCCATCCAAGGACATGCCTTTGTTGTAGGGCCGCATCAGGGATCTCATAGAAAGAGACCTCAGCCTGGTCAAAGTGACGCAGGTCATGCTGATCCGCCGAACCCTGCCCGGCAAACGTCGCTCCCTTCGCCGGTGGGAGTTTAATCCGGAGGGACTGCAAGCTCTCCAGCATTTTATGGGCGCAACGCCCGCGGAGATGTATAAAATGTTCTTTGGACCACAAGCAATGTGTCCGGATTTGACCGAGGACGCAGGTCTGAGCTGCAATCGCCAGGATACTCAAGTAAGTAGCCTTGTGCCCGGACTCGCTATCCGTATATTTGTCATAAACTTGCCCCTAAAAGAGCTCTCCTTTTAAACAGGAGTGGATAGCGAAAGCAAAGCTGATCAGGTGTCCGGCTCCCCTCCCCGAGACCAGGCCAGATCCCGTGCTAGTTACGATGTTGAAGATTGTGCCTTTGGAGGAAAGCAAGGGAGGGGACAAGGAAACTGCGGCCTCCTCGAAGGAGGCTGTTCGAAAGGGAGGAACCAAAAATTCCTCTCCTCAGGGGAAGAAGAGGACCGCCTCTGAAGACCCGGAGACCATGGCCTCAAAGCGGGGGGAAAAATCCTCGTCAGAGGGTCCTACACCGGGGGGTACCTCGGCCGAATTATGCCCTCAAGGGGATCAGCCATCCAGCGAGCCGTAAGTAGAGAAAGATTTTATTTTTGAGAGATGAGAGAAATCCTTGCTTTATATCTGAGAAGATTAACCTAAATTTTACCTTGTAGCCCGGACCTCAGCCCTTCTCAGCAGAGCTCGACTTCGGGGGATCTTCTTCCGGAGATGATAGAGAGCGGAACGCCTCCCCATGCCGTATCGTTGCGGAGGGTTTCTCCGAATCCGGCAGGGGCAGAAGGTAGCCATATGGCCCCCCAAGGTTCTCCGCGTCCGGCCTTCGAAAGAGGCCATAGGACGAGTCCGGCACCGTCCGGTGCGCGGTCGGAGGAGCTGAAGAATCTGCTAGGGCGAGCATCTATCTCAGAGGAGCACCGTGCATTGATGGGCACGGTGATTGAAAGGATTTCGTCCGCAAAAAGCGGATTGCACGAGGCCGTCAGAAGTTTACTTACAGGTTTTGAGGTACGTGAAATAATGTACACTTTTTGACAATTGCGCATAGATAAGATGCGCCCTGTGTAGATAGTAGTCCCTGAGACTCTGTGCATTGTCAAAAATGACGGCGCGCAGAGGATCATAATCCCAGGTCTAACATGCCTCCTTCATACGTAGGTGGCGAAGTGTCTGGAATCCAGCCGGACTGATGAATTTGCCGAGCTAAAGCGGCAACTTGACGTGGCAGATGCCGACATCGCGCTTGTCAACAAGCGGCTTGACGAGGCACAAGGTATGTAATTCCTCGGGCGGCACCTGGTAAGAGGAGCTTTATGCCAGTATCTTACAATATGTGCGCTTGATGCAGATGGTGCGACCGCCTTGGAGAGTGTTCAGGCGGAACTTGCCCGAGCCAAGGAACAAGCCAGAAAAAGTGATGCGGCTGCCGAGAAGGCCCTTGAAGAGCTGAGAGCCGAACAGGCTGCTGACTGCCGAAGCAAGAAAGAGATGGCCGAGATGGCCGTGAAGCTAAAGAGCGTTGCTGACCGTTGCAAGCTTCTTGAAAAAGAAGATCGGGCGGAACAGACGGACTTGGAGAAGGCCGTTGCCGATGCAAAGGACGCTCGTTCTGCGATGAGAGCTGCGAAGGAGGAGCTGCGTCAGGCCGGAGAGATTGCAGCTGGAAAGCCTTTTATGCTACCAAGGAAGTTTTGTGATCCTAAGCATGCTCCGTTAGACCGGTTGTGGAGTACGACGGACACCTATCTGGATTTGGCAGCGAGTGCTGCTGATGCGACCGAACACTTTCGAGATCAAGAAGATCGCGAACTGGAGAAACTCTTCTGGTCGCAGTTCCACAATCCAGAGCGTCCACTATCTGTGGCCGATTGCCTGGCCGAATGGGCCGAGCTGAATAGGTTGTCCGGACTCGCCATGAAGTGCGTCATGAGTCACCTGTGGCCGGAGAGATCGGAGCCGAAAAGTTATTTCAGCTTGGTGCAGCAGTTCCTTGGTGCGGTGCCGCGTATTAATGCAATTAAGAGGTCAGCATGCATAGAGGGTGCACGGATGGCTCTTGCCTGTGTCAAGACATACTGGGCAGAGATGGAAACCACCGCTGTTGCATCCCGAGATTCGGACGGAAGCCAGTTACCTGCCGAGCACTATTTTCCAGAAGTTCTACAAGGCGCTCGTGTAATAGAGACGCAGTGCTTGAAGGATGCTATATACGAATAGCATGTGTTATTGTAAAACAATATTTTGGTACATTGTAGAAGCTTTTTATACTGGTGCCTTCAAGTATTTGTAACACCTCCTGTGCGGCCGTTCAAAATATATAAAATCTGAAAGATGGCAGTCGTCGGCTTCGGCCCCCACGCAAATAATGCGGGGGTGTTCGCAGAAGGCGCATTTTCACACTTGATCCAACGTCTTGGTCCTACAAAGGAGGTGATAGCGCAGCGAACTAGGCAATTGAACTATAATGCTTTAACACTTTCACTTAGCCATAGGAGCTTGACAGTGAGCCTACTTAGATAGCCCCTGGTGGCGACTGCGCTCGCTCGAATTCGGGGCGCCTATGTGCCTGGCCGGGAAACGGCCCTTCGTTAATGCGGAGGAATCCTATAGATTCCAGTGAGTCATCGAGTGGTTGACCAGTCTCACGCTATATCATGACAGTCAGTTTTTGGCTTTTTCTACTGAGGTTCTCGCCTGGCCAAACCGGGGCACAATCACAGTAGTTCTCCTGGTGCCGCCTTAGCCGATAGAGCAGAACGTAAGGCAGCCAAACACAGGAGCCGGGCAACCCAACATTTGACCAAAGACATGATTCGGAGCTGATGCATATAAGGCCAAACTCGCGACGCCGAACACTCCCTAAGGTATTCGGTCTTTAGGAGGGCGGGCGAGGCAACGCCCTTAGTTATAAGCCCCTAGTGTCCAGGTACGCGCAAAAATTCTGACGTGGCCACATGCCAAGACGCCAGCCTCCTCCTTGGTTATACCAGAAAAAACCAAGGGATGTGTATCAACAAGAGACAGTAAAAAAGGTTTATGCAGGGTCTTAATCTGAAAAGAATCCTTGGAACGGGTCCCTACTGCACGTCTGCGCATGTGTCTCCGTTGTGCCGTATCCTGGATGGGCGTAGCACGGTGTTCATCTGTAAAAGAGAGGAACTTAGTTGAAAAAGGGTCGTGCCGAACAGAAGTTATACTAAATGAACAAAGTATAAATTGAAATGAGTAAAATTGAGCTTCATTTTCTCTTATTTGATATGCGCGGAGCCCCTAGTACAGGGGTATACGGCTATGAAGCTTTTATTAATGATAATTTTATGCCGGACTCGTCTATCCGTGTCTGTGGTCTTAATGACCTGTTTAGGTGTTTTGGCTGATGAAGCCGTTTTATTGTGGGGCTGTTAAGGCAGCCACACAGTCTTCCGCGCGGGGGGCGCACTCAATGCTTCCCCTTTAATGAGATGATGCCTCGTGGACCGAGCATCTTAAGTGTAAGAGACGCATAATGCGGTATTGCGTTAAAGCGGGCGAAAGCTTCGCGTCCCAGCAGTGCTTGATAGCGATTGGAGAATGGGACGATGTGGAAAGTTAGCTTTTCGCGGCGGAAGTTATCGGGGGAGCCGAATATAACTTCAAGCTGGAGAAAACCCATGCAATGGGTATCTGGACCTGGCGTTACCCCTTGAAAGGAGGTTTTTCTGTGGCGAATTCTTGTTGGGTCTATCCCCATGTGGCGGATTGTGTCCTGATATATCAGGTTTAAACCGTTGCCGCCATCCATCAGGACATTTGTAAAGTGGAGTCCGCCAATTATTGGATCTAATACCAAGGCAGTCCAGCCTGCATTCCGGATACTTCTAGAGTAATCCAGATGATCAAAGGTGATTGGTTTTAACAACCAGTGGCGAGACTCCTTTGGGATAGGCCGTATGGCGCGTACCTTTATGGGCACCGCACGTTTTGTTATGTGAAGTAAGTTTACTGTTTTTACTTCTTGTGGAAAATTCTTTTGTTTCCTGGTGCTCTGCTTTTGGGGTTCGTCATCGTCTTCGCTTGGTGTGTCGAGCCCCTTGTGTTCGGCGTTGAGTCTGCCGGATTATTTGAAGACCCAACAATCTCTGTGGGTATGGTTAGCAGGCTTCCCGGGAGTACTGTGTATTTGACATATCTTGTCCAAGATTTTGTTTAGGTTAGATAGCTCGTCCCTGTTATCCTGGAGGGGCGGCCTTTTCTGATTCCGCGAGCTTTTGAATCCGGCATTGACTGCCGTGCTCTTCGGACTGTTTTCCTTAGTCCGGCAACGGTCCTTGTTGCGTTGCGGTTTTCCGTTTCCATCCCTAGTTTCGGATGTACTTGGGTCGCTGGTGCTACATCTTGCCAACCAGCTGTCCTCTCCTGCGCAAAAGCGGGTCATGAGGCTTGTTAATGCGGCCATTGTTCTTGGCTTTTCTTGGCCGAGGTGTCTAGCAAGCCATTCATCTCGAATGTTATGCCTAAAAGCTGCTAAGGCTTCGGCGTCCAGACAGTCGACTATCTGATTCTTTTTAGTAAGAAATCTGTTCCAGAATTGCCGAGCTGACTCTCCGGGCTGTTGAGTTATGTGACTGAGATCGTCTGCATCCGGAGGGCGGACATAGGTCCATTGAAAATTTGCTCGGAAAGCGTCCTCGAGCTCTTCCCAACTTCCAATTGTGTTTTCAGGAAGGATTTTAAGCCAATGCCGGGCTGGCCCTTTAAGCTTGAGGGGTAAGTATTTTATGGCGTGGAGGTCATCTCCTCTGGCCATATGTATGTGGAGGATATAATCCTCGATCCAGACTATAGGGTCTGTTGTTCCATCGTATGCCTCTACGTTTACGGGTTTGAATCCCGCTGGAAATTCATAATCCAGGACCTCATCGGTGAAACATAGGGGGGTGCGGCACCCCTGTATTTGGGCGTGTCGTGATGTTCGGATACTGGTTTTGTTGCATTGCTCACGAGAGCTTGCTTTCTTGGCCCATAAATAGATCTAGCTGGACCATCTTTTTGATGCGAATCCTTGAGTGGGTCGCATGCCGGCTTGAGTGCGGCGCCGCTTGCCGCATTATGCTGGCCATGGGGTCGTCTATCCGACCGGGAGGCTTTCTTACTTTTTGAATGTGGGGGCTCTAGGGCCTCCTCGTCGAATTCAGGCAGTAGCTTTCACTTTGGATAGCATTTTGTGCGGCGACTGTCGCCGTATTTGTCTGCGGTGTTGAGTACTTTGCTCCATCTGATTCTGAGTGCATCTTCCGCAGTTTTTAGCTTCCGCTTCTGCTTTTTCAGGCTGCGTGCGATTGCAACGATCCTTTTGAGGAGGTTCTTCTGCTCCATGAGCTTATCCGGCGTAAGGTCGTCCGGAATGCCGTTTTCACCGGGGGTGGGTTGCTCGGTTTGTTTATCCAAGTTGTCCTGTTCGGACGGTTGCTCTAAGGCGTGCTCGTTGTCCACCGGCACGTCCTGCTCTATGGCTGGGTCTGTATGGCTATTGTTTTTATCAAGGAAGGGCTTGGAGCGGCGTTTACGCCGCCGCTTTGATTGCTTTTCGAGAGGTCGATCCCTCGTTGCATCCCCGTGTTCCTTGTTGTTGCTTTCTTTTGGTGTATCCACCATGTACACATCATGAGATGAGGTGGCTGTCCAATGCCCCATAGACGTTGGTTCATGTGCGTCTCCTGCATCGTCGTCTATACCGTCGATGTCTTCGGAGTCGAAATTGAGCACGTCGTTTAAATTATCGACAGTGGCTACCAAATGGGTGGTGGGTGGGCTTTGAATTTCTTCATCGTCCGTATCCCAACCTTGCTGACCGTAGTCCGGCCAGGGCTCTCCTGATAAAGAGAGAGACTTTAGTGACTTCAGAATGTCGCCAAAGGGCGAGTGCTGAAAGATGTCCGCGGCGGTGAACTCCATGATCGGCGCCCAATCGGATTCGATCGGCAGGGGCGCGGAGGGCTCGGAGTCCGGAGAGGAGTCCGGCCCCTCAGAGTCACGGGCCTTGCAGAGTGCGGGGCTGGAGTTCGGCTCGATTGCCGTTGGGATCGCAGCCCCCGAGGCGGCGCCCAACCGCTCATCCTTGATCGGCGCAGTTGACACCGGATTAAGGGTCGGAACCGACGCGTGTGCGGCCTCCAGGGCACTGTTCGGCGGCAGAGCTAGATCATGCCCATCGAGGCAGTGCGGCGCGCTCGGCTGTGGCTCGAATCCGTCGAAGATCAAGTCCCCGCGGACGTCAGCCGTGTAGTTTAAACCTCCAAACCTGACCTGATGGCCAGGGGCGTAGCTTTCGATCTGCTCCAGATGGCCAAGTGAATTGGCCCGCAGTGCGAAGCCGCCGAAGACGAAGATCTGTCCGGGGAGAAAAGTCTCACCCTGAACTGCATCGCCGTTGATGATCGGAGGAGCCATCGGGCCTAAAGGTGACGACACAGAGGAACTCTCAATGAAAGCACCAATGTCGGTGTAAAAACCGGTGGATCTCGGGTAGGGGGTCCCGAACTGTGCATCTAGGCGGATGGTAACAGGAGAGAAGGGACACAATGTTTTACCCAGGTTCGGGCCCTCTTGATGGACGTAAAACCCTACGTCCTTCTTGATTAATATTGATGATATAGGTAGTACAAGAGTAGATCTACCACGAGATCAAGGAGGCTAAACCCTAGAAGCTAGCCTATGGTATGATTGTTGTATGTTGTCCTACGGACTAAAACCCTCCGGTTTATATAGACAATGGAGAGGGTTAGGGTTACACAAAGTCGGTTACAATGTAGGAGATCTCAATATCCGCATCGCCAAGCTTGCCTTCCACGCCAAGGAAAGTCCCTTCCGGACACGGGACGAAGTCTTGAATCTTGTATCTTCATAGTCCAGGAGTCCGGCTGAAGGTATAGTCCGGCCATCCGGACACCCCCTAATCCAGGACTCCCTCAGTACCTTAGAGGAACCACACCATAAAGAGGTGGAAGCGTTTATTAACACTATCTCTGTGGGAGAAACTAGGAAGGTTTCTGATGCAAGAATCACTAGCATACATTTTCCTGTATTACGCTATTTTGCCTTATTTGCTAGTCATTGCTTGATTGGTCGCGGTAACTGTGGGAACCTTAGTGTTCCTGATATTATTATTTTGTTCCATGGTTTATACCGCGATAACACTGTTAGTATGGGCGGAATTATTGCTAGACAGTTAAGTATGAACCATACTTAGGGTCCCATCTTAGGAGACATTTATGCTTCATGCTTGCTGCAATTTTAACATAGCTATTAGGCTTCATGAGAAAGAAGAAAAATTGTTGCCTAGTGCTTATTTAGATTATAAGAGTATGATAGCACATGATTTTCTCGTTAAGGGCAGGGAAGGAGAGCTCAAATATAAATTATTCTTTCATAAACATCATCCTGAAACTATTACCTTGTCTGCTCCTTCTTTGTTTAATTTTGTAGGACCCTATCTCGTTACGTGGGCAGCCGTTCAAGCCTACCGGAATCCTGCACCAGCTCCAAAACCAGAACCACAAGATGAGCCTCCACGACAATCTGTTTTCTTGGGATCCAGAGATGGCTGTCAGCAGTGGCTCAGAGTCTTCTTCATCACAGTACGGTCCCAACAATTCTTCGTCGCAGTACGACCCCAGCTACACCTACGGGTATCCGCCAGGCTATCCCTGGCAATAGACCAACTTAGGCCAAAAGCCTAAGCTTGGGGGAGTACGTATTTCTCACCGACATTACATTTATGTTCACACACACTCATTGCTAGATGTCGGTGCTCATACTCTTTCACTGTAATATCCATGCTAGTTTATTTTCTTTTTCCTGCTTTCTTCTTGTGTGTTTGTTAAACCTTAAGAAAAACCAAAAAAAATAGTAGTAGTTTGTTTTTCTGCTATAGTAGTAATAAATAAAAAGAAAAACCCAAAAATATTTCCCGTTCTTCTTCTGCTTGTTAGGAGCTTTCCCATGTAAATAGTTTTTATTTTTCTTCTTTTCTTTGGGGGTCGATAGGAGAAGACCATGATTGAATTGTTGAAGTGGCTCTTATATGCATTATTGTCGATTTAACCAGAGCCCATATTGCCTTGTCTTCTCCTGTTTATTGAATGCTCGCAGATTCCAGCTTAGTCCAATGCACGTGCACCCTTATTATTATTCACATCGTTCGGTCGTGCAAGTGAAAGGCAATTATGACGATATATGATGGACTGACTGAGATGAGAAAAGCTGGTATGAACTCGACCTCTTTTGTTTTTGTAAATAAGATGAGTTCATCATTCTTGATTCAGCTTGTTATGAATAAACATGTTTGCAATGACAATTAGAGATCATAGTTGCTTGTGTCATGCTTGATTAGCTATGAGTTATAATGGTTTACCTTGCGTGCCAACATGCTATTCAGATGATTATGATTTGCTATGATGGGGTGGTATCCTCGTTTGAATGATTTAAGTGACTTGACTTGGCACATGTTGACGCATGTAGTTGAAACAAATCAACATAGCCTTCACGATATTTATGTTCATGGTGGATTATATCCTACTCATGCTTGCATCCAATGTTTATTAATTTTAATGCATGTACATGGCTGTTGTCGCTCTCTAGTTGGTCGATTCCCAATCTTTTGCTAGCCTTCACATGTACTAAGCGGGAATACTGTTGTGCATCCAATCCCTTAAACCCCAAAGTTATTCCAGATGAGTCCACTATACCTTCCTATATGAGGTATTTACCTGCCGTTCCAAGTAAATTTGCATGTGCCAAACTCTAAACCTTCAAATAAACATTTTGTTTTGTATGCTCGAATAGCTCATGTATCAACCAAGGCTGCCCTTATCTTCCATGTTAGGCGGGTTATTCTCAAGAGGAGTGGACTCCGCTCCTCACTCATGAGAAAATGGCTGGTCACCGGGATGCCCAATCCCATGCTTTATGCAAACTAAATAAAAATTAATTGCAAACAAAACTCCCCCTGGGACCTGATGTATCTTGGAGGCACTCGTTGTTTCGAGCAAGCCATGGATTGATGCTTGTTGGTGGAGGGGGAGTATAAACTTTACCATTCTGTTTGGGAACCGCCTATAATGTGTGTAGCATGGAAGATATCGCCATCTCTTAGTTGTTACGTTGACAATGAAAGTATACCGCTCAAAATATTATTTATCTCTATTTCAAAACCGAGCTCTAGCACCTCTACAAATCCCTGCTTCCCTCTGCGAAGGGCCTATCTATTTACTTTTATGTTGAGTCATCACCCTCTTATTAAAAGCACTAGCTGGAGAGCACAACTGTCATTTGCATTCATTACTGTTAATTTATATTGGGTATGACTATGATTGGATCTCTTTTGCCATGAATTACAATGTCTAGTCAGTCCTTGATCTTTAAAGGTGCTCTACATTTATGTTTTGCGGTCTCAGAAAGGGCTAGCGAGATACCATCTTGTTATATCATATTATGATTGTTTTGAGAAAGTGTTGTCATCTGAGATTTATTATTATAGCTCACTAGTTGATTATGCTATTGATATGAGTAATTATGAAACCTGGGAATTATTGCAAATGTGGTTAGTTATAATCTTTGTTGAAAACTTGAATGCTGGCTTGACATATTTACAACAACAAGAGCAAACAGTGTTTGTAAAAGTCTTTCCATTTCTCTTTCAGTTTGTCAACTGAATTGCTTGAGAAAAGCAAGGGTTTAAGCTTGGGGGAGATGATACATCTTCGACGTATCTACTTTTCCAAACACTTTTGCCCTTGTTTTGGACTCTAACTTGCATGATTTGAATGGAACTAACCAGGACTGATGCTGTTTTCAGCAGAATTGCCATGATGATGTTTTATGTGCAGAAAACAAAAGTTCTCGGAATGACTTGAAACTCCACGGAATATCTTACAATAAATAATAAAAAATCCTCGCCAAAGATGAAGACCAGGGGGGCCACACCCTGTCCACGAGGGTGGGGGCGCACCCCCCTACCTCGTGGGCCCCCAGGAGACTTCCCGATGCCAACTCCAACTCTATATATTTGCTTTCAGGGAGAAAAAAATAAAGGAGAAGAAATCATCGTGTTTTACGATACGGAGCCGCCGCCAAGCCCTAAAACCTCTCGGGAGGGTATGATCTGGAGTCCGTTCGGGGCTCCAGAGAGGGGGATTCGTCCCCGTCGTCATCATCAACCATCCTCCATCACCAATTTCATGATGCTCACCGCCGTGCGTGAGTAATTCCATCATAGGCTTGCTGGACGGTGATGGGTTGGATGAGATTTATCATGTAATCGAGTTAGTTTTGTTAGGGTTTGATCCCTAGTATCCACTATGTTCTGAGATTGATGTTGCTATGACTTTGCTATGCTTAATGCTTGTCACTAGGGCCCGAGTGCCATGATTTCAGATCTGAACCTATTATGTTTTCATGAATATATGTGAGTTCTTGATCCTATCTTGCAAGTCTATAGTCACCTACTATGTGTTATGATCCGGCAACCCCGAAGTGACAATAATCGGGACCACTCCCGGTGATGACCATAGTTTGAGGAGTTCATGTATTCACTATGTGCTAATGCTTTGTTCAGGTTCTCTATTAAAAGGAGGCCTTAATATCCCTTAGTTTCCATTAGAACCCCGCTGCCACGGGAGGGTAGGAGAAAAGATGTCATGCAAGTTCTTTTCCAAAAGCACGTATGACTATATTCGGAATACATGCCTACATTACATTGTTGAATTGGAGCTAGTTCTGTGCCACCCTATGTTATGACTGTTACATGATGAACCGCATCCGGCATAATTATCCATCACTAATCTGATGCCTAGGAGCTTTCCATATACTGGTTTACGCTTATTTACTTTCCCGTTGCTATTGTTACAATCACTACAAAACACCGAAAATATTAATTTGCTTTCTTTACTCTTTTGTTACCGTTACCACCACTATCATATTACTTTGCTACTAAACACTTTGCTGCAGATACTAAGTTATCCAGGTGTGGTTGAATTGACAACTCAACTGCTAATACTTGAGAATATTCTTTGGCTCCCCTTGTGTCGAATCAATAAATTTGGGTTGAATACTCTACCCTCGAAAACTGTTGCGATCCCCTATACTTGTGGGTTATCAATGCTTGATAATTGTTTTGAGATATGAAGATGGTGATATTAGAGTCATGCTAGTTGAGTAGTTTTGAATTTGAGAAATACTTGTGTTAAAGTTTGTGATTCCCGTAGCATGCACGTATGGTGAACCGTTATGTGATGAAGTCGGAGCATGATTTATTTATTGATTGTCTTCCTTATGAGTGGAGGTCGGGGATGAGTGATGGTCTTTTCCTAACAATCTATCCCCCTAGGAGCATGCGCGTAATACTTTGCTTTGATAACTTATAGATTTTTGCAATAAGTATATGAGTTCTTTATGACTAATGTTGAGTCCATGGATTATACGCACTTTTCCTCCTTCCACCATTGCTAGCCTCTCTAATACCGCACACTTTTTGTCGGTATCATACACCCACCATATACCTTCCTCAAAACAGCCACCATACCTACCTATCATGGCATTTCCATAGCCATTCCGAGATATATTGCCATGCAACATACCACCGTTTCGTTTACTATGACACGCTCCATCATTGTCATATTGCTTTACATGATCATGTAGTTGACATGGTATTTGTGGCAAAGCCACCATTCATGATTCTTTCATACATGTCACTCTTGATGCATTGCATATCCCGGTACACCGCCGGAGGCATTCATATAGAGTCATATTTTGTTCTAAGTATCGAGTTGTAATTGTTGAGTTGTAAGAAAATAAAAGTGTGATGATCATCATTTTGAGAGCATTGTCCCAACTAAGGAAAGGATGATGGAGACTATGATTCCCCCACAAGTCGGGATGAGACTCCGGACGAAAAAAAAGAGGCCATAAGAAAAGGCCCAAATAAAAAAATGATGAGAGAAAAAGAGAGAAGGGACAATGTTACTATCCTTTTACCACAGTTGTGCTTCACAGTAGCACCATGATCTTCATGGTAGAGAGTCTCCTATGATATCACTTTCATATACTAGTGGGAATTTTTCATTATAGAACTTGGCTTGTGTATTCCAGTGATGAGCTTCCTCATAATGCCCTAGGTCTTCGTGAGCAAGCGAGTTGGATGCACACCCACTTAGTTTCTTTTGTTCAGCTTTCATATACTTATAGCTCTAGTGCATCCGTTGCATGGCAATCCCTACTCACTCACATTGATATCTATTGATGGGAATCTCCATAGCCCGTTGATACGCCTAGTTGATGTGAGACTATCTTCTCCTTTTTGTCTTCTCCAAAACCACCATTCTATTCCACATATAGTGTTATGTCCATGGCTCAAGCTCATGTATTGCGTGAAGATTGAAAAAGTTTGAGAACATCAAAAGTATGAAACAATTGGTTGGCTTGTCATCGGGGTTGTGCATGATTTAAATATTTTGTGTGGTGAAGATAGAGCATAGCCAGACTATATGATTTTGTAGGGATAACTTTCTTTGGCCATGTTATTTCGAGAAGACATAATTGCTTAGTTAGTAAGCTTGAAGTATTATTATTTTTATGTCAATATGAACTTTTTGTCTTGAATCTTTAGGATCTGAATATTCATACCACAATTAAGAAGAATTCCATTGAAATTATGCCAAGTAGCACTCCGCATCAAAAATTCTGTTTTCATCATTTACATACTCGAGGACGAGCAGGAATTAAGCTTGGGGATGCTTGATACGTCTCCAACGTATCTATAATTTTTTATTGCTCCATGCTATATTATCTTCTGTTTTGGACATTATTGGGCTTTATTATTCACTTTTATATTATTTTTGGGACTAACCTATTAACCGGAGGCCCAACCCAGAATTGCTGTTTTTTGCCTATTCCAGAGTTTCACAGAAAAAGAATATCAAACGGAGTTCAAACGGAATGAAACCTTCGGGAACGTGATTTTCGGAGCAAATATGATCCAGGAGACTTGGACCCTACGTCAAGAAACCAACAGGGAAGCCACGAGGTAGGGGGTGCGCCTACCCCCCTGATACGTCTCCGTCGTATCTACTTTTCCAAACACTTTTGCCCTTGTTTTGGACTCTAACTTGTATGATTTGAATGGAACTAACCCGGACTAACGCTGTTTTCAGCAGAATTGCCATGGTGTTGTTTTATGTGCAGAAAACAAAAGTTCTCGGAATGACCTGAAACTCCATGGAATATCTTAGAATAATTAATAAAAAATCCTCGCCAAAGATGAAGACCAGGGGGCCCACACCCTGTCCACGAGGGTGGGGGGCGCGCCCCTCCCCCCTAGGCACGCCCCCCTACCTCGTGAGCCCCCTGGTGGGCCTCCGACGCCAACTCCAACTCCATATATTGGCTTTCGAGGAGAAAAAACCAGAGAGAAAGTTTCATCGCATTTTACGATACGGAGCCGCCGCCAAGCCCTAATCTCTCTCGGGAGGG
Organism: Aegilops umbellulata; assembly: GCA_032464435.1. Lineage (NCBI taxonomy): Eukaryota > Viridiplantae > Streptophyta > Magnoliopsida > Poales > Poaceae > Aegilops > Aegilops umbellulata. The sequence continues at coordinate 344,405,936 of CP136058.1, read as the reverse complement.
CTGATCTGGAGTCCCTTCGGGGCTCCGGAGAGGGGGATTCATCGCCGTCGTCATCATCAACCATCCTCCATCACCAATTTCATGATGCTCACCGCCGTGCGTGAGTAATTGCATCGTAGGCTTGCTGGACGGTGATGGGTTGGATGAGATTTATCATGTAATCGAGTTAGTTTTGTTAGGGTTTGATCCCTAGTATCCACTATGTTCTGAGATTGATGTTGCTATGACTTTGCTATGCTTAATGCTTGTCACTAGGGCCCGAGTGCCATGATTTCGGTCTGAACCTATTATGTTTTCATGAATATATGTGAGTTCTTGATCCTATCTTGCAAGTCTATAGTCACCTACTATGTGTTATGATCCGGCAACCCCGAAGTGACAATAATCGGGACCACTCCCGGTGATGACCATAGTTTGAGGAGTTCATGTATTCACTATGTCTTAATGTTTTTTTCCGGTTCTCTATTAAAAGGAGGCCTTGATATCCCTTAGTTTCCAATAGGACCCCGCTGCCACGGGAGGGTAGGACAAAAGATGTCATGCAAGTTCTTTTCCATAAGCACGTATGACTATTTACGGAATACATGCCTACATTATATTGATGAAGTGGAGCTAGTTCTGTGTTACCCTATGTTATGAATGTTACATGATGAACCACATCTGGCATAATTATCCATCATTGATCCGGTGCCTACGAGTTTTCCATATACTGGTTTACGCTTATTTACTTTTCCATTGCTACTGTTACAATCACTACAAAAATACCAAAAACATTACTTTTGTTGTCTTTACCTTGTTACCGTTACCACCACTATCATATTACTTTGCTACTAAACACTTTGCTGCAGATACTAAGTTTCCAGGTGTGGTTGAATTGACAACTCAGCTGCTAATACTTGAGAATATTCTTTGGCTCCCCTTGTGTCGAATCAACAAATTTGGGTTGAATACTCGACCCTCGAAAACTGTTGCGATCCCCTATACTTGTGGGTTATCACCCCCCTAGGTGCGCCCTCCACCCTCATGGGCCCCCTGTTGCTCCACCGACGTACTTCTTCCTCCTATATATACCTGCGTACCCCCAAACGATCAGATACGGAGCCAAAAACCTAATTCCACCGCCGCAACCTTCTATACCAACGAGATCCCATCTTGGGGCCTGTTCCGGAGCTCCGCCGGAAGGGGCATCGATCACGGAGGGCTTCTACATCAACACCATAGCCTCTCCGATGAAGTGTGAGTAGTTTACCTGAGACCTTCGGGTCCATAGTTAGTAGCTAGATGGCTTCTTCTCTGTTTTTGGATCTTAATACAATGTTCTCCCCCTCTCTCGTGGAGATCTAGTCGATGTAATCTTCTTTTGCGGTGTGTTTGTTGAGACCGATGAATTGTGGGTTTATGATCAAGTTTATCTATGAACAATATTTGAATCTTCTCTGAATTCTTTTATGTATGATTGGTTATCTTTGCAAGTCTCTTCGAATTATCAGTTTGCTTTGGCCTACTAGATTGATCTTTCTTGCAATGGGAGAAGTGCTTAGCTTTGGGTTCAATCTTGCGGTGTCCTTTCCCAGTGACAGTAGGGGCAGCAAGGCACGTACTGTATTGTTGCCATCAAGGATAACAAGATGGGGTTTTTATCATATTGCATGAATTTATCCCTCTACATCATGTCATCTTGCTTAAGGCGTTACTCTGTTCTTATGAACTTAATACTCTAGATGCATGCTGGATAGCGGTCGATGTGTGGAGTAATAGTAGTAGAAGCAGGCAGGAGTCGGTCTACTTGTCTCAGACGTGATGCCTATATACATGATCATACCTAGATATTCTCATAACTATGCTCAATTCTGTCAATTGCTCAACAGTAATTTGTTCACCCACCATAAAATACTTATGTTCTTGAGAGAAGCCATTAGTGAAACCTATGGCCCCCGGGTCTATCTTCATCATATTAATCTTCCAACACTTAGTTATTTCCGTTGCTTTTTACTTTGCTTTTATTTTACTTTGCATCTTTATCATTAAAATACCAAAAATATTATCCTATCATATCTATCAGATCTCACTCTCGTAAGTGACCGTGTAGGGATTGACAACCCCTTATCGCATTGGTTGCGAGGATTTATTTGTTTTGTGTTGGTGCGAGGGACTCACGCGTAGCCTCCTACTGGATTGATACCTTGGTTCTCAAAAACTGAGGGGAATACTTACGCTACTTTGCTGCATCACCCTTTCCTCTTCAAGGGAAAGCCAACGCAGTGCTCAAGAGGTAGCAAGAGGTAGCAAGAAGGACCACCTCGCGAGTTCAGGCTTTGTCACGCCGGCGCCCCGCATCGACATTGGCTTGGACGCCGGGCCACATCTCTTTAAAGAAAATATTTTGCATAAATTAATTATGCAAGGATTTTTTTATATATTTATATTATTTGGACTGCACGATTTAACATGTGTAGGTAATCGACTTCAGCTGCATCACGCGGTCACTTCGGCAGGCTGATGTCGTCGTCCCAATCGACATAAATCGGCTCGCATGGTCACTTTGTTGGTCAAATTGCCATACCAACATGTTCAGTTGCCTTGGGGACTTCGGCATCACTGAGAGAGATCTACCTCATCGAGTGTTTGGCACACGGGTCATACTTCTTTATTACTCACTTTGCATAAATTAATAATTATGCAATGAATTTTTTAATTTATTATTGTTACTATTATCTCCGGCTTGCACTATTTTCTGTGCACATGTAAATGATTCGAGTTGGGCAGCGTTGTCACCTCGGCGTACCGACATACAACGTCACCTCGGCTGGATCGGGGGCTTCGTCATCACTTCACTAGCCCACGCCGAGGACCACGACATCATACTGTCGGCCTACTCCGTCGCCTCGGCCGGACTAGGGGTTCCACCGCGCCACATTGGATGTGCTATGTCGCCACTTCGGAGTGCCGAGCTCTTTGCTCCTCCACCTCGGGACCGGCTTGGGGGCTGGAACCTCGTCCCGTCTTAAGCTTGGGCTGCGCATCGACACCGAGTACATTAACCAGCTAAGTCGCTTCCATGCTTAGTTTTTTTAATTCTTGTTCGGTTTGACCAAACATTATATTTGTGTTAAAAACTTAGTTAGTCAACAAACATTGTTTGTTAAAACACTTCCTTTCCCATCTTAACTGGGGGATCTTAAATTTATATGAGTTGTTTTACGATAATTGTTCTTCTTCTAAGTCATTGCAAAATCTTTTCCTACCACTCCTTTCTCGACTCGAGTGTGTGGTCAATCGCCATATGGCCTATTTTCTCTCTAATGCCACTCGAGTTTAGTTCGCTAAACTTGCCTAACGAGTAGTACTCTGCCTCAGGATAGGAGGTTGCAGCCGTAGGCTGACCCGCTTGGAGTCTTGAGATCGGATGTGTCATATTAATGCACGATAGAAGCACAAAAGTAAGACCAATTTTCAGATTGGCACCAAATGACTTGATTTAGTGCGAGCGTAAAGTTTTCACTGAAGTTTTTTTGGTTTTCCAAGCCTATGGCACTTTTAAACTATTTGTTTTTCCAGCAGTAGTCTCGTAGTGCAACGTCGGACCCCTTTAGAGATTCGGCAAAAACATTCTCAGATATTGCTATATATGCATCGGTCTCGAATTGTGTCTTCGGTCAATAGTTGGGTTGCTTGGATCCTATGCTTGCCTCCTACGTTTGTCTTTGTTCGGCTAGGTGTGCAAATGGAGAACCACTACGATTGTGCTTCCAACTCGGATGGTTAGGCACCTCAGTGGAGAAAGCCGAAAACTGACTGTCACAATGGGCGTAAACTGGTCAGCGATCCGATGACGGTGTCACACCATAGATCGGTACCAATTACCCCATGCTAAACGATGGGCCTTTCATTGTTGGGGAACGTAGTATTTCAAAAAAAATCCTACAATCACGCAAGATCTATCTAGGAGAAGCATATCAACAAGCGGGGAGAGTGTGTCCATGTACCCTCGTAGACCGAAAGCGGAAGCGTTTAGTAACGCGGTTGATGTAGTCAAATGTCTTCGTGATCCAACCGATCAAGTACCGAATGCACGACACCTCCGCAATCTGCACACGTTCAGCTCGGTGACGACCCTCGAACTCTAGATCCAGCTGAGGCCGAGGGAGAGTTTCGCCAGCACGACGGCATGGTGACGGTGATGATGAAGTTACCGACGCAGGGCTTCGCCTAAGCACAACGACAATATGACCGAGGTGGAAAACTATGGAGGGGGGCACCGCACACGGCTAAGAGATCAACTTAAGGAGGCCAGCAGGCCACAAGGGGCGCACCCAAGGGGGGAATCCTACTCCTAGTAGGAGTAGGTTCCCCCTTTCCTAGTCCAATTAGGAGAAGAAGGAAGGAGAGGGAGAGGGAGAGGGCAAGAGGGGTCGCGCCCCTTCCCCTTGTCCTATTCATACTCCCCTTGGAGGGGCAACACCTCTTAGCTGCGGCCCTCTCTCTCCTCTAAGGCCCATAACTTCCCGGGGGGTTCCGGTAACCCTCCAGCACTCCGATTTTATCTGAAACTATCCTGAACACTTCCGGTGTCCGAATAACATGGTCCAATATATCAATCTTTATGTCCTGACCATTTCAAGACTCCTTGTCATGTCCGTGATCTCATCCGGGACTCCGAACAACCTTCGGTCATCAAATCACATAAACTCATAATACAAATCATCATCGAACGTTAAGCGTGCGGACCCTACGGGTTCGAGAACTATGTAGACATGACCGAGACACATCTCCGATCAATAACCAATAGCGGAACCTGGATGCTCATATTGGCTCCTACATATTCTACGAAGATCTCTATCGGTCAAACCGCACAATAACATATGTTGTTCCCTTTGTCATCGGTATGTTACTTTCCCGAGATTCGATCGTTGGTATGATCGTACCTAGTTCAATCTCGTTACCGGCAAGTCTCTTTACTCGTTTCGTAATGCATCATCCCGCAACTAACTCACTAGTCACATTGCTTGCAAGCCTTATAGTGATGTGCATTACCGAGAGGGCCCAGAGATACCTCTCCAACAATCGGAGTGACAAGTCCTAATCTCGATCAATGCAAACTCAACAAACACCATCGGAGACACCTCTAGAGAATCTTTATAATCACCCAGTTACGTTGTGACGTTTGATAGAACACTAAGTGTTCCTCCGGTATTCGGGAGTTGCATAATCTCATAGTCATAGGAACATGTATAAGTCATGAAGAAAGCGATAGCAATAAACTAAATGATCATAGTGCTAAGCTAATGTATGGGTCTTGTCCATCACATCATTCTCTAATGATGTGATCCCGTTCATCAAATGACAAACATGTCTATGGCTGGGAAACTTAACCATCTTTGATGAACGAGATAGTCTAGTAGAGGCATACTAGGGACACTTTGTTTGTCTATGTATTCACACATGTACTAAGTTTCCGGTTAATACAATTCTAGCATGAATAATAAACATTTATCATGATATAAGGAAATATAAATAACAACTTTATTATTGCCTTGAGGGCATATTTCCTCCAGTCTCCCACTTGCACTAGAGTCAATAATCTAGTTCACATCGCCATGTGATTTAACACCAATAGTTCACATCACCATGTGATTAGTTCACATCGCCATGTGAGTAATACCGAAAGTGTTTTACCAGTGTCAATAATCTAGTTCACATCGCTATGTGATTAACACCCAAAGAGTACTAAGGTGTGATCATGTTTTGCTTGTGAGAGAATCTTGGTCAATGGGTCTGTCACATTCAGAGCCGTATGTATTTTGAAAATTTTCTATGTCTACAATGCTCAGCATGGAGCTACTCTAGCTAATTGCTCCCACTTTCAATATGTATCCAGATTGAGACTCAGAGTCATCTGGATCGGTGTAAAAGCTTGCATCGATGCAACTCTTTACGACGAACTCTTTATCACCTCCATAACCGAGAAATATCTCCTTAGTCTTCTAAGGATAATTTTGACCGCTGTCCAGTGATCCACTCCTGGATCAATATCGTACCCCCTTGCCAAATTCATGGCAAGGTACACAATAGGTTTGGTACACAGCATAGCATACTTTATAGAACCTATGGCTGAGGCATAGGGAATAACTTCCATTCTCTTTTGTGGTCGTGTTTTGAGTCTTACTCAACTTTACACCTTGCAATACAGGCAAGAACTCCTTCTTTGACTGTTCCATTTTGAACAACTTCAAAATCTTGTCAAGGTATGTACCCATTGAAAAATCTTATCAAGCGTCTTGATCTATCTCTATAGATCTTGATGCTCAATATGTAAGAAGCTTCATCGAGGTCTTTCTTTGAAAAACTCCTTTCAAACACTCCTTTATGCTTTCCAGAAAATTTTACATCATTTCCGATCAACAATATGTCGTTCACATATACTTATCAGAAATGCTGCAGTGCTCCCACTCACTTTCTTGTAAATACAGGCTTCGCTGCAAGTCTATATAAAACTATATGCTTTGATCAACTCATCAAAGTGTATATTCCAACTCCGAGATGCTTGCACCAGTCCATAGATGGACCGTTGGAGCTTGCACATTTTGTTAGCACCTTTAGGATTGACAAAACCTTCTCGTTGCATCATATACAACTCTTATTTAATAAATCTATTAAGGAATGCAGTTTCGACATCCACTTGTCAGATTTCATAAAATGTGGCAATTGCTAACATGATTCGGACAGACTTTAAGCATCGATACGAGTGAGAAAATCTCATCGTAGTCAACACCTTGAACTTGTCAAAAAACCCTTTTCGACAAGTCGAGCTTTGTAGATAGTAACACTACTGTCAACATCCGTCTTCCTCTTGAAGATCCATTTATTTTCTATCGTTTGCCGATCATCGGGCAAATCCATCAAAGTCCACACTTTGTTTTCATACATGGATCCCATGTCAGATTTCATGGCCTCAAGCCATTTCGCGAAATCTGGGCTCATAATCGCTTCCTCATAGTTCGTAAGTTCATCATGGTCTAGTAACATGACTTCCAGTACAGGATTATCGTACAACTCTGGTGCACATCATGCTCTGGTTGATCTACGAAGTTCTGTAGTAACTTGATTCGAAGTTTCATGATCATCATCATTAACTTCCTCACTAATTGGTGCAGGAATCACTGGAACTGATTTTTGTGATGACCTACTTTCCAATCCGGGAGAAGGTACAATTACCTCATCAAGTTCTACCTTTCCTCCCACTCACTTCTTTCGAGAGAAACTCCTTCTCTAGAAAGGATCCATTCTTAGCAACAAAGATCTTGCCTTCAGATCTGTGATAGAAGGTGTAACCAACAGTTTCTTTTTGGGTATCATATGAAGACTCACTTCTCCGATTTGTGTTCGACCTTATCAGGCTGAGACCTTTTCACATAAGCATCGCAACCCCAAACTTTAAGAAAGGACAGCTTAGGTTTCTTGCCAAACCATAGTTCATATGGTGTCGTTCTCAACGGATTTAGACAGTGCCCTATTTAATGTGAATGTAGTTGTCTCTAATGCATAACCCCAAAACGATAGTGGTAAATCGGTAAGAGACATCATAGATTGCACTATATCCAATAAAGTACAGTTATGATGTTCGGACACACCATTATGTTGTGGTGTTCCAGGTGGCATGAATTTGTGAAACTATTCCACATTGTTTTCACTGAAGGCCAAACTCATAACTCAAATATCCGCCTCTGCGATCAGATCGTAGAAACTTTATTTTCTTGTTACGATGATTCTCTACTTCACTCTGAAATCCTTTGAACTTTTCAAATGTTTCAGACTTGTGGCATGAGTTTGTGAAACTATTCCACATTGTTTTCACTGAAGGCCAAACTCATAACTGAAATATCCGCCTCTGCGATCAGATCGTAGAATATTTATTTTCCTGTTACGATGATTCTCTACTTCACTCTGAAATTCTTGGAACTTTTCAAATGTTTCAGACTTGTGTTTCATCAAGTAGATATACCCATATCTGCTCAAATCATCTTTGAAGGTCAGAAAATTACGATACCCGCCGCGAGCCTCAACACTCATTGGACCGCATACATCAGTATGTATTATTTCCAGCAAGTCAATTGCTCGCTCCATTATTCCGGAGAACGGAGTCTTAGTCATCTTGCCCATGAGGCATGGTTCGCAAGCATCAAGTGATTCATAATCAGGTGATTCCAAAAACCCATCAGCATGGAGTTTCTTCATGCGCTTTACACCAATGAGACCTAAACGGTAGTGCCACAAATATGGTGCACTATCATATCAACTTTGCATCTTTTGGCATCAATATTATGAATATGTGTATCATTACGATCGAGATTCAATAAACCATTTATATTAAGTGTATGACCATAGAAGGTTTTATTAATGTAAACACGACAACAATTATTCTTTGACTTAAATGAATAACCGTATTGCAATAAACATGATCCAATCATATTCATGCTCAACGCAAACACCAAATAACATTTATTTTGGTCCAACACTAATCTCGAAGGTAGAGGGAGTGTGCGATGGTGATCTTATCAACCTTGGAATCATTTCCAACACACATCGTCACTTCGCCCATAACTAGTCTGTGTTCATTTTGCAACTCCTGTTTTTTAGTTACTACTCTTAGCAACTAAACCAGTATCAAATACAGAGGGGTTGCTATAAACACTAGTAAAGTACACATCAATAACATGCATATCAAATATACTTTTGTTCACTTTGCCATCCTTCTTATCCGCCAAGTATCTAGGGCAATTCCACTTCCAGTGACAATTTCCTTTGCAGTAGAAGCACTTAGTTCCAGGCTTGGGTATAGCTTTGGGCTTCTTCATGGGAGCAGCAACTTGCTTGCTATTATTCTTTTAAGTTCCTCTTTCTTTCCCTTTGCCCTGTTCTTGAAACTAGTGGTCTTTTTAACCATCAACACTTTATGTTATTTCTTGATTTCTACCTTCGCCTATTTCAGCATCACGAGGAGCTCGGGAATATTTTTCGTTATCCCTTGCATATTATAGTTCATCGCGAAGTTCTAGTAACTTGGTGATAGTGACTAGAGAACTCTGTCAATCGCTATCTTATCTATAAGATTAACTCCCACTTGATTCAAGTGATTGTAGTACTCAGACATTCTGAGCACATTCTCACTGGTTGAGCTATTCTCCTCCATCTGGTAGGCTAAATACTTGTCAGAGATCTCATACCTCTCGACTCAGGCATGAGTCTGAAATACCAATTTCAACTCTTGGAACATCTCATATGCTCCATGCCGCTTCAAAACATTTTTGATGTCCCGGTTCTAAGCCGTAAAGCATAGTGCACTAAACTATCAAGTAGTCATCATAACGAGCTTGTCAAACGTTCATAACGTCTGCATTTCCTCCTGCAATAGTTATGTCACTTAGCGGTGCATCAAGGACATAATTCTTCTCTGCAGCAATGAGGATAATCCTCAGATCACGGACCAAGTTCGCATCATTGCTACTATCATCTTTCAACTTATTTTCTCTAGGAACATATAAAAAAAGTGGAAGCTACATCGCAAGTTATTGATCTACAACATAAATATGCAAATACTATCAGGACTAAGTTCATGATAAATTAAAGTTCAATTAATCATATTACTTAAGAACTCCCACTTAGATAGACATCCCACGAGTCATCTAAATGATCACGTGTCCATATCAACTAAACCATGTTCGATTATCACATGAGATGGATTAGCTTTCAATGGTGAACATCACTATGTTGATCATATCTACTATATGATTGACGCTCGACCTTTCGGTCTCAGTGTTCCGAGGCCATATCTGCATATGCTAGGCTCGTCAAGTTTAACCCGAGTATTCTGCGTGTGCAAAACTGGCTTGCACCCGTTGTATGTGAACGTAGAGCTTATCACACCCGATCATCACGTGGTGTCTCGGCACGACGAACTGTCGCAACAGTGCATACGCAGGGAGAACACTTATACCTTGAAATTTAGTGAGATATCATCTTATAATGCTACCGCCGTACTATGCAAAATAAGATGCATAAAGGATAAACATCACATGCAATCAATATAAGTGATATGATATGGCCATCATCATCTTGTGCCTTTGATCTCCATCTCCAAAGCACCGTCATGATTACCATCACCACCGGCTTGACACCTTGATCTCCATCGAAGCACCGTTATCGTTTCGCCAACTATTGCTTCTACGACTATCGCTACCGCTTAGTGATAAAGTAAAGAAGTTACATGGCGATTGCATTTCATACAATAAAGCGACAACCATATGGCTCCTGCCAATTGCCGATAACTCTTACAAAACATGATCATCTCATACAACAATTTATATATCATCACGTCTTGACCATATCACATCACAGCAAGCCCTGCAAAAACAAGTTAGACGTCCTCTACTTTGTTGTTGCAAGTTTTACGTGGCTACTACGGGCTTCTAGCAAGAACCATTCTTACCTACGCATCAAAACCACAACGATTTTTCGTCAAGTGTGCTGTTTTAGCATTCAAGAAGGACCGGGCGTAGTCAAACTCGATTCAACTAAAGTTGGAGAAATAGACACCCACTAGCCACCTATGTGCAAAGCACGGCGGTAGAACCAGTATCATGAACGCAGTCATGTAATGTCGGTCTGGGCCGCTTCATCCAACATGTATAATCACCCAGTTACGTTGTGACGTTTGATAGCACACTATGTGTTCCTCCGGTATTCGGGAGTTGCATAATCTCATAGTCATAGGAACATGTATAAGTCATGAATAAAGCATTAGCAATAAACTAAATGAACATAGTGCTAAGCTAACGGATGGGTCTTGTCCATCACATCATTCTCTAATGATGTGATCCCGTTCATCAAATGACAACACATGTCTATGGCTAGGAAACTTAACCATCTTTGATAAACGAGCTAGTCTAGTAGAGGCATACTAGGGACACCCTATTTGTCTATGTATTCACACATGTACTAAGTTTCCGGTTAATACAATTATAGCATGAACAATAAACATTTATCATGATATAAGGAAATATAAATAACAACTTTATTATTGCCTCTAGGGCATATTTCCTTCATTCATAACATTTGACGAAATGTTAATGGCTAGACTTTGGTCAGTGCCGAACACTAACCGGGGGCTCGTAGCCAGCTTTCCCAGTTTAAAGCTCCTATGACTAAGTGAAAGTTATAAAGCCCGCATATCTGATTGCCTTGTTTCCGCTAACACAGCCGCCTCTGGGCACGGAGACGTCGGCTAAGGGTTGTCTTGTTACTGCCGAAACACCCTGTGTAGTATCTACAAAAGGGTAGAAGCCGACGATAGGCCAGTTTCAACTGATAAACGGTCACCACATAGTCAAAATAAACATATATAATCAGTGTTTGTTTTCAATATACAGGCGTTACCTTCCATAATTATCGTTATAAAGCCATAAATATGCATCAAACTTGATTTAAGATTTTTCCCAAGCTGGGTTGCCCGGCTCCTGTGTTTAACCCTACGTTCCCGATTGTTCGGCTAGGGGGTAAAGGGAGCACCTTTGTGATTGTTACTCCGGGTCATCCGGATTAGTACCTCAGACTGGGTGAAGCCGAAATCTAGCTATCTTAAGAATATAATTGGTCGGCAGCGATGCAAGTGAAAATTTTGGTTCATTAAGACCATAGAGTTTGGGAACTTACCCCACACTAAATCCTCGATATTTTCCTCCCACATTGATCGGAGGTGAGGTTTCATGATAATGATCAGCATGATAACCCAAAGAAAGGAACCGATAGTGGGACTATTTTCTTCGGAAGATGTTTCTTACGTTAAAAAGTAATATAAAATATATCTCCGTGTACCTTTGTTTATAAAACCATATGGCCGGATTGCCTTCTTTGTCGTAAATCTTTGCCCTTATAAAGGCTTTACAAAGTAGGACAAACACTCCCCTACTACTGGCCGAGGAGGTTGAAGCCGATGGTCGGTCATCAAAGTTTTGTACAATGCAGATCTGAGCATTAATAATGTAGAGTACTTGGATACGTAGAATCATTATACATAATTTGTGATTTTACTCTGGATATCGAACCTTAATTTGGTCACCCGTGCCCACATTAAGGCTCGGGGCCTACTGGGCTTCGGGCTTATCATTTACTATTATTAAAGGGGCACATCGATCCCCTGCTCTGGTGTTGCCACCCGACTAGTGTCTCAGGGGCTACTGCATTGCCTATTCAATACAAAAAATTCAAGGTGCTCAGTGTTCGGCTTGACCGAACTATGGGCAAAAGCGTCTTCGGACAACAATAGGTACCATCTGGGACTTATCCGGCATCAAGCTAATATATTACGACAACTTCTCAAAACCCTCTCTCAAGGGCCCGTCCACCGATCACTATCTCCTCTAATCTGCATCTCGGATTTTAGGCCGACACACACCTTGAGGGCTACTGGCTTTATATCTCGCCAGTAAATAAACTGCATCACCTCAGAAGTAGTCCGGCATAAAACTCGGCTGCAAGTGGTTGGCTCCATAGAGAACTTTTCCAGTGTTAAGCTCGGGTAACCTCCTTCAAATTTTTCAAACACGAGGTAATCTATTACACCTCGGATGCAGTCCGGTGTTGGAGCTCGGATACATTCCGACATTGGAGCTCGGAAGTGGTCTGGCATTGGTGTACGGCTGCAGAAGATACGTCGGATGCAGTCTAGCCTTGGAGCTTGGATGCAAGAGAACACCGCCGCACGGGAACAACTTCAAACCTGAGGTGTGGCGTAAAAAATAATAAGGCATTGCTAAAGGCCGAAAACTTAAAGGGGCTGCTCAAATACCCGACGTGTAAACCCTTCGGATTCACTTCGGCGATCCTCAAGATCGAAGATGAGAAGATTTGTTGAACCAGTTTTCAAGACCGACGACCGAAGATGAAGAATAGTTCGGAAGAATCGAGGAGTGTCCCCAACTTGAAGACCGGTTCAGTGGGCTACTGACGATGTCCTGGACTAGGGGGTACTCACCATGTCGTCTCCCGGCCAGCTGGATTAGGCCCGGCACCCCCATGGCGGTTCACTCATGGGCCACTTCGGGCAACCCATGCCGCACACAAGGAGGATTCCACGAAACTTGGCGCCCAAGACAAGGACTCCTCTAAACCCTAGGCCTCTGGTGTGTTATATAAACCGAGGCCAGGCTAGTCAATAGATAATCTAATATTCATTACATCAATCTCATGGTAGATACATGTACCCTGTACAACACCCATATGAATACAATCAAAAGCAGGACGTAGGGTTTTACCTCCATTAAGAGGGCCTGAACCTGGGTAAAATCCGTTTCCATGTTACCATTGCTCCAAGATGCCTAGATTAGGACACCTACTATGAGATATGCCGGATTTAACACCAACACTCCCCGTCTGCGATCCTCACATATCAGTTGTACTCCTCCACCGATCTACTTCTCCACAACACCTTCACTCACCGGCGGTGGTTTCTTAATGGAAGAGGAGAGGAGCGGTGCTGGTTTTGGATTAGAACGGGAGAGGAGCGGCACTGGTTTTGGATTGGAACAGGAGAGGAGGGGCGGTGGTTTTGAAATGGAAGAGGAGAGGAGGGGCCCTAGATTTAGATTGGAACACGAGTGGAGCGGCGGTTGTTTAAGAGGAGAGGAGTGGCGCTGGTCTTGGAAGTATTTTTTGTTTTGCGTATTTTGGGTCAAAGTTTGACCACGTACTCTATTTGACAAGCAAAATGTGCATGCATGTCACCAAAAATTGTATGGTTTGGTTCATATCTGAATGTACTTTCAAATTATATTACTTTTGCAACGTATAACATATATTTTATTTGTTAAAATCATGGTCAATTATGACCTAAAATAAAAGGGAGACTAGTTAATGTGGGGTAGCTTTCTTAACTGAAGGGTAAATTGATTTTGATTTTGATCCAGTCACAGCGCGCCGGCCCTCTTGTGCAATCCTAAATCGCTGCCGCATGCTCCTCTCCCTCTTCTCCATTGCAAAACGACCTCCTCTCCTCTCCATCATCTCCATTCCAAACCACCGTCTCACCTCTCCCTCTTCTCCATTGCAAAACCACCACCTTTCCTCTCCATCTTCTCCATTGCAAAACCACTGTCTTGCCTCTCCCTCTTCTCTATTGCAAGACAACCGTCTCTCCTCCCATATTCCAAAGCTAGCACCGGACCTCTCAGAAGGACATCTATGGAGAGGATGCAGCAGGGAATCAGGCAGATCGCCGGCGGTGACCAGGCAAAGTTAGGCAGGTTGAAGGAGATCCTTACTTGGTTTGGCAATGAGTGGGAGATTTTGAGGACGGTGAGGGCCATGTGGCAATGTATGCGAAAGAGCGAGACGGCGGCGATGAGGGCGGCGATGTACTCCTCGGCGGCAGTCACGTTGCAGTCCTTCGAGTTCATCGAGTATCTCCTCTCGGTGATGGAGTGGACGGATTCACCCGAGGCGAAAGTCACGCGGCGGTGGTGGGCGTACAGGTCAAAGGTCGAGCATCCAGAGTATGGTGTGTTGTTCGTGAGGGTGTAGAGCCAGCCGGAGCCACAAGAGTATTGATTCTCCCACCGCAAGAGGAGGCCGGATGGCGCGACATCGCTTCCCCGTTGTTCTCCATGGTGCCCTCGACGCTCGCCTCGTTTCAATGGCGGCGGTAGGGTTTAAGGTAAGCTTCGCACTAACCTAATCTTACATCTGCTCATGATTACAATCAGTGTGACGGCTAATGAAAATCATGCTTACAATTAGTCTCCGAGTACTACGCCAATCACCCTAAAAATAGCTCTAGACCTTTGGGTCAAAGTTGTGACACTGTGTACAAATAAAGGAAAATAGATTGGACCGTCTTTCAGAAAAGAGTACTCCCTAGAAAACTCCCAATATAAGCTACTAGTATTTGGTTATAGGATTTGCTGCCGAGAAAGATCTGTCCATAGAGAGTGCCACACATCCCACTGGTGGTGGTGGATGCCAATGCGTGCATGGAGCATGATTGCGTCGGTAATTTTTACTTGGCACACCTCGCACTCTGCATATATGCTGGTTCCATCCGTACATTTGTGCAATTCCACCAAAATGCAGCTGAATAAACCTGTTTGCACAGATAATGAAAAAGCGTGATTGCATTATAGTGGCACTAGTTGATGAAACATACACTAATAAATAGAAGAAAATATTACGATAGTATTATAGTATGACATGCTGCGAGGGCGAGATGGGCCGTGCGACGCCTCATACGGTAGGCCTCATACTGGAAATCGACCCAATTCTCCCCGATACACCTTCTACCAGTGATGAACATCAATTTACAATGGTAGTACAAGGAGGGGCCTTGAGACATTCCAATCTCTATTTTTGTGCAGAACAACTAAAATTAAGCACCCAAGTTAGCAGAAATGCTTCAACATTAACTATGGGACTAGTTGATGAAACATATACTAACAAAGAGAAGCACTTTCTTTATCTACATTGGAAATGAAATGATAGAGAGGACACTCACTCTATTTTAATTGTATTATTACTTCATTTTATCAGTGGCACTAGGGTCGAGCAGGTGACAAGCCAGGTGTACCGTGCGTTGCAAGGATGGAGGCCGGGGGTGCTTAGACTGGGATGCTAAAGCTGGCTCTTTCAGTCCCTATCTTCCCCCATGATGTTTCTGTGGTAGCATTTGGTTTGTAATCCAAACTTGCTCGAGCTGGTGCTGCGTCCCCCTACCTGCGTAGCTTATGTGGCGAACTTGTCTCCTGCTAGTACTCAGTCCGTTCTAGTAGTAGTTGCATAACTGCCCGTTTACACTGAGATGTTGTCGGATAATGGTTCTCTATGGTTGGGTTTCTTCAATGAAATCGGAGGAAACCACCTCTTTCGATATATAAAAAAATCAGTGGCACTAGCAGTGCCAAAACATTGCCTCAAATTAATAGTGCCACTAGATTAAGGTGCAAAATAATAACATTACTGCTTTATCATGGAAGTGCCAAAACAGTAGCACAAGAGCAGACTCAACATGCAGGATCTTTGGCAAACGGTCGGACCAAAAAGGAACATACCTCGTGATGGGAACCATATCTGTAGTCAACGCCATCGTAGAAGGGATGACACCAGTCACCAACATGGATGATTCAATTCATCGGACCTTTTTGTGCAGTTCACCTAAAATGAAGCAATGACCCATGAGGTAGCAGCTTCTTCTTCATTAGTTGCAATAAAATTGAGCAACATCAAGGTTTGTTGTGAAGCTCGTGGAATGTTGAACTATAATATGGATATCATTTGTGCGGTTTAATTAAGATCAAGCGTGAAATGTATATCTCTCTTTGCACAAAAAGGTGGAAGAGAGGGTGACTAACAAGTGAGGAAACATACATCAAATGAAAAGAAGCATGTTCCTTATCTGAATGGCAGTCCTACAAGGACGGTAGCAATTTCTAAAGCAGCAGCATTGCTAGATATTAGAGTGGGCATTAGGATTAACTATGACAACCGTTAAATACGACATTACTTTAATGATGCCATTACTTCATTTTACCAGCACCGTTACATTAACAGCTGCTACAGAGTTGGTATTTGGGCATGAGAGAGTAGGCGGACCAGGACAGTTGCATTTCTAACAAAAAGAAGCAACTTATCTTAGTGAGAAATTTAGCAGGACATGAAAAACAATGCCATTGATTCATATACTTGAGGCATTACATTGAAAACAACATTGGTTTAACGTGTCCTTACTTTTAATAGTGTGACTGCTACATTTACCAGTGGCATTACATAAGAGGGACTCAGGGCAACAAATATCAGAACATGATATGTGGGTTGGTCCCATTTTTGTTCGATATGGCCACCTTATACTGTGTGAGGCTAGCAAATCTAGTGCTAGACATACTCTGTTGACTTGTCCCACAGTCCCCACTTTATTTCCTTTTTAAACCAATAGATGGGGTTTATATTGAGTTTGCATGGTGTTTCCCTTTATTTCCCTGACTGAGAAACCAATTGGATAGCCAGTCTTTGCTACTTTTCGCCCCCATTATTTCCTCATTCGACCAAGTCCTAGATTCAGGTAACAAATCTTCCCCCAGCCCACCCCCTTTCTTCCTTGTTTGAACCAAGTAGTACTAGATTCGAGTGCATGTACTAGTTTTACCTCTTAACAGTAAAAATTTAGGTGGCTTTCGAATAGCCGATCGATCCTATCTATGACGGGGCCTGAGAAATAGTAAAAGATACAAATGCAGCGATGTCAGGAGCTGGGGAAGTAGAGCAAGGCCGGTTTCAAAGGAAGTTATACCTGAGGGTCGCCGGGATGTCGCTAAGTGGGCGGCGGGAGGCCGGATCTGCCCACACTACATTAGTGAGGAAGAAGGGGTCGGAGGCCCTCCCTAGGTGGTGGTGCGTGGGAGAGAACGGCAAGGCACACTGATCAGGACGCGCCGGCCGTGGGTAAGAGCCATCGCCGAGGATGATCGCGTGAACGTTGCACCTTCTCACCTTCCCGGCGGAGAGGATCTGGCTGGATCTATGACCAGCGATGAGCAGAGAGAGAGAGAGAGAGTGGCAACCGCCGTCGTGTTTAGATTTGGATAGGATGCGATAGTGTGAAGAGAGCAACACTAGCAAGCAAGCACGGAGGCTGCCTATATAGTGGAGTTGTTTTCTTTTATCTACCGGAGCCGGCTTGACCTCGTCAATGACTGTCGAGAAGTCTTCATGCACGTGCCCCGGAGGCGCAGTTGTCATTATTTTTATCTGAAGCACCGGATTAACATATAACACAAAAAATGCCACATGACAAGAAACCATAACCTCACAGCCCCAAGGAGACAACATGAATCCCGATGGACAAACTACACGAGGATCAGAGCTCAAATTAAAGATAAACTCGTAGAAAAGGGGTCCATCGATAGATGTCCTAATTAACATAGCCGACTTGACCTAGATGGCAGTCGAGTAGTCTTCGTGCATGTAGACACCTAATATTATGAGATGACAAGAAACCGTTTTTAGAATTCTCATCGGAACTACAGCCATGTACAACACAACCTGCATGATATCTAGACGATAGCCAATCCAGCCGTGTCTGCTGGAGTTTGGTCACATGCATGGATGAACTGATCTTCCATGTCATGCAGGGATCGTCCAGGCACCGACGTCTATACAACACTGCTCCAGTACTATCACTCGTCTCTCTCTTCTATTAACTCACCCGACTTGCGTGGCAGGGAAGTGTGTCTATGGTCGGTTCTCAATTGCGGTCCCACATGTGTGTGCAAACACAATATGACGCACGTTCCATTCAGAGAGCGGCGTGCCAGACCTACCGACCGTCTAGGGTGCAACGCGAACGCGACGGGTGTGCTGTATACTCCGTACATGTGTACCGCCATTTTCTTGAGGCTTTGCTCCATTGCGCAATCCATGGATACAAAATTATATTTAAAAGTTGAGGGCGGGGCTTTTCCCACGCGGTAGGCGGGGCAGTTCCGCCTAGTCGGTTCGAAAGAGACGCGAGAAGATCAGGGAGCAGGCTGCTGCAAACGTAGGGTTGTGTGATTTGACAGCGAGTTACTGCTGGACAGGCGGGGCCCTGTGATTTGACTTGCCATTATCATTTTAACCGCAGTGCTATGACCGGCGTGAATCTCTCGATTCCTGACCACCACCATGGTATACTGGTGCCTCTCCCAATGCTCCACCATGTAGTATAGCCAGCTACTGGTGCTGCATGAGTATATAAACATGACGTGTCATCAAAAGTTAGTAGTACTATATGGTTGGCTATAAGATTTTTCTCACTTTCTCTCTATCTCTCTCCTTGTATTAAATGCTTTTGTCTAGGAGAACGTGTAGAGGCTGGCTCTTGCATGAGAGCCCACTCCTCCACTTTTTCCTTGCCTCTCTCCTCCATAGATCCAAATATGCCATGTAAGCGGGCTTATAGCCCACCATTGTACTTACTCGTACAGGTGCTAAGCCTTCAAAATAGGCATAAAGTCTGATGTGGCAAGTTAATTAAGAAGAGAGAGACTAGTTTGGTGACCCCAGGAAGAACCGGTGATAAGCGCGTGTACCTAGGTGAAAAAACAATTTTGAGTCTATAGCTAATTAAATGAAGCAAGCTTAGCAACAAAAAACTAAGCACCTATGCATTGGGGACTTGAGTTCCTAAGCCATTTAATGCCCTTAGCACCTCATCTAAGCACCATTTCATTGGAGGAGGTCACTCCTTGGCAAATGCAATAAATACTACGAAGAAAAGAGATAGAGAGAATTAAAAAAACTCTTATAGCCAACCTTGTAGCTAACCTTGTTGTATGAGTGACTAAGTGATGACTATGTATGACATGCCAACATCAGATAGCCTAATGCACCTGGACGGAGGAAGTAGTTTCATGCATGTGAAGGCAATAAAAATGCACATCTATAGCCGTCTGAAATCTCCAAGGGCACGACTGCGCGAGCGAGGCGACGGTCGTGGTAGGCGCGACCATGATACGGGCTGCTGATAGCCCTTGGATCTGAGATCGAACGGTCGCATGCTAAGTTGCTAAAACTTTGCAGAATAACCCTCCAGGATAGGATATTCACCCATAGGTCTAGAATCATGCCATGCAACCGTTCGATCTCAGATCCAAGGGCTCTCGCAAGCCCGTATCATGGGAGCATGGAAAGCTTCGTATCACCTGTAATTTTCAAGACACTTGACGTGCGAACATGAAGATGCATGAAGCCATTTAATTAGGCGTCTACTGACATGACATCTAATTGGGCCCCCGTAGTACTGTGCATGAATCCATTTATCCACCAGGCAAGCCACTACCCTGCCGTTCGCACGCCCCACTCAGCATTTTTACAATCAAAAAACCGCTAGCCGCTCCCTCCTACTCGTCCTCGGACGTCCTTGAACATTACGGAAGTTCGCTCCGAGTCGTCCCGTCCTTTCACATTACGGCAGTTCCACAAATCCTAACCCTCCTCCCAAATCCATGGCGTCCCAAATCTCCATGATCGGCGGTGAGTACAAGGTTAGAACCTGTCGGCGTTCTGGGAACGGGGGTCCCCAGACTTGCCTGCCTGCGGCCTGCGGCGTGGCTCGAGTGGGGCCCCAGCGCGGCCCAGCTTCATCAGCTCAAGCTCAAGACCCTCGCGAGGGGCCAAGCCTTGCGGGGCAGACGACAGGAAGCTTCCTCAGGAGCAGCCTCATCAGGCAGGCTCGCGAGGAGGCGGAGAGATCAAGGCAGGGGCACCTCGCGAGGAGCCCGTGACGCAAGCCATGACGATCGAGATCAGGCGGGCGCCGGCCTGCGCAGTGTCCTTGTTTCCCCTTCGGTGCAAAGGGGGCAAGCACAGGCCAAGGCATCGGGCAAAGGTTACCATTCCAGTGCAACGAGACCAAGACCAGCAGAGCGGCAGGACGGAGGTCACCGTGGAGCCCAAGACGGCGTCATCGCGAGTGCTTTTGGCAGCCGAAGACCACCTTTGGTCAGGATAACTTGTACTGGATGTTCCCCTTAAAAATGGCCAATTGTTGGCGCCCTTCCTGCTCATTATTTGGGAAGAGGACCAGGGCCTTTATAAATAGGACTAGCCACCGTAGAGAAAGAGAGGACGACGAAAGAGACGGCGAAAGAGGAGGACGGAGAAAAAAGGACGAGGTGGAGAGAGAGAGAGAGATCCGGACCAAGTAGAACACACCGCACCAGCTCAAGAACACCTCTCGCGAGGCCGTTCTTCCCCTGTATTGTTCATCATCAGCCCCTGAGGCAATCCACTATGCCACACACTGGAGTAGGGTATTACACCACATCGGTGGCCTGAACCAGTATAAACCTCGTGTCCCTTGTGTGTTCTTCTTTCCCGCCTAGATTTCTTGCGAGCCATAGAAGCACGAGTCGGTAGGGGAAAGATCTTCGTGCGCACTCCAGAGTTCGAACCTTAAGGGTCTGCCGGAACCCGAAATCCAACATTTGGCGCGCCAGGTAGGGGTGCGCCGGAATCTTTCTTCCGCTATTCGCGTGTGATCTTCCGTCGTGTCCATGGGTGACGCTCGTCGGGCTCGCGCCGAGCGCCGGGCTGCTCTTGCCACCCGCGTCGCCCAGACGGCACCCGTCGGTGGATGCCCCCATCGTTCCCCGTCGCCTGCCGCCAACGCCGCCACCAGCCCGGCGGGGAACGAGCAGCAGGCCTCGTCCCTGCATCTGTCGGTGCGGCGGGAGGGCCGCACCGCCACCCCGTCGCTGACTCCAGCCGGTTCTTCATCCCACGCCCATCGCGCCCCCACGGACGCGCATGCCGTGCTTCTCCTGGCAAGAGAGCTCCTGCACTACCGCCCCGTCGACGACCTCTACGAGGATTGGCTCGCCCGCATCACCGAGCTCGTCAGCACCGCAGGGGGATCTCCTTTGCCGTCCCTCTCGCTGCCTCGCCCTCCATTCCGCGCAGAGGGCGAGGATCAGGAGGCGCCTCCGCCACCTCCTCCCCAAGAAGACGCCCTGGCTCCAAGGCGTGCAACCCCAGGGTGAGACCCTCCATGTCCGGTGCCTGCGCGGCAAGAAAGGAGCTGCCAAGAGATCCCTCGTCCCCAAGAAGGTGCTCGCGCGCTCCCAGCACCAGCGCGCCAAGATCGCGTCCCTACGCCTCCACGCCAAGACCCCGCGCTGCTCCAAGCGGTGGCGCGTGGTAATCCCCAGGAGCAAGCCCAGCACCAGCAAAGGGCGCCGGTGGCCACAGCAGGCTGCCGCGCCTTCACCCCAAGCTACGCGGCGTCACATGGCCAAGAAAGTTAAAGCCTGATTTGCCCCCCCCCCCCCCGCTACGATGGCACAGCGGACCCCACGGAATTCCTACAGCTCTACGAGTTGGGCTTCGAAGCCGCCAGCGGAGACGAAAAGGTCATGGCGAACTGGTTTCCCATGGCGCTCAAGGACGGCGCCCGCACTTGGCTCCTGCACCTGGCTCCTAGCACGATCTCCTCCTAGGACGAGATGCGCACTCGCTTCATCGCCAACTTCCAGGGCACTCGCGACAGGCCCCCGGCCATGAGTGGCATGCGCCGCATCAAGCAACAGCCAGGGGAAACCCTGTAGAAATACATCCAGCGCTTCAACAACGCTCGCCTCAAGATCCCCAGGGTGACAGAGGAAGCCATTATCTCGGCCTTCTTCGATGGCGTGCGTGACATCAAGATGAAGGAGGAGCTAGCAATCCATGAAGACCTGTGCACATCCCTGGAGCTGTTCTACTTGGCAACCAAGTGCACCAGGGCTGAGGAAGGCCGCCTCTCCCTCCTCGAGCTCTCGGCTACCGACCCAGAAGAGAAAAAACCCAAGGCCAAGGACGTGAAGCGTAAGGGAGCTGTCGTGCTTGCAGCGGAACCAGACACCAAGCAAGGCAGGATCAGCCTGAGTCATCCAAGGGTAGTCGATATTGTGTGTACGACGACCTCCACACCCACAACACCAACGAATGCCAAGAGCTCAGGGCCGTGCGAGATGGGTTTATCGGGCGACGCCCCGAGCGCAATGACAGGGGCTATGGCCGAGGAGGAGGAAGAGGTGGAGGACGATGGGAAGACCGTGGCCCTCGCCAAGGATGGTGTGACCAACCTCGCAAGGATCGCTGGCAGGACCAGCCTCGCGAGGGAGGCTGGAGGGATCAGCCTCATGAGGATCGCCCGCACGGCAACCCAGGCCTCCCTCCTTTACCGCCACTGCCAAGGAGGAACGAATACCAACATCAAGACGAGGGGACTGGGGGCTTCAAGGAGCCACGCGCAATCGCTTGCATCTTGGGTGGCCGCCAGGCCCCAGCCTCACAGCGCATCTTCAAGCAGTTTGCTCGCGAGGTGAATGCAGTGCTCCCCAAGCTTGAGGCCACACGCCCTCCCAGGTGGTCTGCGTGCGCTATCACGTTCAGCTCAGCGGTTCAGCTCAAGTGCGCGGCAACGGCCGGAGTCCTCCCGATGCTTTGCTCCCCAGTCATCAGCAATGTGCAGGTCACCAGGACCCTCGTCGATGGCGGAGCAGGACTCAACGTCCTGTCCGATGAAACATTCGACAATCTCCAAGTGTCGTATGATCAGCTTCAGCCGACCAAGCCTTTCTCAGGAGTCACTGATGGTTCCACTGTTCCGATATGGCAGGTTCGCCTTCCAGCCACCTTCGGGCAGTGCAACAACTACCGCACCGAGCTCATCGACTTCGATGTCGCCCACATTCCCTGCCATACAACGCCATTCTCGGGTACCCAGCCCTGGCCAAGTTCATGGCAGTGACTCACCATGGCTACAATGTCCTCAAGATGCCAAGAAGCGGTGGACTCATCACAGTGCCCTGTGAGGAAAGGGACGCAGTGTGTTCACTTGAGCGTGCCTTCCAAGCCGCAGCAATCGAAGACCCAGATCACAGGAGCGGAAGACTTCCCGAGGCGACCCTTAAGAAGAAGAAGGCTTCGCCTGGCCCAAGCCATAAGGAGGCAGGCGCCTCCGGAGGCGTTGCATCAGGATTTGCGCCCGTTCAGGGAGCGCCACCCTCTGTCGCATAGGAAGGCACGCCCGGCGCCCTCCTCGGGCAGGGTTCGGGGGCTTTTTCTTGGAGAGCCGCCGACTTTGCCAAGGTCACAAGGGAGGCACTCGGGCACCACTTGGAGGGGTGCTTCCAGGCACGTTTCCCTCAGGAAGGTATGAGGCAAGGAGGACCAAACCCTCAGGAGTTCATCGCAAGAAACACCCAGGAGCTACAGGAGTCGAGAGTCATGCGCGGCAGCCGCCGCTTGCTCGCCGTAGCCCCACATCCAGGCGAGGATGGTGGGCTGCGCGTCTGCATCGACGTGCCAGGGCTCAACCGAGCCGCGTCTCAGGAGCGCCTCTAGCCTTCCCGCGTGGGGTGTTGCGAGGGTCCACCTCACAGCTACGTTCGCATGCCATTCGGCCTGCCGAACGCGGTCACCGCTCATCAGCGCCTGCTGAGGAGCATTCTGGAGGCTCAAGAGGTCAGACATTATGCGGCCATGGCGGAGATGGAGATGGCCCTCGAAGACCCACCTGTGCCCCCGGAGCCTATCGAGGCTCCTGGGCCTGGGGGCTCGTGAGGGTCGACGTCTTCACCACGCGTCGCCCGCTCCTTCGGCATCACTTCATCTCCAACGGCATCAGGTGACATCTTTCAAAGTTCCATTTTTAGCTGGGAGAGCCCATAGGGCCGCGTCATTCCCAGGCCGCGTGGGTCCGTCCCCGCGGCATGTATCCGTTTTGCTTATGCTCTTTACCTACCTTGTTGGGGGCGCCCCCCGGGCTGCAACATCCCCAAGCTGCTCGGGCCTGGTGTAACACCCCGGATGTAACTTGCCATATTTGTAATCCAACTCTTGCCATTTTCGGCATTGTGATATAATATTCCCTCCGTGGTTGGGTCTCCCGTCGTTTTGCATTTTGTTCATTTCATGCATTTTCCTATCATGTCATCATGTGCATCGCATTTGCATACGTGTTCGTCTCATGCATCCGAGCATTTCCCCCGTTGTCCGTTTTGCAATCCGGCGCTCCTATGTCCTCCGACGTCCCCTTTTACCTTTTTCTATGAGTACATCATTTCATTCCATTGCATCATTTTCATTTGAGCTCATCTTGATGCCCGAAATGCTGTTAGAAGAGGGCTATGTGATGTTAGTTTCAGATCTGTTTCAGAACATGCACTTTTTGTCATTTTTGCCATGATTGATGTGTGCATCTTCTGAAGTTGAGTCCTACATGAGTTTTGTAATATGCCATGCCATCTTTCCATAGGTGTATGACATGTATTTTTGTGATCTCTTTGGTGACTAGCACAAGCATGCAAACTAGGGTACTTAATGTTGCTGATTTCAGAGACTTAGTAATTTCACTAAGTCCCTGTCTGTTGTTATTTTTATGCCATGTGTTCATGTTGTTTCAGAGAGATCTATGGCTCTTATGAGAATGATAGTAAGAGTTTTTTGAGAGTATGGATTTGCTCTATCCATCCGTGCCTTTGTTTGTATTTATGGAGTGCCATAGCTTGAGTCAATCGAGCTCTACGTTTGCTATAAAATGTTGCTGGCAGATTGTTTACATGTTATTCGATTTTGCCAAGCTTGTTGTGGTTGATCCTTGCATGCTATGATGTTATTCTTGCCATGTCTAGCTTCTATGCCATGTCTTCTTGGTGTATGTATGCTTAGTTTATCATGTAATGCTCTGTAGTGAGTGCATAGAGCTCGTAAACATGCCTACTTGTTATCTGTTTTTGACATGCCCAGTTTTCTGCTAAGTCTGAAACCTGTAACGAAACTTGCTTATTTGGCATGGGTTCTATTATATCTTATGATCCTTTTTGGCCTATGGTCAGTAAGGGATTTTTGTTAAGTGCTTTGAGTAGATTTATGCCATGCCTTGTTTTGCTATGTCCTGATCCTGTAGCATGTTGTTTCATTGCTCTAAACATGTCATCCTGATGTTAATTTCTGGCATGTTGTTATTTTCACTAAGTCTGTGAACCTGTTTTCTTTTGCACTTTTGCCATGCTTGTTTGAACCGGTTATGATGTGATTTAGTCATAACTCATTGTTCATATTTTTTCAAGCATCTTGAGTATATTACTGTCATATGCTTTGTTGATATGTTTGGGTGCAGTAGCCTAATTTCTTGTTGCTTGCTAAGTAGCATCATGCTGTTAATGGCAGATTTTGTCATTCTTGTTTTGCTTGTCATTTGCAAACCGTGCATCCGATTCCGGTGATCTTTATATCGATTTCAATCGAAATCACCTCACCTATCCAGTGGCATACTTGGTTTGCCAAGATTATGCCTTGTTCATCCTTGTCCTTCCGGAGCACGCATAAGCATTGCATATCACATCTCGCATATCATGCCATGTTTTGCATCATGTTGCTTGTGCATTGCATTGTGATTGATGTTTGTCCTCTTTGCTTGTGTTCTTGTTGTGGGTAGAGCCGGGAGACGAGTACGTGAACGAGGAACCTGTTGAGAACGCTTACGAGGGCCAAGCTTTCGACAACTCTGAGAACCTTGCAGGCAAGATGACCATACCCTCGAAATCACTTCTATCTTTGCTTGCTAGATGCTCGCTCTTTTGCTATGCCTATGCTGCGATACCTACCACTTGCTATATCATGCCACCCATATTGCCATGTCAGCCCCTAACCATCCATGTCCTAGCAAACCGTTGATTGGCTATGTTACCGCTTTGCTCAGCCCCTCTTATAGCGTTGCTAGTTGCAGGTGAAGATGAAGTTTGTTCCTTGTTGGAACATGGACTTGTTGTTCCTTTGTTGGAACATGTTTACTTGTTGGGTTATCACAATACCTCTTATTTAATTAATGCATCTATATACTTGGTAAAGGGTGGAAGGCTCGGCCTTATGCCTGGTGTTTTGTTCCACTCTTGCCACCCTAGTTTCCGTCATACCGGTGTTATGTTCCTTGATTTTTGCGTTCCTTACACGGTTGGGTGATTTATGGGACCCCCTTGACAGTTCGCTTTGAATAAGATTCTTCCATCAAGGCCCAACATTGGTTTTACCATTTGCCACCTAAGCCTTTTTCCCCGGGTTTTCGCGAGCCCGAGGGTCATCTTTATTTTAACCCCCCCCCCCCCCGGGCCAGTGATCCTTCGAGTGTTGGTCCGAACTGTCAGCCGCCGGTGGTCGCCAGGGGCAACTCTGGACTGGCCTACCGGTAGTTTGGACAATCCGGATGTGCCCTGAGACCGAGATATGTGCAGCTCCTATCAGGATTTGTTGGCACAATCGGGCGGCTTTGCTGGACTTGTTTTATTACTGCCGAGATGTCTTGTAGTCCGGGATTCTGAGACTGATCGGGTCTTCCCAGTAGAAGGAATATCCTTCGTTGACCGTGAGAGCTTATAATGGGCTAAGTTGGGACACCCCTGCAGGGTATTATCTTTCGAAAGCCATGCCCGCGGTTATGAGGCAGATGGGAATTTGTTAATGTCCGGTTGTAGAAAACCCGAAGTTGACCTTAATTAAAACACATCAACCGCGTGTGTAACCGTGATGGTCTCTTCTCGGCGGGGTCCGGGAAGTGAACACGGTGTTGGAGTTATGTTTGACGTAGGTTGTTCTAGGATCACTTCTTGATCACTTCTAGCTTCACGACCGTGCTTTGCTTCTCTTCTCGCTCTCTTTTGCGTTGTTAGCCACCATATATGCTAGTCGCTTGCTGCAGCTCCACCTCACAACCCTATCCTACCTATAAGCTTAAATAGTCTTGATCTCGCGGGTGTGAGATTGCTGAGTCCCCGTGACTCACAGATTCTACCACAACAGTTGCAGGTACCAACGATGCCAGTGCAGATGACGCGACCGAGCTCACGTGGGAGTTCGACGAGGAACGTGGCCGTTACTATGTGTCTTTTCCTGATGATCAGTAGTGGAGCCCAGTTGGGGTGATTCGGGGATCTGTGTAGCATTTGGGGTAGTCTTCTTTCATTTTGGTTCCGTAGTCGGACCTTGAGTGTAATCTGGATGATGAATGTTTATTTATGTATTGCGTGAAGTGGCGACTGTAAGCCAACTATGTTTCCTCTTTCCCTTATGTATTACATGGGTTGTGTGAAGATTACCTCACTTGCGACATTGCTTTCAATGCGGTTATGCCTCTAAGTCGTGCCTCGACACGTGGGAGATATAGCCGCATCGAGGGCGTTACAAGTTGGTAATCAGAGCCTTCCCCGACCTTAGGAGCCCCCACTGATTGATCATTTTTAGTGGCCGAGTTGTGTCTAGAAAAATGTTTTGAGTCATTTAGGATTTATATATCGGAGAGTTTAGGAATTCTTTTTACTTCCCAGTCTCCTCATCGCTCTGGTAAGGCATCCTGACCTAGAGTTTTGACTCTTCTCTTCTCAAATTTCACTAAAAAAAATTTAGGATCACGCGGGTATCTTAGAATCGTTCTGATGGTTTTATGATGACAACATTGTCTTGGTTGCCTCCCATCAGCAAGGGTTTTAGTGGAGGTGTCCCGGGGAGTTGAGCTCCGAGGTGTTGTCGTCATAATTTTATCGTGACAGTTCTGGGATACCTGAGTTTAGTACGCCGACATCGAAAATATCTTTTGTACAGTTGTTGGTGAGATAACCCTGATAGCCCAGTACTGAGGCGAGTGCGGGAGTATTGCCATGACTCGTATAACGGATGCTTTTCGAAGGTTGAGGTAGACGATTTCCGAAAGTTTCTTGGTTATGTGTTGAAGGATGGATACAGTTGGATCTACGTATTGTTAGTTTGGGTGATATATTTTGTGTCCCCTGTATCCCCAACACCTGATTGCATAACAAGAAAGTTTCGGGAGTTTATAAGTGGGAATTCATGTAGCTCTAGTATTTCTTCCCGCAGATATTTGGTTTGTGATTGGGTAATCCTTACCAAGTATTTGTTCACATCCGTACCTTGTTGATTTTATTCCATACCTTGTTCTAAGTGGCTTCTCAGCTTATGGAAGTGTGATGCTTTACTTTGGAATTCATTCGTTCATTCTCGTTCGAATGTTTATTGTGAAGACTATATGTTGCAATTTCGATCCTTTTGATTCAGCATGAATATATCCTTTTCAAGATGCTAATGGATGTCACCCTCTTCAGGATGGCTCCGCCAACGCGTCAGAATCCGGAACGCAATGAAGGAAGTCAGGCTAACCCTCCGCCACCACCTCCGCCTCCGGAGGCATGGCAAGCCCTGATGACTGCCACAAATGCCAACGCTCAGATTCTGATTCAGATCTTGCAAGATCGCAACCAGGGGCAAGGTAATCAGGAAAATCAAGGCCAAGGCAACAATCAGCCGCATTTTGCTACCCTCAATCAGTTCCTTGCAAATCAGCCAAAGACCTTCAGCTACTGTGTCGAGGCCACAGACGCCGATGATTGGCTCGTGGATATCTGCAAGCATTTCGAGTGCAGCAATGTCAGACCTGAGGACTTTGTCAAGTTTGCCTCTTTTCAACTCAAAGATCAACCTGCTGAGTGGTCCCAACAATACAAAGATTCCAGAGGAGGTCGTGTGATTACCTGGGATGATTTCCGCCGTGACTTCAAAGCTCACCACATTCCAGAAAGTGTTGTTGAGAGTAAGCGTGAGGAATTCTGCAATCTCAAGCAAGGCAACATGTCTATGTATCAATACAACACTCAGTTCCAGAAGCTCTCTCGTTTTGCGAGACAAGACATCCCTGATGAGAAGAGCATGATCTACCAATTCAGGCGTGGTCTCAGAGAAGATCTGCAACTTGCTCTCGTGCTTTTCGAGCCGTTAAAGTATGATGAATTCTACAACATGGCGCTGAAACAAGAAGCTGCTCAGCTCAAGTGTGAGGCATCTAAGAAGAGAGTTAGAGATGCAGTTCAGTCTTCTTCTTCCTCTCTTGTGGCAGCTAAGCAACAGAAGTTCTGGTTGCCTCCTCCTCCTCCGTTCCGTCAGCCTTATCAGCAGAAGAACTCAGGTGGTCGTGGATCTTCCCACCCACCCAACCCTGGCTATCAGAACAAGTCTCAGAATCAAGCTCCAAGGCCAAGTGCTCCTTATCACCGTCCGCTCTCAGAGGTGACTTGTAACAGATGTCAGCAGAAGGGTCACTATGCGAACAAGTGCTTCAACCAAAGGCGCCTTCCGCCTCCTCCTCCTGTGAAATCTTCCAGCAATGCAGTGGTCAAGCATAATTCCAAGTATGCCAAGGTGAACATGATGAATGCAGCTCAAGCAGAGGATTCTTCTGAAGTGATCATGGGTAACCTTCCTGTTAATGATATTCCTACAAAAGTCTTATTTGATACTGGTGCATCGCATTCTTTCATCTCAAAACCTTTTGCATCGAAGCACGAATTGTCTTTCCAAGGTTTGCCTAAACCGTTATCAGTCGGCTAAATGCATAAACGCAAGATATATGGTTCCGGATGTTTCTATCAAGATGGGCGACTATAGATTTCTGGCTAAACCAATTGTTCTTGGTGACTCTGATATTGATCTTATTCTCGGGATGGACTGGCTTTCTAAGCACAAGGCTCAGCTTGATTGTGCTGCCAGAGAAATTCAATTGACTCACTCTTCTAACGATGTGATCATCTATGCCTCTTGTGATGATACCATTCGGTTGTTTTCTCTCAATGAGAATGGTGAATTGGATGCTATCTCTCAGATTCCAGTCGTTTGTGAGTACCAAGATGTCTTTCCAGAAGAGCTTCCGGGTATGCCTCCCCACCGGCCAGTTGAATTCGTTATTGATCTTGAGCCTGGCACGGAACCCGTTTACAAGCGTCCTTACAAGCTTGGACCAGATGAGTTGAAGGAATTGAA
Source organism: Aegilops umbellulata (assembly GCA_032464435.1). Lineage (NCBI taxonomy): Eukaryota > Viridiplantae > Streptophyta > Magnoliopsida > Poales > Poaceae > Aegilops > Aegilops umbellulata. The sequence goes on along the minus strand of CP136058.1, from coordinate 344,375,552 downwards.
GAAACAACTCGATAAACAAGAGCGCCTGGGTCTGATCAGACCGAGTTCTTCTCCTTAGGGTTGTGGTGTTCTTTTTGTCCGGAAAAAGGATGGCACGGACCGACTTTGCGTCGATTACCGTCCATTGAACAAGAAGACTATCAAGAACAAGTACCCACTTCCCAACATCAATGAGCTATTTGAGCAACTTAAAGGTGCTAAAGTGTTCTCCAAGCTTGACCTTCGTATGGGTTATCATCAAATTCGCATTCGTGAAGAAGATATTCCCAAGACAGCATTCAGAACAAGTTTTGGTTCTTATGAATATACTGTCATGTCATTCGGCCTTGTCAATGCTCCTCCAACATTCACTCGCTTGATGAATTTCATCTTCAACCCCTACACCAATGAATTTGTCTTGGTCTATCTCGATGATATTTTGGTCTTCTCCAAGAATAAGAAGGATCATGCCATACATTTGCGATTGGTGCTCGACAAGCTCAGAGAGTACCAATTATATGCGAAGTTCTCCAAATGTGAATTTTGGCTTGATGAAGTTCTTTACCTTGGGCATATCATCTCTGCCAAGGGCATCGCTGTTAATCCTGAGAAGGTGTCTGCAGTTGTGAATTGGGAACCTCCTCAGAATGTCTGGCAGCTTCGCAGTTTTCTTGGACTTGCAAGCTATTGCCGAAGATTCGTTGAGAATTTCTCAAAGATTGCAAAGCCTCTTTCCAACCTCCAGAAGCATGTGAAGTATGTCTGGTCTCCGGAATGTGACGTTGCTTTCAACACTCTCAAAGAGAAACTCGTCACTGCTCCAGTTCTGACTCCTCCTGACGAATCCAAGCCTTATGAAGTTTTCTGTGATGCTTCTCTTCAAGGCCTCGGTGGCGTCTTAATGCAAGAGAAGAAGGTTGTGGCCTATACCTATCGTCAGTTGAAGCCCAATGAAAAGAACTACCCCACTCACGATCTTGAGTTGGCGGCAGTTGTCCACGCACTAATAACATGGAGACATCTCCTGTTGGGAAGGAAAGTGGACATTTTCACCGATCACATTCACTCAGCCCAACCTCAATCTCAGGCAAACTGGATGGGTCGAAATGATTCAAGAGTATAATCCGAGTATTGAGTATACTCCAGGCAAGGCTAATGTGATTGTAGACGCATTGAGCAGGAAGGCTTACTGCAACAGCTTAATCCTCAAGCCCTTTCAACCGGATCTTTGTGAAGCTTTCCGCAAGTTGAATCTCCAAGTTGTTCCTCAAGGTTTTCTTGCCAACCTCATCGTCTCTCCTACTTTGGAAGATCAAATTCATGAGGCACAACTGATGGATACCATGGTGAAGAAGGTGAAACGTGGTATTGACAAGGGCATTTCCAAATACAAGTGCTATCGAGTTGATGACAGAGATACCCTTTTCTTCGAGGACCGGATCGTGGTTCCAAAGGGTGATCTTCGTAAATTCGTTATGAACGAGGCGCACAACTCTCTTCTGTCAATTCATCCGGGAAGTACGAAGATGTACCATGACCTCAAGCAGTCATATTGGTGGACTCGAATGAAGCGAGAGATTGCTCAATTCGTGAATGAATGTGATGTTTGTCGAAGGGTGAAGGCAGAACACCAACGACCAGCTGGTCTACTCCAACCTCTTGCTATTCTAGAATGGAAGTTTGATCATATCGAAATGGACTTCGTAACTGGTTTTCCTAAGTCCAAGCGTGGAAATGATGCTATCTTCGTCGTCATCGACAAGCTCACCAAAGTGGCTCATTTTCTCCCTATCAAAGAGTCTATCACAGCAGCGCAGCTGGCAGAGCTCTACACATCCAGAATTGTCTCCTTGCATGGCATTCCACAATTGATCTCTTTAGACCGTGGCAGCACCTTTACCTCCAAGTTTTGGGATTCTTTTCAGAAGGCCATGGCCACCAACATTCGCTTCAGCACAGCTTTCCACCCTCAAACTAGTGGACAAGTCGAGCGTGTCAACCAAATTCTTGAAGATATGCTCAGAGCTTGTGTTATCTCTTTCGGCATGAAGTGGGAGGATTGTCTTCCTTATGCGGAGTTCTCTTACAACAACAGCTTTCAAGCCAGCTCGGGCAAAGCCCCATTTGAGATTCTCTATGGCAGAAAGTGTCGTACTCCTCTCAATTGGTCCGAAACCGGTGAACGCCAATTGCTTGGCAACGATTTGATCTCAGAGGCTGAGGCTATGTGCAAGGTCATTCGTGAGAATCTCAAAGCCGCGCAATCGTGCCAGAAGAGCTATTATGATAGCAAACATCGTGATTTGGCATTCGAGATCGGAGACCATGTCTACCTCCGCGTCTCTCCAATGAAAGGAACTCGTCGCTTCGGTATCAAGGGGAAACTTTCCCCTAGATACGTGGGCCCTTTCAAGATCATCGGCAAACGAGGCGATCTCGCCTATCAACTTGAGCTTCCCTCCAACTTTGCAAATGTGCACGATGTCTTCCACGTGTCACAGCTTCGCAAGTGCTTCAAGACGCCTGAGCGCACCATCAACTTCGAAGAGATTGATCTTCAAGAAGATTTGTCCTATCATGAGCATCCCGTTGCTATTCTTGAAGAAACTGAGCGCAAGACTCGCAACAAGTCAATCAAATTCCTGAAAGTGAAATGGTCACACCATTCAGACCGAGAAGCCACCTGGGAGCGCGAGGACCACCTCCGTTCCGAGTATCCAGAGTTCTTTCAGTCCTAGATCTCGGGACGAGATCCTCTCGTAGTGGTGGAGTGTTGTAACACCCCGGATGTAACTTGCCATATTTGTAATCCAACTATTGCCATTTTCGGCATTGTGATATAATATTCCCTCCGTGGTTGGGTCTCCCGTCGTTTTGCATTTTGTTCATGTCATGCATTTTCCTATCATGTCATCATGTGCATCGCATTTGCATACGTGTTTGTCTCATGCATCCGAGCATTTTCCCCGTTGTCCGTTTTGCAATCCGGCGCTCCTATGTCCTCCGGCGTCCCCTTTTACCTTTTTCCGTGAGCGGGTATTAAACCTTCTCGGATTGGACCGAGGTTTGTCAAGTGGCCTTGGTATAGCACCGGTAGACCGCCTGTCAAGTTTCGGGTCAATCGGAGGTCGTTTGATACTCCAACGGTTAACCGGGTAACCGTATAGGCCTCGTGTGTGTTCCAGCCCAAAACCCCTCCAAAACAGCCCAATAACCCATCTAAGTCACTCTCATGTCCTTCGCCGTTCGATCACGATCGCGTGGCCGAAAACCGCACTCCATTTGGAGCTTCCTAGCCCCCTCTACCTATAAATATACCTCCCCCTCCGAAATCCCGGGTCCAAACCACCCTAACCCTAGCATTTTTCCCCTCCGCCGCCGCCGGACGTGTCCGGGCTGCGCCGGACGCCGTCCGCCGCGTCCGCGTCCAATCACGCGCTGCCACGTGGGCAGGCGCGCCCACCTCTCCGCGCTCGCCGCCGCCGGCCCGCGCGGGGCCCTCCCCGGCCCGCCGCCGCCCGCAGCTCCCCCGCGGCCATGCCCTCCTCCCGCGTCCGCCTGCGCCCCGTCGCCCTCGCCGCGCCGCCCCGCGACGCCATCTCCGGCGCCGACCACTGCCGACCTCGCGCCGCCCGAGACTCCGCTTCGCCGCCCCGCGCGCGCTCCGCGCCGCCGTGCGACGCCGCCGCTGTCGCCTCCTCCGCCGCGCCCGCGCTGCCCGGCCCCGTATCCGGCCGGTGCAGCCCGGATCCAGCCGGCCCCGCCGACTCCGGTCCTTCTCCGGCCGCCGCGCCGCCCGCCTCGGTTCGCGTGCACGCGGGTTGACTTCTTCCCCTCTCATTTTTTCTTCTAAGTCATAATATTTTGCATTGTCGTCACATGTTCATCGCACCATATCTCTGCATCCGTAGCTCCGTTTCATGCGTATAATAGGTCAAATTGTTCGCCTCTATGAGTACATCATTTCATTCCATTGCATCATTTTCATTTGAGCTCATCTTGATGCCCGAAATGCTGTTAGAAGAGGGCTATGTGATGTTAGTTTCAGATCTGTTTCAGAACATGCACTTTTTGTCATTTTTGCCATGATTGATGTGTGCATCTTCTGAAGTTGAGTCCTACATGAGTTTTGTAATATGCCATGCCATCTTTCCATAGGTGTATGACATGTATTTTTGTGATCTCTTTGGTGACTAGCACAAGCATGCAAACTAGGGTACTTAATGTTGCTGATGTCAGAGACTTAGTAATTTCACTAAGTCCCTGCCTGCTGTTATTTTTATGCCATGTGTTCATGTTGTTTCAGAGAGATCTATGGCTCTTTTGAGAATGATAGTAAGAGTTTCTTGAGAGTATGGATTTGCTCTATCCATCCGTGCCTTTGTTTGTATTTATGGAGTGCCATAGCTTGAGTCAATCGAGCTCTACGTTTGCTATAAAATGTTGCTGGCAGATTGTTTACATGTTATTCGATTTTGCCAAGCTTGTTGTGGTTGATCCTTGCATGCTATGATGTTATTCTTGCCATGTCTAGCTTCTATGCCATGTCTTCTTGGTGTATGTATGCTTAGTTTATCATGTAATGCTCTGTAGTGAGTGCATAGAGCTCGTAAACATGCCTACTTGTTATCTGTTTTTGACATGCCCAGTTTTCTGCTAAGTCTGAAACTTGTAACGAAACTTGTTTATTTGGCATGGGTGCTATTATATCTTATGATCCTTTTTGGCCTATGGTCAGTAAGGGATTTTTGTTAAGTGCTTTGAGTAGATTTATGCCATGCCTTGATTTGCTATGTCCTGATCCTGTAGCATGTTGTTTCATTGCTCTAAACATGTCATCCTCATGTTAATTTCTGGCATGTTGTTATTTTCACTAAGTCTGTGAATCTGTTATCTTTTGCACTTTTGCCATGCTCGTTTGAACCGATTATGTTGTGATTTAGCCATAGCTCAGTGTTCATCTTTTGTCAAGCATCTTGAGTAGATTACTGTCATATACTTTGTTGATATGTTTGGGCGCAGTAGACTAATTTCTTGTTGCTTGCTAAGTAGCATCATGCTGTCAATGGCAGATTTTGTCATTCTTGTTTTGCTTGTCATTTGCAAACCGTGCATCCGATTCCGGTGATCTTTATATCGATTTCAACCGAAATCACCTCACCTATCCAGTGGCATACTTGGTTTGCCAAGATTATGCCTTGTTCATCCTTGTCCTTCCGGAGCACGCATAAGCATTGCATATCACATCTCGCATATCATGCCATGTTTTGCATCATGTTGCTTGTGCATTGCATCATGATTGATGTTTGTCCTCTTTTCTTGTGTTCTTGTTGTGGGTACAGTCGGGAGACGAGTACGTGAACGAGGAACCTGTTGAGAACGCTTACGAGGGCCAAGCTTTCGACAACTCTGAGAACCTTGCAGGCAAGATGACCATACCCTCGAAATCACTTCTATCTTTGCTTGCTAGATGCTCGCTCTTTTGCTATGCCTATGCTGCGATACCTACCACTTGCTATATCATGCCACCCATATTGCCATGTCAGCCCCTAACCATCCATGTCCTAGCAAACCGTTGATTGGCTATGTTACCGCTTTGCTCAGCCCCTCTTATAGCGTTGCTAGTTGCAGGTGAAGATGAAGTTTGTTCCTTGTTGGAACATGGACTCGTTGTTCCTTTGTTGGAACATGTTTACTTGTTGGGTTATCACAATACCTCTTATTTAATTAATGCATCTATATACTTGGTAAAGGGTGGAAGGCTCGGCCTTATGCCTGGTGTTTTGTTCCACTCTTGCCACCCTAGTTTCCGTCATACCGGTGTTATGTTCCTTGATTTTTGCGTTCCTTACACGGTTGGGTGATTTATGGGACCCCCTTGACAGTTCGCTTTGAATAAGACTCTTCCAGCAAGGCCCAACATTGGTTTTACCATTTGCCACCTAAGCCTTTTTCCCCCGGGTTTTCGCGAGCCCGAGGGTCATCTTTATTTTAACCCCACCCCCCGGGCCAGTGCTCCTTCGAGTGTTGGTCCGAACTGTCAACCGCCGGTGGTCACCAGGGGCAACTCTGGACTGGCCTACCGGAAGTTTGGACAATCCGGATGTGCCCTGAGACCGAGATATGTGCAGCTCCTATCAGGATTTGTCGGCACAATCGGGCGGCTTTGCTGGACTTGTTTTATTACTGCCGAGATGTCTTGTAGTCCGGGATTCCGAGACTGATCGGGCCTTCCCAGTAGAAGGAATATCCTTCGTTGACCGTGAGAGCTTATAATGGGCTAAGTTGGGACACCCCTGCAGGGTATTATCTTTCGAAAGCCGTGCCCGCGGTTATGAGGCAGATGGGAATTTGTTAATGTCCGGTTGTAGAAAACCCGAAGTTGACCTTAATTAAAACACATCAACCGTGTGTGTAACCGTGATGGTCTCTTCTCGGCGGGGTCCGGGAAGTGAACACGGTGTTGGAGTTATGTTTGACGTAGGTTGTTCTAGGATCACTTCTTGATCACTTCTAGCTTCACGACCGTGCTTTGCTTCTCTTCTCGCTCTCTTTTGCGTTGTTAGCCACCATATATGCTAGTCACTTGCTGCAGCTCCACCTCACAACCCTATCCTACCTATAAGCTTAAATAGTCTTGATCTCGCGGGTGTGAGATTACTGAGTCCCCGTGACTCACAGATTCTACCACAACAGTTGCAGGTACCAACGATGCCAGTGCAGATGACGCGACCGAGCTCACGTGGGAGTTCGACGAGGAACATGGCCGTTACTATGTGTCTTTTCCTGATGATCAGTAGTGGAGCCCAGTTGGGGTGATTCGGGGATCTGTGTAGCATTTGGGGTAGTCTTCTTTCATTTTGGTTCCGTAGTCGGACCTTGAGTGTAATCTGGATGATGAATGTTTATTTATGTATTGTGTGAAGTGGCGACTGTAAGCCAACTATGTTTCCTCTTTCCCTTATGTATTACATGGGTTGTGTGAAGATTACCTCACTTGCGACATTGCTTTCAATGCGGTTATGCCTCTAAGTTGTGCCTCGACACGTGGGAGATATAGCCGCATCGAGGGCGTTACACCTGGCCCAGCGGTATTTGCTTTTCCCACGTCTACCCGAAATGGATTTGCTCCTTCGTTCTTAACATACCTGACATAATCATCTGCTCGATTGATGCCTACCTATGGAGCCGCTCGCTCTGGCATGGCACTTGCGTACGGATCCGTCCCTGCAACGCCGATAAACCTGAGTGGTTAAGCTCTGGCCGCGGCAGCCCTGCAAGGCGCCACCTCACCAGGCCGTCAGTGCCCCAGTCACTCCCTCGGAGCGACCAATGGTTGGCTGGCAACCGTAGCAACAGGTCTTGTCTCTCCTTATGATTGGTATGCAGGACCCACTCTAGGAGCAACGTTGGGGACATCGCGGGCTATCTCTCCCTCTCTCCGGCACGGACCGCTTGCACGTTAAAAGGGGGGCGCCTGAGCATCGCGACTCATGGGCTCCTACTGGCTCTCCAGCCCTCACCCCCTGGCCTTGACCCACGGCATCGCGACCTGTCATCCCAGCGGCGGCTGAGCTCGCTCGAGGGCTGGGACCTGAGGACGTAGAGCATTAAGGAAAGTGTGGGGAAGTGGGAAGAAGCTCGCGAGGACCTAATACAGCAGCACCTCAGCTACCGCCACTAGGGTCGGGCGCCTCGTCGAAGAACTACTCCAAATTCAAAACATAAGTCATGCCCTTACAGGAGATGGACCAACGCAGCGCCAAACCTTCGCCCAGTGCAGCTCTGTGACGGCGATGTTGCCTTCCTTTCTCGCCCAGCGAGGGCTGCTCGAGCGCTAAAGGGGACCTCCCAAGCATCGCGACTCGGGGGCTCTTACCGGACCTGGGGCCGCTCACCTCCTGGCCTTGACCACGGCATCGCGACCTGGCATACCAGCGACGGCTGAAGCCTGCCTGGGGACTGGGACCTGTCAGCGTAGAGCGCTAAGTCCTCGTGAGGATAGAAAGGGGGAGCCGAGCCGGGACAGGAAAAGCATCTCGCATCGATTCATATTAAGGATATAATGTTCATAAAAGATATGGCAGGCGCCTTACATGCCCCCGCGGGGTGTTGCTTCGATTCCTCGCAGGGAACAAAAGGTGCTAATCCTAAGGAACGCTAATTGCGTGTCCCTCCGCAAGGGACGCCATCATCAACAGTGGACTGCCCGGCGCCGGCACCAACCCCACCCAGATCAGTGGCGTCGGCAGCTCGATGCAGTTGCCCTACTCCGAGCACGGCGCGAGCTCGGGGGCTCGTAGCTGTCGTCGCTCGTCTACAGAGTCGCGAGAAGCTCGGGGGAGCCGCTGGATTCCCCAGCTCCTCCGCTGCCGCCTGAGGAGCTGCTGGAGGGCCGATGGGCAGGCCAGGTCCTTGCCAGTCCTATGCCCCTGCCGCTTTCCTTGGGGCAGCACTCCAGTCGGCGTCCCTCAGCATCGAAGACCTTGAAGAACATCAGGGAGGCGTCGTCGTATTCAAGATGAATTACGAGGGCACCCTCCGTCCGGCAGACCCGGGCGATCTCACCCCAGCCCCGGGTCATGTAGACCTTGCCCGGAGCGATGACCGCGACCTCCGCTCCGGTCGCGAGGGTGCTGCAGTCGGAATGCTGCAGCCAGAGCTCCAGAGACCCGCTCGGCAGCATCTCGAAGGCGAAGGAGGGAGGAAGGCGGATCCAAGAGCATGGAGGCATGGCGGCATGAAGCACGAGCTCGCAAGAGGAGCCCTCGACATGGACTCCAGGAGGAACGACGCGCACCGCCGTGACTCACCGGCGTCAGCGGCGGCACCGTCGGTGTAGCCCGACGCCCTCTTCCCCAGGGCCCTTGATTCGGGCGTACAAGGGCAGCGGAAACCCAGGCGGCGGCGGCCGCTCGTACCAGGGCCTCGATGCCTCCTGCCAAGCACCCTCATCTCGCCGACAGAGGACTAGCCGTTTCTTCGGCGGAAGCGGGTCAGGACCCTCTTGGGGGGGCTTTCCCTTCTCTTCTGCAGAAAACCAGCGGATTGGTGCCATTGGCGCAAGGAGAAGCAAGGACGAGGAAGAAGAAGGAAAGGAGTAGCAGGAAGGGATGGGCTAGCGAGGCTCACGCAGTCCCATACTTATAGCCGGAGAAGGCCAACCGCCGGCCACCACGATTGCATGTAATCACGACCCATTTCTTTGCATGCAAGGACTTGTCAAGTCATGCGATTGCTGAGGCGTCACGGGGAAGCGCAGAAGCCCACGTCCAATCAATCGCCACACGGCGCCCAAGGCCGCAGGCTATTGGGACTCGCGGCGCTTCGTGCTTGCCCCTTCGCTTCTCTGCTAAGCCAAGCCCGGGCGTGCCTTGGGCCCGGGGGCTACTGTCGGTGTTCTGGGAACGGGGGTCCCCAGACTTGCCTGCCTGCAGCCTGCGGCGTGGCTCGAGTGGCGGCCTAGCGCGGCCCAGCTTCATCAGCTCAAGCTCAATACCATCGCGAGGGGCCAAGCCTTGCGGGGCGGACGACAGGAAGCTTCCTCGGGAGAAGCCTCATCAGGCAGGCTCGCTAGGAGGCGGAGAGATCAAGGCAGGGGCACCTCGCGAGGAGCCCGTGACGCAAGCCATGACGATTGAGATCAGGCGGGCACCAAGCGGGCGCCGGCCTGCCCAGTGTCCTTCTTTCCCCTTCGGTGCAAAGGGGGCAAGCACAGGCCAAGGCATCGGGCAAAGGTTACCATTCCGGTGCAACGATACCAAGACCAGCAGAGCGGCAGGACAGAGGTCATCGTGGAGCCCAACACGGCGTCATCGCCAGTGCTTTTGGCAGCCGAAGACCACCTTTGGTCAGGATAACTTGTACTGGATGTTCCCCTTCAAAATGGCCAATTGTTGGCGCCCTTCCCGCTCATTATTTGGGAAGAGGACCAGGGCCTCTATAAATAGGACTAGCCACCGTAGAGAAAGAGAGGACGACAAAAGAGACGACGAAAGAGGAGGACGGAGAAAAAAGGACGAGGTGGAGAGAGAGAGAGAGAGAGAGAGAGAGATCCGGACCAAGTAGAACACACCGCACCAGCTCAAGAACACCTCTCGCGAGGCCGTTCTTCCCCTGTATTGTTCATCATCAGCCCCTGAGGCAATCCACTACGCCACACACTGGAGTAGGGTATTACACCACATCGGTGGCCGAACCAATATAAACCTCATGTCCCTTATGTGTTCTTCTTTCCGGCCTAGATTTCTTGCGAGCCATAGAAGCACAAGTCGGTAGGGGAAAGATCTTCGTGCGCACCCTAGAGTTCGAACCTTAAGGGTTTGCCGGAACCCGAAATCCGACAGAACCATCACCGGCGATGAGTTCGACGTCATCTACACCCGTTCTACCATGACGGTGCAAGGATGCCTTGCTCGCTTCAGACGCATGTTCGAAAAGTCAAATGATGAGTGGGTTGCTGGGTAAGATGTTGAGTACACCATAGCCCTGGACAAAGAGAAGAATCTAAAGGAGGAAGAGAAGATGAAGCCCACCATGATCAAGGTTTGCGTGCATAACTTGTGCTTGGTCTACCAGATATGCCATGCCAACGTTGAGTGCGAGGAATTTAAGAACTTCCTCGTGGGTGGCCTAGTAAAATTCGTTACTCTTTACAAACGATAGAAGAGTCCTGGGTTAGATACGCCTTGTTGTAGGCGAGCCCTTCGACCTCCAGAAGAATGGGTTGGTGCCCTCCTGTGATCAGCCTTCAATGCTGACCCCGGCAAGAGCCATGGTTCATCCTTCGTACGTCAAATTGAAGAAGCCTCCGCAAAAGTTTCATCTTCATGCATGGTGATGGTAGCTGGAACTACGTCGGTATTTCCCCGAAGAGGGAGGGATGATGTAGCACAGCGACGGTAGAGTATTTCCCTCAGTTATGAAACCAAGGTATCGAACCAGTAGGAGCACCAAGCAACACAACATAAACATCAATCTGCACACAAATAACAACACCTCGCAACCCGACTTGTTAAAGGGGTTGTCAATCCCTTTCGGGTAACGGCGCCAGAGATTGGCAAGTTGACGGGAGAAAGTTGTAATAGATTGAAATAATAGATCACAAATAAAATAAAGTGCAGCAAAGTATTTTTGTATTTTTTGGTTTAATAGATCTGAATAAAAATGCAAAGGAAAAGTAGATTGCAAGGAAAATATAAGAGAAAGAAGACCTAGGGGCCGTAGGTTTCACTAGTGGCATCTCTCGAGAAAACTAGCAAACGGTGGGTAAACAAATTACTGTTGGGCAATTGATAGAACTTCAAATAATTATGATGATATCCAGGCAATGATCATTACATAGGCATCACGTCCATGATTAGTAGACCGACTCCTGCCTGCATCTACTACTATTACTCCACACATCGACCAGTATCCAACATGCATCTAGTGTATTAAGTTCATGAAAAAATGGAGTAATGCAATAAGAACGATGACATGATGTAGACAAGATCTGTTTATCTATATGGCGGTAGATATAGATCTCGTCTTTTTATCCTTAGTAGTAACGATACATACGTGTCGTTTCCCCTTCTGTCACTGGGATCGAGCACCGTAAGATCGAACCCACTACCGGGCACCTCTTCCCATTTCAAGATAAATAGATCAAGCTGGCCAAAAAACCCAAATATCGGAGAAGAAATGCGAGGCTATTAGAGATCATGCATATAAGAGATCAAAGAAACTCAAATAACTTTCATGGATATAAAAAGATATGAATGATCATAAACTCAAAGTTCATCAGATCCCAACAAATACACCGCAAAAGAGTTACATCATATGGATCTCCAAGAGACCATTGTATTGAGAATCCAGCGAGAGAGAGAGAGAGAGAGAGAGAAAGCCATCTAGCTACTAACTACGGACCCGAAGGTCTACAAAGGACTACTCACGCATCATCGGAGAGGCACCAATGGAAGCGGTGAACCCCTCCATGATGGTCTCTAGATTGGATCTGGTGGTTCTGGACTCTGTGGCGGCTGGATGAAAATTTCGACGCTTGTTCTAGGGTTTCTGGAATATTGTGGTATTTATAGAACAAAGAGGCGGTCCGGGGGGCACCCAAGGTGGGCACAACCCACCAGGGCGCGCCTGGGCCTCCTGGCATGCCCTGGTGGGTTGTTCCCCCTCGGGGCACCCCCCAGCTGCAACCAGGGCCCATTGCCTTCCTTCTGGCCCATAAAAAATCATCATGGAGTTTCGTGGCATTTGGACTCCGTTTGATATTGATTTCCTGCGATGTAAAAAACATGGGGAAAACAGCAACCGGCACTTGGCACTATGTCAATAGGTTAGTACCAAACAATGATAGAAAATGACTATAAAATGATTATAAAACATCCAAGATTGATAATAAAACAACATGGAACAATAAAAAATCATAGATACATTGGAGACGTATCAGCATCCCCAAGCTTAACTCCTACTCGTCCTCGAGTAGGTAAGTGATAAAAACAGAATTTTTGATGTGGAGTGTTGTTCATCAAGTCATAACATATTCTTTTCTTTATAGCTTGGACATTTCGACTTTTATGTGATTCAAAGCAATAGTCTAGTTTTGACATGATAATTTAGATACTCAAGCATACCAACAAGCAACCATGTCTTTCAAAATATCAACATAAAATAAGTTATCCCTAGCCCATCATGCTCAAACATTGATCCATTCATGAAACACACTCGAATATTAACTACACCCAATACTTGAGAACGATCATATTGCCTCCCAGTTGGTGCTTTTTATGAGAGAAGATGGAGACTCAAATTTTGAAAAATAAAAATTGCATAAAGTAAAAGAAAGGCCCTTCGCAGAGGGAAGTAGGGATTTGCAGAGGTGCGAGAGCTCAAAGCGAAAAATTAGAGATAAAAACATTTTGGGAGGTGTATCCATCCCACCAACAAAAACGACTTAGAGTTCCGAACACTTTCCATGCTAGATATGCCATAGGCGGTTTCCAAATAGAAAATAAAGTGTATTCCTTTTACCACCATTCTTTCACTTTCCATGGCTAGCCGTATCCACGGGTGCCCTCCATACCAACACTTTCCTAGGAATTTATTATTTGACAACATAAAGTAAATATTTTTTGCATTTCGGGACTAGGATCCCTAAGACCTTTGCCTTACTCTCGTGCAACGACAAGTGAATAAACACTCATCTTGAGAATAACACATCTAGCACAGAAAATATTAGCCACCCGATACCGTTCCGCGAGCGAAAAAAACACACAAAAGAGAGGTTTATTTTGAAAATTAGAGATGGCACATGAAAATGTGCTTAGAACGGCAAGAGAATACCGCATATAGGTAGATATAGTGGAGTCATGTGGCAAAACTGGTTTAAAGGATTTTGGATGCACAAGTAGAGGTCATACTTAGTGCAAAATGAAGGCTAGCAAAAGATTGGGAAGCAACCAACCAAGAAACAAATAATCTCATAAGCAAGCATTAAGCATAATTAACACCGAATAATGCACCACAAGTAGGAATAATTTTCATTGCATGATTAGTGACTTTCGTGCATGCATAGGTAATCACAAACCTTAACACCAATATTCTTACTGGAGCACAATTACTCATCAACATAACTCACATATCACATCATCATATCTCAAAACTATTACTAAGAATCAAGTTTATTTTGTCCAATGATCTTGATGACATTTTCTTACTTTATCCTTCTTGGATATCTATCACTTTGGGACTAATTTTCATGTGTTGCTTTTCATAAGCTCCAACAAATATAAGTGAAGATCATGAGCATAACAAATTTTCTTTCTCTCAAAATAATTTAAGTGAAGCAAGAGAGAATTTCTTCAAAATTTTAGTAACTCTCAAATAAATCTAAGTGAACCAAGAGAGCATTTCTTCAAAAATAACAAAGCACACCATGCTCAAAAAGATATAAGTGAAGCACTAGAGCAAGTCCTAGCTCGTGAAAGATTAAAGTGAGGCATAGAGAGCAATTCTAACAAGTCATGATCTAATTTTGGCTCTCTCAAAAAGGTGTGTCCATCAAGGATTGATGACTTAAAACAGAAAATAAAACAAGCAAAGACACATATCACACAAGACGTTCCAAGCAAAACACATATCATGTGACGAATAAAAATATAGCCTCGAGTAAAATACCGATAGTTGTTGGAACAAAGCGGGGAGGCCACTCGGGGGCATCCCCAAGCTTCGTTGGTTGCTCATTCTTGGATAATAGCTTGGGAGGCCGGGGCATCCCCAAGATTAGGCTCTTACATCCTTCCTTCATCCATCGTAAGATAACCCAAAACTTGAAAACTTCAATCACAAAAAACTCAACAAAACCTTCGTGAGATCTGTTAGTGTAAGAAAATTAAACCACTACTATAAGTGATGTATCAAACCAATTCATATTTTGTTTTTGTATTATATCTACTGTATTCCAACTTTTATATGGCAAAAACTCATCAAAGAAAACCACAGAGCCATCAAAATAAGCACACAACACAAAGAAAATAGAATCTGTCAAAACAGAACAGCCTGTAGCAATATGATCTAAACAAATACTTCTGGAACTCCAAAAATTATACCAAAATAGGTAGACCAGGGAAACTTTTATATTAATCTTCTGCAAAAAGAATCAGGGCAAAATCTCTTTCTGAATAAAAACGAGAATTAATTTCGTGAGCACAAAGTTTCTGTTTTTTTCAGCAAGATCAAACAACTATCACCCAAGAAGATCCTATTGGTTCTACTTGGCACAAACACTAATTAAAACACACATAAAACACAATCATAACGGTAGCATAATTGTGCTAACACTCAAGAACAGAAAGCAAAAAGTAAAAATAAATTTTATTCATTGGGTTGCCTCCCAACAAGCGCTATAGTTTTACGCCCTTAGCTAGGCATAAGATTTTTTTTGATGCTCACATGAAAGATAATAATTGAAATGCAAAGAGAGAATCATGTAGCATGTGCAAAACACATTTAATTCTTAACAAACTTCCTATGCATAGAAATTTTATAGGCAAACAAATTATCAAGGCAAGCAAATATTGGCATATGCATAGGAGAGAAATAAAACATTGACAATCTCAACACAATGAGAGGAAATTTAATAACATGAAAATTTGTAGAATCATATTTTTCCTATCTCATAATAATTATATGTAGGATCATAATCAAATTCAATAATATAACTATCATATAAATTTTTCTCTTTATGATCCACATGCATGCAAAGTTGACACTCTTCCAAAATAGTGGGATTATTTTTAGCTAAAGTTGACACTCTTCCAAACCCACTTTCAATATTATCACAAACATATTCATCATGAGGCTTAAATAAATTTTCAAGATCATAAGAAACATTATCACCCCAATCATGATCATTGCAATAAGTAGCAGACATGACAAAATAAGCATCCCCAAGCTTGGGGTTTTGCATATTATTAGCACAATTGACATTAATAGAATTTATAGTAAAATTATTGTAGTCATGCTTTTCAGTCAAGGAGCTATCATGAATCACTTCATAAATTTCTTCAGCACAATTTTCAGATTCATGATTCTCAAGCAAAACTTCATAAAGATAATCTAGTGCACTCAACTCACTAGCAATTGGTTCATCAAGATTGGATATTTTAAAAAGATTAGCAAGTGGATGGGGATCCATATCAATATATTTTTAGCAAGTGAAGATGCAAGCATATAGAAGGCACATGGTAACACAAGCAAAGGTAGCAAACAGGATTGCACACAAAAATAGATCTGACGAGAAAACGGCGAACGGAAAAGAGGGCGAATAAAACAGAATTTTTTTGTGCAGTGGGGGAGAGGAAAACGAGAGGCAAATGGCAAATAATGTAAATTGCGAGGAGATGAGATTTGTGATAAGGAACCTGGTTATGTTGAAGATGCTCCCCGGCAACGGCGCCAGAAATTCTCCTTGATGGTAGTTGGACCTACGTCGGTATTTCCCCGAAGAGGACGGTAGAATATTTCCCTCCGTTATGAAACCAAGGTATCGAACCAGTAGGAGAACCAAGCAACACAACGTAAACAGCACCTGCACACAAATAACAACACCTCGCAACCCGACGTGTTAAAGGGGTTGTCAATACCTTTCGGGTAACGGCGCCAGAGATTGGCAAGTTGACGGGAGAAAGTTGTAATAGATTGAAATAATAGATCGCAAATAAAATAAAGTGCTGCAAAGTATTTTTGTAGTTTTTGGTTTAATAGATCTAAATAAAAATGCAAAGGAAAAGTAGATCGTAAGGCAAATATAAGAGAAAGAAGACCCGGGGGCCGTAGGTTTCACTAGTGGCTTCTCTCGAGAAAAATAGCAAACGGTGGGTAAACAAATTACTGCTGGGCAATTGATAGAACTTTAAATAATTATGACAATATCCAGGCAATGATCATTACATAGGCATCACGTCCAAGATTACTAGACCGACTCCTGCCTGCATCTACAACTATTACTCCACACATCGACCAGTATCCAACATGCATCTAGTGTATTAAGTTCATGGAAAAATGGAGTAATGCAATAAGAACGATGACATGATGTAGACAAGATCTGTTTATCGATATGGCGGTGGATATAGATCTTGTCCTTTTATCCTTAGTAGAAACGATACATACGTGTCATTTCCCCTTCTGTCACTGGGACCGAGCACCGTAAGATCGAACCCACTACCGGGCACCTCTTCCCATTGGAAGATAAATAGATCAAGTTGGCCAAACAAAACCCAAATATCGGAGAAGAAATACGAGGCTATAAGAGATCATGCATATAACAGATCAAAGAAACTCAAATAACTTTCATGGATATAAAAAGATATGAATGATCATAAACTCAAAGTTCATCAGATCCCAACAAATACACCGCAAAAGAGCTACATCATATGGATCTCCAAGAGACCATTGTATTGAGAATCCAGCGAGAGAGAGAGAGAAATCCATCTAGCTACTAACTACGGACCCGAAGGTCTACAAAGGACTACTCAGGCATCATCGGAGAGGCACCAATGGAAGTGGTGAACCCCTCCGTGATGGTGTCTAGATTGGATCTGGTGGTTCTGGACTCTGCGGCAGCTGGATGAATATTTAGACGCTTGTTCTAGGGTTTCTGGAATATTGTGGCATTTATAGAGAAAAGAGGCGGTCCGGGGGCGCCCGAGGTGGGCACAACCCACCAGGGCGCGCCTGGGCCTTCTGGCGCGCCCTGGTGGGTTGTGCCCCCCTCGGGGCACCCCCAGGTGCAACGAGGGCCCATTGCCTTCTTTCTGGCCCATAAAAAATCATCATGGAGTTTCGTGGCATTTGGACTCTGTTTGATATTGATTTCCTGTGATGTAAAAAACATGGAAAAAACAGCAACTGGCACTTGGCACTATGTCAATAGGTTAGTACCAAAAAATGATATAAAATGACTATAAAATGATTATAAAACATCCAAGATTGATAATAAAACATCATGGAACAATCACAAATTATAGATACGTTGGAGACGTATCACATGGTAGTGGAATGTACTAGATATAGGCCACATCCAGTACGCTGCAATGGATGCCTACCTTTGTTTCAATATCTACAAGGGTTGGATTAAGAGCAAGAGCCAAGTGTGCGGTTCAAGCAAAGAAGTATCCCCCAAGAGGAAGAGGGACAAGGACGAAGTCGAGCACGTGGACGAGGAGTCCGAGTAAGGTGGCAGTGTCGTTGCTCATGGTGGTTCTAATGCAGTGTCTACCGGATTAGTTGCTTAGTTTAATTTCAAGGGTGCTTAGTTTTATTTGAGAGGTGTGTTGAGTTGAGCCCCCAGCAGAACTATGTTTTGTTCCTTCTCGTTACTTTAACTCTTCAGTACATACATACCAGTATTTCTTACAGTTCATCTTTTAGTTGGTATAGTACTACCACTCGTTTCTTCACATTATATACGTACATTATATATGGCCAACATCATATAGCCAGCAGTTTTGTTGTCAAAGAATTTCAGGGTGCTTAGTTTTATTTGAGGGGTGTGTTGTGCTGGACACCATTATTGTGACTGAAATCTCTTTTGCCATGTTATAATGACATAAATACCTATGGACCAACATGCCAGCTCTCCCTCTATTTCACTACAGTACAATAAAGTGTGGGGCCTACTTGATCCCAACAGCGTTCTTGTTTTCCTGTAAAATTATTCGCTTGGTTACTCCTGACAAGCGGGGCCACACTTATCATTGTGAGAATCGGCTTATTTTTGTCATATAACATGGTCAACGGGTTTGACGTGAAAATAACAATGCCTAATGGCATTTTTGAGCAAACATCTAACGGAACGATGACATTTTTTACATATCTAATTGCATTTTTGAGCAAGCATCTCACGGATCGTAGGCATTTTTGAGTAGTTGCAACTTCTAATGGCAAAACTGAGTAGTGATACACAACTAGTGGAATAAATAATAAGAACCCAAGAATTAAATAGGTATGCTAATTTCTTTAATAGAATTTAGCACCCCATTTAAGCACGTACTAGCTTTTTTAATAGTACTATATGCAAAATTTAGCGACGAGCGCTCTCTATATGTACCACCTTTTTTCTTTAATTTCATCTTGTTAGTTTTGCTCCATGGCGCAATCCATCGATACTAGTACTATTGTACAAAAGTATACATTTTTTTAAAGGCTAGAGGGCGGGGCAGTCTCGCTTGGTCGGTTTCACGAGAGGCGAGGGCCTTGTGATTTCACGGCTCATTACTGCTCGAAGGCGGGGCCTTGTGATTTGACTGCTCGTATAAATGTTGCCGACGACCCGAGGAGGAGCAAAGAAGTGTGCAGTATACTCAAGTTTTCCACGGGAGTACTAGTACGACGGAGGAGCACGAAATACGGCAGCCCAGTGCCATATGGCAATAAAAAATGATCTAATTTGCTAGTCATCGATCCCACGGCGCCGCTCATCGTTAGCATTGTTCTATTCATGCCTCGCAGAGAACGTGACACGTGCGGCGAAACACCCGAAGCAAAAGAAGAAACACATGAGCAAAAGAAGAAGGAAGATTATCACCCCAAAAAAAGAAGGAAGACGCACACACAAGTCCGGGGCGCTGCTCTCTACTACATGAAGGGTTGCTGGCCGTGGAGTCATAACTGCTTCTTCATCACCTCCATGCCATACATGTCCTTGCACATCTCCTCCACCATATTCTTCATTCTGTCCATGACGCGGGATTTCTCAACGTGAGCCTTCATCATCTGTTCCACGACCGCATTATGTACCTTGACAGCAGCCGGGTGCTCGATGCGGAGCTTCGCCAACTCCTCCTTCTGTTCCATGACGAGGGCCTGTAGCATCTTCATCGAGGAACTACTCTTATCATGCAGCTTCTTCCAGCCGGCGTTCTCCTCCTTCAGCAGGTCGAGCTCATGGAAGAGCTTCCCCTTGTCCTCCTGAAGTTGCAGCATTTTGTCGGTCGCCTTCTTTTCCGAGGCAATGCTCTTGTTCAGCAGCATCACCAAGCCAGCGGTCAACTCCCCCTGCTCATTGAGCTCATCGGGCATGTCGTCGAGGCTCTCCTTCAGCAGCTCCACCAAGCCGCCGATGAACTCCTCCTACTTATTAAGCTGATCGGGAATGTCATCAAGGGATAACGACTCCAGCGCCGCTAGCTCGGCATGTTCTCCTCCACGGCTAGGGCGCTCCTAGGAGCACTCGCCTTTGAGGCTAGGGCGCTCCTGGGAGCCCTCGCCTGCCCGTGAGAGATCTTTTGAGGTCCCTGCGAGGCGGCGAGCCCTCTTTTTTTTCTGCGGCCTTGGTTGCCGCTCCCTTGTTACGAGTAGTTCGGATAGTTCTAAACCTTGAGCTCCGCACACTGGCCATGGCAAGGACAGGCGAACAACAAAGACTTATGGGGAGGAAGAGGTTGAGTGATTTTCGGCTAGGTACTTGTTCCCCTTTTTATAACCTAGTACTAGCACTAGTACTAAAACCTGCATAGTGGGAACACGTTCAGGTTTGATACGTACTAGGTGTGAGCAGGTTTGCACTTCATTATACTACTCCGTCCATCTAGGTGAATAAGTCATCTTAGGTTGTGCACCATGACCAAGAAGGAGGGGGAAACGAGAGAACTTAATGTTTATTTGCTAATTAATAGCATTGCGTGCAATTAACTAACCTCTGCATGTCGTGTTTGGTAGTATTGAGTCATTGAAAATATGCACGCCCCACATCTCTTATTGGTTGATATGTTAAGAAACAAGAAACAAGGTGGGAGAATTTGTATACACTTTGGAATGTGATGGGAACAAGCTAAATATTAATTGATGGTTTTGGTTTTGAGGCACGAATCGGCTCCCGATATGCACGCACCACTTCCTGTTTTCAAACAGCAACATATATACTTGCAAAATAAGCATGGCAAAGGCTATACTTGCTATTTTTATTGGAAAGAAAGATGCAAAACATTATTCTAAATAAAAGCAAGCAAATCCTAACAAAATAACTTGACTCTCCAAGCAAAACACATATCATGTGACGAATGAAAACATAGCTCCAAGTGAGGTTGCCGATAATGTTGGAGACGAAAGAGGGGATGCCTTCCGGGGCATCCCCAAGCTTAGTTGCTTGGATCTTCCTTTAGTATTAACTTGGGGTGCCTTGGGCATACCCAAGCTTAGGGTATTATCACTCCTTATTCTCCTCATATCGATATCTCACCCAAAACTTGAAAACTCCAATCACACAAAACTTAACGGAACTTCGTGAGAGAGGTTAGTATGATAAAGAACAAACCGTTCCACTTTTGGTACTGTCAAAGACAAGATTCATAATTGTTCTCACATAATGCCTAATGTATCATATCATTTCTACAATTTATCAATATAAGCCATAGAAACTAGAAGACAAGCAAACCATGCATTGAAAACAGAATCTGTCAAAAACAGAACAGTCTGTAGTAATCTGTACTCAAACCATACTTCTTCTACTCCAAAAATTCTGTAAATTTAGGACCAAGTGATCAATGTGTATAGTAATGTTCTGCAAAATAATCAAATCAAAAGCACTCTCCTATTAAAAATAAGAATTATTTTCGTGAGCGCATAAGTTTCTG
This sequence comes from Aegilops umbellulata, assembly GCA_032464435.1. Lineage (NCBI taxonomy): Eukaryota > Viridiplantae > Streptophyta > Magnoliopsida > Poales > Poaceae > Aegilops > Aegilops umbellulata. Next base: position 344,354,445 of record CP136058.1, on the reverse strand, counting down.
TTTTTCGGCAAGATCAAATCAACTATCACCCAACATGATCCGAAAGGCTTTACTTGGCACTTTATTGAAACAAAAGCTATAAAACATGGTTACTACAGTAGCATAATAATGTGAACACACAAAAACAGTAGGTAAAAGTGTTGGGTTGTCTCCCAACTAGCGCTTTTCTTTAATGCCTTTTAAGCTAGGCATGATGATTTCAATGATGCTCGCATAAAAGATAAGAATTGAAACATAAAGAGATCATCATGAAGTTTATGACTAGCACATTTAGGTATAACCCACATCCAATGCATAGGGATTTTGTGAGCAAACAACTTATGGGAACAAGAATCAACTAGCATAGGAAGGCAAAACAAGTGTAACTTCAAAACAATCAACATACAGAGAAGAAACTTGATATTATTGAGATATGTAAGGGCATAAGTTCCTTTCTCATAATAATTTTCAGAGGCATCCTGAATGGATTCAACAATATAACTATCACATACATCACTCTTTTCATGATGCACAAGCATAGAAGATTTATCACCCTTTATAGCATAGATGTCATCATAATGATCATCATAGATAGCAACTTCATTGGCATAATCAATTGAAACCTCTTCCAAAATAGTGGATGTATCACTAAATAAAGTCATGACCTCTCCAAAACCACTTTCATCAATATTGTAATAAGATTCAACACCCTCCAAAATAGTGGGATCACTACTACCTAGAGTTGACACTCTTCCAAACCCACTTTCATCAATGTAATCATCATAAATAGGAGGCATGCTATCATCATAATAAATTTTCTTATAGAAAGTAGAAGGAATCAAAGGGTCATAATCATTAAGAAAAGCATCCCCAAGCTTAGGACAAGCATTATTTCCAGCAAATAAATCTTCCAACATATCATACTCATCAAACATAGCATCCCCAAGCTTGTGGTTTTGCATATCATCACAATCATTCTTATCAATAGCATGAATGGCACCATTAGTATAGCAAACATTACTATCATATTCTTCCAAGCAAGTGCTAAAAAGATTTTCAAGATCATAATGGATATCATTGTCTTCCCAATCATAATCATCACAACAAGGGATAGGCATAACAAAATCATCATCAATATCATCATCCTCCATCAACATATTTGATTCACTTTCATGAGGCCCGATGGTGATGGGAGAAACATTATTTGGGAGAGATACCTTTTTTACCTCTTTTCTTTCTTCTTTTATTCTTCTTCACCACATCATGTGTGGGTTTAATTATTTTTTACAAGCTTCTTGTTGAAGAGGTTGATTGGATAGGAAGCTCCTCCTCATTACCTGATCCATCATAATAAACACTAGGAGGGTATTGGGAAATATTTTCCCTTTATTAGTACTCTCTTCATATTCCATCTAGTTTCTTGTCTTTAGGTAGTTGGCAATATAAGGATTCTCAATGCAATTTACCACACAAAACATATAAATTTCTTCTAGATCAAAACCAAGAAATCTCTCGGGATTTGGAAAACCCTTAGTTATACGTTTCATTTCATCATACCCCAAAAGAAGGCTAAGCTCTTTATGATGCTCAAGGGTAATCAAGTTATCACAATTTTGATCATGAAATAAATTGCACCGGAGATTTAAATGACCACGTTCATTGCAAAGTTCACAAGGATGGAGAAAAAAATTACATCTTTCAGCACAATCATCTAGCCTCTCTTGCAACTTTATCGTTTCTAAATATTTATGCTTCTTAAAAAATCTATCTTCCCTTTTTGTGTGCAAAGGCACTCCCAATTCACTCCACAAAAAGTGACATGCTCATAAGAAACATTTTTGTCATGACTTGTGCAATCATCATTAACATTTTGGATATTCAAAGAATTCACATTAACAACATTGCAATCATGCTCATCATTCAAATATTTTGTGCCAAGCATTTTATTGACTTCTTATTCTAACAATTGAGCACAATTTTCCGAACCATCATTTTCAACAAATATATTGTAAAGATGATCAGTAATAGGACGCAACCTAAATTCCCTTTTTTGCAGTTTTTCTTTTATAAGCCAAACTAGTGATAAAACAAGAAACTAGAAGATTCAATTGCAAGATCTAAAGATATACCTTCAAGCACTCACCTCCCCGGCAACGGTGCCAGAAAAGAGCTTGATGTCTACGACGCAACTTTATTCTTGTAGACACGTGTTGGGCCTCCAAGCGCAGAGTTTTGTAGGATAGTAGCAATTTTCCCTCAAGTGGATGACCTAAGGTTTATCAATCTGTGAGAGGTGTAGGATGAAGATGGTCTCTCTCAAACGACCCTGCAACCAAATACAAGAAATCTCTTGTGTCCCCAACACACCCAATACAATGGCAAATTGTATAGGTGCACTAGTTCGGCGAAGAGATGGTGATAAAAGTGTAATATTGATGGTAGAAATATATTTTTGTAATCTGAATAAATAAAAACAGCAAGGTAGCAAATATTAAACGGGCACGAAAACGGTATTGCAATGCTTAAAAACAAGGCCTAGGGTCCGTACTTTCACTAGTGCAATCTCTCAACAGTGCTAACATGGTTGGATCATATGATTATCCCTCAATGTACAATAAATAATCACTCCCGAGTTCCTATTAGCGGAGAACAAAAGATAGGAATTGTTTGTAGGGTATGAAACCACCTCAAAGCTATTATTTCCGTTCGATCTATTCAAGAGTTCGTACTAAAATAACACAAAGCTATTGTTTCCGTTTGATCTCCTAGAGTTCGTACTAGAATAACACCAAAGCATATTCATATTCATAATACTCAATCAACACAAGGAACTACAAAGAGACCCCAAGGTTTCTATCGAAGAAAAGATAATAAGAACGTGCATCAACCCCTATGCAAAGATTACCCCAATATCACCACGGGAATCCGCAAGTTGAGTGCCATAACGTATATCAAGTGAATCAATAAGATACCCCAATGTCACCCCAAGTATTCATACCGCAAGACATGCATAATGTGTTCTCAAATCGGAACATTCAATCCAACATGACAAAACTTCAAAGGGTAAAGATTCAATTCATCACAACAAGAGTATAGAGGGGAGAAACGTCATACGATCCGACTATATGAACAAAGCCCATGATATAGATAACGAGAGAGAGAGAGAGAGAGAGAGAGATTAAACACATAGCTACCGGTACAAACCCTCAGCCCCGAGGGTAGACTACTCTATCCTCATCGTGGTGGCCGCCGGGATGATGAAGATGGCCACCGGAGATGATTCCCCCCTCCGGCAGGGTGCCAGAACGGGTCTAGATTGGTTTTCGGTGGCTAAAAAGCCCGCGTCGGTGGAACTTCTGATCTAGGTTAACCCCGAAGGGTTTCGGAATATTTGGGAATTTATAGTGCAAAGAGGGTGTGCGGGAGGCCACCGAGGTGGGCACAACCCACCTGGGCGCGCCAGGGGGTCTGGTGCGCCCTGGTTGGTTGTGCCCCCTTGGGGCACCCCCCCCCCCCCCCCGAGGTGCTGCTCTGGCCCATTGGGAGTCTTCTAGCCCATAGAAAATCCACAAAAAGTTTCGCGGTGTTTGGACTCCATTTGATATTGATTTTCTGCGATGTAAAAACATGCAAAAAAACAACAGCTGGCACTTGGCACTATGTCAATAGGTGTCGGCGTCCTAGGAACGGGGGTCCCTATACTTGCATGCTTGCGGCCCATGACGCGGCTCCACCAATGGCATGGTATGGCCCATCTTCAACAACAACCTCTCAAGACCCTCGTGAGGGGCCCCTTGCGAGGCGGACGACACCGAGACCTCCTTGGGGGAGGCCTCGCTAGGCTGGCTCTCGAGGAGCGGAGATATCTATGCAAGGGGCACCTCGTGACGTTCACGTGACGTGAGCCATGACGACCAAGGCCAGGCAGGTGCCAGCGGGCGTAGTGTACCAGTTTCCTTTGGTGCTAAAGAGGCAAGCGCAAGCGAGGAGTCCCGAGGCTTCTGGCAAAGGTTTCCATATCGGTGCAACAAGACCAAGACCAGCAGGACGGAGGTCACCGCGGAGCCCACGGGAGCATTGCTACCTCTTGAGCACTACATTGGTTTTCCCTTGAAGAGGAAAGGGTGATGCAGCAAAGTAGCGTAAGTATTTCCCTCAGTTTTTGAGAACCAAGGTATCAATCCAGTAGGAGGCCACGCACAAGTCCCTCGCACCTACACAAACAAATAAATCCTCGCAACCAACACAATAAAGGGGTTGTCAATCCCTTCACGGTCACTTACGAGAGTGAGATCTGATAGATATGATAAGATAATATTTTTGGTATTTTTATGATAAAGATGCAAAGTAAAATAAAAGGTAATAAAAATAGCTAAGTGTTGGAAGATTAATATGATGGAAAATAGACCCGGGGGCCATAGGTTTCACTAGTGGCTTCTCTTGAGAGCATAAGTATTACGGTGGGTGAACAAATTACTGTTGAGCAATTGACAGAATTGAGCATAGTTATGAGAATATCTAGGTATGATCATGTATATAGGCATCACGTCCGAGACAAGTAGACCGACTCCTGCCTGCATCTACTACTATTACTCCACACATTGACCGCTATCCAGCATGCATCTAGAGTATTAAGTTCATAAGAACAGAGCAACGCTTTAAGTAAGATGACATGATGTAGAGGGATAAACTCATGCAATATGATATAAACCCCATCTTGTTATCCTCGATGGCAACAATGCAATACGTGCCTTGCTGACCCTATTTTCACTGGGAAAGGACACCGCAAGATTGAACCCAAACCTAAGCACTTCTCCCATTGCAAGAAAGATCAATCTAGTAGGCCAAACCAAATTGATAATTCGAAGAGACTTGCAAAGATAACCAATCATACATAAAAGAATTCAAAGAAGATTCAAATATTGTTCATAGATAAACTTGATCATAAACCTACAATTCATCGGTCTCAACAAACACGCCGCAAAAGAAGATTACATCGAATAGATCTCCACAAGAGAGGGGGAGAACATTGTATTGAGATCCAAAAAGAGAGAAGAAGCCATCTAGCTAATAACTATGGACCTGAAGGTCTGAGGTAAACTACTCACACATCATCGGAGAGGCTATGGTGTTGATGTAGAAGTCCTTCGTGATCGATGTCCCCTTCGGCGGAGCTCCGAAAAAGGCCCCAAGATGGGATCTCACGGGTACAGAAGGTTGCGGCGGTGGAATTAGGTTTTTGGCTTCGTATCTGGTAGTTTGGGAGTACGTAGGTATATATAGGAGGAAGAAGTACGTCGGTGGAGCAACGTGGGGCCCATGAGGGTGGAGGGCGCGCCCCCCTACCTCGTGCCCTCCTGGTTGATGTCTTGACGTAGGGTCCAAGTCCTCTGGATCACGTTCGTTCCAAAAATCACGTTCCCGAAGGTTTCATTCTGTTTGGACTCCGTTTGATATTCTTTTTCTGCGAAACTCTGAAATACGCAAAAAACAGCAATTCTGGGTTGGGCCTCCGGTTAATAGGTTAGTCCCAAAAATAATATAAAAGTGTATAATAAAGCCCATTAATGTCCAAAACAGAATATAATATAGCATGGAACAATAAAAAATTATAGATACGTTGGAGATGTATCAGGCATCACCACCAGAGCCTTTGGCAGGTGAAGACCACCTTTGGTCAGGATAGCTTGTACTAGTTGTCTCCCTTCAAAATTAGCTGTTGTGGGATCCCTTCCCGCATAATATTTGGGAAGAGGACCAGGGCCTCTATAAATAGGACTAGCCACCACCATAGGAGGGGGACGAATGACTAAGACCACTCTCCTACGCACGAGCTCACCGAGCTCAAGAACAACTCTCATCAGGAGGCTGTTCTTACCTTGTAGTGTTCATCCTCAGCCTCCAAGGCAATCCACCACACACACTAGAGTAGGGTATTACACCACAACAGTGGCCCGAACCTGTATAAACTCTCGTGTCTCTCGTTCTTTGGATTCGTCGAGCTAGGCCTTGATATCGTCGCGCGAGCGAGCTAGGGGGAGAGAGAGTTCTTCATGCGCACCCTTATGTTCGAACCTCAAGGGTTTGCCGGAACCCATAATCTGACATTTGGCGCGCCAGGTAGGGTATGTTGAAGCTTCGCCTCTCTCCCTGCTTCGTCCCGCTCGCATGGTAGGCGCCACTCCTCCAACTGGATCGACGGGCGCGCGCAGAGGCACCGTGGGCGTCCGGGCCTTCTCCCCTGCCCTGCGGCAAGTGCGGTGGCCGCACAAGTTCAAGCGAGAGATGCCATGAGGCCACCGTTCATATTTTTTATACATGTCACTCTTGATCATTGCACATCTTGGTACACTGCCGGAGGCATTCATATAGAGTCATATCTTGTTCTAGTACCGAGTTGTAATTCTTGAGTTGTAAGTAAATAAAAGTGTGATGATCATCATTATTAGAGCATTGTCCCATGTGAGGAAAGGATGATGGAAGCTATGATTCCCTCACAAGTTGGGATGAGAATCCGGACTTAAAAAAGAGGCCAAAGAGCCCAAAATAAAAAAAGAGGCCAAAGAACCCAAACAAAGAAAAGAAATAAATGAGATAAAAAGAGAGAAGGGACAATGTTACTATCCTTTTACCACACTTGTGCTTCAATGATAGAGAGTCTCCTATTTTTTCACTTTCATATACTAGTGGGAATTTTTCATTATAGAACTTGGCTTGTATATTCCAATGATGGGCTTCCTCAAATTGCCCTAGGTCTTCGTGAGCAAGCAAGTTGGATGCACACTCACTTAGTATTTGTTTAGATTTCATACACTTACAGCTCTAGTGCATCATTTGAAAGGCAATCCCTAATCACTTGCAATGATGTCAATTTATGGGCATCTCCATAGCCCATTAATTTGCCTAGTTGATGTGAGACTTTCTCCTTTTTGTCTTCTCCTCACAACCTCCACCATACTCTATTCCACTTATAGTCTTATATCCATGGCTCACGCTCATGTATTCTGTGAAAGTTGAAAAATCTTGAGAACATTAAAACTATAAACAATTGCTTGGCTTGTCATCGGGGTTGTGCATGATGAGGGATAACTTTCTTTGGCCATGATATTTTGAGAAGAAATGATTGCTTTATTAGTATGCTTGAAGCATTATTGTTTTTATGTCAATATTAAACTTTTGTTTTGAATCTTATGGATCTGGATATTCTTGCCACAATAAATAAGATTACATGGATAATATGTTAGGTAGCATTCCACAGCAAAAATTATGTTTTTATCTTTTACCTACTCGAGGACGAGCAGGATTAAGCTTGGGGATGCTTGATACGTCTCCAACGTATCTATAATTTTGATTGTTCCATGCTATTATATTATCTGTTTTGGATGTTTTATATGATTTTTATAACATTTTGGAACTAACCTATTAACCTAGATCCCAGTGCCAGTTTCTGTTTTTTCCCTTGTTTTTGAGTTTTACAGAAAAGGAATATCAAACGGAGTCCAAACAAGCTGAAAATTTACGGTGATTTTTATGGACCATAAGAGACCCACGGAGCATCGGAGTTGGGACAAAAGAGTCCCGAGGGGACCACAAGCCTAGGGGCGCGCCCCCTGGCTTGTGGACTCCTCGGGAACCCCCCTGACTTGTTTCCGACAACAAAAATTCCTATAAATATAGAAACCTCCGAAAAGAAACTTAGATCGGAAGTCCCACCGCCGTAAGCCTCTGTAGCCACGAAAAACCAATTGGGAGCCCATTCTGGCACCCTGCAGGAGGGGGAAACCATCACCGGAGGCCATCTTCATCATCCCGACGGTCTCCATCACGAGGAGGGAGTAGTTCACCCTCGGGGCTGAGGGTATGTACCAGTAGCTATGTGTTTGATCTCTCTTTCTCGTGTTCTTGATTTGGCACAATCTTGATGTATCGCGAGCTTTGTTACTATAGTTGGATCATATGGTGTTTCTCCCCCTGTACCTTCTTGTGATGAATTGAGTCTTGCTCTTTGAGGTTTTTTTATGTTGGATTGAGTATTGGATTTGAGAACACTTGATGTATGTCTTGCAATGGGATATCTGTGGTGACAATGGGATGTTCTGTTGATTCACTTGATGTATCTTTTGGCACTCAACTCGTGGATTCCCGAGGTGACATTGGGGTAATCTATGCATAGGGGTTGATTCACGTGTTTGTCCTACATTCTCCGATAGAAACTTTGGAGTGATTCTTTGTTGCACATTGAGGGATTGTTATATAATCCAATTATGTTATCATTGTTGAGAGACTTTGCACTAGTGAAAGTATGAACCCTAGGCCTTGTTTCCAAGCATTGCAATACTGTTTTAGATTACAAAAACCTATATCTACCATCCATATTACACTTGTATCACCATCTCTTCGCCGAACTAGTGCACCTATACGATTTACCATTGTATTGGGTATGTTGGGGACACAATAGTCTCTTTGTTATTTGGTTGCAGGGTTGTTTGAGAGAGACCATCTCCATCCTACGCCTCCCACAGATTGATAAACTTTAGGTCATCCACTTGAGGTAAATTTGCTATTGTCCTACAAAACTCTACACTTGGAGGCCCAACAACGTCTACAAGGATAAAGTTGTGTACTAGACATCAGTCATATAGAATGGTGAGACCATCAATAGTTGAGGAAAAAGCATCTTGCTCTCCAATCAACTTTTGATACTTCTCCATCTCTTCAACTAGTAATCCTTAAGTTTTCCTGAGATTTCTTTCAAGCATTTCAAGTTCATCATGTTGGGATTTAATAATCTTGACCAGCTTGGCATAAGATATATATATATTCAAGAGAATATTCGTTCATGGACCTTTGGTGTTTGGTCGATACCTGATCCTTTGATGATTTTGCCATGAGACAAATGCCGATTGGTTCATCATCGCTTGAATCATCATTACATGAAGTATCACTATCAATATCTGATTCGTTGAAGTTCTTCGATGATCCAATAGCAACATACGCATTACTTCTACCAATCCTTTTATGGAATTCTTCATCATCTGATTCAGTGTAGGTAGCTTCTTCTTCAGAATCCACTGTCAGATCCGCATATGCTCTATTTAGCTGAGACATCCTCTTCATATTTGATTCAATGATAGCTCTAGCTTTCACATCAGTGACTGGTCTCATCGAAGAAGATGATAGAGTTTCAATTCCCTTTGAGAGCTTAGTATGACGATCCATTCGAGTAAAACCACTGCAGTGAAGGTATTTCCATCCTTTACTAGGTTTTTCTTCCCAACCAAGTCAATCAGTGATGATGTGGCCGAATAACTTGCACTTGAAGCACTTCATATCTTTCGGAGGCAATCTCCTCCTCGATGATTCTGGCTCATATGTCTCGTCATTATTTTGTGAGATAGAGATTGTGTATTTTTAGATCACTTAGCCTTTGAGTGAGCATTTCAAGTTCTATGGTGATGGTGTGTTGATTCTCGATATCTTCTTCTTCTTCAGAACTGTCATAGTAGTGTGAGAGAATTTCTCCTCCACTTTCCAAAGAAGATTCTTGATTAGCATTTTCCAGCTCCATCTTTTCTTCATGAATGGACAACAGTGTCATGACCTCAACATAGTGAAGATCTTCATAGTCAGGTCTTTGTTTGATTTCAGACACAATGTGATCGAAGGATTCATCAAGTGCGCTCAGAAGCTTGTTGACTACATCTCTATCGGTGATATCATTTACTCCTTGCTGATGTAGTCTTTCGCCAATGCTTGTCAATCGATCAGTGAGTTGCATGGCACTTTCTTTACGAAGGCTTCTGAATCCAGTGAACATAGCTCGAAGCATTTGAGTGTGAGGATTTGATTGGGCGACAAATTCTTCATGCACACTATTGAGAGCATCCCAAATTTGCTTTGTTGTGTTGAGCATGTGGAACCGAAGGAAAATGAATTTTGATATACTACCATAGATGATATCTTTTGCTTGAGCATCCAACTGCAGATTTGCTTTATCATCGGAAGTCGGATCATTTTGTTGCTGAATATTGTAGCTATCTTCCACAATCTGCCACAGATCATAGTTGACATCTTGAATTATGATTCTCATTCGTTCCTTCCAGTATAGATAGTCATTTCCATCGAAGTTGGGGAACCTTTCGGAGTGTGAGGATCTACCTGCAAGCGACATACTCAAAACTCCAAGGACGTTAGACCTTTAATGAACAGAGACAGGGAGAACCTGCTTTGATATCAATTGTTAGGACCGAGAGTATATCAACCAGAGAGCGGGTGAATGGGAGATTCAATTTTCTTTCGAAAGCTTTGAAACAAAACCCAATCACAGCAGTGAAATAGAGTATCCAAGGAAATAGACTGAATCAATATTCTTCTCAGAAGCATATTCATCGTTGAAGGCATTAACAACAGTACGATCTTGATGGATCACTGGTTTAACCACAATGAGAGTAGCACGAATGTAGCAGAATGAGGCACATCATAGTTGTAAATGAATAGATAGCTATAGAACTATCACACAAGTAAATCTAAAGTACAGGAAGGTGACGAAGAATATAGACGATTATAAACATAGATACACAGTGAGGAGGCACAGAACAAAGTGAACAAGAATTCTATCGGCACATAGCACGAATGATAACGGCTGAAGGAAATGCAGTAGAGTAGAATTAACCAGTGGTGCTCGATGGCGATAGAGAGATTTGGTAGACCAGTTCACCCTTCTGCCAAAGGGCTACGTCTGGTTGGAGGGGCTGTGACTAAACACGGAAGATAAACTATCTTCACCCTATTCTCCTTCAACACAGAGCTGATCAGACTCAGGTTGATTCCACTCGTGGTAGATCCTTGTCAGCAATCTCCAAACCTTCGGTCGACCTTCGTGAACCACAGTCACTCTATTGGTTGTTGAAGATTAGCCTCGATGAAGACAACACCTCTTCGTCACTTGAAGCCTAAACCTATCCGTCTAGAGGGTGCGCAGCTCTCAAGAGTAATAGGCACAAGAACTCTCACTCAGAACTAATGTGATGCTAAACCACTGTCTAAGTTTGGGCTCTTGGTTTTTCTCTCGGCGGATCTTAAACTCAATTCACTCGAAGAGGAGTTGCTCAAATCAATCATCTCAGAAATCTCAAGCGGAGCAGCCAACGGACAAAGTTGGAGCGGGCTGGCTATTTATAGCCGCAGCCTTCCCTGATGGGAAATGACTAGATTAGTGTCGGGACCCCGATCCTAAGTCACATCGATCTAGCATGTAACACATCATATCACTTTGCGGCCTCACGCACGATATTCCCACGGGTGCCACCTTACCTGGCCCGGGACCGTTTGCGCCTTTTTGGCTCACGTATATGATAGTGTCGCTAGCATCCATATGACAAAGAACCCGGCCCGACATGGCTAGTCGTGAATCCAAAGCGGCACTAACCCATTAGAACAGGCATACATGAATCACCTCAAGCATGTCGGTCATCAACGTGTGAATCCGGGCTGTAGCACTTGGCTAACAGGACTCCGGTAACCCGGGCTGTAGCAGGCTAGGCAGGACTCCGGATGTCACCGCGTGACATTTCCCCGAAGGGACAGACACAGGAACGAAGTGAAACATATGTCGGCCAGTCAAGTGTTCCGAGCAGTAGTGCTGGGCTAGCAGGACTCTGGTGGACCGGGCTGTAGCGGACTACTATCGCTCAGAAAGCACTAGACTACATTTCCCCATATGATAGGCTGCCAAGGATAAACAACTAGATTGTCGGATCCCACACATAGCAATACACGTTACACATACGCATAACATGCAAGTATGTGCTGTACAACATGGCATCACAACATAACGCAAACTCATATAGATAAAGGCCCAGAAGAGCCACATAGCATTAAATACAAACAGGGGTCACATGACCCATCATTCAGAGCATACAAGCAACAAGCGGAAGTATTACATGTCTGAGTACAGACAACTACAAAGAAAAAGGCTGAGAAGCCTGACTATCTACAAGACCCTCCCAAGGGTACAAGATCGTAGCTGAGGTAGCAAGCTACTCGTCGAAGTCCAAGCGGAATTACTAGAAAGACCGAAGTCTCCGCTGCAAAAACATAAATAAAGCAACATGAGTACAAAGGTACTCAGCAAGACTTACATCAGATCCTATCATACATGCATTAGTATCAAGAAGGTAATGTGGGGTTTAGTTGCAGCAAGCCAGCTTTGACTCAGTGGCTATCCTGTTCTACGACTACAGAAATTTCTTTGAGGTGAGGCAGCGCACACGAGTCCACTAATCACCACATCAATACACTACTATGGATTCATCCCCGTCTCACTACGAGAAGGCCATCCATAGCACTCACACTTATCTTGAGCATTTTAGGGTATCCACTTTAAGTTGTCTATGTACCACGTAAGCATCCAAGAAGTCCATATCCGAGGACACGGCTATTCGAATAGATCATGATAACCCTGCAGGGGTGTACTTCTTCACACACGCTCTCACCACTTATCACCATGTACACGTCGTGTATCTCGGCAACCTTCAAGCGGAAGCCTGGCGAGGGTGTCGGCCACGACCTGACTAACCACACAAGACTCTAGTCCAGGTTTATCGCCTATTCGGGTTCCATCCGCAAGGAGATCCGGCCGGGGTGTCGCTCACAGCCCCAAACGATGTGTACAGGGTTCCCGAGCCCACCAACCGGGTGCCACTCGGTACACCGGGCCACGTGTGCCTAGTCTGTCCCAAGCCCACCCTGCCGGGTGCCACTCGGTAGAAAAATAGCACTACCTACAAACACCAGAAACTAGTTGCAACTCCTGGACAGAGATCAAGTTGGTTAATAAGTCGAGACAGCTTGGAGCGCCCGGAGCCCAATGTGTGGTAGTAGCTAGTCATTGGACAACTTACACAGAACTCGGTTCTTAAGGACGGTCCCAATGAGACAACCCACCATGTACTCCTACATGGCCTCTCACCGCTACCTTTACCAAATCGTGTTCACACGCTTAACTCTCAGCATTAGAACAAAGCATAACACTCCAATCCATTCCCGATGAATCAGACCTGACACAACTCTAAGCAATAGCAGGCATGGCATGGTAGAAGCACAACATGGCTCAATCAACTCCTACACATGCTAGTGGGTTTCAACTATTTACTGTGGCAATGACAGGTCATGCAGAGGAATGGGTTCAACTACCGCAGCATAAAGTAGCAGTTGAATCGTTGTTGTCCTAATGCAATAAAAGAGAGCAGGAGCGAGAGAGTGGGATTGTATCAGAATGAACAAGGGGGGTTTGCTTGCCTGGTAGATCAACAGGGGGGCACTGCTCCTCAGACAGGTACTCTGGATCGGTCTCTGAAGCAAAGACCTATCGAGAAGGAACGGTGTCGACAATCAAACACAAGCATATGCAACAATATGATGCATGAATATGGCATGAATGTGTGATGTGGTTTGAGCTAATGCAGCTAGTATTCAAATTGAATGAAGTCCATTTGAACCAAGGGTTCAAATGCAACTCCAAATTAAGCTCTTATATATGCCATTTATATGTTTCACTTATACAGCAGGTTTAACTTGGTTTTTCATGCATGAAACTGGTACAGATGGATAGATTGCATTTTTCTGATAATTTTTCATATATAAATCATTTCAATCTGAGCTACGGTTGAATTGATATGAATTTTTGAAGTTTAGAATATTTTCTGGAATTTCCTGTTTAAAAATAATTCCAGAAAATGAATAATTGCGTCAGCATTGCGTCATGCTTGCGTCAGCAAGTCAACAGCACTGACTGGGGTCAAACCTGACGTGTGGGGGCCACACGTCAGTGTCACAGTTAGTTAACAGGGGGTTAATTAAACCTAACTACTAATTAGGGGGCGCCGGGGCCCACTGTCAGTGTCAGGGTTAGTTAGATGGTGATTAGCCATAAGCTAATCACCTGACCCATGGGGCCCACCTGACGTCCGGAGAGGTCAAAGGGTCAAACCCCACCGGCGTTAAGCCGCCGGCGAGGCCCGAGACGGCGGAGCGCCGCGGAAATCGCCCACAGGGCTCCGTTCGAGGCGTGATTAGGCTCTTCGAAGAGCTGGCGATGCGGCGCGTCGAGCAGTGCCCTCGGCCGGAGCTGGGGTGGCCGAGAACGACGTCGGCGACCATGTTGGCGGCCGCCGGAGTTCGGCTGTGTTCGGGGGCGCGGCTGCAGCGTGCAAACGCGCGAACTAAAGCGCTAGCGGGGCACTACGAGGTGCGGCGAGAGTGCTAGGTGCACTGGCGTGGCCAAAGGGTCGCCGGAGCAACGCCGGCGACAAGCTCGAGCGGAGGCGAGCTTCAGCCATGGCGGAACTGAGGCCTAGACGGCGCAAACGCGAGGAGGAGGAGAGGGGTTCGGAGTAGAGGCTCACGGGGAGGTCGATGGGCTGGTCAGCTTGCTCGGGGGAGGCCGAAGCTGAGCAGGGCGACGAAGAGGATCTCCGGCGTCGGGAGGTTGAAGACGACGATGGTGGCGGAGAAGCAGGGCCTCCAGCGTCGTGTAGCTCGGTGGAGAGGACGAGGAAGATGCGGCGGTGCTTCTGGGTGCAGCGGCAGGCCGAGGGGTGGCCGGTGGCCACGGCGGCGACCAGCGGCGCTCGGGCGGTCGCGCGGGAGAGAACCAGGGGAGGAGGGAGAGCGAGGGAGAGGGAAAGAGGTCGGGGCGGCGGGTGGCGTCGCGCGGGGCATCCAGACGACGAGGAGGAGAAGCAGGAGGTGGCGGGGAACGTGGCCACGGCCGGACGCGTGGCCGCGCGCGCCGGCACGTGCCCCTGTCCTTCTGTCGTCGCCAGGAGGACGACGGTTGGCGGTTGGGCCAGTGGGCCGCACCACTGGGCCGGCTGAGGCGCCAGATGGCAGTAGGTAAGCGCCAGGTAAGCTCTTTTCTATTTTTGTTTCTGTTTTCTGTTTTTCTGACATTTGTTTGATTTAATAAAATACTAAATAATTTTATTTACTTATGCCAATTTTTGCAGGAGCTAGTGGTATCATTCTAGAGCTCCTCAACAACTAACATAATTTTTGGACATATATTATATATATAACAAATATATATCCAAAGCAAATAATTACTGGATTAATTCAAATGGCCAAAAATAAATACTTCTGAGCTCCCAAAAATATTTGTTGGGATTTTACCACTGGCCAGTATTTTTACAGAAAATCAGGAACATTTTATTGGGCCAAATTGAAGCAATTTTTATCTGGGTCATTCCCAGAAATGATTTCTGAGGGTTTCACAAATCCCCATTTCAATATTAAATGAAATTTAAACATGATGCACACATGTCTAGCTAGCCTTGAGCATACCAGAACTAGGGGTGTGACAACTCGCCCCCACTCGAAAGAATCTCGTCCCGAGATTCAGGGGTCGACGGAAAGAAAGTGGGGTACTTTAGTCGAAGACAATCTTCTCGCTCCCAGGTAGCTTCTCTCTCAGAATGATGAGACCACTAAACCTTGAGAAACTTGATGTTCTGACGTCGAGTAACACGCTCTGCTTGATCAAGAATGCGAACAGGGTACTCTCGATATGTGAGGTTATCTTGGAGATCAAGCGTTTCGTGGTCCACTCTGCGGATGGGATCCGAGAAGCAACGCCTGAGTTGAGAGACGTGGAAGACATCATGAACTCGAGAAAGATGTGGGGGTAGTTCCAACTGGTAGGCAACCTCTCCTCGTTTAGCGAGAATGTGAAAAGGACCAGTGTAATGAGGAGCCAACTTGCCCTTGATACCGAAACGATGGGTACCCTTCAAAGGAGTAACCCGAAGGTAAGCCTTGTCGCCAACTTCATAAGCCACTTACTTATGACGACGGTCATACTGGCTCTTTTGACGAGATTGGGCTGTTTTCAAATTCTCACGAATGATGCGAACTTGTTCTTCTGCCTCCTGGATCATATCGGGTCCAAAGAATTGTCTTTCACCGGTTTCTGACCAGTTCAAAGGTGTTCGACATCTTCGTCCATACAGAATCTCAAAAGGAGCTTTCTTGAGACTGGATTGGTAGCTATTGTTATAAGCAAACTCGGTGAAAGGAAGACACTTCTCCCAATCCATACCGAATGAGATAACACAAGCTCTAAGCATGTCTTCGAGAATTTGGTTGACCCTTTCCACCTGACCACTTGATTGAGGGTGGAAAGCGGTACTGAAGGAAAGATGGGTGCCCATGGCAGTTTGGAAACTCTCCCAGAAATGAGAAGTGAAAAGACTACCATGGTCTGAATTGATCTCTAGTGGAACACCATGAAGTGAAACTATTCGAGAAATATATAAGTCAGCGAGCTGACTAGCGGTGATATTCTCTCGAACAGGTAGGAAGTGAGCCACTTTGGAAAGACGATCAATGACTACGAAGATAGCATTATTCCCTTTCTTGGTCCTGGGAAAGCCGGTGATGAAGTCCATACCAACTTTATCCCATTTCCACTCGGGAATGGCTAAAGGCTGAAGGGTGCCAGCAGGCCTTTGATGTTCTGCCTTAACGCGACGACAAATGTCACAGTTAGCAATGAACTGAGCGATTTCTCTCTTCATCCTAGTCCACCAAAACCTCTGGCGTAGGTCCTGATACATCTTAGTACTACCGGGATGAATCGTGAGAGGGGATTCATGAGCCTCCTTAAGGATCAGTTGTCGAAGATGTTGACTCTTGGGAACCACCAAGCGATTCTCAAAGAAAACAACACCTCGATCGTCTATAGAGAAACTTCCACCAACTCCTTTGTTAATGTTTCTCTTGATCCGGGAAATTCCCGTATCCTGCTTCTGAGCAAAGATGATCTGATCCACAAGAGTAGGTTTTGCCGCCAAGGTAGAAAGGAATCCTTGAGGAGCAATGTGAAGGTTAAGCTTACAGAATTCCTCATGAAGAAGTGGTTGGCCCTGATGCAACATGAGATTGTTGCAATAGGACTTACGACTTAGCGCATCAGCCATGACATTGCCCTTTCCTGGGGTGTAGGAAATCCCTAAGTCGTAATCTGAGATCAACTCCAACCAACGTCTTTGCCTAAGGTTTAAATCTGGTTGGGGGAAGATATACTTGAGACTCTGGTGATCGGTGTAAATCTCGCAACGCTTACCAAGAAGGTAATGTCGCCATGTCTTAAGTGCATAGACTACGGCTGCAAGCTCTAGATCATGTGTAGGATAATTCTCCTCATGTGGATGCAACTGTCGAGATGCATAGGCAATCACATGACGATCCTGCATAAGAATGCAACCTAGTCCCTGTCGTGAGGCGTCACAGTAGATAACAAAGTATTTAGTGAAATCCGGTGGCACAAGTATGGGAGCAGAAGTCAGGCGTCTTTTCAGCTCCTGAAAACTGTACTCACACTGTGGGGACCACTCAAACTTTTTATCTTTCTTGAGAAGTTCCGTGAGAGGTTTGGCCACTTTAGAGAAGTTTTCAACAAAGCGGCGACAATAACTGGCTAGACCAAGGAAACTCCTAACTTGTTTAACTGTTTCAGGTGGAGTCCAATCAAGAACGGCCTGAACTCTCTCAGGATTAACAGCAATGCCCTTACCAGAGATCACGTGGCCTAGGTAGGTCACTTCTGGCAACCAAAATTCACACTTGGAGAACTTGGCATAAAGGTGGTGCTCTCTGAGTTTTTCTAACACAAGTCTAAGATGTTCGGCATGCTCTTCCTCGTTCTTCGAGTAAATAAGAATATCATCAAGGTAAACTACGACGAACTTATCTAAGTACTCCATGAAGATCGAGTTCATCAAGCGGGAAAATGTAGCTGGAGCGTTGGTTAGACCAAAGGACATGACGGTGTACTCGTACTGGCCATAACGAGTGACAAAAGCCGTTTTAGGAATGTCCCCGTTTCTAATCTTGATTTGATAATAGCCTAACCTCAAATCCATCTTGGAAAAGACTGAGGATCCAGCGAGCTGATCATACAGGTCGTTGATCCTGGGGAGCGGATACTTGTTCTTTATCGTGACCAAATTAACGGGACGATAATATACAACCATCCGGTCCGTACCATCCTTCTTCCTGATGAAGAGGACGGGGCAAGCCCAAGGAGAAGAACTAGGACGGATGAAACCCTTTTGCAAGGACTCATCGAGTTGTTTCTTAAGCTCGGCTAGTTCTAAGGGTGCCATCTTGTAAGGTCTCCTAGAAATTGGGGCGGTTGCTGGGATAAGATCTATGACGAACTCTACATCCCTGTCAGGTGGAATACCTGGCAGTTCTTCTGGAAAGACATCCGGAAAATCACGGACTACCGGGATATCTTCAAGGTCTGGCAGAGGGCTGGCATTAAGAGAGTAGAGTTGACGATTTGCAACTCTAGTGGAGACAGTGACTATCTTGCCAGATGGGTGTGTAAGCTGAACAGACCTGGTGAAACAATCAATCTTGGCATGATGAGCTTTCATTCAGTCCATACCCAAGATGATGTTAATATCTGAAGACTTGAGGGCTATAAGTGAGGCAAGGAATACAAGTCTGTCGACAAGGATTTCATTACCATGGCTTATTCTGGTAGTTTGCCATCTAGACCCTGGAGTTTGGATTTCAAGTGGAGTTGGCATATCACAAAATGACATGTCGTGCAAACGAGCATAGCCTTCAGAGATAATGAGTGAGATGCTCCGGTATCGAAAAGAACCGAAGCTGGATGACAGTTGACAAGGAGTGTACCAAGAACGACATCTGGATCATCATGAGCGTCTTTAGCTGAGACGTG
Organism: Aegilops umbellulata; assembly: GCA_032464435.1. Taxonomy (NCBI): domain Eukaryota; kingdom Viridiplantae; phylum Streptophyta; class Magnoliopsida; order Poales; family Poaceae; genus Aegilops; species Aegilops umbellulata. The sequence continues at coordinate 344,335,715 of CP136058.1, read as the reverse complement.
ATGCACACGTCCACGTTCAGTGGGAGCTGTCTTGACACTGATCGTCTTGCATGATGGCTTACCGCGGCCAACAGACTTCTCAGGCGGGGGTGGAGCATAGTTGGTTTGAGAGCAGTCACGTGCATAGTGTCCTGGCTCTCCGCATGTGAAGCAAGTCCCTGAAGTTGGATGTGGACCCGCATTGGCAAGCGGTCTACCAATAGGTCTGGGTGGAGCATACTGCTGAACTGGGTGAGGCGCCACACAAGATGGCCTCGGTGTATAACCGGGTGGAAGAGCGGAGTTCGGAATCCAAATCCGGCGCTTCTGCGAACTAGAACCGGAGGAGGAAACCAAATCACGGGTGTGCTTACGAGACTCCTCGTAAGTGAGCTGAGCTGTCTCTGTGTTAATGGCCTTGTTCACAAGAGCCTGGAATGTATTGCAATGGTGCAAGTGGAGATCACGACGCAACTTGGGGTTGAGACCCTTCCGGAACCTAGCCTGCTTCTTGGCGTCTGTGGACACTTCTTCTGTAGCATAGCGTGCGAGGTTCTCAAACTCTCTACTGTAAGCATCAACAGCCATCTTACCCTGGGTGAAACTACAGAACTCTTCTCTCTTGCGGTCAATGAGAGCTAGAGGAATGTGATGCTCGCGAAAGGCTTCAGTGAAATCTCTCCAGGTCGGTATCTGGCCAGCTGGAAGCATAGCCTCATAGTTCTGCCACCAAAGACTAGCAGGACCTTCCAGGTGATATGCAGCATAGATGACCTTGTCACCTTCAACTACGTTCGCAGAACGCAGCTTGTGAGTAATACTACGGAGCCAGTCATCTGCATCGAGTGGCTCAATGGAATGATGGAAGGTGGGTGGTTTTAGACGGATGAAATCATAGATGGTCGCTGTCTCTTTGCATTGATGTGCGGTGTTCTCCTCGATACGTGCCAACAAGCGGTTAGACTCATGCTTGTTCCTCTCCATCTCTAGCATGAACTCTGTCAATGAAGACTGGTCGGGAGGATCCTCATCCCTACCATCTCCATGGTTCCGGCTACGAGCAACAGAACTTCGGTTAACCGGCAACATCCTGAAGAACAAAACCAAGGGAAACAAGGATGGATTCAGCATCAACTATAGGATGCGGAAGGTAGCACAAGAATTTGGTATCTCTCAAACTCCTAGGTCAATTCAGGCAGCATAACGGCAGTAAAATGCTCAAAATGAGACATTCTACAAAAGACGGGGTAGTAACATAATCAACATCATCACTCAAGGTCCTGAAACATTACTAAACAGACTACACCGGAGGTACTCGAACTGGGATATGACTCTGATCAACCAATCCTAAGAGACTACCGAGTAGTAACACGTAATCCTGATAGACAGAAGAGAAAGCCTAGTTCCTTAACCCCGTAGGAAAGATAGGATGACTCAGATCAGAAGGGCATGAGATATAAGGAGTAAAAAGAGCCTTACGTTCCCTTCCACAATCAATTCTCTTACATAACTAAAGAATTTCTAGACTCAACTTCGACCAGGTTGGCTTGGAAATCCTACAGGCAGTCAGGCTCTGATACCAAAGCTGTCGGGACCCCGATCCTAATTCACATCGATCTAGCATGTAACACATCATATCACTTTGCGGCCTCACGCACGGTATTCCCACGGGTGCCACCTTACTTGGCCCGGGACCGTTTGCGCCTTTTTGGCTCACGTATATGATAGTGTCGCTAGCATCCATATGACAAAGAACCCGGCCCGACATGGCTAGTCGTGAATCCAAAGAGGCACTAACCCATGAGGACAGGCATACATGAATCACATCGAGCATGTCGGTCACCAACGTGTGAATCCGGGCTGTAGCACTGGGCTAACAGGACTCCGGTAACCCGGGCTGTAGCAGGCTAGGCAGGACTCCGGATGTCACCGCGTGACATTTCCCCGAAGGGACAGACACAGGAACGAAGTGAAACATATGTCGGCCAGTCAAGTGTTCCGAGCAGTAGTGCTGGGCTAGCAGGACTCTGGTGGACCGGGCTGTAGCGGACTACTATCACTCAGAAAGCACTAGACTACATTTCCCCATATGATAGGCTGCCAAGGATAAACAACTAGATTGTCGGATCCCACACATAGCAATACACGTTACACATACGCATAACATGCAAGTATGTGCTGTACAACATGGCATCACAACATAACGCAAACTCATATAGATAAAGGCCCAGAAGAGCCACATAGCATTAAATACAAACAGGGGTCACATGACCCATCATTCAGAGCATACAAGCAACAAGCGGAAGTATTACATGTCTGAGTACAGACAACTACAAAGAAAAAGGCTGAGAAGCCTGACTATCTACAAGACCCTCCCAAGGGTACAAGATCGTAGCTGAGGTAGCAAGCTACTCGTCGAAGTCCAAGCGGAATTACTAGAAAGACCGAAGTCTCCGCTGCAAAAACATAAATAAAGCAACATGAGTACAAAGGTACTCAGCAAGACTTACATCAGATCCTATCATAAATGCATCAGTATCAAGAAGGTAATGTGGGGTTTAGTTGCAGCAAGCCAGCTTTGACTCAGTGGCTATCCTGTTCTACGACTACAGAAACTTCTTTGAGGTGAGGCAGCGCACACGAGTCCACTAATCACCACATCAATACACTACTATGGATTCATCCCCGTCTCACTACGAGAAGGCAATCCATAGCACTCACACTTATCTTGAGCATTTTAGGGTATCCACTTTAAGTTGTCTATGTACCACGTAAGCATCCAAGAAGTCCATATCCGAGGACACAGCTATTCGAATAGATCATGATAACCCTGCAGGGGTGTACTTCTTCACACACGCTCTCACCACTTATCACCATGTACACGTCGTGTATCTCGGCAACCTTCAAGCGGAAGCCTGGCGAGGGTATCGGCCACGACCTGACTAACCACACAAGACTCTAGTCCAGGTTTATCGCCTATTCGGGTTCCATCCGGAAGGAGATCCGGCCGGGGTGTCACTCACGGCCCCAAACAATGTGTACAGGGTTCCCGAGCCCACCAACCGGGTGCCACTCGGTACACCGGGCCACGTGTGCCTAGTCTGTCCCAAGCCCACCCTGCCGGGTGCCACTCCGTAGAAAAATAGCACTACCTACAAACACCATAAACTAGTTGCAACTCCTGGAGAGAGATCAAGTTGGTTAATAAGTCGAGAGAGCTTGGAGCACCCGGAGCCCAATGTGTGGTAGTAGCTAGTCATTGGACAACTTACACAGAACTCGGTTCTTAAGGACGGTCCCAATGAGACAACCCACCATGTACTCCTACATGGCCTCTCACCGCTACCTTTACCAAATCATGTTCACACGCTTAACTCTCAGCATTAGAACAAAGCATAACACTCCAATCCATTCCCGATGAATCAGACCTGACACAACTCTAAGCAATAGCAGGCATGGCATGGTAGAAGCACAACATGGCTCAATCAACTCCTACACATGCTAGTGGGTTTCAACTATTTACTGTGGCAATGACAGGTCATGCAGAGGAATGGGTTCAACTACCGCAGCATAAAGTAGCAGTTGAATCATTGTTGTCCTAATGCAATAAAAGAGAGCAGGAGTGAGAGAGTGGGATTGTATCGGAATGAACAAGGGGGGGTTTGCTTGCCTTGTAGATCAACAGGGGGGCACTGCTCCTCAGACAGGTACTCTGGATCGGTCTTTGAAGCAAAGACCTATCGAGAAGGAACGGTGTCGACAATCAAACACAAGCATATGCAACAATATGATGCATGAATATGGCATGAATATGTGATGTGGTTTGAGCTAATGCAACTAGTATTCAAATTGAATGAAGTCCATTTGAACCAAGGTTTCGAATGCAACTCCAAATTAAGCTCTTATATATGCCATTTATATGTTTCACTTATACAGCAGGTTTAACTTGGTTTTTCATGCATGAAACTGGTACAGATGGATAGATTGCATTTTTTGATAATTTTTCATATATAAATCATTTCAAGCTGAGCTACGGTTGAATTGAATGAATTTTTTAAGTTTAGAATATTTTCTGGAATTTCCTGTTTAAAAATAATTCCAGAAAATGAATAATTGCATCAGCATTGCGTCATGCTTGCGTCAGCAAGTCAACAACGCTGACTGGGGTCAAACCTGACGTGTGAGGCCACACGTCAGTGTCACAGTTAGTTAACGGGGGGTTAATTAAACCTAACTACTAATTAGGGGGCGCCGGGGCCCACTGTCAGTGTCAGGGTTAGTTAGATGGTGATTAGCCTTAAGCTAATCACCTGACCCATGGGGCCCACCTCACGGCCGGAGAGGTCAAAGGGTCAAACCCCATCGGCGTTAAGCCGCCGGCGAGGCCCGAGACGGCGGAGCGCCGCGGAAATCGCCCAGAGGGCTCCGTTCGAGGCGTGATTAGGCTCTTCGAAGAGCTGGCGATGCACGCGTCGAGCAGTGCCCTCGGCCGGAGCTGGGATGGCCGAGAACGACGTCGGCGACCACATTGGCGGCCGCCGGAGTTCGGTTGTGTTCGGGGGCGCGGCTGCAGCGTGCAAACGCGCGAACTAAAGCGCTAGCGGGGCACTACGAGGTCCGGCGAGAGTGCTAGGTGCACTGGCGTGGCCAAAGGGTCGCCGGAGCAACGCCGGCGACAAGCTCGAGCGGAGGCGAGCTTCGGCCATGGCGGAACTAAGGCCTAGACGGCGCAAACGCGAGGAGGAGGAGAGGGGTTCAGAGCAGAGGCTCACGGGGAGGTCGATGGGCTGGTCAGCTTGCTCGGGGGAGGCCGGAGCTGAGTAGGGCGGCGAAGCGGATCTCCGGCGTCGGGAGGTTGAAGACAACGATGGTGGCGGAGAAGCAGGGCCTCCGGCGTCGTGTAGCTCGGTGGAGAGGACGAGGAAGATGCGGTGGTGCTTCTGGGCGCAGCGGCAGGCCGAGAGGTGGCCGGTGGCCACGGCGGCGAGCAGCGGCGCTCGGGCGGTCGCGCGGGAGAGAACTAGGGGAGGAGGGAGAGCGAGGGAGAGGGAAAGAGGTCGAGGCGACGCGTGGCGTCGCGCGGGCATCCAGACAACGACGAGGAGAAGCAGGAGGTGGCGGGGAACGTGGCCCCGGCCGGACGCGTGGCCGCGCGCGCCGGCGCGTGCCCCTGTCCTTCTGTCATCGCCAGGAGGACGATGGTTGGGCCAGTGGGCCGCACCACTGGGCCGGCTGAGGCGCCAGATGGCTGTAGGTAAGCGCCAGGTAAGCTCTTTTCTATTTTTGTTTCTGTTTTCTGTTTTTCTGACATTTGTTTGATTTAATAAAATACTAAATAGTTCTATTTACTTATGCCAATTTTTGCAGGAGCTAGTGGTATTATTCCAGAGCTCCTCAACAACTAACATAATTTTTGGACATATATTATATATATAACAGATATATATCCAAAGCAAATAATTACTGGATTAATTCAAATGGCCAAAAATAAATACTTCTGAGCTCCCAAAAATATTTGTTGGAATTTTACCACTGGCCAATATTTTTAGAGAAAATCAGGAACATTTTCTTGTGCCAAATTGAAGCAATTTTTATCTGGGTCATTCCCAGAAATGATTTCTGAGGGTTTCACAAATCCCCATTTCAATTGTAAATGAAATTTAAACATGATGCATACATGTCTAGCTAGCCTTGAGCATACCAGAACTAGGGGTGTGACAATTAGACATCGGGCTTAGCCAATGGCCGAACGACACGATTCCAATGGTCGGATTTGAGCACAATGGTAAAATTTCTTGCGGAGCAAGAAATGCTAACTCCTCGGTCCGAGGCAAATCTCTCGCAGCAAAAAAGATCACAGTCTCTTTGCTGGCAAGTATTTTCTCGGAGCACAAAGAGATTTCTCTTGTAACTTTCATAGGTTTTGGCTAAGCATCACAGCGGATCTAAGCATCGAGAACCTATACCCCTATTAATAGTACGGAGGTCCTATGACTCAAATGAATGAAAGAAGAACAACTAAATGAATGCTACGTCTTCACTTAGTCTTCAACTTCCATCGCTACAGTCAATTTCTTCGGACGACAGTACTCAAACAAAAGCTTTGCTTCAGTAGTAAACTTTCGAGGGGTCGATTTCTTCACATCAATCTGCTCCACTCTATCACTTAAACAAATATAGCTCAATCTTCTATGCTGCGCAGATATGCTTCAGTGAAGTTCCTTGAAAGAAGAACAACTAAATGAATGCTACGTCTTCACTTAGTCTTCAACTTCCATCGCTGCAGTCAATTTCTTCCGACGACAGTACCGAAACAAAAGCTTTGCTTCAGTAGTAAACTTTCGAGGGGTCGATTTCTTAACATCAATCTGCTCCACTCTATCACTTAAACAAATATAGCTCAATCTTCTATGCAGCGCAGATATGCTTCGGTGAAGTTCCTTGAACTCAGCATCGGAGTCAGCATTCTCTTCGGTTGTGTATGGACTTTTTCTCTCTGTATGCACTAGCAAACAAATTAGTCCATACCTGTTTCTGTCAACAATCTCCAAAAGATAAGGCAGGCAGATATTGCACCAACACTACATCTTCACTTTGTCTTCGACTTCCATTTGCTGCAGTCAATTTCTTCGGACGACCATACTGAAACATATGCTTCGCTTCAGCAGTAAATGTTCGAGGGGATAATTCCTTCACATAAAACTACTCGTCTTCATAAATTCATAAAATATAGCTCATTCTCCTCTCGAACGGAGATATACTTCGGTGAAGTTCCTCGAACTTAGCACCGAAGACAACATTCTCTTCGGTTCTGTATGGACTATTTCTCTCTGTATGCACTAGCAAACAAATCAGTCCATACATGTTTCTGTCAACGATCTCCAAAACACAAGGTAGGCAGATATTGCACCAACAGGAGGCTTAAGTCAATGTTATATTCATACCCCAATCATGAGCTCTCAAGAGAAATTATTATTCAGAATTTTTATGCTCGGCTTCTCATGATGATCAATCCATGCTCGATCTTGTACTAGTTCTTTTATGAAGAAGACTATTGAATTCAAGTGGGGTCTTTTAGAAAGAATTAAACAGAACTCTGAAGATTGGGAACTCGGCGAAGGTAAAGAGTCAGGTATTAAGCTCGAGTTTGATTGTGTTAAATCCTTTATGAATACCGATGCTTTTTCACAAGTTTAGCACTAAATATGGACTTGACTCTGAGATAGTAGCCTCTTTTTGTGAATCATTTGCTACTCATGTTGATCTCCCTAAGGAGAAGTGGTTTAAATAAATTAAAGAACCGGTTATAGATAAAGATGAAACTATTATTTATAACGTTGATCGAGTAGTTTCTACTGCTTATATTGAAAAACCACCTTTCACAATTAGGATAAAGGAACATGCTAAGGTATCAACAGCGGTTTGAAAAGTAATATTTAAGCACCTAAACATTGAGTTATCCCACAGATCTGCCTCGATGATACGTCCATTTTGCATCATGTTTTCCTATTGTTATTTATAATGTTTTTATGCATAATAATGCTTTATGGAGTAATTCTAATGCCTTTTCTCTAATATTATGCAAGGTTTACACAAAGAGGGAGAATACCGGCAGCTGGAATTCTGGACCTAAAAAGCTACATCAGAGATACCTATTTTGTACATCTCAAAATGAGGTGAAATTTTATAGAGAATTATTTTGGAATATATAATAAATACTGGAGCAAGTAACCACCAGAGGGGGCTACGTAGTGCACACAAGACACCAGGGCACGCCACGCCCCCCACGCGCGCCCTGGTGGGTGGTGTGCAACCTAGTCCACCTCTGGTGCCCATCTTATGGTTTATAAGGTCTTTTGACCTAGAAAAATTAAGGAGAGGACTTTCAGTACGGAGCGCCACCGCCTCGAGGCGGAACTTGGGCATGAGCACTTTTGCCCTCTGGCGAAGCGATTCCGCCGGGGGAACTTCTCTCCCGGAGGGGGAAATCGAAGACATCGTCATCACCAACAAACCTCTCATCTTTGGGAGGCCAATCTCCATCAATATCTTCAACAAAGACATATCATCTCAAACCCTAGTTCATCTCTTGTGTTCAATCTTTGTACCGGAACCTCAAATTGGTACTTGTGGGTGACTAGTAGTGTTGATTACATCTTGTAGTTGATTACTATATGGTTTATTTGGTGGAAGATTATATGTTCAGATCCATTATGCTCTTTAATACCCCTCTGATCTTTAGCATCAATATCATTTGTGAGTAGTCACCTTTGTTCTTGAGGTCACGGGAGAAGTCACGTTGCAAGTAATCATGTGACTTTGATATGTGTTGGATATTTTGATAATATGTATGTTGTGATTCCCTTAGTGGTGTTATATGAACTTAAACTACATGACACTTCACCATTTTTGGGCCTAAGGGAATGTATTGTGGAGTAGTTTTAGATGATGGGTTGCTAGAGTGACAGAAGCTTAAACCCTAGTTTATGCGCTACTTCGTAAGGGACTGATTTGGATCCATATGTTTAATGCTATGGTTAGATTTTGTCTTAATATTTTTCTCGTAGTTGCGGATGCTTGCGAGGGGGTTAATCATAAGTGGGAGGATTGTTCAAGTAAGAACAACACCCAAGCATAGGTCCACCCACATATCAAATTATCAAAGTAGTGAACGGGAATCAAACCAACATGATGAAAGTGACTAGATAAAATTCTCGTGTGCCCTCAAGAATGCTTTGCTTATTATAAGAGATCATTTTGGCATTTCATTTGCTATAAAAAGGATTGGGCTACCTTGCTGCACTTTATTTTCTGTTACTGTTACTTGTCCGTTACAAATTACCTCGCTATCAAACTACCTGTTACCGACAATTTTAGTGCTTGCAGAAATTACCTTGCTGAAAACCACTTGTCATTTCCTTCTGCTCCTCGCTGGGTTCGACACTCTTACTTATCGAAAGGACTACGATTGATCCCCTATACTTGTGGGTCATCAAGACTCTTTTCTGTGCCATTGCCGGGGAGTGAAGCGCTCTTGGTAAGTGGAAATCGGTAAGGAAAATTTTATATTACATGCTGAAATTTATTATCACTTGTTACTATGGAAAACAATCCTTTTAGGGGTTTTTTCAGGGTATCTTCACCTCAACCAAAAACACAAAGAGTTGCCCCTCAACCTACTGCACCTACTGAAAATGTTAGTTATGAATTTTCCTTCGGGTATGATAGAGCAACTGCTAGCTAATCCTTATGCAGGAGACGGAACTAAGCATCCTGATATGCATTTGATACATGTGGACGAAATTTGTGGATTATTTAAGCTCGTTGGTTTACCCCGGAGATGAAGTTAAGAAGAAGGTTTTCCCTTTATCTTTTGGAGGAAAAGCATTGACATGGTATAGGCTATGCGATGATATTGGATCTTGGAACTCGAATCGATTGAAGTTGGAATTTCACCAAAAGAATTATGCTATGCATCTAGTTCATCGTGATCAAAATTACATATATAATTTTTGGCCTCGTGAAGGAGAAAGTATCGCTCTAGCTTGGGGAGGCTTAATTCAATGTTATATTCATTCCCCAATCATTATCTCTCAAGAGAAATTATTATTCAGAATTTTTATGTTCGGCTTTCTCGTGATGATCAATCCATGCTCGATACTTCTTGTATTGGTTCTTTTATGTAGAAGACTATTGAATTCAAGTGGGATATTTTAGAAAGAATTAAACGCAACTTTGAATATTGGGAACTCGACAAAGGTATAGGAGTCAGGTATTAAGCTTGAGTTTGATTGTGTTAAATCCTTTACGAATATTGATGCTTTTCACAAGTTTAGCACTAAATATGGACTTGACTCTGAGATAGTAGCTTCTTTTTGTGAATCATTTGCTACTCATGTTGACCTTCCTAAGGAGAGGTGGCTTAAATATCATCCCCCTATTAAAGAAGAAACTAAAAAACCATTTATAGTTACAGATGAAACTATCATTTACAATGTCGATCCAGTTGTGCCTACTGCTTATATTGAAAAACCACCTTTCCCTGTTAGGATAAAGGAACATGCTAAGGTATCAACCGTGGTTCGCAAAAGTAATATTAAAGCACCTAAACCCTCTGAACAAATTAAAGTAGAACTTATTGTTGCTATGGTAAATGAACTCTTGGTCAAAAACATTGATGGGCATGTTATTTATTTTTGTGATGAAGCTGCTAGAATTGCCAAACCCGATGAAAAAGATAAACATAGACCTGTTGTTGGCATGCCTGTTGTCTAAGTTAAAATAGGAGATCATTGTTACCATGGCCTACATGATTTAGGTGCTAGTGTCAGTGCTATTCCTTTTGCCTTATACCAAGAAATTATAAATGATATAGCACCCACTGAAATAGAAGACACAGATGTTACTATTAAACTTGCTAACAGAGACACTATCACACCACTTGCGATTGTTAGAGATGTTGAAGTGTTGTGTGGGAAAATAAAATACCCTACTGATTTTCTAGTCCTTGGTTCCCCACAAGCTGAATTTTGTCCCTTAATCTTTGGTAGACCCTTCTTGAACACCGTCAATGCTAAAATAGATTGCCTTAAAGAAACTGTCGGTGTTAATTTTGGTGATGTGTCTCATGACTTTAATTTCTCTAAGTTTCGTAGACAACATCATGATAAAGAATCCTAGTAAAGATGAAATAATTAGTCTTGCTTCTATTGCCATACCTCCTACTGATCCACTAGAACAATATTTTCCAGATCATGAAAATGATATGCACTTGCATGAAAGAAATGAAATAGATAAAATATTCTTTGAACTACAGCCTCTCCTTAAACACAATTTGCCTATTGAAACTCTAGGAGGACCACCTCCACCTAAAGGTGATCCCGTGTTTGAATTAAAGCAATTTCCTGACACTTAGAAGTATGCTTATATTGATGAGAAAAAGATATATCATGTTATTATTAGTCTTAACCATTCAGAATATGAAGAAGAAAGATTATTAAAAATTCTGAGGAAGCACCGTGTTCCTATTGGATATACTCTTAATGATCTTAAGGGCATTAGTCCCACTCTCTGTCAGCACAAGATTAATATGGAACCTGATGCTAAACCTGTTGTTGATCACCAACTACGATTGAATCCTAAGATGAAAGAAATAGTAAGAACTGAAATACTAAAGCTTCTAGAAGCAGGTATAATTTACCCCATAGCTGATAGTAGATGGGTAAGTCCCGTTCATTGTGTCCCTGACAAAGGAGGTATTATTGTTGTTCCTAATGATAAAAATGAACTCATCCCACAAAGAATTGTTACTGGCTATAGAATGGTAATTGATTTTAGAAAATTAAATAAAGCTATTAGAAACGATCATTACCCTCTGCCTTTCATTGATCAGATGCTAGAAAGACCATCTAAACACACGCACTTTTGTTTTCTTGATGGATATTATGGTTTCCCTCCAATACTTGTTTCACAACTTGATCAAGAGAAAACCAATTTCACTTGTCCTTTTGGAACTTATGCTTATAGACGTATGCCATTTGGTTTATGTAATGCACCTGCTACCTTTCAAAGATGTATGACTGCTATATTCTCTGATTTCTGTGAAAAGATTGTTGAGGTTTTCATGGATGATCTTTCCGTTTACGGAACTTCTTTTGATGATTGCTTAAGCAACCTTGATCGAGTTTTACAGAGACGTGAACAAACTAATCTTGTCTTGAATTGGGAGAAATGCCACTTTATGGTTAGTGAAGGCATTGTCTTGGGGCATAAAATTTCTGAACGAGGTATTGAGGTGGATAAAGCTAAAGTCGATGCAGTTGAGAAAATGCCATGTCCTAAGGACATCAAAGGTATTTGTAGTTTCCTTGGTCATGCTGGTTTCTATAGGAGGTTTATTAAAGACTTCTCTAAAATTTCTAGGCCTCTTACTAATCTTTTACAAAAGGATGTTCCATTTGATTTTGACGATGATTGTGCAAAAGCCTTTGAAACACTTAAGAAAGCCTTAACTTCGGCACCTATTGTTCAACCACCTGATTGGAACTTGCCTTTTGAAATTCTGTGTGATGCTAGTGATTATGCTGTTGGTGCTGTTCTAGGACAAAGACTTGATAAGAAATTAAATGTCATCCATTATGCTACCAAAACTATAGACAATGCCCAAAGAAATTATGCTACTACTGAAAAGGAATTTTTAGCAGTTGTGTTTGCTTGTGATAAATTCAGATCTTACATCGTTGATTCCAAATCAATTGTTCACACTAATCATGCTACTATGAAATATCTTATGGAAAAGAAAGATGCTAAACCTAGACTCATTAGGTGGGTTCTCTTGCTACAAGAATTTGACTTACATATCACTGATAGGAAAGGAGCTGAGAACCCCGTACATGATAACTTGTCTAGGTTAGAAAATATTCTTGATGACCCACTACCTATTGATGATAGCTTTCCTGATGAACAACTAGCTGTAATAAATGCTTCTCATAATACTCCTTGGTATGCAGACTATGCTAATTATAGTGTTACTAAACTTATACCACCTAGTTTCACATACCAACAAAAGAAAAAATTCTTCTATGATTTAAGATATTACTTCTGGGATGACCAACATCTTTATAAAGAAGGAGTAGATGGTATTATTAGACGTTGTGTACCTAAGCATGAACAGGAACAAATCTTACAAAAATGTCACTCCGAAGCCTATGGAGGACATCATGCGGGAGATAGAACTTCTCACAAGGTATTACAATCTAGTTTTTATTGGCCTACTCTTTTCAAGTATGCCCGTAAGTTTGTCTTGTCTTCTGATGAATGTCAAAGAATAGGTAATATCGGCAAGCGTCAGGAAACTCCTATGAATTATTCACTTGTGGTTGAACCATTTGATGTTTGGGATTTTGATTATATGGGACATTTCCCTTCCTCTAATGGGTATACACATATTTTGATTGTTGTTGATTATGCCACTAAGTGGGTAGAAGCTATTCCAACTAGTTGTGATGATCATAACACCTACATTAAAATGCTTAAAGAAGTTATTTTCCCAAGGTTTGGAGTCCCTAGATACTTAATGACTGACAGTGGTTCACACTTTATTCATGGTGCTTTCCTTAAAATGCTTGCTAAATATGATGTTAACCATAGAATTGCATCACCCTCTGGTAACCCACAAGTGTAGGGGATCGCAACAGCTTTCGAGGGTAGAGTATTCAACCCAAATTTATTGATTTGACACAAGGGGAGCCAAAGAATATTCTCAAGTATTAGCAGTTGAGTTGTCAATTCAACCACACCTGGATAACTTAATATCTGCAGCAAAGTATTTAGTAGCAAAGTAATATGATAGTGATGGTAACGGTAACAAAAGAGTAATGAAAGCAAAAGTAATATTTTTGGTGTTTTGTAGTGATTGTAACAATAGCAACGGGAAAGTAAATAAGCGGAAACCAGTATATGGAAAGCTCGTAGGCCTTGGATCGGTGATGGATAATTATGCCGGATGTGGTTCATCATGTAACATTCATAACATAGGGTGACATAGAACTAGCTCCAATTCATCAATGTAATGTAGGCATGTATGCCAAATATAGTCATACGTGCTTATGGAAAAGAACTTGCATGACATATTTTGTCCTACCCTCCCGTGGCAGTGGGGTCCTAATGGAAACTAAGGGATATTAAGGCCTCCTTTTAATAGAGTACCGGAACAAAGCATTAGCACATAGTGAATACATGAACTCCTCAAACTATGGACATCACCGGGAGTGGTCCCGATTATTGTCACTTCAGGGTTGCCGGATCATAACACATAGTAGGTGACTATAGACTTGCAAGATAGGATCAAGAACACACATATATGCATGAAAACATAATAGGTTCAGATCTGAAATCATGGCACTCGGGCCCTAGTGACAAGCATTAAGCATAGCAAAGTCATAGCAACATCAATCTCAGAACATAGTGGATACTAGGGATCGAACCCTGACAAAACTAACTCGGTTACATGATAGATCTCATCCAACCCATCACCGTCCAGCAAGCCTACGATGGAATTACTCACGCACGGCGGTGAGCATCATGAAATTGGTGATGGAGGATGGTTGATGATGACGACGGTGATGAATTCCCCTCTTCGGAGCCCCGAACGGACTCCAGATCAACCCTCCCGAGAGGTTTTAGGGCTTGGCGGCAGCTCTGTATCGTAAAACGCGATGATTTCCTCTCCTTGATTTTTTTCTCTCCGAAAGCAAATATATAGAGTTGGAGTTGGCGTCGGAAGAGCTCCAAGGGGCCCACGAGGTAGGGGGTGCGCCCTAGGAGGGCGCCCCCACCCTCGTGGATAGGGTGTGGGCCCCCTGGTCTTCATCTTTGGCGAGGATTTTTTATTATTTTTAACTAGACGATCTGTGGAGTTTCAGGTCATTCCGAGAAGTTTTGTTTCCGCACATAAATAACACCATGGAAAGTCTGCTGAAAACAACGTCAGTTCGGTGTTAGTTCCATTCAAATCATGCAAATTAGAGTCCAAAACAAGGGAAAATGTGTTTGGAAAAGTAGATACGACGGAGACGTATCAACTTCCCCAAGCTTAAACCTTTGCTTGTCCTCAAGCAATTTAGTTGACAAACTAAAAGAGATAAAGAAAAACTTTTACAAACTCTGTTCGCTCTTGTTGTTGTAAATATGTAAAGCCGGCATTCAAGTTTTCAGCAAAGATCATAACTAACCACATTTGCAATAACTCTCAGGTCTCATGTTTACTCATATCAATAGCATAATCAACTAGCGAGGCATAATAATAAATCTAGGATGACAACACTTTCTCAAAACAATCATAATATGATATAACAAGATGGTATCTCGCTAGCCCTTTCTGAGACCGCAAAACATAAATGCAGAGCACCTTTAAAGATCAAGGACTGACTAGACATTGTAATTCATGGTAAAAGAGATCCAATCATAGTCATACCCAATATAAATTAACAGTAATGAATGCGAATGATAGCTGCGCTCTCCAGCTAGTGCTTTTTAATAAGAGGGTGATGAATCAACATAAAAGTAAATAGATAGGCCCTTCACAGAGGGAAGCAGGGATTTTTAGAGGTGCCAGAGCTCGGTTTTGAAATAGAGATAAATAATATTTTGAGCGGCATACTTTCATTGTCAATGTAACAACTAAGAGATGGCGATATCTTCCATGCTACACACATTATAGGCGGTTCCCAAACAGAATGGTAAAGTTTATACTCCCCCTCTACCAACAAGCATCAATCCATGACTTGCTCGAAACAACGAGTGTCTCCAACTAGCAACAGTCCCAGGGGGAGTTTTGTTTGCAATTAATTTTGATTTAGTTTGCATAAAGCATGGGACTGGGCATCCCGGTGACCAGCCATTTTCTCGTGAGTGAGGAGCAGAGTCCACTCCTCTTGAGAATAACCCGCCTAACATGGAAGTTAAGGGCGGCCCTAGTTGATACTGAGCTATTCAAGCATACAAAACAGAATGTTTATTTGAAGGTTTAGAGTTTGGTACATACAAATTTACTTGGAACGGTAGGTAGATACCGCATATAGGAAGGCATAGTGGACTCATATGGAATAACTTTTTGGTTTAAGGGATTGGATGCACAAGTAGTATTCCCGCTTAGTACAAGTGAAGGCTAGCAAAACACTGGGAAGCGACCAACTAGAGAGCGACAACAGTCATGAACATGCATTAAAATTAATAAACATTGGATGCAAGCATGAGTAGGATATAATCCACCATGAACATAAATATCGTGAAGGCTATGTTGATTTTGTTTCAACTACATGTGTGAACATGTGCCAAGTCAAGTCACTTAAATCATTCAAAGGAGGATGCCACCCCATCATACCACATCACAACCATTTTAATAGCATGTTGGAACGCAAGGTAAATCATTATAACTCATAGCTAATCAAGCATGGCATAAGCAACTATGATCTCTAATTGTCATTGCAAACATGTTTATTCATAATAAGCTGAATCAGGAACGATGAACTCATCATATTTACAAAAACAAGAGAGGTCGAGTTCATACCAGCTTTTCTCATCTCAGTAAATCCATCATATATCATCATAATTGCCTTTCGCTTGCACGACCGAACGATGTGAATAAAAATAAGAGTGCACGTGCATTGGACTAAGCCGGAATCTACGAGCATTCAATAAACAGGAGAAGACAAGGCAATATGGGCTCTTGGTTAAATCAACAATAAGGCATATAAGAGCCACTTCAACAATTTAATCATGGTCTTCTCCTATCGACCCCCAAAAAAGAAAATAAAAACTATTTACACAGGAAAGCTCCCAACAAACAAAAGAAGAACAGGAAATCTTTTTGGGTTTTCTTTTTAATTATTACTACTACAGCAAGAAAAATAAACTACTACTGATTTTTTTTGTTTTTTCTTAAGGTTTAACAAACACACAAGAAGAAATCAGGAAAAAGAAAATAAATTAGCATGGATATTACAGTGAAAGAGTTTGAGCACCGACATCTAGCAATGAGTGTGTGAAAACATAAATGTAATGTCGGTGAGAAATACGTACCCCCCCCAAGCTTAGGCTTTTGGCCTAAGTTGGTTCATTGCCAGGGATGGCCTGGCGGACACCCATAGGTGTAGCTGGGGTCGTACTGCGATGCAGCGGCTATCGCCGCCTGAGCTGCAGCATGGCGTCGAGCTGCCTCCGCTCTCCTCTCGTACTCATCTGCCTCCTCTCTGGTAATAGTATATCTTCGTTTTACCTTCTCACAAATGAACTAGTGAGTTGATGGTATTGGGGGCATTTATCTGCCTCAAAGCTCACAAGATCGGCATTACGCAAATATGTGTTAAATTCCTCTTTGATTCTCGCTCGATCCATAAAATTTTCCGAAGGTCATTCACAAGGCCGCACTGGAGCGTCCCTTGGGGGCTCCTCATCATCATCACGCATTTCAAGCCTGGGTCCTTGCTTCCTAGAAGAACCACCTTGGAACATTTTCCTAAGCATATTGCTTCCTCTGAAAAATTTCTGAAATTTTTAGTAACTTCAAACAAAAGTGAACCAAGCTCAACGAATTGATAGCAACTACTCCTACAAGTGCCTAGAGGATATATCATGCATTAGAACTACTTGGAACCATATAAATTTGACATGCAAGCTCAAGAACATGGTCACCTATTGCAGCACAAATTTGCAATGAATAAAGCACTAGAACAAAAACTAATTGGACCAATGGAGGAGTCACATACCAAGGAACAATCTCCCCAAGCAGTTTTGTGAGAGGTGCTTTGAGCAAGGAGATCGAAAATCGCGCCAAAGTGAGCTAGAACTCGTGCTTGAACCAGATATTCGTGTTTGTGGGAGGAAGAAGAAGAGGATGGGTGCAGGAATAAGTGGAGGAGGGCCACCATGGGCCCACGAGGCAGGGGGCGCGCCCTGGGGGTAGGGCGCGCCCTCCACCCTCATGGACAGGTGGCAGCTCCCCCCGCAGTGTTTTCAATACCATAAATCCTCAAATATTCCAGAAAAAATATTAAATTGGCATGGCATTTGGAGGACTTTTATTTTTGGGGTATTTTTATATTGCACGGATAAATCAGGAAACAGACAGAAAAAATACTATTTTTACTTTATTTCAACTAAATAACAGAAAGTATAAAGAGGGTACTGAAGGTTATGCCTTCTAGTTTCATCCATCTCATGCTCATCAAAAGGAATCCACTAACAAGGTTGATCAGGTCTTGTTAATAAACTCATTCCGAGTAACATGAAACCAGAGAAATTTCGAATAACACTATGTTACCTCAACGGGGATATGCACATCCCCTATAATAAGTATATCATATTTCTTCTTGATAGTAGGAAGAGGAAATTCAAAACCTCCAAATATAATCGATGGAATCTTTCCAATAGAATTGATACTATGAACTTGAGGTTGTTTCCTCGGAAAGTGTACCGTATGCTCATTACCATTAACATGAAAAGTGACATTGCGTTTGTTGCAATCAATAACAGCCCCTGCAGTATTCAGAAAAGGTCTTCCAAGAATAATAGGCATACTATCGTCCTCGGGAATATCAAGAATAACAAAGTCCGTTAGAATAGTAATGTTTGCAACCACAACAGGCACATCCTCACAAATACCGACAAGTATAGCAGTTGATTTATCAGCCATTTGCAAAGATATTTCAGTAGGTGTCAACTTATTCAAGTCAAGTCTACGATATAAAGAGAGAGGCATAACACTAACACCGGCTCCAAGATCACATAAAGTAGTTTTAACATAATTTCTTTTAATGGAGCAAGGTATAGTGGGTACTCCTGGATCTCCAAGTTTCTTCGGTATTCCACCCTTAAATGTATAATTAGCAACGATGGTGGAAATTTCAGCTTCCGGTATCTTTCTTTTATTAGTGACATAAGGATTCATTTTGAGCATGTCAGTCAATCGCATACGCAAAAAGATAGGTCTAATCATTTCAGCAAAGCGCTCAAAATCCTCATCATCCTTTGTCTTGGATGGTTTGGGAGGAAAAGGCATGGGTTTCTGAACCCATTGTTCTCTTTCTTTACCATGTTTCCTAGCAACAAAGTCTCTCTTATCATAACGTTGATTCTTTGATTGTGGGTTATCAAGATCAACAACAGGTTCAATTTCTACATCACTATCATTGCTAGGTTGAGCATCATCATGAACATCATCATTAACATTTTCACTAGGTTCATGTTCATTACCAGATTGTGTTTCAGCATCAGACATAGAGATATCATTGGGATTCTCAGGTGGTTCAGCAATAGGTTCACTAGAAGTTTGCAAAGTCCTATCATTTTTCTTTTTCTTCCTTTTAGAAGAACTAGGTACATCAATATTATTTCTCTGAGAATCTTTCTCAATTCTCTTAGGGTGGCCTTTGTAGGATCTCGGGTTCCGGCAGACCCTTAAGGTTCGAACTCTGGGGTGCGCGCGAAGATCGTGGCCTCTACCTCTCCGTCTCGTAAGGATCTAACTACTGCAAGAACAACACAAGAGACACAGAGTTTATACTAGTTCGGGCCACCGTTGTGGTGTAATACCCTACTCTAGTTTGTGGTGGGTGGATTGCCTCTTGGGCTGATGATGAAGAACAGTACAAGAAAGAACAGCCTCGCGAGGGTCTGTTCTTGGCTAAGGGATGAACTGTTGAAGGAGTCCAATCGCCCTTCTCTCTCTCTCTCAATGCTAGATCAGATGCCTCTTTTCTCGATGCCGCTACCCTGGGGGTGGCTAGTCCTATTTATAGGCAAAGGCCCTGGGCCTCTTCCCAAATATTGAGCGGGAAGGGCGCCAACAGTTGGCCAATTTGAAGGGGAACATCGCGTACACTTATCCTGACTAAAGTTAGTCTTCGCCTGCCAAAGGCCCTGTGGTGATGCTGTCCTGGGCTCCATGGTGACCTCCTTCCCACCGTTGGACTGGTCTTGGTCTCGTTGCACCGAAATGGGTGCCTTTGCTAGATCCTCTCGCCTGCGCTTGCCCCCTTTGCACCAAAGAGGAAAGGGAGACGTTGTGCGGGCTGGCGCCCGCCTGGCACCCTTGGTCGTCATGGCTTGCGTCATGGGCACCTCGTGAGGTACCCCACCTTGATCTCTCCGCCTCCTCGCGAGCCAGCCTGAGGAGGCCGTGCTTGAGGAAGCGTCGTGTCGTCCGCCTCACGAGGCTTGGCCCCTCGCGAGGGTCTTGAGTCTTGTGTTGATGAAGCTGGGCCGCGATGGGCCCCCATCTGAGCCACGCCGCAGGCCGCAGGCAGGCAAGTCTGGGGACCCCCCATTCCCAGAACGCTGACAGTAGCCCCCGGGCCCAAGGCGTGCATGGACTTGGCCGTGCCGAGAGGCGAAAGGGCAAGGGCGAAGCGCCGCGGGCCCTAACAGCCTGCGGCCTTGGGCGCCGCATGACGGTTGATTGGACGTGGGTGCTTTTGCGACTGCGCAGGATACTAAAGGCGTGGCATCTGCTCGGGCTCCGCTCTTCTCCTTATTCATCCGCCGCTCAGATCCCCTTTCTTGCGCTTCTCCTCCCTTCCTCCAAGCTTCCAGATCCGCTCCACCTGCTCGACCCAGGTAGCCATGGCGCCTCGCCGGGCCCCGGCCGAAGCTTGGCTCTCGCCTGCTTTGGACTTGCCCAACGTGTCGGAGGCGAGCCTCGCCCTACTGCACCGGATGGCGGCGGCGCAGGGCATTGCCGGGGCGCAGATGTTCAAGGTCGGCTCCGATGCCTCTGAAGGCCAAGGGAGCACCTTCTATCCTTTCTTCGTGAGCTCTATTATAGCGGGCCTGGTGCCTCCTTTCTCTGAGTTCTTCCTCGCCGTCCTCCGTCACTACAACTTGCAAGCTCTGCATCTCCACCCCAACTCCATCCTTCTTCTGGCGATCTTTGCCTACTACTGCGAGGCGCATGTGGGGGTGCAGCCTTCAGTGGCCTTGCTGCGCCACTACTTCTACCTCCGGACCTCCAAAGGTTCCCCTTCTGCATGCGCGGGCTTCGTCGCGTGCGGCAGTGCCATGGCCATCTCGAATCCTGGGAAGAGGATCGAGGGCTTCCGGAGCAAGTGGGTTTTGGTGGACGCCGGGCATGTCCACCCTCGGTTGGCCCTTCCCACGGAGCCACCCGTGAGCTCGGGTGACTGGTCCCGAGCGGAACTTACTGATCCCTGCGCGAAGTCGATGCTGGCGAAGATGGACGCCGATCTGAAGCCAGCCAACATGGCGACGGCGAAGTTGACCGGGGCGTCGCTGTTGAGGGAGTTCCTGGAGCACCAGCTGGCTCCGCTTCGGCAGTACTCTCCCCCGATGTGGAGGCCTCATCCGAGCCCCGCAGCTGTGGATGAGGAGGATGTGACCGCGGTTCTCCAATCCTTGGTTGGGGGCGAGGTGGCAAGGTTGGAGGGCGCACCCTCGCCCCTGTTCCTTCGCGACGACTGGGAGCAAGTGGTGAAATCCATGCCCGTCTTCAATGGGGACAGGCCCGCGCCTGCGGTGGCCCCTGAGGAACTTGTGGACGTGTCTTCCGGCGACTCCAGCGGAGGAGCGGGCGAGGAGGAGTGGGAGGGAGGTCCCGACTCCGAGGCGACTGACGGAGAGTCTAGGGCTCCCCCGCTCCAGCGCAAGCCCCGCGCTCTCCGCCTTTCGCTGAGCGATGATGATGATGGTGACGACGTGCTGGGCAGCGGGAGCTCACCCCCGGTCCCGAAGAAGGGCAGGACTGGGTTGATTCCCCGCGGGTCCGCCCTAACTCCCGGGCGAACCGCTGACGCGCCTTCTTCTTCCGACGTCGACCCTTCCAGCCGGCTCTCCGGCTTCAAGTTTGGCAGGAGGCCGCTGGAGCTTTCTGGCGACGACCTGTAAGTGCTTGATCCTTGATCCTTGGTTTCTTGTTCTGCCGATGAGGCTTGATGATTATTTCTTTTGAGTAGGCTGGCGCCCACGGCGAAGAAGCTGAAGGGAGCTCCTGAGGCCCCAACTATGGCGACGCCTCCGCCCGCAGGGGCGGGTGACCATGACATGCGGGCCTCTCCTGCCCACTCGTCTTTGCAGGGCTTGGCTGATCTGGCTGGGGCCACAGCCCCCATGGCTCAATCGACCCCAGAGGTGCCCTTGCCTGGTGCTGCTGCTATGGCTGGGGAGGCGCAGCAGACTCCGCCTCGGGATACTGCGGCCTTGCCGCCGCTACCTTCTCCTCCCGTTCCGCCGGTCGCTGCTTCCGCGACCCCTCCTGCTGCCTTGAAGCGCACTGATGCCTCTTCGCCTTCTTCTTCCATCCTGGAGCGGGCTGCTGCTGAACTGGACCGGCTGCGGCAGGATCTTCTAGGCGCCGACCCTCGCCTGGTGGCCGGGCGTCTGGAGCTGGCTTCAGGGTGGATTCGCTCTGATGCCTCGATCAGGGCGGCGCTGGTTCAGGCCTCAACGGCCTGTGACGGGGAGAGGGAGGCCACCCTCGAGGCGAAGGCTGCCCGTGACGCGGCCCTGGGAGAGGCGGTTGGCATCCGCGGCCGCTGCAAGGAGCTGGAGGACGAGTTGCAAGGCCTACGGGATCAGCTTGCAGAGGAGACCCGCCTTCGCCAAGAGCAGGAGAAGGGGGTGAAAGCTCGCGAGGCGGCGCTCGAGGAGCGGGAGGCCAAGCTCAAGAAGCGCCGCGCCCACTTGAGCGCGTTGAAGAAGGAGCTGGAGACGACGAAGGTCGAGCTGGACGCCAAGGCCCGGGTCCTCGCCGAGGATCGCGTGGCCTTCACGGACATGGAGAAAGATGCCCGCGCTTCGCTGAAGACACTCTACGAGTGCAGCCTGAACAGCCCGCTAGCCGGCGATGGGGATGGCCCCGCCAAGATGCTTCCCTTCTTGGTGAAGGCTCTTGGAGATGTCGCCCTTGCTCTCGCCCCCACGGCTGAGGCCGAGGCGCGTGTCCTGTCTTCTGCCGCCCTGACGCGGGTCTTCGCCCACGTCTACCTTCGCGATCCCAGCGCCGACCTCGACAGCCTGCTGGAGCCAGTGAGCGGAGAGGCAGCCGCTGCCGCTGTCGAGGCCGTGAAGGGGCGCGCAGAGGCGCTGCTAGGGAAGTTCCGGGCCTTCAGCACCAAGCCGAAGTGAGGCGCTGCCGGCCCCACTACTCCACAAGGCGAAGCCACTCCACGCGACTCTGCTGCCGACAAGTGATTCCGCTATCGTTCCTGTTCTTCTTTCGATTCCTGCACATGCACGACGCCTCGGGGAGGCATTTAAATTTGCATTTGGTACCAAGGCGACAGTATGGGTTGTAATATTTACTTTTAAGTTCCTTGAATTTTTATGTTCCCCTTCCCTACTTGCTTATGTTCTACGCCGGCAGAGCCCGGCCCCGCGCATGCCTCACCCAGCATCAGCCCCGACCGGAAACCAGGACGGGACCAAAGGAATGAGGGGCCACGTGACAAGTTAGGCTCCTGAGTCGCGATGCTCAGGAGTCCCCCTTGGCGCACGAACAACAAGTAGGGAAGCGCGATGTAGGTGCGTTTTCCGTTCTACGTCTGCAGAGCCCGACCCCGCGCATACCTCACCCAGCATAGCCTTTCGGAACTAAGGAGTGAGGGGCTACGGAGCCAGTTAGGCTCCTGAGTCGCGATGCTCAGGAGTCCCCCTTGACGCGCAAACAACAGGTGATGAGATGAAATGTAGGCGGGGCTACCGTTCTACGTCTGCAGAGCCCGACTCCGCGCGTACCTCACCCAGCATAGCCTTTCGGAACTAAGGAGCGAGGGGCTACGGAGCCAGTTAGGCTCCTGAGTCGCGATGCTCGGGAGTCCCCCTTGACGCGCAAATGGCCTTCGTACCTTGGCTCCGCTCGGGGAGAGACGCGCGACGAACCAGGCCCGAGGGGCCTGGCTGGGGCGTACAGCTGGGCGTGACCCAGTCGTAGCCCCCGTGCCCAGCCCCCTCGCGCGGCGCTCCCGGGGGAGGCGTTGCGATGAGGCCGGCCACTGAGCTCTGGGCTCCCTGAGGTTAACGCGGTCCGAAGGCCACCCTCAGTTGTTTATCACCAGCGCGGAGCATAGCGCTTCCGTATGTGTACGGGCATAGCCGCTCCTCGGCAGTGTCGTCAGCCAGCGCGGAGCATGGTGCTTCCACTGGTACATGGGAGGGGGCTCCCCTCCGAGAGGAGCCCCCGGGGCGTGTACAACCCCACCCTGACACGTGGCTGGCACGGTAGAGCTAGGTGAGGTGTATCTGGGCACCCGTGAGCCAGCGCGGGACTCACGAGGCCCTACCTCTAGGCGGGTTGCGCCTGGCACTGGGCCGTATCTTGAAATGTGTCCCTGCAAAATTTGGTTAGATGCCGGCACTCTACGTCCTCGGGTCCTGGCCCTCGAGCTTGTCTCAGCCGTCGCTGGTATGCCAGGTCGCGATGCCATGGACAAGACCAGAGGGTGAGGGCTGGAGAGCCAGTAAGAGCCCTGAGTCGCGATGCTCAGGCGCCCCCCCTTTAACGCGCAAGTGGTCGACATGGAGAAGGAGAGGTGCCATGGATGGCATCGAGTAATCAAGCACCATAGGCGAATGCATAACTGGAAGTAAACACGGAGGGGATACACGCTGCTGGGCCTAGCCCGAGTGGCCTGGGGATGATGCAGCCCGAGGGGCGCCCCCAGCAAAGCAAGCTAACGACTAAAGAAATGAAAAGGGATACATGCCACAGGGACGGACCCACGCGGCCTGGGAGTGATGCAACCCTGGGAGGGCGCTCCCAGCTGGGAATGAAACTCGGAAGATGTCACCTGAAGATGTTGCCGACGAAATGGTGTTGGTGTAGCAGACTCGGTGGGCTGCGGAAGCCGATCCTCACGAGCCCCCAGGCCCTGGGGCCTCGGGAGGCTCCGGGGGCACTGGTGGCTCCTCGTGAGCCGTCTCCATCTCCGCCAGAGCCGCAGAACGCCTGTCTCCTTGCGCCTCCAAGATGCTCCTCATGAGGCGCTGGTACGCCGCAGCCACGCTCGGCAGACCGTAAGGCATGTGAACATAACTGTGGGGTGGTCCTCCATAGCACCCCACTTGGGAGGGCCAGAGGCACTCCGTCGTGGCGATCTGATTGAGCCCCGGTACGTCGACGCAGACACGCAGCCCACCATCCTCGCCTGGATGGGGAGCCACAGCTGGTGGGCGGCAGCAACCTCTCATGATCCTTGACTCATGTAGTTCTTGAATGGCCTTGCTAACGAACTCCTGCTGGTCTGACCTTCCTTCCCTGGCTTCCTTTCGAGGGAAACGTGCTTCGAAGCACGCCTCCACATGGTGCCCAAGCGCCTCCCTCGTGACCCTGGCAAGGTCGGTGGCCCTCCAGGTGAGAGCCCCCGAGCCCTGCCTGAGGAGGTTGCCGGGCGCGCTTTCCTATGCGATTGAAGGAGGACCCCCCTGGGCAGACGCGGGCCCTGAAGGGTCTGCCTCCTGAGGGGCTGAGCCTGACGTCTTCTTCTTCTTCTTGGGGGTGGTCTCAGGAAGCCTCCTGCTTCCGCGATCTGGGTCTTCTAGTGACGCGGCCTGAAAGGCTCGCTCGAGGGAACACACTGCATCCTTCTCTTCACAGGGCACCGTGATGACGCCGCCACTTCCTGGCATCTTGAGGACGTTGTAGCCGTGGTGAGTCACGGCCATGAACTTGGCCAGCGCTGGGTACCCGAGGATGGCGTTGTACGGCAGGCGGATGTGGGCGACGTCGAAGTCGATGAGCTCGGTGCGGTAGTTGCTGCGGGCCCCGAAGGTGACTGGGAGGCGGACCTGCCCGATCAGGACTGTGGAACCGTCGGTGACTCCGGAGAAAGGCTTGGTTGGCTGGAGCTGGTCATAGGGCACTTGGAGGTTGTTGAATGTTTCCACGGACAAGACATTGAGCCCTGCCCCTCCGTCGATGAGGGTCCTGGTGACTAGAACATTGCTGATGACTGGGGAACAGAGCATCGGGAGCACCCCGGCTGTGGCTGCGCACTTGAGCTGGTCTGCTAAGCTGAACGTGATGGCGCAGGCCGACCACCTGAGGGGACGCGTTGCTTCGAGCTTGGGGAGAACTGCATTCACTTCGCGAGCACACTGCTTGAAGATACGCTGAGAGGCTGGGGCTTGGGCTCCGCCCAGGATGCAGGCGATTGCGCGCGGCTCTTGGAAACCCCCGGCTCCTTCGTCTTGGTGACGGTCTTCATTCCTTCTTGGCTGAGGCGGCAGCGGCGGCAGGCCTGGGTTGCCATGAGGGCGATCCTCGCGAGGCTGATCCCTCCAGTCCCCCTCGCGAGGCTGGTCACGTCAGCGGTCCTCGCGAGGTTGGTCGCGCCAGCCTTGACGTGGGCCGCGATCTTCCCAACGTCCTGGGTTCCTTCCTCCTCCTCGGTCGTAGCCCCGGTCAGCACGGTCAGGGCGTCGGCCGACTCTTCCTTCTCGCACGGTGCGGAGCTCTTGGCATTCGTTGGTGTTGTGGGTGTGGAGGTCATGGTACACACAGTACCGGCTGCCCCTGGAGGATTCGGGCAGATCCTTGCCCCGCTTGGTGTCCGGCTCTACCGCGAGCACGGCAGCCCCCTTGCGCTTCACGTCCTTGGCCTTGGGCTTCTTCTCTTCTGGGTCTGCGGCAGGCAGCTCGAGGAGGGAGAGGCGTCCCTCCTCAGCCCAGGCGCACTTAGTCGCCAAGTTGAATAGCTCCAGGGAGGTGCAGAGGTCTTCATGCATCGCCAACTCCTCCTTCATCTTGACGTCGCGCACGCCATCGGAGAAGGCTGAAATGATGGCTTCCTCTGACACCCGGGGGATCTTGAGGCGCGCACTGTTGAAGCGCTGGATGTACTTCTGCAGGGTCTCCCCTGGTTGCTGCTTGATGCGGCGCATGTCGCTCACAGCGGGAGGCCGGTCGCGGGTACCTTGGAAGTTGGCGATGAAGCGAGTACGCATCTGGTCCCAGGAGGAGATCGTGCCTGGGGCCAGGTTCAGGAGCCATGTGCGAGCACCTTCCTTCAGCGCCATGGGGAACCAGTTGGCCATGACCTTTTCGTCCCCGCTGGCAGCTTCGATTCCCAGCTCGTAGAGCTGGAGGAACTCCGTGGGGTCTGTCGTGCCATCGTAGCGAGGAGGCAGGTCCGGCTTGAACTTGCCGGGCCATGCGACGCCGTGCGGTTCGGCGGTGTAGGCGCGGCAACCTGCGGTGACCGCGGGAGGTTTTGGTTGAGGGAGAGCTTGGCCTTGTGGGTCCCCTTGCACTGCAGCTAGGAGCAGCACGGGGTCTTGACGCGCCGGAGCCGGAGCGGGGTCTCGGCGAACCGGAGCTGGGAGCGCCCGGGCGGCCTCTTGCAGTCGCGGGACTTCTTGGCAGCTCCGTTCCTGCTGGGCTGGCGCTTGACGGAGCGGGTTCCACCCAGGGGTTGCGCTCCTTGGGGCCATGGCGTCTTCTTGGAGGGGAGGCGGCTGGAACGCCCCCGGAGCTTCATTGCCCACGCGGGGCGGAGTGCGGCGCAGCGGTGTGGACGGCGGGGGAGAGCCCCCTGCGGCGCAGACGAGCTCGGCGACGCGGTCGAGCCACTCCTCGTAGATGTCGTCGACGCGGCGGTAGCGCAGGAGCTCGTTCGCCGCGATGAGCGCAGCTCGAGCCTCCAAGGGCGCGCGAAGCGCGTGGGATGAAGAGCCAGCCGGGGTGAGCGACGGAGTAGCGGTGCGGCCATCTCGCCGCACGGACGGGTGCTGAGAGGATGCCTGCTGCTCGTTCCCCGCCGGGCCGGTGGCGGCGTTGACGGCAGGCGACGGGGAATGACGAGGACGCCCATCGACGGGGGCCGTCTGGACGACGCGGGAAGCGATGGCGGCCCGGCGCTCAGCGCGGGACCGACGAGCGTCGGACATGGATGCGACGGTCGGAGGAGAACGGAGCGGTGGAAGACAGATTCCGGCGCACCCCTACCTGGCGCGCCAAATGTCGGATCTCGGGTTCCGGCAGACCCTTAAGGTTCGAACTCTGGGGTGTGCACGGAGATCGTGGCCTCTACCTCTCTGTCTCGTAAGGATCTAACTACTGCAAGAACGACACAAGAGACACGGAGTTTATACTAGTTCGGGCCACCGTTGTGGTGTAATACCCTACTCTAGTTTGTGGTGGGTGGATTGCCTCTTAGGCTGATGATGAAGAACAGTACAAGGAAGAACAGCCTCGCGAGGGTCTGTTCTTGGCTAAGGGATGAACTGTTGAAGGAGTCCAATCGCCCTTCTCTCTCTCTCTCTCAATGCTAGATCAGATGCCTCTTTTCTCGATGCCGCTACCCTGGGGGTGGCTAGTCCTATTTAGAGGCAAAGACCCTGGGCCTCTTCCCAAATATTGAGCGGGAAGGGCGCCAACAATTGGCCAATTTGAAGGGGAACATCGGGTACACTTATCCTGACTAAAGTTGGTCTTCGCCTGCCAAAGGCCCTGTGGTGACGCCGTCCTGGGCTCCATGGTGACCTCCTTCCCACCGTTGGACTGGTCTTGGTCTCGTTGCACCGAAATGGGTGCCTTTGCTTGATCCTCTTGCCTGCGCTTGCCCCCTTTGCACCAAAGAGGAAAGGGAGACGCTGCGCGGGCTGGCACCCGCCTGGCACCCTTGGTCGTCATGGCTTGCGTCATGGGCACCTCGTGAGGTACCCCACCTTGATCTCTCCGCCTCCTCGCGAGCCAGCCTGAGGAGGCCGTGCTTGAGGAAGCGTCGTGTCGTCCGCTTCGCGAGGCTTGGCTCCTCGCGAGGGTCTTGAGTCTTGTGTTGATGAAGCTGGGCCGCGATGGGCCCCCATCTGAGCCACGCCGCAGGCCGCAGGCAGGCAAGTCTGGGGACCCCCGTTCCCAGAACGCCGACAGCCTTCAGGATACAAAGGTTCCTGAGTCATTCTACCAGTTCTAGTAGCCACTCTAACAGCATAATCATTTTTCTTACTATTCATTTCATTGAGCAAATCATTTTGAGCTTTAAGTACTTGTTCTACTTGAGTGGTAACCATAGAAGCATGTTTGCTAACAAGTTTATGTTCACCTCTAATATTAGCCATATAGTCACCCAAGTGTTTAATCATATAAGCATTTTGTTTTAATTGTCTACCAAAATAAGCATTGAAATCTTCTTGCTTAAACATAAAGTTATCAAACTCATCCAAGCATTGGCTAGCAATTTTAGTAGGAGGGATTTCATCTCTATCATATCTATAAAGAGAATTTACCTTTACTACCTGTGTCGGGTTATCAAGACCATGAGGTTCTTCAAAGGTAATGGATTAAGATCGTATGTTTCTTCAACAGACGGTAAATTAAGACCATGTATTTCTTCAATAGGAGGTAAATTCTTAACATCTTCAGCTTTAATACCTTTTTCTTTCATAGATTTCTTTGCCTCTTGCATATCTTCAGGACTGAGAAATAGAGCACCTCTCTTCTTCGGAGTTGGTTTACAGATAGTCTCAGTAATTGGCTCAGGGGCTGGCTCAGGAGGTGCCCAATTATTTTCATTTGTCAACATATTATTCAATAGAATTTCAGCTTCATCCGGTGTTGTTTCCCTGAAAAGAGAACCAGCACAACTATCCAGGTAATCTCTGAAAGCATCGGTTAGTCCATTATAAAAGATATCAAGTATTTCATTTTTCTTAAGAGGATGATCAGGCAAAGCATTAAGTAACTTGAGAAGGCTCCCCCAAGCTTGTGGGAGACTCTCTTCTTCAATTTGCACAAAGTTGTATATTTCCTTTAAAGCAGCTTGTTTCTTATGAGCAGGGAAATATTTAGTAGAGAAGTAATAAATCATATCCTGGGGACTACGCACACAACCAGGATCAAGAGAATTAAACCATATCTTAGCATCACCCTTTAATGAGAACGAAAATATTTTAAGAATATAAAAGTAGTGAGATCTCTCACAATTAGTGAACAGGGTGGCTATATCATTTAATTTAGTAAGATGTGCCACAACAGTTTTAGATTCATAGCCATGAAAAGGATCAGATTCAACCAAAATAATTATATCAGGATCAATAGAGAATTCATAATCCTTATCGACAACACAAATAGGTGAAGTAGCAAAAGCAAGGTCATGTTTCATTCTATCTCTAAGAGACTCCTTACTCCATTTAACTAATAGCCTCTTGAGCTCAGATCTACCTTTGTAGGCAAAAATAGCTGCAGAAGCTTCCATATCAAAAACATAACCCTTAGGAATAACAGGCATATCTTCATCATCACTTTCATCAATATAATCAGTATCAATAATTTCTTTCTCTCTAGCCCTAGCAATTTGTTCATCAAGAAATTCACTAAGGGGCACAGTAGTATCAAGCATAGAAGTAGTTTCATCATAAGTATCATGCATAGCAGAAGTGGCATCATCAATAACATGCGACATATCAAAACGAATAGCAGAAGCAGGTTTAGGTGTCGCAAGCTTACTCAAAACAGAAGGTGAATCAAGTGCAAAGCTAGATGGCAGTTCCTTACCTCCCCTCGTAGTTGAGGGATAAATTGTTGTCTTAGCGTCTTTCAAGTTCTTCATAGTGTCCAGCAGATATAAATCCCAAGTGACTCAAAGAATAGAGCTATGCTCCCCGGCAATGGCGCCAGAAATTAGTCTTGATAATCCACAAGTGTAGGGGGTCGCAACAGCTTTCGAGGGTAGAGTATTCAACCCAAAATTATTGATTCGACATAAGGGGAGCCAAAGAATATTCTCAAGTATTAGCAGTTGAGTTGTCAATTCAACCACACCTGGATAACTTAATATCTGCAGCAAAGTATTTAGTAGCAAAGTAATATGATAGTGATGGTAACGGTAACAAAAGAGTAACGAAAGCAAAAGTAATGTTTTTGGTGTTTTGTAGTGATTGTAACAATGGCAACGGGAAAGTAAATAAGCGGAAACTAGTATATGGAAAGCTCGTAGGCCTTGGATCGGTGATGAATAATTATGCCGGATGCGGTTCATCATGTAACATTCATAACATAGGGTGACATAGAACTAGCTCAAATTCATCAATGTAATGTAGGCATGTATGCCGAATATAGTCATACGTGCTTATGGAAAAGAACTTGCATGACATCTTTTGTCCTACCCTCCCGTGGCAGCGGGGTCCTAATGGAAACTAAGGGATATTAAGGCCTCCTTTTAATAGAGTACCGGAACAAAGCATTAGCACATAGTGAATGCATGAACTCCTCAAACTATGGACATCACCGGGAGTGGTCCCGATTATTGTCACTTCGGGGTTGTCGGTTCATAACACATAGTAGGTGACTATAGACTTGCAAGATAGGATCAAGAACACACATAAATTCATGAAAACATAATAGGTTCAGATCTGAAATCATGGCACTCGGGCCCTAGTGACAAGCATTAAGCATAGCAAAGTCATAGCAACGTCAATCTCAGAACATAGTGGATACTAGGGATCAAACCCTGACAAAACTAACTCGATTACATGATAGATCTCATCCAACCCATCACCGTCCAGCAAGCCTACGATGGAATTACTCACGCATGGCGGTGAGCATCATGAAATTGGTGATGGAGGATGGTTGATGATGACGACGGCGACGAATCCCCCTCTTCGGAGCCCCGAACGGACTCCAGATCAGCCCTCCCGAGAGGTTTTAGGGCTTGGCGGTGGCTCCGTATCGTAAAACGTGATGATTTCTTCTCCTTGATTTTTTTCTCTCCGGAAGCAAATATATAGAGTTGGAGTTGGCCTCGGAAGAGCTCCAGGGGGCCCACGAGGTAGGGGGCGCACCCTAGGGGGGCGCGCCCCCACCCTCGTGGATAGGGTGTGGGGCCCCTGTTCTTCATCTTTGGCGAGGATTTTTTATTATTTTTAACTAGACGGTCCATGGAGTTTCAGGTCATTCCGAGAAGTTTTGTTTCTGCACATAAATAACACCATGGAAAGTCTGCTGAAAACAGCGTCAGCCCGGGGTTAGTTCCATTCAAATCATGCAAATTAGAGTCCAAAACAAGGGCAAAAGTGTTTGGAAAAGTAGATACGACGGAGACGTATCACCCTCTCATCCTCGATCTAGTGGTCAAGTTGAACTTAGCAACAGAGAAATATAATTAATATTACAAAAAAACTGTCAATAGGTCTCGAAAAAATTGGTCTAAGAAATTAGATGATGCACTTTGGGCCTACAAAACAGCTTATAAAAATCCTATGGGTATGTCTCCATATAAAATGGTTTATGGAAAAGCTTGTCATTTGCCTCTTGAGTTAGAACATAAAGCATAGGCAATCAAAGAACTCAATTATGACTTTAAACATGCCAATGAAAAGAGGTTATTTGATACTAGCTCACTAGATGAATGGAGAACTCAAGCTTATGAAAATGCCAAACTATTTAAATAAAAAGTTAAAACATGGCATGAAAAACGAATCCAAAAGCGGGAATTCAAATTGGCGAACATGTTCTATTGTATAACTCTCATTTTAGATTTTTCGCAGGAAAACTTCTTTCCAAATGGGAAGGACCATATATCATCGAAGAAGTTTATCGCTCTGGAGCTATTAAGATCAATAATGCCGAAGGTACTTACCCAAAGGTGGTCAGTGGACAAAGAATTAAACACTATATCTCAGGTATGCCTATTAATGTTGAAACCAATATTATTCAAACCATGACACTGGAGGAACACATCAAAGAAACCTTCCAGAACACTCCAGAACCCTGAAAAGAAGGAGCTATGTGATATGGTAAGTAAACGGACTCCGAAAAATCCGCAAAAATATTTCCTGTCAGTTTTGGAATATTAGAAAAAAATAGGAAAATAAGAAACAACCAGGAAGGCAACCCAGGTGCCCACAAGACACCAGGGCACGCATGCCCCACCTGGCGAACCCTGATGGGTGGTGGGCCCCTCGAGCACCTTCCAGACTCCATTTTCCTTCTATATGCTTGTTTCCCAAGATAAAAAATCTTTAGATATGCTCCCAGACAATTTGACCACCGTATTGCGGAGAAATCCTCTGCCCTGGTTTCTTGTTGTTTTTCTGCCAGATCTAGCAAGCCAGGCATCATGTCTTCTCCCTCCTCCAACAACGTAGAAGGAGATGCTTGGTTGATGAAGATGGAACAGAAAAGAGACGGACCAAATGAAGCCACCAAGGAGGACAAGGGCAAGGAAGTTGTAGGAGATCAAGCTCAAGCAGGAGGGCATGCCATGCTAACAGAGAAGAAGAAGATATCCTTCAACCATACTACAACCATCTCACCCCTATTGAAACTGAAGCTTTTAGGGCCTTTGAAATGGTTCGTGTTTAGAATAAATATATCACTCGTGAAAATATTTTGTTACAAGAGCAAATCATCGCCCTTCTGAGCATCATTCGTAGATTGGAGTACCTATTGAGCGTGAAGTGTGACGCTACTACCTCATCACCACCACCATCATCATCTTTCCCACCAAAGGAGACTTGAGTACAAGGGTATGGGCACTCCCCTTAGCTTTTGCCAAGCTTGGGGGAGATGCCCTAGTGTCATATCACCATAACTTCTATTACCTTCACCTATCTTAGTTTGATCTTTAGCTATTTCGTGATTTAGTTGAATAAAAGTTTAGTATGATCTATTTTTGAGTGCTAGTTTCGTGATCTATCTATCTATGTAATCGAGTGAGAGTTATATAATAAAGTTTAGTTTGAGTTTTTGCTTCTTTACTTTTATGTTTCAATCAAAATTAAAGGAAATAAGAAAAAAGATCATATGCTAATCTTATGGTAAGTAATGACATCACACAAGGAAAAGTATAAGTGGTAAAATTTGTTGAAAGTTGACAAACATAGCATTGGTCAATAATGCAGTTCATGAAAGAATTAATAAGGGAAGAGAAGATTCACAGCAAATACACTATCTTGGACATCTTTAATGATTGTGATACCCCACTAAATATCTTATGCCAAACTGTTGACGTTGGACAAGGAAGACAATGTAATGATTTATGTTTGTTCATATTCACAGAGAAGTTATATTGTCATAGATCCTTCAACATGTGGTGCTTGCTCAATATCTTTTCTAGCCAAAATTCCGCACTAAGTAGAGATACTACTTGTGCATCAAAAAAACCTTAAACCCAAACTCTTGGTTTGAGAGTCCACCATACCTTACTATGGATTGAGTAAGATCCTTCAAGTAAGTTTTCATCAGTGCAATAAGGAAATAAAATTGCTTCTAAATGTGTTTGATCATTTAGTGTAAGAGAAATTAAGCGTTGTACGAACTTGTGATGACAAAGTAATAAAATCGACGGACTACATAATAAAGGTTGCTATCATAAGGGGCAATATAACGTGACGTTCTTTGCATTAAGAGATTGTGCATACAAACCAAAAAGTGCATGACAACCTCTGCTTCCCTCTGCGAAGGGCCTATCTTTTACTTTTATGTATTTACTTTCTATGCAAGAGTCGAAGTATTTTCCTCAATTCCTTTTTATTATTTTCTCTTGGCAAGCATCATGTGGTGGGGAAAGATCTAGGCACATATATCTAGTTGGATGTGAGTGATGATGAGTTATTATTGTTGACATCACCCTTGAGGTGAATAAGGTGGGAGGCAAAACTGTAAGCCCCTATCTTTCTATGTGTCTGGTTGAAACTATTTGCTCATATATATGTTGTGAGTGTTAGCAATCATAGAACATTAAATGATGGTTGACTATGTGGACTTGCCAAAAGGCTCCGATGCGTGACCCTTCCTGAAAATATGATGAATTGTAGTTGCAAAGTTGACTGAGAACATAGTTGGCTGGTTTTCAATGAATTTTATGCTTTTTACTTCGATGTTGTGATGAATTGTTACTTGTTCATGAGAAGTTATATGATAGAGCTTTATGATAAAGTTTGTTGATGTTATAATAATAAGCATGATGCGACTATGTCCGTATTTTGTTTTTATCGACACCTCTCTCTCTCTCTAAACATGTGGACATGATTTTTGATATCACCTTTCGCTTGGGGACAAGCGAGGTCTAAGCTTGGGGGAGTTGATACGTCCATTTTGCATCATGTTTTCCTACTGTTACCTATAATGTTTTTATGCATAATAATGCTTTATGGAGTAATTATAATGTATTTTCTCTCATAATATGCAAGGTTTACGCAAAAAGGGAGAATATTGGCAACTGGAATTCTGGACCTGAAAAAGCTACGTTAGAGATACCTATTCTGCACATCTCCAAATGAGCTGAAATTTTACGAAGAATTATTTCGTAATATATAATAAATACTGGAGCAAATAACCACCAAAGGGGGTTGTCTGGTGCCCACAAGACACTAGGGCGCGCCAGGGCCCCCAGGCACGCCCTAGCGGGTGGTGGGCAGCCCAGCCCACCTCCGGTGCCCATCTTCTGGTATATAAGGTCTTTTTACCTAGAAAAAATAAGGAGAGGACTTTCGGGACGAAGCGCCGCCGTCTCGAGGCGGAACTTGGGTAGGAGCACTTTTGCCCTCTGGCGGAGCGATTCTGCCGAGGTAACTTCCCTCCTGGAGGGGGAAATCGGAGCCATCATCATCACCAACAACCCTCTCATTTTTGGGAGGCCAATCTCCATCAACATCTTCAACAGAACCATCATCTCAAACCCTAGTTCATCTCTTGTGTTCAATCTTTGTATGAACCTCGGATTGGTACCTGTGGGTGACTAGTAGTGTTGATTACATCTTGTAGTTGATCACTATATGGTTTATTTGGTGGAAGATTATATGTCCAGATCCATTATGCTATTTAATACCCCTATGATCTTGAGCATGAATATCATTTGTTAGTAGTTACGTTTGTTCTTGAGGTCACGGGAGAAGTCACGTTGCAAGTAATCATGTGAATTTGATATGTGTTCGATATTTTGATGATATGTATGTTATGATTCCCTTGGAGGTGTTATGTGAACGTAGACTAGATGACACTTCACCATTTTTGGGCCAAAGGAATGCATTGTGGAATAGTTCTTAGATGATGGGTTGCTAGAGTGACTGAAGCTTAAACCCTAGTTTATACGCTACTTCGTAAGGGACTGATTTGAATCCATATGTTTAATGCTATGGTTAGATTTTGTGTTAATACTTTTCTCGTAGTTGTGGATGCTTCCGAAGGGGGTTAATCATAATTGGGAGGCTTGTTCAAGAACAACACCCAAACACCGGTCCACCCACATATCAAATAATCAAAGTAGCAAACGTGAATCAAACCAACATGATGAAAGTGACTAGATGAAATTCCCGTGTGCCCTCAAGAACTCTTCGCTTATGATAAGAGATCATTTTGGCCCGTCCTTTACTACAAAAAGGATTGGGCTACCTTGATGCACTTTATTTATGTTACCGTTACCATCACTTATCTATTACAAATTATCTCGCTATCAAACTACCTGTTACAAAAAGGATTGGGCTACCTATTACAAAGTACCAGTGCTTGCAGAAATTACCTTGCTGAAAACCACTTGTCATTTCCTTCTGCTCCTCGTTCGGTTCAACACTCTTGCTTATCGAAAAGACTATGATTGATCCCCTATACTTGTGGGTCATCACTCGACATTGCCTTCCTCCACGCTAATGCACGCTTGCCGGGGTGCTCCACATTAACGCCTGCGACCCCGCCTTACACTTCAGACCTCGCTGGCGTCTTCTTCGATTCCGGCGCCCTTGGCTGCTCCTAAGCTTCCACCGGCCACTGTTTGCCACTCGGTGAGCTCCCCGTCGCATCCCCTCTCCTATGAGCTTGCTCCGCTGTCTCCTGCTACTGGTGCCACCGTCACCGTAGCCGTCGCCGCCGTGGCTATAGCATGTGAGGCTTGTGCAGCATCGTTGTAGGAAGCCATAGCGCTCGTTAGTAGCCCTTGTCGTGCTCCACATCACCGGAGCCGACCTCGCTCATTCTGACCACTCGTCGCCGGCGCCATTCTGGCCACCTCCGACCCTGCCACCACCACCCATCGAAGCGCCGTCATCCACCCGTTCGAACGCGCCCGACCACGCTCCGAACGTTGCCCTGTAGGCGGTTTGCGACAAGACCTGAGGCCTCCGCTGCGTTCTAGCATCACTGGCGGCTAGACGCTGGCCGCCGCTGACCTGGCTGGCCTAGGGCCCACCCTGGGTCACTGCTAGTGGGCCCCGGGCCCTAGTTGACCCAGTCAACTGTGTTGACTAGGCAACTCATCCACTAACATGTGGGCCACCCCTAATTAACTAAAATGTTAATTAATTTAATTAGACACTGACAGGTGGGCCGAGCTAACTAATTAGCTTAATTAGTAAAATTAAAACCTATTAATTTTAACCGAGTCACTGATAGTGGGGTCCCACTTATCAGTTTGACTAGTCAACTGCGAGTGTTGACTGCTAACTAGGCTTTGACTAGCCCCACATGTGAGCCTCTGTTGCACATTTATGGGTACACTTCTATGTACCAATAGCATTTAGCATTTCATCCATTTTCAAATTAATTTAATTCTGAAAATTTTTGGAAAATGTTTAAAACATTGAAAAAACATATAAAATAATCTACAAGTCAGATGAAAATAATTTATATATGAAAGTTGCTCAGAAAAATGTGAAGAATCCGAATATTCTATCCACTCATCTGTCACATGCCTCTAACATGATGAACATGGATCCTTCCCCTCCGATTCATCTGTTTGAAAGCTCCCAAACGCTGGGAAAACATTCCCAGATGGTTTCCTGCTCCGTCTGTAACGTGTAGCACCGCGTTAGGTCACCCTTAGCACAACATATTACCAAGTCGTGCATCGTGATGCACTTGATTGATTTATATTTATTGTTTCTTCCCCCTCTTCTCATTGGTAGACCCCGAGACTGACGCTTCTCCCGTGTACAACTATACCTCTGACATCCAGCCTATTTCTGCAGAGCTTCCAGGCAAGCAAACCCCCCTTGATCGTTCCTTTATCGCCCATTCTTCCTCTCTCATACTTGCATTAGAATTTGCTACTGTTGTTAGACAGCTCCTATTCTGATGCATCGCCTGCTTTTGTAACCTGCTATTGTTACCTTACATGTTATCCTATATACTTATTATAGGTTGAGTAGTAATCCATCAGTGACCCCTCACCTTGTCCCTGTTACCCCCGCTATGTTACCAGATGACTCGATCAACGTGACGATGTGCCAAGACCAACACATCACCGCACCCCCCCCCCTTAGTTGTATGACTATATAGAGGTACTATCGAGTGCCGAGGGTGATACCTCGTAACACACTCCTAATGATATCTTTGTAGAGTAGCTAATTGGTCGTGGATTACGAAGGGTGATTACTGTCGTGGTTCTATGTCTGACAGTAATGTAGGGGGTAGATATGGAGAGGCAAGATCCTAGCTATGGAGTAGTTGTACGCACACGAGGTTACGAGTTCAGGCCCTTCTCAGAATAAGTAATAGCCCTACGTCTCGGAGCCCGGAGGCGGTCGACTGTATTATGTGTGTATGAATTACAGGGGTGCGAACCCTTTACACTGAGGAGGGGGGTGGCTTATATAGAGTTCACCAGACCCCTCCGGCCCTCAGTTATGCAGGGATTTAAGTACATTAAGGTCAGGCGTTACTGGTAACGCCTCTAATAAAGTGCTATGATGACCATAAAAGCTACTCAATGACCGACCGTTAGCGTGCGGAGTGACTTTAGGTCTCCTGGCCGTCGAATGGTTGGATCTTGGTCGAGTGATTGTTTTGTGGTCGAGTGTCTTCGAGCCTATCGAGTGGAACACCTCCAAGTCGATTGAAAGGTGATTTCTTCTAGGGATGTCCTTGGGTAGGGCAGTTAGGACAGGTCCATGACCCTACCCTAGGTACATGGCTTCATCATTAGCCCCCAAATGGATCGAGGTTTGAGTGGAGAAGGAGTTGAGAATTCTTCCGACCCATTCTTCGTGCCATGAGTACATCTTGTTTCGGATCAATGAACATGGGTGACATCACCAACTTCTTTTTCAGTCGCCTTGATCCATTCTTAGTTTTCTTTAGTCGAGTGAATTCCTTTACTTGTAGATTTCCGAGTGGTTGCGTGGAGGAGATCCTCCATCTGACGAGTTGTTCTGCTGCCAGCGGATTTTGCGGGATTCGAATTTCGGGAAGCGCGCGGGATGGGGGAGGCCGCAGTAATCGGATGGGATAGAACGGAGCCTCCTCGATCTCCGTGCCACCTTTTTCGCCCCGTATCGCATGCGCGACTGTTGCGGGATTTGACAGGATCGCCTGGGCCTACGGGTCAGTCACTCGAAAGCGACCCCATATAAGCTGCCGGCCCAGGGCTTTTGAACAGTGCGCCTTCACTTTTCCCCTTCCCTCTTGAATTCTTTCGCCATCTCTGTTCTTGTCTGAGCGCTGCTGGCCTGTTCGAGCTTCGTCTGCAACGATGGTGAAGGAGAAGACGGCAGCCCTGGAGCGTGCGAAGAAAGCGACGGCGCAGGCGAAGGCGAGGAAGTCCGGTCGGGGCGGATCTTCTTCGAGGTCCGCTCTGCCGAAGGACTGGATCCAGGGCGATTGGATGCCCTCGGCGATTCGGCAAGATGACATCGATGATCTGATCGATGGGGGATTCATTCCCCATGGATCTGCGCGTCTCCCGGGGAACGAGATCGAACCTCAGCCTCGCGAGGGTGAGTGCGTTCTCCTCACCACTCACATCGATCGCGGATTTTCTCTGCCTCCTCATTCTTTCTTCCAGAGTTTCTTGAACTTTTTCGGAGCGCGGCTCCATCACTTTAGTCCAAATTCCATCGTGTATCTTGTTGCCTTTGTATCTTTGTGCGAGAATTTCTTGGGTTGTCGTCCCCATTGGGGCCTCTTCAAGCACATTTTCACTTGTCGTTCTCCGTCGGTTAAGAAAGCCAAGTCGAGTGACGAAAGGACGCAAGTAATTCAGATGTGCGGGGGTCTTGGGATCCAAATGAGAAGCAAAAGTTCTTTTCCAGCTATGACTTTTCCCGAGCCAGTCCGCGGGTGGCAGCCGACCTGGTTCTACTGCAAAGACTAGGCGACTCCAGGACAGGCGAAGGGCCTTCCCCCTTTCTCCCTGAACCGAGCAGAAAAACCTTCCTCTCTAAGAGTGACGCCAGAAGAAAAGGCGCAAGTCAAAGTGCTGGTCGGTCGAGTGGTTCAGCTTGTCCGCGACGGGGTGACTGGTTTCTGAAATTTGCAGTGCTGCTACCTCCGAGATCTCTGCTAAGAACGATGACAGGAAATGGAAGATGCTGTTACCTCCAACCTTGGTATAATTTTTTATGTTTCACTCTTAGTCGATTGACGGTCTCTTCTGGTCGATTGGATTTTCATCTTTAACTTTGGATTTTTCTTATAGCTCCTCCTCATGTCATTGATCTCCCTGATGATGATGACGAAGTGCCGCTGAGGGCGAGGAAGAATAGGAAGGCGTCAACTGGCAAGACACCACAAACCGCATCAGCGCCTGAGGTAGTAGCTCAGGAGGGTGGAAATACCACTCGGACTTCTGTGTCCTTCGGTGTGCCTCTGACGAGTGTTCGGCCTTCATCGTTGACTTTTGATCCGCCCTCCCTTTTTTCCACACACCACGTCCCCGAGGATCATGTGGGTGCTGCGAAGGAGGCTATACGCCAAGCGGGGATCATGATGGAGCAGGTGAAGGTGGTCCGGGAAGCCAGCCAAGCGGCCTATGATGCCAGTTCAGCTCTTCAAAGTAATGTCCAGGTTAGTCGATCACCGCTTGTTCTGTTAGGGTATGCTATCTGAAGACTCTCTTTCCGAAGATCTTTGCGTCTGTACAACCACCGGGTGTGTCGATTGAATTTTTTGGACTAGTGGGGGCACGCTTAGTGCACCCACTGGGTGTAGTCCCCGAGACTACGGTGGACTGCTGGCAGTCGACTGTAGTCTTTATATTGTGTTGCTTCACTCAAACTTCTTCACTCGGTCCTGGTCAGGCCATGTCGAATGGAATCTTGGAACTAGTGGGGGCACGCTGAGTGCACCCACTTGGTGTAGTCCTGGAGACCATGGTCGACTGCGGGCAGTCGACTAAGGTCTGAAGAACCTCCCATGTTTTTTTGTAGATCATGATGAGATCATAACCTCTTAGTCTCTTTCGGTCGAACCAGTGGGGGCACGCTGAGTGCACCCACTGGGTGTAGTCCTCGAGACTACTGTCGAATGTTTTTGATTTGGCTGTAGTCTTAGAAACATCACGATTTTTCTCTTAGTTGCTCGGAAGCAACCCACCTTTGATATCTGTCGACTGATTCTTCGCAGAAATCTTGCGAGCTTGCGGCTCGCTATACTGAATTGGAAAACAAACAGATCCAGCTCAACCTTGACTTGAAGCTTGCCCAAGAGAACTTGCAGAAGGCGAGAGACGAAGCAAAAGGTATGGCTGGTGAGAATTTGATGACTGTCCTTTCTTTTCTGCCCATTCTTGATGTTGATATCACTATCATTTCGCAGATAAAATGGAGGAGGCTCTAAATAAGAAGGACCATGACCTTGCCGAAGCGCAGAAGGCGGCTTTGGACAAAACGAAGCTTGCGGAAGAAAAACTGGCTTTAGTCGGTAACCTTGAAGAGGAGAACTCCAAACTGAAAGCTGCTCTCGATGCGGCCAACCAAGAGGTCAGCCGTCTGAAGAATGATAAGATAGCTCTGAGTGACAAGGCAAGTGAACTGGCAGGGAAGAGGAACGATCTGGAGGATTATCTTGGAGGGCTCGCCAAGAAGCTATTCGTCATGCTTGAAGGTAATCTCTCCTACCTGACTGACTTGTTGTCATCAACGTAAAGCCACTGACTTATCTTTGAATTGCGCTTACAGAATTTTGCCAAAACTTCGAGGAGGAGACCAGTCGAGTGGAGACGAGCTTCGACCCCATTAATTCTCCGGTGAAGGATGAGGCTGCTATGAACGTGCTCCGACTGGAGTCTCGTGTTGCTGGTGTGGTTGACTACCTTGCTCAACTGAAGGTTGTGGCATCGCGGATCGACACGGCGCTCTGGCCTGGAACGACGCTTCAAAATGACCTCGAGTCTCTGATGACTCGACTGAATGAAGTTCCAGGTCGAGTGCAGGAATGGAAGAAATCTTCTGCTAGGTGCGGTGCTGACGTCGCTCTGTCCTTGGTCCGTGTTCACTGCAAGGAGGCGCGAGAAGAAAAACTGGCTGCTATCCAAGTTGCCAATACCAGGAAGCACAACTTTCAGTCTTTCATGGAGACCTTCATTGTTGCTGCCACTCGGATTGCTGACGGGATTGACTTGGACCAGTTTGTCGCGTCCTCCAGTCCTCTGCCTGAGGAGTAAAACTTCTATGCTTCACCTTAAATTTGCCTCGGAATGCCGAGTGGATTTTGTAACCGTTAAACTCTTTCAAGCTGAATGCTCGAGTACCTTGATCTGCGGTCTGGGACCTTTAGGATTTATCTGAACTTAATTTATCGTTGAATATCTTCATGAATTCTCTGTCGAGTGGAACTTGTTCTTCACTCGAGACAACCTTTGTATTTGTGGCGCAGCTTCGAAGAAGAAGGTAGCAGTCGACCTGCACCTCGTCGTCCCTGCGGATCGGGATGGAGCGCACGTTGTACTTCTGGCGAAGCTCCGAAGGAGAAGGTAGCAGTCGACCTGCACCTCGTCGTCCTTGCGGATCGGGATGTGTTTCGTGCTTAGGCGAGTACTGGACTGCAGCTAAGCCCCCGAGTGGGAGGGTCGCTCTCCACTCGGTGGAATTTTCAAACTTAGGCGAGTACTGGACTGCAGCTAAGCCTCCGAGT
Organism: Aegilops umbellulata; assembly: GCA_032464435.1. Lineage (NCBI taxonomy): Eukaryota > Viridiplantae > Streptophyta > Magnoliopsida > Poales > Poaceae > Aegilops > Aegilops umbellulata. Next base: position 344,293,444 of record CP136058.1, on the reverse strand, counting down.
GGGAGGGTCGCTCTCCACTCGGTAGGATTTTTCAAACTTAGGCGAGTACTGGACTGCAGCTAAGCCCCCGAGTGGGAGGGTCGCTCTCCACTCGGTAGGATTTTTCAAACTTAGGCGAGTACTGGACTGCAGCTAAGCCCCCGAGTGGGAGGGTCGCTCTCCACCCGGTAGGATTTTTCAAACTTAGGCGAGTACTGGACTGCAGCTAAGCCCCCGAGTGGGAGGGTCGCTCTCCACTCGGTAGGATTTTCAAACACTTAGGCGAGTACTGGACTGCAGCTAAGCCCCCGAGTGGGAGGCTGGCTCACCACTCGGTAGGATTTTCAAACACTTAGGCGAGTACTGGACTGCAGCTAAGCCCCCGAGTGGGAGGGTCGCTCTCCACTCGGTAGGATTTTCAAACACTTAGGCGAGTACTGGACTGCAGCTAAGCCCCCGAGTGGGAGGCTGGCTCACCACTCGGTAGGATTTTCAAACACTTAGGCGAGTACTGGAATGCAGCTAAGCCCCCGAGTGGGAGGCTGGCTCACCACTCGGTAGGATTTTCAAACACTTAGGCGAAACGGGTTCGTAGCTAAGCCTCCGAGTGAGAGACTTGCTCACCACTCGGTAGGATTTTTTTTTTACAAACTTAGGCGAAACGGATTCGCAGCTAAGCCACCCACTGGGGGATTTCTCACGCAAACAAAAGCAATAACAATCACTGGGTAATTATAACGCTCTTGTCTTTGATAAATAAACTACAGAAGTTTTTCTTATTACATCTCATCCGAGTGAGAATTCAAGTATAAAAGGGGCGGAGCAGCTCCGCATTCCAGGCTCGTGGCTCATCAATCTGGCGATCGACATTATAAAGGTGGTACGCTCCATTGTGGAGGACTCTGGTGACGATCAAGGGACCTTCCCAAGTAGGAGCGAGTTTGTGTGGTTTCTGTTGATCCACTCGGAGGACCAAGTCCCCTTCTTGGAAGGCACGACTCTTCATATTTCTGGCATGGAATCGACGCAGGTCTTGCTGATAGATGGTCGATCAGATCATGGCCATTTCTCTTTCTTCTTCTAGGAGGTCGACTGCGTCCTGCCGGGCTTGTTCTGCTTCATCTTCAGAGTAGAGCTCGACTCGGGGTGCGTTGTGAAGCAGGTCACTCGGCAAAACGGCTTCAGCTCCGTAGACCAGAAAGAATGGGGTTCTTCCAGTCGATCGGTTCGGGGTTGTCCTCAATCCCCAAAGAACTGATGGAAGCTCGTCGACCCATGCACCCGCTGCGTGCTTGAGATCGCGCATCAGTCGGGGTTTCAGTCCTTTGAGAATTAAGTCGTTTGCTCTTTCCGCTTGTCCAATCGACTAGGGGTGAGCGACTGAAGCATAGTCGACTCGTGTGCCTTGAGAGGCGCAAAAAGCTCTGAACTTGTCAGAATCGAAGTTTGACCCATTGTCAGTGATGATGCTGTGCGGAACTCCATATCTGAATATCAACTCTCTGATGAAACTGATAGCAGTGCAAGCATCAAGATTCTTGATAGGCTTAGCTTCAATCCATTTGGTGAACTTGTCGACTGCTACTAGCACATGAGTGAAACCGCTCCTGCCCGTTCTCAATGGTCCAACCATGTCCAGTCCCCAAACAGCGAAGGTCCAGATGAGTGGAATGGTCTTCAGGGCTGACGCGGGTTTGTGCGACATATTGGAGTAAAACTGGCATCCTTCACATTTGTCAACTATCTCTTTCGCCATTTCATTTGCCCTTGGCCAGTAGAATCCCGCTCGGTATGCTTTAGCCATAATGGTCCGAGAGGACGCATGATGACCACAGGTCCCTGAGTGGATATCATCAAGGATTATCTGACCTTCTTCTGGTGTTATACACTTCTGACTGACTCCAGTCGCGCTTTCTCTATACAACTGTCCCTTTATGACTGTAAAGGCCTTGGATCGACGGACGATCTGTCGAGCCTCTTCTTCGTCCTCTGGGAGTTCTTTCCTTAGGATGTACGCGATGTACGGTACCGTCCAATCGGGAGTGATGACCAAAACTTCCATGATCAGGTTGACCACAGTTGGAACTTCAACTTCAGTCGGATCCGTGGCACTTTTTGGCTCCGGGGCTTCTTCAGTGAAGGGATCCTCTTGAACTGATGGTGTATGGATGTGTTCCAAAAACACATTGCTGGGAATGGCTTCTCTCTTGGAACCTATTTTCGCCAAATCATCAGCTGCTTGATTTTTCAGTCGGGGTATGTGATGAAGCTCTAACCCCTCGAATTTCTTCTCTAGCTTTCTCACTGCATTGCAATAACCAGTCATGGCTGGACTTCTTACGTCCCACTCCTTCATCACTTGATTAACCACCAAATCTGAGTCGTCATAGACCATGAGGCGACGGACGCCGAGTGAAATGGCCATGCGCAACCCATACAAAAGTGCTTCATATTCTGCTTCGTTATTGGAGGAATCAAAGTGGATTTGAAGAACATATCTGAGCTTATCTCCTCGGGGGGAAACCAATACTACCCCAGCACCGGAACCATTCAGCATCTTGGAACCGTCGAAGAACATGGTCCAGTGCTCCGAGTGAACTTGAGTCGGCAGTTGCTGTTCAATCCACTCGGCAACGAAATCCACTATTGCTTGGGACTTGATAGCTTTGTTTGCCTCAAACTTGATATCTAGGGAAGGAGTTCAATCGCCCATTTTGCCACTCGACCAGTTGCATCTCTGTTGTGCAGGATCTCTGACAATGGAGCGGCGCTGACGACTGTAATGGAATGGTCAGAGAAGTAGTGAGCAACCTTCTTTGTGGTCATATAAATCCCATATACAAGCTCCTGATAATGAGGGTATCTTTGCTTTGACGGGGTCAAAACTTCAGAAACATAATATACTGGGCGCTGAACTTTGAAGGCCTTTCCTTCTTCTTCCCGCTTGACCATAAGTACTGTACTGACGACTTGTCCCGTGGTTGTGATGTAAAGCAGCAAAGGCTCTTTGCTGATTGGGGCAGCAAGCACCGGCTGGGTGGAGAGCAGAGCTTTGAGCTCTACAAACGCTGCATCAGCTTCAGGAGTCCACTCGAACTTGTCTGACTTCTTCATCAGTCGGTAAAGAGGCAATGCCTTTTCACCGAGATGAGAGATGAATCGACTTAAAGCGGCCAAGCAACCAGTAAGCTTCTGGATGTCGTGCACACGCACAGGACGTTTCATCCGGAGTATAGTACCAACTTTTTCTGGATTGGCATCGATTCCCCGTTCGAAAATGAGAAAACCGAGTAACTTTCCGCCAGGAACTCCGAATGTGCACTTTGATGGATTAAGCTTGATATCATACCTACTGAGGTTGGCAAAGGTTTCAGCAAGGTAAGTCAGCAGGTCGGAACCCTTCCGTGACTTGACCACAATATCATCCATGTATGCTTCCACATTCCGACTGATTTGAGTGAGCAAACACTTCTGAATCATCCTCATGAACGTGGCTCCGGCATTCTTGAGGCCGAATGGCATGGTAACATAACAGAAGCACCCGAATGGAGTGATGAAAGCTGTTTTGATCTTGTCGGGTCCATACAGACGGATCTGATGGTACCCGGAATAGGCGTCTAAAAAAGACAGTCGCTCACATCCCTCAGTCGAGTCGACTATCTGGTCGATGCGGGGGAGAGGAAAATGATCTTTCGGGCAGGCCCGATTGATATGTTTAAATTCAATGCACATGCGAAGTGACTTGTCCTTCATGGGGACCATGACAACATTGGCGAGCCACTCGGAGTGGTAAATCTCTCGGATGAACTCCGCTGCTAAGAGCCGAGCCACCTCCTCACCAATAGCCTTTCTCTTCTGGACGGCGGACCGTCGGAGATGTTCTTTGACAGGTTTCACTTTTGGGTCGACTCGTAGGCGGTGCTCAGCCAGCCCCCTGGGAACACCCGGCATGTCAGAAGGCTTCCATGCGAAGATGTCTCAGTTCTCACGGAGGAACTGGATGAGCGCTTCTTCCTATTTGGAGTCGAGTGTTGTTGAGATATGAGTCGGAGCAGCATTGGGATCGGTCGGGTGAATGTGAACCGACTTCGTTTCACCAGACGACTAAAAAGCTGATTCCGTAGCGGGCTTCTTGGCTCGCAACAAATCACTCGGGTCCGCAGTCTTCTGGTACTCCTGGAGCTCTACCACTGCCATCTGAGCATCAGCGATCTTTGAGCCTTTCTGAAAACACTCTTGTGCCTTCTTCCGATTGCCCGTAACAGTGATCACACCTTTTGGACCAGGCATCTTCAATTTGAGATACAGATAACATGGTCGAGCCATGAAGCGTGCATAAGCTGGCCTGCCCAAAATAGCGTGATAAGCACTCTGGAAATCCACAACTTCGAACGTCAACTTTTCTTTGCGGTAATTCTTGGAATCACCAAAACCACATCAAGAGCAATTTGGTCGAGTGACTCAGCCTTCTTCCCATGAATGACTCCATGGAAACTCATGTTGCTGGTACTAAGTCTGGACATCGGAATGCCCATCCCTTTCAACGTCTCTGCATACAGTATGTTCAAACCACTGCCACCATCCATCAAGACTTTGGTCAGTCGAGTGCCTTCGACAACTGGGTCGACCACCAAAGCTTACCTCCCAGGGGTGGCAATGTGCGTTGGGTGATCGGACTGGTCGAATGTGATGGCAGTCTGAGACCACTTCAAATAACTGGGTGTCGCCGGAGCAACCATATTCACCTCACGGTTGATAACTTTCAGTCGACTTTTGCTTTCAACATCAGCAAAAATCATCAGGGTGGAACTGACCTGGGGGTATCCATCATCACTATCTTCCTTGTCCTCAACTTTGTCCAACTCCTTTTCCTTATCTTTGGGTTGTTTGCCCTGGAACTGCTGGATCAAGAGCCGACACTGTCGAGTGGTATGTTTCAGGTAAATGAGTTTACCCTCTTCATCTTTCTTTGTGTGGATGTGACATGGCAAATCCAACACATCATTTCCGTCTTGGTCTTTAACTTTCTTGGGGTTCTAAGGCCCTTTGGGTTTCCCCTTAAACTTTCCTTGAGTTACAACCAAGGCTTCCCCAGGAGCAGCTGGCTCGGCTTTACGCTTCTGTTTCCGATTGGAATTTCCTCCTCCGGTTTCTTGGGCGACTGACTTGAGCTTGCCACTCCGGAGTCGATCCTCATCTTCACCATTAGCGTACTTGGTGGCAATCTCCATCATCCGACTCAGAGACATGTCTCCGGTTCGACTGAATTCCAGATTCAGTTCTCTGTACTTGATGCCTTCCTTGAAGGCACAGACTGCTTGGTGATCAGACACATTCTCTACCGTGTGATGCAACGTGATCCATCTCTGGATGTAATCCCTCAGAGTTTCTTTCGACTTCTGCACGCAAGCCGCAGTTCTGTTAGCCCTGCTGGTCGCTTGCATGTTCCTTCAAATGTTTTGACAAACACTCGGGCAAGATCTTCCCAAGTATAAATGCTGCTGGGAGCTAACTGATTCAGCCACGCTCTGGCCGAGCCTTCCAACATGAGAGGCAGGTGCTTCATGGCCACTTCATCATTGCCGCTGCCAATCTGAACAGCCACTCGGTAGTCTTCAAGCCAAGTATCAGGCTTGGACTCGCCGGCAAACTTACTAACTCTAGTCGCCAACCTGAAATTGGGAGGAATCACTACGGCCCTGATGGCTCTGCTAAAGCATTCTGGCCCTGAAACATGCACTCTGCTGCTGGTAGGTGCATCTCTGTCGTGACCTTCTTGGTGAGCTCTGTTCCTGTCGACCAAACCTTGAACGAGAATGGATCTCGCATCAAAGCCTGGTTCCCTGGGGTCGACTGGAATCCTTCGCCCAACACTGGGAGGGCGCCTGTCATCCTACTGTCGAGGCACATATGACCCACTCCTCGGGGGAGGGGTGGGCACTCGACGTCGATCGTCACGATCGAATCGGTGATCATACTGCTCACGGTTCCTGTACTGATCACACCGGTCTCCACGTCCCTCACGCCTCGGGGGCGATCTTGGGCTGTGAGCCGGCTGGACTGTATCTGCAGCAATGGATCTGTTGTGGATCCTGTTCCGCGACTGAGAAACAGCGGAATTCTGGTCTCCTGCTGCCCGGAGTAATGCTTTGATCTGCAGCAAGCCTCTACCAGCCTCTGACTGGGAAGGCTGGATCGACTCTGCTATACGGGCAGCAGCTGCTAAATTCTGAATCGGAGTTCGATATACCTGCGGGGGCGGAAAGAGCTGACGTCGACTGGATTCTGGAACCCGTTGTCGCGCACGCTTGTCGAGTGCTCACTGGAGGTTCTCCAGTCGAGTGCGCTCAGTCAAGTTGGCCAGGCGCGCGTCCTCCAAGGCACGGGCCTCGGGGGTTTCTCCAACGATAGGAGTGTGCAGCGCATCCATGTTCCAGCGACGAAGTTCTTCTCTCTGCAGCGATGTGAGAGGCTCGGGGAGATACTCCTCATGGGCATGCGACGGGTCGCATCGGCCCTCGCCTCCGTCTGTGCGGGGAATGCCAGGAGGACTGCATGGTCCATCGACCATCAGAACCTCCGCTGCTGGATTACTGCTGTCGCACTCGGATGCAGTCTCTGCGGAGCCAGTCGACAGGTCGAACAGGCCGTAGAGGGATTCGTCGGGCTCGATCGCCGCGACTTGAGGGGTGGCCGACTGGCGTGCCACCGCATGCCTCACCCACCGTTGAAGCCTCGACCGACCGGAGCGTTTGCGCCGGCGGGAGATAGGGAGGGAGGACGCCACAGGACCCGACCGGTACTGGGTCGACGGTTGCCGCAGGAGGACGCCGCGGACGCATGCGCGAAAGTGCGTCGCCCCGCGGACGGGGAGCGCGTCAACGTCGAGTGGAGCCTCCTGAAGCCAAGCGGAGTCGTCGGCGATGAATGTGAGCGCGCCGAGACGGATCTCGCGGCCCTCCACCAAAACTCCGCCCGAAACCATGATCAAGGGGATCGGAAAAATCGCAACTTCTCCAACAAGTCGCTAAGACACCTGCCCCACGGTGGGCGCCAACTGTCGTGGTTCTAAGTCTGACAGTAATGTAGGGGGTAGATATGGAGAGGCAAGATCCTAGCTATGGAGTAGTTGTAAGCACACGAGGTTTACGAGTTCAGGCCCTTCTCGGAAGAAGTAATAGCCCTACGTCTCGGAGCCCGGAGGCGGTCGACTGGATTATGTGTGTATGAATTACAGGGGTGTGAACCCTTTACACTGAGGAGGGGGGTGGCTTATATAGAGTTCACTAGACCCCCCCGGCCCTCAGTTATGCAGGGATTTAAGTACATTAAGGTCGGGCATTACTGGTAACGCCTCTAATAAAGTGCTACGATGACCATAAAAGCTACTCAATGACCGACCGTTAGCGTGCAGAGTGACTTTAGGTCTCCTGGCCGTCGAGTGATTGGATCTTGGTCGAGTGATTGCTTCGTGGTCGAGTGTCTTCGAGTCTTCGAGTGGAACACCTCCAAGTTGATTGAAAGGTGATTTCTTCTAGGGATGTCCTTGGGTAGGGCAGTTAGGACAGGTCCATGACCCTACCCTAGGTACATGGCTTCATCAATTACTTCTTCACCACTCCCGATGACAACTCTGCCGTGCAACACCTCAAGTGTTAACCCTTCGAGGGTGATTCCTCCAAGTTCACCTTGACGGTTACATCGAATGGAAATCCATCGAGGTGATTCCTTGGATTTCCCCCTTGATGTTATAGAAACACGGGTAACTTGACTTTACCTCAGAACCTTGTTGAAGTCGAGTCGGCCCCGAGGGGTACCCGCGAGAAATGTGAAGTCGGGTTAACATTGAGGGTACCCGCGAGAGTAACTGTTTCTGCGGGACTGGAGGGACAAGCGGTACCACCCCGATAGAGGTGGACCTGATTTCCAGACAATCTCTTGTGAGTCGGGTTGAACTGGAGGGTACCCGCGAGATAATTACGCGGCACGACAAGGCATTCTTGGCCCTTTCCGTAAGTCCGCGAGACGGGGAGACGGGACCACAGATCGTGGATCATTGATTTTCTCCGCGCGCTCTCAAGACACTAACGAGTTTGGATATGTGATCTGAGTAGGCCTCTGGCATTTTCGCACTAACCACCACGTGGGAATAAGTATGGGCACTCGACGTCGTACGATTTTCCCGAAAGCTTTATAGATGTCATAGTTGAGCGGCACGCACCCGGGTGGTCCACGTAAGCACCTGCTTTGTATAAAGAGGTAACCAGGACTGATCCCGGCCGTCCTCGCAACGCGCAGGAGTGCAAAGGACGATAGATCCATGACCCCTTCACACTTAGGATGTAGACCGACATGTAACCTCTCTAGAGAGCCTATGTTGGACTTCAGGTGTTGACCAGCCGAGGACGGGCATGACCCGAAAAAGTGCGTCCGGCCAAAACTAATCGAGTGTGTTGGGTAAGTTGGTGCACCTTTGCAGGGATGTTAATATATTTGAATAGCCGTGTCCAAGGTAACAGACGCTCGGAGTTGTATCCCGATCTACTACAACTAGAACTGGATACTCGAGACACTAATTGGATATGATGGCTCTGGGATCGCTTCCTCGCGGGGTAGACGAGGATGGATCTCTGGGCGTTGTTTTAATATACTTGTCACTATAATATATGTTACTCCACTCTCTTTTGTTGCTGCAAGATGCTAGTCTTCCATACGCTAGGCCTTCCATTCTATTCTGGCAATTCTGCAGTATAGTCCAAAGATATAGCCCCATTCCTTTGGTACCAATGCATACTTAGCATAGATATGATGTAAGTCTTGCGAGTACTTTCGATGAGTACTCACGGTTGCTTTGTTACCTCTTTTCCACTCTACCGGATTGTTGTGATCAGATGACGGAGTCCAGGAGCCAGTTGATCCCGCCGACGACTACTACTACCCCGATAGAGCCTACTACTATGTGGAGACTGCCGGCGACAAGGAGTAGTTAGGAGGCTCCCAGGCAGGAGGCATGCGCCTTTTCGATCCATGTTACCGTTGTTTTGCTAGCCTTCTTAAGGCATACTTGTTTGCTTATGTCTGTACTCAGATATTGTTCCTTCCGCTGGCGCTTGTGTATTCAAGCCCCCGAGGCCCTTGGCTTGTAATATAAAGCTTGTATTATTTTAAATTTATGTCTAGAGTTGTGCTGTGATATCTTCCCGCGAGTCTTTGATCTTGATCGTGCACATTTGCGTGTATGGTTAGTGCATGATTGAGTTGAGGGCGTCACACAAAGTGGACACAACTTGTGGCCGATCTCAAAGCCGGCAAGAAAAGGAATGATGGCTCAAGCTCCCACCAATCAATTGGGTTGGACGACGAAGATGACGATGTTGTCATCGAGAATGGGAGAGCCACCATGCCAAAGGAGAACCGAAAAGTCATGGGAAATAAGTGGGAGAAGGCAAGGGCCTCTCGTGACACTGCGGCTACAAAAATGTCATCCACATGGACGGGCATTTTTTCGGCAAGGAAGAACAAAAAAAGGAGAGGTACAAGGTCATGTTGGATGCGCAAAAGGAGAGGATGTATTGGGATCAGAAGAGGGCGAAGAAGAAGCTGAAAATTAAGAGGGAGAAGATCGAGTTGGAGAAGTCAGAGGCGGCAATCAAATGGGAACTCAAGTAGGCCAAAACATTTGGAGAGATTGAGCTTGAAAAGGGAGAGGTTGCAACTCGCACTGGACGCGGAGGATGCGAAGATCATGTTGGCGGACGAAACCCTCTTGGATGAGCATGCAAAGAATTGGCTTGCGGATAAGAAGAAAGAGATCGACAAGTATAGGGATCACGAGGTGGCGAGGGCGGCAACGGAGCATGCGGGAAGGATGCAGGCGGAACTAGCATGACACAAGCATGGGCTCGGAGCAGGCGCATGGATGGCGTCTGCCTAGTGATCCGACAAGCGAGCCATCCGTCACGCTCGGACATGGATTTCATTTTGGCATGTCCAGTTTGTTGAACTATGATTTGCTTTGCTTTGTTTGGAACTATTGAATTCAGATAATTTATATCGTATGATCGACGTGTATGGATTGCATGGATTTGAGAATTGGCATTTGAAGTATGTGAATGTGCGGGATACGAGGGGCCGGTGGGCGTTGTCCACGGACGTGCCCGTGAATGTATATGTGTGTGGATTTGCCAAGTCCGTTGTAAATGCTCTTATCCCCTAAAGGAAAAAAAGGAACATCCTATCTTCGTCAAGCTTCCAAATTGCGATAAACACAATGGCAGTACATAGAACTTGTGGTAGTATGACTAACTACGCGAGTGGTGGTTACGTTGTCGGGGTGAAGATAATGCGACGACACCAAGCGAGCAAAGTGGCCATGAGCCAAGACACCGTAAGAAAAAAAACATTAGCAATGGACGAGCTTGCAGCTCCAAGTTTGTTTGAACCAGATTAGGAAAATTCTAATAACCAGAAATAACCGTTGCCGTCCGAGCGATTCACGGAACTGGCGCGCAACCTCCGCGCGAGCCGTTTGCCACTTGCAGCGGCCGAGGCAGCGATTCCTGCGGAATATTCGCGGCCCCGGCGAAGCTGACCGGCGTCGAGCAGCAGACACCAGAAAACCTCCACCAAGGCCTCGCCACGGCGGCCACACCGGCGACATCCGGTTCCTCAGCCCCACAGGTGTCAGTTTGCAGGACACCTGGCGTCCTCCCAGTGGCGGAGCTCCGCTGCTCGACGCGGTTTTCCCCCACCACATCCGATCGGGCATTTAATGCCTGCCTGTGCATCTGCCCGCTGTCCCACATGACAGTCGCGCAGAGGGGGAGGAGTGGGAGCGAAGCAAACCACTAATCACAGCCCTAAACAACCGCGAGAGGACGGAAAAGGGGCAATAATTAATCGGGAGAGGATAATATGGGTCACGAAGTCGCGGGCTGCCCAGGGGCCGCCCGCGCTATAAAGGAGCTGCTTGGCCCTCCAGTCCTCCTCCCCGCCTCCATTTCGCCCACTCCGACCTTCGCCCACACACCTTCCACAGCCACCAGCCACCGAAAAAGCCCCAATCCCAGCAACAACAAACCACTCACGTGAGTTCGAGCGAGGTAAGCATAGATCCGAGCGAGTTCTTGCGTCGCCAAGGTAAGGTTCTTTGAATCCCAAGCCCTCTTCCTCCCTCCCCTGTTCGTCTCCTTGTTCACGCGGCAGGCAGCGAGGTCTCCAGGACGTTTTAGATCCCGGGGCTCCAGATCTGTTCTTTTTTCTTCTCTTTTAGCTGTAGTAATCGGCCAGGCGAGGTTCTTTTTCCACACCTCCTTGCTCGTTGTGTCTAGATCTACCACCAACGCCATCTCTTTTTGCCGTGGCTGTTGTTGATTTTCTCTGCCTGTTCTAGGTTTTGGTTTGGAAACCAGGCAGATTTCTTTCTTGTTCATCTTTCCAAGAAAACAAAAATCCCAAAAAAAAAGTTCTTCCTAGTTCCTTAGATGGCTGCCGCTATAGATCTGTCCGGGGAGGATCTGGTGAGAGCACTCGAGCCTTTTATCCGAGAAGCCTCTGGCCCCCCTACACTCCACTCCCACCTTAGTCCCACCTCGCCATTCTCCTTCCCCCACGCCGCCTACAGTGGGTACCCGTACGGGGTGCAGGCACAGGCCCAGACCGAGCTCAGCCCGGCCCAGATGCACTACATCCAGGCACGCCTCCATCTCCAGCGCCAGACCGGCCAGCCGGGCCACCTCGGCCCGCGGCCCCAGCCCATGAAGCCCGCTTCGGTGGCAGCGGCGACCCCGCCGCGGCCGCAGAAGCTCTACCGTGGCGTGCGGCAGCGCCACTGGGGCAAGTGGGTGGCGGAGATCCGCCTCCCCCGCAACCGCACCCGCCTCTGGCTCGGCACCTTCGACACCGCCGAGGAGGCGGCGCTCGCCTACGACCAGGCCGCCTACCGCCTCCGTGGCGACGCAGCGCGGCTCAACTTCCCCGACAACGCCGCCTCCCGCGGCCCGCTCCATGCCTCCGTTGACGCCAAGCTCCAGACTCTCTGCCAGAACATCACCGCCTCCAAGAACGCCAAGAAGTCCGCCTCCGTCTCCGCGTCCACCGCCGCAGCCACGTCGTCCACCCCAACCAGCAACTGCTCCTCGCCGTCCTCCGACGAGGCGTCGTCCTCGCTGGAGTCCGCGGAGTCGTCACCCGCCACCGCCACCGCAGCAGAGGTTCCAGAGATGCAACAGCTCGACTTCAGCGAGGCGCCATGGGATGAGGCAGCCTGCTTCGCCCTCACCAAGTACCCGTCGTACGAGATCGACTGGGACTCGCTTCTCGCCACCAATTAGCACCCAGTTTGTGTTCGTCAGCTACTACTACTACCGTCTTTAGCGTGTCATGATGCTAGGTTAATGGGTCGCCGCGATGCAGATGGCATTTTAGACATTCTGCACGGGCTTTTAGCGGATTAGCTCTAAGTCTCTAATCCTTGTTCATTGTGTAGATCTATTATTTGTTCTCTTTGTGGGTAGGGTTTGGTTAGTCCGTCCCGGATGACTATAAGCCGGCGTTTTTGTGCCCGGCGTCTCCGGTGGTCGGTCACTGGTCAGTGACTCCGGCCGGTGAAGTCTGTGTCCATGGTTCTAGCTAGGTGCTGTTCCTTCCGCTGCTCTGCAGATTGTAACAGTGGGAGTCTGTCATGTAAAATTAGCTCATCAAAAATCGTGTAATGTGGAATATTATTTTGTTGTTAATGTTCGTTTTGTCTTGTAAATTCATGAAAAGCATTCGTTTTTGTCTTGTGAATTCTTCAAATGTGAGTCTGCGAAATGGAACTAGTGGTAGTGAACGTGACTGTAATCCTTAGTTTTTAGTCGAGAAATGCAGGTTGGGCTTCGACGCCTGGCGACCAAACTTGTACCCGTGGTCACGTCTATCGTGCTCGATCACGGTTGCTTGAGGAACCATCTCACTTCATTTTCGGTCAAGAAGCAAAAAGGAAAAAGGGGAACACATCCACATCGTAGGCTATTATTCCGATACGTATTTCCTAACAAATGGAGTAGGTCGAACGGATCGCGCCGGGCTGGACTTTAGCTGGCAGGAAGCTTCGCGAGGCGATATTTTTAGTAGTATTTGTAGGCAAATTTCACGCTCCTCGAAGCAGACGGGTCCGACGACGACGTGATCCCCTTTGTCACCTACCGGAGCGCCGTTGCATTGTTGCCATGCTGAACTGATGATGCGTCCATCCCATCGTTTTCGTGGCGACTGCCCGCGCGTTCCAGAAATGCCCACGGATGCCCCCGCCGTGCTTAAATTTGACCCAGTTCACCTGGATGTGAACAAGAGATCAGTGCAAAATACTAGAAAGATTTACATATAGGGAAAATGGTCGCCGTTTTCTCTCAGTGTATCAGCACGTACTACAAGCAACAGCTGATCGTGAGTGTTTTGGAAAACGGCGGTTGGAGAAAACTAGCAGCAGAAGAGTAGGGGGTTGAAAGTTGAAACGAGGGCGCCAAAGTAAATACCATTTCCCGCCAGAAATTGACGGCGAGTCCGCGTAGGACGCGGAGCGCACAGCCGATGTGACATGACGACGGCGGGCCCACCCACCCACACCTCCGGCGGAGGGAAGAAAAGAATCGTCTGGGAATCGTGGGGCCAGCGCCACTGCCCAGTCTCGTCCGCCCTGTGCACGCCTGCCTGCCTCATCTCCGGTCAAAAGGGGAAACAGGAAGCCCCGGAACAGCCAGCGTAGAGTAGCAGTGGACGGATCACTACCACCACCAGCGTGTGGAGTGGATGGATATCTGGCGTTGCGTTGCTTTGGCATATGGTAACTGGCACTCGAATGCACAGGGACACGCTCCTATCCGTTCGTGTTGCATTCCATCTTGGGTTCGTTGTAAATGCAAAAGGAAGGCACACCAACCCACTGGACAAAAGCGGGCGTGCTGCCGTACGTTGGCGCCTCTGCCTGTCGGTGGGCCCTCCCTATCCCTCGCTGTATTCGCTCGTCTCTTTTTCCTTAGTTGCACTCATTACCCGTCTTCTTCGTGTTGGTGACCGAATTAGTACTACTCTCTCCCCGTTCCGAATTACTTGTCTTGAATTTGTCTAGATACAGATGCATCTAGACTCATTTTAGTGCTAGATACATCCGTATCTAGACAAATCTAAAACAAGTAATTCAGAACGGAGGGAGTAGTGTTTTTTTTTTAGTGGTTGGGTTAGCCATAACAGCAGCCTATCACTCCCTGGCCACGAGTTATCAGGAGAAAGGATAACAGATTAACAGATATCCTAGATTTTCATATGGCAGTACAACTTGCTGAAAACAGGTGAACGAGTCTGAACGGCGAGGCTGCCCGGGTGCCGCCCCACTGCACCTGCTAGCGTGTGTACTGCGCTACCAGCTCCAGTTTACGCGCGTGGCCAACCAACGAGATACCGCATCTGATATCTTAAAATACATGCCTCACATGGAAGGAAAATGTTCCACTACTACTAACCGACACTTGTAGTATAATAAGAATGTGCAGAATTTTTATTTGGATTCTTCGGGTGCAGAATTATTATTGGGGTTCTTAGGGAGGGTAGCCCGAAGTAATTTTGCCTTCGTCCTGATTTATTAGTCCCTCTTGTATTTTAGATTAATTTTTTTGTGAGGTATTTTAGATTGAATTTTGACCATCCATATATAACTAATGGCACATGATTTACTACGTTGATTCGGATTTACTAGTCTCCTCGTATTTTGGGTCATATTTTGACCACTAACAAAATATAAGTTATATGTACCGAGAAATATTGTATCATTTGAAATTATATTCAAATACATATTCAATAATATAATTTTTGATGACATGCATTAACATTTTGCTAGTCAAATATGTGGTCAAAATTGTTCAAAAAATATATGTGGTCAAAATTTGATCCAATATAGGGGACTAATAAGTCCGGACAGAGGAGGTAGTATGTGCTATGAAAATTATACCATTGGATCTGTATTCCAAAGAGAAATTTTATCATATGATCTTTATGCCAGATAGTTTGTGCTTACTATTTATAATTATGGTTAAAATTTGACACTAAATATGATGAGGCCCAATAAACCCGGGTAGACGGGATACACTCGAAGGCTTAGAGCATCTCCAACGCTGATCCTAAAGCCAAAACGGTATTCGTCCGCGGACATATACGATCATGTACCCGGAGAGTAATACAGGAGGGGGCCATCCAACCATGCCCATACATTTCAAAGTGGATTTGAAAAACCCAGACCAACTACATGCAAATTGGATGATTTTCACCTAAACTGGACGAAAATCTTTACAAAAGTGACCGGATCTGAACCTAGTCTAAATCTAAGACGACATACGTCATCCGAGTCCTTGCTTTTCTCGTCCGTGCCCATGTCGAGCAGCCATGTCCATGCCTGGCGGCCGGCTGAGCCCCACGTAGTGAAGGTGTGGTCGTCGGCGAGGAAGAGTAGGACATGGGACACGGACCGGCTTGCAGGACTCGACGCCTCGTCGTCTCCCATACTCCTCCTCGTCGAAGTTTGCGACCTGCGTGTCGCCGGTGGACGTGAGGGATGATGAACGTGGATGGAGCGGCCTCGTCATGGAACCAGCGCCAACGAAACGTCATTGGCAGCACAAAAAGACGCGCAATTGCCCACGTCCTTGTCCGTGATCGCCTGCGCATCCAGTTGCACCACAACTGTGTTGTAGGCGGTGCGAGCGCGCGTGACCTTGTACATTGCCTTCTGGTCAATGAAGTTGTAACACCCTGGTAATTAAGCTACAATGATCCCCTACTAATGATGCCATGTCATCACAATTACTATTGCTAAACATCACCTTTAATCCATACCTCATCCAAATTCCAATTTGAATTCAATTCAAATCAGAAGTGAAATAAAGAGATTCACAAACATGAAACTAAAATGTTCATAATCAGACAAATAATCCATGATAATTATGGTGGAGAAACCAACTTTTTGTGAAGGGCTTAAATGCCCTAAAGTAATTAAAACAAGGGCTAAACCAATAATTTAAATGCTTTTTAAATTATAAAAATTGTAAACTAATTTATTTAAGTGTCAAATTTTTTGTGGCACTTACTTAATTTATAACTCTAAATTAGGTGCTAGTTTTATATTTTATAAAACTAAAATAGTACTGCAAATAAAAGAAAACATAATAAGTAAAAGGAAAATAGAAAAGAAAAAGAAAAAGAAAAAGAAAGAAATGTAAAAGGCCAAAGTGCAATGTGCACTTAGTCGTGCCAGCACAGTGGCCGGCCAAGCAAGCTAACTAGGTCACCCTCTACCTTGTGTTCACCCTGCGCGGTGGCTGGCCGAGGCACGTCCGTGGCCGCGGATGGCCACATGCTGGCTATCCGGTGGCTCCCCGGCGCCCTCAGGTCGCCGACGATTCCCCTGTAGCCAACCAGTGACCACCACTCGCCCCCACTACTCCCCTTGCACTCCAGATCTCCTCCCTCCACCGCCATCGAGCGCCGCCGTCGCCATGAAAGCCCTCGTGCGCGCGCTCTCCTACCTTCACGCGCCCTAGGACCGTGTACGCCCGCACCGCCGTCGTCGACTACCTCCTCCCCCCTCTCGCTCGAGCTAGGAGCCTCTCCATCGCTGGAACACCGTCGTCTTCCATCTCCGGCCTCCGGATCTCCACCGCTTCGACTTGTCGACCACAAGCCTCCCCCGAGCCCACCAAGCGCAACTACAGGCTCGCCGTGAGCTCGCCCTGAGCTCCCCTCGCTTTCCCCTCTACCCCCTCGGATTTATGCCGTATTAGCGTCGCCGGCGAGTGCCGGCTCTGCCGTCCGCCATGACCGAAGAACGGCTTGATGCCGAGCTGCCCGAGCCCTCTTCTGCTGCCCATCGTGCTCTGGGAGCTCCCAGTAGTCCGCCAAGCCACTCACTGCGCTCGAAGACGAGCCATAGCCGCACGTCCGCGCACTCCCGAACACTGGCCGCCGCCGCTCGGCGCTGCCTTGCTCTGCTCTAACCACCTCCGCTCATGTGGCTCACTCCGGGGGATGCGCGCTGCTCCGCCGAGTCGAACGCGCTCTCCCATGCCGCTCAACGCGCCTCGCGGCCACGCCCTCGACGAGCCCCGCCTACGGCCGCCGCCCTCGCCGCTCGCCCCGTCGTTGCAGCCGCGCTCCAGCCACGCCACCACCGCAGATGGATGTGGTTCGCACCACCCGTTCGAACGGCACCACTCGCGCCTCGTTTGGTCACCGGAGGGGAATCCCGCCGCTAGCCCGAGCACTTCGTCGCGCGGAGAGGTCGCCGGAGCCCTCTCCGGCGCCGTGCTGACGTGGCATCGTTGATACGTCCATTTTGCATCATGTTTTCCTACTGTTATTTATAATGTTTTTATGCTTAATAATGCTTTATGGAGTAATTCTAATGCCTTTTCTCTCATAATATGCAAGGTTTACACAAAGAGGGAGAATACCGACAACTGGAATTCTGGACCTGGAAAAGCTACGTCAGAGATACCTATTCTGCACATCTCCAAATGAGCTGAAAATTTACGAAGAATTATTTTGGAATATATAAAAAATACTGGAGCAAATAACTACCAGAGGGGGGCGACAGGTCCCCCAGGCATGCCTTGGTGGGTTATGGCCAGCCCAGCCCACCTCCAGTGCCCATCTTCTGGTACATAAGGTCTTCTGACCTAGAAAAAATAAGGAGAGGAATTTTGGGATGGAGCGCCGCCGTCTCGAGGCGGCAGTTGGGCAGGAGCACTTTTGCCCTCCGGCGGAGCGATTCTGCCGGGGGAACTTCCCTCCCGGAGGGGGAAATCGAAGCCATCATCATCATCACCAACAACCCTATCATCTTTGGGAGACACATCTTCATCAACATCTTCAACATCACCATCTCCTCTCAAACCCTAGTTCATATCTTGTGTTCAATCTTTGTACCGGAACCTCATGTTGGTACCTGTGGGTGACTAGTAGTGTTGATTACATCTTGTAGTTGATTACTATATTGTTTATTTGGTGGAAGATTATATGTTCAGATCCATTATGCTATTTAATACCCCTCTGATCTTGAGCGTGAATATCATTTGTGAGTAGTTACTTTTGTTCTTGAGGTCACGGGAGAAGTCATGTTGCAAGTAATCATGTGAATTTGATATGTGTTCACTATTTTGATGATATGCTTGTTGTGATTCCCTTAGTGGTGTCATGTGAACGTCGACTACATGGCACTTCACCATCTTTCGGCCTAAGGGAATGCATTGCAGAGTTGTTATTAGATGATGGGTTGCTAGAGTGACAGAAGCTTAAACCCTATTTTATACGATAGGGATGCACGTGGGAAACAAAGCATTTGTAAACACATGATTTCTGTCAACTTGGGTGTTTGGTTCACAGGAATTGGAAGAGCAGAGGAATGGAAAGAAACATGGCCAAATTAAAGTGAAATCATATGAAAGCGTGTATAGTTAGAATGTTATTCTGCCACTAATGCACTTGGTCTTGTTTTCATGCATAGGATTTTGAAAAGTAGGTCCAGGTGGATGTTTTGCTCCATTCCTTTCAACAAAATGCATGAATAATTGAATAGTAGAGTGCCATAGGAAATTTCCTATTGCTATGGTTTTCCTAAAGTTTTTCCTTTGAACCAAAATAGCCCTAATGGATTGACATGAATGTAGAGTAATAAGTGATGCGGCAAGTGTACAACCTCTTTGCCGTAGCCATGTCGACCTCAGCATCATTGGGTTGTTCGCTGAAGAAGTTGTGGCAGAGGTGGCTGTCGTAGGTGTGGAGGAAGATATGAGGAATCTGTAGACGGCGTCCAAGGCACTGCTCTGTTGTGATGGATGGTTCCGTCGTTGGAGCAGCTCCGGCGAGCCGTAAGACGTCGAGGCTGAAGTAGTACAAGACAAACATCATTAATCTCAAGTGGGATTCTAATAGCATCTCCAATAGATAATGCAAAATACATTACCAAAAAGTGATAGATGTAAAATTTACATCACCAAAAAACACCTGACTACAACAGATGAGGTAAAAACTGTTGACTCTGAATTTAACTGTCAAAACTGAAATTTACTGCAGAATCTGAATGTTACTATCGAAACTGAACGCACTAGTAGCAGAGAGGCACTTCACATGTAGTTTAGGCCGCTCGAGCGCTAGTAGTAGAGAAATAGTGATCTAAATCAGCAGGCGATCGACGGGGAACACAGTAGCAGATAGCAGCCGGAGCAGCAGCGCCTGGAGGAGCAGCAACTAGTGCTAGAGCGGCAACTCGTGTAGCTGCAGCAGCCCGTGTACCAGCATAAGCAGCGCGAGCGAGAGCAAGAGCAGAGCAGCAGCACGAGCGAGGGGGAGAGCAGAGCAGCAGCACGAGCGAGGGGGAGAGTAGAGCAGCAGCGAGAGCTGGAGCAGTAGTAGCACCGCGAGCGAGAGACGAAGCAGCAGCAGCAACGCGAGCGAGTGAGAGCCGGAGCAGTAGCCGCGGATCCGAATGGTATGGAAGCTGCCGCCGAAGGGGCTCGCACTGGGGGAGAGCCGCCGTGGAGATGTTGCCTGTAGCGCCGGCTTCAAGGTAGCCACGCCATGGGGGTGCGGGATGGAGCACCATCGCCACCAGGAGGTCGAGTTAAGGAGAAGGTGCGATGCGATGAGTGTACAACCCCTTTGGTGGCGTCGAGGAGTCCGTGAGGATGCTGCGGTTCCGGTGGAGCAGGTTAAGGCAGCGCTGTGGGGATGGAGTAGCCACGGTAGACGAGGCGATCGTCGGAGCAGCTCCTTGGAGGTGGAGGACGGGGCGGCTAAACCGGCGGGACGACGAGATGGACGATGGATCCTCATCCTGGGAGGTGGATGAGGGACGCCGAGCTATTGCGGTGGACCACGTTGTCGGGGAAGAGGCTCTGGCTGGGCAGCGGTGAGGTGGCAGACGGAGGATGGTGGGGTTTCGCGGCTGGAGCAGAGAGGTTATGCCGGCCTGGGATTTCGAATGGCGAAAAGGAGGCGATGGGAGGGGGGGGAGAAACCATGACTTAGGGACGCGCTTGTCCAAAATGCAGGGTGTGTTACAAAAGTACCCCCACCGATTTGAACTAGCGGCCCTTTCGGCTTGGGGTTAGAAGGGGGATTTCGCGTGTCAGGATTTGGCAGCTGGAGGGAGTTTTCGCGCGTTGTAATTTCGGGATAGCAAGGCGCGGGTTGTGAAGGCGCGAGTTTTGGGAGCACGATATTTGAATTTTCGAGATATAACAAGGCGCGGGTTCAATTTTAGGGACAAGCCTAACGTGTAATATTGTACGTACCAAATTAATTCGCACTTCCCTCAATGAAAAAAATGAAAAAAATAAATAAAACTATTCACACCATACAAAGAGAGAGTCTTGTCCCGTTTTACTATACATATGCTATTCAAAGCTATGAATGCATTTTATGTCCGATTACATTTTTCGCTGGCTGTATAATGCACGTAGCCTATTCACACCAACATTTTAGTGCATTCCAAATTTCTATACTACCACTGCAATTCGAACTAAATTTTAATATGTTGCTCTATTTGAATAAGAATCTACAATCATGATTGCTGCCAACTTAAGCCATCATTCGTGTATTACCTTAACAACACATCACATGATTACTATAGAGATAGATATGAACTCGAATTCAAATTTTTAATACACTTGATGTTGATTCCAAATAATAGTACATTTGATGTACTAACTAGATATTCATAATCTAAACCATGTTCCATACGTACACCATGTTTGTCACACAAAGTATAGTGCCCCGCCCCCTACATTATGACAAGTATTTAACCCTGAGCTGCAAAAGCCACACATTATCCCAAATTATAATCAATGTTCTACATTGTGATATCTTCTTCAAATATCCGAATCCACTTTTTATAATGAATTATGATCTCTGTTCGTCTTTTACACCTTCACGATCCTCTTCTCTTTGTAGCTAGCTAGCGCTAACTTTCTATCGTGCATGCACACGCCCGCCCCACTCTCATCCTCCCGCAGTGTCCCCTCCATCACGCACATTCATTATTTCTCTTTAGGTCGTTCACCCATGGTGTATGTAGGCCCCCTGGCTCCTTCTTTCCGGCACACACCGGTCGACATACCTCTCTAGCCAAGTGTGCCTGCCACAAACGCACAATTCCCCTCTTCTCTTCTCACCGTCCATGCCCCCTATGTCCAATACGGTTCCATGCAGGTGCACACTCCCGCCCCTCTTTTCATTGATCTCATACTCGCACACTCCTCCCCCTCGACATAGTAGGCCTCTCGCGCCACCTCCTAGCCGCACCCCTCTTCCCCTGTCCGTCTCTCCGAACCTTATTTGCTTCTAACACATGCATGCACGTATACGTACCGATCTCCCTACATATATCTAGGTCGACTATAATTGTTTTCCCCATGCACCGATCGACTTACCTCACTAGTTATGTATCTCCCTTTCTCGGACACACGACGATTGATCTTCCTATGTAGTTACATCTGTTTACCACAACCATATCACCCCCTCATCATCCTTGCATACCTCCCGACCTGTCTCTCACACGCACGTTCATAGACAGGCAGACATCCCCTCTCTTATTGATATTGCACTTGTACCCTCTGTTTGTGTAGCAGGCCTCTCCCACCATTTGTGACAAGCAACTCCACCACCAACCCTCCGACACTCTACCTTTGTATTTCTCCCAACCTTATTCCTTTGCTACACATATGCATGGATGTCGATTGATCTCCCTCAATACATAGCTAGGTCTCTCTCCTTCTCCACACATATAGTCAGGTCACTGCCCCCTCCCCCCCACACCGATAGTCAAATGTTGTAGGTAGGTATCCATGCCTCAGAGAAAAACTGCACCTCTGCCCTCTCTGAAAGGATCGAGAAGAGGTGTCTAGAGGGGGGGTGATTAGACACTAAGTGCCAAAAGTTGCAGTTTTTAATATTCTTAAGTTTAAGTGGAGTTTAAGCACAAGTTTAACAAACACAATACATATCAAGCAAGCATGCAATAAGTATATGAGCAGCGGAAAGTAAAGCATGCAACTTGCAAGAATGTAAAGGGAAGGGTTTGGAGTATTCAAACGCAATTGGAGACACATATGTTTTTGTCGTGGTTCCGATAGGTGGTGCTATCGTACATCCACGTTGATGGAGACTTCAACCCACGGAGGGTAACGGTTGCGCGAGTCCACGGAGGGCTCCACCCACGAAGGGTCCACGAAGAAGCAACCTTGTCTATTCCATCATGGCCGTCGCCCACGAAGGACTTGCCTCACTAGCGGTAGATCTTCACGAAGTAGGCGATCTCCTTGCCCTTACAAACTCCTTGGTTCAACTCCACAATCTTGTTGGAGGCTCCCAAGTGACACCTAGCCAATCTAGGAGACACCACTCTCCAAGAAGTAACAAATGGTGTGTTGATGATGAACTCCTTGCTCTTGTGCTTCGAATGATAGTCTCCCCAACACTCAACTCTCTCTCACAGGATTTGGATTTGATGGAAAGAAGATTTGAGTGGAAAGCAACTTGGGAAAGGCTAGAGATCAAGATTCATATGGTTGGAATGGAATATCTTGACCTCAACACAAGTGTAGGTGGTTCTCTCTCAGAAAATTGTATTGGAAGTGTAGGTATGTTCTGATGGCTCTCTCCACGAATGAAGAGTGGGTGGAGGGGTATATATAGCCTCCACACAAAATCTAACCGTTACACACAATTTGCCAAACTCGGTGGGACCGAATGGTTAAACTCGGTCGGACCGATTCATCAAACCTAGTGACCGTTAGGATTTTCGGTGGGACTGAGATACAACTCGGTAGGACCAATATGGTTAGGGTTAGGGCATAACGTAATCTCGGTGTGACCGATTACACAAACTCGGTAGGACCGATTTTGGAAATAAGCTAACCAGATAGTTGGTCAGGCAAACTCGGTGAGACCGATTACACAAACTCGGTGGGACCGATTTTGGTAATAAGTTAACCAGAGGGTTTGCATTGTAATCTCGGTAGTACCGATTGCTCAAACTCGGTGAGACCGATTTTGGTAATGGACATACACAAAGAGATTACAATCCCATCTCAGTGAGACCGAGATCCCTATCGGTGAAACCGATTTGCTAGGGTTTGTGGCAGTGGCTATGACATCTGAAACTCGGTGGCGCCGGATAGATAGAATCGGTGGGTCCGAGTTTGACTTTTGGTTTAGGTCATATGTGGATGTGGGAAGGTAGTTGAGGGTTTTGGAGCATATCACTAAGCACTTTGAGCAAGCAAGCCATTAAGCAACACCTCATCCCCTCTTGATAGTATTGGCTTTTCCTATAGACTCAATGTGATCTTGGATCACTAAAATAGAAAATGTAGAGTCTTGATCTTGAAGCTTGAGCCAATCCTTTGTCCTTAGCATCTTGAAGGGGTTCCACATCCTCTAGTCCATGCCACTCCATTGTTGAACTTATCTGAAACATACTAGGTAAAAGTGTTAGTCCAACAAGAGATATGTTGACATTAATTACCAAAACCACCCAGGGAGCACTTGTGCTTTCAATCTCCCCCTTTTTGGTAATTGATGACAACATACATCAAAGCTTTAGATAAAGATATAGAGAATAGCAAGTAAAGCTTTGGAAAGACATGTAACATGCATAGGCTCCCCCTACATGTATGCAATCATGTGAATATTGAATATAGGAGCATGTGAGTGTGTAAACATGATAGAGTAAGCAATGTGTTACATGTATCTTGGCTATATGCATCAGAGCAAATGATGTGAATGTGAGAAATGTACCTTCATGCTCATGAGTCCTTCTTGCAAACAGTATGTACATCAGCAAGAACTTCTCATTCACATGACTGTGATGCATATACTTACCTTGTGGTCTTGAGTTGGCTTAGGATGGGATGAACCTGCGCAAACAAGGTTAAATAACACACATACACCTACTGACCAGAGCAAACAAGAGAAACCACAAGAGAACCAAGACTGGGATGACATGTAGAGTGAGTACTAAGTACCACATTGGATATAGACATGTCCCCAAAGGTAAAGATATGCAATAAAATCAGAGATTTCCTTCCCTTAGATGTCTTGCTCCCCCTGAATCTGCATGGGATATTGGGAGAAGATAGGGAACATAAAATCAGAGCAACAAAAAAGAAACAACAGAGCTTGAGCTAAAGCAAGCAAACAAACATGTCTTTCCCCTCTTAAAGACATGTGACATCTCTCCTCTTGAACACCAAGCATCTGGGGTCTTTGATGATGTTACTTTCTCCTAGTTGAGAAACTCTTTCCCCCTGAGTATTCTCTCTTTCTCCCCCTATAGGAAAGATTAAGCTTTGATGTGATCTCTCTCTCCCCCTTTGACATCAATTTCCAAGAAGGGCTCTTCTAGAGATGTGATACAAATGGGTTGGTCCTAGAGTCACAGAGCAAAGCAACATGTCTAATATGATGCTGGTAGAGGACAAGAATCATTGAGTGGAGCTGGAGTAAATAGAAATCAGGAATAAGTGGCAAGTTGGTTTTCTTGTGGTGGAATCGGTGACTCCGAGTTGTGTGCTTCGGTTGCACCGAGAGGTTTCAGTTGAGCCGAAGAAAACAAACCGGTGTGACCGAGTTCATTAGAGTGAAATCACTTGTCACCTCAGCTCACTAGACAAGTAAGATCTCACAAGGATATGCAAGGAATTTACTGAAAGATTTGCAATGAATTGGATGCTGGAAATGCAGAACAAAAAGAAAAGAAAAGAAACTAAAAGTTCTAGATGAAGTTTTTCTTGAAAGGGGAAATAAATATGCAAGAGACAAAAGCACGGAGAGACACAAGAGAACTTCATCTAGAGATGGTCGGCGACAAAGTCACCTATGTTAGAGTATATTGACTTAGGAGTCAAGTGAGAGCACTTGATCATATGTCATACTCATCGTTTAAGCTCAGAATGGGGTTACCATTTTTTGTTTAAGCCTTTTGATGTATTCACATCTTGTCGAGTTGCTTTGACTCATGACTTGGAGTAAAGCTTCTCTAAGATGGAATAACATACCTTGGGTGGTGGTGTTGATCTTGCTCATGTAGTTGAACTTGTGTGGGTTGCTCAAGGTTGATGTAGTTCATCAAGAGTTGGGAGCACCACTCGGAGTTTGAGTTCATCTACCTACATGGGTTAGCTTTGCAAGGAAGAGCACTTGTGTATCCAAAATGACAATCATGAGACTCAACATAGAATTTGCCAAAGGATATGTTTGAATGGTTTCGTGCTTCCTTATCTTCAACCACCATTGTGTAGAGACTTGGTGATGTAGAGATTGCTCAAGATGTGAGTGACTTGCAATCCCATAGATTTAGATTCAACCAAGTACCTACACGGGTTAGATAACATGCAAGGTACAAATATATCCAAGACATATGAATAGCATCATAAGAGAAATATCGAGGATTAGTCATAGGCTCATGCCCCGCATGTAAAAAATGGAGTTCCTACTCCAAGTTTGAAGCATCAATGATGTTCAATTCACCTCTCAACCTGCAAAACACTTTCTCATCAAGTGGTTTAGTGAATATATCCGCCAATTGCTTATCGGTGCGAACATGCTTAAGGTTAATGTCCCCTTTGGCAACATGATCTTGAATGGAATGATGAAGAACTTCAATATGCTTAGTTCGAGAATGTTGCACTGGATTGTGAGCAATATTAATAGCACTTTCATTGTCACATAGCAATGGAACATGTTTCACATATATCCCATAATCTTTAAGAGTTTGAGTCATCCAAAGTAACTGAGCACAACATGAACCAGCGGCAATGTATTCCGCTTCGGCGGTGGATAAGGATACCGAGTTTTGTTTCTTGGAAGACCAAGTGAGGGAGTCCTGGATTAGGGGGTGTCCGGATGACCAGACTATACCTTCAGCCGGACTCCTGGACTATGAAGATACAAGATTGAAGACTTCGTCCCGTGTCCGGAAGGGACTTTCCTTGGCGTGGAAGGCAAGCTTGGCGATGCGGATATTTAGATCTCCTACCATTGTAACCGACTTTGTGTAACCCTAACCCTCTACGGTGTCTATATAAACCGGAGGGCTTTAGTCCGTAGGACAACATACAACAATCATACCACAGGCTAGCTTCTAGGGTTTAGCCTCCTCGATCTCGTGGTAGATCTACTCTTGTACTACCCATATCATCAATATTAATCAAACAGAACGTAGGGTTTTACCTCCATCAAGAGGGCCTGAACCTGGGTAAAACATTGTGTCCCTTGTCTCCTGTTACCATCCGCCTAGACGCACAGTTCGGGACCCCCTACCCGAGATCCGCCGATTTTGACACCGACATTGGTGCTTTCATTGAGAGTTCCTCTATGTCGTTGCTTTTCGGCCCGATGGCTCCTCCGATCATCAATAACGGTGCAGTCCTGGGTGAGACTTTCCCTGGACAGATCATCGTCTTCGGCGGCTTCGCACTGCGGGCCAATTCGCTTGGCCATCTAGAGCAGATCGAAAGCTACGCCCCTGGCCATCAGGTCAGATTTGGAAGTTTAAACTACACGGCTGACGTCCGCGGGGACTTGATCTTCGACGGATTCGAGCCACGGCCGAGCGCGCCGCACTGTCACGATGGGCATGATCTAGCTCTGCCGCCGAACAGTGCCCTGGTGTCCACGCACGCATCGGTTCCGACCCTTGATTCGGAACCAACTGCGCCGATCAAGGACGAGTGGTTGGACGCCGCCTCGAGGGCTGCGATCCCAACGGCGATCGAGCCGAACGCCAGCCCCGCACTCCGCAAGGCCCGTGACTCCGTGGGGACGGAATCCTCTCCGGACTCCAAGCCCTCCGCGCCCATGCCGATCCAGTCCGATTGGGCACCGATCATGGAGTTTACCGCCGCGGACATCTTTTAGCACTCGCCCTTTGGCGATATTCTGAAGTCATTAAAGTCTCTCTCTTTATCAGGAGAGCCCTGGCCGAACTACGGTCAACAAGGTTGGGATACGGACGACGAAAAAATTCAAAGCCCACCCACCACCCACTTTGTAGCAACTGTCGATGATTTAACCGACATGCTCGACTTCGACTCCGAAGACATCGACGGTATGGACGCCGATGTAGGAGACGACCAAGAACCAGCACCTATAGGGCACTGGAAATCCACCTCGTCGTATGACATATACATGGTGGATACCCCAAAAGAAGGAGATGGCGATGGAACAGCGGGGATGACCCCTCCAAGAAACAGCCTAAGCGCCGACGTCAGCGGCGCCGCTCTAAATCCCGCCAAAGCAAAAACGGTGATTCCGGCACAGGAGATAATAATACTCTGGATAGCACCGAAGAACACCCCCTCCAGCAAGATTTAGCGCAGGAGGATGGAGAAGCCAGCCCTCATGAGAGAGCGGCAGACAGAGAGGTCGAGGATGACAATTATATGCCTCCCTCCGAAGGCGAGGCAAGCCTCGACGACGACGAATTCGTCATGCCAGAGGATTCATAGGCTATAAATCCGATCAGCGGAAAAAGCCATTGGAAAGAAATACTCAGGGCCCATCCAGTTTGGACCGAATACTTGACCGCTTGTGCCAGATACATGGCACCCCCGAAAAGCCAGCCAATCACACCAACAGAGATTGTTGGGTGTTCAAGCAGGCAGGCAAGCTAAATGCCGAAAATAGAGGCAAGGGGCTGCGTAGCGATGACGAGGAGGTGCCCCGGTCGCCGAACAGCAGTGGACATAAGGGTTTTCCCCCACAAGTGCGGACGGTGAACATGATATACGCAACCCACATCCCCAAGAGGGAGCGGAAGCGTGCGTTAAGGGACGTATATGCGATGGAGCTAGTCGCCCCAAAGTTCAACCCATGGTCCTCCTGCCCGATCACCTTCGATCGAAGGGACCACCCCACTAGCATCCGTCATGGCGGATTCGCCGCATTGGTTCTAGACCCAATTATTGACGGATTTCATCTCACAAGAGTCCTTATGGACGGCAGCAGCAGCCTGAACCTGCTTTACCAGGATACAGTGCGGAAAATGGGCATAGATCCATCGAGGATTAAGCCCACCAAAACGACCTTTAAAGGCGTCATACCAGGTGTAGAGGCCAACTATACAGGCTCAACCACACTTGAAGTGGTCTTTGGATCTCCGGATAATTTCCGAAGCGAGGAGTTAATCTTTGACATAGTCCCGTTCCGCAGTGGCTATCACGCACTGCTCGGGCGAACCGCATTCGCAAAGTTCAATGCGGTGCCGCACTACGCATACCTTAAACTCAAGATGCTAGGCCCTCGAGGAGTAATCACGGTCAATGGAAACACCGAACGCTCCCTTTGAACGGAGGAGCACACGGCGGCCCTCGCAGCGGAAGTACAAAGCAGCCTCTCAAGGAAGCTCTCCAGTCCGGCAGTTAAACGTTCGGACACCGTCAAGCGCGCCCGGAGTAACCTACAACAAGACCGCCTGGCACGTTCCGAGCAGGCGTAGCAACGCGGCCCCAACCCCAGCCCTCACGAACTAGCGAAACCAGTGCTTCGCGTACATAACTACGCTCTCGAAATACCATGGGCACAGGGGGAGGGGCACCATCACGACACGCCCGAAACACGGCTAAAACCACACTAGGGGATGCCGATTTCTTTATTTTCTCTTACTTTCAGGACTCCATACTTCGGAAGACCTGTTCGGCAATCCAACTGCCGCTCAAACGATGCAAGAACCAGGGAAGCAGAAAAGCTACGCCGCATTATAGAACTCCCAGGTGGTCTCTATCACGAGCAGTATACCTGTTTTGCATACTATTCCGCAGCCTGCCCCTGGAAAGGACATGTTAAATAGTCCCGCTTTTGCTTATCACACTATTTGTATCGTTCTGTTTCGATCGCAGCCTTTCTATAAACAATGCATAGCTTTTGTCTACTTTCGCATTACTGTCTTTTACAGATATATGTTCATTAACGACATATTGCACCCGTACACTTTGGTACGGTCAATACGCCAGGGGCTTCAGTACCCCCCTAATATGGTGTGAGAAGTCCGAACACTTTAACAAGTGCGGCACCCCGAACTTATAGCATTATATGCATCGGCTCCGAATCATGTCTTGGGTCAATAGTTGGGTTTGCCTGGCTCCTATGTTTTGGTGCCTTACGTTCCGTTGTATCGGCTAAGGTAGCACTAGGAGAACTACTGCGATTCTGCCCCAGTTGAGCTGGGCGGAGCACCTCAGTAGAGAAAGCTAAAACTGACTGTCATGATGAAGCGAGAGACTGGTCGCTGTTCGAGAGTTTTTTCAAGTCCCTAAAGACTTATGCCGCTTAGAGCGAGGAGTCAGCTTTGCCCGGCCAAAGGCATGGATAGCGCCCCGAACTCGGTCTTCCGAATACTAGGGGCTTCGCCGAAATTTAAAATTATAGAATTCTATGGCTAAGTGAGAGTGTTCAAGCACTATAGTCGGACTGCCTTGTTCGTTGTGCTGAGCGCCTCCGTCGAAGGACCCAAACATGGGAAAAAGAGCGCTCAGGTTTATCCCGAACACCCCAGCACTAGTGGCATGGGGGCAGAAGCCGACGACTCGCCATCTCTCAAGTTTGATAAACGGCCGCACAGAAGGTAATATTTTAAATTCAAAACACATTGCTTAAGCGTACATGAACAAGTTTTCAGCGCACAGGATAAAACGAGCGAGTTTACTCCAAAATTACATCCATGGAACATTCATCCGTCACAAGGCGAGCACCCTTCAGAACATCCTTATAATAGTTCTCAGGCTTGCGATGCTCTTTCCCCGGCGGTGGCCCGTCCTTCACAAGCTTCTCACCATCCAGCTTGCCCCAGTGCACCTTAGCGCGGGCAAGGGCCCTACGGGCACCTTCGATGCAAACGGAGTGCTTGATGACTTCGAGCCTTGGACATGCCTCCACCAGCCGCCGCACCAGCCCGAAGTAGCTCCCAGGAAGAGCCTCTCCAGGCCACAGCCAAACTATGAGGCCCTTCATGGCCTGTTCGGCTACCTTGTGGAGCTCGACCAGCTGCTTCAGCTGGTCGCTCAGGGGCACAGGGTGTCCGGCCTCAGCATACTGAGACCAGAACACCTTCTCCATCGAGCTGCCCTCTTCAGCTCGGTAGAATGCGGCGGCATCGGACACGCTACGAGGAAGATCTGCGAATGCTCCTGGAGAGCTCCGGATTCAGATAAGTAACAAGAAGCTCACTTTTACATGTTTGCTTTGCATAAAGAATGCCTTACCCGCCGCTATCTTTTTCACCGCATCCAACTCTTGGAGGGCCTTCTGGGATTCGGCCTTGGCAGATTTGGCATTTTCAATAGCCGTCGCAAGCTCGGACGCTCGCGTCTTTGAGTCAAGCTCCAAACTCTCATGTTTTTCCATGAGAACCTGGAGCTCTTGCCGTACCTCGCCAACTTGCGCCTCATATTTCTCCCGCTCGGTGCGCTCCGTGGCCGCTTTCTTCTCGGCCTCGGCCAGCGCTTGCTTGAGGGTCGCCACCTCAGTTGTTGCCCCTACAATAGCCATGTTAATCCTTTCATATTTTTGCAACTGCACTTTTATATTTTCTTTTTCTATAAGGTATTTCTTACCTTCTTTCTCCTCGAGCTGCCGTTTGGCAAGGCCGAGCTCTTGCTCGGTCCGCTCAAGGCCCTGCTTCAGTGTGCCCACCTCCGCAGTCAGTGCGGCGGTCGCCAGCAGCGAAGCTTGCATACGCATATTGACTCTTTTTTTTGTTAGACTCCTGCGAATTTTATTAGATCCTCTATTCGGCTTTTCTTTCCGAACGCCAAACAGAGCATCAGGGGCTACTGTCTATGCGGTAATATTTTTTATATATTCTGTACTTACCTTGAAGCCTGTTAGAAGGCTGGCACAAGCTTCAGTTAGTCCGCTCTTGGCGGACCGAACCTTCTGGATCACCGCACTCATAATAGTGCGGTGCTCCTCGTCGATGGAGGCGCCGTTAAGCACCTCCAGCAGATTGTCCGGCGCCTCCGGTTGGACGGGGGCCGCCGGCTCAGTAGGCTTGCTCCTCTTGGAAGGTGTTCGCCTACCGCGGCCCGGGACTATTGACGATTCTGGCGCGGTGTCCGGCTCAAAGCCGGACTTGGAACCCTGGGGGGTTTTACCCTCTTTACTCCTGGAGTCCGGGAGGTCGCCTTGTGGCGCCTCCAGGACCACGTCCTCCTGGCTTGGAACCTGTTGGGACAACACTTCGGTGTCGTCTGTAGGGCGGGGGGAGGTTGCCGTCGGAAGGGAGTTCACGTCCGACGAATCCAGGGAGCCGCTCGACGACTCGTCGAGCCCGGCTTTGGGCGGACTGCATAGATACATTCGACATAAGGAAAGGCTGTGCAATAAAGGAATGCTATGAATTACTCGGGTGTCCGGATGCTTACGATTCCGCCGGACGCTTGGCTCTGCGCGGCCACTCCTCTTCGTCATCGTTGGCGTCGGTGGGCTAGTCCGGAGGAAGGGTCTTCCCCTTCTTGGACCCTTCGGCCTCCCCGGACGGGGCGGTGAGGGAGTCCTGGATTAGCGGGTATTCGGATAGCTAGACTATACCTTCAGCCGAACTCCTGGACTATGAAGATACAAGATTGAAGACTTCGTCCCGTGTCCGGAAGGGACTTTCCTTGGCGTGGAAGGCAAGCTTGGCGATGCGGATATTTAGATCTCCTACCATTGTAACCGACTTTGTGTAACCCTAACCCTCTCCGGTGTCTATATAAACCAGAGAGCTTTAGTCCGTAGGACAATATACAACAATCATACCATAGGCTAGCTTCTAGGGTTTAGCCTCCTCGATCTCGTGGTAGATCTACTCTTGTACTACCCATATCATCAATATTAATCAAGCAGGACGTAGGGTTTTACCTCCATCGAGAGGGCCCAAACCTGGGTAAAACTTCGTGTCCCTTGTCTCCTGTTACCATCCGCCTAGACGCACAATTCGGGACCCCGTACCCGAGATCCGCCAGTTTTGACACCGACATTGGTGCTTTCATTGAGAGTACTTTGTGCCGTCGCAATCAGGAAGGATGCCTCTCCCCGTCTTTAAAGACGACACTGTCGCCAAGGGAGCTTTGGCTGTCGGCCAAACTCTCCGGCTAGGTGGTTTTCTTATGACCGCCTGTTCGGCTGTTACGCCGACGATGACCTCTCGGGTCATCAAAAGCAATCTTCATGTCATCTCGGAGCTCGCCGAGCAGTTAGATCCAATGGAGCTCTCTTCCATGAATGAGCTCTTGGATCGCATCGCCGCCCTGGGGGTCGCTATGAATTACGACCAGGTTGGGCCTAAACCCGATCCAAGAGAAATTAACTCTCCCCAAGTCACCCATCACGTTGCCGTGGTAGAGGAGCAGTGCGGCGGCCCTTCATCTATCTTAAGGACTAACTACGTCCGGATTCCCGATCCCTCCAAGCCGGATATCTGCGGAGGGAAGGATATAATTCAAGACCTGAACTTAGAATCAGGCGACGGGCTAGATTCATTGGACAATATCCAAGAGCCCAAACTTCAGAGTTCGGAAACTCCTTGGCCTCTGAGTCTCAGATTGGGTGAGGTTTCAGATTTAATGACACCCGCCCACCCGAACATAAGCGATCTATCCCAAATCAGGCAACAACCCGAAGAAACAGTACATCATTACTGGGCCAGATTCCTCCTGGTTATGAACAGGATAAAGGAGTGCCACGAGGGAGACGCAATCTCAATCTTTTGCAATAATTGCACGGACAAGGGAATCCTCAACGCCATAAGTCATCGTGATATCACACGCTTTGCTGACTTGGCGTCCCTAGTACAAAGGTACTGTGCGATGGAAAGCGCCTGGAAAACCGAAATAAAATTTTGGGATAATCCAGCCCTGAATAGAAACCCCGTCCGTAATAAAAGGGTGAATCATCGACAGACACCCGGATTAAATACCAAAAAACAAAAACCCTCTACAGGGCGTGGAACCGTACTGGAAGGATGGCTTAATGGACCCTGTAGAATTCACAGTACAGAGGGCGCCACACCAACTCATAGCCTTAGAGCATGTTGGATACTTCGGCAGGTGGCCATAATTGGCGAAGATCTCCTAACTCCGGAGGCCACAGAAAGCCACCCCAGGGACGCCAATACAGTATTAACTGTCTTCGAGACTTTCGCATCAAATAATATGCGAAAAAGAACACTCTGCAGCCTTGCCGAACTCTACCAAGTAGCAACAATAAACCCATGGAGTGACACGGCTATTACTTTTAATGCCAGTGATGAACCTAAATTCCAAACAGCCCGAGCACCTGCCGCATTGGTCCTTAGTCCAGTAGTGGACAGCTGTCGCCTCACCAAAGTACTCATGGATGGAGGCAGCGGATTAAACCTCATTTACGAGGAAACCCTTCAAAAAATGAAAATAGACTGGAACCGCATTGAGCGAAGCAGCACAACCTTTAGAGGAATAATACCCAGTCGGGAAGCGCGCTGTACAGAAAAAATCACACTAGATGTGGTGTTCGACACGCCGGATAATTACAGGTCCGAAGAGGTCACGTTCCATGTGGCCCCGTTCAGTAGCGGATACCACGCTCTGCTCGGGCGGGAAGCATTTACAATCTTCCAAGCAATACCCCATTACGGGTACATGAAGCTCAAGATGCCCGGGCCAAATGGAATCATCACTCTCACCAGTGATCCGGACATAGCACTCCGCGCTGAAAATAAGACAGCCGCACTGGCCCTTGAGGCACTATCCAAAGCCCTAGCGGCTGAGGAGCTGACTGCGCTGTGCTCCACGATGAACAGGGACGATGTGATACTCGACAAGAGATCCTAGTCCACCTCCTTTAAACCAACGGATGAAATAATCAAATTCCAGGTCCATCCAACGGACCCCAATAAAACAGCTTCCATCGGGGCGCAATTAAACCCTGATGTAGACGCCGCACTGCGAGTATTCCTATGAGAAAATTGGGATATCTTCGCCTGGCACCCTTCAGACATGCCAGGAATCCCACGCAGGCTGGCCGAACATAGCTTAAATATCCTAAAAGGATTCAAACCTGTCAAACAAGCTCTTCGGCGTTTTTCCGAACCTAAGAGACAGGCCATGGGAGAGGAGCTAGCCAAGCTATTGGAGGCCGGATTCATCAGAGATATAAAACATCCGGACTGGCTAGCAAACCTGGTGATGGTACCAAAGAAGGACAAATCCTGGCGCCTGTGCGTTGATTTTAAAGACCTTAACAAGGCTTGCCCAAAGGATCCCTTCCCCTCCCCCGCATTGATCAAATTATCGATGCCACCGCAAGACACGATTCATTGTGCTTCCTCGACGCATATTCCGGCTACCATCAAATTAAGATGGCAGAATCATACTAAGCCGCAACGGCATTCATCACACCATACGGCCCATTCTGCTTCAACACAATGCCCTTTGGGCTCAAAAACGCCGGCGCAACATATCAGCGCATGATTCAAACATGTCTGGCAAACCAGATCGGCAAAACAGTGGAGGCATACGTGGATGATTTGGTCGTAAAAACAAGACATGTCGAATCTCTAGTAGACGACTTGAGGCTTACATTTGACAATCTCCGAACATACGACATCAAGCTCAACCCGGAAAAATGCGTTTCGGCGTTCCAGCCGGAAAGCTCTTGGGCTTCATTGTATCCGGTAGAGGAATTGAAGCAAATCCTGCCAAGATCCGAGCTTTGTCACAATTGGATATCCCGAAGGACCTCAAACAGATACAAAAATTACCGGATGCGTGGCGGCTCTAAGCCGCTTCATCTCTCGTTTGGGAGAAAAGGCACTACCCCTCTATCACCTCCTTCGGCGCACTGAACACTTCGAGTGGACGGATGCCGCCACGGCTGGACTCGACGAAATAAAGGCCATATTGGAAACAAACCCAGTCCTGGCCGCGCCAAATATTGGCGAACCAATGCTATTGTACATTGCAGCAACCCATCAGGTTGTAAGCGCAGTGCTCGTTGTCGAACGAGAAACGGACGAACACAAATTCCCCCTTCAAAAGACGGTCTACTATGTGTCCACTGTCCTCACTCCATGCAAATCAGGGTACCCGCATTATCAAAAGGTTGCATACGTGGTATTCATGGCATCCCGGAAGCTGCGACACTACTTTCAAGAGTGTTCGATAACAGTAGCCTCCGAAGTACCACTTAACGATATTATAAACAACCGCGACGCAACGGGCCGGATTGCAAAATGGGCCATCGAGCTCCTCCCATTTGACATAACTTATAAGCCACGGCGAGCTATTAAGTCGCAAGTTTTGGCCGACTTCGTCGCAGAATGGACGGAGGCCGAACTCCCTAAAGAGTACGACACATATTCAAACTGGATCATGCATTTCGATGGCTCTAAAATGTTGGCCGGTCTAGGGGCTGGCGTCGTTTTGACGTCCCCCACGAGAGACACAGTTCAATACGTACTCCAGATTATGTACACAGACTCCAACAATGCAGCCGAATATGAGGCCCTTTTACACGGTCTCCGGATGGCAGTATCCATGGGCATTCAACGCCTAGAGGTGCGAGGGGATTCGAACCTCGCAATATCCCAAATAAATGGAGACTTCGATGCCAAGGATCCAAAAATGGCAGCTTATCGCAATGCCATCCTAAAAATGT
This sequence comes from Aegilops umbellulata, assembly GCA_032464435.1. Classification (NCBI taxonomy): domain Eukaryota; kingdom Viridiplantae; phylum Streptophyta; class Magnoliopsida; order Poales; family Poaceae; genus Aegilops; species Aegilops umbellulata. The sequence continues at coordinate 344,257,765 of CP136058.1, read as the reverse complement.
CAGCTCGGTTCGAAGGGCTCGAATTTCATCATATAGCCCGGGAGAACAATCAGGCGGTAGATGTCCTGGCACGCATCGGTGCAAAATGCGACGCAGTCCCCCCCAACATCTTCTTGGAAAGGCTGTTCAAGCCATCCGTAGTATGGGAAGGGGAATCCGGCAATAACATTCCGGACTCAACCGCACTGCCCGATGCCGAACAATCTGACACAATCGGAGGCTCCGCCAATAAAATCGCACCTTCAGCCCACGTAATAATGGCCGTTATCGCCCCGTGGACAGAACCATTCCTAGCCTACCTTACTAGGCAGGAACTCCCAGAGGACCAAAACGAGGCACGCTGCATAGTGCGGAGATCTAAAGCCTATAAAGTCCATGAGGGAGAGCTTTATAAGAAAACCGCTACCGGAGTCCTTCAAAGGTGCATCTCCGAAGAAGAAGGGCGGAACTTGCTGGCTGAAATTCATGCCAGACTCGGTGGTCATCATGCTGCAACTCGGTCCCTTGTAAGCAAGGCTTTCCGTACAGGCTTTTATTGGCCGACGGCCCGGGAAGACGCTCAGGACTTAGTCCAACGATGCGTCGGTTGCCAGCTTTTTGCAAACCAAAGCCATATGCCACCCATCGCCCTCCAAACTATCCCCATAACCTGGCCCTTCGCGGTCTGGGGGCTTGACATGGTGGGACCCCTTAAAGGTGGAACCCACAAGAAAAATACTTACTGGTCATGGTGGATAAGTTCACCAAATGGATAGAAGCCAAGCCTGTTAAGACGGCTGAATCCGGACCGGTGATAGACTTCATATCTGGGGTCATACACCGTTATGGCGTCCCCCACAGCATCATCACTGATAATGACACGAACTTTACGGCCGATGAGGTAGAACTCTGGTGCAAAAACATGGGCATCAAGCTCGATTATGCTTCCGTCTATCACCCACAAACTAACAGACAGGTCGAACGTGCAAATGGTCTTATCATGAGCGGCATCAAACCCAGACTAGTGCGGTCCCTTAAGGAATCTAACACGCACTGGGTAGAGGAGCTCGACTCTGTACTCTTGGGGCTGCGGACCACGCCGAATCGCTCCACTGGATACACACCATTCTTCACGGTGTACGGCGCAGAGGCAGTTTTGCCATGCGACATAATTCATGACTCGCCTCGAGTGCGCATGTACGAAGTAAGAGAAGCCGAGCTCGATCGGCAGGACAGTTTGGACGCCTTGGAGGAGGAGCGCGACGTGGCAAAAGCCCGTTCCGCATTCTATCAACAACACGCTCGAAGATATCAAAGCAGAGAAGTACGGGCCAAAAATTACAACGTTGGCGAATTAGTTCTACGCCTACCGGACAAGAAAAAGGACAAACTCAAGCCCAAGTGGGAAGGTCCCTTCATCATTGACCAAGTCCTGACTGGTGGAGCGTACCGCCTGCGAGACGCATCGGATAACCGACTCGAGCCGAACCCATGGAACGCAGCCCGTCTCCGAAGATTCTATGCCTAGCGCGGACTCTGTGTTTGTCTCCTTCCTCTGTCCATTTTTTATATTTTTTGTCTTACATTTTTCTCCTTCTCCCCTTACTTTCTATTATAGCCGTTAAAGGCTCAATAAGTGATGCGCTACCCGCGCTCAGTAAACCTGGGGGCTTCTTTCAACAGAAGCTTATTCACATGGGCTTCATGCCCAACACATGCGTCATATTTCCGCATGTACCTTTATTCACCATTATATGCATCGATATGAATTAAGTTTTGGCCAAGCTAGGTTGCTTGGCTCCTGTGCTTACCCCTACGTTCCCGATTGTTCGGCTAGGCGGTAAAGGGAGCACCTCTGCGATTGTTACTACCGGGTCAGCCGGATGTGTACCTCAGACTGGGTGAAGCCGAAAGCTAGCGTTCTTAAGGGAATATTCGGTCGGTGAACTAAAGATGATCTTTTCACTTAATTATTTATGCGCCCCCAGATGATTTTTTCTGCGTCCCTTTTCACAGCATGGACATGCACTTTAGGGCATGCCTCCCAGGGAAAGGAACCCCTAACGGAACTATTCTCCCTGGAAGATGTTTCTTACTAACCATGTAATATAACATAACTAGTTGGGCACTTGTCTGTTCAAGCACTAATTACCCCTACACCTGGTATCCACGCATACCCCATTCTTACATAACCGTATGGGTATTCGGAGACACTCCGGACTGTCAGGTCCCGAGGTTGAAGCGAAAAGGTCGACCATGACAAACGATCTACAATCCGGCTAGAAGGCATTACACATGTCAATTAAAATTACATAGTCACTCTGACTGATTGTATTCCTCTTCAATACCGTCTAACAGGCTGTCTAAATTATAGTCCTGCTGGGAATACTTTGCGGCCAATTCTACTTGGCCGTATACTAAGCTTACAGGGATCTCCTTCCCATCGGGCCCCACGGGTCCGACCTCGGCCATGTGGTTCGGGTCAGCCTTTGTGTATCGCGTCTTTACCATGGCTCAGGCCTCCCTAGCACCTTGACGGCAGGCCGATATCTTCCATAATCGGAAGCGCCGCCGCACTCCCTTAAGCTTCTCTGCAAGCTCTCCAAGGCCTTCGGGCATGGAGAGGGAGGGCCACAAGGCCTGGGCAATGCCTTGCATCACCCGCCGAACTCGCTCGTGTAGTTGCGAGAGCTCGGGAAGAAGGTCACCCGTAGAACCAGGCATCTCCTCTGCAGGACGACCTGTTAGCATACCTACAGACATTACTCTGTTAGTCGACTTCCTCGTCAAACTCCTTTTTCAAAGTTCATTCAAGCACTTACTAAATATGCCGCGTCGAAGCCACTGATTCTCCTTAACAGAGTCCGATAGCTGGGCACAAACATCTTTCAGTTCAACACCCAGCTCGGTGTTGGCATCCTGAAGATCATTCTTCTCCCGCCTCACCTTTGTTAGCACGCTCTCTCCAGCCTTTAGCCGGTGTAGGAGTTGTTGCTTGTCCGGATCTAGTCCGACGCCATCTGCAATTTCATTTGTCAGATTTGCACATATGCCGCACTTCACACCTATCTTTTTTAAGCATATATTACCAGAGGGGGTCTCCTCGGGCCCCCCTGTCGCGGCCAGTGCGGCCTCAAGTTGGGCTTGGCACTCTTTTAACTCCTAGGACAATTGGGTATTCTTCTTTGAAAGAACCTGCACATTACATGATCCTTAAATCAGTTATTCTCACTGCTTCAAGTCTCGGGGGCTACTGGTATATATAACCATTAAAATTTTCTCACCCGTATGTCTTTTACATATTGCTCAGTGGCTCTGGCTAGACCATTCTGAGCGGCACGGAGATATGCATCTCCCGAACTGAAGGCGTCCAATGCCTCTCGGGAGAAACATGCGTCGCGAAGACTTGTCCGGCGACGCCTGTGGTTCATGGCACTCTCCACCTCAGAATGGGTGGCAGACAGCCTGTCCGCATCCTCTGTCGGAGGAGCGTCCGGTGCGTGCCTCGTGTTCGCCTCCGCCTCCGGTCTAGGCTTTGGAGCCTGGCTGGTGGAGGCGCGATTGGCAACCTCTCCGGATATAGTCCGGCGAGGTCTCTTTGTCCTCAACAAAGCACAAGTGTTAATATGCCTTGAAGGAATAACACCTGGGAATAAGAAGGCGCGCTATACCTTCGCGCCGGCGCCTCAGTCCGGACTTCACTTCTTTTCATCCCACGGGGCCCCGCTGCCCCTTGTTGGCTAGTCGCCACGGGCTTGGCCTCCCGCCTCGAGAATCTCCCCTGCAAAATACGGTTGTTGTCAGGAAACTGAAAACACGCAAGGATGGATTCCTTTTCGAGGTGCTGGGACTCCGATCTCAGTTACCTGGGAGGCTGGGAGTAGCCCTGGGTAATCGGCCGTAATGGCCACCAGGGCATTGTCCCTGCTCAGCTGGTAAAACACCCCGTCAATCAGCTCCACGGACAGGTCCGGATCCTCTTCGGAGGCCGGATCGAGGGACCGTTCAGGATCCTCGGGCTGCAGGGGAAGGCTGTTTATTTCCTTTACTTCTTGGCGCAGTTCCTGCGTTGAAGTCATCAGACTATATAACTAATGATGGGAATATAAAACGGATGGGCAAGTAAAATTGTCCACTTACCCAACTCGGAGGATTGTACATAGTAAATCCACCCCGAGGGTTGATGCAGATAAATTCCTCCTCTTCTCCCTTGTACAAAGTGGACAAGATCTTTATTAGAGCGGCAGCCGAGTCCGGCCCCTTGCGGCCGTGACAGGTGGCGTCATCCTCCCCGTTAAAATCCCACATGGGGTGGCCTCTATATTGAAGCGGTTGCACCCCCCGCATGGTGCATACGGCCATGACTCCGATCATGGTTAGTCTGGAATGAGCTAGCAATCTTATCCGGCCCATCAGGTAAGGGACGTCCTTGTCGCTTTCTATCTAAGAGCTCCATGGACGCCAGCTTAGGCGCTTCTTCAGGGGAGCACTGTTGAACTCAGGGAGGCTGATCCGAACAGGATCCGGCAGCGGGAAATCCTCTATATAAAACCATTCCGAAAGCCAGTCTTCGGACGCCTTCTTTGGGGTTCCGGATAAATATCCGGTCCCGGCGATGCGCCACGCTTCGGCTCCGCCCACTTGATATATTAACCCCTCCTGAGAGCGGGGCACCAGGCAGAATAGCCTCTTCCACAGCGCGAAGTGGGCCTCAACCCCCAAGAACAACTCGCAAAGGGCTACGAAGCCCGCGATATGCAATATGGAGGCAGGCGTGAGGTTGTGCAGCTGGAGGCCATAGAACTCCAGAAGCCCCCGGAGAAACGGATGAATTGGAAATCCGAGTCCTCTTATTAGATATGGGACAAGGCATACCCGCTCTCCTTTGGAGGGATTGGGGGCGCTCTTCGCCATTATAGATGGCAAGTCCGGCTCGAACCGGGACCATATAGGCCGGGGGGAGGAATCCCTTGGTCTGGAGCGACACTAGCTCGCTATGCGGGATGGAGCATCTCTTCCAGTCTCCAGGCTTAGGACTGGAAGGGCGAGAGGAGGAGTTGCGACGGCTGGCCATGGTGGAATGGACCTTTGTTGAATGCGCTCTGATGAATACTCGCGGAAGGGAGAAGGTGTGGTTTGGATCTAAATCGCCATCCCTTTAAATAGGCGGCTCATTCACGTGGCTAGGGGTGTGAATGTAAAAACACCCAGACTTTTCGTATTCATTTTACAAGTGGAAGGCGGCCATTATTGGGCGAAGAAGCCAAGGGGCGCTACATTCACAAGAAACAGGACATTATTCAATAGGTACACGGAATCTGGAAGAGAACCCGCCTTGCAATGCCGAAGACAATCTGCGCGCCGGACTCGTCGTCATTGAAGCCTGGTTCGGGGGCTACTGAGGGAGTCCTGGATTAGGGGGTGTTCGGATAGCCGGACTCCTAGACTATGAAGATACAAGATTGAAGACTTCGTCCCGTGTCTGGAAGGGACTTTCCTTGGCGTGGAAGGCAAGCTTGGCGATGCGGATATTTAGATATCCTACCATTGTAACCGACTTTGTGTAACCCTAACCCTCTCCGATGTCTATATAAACCAGAGGGCTTTAGTCCGTAGGACAATATACAACAATCATACCATAGGCTAGCTTCTAGGGTTTAGCCTCCTCGATCTCGTGGTAGATCTACTCTTGTACTACCCATATCATCAATATTAATCAAGCAGGACGTAGGGTTTTACCTCCATCAAGAGGGACCGAACCTGGGTAAAACTTCGTGTCCCTTGTCTCCTGTTACCATCCGCCTAGACGCACAGTTCGGGACCCCCTACCCGAGATCCGCCGGTTTTGACACCGACAGGCGGCCTTCCTTTTCTTTCCTCCCCCCGCTGGAGGGGGAGAGGTTTCTTCTTCCTCCTCCTCGTTTTCACGGGAGGAGCGCGTCTCGGATTCGTCGGATGATGAATCCGACACCTCCAGGCGTCGGGAACTCTTTCGAGTCCCTATGGCCCTCTTCTTGGCCTTCTTCTCCGCCACCACGTAAGGTGCCGGAGCCAGCAGCTTCGCTAAGTGAGCATCGGCTGGGTCTTCAAGCGAAGGGGCCGGACAGTCGATCTGTCCGGACTTCGCCTGCCAATCCTGTCAAAGGAAAGGGAGATTAGATCCCGCATAGAGTCAAACTATGGAAAACCAACATCCTGTAAAGGGTCAAAATAGCTTACCGCACTAGCGTGACGCTGCATGCTGAATCTGCGGTCCTCGGAAGCGGATGTGGGAGCCTCGGCGCCTTTGAATAGCACCTTCCAGGCGTCTTCGTACGTTGTGTCGAAGAGCCTGCTCAGGGTTGGGTGCTGCGCCGGGTCGAACTCCCACAAATTGAAACCCCGTTGCTGACACGGGAGGATCCGACGGACGAGCATAACCTGGACTACATTGACAAGCTTGAGCTGCTTGTTCACCAGGGTTTGGATGCATTTTTGCAGTACGGTCACTTCTCCTTGGTTGCCCCATGACAGGCCCGTCTCTTTCCAAGACGTGATCCGCGTAGGGGGTCCGGACCGGAACTCGGGGGTTGCGACCCACTCAGGGTCGCGCGGCTCGGTGATGTAAAACCACCCCGATTGCCACCCCTTCAGGGTCTCCACAAAGGAGCCCTCGAGCCATAGGACGTTGGCTATCTTGCCCGCGATGGCACCTCCGCACTCTGCCTGGTTGCCACGCACCACCTTAGGCTTGACGTTGAAAGTCTTGAGCCATAGGCCGAAATGGGGGCGGATGCAGAGGAAAGCCTCGCACACGACGATAAACGCCGAGATGTTGAGGACGAAGTTCGGGGCTAGATCATGGAAATCTAGGCCGTAGTAGAACATGAGCCCCCGGATGAATGGGTGAAGAGGAAAACCCAGTCCGCGGAGGAAGTGGGGGAGAAACACTACCCTCTCATGGGGCCTTGGGGTGGGGAGGAGCTGCCCTTCTTCGGGAAGCCGGTGCACGATGTCGTTAGACAAGTATCCGGCTTTCCTCAGTTTTTTGATGTGTCCCTCTATGACGGAGGAGACCATCCACTTTCCTCCCGCTTCGGACATGGCTGGAGAAGGTTGAGGTGGGAAGTGCAGGCTTGGGCGCTGGAGCTCGAGTGCGCGGAAGATGGATAAGCAAAGGAGGAAGAAGGCGTAGGCAAAAAGGTGGATCCTTATCCCCTTATATGGGCGGATGCGGTTAAGCGTCTGTCGGCGTTCTGGGAACGGGGGTCCCCAGACTTGCCTGCCTGCGGCCCGCGGTGTGGCTCAAGGGGGCCCAGCACGGCCCAGCTTCATCAACACAAGACCCAGGACCCTCGCGAGGGCCCAAGCCTCGCGGGGCGGATGACAAGGCACTTCCTCAGGCGCGGCCTCGTCAGGCCGGCTCACGAGGAGGCGGAGAGATCAAGGCGGGGTACCTCGTGAGGTGCCCGTGACGCAAGCCGTGACGACCAAGGGCGCCAGGCAGGCGCCAGCCCGCGCAGTGTACTCCCTTTCCACTTTGGTGCAAAGGGGGCAAGCGCAGGCAAGAGGATCAAGCAAAGGCATCCATTTCGGTGCAACGAGACCAAGACCAGTCCAACGGTGGGAAGGAGGTCATCATGGAGCCCAGAACGGCGTCACCACAGGGCCTTTGGCAGGCGAGGACCAACTTTAGTCAGGATAAGTGTACCAGATGTTCCCCTTCGAATTGGCCAATTGTTGGCGCCCTTCCCGCTCAATATTTGGGAAGAGGCCCAGGGCCTTTGCCTATAAATAGGACTAGCCACCCCAAGGGAAGGGGCATCTACCATCGAGCGATCAGGCCAGCAGAACCTGGAAGCAGAGAAAGCCAAGAGAGAGGAAGAGAGAGAGAAGGGCGGCTGAACTCCTCCTTGTAGTTCGTCCCCCTAGCCAAGAACAGACCCTCGCGAGGCTGTTCTCCCCTGTATTGTTCTTCATCACCAGCCCAAGAGGCAATCCATCCACCACAAACTAGAGTAGGGTATTACACCACAATGGTGGCCCGAACTAGTATAAACTCTGTGTTCCTTGTGCGGTTCTTTCCGCAGTTAGATCCTTGCGAGACGGAGAGGTAGAGGGCTTAATCTCCGCGCACACCCCAGAGTTCGAACCTTAAGGGTCTGCCGGAACCCGAAATCCGACATTTGGCGCGGCAGGTAGGGGTGTGCCGGAATTTGTCTTCCACCGCTCCGTTCTCCGCCGACCGTCGCGTCCATGTCTGACGCTCGTCGGGCCTGCGCCGAGCGCCGGGCCGCCATCGCTTCCTGTGTCGCCCAGACTGCCCTCGTCGGTGGGCGTCCTCGTCGTTCCCTGTCACCCGCCGTCAACGCCGCCACCGGCCCGGCGGGGAACGAGCATCAAGCATCATCCTAGCACCCTCCTGTGCGACGGGGTGATCGCACCGCTACATCAACACTCCCGGTCGTCGCGGCCCTCCTGGGCGGCTCGCAGGCGCCGCCCACAAGTCACCACGTCAAGCCGTATGTCCGCCGGGTCGACGCCGTTTCCGCGCGGTAGGGGGCTCCCACGGACCAGGTGGCGCGCGAGGTCGGTCTGACCTTCAGCTCGGAGGACCACCCCGCCAACCTAGCTGGCTCGGGCGCGCTCCCCATGTTGTGCACCCCCACAATCTGCCAGGTAGCCGTCACCAGAACCCTCGTCGACGGCGGTGCGGGCCTCAGCGTGCTCTCGGTCGAGACCTTCAATCTCCTCCGCATACCCCTGGAACGGCTGCAGCCCAGTCGGTCCTTCTCGGGCGTTGGGGGCGGGTCATCCAGCTCCTTGGGACAGATCCGGCTCCCAGTAACCTTCGGCACCTACGACAACTTCCGCACAGAGATGGTTGACTTCGGCATCGCCCCCATCGGCCTCCCCTACAACGCCATCCTTGGGTACCCCGCGCTAGCCCAGTTCATGGCCGCCACGCACCCGGCGTATAACCTCATGAAGATGACCGGAAGCAGCGGTGTCCTCACCGTGCACGGGGACACCGGGGACGCCCTGCGGGTACTCAAGCTCGCCTTCAAGAGGGCGGCATCGGCACAGCCCGCCGGCGCTGGTACCCCCGAGCCCAAGGGGGCTGCGCCGGCCAAGAAGAAGCAGTTGTTCACCCAGGACAGGGTGGAAACCAAGCAGATACCTGTTGACGAGGACGGGTCCTCCAGTGCCACTTTCACCATAGGTGCCAACCTCGAGCCTGAGCAGGAGGAGGCCCTGATCAGGTTCCTGCGCGCAAATAAGAAGGTATTTGCTTGGGAGCCTGATCAGCTGGCAGGGATCCCCCGGAGCGTCATCGAGCATCACCTCAACGTATGCCCAAACGTGCGCCCCGTGAAGCAGAAAGCCAGGCGGCAGTCCGCAGAGAAGCAGGCCTTCATCGTCCAAGAAACCCACAAGTTAAAGGCCGTAGGGGTCATTCGCGAGGTCCGATACCCGGACTGGTTGGCCAACCCTGTTGTTGTGCCCAAAAAGGGAGGAAAGGTGCGCATGTGTGTCGACTTCACCAACCTCAACAAGGCATGCCCGCAAGATCCGTTCCCACTCCCCCGCATCGACCAGATCGTCGATTCCACCGCGGAGTGCGATTTGCTCTGCTTCCTGGACGCCTTCTCAGGGTATCACCAGATCAAGATGGCAGTAGAAGACGTCGAGAAGACCGCCTTCCTAACCCCATGCGGGTTGTACTGCTATACATGCATGCCGTTTGGGCTGCGTAATGCAGGGGCGACCTTTCAGCGGCTGATGCACATCACCTTGGGTCCACAGCTCGGGAAGAACGTCTAAGCTTACGTTGACGACATTGTGGTGAAGTCTCGGGAGGACAAGACCTTGATACAAGACCTGGAGGAGACCTTCGCGAGCCTTGACGCAGTGAGCCTACGGCTCAACCCAGAGAAGTGTGTGTTCGGGGTCCCCTCAGGCAAGCTCTTGGGTTTTCTCGTGTCCCACCGAGGCATCGAGGCTAACCCGGAGAAGGTCAAGGCGGTCGAGGACATGAGCCCACCGAAAACCCTCAGAGAAATGCAGAAGCTCACCGGGCGCGTGACCGCGCTAGGGCGCTTCATCTCCAAGCTGGGGGAGCGAGCGCTGCCTTTCTTCCAACTAATGAAGAAGAAGGGGCCTTTTGAATGGACTGAAGAGGCAGACAAGGCGTTCCAAGATCTCAAGAGGTACCAGACCAGCCCCCCAGTCATGGTGGCTCCGCACCCTCGAGAGCCCCTGCTGCTCTACCTCACAGCCACACCCTACTCCGCCAGTGTAACCCTGGTGGCGGTCAGGGAGGAGCGCCGAATCAAAGCCACATCAACAGCTCGGGACAAGATGAAGCAGAAACAGGGAAGGCCCACAGGAGATGTTACCATGGCAAAGGAGGATCAGCCGCTGAAGAGCGCACCAGAAGCAGGAGAGGCCACTCACCTAGACGGGCTGCCTCCCGAGGTCATGTCACCTCGCGAGGCGCCCTCGCCTCAGGAGGGTGCCGCGGACGCTGATGCTCTCGGCTTGGTTGAGCATCCAGTCTACTTTGTCAGCACGGTGTTACGGGACGCGAGGGCACGGTACCCTATGCGTCAAAAGCTCCTCCTCGCGCTGCTGGTGGCCTCGCGCAAGTTGCGTCACTACTTCCAAGGTCGCCCCATCAAGGTCATCTCGTCATACCCCTTGGAGAGAGTGCTCAGGAGCCCCAACTCAGCCGGAAGAGTCGCCAAGTGGAACATAGAGCTGCAGGCGTTTCAACTTGAGTTCAGCACGACCCGTGTCATCGAAGGAGCAGCATTAGCGGATTTCGTGGCAGAATGGACGGAGGCGCCAGGCCTCAAGGACAACGAGGATCGATCCTTCTCCCCAGGGAGTGAGGCGCCAGAAGGCTGGGTCATGTACTTCGATGGGGCGTTCTCCAGGCACGGCGCTGGGGCTGGTGCGGTGCTGATATCGCCCACTCAGGACAAGCTCTACTATGCCGTACATCTCTGTTTTCAGCAAGGCGAAAAGGTCTCTAACAACATAGCGGAATATGAGGGTCTGATAGCAGGGTTGAAGGCCGCAGCAGCACTGGGGGTGAAGCGCCTCACTGTCTAGGGTGATTCGCAGCTCCTTGTCAACTTCTCCAACAAGGTGTACGAGCCGAAGGATGAGCACATGGAGGCCTATCTGGCGGAGGTCTGCAGGATGGAAAAGCAGTTCTGGGGGTTGGAATTGAAGCATGTGCCGCGCGGCACCAATCAGGAAACCGATGACATCGCCGGACGGGCGTCCAGGCGGTTACCTCAGGAGCCCGGCGTCTTTGAAGAGCGGCTCTTCAAGCCCTCGGCCCAGCCGGCACTATCAAATACTGCCCAGCCTCGAGAGGAACTCCCCCAGCCGCCAGCCTCGGGAGCCTCGGCCTGTGGCCCCGCCTCAGGGGCACGCCTGCTCCTGACAATGGAACCTCAAGAGGAGTGCTGGATCACGGAACTCCGGAGTTATTTAACGCAAGGGGCCCTGTCGGAGAAGGAGGAAGAGGCGGAGCGTGTGGCGCGGCAAGCTACGGCATACTGCATCAGGGATGGAGAGCTATACCGGAAGCGACCGAATGATGTATCCCTGTGTTGCATCTCTAGGGAGCAAGGAAAAGAGCTGCTGGAGGACATACACGGCGGGGACTGTGGGCATCACTCGTCATCACGGACCCTCCTCGGCAAAGCATTTCGCAGCGGGTTCTACTGGCCCACCGCACTCAACGACGCTGTCGAACTAGTAAAGGCTTGTGAAGCCTGCCAATTCCACGCCAAACAGATCCATCAGCCGGCGGGAGGCCTGCAGACTATACCTCTTTCGTGGCCATTTGCAGTTTGGGGGCTGGACATTCTGGGCCCATTCCCTCGGGCGCCAGGGGGCTACCGCTACCTTTACGTCGCCATCGACAAATTCACCAAGTGGGCAGAAGTGGAGGCTGTCCGCACCATCCCCGCGGGTTCCGCGGTCAGGTTCATCAGGGGCATCGTGAGCCGGTTCGGGGTGCCGAACCGCATCATCACAGACAACGGTTCGCAGTTCACCAGTAACCTCTTCAAGACATACTGTGCTAACCTTGGAACGCAGATATGCTACGCTTCGGTGGCGCACCCGCGAAGCAATGGCCAGGCCGAACAAGCCAATGCGGAGGTCCTGAGGGGCCTCAAGACAAGGACATTCAAGAAGAAGCTGGAGGCCTGCGGCAGAGGCTGGTACGATGAGCTCCAGTCCGTGTTGTGGTCCATCCGCACGACCGCGACCAAACCAACCGGGGAGACCCCGTTCTTCCTGGTCTACGGAGCTGAAGCAATCCTCCCTCACGAGGTCAGACATCGCTCCGCGCGGGTCCTAGCGTTCGATGAGGCGCAACAGGACGCCATGCGGGGGATGGACCTCGTGCTGGGGGAGGAACACCGCCAAGAAGCCGCGCTGCGAGCGGCGAGGTACCAGCAGGCGCTGCAACGATATCACTGCCGCATCATCCGCCCCAGGACCCTCGAGGTAGGAGATCTCGTGCTCAGACGGGTTCTCTCCAGGGAAGGGCTACACAAGCTCTCTCCCATGTGGGAGGGCCCGTTCAAGGTTGTTCATGTTTCTAGGCCGGGCTCCGTGCGCTTGGAGACTCAGGAAGGGGAGCCGATCCAGAATGCGTGGAACATCCAACACCTCCGGAGGTTCTACCCCTAAAAGGCCCTGAGCCTGTGAAGAAGGTGAACGCGTGTGAAGATTAACTCTTTTTGGAAAAGGCCCTGAGCCTGTGAAGATTAACTCTTTTTGGAAAAGGCCCTGAGCCTATGAAGAAGGCGAACGCCTGTGAAGATTAACTCTTTTTGGAAAAGGCCCTGAGCCTGTGAAGAAGGCGAACGCGTGTGAAGATTAACTCTTTTGGAAAAGGCCCTGAGCCTGTGAAGAAGGCGAACGCCTGTGAAGACTAACTCTTTTTGGAAAAGGCCCGGAGCCTGTGAAGAAGGCAAGTGCCTGTGAAGCTCGTTACCCCGAAAAGAAAAGGCCCGGAGCCTGTGAAGAAGGCCAACGCCTGTGAAGCTCGCCGCCCGTGACACTCTCACGTAATAATGAGTGGGGCTGTACACGCCCCGGAGTCTCAGGAGCGCCGGCCTCAGGCCCTGGGGCTCCCTCCCACGCCCAGTGGTAGCACTTAGCTCCGCACTGGTGAGAAGACGTCGAAGACTAGATTAGGTGCCGGACGCGGCTTTTTCATTTGCTTTCTGCAGTTGGTTCGTTTTGTTCGTAGTTGAAGTTTTATTGAAATTATTGCCGTCTCTAGTTTATACCTCGTTGGTTTTCACCCCCCGTTTTGATTCCTCTTGCAAAAGTCTCGCGAGGGGGGCAGCCGAACGCCCTCGCGAGGGTTCCTATCCTAATCGTCCTAAGGTTTCGCAACCCGGGTCCATCACAGGAGCACCCCTCCGGTCCGTGCCCCTCGGGCACCGCGACACACGCACAGGGCCTGGGTCGGTCGCCCCCCACGGCTGGGGCCGAGAACTATTTACGTGCAGATAAACAACTGAAAAGCGCGAAAGCTAAATCATGGTAGTTGTTCACGGCAATAACCTCCAACACGCCCCCACGGGGCTCCACACAGCTGTTCTCTTTTACGAGGGAAACAAAAGGAAAGAAAGGACGAGCCCGGCGCGGCTCGCCTCGCTCCGGCCAGCCCAGGCGACCGGGGACGCCTCCAGGGCTCAAGCGGACTCCCTCTCGCGCTTCACCGGGGCGCGGCGACGGGCGGACGAATCGCCGCCCCCCAAGCAAGCGTGACGGCTGGCTGCGACTGCCGCTGGAGGAGTCGCCTGAGGAGGAGCTGGTGAAGCTTGGGGAGCGATGAGCGCCGCCATCCGCGCGGGCGCTGTCTCCTCCATCGTCGTCGGGGCGGGACCCCTGGCCGCGGTCGTCGCCCTCAGGGCAGCATCCAGCGCGGCGACCATCTTCCCCAAACACCCTCACGTAGAGGGTGGCGTCGCTGTCGAACTTGAAGTGTAGGGTGCACCGCTGACTCAGGCCGCACGCGCGGGCAAACGTTTGCCAGCCACGAGTCAGGGCCCCGTTTCCGGAAGGGGAGACCTCAAGCGAGACCCAGGAGGCCCTGCTGCAATAACCATCAGCCTGGAGCCAGAAGCCGCACCGGGCACTGGCCGGCAACTCGTCGATGAAGAAGCGGGGGAGCTGGAGCCAGGTGTTTGTCGGGTCCGCCGACCACACGACGAACTCCGGCAGCACCTCCGCCGAGCGAAAGCGTGGCCTGGGGGGCCGCGCAGTCACGGCCTGCCTCCCCTTGGCTGCTGAGCGTTTACCGCCATGCAGGGAACCACCCGTGTGGCCGCGGGGAGCCGCAATGGGGACCGTGGTATGCTTGCGGGGACGACCCCGGCCGCGCTTGGCTGGTGGAGAGTCGGGCTCCGCCCGGCAGGCCTTTCCCTTCTCCGCAGCTGAGAACCTCTTCGGAGCCATGAGAGCGGCGAGTGGCCAAAGAGAAGAAGAAGAGAAGCAGGAAGGGGTGGACTGGCGGGGGCTCGCATGGCCCCGTACTTATAGCCGGAGAAAACCAACCGACGAGCACCACGATCTTAGGTAATAATGACCCGTATCCATGTGTGCAGGGACTAGTCAAGTCACGCAGTCGCCAAGGCGACATGGGGAAGCGGAGACGCCCACGTCCAATCAACCGCCACGCGGCGCCCCAGGCCGCAGGCTGTTAAGGCCCGCGGCGCTTCGCCCTTGCCCTTTCGCCTCTCGGCATGGCCAAGTCCGGGCGCGCCTTGGGCCCGGGGGCTACTGTCGGCGTTCTGGGAACGGGGGTCCCCAGACTTGCCTGCCTGCGGCCCGCGGCGTGGCTCAAGGGGGCCCAGCACGGCCCAGCTTCATCAACACAAGACCCAGGACCCTCGCGAGGGGCCAAGCCTCGCGGGGCAGATGACAAGGCGCTTCCTCAGGCACGGCCTCGTCAGGCTGGCTCATGAGGAGGCGGAGAGATCAAGGCGGGGTACCTCGTGAGGTGCCCGTGACGCAAGCCGTGACGACCAAGGGCGCCAGGCGGGCGCCAGCCCGCGCAGTGTACTCCCTTTCCACTTTGGTGCAAAGGGGGCAAGCGCAGGCGAGAGGATCAAGCAAAGGCATCCATTTCGGTGCAACGAGACCAAGACCAGTCCAACGGTGGGAAGGAGGTTATCATGGAGCCCAGAACGGCGTCACCACAGGGCCTTTGGCAGGCGAGGACCAACTTTAGTCAGGATAAGTGTACCAGATGTTCCCCTTCGAATTGGCCAATTGTTGGCGCCCTTCCCGCTCAATATTTGGGAAGAGGCCCAGGGCCTTTGCCTATAAATAGGACTAGCCACCCCAAGGGAAGGGGCATCTACCATCGAGCGATCAGGCCAGCAGAACCTGGAAGCAGAGAAAGCCAAGAGAGAGGAAGAGAGAGAGAAGAGCGGCTGAACTCCTCCTTGTAGTTCGTCCCCCTAGCCAAGAACAGACCCTCGCGAGGCTGTTCTCCCCTATATTGTTCTTCATCACCAGCCCAAGAGGCAATCCATCCACCACAAACTAGAGTAGGGTATTACACCACAGCGGTGGCCCGAACTAGTATAAACTCTGTGTTCCTTGTGCGGTTCTTTCCGCAGTTAGATCCTTGCGAGACGGAGAGGTAGAGGGCTTAATCTCCGCGCACACCCAAGAGTTCGAACCTTAAGGGTCTGCCGGAACCCAAAATCCGACAGCGTCCCCACCAGCCTGGTAAAACTCGCTTATCTCCCAAGCGCCATGATAAATGGCGCGATTGGGTTAACCACGTCCGTATTGATGAGAATTACGTAAATGAGGGGACACGATCTCTGCTTTGACAAGACGTGCCAAGGAAACCGCCTCGCGAAATGCGCTGAGGTGAGGGAGTGAAAACGATTCGAATAAAGACTTGGCCGTGGTGTGATGTCACGCTACGGAATACGTCAGTAGATTAGATTTGTGTAAATATTATTTTCTCTCTATGGCAATATGTGGAAACTTATTTTGAAGAGTCGGACACTGTCTTTTGTGTTCAAAATCTTCTGTGAAGTACTTGGAGGAGGAACCCGCCTTGCAATGCCGAAGACAATCTGCGCGCCGGACTCGTGTCATTGAAACCTGGTTTAGGGGCTACTGAGGGAGTCCTGGATTAGGGGGTGTCCGGATGACCATACTATACCTTCAGCCGGACTCCTGGACTATGAAGATACAAGATTGAAGATTTCATCCCGTGTCCGGACGGGACTTTCCTTGGCGTGGAAGGCAAACTTGGCGATGCGGATATTGAGATCTCCTACCATTGTAACCGACTTTGTGTAACCCTAACCCTCTCCGGTGTCTATATAAACCGGAGGGCTTTAGTCTGTAGGACAACATACAACAATCATACCATAGGCTAGCTTCTAGGGTTTAGCCTCCTCGATCTCGTGGTAGATCTACTCTTGTACTACCCATATCATCAATATTAATCAAGCAGGACGTAGGGTTTTACCTCCATCAAGAGGGCCCAAACCTGGGTAAAACATCGTGTCCCTTGTCTCATGTTACCATCCGCCTAGACGCACAGTTCGGGACCCCCTACCGGAGATCGGCCGGTTTTGACACCGACATTGGTGCTTTCATTGAGAGTTCCTCTGTGTCGTCGCTTTTAGGCCCGATGGCTCCTCCGATCATCAATAGCGATGCAGTCCAGGGTGAGACTTTTCTCCCCGGACCGATCTTCGTCTTCGGCGACTTCGCACTGTGGGCCAATTCCTTGGCCATCTAGAGCAGATCAAAAGCTACGCCCCTGGCCATCAGGTTAGATTTGGAAGTTTAAACTACACGGCTGACGTCCGTGGGGACTTGATCTTCGACGGATTCGAGCCACGGCCGAGCGCGCCGCACTGTCACGATGGGCATGATCTAGCTCTGCCGCCGAACAGTGCCCTGAAGTCCACGCACGCATCGGTTCCGACCCTTGATTTGGAACCAACTGCGCCGATAGAGGACGAGTGGTTGGACGCCGCCTCGGGGGCTGCGATCCCAACGGCGATCAAGCCGAACACCAGCCCCGCACTCCGCAAGGCCCGTGACTCTGTGGGGCCGGACTCCTCTCCGGACTCCAAGCCCTCCGCGCCCCTGCCGATCGAATCCGATTGGGCGCCGATCATGGAGTTTACTGCCGCAGACATCTTTCAGCACTCGCCCTTTGGCGATATTCTGAAGCCATTAAAGTCTCTCTCTTTATCAGGAGAGCCCTAGCCGAACTGCGGTCAGCAAGGTTGGGATACGGACGACGAATAAATTCAAAGCCCACCCACCACCCACTTTGTAGCCACTGTCGATGATTTAACCGACATGCTCGACTTCGACTCTGAAGACATCGACGGTATGGACGCCGATGTAGGAGACGACCAAGAACCAGCACCTATAGGGCACTGGAAAGCCACCATGTCGTGACATATACATGGTGGATACCCAAAAGAAGGAGATGACGATGGAACAACGGGGGATGATCCCTCCAAGAAACAGCCTAAGCGCCGACGTCAGCGGCGCCGCTCTAAATCCCGCCAAAGCAAAAACGGTGATTCCGGCACAGGAGATAATAATACTCTGGATAGCGCCGAAGAACACCCCCTCCAGCAAGATTTAGCGCAGGAGGATGGAGAAGCCAGCCCTCACGAGAGAGCGGCAGACAGAGAGGTCGAGGATGACAATTATATGCCTCCCTCCGAAGACGAGGCAAGCCTCGACGACGACGAATTCGTCGTGCCAGAGGATCCCTTCGAACAAGAGCGTTTCAAACGCAGGCTTATGGCCACGGCAAGCAGCCTCAAGAAAAAACAGCAACATCTTAGAGCTAATCAAGATTTGCTAGCCGACAGATGGACTGAAGTCCTTGCGGCCGAAGAGTATGAACTCGAAATCCCCTCCAAGAGCTACCCAAAGCGCAGGCTGCTACCCCGATTAGACGAGGAAGCACCTAAACCTACATCACCAGCGCATGATACGGCCCATCGACCACATCGTGGCCGCGACAGAGAGGCCTCTCGGCCCTCCACTCAAGCTGCACCCCGACGCCGTTCAAAACATTCTAAGGCACGGGAAAATGCGCCAGATCTGCAAGACATATTGGAGGACAAGGCAAAGCAACCAAGATCGATCTATGGATCGCGCGGGCGTCCCACGACACGTGACGGTGATCGTCACTCCGAATATAATAAATCCGGCCGGGCCGAACACAATAGACAAAGCTCATTCAAGCTGCGTCGTGATATAGCCCAATATAGAGGCGCCACACCCCCCCTATGCTTCACAGATGAAGTAATGGATCATCAAATCCCTAAGGGTTTCAAACCCGTGAACATCGAATCATACGATGGCACAACAGATCCCGCGGTATGGATCGAGGATTATCTCCTTCATATCCACATGGCCCGCGGCGACGATCTACACGCCATCAAATACCTCCCACTCAAACTCAAGGGACCAGCTCGGCATTGGCTTAACAACTTGCCAGCAGAATCAATCGGGTGTTGGGAGGACCTGGAAGCCGCATTCCTCGTCAATTTCCAGGGCACCTATGTGCGACCACCAGACGCCGATGACCTAAGCATGATAATTCAGCAGCCAGAGGAATCGGTTAGGCAATTCTGGACACGGTTCCTAACAAAGAAAAACCAAATAGTCGACTGTCCGGACGCTGAGGCCCTAGCAGCCTTCAAGCTTAATATCTGTGACGAGTGGCTTGCCCGACACCTTGGACAGGAAAAGCCGAAATCCATGGCAGCACTCACGACGCTCATGACCCGCTTTTGCGCGGGAGAAGACAGCTGGCTAGCTCGTAGTAATAACTTGACCAAGAGCCTTGGTAATTTGGACACCAAGGACAACAGTGGCAGGTCGCGTCAGAACAAGCAAAAGCGCCGCGTTAACAGCGACAGCAACGAGGATACGACAGTCAATGCCGGATTCAGAGGCTATAAATCTGGTCAGCGGAAAAAGCCATTCAAAAGAAATACTCAGGGCCCGTCCAGTTTGGACCGAATACTCGACCGCTTGTGCCAGATACATGGCACCCCCGAAAAGCCAGCCAATCACACCAACAGAGATTGTTGGGTGTTCAAGCAGGCAGGCAAGCTAAATGCCGAAAATAGAGGGAAGGGGTTGCGTAGCGATGACGAGGAGGAGCCCCGGCGGCCGAATAGCAGGTTTTCCCACACAAGTGCGGACGGTGAACATGATATACGCAACCCACATCCCCAAGAGGGAGCGGAAGCGTGCCGTTAAGGGACGTATATGCGATGGAGCCAGTCGCCCCAAAGTTCAACCCATGGTCCTCCTGCCCGATCACCTTCGATCGAAGGGACCACCCCACTAGCATCCGTCATGGCGGATTCGCCGCATTGGTTCTAGACCCAATCATTGACGGATTTCATCTCATAAGAGTCCTTATGGACGACGGCAGCAGCCTGAACCTGCTTTACCAGGATACAGTGCGGAAAATGGGCATAGATCCCTCGAGGATTAAGCCCACCAAACCGACCTTTAAAGGTGTTATACCAGGTGTAGAGGCCAACTGTACAGGCTCAGTCACACTTGAAGTGGTCTTCGGATCTCCGGATAATTTCCGAAGCAAGGAGTTAATCTTCGACATTGTCCCGTTCCGCAGTGGCTATCACGCACTGCTCGGGCGAACCGCATTCGCAAAGTTCAATGCGGTGCCACACTACACATACCTTAAGCTCAAGATGCCAGGCCCTCGAGGAGTAATCACGGTCAATGGAAACACCGAACGCTCCCTCCGAACGGAGGAGCACACGGCGGCCCTCGCAGCGGAAGTACAAAGCAGCCTCTCAAGGAAGCTCTCCAGTCCGGCAGTTAAACGTTCGGACACCGTCAAGCGCACCCGGAGTAACCTACAACAAGACCGCCTGGCACGTTCCGAGCAGGCGTAGCAACGCGGCCCCAACCCCAGCCCTCACGAACTAGCGAAACCAGTGCTTCGCGTACATAACTACGCTCTCGAAATACCATGGGCACAGGGGGAGGGGCACCATCACGACACGCCCGAAACACGGCTAAAACCACACTAGGGGCTGCCGATTTCTTTATTTTCTCTTACTTTCAGGACTCCATACTTCGGAAGACCTTTTCGGCAATCCAACTGCCGCTCAAACGATGCAAGAACCAGGGAAGCAGAAAAGCTACGCCGCATTATAGAACTCCCAGGTGGTCTTTATCACGAGCAGTATACCTGTTTTGCATACTATTCTGCAGCCTGCCCCTGGAAAGGACATGTTAAATAGTCCCGCTTTTGCTTATCGCACTATTTGTATCGTTCTGCTTCGATCACAGCCTTTCTATAAACAATGCATAGCTTTTGTCTACTTTCGCATTACTATTTTTTACAGATATATGTTCATTAACGACATGTTGCACCCGTACACTTTGGTATGGTCAATACGCCAGGGGCTTAAGTACCCCCCTAATATGGTGTGAGAAGTCCGAACACTTTAACTAGTGCGGCACCCCGAACTTATAGCATTATATGCATCAGCTCCGAATCATGTCTTGGGTCAATTGTTGGGTTTGCCCGGCTCCTATGTTTTGGTGCCTTACATTCCATTGTATCGGCTAAGGTAGCACTAGGAGAACTACTGCGATTGTGCCCCAATTGAGCTGGGCGGAGCACCTCAGTAGAGAAAGGTAAAACTGACTGTCATGATGAAGCGAGAGACTGGTCGCTGTTCGAGAGGTTTTTCGAGTCCCTAAAGACTTATGCCGCTTAGAGCGAGGAGTCGGCTTTGCCCGGCCAAAGGCATGGATAGCGCCACGAACTCGGTCTTCCGAACACTAGGGGCTTCGCCAAAATTTAAAATTATAGAATTCTATGGCTAAGTGAGAGTGTTCAAGCACTATAGTCCGATTGCCTTGTTCGTTGTGCTGAGCGCCTCCCTCAAAGGACCCAAACATAGGAAAAAGAGCGCTCAGGTTTATCCCGAACACCCCCGCACTAGTGGCATGGGGGCAGAAGCCGACGACTCGCCATCTCTCAAATTTGATAAACGTCCGCACAGAAGGTAATATTTTAAATTCAAAACGCATTGCTTAAGCGCACATGAACAAGTTTTCAGCGCACAGGATAAAACGAGCGAGTTTACTCCAAAATTACATCCATGGAACATTCATCCGCCACAAGGCGGGCACCCTTCAGAACGTCCTTATAATAGTTCTCGGGCTTGCGATGCTCTTTCCCCGGCGGTGGCCCGTCCTTCACAAGCTTCTCACCATCCAGCTTGCCCCAGTGCACCTTAGCGCGGGCAAGGGCCCTACGGGCACCTTCGATGCAAACGGAGTGCTTGATGACCTCGAGCCTTGGACAGGCCTCCACCAGCCGCCGCACCAGGCTGAAGTAGCTCCCAGGCAGAGCCTCTCCAGGCCACAGCCGAACTATGAGGCCCTTCATGGCCTGTTCGGCTACCTTGTGGAGCTCGACCAGCTGCTTCAGCTGGTTGCTCAGGGGAACAGGGTGTCCGGCCCCAGCATACTGAGACCAGAACACCTTCTCCGTCGAGCTGCCCTCTTCGGCTCGGTAGAATGCGGCGGCATCGGACACGCTACAGGGAAGATCTGCGAATGCTCCTGGAGAGCTCCGGATTCGGGTAAGTAACAAGAAGCTCACTTTTACATGTTTGCTTTGCATAAAGAATGCCTTACCCGCCGCTATCTTTTTCACTGCATCCAATTCATGGAGGGCCTTCTGGGATTTGGCCTTGGCAGATTTGGCATTTTCAATAGCCGTCGCGAGCTCGGACGCTCGCGTCTTTGAGTCAAGCTCCAAACTCTCATGTTTTTTCATGAGAACCTAGAGCTCTTGCCGTACCTCGCCAACTTGCGCCTCATATTTCTCCCGCTCGGTGCGCTCCGCGGCCGCTTTCTTCTCGGCCTCGGCCAGCGCTTGCTTGAGGGTCGCCACCTCAGTTGTGGCCCCTACAATAGGCATGTTAATCCTGTCATATTTTTGCAACTGCACTTTTATATTTTATTTTTCTGTAAGGTACTTCTTACCTTCTTTCTCCTCGAGGTGGCGTTTGGCAAGGCCGAGCTCTTGCTCGGTCCGCTCAAGGCCCTGCTTCAGTGTGCCCACCTCCGCAGTCAGTGCGGCGGTCGCCAGCAGCGAAGCCTGCATACGCATATTGACTCTTTTTTTGTTAGACTCCTGCGAATTTTATTAGATCCTCTATTTGGCTTTTCTTTCCGAATGCCAAACAAAGCATCAGGGGCTACTGTCTAGGCGGTAATATTTTATATGTATTCTGTACTTACCTCGAAGCCTGTTAGAAGGCTGGCACAAGCTTCAGTCAGTCCGCTCTTGGCGGACTGAACCTTCTGGATCACCGCACTCATAATAGTGCGGTGCTCCTCGTCGATGGAGGCGCCTTTAAGCACCTCCAGCAGATTGTTCGGCACCTCCGGTTGGACGGGGGCCGCCGGCTCAGTAGGCTTGCTCCTCTTGGAAGGAGTTTAGATCCCTCAAGGATTAAGCCCACCAAAACGACCTTTAAAGGCGTCATACCAGGTGTAGAGGCCAACTGTACAGGCTCAGTCACACTTGAAGTGGTCTTCGGATCTCCGGATAATTTCCGAAGCGAGGAGTTAATCTTGGACATAGCCCCGTTCCATAGTGGCTATCACGCACTGCTCGGGCGAACCGCATTCGCAAAGTTCAATGCGGTGCCGCACTACGCATACCTTAAGCTCAAGATGCCAGGCCCTCGAGGAGTAATCACGGTCAATGGAAACACCGAACGCTCCCTCCGAACGGAGGAGCACACGGCGGCCCTCGCAGCGGAAGTACAAAGCAGCCTCTCAAGGCACCTCTCCAGTCCGGCCGTTAAACGTCCGGACACCGTCAAGCGCGCCCGGAGTAACCTACAACAAGACCGCCTGGCACGTTCCGAGCAGGCATAGCAACGTGGCCCCAACCCCAGCCCTCGCGAACTAGCGAAACCAGTGCTTCGCGTACATAACTACGCTCTCGAAATACCATTGGCACAGGGGGAGGGGCACCATCACGGCACGCCCGAAACACGGCTTAAACCGCACTAGGGGCTGCCGATTTCTTTATTTTCTCTTACTTTCAGGAGTCCATACTTTGGAAGACCTGTTCGGCAATCCAACTGCCACTCAAACGATGCAAGAACCAGGGAAGCAGAAAAGCTACGCCGCATTATAGAACTCCCAGGTGGTCTCTATCACGAGCAATATACCTATTTTGCATACTATTCCGCAGCCTGCCCCTGGAAAGGAAATGTTAAATAGTCCCGCTTTTGCTTATCACACTGTTTGTATCGTTCTGCTTAAACCCTGATGTAGACGCCGCACTGCGAGAATTCCTACGAGAAAATTGGGATATCTTTGCCTGGCACCCTTCAGACATGCCAGGAATCCCACGCAGGCTTGCCGAACATAGCTTAAATATCCTAAAAGGATTCAAACCTGTCAAACAAGCTCTTCGGTGTTTTTCCGAACCTAAGAGACCGGCCATTGGAGAGGAGCTAGCCAAGCTATTGGAGGCCGGATTCATCAGAGATATAAAACATTTGGACTGGCTAGCAAACCTGGTGATGGTACCAAAGAAGGACAAATCCTGGCGCCTGTGTAGTTGATTTTAAAGACCTTAACAAGGCTTGCCCAAAGGATCCCTTCCCCTCCCCCGCATTGATCAAATTATCGACGCCACCGCAGGTCCCGATTCGTTGTGTTTCCTCGACGCATATTCCGGCTACCATCAAATTAAGATGGTAGAATCAGACCAAGCCGCAACGGCATTCATGACACCATACGGCCCATTCTGCTTCAACACGATGCCCTTTGGGCTAAAAAACGTCGGCGCAACATATCAGCGCATGATTCAAACATGTCTGGCAAACCAGATCGGCAAAACAGTGGAGGCATACGTGGATGATGTGGTCGTAAAAACAAGACATGTCGAATCTCTAGTAGACGACTTGAGGCTTACATTTGACAATCTCCGAACATACGACATCAAGCTTAACCCGGAAAAATGCGTTTTCGGCATTCCAGCCGGAAAGCTCTTGGGCTTCATTGTATCCGGTATAGGAATTGAAGCAAATCCTGCCAAGATCCGAGCTTTGTCACAATTGTGTCGGATTTCGGGTTCCGGCAGACCCTTAAGGTTCGAACTCTGGGGTGCGCATGGAGATTATGCCCTCTACCTCTCCGTCTCGCAAAGATCAGACTACTAAAAGAACAACACAAGAGACACATGGTTTATACTAGTTCGGGCCACCATTGTGGTGTAATACCCTACTCTAGTTTGTGGTGGGTGGATTGCCTCTTGGGCTGATGATGATGAACAATACAGAGAAGAACAGCCTCGCGAGGGTCTGTTCTTGGCTAGGGGGATGAACTGATAGGAGGAGTTCAGCCGCCCTTCTCTCTCTCTCTCTCTGCTGCCTGAGTCTTTCTAACTGGTTTCTCCCTGATGCGATTGCTAGATGCCTCTACCCTGGGGGTGGCTAGTCCTATTTATAGGCAAAGGCCCTGGGCCTCTTCCCAAATATTGAGCGGGAAGGGCGCCAACAATTGGCCAATTCGAAGAGGAACATCTGTTACACTTATCCTGACTAAAGTTGGTCCTCGCCTGCCAAAGGCCCTGTGGTGACGCCGTTCTGGGCTCCACGATGACCTCCTTCCCACCGTTGGACTGGCCTTGGTCTCGTTGCACCGAAATGGATGCCTTTGCTTGATCCTCTCGCCTGCGCTTGCCCCCTTTGCACCAAAGAGGAAAGGGAGACACTGCGCGGGCTGGCGCCCGCCTGGCATCCTTGGTCGTCATGGCTTGCGTCATGGGCACCTCATGAGGTACCCCGCCTTGATCTCTCCGCCTCCTCGTGAGCCAGCCTGATGAGGCCGTGCCTGAGGAAGCACCGTGTCGTCCGCCCCGCGAGGCTTGGCCCCTCGCGAGGGTCTTGGGTCTTGTGTTGATGAAGATGGGCCGTGCTGGGCCCCCTTTTGAGCCACGCCGCAGGCCGCAGGCAGGCAAGTCTGGGGACCCCCGTTCCCAAAATGCCGACAGTAGCCCCGGGCCCAAGGCGCGCATGGACTTGGCCGTGCCGAGAAGCGAAAGGGCAAGGGCGAAGCGCCGCAGGCCCTAACAGCCTGCGGCCTTGGGCGCCGCGTGGCGGTTGATTGGATGTGGATGCTTCAGCAACTGCGCAGGTTATTAAGGGTGCGGCGTCTGCCCAGGCTTTGCTTTTCTCTTTCTCCGGTCGCTGCTCAGATCCCCTTTCTTGCGCCTCTCCTTCCTTCCTCCAAATTCCTAGATCTGCTCCACCCGTGTGACCTAGGAAGACATGGCGCCTCGTCAGTCTCTGGCTGAAGCTTGGTTCCCGCTTGCTCTGGACTTGCCCAATGAGTCGGAGGCGAGCCTTGCCCGGCTGCGCCGGATGGCGGCGGCGCAGGGCATCGACGGGGCGCAGGTGTTCAAGGTCGGCTCCGCCACCCCTGAGGGCCGAGGGAGCACCTTCTACCCTCTCTTTGTAAGCTCCATTACTGCGGGCCTGGTGCCTCCTTTCTCCGAGTTCTTCCTCTCTGTCCTCCGCCATTACAACTTACAAGCTCTGCATCTCCACCCCAACTCCATCCTTCTTCTGGCGATCCTCGCCTACTACTGCGAGGCTCATGTGGGGGTGCAGCCCGCAGTGGCCTTGCTGCGCCACTACTTCTCCCTCCGGGTCACCCGTGGTTCTCCTTCCGCATGCGCGAGCTTCGTCGCGTACGGCGGCGCCATTGCCATTTCGAATCCCGGGAAGAGGATTGAGGGCTTCAGGAGCAAGTGGGTCTTGGTAGACGCCGGGCGCATCCACCCTCGGCTGATCCTGCCCGCGGAGCAGCCCGCGAGTTCCAGCGACTGGTGCCGAGCGGAGCTCACGGATCCCCGCGCGAAGTCGGTACTTGAGAAGATGGACGCGGACCTGAAGCCAGCCAGCATGGCGGCGGCGGCGAAGCTGACCGGCGCGTCGCTGCTGAGGGAGTTCCTGGAGCACCAATTGGCTCCGCTTCGGCAGTATTCACCTCTGATGTGGAGGCCTCATCCGAGCCCCGCGGCCTTGGGCGACGAGGATTTGACCGCGGTTCTCCAATCTTTGGTCGGGGGCGAGGTGGCAAGGTCGGAGGGCGCGCCTGCGCCCTTGTTCCTTTCCAACGACTGGGAGCTAGTGGTGGAGTCCATGCCCGTCTTCAACGGGGACGGGCCCGTGCCCATGGTGGCTCCTGAGGGACTGGTGGACGTGTTCTCCGGCGACTCCAGCGAAGAGGAGGGCGAAGAGGAGCGGGAGAAGGGCCCTGACTCCGGGGCAACTGACGGAGAGTCGAGGGCTCCCCTTCCCCGGCGCAGACCCCGTTCTCTCCGCCTCTCTTCGAGTGATGAAGACGAGGACGATGAGCAGGTCGGCAGGAGCTTGCCCCTGATCCCGAAGAAGGACAGGACCGGGCTGCTCTCCCGCGGGTCTGTCCCTGCCCCAAGGCGCACCGCAGACACACCTCCTGCTTCTGGGCTTCCTGAGGGCGATCCTTCTAGCCGGCTTTCTGGCTTCAAGTATGGCCAGAGGCTGCTTGAGCTCTCCAGCGACGTCCCGTAAGTGCTCGATCCTTCGTCTTTATTTCTTGTTCTGCTGCTGAGGCTTCACGTCCGCCCTTTTTGAACAGGCTGGCGCCCGCGGCGAAGAAGCCGAAGGGGGCTCCTGAGGCTTCGATCACGGCAGCGCTTGTGTCCGTGGGGGATGGTGATCGTGACGCACGGGCCTCTCCTGCCCGGTCGCCTTCGCGAGGCCTGGCTGAGCTGGCTGGGGCAAGCTCAACCCCCATGGACCAAGTGACTCCCGAGGTGCCCTTGTCTGCCGCCGCTACCACGACCGTCGGGGCGCAGCAGACTCTGCCTCGGGACGCGGTGGTTGTGCCGCCGCTGCTTTCTCCTCCTGCTCCTCCAGTTGCTGTTTCTCCATCTTCTCCTGCCGTCCTGGAGTGTGCCGTTGCTGAACTGGACCAGCTGCGGCAGGATCTTCTTGGCGCCGACCCTCGCCTGGTGGCCGGGCGCCTGGAGCTGGCTTCGGGGTGGATTCGCTCCGACGCCTCGATTCGGGCTGCGCTGATTCAAGCCTCGACGGCCTATGATGGAGAGAGGGAGGCCGCCCTCGAGGCAAAGGTTGCTCGAGATGGGGCCCCGGGGGAGGTGGTTGAAGTCCGTGGTCACTGCAAGGAGCTGGCAGACGAGCTGCCAGGCCTGCGAGACCAGCTCGCGAAGGAGGTCCGCCTTCGCCAAGAGCAGGAGGAAGGCACGAAGGCTCGGGAGGCGGCCATCAAGGACCGGGAGGCCAAGCTCAAGAAGCGCCGCGACCGCCTAGGCGCGCTGAAGAAGGAGCTGGAGGTGACGAAGGCCGAGCTGGACAGCAAGGCTCGGGTCCTTGCCGAGGATCGCGTGGCCTTCGCGGACATGGATAAGGAGGCCCGTGCTTCGCTGAAGACGCTTTATGAGAGCGGCTTGGAGAGCCCGCTGGCCGGTGCCGAGGACGGCCCTGCCAAGCTGCTTCCCTTCCTGGTTCATGCCCTTGGGGATGTCGCCCTTGGCCTTGGCCCCACGGCTGAGGCCGAGGCGCGTGTCTTGTCTTCTGCTGCGCTGACACGGGTCTTCGCCCACATCTACCTTCGCGATCCCAGCGTCGACCTCGACAGCCTGTTGGAGCCGGTGAGTGGCGAGGGTGCTGCCGCCGCTGTCGAAGCCGTGAAGGGGCGCGCGGAGGCGCTGCTGGGGAAGTTCCGGGCCTTCAGTACCAAGCCAAAGCAAGGTGCTGCCGGCCCTGCTGCTCCACAAAGCGAGGCCGCTCCGCGCTGCTCCACCGCCGACAAGTGACTCCGCTGCCGCTCCTGTTCTTCTTTTAATTCCTGCACATGCGTCACGCCTCGGGGAGGCATTTAAACTTGCGTTTGGTACTGAGACGACAGTGTGGACTGCAATATTTGCTTTTAAATTCCTTGAGTTTTATGCTTTTCCTCCCTACTTGCTTGTGTTCTACGCCGGCAGAGCCCGGCCCCGCGCGTACCTCACCCAACATTAGCCCCGACCGGAAACCAGGACGGGACCAAAGGAGTGAGGGGCTACGTGACAAGTTAGGCTCCTGAGTCGCGATGCTCAGGAGTCCCCCTTGGCGCACGAACAACAATTAGGGAAGCGTGATGTAGGTGTATGTTCCGTTCTACGTCTGCTGAGCCCGACTCCGCGCGTACATCACCCAGCATAGCCTTTCGGAACTAAGGAGTGAGGGGCTACGGAGCCAGTTAGGCTCCTGAGTCGCGATGCTCAGGAGTCCCCCTTGACGCGCAAACAGCGAGCGATGAGGTGAGATGCAAGCGGGACTACCGTTCTACGTCTGCAGAGCGCGGCCCCGCGCGTACCTCACCCAGCATAGCCTTTCGGGACTAAGGAGTGAGGGGCTACGGGACCAGTTAGGCCCCTGAGTCGCGATGCTCAGGGGTCCCTGAGGGAGTCCTGGATTAGGGGGTGTTCGGATAGCCAGACTATACCTTCAGCCGGACTCCAGGACTATGAAGATACAAGATTGAAGACTTCATCCCGTGTCCGGAAGGATCTTTTCTTGGCGTGGAAGGCAAGCTAGGTGTGCGGATATTCAAGATCTCCTACCATTGTAACCGACTCTGTGTAACCCTAACCCTATCCGGTGTCTATATAAACCAGAGGGTTGTAGTCCGTAGGACAACCATCGTCATACACAATCATACCATAGGCTAGCTTCTAGGGTTTAGCCTCCTTGATCTCGTGGTAGATCTACTCTTGTACTACCCATATCATCAATATTAATCTAGCAGGAGTAGGGTTTTACCTCCATCGAGAGGGCCCGAACCTGGGTAAAATAAAGTGTCCCTTGTCTCCTGTTACCATCCGACCTTGACGCACAGTTCGGGACCCCCTACCCGAGATCCGCCGGTTTTGACACCGACATTGGTGCTTTCATTGAGAGTTCCTCTGTGTCGTCGCTTTTAGGCCCGATGGCTCCTTTGATCATCAACAATGATGAGGTCCTGGGTGAGACTTTCCTCCCCGGACAAACCTTCGTCTTTGGCGGTTTCGCTCTGCGGGCCAATTCGCTTGGTCGTCTGGAGCAGATCGAAAGCTACGCCCCTGGCCATCAAGTCAGGTTTGGAAGCTTAAACTACATGGCAGATATCCGTGGAGACTTGATCTTCGACGGGTTCGAGCCACAACCAAGCGCGCCGCACTACCTCGAGGGGCATGATATATCTCTGCCTCTGAATAGTGCCCTGGAGGCCGCACATGCACCGGCCCCGATCCTCGACTCGGAGCCCGCTGCGTTCTTTGAGGATGAACGGTTGGACGTCACCTCGGGGCTGCGATCTTGAAGGCGATCGAGCCGAACGCCAGCCCCGTACTCCGCACGGCCCATGACTCCAAGGAGTCGGATTCTTCTATGAACTCCGGGCCTCCCGTGCCCCTGCCGATCGAATCCGATTGGGCGCCTATAATGGAGTTCACCGCCGCGGACATCTTTCGGTACTCACCTTTCGGTGATATCCTGAATTCTCTCAAGTTTCTCTCTCTATCAGGAGAGCCCAGGCCGGACTATGGTCTGCGAGGTTGGGATTCGGACGACGAAGAAATTCAAAGCCCACCCACCACCCACTTGATAGCCACTGTCGACGATTTAACCAACATACTTTACTTCGGATCCGAAGACTTCGACGGTATGGACGACGAAGACGGAGACGAACAGGAACCAGCACCTATAGGGCGCTGGACCGCCACCCCACCTAATGATGTATTCATGGTGGATACCCCTAAAGGAAACGACAACGAGGAAAAAGGGGATGAAAAAAGGGATAAACCCTCCGAAAAGCAATCAAAGCTGCGACAAAAATGCCGAGCCAAGCCCCGCCTCGATCAAGACCCAGCCATAGAGCAGGATGAGCCGGTAGACGACGAGCATGCCTCAGAGCAACCATCCAAACAGGGCAACGCGGATAGAGAGGACAGACAGCCCTCCCGCGGTCATAACAGAACTCCGGACGATCTCACGCCGGATAAAACCACGGAGCAGAAGAATCTCCATGAAAGGCTCGTTGCCACAGCACGCAGCCTGAAAAAGCAGAAGCGGAAGCTAAAGACGGCGGAAGATGCACTCAGAATAAGATGGAGCAAGGTAATCAAGACCGCAGACAAATACGGCGGCAGCCGCCGCACTAAAAGCTATCCGAAGAGAAAACTACTACCCGAATTCGACCAAGAGGCCCTAGAGCCCTCGCATTCAAAAAATAAAAAAGCCACACGGTCGGATAGACAACCCCATGGCCACCATAAAACGGCAAGCGGCGCCGCACTCAATGCGGCATGCGACCCAATTAAAGACTCACATCATGGCCCAGCCAGGTCCATTTACGGGCCAAGAAAGCAAGCTCTCACAAGCAATGC
Organism: Aegilops umbellulata; assembly: GCA_032464435.1. Classification (NCBI taxonomy): domain Eukaryota; kingdom Viridiplantae; phylum Streptophyta; class Magnoliopsida; order Poales; family Poaceae; genus Aegilops; species Aegilops umbellulata. Next base: position 344,227,245 of record CP136058.1, on the reverse strand, counting down.
AAAAAAGCCATCATCAGAATCCGGCACACCCAAATACAGGGGCGCTGCACACCCCCTATGTTTCACCAACGAGGTCCTGGAATATGAATTTCCAGAGGGATTCAAACCCGTCAACATAGAGGCGTACAATGGAACAATAGACCCCGGAGTCTGGATCGAGGATTATATCCTCCACATACATATGGCTAGAGGAGATGATCTCCACGCCATCAAATATTTACGCCTTAAGCTTAAAGGGCCAGCCCCGCACTGGCTTAAAAGCCTTCCCGAAAACACAATTGGAAGTTGGGAAGAACTTGAGGATGCTTTCCGAGCAAATTTTCAAGGGACCTATGTCCGCCCCCCAGACGCAGACGATCTCAGTCACATAACTCAACAGCCCAGAGAATCAGCTCGGCAGTTCTGGAACAGATTCCTTACTAAAAAGAATCAGATAGTGGATTGTCCGGACGCCGAAGCCTTAGCAGCTTTCAGGCATAATGTCCGAGACGAATGGCTCGCCAGACACCTCGGCCAGGAAAAGCCAACAATGGCTGCACTCACAAGCCTCATGACCCGCTTTTGCGCAGGAGAGGACAGCTGGTTGGCACGATGCAGCCCCAGCGACCCAAGTACATCCGAAATCAGGGATGGAAACGGAAAACCGCGACGAAATAAGGACCGTCGCCGAACCAAAGAAAAAAGTCCGAAGAGTACGGCAGTCAATGCCGGATTCAAAAGCTCACGGCAAAATCAGACAAAACCACCCCTTCAGGATAATAGGGACGATCCGTCCAGCTTAAACAGAATCCTGGACAGAATATGTCAGATACACGGTACTCCTGGGAAGCCTGCCAATCACACCCACAGAGACTGTTGGGTTTTTAAACAATTCGGAAGGCTTAACGCCGAACACAAGGGGCTCGATACACCAAGTGAAGACGAGGACGAACCCCAGAAGCAGAACACCAGGAATCAAAAGAACTTCCCACAAGAAGTTAAAACAGTGAACTCACTTCACGTAACAAAACGTGGAGCACCCATAAAGGTACGCACAATAAAACCTATCCTTCAGGGGTCCCGCCACTGGTTATTAAAACCAATCATTTTTGATCAGCTAGATTATTCTAGAAATATCAAAAACGCGGGCCGGACTGCCCTGATACTCGATCCAATAATTGACGGATTCCAGTTTACCAATGTCCTTATGGACGGCGGCAGTGGACTAAACCTGATATATCAGGATACAATCCACCGCATGGGCATAAACCCAGCAAGAATCCGCCACAGCAAAACCTCCTTTCAAGGGGTAGCACCAGGCCCGGACACCCATTGTATGGGTTTTCTCCGGCTTGCAGTCATATTTGGCTCTGCCAATAACTTCCGTCGCGAAAAGCTGACCTTCCATGTCGTCCCGTTTTCAAGTCGCTATCAAGCACTAATGGGACGCGGAGCTTTCGCTCGCTTTAACGCAATACCGCACTATGCATCTCTCACGCTTAAGATGCCCGGTCCACGAGGCATCATCTCTTTAAAGGGAGCGCACTAAAATACGCCTCCTCCAAACGGAGGATTGCGCGGCCGCTTAAACAGCCGCACAATAAAGTGGCCTCGCCAGCCAAAAGACTTTTTCGATGTAAGTCATTAAAGGCCACGGACCCGGACTAAATGAGTTCGGCACAAGCATCATCAACGCAGGCTTAAAACGCCATACACCCCCGTACCGGGGGCTATACGCAGAGACAATAAAGCTCAACTTTATATATTTTTTACTTTATATTTTGTTTATTATCTTTTTGTTCCGCACGACCCATTTTCAATTTAGTTCCTCTCTTTTACAGATGAACGTCGTGCGGCGCCCGTCCAGGACACGGCACAGCGGAGACACAGGTGCAGACATGCAGTAGGGACCCGTCCTAAGGATTCTTTTTATATTAAGACCCTACGTAAACCTTTTTTACTGTCTCTTGCTGCTATACATCCCCTGGTTTTTTCTACTATAACCAAGGAGGAGGCTGGCGTTTTGGCATGTGGCCACGCCAGAATTTTTGCTCGTACCTGGACACTAGGGGCTTTTTTTTAAGGGTGTTGTTTCACCCTCACTCCTAAAGACCGGACACCTTAGGGAGTGTTCGGCGTCGCGAGTTTTGGCACTATATGCATCCGCTCCGAATCATGTCTTTGGTCAATGGTTGGGTTGCCCGGCTCCTGAGTTCGGCTACCTTACGTTCCGCTCTATTGGCTAAGGTAGCACCATGAGAACTACTGCGATTGTGCCCCGGTTCGGCCGGGCGAGCACCTCAGTAGAGAAAGCCGAAAACCGACTGTCATGATGTAGCGCGAGACAGGTCGCCACTCGATGACTTATAGGAATTTATCGGATTCCTCCGCTTTGACGAAGGGCCATTTCCCGGTCAGGCACGTATGCGCCCCGAATTCGGGCAAGCGCAGGCGCCACTAAGGGGCTACCTAAAGAGTCCCACTGTCAAGCTCCTATGGCTAAGTGAAAGTGTTAAAGCATTATAGTCCGGTTTGCTAGCCCGCTGCGCTATCACCTCCTTTGTAGGACCAAGACGTTGGGTTAAGTGTGAAAATGCGTCTTCTGCGCGCACCCCCACACTATGTGCATGGGGGCTGAAGCCAATTACTGCAATCTTTCAGAATTCACATATTAAAACGGCCGCACAGGAGGTGTTCTTAATACTTGAAGGCACAAGTCTAAAAAATGCCACTACAATTTATCAAAATACTGTTTTATGATTACATATGCTATCATAACATAGCATCCTTCGAGCACTGCGTCTCTATTACGCGAGCGCCTTCGAGGACTTCCTTAAAATAGTGCTCGGAAGGTATTCGTCTTTTATCCGAATCCCGGGACGCAACAATGGTGGGCTCCATATCTGCCCAGTATGTATTGACACGGGCAGGAGCCAGCCGAGCGCCCTCTATGCACGCTGACCTCTTCATAGCATCGACACGTGGCACCACGTCTAGCAATTGCTGCACCAAGCTGAAATAACTCTTCGGCTTCGATCTCCCCGGACACAGATGATCCATGATGTACTTCATGGCGAGTCCAGACAACCTATTCAGTTCGGCCCATTAGGCCAGGAGATCGTCCAGTGCCAGTGGACGCTCTGGATTGATGAATTGCGACCAAAAGAGCCTCTCCACTTCATGATCCTTTTTATCCCGAAAGTGTTCGGTCGCGTCAGCAGCACTAGCCGCCAAATCCAGATAGGTGTCCTCTACACTCCACATCCGGTCTAACGGGGCAAACTTCGGATCACAAAATTTTCTCCGCAGCGAGAAGGGCTTTCCATCCGCAATTTGTCCGGCTTGACGCAACTCTTCCTTTGCCGCTCTCATTATAGAGCGGGCGTCCTTGGCGTCAGCAACAGCCTTCTCTAAGCTCGTTTGCCTCGCTCGACCCTCTTCTTCAAGAAGCTTGCAACGGTCAGTAGCATTCTTTAACTTTACGGCCATATCAACCATCTCCTCCTTGCTTCGGCAATGGGAGCCTGTTCGGCTTTCAGCTCTTTAAGGGCTTTCACGGCAGCCACATCGCTTTTCCTGGTTTGTTCCTTCGCTCGGGCGAGTTTGGCCCTAAGACCCTCCACGGCGGCCGCACCATCTGCGTCAAGCATACACACGGTACGATATTGACATAAAGCTCCTCTTAGTAACCATCGCCCGATGATTTCAATACCTTGAGCATCATCAAGCCGCTTGTTAACAAGCGCGATGTCGGCTTCTGCCTCATCAAGTTGTCGCTTCAGTTCGGCAAATTCACGAGTCCGGCTTGACTCCGGACAATCCGCCACCTACATATAAAGGTGCCACTTAAAGGACCTGGGATTAAGATCCTCTGCGCGCCGTCAATTTTAACGACGCACAAAGTCTCAGGGGCTACTATCTACACAGGGCGCACCTTATTTATGCGCAACTAACACAAGTGTACATTATTTAAAACGTACCTCAAGGCCTGCCAGTAAACTTTTGACGGCCTCGTGCAATCCGCTTTCTTCGGATGAAATCTTTTCAATCACTGTGTTCATCAACGCATGATGCTCCTCTGAGACAGAGGCTCGCCCCAGCAGAATCTTTAGCTCCTCCGGCCGAACACCAGATGGTGCCGGACTCGTCCCATGGCCTCCCTCAAAGGCCGGACGTGAAGAACCTCGGGGGGCCACATGGCCACCTTCTGCCCCTGTCGGATCCGGAGAAATCCTCCGCGACGACACTTCAGCGTCGCTCGCCTTGCTAGGCGATACAGAAGGAGGAGGCGTTCCGCTCTCCATCATCTCCGGAAGAAGATCCCCCGAGGACGAGTTCTGCTGAGAAGGGCTGAGGTCCGAACTACAAAGTAAGGTTTCGGTTAAAACTTCTCAGATATAAATCAAGGATTTCTCTTAAAAGAAAAACTCTTCTTCTACTTACGGCTCGCTGGAGAGCTGGTCCCTTTGAGGGTTTAGTTCGGCCGAGGGGCTCCCCGGCGTTGGGCCCTCTGACAAGGATTCTTTCCCCGCTTCGAGGCTACGGTCTCCGGGTCGTCAGAGGCGGCCCTTTTCTTTCCCTTAGGAGAGGAATTATCGATTCCCCCCTTCGGAATGGCCTCTTTCGAGGAGGCCATGGTTTCCTTGTCCTCCCCCTTATTTCCCTCCAAAGGCACTACCTCCAGCATCCTGACTAGCATGGGATCCAGCCTGGTTTCGGGAAGGGGAGCCGGACACCTGATTAGCTTCGCCTTCGCTATCCACTCCTGCTTAAAAGGAGAAGCGCTGTTAAAAGCAAGTCAATTATGAGGATAGAAGGTCCGGGCACAAGGTCACTTACTTGAGTATCCGGGCGATTGCGGCTTAAACCCACATCCTCAGTCAAATCCGGACTCACTTCTTGTGATCCGAAGAACAGTTTATACATCTTCGCGGACGTCACGCCCGTAAAATCCCGGAGAACTCGCGGTCCCTCTGGATTGAACTCCCACAGGCGAAGGGGGCGACGTTGGCCGGGCAGTGTCCGGCGAATCAGCATGACTTGTGTCACCTTGAACAGGTTAAGGTCTTCTTCCAAGAGATTCTTAATGCGGCCCTGCAGCAGAGGTACGTCTTTGGACAAGCCCCAATCTAACCCTGTGTTGATCCACGACGCTAACCGCGGTGGGGGACCCAAGCGAAAGGCAGGAGGCGCCACCCATGCGGTGCCCCGAGGAGCGGTGATATAGAACCACTCCTGTTGCCATAAGCCAAGCTCCTCTTGAAAAGCGCCCTCAGGCCATTGAGCATCGGTATTTCTTTTTATAGCAGCGCCTCCGCACTCTGCGTGGCGCCCCTCGATCAGCTTCGGTTCTACTTTGAAGGTCTTGAGCCATAATCCGAAGTGAGGGGTAACACGGAGGAACGCTTCGCACACAACAACGAACGAGAAGATATGGAGGATGGACTCCGGAGCTGAGTCATGGAATTCCAGCCCATAATAAAACATCAGCCCCCTTACAAAGGGATCCATTGGGAAGCCTAATCCCCGAAGGAAGTGGGATATGAATACCATACTCTCACCGGGCTGAGGGCTAGGGACCACCTGTCCTTGAACAGGCAACCTGTGCGAAATCTCGCCGGTCAGGAATTTAGCTTCCCTCAACCTTAATACGTCCTCCACCGTAATGGAGGAGGGCATCCATCGGCCTTGGAGGTCGGAGCCGGACACTGTCGAAGGTCCGGTGCGCCTGGAATCTGGAAGCCTAGGGTGTTGGAACTCGAGGCGACGGGCGAGCTCGTTTTGAGAATAGAAGAGGGGAACAGGGTCTTGGTCTCTTTATAAGAGGCAGAATACCAAGAGCCCTCCCCATAACCGTCTTGGACTAGCCTTTAATTAAGGCAAAATGTGCTAACGGGCACGACTGGGTTACCCACGTCCGTATTGATGAGAATCCTATTAAAAGGGGCACACGATCTCTGCTTTGACAAGACGTGCCAAGGAAACCACCTCGCTAAACACGCTGAGGTGGAACAATGAAAACAATTTATATAAAGAGCTTGGCCGCAGTGTTATGACGCACTGCGGAATACGTCAGCAGATTTGATTTGTGTTAATATTATTCTCTATATGGCAATATATGGAAACTTATTTTGCAGAGCCGGACACTATTGTTGGTGTTTGTAATCTTCTTGAAGAACTTGGAGGAGGAACCCGCCTTGCAATGCCGAAGACAATCTGCGCGCCGGACTCGTCGTCATTGAAGCCTGGTTCAGGGGCTACTGAGGGAGTCCTGGATTAGGGGGTGTTCGGATAGCCGGACTATACCTTCGGCCGGACTCCAGGACTATGAAGATACAAGATTGAAGACTTCGTCCCGTGTCCGGAAGGATCTTTTCTTGGCGTGGAAGGCAAGCTAGGTGTGCGGATATTCAAGATCTCCTACCATTATAACCGACTCTATGTAACCCTAACCCTATCCGGTGTCTATATAAACCGGAGGGTTGTAGTCCGTAGGACAACCATCGTCATACACAATCATATCATAGGCTAGCTTCTAGGGTTTAGCCTCCTTGATCTCGTGGTAGATCTACTCTTGTACTACCCATATCGTCAATATTAATCTAGAAGGAGTAGGGTTTTACCTCCATCGAGAGGGCCCGAACCTGGGTAAAATAAAGTGTCCCTTGTCTCCTGTAACCATCCGACCTTGACGCACAGTTCGGGACCCCCTACCTGAGATCCGCCGGTTTTGACACTGACAGTCCCCCTTGACGCTCAAACGGCCTTCATACCTTGGCTCCGCTCGGGGATAGATGCGCGACGAACCAGGCCCGAGGGGCCTGGCTGGGTGGCGTACGTCTGGGCGTGACCCAGTTGTTGCCCCCGTGCCTAGCCCCCTCGCGCGGCGCTCCCAAGGGGAGGCGTTGCGATGAGGCTAGACACTAAGCTCTGGGCTCCCTGAGGTTGATGCGGCCCGGAGGCCACCCTCAGTTGTTTATCACCAGCGCGGAGCATAGCGCTTCCGTATGTGTACGGGCATAGCCGCTCCTCGGCAGTGTCATCAGCTAGCGCGGAGCATGGTGCTTCCACTTGTGCGTGGGAGGGGGCTCCCCTCCGGGAGGAGCCCCCGGGGCGTGTACAGCCCCGCCCTGACACGTGGCCGGCATGGTAGGGCTAGGGGAGGTGTATCTGGGCACCCGTGAGCCAGCGCGGGACTCACGGGGCCCTACCTCTAGGCAGGTTGTGCCTGGCACTGGGCCGTATCTTGAGAGATGTTCCTGCAAATTTGGTTAGATGCCGGCACTTTACGTCCTCGGGTCCCGGCCCTCGAGCTTGTCTCAGCCGTCGCTGGTATGCCAGGTCGCGATGCCGTGGACAAGGCCAAAGGGTGAGGGCTGGAGAGCCATTAAGAGCCCTGAGTCGCGATGCTCAGGTACCCCCCCTTTAACGTGCAAGTGGTCGACATGGAGAAGAAGAGGTGCAGTGGACAGGCATCAAGTAATCAAGCATGATAGGCGAACGCATAGCTGGAAATAAACGCAAGGGAGATACACACCACTGGGCCTGGCCCGAGCGGCCTGGGGATGATGCAGCCCGAGGGGCGCCCCCAACAAAGCAAGCTAATGACCGAAAAATAAAAAGGGATACATGCCGCAGGGACGGACCCACGCGGCCTGGGAATGATGCAGCCCTGGGAGGGCGCTCCCAGCTGGAAATGAAGCTTGAAGGATGTCACCTGAAGATGTCGAAGATGAAGTGGTGTTGGTGCAGCAGACTCGGTGGGCTGCGGAAGCCGATCCTCACGAGTCCCCAGGCCCAGGGGCCTCGGGAGGCTCCGGAGGCGCTGGTGGCTCCTCGCGAATCATCTCCATCTCCGCCAGGGCTGCGGTACGCCTGTCTTCCTGAGTCTCCATGATGCCCCTCATGAGGCGCTGGTACGCAGCATCCACGCTCGGCAAGCCATAAGGCATGCGAACATAGCTGTGGGGTGGACCTCCACAGCGCCCCACTTGCGAGGGCCAGAGGCGCTCCATCGTGGCGACCTGATTGAGCCCTGGTACGTTGATGCAGACGCGCAGCCCACCATCTTCGCCTGGATGGGGAGCCACAGCCGGTAGACGGCGGCGACCTCTCATGATTCTTGACTCCTGTAGTTCTTGAACGGCCTTGTTGACGAACTCCTGCTGGTCTGACCTTCCTTGCCTCGCTCCTTCTTGAGGGAAACGTGCTTCGAAGCATGCCTCCATGTGGTGCCCAAGCGCCTCCCTCGCGACCTTGGCCAGGTCGGTGGCCCTCCAGGTGAGAGCCCCCGAGCCCTGCCTGAGGAGGGCACTGGGCGCGCTTTCCTATGCGATGGAAGGAGGGTCCCCTTGGGCAGACGCGGGCCCTGAGGGGCCTGCCTCCTGAGGGGTTGAGCCTGACGATGTCTTCTTCTTCATGGGGGTGGTCTCGGGAAGCCTCCTGCTTCCGCGATCCGGGTCTTCTAGTGACGCGGCCTGAAAGGCTCGCTCCAGGGAACACACTACATCCTTCTCTTCACATGGCACCGTGATGACTCCGCCACTTCCTGGCATCTTGAGGACGTTGTAGCCATGATGAGTTACGGCCATGAACTTGGCCAGTGCTGGGTACCCGAGGATGGCGTTGTACGGCAGGCGAATGTGGGCGACGTCGAAGTCGATGAGCTCGGTGCGGTAGTTGCTGCGGGCCCCGAAGGTGACACGGAGGCGGACCTGCCCGATCGGGATCGTGGAACCGTCGGTGACTCCGGAGAAAGGCTTGGTTGGCTGAAGCGGGTCGTAGGGCACTTGGAGATTGTTGAATGTTTCCACGGACAGGACGTTGAGCCCTGCTCCGCCATCGATGAGGGTCCTTGTCGGTGTCAAAACCGGCGGATCTCGGGTAGGGGGTCCCGAACTGTGCGTCAAGGTCGGATGGTAACAGGAGACGAGGGACACTTTATTTTACCCAGGTTCAGGCCCTCTCGATGGAGGTAAAACCCTACTCCTGCTAGATTTATATTGATGATATGGGTAGTACAAGAGTAGATCTACCACGAGATCAAGGAGGCTAAACCCTAGAAGTTAGCCTATGGTATGATTGTGTATGATGATGGTTCTGTCCTACGGACTACAACCCTCCGGTTTATATAGACATCGGATAGGGTTAGGGTTACACAGAATCGGTTACATTGGTAGGAGATCTTGAATATCCGCACGCCTAGCTTGCCTTCCACGCCAAGAAAAGATCCTTCCGGACACGGGACGAAGTCTTCAATCTTGTATCTTCATAGTCCTGGAGTCCGGCTGAAGGTATAGTCCGGCTATCCGAACACCCCCTAATCCAGGACTCCCTCAGTAGCCCTTGAACCAGGCTTCAATGACGACGAGTCCGGCGCGCAAATTGTCTTCGGCATTGCAAGGCGGGTTCCTCCTCCAAGTTCTTCAAAAAGATTGTAAACACCAAGTATAGTGTCCAGCTCTGCAAAAACAAGTTTCCACATATTGCCATATAGAGAATAACATTAACACAAATCAGATCTACTGACGTATTCCGCAGTGCGTCATAACACTGCGGCCAAGCCTTCCGTATAAATTACTTTCATCGTTCCACCTCGGCGTGTTTAGCGAGGCGGTTTCCTTGGCACGTCTTGTCAAAGCAGAGATCGTGTGCCCCTTTTAACGGGATTCTCATTAATACGGACGTGGGTAACCCAACCGCGCCATTTACCACGGCACTAGAAAGGCAAGTGAGTTTTATTAGGTAGGTGGGGATGCATAACCGCATCCGCCTATATAAGGGGATAAAGATCCGCCTTTTTTTTACCTACGCCTTCTTCCTCCTTTGCCCATCTATCTCTTGCGCACTCAAGCTCTAGCGCCCAAGTTCGCTCTTCCTTCCTCAACCTTCTCCAGCAATGTCCGGAGCGGGAGGCAAGTGGATGGTTTCCTCCGTTACGGAGGCTCAAGTAAAAAAGTTAAGGAAAGCCGGATACTTGTCCAAGGACATCCCACATCGGCTTCCTGAGAAGGGGCAACTTCTTCCTACCCCAAGGCCCCATGAGAGGGTAGTGTTTCTTCCCCACTTCCTCCGCGGACTGGGCTTTCCACTTCACCCATTTGTCCGGGGGCTCATGTTCTACTACGGCCTGGATTTCCACGATCTGGCCCCGAACTTTGTTCTCAACATCTCGGCGTTTATCGTGTGTGTGAGGCCTTTCTCCGCGTCTGCCCCCACTTCGGCCTCTAGCTCAAGAGCTTCAACGTCAAGCCCAAGGTGGTGTCCAGCACCCAGGCGGAGTGCAGAGGCGCTATGGTCGGCAAGATAGCCAACGTCCTCTGGTTCGATGGCTCCTTTGTGGAGTCCCTAAAGGGGTGGCAGGCCGGGTGGTTTTACATCACCGAGCCATGCAATCCGAACTGCGTTGCAGCCCCCGAGTTCAGATCTGGACCCCCCACGCGGCTCATGTCCTGGAAAGAGACAGGTCTGTCATGGGGCAACGAGGAGGAAGTGACTGGGTTGCAGACGTGCATCCAGTCCCTGGTGAACAAGCCAATCCGGCTTGTTAATATAGTCTAGGTTATGCTTGTTCGCCGGATCCTCCCGTGCCAACATCGGGACTTTACTTTGTGGGAATTCGACCCGGCGCAGCACCAAACCCTCAAAAGGCTCTTCGACACGACGTATGAAGACGTCTGGAAGGTGCTGACCAAAGGCGCTGAGTCGCCCGCATCCGCTTCCGAGGATCGCGGATACAGCTCGCAGCGTAATGCTCGTGAGGTAAGCTATATATACCTTTGACATGTTTGCTAAGCTCTTTGTTCATAGATTATGCAGGATCTAAACTCCCTTTACCTTTGACAGGCTTGGCAGAAGGTATCCGGACCAATCAACTGTCCGGCTCCTCTGCCTAAAGACCCGGCCCCAGCTCTCTTGGTGAAGCTGATGGCTCCGGCACCTTACGTGGTGCCGGAGAGGAAGGCCAAGAAGAAGAAAACCACCGGGACTCGAAAAAGTTCCCGCAATATGGTGGTGTCGGACTCGTCATCTGACGAGTCCGCGACGCTCTCCTCTCGTGAAAACGAGGAGGAGGAACAAGAAAGCTCTCCCCCCCCCTAGCGAGGGGAGCAAAGAAGAAGAAGGCCACCCCGACGAGGGAGGCCGAGGGGTCGAGGAAAAGGAAGACCCCTCCGCCGGACTACTCCCACGACGCCGAAGAGGGCGGAGAGGAGTGGACGGACAGGACCAAGCATCCGGCGATATCGTAAGTATTTACATACCAGAATGACTCATGATATTTTTCTAATGCGCAACTTTCCCTAACGTCGAACGTATTTTATGCAGCCCGCCCCGGGCCGCACTCGATGATTCGTCGAGCGGCTCCCTGGATACGTCGGACGTGAACTCAATTCCACCCGCTGTCTCCCCCCGCACTGCAGACGACGCCGAAGTGGTGTCGCGGCAAGCTCCGGGGCAGGAGGAGGTGGTCCTGGAGGAGCCGCAAGGCAATCCTCAGGACCCCAGGAGTAAAGGGGACGAAACCCCCCAGGGCTCCAAGTCCGGCTTTGTGCCGGACACCGCGCCGGACTCAATAGTCCTGGTCCGCGGTGGGCGAACTCCTTCCAAGGGGAGTAAGCCGTCTGAGCCGGCGACCTCTGTCCAACCAGAGGCACCGGACAATCTGCTGGCGGTGCTCGAGGGCGCCACCGTCAACGAGGAGCACCATACTGTTATGAGTACGGTAATCCAAAGGGTTCAGTCCGCCAAGAACGGACTGACTGAAGCTTGCGCTAGCCTTCTAACAGGCTTCCAGGTAAACAGAAATATGTCAAATTATTTACCGCATAGACAGTAGCCCCTGATGCTCTGTTCGGTGTTCGGAAAGAAAAGCCAAATAGATGATCTAGTTATTTTCGCAGGAGTCTAACAAAAAAGGTCAAATATGCGTATGCTGGCTTCGCTGCTTTCCACCGCCGCACTGACAGCGCAAGTAGAACTCCTTAAAAAGAACCTCGGGCAGTCCGAGCAAGAGCTCGGCCTCGCCAAACGGCAGCTCGAGGAGAAAGAAGGTAAGAAATAACTAAAAAGAAAGGTGCCTATAGAGAGGCTCGATTGCAAAAGAAGTAACAGGAGTGAACTGCTTATTGTAGAGGCCACAACTGAGGTGACAACCCTGAAGCAGGCGCTGGCTCAAGCCGAGAAGAAAATAGCCGAGGAGCGCGCCGAGCGAGAAAGGCTTGGGGTCCAAGACGGCGAGGTGCAGCAAGAGCTGCAAGCTCTCATGAAAAAACATGAGGGTTTGGAGCTTGAGGCGAAAACGCAAGCATCCGAGCTCGCGTCGGCCATTGAGACCACCAATAGTGCCAAGGCCGAAGCCCAGAAGGCCCTCCAAGAGTTGGAGGATGTGAAAAAGATAGCAGCGGGTAAGGCATTCTCAATGCAAAGTAAGAATATAAAAGTAAATTACCTATTACTTACCCGAATCTGGAGTTCTCCAGGGGCGTTCTTCGATCTTCCCCGCAGCGCATCCGACGCCGCCGCGTTCTACCGAGCTGAAGAGGGCAGCTCGACGGAGAGTGTGTTCTGGTCTCAGTATTCTGAGGCCGGACACCCTGTGCCCTTGAGCGATCAGCTGAAACAGCTGGCCGAGCTCCACAAGGCCGCCGAATAGGCCATGAAGGGCTTACTAGTTCGGCTGTGGCCTGGAGAGGCCCTGCCTGGGAGCTATTTCGGGCTAGTGCGGCGGCTGGTGGAAGCCTGTCCACGGCTTGAGCTCGTCAAGCGCTCCGTCTGCATTGAAGGTGCCCGTAGGGCCCTTGCCCGTGTAAGGGTACACTGGGGTAAGCTGGACGGAGAGAAGCTGGTGAAGGACGGGCCACCGGCGGGGAAGGAGCATCGCAAGCCCGAGAACTTCTACAAGGAAGTTCTCGCCGGAGCTCGCCTTGTCGCGGATGAATGTACTAGAGATGTAGTATTTCAATGAACCCGCTCGTTTGTATCCTGTGCGCTGAAAACTTTTTCATATGCGCTAAGCAATGCTTGTTTAATTTAAAATATTATTTTCTATGCCGCCGTTTATCAAAAACTGAGAGATGGCCAGTCATCGGCTTCTGCCCCCATGCCACTAGTGCCGGGGTGTTCGGGATAAACCTGAGGGCTCTTGTTCCCATAGTTGGGTCCTTCGAGGGAGGCGCTCAGCACAGCGAACCAGGCAATCAGACTATAATGCTTGAACACTCTCACTTAGCCATAGAACGTTATAATTTTAAATTTCGGCGAAGCCCCTAGTTCGGAAGGCCGAATTCGGGGCGCTATCCACGCCTTTGGCCGGACATAACCAGCTCCTCGCTCGAAGCGGCATAAGCCTTTAAGGACTCGAAAAACCTCTCGAACAGCGACCGGTCTCACGCCTTATCATGACAGTCTGTTTTAGCTTTCTCCACTGAGGTGCTCAACCCACCTGAACTGGGGCACAATCGCAGTGGTTCTCCTGGTGCTACCTTAGCTGATATAGTGGAACGTAAGGAACCAAAACATAGGAGCCGGGCAAACCCAACATGTGACCAAAATCATGACTCGGAGCCGATGCATATAGTGCTATAAGTTCGGGGTGCCGCACTTGTGAAAGTGTACGGACTTCTCACACCAGATAAAAGGGTAATGAAGCCCCTGGCGTGTTTTGCCGTACCATGGTGTACGGGTGCGATCATGTTATTTAATAAACATATATACAAAAAGAGGATAATGCAAAAAATAGACAAAAAGCTATGCATTGTTTATAAAGAGGCTATTTATCAAAGCCGAACGATACAAGTAGTGCGATAAGCAAGAAGGATATTAGACTATTTAACATGTCCTGACCAGGCGCAGGCCGCGTAGTTTAGAAACAGATATAACGCTCGGAATAGAGACCACCTAAGAGTTCCGTGATGCGGCGTAGCTTTGTCTGCTTTCCTGGGTCTTGTATCGTCTGTGCAGCAGCAAGGCCGAACAGGCTATCCAGAGTATGGAGTCCTGAAAGTAAAAGAAGTTCGGCAGCCCCTAGTACGTTTGACGCCGTATTGTAGGCATGCCCTTTAATGTGCCCCTCCCCCTGTGCCCATGGAATTTTAAGGGTGTAATTGTGTACTCTAGGTACTGGCTCCACTATGGTGCGATGGCTGGGGTCGGGGCAGTATTGCTACGCTTGCTCCAAACGTGCCAAACGGTCTTGTTGCAGGTTACTCCGGGTGCGCTTTGCATTGTCCGGTTTTTTAACGGCCGGACTGGAGTGTTGCCTTAAGAGGCTGCTTTGTACTTCCGGCGCGAGAGCCGCTGTGTGCTCCTCCGTACGGATGGAGCGTTCGGTGTTTCCGCTGACCGTGATTACTCCTCGAAGGCCTGGCATCTTGAGCTTGAGATATGCGTAGTGCGGCACCGCATTGAATTTAGCGAATGCGGTTCGTCCAAGCAGGGCATGATAGCCACTGCAGAATGGGACTATATCGAAGATTAACTCTTCGCTTCGGAAGTTATCCGGAGATCCGAAGACCACATCCAGTGTTATTGAGCCTGTGCAATTGGCCTCTACACCTGGTATGACGCCTTTAAAGGTCGTCCTTGTGGGCTTGATCCTTGATGGATCTATGCCCATTTTCCACACTGTATCCTGATAAAGCAGGTTCAGGCTACTGCTGCCGTCCACGAGGACTCTTGTGAGATGAAATCCGTCCACGATTGGGTCGAGGACCAGCGCGGCAAAACCGCCGTGACGGATGCTAGTGGGGTGGTCCCTTCGATCGAAAGTGATCGGGCAGGAGGACCATGGGTTGAACTTTGGGGCGACTGGCTCCATCGCGTATACGTCCCGTAGCGCACGCTTCCTCTCCCGCTTGGGAATATGGGTCGCGTATATCATGTTCACCGTCCGCACTTGTGGGGGAAACGCTTTCTGTCCATTGTTGTTCGGCGGCCTGGGCTCCTCCTCGTCGTCGCTATTCAGCCCGTTGTCTTTGTGTTCGGCTCTTAACTTGCCTGCCTGCTTGAACACCCAACAGTCCCTGTTGGTGTGATTGGCTGGCCTTTTGGGGGTGCCGTGAATCTGGCACAAGCGGTCGAGTATCCGGTCCAAACTGGACGGGCCCTGGGTATTCTTTTTAAATGGCTTTTTCCGCTGACTGGATTTATGGCTTCTGAATCCGACATTTACTGCCGTATCCTCATTGCTGTCGCTGCTAATGCGGCGCTTTTGCTTATTGCTACGTGACCTGCCAATTTTATCCTTGGTATCCGAATTACCATGCTTCTTCGATAAGTTGTTGCTACGGGCTAGCCAGCTATCTTCGCCCGTGCAAAAGCGGGTCATGAGTGTCGTGAGGGCTGCCATGGATTTCGGCTTTTCCTGTCCCAGGTGCCGGGCAAGCCATTCGTCGCGAATGTTATGCTTGAAGGCTTCCTGGGCCTCTGCATCCGGACAATCGACTATCTGATTTTTCTTTGTTAGGAACCGTGTCCAGAACTGCCTGGCCGATTCTTCTGGCTGCTGGATTATGTGGCTTAGGTCGTCGGCGTCCGGTGGCCGCACATAGGTCCCCTGGAAGTTGTCGAGGAATGCGGCTCCAGGTCCTCCCAAGAACCGATTGAGTCCGCCGGGAGGCTATTGAGCCAGTGCCGGGCCGGTCCCTTGAGCTTAAGGGGCAAATATTTGATGGCGTGCAAGTCATCGCCACGTGCCATGTGGATGTGAAGGAGATAGTCCTCAATCCATACTGCCGGATCTGTCGTACCATCGTACGACTCGATATTGACGGCTTTGAAACCCTCTGGGATTCTATGATCCATTACTTCATCTGTGAAGCATAGTGGGTGTGCGGCGCCCTGTACTGGGCTATGTCACGACGTAGTTCGGAAGAGCTGTGCCTGTTGTGTTCGGCCCGGCCGGATTTACTGCGTCCGGAGTGAAGGTCATCACGTGTCGTTGGGCGTCCGCGCGATCCATAGATCGATCCTGTTTGCCTTGCTTTATCCTCTAGTACGTCTCGCAGGTCTGGCTCGTTTTCCCGTGCCTTAGTTGAACGGCACCGGGGCATGGCTTGTTTGAAGGTTTGACAGGCCTCTCTGTCGCGGCCGCGAGGTGGCCGGTCTGCCATGTCATGAGCTTCCTCCTCTGATTGGGGTAGCGGCCTGCACTTAGGATAATTTTTGGAGGGGCGCCCGAGTTCATGCTCTTCGGCCGCAAGGACTTCAGTCCATCTGTCAACTAGCAAATCTTGATCAGCTCTAAGCTGTTGCTGCTTTTTCTTTAGGCTGTTCGCCATGGCTAGAAGCCTGCGTTGAAAGCGCTCTTGTTCGGCGGGGTCTGATGGTACGACGAATTCATCGTCGCCGAGGCTTGCCTCGCCTTCGGAGGGAGGCATGTAATTATCATCCTCAACCTCTTGCTCTGCCGCTCTCTCGTGAGGGCTGGCTTTTTCATCTTCCTACGCCGAATCTTGCTGGTTTTGGTGTTCTTCGACGCTGTCCGGGGTAGTATTATCTCCCGTGCCGGAATCACCGTTTCTGCTGTGGCGGGATTTAGAGCGGCGCCGTTGGCGTCGGCGTTTTGGCGGTTTTTTCGAGTTGTCGTCCTCCGCTGTTCTATCGGCATCTGCATCATTTGGAGCATCCACCATATATATGTCATATGACGAGGTGGCGGTCCAGCGCCCTACAGGTGCTGGTTCTTGTTCGTCTCCTCCTTCGTCGTCCATACCGTCGAAGTCTTCGGAGCCGAAGTCAAGCATGTCTGTTAAATCGTCGACAGTGGCTATTAAGTGGGTGGTGGGTGGGCTTTGAATTTCTTCGTCGTCCGAATCCCAACCTCGCAGGCCATAGTCCGGCCTGGGCTCTCCTGATAAATATAGAGACTTGAGAGAATTCAGGATATCACCGAGAGGTGAGCACTGAAAGATGTCCGCGGCGGTGAACTCCATTACAGGCGCCCAATCAGATTCGATCGGCAGGGGCACGGAAGGCCCGGAGTTCGGAGAAGAGTCCGGCTCCTTGGAGTCATGAGCCATGCGGAGTGCGGGGCTGACGTTCGGCTCGATCGCCTTTAAGATCGCAGCCCCCGAGGTGACGTCCAACCGTTCATCCTCAAAGTATGCAGCGGGCTCCGAGTTGAGGATCGGGGCCGGAGCGTGTGCGGCCTCCAGGGCACTGTTCGGAGGCAGAGCTATATCATGCCCCTCGAGATAGTGCGGCGCGCTTGGCTGTGGCTCGAATCCGTCGAAGATCAAGTCTCCGCGGATATCTGTCGTGTAGTTTAAGCTTCCAAACCTGACTTGATGGCCAGGGGCGTAGCTTTCGATCTGCTCCAGATGACCAAGCGAATTGGCCCGCAGAGCGAAGCCGCCGAAGACGAAGATTTGTCCGGGGAGGAAAGTCTCCCCCTGGAGCTCATCGTTGTTGATGATCAAAGGAGCCATCGGGCCTAAAAGCGACGACACAGAGGAACTCTCAATGAAAGCACCAATGTCGGATGGTAACAGGAGACGAGGGACACTTTATTTTACCCAGGTTCGGGCCCTCTCGATGGAGGTAAAACCCTACTCCTGCTAGATTAATATTGATGATATGGGTAGTACAAGAGTGGATCTACCACGAGATCGAGGAGGCTAAACCCTAGAAGCTAGCCTATGGTTTGATTGTGTATGAAGATGATTCTGTCCTACGGACTACAACCCTCCGGTTTATATAGACACCGGATAGGGTTAGGGTTACACAGAGTCGGTTACATTGGTAGGAGATCTTGAATATCCGCACGCCTAGCTTGCCTTCTACGCCAAGGAAAGAACCTTCCGGACACGGGATGGAGTCTTCAATCTTGTATCTTCATAGTCCTGGAGTCCGGCGGGAGATGTAGTCCGGCTATCCGAACACCCCCTAATCCAGGACTCCCTCAGTAGCCCCTGAACCTGGCTTCAATGACGACGAGTCCGGCGCGCAAATTGTCTTCGACATTGCAAGGCGGGTTCCTCCTCCAAGTTCTTCAAGAAGATGAATAACACCAAAAAAGTGTCCGGCTCTGCAAAACAGGTTTTCCACGTATTGCCATATAGAGAATAATGTTAACACAAATCAAATCTGCTGACGTATCCCGCTGTGCATCATAACACTGCGGCCAAGCCTTCTGTACGGAATATTTTTACTGTTCCACCGCTATACGTTTAACGAGGCGGTTTCCTTGGCACGTCTTATCGAAGCAAAGATCGTGCGCCCCTTTCAACGGGATTCTCATTAATACGGACGTGGGTAACCCAACCGCGCCATTTACCACAGCGTTTGAGAGGCAAGTGAGTTTTATTAGGCAAGTGGGGACGCATAACCGCATCCGCCCATATAAGGGGATAAGGATCCACCTTTTTACTTACGCCTTCTTCCTCCTCTGCCTATCCATCCTTTGCGCTCTCGAGCTCCAGCGCCCGAACTCGCACTTCCCATCTCGGCCTACTCCAACAATGTCCGGAGCGGGCGGCAAGTGGATGGCCTCCTCCGTCATGGAGGATCAAGTAAAAAAGTTAAGGAAAGCCAGATACCTGTCCAAGGACATCCCACATCGGCTTCCTGAGGAAGGGCAGCTTATTCCTACCCCAAAGCCCCATGAGAGGGTAGTCTTTCTTCCCCACTTCCTCCGCGGACTGTGTTTTCCACTTCTCCCATTCGTCCGGGGTCTCATGTTCTACTACGGGCTGGATTTCCATGATCTGGCCCCGAATTTTATCCTCAACATCTCGGTGTTTATCGTCGTGTGCGAGGCCTTTCTCCGCATCCGCCCCCACTTCGGCCTTTGGCTCAAGACTTTCAACGTCAAGCCCAAGGTGGTGTCCGGCACCCAGGCAGAGTGCGGAGGCGCTATGGCCGGCAAGATGGCCAACGTCCTCTGGTTCGAGGGCTCTTTTGTGGAGACCTTAAAGGGATGGCAAGCTGGGTGGTTTTACATCACCGAGCCACGCGATCCGGAATGGATCGCCGCCCCCGAGTTCAGATCCGGACCCCCCACGCGGCTTATGTCCTGGAAAGAGACGGGCCTGTCGTGGGGTCACGAAGAAGAAGTGACCGGACTGCAGACATGCATCCGGTCCCTGGTGAACAAGCCAATCAAGCTTGTGAATGTAATCCAGGTTATGCTCGTTCACCGGATTCTCCCTGTGGGAATTCACCCTGTGGGAATTCGACCCGGCGCAGCACCAAACCCTCAATAGGCTCTTCGACACGACGTACGAAGACGTCTGGAAGGTGCTAACCAAAGGCGCCGAGTGCCCCACATCCGCTTCCGAGGACCGCGGATACAGCTCGCAGCGCAACGCTGGCGAGGTAGGCTATTTATACCTTTTTACAGGTTCGTTAAGCTTCTCTACATAGATTAACTCTATATGGGATCTAAAAACTCCCTTTGCCTTTGACAGGCGTGGCTGAAGATAGCCGGACCAATCAACTGTCCGGCTCCCCTTCCCGAAGACCCAGCCCCAGCTCTCCTAGAGAAGCTGTTGGCTCCGGCGCCCTATGTGGTGCCGGGGAAGAAGGTCAAGAAGAAGGAGACCACCGGGACTCGAAAGAGTGCCCGCAATGTGGTGGTGTCGAGCTCGTCATCTGGCGAGTCTGCGACGAACTCCTCTCGTGAAAATGAGGAGGAGGAACAAGGAATCCCTCCCCCTCCAACGGGGGAAGGAAAGAAGAGGAAGGCCGCCCCAGCGGGGGCGGCTACGGGATCCAAAAAGAGGAAGACCCCCGCGCCGGACTATTCCCCCGACCCCTACGAGGACGAGGAGGAGCGACCGGAAAGGACCAAGCGTCCGGCGACGTTGTAAGTATTTGGATACCAGAGTAACTCATGACATCCTTTCATTTGCACAGCTTTCCCTTATGTTGAATGCAATCGTGCAGGCCGCCCCGGGCCGAACTCGACGATTCGTCGAGTGGTTCCCTGGATTCATCGGACGTGAACTCTGTTCCGCCCGCTGTCTCCCCCCGCCAGGTAGACGACACTGAAGTGGCGTCCCACCGAACTTCTGGGCAGGAGGAGGTGGTCCTGGAGGAGCCGCAAGGCAACCTCCCGGACTCCAGGAGTGGAGGGGACAAGTCCCCCCAGGGCACCAAGTCCGGCTTTGTGCCGGACACCGCGCCGGACTCGACAGTCCCGGCCCGCGGTAGGCGAACTCCTTCCAAGAGGAGCAAGCCGTCTGAGCCGGCGACCTCTGCCCAACCAGAGGCGCCGGACAACTTGCTGGAGGCGCTTGAAGGCGCCACCATCGATGAGGAGCACCGTACTGTTATGAGTACGGTGGTCCAGGAGGTTCAGTCCGCCAAAAGTGGATTGAACGAAGCTTGCGCTAGCCTTCTAACAGGCTTTCAGGTAAGTAATTAATATGCTAAATTCGTTGCCGCATAGACAGTAGCGCCTGATGCTCTGTTCGGTGTTCGGAAAGAAAAGCCGAATAGAGGATCTAATAATTATTGCAGGAGTCTAACAAAAAAGTCAAATATGCGTATGCAGGCTTCACTGCTATCCACCGCCGCATTAACTGCGCAGGTGGATGTCCTTAAGAAGGACCTTGAGCGGTCCGAGCGAGAGCTCGGTCTTGCCCGAGGGCAGCTCGAGGAGAAGGAAGGTAAAAAAGACCGTTAATAATAAAAAATTGCCTATGGAGAGGCTTGATTGTAGAAAATAACAGGTATACACTGCCTAATGTAGGGGCTGCGACAAAGGTGGCCACCCTGAGGCAGGCGCTTACCGAGGCTGAAAAGAAGACGGCCGAGGAGCGCATCGAACAAGAAAAGCTTGTGGTGCAATGCGGCGAGGTGCAGCAGAAGCTGCAAGACCTCATGGAGAAACATAAGGGTCTGGAGCTTGACGCGAAAACGCAAGCCACCGAACTCACCTCTGCCGTTGAGGCCACCAAATTTGCCAAGGCCGAAGCCCAGAAGGCCCTCCAAGAGTTGGAGGATGTAAAAAAGATAGCAGCAGGTAAGGCATTCTTAATGCAAAGTAGGAATATAAAAATAAAATACCTGTTTCTTACCCGAATCCGGAGTTCTCCAGGGGCATTTGTCGATCTTCCCCGCAGCGCATCCGACGCCGCCGCGTTCTACCGAGCTGAACAGGGCAGCTCGGCGGAGAGTGTGTTCTGGTCTCAGTATTCTGAGGCCGGACACCCTGTGCCCTTGAGTGATCAGCTGAAGCAGCTGGTCGAGCTCCACCAGGCGGCTGAACAGGCTATGAAGGGCCTTCTAGTTCGGCTGTGGCCTGGAGAGGCCCTGCCTGGGAGCTACTTTGGGCTAGTGCGGCGGCTGGTGGAGGCCTGTCCACGGCTTGAGGTCATCAAGCGCTCTGCCTGCATCGAGGGCGCCCGGAGGGCCCTCGTCCGTGTGAGGGTACACTGGGGTAAGCTGAACGGCGAGAAGCTGGTGAAGGACGGGCCGCCGCCAGGGAAGGAACATCGCAAGCCCGAGAACTACTATGAAGAAGTTCTTGCCGGAGCCCGCCTTATTGCGGATGAATGTGCTAAAGATGTAATATTTCCATGAACTCGTTCGTTTGTATCCTGTGCGCTGAAAACTTGTTCATATGTGCTTTAAGCAATGCTTTGAATTTAAAATATTATTTTCTGTGCGGCCGTTTATCTGTAATTGAGAGATGGCGAGTTGTCAGCTTTCTTCCCCCATGCAACTAGTGCTGGGGTGTTCGGGATAAACCTAAGGGCTCTTGTTCCCATAGTTGGGTCCTTCGAGGGAGGCCCTCAGCACAACGAACCAGGCAATCGGACTATAATGCTTGAACACTCTCACTTAGCCATAGAACTTTATAATTTTAAATTTCGGCGAAGCCCCTAGTTCGGAAGGCCGAATTCGGGGCGCTATCCACGCCTTTAGCCGGATTTAACCAGCTCTCCGCTCAAAGCGGCATAAGCCTTTAAGGACTCGAAAAACCTCTTGAACAGCGACCGGTCTCACACCCTATCATGACAGTCTGTTTTAGCTTTCTCCACTGAGGTGCTCACCCACATGACCTGGGGCACAATCGCAGCGGTTCTCCTAGTGCTACCTTAGCCGATAGAGCGGAACGTAAGGCACCAGAACATAGGAGCCGGGCAAACCCAACATATGACCAAAATCATGACTCGTAGCCGATGCATATAGTGCTATAAGTTCGGGGTGCCGTACTTGTGGAAGTGTACGGACTTCTCACGTCCAGATAAAAGGGTAATGAAGCCCCTGGCGTGGTTTGCCGTACCATGGTGTACGGGTGCGATCATGTTATGGGATAAACATATATATTCAAAGAAGGTGATGCAGAAAATAGACACAAAGCTATGCATTGTTTATAAAGAGGCTATTCAAAGCCGGATGATACAAGTAGTGCGATAAGCAAAAAAAAAACTGGACTATTTAACTTGTCCTGGCCAGGCGCAGGCCGCGAAAATTTGGAAACAGATATATCGCTCGAAATAGAGGCCACCTGAGAGTTCCGTAGGGCGGCGTAGCTTTGTCTGCTCTCCTAGGCCTTGTATCCTCTGTGCGGCAACAAGGCCGAACAGGTCATCCGTAATGTGGAGTCCTGAAAGTAAAAAAAAAGAAAAAGAAAAAATCCGGCAGCCCCTAGTACATTTAAGGCCGTATTGTAGGCATGCCGTTTAAAATGTCTCCTTCCCCTATGCCCATGGAACTTTAAGGGCATAACTGTGTACTCGAGGTACTAGCTTCGCGATGCTGCGATGGCTGGGGTCGGGGCCGTATTGCTACGCATGCTCCGAACATGCCAAGTGGTCTTGTTGCAGGTTACTCCTGGCGCGCTTTGCATTGTCCGGTGTTTTAGCGGCCGGACTGGAGAGTTGCCTTGAGAGGCTACTTTGTACTTCCGCTGCGAGGGCCGCCATGTGCTGCTCCGTTGTGATGGAGCGTTCGGTGTTTCCGCTGACCGTAATTACTCCTCGAGGGCCTGGCATCTTGAGCTTGAGATATGCGTAGTGCGGAACCGCATTGAATTTAGCAAATGCAGTTCGTCCGAGCAGGGCGTGATAACCACTGCGGAACGGGACTATATCGAAGATTAACTCTTCGCTTCGGAAATTATCCGGAGATCCGAAGACCACATCAAGTGTTATCGAGCCTGTGCAATTAGCCTCTACACCTGGGGTGACGCCTTTAAAGGTCGTCCTTGTGGGCTTGATCCTTGATGGATCTATGCCCATTTTCCGCACTGTGTCCTGGTAAAGCAGGTTCAGGCTACTACCGCCGTCCATGAGGACTCTTGTAAGATGAAATCCGTCGACGATTGGATCGAGGACCAGTGCGGCAAAGCCCCCGTGACGGATACTAGTGGGGTGGTCCCTTCGATCGAAAGTGATCGGGCAAGAAGACCAAGGATTGAACTTTGGGACGACTGGCTCCATCGCGTACACGTCCCGTAGCGCACGCTTCCTTTCCTTCTTAGGAATATGGGTCGCGTATATCATGTTCACCATCCGCACTTGCGGGGGAAACCCCTTCTGTCCTTTGTTGTTCGGCGGCCTGGGCCCCTGCTCGTCATCGCTGTCCAGCCCCTTGTTTTTATGTTCGGCTCTTAACTTGCCTGCCTGCTTGAACACCCAACAATCTCTGTTGGTGTGATTGGCTGGCGTTTCGGGGGTGCCATGAATCTGGCACGAGCGGTCGAGTATTCGGTCCAAACTGGACGGGCCCTGGTTATACTTTTTAGATGGCTGTTTCCGCTGACCGGATTTATAGCCTCTGAATTCGGCATTTACTGCCGTCTCCTCATTGCTGTCGCTGCAAACGCGGCGCTTTTGATTGTTTCGGCGTGACCTGCCATTTTTGTCCTTGGTATCCGGATTACCGGTCTTCTTTGATAAGTTGTTGCTACGAGCTAGCCAGCTGTCTTCGCCCGCGCAAAAGCGGGTCATGAGTGTCATGAGGGCTGCCATGGTTTTCGGCTTTTCCTGTCCTAGGTGCCGGGCAAGCCATTCGTCGCGGATATTATGCTTGAAGGCCGCTAGGGCCTCTGCGTCCGGACAGTCGACTATCTGATTTTTCTTTGTTAGGAACCGTGTCCAGAATTGCCTAGCCGATTCGTCTGGCTGCTGAATTATGTGGCTTAGGTCATCAGCGTCCGGTGGTCGCACATAAGTGCCCTGGAAGTTGTCAAGGAATGCGGCTTCCAGGTCTTCCCAAGAACCAATTGAATTTGCTGGCAAGCTGTTAAGCCAATGCCGAGCTGGTCCCTTAAGCTTGAGTGGGAGATATTTGATGGCGTGCAGGTCGTCGCCGCGTGCCATATCAATGCGAAGGAGATAATCCTCGATCCAAACTGTCGGATCTGTCGTGCCATCGTATGACTCGATGTTGATGGGTTTGAAACCCTCTGGTATTTGATGATCCATTACTTCGTCTGTGAAACATAACGGGTGTGCGGCGCCCCTGTACTGGGCTATGTCACGACGCAGCTCGGAAGAGCTGTGCTTGTTGAGTTCGGCCCGGCCGGAGTTATTGTGTCCGGACTGAAAATCGTCACGTGTTGGGCGTCCGCGCGATCCATAGATCGATCTTGTCCGCCTTGCTTTGTCCTCCAGTACGTCTCGGAGGTCTGGCTCATTTCCTTGTGCCCTAGCCGAACGGCCCCGGGGCATGTTTGGCTTGAAATTTCGACGGGCCTCTCTGTCGCGGCTGCGAGGTGGCCGGTCTGCCATGTCATTTGCTTCCTCCTCTGATTGGGGGAGCGGCCTGCGCTTAGGGTAATTTTTGGAGTGGCGCCCGAGTTCGTACTCTTCGGCCGCAAGGACGTCTGTCCATCTGTCAGCTAGCAAATCTTGATCAGCCCTAAGCTGTTGCTGCTTTTTCTTTAGGCTGTTGGCCGTGGCAATAAGCCTGCGCTGAAAACGCGCTTGTTCGGCAGGGTCTGATGGTATGACGAATTCATCGTCGTCGAGGCTTGCCTCGTCTTCGGAGGGAGGCATGTAGTTATCGTCCTCAACCTCTTGTTCTGCCGCTTCCTTATGAAGGCCGGCTTCTCCATCTTCCCGGGCTGAGTCTTGTTGTGGTTGGTGTTCTTCGGCTGTATTCGGGGTAGAATTATCCCCCGTGCCGGAATCACCGTTCTTGCTTTGGCGGGATTTAGAGCGGTGCCGCTGACGCCGGCGTTTGGGAGGCTTTCTCGAGGTGCCATCCACCGCTGTTCCATCGCCATCTCCGTCTTTCGGAGCGTCCACCATGTATATGTCATATGACGAGGTGGCAGTCCAGCGCCCATCAGGTGCTGGTTGTTGTTCGTCTCCTCCTTCGTCGTCCATACCGTCGAAGTCTTCGGAGCCGAAGTCGAGCATGTCGGTTAGATCGTCGACAGTGGCTATTAAGTGGGTGGTGGGTGGGTTTTGAATTTCTTCATCGTCCGTGTCCCAACCTCGCAGACCATAATCCGGTCTGGGCTCTCCTGATAAAGAGAGAGACTTGAGAGAATTCAGGATGTCACCAAAAGGTGAGCACTGAAAGATGTCCGCGGCGGTGAACTCCATTATAGGCGCCCAATCAGATTTGATCGGGAGGGGCTTGGGAAGCCCGGAGTTCGGAGAATAATCCGGCTCCTTGGAGTCATGGGCAACGCGGAGTGCGGGACTGGCGTTCGGCTCGATCGCTTTTAACGTCGCAGCCCCTGAGGTGACGTCCAACCGTTCTTCCTCGACGAACGCAGCGGGCTCCGAATCAAGGATCGGGGCCAGAGCGTATGCGGCCTCCAAGACACTGTTCGGGAGCAGAGCTATATCATGCCCTTCTCGACAGTGCGGCACGCTTGGCTGTGGCTCGAATCCGTCGAAGATCAAGTCTCCGTGGATATCCGCCGTGTAATTTAAGCTTCCAAACCTGACTTGATGGCCAGGGGCGTAGCTTTCGATCTACTCTAGATGGCCAAGCGAGTTGGCTCGCAGAGCGAAGCCACCGAAGACGAAGATCTGTCCGGGGAGAAAAGTCTCACCCTGGACCTCCTCGCCGTTGATGATCAAAGGAGCCATCGAACCTAAAGGCGACGACACAGAGGAACTCTCAATGAAAGCACCAGTGTCGGTGTCAAAACCGGCGGATCTCGGGTAGGGGGTCCCGAACTGTGCGTCAAGGTCGCATGGTAACAGGAGACAGGGGACACTTTGTTTTACCCAGGTTCGGGACCTCTCGGTGGAGGTAAAACCCTACTCCTGCTAGATTAATATTGATGATATGGGTAGTACAAGAGTGGATCTACCACGAGATCGAGGAGGCTAAACCCTAGAAGCTAGCCTATGGTTTGATTGTGTATGAAGATGATTCTGTCCTACGGACTACAACCCTCCGGTTTATATAGACACCGGATAGGGTTAGGGTTACACAGAGTCGGTTACATTGGTAGGAGATCTTGAATATCCGCACGCCTAGCTTGCCTTCTACGCCAAGGAAAGAACCTTCCAGACACGGGATGGAGTCTTCAATCTTGTATCTTCATAGTCCTGGAGTCCGGCGGGAGATGTAGTCCGGCTATCCGAACACCCCCTAATCCAGGACTCCCTCAGTTAGGGTTACACAGAGTCGGTTACATTGGTAGGAGATCTTGAATATCCGCACGCCTAGCTTGCCTTCCCCGCCAAGAAAAGATCCTTCCGGACACGGGACGAAGTCTTCAATCTTGTATCTTCATAGTCCTGGAGTCCGGCTGAAGGTATAGTCCGGCTATCCGAACACCCCCTAATCCAGGACTCCCTTAGTCCTGGTGACCAGTACATTGCTGATGACTGGGGAGCAAAGCATCGGGAGGACTCCGGCTGTGGCCGCGCACTTGAGCTGATCTGCTGAGCTGAACGTGATGGCGCACGCCGACCACCTGAGAGGGCGCGTTGCTTTGAGCTTGGGGAGGACTGCATTCACTTCGCGGGCAAACTCCTTGAAGATGCGTTGGGAGGCTGGGGCTTGAGCTCCACCCAGGATGCAGGCGATTGCGCGCGGCTCCTGGAAGCCCCCAGCCCCCTCGTCTTGATGGCGGTCTTCGTTCCTCCTTGGCTGAGGCGGCAGTGGAGGGAGGCCTGCGTTGCCCTGCAGGCGATCCTAATGAGGCTGATCCCACCAATCCCCCTCGCGAGGCAGGTCTCGCCAGCGGTCCTCGCGAGGTTGATCACGCCGTCCTTGGTGCGGGCCGCGGTCTTCCCAGCGTCCTGGGTTTCTTCCCCCTCCTCGGCCGTAGCCCCGGTCAGCGCGGTCGGGACGACGACCGATCCTTCCTTCTCGCACGGCGCGGAGCTCTTGGCATTCATTGGTGTTGCGGGTGTGGAGGTCGTGGTACACATAGTACCGGCTGCCCCTGGAGGATTCGACCAGAGCTTTGCCCCGCTTGGTGTCCGGTTCCACCGCGAGCACGGCAGCCCCCTTGCGCTTCACGTCCTTGGCCTTGGGCTTCTTCTCTTCTGGGTCTGCGGCAGGCAGCTCGAGGAGGGAGAGACGTCCTTCCTCAGCCCTGGCGCACTTGGTCGCCAAGTTGAACAGCTCCAGGGAAGTGCACAGGTCTTCATGCATCGCCAGCTCCTCCTTCATCTTGACGTCGCGCACACCATCGGAGAAGGCTGAGATGATGGCTTCCTCGGACACCTTGGGGATCTTGAGGCGCACACTGTTGAAGCGCTGGATGTACTTTTGTAGGGTCTCTCCGGGTTGTTGCTTGATGCGGCGCATGTCGCTCACGGCAGGTGGCCGGTCGCGAGTACCTTGGAAGTTGGCGATGAAGCGGGTGCGCATCTGGTCCCAGGAAGAAATCGTGCCTGGGGCCAGGTTCAGGAGCCAGGCTGGAGCTCCTTCCTTGAGCGCCATGGGGAACCAGTTCGCCATGACCTTCTCATCCCTGCTGGCAGCTTCGATGCCCAGCTCGTAGAGCTGGACGAACTCTGCAGGGTCGGTCGTGCCGTCGTAGCGAGGAGGCAGGTCTGGCTTGAACTTGCCGGGCCACGCGACGCTGCGTAGCTCGGTGGTGTAGGCGCGACAGCCAGCAGTGGCCACGGGAGGCTTTGGTTGAGGCAGAGCTTGGCCTTGCGGGTCCCCATGCGCTGCAGCTGGAAGTAGCGCGGGGTCTTGACGTGCCGGAGCTGGAGCGGGGTCGCGACGAGCCGGAGCAGGGAGTGCCCGGGCGGCCTCTTGCGGTCGAGGGACTTCCTGGCAGCTCCGTTCTTGCTGGGCTAGCACCTGACAGAGCGGGTTCCGCCCAGGGGCCACGCGCCTTGGAGCCATGGCGTCTTCTTGGAGAGGATGCGACTGGTACGCCCCCGGAGCTTCATTGCCCGCGCGGGGCGGGGTGCGGCGCAGCGGAGCGGACGGCGCAGGAGAGCCCCCTGCGGCGCGGACGAGCTCGGTGACGCGGTCGAGCCACTCTTCGTAGACGTCGTCGACGGGACGGTAGCGCAGGAGCTCGTTTGCCGTGATGAGCGCAGCTCGAGCCTCCAAGGGTGCGCGGAGCGCGCGGGACGAAGAGCCAGCTGGTGTGAGCGATGGAGTAGCGGTGCGGCCGTCTTGCCGCACGGACGGGTGCTGAGACGACGCTTGTTGCTCGTTCCCCGCCGGGCCGGTGGCGGCGTTGACGGTGGGCGACGGGGAACGACGAGGACGCCCACCGACGGGAGCCGTCTGGGCGACGCGGGAAGCGATGGCGGCCCGACGCTCGGCGCGGGCCCGACGAGCGTCAGACATGGACACGACGGTCGGAGGAGAACGGAGCGGTGGAAGAAAAATTCCGGCGCACCCCTACCTGGCGCGCCAAATGTCAGATTTCGGGTTCCGGCAGACCCTTAAGGTTCGAACTCTAGGGTGCGCGCGGAGATTATGCCCTCTACCTCTCCGTCTCGCAAAGATCAGACTACTAAAAGAACAACACAAGAGACACAGGGTTTATACTAGTTCGTGCCGCCATTGTGGTGCAATACCCTACTCTAGTTTGTGGTGGGTGGATTGCCTCTTGGGCTGATGATGATGAACAATACAGGGAAGAATAGCCTCGCGAGGGTCTGTTCTTGGCTAGGGGGATGAACTGATAGGAGGAGTTCAGCCGCCCTTCTCTCTCTCTCTGCTGCCTGAGTCTTTCTAACTGGTTTCTCCCTGATGCGATTGCTAGATGCCTCTACCCTGGGGGTGGCTAGTCCTATTTATAGGCAAAGGCCCTGGGCCTCTTCCCAAATATTGAGCGGGAAGGGCGCCAACAATTGGCCAATTCGAAGGGGAACATCTGGTACACTTATCCTGACTAAAGTTGGTCCTCGCCTGCCAAAGGCCCTGTGGTGACGCCGTTCTGGGCCCCACGATGACCTCCTTCCCACCGTTGGACTGGTCTTGGTCTCGTTGCACCGGAATGGATGCCTTTGCTTGAACCTCTCGCCTATGCTTGCCCCCTTTGCACCAAAGAGGAAAGGGAGACACTGCGCGGGCTGGCGCCCGCCTGGCATCCTTGGTCGTCATGGCTTGCGTCATGGGCAACTCATGAGGTACCCCGCCTTGATCTCTCCGCCTCCTCGTGAGCTAGCCTGATGAGGCCGTGCCTGAGGAAGCGCCGTGTCGTCCGCCCCGCGAGGCTTGGCCCCTCGCGAGGGTCTTGGGTCTTGTGTTGATGAAGATGGGCCGTGCTGGGCCCCCTTTTGAGCCACACCGCAGGCCGCAGGCAGGCAAGTCTCGGGACCCCCGTTCCCAGAACGCCGACAAATTGGATATCCCGAAGGACCTCAAACAGATACGAAAATTAACCAGATGCGTGGCGGCTCTAAGCCGCTTCATCTCTCGTTTGGGAGAAAAGGCACTACCCCTCTATCGCCTCCTTCGGCGCACTGAACACTTCGAGTGGACGGATGCCGCCACGGCCGGACTCGATGAAATAAAGGCTATATTGGCAACAAACCCAGTCCTGGCCGCGCCAAATCTTGGCGAACCAATACTATTGTACATTGCAGCAACCCATCAGGTTGTAAGCGCAGTGCTCGTTGTCGAACGAGAAACGGACAGACACAAATCCCCCCTTCAAAAGCCGGTCTACTATGTGTCCACTGTCTTCACTCCATGCAAATCACGGTACCCGCATTATCGAAAGATTGCACATGTGGTATTCATGGCATCCCGGAAGCTGTGACACTACTTTCAAGAGTGTTCGATAACAGTAGCCTCCGAAGTACCACTTAACGATATTATCAACAACCGCGACGCAATGGGCTGGATTGCAGAATGGGCCATCGAGCTCCTCCCGTTTGACATAACTTATAAGCCACGATGAGCTATTAAGTCGCAAGTTTTGGCCGACTTCGTCGCAGAATGGACGGAGGCCGAACTCCCTAAAGAGTACGACACATATTCAAACTGGATCATGCATTTCGACGGCTCTAAAATGTTGGTCGGTCTAGGGGTTGGCTCTAAAATGTTCCGTTGTATCGGCTAAGGTAGCACTAGGAGAACTACTGCGATTGTGCCTCAGTTGAGCTGGGCGGAGCACCTCAGTAGAGAAAGCTAAAACTGGCTGTCATGATGAAGCGAGAGACTGGTTGCTGTTCGAGAGGTTCTTCGAGTCCCTAAAGACTTATGCCGCTTAGAGCGAGGAGTCGTCTTTGTCTGGCCAAAGGCGTGGATAGCGCCCCAAACTCGGTTTTCCGAATACTAGGGGCTTCGCTTAAATTTAAAATTATAGAATTCTATGGCTAAGTGAGAGTGTTCAAGCATTGTGAAAAAGAGCTTGAACACTAGTCTGATTGCCTTGTTCGTTGTGCTGAGCGCCTCCCTCGAAGGACCCAAACATGGGAAAAAGAGCGCTTAGGTTTATCCTGAACACCCCAGCACTAGTGGCATGGGGGCAGAAGTCGACGACTCGCCATCTCTCAAATTTGATAAACGGCCGCACAGAAGGTAATATTTTAAATTCAAAACGCATTGCTTAAGCGCACATGAACAAGTTTTCAGCGCACAGGATAAAACGAGCGAGTTTACTCCAAAATTACATTCCTGGAACATTCATCCGCCATTAGGCGGGCACCCTTCAGAACGTCCTTGTAATAATTCTCGGGCTTGCGATGCTCTTTCCCCGGTGGTTGCCCGTCCTTCACAAGCTTCTCAGCATCCAGCTTGCCCCAGTGCACCTTTGCATGGGCAAGGGCCCTACGGGCACCTTCGATGCGGACAGTGCGCTTGATGACTTCGAGCCTTGGACAGGCCTCCACCAGCCGCCGCACCAGCCCGAAGTAGCTCCCAGGCAGAGCCTCTCCAGGCCACAGCCGAACTACGAGGCCCTTCATGCCTTGTTCGGCCTCCTTGTGGAGCTTGACCAGCTGCTTCAGCTGGTCGCTCAGGGGCACAGGGTGTCCGGCCTCAGCATACTGAGACCAGAACACCTTCTCCATCGAGCTGCCCTCTTCGGCTCGGTAGAATGCGGCGGCATCAGACACGCTACGGGGAAGATCTGCGAATGCTCCTGGAGAGCTCCGGATTCGGGTAAGTAACAAGAAGCTCACTTTTACATGTTTGCTTTGCATAAAGAATGCCTTACCCGCCGCTATCTTTTTCACCGCATCCAACTCCTGGAGGGCCTTTTGGGATTCGGCCTTGGCAGATTTGGCATTTTCAATAGCCGTCGCGAGCTCGGACGCTCGCGTCTTTGAGTCAAGCTCCAAACTCTCGTGTTTTTCCATGAGAACCTGGAGCTCTTGCCGTACCTCGCCAACTTGCGCCTCATATTTCCCCCGCTCGGTGCGCTCCGCGGCCGCTTTCTTCTCAGCCTTCGCCAGCGCTTGCTTGAGGGTTGCCACCTCAGTTATGGCCCCTACAATAGCCATGTTAATCCTGTCATATTTTTGCAACTGCACTTTTATATTTTTTCATTCTCTATAAGGTATTTCTTACCTTCTTTCTCCTCGAGTTGCCGTTTGGCAAGGCCGAGCTCTTGCTCGGTCCGCTCGAGGCCCTACTTCAGTGTGCCCACCTCCGCAATCAGTGCGGCGGTCGCCAGCAGCGAAGCCTGCATACGCATATTGACTCTTTTTCTTTTAGACTCCTGCGAATTTTATTAGATCCTCTATTCGGCTTCTCTTTCCGAACGCCAAACAAAGCATCAGGGGCTACTATCTATGCGGTAATACTTTTTATATATTCTGTACTTACCTCGAAGCATGTTAGAAGGCTGGCACAAGCTTCAGTCAGTCTGCTCTGGCGGACTGAACCTTCTGGATCACCGCACTCATAATAGTGTGGTGCTCCTCGTTGATGGAGGCGCCGTTAAGCACCCCTAGTAGATTGTCCGGCGCCTCCGGTTGGACGGAGGCCGCCGGCTCAGTAGGCTTGCTCCTCTTGGAACGATTCCGGCGCGGTGTCCGGCTTAAAGCCGGACATGGAGCCCTGGGGGGTTTTTATCCCCTTTACTCCTAGAGTCCGGGAGGTCGCCTTGTGGCGCCTCCAGGACCACCTCCTCCTGGCTTGGAGCCTGTTGGGACGCCACCTCGGCATCACCTGTAGGGCGGGGGGAGGTAGCGGGCGGAAGTGAATTCACGTCCGATGAATCCAGGGAGCAGCTCGACGACTCGTCGAGCCCGGCCTTGGGCGGACTGCATAATCATATTCGACATAAGGAAAGGTTGTGCAATAAAGGAATGCTATGAATTACTCGGGTGTTCGGAAGCTTACGATTCCGCCGAACGCTTGGCCCTGCGCGGCCACTCCTCTTTGTCGTCATCGGCGTCGATGGGGTAGTCCGGAGGAAGGGACTTCCCCTTCTTGGACCCTTCGGCGGCCTTCCTTTTCTTTCCTCCCCCCGCTGGAGGGGGAGAGGTTTCTTCTTCCTCCTCCTCGTTTTCACGGGAGGAGCGCGTCTCGGATTCGTCGGATGATGAATCCGAAACCTCTGGGCGCCGGGAACTCTTTCGAGTCCCCGTGGCCCTCTTCTTGGCCTTCTTCTCCGGCACCACATAAGGTGCTGGAGCTAGCAGCTTCGCTAAGTGAGCGTCGGCTGGGTCTTCGGGCAAAGGGGCCGGACAGTCAATCTGTCCGGACTTCGCCTGCCAATCCTGTAAAAGGAAAGGGAGTTTAGATCCCGCATAGAGTCAAACTATGGAAAACCAACATCCTGTAAAAGGTCAAATTGGCTTACTGCACTAGCGTGACGCTGCGTGCTGAATCCACGGTCCTCGGAAGCGGATGCGGGAGCCTCGGCGCCTTTGAATAGCACCTTCCAGGTGTCTTCATACGTTGTGTCGAAGAGCCTGTTTAGCGTTTGGTGCTGCGTCGGGTCGAACTCCCACAGATTGAAAGCTCGTTGTTGACACGGGAGGATCCGACGGATGAGCATAACCTGGACTACGTTGACAAGCTTGAGCTACTTGTTCACCAAGGTTTGGATGCAGTTTTGCAGTCCGGTTACCTCTCCTTTATTGCCCCATGACAGGCCCGTCTCTTTCCAAGACGTGAGCTGCGTAGGGGGTCCGGACCGGAACTCGGGGGCTGCGACCCATTCGGGGTCGCGCGACTCGGTGATGTAAAACCACCCCGATTGCCACCCCTTCAGGGTATCCACAAAGGAGCCCTCGAGCCATAGGACGTTGGCTATCTTGCCTGCCATGGCACCTCCGCACTCCGCCTGGTTGCCGTGCACCACCTTAGGCTTGATGTTGAAAGTCTTGAGCCATAGGCCGAAATGGGGGCGGATGCAGAGGAAAGCCTCGCACACGACGATAAACGCCGAGATTTTGAGGACGAAGTTCGAGACCTGATCGTGGAAATCTAGGCCGTAGTAGAACATGAGCCCCCGGACGAATGGGTGGAGAGGAAAGCCCAGTCCGCGGAGGAAGTGGGGGAGAAACACTACCCTCTCATGGGGCCTTGGGGTGGGGAGAAGCTGCCCCTCTTCGGGAAGCCGGTGCGCGATGTCGTTAGACAAGTATCCGGCTTTCCTCAGTTTTTTGACATGTCCCTCCGTGACGGAGGAGACCATCCATTTGCCTCCCGCTCCGGACATGGCCGGAGAAGGTTGAGGTGGGAAGTGCGGGCTTGGGCGCTGGAGCTTGAGTGCACGGAAGATGGATAGGCAAAGGAGGAAGAAGGCGTACGTAAAAAGGTGGATCCTTATCCCTTTATATGGGCGGATGCGGCTAAGCGTCCCCACCAGCCTGGTAAAACTCGCTTATCTCCCAAGCGCCATGATAAATGGCGCGGTTGGGTTATCCACGTCCGTATTGATGAGGATCCCGTAAATGAGGGGACACGATCTCTGCTTTGACAAGACGTGCCAAGGAAACCGCCTCACAAAAGGTGCTGAGGTGAGGGAGTGAAAACGATTCGAATAAAGACTTGGCCGTGGTGTGATGTCACGCTACGGAATACGTCAGCAAATTAGATTTGTGTAAATATTATTCTCTCTCTATGGCAATATGTGGAAACTTATTTTGCCGAGTCGGACACTGTCTTTTGTGTTCAAAATCTTCTATGAAGTACATGGAGGAGGAACCCGCCTTGCAATGCCGAAGACAATCTGCGCGCCGGAATCGTCGTCATTGAAGCCTGGTTCAGGGGCTACAGAGGGAGTCCTGGATTAGGGGGTGTCCGGATAGCCGGACTATACCTTCGGCCGGACTCCTGGACTATGAAGATACATGATTGAAGACTTCATCCCGTGTCCGGAAGGGACTTTCCTTTGCGAGGAAGGCAAGCTTGGCGATGCGGATATTTAGATCTCCTACCATTGTAACCGACTTTGTGTAACCCTAACCCTCTCCGGTGTCTATATAAACCGGAAGGCTTTAGTCCGTAGGACAACATACAACGATCATACCATAGGCTAGCTTCTAGGGTTTAGCCTCCTCGATCTCGTGGTAGATCTACTCTTGTACTACCCATATCATCAATATTAATCAAGCAGGACGTAGGGTTTTACCTCCATCAAGAGGGCCCGAACCTGGGTAAAACATTGTGTCCCTTGTCTCCTGTTACCATCCGTCTAGACGCACAGTTTGGGACCCCCTACCCGAGATCCGCCGGTTTTGACACCGACATTGGTGCTTTCATTGAGAGTTCCTCTGTGTCGTCGCTTTTAGGCCCGATGGCTCCTCTGATCGTCAATAACGATGCTGTCCAGGGTGAGACTTTTCTCCCCGGACAGATCTTCGTATTCGGCGGCTTCGCACTGCGGGCCAATTCGCTTGGTCATCTGGAGCAGATCGAAAGCTACGCCCCTGGCCATCAGGTCAGATTTGGAAGTTTAAACTACACGACTGACGTCCATGGAGACTTGATCTTCGATGGATTCGAGCCACAGCCGAGCATGCCGCACCGTCACGATGGGCATGATCTAGCTCTGCCACCGAACAATGCCCTGGAGGCCGCGCACGCGTTGGTTCCGACCCTTGATTCAGAACCAACTGCGCCGATCGAGGACAAGTGGTCGGACGCCGCCTCGGGGGTTGCGATCCCAACGGCGATCGAGCTGAACACCAGCCCCGCACTCCGCAAGGCCCGTGATTCCGTGGGGCCAGACTCCTCTCCGGACTCCAAGCCCCCCGTGCCCCTGCCGATCGAATCCGATTGGGCGCCGATCATGGAGTTTACCGCCGCGGACATCTTTCAGCACTCGCCCTTTGGCGATATTCTGAAGTCATTAAAGTCTCTCTCTTTATCAGGAGAGCCCTGGACGAACTGCGGTCAGCAAGGTTGGGATACGGACAACGAAGAAATTCAAAGCCCACCCACCACCCACTTGGTAGCCACTGTCGATAATTTAAACGACGTGCTCAATTTCGACTCCGAAGACATCGACGGTATGGACGACGGTGCAGGAGACGCACATGAACCAACGCCTATAGGACATTGGACAACAACCTCATCTCATGATGTGTACATGGTGGATACACCTAAAGGAAGCGACAACGAGGAACACGGGGATGCAACAAGGGATCGATCTCTCGAAAAGCAATCAAAGCGGCGGCGTAAACGCCGCTCCATGCCCCGCCTCGATAAAGATGACAGCCATACAGACCCAGCCATAGAGCAGGATGAGCCGGCGGACGACGAGCATGCCTTAGAGCAACCGTCCGAATAGGGCAACTCGGATAAAGAAACCGAACAACCCACCCCCGGCATAAATGGCATTCTGGACGACCTTACACCGGATAAGCTCATGGAGCAGAACAACCTCCACAAAAGGCTCGTTGCTGCTGCATGTAGCCTGAAAAAACAGAAGCGGAAGCTCAAAAGCGCGGAAGACGCACTCAGAATCAAATGGAGCAAAATACTCAACACCGCAGACAAATACGGCGGCAGTCGCCGCACAAAAAGCTACTACCGGAATTCGACGAGGAGGCCCTAGAGCCCCCGCAGTCAAAAAGTAAGAAAGCCACCCGGTCAGATAGACGACCCCACGGCCAGCATGGAGCGGCAAGCAGCGCCGCACACAAGCCGGCACGCGATCCACTCAAGGATCCGCACCAAAAAGATGGCCCAGCCAGATATATTTATGGGCAAGAAAGCAAGCTCTCGTAAGCAATGCAACAAAACCAGTATCCGGACATCACGACACACCCAAATACTGGGGTGCCGCACACCCCCTATGTTTCACCGATGAGGTCCTGGATTATGAATTTCCAGCGGGATTCAAACCCGTAAACATAGAGGCGTACGACGGAACAACAGACCCTGGAGTCTGGATCGAGGATTATATACTCCACATACATATGGCCAGAGGAGACGACCTCCACGCCATAAAATACTTACCCCTCAAGCTTAAAGGGCCAGCCCGGCATTGGCTCAAAAGCCTTCCTGAAAACACAATTGGAAGTTGGGAAGAACTCGAGGACGCTTTCCGAGCAAATTTTCAAGGGACCTATGTTCGCCCTCCGGATGTAGACGATCTCGGTCACATAACTCAACAGCCCGGAGAGTCAGCTCGACAATTCTAGAATAGATTTCTTACTAAAAAGAATCAGATAGTCGACTATCCGGACGCCGAAGCCTTAGCAGTTTTTAAGCATAGCGTCCGAGACGAATGGCTTGCCAGACACCTCGGCGAAGAAAAGCCAAGAACAATGGCCGCATTATCAAGCCTCATGACCCGCTTTTGCGCAGGAGAGGACAGCTGGTTGGCAAGATGTAGCACCAGCGACCCAAGTACATCCGAAACTAGGGATGGAAACGGAAAACCGCGACGCAACAAGGACCAGCGCCGGACTAAGGAAAACAGTCCTAAGAGCACGACAGTCCATGCCGGATTCAAAATCTCGCGGCAGAATCAGAAAAAGGAGCCCCTCAAAGATAATAGGGACGAGCTGTCCAACTTAAACAAAATCTTAGACAAGATATGTCAGCTACACAGTACTCCTGGGAAGCCTGCAAACCATACCCACAGAGATTGCTGGGTTTTAAAGCAATCCGGCAGACTTAACGCCGAACACAAGGGGCTCGACACACCAAGCGAAGACGATGACGAACCCCGAGGGAGTCCTGGGTTAGGGGGTGTCCGGATGGCCGGACTATACCTTCAGCCAGACTCCTGGACTATGAAGATACAAGATTGAAGACTTGGTCCCGTGTCTGGATGGGACTTTCCTTGGCGTGGAAGGCAAGCTTGGCGATGCGGATATTTAGATCTCCTACCATTGTAACCGACTTTGTGCAACCCTAACCCTCTCCGGTGTCTTTATAAACTGGAGGGTTTTAGTCCGTAGGACAACACAACATAGAACAATCATACCATAGGCTAGCTTCTAGGGTTTACCGTCCTTGATCTCGTGGTAGATCTACTCTTGTACTACCCATATCATCAATATTAATCAAGCAGGACGTAGGGTTTTACCTCCATCAAGAGGGCCCGAACCTGGGTAAAACTTCGTGTCCCTTGTCTCCTGTTACCATCCGCCTAGACGCACAGTTCGGGACCCCCTACCCGAGATCCGCCGGTTTTGACACGGACATTGGTGCTTTCATTGAGAGCTCCTCTGTGTCGTCGCTTTTAGGCCCGACGGCTCCTTCGATCATCAACGACGATGCAGTTCAGGGTGAGACTTTTCTCCCTGGACAGATCTTCGTCTTCGGCGGTTTCGTACTGCGGGCCAATTCGCTTGGCCATCTGGAGCAGATCGAAAGCTACGCCCCTGGCCATCAGGTCAGATTTGGAAGTTTAAACTACACGGCTGACATCTGCGGGGACTTGACCTTCGACGGATTCGAGCCACAGCCGAGCGCGCCGCACTATCACGATGGGCATGATCTAGCTCTGCCGCCGAACATTGCCGTGGAGGCCGCACACGCTTCGGTTCCGACCCTTAATTCGGAGCCGGCTGCGCCGATCGAGGACGAGCGGTTGGACGCCACCTCGGGGGCTGCGATCTCAAAGGCGATTGAGCCGAACACCAGCCCCGTACTCCGCAAGGCCCGTGACTCTGAGGGGCCGAATTCCTCTCCGGGCTCCAAGCCCTCCGCGCGCCTGCCGATCGAATCCGATTGACCGCCGATCATGGAGTTCACCGCTGCAGACATCTTCCAGTACTCGCCCTTCGGCGATATCCTGAAGTCACTAAAGTCTCTCTCTTTATCAGGAGAGCCCTGGCCGGACTAAGGTTGGGATACGGGTGACGAAGAAATTCAAAGCCCACCCACCACCCATCTAATAGCCACCGTCGATAATTTAAACGACGTGCTCAATTTCGAATCCGAAGACATCGACGGTACGAACGATGATGCAGGAGACGCATATGAACCAACGCCTATAGGGCATTGGACAGCCACCTCATCTCATGATGTGTACATGGTGGATACACCTAAAAGAAGCGACAACGAGGAACATGGGGATGCAACGAGGGATCGATCTCTCAAAAAGCAATCAAAGCGGCGGCGTAAACGCCGCCCCAAGCCCCGCCTCGACACAGACCCAGCCATAGAGCTGGGCGAGCCGGCAGACGACGAGCATGCCTTAGAGCAACCGTCCGAACAGGGAAACTCGGATAAAGAAATCGAACAACTCGTCCCCGGCGAAAATGGCATTCCGGACGCCCTTACGCCGGATAAGGCCACGGAGCAGAAGAACCTCCACAAAAGGCTCGTTGCAACCGCACGTAGCCTGAAAAAGCAGAAGCGGAAGCTAAAAACTGCGGAAGATGCACTCAGAATCAGATGGAGCAAAGTAATCAATACCGCAGACCAATACGGCGACAGTCGCCGCACTAAAAGCTACCCAAAGCGAAAGCTACTGCCTGAATTCGACGCAGAGGCCTTAGAGCCCTCGCATGCAAAAATTAAGAAAGCCACCCGGTCGGATAGACGACCCCATGGCCAGCATAAAATGGCAAGCGGCGCCGCACTCAAGCCGGCATGCAACCCATTCAAGGACTCGCATCAAAAAGATGGCCCAGCCAGTCTATTTATGGGCCAAGAAAGCAGGCTCTCGAAAGCAATGCAACAAAACCAGTATCCGAACGCCACGGCACACCCAAATACAGGGGTGCCGCACACCCCCTATGTTTCACCGATGTGGTCCTGGATTATGAATTTCCGGCGGGATTTAAACCCGTAAACATAGAGGCGTACGACAGAACAACAGACCCTGGAGTCTGGATCGAGGATTACATCCTTCACATACAAATGGCCAGAGGAGATGACCTCCACGCCATAAAATACTTACCCCTCAAGCTGAAAGGGCTAGCCCGGCATTGGCTTAAAAGCCTTCGTGAAAAGACAATTGGAAGTTGGGAAGAGCTCGAGGACGCTTTCCGAGAAAATTTTCAAGGGACTTATGTCCGCCCTCCGGATGCAGACGATCTCAGTCACATAACTCAACAGCCCGGAGAGTCAGCTCGGTAATTCTGGAGCAAATTTCTTACTAAAACGAATCAGATAGTCGACTGTCCGGACGCCAAAGCACTAGCAGCTTTTAGGCATAACGTTCGAGACGAATGGCTAGCCAGACACCTCGGCCAAGAAAAGCCAAGAACAATGGCCGCATTAACAAGCCTCATGACCCGCTTTTGCGCAGGAGAGGACAGCTGGTTGGCAAGATGTAGCACCAGTGACTCAAGTACATCCGAAACTAGGGATGGAAACGGAAAACCACGACGCAACAAGGAACCTCGCCGGACTAAAGAAAACAGTCCGAAGAGCACGACAGTCAACGCCGGATTCAAAAGCTCATGACAGAATCAGAAAAAGCCGCCCCTCTAGGAGAACAGGGACGAGCTATCCAACCTAAACAAAATCTTGGACAGGATATGTCAAATACACAGTACTCCCGGGAAGCCTGCTAACCATACCCACAGAGATTGTTGGGTCTTCAAACAATCCGGCAGACTCAACGCCGAACACAAGGGGCTCGACACACCAAGCGAAGACGATGACGAACCCCACAAGCAGAGCACCAGGAAACAAAAGAATTTTCCACAAGAAGTAAAAACAGTAAACTTACTTCACATAACAAAATGTGCGGCGCCCATAAATATACGCGCCATACGGCCTATCCCAAAGGAGTCCCGCCACTGGCTGACAAAACCGATCGTCTTCGATCATCGGGATTACTCTAGAAGTATCAGGAGCGCAGGCTGGACAGCCTTGGTACTCGATCCAATAATTGGCGGACTCCAGTTTACAAATGTCCTGATGGATGGCGGCAGCGGTCTAAACCTGATATATCAGGACACAATCCGCCACATGGGGATAGACCCAACAAGAATTCACCACAGCAAAACCTCCTTTCAAGGGGTAGCGCAAGGTCCGGATACCCATTGCATGGGCTTTCTCCGGCTTGAAGTCATATTCGGCTTCCCGGTAACTCCCGCCGCGAAAAGCTAACTTTCCACATCGTCCCATCCTCAAGTCGCTATCAAGCACTGCTGGAACGCGAAGCTTTCGCCCGCTTTAACGCAATACCGCATTATGCATCTCTTATGCTCAAAATGCCCGGTCCACGAGGCATCATCTCTTTAAAGGGAAAACATTGAGTGCGCCCCCCCCGCGGAGGATCGTGCGACTGCCTTAACAACCCCACAATAATACGGCTCCATCAGCCAAAAACATCCAAATAGGTCGTTAAGACCACAGACACGGCTGGACGAGTCCGGCGTAACCATACCATTAATAAAGCCTTAATAAACCGTATACCCCTGCGCTAGGGGCTCCGCGCATATACAATATGAGGCAATCAAGCTCAAATTTACACATTTCAATCTATACTTTGATTATTTAGTATAACTTTTGTTCGGCACGACCCTTTTTTCTTTTTTTTTTCAACTAAGTTCCTCTCTTTTACATATGAACATCGTGCTGCGCCCATCCAGGATACGGCACAACGGAGACACAGGCGCAGACGTGCAGCAGGGACCCGTTCCAAGGATTCTTTTCAGATTAAGACCCTGCGTAAACCTTTTTTACTGTCTCTTGTTGATACACACCCTCCTGTTTTTCGTTATAATCAAGGAGGGGACTGACGTCTTGGCATGTGGCCACGTCAGGAATTTTGCGCGTACCTGGACACTAGGGGCTTATAACCAAGGGTGTTGTCCCGCCCGCACTTATAAATATCGAATACCTTAGTGAGCGTTCGGCGTCGTGAGTTTGGCCTTATATGCATCAGCTCCGAATCATGTCTTTGGTCAAATGTTGGGTTGCCGGCTCCTGTGTTTGGCTGCCTTACGTTCCGCACTATCGGCTAAGGCGGCAACAGGAGAACTACTGCGATTGTGCCCGGTTCGGCCAGGCGAGCACCTCAGTAGAGAAAGCCGAAAACTGACTGTCATGATATAGTGTGAGACTGGTCAACCACTCGATGACTCACCGGAATCTATAGGATTCCTCCGCATTAACGAAGGGCCGTTTCCGGGCCAGGCACATATGCGCCCCGAATTCGGGCGAGCGCAGGCGCCACCATGGGCTATTTAAGTAGCCTCACTATCAAGCTCCTATGGCTAAGTGAAAGTGTTAAAGCATTATAGTCCGTTTGCCTAGCCCGCCGCGCTATCACCTCCTTTGTAGGACCAAGACGTTGGATTAAGTGTGAAAATGCGCCTTCTGCGAGCACCCCCGCACTATGTGCGTGGGGGCTGAAGCCAACGACTGCCATCTTTCAGATGTTATATATATATTAAAACGGCCGCACAGGAGGTGTTTCAAATACTTGAAGGCACAAGTATAAAAGGCTACTGCGATTTATCAAAACATTGCTTTACAATTAAATATCCTATTAGAACATAGCATCCTTCGAGCACTGCGTCTCTATTACACGAGCGCCTTCAAGAACTTCCTGAAAATAGTGCTCGGAGGGTACTCGGCTTTGGTCCGAATCTCGGGATGCAACAACGATGGTCTCCATCCCCGCCCAGTATGTCTTGACACGGGCAAGAGCCATCCGTGTGCCCTCTATGCATGCTGACCTCTTCATTGCATCGATACATGGCACCACACCAAGGAATTGCTGCACCAAGCTGAAATAACTCTTCGGCTCCGATCTCCCCGACCACATATGACTCATGACGCACTTCATGGCGAGTCCGGACAACCTATTCAGCTCGGCCCATTCGGCCAGACGATCGGCCACTGACAGTGGACGCTCTGGATTGTGGAACTGCGACCAAAAGAGTTTCTCCACTTCGCGATCCCCTTGATCTCGAAGTGTTCAGTCGCATTAGCAGCACTTGTCGCCAAATCCAGATAGGTGTCCGTCGTACTCCACAGCCGGTCCAACGGAGCATGCTTAGGATCACAAAACTTCCTTCGCAGCATAAAGGGCTTTCCAGCCGCGATCTCTCCGGCTTCACGAAGCTCCTCCCTCACAGCTCTCATCGCAGAGCGAGCATCCTTGGCATCGGCAACGGCCTTCTTCAGGTCCGTCTGTTCCGCCCGATCTTCTGTCTCCAGAAGCTTGCAACGGTCAGCAGCGCTCTTTAGCTTCACGGCCATCTCGGCCATCTGTTTCTTGCTTCGGCAGTGAGCAGCCTGTTCGGCTCTCAGCTCTTCAAGGGCCTTCTCGGCAGCCGCATCACTTTTTCTGGCTTGTTGTAGGATCGGAAGTATGTGTAGAGGGGGGGGGGGTGATTAGACTACTTGACCAAATAAAAACTTAACCTTTTCCCAATTTTAGTTCTTGGCAGATTTTAGCAACTTTAGGACAAGTCAAGCAATCATCACACAATTCAAGCAAGCATGCAAAGAGTATATAGCAGCGGAAAGTAAAGCATGCAACTTGCAAGAATGTAAAGGGAAGGGTTTGGAGAATTCAAATGCAATTGGAGACACGGATGTTTTTCTGGTGGTTCGGATAGGTGGTGCTATCCTACATCCACGTTGATGGAGACTTCAACCCACGAAGGGTAACGGTTGCGCGAGTCCACGGAGGGCTCCAACGACGAAGGGTCCACGAAGAAGCAACCTTGTCTATCCCACCATGGCCATCGCCCACGAAGGACTTGCCTTACTAGAAGTAGATATTCACGAAGTAGGCGATCTCCTTGCCCTTACAAACTCCTTGGTTCAACTCCACAATCTTGTCGGAGGCTCCCAAGTGACACCTAGCCAATCTAGGAGACACCACTCTCCAAGAAGTAACAAATGGTGTGTTGATGATGAACTCCTTGCTCTTGTGCTTTAAATGATAGTCTCCCCAACACTCAACTCTCTCTCATAGGATTTGGATTTCGTGGAAAGAAGATTTGAGTGGAAAGCAACTTGGGAAAGGCTAGAGATCAAGATTCATATGGTAGGAATGGAATATCTTGGTCTCAACACATGAGTAGGTGGTTCTCTCTCAGAACATATGAGTTGGTAGTGTAGATGTGTTCTGATGGCTCTCTCCACGAATGAAGAGGAGGTGGAAGGGTATATATAGCCTCCACACAAAATCCAACCGTTACACACAATTTACCAATCTCGGTGGGACCGAATCAACAAACTCGGTCGG
This sequence comes from Aegilops umbellulata, assembly GCA_032464435.1. Taxonomy (NCBI): domain Eukaryota; kingdom Viridiplantae; phylum Streptophyta; class Magnoliopsida; order Poales; family Poaceae; genus Aegilops; species Aegilops umbellulata. The sequence goes on along the minus strand of CP136058.1, from coordinate 344,183,390 downwards.
ACCGAAAAGGTAAACCTAGTGACCGTTAGAGATTTTCGGTGGGACTGACATGCAACTCGGTAGGACCGATATGGTTAGGGTTAGGGCATAATGTAATCTCAGTGAGACCGATTACACAAACTCGGTGAGACCGATTTTGGTAATTAGCTAACCAGAGAGTTGGTCAGGTAAACTCGGTGGGACCGATTTGCTCTTTCGGTGAGACCGAAAAGTTACAAAGGGGAAACAGAGAGTTTACATTGCAATCTCGGTGGGACCGATTTGCTCTTTCGGTGAGACCAAAATGTTATAGAAGGGAAACAGAGAGATTGCAACCCCATCTCGGTGAGACCGAGATCCCTATCGGTAGAACCGATTTGCTAGGGTTTGGCAGTGGCTTATGACATGTGAAACTCGGTGGCGCCGGATGGAAAGAATCGGTAGGACCGAGTTCGGCTTGGAGTTTAGGTCTTTTGTTGGATATGGAAAAGTAGCTGAGGATTTTGGAGCATATCTTTAAGCACATGAAGCAAAAGGCTCATTAAGCAACGCCTCATCCCTCCTTGATAGTATTGGCTTTTCCTATGGACTCAATGTGATCTTGGATCACTAAAATGTAAAATGAAGAGTCTTGAGCTTGAAGCTTTAGCCAATCTTTTGTCTTTAGCATTTTGAAGGTTCCACTTTCACCATCCATGCCATGCCAATCATTGAGCTTTCCTGAAATAATTATCTTGGAATAGCATTAGCTCAATGAGCAATATGTTGTTATGAATTACCAAAACCACCTAGGGATAGTTGCACTTTCAATCTCCCCCTTTTTGGTAATTGATGACAACATATAGATCAAAGCTTCGACAAATGATAATAAGAATGAATTATATCGTCGCTTTGAGAAGTATGTGATAAGTAAGAGCTCCCCCTAAATTTGTGCATATTTAAGATTTGCTTTGGACTGCAAATGCACAAAGAGTTAGAATTATGGGTTACTCTTCCATGTCACATACATCTTGGTGGAGCGCTCGAAATGATAATAATGGAATACATGCACTCATCACCATGGAAAAGTGAATGACCACATAAGATAGATAAGATATATCAAGCATGCATAAGTGTAGCTTATGATCAAACACATGATCATCAATGTCTCACAAGCATATCAAAGTATCTCGACCAAAAGCAAACAATGTTTGAAAAACCACCAAATAAAGCAAGAGAGAAGAAAACAACACTCTCTCTCTCGAAGCCTATGATCTATACATTTTTCTCCCCCTTTGGCAACAAGTTACCAAAAAGTTCCTAGAAAATGCATGGTGCTTAATCGACACTCAGGCTTGATCTTCTGGTGGTGGTGGAGTCCTGATCAGTCCAAGGACGAAGGCTTCCATAGACGTGGTTGGAGTTGGAGCTGAAGTAGATGCTGGAACTCGTTGGGCTGGTGCTGTGGCTGGAGCTGAGGCGGTGGCTCTTGTGTCAGGAACTGGCACTGCAGACGACCTCGGACCTCATGGCACTCTGGCAAATGCATCAGTGGTAGTTTTCCCTTTCCTCTCCTGCATGTCATCTTGAAGTTGCTCCACTGCAGTCTGAATCTCTGTCACCTTGATATCCAAGTCATAGAACTTTTGTTCTACGATTCTCTCTAAGCTTGCCTGGTTCTGAGTTAGGGTGGCCAGTCCTTTCTCAATCCTCAGGGTGGCTGCAATCAGGTAACTGAGCTGCTCTTGCTTGTTCTTCAATAAGTACTCAGATGCCTCTTCTTGAGTTGGCATCTTGGAAGCTTTCTCCTTCCTTGCCTTCTCCTTCTTAGCTTGTGCCTGGACTGATGATGGTTCATTTTCATGCATCACAACTTGGTTGTCCTCGAAATCTGGATGGATAGGCAAATGTTCCTTGTCCAACAAGTATGTGCCTGTGCCCATTCTTGAGTTGATCAACATCTGGATCTGAGGGGCATATCCACAGCTCGTCTTCTAATCTGTTGTAGTCCTCTTGATAGTTTCTATTATGAGGCTCTTGACCTTAAACTTTTGAGGCATATCAAAGATATGTAGCAGGTTGATGGCATGAGCTCTGATTATCCTGTGATCTCCAGACTTGGGAAAAAGTGTGTGCCTAAGGATCCAGTTGATCGTAGGCAGTCCTGACAACAGGTGTTTCACATACCCAAACTGGTGAGTGTCAAGATCTTCTACTGGAATCTCTTTGTACATATTTGAAATAGTGTTATGATCCATCTTTTTCTTGGCATAGACATCCAAGTCATCTTCATTTTCTTCTGGGGCATTGATCAACCTTGCCCATTCCTCAACAGTTGAATGGTACCTTGTACCTTCAGACATCCATGTGATCCTTCCATTTGGGTAGAAGTGTGCTGTGGAGTAGAATTGCATAATCAGCTCCTCATTCCACTTTGTGAGCTTATGCCCAACAAAGTCAGCTACTTCACAAGCTCTGAAGCTATCTTGCACTCCAGGGTAGTGCTCTTCATTTTCCTTGATATATTCCCAATCAACCCATCTCATATCACACACAACTGGCTTCTTGTCTAACAAGACTGTCTAATAGAAGTCTGCTGTTCTTTAGTTTGGAACCTGTAGTCAACAGCAGTCCTTCTCCTGGTAGCATATGGATCCTCTTCTCTCCATTTTCTTAGCCCAGAGTCTCTTCTGATCTTCATGTCCTCAGCCACAGGATGAGCATCATTGTGGTCTGGGATCTTGGGCTTCAACTTTCTCAGCACTTGGCCTTCCTCTTCTTCAACAGCAGCTCCAGGCATTGGGGCCTTGTTCTTCTCAACAGCTGGTATGCTCCTTGTATTTTCTTGGCTTGGCTTTGGATGCATCCTTGGGGGCTTCCTTGGGCTTAGATGCAGCTTCCCCTATTCTTATAGCATCACCCATTAGCTTGGGTGCCTTAGGTGCTGGTGCAGCAACTTCTTCTTCTTCCTCTTCTTTATCAGAAGAATGCTGTTCAAATTCATCCATGGGATCAACTTTCTTGCACCATCTGCCTCTTTTCCTTTCTTTCTTTGTTTCAGCTGCAACTGGCTCTTTGGGTGCAGGCTTCTCAGGAATCTTTGTTGAGGCTCTGGCCTTTGGCATGGGCTACCTGCCTGCTGGCCTTTTGACCTTTAAGCCTGGCTTGTTGCTCTGTCTTGAGCCATCCTCTTTCTTGAGTTCAACTTTCTTGGAAGTTGCTTCCTCCTCTGCCACATAGTCCTCATCCTCTGATTCTGAGGTTCTCTTCTTCCTTTGTCTTGTGGCAGCTTTTGGCAGGTTGCTGGGGGTGCTCCTGCTGCCTTCATCTGAAGAGATGGAGGGACTAGTGCGCTCACTCATCTGCACTGGCTGCTCTGAAATGTTCTGGCTATCACTCTGGTCTGACATGATGAACAAGCTGACTGCTGACCCTGTGAATAGTTTATAGATGAGGTAGAGTGGATGAGCATCACAAAATGCAGAGATTTTTGTAAAAGAATGATTCAAAAACTTAGTTTTAGTTTCCCACAGAAAGCATTTCGGATCTACCGATTTTTAAACTCGGTGATACCGAAGCAGTTTTTGGAACCTAAACTAGTGAACTCGGTTGGACCGAGTCACAGTTCGGTGGCACCGAGACTGCCAGGGTTTCACAAAGTTCCAAAATCGGTCACACCAATTAGCAATACTCGGTCAGACCGAGTTTTACTTGTGCAATGGCATAAGCCAAATCGGTGGGACCGAGTTTTTCAACTCGGTGGGTCCGAGATGGTTTCGGCGGAAACCTAACCCTAAAATTTTCAGATCAAACCTATTCTACGAGTTCATTGACTGGATAGGAGTTTATCAAACGTGGCAAGAATCCATCTGATCACAATGTGCTAGGAATCGGATTGGGGAATAGCACAAGGATCGAGTCCATACCCTAGTTCAGCGGAGACTCGCTACGGCGGCAACGGCGGGGTTGATTCCCGTTGACGGCGACGGAGACCAGCGACTGGAGGCGGCTGGCGGCGAGAAGACGATCCGAAGACCACGTAGGCAGAGCGAGCTATCGCGCGGGCGAAGGGGTTCGGAGAAATTTCCAAATTTTTGCCCGTGTCTATATATAGCCCGACCCTGTCGGTGTGACCGAGTGGAACTACTCGGTAGCACCGAGATGCAAAACTGTATACAGTTATTACAACTCGGTGTGCACAAAAGGTTCAAATCGGTTGCACCGAGATCGAAAACATAGATCAACTTAATGATCTCGGTAAGACCGAAAGTGGGGTATCGGTCAGACCGAGAATCACAAAGAGGTTTTGGAAGTTTAAGTCTATGACGAATCGGGGACTCCGAGTGCTCCTCACACAGAGTGGTTCAAATCTGACTTGATCAATATTGTGATGTAGCATGAATAGAGTTTGAGACAAGAAAAGCATAGATAGCTAGAGAAGGTTCTTAGGCATTCTTGTCCATCCACTTGGCAAAAGAAAAATAAAGCCAAACAATCAAAACAACAAGTGGATGTCCTCGAATGAGTAAAATATGCAACCAACATGCTCACACAATAAAATGGCAATTGAAATATGTGACAAAGCATGCACAACCAATTCTAGCATCTATCAAGCAATTGGCGATGACTAGGTCCTCTATATATGAGTATATTGACATAGGAGTCAAATGAAAACATTTGATCATAGGTCATACTCATCGTTTAAGCTCAAGTGGGGTTACCACTTTTACATAAAGCATTGTTGTGTTCACATCATTAGAGTTGCTTTAATTCAAGTCTTAGAGTAAAGCTCCCCCTAGATGTGATATCCCCCCTAAGAGGGATGAACTAACCTTGGGTTTTGTCGATGATGACTTCATGTAGATGTTGAAGATGTGGATGCTCAATGTAGATCACTTGGAGCTATCCTTTTGAGTGAATTGGACTTTCAATACCTACATGGGTTAGTCCCACAGGGAACAAACAAGGATATCCATAGAAATAGAGTGATGCACACACAAGATGATGTCTATGAAGGCTTTTAGGTTACCTTGTCCCTTGTCTTACCAACAAGAGGGTTTGTGACTCCTTGAACTAGTGCAAGATGTGGAAGTTGATTGCACTTGTTCTTGCCAAAATGATAAGAGTGAAGTATGTTGGCGGAGTCACCCTCAAGAACTCTCTAGTTCTTCTTCTTTTGGATCCACACCATCTTGATGGGAATCCTTGGAGTTGTAGTCATACTTGATGAAGTGGAACTTGAAGTAGTCTTGGGAATCCACTTGACTAAGGTCTTTGGAGCTTCTTCAAATGCATCAATTTCCTCTTGAAGCTTGTCCTTGCCTTTTTGCTTGTAGTCTTGTGGTGGAAGATCATCTTGAGTTGGTGTCCCCTTGAAAGAAGTAGGATCATACTTCTCTTGTTGAGGAACAAACTTTGTCTTGGGGTATTGATCTTCTTCCCACTCAACTCCATTGGCATTGAACTTTCGTTCAAAACCAACACCTTGATTCTTCCGGTGCCTTCCTTGCTTGCGTACAATCTCCTCGAATTGCTTACTTCCGGCAAGGCTTTTGTACACTCCTTTATCTATGATCCCCTTCAATAAGCTATTTTCTTGCTCAAGAGTAACTTGGCTAAGAGAATTGTTAGTGGAATCAAGAGAACTACTAGAAGCAACAATATTGGATTTAACATGATCATTGTTACTACTAGAGGAAGAATCTTTCTTGTTCTTGTTATTAGACTTGACTTGAGGCATTTAAGTGGCTAAGAGTAAACGCTTGGCAATGTAAGAAGAACTTTTCTTGCGGAGATCATCATTGATTGCCTTTAAAAACTCATGCTCTTACTCAAGATTTAGCTTTTCAAAGCGTAGCTTCTCATGAGCTCTTAAAAGTTCTCGATGATCTTCGAAGATAGTTTCATGAGCTAACTTAAGAGTGTTTAATTCTTTAGTTAGAGCCACAATTCTCTCCTTATCATTGTCATTCGTTTTATCTTGATTAGCATGATTAATTGACGTTTCATCATAGTATTAATCACTAGAGTTGTCAACAAGTAAATCATCATCACCTAACAAGTCATCCTCATCACTATTGAAATCAACATACTCAGGGTGAGTTACCTTAGGACCTTGGGCCATGAAGCATCTTCCAATTCCTTCATTTGGTGAGTCAAATATGTCGAAGGAGTTGGTTGACACAAGTGCTAGACCGGCAACACCTTCATCTGGAGTATATTCGGAATCGAAGTGATAACTTCTCTCGGAGTGGTTGTCGGAGTCGGAGCCGGATACCCATTCACCAACATGAGCTTGATGTCTTCGTTTTGTGTAGCTCCTTGATGATTTTTCCTTTCTTTCCGAATCCTTGCTCCTCCGTGAGTATCTTTGTTCATAACGATCATCTCTACTCCTTCTCTCTCTTGATGGTGATTCTTCTCTTTTGCCTCTTCTTTTTGGAGAATCTTCTCTTCTTTTGTAGGGAGCGTACACTCATTGGAATAGTGTCCGGGTCTTCCACAATTGTAGCAGTTTCGCTCTCGACTAGAAGATCTTTTGTCATTGTAGGACCTTGACTTGGAGCTTCTATCTTTGCTTCTACTCTTGTAGAACTTGTTGAAGTTCTTCACCATTAGGCTCAATTCTTCGTTGAAGTTTTGTTTCTCACTTGATGTGGGTACTTCACATGAGGCTTTGTAGGCACCACTTGATTTGTGGTGAAGTTCCTCTTTATCCTTGAGCGACATCTCATGAGCAACAATTCTTCCAATGACCTCCGTTGGTTTGAGATCTTTGTAATTGGGCATCATTTGGATCAATGTGCACACGGTATCATATTTTCCATCCAAGGCTCTTAGGATCTTCTTGATGATGAATCTGTCGGTCATCTCTTCACTCCTTTGTGATGAGAGCAAGCCTAGAGTACATTTCAGCGACACCTTCACCATCCTTCATTTTGAACTTGTCAAGTTGACTTTGAAGCACATCCAATTTGGATTCCTTGACGGAGTCGGTACCTTCGTGCATATCAATCAAAGTATCCCAAATTTCCTTTGCATTCTCAAGACGGCTGATTTTGTTGAATTCTTCGGGGCACAATCCGTTGAAGAGAATATCACAAGCTTGAGCATTGTATTGTAGCATCTTCAACTCATCCGTGGTAGCTTCACGGTTTGGTTCCTTCCCATGGAAGAAGTCACCTTGCAAACCAACACACACAATAGCCCAAACGGCGGGGCTATGTACAAGAATATGCATTTTCATTTTATGCTTCCAACTAGCAAAATTAGTACCATAAAAGTAAGGACCTCTACGGTGATAATTTCCCTCGCTAGACGCCATACTCTCCTAGGTTGTGAAACCAAGGCTATGACCACCAAAAGCTATGGAAATCAAAGCAAAAGGAGACCAAAGCTCTGATACCACTTGTAGGATCGGAAGTATGTCTAGAGGGGGGGTGATTAGACTACTTGACAAAATAAAAACTTAACCTTTTCCCAATTTTAGTTCTTGGCAGATTTTAGCAACTTTAGGACAAGTCAAGCAATCATCACACAATTCAAGCAAGCATGCAAAGAGTATATAGCAGCGGAAAGTAAAGCATGCAACTTGCAAGAATGTAAAGGGAAGGGTTTGGAGAATTCAAACGCAATTGGAGACACGGATGTTTTTCTCGTGGTTCGGATAGGTGGTGCTATCCTACATCCACGTTGATCGAGACTTCAACCCACGAAGGGTAACGGTTGCGCGAGTCCACAGAGGGCTCCACCCACGAAGGGTCCACGAAGAAGAAACCTTGTCTATCCCACCATGGCCATCGCCCACGAAGGACTTGCCTCACTAGCGGTAGATCTTCACGAAGTAGGCGATCTCCTTGCCCTTACAAACTCCTTGGTTCGACTCCACAATCTTGTCGGAGGCTCCCAAGTGGCACCTAGCCAATCTAGGAGACACCACTCTCCAAGAAGTAACAAATGGTGTGTTGATGATGAATTCCTTGCTCTTGTGCTTCAAATGATAGTCTCCCCAACACTCAACTCTCTCTTATAGGATTTGGATTTCGTGGAAAGAAGATTTGAGTGGAAAGCAACTTGGGAAAGGCTAGAGATCAAGATTCATATGGTAGGAATGGAATATCTTGGTCTCAACACATGAGTAGGTGGTTCTCTCTCAGAACATATGAGTTGGAAGTGTAGATGTGTTCTGATGGCTCTCTCCACAAATGAAGAGGAGGTGGAGGGGTATATATAGCCTCCACACAAAATCCAACCGTTACACACAATTTACCAATCTCGGTGGGACCGAATCAACAAACTCGGTCGGACCGAAAAGGTAAACCTAGTGACCGTTAGAGATTTTCGATGGGACTGACATGCAACTCGGTAGGACCGATATGGTTAGGGTTAGGGCATAACGTAATCTCGGTGAGACCGATTACACAAACTCGGTGAGACCGATTACACAAACTCGGTGAGACCGATTTTGGTAATTAGCTAACCAGAGAGTTGGTCAGGTAAACTCGGTGGGACCGATTTGCTCTTTCGGTGAGACCGAAAAGTTACAAAGGGGAAACAGAGAGTTTACATTGCAATCTCGGTGGGACCGATTTGCTCTTTCGGTGAGACCGAAAAGTTACAGAAGGGAAACAGAGAGATTGCAACCCCATCTCGCTGAGACCGAGATCCCTATCGGTAGAACCGATTTGCTAGGGTTTGGCAGTGGCTTATGACATGTGAAACTCGGTGGCGCCGGATGGAACGAATCGGTAGGACCGAGTTTGGCTTGGAGTTTAGGTCATTTGTGGATATGGAAAAGTAGTTGAGGATTTTGGAGCATATCATTAAGCACATGAAGCAAAAGGCTCATTAAGCAACACCTCATCCCTCCTTGATAGTATTGGCTTTTCCTATGGACTCAATGTGATCTTGAATCACTAAAATGTAAAATGAAGAGTCTTGAGCTTGAAGCTTTAGCCAATCCTTTGTCTTTAGCATTTTGAGGGTTCCACTTTCACCATCCATGCCATGCCAATCATTGAGCTTTCCTGAAATAATTATCTTGGAAGAGCATTAGCTCAATGAGCTATATGTTGTTATGAATTACCAAAACCACCTAGGGATAGTTGCACTTTCACTTGTTCCTTAGCTCGGGTAAGTTCCACCCGAAGACTCTCCACGGCGGTCGCACCATCTGCGTCAAGCACACACATTGTAAGATACTGGCATAAAGCTCCTCTTACCAGGTGCCGCCCGAGGAATTACATACCTTGAGCCTCATCAAGCTGCTTGTTGACGAGCGCGATGTCGGCATCTGCCACGTCAAGTTGCCGCTTTAGCTCGGCAAAATCATCAGTCCGGATGGATTCCGGACACTTCGCCACCTACACATAAAGGCGACATTTTAGACCTGGGTTTATGATCCTCTGCGCGCCGTCACTTTTTGACAACGCACAGAGTCTCAGGGGCTACTATCTACACAGGGCGCATCTTATTTATGCGTAACTGTCAGAAAATGTACATTATTCCACGTACCTCAAAACCTGTCAGTAAACTTCTGACAGCCTCGTTCAATCTGCTTTCCGCGGACGAAATCATTTCAATCACCGTGCCCATCAACGCACGGTGCTCCTCTGAGATAGAAGCTCGCCCTAGCAGATTCTTCAGCTCCTCCGACCGAGCACCGGACGGTGCCGGATTCGTCCTATGGCCTCTTTCGAAGGCCGGACGCGGAGAACCTAGGGGGGCCATATGGCTACCTTCCGCCCCTGTCGGATTCGGAGAAGCCCTCCGCGACGACACCTCAGGGTCGCCCGCCTCGCTAGGTGGTACGGCAGGGGGAGGCGTCCCGCTCTCCATCATCTCCGGAAGAAGGTCCCCCAAAGACGAGCTTTGCTGAGATGGGCTAAGGTCCGAGCTACAAGGTAAAGTTCCGGTTAATCTTCTCAGATATAAAGCAAGGATTTCTCTCTCAAAAATATAATCTTTCTCTACATACGGCTCGCTGGAGGGTTGGCCCCCTTGAGGGCATAGTTCCGCCGAGGTATCCCCCGACGTTGGACCCTCTGACAAGGATTTTTTTCCCCTCTTTGAGGCCGTAGTCTCTGGGTTTTCAGAGGCGGTCCTCTTCTTCCCCTGAGGAGAGGAATTTTCGGTTCCTCCCTTCTGAACAGCCTCCTTTGAGGAAGCCGTAGTTTCCTTGTCCCCTCCCTCACTTTCCCTCAAAGGCACAATCTTCAGCATCCTGGCTAGCACAGGATCCGACCTGGTCACGGGGAGGGGAGCCGGACACCTGATCAGCTTTGCTTTCGCTATCCACTCCTGTTTAAAAGGACAGCTCTTTTAGGGGCAAGTTTATGACAAATATACGGATAACGAGTCCGGGCACAAGGCTACTTACTTGAGTATCCGGGTGAGGGAGTCCTGGATTAGGGGGTGTTCGGATAGCCGAACTATACCTTCAGTCGGACTCCAGGACTATGAAGATACAAGATTGAAGACTCCGTCCCGTGTCCGGAAGGTTCTTTCCTTGGCGTGGAAGGCAAGCTAGGCGTGCGGATATTCAAGATCTCCTACCAATGTAACCGACTCTGTGTAACCATAACCCTATCCGGTGTCTATATAAACCGGAGGGTTCTAGTCCGTAGGACGAACCATCACAATATACATCATCATACACAATCATACCCATAGGCTAGCTTCTAGGGTTTAGCCTCCTTGATCTCGTGGTAGATCTACTCTTGTACTACCCATATCATCAATATTAATCTAGCAGGACTAGGGTTTTACCTCCATCGAGAGGGCCCGAACCTGGGTAAAATAAAGTGTCCCTCGTCTCCTGTTACCATCCGACCTTGACGCATAGTTCGGGACCCCCTACCCGAGATCCGCCGGTTTTGACACCGACATTGGTGCTTTCATTGAGAGTTCCTCTGTGTCGTCGCCTTTAGGCCCGATGGCTCCTTCGATCATCAACAACGATGAGGTCCAGGGTGAGACTTTTCTTCCCGGACAGATCTTCGTCTTCGGCGGCTTCACCCTGCGGGCAAACTCGCTTGGCCATCTGGAGCAGATCGAAAGCCACGCCCCTGGCCGTCAAGCCAGGCTTGGAAGCTTAAACTACACGGCAGATATCCTCGGAGACTTGATCTTCGACGGATTCGAGCCACAGCCAAGCGCACCGCACTATCTCGAGGGGCATGATATAGCTCTGCCTCCGAACAGTGTCCTGGAGGCCGCATACGCTCCGGCCCCGACCCTCGATTCGGAGCCCGCCGCGTTCTTTGAGGAGGAACGGCTGGACGTCACCTCGGGGGCTGCGATCTTAAAAGCCATTGAGCCGGACGCAAGCCCCGCACTCCGCATGGCCCATGACTCCAAGGAGCCGGACTCTTCTCCGAACTCCGAACCTCCCGCGCCCCTGCCAATCGAATCGGATTGGGCGCTTATAATGGAGTTCACCACCGCGGACATCTTTCAGTATTCGCCTTTCGGTGATATTTTGAATTCTCTCAAGTCTCTCTCTTTGTCAGGAGAGCCCAGGCCGAACTGTGGCCTGCGAGGTTGGGATTCGGACGACGAAGAAATTCAAAGCCCACCCACCACCCACTTAATAGCCACTGTTGACGATTTAACCGACATGCTCGACTTCGGCTCCGAAGACTTCGACGGTATGGACGGCGAAGACGGAGACGAACTGGAACCAGCACCCATAGGGCACTGGACCTCCACCCCACTTAATGACGTATCCATGGTGAATACACCTGAAAAAACTGACAATGAGGAAAAAGGGGGCGAAAAGAAGGGTAAACCCTCCGAAAAGCACTCAAAGCGGCGACGTAAACGCCGAGCGAAGCCCCGCCTTGATCAAGACCCAGCCGTAGAGCAGGACGAGCCGACAGATGACGAACGCGTCTCAGAACAGCCGTCCGAACAGGGTAACACGGGCAGAGAGGACGCACAGTCCTCCCCCGGTCATAACAGAACTCCGGACGGTATCACACCGGATAAAATCATGGAGCAGAAGAATCTCCAAGAAAGGCTCGTCGCCATAGCACGGAGCCGGAAAAAGCAGAAGCAAAAGCTAAAGACGGCGGAAGATGCACTCAAAACAAGATGGAGCAAAGTAATCAAGACCGCAGACAAATACGGCGGCAGCCGCCGCACCAAAAGCTATCCGAAGAGAAAGCTACTGCCCGAATTCGACCAGGAGGCCCTAGAGCCCCCAAACTCGAAAAACAAAAAGGCTACACGGTTGGATAAACGACCTCTCGGCCACTACAAAACGGCAAACGGTGCCGCACTTAATGCGGCATGCGACCCAATCAAAGATTCGCATCATGGCCCAGCTAGCTCCATTTACGGGCCAAGAAAGCAAGCTTTCACAAGCAATGCAAAAAATCCACCATCAGAATCCGGCACACCCAAATATAGGGGTGCCGCACACCCTCTATGCTTCACCGATGAGGTCCTAGAATACGAATTCCCAGAGGGATTTAAACCCGTTAACATAGAGGCGTACGATGGAACAACAGACCCTGGAGTCTGGATTGAGGATTATATCCTCCACATACATATGGCTAGAGGAGATGATCTCCACGCCATAAAATATTTACCCCTTAAGCTTAAAGGGCCAGCCAGGCACTGGCTTAAAAGCCTTCCCGAAAACACAATTAGAAGTTGGGAAGAGCTCGAGGACGCTTTCCGAGCAAATTTTCAAGGGACCTACGTCCGTCCCCCGGATGCAGACGACCTCAGTCACATAACTCAGCAGTCCGGAGAGTCAGCTCGGCAGTTCTGGAATAGATTCCTCACTAAAAAGAATCAAATAGTGGATTGTCCGGACGCCGAAGCCCTAGCGGCTTTCAGGCACAATGTCCGAGACGAATGGCTCGCCAGACACCTCGGCCAGGAAAAGCCAAGAACAATGGCCGCACTCACAAGCCTCATGACCCGCTTTTGCGCAGGAGAGGACAGCTGGTTGGCACGATGCAGCCCCAGCGACCCAAGTACATCAGAAATCAGGGATGGAAACGGGAAACCGCGGCGAAACAAGGACCATCGCCGAATCAAAAGAAAAAAGTCCGAAGAGCACGACAGTCAATGCCGGATTCACAGGCTCACGGCAAAATCAGACAAAACCACCCCCTCAGGATAATAGGGAAGATCCATCCAGCCTAACGAGAATCATGGACAGGATATGTCAGATACACAGTACTCCTGGAAAGCCTGCTAATCATACCCAGAGAGACTGTTGGGTATTCAAACAATCCGGAAGGCTTAACACCGAACACAAGGGGCTCGACACACCAAGTGAGGAAGAGGACGAACCCCAAAAGCAGAACACCAGGAAGCAAAAGAACTTCCCGCAAGAAGTCAAAACAGTGAACTCACTTCACATAACAAGGCACGAGGCACCCATAAAGGTCCGCACATTCAAGCCTATCCCTCAGGAGTCCCGCCACTGGTCACTAAAGCCAATAATTTTTGATCAGCTAGATTATTCTCGCAATATCAAACACGCAGGCCGGACTGCCCTGATACTCAATCCAATAATAGACGGATTCCAGTTTACCAATGTCCTTATGGACGGTGGCAGTGGACTAAACCTGATATATCAGGATACAATTCACCGCATGGGCATAAACCCAGCACGAATCCGTCACAGTAAAACCTCCTTTCAAGGAGTAGCACCAGGCCCGGACACCCACTGTATGGGTTTTCTCCCGCTTGTAGTCATATTTGGCTCTGCCACTAACTTTCGTCGCGAAAAGCTTATCTTCCACATAGTCCCGTTTTCAAGTCGCTATCAAGCACTAATGGGACGCGAAGCTTTCGCTCGCTTCAACGCAATACCGCATTATGCATCCCTCACGCTAAAGATGCCCGGTCCTCGAGGCATCATCTCTTTAAAGGGAGCATACTAAAATACATCTCCTCCAAACGGAGGATTGCGCGGCCGCTTAAACAACCGCACAACAAAATGGCCTCGCCAGCCAAAGGACTTTTTCGATGTAAGTCACAAAAGGGCACGGACCCGGACTCAATGAGTTCGGCACAAGCCCATTTTCATTATAGGCTTGGTACACCATACCAGGGGCTGTACGCAGAGACAATAAAGCTCGACCGTATCTATTTCTCACTTTACATTTTGTTTATTATTCTTTTTGATCCGCACGACCCATTTTCAATTTAGTTCTTCTCTTTTACAGATGAACGTCGTACGGCGCCCGTCCAGGACACGGCACAGCGGAGACACAGGCGCAGACGTGCAGTAGGGACCCACCTCAAAGGATTCTTCTTAGATTAAGACCCTGGTTAAACCTTTTTTACTGTCTCTTGGTGCTATACATCCCCTGGTTTACCTCACTATAACCAAGGAGGAGGCTGGCGTTTTGGCATGTGGCCACGCCAGAATTCTTGCTCGTACCTGGACACAAGGGGCTTTTTTTCTTTTTCAAAGGGTGTTGTTTCACACGCACCCACAAAGACCGAACACCTTAGGGAGTGTTCGGCGTCGCGAGTTTTGGCACTATATGCATCAGCTCCGGGTCATGATTTTGTTCACATGTTGGGTTGCCCGGCTCCTGAGTTCGGCCACCTTACGTTCCGTTCTGTCGGCTAAGGTAGCACCAGGAGAACTACTGCGATTGTGCCCCGGTTCGGCCGGGTGAGCACCTCAGTAGAGAAAGCCGAAAACAGACTGTCATGATGTAGCGCGAGACTAGTCGCCACTCGATGACTTATAGGAATTTATCGAATTCCTCCGTTTTGACGAAGGGCCGCTTCCCGGTCAGGCACATATGCGTCCCGAATTCGGGTAAACGCAGTTGCCACTAAAGGGCTACCTAAAGAGTCCCACTGTCAAGCTCCTATGGCTAAGTGAAAGTGTTAAAGCATTATAGTCCGGTTGCCTAGCCCGCGGCGCTATCACCTCCTTTGTAGGACCAAGACGTTGGGTTAAGTGTGATGCGTTCTCTGCGCGCACCCCCGCACTATGTGCGTGGGGGCTGAAGCCAACGACTGCAATCTTTCAGAATTTATATATTAAAACGGCCGCACAGGAGGTTTTATTAATACTTGAAGGCACAAGTCTAAAATATGCCATTACAATTTATAAAAATACTGTCATACGATTACATATGCTGTCATAAAACAACATCTTTCGAACACTGCGTCTCTATTATACGAGCGCCCGCAAGGACTTCCTCAAAATAGTGCTCGGAAGGAATTCGACTTTTATCCGAATCACGGGACGCAACAACGGTGGGCTCCATATCTGCCCAGTATGTCTTGACACAGGCAAGAGCCAGCCGAGCGCCCTCTGTGCAAGCTGACCTCTTCAGAGCTTCAATCTGAGGCACCACGTCAAGAAATTGCTGCACCAAACTGAAATAGCTTTTCAGCTTCGATATCCCCGGACACAGGCAATCCATGGCATACTTCATGGCGAGTCCGGACAACCTATTCAGCTCGGCCCATTGGGCCAGGCGATCATCCACTGCTAGTGGACGCTCTGGATTGGTGAACTGCGACCAGAAGAGCTTTTCCACTTCATGATCTTTCTTATCTTGAAAGTACCTGGTCGCATCAGCGGCACTAGCCGCCAAATCCAGATAGGTGTCCTCCACGCTCCACGCTCGGTCCAACGGGGCGAACTTCGGATCACAGAATTTTCTGTGCAGCAGGAAGGGCTTTCCATCCGCAATTAGTCTGACTTGACGTAGCTCTTCCCTTGTCGCTCTCATACCAGAGCGGGCGTCCTTGGCGTCAGCAACGGCCTTCTCCAAATCCGTCTGTAGGGCTCGACCTTCCTCTTCAAGAAGTTTGCAATGGTCAGTAGCACTTTTTAACTTCATGGCAATATCAGCCATGTCCTCCTTGCTTCGGCAATGGGAAGCCTGTTCGGCTTTTAGCTCTTCACGGGCTCTTCCGGCAGCCGCATCGCTTTTTCTAGCTCGTTCCTTTGCTTTGGCGAGTTCGGCCCTAAGTCCTTCTATGGCCGCCGCACCATCTGCATCAAGCATACACACGGTAAGATATTGACATAAAGCTCCTCTTACTAACAATCGCCAAATACACTCAATACCTTGAGCATCATCAAGCCGCTTGTTAACAAGCACGATGTCGGCTTCTGCCTCATCAAGTTGTCATTTCATTTCGGCAAAATCTCGAGTCCGGCTCGACTCCGGACAATCTGCCACCTACATACAAAGGTGCCACTTAAAGGACCTGGGATTAAGATCCTCTGCGCGCCGCACATCTTTGCGGCACACAGAGTCTCAGGGGCTACTATCTACACAGGGCGCATCTTATTATGCGCAATTAACACTAATGTTCGTTATTCAAAACGTACCTCAAAGCCCGCTAGTAAACTCTTGACGGCCTTGTTTAGTCCGCTTTCCGCAGATGAAATCCTTTCAATCACCGTGTGCATCAACACACGATGCTCCTCTGAAACAGAGGCTCGGCCCAGCAGAACCTTCATCTCCTCCGACCGAACACCAGATGGTGCCGGACTCGTCCCATGGCCTTCTTCGGAGGCCGGACACGGAGAACCTCGGGGGGGGGGGGGGGGGGGGGCGCATGATCACCTTCTGCCTCTGGCAGATTCGGAGAAATCCTCTGCGACGACACTTTGGCGTCGCCCGCCTTGCTAGGCGATGTAGAAGGAGGAGGCGTTCCGCTCTCCATCATCTCCGGAAGAAGATCCCCCGACGACGAGCTCTGCTGAGATGGGTCGAGTTCCGAACTACAAGGTAAGGTTTCGGTTAAAACTTCTCAGATATAAATTAAGGATTTCTCTTAAAAGAATGACTCTCTTTCTACTTACGGCTCGTTGGAGGGCTGCTCCTTTTGAGGATTTAGTTCGGCCGAGGGGCTCCCCGGCGTCGGGTCCTCTGACACGGATTCTTTTCCCCTACTTTGGAGCTACGGCTTCCGGGTCGTCAGAGGCGGCCATTTTCTTCCCCTTAGGTGAGGATTTATCGATTCCCCCCTTTGGGATGGCCCCTTTCGAAGAGGCCACAGTTTCCTTGTCCGCCCCTTCATTTCCCTCCAAAGGCGCCACCTCCAACATCCTGACTAGCACGGGATCTAGCCTGGTCTCGGGAAGGGGGGCCGGACACCGGATTAGCTTCGCCTTCTCTATCCACTCCTGCGTAAAAAGGAGAAGTACTGTTAAAAAACAAATCATTATACGGATAGGAGGTCCGGGCGCAAGGTCACCTACTTCGGTATCCGGGCGGTTGCGGCTTAAACCTGCATCCTCGATCAAATCCGGACTCACTTCTTGTGGTCCAAAGAACAGTCTATACATCTCCGTAGGCATCACGCCCATGAAATTTCGGAGAACTCGCGGCCCCTCTGGGTTGAACTCCCACAAGCGGAGGGGGCTATGTTGGCCGGGCAGTGTCCGGCGAATCAGCATAACTTGTGTCACCTTGACCAGGTTGAGGTCTCCTTTCAGGAGATCCTTTATGCGGCCCTGCAATAGAGGAACATCTTTGGGCAAGCCCCGATCTAAACCTGTGTTGATCCACGATGTTAAATATGGTGGGGGGCCCGAGCGAAAGGCGGGAGGCGCCACCCAAGTGGTGCCCCGAGGAGAGGTAATGTAGAACCACTCCTATTGCCATAAGCCGAGCTCCTCTTGAAAAGCGCCCTCGGGCCATGGAGCATCGGTATTCCTTTTTATAACAGCGCCTCCGCGCTCTACGTGACGCCCCTCGATTATCTTCGGTTCTACCTTGAAGGTCTTGAGCCATAATCCGAACTGAGGAGTGATATGGAGAAACGCTTCACACACAACAATGAAGGAGGAGATATGGAGGATGGACTCCGGAGCTAGGTCATGGAATTCCAGCCCATAATAAAACATCAGCCCCCTTACAAAAGGATCCGTTGGGAAGCCTAATCCCCAAAGGAAGTGGGAGATGAATACTACGCTCTCACCAGGCTGAGGGCTTGGGATCGCTTGTCCTTGGGCAGGCAACCTGTGCGGAATCTCGCTGGTCAGGTACCTAGCCACCCTCAACCTTGATATGTCCCCCTCCGTAACAGAGGAGGGCATCCATTGGCCTTGAAGGCCGGAGCCGGACATTGTCGAAGGTCCGGTGCGCCTAGAATCTAAAAGCCTGGGGTGTTGGAACTCGAGGCGATGGGCGAGCTTGTTTTGAGAACACAAGAGGGGAGCAGGGTCTCGGTCTCTTTATAAGAGGCAGAATATCAAGAGCCCTCCCCGTAACCGTCTTGGACTAGCCTTTAACTAAGGCAGGACGTGCTTAACGGGAACGGTTGGGTTACCCACGTCCGTATTAATGAGAATCCCGTTAAAAGGGGCACACGATCTCTGCTTCGACAAGACGTGCCAAGGAAATGGCCTCGTTGAACGTGCTGCGGTGGAACAGTAAAGCTACTCCATACAGAAGGCTTGGTTGCAGTGTTATGACACACTAAGGAATACGTCAGCAGATTTGATTTGTGTTCGCATTATTCTCTATATGGCAATATGTGGAAACTTGTTTTGCAGAGCCGGACACTATCTTTGGTGTTTATTATCTTCTTGAAGAACTTGGAGGAGGAACCCGCCTTGCAATGCCGAAGACAATTTGCGTGCCGGACTCGTCGTCATTGAAGCCTGGTTCAGGGGCTACTCAGGGAGTCCTGGATTAGGGGGTGTTCGGATAGCCGAACTATACCTTCAGCCGGACTCCAGGACTATGAAGATACAAGATTGAAGACTTCGTCCCGTGTCCGGAAGGTTCTTTCCTTGGCGTGGAAGGCAAGCTAGGCGTGCGGATATTCAAGATCTCCTACCAATGTAACCGACTCTGTGTAACCCTAACCCTATCCGGTGTCTATATAAACCGGAGGGTTGTAGTCCGTAGGACGAACCATCACAATATACATCATCATACACAATCATACCCATAGGCTAGCTTCTAGGGTTTAGCCTCCTTGATCTCGTGGTAGATCTACTCTTGTACTACCCATATCATCAATATTAATCTAGCAGGAGTAGGGTTTTACCTCCATCGAGAGGGCCCGAACCTGGGTAAAATAAAGTATCCCTCGTCTCCTGTTACCATCCGACCTTGACGCACAGTTCGGGACCCCCTACCCGAGATCCGCCGGTTTTGACACCGACACCGGGCGATTGCAGCTCAGACCTGCATCCTCGGTCAAATCAGGACACATTGCTTGTGATCCGAAGAACAGTCTATACATCTCCGCGGGCGTTGCGCCCATAAAATGCTGGAGAGCTCATGGTCCCTCCGGATTAAACTCCCACAAACGAAGGGAACGACGTTTGCCGGGGCAGTGTTCGGCGGATCAGCATGACTTGTCCTGGGGTGGCCAAGCTGAGACCTCTTTCTAAGAGATCCCTGATTCGGCCCCGCAACAAAGACATGTCCTGGGGTGGCCCCCAATCTAGGCCTTTGCTGACCCATGACCCTAGCTGCTTTGGGGGACCCGAGCGAAAGGCAGGCGGCGCCACCCGCTTGGTGCCCCTGGGAGCGGTGATATAGAACCACTCTTGTTGCCACAAGCCGAGCTCCTCTCGAAAAGGGACCTCAGGCCATGGAGCATCAGCCTTCTTGCTTATAACAGCGCCTCCGCACTCTGCGTGCCGCCCCTCAATCATCTTTGGCTCTACCTTAAAGGTCTTGAGCCATAATCCGAAGTGAGGAGTAACGAGGAGGAATGCTTCGCACACGACGATGAATGAAGAAACATGGAGGATGGACTCCGGAGCTAAGTCGTGAAATTCCAGCCCATAGTAGAACATCAGCCCCCTCACAAAGGGATCCATGGGGAAGCCTAAACCCCGAAGGAAGTGAGACACGAACACCACGCTCTCACCGGGCTGGGGACTGGGAATAGCCTGCCCTTGAGCAGGCAGCCTATGCGAAATTTCGCCGGTCAAGAACTTGGCTTCTCTCGACTTTAGCACGTCCTCCTCCGTGACGGAGGAGGGCATCCATCGGCCTTGATGGTCGGAACCGGACATTGTCGAAGTCCGAAACGCCTGAAAGCTAGAGCCTAGGGTGTTGGAACTCGAGGCGACGAGCGAACTCGTTTGAGATTGAAAGAAAGGGGAAAGGCCTTGGTCTCTTTATAAGAGGTTGAATACCAAGGGCCCTCCCCGTAACCGTTTGGAACTCGCCTTTTATCGAGGAAACGTGCTAACAGTCACGATTGGGTTACCCACGTCCGTATTGATGAGAATCCCGTAAATAAAGGGGACATGATCTCTGCTTCGACAAGACGTGCCAAGGAAACCGCCTCGCAAAATGCGCTGAGGTGGGAAAGTGAAAACGATTCGGATAAAGGCTTCGCCATAGTGTGATGTCACGCTACGGAATACGTCAGTAGATTAGATTTGTGTAAAGATTATTCTCTCTATGGCAATATGTGGAAACTTATTTTGCAGAGCCGGACACTATCCTTAGTGATTAACAATCTTTTATGAAGTACTTGGAGGAGGAACCCGCATTGCAATGCCGAAGACAATCTGCGCGCCGGACTCGTGGTCATTGAAGCCTGGTTCAGGGGCTACTGAGGGAGTCCTGGGTTAGGGGGTGTCCGGATGGCCGGACTATACCTTCAGCCGGACTCCTGGACTATGAAGTTACAAGATTGAAGACTTCGTCCCGTGTCCGGATGGGACTTTCCTTGGCGTGGAAGGCAAGCTTGGCGATGCGGATATTTAGATCTCCTACCATTGTAACCGACTTTGTATAACCCTAACCCTCTCCGGTGTCTATATAAACCGGAGGGTTTTAGTCCGTAGGACAACACAACATAGAACAATCATACCATAGGCTAGCTTCTAGGGTTTAGCCTCCTTGATCTCGTGGTAGATCTACTCTTGTACTACCCATATCATCAATAATAATCAAGCAGGACGTAGGGTTTTACCTCCATCAAGAGGTCTCGAACCTGGGTAAAACTTCGTGTCCCTTGTCTCTTGTTACCATCCGCCTAGACGCACAGTTCGGGACCCCCTACCCGAGATCCGCCGGTTTTGACACCGACAAACCCCAAAAGCAGAGCACCAGGAAACAAAAGAATTTTCCACAAGAAGTAAAAACAGTAAACTTACTTCACATAACAAAACGTGCGGCGCCCATAAAGGTATGCGCCATACGGCCTATCCCAAAGGAGTCCCGCCACTGGTTGTCATAAACAATCATCTTCGATCATCGGGATTACTCTAGAAGTATCAGGAACACAGGCTGGACTGCCTTGGTACTCGATCCAATAATTGGTTGACTCCAGTTTACAAATGTCCTGATGGACGGCGACAGCGGTCTAAACCTGATATATCAGGACACAATCCGCCACATGGGGATAGACCCAACAAGAACTCGTCACAGCAAAACCTCCTTTCAAGGGGTAACGCCAGGTCCGGATACCCATTGCATGGGTTTTCTCCGGCTTGAAGTTATATTCGGCTTCCCCGATAACTTCCGCCGCGAAAAGCTAACTTTCCACATCGTCCCATTCTCAAGTCGCTATCAAGCACTGCTGGGACGCATCTCTTACGCTCAAGATGCCTGGTCCATGAGGCATCATCTCACTAAAGGGAAACATCAAACGCACCCCCATGCGGAGGATCGTGCGGCTGCCTTAACAACCCCAAAATAAAACGGCTTCACCAGCCAAAAACATCCAAACAGGTCGTTAAGACCACGGACACGGCTAGACGAGTCCGGCATAAATATATAATTAATAAAGGCTTAATAGCCGTATACCCCTGCGCTAGGGGCTCCACGCATATAAAATACGAGACAATCAAGCTCAATTTTACCCATTTCAATTTATACTTTACTTATTTAGTATAACTTCTGTTCGGCACGACCCTTTTTTCAACTAAGTTCCTCCTTTTACATATGAACGTCGTGCTGCGCCCGTCCAGGATACGACACAACGGAGACACAGGCGCAGACGTGCAGCAGGGACCCGTTCCAAGGATTCTTTTCAGATTAAGACCCTGCGTAAACCTTTTTTACTGTCTCTTGTTGATACACATCCGCCGGTTTTTCGTTATAATCAAGGAGGGGACTAGCGTCTTGGCATGTGGCCACGTCAGGAATTTTGTGCGTACTTGGACACTAGGGTCTTATAACCAAGGGCGTTGTCCCGCCCGCACTCATAAAGACCGAATACCTTAGGGAGTGTTCGGCGTCGCGAGTTTGGCCTTATATGCATAAGCTCCGAATCATGTCTTTGGTCAAATGTTGGGTTGCTCGGCTCCTGTGTTTTGCTGCCTTACGTTCCGCACTATCGGCTAAGGCGGCACCAGGAGAACTAGATTGTGCCCCGGTTCGGCCATGCGAGCACCTCAGTAGAGAAAGCCGAAAACTGACTGTCATGATATAGCGTGAGACTGGTCAACCACTCGATGACTCACCAGAATCTATAGGATTCCTCCGCATTGACGAAGGGCCGTTTCCCGGCCAGGCACATATGCGCCCCGAGTTCGGGCGAGCGCAGGCGCCACCAGGGGCTATCTAAGTAGCCTCACTGTCAAGCTCCTATGGCTAAGTGAAAGTGATAAAACATTATAGTCCGATTGCCTAGCCCGCTGCGCTATCACCTCCTTTGTAGGACCAAGACGTTGGGTCAAGTGTGAAAATGCGCCTTCTGTGAGCACCCCCGCATTATTGGCGTGGGGGCTGAAGCCGATGACTGCCATCTTTCAGATTATATATATAGGGATGCTATTCATCACCTAGGGTGCAGAATAAGTTATTCTTCACCCGAGGTAATCTTACGATCACTTCATAATTAAATTACATTTGGAATTCAAATAGTTACATTCCTATTGATTCACTACGTAAATTTTGGTATAAGAAAATAAAAATATAGGTCATAAGACAAGAAAATTTAGAGTTTATGTATATTTTACACTATGTTTTTACGTTTGTAATTTTACATAATATAAAATATTTTTTACGGCAATTATATATTTTCTTACGGTCTCTTTTTACGTCAGAAATAAGACAAAACTTACGGAACGTAAAATTACAGTGCATAGGTGGTAAAATAGAGGGGGATGAAGAATAACTATTCCTCACCCAGGGTGACGAATAGTCAATCCCTATATATATATATATATATATATATATATATATATATATATATATATATATATATATATATATATATATATTAAAACGGCTGCACAGGAGGTGTTACAAATACTTGAAGGCACAAGTATAAAAAGCTTCTACAATTTACCAAAATATTGTTTTACAATAAAATATGCTATTAGAACATAGCATCTTTCGAGCACTGCGTCTCTATTACACGAGGGCCTTGAAGGACTTCCTGAAAATAGTGCTCGGCAGGTACTCGGCTTTTGTCCGAATCTTGGGATGCAACAACGGTGGTCTCCATCTCCGCCCAGTATATCTTGACATGAGCAAGAGCCATCCGTGCGCCCTCTATGCATGCTGACCTCTTCATGGCATTAATACGCGGCACCGCACCAAGGAACTGCTGCATCAAGCTGAAATAACTCATCGGCTCCGATCTCTCCGGCCACCGATGACTCATGACACACTTCATGGCGAGTCCGGACAACCTATTCAGCTCGGCCCATTCGGCCAGACGATCGGCCACCGACAGTGGTCGCTCTGGATTGTGGAACTGTGACCAGAAGAGTTTCTCCACTTCGCGATCTTCTTGAACTCGAAAGTGTTCGGTCGCATCGGCAGCACTCGCCGCCAAATCCATATAGGTGTCTGCCGCACTCCACAACCGGTCCAACGGAGCATGCTTAGGATCACAAAACTTTGTCCGCAGCATAAAGGGCCTTCCAGCCGCAATCTCTCTGGCTTCACGAAGCTCCTCCTTCGCAGCTCTCATCGCAGAGCGAGCATCCTTGGCATCGGCAACGGCCTTCTCCAAGTCCGTCTGTTCCGCCCAATCTTCTTTTTCTAGAAGCCTGCAACGGTCAGCAGCGCTCTTCAGCCTCACGGCCATTTCGGCCATCTCTTTCTTGCTTCGGCAGTGAGCAGCCTGTTCGGTTCTCAGCTCTTCAAGGGCCTTCTTGGCAGCCGCATCACTTTTTCTGGCTTGCTCCTTGGCTCGGGCAAGTTCCGCCCGAAGACTCTCCGTGGCAGTCGCACCATCTGCATCAAGCACACACATAGTAAGATACTGGCATAAGCTCCTCTTACCAGGTGCCACCGGAGGGGTACATACCTTGTGCCTCGTCAAGCCGCTTGTTAACAAGCACGATGTCGGCTTCTGCCACGTCAAGTTGCCGCTTTAGCTCGGCAAATTCATCAGTCCGGTTGGACGCCGGACACTTCGTCGCCTAAATATGAAGACGACATTTTAGACCTGGGGTTACGATCCTCTGCGCGCCATCAATTTTGACAACGCACAGAGTCTCAGGGGCTACTATGTGCACAGGGCACATCCTATTTATGCTCCACTGTTAAAAAAGGGCGCGTTATTCCGCGTACATCAAATCTGGTCAGCAAACTTCTGACAGCCTCGTGCAATCCGCTTTCCACGGACGAAACCCTTTCAATCACCGTGCCTATTAATGCACGATGCTCCTCTGAGATAGATGCTCGCCCTAGCAGATCCTTCAGCTCCTCTGACCGTGCACCGGCACACGACGATAAACGCCGAGATGTTGAGGACGAAGTTCGGGGCCAGATCATGGAAATCTAGGCCGTAGTAGAACATGAGCCCCTGGACGAATGGGTGGAGAGGAAAGCCCAGTCCGCGGAGGAAGTGGGGGAGAAACACTACCCTCTCATGGGGCCTTGGGGCGGGGAGAAGCTGCCCCTCTTCGGGAAGCCAGTGCTCGATGTCGTTAGACAAGTATCTGGCTTTCCTCAGTTTTTTGACGTGTCCCTCCGTGACGGAGGAGACCATTCACTTGCCTCCCGCTCCGGACATGGCTGGAGAAGGTTGAGGCGGGAAGTGTGGGCTTGGGCGCTGGAGCTCGAGTGCGCGGAAGATGGATAGGCAAAGGAGGAAGAAGGCGTAGGTAAAAAGGTGGATCCTTATCCCTTTATATGGGCGGATGCGGCTAAGCATCCCCACCAGCCTGGTAAAACTCGCTTATCTCCCAAGCGCCGTGATAAATGGCGCGGTTGGGTTACCCACATCCGTATTGATGAGAATCCCGTAAATGAGGGGACACGATCTCTGCTTTGACAAGACGTGCCAAGGAAACCGCCTCGCAAAATGCGCTGAGGTGAGGGAGTGAAAACTATTCGAATAAAGACTTGGCCGTGGTGTGATGTCACGCTACGGAATACGTCAGCATATTAGATTTGTGTAAATATTATTCTCTCTCTATGGCAAAATGTGGAAACTTGTTTTGCAGAGTCGGACAATGTCTTTTGTGTTCAAAATCTTCTATGAAGTACTTGGAGGAGGAACCCGCCTTGCAATGCCGAAGACAATCTGCACGCCGGACTCGTCGTCATTGAAGCCTGGTTCAGGGGCTACTGAGGGAGTCCTGGATTAGGGGGTGTCCGGGTAGCCGGACTATAACCTTTGGCCAGACTCTTGGACTATGAAGATACAAGATTGAAGACTTCAGGCCCGTGTCCGGAAGGGACTTTCCTTGGCGTGGAAGGCAAGCTTGGCGATGTGGATATTTAGATCTCCTACCATTGTAACTGACTTTGTGTAACCCTAACCCTCTCCGGTGTCTATATAAACCGGAGGGCTTTAGTCCATAGGACAACATACAACAATCATACCATAGGCTAGCTCCTAGGGTTTAGCCTTCTTGATCTCGTGGTTGATCTACTCTTGTACTACCCATATCATCAATATTAATCAAGCAAGACGTAGGATTTTACCTCCATCGAGAGGGCCCGAACCTGGGTAAAACTTCGTGTCCCTTGTCTCCTGTTACCATCCGCCTAGACGCACAGTTCGGGACCCCCTACCCGAGATCCTACCAAGGAATTGACAAGTACCCGAAGTGGATTTTCTATCAACCTTGTCTCCGGCATAGTCCGAATCGGAGTAGCCAACAAGATCAAAAGAGGACCTCTTAGGATACCAAATGCCAAAATTTGGTGTATGGATTAGATATCTCACTATCTTTTTCACAGCCTTAAGATGACACTCTTTAGGAGCAGCTTGATATCGTGCACACATGCACACACTTAGCATAATATCGGGACGAGAGGCACATAGATATAACAATGAACCAATCATAGAGCGATAAACCTTTTGATCAACCGGTTCACCATCTTTGGTCAAATCAAGATGTCCACTAGTAGGCATGGGTGTAGTCATACCTTTGCATTCTTGCATATTGAACTTCTTGAATAAGTCCCTGGTGTACTTCGTTTGAGAGACAAAGGTACCTTCCTTAGTTTGCTTGATTTGCAAACCGAGAAAGAATTTGAGTTCACTCATCATAGACATCTCAAACTTCTCCGACATTAGCTTTCCAAACTTCTCACTAAAATGAGGGTTAGTTGAACCAAATATGATATCATCAACATAAATTTGACACACAAATAGTTCTCCATTAACCCTTTTAGTAAAAAGAGTAGAATCAATTTTACCAATTTCAAAGCCTTTTTCAATAAGGAACTTGGTCAAGCATTTATACCATGATCTAGGAGCTTGTTTAAGACCATAAAGGGCTTTGTGAAGTTTGTAAACATGATTAGGTTTCTTAGGATTGACGAAGCCGGGAGGTTTCTTAACATAAACTTCCTCCTCAATTTCGCCATTTAGAAAAGCACTTTTAATGTCCATTTGGTACAAGGTGATATCATGGTGATTAGCATAAGCAAGTAAGATGCGAATGGACTCAAGTCTAGCAACGGGAGCATATGTCTCACCATAGTCCATACCTTCAACTTGTGTGTAGCCTTGGGCGACGAGACATGCTTTGTTGCGAACCACTTGTCCATCTTCATCTTGCTTGTTGCGGAACACCCATTTGGTACCAATTATGTTGTGGTTGTTGTCGGGCTTTTCGACTAATGTCCACACTTGATTTCTCTCAAAGTTGTGTAGCTCTTCATGCATAGAGTTTATCCAATCCGGATCCTTCAATGCTTCTTCAACCTTCATAGGTTCAATGCTAGAGATGAATGAGTAATGTTCACAAAAGTTAGCTAAACGAGTTTTAGAGCGACTGATTCTCCCGGTTTGGATATAATTGTAGATTTGCTCGACGGGATGATCTTTGGCAATTCTTGCTCGAACTCGTGAAAGCTTTTGCTTGGGTCGGGGTGGAACATCCTCTTCATCTTGTGCTTCTTCTTGGCATTCTTCATTTTTGACGTTGACATTCTCTTGTCGTGGTGGAGAAGGAGGTTGTTGATGTTCATCTTGGTGTACTTCCTCGTTTTCTTCATCTTGGCGTGTCCCACTTGTGGATGCTTCCGTATCATCTCTTGGTTCACCTTGTCGTGAGGTAGAAGCTTCCACTTGGACGGACGAGGTACTCTCCTTCACTTCCGTTGGATGAATCTTGCCAATGGACAAGTCTTGAATTGCTTCTGAAGGGTCTTTGTCTCCTACATCAATTGGCAATTGCTCTACTTGCGAGCCGTTAGATTCATAAAACTTCACATCTACCGTCTCTTCAACCTTTCGGGTGAAATTGTCGTAGACACAGTAAGTGTGAGAGTTTGAGCCATAACCAAGTAGGAAAGCTTCATGAGATTTAGGAGAAAATTTAGAACGACGATGCTTATCAAGAATGTAGCACTTTGAGCCGAATACTCGAAAGTATCCAACTTGAGGTTTGTTAACGGTGAGGAGCTCGTATGCCGTCTTGCCGAGTAGCTTGTGAAGATACAAGTGATTTGTTGCATGTCAAGCTGTCTCAACCGCTTCTGCCCAAAAGTGCTTTGGCGTTTTGTACTCATCAAGCATCGTTCTTGCCATCTCGATAAGAGTCAGGTTCTTCCTTTCAACAACTCCATTTTGTTGAGGTGTGTATGTAGCCGAGAACTCGTGTGAAATCCCTTCTTCGTCAAGAAAGGTGTCCACATTTGCGTTCTTGAACTCCGTTCCGTTGTCGTTCCGAACCTTCTTGATCTTCACGTCAAACTGATTTTGGGCCTTCCTAGCGAAGTTTTTGAAGATTTTTTGGACCTGCGATTTGTCATCAAGAAAGAACACCCACGTAAATCTTGAAAAGTCATCAACTATGACTAGACCAAATGAGTTACCACCGAGACTCTTGTAGGCATTTGGACCAAAGAGATCCATGTGAAGTAGCTCGAGTGGTCTTCTTGTGGTCATGATGTTCTTCGCGCGGTGACTTCCTCCAACTTGTTTCCCTGCTTGACAAGCACTACAAAGTCTATCCTTGTCAAATGTGACATCTTTTATTCCAAGGATATGATCACCTTTAATAAGCTTATCAAGATTTTGCATACCAACATGACCTAGTCTTCTATGCCACAACCAGCCTTTAGAAGATTTGGTAATTAAGCAAGTTCTAAGTTGAGCCTTTTTAGTGAAATCAACAATGTAAAGATCTCCTCTACGTATACCGGTAAAGACCATTTTATGATTGTCTCTACGAAACACTTGGCAATCTACTTCAGTGAATAGGACATTGAAACCGAAATCAGCAAGTCTGGAAACTGAAAGTAAATTGTATCCAAGGGGTTCAATGAGCATGACATTTTGTATGGAGCTATCATTTGAGATGGCCACCTTACCAAGGCCAACCACCTTACCCTTTGAATTATCACCAAAAGTGACATATTTTCGAGGGCCGTCGTTTTCAGCAAGCTCACGGAACATATCTTCATCTCCGGTCATATGATCAGTACATCCACTATAAAGGACCCATTCCTTTCCTCCAGCCATGTAGCAGCGAAGATTTGCCATAAGACCAAAATGCCTCATTGCATCATCAAGATCATAGTCACTATCATCATCTTCATTATAGTATCCATGTTCAACATCATCTTGTGATTGATCAATTCCTAGAGAGGGTAATTCATTAGATAAATGATCATCACAATGGTTACCTTTATGAATTCTAATAGCTTCGGATATTATATTGCTAATGATTCCAACATTTCCTTTAGCACGCATGGGATTGGTAAGCTCAAATAGACAATCACCAAAGCTAGGATCACTAGAGTTCATCTTACTCAAGGCAATAGACTTATGGAGAATTTCGTCTAAATTTTTCAAGGAATAATCTGGATCGTTCCTCAAGAAATCTCCATATGGTGTAGGCACACTTGAGAGTAGGCAAACATCTAATCAAGTTTCTAGGCAAGCCTCTAATGATGAGATCAACAGTTCTAAGATTGCGAATCATGTCAATATCTTCTTCGGGTGTGGGATGCAAGGGATCAATATGAGGTGCACAAGGGCTAGTAATGTAATTGTTCAAATGATATTCATTGAAAATCTCAAGCATTTCAATTTTCCACTCATGAAAGTATTCTCCATCAAGAATAGGCACTCTATGTCTGAGACTCCCCAAAGTAGACACATCCATCTTCCTCCAAAGGTGTTTAAACCAAGGCAATGGAGACCAAAGCTCTAATACCAATTGAAAGGATCGAGAAGAGGTGTCTAGAGGGGGGGGTGATTAGACACTAAGTGCCAGAAGTTGCAGTTTTTAATATTCTTAAGTTTAAGTGGAGTTTAAGCACAAGTTTAACAAACACAATACATATCAAGCAAGCATGCAATAAGTATATGAGCAGCGGAAAGTAAAGCATGCAACTTGCAAGAATGTAAAGGGAAGGGTTTGGAGTATTCAAACGCAATTGGAGACACGGATGTTTTTGTCGTGGTTCCGATAGGTGGTGCTATCGTACATCCACGTTGATGGAGACTTCAACCCATGGAGGGTAACGGTTGCGCAAGTCCACGGAGGGCTTCACCCATGAAGGGTACATGAAGAAGCAATCTTGTCTATTCCATCATGGCCGTCGCCCACGAAGGACTTGCCTCACTAGCTTTAGATCTTCATGAAGTAGGCGATCTCCTTGCCCTTACAAACTCCTTGGTTCAACTCCACAATCTTGTTGGAGGCTCCCAAGTGACACCTAGCCAATCTAGGAGACACCACTCTCCAAGAAGTAACAAATGGTGTTTTGATGATGAACTCCTTGCTCTTGTGCTTCAAATGATAGTCTCCCCAACACTCAACTCTCTCTCTCACAGGATTTGGATTTGGTGGAAAGAAGATTTGAGTGGAAAGCAACTTGGGAAAGGCTAGAGATCAAGATTCATATGGTTGGAATGGAATATCTTGACCTCAACACAAGTGTAGGTGGTTCTCTCTCAGAAAATTGTATTGGAAGTGTAGGTATGTTCTGATGGCTATATATAGCCTCCACACAAAATCTAACTGTTACACACAATTTGTCAAACATGGTGGGAACGAATGGTTAAACTCGGTCGGACCGATTCATCAAACCTAGTGACCGTTAGGATTTTTTGTGGTACTGAGATGCAACTCCGTAGGACCGATATGCTTAGGGTTAGGGCATAACGCAATCTCGGTGTGACCGATTACACAAACTCGGTAGGACCGATTTTGGTAATAAGCTAACCAGAGAGTTGGTCAGGCAAACTCGGTGAGACCGATTACACAAACTCGGTGGGACCGATTTTGGTAATAAGCTAACCAGAGGGTTTGCATTGTAATCTCGGTAGTACCGATTGCTCAAACTCGGTGAGACCAATTTTAGTAATGGACATACAAAGAGAGATTACAATCCCATCTCGGTGAGACCGAGATCCCTATCGGTGAAACCGATTTGCTAGGGTTTGTGGTAGTGGCTATGACATCTGAAACTCGGTGGCGCCGGATAGATAGAATCGGTGGGGCCGAGTTTGACTTTTGGTTTAGGTCATATTTGGATGTGGGAAGGTAGTTGAGGGTTTTGGAGCATATCACTAAGCACTTTGAGCAAGCAAGCCATTAAGCAACACCTCGTCCCCTCTTGATAGTATTGCCTTTTCCTATAGACTCAATGTGATTTTGAATCACTGAAATAGAAAATGTAGAGTCTTGATCTTGAAGCTTGAGCCAGTCCTTTGTCCTTAGCATCTTGAAGGGGTCCCACATCCTCTAGTCCATGCCACTCCATTGTTGAACTCATCTGAAACATACTAGGTAAAAGTGTTAGTCCAACAAGAGATATGTTGACATTAATTACCAAAACCACCCAGGGAGCACTTGTGCTTTCACTCTCACATTCCAGTAGGCCAGCCGCCCTGTATCTTTGACATGGGCAAACACAAATTTGATCGCACTCTTTATCGACCGTGCACCCACACACTTCATCCCTGCTTTCGATTGTATCAATATCTCACGCCGATGATCCCTCCACTCTCTTCTCGTGGATCGCTCCCTCTATATATGATATATCCATGACTTTGTTTCACACACATTGCATATGTTACGTTTTTTTGTTTGAGATATCATCGACACATTGCCTCTGTTTCGCACAAACCATCTCTCTCACACCCACCCACGTACGTACCTGCACCTAAAGAAGCGGTGCACGCACGACGCACGTACTCACGTCTCGTTCCCTACACCCGCACGGGTACACGGTGGAGTTCATTTCTGTAGGAAAAGGTAGCCCACGTGATAATTTGACGTGTGTAGCGGTTGTTTACTCGAAGGAGGGTTGTGTACCACGCGTAGACGAAACAAAGTTCGACTTTACACGTTAGTGTTAAATAAAGTTATATTCCTCAATGGAACGTACAAAATATAAAACGATTAGCGTCGGGAAAAAAGAAAAATCCGCTCCACTATATACAATGGAGCCTGCCTGTTGGGGTTTGTTTCTCATCACACTATCTCACACAAGGCGGCGGTGGCCTCTCTCTCTCACCGTTGGTCACTGATCTGGCTGCATCCCGTCCGCCGGCGGAAAGGGAGGATGTGCATCGTTTCTCTGTTCGACGGCGTTGAGGCAGCACGTCCCGATCTGCGGCACCCGCCATTCTCTATGACCAAGCTCCGACGCGGTAGGGCCTTCGCCACTTGATCGCTGCCGCAATATGGCCAGATCCCGGCCGCCGACGCCCTCCTAGTTACATCCCGACGACCCTCAGGTACAACTTCCTCCGGCCTTGCTCCACTTCCCATCTTCACACATTGCTGCATGTGGATCTTCTTTAGTTGTTTGCTTAAAACGTATCTCAGCCGGCATACTTTCCATCTTGCAATCTCATCCTCAAAACGTTTTTGATAAACCACTGTAGGATCAAAAGTATGTCTAGAGGGGGGGTGATTAGACTACTTGACCAAATAAAAATCTAGCCTTTTCCCAATTTTAAGTCTTGGCAGATTTTAGCAACATAACACTAGTCAAGTGATCAACCTACACATGCAAGTCTAAGAGTAGTACAAGACAAATATCATTAATCTCAAGTGGGATTCTAATAGCATCTCCAATAGATGATGCAAAATACATTACCAAAAAGTGATAGATGTAAATTTTACATCACCAAAAAACACCTGACTACAACAGATGAGGTAAAAACTGTTGACTCTGAACTTAACTGTCAAAACTGAAATTTACTATAGAATCTGAATGTTACTATCGAAACTGAACGCACTAGTAGCAGAGAGGCACTTCACATGTAGTTTAGGCCGCTCGAGCACTAGTAGTAGAGAAACAGTGATCTAAATCAGCAGGCGATCGACAGGGAACACAGTAGCAGATAGCAGCCGGAGCAGCAGCGCCTGGAGGAGCAGCAACTAGTGCTAGAGCGGCAACTCGTGTAGCTGCAGCAGCCCGTGTACCAGCATAAGCAGCGCGAGCGAGAGCAAGAGCAGAGCAGCAGCACGAGCGAGGGGGAGAGCAGAGCAGCAGCACGAGCGAGGGGGAGAGTAGAGCAGCAGCCTGTGTACCAGCATAAGCAGTGCGAGCGAGAGCAAGAGCAGAGCAGCATCACAAGCGAGGGGGAGAGCAGAGTAGCAGCACGAGCAAGGGGGAGAGTAGAGCAGCAGCGAGAGTTGTTGCAGTAGTAGCATCGCGAGCGAGAGACGAAGCAGCAGCAGCAACGTGAGCGAGTGAGAGACGGAGCTGTAGCCGCGGATCCGAATGGTATGGAAGCTGCCACCGAAGGGGCTCGCACTGGGGGAGAGCCGCCATGGAGATGTTGCCTGTAGCGCCGGCTTCAAGGTAGCCACGCCATGGGGGTGCGAGATGGAGCACCATCGGCACCAGGAGATCTTGTTAAGGAGAAGGTGCGATGCGATGAGTGTACAACCTCTTTGGTGGCGCCGAGAAGGCCTCGGCTTCGTCCGAGGAGTCCGTGAGGATGCTGCGGTTCCGGTGGAGCAGGTTAAGGCGGCGCTGTGGGGATGGAGTAGCCGCGGTAGATGAGGCGATCGTCGGAGCAGCTCCTTGGAGGTGGAGGACGGGGCGGCTGAACCGGCGGGACAATGAGATGGACGATGGATCCTCATCCTGGGAGGTGGATGAGGGACGTCGAGCTATTGCGGTGGACCACGTCGTCGGGGAAGAGGCTCTGGTTGGGCAGCGGTGAGGTGGCAGACGAAGGAGGGTGGGGTTTCCCGGCTGGAGCAGAGAGGTTATGGCGGCTTGGGATTTCGAATGGCGAAAAAGAGGCGATGGGAGGGGGGAGAAACCGTGACTTAGGGACGCGCTTGTCCAAAATGCAGGGTGTGTTACAAAAGTACCCCCAGCAATTTGAACTAGCGGCCCTTTCGGCTCAGGGTTAGAAGGGGGATTTCGCGTGTCAGGATTTGGCAGCTGGAGGGAGTTTTCGCGCGTTGTAATTTTGGGATAGCAAGGCGCGGGTTGTGAAGGCGCGAGGTTTGGGAGCACGATATTTGAATTTTCGAGATATAACAAGGCGCGGGTTCAATTTTAGGGACAAGCCTAACGTGTAATATTGTACGTACCAAATCAATTCGCACTTCACTCAATGAAAAAATGAAAAAAATAAATAAAACTATTCACACCATACAAAGAGAGAGTCTTGTCCCGTTTTACTATACATATGCTATTCAAAGCTATGAATGCATTTTATGTCCGATTAAAATTTTCGCTGGCTATATAATGCACGTAGCCTACTCATACCAACATTTGAGTGCATTCCAAATGTCTATACTACCACTGCAATTCGAACTAAATTTTAATATGTTGCTCTATTTGAATAAGAATCTACAATCATGATTGCTGCCAACTTAAACCATCATTCGTGTATTACCTTAACAACACACCACATGATTACTATAGAGATAGATATGAACTCGAATTCAAATTTTTTAATACACTTGATGTTGATTCCAAATAATAGTACATTTGATGTACTAACTAGATATTCATAATCTAAACCATGTTCCATACGTACACCATGTTTGTCACACAAAGTATAGTGCCCCGCCCCCTACATTATGACAAGTATTTAACCCTGAGCTGCAAAAGCCACACATTATCCCAAATTATAATCAATGTTCTACATTGTGATATCTTCTTCAAATATCCGAATCCACTTTTTATAATGAATTATGATCTCTGTTCGCCTTTTACACCTTCACGATCCTCTTCTCTTTGTAGCTAGCTAGCGCTAACTTTCTATCGTGCATGCACACGCCCGCCCCACTCTCATCCTCCCGCAGTGTCCCCTCCATCATGCACATTCATTATTTCTCTTTAGGTCGTTCACCCATGGTGTATGTAGGCCCCCTGCCTCCTTCTTTCCGGCACACACCGGTCGACGTACCTCTCTAGCCAAGTGTGCCTGCCACAAACGCACAATTCCCCTCTTCTCTTCTCACCGTCCATGCCCCCCTATGTCCAATACGGTTCAATGCAGGTGCACACTCCCGCCCCTCTTTTCATCGATCTCATACTCGCACACTCCTCCCCCCTCGACATAGTAGGCCTCTCGCACCACCTCCTAGCCGCACCCCTCTCCCCCTGTCCGTCTCTCCGAACCTTATTTGCTTCTAACACATGCATGCATGTATACGTACCGATCTCCCTACATATATCTAGGTCGACTTTAATTGTTTTCCCCATGCACCGATCGACTTACCTCACTAGTTATGTATCTCCCTTTCTCGGACACACGACGATTGATCTTCCTATGTAGTTACATCTGCTTACCACAACCATATCACCCCCTCATCATCCTTGCATACCTCCCGACCTATCTCTCACACGCACGTTCATAGACAGGCAGACAACCCCTCTCTTATTGATATTGCACTTGTACCCTCTGTTTGTCTAGCAGGCCTCTCCCACCATTTGTGAGAAGCAACTCCACCACCAACCTCCGACACTCTACCTTTGTATTTCTCCCAACCTTATTCCTTTGCTACACATATGCATGGATGCCGATCGATCTCCCTCAATACATAGCTAGGTCTCTCTCCTTCTCCACACATATAGTCAGGTCACTGCCCCCTCCCCCCCACACCGATAGTCGAATGTTTTAGGTAGGTATCTATGCCACAGAGAAAAACTGCACCTCTGCCCACTCTGAAAGGATCGAGAAGAGGTGTCTAGAGGGGGGGATTAGACACTAAGTGCTAAAAGTTGCAGTTTTTAATATTCTTAAGTTTAAGTGGAGTTTAAGCACAAGTTTAACGAACACAATACATATCAAGCAAGCATGCAATAAGTATATGAGCAGCGGAAAGTAAAGCATGCAACTTGCAAGAATGTAAAGGGAAGGGTTTGGAGTATTCAAACGCAATTGGAGACACGTATGTTTTTGTCGTGGTTCCGATAGGTGGTGCTATCGTACATCCACGTTGATGGAGACTTCAACCCACGGAGGGTAACGGTTGCGCGAGTCCACGGAGGGCTCCACCCATGAAGGGTCCACAAAGAAGCAACCCTGTCTATTCCATCATGGCCGTCGCCCACAAAGGACTTGCCTCACTAGCGGTAGATCTTCACGAAGTAGGCGATCTCCTTGCCCTTACAAACTCCTTGGTTCAACTCCACAATCTTGGTTAAACTCGGTCGGACCGATTCAACAAACCTAGTGACCATTAGGATTTTCGGTGGGACTGAGATGCAACTCGGTAGGACCAATATGGTTAGGGTTAGGGCATAACGTAATCTCGGTGTGACCGATTACACAAACTCGGTAGGACCGATTTTGGCAATAAGCTAACCAGATAGTTGGTCAGGCAAACTCGGTGAGACCGATTACACAAACTCGGTGGGACCGATTTTGGTAATAAGCTAACCAGAGGGTTTGCATTGTAATCTCGGTAGTAACGATTGCTCAAACTCGGTGAGACCGATTTTGGTAATTGTCAGGACCCCGATCCTAAGTCACACCGATCTAGCATGTAACACATCATATCACTTTGCGGCCTCACGCACGGTATTCCCACGGGTGCCACCTTACCTGGCCCGGGACCGTTTGCGCCTTTTGGCTCACGTATATGATAGTGTCGCTAGCATCCATATGACAAAGAACCTGGGCCGACATGGCTAGTCGTGAACCCAAAGAGGCACTAACCCATGGGGTCAGGCATACATGAATCAACTTCGAGCATGTCGGTCAACAGCGTGTGAATCCGGGCTGTAGCACTGGGCTGACAGGACTCCGGTAACCCGGGCTGTAGCAGGCTAGGCAGGACTCCGGATGTCACCGCGTGACATTTCCCTGAAGGGACAGACACAGGAACGAAGTGAAACACATGCCGACCAGTCAAGTGTCCTGAGCAGTAGTGCTGGGCTAGCAGGAGTCCGGTGAACCGGGCTATAGCGGACTACTATGGCTCAAGGAAGCACTAGACTACATTTCCCCATAAGAGAGGCTGCCAAGGATAAACAACTAGATTGTCGGATCCCACACATACCAAGCATTTCAATCATACACACAATATGCTCGACATGTGTAAATAAAACATGGCATCACAACAAGACTCTACGACTCAAGTATTCATTCATTAGGCTCCGAGGAGCGAGATATTACAAACATGGGTCTCACGACCCAACATTCAGAGCATACAAGTCAAAACACATGCGGAAGCTTAACATGTCTGAGTACAGACATCTACAAATGAAAAAGGCTGAGAAGCCTGACTATCTACCAGATCCTGCCGAGGGCACAAGATCGTAGCTGAGGTATCAAGCTAAACGTCGGAGTCCACACGGAACTACTAGCGAGACTGACGTCTCTCTGCAAAAACATAAAATAAGCAAACGTGAGTAAAAATGTACCCAGCAAGACTTACATCGGAACTATCTACATATGCATCGGTATCAACAAAGTGGGTGGTGGAGTTTGACTGCAGCAAGCCATCTTTGACTCGGTGGCTATCCTAAACTACGACTGCAAGTAACTCTTTTGAGGTGGCGCACACAAGTCCACATAGTCACCATGTCAATACACCACTATGGATCCGCTCCCGTCTCCCTACGAGAACGCCATCCATAGC
This sequence comes from Aegilops umbellulata, assembly GCA_032464435.1. Classification (NCBI taxonomy): domain Eukaryota; kingdom Viridiplantae; phylum Streptophyta; class Magnoliopsida; order Poales; family Poaceae; genus Aegilops; species Aegilops umbellulata. The sequence continues at coordinate 344,146,054 of CP136058.1, read as the reverse complement.
ACTCATGCTTATCTTGCGCATTTTAGAGTATCCACTTTCACTTGTCTATGAACTATGCAAGGGGTCCAAGTTTCCATATCCGAGGAATCCGGCTATTCGAATAGATAATGATAACCCTGCAGGGGTGTACTTCTTCACACACGCTCTCCCCACTTATCGCCCTGTACACGTCATGTACCTCGGCAACCTTCAAGCGGAAGCCGGGCGAGGGAGTCGGCCACGACCTGACTAACCACACAAGTCTCTAGTCCAGGTTTATCGCCTATTCGGGTTCCATCCGCAAGCAGATCCGGCCAGGGTGTCGCTCACGGCCCCAAACGATGTGTGCAGGGTTCCCAAGCCCACCAACCGGGTGCCACTTGGTACACCGTGCCACTGTGCCTAGTCTGTCCCAAGCCCACCTGTACCGAGTGCCACTTGGTAGACTACTAACACTACCTACAAACACCAGAAACTAGTTGCAACTCCTGGATAGAGATCATGTTGATTAATAAGTCGAGAGGGGGCGAGTTACCGGAACCCAATGTGTGGTAGTAACTGTTCATGGATCACAAACACAGAACTCAGTTCCTGAGGACGGCTGCAATGAGACAACCCACCATGTACTCCTACATGGCCTCTCACCGCTACCTTTACCAAATCGTGTTCACACACTTAGCTCTCAACAGTGGGACATGTTCACCACATTCCAATTCATCCCCGATGAATCAGACCCGACTCAACTCTAAGTAGTAGCAGGCATCACAAACAAGCATGAATGAGTAGGCACATCGGGGCTCAAACAACTCCTACTCATGCTAGTGGGTTTCATCTATTTACTGTGGCATTGACAGGTCATGCAAAGGAAAGGGGTTCAACTACCGCAGCAGGTAACATTGAATCGTTGTTGTCCTAATGCAGTAAAAGAGAGCAGGAGCGAGAGAGTGGGATTGTATCGGAATGAACAAGGGGGTTTTGCTTGCCTGGCACTTCTGAAGATAGAATAGCTCTTCATCGGTGTCATCGAACTCATCGTCGGAACCACGTCTATCGGGAGGGGACAAATACCGGCAACAAAGAGAAAGAAACACAATCAATGCAATGCACAATACGATGCATGCTCATGACATGGTAATATGAGTGTGTTGGCCTAATGCAACTACAACCAGATGGGTTTGGGTCATTTTGAACCAAAGGTTCAATCCCAAACTCAAACTATGAATTTAAATAGTGCCTTACCATGTTTTGTACTAAACAGCAAGGTTAAGTTGTTTAATCATGCATGAAAAGTGTATAGATGGATAGATTGGATTTTTCTGATCATTTTTCATATATAATTTGTTTCATTTGGAGCGATGGTTGAATTTCTATGAATTTTTGAAGTTCAAATCATTTTTTGGATTTTCTGGTTATTTATGATTAAACAAAATCCAGTAAATGATTTACTGCGTCAGCATGACATCACGCTGACGTCAGCGGTCAACGGAGCGGCCCAGGTCAAATCTGACCAGTGGGTCCCGTGTGTCAGTTACTAACTAAACTATCTTGGTTTAATTAGCACTAATCCTGGATTAATTAGTTGGGCCAGGCCCGCGTGTCGGTGAGTCAGGGGGAAAGTCAAACCCCGGTCAAGCTGGGTCAAACCCGCCGGACCAGGTCAACGGCTCGTCGCCGGCGACGACAGAGACCGCGGAGGCTTCGGGAATCGCCCACAGGTGACCAAAAGTGCGGCGAAGGGCATCTACGCGTTGGTGGTGAGCTCGCGCATCGAGCGGAGCAAGCAGTGTGTGCGGGGGTGGCCGGAGATGACGCCGGCGTCGAGGTTTGCGGCGACCGTGGTTCGGGCGTGCTCAAGAACGGTGTTGTGGTGCACCATACGGCGAGCTGGCAGCGACGTTGGCTTGCTGCGAGGCCGCTGGGCACCTAGTCGTGCTCACGCGCGAGCTTTGCTAGATCTAGCTACGGCGGCGACAGAAACGGCGGCGACCGGCTCTCGGCTCTGGTGGAAAACGTAGTTAGAGGACGAGTTAGGCGCGGGGAGGAGGGGCAAACGACGGCGGAGCTCACAGAGGTCTCGCGGAGAAGCCCAGCGTGGTCGGGGAAGCGTCGGAGGCGGCGAATCGACGGGCGGCGATCGTCGGGGCAGAGGACGATGATGAGCTCGATGGCGACGTTCCTGGCCGTCCGGCGCCGTGTGACTTGGTGAAGAGGAAGAGGTCGTCGTGGCGGAGCTCTCGGGCGCGTCAGAGGGGCGAGGGGGAGGCGGTGGTCGCGGCAGCAACGAGCGGCGGCGACGGTGGCGCTCGGGTTCGGCGAGAGAGAGGAAGCAGAGGGGAGGAGGGCCTCGGGGATGAGTGAGAGGGTCGGGGGGCGCGTGTCGACGTCCACGGCGTCCAGAGCGACGTCGGGGAGGCGGCGGAAGCAGGAGGTGGCTCGGGCGTGTGCCGGCGCGCGGCGGCCACGCGCCTCTCGTCCTTCTGGCGAGAGGTTGGTGGTGGCTGGCTTGGACAGTGGGCCGGGCCAGCTTTACCTAGTTGGGCTGCACGTAAGGCCAGGTAAGCCTTTTCCTTTTCCTGTTTGCTTTTTGTTTTGTTTGTTTTTATTTATTTATTTGCCACTGATTCCAAATTCAAAACAATTTCAAACCAGTGCCAAAATTTTCTGTAAATATATATGTCGCTTAGATAGGATTTTCCAAAGGCACGCAAATATTTCAGAGGCATTTGAGGATACATTCCATATACTAGGAATATAAATTCAAATTCAAATACAATAGTGGTTTAAATTTAGTGCCCAAAATATTCCTCAAAAATGTTCACTATTTTTGGTTTGGTCTAAAAGCCATGCCAAAAATTATCAATCATTTATGATGGCATTTTGGAAACAATGAATGCAATTTAAAGGGTTCTTGCCCTTCTTTTAAAATGATTTTTGAGGCTCTCACTTTCCTCATTTCAACTTTCAGAATTTTAAACATGATGCAAGCAAGATGCAAACACTAGGCAGCACCAGAAGCTAGGGATGTGACAACTCACCCCTACTAAACAAGAATCTCGTCCGGAGATTCAAGACGTGAGGTAAGAAGACAAAGGGACACAAGCTAATACAATATTCACGATCCAACTGCCCTTCTCGAAGAAGTAGCTTCATTGCATCATATTGATCTTGACGTCTTTGCTTTCGAGATCTTCATCCACGCGATGACGACGGAAAGAAACTCTACTAGGATTGATCTTCTCGAAGACCGAGCTATATAAGATAAACTCGCGGAATGGGATGTCGACACATCTCGAGTTGAGACACAAAACACATCGAGAGGGATGGAAGAACAACGACGGGGTTTGATTTGATGGGCAACAATTCCACGCTTAGAAAGATGGTGGATGGTGTCAAGGTGGCGAGGGAATAATTGCCATGATTCCATAACGGGGCACCTTGGGGGAGGTGACTCGTAGAACTTTTCCCTTAGGTGGCAAAAATAATTACTTTTGATACGGAGATCATTGGAACTCTGCTTACCAGCCTAAGGCAATTTACAAACGATCATTTGATGGAGTTCGAAAGAGTGGCATACCCGGACTAGAATGGATGATGTGGACTACCTTGTTGAAGACAACGCAAAGAATGATTTGCTTTTCATCGGTGGTGGAGGTGACCCATGGTAAGTCCACTTTTGAAGATGATATTGGACAACAACTACCAAGAAGGACAACCCATGGGGGATTGGCACAATGGCGGTGCAAGCTGGGAACAAGATGCAACTGTTGGGAATGTTCCAACTATCATATCTGCGTGAGATCCAGATCCGATTGGTAATAGGATAGTTATGACTCAGCATGTCTGGATAGAAAGTTCGCAACACAATTCGACGAGATGGCGTTGCGAGATTCTCGGGAAATGAACAACGATAGTAAGCTCCAAAAATGAGCTGGTTCTGCTACACACATGTTAGCATGTTGTCCAAGACAACAATGACCACATAGTAGTCTTATAATAAAACACTATCGAGTTCAAGTGGGGAACCATCATCAAGGATATCGAAGTCTTGTGCATTACCATGGATTAGCACTTAACTCATTTTCCTAGAACAAATCAGTCAGTGGCTTGGTGTGCTACGGAATTCATATGGAACGAAGATGATCAGTCAACAGACCACAGAATACTTTGCACATGCATGGCTGACTTGGGATGATTCCAGAGGAAACAAAAACAATCTTTCTCGAATTCACGGCGGCAACTTGCACCAAATGCACGTGAACTTGGAGAAAGTCACTTCTTGCAGCCAATCATATGCCTCATGAACGGAACACAAAGGCATTGCTTACAAAGTTTCCAATACTAGTGTAATGTTCAACCTGAATCATGGACAAGATGAGAATATTGCCGATGGGCTCAACAACAGGTCATCCAGATTTCCATGAAGATGGAATTCCACAACTATGTGAACAAAACGATGGCATTGGTCAGACCAAAAGGTATATTGGTGTATGCTCGAGGGACAAACGCGAGTAAGACAACATTACGAATACCGTTGATTCTGGTTTGATTTGACGATAGCCCACACTCAAATCAAGGTTTGGACAAGATGATGGATTCAACAACCGATCGCGAGGAACAATCGATGGAGATATCATCTTTCTTCAGCACTCACACACACACACAAAAAGATATCCCTTAACACGAACTAAGTTAGACAAGCTTTTATATTCCAACTCTCCAAGTTGTTGTTTGGCTTAACCAACTAGCTCAGGGGTATCCAACACAGATTCTTGGAGAATAGCTGGTTTAGAGGAAAACCAACTTGATCACGAGCTCAACATAACGGTCAGGGAACAACCTGGTAATACTTCCGAGAAGACATTCGGAAAATCACGAACCACCGATATGTTACTAAGCTCGAGAACAATCTTGCTTTTCAAGGCAAAACGATGTGATCAAAAGAGCGAGGGATTGATACAATCCTAACTCATTGATCGAAGGGTGCACCAGGAATAAGGACTAGGTAGCACGATCAATCCTAGAATAGTGATGTCAGGACCCCGATCCTAAGCCACATCGATCCAGCGTGTAACACATCATATCACTTTTGCGGCCTCACGCACGGTACTCCCACGGGTGCCACCTTACCTGGCCCGGGACCGTTTGCGCCTTTTGGCTCACGTATATGATAGTGTCGCTAGCATCCATATGACAGAGAACCCGGGCCGACATGGCTAGTCATGAACCCAAAGCGGCGCTAGCCTATGAGGACAGGCATACATGAGTCACATCGAACATGTCGGTCATCAACGTATCTATTCGGGCTGTAGCACTGGGCTAACAGGACTCCGGTAACCCGGGCTGTAGCAGGCTAGGCAGGACTCCGAATATCAGCGCGTGACATTTCCCCGAAGGGACAGACATAGGAACGACGTGAAACACATGCCGGCCAGTCAAGTGTCCAAGCAGTAGTGCTGGGCTAGCAGGACTCCGGTGAACCGGGCTGTAGCGGACTACTATCGCTCAGAAGCACAAGACTTACATTTCCCCATATGAAAGGCTGCCAAGGATAAACAACTAGATAGTCGGATCCCACTCATACCAAGCATTTCAATCATACACACAATATGCCCGATATGAGTAAATACAACATGGCATCACAACAGTACTCTATGACTCAAGTACTTTATTTAGAAGGCTCCGAGGAGCCATACATATCATCCATACAGATAGGGGTCACATGACCCAACACTCAAGTCATACAAACATACAAGCACATGCGGAAGCAAAGTAGTCTGAGTACAGACACTAGAAAGAAAGAAGGCTTGACGAAGCCTGTCTATCTACAACGACCCTTCACAAGTCTTGGATCACCACCTGGGTGATAAGTCACTCGTCAACGTCGAGGTCTACATAGAACCCATCAGAGGGGTTGGTGTAGTCGTCTGAAAAACATGATTAAAGCAACATGAGTACGGAGGTACTCAGCAAGTCTTACAACAGGAACCTATCATACATGCACATTCTCAAGAAGGTAGTGGGGTTATTGCAGCAAGCCAGCTTTGACCCTTGGCTAAGCTATCCTACGATAGACACCATTTGTAAATCATTTGTCGCACACGAGTCCACTAACACCAACACAATACTCCACCGTGGATCCTCTCTCGCCATCCTACGAGAGGGCCATCCGCGGTACTCACACTTATCTTGAGATTTTTAGTAGTATCCATTTAACTTGTCTATGAACTGATATAGGCAACCCAGAAGTCCATTACCGCGGACACGGCTATTCGAATAGATGATGTTAACCCTGCAGGGGTGTACTTCTTCACACACGCTCTCACCACTTATCGCCGTTTACACGACATGTACTCGGCAACCTTCAAGCGGAAGCCCAGCGAGGGTGTCGGCCACGGCCTACCTAAACACTCAAGTCTCTAGTCCAGGTTTATCGCCTATTCGGGTTCCACCCGCAGGGAGTCCGGCCGAGGTTTCCACTAACGGCCCCGAACGATGTGAACAGGGTTCCCGAGACACCAAACGGGCGAGTCGGTACACCGTGCCACGTGCCTACCGCAACACAGCCCACCCCGATGGTCAGCACCGCGTGCGGCCCCCAGCATACTACAAACACCAGAAACTACTTTGCAACTCCTGGACAAAGGACAAGCGTGATCAAGAAGCCGAGAGAGTCAATTAAGGATCCCAATGTGTGGTAGTAACTGTATCATGGATCACAAACACAGAACTCAGTTCCTAGGGACGGCCTCAATGAAACAACCCACCATGTACTCCTACATGGCCTCTCATCGATTCCTTTACCAAATCGTGTTCAACACCTCACTCTTGTCACCGACACAACCTTTCACTCCAGTTCATCATCCCGATGAGCCAGACCTGACACAACTCTAAGCATAGCAAGCATAGCATGGTAGGAACACACATACACATGTATTGGCTCAATCAACTCCTACACATGCTAGTGGGTTTCATCTAGTTACTGTGGCAATGACAGGTCATGCAAAGGAAGTGGGTTCAACTACCGCGGCACACAACAGTTTGAAACGCGTTGTCTTAATGCAGTAAACGAGAGCAGAAGCGAGAACATGGGTTTGTATCGGAATGATCAATGGTTTGCTTGCCTGATGGAGTGGTGGTGGGATACTGCCCTTCAACTGGATACTCGGAGATATCCTCGGAGGCAGAACCTACCACGAATGACACATTGCAACACAATCAATACATGACGATATGCAACAATATGATGCATGCAATGACATGGCAATATGAATGTGTCCTGGTCTTGTGCAAGTTAAACCAGAAGGAAATGACCCCATTTGAACCAAAGATTCAAATGGTAGTGCATTTATAAGATCATATTAGTGCAATATCTTATAATGCCTAAACAGTGGTTTCAACTTGTTTTAACATGCATGAAACCAGTTCCATTGGATAGATTGGATTTTTCTGATAATTTTTCATATATAGAACTTTGCATTTGGAGCTATAGATAATTTTCTATGAATTTTTGAAGTTTGAACTATTTTCTGGATTTTCCTGTATAAAAATAAAGTCCAGTAATTACTTATTGCGTCAGCATGAGGTCATGCTGACCTCAGCAGGTCAACAGCCGGTCCAGGTCAACTGACCAGCGGGCCCAGGGGGTCAGTGATTAATTAACTTATTTAATTAGTTTTAAACTAATCCAGAGGTTAACAGAAGGGGGGCCCCACCTGTCATTGACTCAACAGAGTCAACAGGGGCCCACAGTCAACGGTCAGGGTCAACTCGCCGGCGTCTAGCCGCCGGCGAGGCCAGACGCGGCGGAGCAGGGTGAAATTGGCCATTCCGGCCACCAAATGAGGCGCGGAAGGCATCAGCGCACTCCTGGGAACGAACCGCGACTACTGGTGGAGTCAGTTGGGGTCGGGGTGGCCGGAGTTGGCGCCGGCGACGAGTTTGGCGGCGCCGGGGCTCGGGTGAAGGTGGAACCGGGGCTGCGGGGCACGGCGAGGCTCGTGCGGTAGTGCGTTGGCCTCCTGGGGTTGCGGTGAGGCCATTGGACACGGTGGGGTGGTCAATGGTTAGCCGGAGACACGTCGGCGACGAGCTCCGCGGCGGTGCGTGCGGGTGAGCATCGTGCAGTCGCTGTGGTGCACGAAACGCAGAATGGAAGGGATGGGGAGGTAGCTGAGCTCACAGCGGTCTCGGGGGAGCGAACGTCGCGGTCGGGGACGAGCTGGTGCGGCGGTGAGGTCGAAGGGGATCTCCGGCGGCCGAAGGTTGAAGAAGAGCTCGGGGAAGCGTTGTAGAGCGAGCGAGCGCGCGGGGCTCGGCTAGCTCGAAGAAGAGGAGGGCGGCGGAGCTTCTGGACAGGTCGGGACGGCGCAAGGACGACGAAGAGCGCGACTACGGCGACGGTGCAGCTGCGGTGGCGTCGGCCATGGCGAAGGGGAGCGAGGGAGAGGGCAGGGGGGGAATGGACGTGTCCAGGGCGTCGGGGGCACGGCATGGAGCTCGTCCAGCGCGTCGGGCGGCGAGGAAGGTGAAGCAGGGAGGCAGGGCGCTGCGTGGCGAACTCCTGCTCCGGCGTCGAGCACCTGCCTGCCTGGCTGGCGAGGCGAAGCAGCTCGCTGGCGCGGCTGGTGGGCTGGGCCGGCCAGGTGGCCGCCAGGTAAGTTAGTTGTATTATTGTTTTTGTCTTTCCTTTTCTATTTCTTCTGCAACTTTGTGGAGTTATTTAAAATACCTAGACCACTCCAAAAATCCTCAAACTGCACATGTTTGCTATTTAAAATATAGTCCACATGAAACATTTCTGTTTGAGAATATTTGAACATTTAAAATATTTTTTATAAATTTTAAATGCCCAAATTCAAATACTTATGTGTTAATTCAAAAACCTTCTGTTGACCTAGAAAATTGTGCACCACTTTTGTCAAAGGTTTAAACCCAAAACAAAGGGGGTGAACATTTCAGAAGGGCATTTCAGGTTCATTGAAAAAGATTTTAGTAAACCCTAGTTATTTCCAGGGGGGGGGGGGGAAGTGTGTGTTGGGGGTTCTGGCATTTCCCATTTCAGAATTAAAAGAATTTAAACATGATGCACACTCTAATGCATGGCCTAGCTAGGGATGTGACAAGTGATTTGATAACCAACACGCTAAGAATGATATTAATGTCCATTATCTACCAAGCAACGAGCTGCTCGGAGCATTGATTTCACACATCACAATTCACTTGTCGGCATTTCGGTTACAACAGCACGAGGGCCGAGGAATGAATGATGATGGTGAGAAGTATCACTGCATCAAGAATTCATAAGAGATGGTGCAATTCCTATAATATTCTTGACATAAATATGGTAACACTTCAAGGTAGAATAGAGCAAAAGCTGGATTGGCATTTTGATCTGCGGAATACAACTGCTTTGACCCAATCCTAGAAATGGACAAGGTACTGGAGTTTGTTTCTCCTAGTCATTCCAGAATAGAATGACTTGACGGACCACAAGAATAATAGGCGTCGATAACACGAATGCACAACTATTCTTGACCAACAATTGATACAAGAGGGTCAGAATACAACTAAAAAGGGACAACTCAGCGGAACATATAATTTCTTAAGTTGTAGATGCATCTGTTAGCATGTTGAATAAATTCAACATGTTTCTTCCGGATAACCCATGCAGAAAGGTAGGACTGGCAGGTTCACAATATAGGATCGAGATCTCATCAAGAGCACTCCTATTGTGATCTTTTGGTTCAAAGAACTTCTGCCACATTGATCCATGGTATTTGGAAGAATGATATACCACGGACCTCGAGGACTATCACAAGGTTACTAATATCCTAAAGGAACTAGCAAACACTATCAACATGAGGTAGGTAGGGTGAAGCTCGGGTTCAAAACCCAGGAGTAGAATGCCTACTACTAAGTGGCATCACAGGATGCTTTCGAGAATGGTGGCCAGATTCATCACGCTGGGAATACAGAACATGGACGGATTGCTAGATGGTTTCATAAGGCACCTAGAGTCATAATAGTAGCTCCAACATATACGCCGAGGCAACGGAGTACCTCATAGACCGTGTAGTGTGCTTAATCTGGCCCAAAAGAACATCGAGAACGGGAAGAAGGGATTTACAATTGCATCAGACTATTTAGAAACCTGGGATGACTCGGACAGCATAACGGCTGTAAATGCTCAGAAAAAGATTTGAGGCATTCACAAGGATTTGCATAGTCACTTAACAACATAATATCAAGGTTCTGGTTCAACTAACAACACACGGAAATAGTAGGGACTGAACAGCGGCTTGAACTCAACAATCCTAGGCAACTACGGTTTAGTAACACGTCATCCTGATGGATAGATGAGAAGGCCTAGTTCTTAATCCCCGTAGAAGAGAAGAGGTTGACTTAGATCAGAAGGCCATGAGGTATAAGGAGTAAAAAGAGCCTTACGTTCCCTTCCACAATCAATTCCCCTACATAACTAAAGCATTTCTAGACACAACTTCGACCAGTTTGGCTTGGTAATCCTACAGGCAGTCAGGCTCTGATACCAAAGCTGTCAGGACCCCGATCCTAAGTCACACCGATCTAGCATGTAACACATCATATCACTTTGCGGCCTCACGCACGGTACTCCCACGGGTGCCACCTTACCTGGCCCGGGACCGTTTGCGCCTTTTGGCTCACGTATATGATAGTGTTGCTAGCATCCATATGACAAAGAACCCGGGCCGACATGGCTAGTCGTGAACCCAAAGAGGCACTAACCCATGGGGACAGGCATACATGAATCAACTTCGAGCATGTCGGTCAACAGCGTGTGAATCCGGGCTGTAGCACTGGGCTAACAGGACTCCGGTAACCCGGGCTGTAGCAGGCTAGGCAGGACTCCGGATGTCACCGCGTGACATTTCCCCGAAGGGACAGACACAGGAACGAAGTGAAACACATGCCAGCCAGTCAAGTATCCTGAGCAGTAGTGCTGGGCTAGCAGGACTCCGGTGAACCGGGCTGTAGCGGACTACTATGGCTCAAGGAAGCACTAGACTACATTTCCCCATAAGAGAGGCTACCAAGGATAAGCAACTAGATTGTCGGATCCCACACATACCAAGCATTTCAATCATACACACAATATGCTCAACATGTGTAAATACAACATGGCATCACAACAAGACTCTACGACTCCAGTATTCATTCATTAGGCTCCGAGGAGCAAGATATTAAAAACATGGGTCTCACGACCCAACATTCAGAGCATACAAGTCAAAACACATGCGGAAGCTTAACATGTCTGAGTACAGACATCTACAAATGAAAAAGGCTGAGAAGCCTGACTATCTACCAGATCCTGCCGAGGGCACAAGATCGTAGCTGAGGTATCAAGCTAAACGTCGGAGTCCACACGGAACTACTAGCGAAACTAACGTCTCTCTGCAAAAACATAAAATAAGCAAACGTGAGTACAAATGTACCCAGCAAGACTTACATCAGAACTATCTACATATGCGTCGGTATCAACAAAGAAGGTGGTGGAGTTTGACTGCAGCAAGCCAGCTTTGACTCGGTGGCTATCCTAAACTACGACTGCAAGTAACTCTTTTGAGGTGGCGCACACAAGTCCACATAGTCACCATGTCAATACACCACTATGGATCCGCTCCCGTCTCCCTACGAGAACGCCATCCATAGCACTCATGCTTATCTTGCGCATTTTAGAGTATCCACTTTCACTTGTCTATGAACTATGCAAGGGGTCCAAGTTTCCACATCCGAGGAATCCGGCTATTCGAATAGATAATGATAACCATGCAGGGGTGTACTTCTTCACACACGCTCTCGCCACTTATCACCCTGTACACGTCATGTACCTCGGCAACCTTCAAGCGGAAGCTGGGCGAGGGAGTTGGCCACGACCTGACTAACCACACAAGTCTCTAGTCCAGGTTTATCGCCTATTCGGGTTCCATCCGCAAGGAGATCCGGCCGGGGTGTCGCTCACGGCCCCAAACGATGTGTGCAGGGTTCCCAAGCCCACCAACCGGGTGCCACTTGGTACACCGTGCCACTGTGCCTAGTCTGTCCCAAGCCCACCTGTACCGGGTGCCACTTGGTAGACTACTAACACTACCTACAAACACCAGAAACTAGTTGCAACTCCTGGACAGAGATCAAGTTGATTAATAAGTCGAGAGGGGTCGAGTTACCGGAACCCAATGTGTGGTAGTAACTGTTCATGGATCACAAACACGGAACTCAGTTCCTGAGGACGGCTGCAATGAGACAACCCACCATGTACTCCTACATGGCCTCTAACCACTACCTTTACCAAATCGTGTTCACACACTTATCTCTCAACAGTAGGACATGTTCACCACATTCCAATTCATCCCCGATGAATCAGACCCGACTCAACTCTAAGCAGTTGCAGGCATGACAAACAAGCATGAATGAGTAGGCACATCAGGGCTCAAACAACTCCTACTCATGCTATTGGGTTTCATCTATTTACTGTGGGAATGACAGGTCATGCAGAGGAAAGGGCTTCAACTACCGCAGCAGGTAACATTGAATCGTTGTTGTCCTAATGCAGTAAAAGAGAGCAGGAGCGAGAGAGTGGGATTGTATCGGAATGAACAAGGGGGTTTTGCTTGCCTGGCACTCCTGAAGATAGAATAGCTCTTCATCGGTGTCATCGAACTCATCGTCGGAACCACGTCTATCGGGAGGGGACAAATACCGGCAACAAAGAGAAAGAAACACAATCAATGCAATGCACAATATTATGCATGCTCATGACATGGTAATATGAGTGTGTTGGCCTAATGCAACTACAACCAGATGGGTTTGGGTCATTTTGAACCAAAGGTTCAATCCCAAACTCAAACTATGAATTTGAATAGTGCCTTATCATGTTTTGCACTAAATAGCAAGGTTAAGTTGTTTAAACATGCATGAAAAGTGTACATATGGATAGATTGGATTTTTCTGATCATTTTTCATATATAATTTGTTTCATTTGGAGCTACGGTTGAATTTCTATGAATTTTGAAGTTCAAATCATTATCTGGATTTTCTGGTTATTTAGGATTAAACAAAATCCAGTAAATGATTTACTGCGTCAGCATGACATCACGCTGACGTTAGCGGTCAACGGAGCGGCCCAGGTCAAATCTGACCAGTGGGTCCCGTGTGTCAGTTACTAACTAAACTATCCTGGTTTAATTAGCACTAATCCTAGATTAATTAGTTGGGCCGGGCCCGCGGGTCAGTGAGTCATGGGGAAAGTCAAACCCCGGTCAAGCTGGGTCAAACCCGCCGGACCAGGTCAATGGCTCGTCGCCGGCGACGACAGAGACGGCGGAGGCTTCGGGAATCGCCCACAGGCGAGCAAAAGTGCGGCGAAGGGCATCTACGCGTTGGTGGTGAGCTCGCGCATCGAGCGGAGCAAGCAGTGTGTGCGGGGGTGGCCGGAGATGACGCCGGCGTCGAGGTTTGCGGCGGTCGTGGTTCGGGTGTGCTCAAGAACGGTGTTGTGGTGCACCATACGGTGAGCTGGCGGCGGCGTTGGCTTGCTGCGAGGCCGCTGGGCACCTAGTCGTGCTCACGCACGAGCTTTGCTAGCTCTAGCTACGGCGGCGACAGAAACGGCGGTGACCGGCTCTCGGCTCCGGTGGAAAACGTAGTTAGAGGACGAGTTAGGCGCGGGGAGGAGGGGCAAACTCGGTGAGACCGATTACACAAACTCGGTGGGACCGATTTTGGTAATAAGCTAACCAGAGGGTTTGCATTGTAATCTCGGTAGTACCGATTGCTCAAACTCGGTGAGACCAATTTTGGTAATGGACATACACAGAGAGATTACAATCCCATCTCGATGAGACCGAGATCCCTATCGCTGAAACCGATTTGCTAGGGTTTGTGGCAGTGGCTATGACATCTGAGACTCGCTGGCGCCGGATAGATAGAATCGGTGGGGCCGAGTTTGACTTTTGGTTTAGGTCATATGTGGATGTGGGAAGGTAGTTGAGGGTTTTGGAGCATATCACTAAGCACTTTGAGCAAGCAAGCCATTAAGCAACACCACGTCCCCTCTTGATAGTATTGGCTTTTCCTATAGACTCAATGTGATTTTGAATCACTGAAATAGAAAATGTAGAGTCTTGATCTTGAAGCTTGAGCCAATCCTTTGTCCTTAGCATCTTGAAGGGGTCCCACATCCTCTAGTCCATGCCACTCCATTGTTGAACTTATCTGAAACATACTAGGTAAAAGTGTTAGTCCAACAAGAGATATGTTGACATTAATTACCAAAACCACCCAGGGAGCACTTGTGCTTTCACTCTCACATTCCAGTAGGCCAGCCGCCCTGTATCTTTGACATGGGCAAACACAAATTTGATCGCACTCTTTATCGACCGCGCACCCACACACTTCATCCCTGTTTTCGATTGTATCATTATGTCACGCCGATGATCCCTCCGCGCTCTTCTCGTGGATCGCTCCCTCTATATATGATATATCCATGACTTTGTTTCACACACATTGCATATGTTACGTTTTTTTGTTTGAGATATCATCGACACATTGCCTCTGTTTCGCACAAACCATCTCTCTCACACCCACCCACGTACGTACCTGCACCTAAAGAAGCAGTGCACGCATGACACACGTACTCATGTCTCGTTCCCTACACCCGCACGGGTACACGGTGGAGTTCATTTCTGTAGGAGAAGGTAGCCCACGTGATAATTTTATGCGTTTAGCGGTTGTTTACTCGAAGGAGGGTCGTGTACCACGCGTAGACGAAACAAAGTTCGACTTTACACGTTAGTGTTAAATAAAGTTATATTCCTCAATGGAACGTACAAAATATAAAACGATTATCGTCGGGAAAAAAGAAAAATCCGCTCCACTATATACAATGGAGCCTTCCTGTTGGGGTTTGTTTCTTGTCACACTATCTCACACAAGGCGGCGGTGGCCTCTCTCTCTCACCGTTGGTCACTGATCTGGCTGCATCCCGTCCGCCGGCGGAAAGGGAGGATGTGCATCGTTTCTCCGTTCGACGGCGTTGAGGCAGCACGTCCCGATCTGCGGCACCCGCCGTTCTCTGTGACCAAGCTCCGACGCGGTAGGGCCTTCGCCACTTGCTCGCTGCTGCAATATGGCCAGATCCCGGCCGCCGGCGCCCTCCTAGTTACATCCCGACGACCCTTAGGTACAACTTCCTCCGGCCTTGCTCCACTTCCCATCTTCACACATTGCTGCATGTGGATCTTCTTTAGTTGTTTGCTTAAAACGTATCTCAGCCGGCATACTTTCCATCTTGCAATCTCGTCCTCAAAACGTTTTTGATAAACCGGATCGAAAGTATGTCTAGAGGGGGGGGGTGATTAGACTACTTGAACAAATAAAAATCTAGCCTTTTCCCAATTTTAAGTCTTGGCAGATTTTAGCAACATAACACTAGTCAAGCAATCAACCTACACATGCAAGTCTAATAGTAAAGCAGCGGAATGTAAAACATTGCACATGAAGGTAAATGGAGGAGTTTGGAGGGAGCAAACGCAATGTAGACTCGGAGGTTTTTGGCGTGGCTCCGATAGGGGACTTCAACCCACGAAGGGTAATGGTTGCGCGAGTCCACGGAGGGCTCCACCCACGAAGGGTCCATGAAGAAGCAACCTTGTCTATCCCACCATGGCCATCGCCCACGAAGGACTTGCCTCACTAGGGTAGATCTTCACGAAGTAGGCGATCTCCTTGCCCGTACAAACTCCTTGGTTCAACTCCACAATCTTGACGGAGGCTCCCAAGTGACACCTAACCAATCTAGGAGACACCACTCTCCAAAAGGTAATAGATGGTGTGTTGATGATGACCTCCTTGCTCTTGTGCTTCAAATGATAGTCTCCCCAACACTCAACTCTCTCTCACAGATTTGGATTTGGTGGAAAGATGATTTGAGTGGAAAGCAACTTGGGGAAGGCTAGAGATCAAGATTCATATGGTTGTAATGGAATATCTTGGTTCAACACATGAGTAGGTGGTTCTCTCTCAGAAAATGTTTGCTGGAAGTGTAGGCATGTTCTGATGGCTCTCTCCACGAATGAAGAGTGGGTGGAGGGGTATATATAGCCTCCACACAAAATCTAACCATTACACACAAATCACCAAACTCGGTGGGACCGAATCATGAAACTCGGTCGGACTGATTTAGTTCATAATGTGACCGTTAGGCATTTCGGTGGGACCGACATGTCAACTCGGTGGGACTGATGTCATTAGGGTTAGGGCATAACGTAATCTCGGTGAGACCGATTACACAAACTCCGTGGGATCGATTTTGGTAATAAGCTAACCAAAGAGTTGGTCAGGCAAACCGGTCGGACCGATTCGCTCATCTCAGTGAGACGGAAACGTTACGAAGGGGTAACAAAGAGCTTGCATTGCGAACTCGGTGGGACCGATCACTCATCTCGATTGGACCGAAATGTTACAAAGGGAAATAGAGAGTTTGCAATCCCATCTCGGTGAGACCGAGATCCCAATCGATGAGACCGAAGTGACCAGGGTTTGTGGCAGTGGCTATTGTCGGTGTCAAAACCGGCAGATCTCGGGTAGGGGGTCCCGAACTGTGCGTCTAAGGCGGATGGTAACAGGAGGCGGGGGACACGTTGTTTACCCAGGTTCGGGCCCTCTCGATGGAGGTAATACCCTACTTCCTGCTTGATTGATCTTGATGATATGAGTATTACAAGAGTTGATCTACCACGAGATCGTAGAGGCTAAATCCTAGAAGCTAGCCTATGGTATGATTGTTGTTGTCCTACGGACTAAACCCTCCGGTTTATATAGACACCGGAGGGGGCTAGGGTTACACAGAGTCGGTTACATGGGAGGAGATCCACATATCCATATCGCCAAGCTTGCCTTCCACGCCAAGGAGAGCCCCATACGGACACAGGAAGAAGTCTTTAATCTTGTATCATCATAGTCCAACAGTCCGGCCAAAGGATGTAGTCCGGCTGTCTGAGGACCCCCTTATCCAGGACTCCCTCAGTAGCCCCTGAACCAGGCTTCAATGACGATGAGTCCGGCGCGCAAATTGTCTTCGGCATTGCAAGGCGGGTTCCTTCTCCGAATACTCCATAGAATATTTTGAACACAAGGATAGTGTCCAGCTCTGCCAAACAAGTTCCACATACTACCGTAGAGAGAATAATATTTCCACAAATCTAATCTGCTGACGACTTTTCATAACGTGACGTCATACCATGGCCTGATCATTATTCGAACCGTTTTTCTCAATCAGCCTGCCACTGCACGTTTTGCGAGGTGATTTTATTGGCACGTCTTGTCGAAGCAGAGATCGTGTCCCCCTTATTACGGGATTCTCATCAATACGGATGTGGGTAACCCAATCGTGCCCATTGGTATGACTCCTCTATTTTAGGCAAGTCCCAAACGGCCACGAGGAGGATGCTTGATATTCACCCTCTTTATAAACAGGCCAAGGCCTGTCCTTTTTTCTTCTTGTACTCAATCAAATCCTTCCCCCGCCTCCAGTTTCAATACCCAAGGCTCAGGTCAGGCGCTTCGAACCTTCAACCATGTCTGGATCCAACCTTCAAGGTCGGTGGATGTCCTCCTCTGTCATAGAGGAAGACATCAAGAAGCTAAGAGAGGCTAGGTATTTTACTTCAGAAATCTCGCACAGGCTACCTGCTCGAGGGCTGGTCATTCCCACTCCCGAACCCGGCGAGAGCATCGTATTCATCTCTCACTTCCTCCGAGGGCTAGGCCTTGTCCTAGATACCTTTGTTAGGGGGCTCATGTTCTATTACGGGATGGATTTCCATGACCTGGCCCCTGATTCCATCCTTCACATCTCGTCGTTCATCGTCGTGTGTGAAGCCTTCCTCCGCATTACCCCACACTTCGGCTTATGGCTCAAGACCTTCAATGTGAAGTCGAAGATGATTGAGGGGCGACACGCAGAGTGCGGAGGTGCCATAATAAGCAAAGGCGCCGATGTTCCATGGCCAAAGGGTTCCTTCCCGGAGGTGTCCAGTTTATGGCAACGGGAGTGGTTTTTCATCACAGCCCCCCATGGTACTAAGTGGATGGCCCTTTCACTCGCCCCCCCCCCACAACTGACGTCATTGATCAAGAAGGGGCAGGACTAGGGGCCAGTAAATGATGTGCCAATATTGCAGAGTCGGATCCGAGATCTCTTCGAGAGAGATGTCGGCCTAGTCACGGTAATGCAAGTCATGCTAGTTCGTCGAGTCCCGCCTTGCAAACGTCGACCCCTCCGTATGTGGGAGTTCAACCCGGAAGGACCGCGAGCTATTCAATACTTCCTTGGCATGATGCTCGAAGAGATGTACAAATTGTTCTTCGGACCACAAATAAGGTGTCCGGATACCACCGAGGATGCGGGTCTGAGCTGCAATTGTCCAGATACCCAAGTAAGTACTCCTTCGGCTGAACACGTTGTCTCTTTATTTGTCACAACATCATTTTGAAAAGTCGCTCTTTGACCAGGATTGGGTAAAAAAGGCGAAGATGATCAGGTGTTCGGCCCCCCTTCCCGAAGGCTCAGCAGACCCGGTACTGGCCAGAATGCTTGAGCTGGTGCCTTATCAGGCGCCCTCAGGGGAAGGTAAAGGGGGGAATAAAGAGGCTGAAAGCGGGCCTCGCTCATTATTCATCCAAACCGGGGGAATTAGCGCCTCCGCGAAGGAGGATAACCGGGGAGAAGAATCTGAAATTCCCTCTCCCCAGGGAAGGAAGAGGACCACCTCTGAAGACTTGGAAACAATGGTTTCCAAACGAGGGAAGAAATCTTTGCCAGAGGGTCCGGCCCCGGAGGGTACCCTTGCCGCACAGTGCCCGCAAGTGGATCAGCCCTCCACCAAGCTGTAAGTAAACAAAAAGTACTTAATAGTAAAAATATCCTGCTTTACTTCTGTGGAAAATAACCGAAGCATATATCTTGTAGTTCGAATCGTAGCCCTTCTCAACAGAGTTCGTCTTCCGGGGATCTTCTTTCGGAGATGAGGGAGAGCGAAACACCTCCCCATGCCACCCCGCCTCATGAGGCGAGCGACCCTGAGGTGTCGTCACGGAGGGTTTCTCGTGATCCGCCAAGGCCAGAGGGCAATCCTTCGGCCACCCGAAGTCCGGAGTATTCGGCTCCTAAGGAGAGCAACAGAATGAGTCTGGAACCGTCCGGTGTGCGATCGGACGCACTGAAGGATCTTCTGGAGCAAGCGGCTATCTCAGAAGCGCATCATACACTAATGGGTACGGTGGTTGAGAAGATTTCATCCGCCGAAAGCGGGCTGCATGAAGCTTTTATTAACCTGCTGAGAGGCTTTGAGGTACGCAAAGTAGTATATGTTTTTGATGGTACCGCACACGCTAGGTGTGCCATATGCAGATAGTAGCCCCTAAGACTTTGGTTGCTGTCGAAAACGGCGGCAAACAGAGGATCATAGTCCCAGGTAATAATCATGCCGCCTTCATATGCAGGTGGCGGAAGGTCCGGTGGCTAGCCGGACTGGTGAGTTTGCCAAGCTGAAGCGGCAACTTGATGCGGCAGATGCCGACATCGTGCTTGTAAACAAGCGGCTCGACGAGGCACAGGGTATGTGATGTCTAAGGTGATCAACACATAGTAAGAGGAGCATGATGCTAGTATCTTTAATATGTTGTGACTGCAGATGGGGCTGCCGCCATGGAGACCCTTCGGGCGGAACTTGCCCGAGCCAAGGAACAAGCCAGGAAGAGTGATGCTGCCACTCTAAAGGTGGTCGAAGAGCTGAGAGCCGAACAGGCTGTGCATTACCAAAGCAAGGATAAAATAGCCAAGATGGCTATTGAATTGAAGGATGCCGGCGACCGTTACGAGCTTCTTGAAAAGGAAAATCGAGCAAAGATGACGGACCTGGAGAAGGCCATGGTAGCGGCCAGGGATGCCCGCTCTAAAATCAGAGTGGCGAAGGAGGAGCTGCGTCAAGCCGGGATATCGTGGCTGGGAAGCCCTTTTTGTTGCAGATGAAGTTCGGAGATCCTAAGTATGCCCCTCTTGATCAACTATGGAGTTCTGCAGACGCATACGTGGATTTGGCAGCAAGTGCTGCTGATGCGGCCGAGTATTTTGAAGATCAAAAAGATCGTGAAGTGGAAAAGTTGTTCTGGTCACAGTTCAATGTTCCAGTGCGTCCACTGCTGTTGAATGAGCGAATGGCCGAGTGGGCCGAGCTCCATAGGTTCTCCGGGCTTGCCATGAGGTCTGTTGTGGATCATCTGTGGCCGGAAGGGCCAAGGAAGAATAGTTATTTTAGTTTAGTGCAACAGTTCCTTGGTGTTGTGCCGCGCATCGACGCTATGAAGAGGTCGGCGTGCATAGAGGGTGCGCGGATGGCTCTTGCCCGTGTCAAGACATACTTGGCAGAGATGGAGGCCACCGCTATTGCAACCCAGAGTTCGGCCGTGGGCCGGGTATCTGCCGAGCACTACTTTGAAGAAGTCCTTGAAGGCGCTCGTTTAATAGAGGCTCAGTGCTCGAAGAATATTATGTTCTAGTGACATGTATTCCCATTGTAAGAACAATGTTTATTAAATTATAAAGGCTGCGTTTATAATTTTGCCTGAAAGTATTATGATGCCTCTGTCGGCGTTCTGGGAACGGGGGTCCCCAGACTTGCCTGCTTGCGGCCTGCGGCGTGGCTCAAGGGGGCCCAGCACGACCCAGCTTCATCAACACAAGACCCAAGACCCTCGCGAGGGGCCAAGCCTTGCGGGGCGAACGACAGAACACTTCCTCAGGCACGGCCTCGTCAGGCTGGCTCACGAGGAGGCGGAGAGATCAAGGCGGGGTACCTCGCGATGTGCCCATGACGCAAGCCATGACGACCAAGGGCGCCAGCCCGCGCAGTGTACTCCCTTTCCTATTTGGTGCAAAGGGGGCAAGCGCAGGCGAGAGGATCAAGCAAAGGCATCCATTTCGGTGCAACGAGACCAAGACCAGTCCAACGGTGGGAAGGAGGTCATCGTGGAGCCCAGAACGGCGTCACCACAGGGCCTTTGGCAGGCGAGGACCAACTTTAGTCAGGATAAGTGTACCAGATGTTCCCCTTCGAATTGGCCAATTGTTGGCGCCCTTCCCGCTCAATATTGGGAAGAGGCCCAGGACCTTTGCCTATAAATAGGACTAGCCACCCCCAGGGTTGAGGCATCTAGATATCATCGAGCAATCAGGCCAGCAGAACCTAGGATCAGAGTAAGCAAAGAGAGAGAGAGAGAGAGAGAGAGAGAGAGAGAGAGAGAAGGGCGGCTGAACTCCTCCTAGTAGTTCGTCCCCCTAACAGACCCTCGCGAGGCTGTTCTTCCCTGTATTGTTCTTCACCACCAGCCCAAGAGGCAATCCACCACACCACACTGGAGTAGGGTATTACACCACATCGGTGGCCTGAACCAGTATAAACTCTGTGTCTTTTATGTTGTTCCTTTGGTAGTTTAGATCCTTGTGAGATGGAGGGGTAGAGGGCATAATCTCCGCGCACACCCCAGAGTTTGAACCTTAAGGGTCTACCGGAACCCGAAATAAGACATTTGGCGCGCCAGGTAGGGGTGTGCCGGAATTTGCCTTCCGCCGCTTCGTCCTCCTCCGACCGTCGCGTCCATGTCCGACGTCCGTCGAGCCCGCGCCGCCCAGGCGGCCCCCGTCGGTGGGCGTCTGCGTCATTCTTCGTCGCCCGCCACCAACGCCACTACCGGCCCGGCGGGGAACGAGCATCAAGCATCATCCCAGCATCTGCCTGTGCGACGAGGTGACCGCACCGCTACATCAACACCCCCGGTCGTCGCGGCCCTCCTGGGCGGCTCACAGGCGCCGCCCACAAGTCGCCACGTCAAGCCGTATGTCCGCCGGGTCGGCGCCGTTTCCGCGCGGCAGGGGGCTCCCACGGAATAGGTGGCGCGCGAGGTCGGTCTGACCTTCAGCACGGAGGACCACCCCGCCAACCTAGCTGGCTCGGGCGCGCTCCCCATGTTGTGCACCCCCACAACCTGCCAGGTAGCCGTCACCAGAACCCTCGTCGACGACGGTGCGGGCCTCAGCGTGCTCTCGGTCGAGACCTTCAATCTCCTCTGCATACCCCTGGAACGGCTGCAGCCCAGTCGGTCTTTCTCGGGCGTTGGGGGCGGGTCATCCAGCTCCTTGGGACAGATCCGGCTCCCAGTAACCTTCGGCACCTACAACAACTTCCGCACGGAGATGGTCGACTTTGACATCGCCCCCATAGGCCTCCCCTACAACGCCATCCTTGGGTACCCAGCGTTGGCTCAGTTCATGGCCGCCACGCACCCGGCGTATAACCTCATGAAGATGACCGGAAGCAGCGGTGTCCTCACCGTGCATGGGGACACCGGGGACACCCTGCGGGTACTCAAGCTCGCCTTCAAGACGGCGGCATCGGCACAGCCCGCCGGCGCAGGGACCCCCGAGCCCAAGGGGGCTGCGCCGGCCAAGAAGAAGCAGTTGTTCACCTAGGACAAGGCGGAGACCAAGCAGATACCTGTTGACGAGGACGGGTCCTCCAGTGCCACTTTCACCATAGGCGCCAACCTCGAGCCTGAGCAGGAGGAGGCCCTGATCAGGTTCCTGCGCACAAATAAGAAGGTATTCGCTTGGGAGCCTGATCACTTGGCAGGGATCCCCCAGAGCGTCATCGAGCATCACCTCAACGTATGCCCAAACGTGCGCCCCGTGAAGCAGAAAGCCAGACGGCAGTCCGCAGAGAAGCAGGCCTTCCTCGTCCAAGAAACCCGCAAGTTAGAGGCCGCAGGGGTCATTCGCGAGGTCCGATACCCGGACTGGTTGTCCAACCCTATTGTTGTGCCCAAAAAGGGAGGAAAGGAGCGCATGTATGTCGACTTCACCAACCTCAACAAGGCATGCCCGCAAGATCCGTTCCCACTCCCCCGCATCGACCAGATCGTCGATTCCACCGCGGAGTGCGATTTGCTCTGCTTCCTGGACGCCTTCTCTGGGTATCACCAGATCAAGATGGCGGTAGAAGACGTCGAGAAGACCGCCTTCTTAACCCCATGCGGGGTGTACTGCTATACATGCATGCCATTTGGGCTGCGTAATGCAGGGGCGACCTTTCAGCGGCTGATGCACATCACCTTGGGCCCGCAGCTCGGGAAGAACGTCGAAGTTTACGTTGACGACATCGTGGTGAAGTCTCGGGAGGCCAAGACCCTGATACAAGACTTGGAGGAGACCTTCGCGAGCCTCGACGCAGTGAGCCTATGGCTCAACCCAGAGAAGTGTGTGTTCGGGGTCCCCACAGGCAAGCTCTTGGGCTTTCTCGTGTCCTACCGAGGCATCGAGGCTAACCCGGAGAAGGTCAAGGCGGTCGAGGACATGAGCCCGCCGAAAATGCTCAGAGAAATGCAGAAGCTCACCGGGCGCGTGACCGCGCTAGGGCGCTTCATCTCCAAACTGGGGGAGCGAGCGCTGCCTTTCTTCCAGCTAATGAAGAAGAAGGGGCCTTTTGAATGGACTGAAGAGGCAGATAAGGCGTTCCAAGATCTCAAGAGGAACCTGACCAGCCCCCTAGTCATGGTGGCTCCGCGCCCTCGAGAGCCCCTGCTGCTCTACCTCGCTGCCACACCCTACTCCGCCAGCGCAGCCCTGGTGGTGGTCAGGGAGGAGCGCCAAATCAAAGCCACATCAGCAGCCCGGGACAAGACGAAGCAGAAACAGGGAAGGCCCACAGGAGATGTAACCGTGGCTGAGGAGGATCATCCGCTGAAGAGCGCACCAGAAGCAGGAGAGGCCACTCACCTAGATGGGCCGCCTCCCGAGGTCATGTCACCTCGCGAGGCGCCCTCGCCTCAGGAGGGTGCCACGGATGCTGATGCTCTCGGCTTGGTTGAGCATCCAGTCTACTTTGTCAGCACGGTGTTACAGGACGCGAGGGCACGGTACCCTATGCCTCAAAAGCTCCTCCTCGCGCTACTGGTGGACTCGCGCAAGCTGCGTCACTACTTCCAGGGTCACCCCATCAAGGTCGTCTCGTCATACCCCTTAGAGTGAGTACTCAGGAGCCCCAACTCAGTCGGGAAAGTCGCCGAGTGGAACATAGAGCTGCAGGCGTTTCAACTCGAGTTCAGCACGACCCGTGTCATCAAAGGAGCAGCGTTAGCGGATTTTGTGGCAGAATGGACGGAGGCGCCAGGCCTCAAGGACAACGAGGATCGATCCCTCTCCCCAGGGAGTGAGGCGCTAGAAGGATGGGTCATGTACTTCGATGGGGCGTTCTCCAGGCACGGCGCCGTGGCTGGTGCGGTGCTGATATCGCCCACTCAGGACAAGCTCTACTACGCCGTACATCTCTGTTTTCAGCAAGGCGAAAAGGTCTCCAACAACATAGCAGAATATGAGGGTCTGATAGCAGGGTTGAAGGCCGCAGCAGCACTGGGGGTGAAGCGCCTCACTGTCAAGGGCGATTCACAGCTCCTTGTCAACTTCTCCAACAAGGTGTACGAGCCGAAGGATGAGCACATGGAGGCCTATCTGGCGGAGGTCCGCAGGATGGAAAACTAGTTTTGGGGGTTGGAATTGAAGCATGTACCACGCGGCACCAATCAAGAAGCCGATGACATCGCCGGACGGGCGTCCAGGCGGTTACCTCAGGAGCCTGGCGTCTTTTGAAGAGCGGCTCTTCAAGCCCTCGGCCCAGCCGGCACTATCAAATACTGCTCAGCCTCGGGAGGAACTCCCCCAGCCGCCTGCCTCGGGAGCGCCGGCCTGCGGCCCCGCCTCAGGGGCATGCCTGCTCCTGACTATGGAACCTCAAGAGGAGTGCTGGATCACAGAACTCCGGAGTTATTTAACGCAAGGGGCCCTGCCGGAGAAGGAGGAAGAGGCAGAGCGTGTGGCCCGGCAAGCTACGGCATACTGCATCAGGGATGGAGAGCTATACCGGAAGCGACCGAATGATGTATCCCTGCGTTGCATCTCCAGGGAGCAAGGAAAGGAACTGCTGGAGGACATACACGGCGGGGACTGTGGGCATCACTCGTCATCACGGACCCTCGTCGGCAAAGCATTTCGCAGCGGGTTCTACTGGCCCACCGCACTCAACGACGCTGTCGAACTAGTAAAGGCTTGCGAAGCCTGCCAATTTCACGCCAAACAGATCCATCAGCCGACGGGAGGCCTGCAGACTATACCCCTTTCGTGGCCGTTTGCGGTTTGGGGGCTGGCCATTCTGGGCCCGTTCCCTCGGGCGCCAGGGGGTTACCGCTACCTCTACGTCGCCATTGACAAATTCACCAAGTGGGCAGAAGTGGAGGCTGTCCGCACCATCCCCGCGGGTTCCGCGGTCAGGTTCATCAGGGGCATCGTGAGCCGGTTCGGGGTGCCAAACCGCATCATCACACACAACGGTTCGCAATTCACTAGTAACCTCTTGAAAACATACTGTGCTAACCTTGGAACGCAGATATGCTACGCTTCGGTGGCGCACCCGCGAAGCAACGGCCAGGCCGAGCGAGCCAACGCGGAGGTCCTGAGGGGCCTCAAGACAAGGACATTCAAGAAGAAGCTGGAGGCCTGCGGCAGGGGTTGGTACGATGAGCTCCAATCCGTGTTGTGGTCCATCCGCATGACCGCGACCAAACCAACCGGGGAGACCCCGTTCTTCCTGGTCTACGGAGCCGAAGCAGTCCTCCCTCATGAGGTCAGACATCGCTCCGCGCGGTTCCTAGCGTTCGATGAGGCGCAACAGGACGCCATGCGAGGGATGGACCTCGTACTGGGGGAGGAACGCCGCCGAGAAGCCGTGCTGCAAGCGGCGAGGTACCAGCAGGCGCTGCGACGATATCACTGCCGCAGCATCCGCCCCAGGACCCTCGAGGTAGGAGATCTCGTGCTCAGACGGGTTCTCTCCAGGGAAGGGCTGCACAAGCTCTCTCCCATGTGGGAGGGCCCGTTCAAGGTTGTTCATGTTTCTTGGCCAGGCTCCATGCGCTTGGAGACTCAGGAAGGGGAGCTGATCCTGAATGCGTGGAACACCCAACACCTCCGGAGGTTCTACCGCTAAAAGGCCCTGAGCCTGTGAAGAAGGCGAACGCCTATGAAGATCAACTCTTTTTGGAAAAGGCCCTGAGCCTGTGAAGAAGGCGAACGCCTGTGAAGATCAACTCTTTTTGGAAAAGGCCATGAGCCTATGAAGAAGGCGAACGCCTGTGAAGATCAACTCTTTTTGGAAAAGGCCCTGAGCCTGTGAAGAAGGCGAACGCCTGTGAAGACTAACCCTTTTTGGAAAAGGCCCAGAGCCTGTGAAGAACGCAAGTGTCGGATCACGGGTTCCGGCAGACCCTTAAGGTTCGAACTCTGGGGTGCGCGCGGAGATCGAGCCCTCTACCTCTCCGTCTCGCTAGAATTTAAACTACTGCAAGAACAACACAAGGGACACAAGATTTATACTCGTTCGGGCCACCGTTGTGGTGTAATACCCTACTCTAGTTTGTGGTTGGTGGATTGCCTCTTGGGCTGGTGAGGAAGAACAATACAAGGAAGAACGACCTCGCGAGGGTCAGTTCTTGGCTAGGGGATGAACTGCTGGGGGGGTTCGATCGCCCTTCTCTCTCTCTCTCTCTCGATGTTCGATCCCCCTACCCTGCGGGTGGCTAGTCCTATTTATAGGCAAAGGCCCTGGGCCTCTTCCCAAATATTGAGCGGGAAGGGCGCCAACAATTGGCCAATTTGAAGGGGGACATCGGGTACACTTATCCTGACTAAAGTTGGTCTTCCCCTGCCAAAGGTTCTGGTGATGACGCCGGCTTGGGCTCCACAGTGACTTCCTCCTTGTCGTGGAGCTGGTCTTGGTCTTGTTGCACCGAAACGGTTGCCTTTGCTTGATCCTCTCGACTGCGCTTGCCCCCTTTAAACCAAAGAGGAAAGCGAGGACGCTGCGCGGGCTGGCGCCCGCCTGGCACCATTGGTCGTCATGGCTTGCGTCATGGGCACCTCGTGAGGTACCCCACCTTGATCTCTCCGCCTCCTCGCAAGCCGACCTAGGGAGGCCGTGCTGGAGGAAGCGCCGTGTCGTCCGCCTCGCGAGGCTTGGCCCCTCGCGAGGGTCTTGAGCCTTGTATTGATGAAGATGGGCCACGTTGGGCCCCCACTCGAGCCACGCCGCAGGCCGCAGGCAGGCAAGTCTGGGGACCCCCGTTCCCAGAACGCCGACAGTAGCCCCCGGGCCCGAGGCGCGCATGGACTTGGCCGTGCCGAGAGGCGAAAGGGCAAGGGCGAAGCGCCGCGGGCCCTAACAGCCTGCGGCCTCGGGCGCCGCGTGGCAGTTGATTGGACGTGGGCGGCACTGTTTACCCACACTCCCTTATTCTGCGCCTGTCTAGGTTGCCCCACACTTGTACACAGCCGCCCTTCTCCCTGTTGCTTGACCGTCTCCTGCTCTTCCTCCCTTCGAACTCAGATCCTTGCTTCCAATCCCATCTCGCATCCCCTTTCTTCCGCCCGCCGCCATGGCTCCAAAGAAAGGGAAGGGGAAAAAACCTGCGGCTCCATCTCGACCGCTGCCGCCAGTGGCGCCTGCTGTTGGCCGCTCAATCATACTCAACCGGGAGTGCATGGACAAGCTCAATCCGGCTCTGGCGACCGCCTTCAACGAGTGCGGGAGGACGACGGCGTGGCCTACGTGCCACCTCCCCACCGATAGGATAATCACCGAGGTCCATTACTTTGCCGACGCCTTGTGGGCGGGTTTGGTGCCTCCCATCTCCGATTTCTTCAACGCCGTACTTGATCATTATCAGATCCACATGATGCATATGGGTCCTGAGTCCATAGCTCTTCTTTCTGTCTTCGCTTTTGTTTGTGAGGCGATGGTGGGCATCCCTCCTTCTGTCGCCCTGCTGCGCCACTTCTTCTCCTTGCGTCTTGTCGACCCCACGCAATGCTCGTCCTGCGTGAGCTTCGTAGCTTCGTCCAAGACCGCAGCCTCTGGTATCGACTTCAACCTCCCTCCGCCTTCAGCCGAGTTCCGCGAGCGGTGGTTGTACATTGATGTCGGGGTGCCTAGCCCCCGGCTCGCGAAGCCGACATCTCCTGCGGTGCCTAATTCAGGCTGGGGCCAGGAGACGCTCGTATGTCCCCGGCTCGCCTTCGTCTGGCATCGCTTCATGTCCTTGAAGAAGCTTGGCGTAACGGCGCACAAAGTGGTGAAGGAGTTCCTATCGCGCCGCATTGCCCCTCTCCAACGCAATTCTCGTAGAATGTGGGCCTTCAGCGGGCATGGTGACCGCATGAGGCTTCAGGGAGAACACCTGACGCCCGAGGTGCTGAGGAGGCTGCTCTTGGTCTTGACAGGCGATCCCAACACCGGGGGTGTCCGGCAGGGGGGAGCCTTGCTGTACCTCTTCCACAATAGTGATGACTTCTTGAGGCAGATGCCCCCATTCGACGAGTGGGGGCTACGCCCTGTCGGACTCCAAGGGCCTCGCGAGAACCCCGTGGTGGTTATTTCCCTTCCGGTCGGCCTGGGTGAATCCTCCTCGAGTGGTGGCGCAGGGAGGCAGGAGACAGCAGGGGTCGAGAGAGCCGCGGATGATGTGACTGCGCCTGGCGATGCTCTTGACGGGGCAGCCCACGAGGTCCGCGCTCCCGAGGACACGGGCGAGGCGCCGCCGCCTCCGGTGCTTGAGGCCGAGGCTCCTGAGCCCCCGGCCGGGGTCTCTGACGAGGCAACTGCCCGTGCGTTCCAGGCATGCGCCCTCAATGCGAGTGGCCTTGGCGCTCCATCCTCTTCGCAGGCTGGTTCCTGTACATCCCTCCTGGGCCGTTTCCGTGTGGACTTTGAGGCCCTCCGGAGGAAAAGGGAGGCCTTGGGCGACGACTCCCCCTGTCGCTTGCTGAAGCACCGGAAATACTTCGCTGTCGATGAGTAAGTCTTCTCCTTTTCTGTTCCTTATCCTGCTTGCCACATCCGCTGATCCTTGCCCTGCAGGCCTCTGCCTACTGAGCTCGATGAAGTCATCGGGCCGACGCCCCTCCTGACTCCGCCTCCTCCACCATCCCTGGGTGTCTCGAGCGGCACTGCCCTTGTGGTTTGGGCAGGTGACGGCGCGGACTGTCGCGTAGCGCGCGGCAACTCTCCCGCCCCTGTGATTTCCTTCCGCGGGCCTTCCTTCGACATAGGCAGCCTGCCGTGGGCTCCCCGTTTGGTCGCGGGCTGCGTCCGGCTGAGGCACCTCCGGGGCCCTTCTCCTGAGGTCAGGTTGGACTCAAGTAGGGCTTCTGATGTGGCGCGGCCGTCCGTCGGGGAGGCGCCAGCCCCCAGCCCCCTGCCCGGGGCCGGAGCGATGATCCAAGGTTCTCAACGCCTGCTTGGGGCGGATGACGGCGCGGCAGACGTGCTTGAGCGCGCTCGAGAGTGCCGTGCCCGTCGCCACGAATTCCTTCGGAGGGCGAGTGGCGCCGTAGACCTGCTCGGGCAGGAGCTTGCTGAGGAAGACGCGCGCCTGGAAGCTGAGGGCTGTCGAGCGGCGCGAGCTGGAGGCAGCCGGTGCCCTCGCGCGTCGTCAGCGTGTCCTTGATGACGAAGAGGCGAAGGCGTCGCTGGAGGCCTCCTTGGCGGCTCGGTCTCAGGCCGTTGAGGAGGCCCGAGGAGCAGACCGACGGCGAGGAGCAGCAGAAGAATAGGCTCGGGAGCTCTTGGCCTAGTGTCACTCGTTGGAGGAGCAAGCGGAGCTGCGCGAGGCAGCCCTTGCATCGATGGAGGTGGCTTCCGGCGACCCGGCTGAGCTTCGGAAGCGCGAGGAAGCCTTGGCGCTGGAGGCCGCCGAACGCGCTCGTGAGCTCGAGCAACTGGAGACGAGGGAGCGCCTGGTGACGCAGGCGGAAGACGATGTCGCCGCGCGAGAAACGCGCGTCCTGGAGGAGGTTTGTTGTCGGGTGGCGACAGCACGCCAAGGCCTCGAGCGTGAGCTTGAGGGGAAGCTGAGGATGATCCGAGTTGAGGCTGGGGGTAGAACCGCCGCCTTGAGGGTCCAGCGAGATGAGGCGACGCGATGAGCGGACGCCTCCCGGGTCGCCCTTGAGGCAGCGCAGAAAGAGCTGGCCTCCTTGCAGGCCGAGGTGCTCCGCCTACGCCAGCGTGTGGAAGAGGCCGTAGCCGTCGAGCGTCAGAATGCCGACGAGATACGCCAGCGGCAAGTCCTGGAGCACCAGCACGGCCCCATGCTCACCAAGCTCCGGGATAGGGCTAACATTGCCCTGGGCAACATCTGTGAGGCTGCCGTAGGCGAGCCGCACACGATTAACTATGCCGGTAACCTGCAGTTCTTCACCACCGTGGTGACACAGCTGTAGGCACAGTCGGCCAGAGCCGATAGGTTGGTGGAGGAGAGGAGCTGCGCCCTGCTCAGGCGCGCCTTCTCCCGCGTCTTCAGCCATCTTTGAAACATGGATCCCCACTTCGACTTCGACGCCGCCATCGCCCCAGTTCCCCAAGTTGTTCGAGGCGACCTGGCTGAATGGGTGGAGAGCAACGTAGACGCTCTCGTCCGTGCCTTCACTTCGGATGATGACGGCGTGATCGTGGGCACCGACGAAGGAGGCGTGGTGGAAGACCCCAGTGCCGCTGACGGGGGCGCAAACAACGAAGGCGAGTTCAGTGACGCCAGCGACAGCTCGGGAGGCGCCTCCGAGGATGCATTGGGGGATTTGTCAGATTGAGCATGTGCTATCCTCGCCTTTTTACCCTGCATAGATAGAACTCAGGCGCTAGGCCCGACAGTTGTGAGAGCATTTTGAGAGGGGGAGCCCCTCATGTATGAACTTGTATCTAACGTATCTGCCGTGATTAAATCGTACGCGTGTCCAACGGTAGGCTGGTTCGCCCTTGTCCCTCGCTAGCTCCGGGGCTGCCTTCTGGAGGGCGTCACTCCCCGGGTGCTGGGTAGTTGAAACCTCGGGAGGCGGGGTCGTTATTGACAGGAAACCCCACAAGCGTGGGCCGTCTTTGCAGGCTCCAGGCCTTCTCTCGAACGAGACGTCTTCACAGGCCTTCGCCCTCTTCACAGGCTCCAGGCCTTTTCCTCGAGCGAGATGTCTTCACATGCATTTGCCTTCTTCACAGGCTCCGGGCCTTCTCCCGAGAGGGATGGCTTCAGAGGCATTTGCCTTCTTCATAGGCTCTGGGCCTTCTCCCGAGAGGGATGGCTTCACAGGCATTTGCCTTCTTCACAGGCTCTGGGCCTTCTCCCGAGAGGCATGGCTTCACAGGCATTTGCCTTCTTCACAGGCTCCAGGCCTTTTCCTCGAGCGAGATGTCTTCACAGGCATTTGCCTTCTTCATAGGCTCTGGGCCTTCATGAGAAAACAATCTCTGCAGGCACCAATGGTCACCTCGCGAGGGAGTGGCAGCGGCAATCTGGGCCGTGCTCAAGCTAGGCCTGGCCCGGCTCGCGAGGGGCTCGCGAGGGGAGGCAGCTGCGATGAGATGGTGACCAGAACGCGGGAACGATTCAAACAAGACCAAACACCCCTTCCCCGAACGCACGCAAAGCTCAGATTCGAATTCAACTTAAATCCAGCGGGGGAAAAAGGTTACAACCAAAGGAAGAAGGCAATGAAAGCAAACAAAAAAGGCCGCGTCCGGCACCTAATCTAGTCTTCGACGTCTTCTCACCAGCGCGGAGCTAAGTGCTGTCCACTGGGCGTGGGAGGGAGCCCCAGGGCCTGAGGCCGGCACCCCTGAGACTCCGGGGCGTGTACAGCCCCACTCATTATTACGTGAGAGTGTCATGGGGCGGCGAGCTTCACAGGCACTCGGCCTTCTTCACAGGAACCGGCCTTGCTTCATATCGCCAGACGAGGGCCCCGCCTTGCGCCACACTCTAGTGCCACCAACGACGACCGGAAACCAGGACGCCGCCGGTGGGGTAGAACGATCGCCAGCGGTTCCCCCGACGACCACGGGTCCTCCGCCAGGGGCAGGCCCTTAGGCGCCTCCCCAGCGGAGGGCCTATCTTCTAAGAACGCCTTGCTCCGAACGCCACGATGGTGATGTAGGATCTCTGCCCCTTTCCTGCAGCCCCCTGCGTCCTCCTCCCGAGGGGTAGGAGACCGCAGGGGCGGGGCAGCTGCTCGTCGCGGCGACCTGCATCTCCTGTGACCCATGATTAGCGTATGCCTGCTCTTGAGGGATTAATGGTACCCGATAGTCGTTGCCTCCAGTGTGACTAACGGAGCCATCATGGGGTTCCTGGAGGGGTTCGGCCTCTGGCGTCTCGTCCTCCCAGATGGGGCTGAAGAGTGAGCCCGGTTCGCCCCCGTGAGCGTGCCCTTGGTCCATCATGTGGGGCACGTATTCCTCTGGCGCCGCCACCCCGAATGCTGTGCTGTAATGCTCCATGCGCCACGCAGCGTTCTCGTCGTGCCTACCACGGGGTGGTAGCGCGGTTGGCCGCTGGCGCCTTGGGCCGCACTGAGCCCCTCTCCTTCACGCGCTGGGGGCGGGGGTAGCGCCACCGCCAGTCTGGTGCCGGCGGATTCGCCGGTGTTGGGGTAGTCTTGAGACCCGCGCGGGTGCGCGGGGCCCCCTCGTGCGCCGCCCTGAGCTTGAGGCGGAAGCTGGACGTAGAAGGGGTGAGCCCCCGAAGCGGCGAAGCCCAGGAGCTCAGCGACCTGCTCCAGCAGCACGTCGCGGCCGCCTTCCAGTAGCCTGCACTGCAACAGCTCCCGCGCTACCGTGAGCGCGGCCCTTGAGTTTGCATGTTCCCGGCGGGTGTACGGTGTCGTAGCCGCGGCGTGGTTGGAGGCCCTCGCCGCTGACCGCGCCTGTCGCGGTGTGAGGGTCGCAGAAGCTTGCCCACATCGCCCGCGGCCCGCAGCGCCCTGCGGACCGTGAGCTGCCTGTGGCGCGGGGTCGCCCGGAGCGGGAGGCTCCGCGCAGATGGGCCACGCTGCCCATGGGCCTGGGTTGCCCGCCTGGTCGCCGGACATGATGACGACGACGTAACGGGAGACGGAGCGATGGGAAGGCAGACTCCGGCGCACCCCTACCTGGCGCGCCAAATGTCGGATCACGGGTTCCGGCAGACCCTTAAGGTTCGAACTCTGGGGTGCGCGTGGAGATCGATCCCTCTACCTCTCCGTCTCGCTAGAATCCAAAGTGCTGCAAGAACAACACAAGGGACACAAGATTTATACTAGTTCGGGCCACCATTGTGGTGTAATACCCTACTCTAGTTTGTGGTTGGTGGATTGCCTCTTGGGCTGGTGAGGAAGAACAGTACAAGGAAGAACGACCTCGCGAGGGTCAGTTCTTGGCTAGGGGATGAACTGCTGGGGGAGTTCGATCGCCCTTCTCTCTCTCTCTCTCTCTCTCTCTCTCTCTCTCTCTCTCTCTCTCTCTCTCTCTCGATGCTCGATCCCCCCTACCCTGCGGGTGGCTATTCCTATTTATAGGCAAAGGCCCTGGGCCTCTTCCCAAATATTGAGCGGGAAGGGCGCCAACAATTGGCCAATTTGAAGGGGGACATCGGGTACACTTATCCTGACTAAAGTTGGTCTTCCCCTGCCAAAGGTTCTGGTGATGACGCCGGCTTGGGCTCCATAGTGACTTCCTCCTTGTCGCGGAGCTGGTCTTGGTCTTGTTGCACCGAAATGGGTGCCTTTGCTTGATCCTCTCGCCTACGCATGCCCCCTTTGCACCAAAGAGGAAAGGGAGGACGCTGCGCGGGCTGGCGCCCGCCTGGCACCATTGGTCGTCATGACTTGCGTCATGGGCACCTCGTGAGGTACCCCACCTTGATCTCTCCGCCTCCTCGCGAGCCGACCTAGGGAGGCCGTGCTGGAGGAAGCGCCGTGTCGTCCGCCTCGCGAGGCTTGGCCCCTCGTGAGGGTCTTGAGCCTTGTGTTGATGAAGATGGGCCACGTTGGGCCCCCACTCGAGCCATGCCGCAGGTCGTAGGCAGGCAAGTCTGGGGACCCCCGTTCCCAGAACGCCGACAGCAAGTGCCTGTGAAGCTCGTTACCCCAAGAAGAAAGGCCCGGAGCCTATGAAGAAGGCCAACGCCTGTGAAGCTCGCCGCCCATGACACTCTCACGTAATAATGAGTGGGGTTGTACACGCCCCGGAGTCTCAGGAGCGCCGGCCTCAGGCCCTGGGGCTCCCTCCCACGCCCAGTGGCAGCACTTAGCTCCGCGCTGGTGAGAAGACGTGGAAGACTAGATTAGGTGCCGGACGCGGCTTTTTCATTTGCTTTCCGCAGTTGGTTCGTCTTGTTCGCAGTTGAAGTTTTATTGAAATTATTGTCATCTTTGGTTGATATCTCGTTGGTTTTCACCCCCCTCCCGTTTTGATTCCTCTTGCAAAAAGTCTCGCGAGGGGGGCAGCCAAACGCCCTCGCGAGGGTTCCTGTTCTAATCGTCCTAAGGTTTCGCGACCCGGGTCCGTCACAGGAGCACCCCTTTAGTCCGTGCCCCTCGGTCACCGCGACACACGCACAGGGACTTGGTCGGTCGCCCCCCACGGCTGGGGCCGGGAACTATTTACGTACAGATACACAGCAGAAAAGCGTGAAAGCTAAATCAAGGTAGTTGTTCACGGCAATAACCTCCAACACGCCCCCACGGGGCTCCACACAATTGTTCTCTTTTACGCAGGAAACAAAAGGAAAGAAAGGACGAGCCCGGCGCGGCTCGCTCCGGCCAGCCAAGGCGACCGGGGACGCCTCCAGGGCTCAGGCGGACTCCCTCTCGCGCTTCACCGGGGCGCGGCGACGGGCGGACGAGTCGCCGCCCCCCAAACAAGCGCGACGGCGTGGGGGCTGGCTGCGACCACCGCTGGAGGAGTCGCCTGAGGAAGAGCTGGTGAAGCTTGGGGAGCGTCGAGCGCCGCCATCCGCGCGGGCGCTGTCTCCTCCGTCGTCGTCGGGGCGGGACCGCTGGCTGCGATCGTCGCCCTCAGGGCAGCATCCAGCGCGGCGACCATCTTCCCCAAACACCCTCACGTAGAGGGTGGCGTCGCCGTCAAACGTGAAGTGCAGGGTGC
Source organism: Aegilops umbellulata (assembly GCA_032464435.1). NCBI lineage: Eukaryota > Viridiplantae > Streptophyta > Magnoliopsida > Poales > Poaceae > Aegilops > Aegilops umbellulata. The sequence continues at coordinate 344,110,967 of CP136058.1, read as the reverse complement.
ACCGCTGACTCAGGCCGCGCGCGCGGGCAAACGCTTGCCAGCCGCGAGTCAGGACCCCGTTTCCAGAAGGGGAGACCTCAAGCGAGACCCAGGAGGCCCTGCTGCAACAACCATCAGCCTGGAGCCAGAAGCCGCACCGGGCACTGGCCGGCAGCTCGTCGATGAAGAAGCGGCGGAGCTGGAGCCAGGTGTTGGTCGGGTCCGCCGACCACACGACGAACTCCGGCAGCACCTCCGCCAAGCGAAAGCGCGGCCTGGGGGGCCGCGCAGTCATGGCCTACCTCCCCTTGGCAGCCGAGCGTTCACCGCCACGCGGGAAACCACCCCTGTGGCGGCGAGGAGCCGCAATGGGGACCGCGGGATGCTTGCGAGGACGACCCCGGCCGCGCTTGGCCGATGGAGAGTCGGGCTCCGACCGGCAGGCCTTTCCCTTCTCCGCGGCTGAGAATCTCTTCGGAGCCATGAGAGCGGCGAGTGGCCAAACAGAAGAAGAAGAGAAGCAGGAAGGGGTGGACTGGCGGGGGCTCGCATGGCCCCGTACTTATAACCGGAGAAAACCAACCGCCGAGCACCACGATCTTAGGTAATAATGACCCGTATCCATGTATGCAGGGACTAGTCAAGTCACGCAGTTGCCAAGGCGTCGTGGGGAAGCGGAGACGCCCACGTCCAATCAACCACCACGCGGCGCCCGAGGCCGCAGGCTGTTAGGGCCCACGGCGCTTCACCCTTGCCCTTTCGCCTCTCGGCGCGGCCAAGTCCGGGCGCGCCTTGGGCCCGGGGGCTACTGTCGGCGTTCTTGGAACGGGGGTCCCCAGACTTGCCTGCCTACGGCCTGCGGCGTGGCTCAAGGGGGCCCAGCATGGCCCAGCTTCATCAACACAAGACCCAAGACCCTCGCGAGGGGCCAAGCCTCGCGGGGCGGACGACACAACACTTCCTCAGGCACGGCCTCGTCAGGCTGGCTCACGAGGAGGCGAAGAGATCAAGGCGGGGTACCTCGCGAGGTGCCCATGACGCAAGCCATGACGACCAAGGGCGCCAGGCGGGCGCCAGCCCGCGCAGTGTACTCCCTTTCCTCTTTGGTGCAAAGGGGGCAAGCGCAGGCGAGAGGATCAAGCAAAGGCATCCATTTCGGTGCAACGAGACCAAGACCAGTCCAACGGTGGGAAACAGGTCATCGTGGAGCCCAGAACGGCGTCACCACTGGGCCTTTGGCAGGCGAGGACCAACTTTAGTCAGGATAAGTGTACCAGATGTTCCCCTTCGAATTGGCCAATTGTTGGCGCCCTTCCAGCTCAATATTTGGGAAGAGGCCCAGGGCCTTTGCCTATAAATAGGACTAGCCACCCCCAGGGTAGAGGCATCTAGATATCATCGAGCAATCAGGCCAGCAGAACCTAGGATCAGAGTAAGCAAAGAGAGAGAGAGAGAGAGAGAGAGAGAGAGAGAGAAGGGCGGCTGAACTCCTCCTAGTAGTTCGTCCCCCTAACAAACCCTCGCGAGGTTGTTCTTCCCTGTATTGTTCTTCACCACCAGCCCAAGAGGCAATCCACCACACCACGCTGGAGTAGGGTATTACACCACATCGGTGGCCCGAACCAGTATAAAATCTGTGTCTTTTGTGTTGTTCCTTTGGTTGTTTAGATTCTTGCGAGACGGAGGGGTAGAGGGCATAATCTCCGCGCACACCCCAGAGTTCGAACCTTAAGGGTCTGCCGGAACCCGAAATCTGACAGCCTCCTGTGCGGTCGTTTATGTATATATGTATATAACCTGAAAGTTTGCAGTCGTCGGCTTCAGCCCCCACGCATATAATGCATGGGTGTTCGCAAAAAACGCGTATTCACACTTGATCCAACGTCTTGGTCCATTAAGGAGGTGATAGCGCAGCGAACTAGGCAATCGGACTATATTGCTTTAACACTTTCACTTAGCCATAGGAGTTTGACGGTGGGACTACTATATAGCCCCTAGTACCTCCGCGCTCGTCCGAATACGGGGCGCGTACATACATGACCGGGAAACGGCCCTTTGTTAATGCGTAGGAATCCCGAAGATTCCGCTAAGTCATCGAGTGGTTGACCAGTCTCGCGCTTTATCATGACAGTCAGTTTTCGGCTTTCTCTACTGAGGTGCTCATCCGGATGAACCAGGGCACAATCGCAGTAGTTCTCTCGGTGCCACCTTAGTCGATAGAGTGGAACGTAAGGTAGCAAAACACGGGAGCCAAGCAAACCCAACATTTGACCAAAGACATGATTCGGAGCTGATGCATATAAGGCCAAACTCGCGATGCCGAACACTCCCTAAGGTATTCGGTCTTTATAACATATGCCGGGCTGAGCAATGCCCTTGATAATGAACCCCAAGTGTCCAGGTATGTGCAATGTTCTGACGTGGCGAAATGCCAATAACGTCAGCATCCTTCTCGGTTGTACTGAGTATCCAGAGGATGTGAACAACAAGAGACAGTAAAAAAAGGTTTACACGGGGTCTTAATCTAAAAAGAAACCTTTGAGCGGGTCCCTGTTGCACGTCTGCGCCTGTGTCTCCGTTGTTCCGTATCCTGGAAGGGTGTAGCACGATTATCATCTGTAAAAGAGAAGAACTTAGGTGAAAGTCGTTGTGTGAAAAATTGGTTATTCTCAATAAACCATTAAAATTCAAGATAAGTAAAGTTGAGCCGAACTAGCCCTGTTTACACGAGGGAAGCCCCTGGTACCGTCTATGGGGGTATAACCATCAAACCAATCTCGGGTTTATCTAAGCTGTTATAGCTAGTAATTCGCCGGACTCGTCTAGCCGTGTCCGCGGTCTTGACGACCGATCATTTATTCTGGTTGGAGGGGCCGTTTAGTGTTCGGCTGTTAAAGTCGTCGCACATTCTTCCGTGCGTAAGGAGCGTTCGATATTTCCGCTGATTGTGATGATGCCGCGTGGACCGGGCATCTTAAGCTTGAGAGAAGCGTAATGCGGTACTGCATTAAAACGAGCAAAAGCTGCTCTTCCAAGTAGTGCTTGATAGCCACTTCGGAATGGGAAGATGTCGAAGGTTAACTTTTCGCTTCAGAAGTTGTCGGGAGAACCGAATACAACCTCTAGTATTGGCGAGCCCGTGCAGCGGGTCTCTGGGCCTAGTATTACTCCCTTGAAGGTAGTATTACTGTGGCTGATTTTTGTCGGGTCTATCCCCATTTTGCGGAATGTGTCCTTATATATCAGATTAAGACTACCGCCTCCGTCCATAAGGACTCGTGTGAGATGGTATCCGTTTATTATTGGGTCTAACATTAGGGCAGCCAATCCTTCGTGCCGGATGCTTGTCAGGTGATCCCTGCGATCAAAAGTGATCGGGTAGGCCAACCAGGGGTTGAACTTAGGGTGACGGGCTCTACGACGCGTGTGTCTCGGAGTGCATGTTTGCTTCTCCTCTTCATCACGTGGATCATGTTCACTGTTTTAACATCTGGTGGGAATTTTTTCTATCCCCCAGTGCTTTACTGGCGAGGCTCGTCCTCGTCTTCACTTGGTGTCTCCCTCCCCTTGTGTTCGGCGTTTAGCCTACCGGCCTGCTTGAAGACCCAACATTCTCTGTGGGTGTGATTTGCAGGTTTATCGGGGGTGCCATAAATCTGACATAGTTTGTCTAGAATTTTGTTTAGGCTGGACGGTCCATCTCTGCTGCCTTTGAAAGGCTTTTTCCACTGACCCGGTCGAGAGCCACTGAATCCGGCGTTTACCACCATGTTATCTGGGCTGTCTTCTTTATTTCGACGCTTGCTTTTACTGCGTCGTGGTTTTCCATTGCCATCCCTGACTTTGGATGTGCCTGGGTCGCTGGTGCTACTACGAGCTAGCCAGCTATCGTCGCCTACGCAAAAGCGGGTCATGAGGCTTGTCGGGGCTGCCATTGTTCTCGGTTTTTCTTGGCCGAGGTGTCTGGCGAGCCATTCGTCTCGGACGCTGTGTTTGAAAGCTGCTAAGGCTTTGGCGTCCGGGCAGTCGACGATTTGGTTCTTCTTAGTGAGAAATCTGTTCCAACGCTTTCAGGTTGACTCTCCGGGCTGTTGAATTATATGACTTAAATCGTCTGCATCCGGAGGTCGGACATAGGTCCCTTGAAAATTAGCCTGAAAAGTGTCCTCAAGCTCCTCCCAACTTCCAATTGAGTTTTAGGGGAGGCTTTTCAGCCAGTGCCTAGTTGGTCCTTTCAGCTTGAGGGGCAAGTACTTGATGGCGTGGAGATCGTCTCCGCGAGCCATATGGATATGGAGGATAAAGTCCTCAATCCAGACCCCAGGGTCTGTGGTTCCGTCGTACGCCTCTATGTTCACTGGTTTGAATCCTTCTGGAAATTTGTGGTCCAGCACCTCATCAGTGAAACATAGGGGGTGTGCGACACCCCTGTATTTGGATGTGCCATGGCATTCTGATGGTTGTAGTGTTCGCTTTTGGTTGTGCGCTGGAGCGCATTTCCTTGATCCGTAGATGGATCTGGTCGCGCCGGTCTTCTGATGCAAGTCCTCACGTGAATCGTGTGCTGACTTATGTGCGGCCTTGTTAGCCGCTCTATCGCGGCCACAAGGTGGTTGATCCGACCGGTCGGCCGTTTTATTTTTCGGCTGTGTGGGCTCTAAGGCCTCATCATCAAATTCAGGCAACAGCTTGCGCTTTGGATAGCTCTTTGTGTGGAACTACCACCATACTTTTCTTCATTGTCGAGCACTTTGTTCCATCTACTGTTGAGCGTATTCTACGCGGCCTTAAGCCTTTGCTTCTGCTTCTTCAGACTCCTCGCGGTGGCAATAAGCCTTCTGCGGAGGTTCTCTTGTTCCAAGTGCCTTTCCGAGATGATGTGTGCATCTTCGTCCGGACTGTTTTCCTCTCCGGAGGGATGTTGATGAGATTTATCCTCGGCGTCGTTGTGTTCGGATTGCGGATCCGTACTATGTTCGCCGTTTGCTGGTTCATCCTGATCTGCCGCTGGGTCAATGTGGTTGTCGTTTCCTCTGGAGTCGACTGGGGTGTTATTTTCTCTTGCGCTGTTATCGCTGTTTTTGCCGAGGCGGGATTTAGAGCGGCGACTATGCCGACGCTTTGGTTGCTTCTCGAGGGAGCTATCCTTCGTTGCATCCTTCTGTTCCTCGTCATTGTTTTCTTTGGGTGTATCCACCATGTATATGTCATGTGATGAAGTGGCTGTCTAGCGCCCTGTGGGCGATGGTTCCTGTTCCTCTCCTGCATCGTCGTCCATGCCGTCGATGTCTTCAGAGTCGAAATCGAGCATGTCGGTTAAATCATCGACAGTGGCTACTAAGTGGGTGGTGGGTGGGGAGCGAATTTCTTCGTCGTCCGCATCCCATTCTAGCCGGTCATAGTTCGGCCAAGGTTCTCCTGACAAGGAGAGGGACCTTAATGAATTTAGCACATCGCCGAAAGGCGAGTGCTGAAAGATATCCGTGGAGGTAAACTCCATGATCGGCGCCCAATCAGATTCAATGGGCACGAACACAAGCGACTTGGAGTCCGTGGCCGGGGAAGAATCCGATGATTCGGCAACACGGGTCTCGTGGGAGGTGAAGTCAGTATTCGGCTCTATCGCCACTCAGAGTGCGGCTTTCATGGAGGGGTCTATCCACCCGTCCTCCGATAGCGCAATTTGTTCTGGATTAATGGCCGAAGTAGTTGCAGGCGTGATCTCCCGAACACTGTCCGACGGTAGAGCTAAGTCATGCTCGTCATGATCATGCGGCGTACCTGACATGGGCTCGAATCCGTCGAAGATCAAGTCTCCGCGGATGTCGGCAGTGTAGTTCAAGTTTCCATATCTGACCTGATGGCCAGGGGCGTGGCTTTCGATCTGCTCCAGATGGCCAAGCGAATTGGCCCGCAGTATGAAACCGCCGAATACGAAGATCTGTCCAGGGAGGAAAACCTCACCCTGGATCGCATCGTTACCAATGATCAAAGGAGCCATCAAGCCTTACGGTGACGGCACAGTGGAACTCTCAATGAAAGCACCAATGTCGGTGTCAAAACCGGCGGATCTCGGGTAGGGGGTCCCGAACTGTGCGTCTAAGGCGGATGGTAACAGGAGGCAGGGGACACGATGTTTACCCAGGTTCGGGACCTCTCGATGGAGGTAATACCCTACTTCCTGCTTGATTGATCTTGATGATATGAGTATTACAAGAGTTGATCTACCACGAGATCATAGAGGCTAAACCCTAGAAGCTAGCCTATGGTATGATTGTTGTTGTCCTACGGACTAAACCCTCCGGTTTATATAGACACCTGAGGGGGCTAGGGTTACACAGAGTCGGTTACAAGGGAGGAGATCCACATATCCGTATTGCCAAGCTTGCCTTCCACGCCAAGGAGAGTCCCATCCGGACACGGGAAGAAGTCTTCAATCTTGTACCTTCATAGTCCAACAGTCCGGCCAAAGGATGTAGTCCGGCTGTCCGAGGACCCCCTAATCCAGGACTCCCTCAGCTATGTCAAGAGAACTCGGTGGTGCCGGATAAAATGTTTCAATGGGGCTGAGTTTGACTTTTGGTTTGGGACATACGTGGATATGAGAATGTAGTTGAGGGTTTTTGGAGCATATCACTAAGCATTTTGAGCAAGCAACCCATTAAGCAACACCTCATCCCCTTTTAATAGTATTGGCTTTTCCTATGGACTCAATGTGATCTTGGATCACTAAAAGCAAAATGTAGAGTCTTGAGCTTTAGAGCTAGAGCCAATCTTTTGTCCTTAGCTCCCCCTAAATTTGTGCATTATTTAAAATTTGCTTTCGAATACAAATGCACATTCGATTAGGATCATGGGTTACTCTTCCATGTCACATACATCTTGGTGGAGCGCTCAAAATGATGGAAATTAAAAGCATGCCCTCATCACCAAGCAAAGTGAATGAATATATATGGGATATAAGAGATAATAACATCCAAGCAAGCATTAAAGTAGCATATGATCAAACACATGATCATACAAGTATCTCACACACAGGCATAGAGTATCAACAAAGCACACAATAAAGTTCAACCAAAAGCAAGAGAGACAAAAAGCAAAACACTCTCTCTCGAAGCCTATGATCTATACATTTCTCCCCCTTTGGCAACAAGTTATCAAAAAGTTCGAAAATGCATAGTGTCGTGGAGTTGTCATGGCAGATGTCCTGGTGGAAGGACTTAGTTGTGGAGCCATTGCGATGAGGTTAGCTTAAAGGGGTTAAACATGATAAGGACACGAGAAGTTTATACTGGTTCACCCCCTTGCGGTGAAGGTAAAAGCCTAATCCAGTTTGAGGTGGTACTGCTAGGGTTTTGATGACCAGGGAGCAAATATGCTTCGCCTGGCTCTCGATCTGTTGTTTCTTGCCCTTAAGCCGCTACCGGGTTGTCCCCTTATATACACGGGTTGACACCCTGCGGCCTACAGAGTCTCGGCCGGCTCATACAACGTGTCCAGCTCGGTGACTTATCTTACATGCCTTACAATACAACTTACATATACGCGGCAGTTTATACTCATGGGCCTTAAGCCGCCTTCGGGTTTGGGCCCTCTAACAAGCCTGTCTATGAACCGTCATCTTTAACATATATATGGGCTTCACTGAGATGAACCGCCATAGGGATGACCTGGCCCCGCGTGGGCGGGTCATATCTGATAGTCATATCCCCAACATTAGGCCCCAGGTTGATTTGAACTTGTTCATGTCAATCTTCAACACTTAGTAAAATCCTTCATCTTATTGTGAAATACTATAACCCGCCATGACGTCATCTCCGGAAATTGCGGCAACCCGTCGTGATGTCACCTGCGATTAATACTACACATAATCCGAATCTTAATAATTCTGTTTCTTTACTGATCCTCCGAAAATCGAGGCGTCCACGCCATCACAAATCCATTTCTTTCTCTCCTCGATTTCCACGCCTGCCTTTTATCCTTCCATCCTTATAAATAGGGCCACGGGTTCACTTCTCATTCTTCCCCTTCCTTTCTCGCATTCTTCTTCTTCCTCGCGACACCCCTAGTACGCCCTAGCTCCGCCGCCGTCAACCTTCGTCTCCGACCTCGATTCTGGCCGCTGCATCATCCTGAACGGGCTAGAGCACCGCGACGCCTCTCCGCTGTCTCATCAGCACCAGTCAGTCTTTCCTCTCCTTGCACTAGATCTGTCATTAGGGTTTCAGTGTTCATCGGTGTTCGTCACTGCCCTTCCTTCTCCCTGCTTAGATTCATAGTTTTAGATCCGAAAAACTGCACAAATCTTGTGCGGTAGTAGTTTTAGCACTTGTTGTTGATATCAGAACTCATCCCCATTGCAAATAGATCTCATCTGGACATCCCCACTTTTCGGCCACAACTACTTTAAAACTAAATTTTATTTCATATTTCTGAGCGGCTATAGATCCAATCTTATAACTTCAACGTGTGAAACCTGTTTGTCCAATAGTTAGTAGAATTTTGCTCTTTGTCAGATCTTGAACACCTGTATGTGCCTGTCACGACCGGTTTTCCAATAAATATATATTTATTGAGAAACCAATCTAAAAATCCAGTTTGAGATAAACATCCTCATTGGTAGACAAACACTTGATACAATGAGCCAGTAGCTTCAAATATATTACAGGGTTGAGCTGAGGATGCTCAACAATTTATTACAAACGCGCCAATAATTATACATAAAGGCGAATATGACACAAGGGAGTGGTGGTATACTATTGACTCGCAAGTAGGGTAGTGGTGGAGTAACACAGTGGGGAGTGGATAAAGTGGCTCTCAAACTAACACCTCATCGAGCGTCGGAGTGAGGCTCGAGGAATTATTCGGGTTGCGGAAGCGATTATGATATAGTTACCAAGTCCAGGGTCGCACGAGACTGACTGGGGTTCCTCTAGGCGTCGGATTCGCTATTGAACTCTTCATCCATGAGATCACCTTCGTCAACATCTGGCCAAATCAACAAGCCAGTGAGTACTTTGAAAGTACTCGCAAGACAGTTCGGACGTAAGATATAACAAATGCATGCATGAGTGCGTCATAATTAAATCACCAATGCATATTTAAAAAAAATAGCAAGGAAGGTAAGTAAATAAAAAGGGAAACGGCGGTAGTCCGCCTGAAATCCCAACAGTAAAGTAATGGAAACCAATCGAGTGTCTAGAACGACGCCATGAAGGTAAATTAACAAATGAAAGAGAAACCATGCCACAGTCGGGCGTCTTAGCGACACCACATAAAGGACTTAAAAAGAAATACCACAGTCGGGCATCTGAGCGACACCACATAAAGGGCTTTAAAAGAAATGCCACAGTCGGGCGTCTGAGCGACACCACATAAAGGGCTTAAAAAGAAATGCCACAATCGGGCGTCTGAGCGACACCACATAAAGGGCTTTAAAAGAAATGCCACAGTCGGGCGTCTAAGCGACACCACATAAAGGGCTTTAACTGATAAAGAAATAATATTCATAATAAATATATTCAACTCATGAAATTAAACGGGTTAGTCCATCCACAAGAATAAACATTTAACCGGTCTTAGTGCTCATGTGTCCCACCGGGTAATCTGTCACCAAAACCGGCACTTGTCAGTTAGTACAAATCTTGGATATAGATAAGATGATTTGAAGATATAGAGCTCTGCAGAGTTTGTACTAAAATTTCCACAGTTAACGGATTTCCATAGTCACGAGGACTAGTTCCGTTTACGGTATTTCGGAAGGAAACACAGCTGACCAGTACACACCCATCCAACCTCTCGATGCCAGGAATCACCCTAGACATCGTCCAAGAAAAACTTTTGAGACGGGGAGATCACAATCTCGAATATCATAGGATCAAATTTATATACGCGCGCTCTAAGGGGTGCCCCCCTCTCGGTCCCAACCGGAAACACCCATGCCCCCTGACCGGATGACTGGCTTTAATCCAGGGCCATGGAACCATCATCCCGGCCTCTCCTTTTGGTGTGTACCAGGGAAAGCGGTTTGAAACTTACTAAACCATATTCCTTACGGGAAACATGTGGTAGTACATAGAAGGAATTGGATAGGAACCGAACCGATACGGGTTGGTACCGAAGTAAACTGGTATGGCGTAAGACTGGCATGCTACGACACTGCCATCTTACCCATCCTCTTGCCAACACATGGCCTTGCATACTCACATCCAACAACGTGTAGATCATCGGACGTACTTGTCCCAACAATACATAATAAACAGTTCATCGGTATGCTCCACAACATGCCATGAAACTAACTAAATGCAAAACATGCCAAGACACTCATCATATCAAAAGTTCAAACATGCTTGCCTGGTTCAGAGTAGTCGGAGTCTAGCTCGGTGAAGTTTGCGGTCCCGTCACCTCCATCGGTATCTACGGTATAAAGAGGATACACGCACTATCGTAAATACCAAGAGGTGCACAGAAATTAATCCAAGAAATTTTTAAATAAATCTGATAAAAAAGTAGACAAAATTTGGAAGAGAACAGAAAAAGAATCATTCAAAAATATGCTTCTGTTAAAAATTATAAAGGTTTTTGCCCAGGGACCCATCTGTAATAAAACAGAAACTTCTCAGGGTTCTTTTAATAAAAACGGAAAACGCTTCAGTCTCGAATATGTAGGCTCAGAGGAGAAGACGTATTTTGCCCGAATGCGCTTTCAGAAAACGATTCGAAAAAAGAGAGAAACCTGACGGGGCGGTCCCACCCGTCGGGTTTGAAAACGGGATGGCGCTTTTGGCGCCAGAGAGCTGCGGCGATCCACGGCGAGGCAGGGGGATCGGAGGTTACCTTCGTGCTGAGGGCGTTGTTCCGCGTCGGGTGGTGGTCGTGGTGGTCGCCGGCGTGCACCGTGTCGACGTTGGCCCTTGCTCCGGCGGACGGTGGTTCGGACGAGGGTGAAGCTCGCCGGAGAGCGCTGCAATGATCAAATTGAGGTGGGGGTCAAGTATCTGGTAGCTAGAGAAGGTGCTTGACGGAGTTTGGGCGCCGGAGATGACCTCACCGCAGTGAATCGAGCTGGAGCCCGAGGCGGGCGGAGGTGGCCGGAGTCGAGGAAGAAGGGCTCCTCGAGGCCCCCTCCAGTGGCCAGGCAGGTTGTGGTGAGGTGGTGGAGCCGTGCGGGAGTGAGAGCGGGCTCGAGGGCGCTATCTATAGCCACCCCGAGGCGGTTGCCGAGAACGGGGTTCTCCGGCGAGGTGATTACGGCGGCGTGGAGGTTGTACGGGAGGTTTTAGGAGTTGAGCTTCGTCGTGGAGGTCCACTGAGTCCGTTTAGGTGCCAACCGCGCCGGGATTTGCTTGCTTAGGTGGAGTTCGACGGAACGGGGCGGCGCGGGACCGTCGGCGGCAGAGAGCGTGCTCTGTGCACGCCGCGCCAGGGCGACGGTGCTGCATGCGTGCGCTGGCGCAGAGATGGTCACGCGGAGCCACCAGGGGGCTTGGGCGGTGGTGAACGGCGTTGAGCCGCCATTCTGCTCCTTGTCTGCTGCTACGGTGGTTCGGCCGCCGCAAGACACGCCGGCGCAGGCGGGCCAGGGCACCACCGACGCCAGGAAGGCGCCAAGCGCGCGTGCGGGGCTCCGGACAAGCAGGCCAGGCGGCGAGCAACGTGCCAAGGGGCACTGTGAGCATGTGACTGAACTAACTGACGAAGATCAACACTGAAAACTGAACTTAACTGAAGATGACTGAAATAGTGCATGCAAGGTGTTCGACAGAATGATCTAGGCATGTAGGGATTTTTCCTTGAGCTGATTTTTGGTAGAGTGGCTTCTCATTGCTCCAGTAGGCTGCCTGATTTTTGGTGGAATTTTTGGAGAAGTGTAGATATGAATTTCACCAAATTTGGCAAATCTGGTCCAAACTTGCAGGGAGTGTAAGTTGAAATATTTGAAAAGAAGATGAGTGTATCAAGATGGTTCTGGGTTGTGGGTACAAAGGACTAGCCAGCAGAGTTGGTTTGAGGTCCAGATACAAAAGCTATAGGGTACTTGCTTTGTAAATGGGTCAGGCTCAAACTAAAGATCAGAAAAGAATTGAGAGGTGAAATAATCAAAATAAAATCCAAAACTTGTTTGGATGAGTTGGGACAGGGAATTTAGGTTGTTAACAAGAAGGAGAGGAGGTTTTGGAGTGGTTTTACCTCATGGGCAAAAATACAAGGTCATGGGTGGTTATCAAAAGAATGAAGATCCCAAATTTTCATAGAGTTTTCTTTTCAAAAAGAAAAGATTGAACTCCCAAAAATAATTTGAGAAGAGGACCAATCGGAGGAGAAGTTTTTTAAAAAAAGTCAAAACCCAAAGTTTGAAGAAGAAAACAGAAATAACAATCCTAGCCAAAGAAAAAGATTTTTAAGAGGATTGCTTTTCTGAAAAAAATTTGAAAGGCCTCAATCCACAAAAGAAAAACCAGCAAGGTTTTTGCTAAAACCAAATAAATTTTTTGGAGTGTCACAACACCTACCCCCTTAGGAAAAATCTCGTCCCCGAGATTTTAGTTGTCCCTCAAATAAGTGCGGATGCTCCGCTCGAAGAAAATCCTCTCTTTCCCAAGTTGCTTCGTTGTTAGTGTGATTGCTCCACTGTACTCTGAAAAATTTAATGGTCTTTTGTCGGGTCCTCCTTTCAGACTCCTCTAGTATCTTCACTGGACGTTCCCGACAAGTGAGGTCTTGTTGCACGTCAATGTTCTCATGGGATACTTGTTTCTCTGGTTTGCTTATGCACTTCCTTAACTGCGAAACGTGGAACACGTTGTGGATATCTGATAGTTCCTTAGGTAAGTCTAGTTGGTAGGCCACTGTGCCTCTTCATGCCAATACACAGAATGGTCCGATAAATATTGGCGCTAGCTTTCCTTTTATCTTGAATCGTTGTAATCCCCTCATAGGGGATACTCGTAGGTACACAAACTCTCTGGGTTCGAAGCTGACCCCACGATGCTTCTGATCGTAATAACTCTTCTGTCGGCTTTGGGCGGTCTTGAGTCTATTTCTGATTAGCTTGACTTTCTCCTCGGCTTCTCTGAGCAAGTCTGGTCCGAAGATGCGTCTGTCTCCGGTTTCTGACCAGTTTAATGGGGTGCGACATCTCCGTCCGTATAAGGCCTCAAATGGTGCCATTTGCAGGCTGGCCTGGTAACTATTGTTATATGCGAACTCGGCATATGGCAGACTTTCTTCCCAACTAGTTCCATATGTGAGGACACATGCTCTCAGCATGTCTTCTAAGATCTGGTCTATGCGTTCCCTTTGCCCATCTGTCTGGGGGTGGTAAGCTATACTGAAGGCTAGCTGAGTTCCCAGTGCCTGTTGTAAGTGATCCCAAAATCTCGAAACGAACTGAGTGCCCCTATCGGATATTATAGTCCTTGGGACACCGTGTAGACAAACTATGCGGGAGAGGTAAATCCTGGCAATCTTCTGAGTGGTGTGGGTTGTCTTTACTGGAATAAAATGTGCTACCTTGGTTAACCTGTCGATGATGACCCATATAGCATCATTCCCGTGTCGTGACCAAGGTAGTCCGACAATGAAATCCATCCCTATTTCATCCCATTTCCACTCAGGTATTTTGTTTGGTTGCAGTAGTCCGGCTGGTCTCTGATGTTCAGCTTTTATGCGTTGACATGAGTCGCAACATGCAATGAAGGTAGCGATGTCCCTCTTCATACCGTGCCACCAAAATGTTTCTTGAATATCTTTATACATTTTGGTCCCTCCAGGGTGGATTGAATATGGGGCGGTGGGGGCTTCAGCCAAAATTTGTGTTTAAGATCTTCTATGTTTGGTACGCAGAGTCTTTCCCTGTACCATAGTATTCCTCCATTGTCTACGACGAATTCTGATGCTTTGCCCTTACTCACCTTTCTTTTTATACCTGCTATACTGGGGTGACCCGACTGAGCTTCTTTAATTTTCTCCACAAGGTCGGGTTGTATCTCCAAATTTGATATGGTGCCTTCTGCTACCATCAATAAGTTAAGTCTGGCAAATTCTTGTTGGAATTCGGGTCTCAAGCCGTGCAGACTGCTTTCGTTGGAGCTGGGGTTTCGACTAAGAGCATCGGCCACTACATTTGCTTTACTTGGATGGTAGTGGATACCAACATCATAATCCTTTACTAATTCCAACCAGCATTGCTGCCGTAAATTTAATTCTGGTTGCGTGAAAATATATTTGAGACTTTTGTGGTCTGTATATATTTCACATCGATTTCCAAGTAGGAAATGCCTCCATTCCTTAAGTGCATGAATGACTGCTGCCATCTCTAAGTCATGAGTGGGATAATTTTCCTCATGCTTGCAAAGTTGCCTTGAAGCGTATGCGACAACCTTGCCTTCTTGCATCAACACGCATCTGAGACCTTTCCTGGACGCGTCACAATATACTTCAAAATTCTTGTGTATGTCTGGCACAATTAATACTGGTGCTGTTGTTAATTTCCGCTTTAGTTCTTGGAAACTTTTCTCGCAGGCTTCTGCCCATTCAAACTTCTTTTCCTTCTTGAGTAACTGTGTCATAGGTTTGGCTATGGTGGAGAATCCTTCAATAAATCTGCGGTAATATCCTGCCATTCCCAAGAAACTTCGTATGTCCGTTACGCTGGCTGGTGACTTCCAGCCAAGTACGGCCTTTACTTTCTCCGGGTCCACGGCGATACCATCTTGGGTTAGCATGTGGCCTAGAAAGCCTACTTGCCTTAGCCAAAATTCGCACCTGCTGAATTTGGCATATAATTGATGTTTTCTGAGTTCTCCTAGCACAATTCTGAGATGTTCAGTGTGCTCTTCCGGTGTCTTGGAGTACACCAGAATATCGTCGATGAATACCACAATGAACTTGTCCATAAATTTCATAAATACTTTGTTCATGAGGTGAACAAAATATGCGGGGGCGTTCGTTAACCCAAATGGCATTAATGTGAACTCATATAGTCCATATCTGGAGGTGAAGGCTGTCTTGGGGATATCTTCTGTTCGCACCTTCAATTGATGGTATCCTGACCTTAAGTCAATTTTTGAGAATACCTTGGCCTGAGCGAGCTGATCGAATAAATCATTTATCCTGGGCATCTGGTATTTGTTCTTGACTGTGACCATGTTAAGTGCTCGGTAGTCAATACACAATCTCAGCGTTCCATCTTTCTTTTTGGCAAATAAAATTGGTGATCTCCATGGTGAGGAACTGGCCCGAATGTATCCTTTGTCTAGCAATTCCTTTATTTGTTTCTTCAGTTCAACCAACTCGGATGGCGCCATTCTGTATGGTTTCTTGTATATGGGGGTGGTTCCCGGTGCTAACTCAATGCTGAATTCTATCTCTCGGTCTGGTGGCATGCCTGGTAGCTCTTCGGGGAATACGTCTGGAAATTCACATACTACTGGAACCTTGTTTAGCTCAGAAACGTCCACCTTATTCAATCTCGGTTGCCGGGGTATTTTTCTTTCGTTGGCGGACACCCTTATTGTCTTCCCGAGGTGATGCGTGAGGATTATGGTCCGGTTGAAACAGTCGATGAAACCTTTGTTTGTGGTTAGCCAGTCCATCCCAAGGATGACATCCAGTCCTTTATTTTCCAACACAATAAGATTTGCGTGAAATTTCAGCCCTTCGAACTCAATAATCACATCCTGACAGTAACTCTGAGTAACTTGCTGAATCCCAGGGGACTTGATGATCATGGATTTCTCAAAAGGAAGCATCGAAAAATTATTTTGCAAGGCAAAACTTTTCGAAACAAAAGAATGAGAAGCTCCAGAATCAAACAAAACCATTGCAGGTATTGTGTTGACAGGAAACGTACTGAGTACGATATCCGGAGCATTTTGTGCCTCCTCTTTGGTTACGTGGTTCAGATGACCCTTCCTGTGGTTGTTGTTGGGATTGAAATTGTTTCGTTTGGGTGCTGAATTACTGATGCCGTTGTTCGGCTTTGGTGCTGAGTTTCTAGGCTTGGGACACTGCTTGGCATAATGTCCTTCTTCTCCACAGGCGTAACAAGTAACACCGGGGCGATAGGTGAACTCCTTGTCCCTTGCATGGAAATTCTTGATTGGGCGTGAGGCGTTGGACGAAGGTTTGTGTGTCCCACCCTTTTGAAAGTCTGTCTTGCTTCGGTGATTGCGAGCCTGGTTAGTCTGGTCCCTTTTTCTCTTGCGGATATCTTCCAAACTGCGCCTTTCATTTTCCAGAGTAATGGCTTTCCACCAGTGTCTTAAAATCTGGAAAAGTGTGTACAACCAGTTGGCATTTAAGCGCAGGCGCTAGGCCGTCAAGAAATTTCTCCATTTTCTTGCTCTCAGACATACGATCTTCATTGGCGTATCGAGATAACAGAGTAAACTGATCGTTGTAATCTGACACTGTCATGTTCCGTTGTTTGAGGTCATCGAACTCTCTCTTCTTGATTTTCATGATACTCTTAGGAATATGCGCGCCACGGAAACCTTCTTTGAAGTCATCCCAGGTTATATTATTTTCGTTGGGATGCATGTGCAGGAAATTCTCCCACCAAGATGCGGCTGTTCCCGTGAGATAATGCGGAGCATATAATACCTTTTCGGGGTCTGAACATTGTGCAATATTTAATTTCCTCTCCACGTCTCGAAGCCAGTCTTCGGCCTCAAGAGGCTTGTCAGTATGAGAAAATGTCGGGGGTCGCGTCTTTTGTAGCTCAGATAACTTGGAATGCTGCGGGTACTGCCCATGGTGATTTCTCATGTTGATGACTTGGTTCATCATTTCCCGATGTTGTTGCTGACTTTGTTCATAAAGACGGCACATTTGAGATAGTGCCGTCTCACTGCCCTGTTGACTTGATCGACTTTGAGTGAAATTGTTGCCTGGTTGATTGTCATGATATTGGCTCGACTGCCCTTGTGCAAAATTGTTGTCCGCTTGAGTGCCATAATTTTCCTCTGGCGGAGCTGGCATGGAGCGAGTCCAAGGACGAGGCATTTTTCACTCTGGGGATATATTTTGTAAAACCCATAAGAAAACGAAGAGGGGCGAAAAATAAATCCATAAATGCACAAGGTTGGCAAAGGAACCAAATAGCCAAGATTACTAGGGAAAACCACTTAATTTGCGCACGGAGAAAGACTGCTCATTACGTATCTGACACGCGGGCAATAATTATACAATACATCACTCAGGATAGGCGTACATATTCCTGACATGTTATTTAGGCTAGTGCACTTCTCCATTTCCTACATGATGCGCAAACAGGCTACTTCCCATATCTTACATGGCGGTACATCGCGCGACGGCTAAGCGTACTTAGTCGGAGATGTTGATGATGTCCTTGGCCCTGCCAAGGGTGAGGCGTAGCGAGGCTGGAGACTCAACTTCCTCCTCGCTAATAGGTTCCATACGAGTAGTGCGGCGCCGAGTAGATGGAGCGGGTGCCAGGGGCGGAATAACACGAATAGGAGTCGGCGCAAGAGGCGGTGCAGTGCGAGCTGGAGTGGGCGCAATGACCTGGTTGAACTCCTCAGTAGAAGGCAGGCGACGAGCAGGTGCATAAGATGCTGCTGATGAGGCATAAGTCAGTGGCGGTGCTATGGGCAGGAGCTCCCTCCTGTTGGCAGCACAGCCATGGACTGAGTCCATGCGGGCGGCCACGAAGTCGTCCACCAAGTTGTCGAAGGCGGCCTCCAGAGCCCGAAGATACTCAATAAGCATCTCAAAGGCCTCGTCTCGTTCTCCTCTGGGGCAGGAGTATGCGTAGTGACAGGTGTATGGCACGTGGCATGGAAGATAGCGGTAGCGACGAGCCTTCATCACGGGAAGAACATCCCTGAGGTGAGCTATCGACTCGCGGGCTGCCATCTGGATAGCATGCTTCTCCATGGGCATGGCCCTTCCCACGAAACGGAAGCGGCGTAACTCACCACGCCCTCCCCTGAATTGCACGGAGGCCTGGTGCATGGTCAGACTGTCGTTGACTTTATGCTGGCAGAGAGAGACGACTGGGCGCACAGATGGCCCCATCGCGACCTGAACGATGAAGGATAGAAGCTTGACGAACCCATCGGGTACGTTGGCGAAGGACTGAGACTCGCAGTTGTTGTCGGACATCTACAAAAGTAGGCAAGAATTCTGATTGGTCAGATCATAAATATATGCTGACTATCAAAAAAAAAAGACTACTGTTGCAAAAATAAAGTTTAGCTCGAACATGCTAATAACCAATTTAGCGATCGCACCTAGTGGCTTCCTACAGTCAGCCTGGCTCTGGTACCAAGCTTGTCACGACCGGTTTTCTAATAAATATATATTTATTGAGAAACCAATCTAAAAATCCAGTTTGAGATAAACATCCTCATTGGTAGACAAACACTTGATACAATGAGCCAGTAGCTTCAAATATATTACAGGGTTGAGCTGAGGATGCTCAACAATTTATTACAAACGCGCCAATAATTATACATAAAGGCGAATATGACAGAAGGGAGTGGTGGTATACTACTGACTCGCAAGTAGGGTAGTGGTGGAGTAACACAGTGGGGAGTGGATAAAGTGGCTCTCAAACTAACACCTCATCGAGCGTCGGAGTGAGGCTCGAGGAATTATTCGGGTTGCGGAAGCGATTATGATATAGTGACCAAGTCCAGGGTCGCACGAGACTGACTGGGATTCCTCTAGGCGTCGGATTCGCTATCGAACTCTTCATCCATGAGATCACCTTCGTCAACATCTGGCCAAATCAACAAGCCAGTGAGTACTTTGAAAGTACTCGCAAGACAGTTCGGATGTAAGATATAACAAATGCATGCATGAGTGCGTCATGATTAAATCACCAATGCATATTTAAAAAAAATAGCAAGGAAGGTAAGTAAATAAAAAGGGAAACGGCGGTAGTCCGCCTGAAATCCCAACAGTAAAGTAATGGAAACCAATCGAGTGTCTAGAACGACGCCATGAAGGTAAATTAACAAATGAAAGAGAAATCATGCCACAGTCGGGCGTCTTAGCGACACCACATAAAGGGCTTAAAAAGAAATACCACAGTCGGGCGTCTGAGCGACACCACATAAAGGGCTTTAAAAGAAATGCCACAGTCGGGCGTCTGAGCGACACCACATAAAGGGCTTAAAAAGAAATGCCACAGTCGGGCGTCTGAGCGACACCACATTAAGGGATTTAAAAGAAATGTCACAGTCGGGCGTCTGAGCGACACCACATAAAGTGCTTTAACTGATAAAGAAATAATATTCATAATAAATATATTCAACTCATGAAATTAAACGGGTTAGTCCATCCACAAGAATAAACATTTAACCGGTCTTAGTGCTCATGTGTCCCACCGGGTAATCTGTCACCAAAACTGGCACTTGTCAGTTAGTACAAATCTTGGATATAGATAAGATGATTTGAAGATATAGAGCTCTGCAGAGTTTGTACAAAAATTTCCACAGTTAACGGATTTCCATAGTCACGAGGACTAGTTCCGTTTACGGTATTTCGGAAGGAAACACAGCTGACCAGTACACACCCATCCAACCTCCCGATGCCAGGAATCACCCTAGACATCGTCCAAGAAAAACTTTTGAGACGGGGAGATCACAATCTCGAATAGCATAGGATCAAATTTATATATGCACGCTCTAAGGGGTGCCCCCCTCTCGGTCCCAACCGGAAACACCCATGCCCCCTGACCGGATGACCGGCTTTAATCTAGGGCCATGGAACCATCATCCCGGCCTCTCCTTTTGGTGTGTACCAGGGAAAGCGGTCTGCAACTTACTAAACCATATCCCTTGCGGGAAACATGTGGTAGTACATGGAAGGAATTGGATAGGAATCGAACCGATACGGGTTGGTACCGAAGTAAAATGGTATGGCGTAAGACTGGCATGCTACGACACTGCCATCTTACCCATCCTCTTGCCAACACATGGCTTTGCATACTCACATCCAATGACGTGTGGATCATCGGACTTACTTGTCCCAACAATACATAATAAACAGTTCATCGGTATGCTCCACAACATGCCATGAAACTAACTAAATGCAAAACATGCCAAGACACTCATCATATCAAAAGTTCAAACATGCTTTCCTGGTTCAGAGTAGTCGGAGTCTAGCTCGGTGAAGTTTGCGGCCCCGTCACCTCCGTCGGTATCTACGGTACAAAGAGGATACACGCACTATCGTAAATACCAAGAGGTGCACAGAAATGAATCCAAGAAATTTTTAAATAAATCTGATAAAAAACTGGACAAAATCTTGAAGATAACAGAAAAAGAATCATTCAAAAATATGCTTCTGTTAAAAAGTTATAAAGGTTTTTGCCCAGGGACCCATCTGTAATAAAACAGAAACTTCTCAGGGTTCTTTTAATAAAAACGGAAAACGCTTTAGTCTCGAATACGTAGGCTCAGAGGAGAAGACGTATTTTGCCCGAATGCGCTTTCAGAAAACGATTCGAAAAAAGAGAGAAACCTGACGGGGCGGTCCTACCCGTCGGGTTTGAAAACGGGACGGCGCTTTTGGCGCCAGAGAGCTGCGGCGATCGCCGGCGCCGATCCACGGCGAGGCAGGGGGATCGGAGGTTACCTCCGTGCTCAGGGCGTTGTTCCACGTCGGGTGGTGGTCGTGGTGGTCGCCGGCGTGCACCATGTCGACGTTGGCCCTTGCTCCGGCGGACGGTGGTTCGGATGAGGGTGAAGCTCGCCAGAGAGGGCTGCAATGATCAAATTGAGGTGGGTGTCAAGTATCTGGTAGCTAGAGGAGGTGCTTGACAGTGTTTGGGCGCCGGAGATGACCTCACCGCAGTGAATCGAGCTGGAGCCCGAGGTGGGCGGAGGTGGCCAGAGTCGAGGAAGAAGGGCTCCTCGAGGCCCCCTCCAGTGGCCAGGCAGGTTGTGGTGAGGTGGTGGAGCCGTGCGGGCGTGAGAGCGGGCTCGGGGGCGCTATATATAGCCACCCCGAGGCGGTTGCCGAGAACGGGGTTCTCCGGCGAGGTGATTACGGCGGCGTGGAGGTTGTACGGGAGGTTTTAGGAGTTGAGCTTCGTCGTGGAGGTCCACTGAGTCCGTTTAGGTGCCAACTGCGCCGGGATTTGCTTGCTTAGGTGGAGTTCGACGGAACGGGGCGGCGCGGGCCCGTCGACGGCAAAGAGCGTGCTCTGTGCGCGCCGCGCCATGGCGACGGTGCTGCATGCATGCGCTGGCGTGGAGATGGCCACGCGGAGCCACCAGGGGGCTTGGGTGGTGGTGAACGGCGTTGAGCCGCCATTCTGCTCCTTGTCTGCTGCTACGGTGGTTCGGCCGCCGCAAGACACGCCGGCGCAGGCGGGCCAGGGCACCACCGACGCCAGGAAGGCGCCAAGCGCACGTGCGGGGTTCCGGACAAGCAGGCCAGGCGGCGAGCAAACGTGCCAAGGGGCACTGTGAGCATGTGACTGAACTAACTGACGAAGATCAACACTGAAAACTGAACTTAACTGAAGATGACTGAAACAGTGCATGCAAGGTGTTCGACAGAATGATCTAGGCATGTAGGGATTTTTCCTTGAGCTGATTTTTGGTAGAGTGACTTCTCATTGCTCCAGTAGGCTGCCTGATTTTTGGTGGAATTTTTGGAGAAGTGTAGATATGAATTTCTCCAAATTTGGCAAATCTGGTCCAAACTTGCAGGGAGTGTAAGTTGAAATATTTGAAAAGAAGATGAGTGGATCAACATGGTTCTGGGTTGTGGGTACAAAGGACTAGCCAGCAGAGTTGGTTTGAGGTCCAGATACAAAAGCTATAGGGTACTTGCTTTGTAAATGGGCTAGGCTCAAACTAAAGATCAAAAAAGAATTGAGAGGTGAAATAATCAAAATAAAATCCAAAACTTGTTTGGATGAGTTGGGACAGGGAATTTAGGCTGTTAACAAGAAGGAGAGGAGGTTTTGGAGTGGTTTTACCTCATGGGCAAAAATACAAGGTCATGGGTGGTTATCAAAAGAATGAAGATCCCAAATTTTCATAGAGTTTTCTTTTCAAAAAGAAAAGATTGAACTCCGAAAAATAATTATAGAAGAGGACCAATCAGAGGAGAAGTTTTTAAAAAAAAAGCCAAAACCCAAAGTTTGAAGAAGAAAACAGAAATAACAATCCTAGCCAAAGAAAAAGATTTTTAAGAGGATTGCTTTTCTGAAAAAAATTTGAAAGGCCTCAATCCACAAAAGAAAAACCAGCAAGGTTTTTGCTAAAACCAAATAAATTTTTTGGAGTGTCACCATGCCATGGCGGCTTATATGTCCGGCTTAAAATCACTCATATATCATTAGTCCTTACTTAAGCCGCCATGCTGAAAATGTAACTGCTTAACTTGCAATCTTCACCAACTGACTTGAATCGGCAAACTGTTCCTTTCCTTTAGGTTTTGTTTCTTCACAATGCCGCCAAAGACAACCTACACATGCAATTGGGTCCCCTCCATTGTCACCGAGGGTACATTTAAAGACTTCTTCAAAGTCGGGTATCTACCCACCAAGAGTGTGATACATTATCGTGCTCCTGACCCGGGCGAAGAAAGACCTCAGCCAAAGGATGGCGAAGTCATCATTTTTACTGACCACATGAACCTGGGCTTCTCACCACCCGGCTCTAAATTCTTCCGGGATGTTCTACACTTTTTCCAACTCCATCCCCAAGACATCGGACCCAATTCCGTGTCAAATATTTGCAACTTTCAAGTCTTCTGTGAAGTATACCTTCAAGAGGAGCCCAACGTCGACCTCTTTAGAGAGTATTTTTACTTGAACCGCCAGACTGAGTTCATGAACAGGCCTAGTTTGGAGCTAGGCGGAATCTCAATTCAATGCAGAAGAGATGCCATCTTCCCTTATGGCTGCCTGCCGAGTTACCCAAAGGACTGGAACCAAACGTGGTTTTATTGTAAAGATATTTCTCCGACTGACGAAAATCCACTGCCGGGTTACCGTGCCGAGCGCCTGGACCCGAAACACAACCTTCCTGAGAAACTTACTGCTGCTGAACAGAAAAGAATTGCTTCTACCATTGTGAAGGTTAAGGCACTGCTAGGAAATGGGCTAACTAGTGTTGATCTAGTCAGGTGTTGGGTTTCTTGGCGGATCATACCTTTAAGCCACAGCACCGACTTAATGTGCACTTACACTGGTGGTGAAAAAGATCCACTGCGCCACAGCTCTGCACCATTAACTAACGCAGCAATAGATGAAATGGTTAAATCCCTTCTGAATGAAGACCCAGAAGATTGCATCAAAGTGGGTCTGGCCCCTTTCTGTAAACTTAACCCGGCCCCACACGTGAGTCTCTAAACTTTCTTACCTTTACCTTATGATTCAAGTACTTTATTAACTCAACCTGTGATGCTTTTACAGGCTAAATCTGATTTTTAGAAGGCGGAGTATGATCATGAAGCTGCCAAGAAGGCCCGGGCTATCAAGAAAGCCGCCAGAAAAGCCGCCAAGAAGACCACCACCAAGAAGAAGAAACCAAGCGCCTCTGATCTGCTTAAACTGGATGATACCTCTTAGTCGGTGGTAGCCCTTGACTCTCTTGGCTCGTTTTTCAATCATCTTATTGACACTGATTATTATCAGGATGATATGGGAGCCAGCCAGGTAGTTGAAGAAGAGGTAACTATTATTTCCACTGTCTCAGAATCTTTACCAAGACAGAGACTTCGACAAGTAACCCGGAAAGTAAGGTTTTCACACACCTTATCTTATTTAGATCCACACTTTCTTTTGAAGGAACAACAACACGAGAGCCGACATCAGACCCGGACCAGTGGAGGTGACGAATTATCCTCCGGCTTATCAAACACTCCCGTTCCTCGAACATGTTGAAATGAGGTTCTTTTAAACTTTAAACTCTTCTCACCTGCTGACGGGTCTTATTTGTTTATCACTTAACTCTGTTAATGACCATTGACCAGGAACTTGCCCGTTCTTCCTCTGACGGCTCATCGCAAACCGAGTTGCCGGCTTTTAAAACTGCCCCTAGGTAATATCAATTAATTTTACTTTGTAACTCCTTATACTCTTATATTTATACTGACTTTTCATAACCTATGTAGTGATCAAGCAAACCTAACAAAAAGGCGAAGGTGACCAAGCCAACTGAAGCACCTGAAGTTACTAAGCCGGAACAGCAAGTCCTTGTACCTGAAGCTTCTGACAAACAGCCAGAAGAAACTGTCACTAACACTCCGCCTGAGATTCTGGATCTCTGTGCTGATGACACTACTATTAATCCCTCTAATCATGCACCATCCAGCTCACTTAAGCCGTCGAAGACTCATAATGATGACGTGTTGATTACTAGCACCGGCTTTATAGAGCCGGGAAATCCAATAGCCTTAGCCAAGCATACTGCGAAGCAAGAGGTTATTGAAAGGCGGAAGATGAAGTTTGACATCTCCCATTATGCCCAACTGAGCAGCAGCGAGATCCTCTCTGGTTATCTCATCCAAGTACACTCCAGCCGAGAGATTGAAATTGATATGGTGAAACAAATGCACCAAAAGTATGAGGTATGACTTCCAGCTTTGAATAATGTATGTATATCCTGCCAGCCCCCAAGTCTACGGGTTATGATAAGATGGAATAGACTGTAGACTTAGAAGATCCATAATTTCTTCCCTAGAATCCCTCTGAGTCCGGTTTAAACATAAACCGGATGCTTTAAGCAGTTTTAGCTTTGCATCAGTAGTCCCCAAGGGCCGGTTTAATCATCATGAATGAGCCGGTCCTATTTATCATTGTGTAAGAAGGAAGAACTTAACTGCGTAGCCCCCATGAGTCGGTTTGGACTGTTTACATCTCATCCGGCTCATCATTAAGAAGATACGAGCAATATGCATTAGCTCCCAAGTGCCAAGTAGTCTTGCTTGCAAAGTTCTTGGGACTTTATTCATATGAGCCGTTTCCTTGAAAAATTTCTTCGGCAGACATTAGTCCCCAAGTGCCAAGTGTTGTTGCTTGCAAAAGGCTTGGGACTTATATTCTTGTAACCCTGATATATATGTGTTGATAACTCTGTACTTCATACAGGCTGCTACTGCTGAACTGGAGTCTCAATTGAATGACGCAAAGACCCGGCTGGCGACTCAGGAAACTGAGACCCGGAAAGCTGAGTCAAAGTTCCAGTTTAGCATGGCTGAAGAAAAGAGTAATTGGGCTGAAAACCAGTTTTGAAGCAGAAAAAAGTAATTGGGCTGAAGAAAAGACTGCGTTAACGCAGCGGGCTAAGAAAGCAAAGGTGGCTCTTCAAGAGGTCTTCACTGAGCTCACCGGCTTAAAAAACCATGTATCTCAGATGGTGTTAGCTATCTTTGGTAAGTCGCCTTTCCAACCGTCCAACGTAAATCCTTTCTTTATAGTATAAGCCGCCTTTAACCAACTTTGTTATTAATTTAGGTCCCAGGAGCAGCAATCTTGACCAAGACATAATTGTAAAGCTGAAAGCTGTCTATACACTTGTTGAACAGCTGTACACTGGAACTCAGCGTGCCCTAGCCAAAATTTCTCCAACTCATCAAGCTCCTAGGATTTTGATAGATGTCTTAAAAAACCTCTTTGTGCTGCCTGCCAGGATCGATGAGATGAAGCGATCATCTGCAAGAGCCGGCGCTGTGACAACCTTGAGACGGGCTAAAGCATGGGCACCGGAATTAGAGCCGATTGATGTAGCCATTGGATATCCAAGCTTAAAAGAGGGTGGTACGCCTTTTGACCAAAATGACTTTGCGGCCTATGTGAAGGAAATTCGTCCAATGGCCACCCAGATTGCCAATGATTCAGATATTTCAAAGTATCATCCGGCTTAAAGCAAAATCAGAAGATGCCTACACCGGCTTACAGAGTGATAGATCTGATCCCTCTAATCCATAAGCATACTTTTGCCCCTAAAGTTGAGCCGTCCGATCTTATAGATGACGAAGCTGAATTTCAAGATTTATCTGGCATCAATTGGTCATCACCCGATTTTCAGATGGCGGAGGAGGACGAAGAACCTTGAGAAGGATGATCCAGAAGCCTCCAATCAGTGAAGCCAAGAAGAATAAACCGCCTGGCGGTTTATATATTAATCCTTCAAACACTTGATCTTATCTGACTCGTGGAGTCATGTAATAGGGTAGTAAAAAACTTGGGCCTCCGTGCCATCGTGCACGTTTCTGTTTTTGCACAATACTACTGGTCGCCAAGAAACCATCGCATTATGCTCATGATAATATTGACCTGTGCAGTTTAGATGTAATACTTATCCTGCACACAAACAAATCATAGGTGCCCAGGCGGTTTACCGCCGGGCGGGTCATGATACCCAATGAAGGCCACTGGGGACGAATAGTCCATAACCAGGGCTTATCTGACAATAATGCTTAACATGATAAAATATCATACCTGCGGCATTGGTTTAGACTGCCGACTTATCCACCTTGCGTAAGTAAAGGTGTTAGAGTGATGACTCTAAACATAAAAATATGATACCCTGGCGACTTATAATCTGCCATACTGGCGGGTGTTAGATACCCAAAAGATGCTTCAAATATGAGCCATAAGTAGGGCAGCTGGGCGCGATTTGTAAAAAGATAAAATCAGAAGCTAAAGAAGAAAATATAGAATATAAATGAGGAAATCAAAAGAAACTCGAGGCTTTTGTAGGCTGCCATGCCAAAGTGTCTTCTTCAATGAAACTAGCCGGAGCCATTGGATTGTTCGTGCTATCCGTGAGCCTGACTCATAGTACCCAATCAACATTTGAACCCAGATGAAGTCTGGCCTGCTTCACAGACTTATCAGGAGTACGCGGGGTCAGAGTAACAACACGCATCACGGGCCGATTTATCCAAGTTTCAAATAAGGCAACTTATAAATCCTGGATCTATCCTGG
Source organism: Aegilops umbellulata (assembly GCA_032464435.1). Taxonomy (NCBI): domain Eukaryota; kingdom Viridiplantae; phylum Streptophyta; class Magnoliopsida; order Poales; family Poaceae; genus Aegilops; species Aegilops umbellulata. The sequence continues at coordinate 344,084,061 of CP136058.1, read as the reverse complement.
CTATCTGTAAGCCGTACTCTTGCATGACAAACCGCCGTTCGAACCTTAACAAGCTCAGATCTTGGTCAAATACGCTGTAAGATTGATTGTTAAGAGTTTGACGGGTCAATCAGGATTACCCGATGGAGTTAAAGCAGCTGGCTACAGGTAGGATGACCCGGAAAGGTTATATTCTCTTTGGTCGAATACTCCTATGTTTGAATATAACCCGGTTAAAAGGGTAGTAACACTATGTTCTCTTTGGCCGAATACGCCTATGTTTGAACAGGAAGCCCCCAAGTGGCATGCTTACAAGTATGGCGTTGAGCCGATCAAGAGGGTACCGACAGCTATGATCAGAATATGATCAGGAAGCCCCCAAGTGACCATAATTTTTGGCATTGCACTGATCAAGAGGGTACCGACAGCTATGTTCTCTTTGGTAAATACACCTATGTTTGAACAAGAAGCCCCCAAGTGATACTCTGATGAATCGCGCTTCACCAGAGACCTATGTTTGACCCGTGCTATGCATCCAACTCTCTTTGGTCCCTGTAATTTGGGAGGCAAGCCTCTTGAGAGAATAAATAATGATAAAGACTCAACTTCGAGGAAGTGAAACGATAGAGGCCCTGAATTATGAGGGATGCCGGCTTTATTATACTGTCTATAATATATACATCATCAAACTATGTACATCACGAGAACCGGTGGCTTAAGTATAGTAGGGCCGAAGATGAGAAATATTCCACGGCCGGCGGGTCGCCTCCTCCGACTTACGCGAGTCCTTGCGGTCTCGAACATCGATGAGATAGTATGACCCATTATGCAGATTCTTACTTACCACAAAAAGGTCCTTCCCAAGGTGGTGATAATTTATGCATATCCGTCTGATCCTGGATGAGCCGGAGCACTAAGTCACCTTCTTGAAAGGTTCTTGTTTTGACCTGGCGGCTGTAATAACAACGGAGGTCTTGCTGATAAATCACCGAACGAGCCGCCGCAAGGTCACATGCCTCATCTAACAGGTCAAGTGCATCTTGACGGGCTTTTTCATTATCAACTTCCACGTAAGCCGCCACCCATGGAAAATTGTGACGGATGTCACTAGGAAGAACCGCCTCTGCTCCATAAACCATGAAGAAAGGTGTGTAACCCGTAGATCTGTTGGGGGTTGTATTGATACTCCATAATACTGAGGGCAGCTCCTCCACCCAACAATCGGGCGTTCTCTTCGAAGGAACCATAAGCCGAGGCTTGATACCTCGCAGGATCTCTTTATTTGCTCATTCTGCCTGACCATTGGACCGAGGGTGATCCACAGAGGAAACATCAAGCCGGATATGCTCCCGGTCACAAAATTCTTTCATAGCGCCTTTAGAGAGATTAGTGCCGTTATTTGTGATAATGCTGTGTGGAAAGCCAAACCAAAGGATCACCTTCTGAACTGCCATTGCTGCGTCACACATACTTACTGGCTCTGCATCAACCCACTTAGTAAACTTATTAACCGCCACCAAAAGGTGGGTCTTCTTATCCTTGGACCTTTTGAAAGGCCCAACCATATCAAGCCCCCAAGTTGCAAACGGCCAAGTAATTGGAACCATCCTCAACTCTTGAGCCGGAACATGAGCTCGTCGTGAAAACTTCTGACAACCATAACATTTGCTGACCAAATCCTCTGCATCAGAATGAGCCGTCAGCCAATAAAAACCGTGAAGAAAAGCCTTGGCTACGAGAGATTTAGAGCCGGCATGATGACCGCAATATCCTTCATGAATCTCTCATAGAATCTCGCAGCCTTCCTCAGGAGAAACACAACATTGAAATGCTCCTGAGATACCGCGGTGGTGCAATTCCCCATTAGCAATCATCATTGACTTAGATCGCCGGATTATCTTCCTGGCCAAGACCTCATCATCAGGTAGCTCGCCCCGGGTCGTCTAAGCCAAATATGGCACTGTCCAATCAGGAATAGCATGAAGATCCGCCACCAATAGTGCTTCCGGGTCAGAGACAACAAGATCCTCCTCTGTAGGTAATTTGACAGAAGGGGTAAGCAAAATATCCAGGAACGTGTTACGCTAGACCCCAACCGGCTTAACGTATCAGCCACCACATTCTTCCTGCGATCAATATGCTCAACTTGATAACCCTTGAAATAACCTACAATAGCATCAACCTCTCGGCGATAAGCCGCCATGAGGGGATCCATAGAATCCCAGGTGCCAGAGACTTGTTGAGCTACCAGATCTGAGTCACCAAAACATCTCACCCGACTTAAATTCATCTCTTTAGCCATCCGAAGACCTTGGAGCATGGCCTTATACTCAGCTGCGTTGTCAGTACAAGGGAACATTAGCCGGAGAACATAAGAAAACTTGTCACCTCGTGGTGAAGTCAAAACAACTCCAGCCCCCGAGCCTTCCAACTGTCTGGACCCATCAAAGTGAATAGTCCAGTAAGTATTGTCCGGCTTTTCCTCAGGTGCCTGCAACTCCGTCCAATCATTAATAAAATCCACGAGTGCTTGTGACTTGATGGCCGTACGAGGCACATATTTCAAACCATGGGGTCCAAGCTCAATAGCCCATTTGGCAACCCGGCCTGTGGCCTCTCTATTTTGGATAATATCCCCCAAAGGAGCGGAGCTAACCACGGTGATGGGATGGCCCAAAAAATACTGCATAAGCTTCCGTCTTGCCATGAAAACTCCATACACGAGCTTCTGCCAGTGTGGATACCTTTGTTTAGATTCAATAAGTACCTCACTAATGTAGTAAACCAGCTGTTGAACCGGGTATTCTTTGACTGCCTCTTTTCTTTCCACCACAACAGCGACACTGACAGCTTGGCTATTAGCAGCCACATATAACAACAAAGGCTCCTTATCAATAGGAGCAGCAAGGACGGGCGGCTCAGCCAACTGTTTCTTCAGATCCTCAAACGCTTGATTAGCAGCATCACTCCAAACAAAGTGATCTGTCTTCTTCATCATTTGATAAAGAGGAATAGCCTTCTCACCTAACCGGCTTATGAACCGGCTTAGGGCCGCAATGCGACCTGCCAAACACTGAACATCATTAATACACGCCGGCTTAGCTAACGAAGTGATGGCCTTGATCTTCTTCGGGTTAGCTTCAATGCCTCTGTTAGAAACCAAAAAACCTAAGAGCTTGCCCGCTGGTACACCAAAAACACACTTGTCCGGGTTAAGCACCATCTTGTAGACCCGGAGATTGTAAAATGTCTCCTTCAAATCATCAATCAAGTTCTCCTTCTTCCTGGACTTCACCAAAATGTCATCCTCGTAAGCATGAACATTACGCCAATCTGATTGTGAAGGCAATTTTGCACACACCGCTGGTAAGTCGCCTGGGCATTCTTGAGCCCAAAAGGCATAGACACATAGCAGAAGGCTCCAAATGGAGTAATGAAAGTTGTCTTCTCCTAGTCCTTAACTACCATCTTGATCTGATGATAACCAGAATAAGCATCCAAAAAACTCAAACGCTCACAACCCACTGTAGCATCGATGATTTGATCAATACGAGGTAGAGCAAACGGATCAGCTAGACTAGCTTTGTTTAAGTCTGTATAATCCACACACATTCGCCAAGTGCCATTCTTCTTAAGCACCAAGACCGGGTTAGCCAACCTCTCAGGATGAAAAACTTCCACGATAAACCCAGCTGCTAAGAGCCGGGCCACCTATTCACCAATGGCCTTCCGCCTCTCTTCGTTAAAATGACGGAGGAATTGCCTGGCCGTCTTAAACTTTGGATCAATATTAAGAGTGTGCTCAGTGAGTTCCCTCGGTACACCCGACATGTCTCAGGGCTTCCATGCAAAGATGTCCTGGTTCTCACGGATGAACTCGATGAGCGCACTTTCCTATTTCAGATCTAGATTAGCACTGATGCTGAACTGCTTAGATGAGTCGTCAGGAACGAAGTCAACCAATTTAGTGTCATCTGCCAACTTAAACTTGAATGACGGATCATGCTCTGTGGTTGGCTTCTTCAAGGATGTCATATCTGTCGGGTCTACATTATCCTTGTAAAATTTCAGCTCCTCTGTAGCACAAACCGATTCAACATAAGCCGCATCACCTTCCTCACACTCCAAAGCCACCTTGTGACCCCCATGTACTGTGATGGTGCCCTTATAACCCGACATCTTAAGTTGTAAGTAAACATAACATGGCCTCGCCATGAACTTAGCATAAGCTGGCCGCCCAAACAGAGCATGATAAGGGCTTTTGATCTTGACCACTTGAAAAGTCAAAGTTTCCGACCTGGAGTCATGTTCATATCCAAAGGCAACTTACAAAGATATCTTACCCACTGGGTAAGCTGACTTACCCGACACCACACCATGAAACACATTGTTCGATGGCTTAAGATTTTTATCTGTCAGTCCCATGCGACGAAAGGTCTCATAATAAAGTATATTAATGCTGCTGCCTCCATCCATGAGCACCTTAGTAAAATTATAACCTCCAACCCGAGGCGCCACCACCAGTGCCAAGTGACCCAGATTATCAACCCGGGCCGGGTGATCCTCATGGCTCCACACAATGGGCTGTTCTGACCACCGTAAGTAACGTGGCACCGCCGGCTCAACAGCATTTACTGCCCTCTTATGAAGCTTCTGATCCCGTTTACACAGGCTGGTGGTGAAGACGTGGTACTGCCCACTGTTCAATTGCTTCGGGTTGCTCTGATAACCGGACTGCTACTGCTGATTCCCCTGATTATTCTGCTGAGACCCAGAATTTGAGCCGCCGCCTACGTGACCCGAGCCATGAGAACCAGACCTTGATCCGCCGTTCGGGCCACGGTGGCGCTGGATGTACTCCCTAAAGCTTCTCATTATACTGCAATCCTTCCATGCATGTGTGGCTGGCTTCTGATCCGTTCCGTGTTTTGGACATGACTAATTCAATACTGCATCAAGGTCAAACCTCGCCCCTTGAGCCGGCCCCCCTTACGGCGCTGGTTATAATTTCGCGCACCGGTGTTAGCCACAAGATCATCAGCCTTGCGCTCACCGTTGCCGCCCTGATTCGCCTTATGATGCTGGTTTCTAGTGTTGCCACTCTTCCTTCCCTTTCCCGGCTTGTCATCATCAGACTCGGGGTACTTGGTACCATCAGAGTCGGCATATTTAACTAGAGCTGCCATGAGGGTCCCATGTCATTGCAGTGGCCCTTGAGTCATCATAATTTCTGCTTCAAAGGTATGAAACGACAATTGCTTTCCAACATTAGGACTGCCGAATCAGCCTTGATACGATCCGACGAGTGCAAAATTGCTGAGACCCGACGCACCCAGTGGGTTGTCAACTCACCCTCTTCCTGAACACAAGCCACCAAATCTACAATCGACATAGGTTGCTTGCACGTGTCTTTGAACTGCTGTACAAACTGGGCTCATAACTCAGCCCATGATCCAATGGAATTGGCTGGTAGTCCTTTTAACTAGGTGCGAGATGTTCCCTCCAATATCATGGTGAAATACTTAGCACATGCAGCCCCATCGACGTCCAGTAACTCCATCGCCATCTCATAACTTTCAACCCACGTCTCGGGGGGTAAGTCAGCTATGTAGTTAGGCACTTTACGAGGACCTTTGAAATCCTTGGGCAGATGTACATTACATAGAGCCGGCACTAAACACGACACACCAATGCTTCGAGAGGTCATGCCTACCTCCAACGAAGCTGTCGGATAAACCGGAGACGGCTGATGAGCCGTGTTCTGGACTACCGGCTCAGGCTCATGACGTATTCTCTCCTGATCCATCCGGGCCTGAGTGTTACGGGGCGGGTTAGGTCCAGGGGCGGGTTACGACACTGCTCACTGCTCGACACCGCCGGGGAATCCATGTGCCGGCTATAACTCTGGCTTGGGCGAGGGGTTGAATGGATTCTCTTGCGACTGTAGGAATATGCCTCCTGCTGCACCAATGCTGTTTGAAGAAGCTCTCTAGCCCTCTGCATTTCAACCGCGGTTGGAGACTCACCTTCAACTGGAACAGCCACCAATCGTGATGCCGCGGCGATCATGTTGTCCAAAGGGTTAGAGTAATGACCCGGTGCTGTCGGCACGTGTTGCGGCGGGGTATTGTTCTGACGAGGCGGATCCATCGCGCGTGGCTGAATCAGCGCTCCATTCCCGGGTGTAGCTACTGCCCGGCTTACCCCTGGCGGGTCATTGGTCCCCGCAGCAGGAGTATTGAAGAGGTTCCTTGCCTCATAAACCGGAGGTAGATGACTTTAGTGCCTTCTCCTCATGACGTCATTCGAAGCGTTCTGATCCAATGAAAGCCAAAAAGACTTAGCCTGAATCCGTTGTGCCTGAGCATCCAGAATCGCTCGTTCCGCCGTCATCCTTGCATCCTCGGCTGCCATGTCGTCCTTAGCTTGAGCTATTTGAACTCGCACCTTTGCAATTTGTCGGCGTTCTGGGAACGGGGGTCTCCAGACTTGCCTGCCTGCGGCCTACGGCGTGGCTCGAGTGGGGGCCCAGCGTGACCCATCTTCATCAACACAAGGCTCAAGACCCTCGCGAGGGGCCAAGCCTCGCGAAGCGGACGACATGGCGCTTTCTCAAGCACGGCCTCCTTAGGCTGGCTCGCGAGGAGGCGGAGAGATCAAGGCGGGTACCTCACGAGGTGCCCATGACGCAAGCCATGACGACCAAGGGTGCCAGGCGGGCGCCAGCCCGCGCAGCGTCTCCCTTTCCTCTTTGGTGCAGAGGGGGCAAGCGCAGGCGAGAGGATCAAGCAAAGGCACCCATTTCGGTGCAGCGAGACCAAGACCAGTCCAACGGTGGGAAGGAGGTCACCATGGAGCCCAGGACGGCGTCACCACAGGGCCTTTGGCAGGCGTAGACCAACTTTAGTCAGGATAAGTGTACCAGATGTTCCCCTTCGAATTGGCCAATTGTTGGCGCCCTTCCCGCTCAATATTCGGGAAGAGGCCCAGGGACTTTGCCTATAAATAGGACTAGCCACCCCCAGGGTAGAGGATCGGATCGAGTACCAAGAAACCAGTAGAGCAAGTAGAGAAAGAGAGAAAGAGAAGGGCGATCGAACTCCCCCTAGCAGTTCATCCCCTAGCCTGGAACAGGCCCTCGCGAGGCTGTTCTCCCTTGTACTGTTCTTCCTCATCAGCCCAAGAGGCAATCCACCCACCACAAACTAGAGTAGGGTATTACACCACAATGGTGACCCGAACTAGTATAAACCCTGTGTCTCTTGTGTTGTTCTTCTGGTAGTTAGATCCTTACGAGACGGAGAGGTAGAGGGCACGATCTCCGCGCGCACCCCAGAGTTCGAACCTCAAGGGTCTGCCGGAACCCGTGATCCGACATTTGGCGCGCCAGGTAGGGGTGCGCCGGAATCTGCCTCCCACCGCTCCGTCCTTCCCCGGCTGCCGCATCCATGTACGACGCACGTCGAGCTCGCGTCACGCCAGCGACCCTCGCTGGTGGACGTCCTCGCCGTTCCCCGTCGCCCGCCGTCAACACCGCCACCGGCCCGGCGGGAGGCGAGCAGCAAGCACCACCCCGGCGTCTGCCTATGCGACAGGGCGGCTGCACCACGACGTCGACGCTCCCGGTCGTTGCGGCCCTCCTGGGCGGCTCGCAGGCGCCACCCACGAGCCGCCACGTCAAGTCGTTTGCCCGCCAGATCGGCGCCGTTTCCGCACGGCAGGGGGCTCCCCCGGACCAGGCGGCACGCGAGGTTGGTCTGACCTTCAGCATGGAGGACCACCCCGCTAACTTGGCCGGCTCGGGCGCGCTCCCCCTGTTATGCACCCCCACCATCTTCCAGGTGGCCGTCACCAGAACCCTCGTCGACGGCGGCGCAGGCCTCAGCGTGCTCTCGGTCGAGACCATCAACCTCCTCTGCATACGCCGGGAGCGGCTGCAACCCAGCCAATCTTTCTCGGGCATCGGGGGCGGGTCGTCCGACTCCTTGGGACAAATCCGGCTCCCGGTAACCTTCGGCACCTACGACAACTTCCGCACGGAAATGGTCGACTTCGACATCGCCCCCATTGGCCTCCCTTACAACGCCATCCTCGGCTACCCTGATCTGGCTCAGTTCATGGCCGCCACGCACCCGGCGTACAACCTCATGAAGATGCCCGGGAGCAACGGTACCCTCACCGTGCACGGAGACACCGGGGATGCCCTGCGAGTACTCAAGCTCGCCTTCAAGACAGCGGCATCGGCACAGCCCGCCGACGCGGGGACCCCTGAGCCCAAGGGGGCTGCGCCCACCAAGAAGAAGCAGTTGTTCACCCAGGACAAGGCAGAAACCAAGCAGATACCCGTCGACGAGGACGGGTCCTCCAGCGCCACTTTCACCATTGGCGCCAATCTGGGGCCTGAGCAGGAGGAGGCCCTGGTCAAGTTTCTGCGTGCAAACAAGAAAGTGTTTGCTTGGGAGCCCGATCAGTTGGCAGGGATTCCCAGGGACGTCATCGAGCATCACCTCAATGTATGCCCAAATGTGCGCCTCGCGAAGCAGAAGGCCAGGCGGCAGTCCGCAGAGAACCAGGCCTTCCTCGTCCAAGAGACCTGCAAGTTGGAAGCCGCTGGAGTCATTCGCGAGGTCAAGTACCTAGATTGGTTGGCCAACCCTGTCGTTGTGCCCAAGAAAGGGGGGAAGGAACGCATCTGTGTCGACTTCACCAACCTCAACAAGGCGTGCCCGCAAGATCCGTTCCGGCTCCCTCGCATCGACCAGATCGTCGATTCCACCGCCGTGTGCCACCTGCTGTGCTTTTTGGATGCCTTCTCCGGATATCACCAGATCAAGATGGCGATAGAAGACGTTGAGAAGACCGCCTTCTTGACCCCGTGTGGGGTATACTGCTATAAATGCATGCCATTTGGACTGCGTAACGCAGGGGCAACTTTTCAGCGGCTGATGCACATCACCTTGGGCCCGCAGCTCGGGAAGAATGTTGAAGCGTACGTTGATGACATTGTGGTGAAGTCTCGAGAGGCCAGGACCCTGATACAAGACCTGGAGGAGACCTTCGCGAGCCTCGATGCAGTAAACCTGCAGCTCAACCCGGAGAAATGTGTGTTTGGCGTTCCCTCAGGCAAGCTTTTGGGATTCCTCGTATCTCACCGTGGCATCGAGGCCAACCCCGAGAAGGTCAAGGCGGTCGAGGACATGATTCCGCCAAAAACCCTCAAAGAAATGCAGAAGCTCACTGGGCGTGTGACCGCACTAGGGCGCTTCATCTCCAAATTGGGGGAACGAGCGCTGCCTTTCTTTCAGCTGATGAAGAAAAAGGGACCCTTTGAATGGACTGAAGAGGTAGATAGGGCGTTTCAAGATCTCAAGAGGTACCTAACCAGTCCCCCAGTCATGGTGGCTCCGCGTCCTCAGGAGCCTCTACTGCTTTACCTCGCCGCCACTCCCTACTCTGCCAGCGCAGCACTGGTGGCGGTTAGGGAGGAGTGCCAGGTCAAGACCATAGCGGCGGCCCGAGGCAAGACAAGACAGGAACAGGGAAAGCTCGAGGAAGCCGAAACTACAGGTGAGGAGAGTCAGCTGCCGAGGAACACACCAGAGACAAGAGAGGCAGCATGCCCGGATGGTCCGCCTCCCGAGGCCACAACATCTCGTGAGGTGCCTTCACCTCCCAAGGGCACCGCGACCCAAGATGCTCTCAGCCTTGTTGAGCACCCGGTCTACTTCGTTAGCTCGATGCTAAGGGACGCGAGGGCACGATACCCGATGCCTCAGAAGCTCCTCCTCGCGCTGCTAGTGGCCTCGCGCAAGCTGTGTCACTACTTCCAAGCTCACCCGATCAAGGTCGTCTCATCGTACCCCCTGGAGAGGGTGCTCAGGAGCCCTAACTCAGCCGAAAGGGTCGCTGAATGGAACACAGAGTTGCAAGCGTTTCAGCTCGAGTTCAGCACGACTAGGGTCATCAAAGGAGCCGCATTGGCGGATTTTGTGGCGGAATGGACAGAGGCGCCAGGCCTCAAGCACAACGAGGATTGTTCCCTCTCCCCAGGGAGCGAGGCGCCAGAAGGCAGGGTCATGTACTTCGACGGGGCATTCTCCAGGCACGGCGCGGGGGCTGGTGCGGTGCTGATATCACCCACTCAGGATAAGCTCTACTATGCCGTACAGCTCTGTTTCCAGCAAGGTGAAAAGGTCTGCAACAACATAGCAGAATATGAGGGACTGATAGCCGGGTTGAAGGCCGCAGCGGCCCTGGGAGTGAAGCGCCTCACCGTCAAAGGCGACTTGCAGCTCCTAGTCAACTTCTCCAATAAGGTGTACGAGCCAAAGGACGAGCACACGGAGGCCTACCTGGCGGAGGTCCGCAAGATTGAAAAGCAGTTCTGGGGGCTGGAGCTGAAGCACGTGCCCCGTGGCACCAACCAGGAAGCTGACGACATAGCCGGACGGGCGTCCAGGCGGCTGCCGCAGGAGCCCGGCGTCTTCGAAGAATGGCTCTTCAAACCTTCAGCGCAGCCAACACTATCAAGCACGGCTCAGCCTCGAGAGGAGCTCCCTCAGCCGCCAGCCTCAGGAGCCCCGGCCTGCGGGCCGCCCTCAGGAGCACACCTGCTCCTGACGTTGGAACCTCAGGAGGGATGCTGGATCACAGAGCTCCGGAATTACCTGACACATGGGGCCCTGCCAGAGAAGGAGGAGGAAGCAGAACGTGTGGCGCGGCAGGCCACGACATACTGCATCAGGGATGGAGAACTTTACCGGAAGCGACCCAACGACATGTCCCTGCGCTGCATCTCCAGGGAGCAAGGAAAGGAACTACTGGGGGACATACACGGCGGAGACTGCGGGCACCACACATCGTCACGGACCCTTGTTGGGAAAGCATTCCGCAGTGGGGTCTATTGGCCCACTGCGCTCAACGACACGATTGAATTGGTAAAGTCTTGTGAGGCCTGCCAGTTCCATTCCAAGCAGATCCATCAACCAGCGGGGGGCCTGCAGACTATAACCCTCTCGTGGCCATTCGCAGTTTGGGGGTTGGATATTCTGGGCCCGTTCCCTCGGGCGCCAGGGGGCTACTGTTACCTCTACGTCGCCATCGACAAGTTCACCAAGTGGGCAGAGGTGGAGGTTGTCCGTACCATCCCCGCGGGCTCCGCGGTCAAGTTCATCAAGGGTATCGTGAGCTGGTTCGGGGTGCCGAACCGCATCATCACAGACAACGGTTCGCAGTTCACCAGTAATCTCTTCAAAAGATACTGTGCTAACCTTGGAACGCAGATATGCTACGCTTCGGTGGCACACCCGCGAAGCAATGGGCAAGCCGAACGAGCCAACGCGGAGGTCTTGAGAGGCCTCAAGACCATAACGTTCAAGAAGAAGCTGGAGGCCTGCGGCAGGGGTTGGTACGACGAGCTCCAATCCGTGCTGTGGTCCATCCGCACAACCGCGACCAAACCAACCGGGGAAACCCCGTTCTTCCTGGTCTATGGAGCTGAAGCAGTCCTGCCTCACGAGGTCAGGCGTCGCTCCGCGCGGGTCCTGGCGTTCGACGAGGCGCAGCAGGACGCCACGCGGGGGATGGACCTCGTGCTGGGGGAGGAACACCGCTGGGAAGCCGCGCTGCGAGCGGCAAGGTCCCAACAGGCGCTACGACGATATCACTGCCACAACATCCGCCCCAGGACCCTCGAGGTAGGAGACCTCGTACTCAGACGGGTCCTCTCCAGGGAGGGGCTGCACAAGCTCTCTCCCATGTGGGAGGGTCCGTTCAAGGTTGTTCATATTTCCAGGCCAGGCTCCGTGCGCTTGGAGACTCAAGATGGGAAGCCGATCCAGAATGCGTGGAACATCCAGCACCTCCGGAGATTCTACCCCTGAAAGGCCCTGAGCCTGTGAAGAAGGCAAACGCGTGTGAAGATCGTCTCTTTTTGGAAAAGGCCCTGAGCCTGTGAAGAAGGCGAACGCCTATGAAGATCGTCTCTTTTTGGAAAAGTCCCTGAGCCTGTGAAGAAGGCAAACGCCTGTGAAGATCGTCTCTTTTTGGAAAAGGCCCTGAGCCTGTGAAGAAGGCGAACGCCTGTGAAGATCGTCTCATTTTGGAAAAGGCCCTGAGCTTGTGAAGAAGGCGAACGCCAGTGAAGATCGTCTCTTTTTGGAAAAGGCCCTGAGCGTGTGAAGAAGGTGAATGCCTGTGAAGCTTATTACCTCTAAGGAAGAAAGGCCCGGAGCCTGTGAAGAAGGCCAATGCCTATGAAGCTCGCCGCCCCGTGACACTCTCACGTAATAATGAGTGAGGCTGTACATGCCCCGGAGTCTCAGGAGCGCCGGCCTCAGGCCCTGGGGCTCCCTCCCACGCCAAGTGGCTGCACTTAGCTCCGCGCTGGTGAGAAGACGTCGAAGACTAGACTAGCTGCCGGACGCGGCTTTTTCATTTGCTTTCCGCATTTGACGTGTTTTACTTGCATCTGAAGTCTTATCGAAACTATCGCCGTTGTTGATTTGTGGTTTGTCGATTTTCGCTCCTCGTTTTGATTTTCTCTCATGAAAGGCCTCGCGAGGGATGGGACTCGAACACCCTCGCGAGCGTTTCTGCTCCAGCCGTTTAAAGGTTTCATGGCCTGGGCTCTCTACAAGAGCATCCCTCTGGTCCGTGCCCCTCGGGCACCGCGACATGCACACAGGGCCTGGGTCGGTCGCCCCCCGGCCGGGGCCGCAAACTACCTACGCGAGGGCAAATAGTTGAGAAGCGCAACAACAAAATCAAGGTAATGGCCGCAACGGCAATGATTCTTAACACGCCCCCACGGGGCTCCATGCAGCTGTCTTGTCTTACACAGGGAGCAAAAGGAAAAGGAAAGGGCGAGCCCGGCGCGGCCCGCCTCACGTCGGCCTGGAGGGGCGACACCGGATGCCTCCGGAGCTCAGGCAGACTCCCTCTCGTGCTTCACCGGGGCGTGGCGACGGGCGGATGAACAGCCACCCCCCCAAGCAAGCGCGGCGGCGAGGGGGCTGGCTGCGGCCACCGCTGGAGGAGTCGCCCGAAGAAGAGTTGGTGGAGCTTGGGGAGCATCGGGCGCCGCCATCGGAGTGGGCGCTGTCTCCTCCGTCGTCGTCAGAGCGAGGCCCTGGGCCACGGTCGTCGCCCTCGGGGCAGCATCCTGCACAGCGACCATCTTCCCCGAACACCCTCACATAGAGGGTGCCGTCACCGTCGAACTTGAAGTGCAGGGTGCACCGCTGGCCCATGCCGCGCGCGCGGGCAAACATCTACCAGCTGCGGGTCAGGGCCCCATTCCCAGAAGGGGAGACCTCGAGCAAAACCCAGGAGGCCCTACTACAGCAACCGTCTGCCTGGAGCCAGAAGCCGCACCGGGCGCTGGCCGGCAGCTCGCTGATGAAGAAGCGAGGGAGCTGGAGCCAGGTGTTGGTCGGGTCTGCCGACCACACGACGAACTCCGGCAGCACCTCCGCCGAGCGAAAGCGCGGCCTGGGGGGCCGCGCAACCACAGCCTGCCTCCCCTCGGCAGCCGGGCGCTCACCACCACGCGGAGAACCACCCCTATGCCCACGGGGAGCCACGGCGGGGACCGCGGGATGCTTGCGGGGACGACCCCGGCCGCGCTTGGCCGGAGGGAGTTGGGCCCCGCCCGACTAGCCTTCGCCTTCTCCGCGGCTGAGAACCTCTTTGGAGCCATGCGAGCGGCGGCGGTGAAGGAGAGGAAGAAGAAGATAAGCGGGAAGGAATGGGCTGGCGGAGCTTGTGCGGCCCCGCACTTATAGCCGGAAAAGGCCAACCATCGAGCACCACGATCGCAGGTAATAATGACCCGTATCTACGCATGCAGAGACGAGTAAAGTCACGCAGTTGCCAAGGCGTCGTGGGGAAGCGGAGGCGCCCACGTCCTGTCAAACCGCCACGCGGCGCCCAAGGCCGCAAGTTGTTAGGGCCCGCGGCGCTTCCCTGTTGCCCTTTCGCCTCTCGGCACGGCCAAGTCCATGCGCGCCTTGGGCCCGGGGGCTACTGTCGGCGTTCTGGGAACGGGGGTCCCCAGACTTGCCTGCCTGCGGCGTGGCTCAAAGGGGGCCCAGCATGGCCCATCTTCATTAACAGAGACCCAAGACCCTCGCGAGGGGCCAAGCCTCGCGGGGCGGACGACACGGAGCTTCCTCAGGCGGGGCCTCATCAGGTTGGCTCGCGAGGAGGCGGAGAGATCAAGGCGGGGTACCTCACGAGGTGTCCAGGACGCAAGCCATGACGACCAAGGGCGCCAGGAGGGCGCCAGCTCGTGCAGTGTCCTCCCTTTCCTCTTTGGTGCAAAGGGAGCAAGCGCAGGCGGGAGGATCAAGCAAAGGCACCCATTTCGGTGCAACGAGACCAAGACCAGCTCCGCGATAAGGAGGAAGTCATTGTGGAGCCCAAGCCAGCGTCATCACCAGAGCCTTTGGCAGGCGAGGACCAACTTTAGTCAGGATAAGTGCACCAGATGTCCCCCTTCAAAATGGCCAATTGTTGGCGCCCTTCCCGCTCAATTTTTGGGAAGAGGCCCAGGGCCTTTGCCTATAAGTAGGACTAGCCACCCCCAAGATTTAGAGGACGGATCTATTGGCAATCAGATCAGAGAGAGAGAGAGAGAGAGAGAGAGAGAGAGAGAGAGAGAGAGAGAGAAGGGCGACTGAATCCCTCCTAGCAGTTCATCGCCCCGGCCAAGAACAGACCCTCGCGAGGCTGTTCTTCCTTGTATGGTTCATCATCAGCCTAAGAGGCAATCCACCACACCACCGCACTGGAGTAGGGTATTACACCACATCGGTGGCCCGAACCAGTATAAACCCTGTGTCTCTTGTGTTGTTCTTCTCGTAGCTTAGATCCTTGCGAGGCGGAGGGGTACGGGTAGGTAGGAAGCGTAATCTCCGCGCGCACCCCAGAGTTCGAACCTCAAGGGTCTGCCAGAACCCGAAATCCGACATTTGGCGCGCCAGGTAGGGGTGCGCCGGAATTCGTCTTCCACCGCCCGTTTCTCCTCCGACCATCGCGTCCATGTATGACGCTCGTCGGGACCGCGCCAAGCGCCGAACCGCTCTCGCTTCCCGCGTCGCCCAGACGGCCCCTGTCGGCGGGCGTCCTCGCCGTTCCCCGTCGCCTCCGTCAACGCCGCCACCGGCCCGGCGGGGAACGAGCAGCAAGCGTCGTCTCAGCATCCGTCCGTGCGGCAAGACGGCCGCACCACTACTCCCTCGCTCACCTCAGCTGGTTCTTCGTCCCGTGCGCTCCGCGCACCCATGGAGGCTCGAGCTGCGCTCATCGCGGCGAACGAGCTCATGCGCTACCGTCCCGTTGACGACGTCTACGAAGAGTGGCATGGCCCCTGGCTGGAACCTGCTCCGCCAGGCACCAGCGCTTCAAGAGCAGAGCTGCCAAGAAGTCCCTCGCCCGCAAGAAGCCGCCTGGGCGCTCCATGCTCCGGCACGTCGCGGCCACGCTCCTGCTCCCGCACATCAAGACTCCGCGCTGCTCCCAGCTGCAGCGCGTGGGGACCTGCAAGACCAAGCTCTCCGTCACCCAAGGTATCCCGTGGCCACGGGGGGCTGCCGCGCCTTCACCGTCGAGCTGTACAGCATCGCGTGGCCCGGCAAGTTCAAGCCAGACCTGCCTCCTCGTTACGACGGCACGGCCGACCCTGCGGAGTTCCTCCAGCTCTATGAGCTGGGCATCGAAGCTGCCAACGGAGATGAGAAGGTCATGGCGAATTGGTTTCCCATGGCGCTCAGGGACGGGGCCTGCACCTAGCTCCTGAACCTGGCCCCATGCACGATCTCCTCTTGGGACGAGATGCGCACCCGCTTCATCGCCAGCTTCCAAGGTACTCGCGACCGGCCACCCGCCGTGAGCGACATGCGCTACATCAAGCAGCAGCCCGGAGAGACCCTGCAAAAGTACATCCAGCGCTTCAACAACGCACGCCTCAAGATTCCCAGGGTGTGCGAGGAGGCCATCATCTCAGCCTTCTCCGACGGCGTGCGCGACATCTGAAGGAAATATGCCCTAGAGGCAATAATAAAGTTATTATTTATTTCCTTATATCATGATAAATGTTTATTATTCATGCTAGAATTGTATTAACCGGAAACATAATACATGTGTGAATACATAGACAAACAAAGTGTCACTAGTATGCCTCTACTTGACTAGCTCATTAATCAAAGATGGTTATGTTTCCTAGCCATGAACAAAGAGTTGTTATTTGATTAACGAGATCACATCATTAGTTGAATGATCTGATTGACATGACCCATTCCATTAGCATAGCACTCGATCGTTTAGTATGCTGCTATTGCTTTTATCCATGACTTATACATGTTCCTTTAACTGTGAGAATATGCAACTCCCATTTACCGTAGGAACACTTTGTGTGCTACCAAACGTCACAACGTAACTGGGTGATTATAAAGGTGCTCTACAAGTGTCTCCGAAGGTACATGTTGAGTTGGCATACTTCGAGATTAGGATTTGTCACTCCGATTGTCGGAGAGGTATCTCAGGGCCTTCTCGGTAATGCACATCACATAAAGCCTTGCAAGCATTGCAACCAATGAGTTAGTTGCGAGATGATGTATTACGGAACGAGAAAAGAGACTTGCCGGTAACGAGATTGAACTAGGTATTGGATACCGACGATCGAATCTCGGGCAAGTAACATACCGATGACAAAGGGAACAACGTATGTTGTTATGCGGTCTGACCGATAAAGATCTTCGTAGAATATGTAGGAGCCAATATGGGCATCCAGGTCCCGCTATTGGTTATTGACCGGAAACGTGTCTCGGTCATGTCTACATTGTTCTCGAACCGTAGGGTCCGCACGCTTAACGTTACGATGACAGTTATTATGAGTTTATGCATTTTGATGTACCGAAGGAGTTCGGAGTCCCGGATGTGATCACGGACGTGACGAGGAGTCTCGAAATGGTCGAGACATAAAGAATTATATATTGGAAGCCTATGTTTGGACATCGGATGCATTCCAGGTGAAATCAGGATTTTACCGGAATACCGGGAGGGTTACCGGAACCCCCCGGGAGCATAATGGGCCAACATGGGCCTTGGAGGAAAGGTGAGAGGGCAGCCCTAGGGGCTGCGCGCCTCCCCCCCTTCCCTAGTCCTATTAGGACTAGGAGAAGTGGGGCGCCCCCTCTCTCTCTCTCTCCCCCTTGGAGCAATCCTAGTCCAACTAGGATTGGGGGGGGGGGGGAATCCTACTCCCAGAGGGAGTAGGACTCTCCTGGCGCACCAAACCTGGCCGGCCAGCCCCTCCCCCTTGGATCCTTTATATACGGGGGCAGGGGGCACCCCAAAGACACACAAGTTGATCTACGGATCGTTCCTTAGCCGTGTGCGGTGCCCCCTTCCACCAAATTCCACCTCGATTATATCATTGCAGTGCTTAGGCGAAGCCCTGCGCCGGTAACACATCAAGATCGTCACCACGCCGTCGTGCTGACGGAACTCTTCCCCGACGCTTTGCTGGATCGGAGCCCGGGGATCGTCATCGAGCTGAACGTGTGCCAAGAACTCGGAGGTGCCGGAGTAACGGTGCTGTGATCGGTTGGATCGCGAGGAGAACGTACGACTACTTCCTCTACGTACGACTACTTCCTCTATGTTGTGTCAACGCTTCCGCTTCGGTCTACGAGGGTACGTAGACAAATACTCTCCCCTCTCGTTGCTATGCATCACCATGATCTTGCGTGTGCGTAGGAAATTTTTTGAATTTACTGCGTTCCCCAACAACATCTAGATGAAGGAGGAGCTGGCGATGCATGAAGACCTGTGCACTTCCTTGGAGTTGTTCAACTTGGCGACCAAGTGCGCCAGGGCTGAGGAAGGGCGTCTCTCCCTCCTTGAGATGCCTGCCGCAGACCCAGAAGAGAAGAAGTCCAAGGCCAAGGTTGTGAAGCGCAAGGGGGCTGCCGTGCTCACGGCAGAACCAGACACCAAGCGGGGCAGAGATCAGCCCGAATCTTCCAAGGGCTATCGGTACTATGTGTACCACGACCACCACACCCACAACACCAACAAATGCAAGGAGCTACGAGCCGTGCGGGAAGGGATGATCGGCCGTCGCCCCGATCGTGCCGACCGGGGCTATGGTCGAGGAGGAGGAAGGAACGCAGGACGCTGGGAAGACCGCGGCCCGCGCCAAGGGTGGCGCGATCGACCTCGCGAGGACCGTTGGCAAGACCCGCCTCGCGAGGGAGACTGGAGCGATCATCCTCGCGAGGATCGCCCGCAAGGTAACGCAGGCCTCCCTCCGTTGCCGCCGCATCCAAGAAGAAACGAGGACCGCCACCAGGACGAGGGGGCTGGGGGCTTCCAGGAGCCACGCACAATCGCCTGCATCCTGGGCGGAGCTCAAGCCCCAGCCCCTCAGCGCATCTTCAAGCAGTTCGCCCGCGAAGTGAATGCAGTCCTCCCCAAGCTCGAAGCCACACGCCCTCTCAGGTGGTCATCGTGCGCCATCACGTTCAGCTCAGCGGATCAGCTCAAGTGTGCAGCCAGAGCCGGAGTCCTCCCGATGCTTTGTTCCCCAATCATCAGCAACGTGGTGGTCACCAGGACCCTCATCGATGGCGGGGCAGGGATCAACGTCCTGTCCGTGGAAACATTCAACAATCTCCAAGTGCCCTACAACCAGCTTCAGCCAACCAAGCCTTTCTCCGGAGTCACCGACGGCTCCACGGTCCCGATCGGGCAGGTCCGCCTCCCTGTCACCTTCGGAGCACGCGACAACTACCGCACTCAATGACGCCGTCGAACTGGTGAAGGCTTGTGAGGCCTGCCAGTTCCACGCCAAGCAGATCCATCAGCCGGCGGGAGGCCTGCAGACTATACCCCTTTCGTGGCCATTCGCAGTCTAGGGGCTGGACATCCTGGGCCCGTTTCCTCGGGCGCCAGGGGGCTACCGCTACCTCTACGTCGCCGTGGACAAGTCCACCAAATGGGCTGAAGTAGAGGCCGTCCGCGCCATCCCCGCGGGTTCCGCGGTCAAGTTTATCAGGGGCATCGTGAGCCGGTTCAGGGTGCCAAACCGCATCATCACAGACAACGGTTCGCAGTTCACCAGTAACCTCTTTAAAACATATTGGGCTAACCTTGGGACGCAGATATGCTACGCTTCGGTGGCACACCCCCGAAGCAACGGCCAGGCGGAGCGAGCCAACGCAGAGGTCCTAAGGGGCCTCAAAACCAGGACGTTCAAGAAGAAGCTGGAGGCCTGCGGAAAAGGTTGGTACGACGAGCTTCTGTCCGTGTTGTGGTCCATCCGCACAACCACGACCAAGCCGACGGGAGAAACCCCGTTCTTCCTGGTCTACGGAGCCGAGGCGGTCCTCCATCACGAGGTCAGAAGTCGCTCCGCGCGGGTCCTAGCAATCGACGAGGCGCGGCAGGACGCCATGCGGGGGATGGACCTCGTGCTGGGGGAGGAACACCGCCGAGAAGCCGCACTGCGGGCGGCGAGGTACCAACAAGCGCTGCTACGATATCATTGCTGCCACATCCGCCCAGAACTCTCGAGGTAGAAGACCTCGTGCTCAGGCGGGTCCTCTCCAGGGAGGGACTGCACAAGCTCTCTCCCATGTGGGAGGGCCCGTTCAAGGTTGTTCATGTTTCCAGGCCTGGCGCCGCGCGCTTGGAGACTTAGGAGGGGGTGCCGGTCCAGAACGCATGGAACATCCAGCACCTCCGGAGGTTCTACCCCTAAAAAGCCCAGTGCCTGTGAAGAAGGCGAACGCCTGTGAAGATTATCCTTTTTGGAAAAGGCCCAGTGCCTGTGAAGAAGGCGAACGCCTGTGAAGATTATCCTTTTTGGAAAAGGCCTAGTGCCTGTGAAGATTATCCTTTTTGGAAAAGGCCAAGTGCCTGTGAAGAAGGCGAACGCCTGTGAAGATTATCCTTTTTGGAAAAGGCCCAGTGCCTATGAAGAAGGCGAACGCCTGTGAAGATTATCCTTTTTGGAAAAGGCCCAGAGCCTGTGAAGAAGGCGAATGCCTGTGAAGCTGTCGCGTTTTGGAACAGGCCCAGAGCCTGTGAAGAAGGCGAATGCCTGTGAAGCTGTCGCGTTTTGGAAAAGGCCCAGAGCCTGTGAAGAAGGCGAATGCCTGTGAAGCTGTCGCGTTTTGGAAAAGGCCCAGAGCCTGTGAAGAGGGCAAATGCCCGTGAAGCTCGTTCCCCCTAAGAAAGGCCCGGAGCCTGTGAAGAAGGCCAACGCCTGTGAAGCTCGCCGCCCGGGACAGAAGGCATGATAGCGAAAGCAAAGCGATGATTAACAGCAATAACCCAAACACGCCCCCGCGGGGCCCCATGCTATTGTCTTTTTATGCAGGACAAAGGAAAAGAAAGAACAAATCGGGCGCAGCTCGCCTCACACCGGCCTGCAGGGAAGACTCGAGCCGCCTCCAGGACTCAGGCAGACTCCCTCTCGCGCTTCACCGAAGCATGACGACGGGCAGACGTGCCACCACCTCCCAGGCACGTACGGCGACGTGGAGGCTGGCTGCAGCCACCACTAGAAGAGTCGCCACCTGAGGAAGAACCGGTGAAGCTTGGGGAACCCTAAGCACCGCCGATCACGCGAGCGCTGTCCTCTCCATCGTCGTCGGGGCTGGTTTCCCGACCGCGGTCGTCGCCCTCAGGGCAGCACCCTGCGCGGTGACCATCTTCCCCGAACACCCTCACGAAGAGGGTGGCATCGCCGTCAAACTTGAAGTGCAGGGTGCACCGATGGCTCAGGCCCCGCGCGAGGGCAAACGTCTGCCAACTGCGGGCCAAGGCCAGGCTCTCAGCTGCGGAGGCCTCCAGTGAAGCCCATGAGGCCCGGCTGCAGCAGCCATTTGCTTGAAGCCAGAGGCCGAGAACCTGGCGAGCCTTCCCTTTCTCCGCGGCCGAGAACCTCCTCGACGACGCCATGGAGAAGAAGGAGAATCAAGGGGGATGGACTGGAAGGGCGCGTGCTGTTCCGTACTTATAGCCGGCGAAGGCCAACCGTCGGCCTCCACGATCTCAGGTAATCATGACCTGTTTTGCATGCAGGGACTTGTCCAATCCGTGAAGATGTCGAGGCGTCGTGGGGGAGCGGAGACGCCCATGTCCAATCAACTGCCACGCGGCGCCCAAGGCCGCAGGCTGTTAGGGCCCACGGCGCTTCGCCCTTGCCCTTTCGCCTCCCTACACAGCCAAGTCCGGGCGCGCCTTGGGACCGGGGGCTACTGTCGGTGTTCTGGGAACGGGGGTCCCTAGACTTGCCTGCCTGCGGCCTGCGGCGTGGCTCAAAGGGGGCCCAGCACGGCCCATCTTCATCAACACAGACCCAAGAGCCTCGTGAGGGGACAAGCCTCGCGAGGGGCCAAGCCTCGCGGGGCGGACGACACGGAGCTTCCTCAGGCGCGGCCTCATCAGGCTGGCTCGCGAGGAGGCGGAGAGATCAAGGCGGGGTGCCTCACGAGGTTTCCATGACGCAAGCCATGACGACCAAGGGCGCCAGGCGGGCGCCAGCCCGCGCAGTGTCCTCCCTTTCCTCTTTGGTGCAAAGGGAGCAAGCGCAGGCGGGAGGATCAAGCAAAGGCACCCGTTTCAGTGGAATGAGACCAAGACCAGCTCCGCGACAAGGAGGAAGTCATTGTGGAGCCCAAGCCAGCGTCATCACTAGAGCCTTTGGTAGGCGAGGAGCAACTTTAGTCAGGATAAGTGTACCAGATGCCCCCCTTAAAAATGGCCAATTGTTGGCGCCCTTCCCGCTCAATATTTGGCAAGAGGCCCAGGGCCTTTGCCTATAAGTAGGACTAGCCACCCCCAGGATTTAGAGGACGGATCGATTGGTAATCAGATCAGAGAGAGAGAGAGAGAGAGAGAGAGAGAGAGAGAGAGAGAGAGAAGGGCGACTGAACCCCTCCTAGCAGTTCATCGCCCCGGCCGAGAACAAACCCTCGCGAGGCTGTTCTTCCTTGTATGGTTCATCATCAGCCTAAGAGGCAATCCACCACACCACCACACTGGAGTAGGGTATTACACCACATCGGTGGCCCGAACCAGTATAAACCCTGTGTCTCTTGTGTTGTTCTTCTCGTAGCTTAGATCCTTGCGAGGCGGAGGGGTACAGGTAGGTAGGAAGCATAATCTCCGCGCGCACCCCAGAGTTCGAACCTCAAGGGTCTGCCAGAACCCGAAATCCGACATTAACCACCGTCGCCAGCAGTGCTACCAAAGCGTCTAATAAGTCAGACAAAACCTGAGCCGACGGGCGCACATGGCCTCCTGCCCCGGCTATCGTTGCTGTTGTTGACCCGAAAACCATTGCTGTTGCTGTTGAAGAATTCTGCACTGACTGTGTACCGGCCATAAAGATCGCAACCCGGTTCGGCGGCTCACAGGAGTCTGGAATACTGTCACCATCGGAACAGCCCCCAAGCCTGCTGTCTTGCAATTGGTACTACGAAGTAGTCTTGCCCGTGGACGACTCACTGTCAGAATAGATGGCCGTCTCACTGCTAGACCTGGATCCTTCCAACTCAGCCCTGTAGATAAATCCAACGAAAGCTCGCTTCACGGCAGGTTAAACTCGGGCGGGTCGTGCATGCTGAGCCGTCTCAATGATGTCGGTGCAGATGTCCGGCTCAGGGCCCGGCTCGCCGATCTTGCCGATGAAGACGTGGATTCTGCCGAAGGGGACCCGGTACCCATACTCGATTTAGCCAGCCTCGGGGCCCCAGCCTGCGTTGTTGATGTAGAGCTTGCCGCGACGACTCTTCGTCATCTGGCCCACAACATATCCCTTGATCACTTCGAAGTTGCCCTTTAAGAACTCGAAACCACCATGCACTCGCCCCATGGTGGGCGCCAACTGTCATGGAGTTGTCACGGCAGATGTCCTCATGGAAGGACTTAGTTGTGGAGCCATTGCGACGAGGTTAGCTTAAAGGGGTTAAACAGGACAAGGACACGAGAAGTTTATACTGGTTCGTCTCCTTGTGGTGAAGGTAAAATCCTAATCCAGTTTGAGGTGGTATTGCTAAGGTTTCGATGACTAGGGAGCAAATATGCTTCGCCTGGCTCTCGATCTATTGTTTCTTGCCCTTAAGCCGCTGCCGGGTCGTCCCCTTATATTCACGGGTTGACGCCCTGCGGCCTACAGAGTCCCGGTCGGCTCATACAACGTGTCCGGCTCGGTGACTTATCTTACATGCCTCACAATACAAGTTACGTATACGCGACGGTTTATACTCATGGGCCTTAAGCCGCCTTTGGGTTTGGTCCCTCTAACAAGCTTGTCTATGAACCGTCATCTTTAACATATATATGGGCTTCATTGAGATGAACCTCCATAGGGATGACCCGGCCCCGCCTGGGCGGGTCATATCTGATAGTCATATCCCCAACACATAGTGCTATGCGTCTCTCAGGCTTGGTCTTCGGGAGGTGGTGTAGACAGAACTCCGAGGACGAAGGCATCAGTTGATGTAGTTGGAGCGAGTGGAGTGGCTGCTGGAGGTGGCACAGAAGCTGTTGCTGCTAGTGTAGATGAAGTAGCTCTCGTATTTGGTACTGGTACTGCAGCTGACCTTAGACTCCTTGGCATTTGATACGTCTCCAACGTATCTATAATTTTTGATTGTTCCATGCTATTTTACTTATATATATATTCTATTTTGGATGTTTAATGGGCTTTATTATACACTTTTATATTATTTTTGGGACTAACCTATTAACCGGAGGCCCAACCCGAATTGCTGTTTTTTGCCTATTTGAGTGCTTCGAAGGCAAAGGATATCAAACGGAGTCCAAACGGAATGAAACCTTCGGGAACGTGATTTTCAGAACAAACGTGATCCATTGGACTTGGAGTGGACGTAAAGAAACGAACGAGGAGGCCACGAGGCAGGGGCGCGCCCTCCACCCTCGTGGGCCCCTTGTAGCTCAACCGACCTACTTCTTCCTCCAATATATACCTACGTACCCCCAAACCATCAGACACGGAGCCAACAACCTAATTCCACCGCTGCAACTTTCTGTACACGTGAGATCCCATCTTGGGGCCTTTTCCGACGCTCCGCCGGAGGGGGCATTGATCACAAAGGGCTTCTACATCAACACCATAGCCTCTCTGATGATGTGTGAGTAGTTTACCTCAGACCTTCGGGTCCATAGTTATTAGCTAGATGGCTTCTTGTCTCTCTTTGGATCTCAATACAAAGTTCTCCTCGATTCTCTTGGAGATCTATTTGATGTAACTCTTCTTTTTGCGGTGTGTTTGTCGAGATCCGATGAATTGTGGGTTTATGATCAAGATTATCTATGAAAAATATTTGAATCTCCCCTGAATTATTTTATGTATGATTGGTTATCTTTGCAATTCTCTTTAAATTCTCAGTTTGGTTTGGCCTACTAGATTGATCTTTCTTGCAATGGGAGAAGTGCTTAGCTTTGGGTCCAATCTTGCGGTGCTCGATCCTAGTGATAGCAGGGGAAACGACACGTATTGTATTGTTGCCATCGAGGATAAAAAGATGGGGTTTATATCATATTGCATGAGTTTTTCCCTCTACATCATGTCATCTTGCTTAAACCGTTACTCTGTTCTTATGAACTTAATACTCTAGATGCATGCTGGAGAGCGGTTGATGTGTGGAGTAATAGTAGTAGATGCAGGCAGGAGTCGCTCTACTTGTCACGGCGTGATGCCTATATACATGATCATACCTAGATATTCTCATAACTATGCTCAATTCTATCAACTGCTCGAGGTTCTTATTTGTTTGTGTAGGTGCGTGGGACTCGAGCGTGGTCTCCTACTGGATTGATACCTTGGTTCTCAAAAACTGAGGGAAATACTTACGCTACTTTGCTGCATCACCCTTTCCTCTTCAAGGGGAAAACCAACGCATTCTCAAGAGGTATCAAGAAGGATTTCTGGCGCCGTTGCCGGGGAGTCTACGCACAAGTCAAGACATACCAAGTACCCATCACAAACTCTTATCCCTCGCATTACATTATTTGCCATTCACCTTTCATTTTCCTCTCCCCCAATTCACCCTTGCCGTTTTATTCGCCCTCTCTTTTTGCTCGCCTTTCCTTTGCCATGGCCGAATCAAAAGGGGCTAGGTGTTCTTTCCTAGGTTTCAATGCATTGGATAGCCCATCCGTCCTCTCTAAGCTCATAAAAAATGATGCTATGGAAAAACCTACCGAGGTTGTCAATGAGAATCTGAATAATTTCGATGAAGATGATCCCGGAATATTTCGTTAATTACTTGATGAGTCTTTGAAAGATGCTGGGGATAGGTTACTGAGAATCCGGGATAGCTTTGTGCCCCAATATCAAATTGAAATATACATAAAAGGCTTTTAGGTTGCCTTACCTTCGTCGTTTAAGCATATCTTAGACTCTATTTTTGAAGAAGGTTTTCTTGAAGGGGATGCTGTAGATACCTATGAAAAGATGAAAACCATATTTGGGCACCCCATGAATGATAAGGTCGAATCTATCTCTCTTTTGCTTTCCTATCAAAAAGAAACTATGAAAGAGATGAAGGCTAGCTTAGATGCAAATTTCCGTAACGTGCTTAATATTTCTTCTACAATTAATAGCCATGTGCTTTATCAAAACAGAAAGATTAATTCCATAGATAACAAGTTTACTCTTTTCTTTCCTAAAAATAAAGATGGTAATACCTAGATCTATCCTTGTTTTTATGCCTAGCTAGGGGCGTTAAACGATAGCGCTTGTTGGGAGGCAACCGAATTATATTTTTGTTTTTTTGCTTTTTGGTTCTGCTTAGTAATAAATAATCCATCTAGCTTCTGTTTAGATGTGGTTTTGTGTTTTAATTAGTGTTTGTGCCAAGTAGAACCTTTGGTAAGACTTGGGGAAAGTCTTTGCGATCTTGCTGTAAAAAACAGAAACTTTAGCGCTCACGAGATTAGCTTCAAATTTTTACAGGAGAGTGCTATTTAGTTGATTATTTTTGCAGATGATTAAAAGATAAATTCCTCACATCCAGCATTTTATTTTAGCATTTTTGGAGTTCTAGAAGTTTGCGTTAGTTATAGATTACTACAGACTATTCTGTTTTTGACAGATTCTGTTTTTCGTGTGTTGTTTGCTTATTTTGATGAATCTATGGTCAGTAAAATAGTTTATAAACCATAGAGAAGTTGGAATACAGTAGTTTAACACAAATATAAATAAATAATGAGTTCATTACAGTACCTTGAAGTGGTGTTTTGCTTTCTTTCGATAACAGAGCTCACGAGATTTTCTGTTAAGTTTTGTGTTGTGAAGTTTTCAAGTTTTGGGTGAAGATTTGATGGATTATGGAACAAAGAGTGGCAAGATCCTAAGATTGGGGATGACCAAGGCACCCCAAGGTAAATCCAAGGACACCAAAAAGCCAAAGCTTGGGGATGCCCCGGAAGGCATCCCCTCTTTCATCTTCGTCCATCGGTAACTTTATTTGGAGCTATATTTTTATTCACCACATGATATGTGTTTTGCTTGGAGCGTCTTTTATGATTTGAGTCTTTGCTTTTAGTTTACCACAATCATCCTCGCTGAATACACTTTTCAAAGAGACACACATGATTCGGAATTTATTAGAATACTCTATGTGCTTCACTTATATCTTTTGAGCTATATAGTTTTTGCTCTAGTGCTTCACTTATATATTTGGAGCACGACGGTGGTTTGTTTTATAGAAACTATTGTTCTCTCATACTTCACTTATATTATTTTGAGAGTCCTACAGAAGAGCATGGTAATTTGCTTTAATTCTGAAATTAGTCCAAATATAATAGGCATCCAAGATTAGTAAAAACCTTCTTATAAGTGCGTTGAATATTAAGAGAAGTTTGATGCTTGATAATTGTTTTGAGATATGAAGATGGTGATATTAGAGTCATGCTAGTCGAGTTGTTATGAATTTGAGAAATGCTTGTGTTAAAGTCTGTGATTCCCGTAGCATGCACGTATGGTGAATCGTTATGTGATGAAGTCGGAGCATGATTTATTTATTGATTGTCTTCCTTATGAGTGGCGGTCGGGGATGAGCGATGGTCTTTTCCTACCAATCTATCCCCCTAGGAGCATGCACATAATACTTTGTTTTGATAACTAATAGATTTTTACAACAAGTATATGAGTTCTTTATGACTAATGTTGAGTCCATGGATTATATGCACTCTTATCCTTCCACCATTGCTAGCCTCTCTATTACCGCGCACTTTTCGCCGGTATCACACACCTACCATATACCTTCCTCAAAACAGCCACCATACCTACCTATCATGGCATTTCCATAGCCATTTTGGGATATATTGCCATGCAACTTACCACCGTTCCGTTTACTATGACACGCTCCATCATTGTCATATTGCTTTGCATGATCATGTAGTCAACATCGTATTTGTGGCAAAGCCACTGTTCATTATCTTCATACATGTCACTCTTGATTCATTGCATATCCTGGTACACCGCCGGAGGCATTCTTATAGAGTCATATTTTGTTCTAATTATTGAGTTGTAATACTTGAGTTGTAAGTAAATAAAAGTGTGATGATCATCATTATTAGAGCATTGTCCCAAGTGAGGAAAGGATGATGGAGACTATGATTCCCCCACAAGTCGGGATGAGACTCCAGACTAAAAAAAAGAGGCCATAAAAAAGAGAGAAAAGGCACAACAAAAAAATGAGAGAAAAGAGAGAAGGGACAATGCTACTATCCTTTTGACACACTTTTGCTTCAAAGTAGCACCATGATCTTTATGATAGAGAGTCTCTTGTTTTATCACTTTCATATACTAGTGGGAATTTTTCAATATAGAACTTTGCTTGTATATTCCAATAGGCTTGCTCAAAATGCCCTAGGTCTTCGTGAGCAAGCAAGTTGGATGCACACCCACTTAGTTTTCATTATTGAGCTTTCATACACTTATAAGCTCTAGTGCATCCGTTGCATGGCAAGCCCTACTCACTCACATTGATATCTATTAATGGGCATCTCCATGGCCCGTTGATACGCCTAGTGGATGTGAGACTATATTCTCCTTTTTGTCTTCTCATTTTCGATGTCGGCGTACTAAACTCAGGTATTCTAGAACCGCAACGATAAAATTATGACGACAACACCTCGGAGCTCAACTCCCCGGGCACCTCCACTAAACCCCTGCTGACAGGAGGCACCAAGACAATGTTGTCATCACAAAACCATCAGAATGATTCTAAGATACCCGCGTGATCCTAAATTTTTTTTAGTGAAATTTGAGAAGAGAAGAGTCAAAACTCTACGTCAGGATGCCTTACCAGAGCGATGAGGAGACTGGGAAGTAAAAAGAATTCCTAAACTCTCCGATATATAATTCCTAAATGACTCAAAACATTTTTTCTAGACACAACTCGGCCGCTAAAAACGATCAATCAGTGGGGGCTCCTAAGGTCGGGGAAGGCTCTGATTACCAACTTGTCACGCTCTCGATGCGGCTATATCTCCCACGTGTCGAAGCACGACTTAGAGGCATAACCGCATTGAAAGCAATGTCGCAAGTGAGGTAATCTTCACACAACCCATGTAATACATAAGGGAAAGAGATACATAGTTGGCTTACAGTCGCCACTTCACACAATACATAAATAAACATCCATCATCCAAATTACACTCAAGGTGCGACTACGGAACCAAAATGAAAGGAGACTACCCCAAATGCTACACAGATCCCCGAATCATCCCCCCTGGGCTCCACTATTGATCATCAGGAAAAGACACATAGTAACGACCACGTTCCTCGTCGAACTCCCACTTGAGCTCGGTCGCGTCATCTGCACTGGCATCGTTGGCACCTGCAACTGTTTTGGTAGAATCTGTGAGTCACGGGGACTCAGCAATCTCACACCCGCGAGATCAAGACTATTTAAGCTTAAAGGTAGGAGGGGGGTTGTGAGGTGGAGCTGCAGCAAGCGACTAGCATATATGGTGGCTAACAACGCAAAAGAGAGCGAGAAGAGAAGCAAAAGCATGGTCGAACAACTATGATCAAGAAGTGATCCTGAACTACTTACGTCAAACATAACTCCAACACCGTGTTCACCTCTCGGACTCCGCCGAGAAGAGACCATCATGGTTACACACGCGATTGATGTGTTTTAATTAAGGTCAACTTCGGGTTATCTACAACCGGACATTAACAAATTCCCATCTACCTCATAACCGCGGGCACGGCTTTCGAAAGATAATACCCTGCAGGGGTGTCCCAACTTAGCCCATTATAAGCTCTCACGGTCAACGAAGGATATTCCTTCTACCAGGAAGACCCGATCAGTCTCGGAATCTCGGACTACAAGACATTTCGACAGTAATAAAACAAGTCCAGCAAAGCCGCCCGATTGTGCCGACAAATCCTGATAGGAGATGCACATATCTCGGTCTCAGGGCACATCCGGATGAGCAGTCCGTACAACTAAAGCCAGACCCCAAGTTTCCTTGAGGTGGCGCTGCAAAGCGCTCTACTTTGGACCAGCAATCGAAGGAGAACTGGCCCGGGGGGGGGGTTAAAATAAAGATGACCCTCGGGCTCGCGAAAACCCGGGGGAAAAAGGCTTAGGTGGCAAATGGTAAAACCAAAGTTGGGCCTTGCTGGAGGAGTCTTATTCAAAGCGAACTGTCAAGGGGGTCCCATAAATCACCCAACCATGTAAGGAACGCAAAATCAAGGAACATAACACCGGTATGACGGAAACTAGGGTGGCAAGAGTGGAACAAAATGTTGGGGAACGCAGTAAATTCAAAAATTTTCCTACGCACACGCAAGATCATGGTGATGCATAGCAACGAGAGGGGAGAGTGTTTGTCTACGTACCCTCGTAGACCGAAGCGGAAGCGTTGACACAACGTAGAGGAAGTAGTCGTACGTAGAGGAAGTAGTCGTACGTTCTCCTCGCGATCCAACCGATCACAGCACCGTTACTCCGGCACCTCCGAGTTCTTGGCACACGTTCAGCTCGATGACGATCCCCGGGCTCCGATCCAGCAAAGCGTCGGGGAAGAGTTCCGTCAGCACGACGGCGTGGTGACGATCTTGATGTGTTACCGGCGCAGGGCTTCGCCTAAGCACTGCAACGATATAATCGAGGTGGAATTTGGTGGAAGGGGGCACCGCACACGGCTAAGGAACGATCCGTAGATCAACTTGTGTATCTTTGGGGTGCCCCCTGCCCCTGTATATAAAGGATGGAGGAGGAGGAGGCCGGCCAAGGCAAAAGGTGCGGCCAGCATATGGAGTCCTACTAGGACTCCAAGTCCTAGTAGGAGTCCACCAAAAGGGGAGGAAGGGAGAAGGAATAGGAGGAGTAGGAAAGGTGGCCGGCCCCCTTTTCCCTAGTCCAATTCGGACCAAAGGGGAGGGGGGGCGCAGCAGCCTTTTCCTCTTCCCACTAAAGCCCATCAAGGCCCATTACTTCTCCCGTAATCCCGTAACTCCCCGGTACTCCCGAAAATACCCGAATCACTCAGAACCCTTCCGATGTCCGAATATAGTCGTCCAATATATCGATCTTTACGTCTCGACCATTTCGAGACTCCTCGTCATGTCCCCGATCTCATCCGGGACTCCGAACTCCTTCGGTACATCAAAACTCATAAACTCATAATATAACTGTCATCGAAACCTTAAGCGTGCGGACCCTACGGTTCGAGAACAATGTAGACATGACCGAGACACGTCTCCAGTCAATAACCAACAGCGGGACCTGGATGCCCATATTGGCTCCTACATATTCTACGAAGATCTTTATCGGTCAGACCGCATAACGACATACGTTGTTCCCTTTGTCATCGGTATGTTACTTGCCCGAGATTCGATCGTCGGTATCCAATACCTAGTTCAATCTCGTTACCGGCAAGTCTCTTTTCTCGTTCCGTAATACATCATCTCGCAACTAACTTATTGGTTGCAATGCTTGCAAGGCTTATGTGATGTGCATTACCGAGAAGGCCCTGAGATACCTCTCCGACAATCGGAGTGACAAATCCTAATCTCGAAATATGCCAACCCAACATGTACCTTCGGAGACATCTGTAGAGCACCTTTATAATCACCCAGTTACGTTGTGACGTTTGGTAGCACACAAAGTGTTCCTACGGTAAACGTGAGTTGCATAATCTCATAGTTAAAGGAACATGTATAAGTCATGGATAAAAGCAATAGCAACATACTAAACGATCGGGTGCTATGCTAATGGAATGGGTCATGTCAATCAGATCATTCAACTAATGATGTGATCTCGTTAATCAAATAACAACTCTTTGTTCATGGTTAGGAAACATAACCATCTTTGATTAATGAGCTAGTCAAGTAGAGGCATACTAGTGACACTCTGTTTGTCTATGTATTCACACATGTATTATGTTTCCGGTTAATACAATTCTAGCATGAATAATAAACATTTATCATGACATGTAAGGAAATAAATAATAACTTTATTATTGCCTCTAGGGCATATTTCCTTCAGTCTCCCACTTGCACTAGAGTCAATAATCTAGATCACATCACTATGTGATTAACATCAATAGTTCACATCATCATGTGATTAACACCCATAGTTCACATCGCTATGTGACCGACACCCAAAGGGTTTACTAGATTCAGTAATCTAGTTTACATCGCTATGTAATTAACACCCAAAGAGTACTAAGGTGTGATCATGTTTTGCTTGTGAGAGAATCTTAGTCAACGGGTCTGCTACATTCAGATCCGTTATGTATTTTGCAATTTTCTATGTCTACAATGCTCTGCACGGAGCTACTTTAGCTAATTGCTCCCACTTTCAATATGTATCTAGATTGAGACTTAGAGTCATCTAGATTAGTGTCAAAACTTGCATCGACGTAACCTTTTACGACGAACCTTTTTGTCACATCCATAATCGAGAAACATATCCTTATTCCACTAAGGATAATTTTGATCGCTTGTCCAGTGATCTACTCCTAGATCACTATTGTACTCCCTTGCCAAACTCAGTGGTAGGGTATGCAATAGCTCTGGTACACAGCATGGCATACTTTATAGAACCTATGGCTGAGGCATAGGGAATGACTTCCATTCTCTTTCTATCTTCTGCCGTGGTCGGGTTTTGAGTCTTACTCAATTTCACACCTTGTAATACAGGCAAGAACTCTTTCTTTGACTGTTCCATTTTGAACTACTTCAAAAATCTTTTCAAGGTATGTATTTATTGAAAAACTTATCAAGCGTCTTGATCTATCTCTTATAGATCTTGATGCTCAATATGTAAGCAGCTTCACCGAGGTCCTTCTTCGAAAAACTCCTTTCAAATACTCCTTTATGCTTTACAGAATAATTCTACATTATTTCCGATCAATAATATGTCATTTACATATACTTATCAGAAATGCTGTAGTGCTCCCACTCACTTTCTTGTAAATACAGGCTTCACCGCAAGTCTGTATAAAACTATATGCTTTGATCAACTTATCAAAGTGTATATTCCAACTCCGAGATGCTTGCACCAGTCCATAGATGGATCGCTGGAGCTTGCATATTTTGTTAACACCTTCAGGATCGACAAAACCTTCTAGTTGCATCGTATACAACTCTTCTTTAATAAATCCATTAAGGAATGTAGTTTTGTTTATCCATTTGCCGGATTTCATAAAATGCGGCAATTGCTAACATGATTCGGACAGACTTAAGCATAGATACGAGTGAGAAACTCTCATCGTAGTCAACACCTTGAACTTTGTCGAAAACCTTTTGCGACAATTCTAGCTTTGTAGATAGTAACACTACTATCAGTGTCCGTCTTCCTCTTGAAGATCCATTTATATTCTATGGCTTGCCGATCACCGGGCAAATCCATCAAAGTCCATACTTTGTTCTCATACATGGATCATATCTCAGATTTCATGGCCTCTAACCATTTCGCGGAATCTGGGCTCATCATCGCTTCCTCATAGTTCGCAAGTTCATCATGGTCTAGTAACATGACTTCCAGAACAGGATTACCGTACCACTCTGGTGCGGATCTCACTCTGGTTTACTTACGAGATTCGGTAGTAACTTGATCTTGAAGTTACATGATCATCATCATTAGCTTCCTTACTAATTGGTGTAGTAGTCACAAGAACAGATTTCTGTGATGAACTACTTTCCAATAAGGGAGAAGGTACAATTACCTTATCAAGTTTTCTACTTTCCTTCCACTCACTTCTTTCGAAAGAAACTCTTTCTCTAGAAAGTTTCCGAACTTAGCAACAAAAGTCTTGCCTTCGGATCTGTGATAGAAGGTGTATCCAACAGCTTCCTTTGGATATCCTATGAAGACACATTTCTCCGATTTGGGTTCGAGCTTATCAGGTTGAAGCTTTTTCACATAAGCATCGCAGCCCCAAATTTTAAGAAACGACAGCTTAGGTTTATTGCTAAACCATAGTTCATACGGTGTCATCTCAACGGATTTAGATGGTGCCCCTTTTAACGTGAATGCAGCTGTCTCTAATGCATGATCCCAAAACGATATTGGTAAATCGGTAAGAAACATCATAGATTGTACTATATCCAATAAAGTACGGTTATGACGTTCGGACACACCATTATGCTGTGGTGTTCCAGGTGGCATGAATTTGTGAAACTATTCCACACGGTTTTTAACTGAAGGCCAAAACTCGTAACTCAAATATTTTACCTCTGCGATCATATCGTAGAAACTTTTATTTTCTTGTTACGATGATTATCCACTTCACTCTGAAATTCTTTGAATTTTTCAAACGTTTCAGACATATGTTTCATTAAGTAGATATACCCATATCTGCTTAAATCATCTGTGAAGTTCTGAAAATAATGATACTTGTCGCGAGCCTTAATATTCATCGGACCACATACATCAGTATGTATGATTTCCAACAAATCTGCTGCTTGCTCCATTGTTCCGGAGAACGGCGTTTTAGTCATCTTGCCCAAGAGGCATGGTTCGCAAGCATCAAGTGATTCATAATCAAGTGATTCCAAAATCCCATCAGCATGGAGTTTCTTCATGCGCTTTACACCAATATGACTTAAACGGCAGTGCCACAAATAAGTTGCACTATCATTATTAACTTTGCATCTTTTGGCTTCAATATTATGAATATGTGTATCACTATGATCGAGATCCAACAAACCATTTCGTTGGTGTGTATAACCATAGAAGGTTTTATTCATGTAAACAGAACAACAATTTATTCTCTTACTTAAATGAATAGCCGTATTGCAATAAACATGATCAAATCATATTCATGCTCAACGCAAACACCAAATAACACTTATTTAGTTTCAACACTAATCCCGAAAGTATAGGGAGTGTGTGATGATGATCATATCAATCTTGGAACCACTTCCAACACACATCGTCACCTTGCCCTTTAACTAGTCTTTGTTCATTCTGCAACTCCCGTTTCGAGTTACTAATCTTAGCAACTTGAACTAGTACCAAATACTGAGGGGTTGCTATGAATACTAGTAAAGTACACATCAATAACATGTATATCAAATATACTTATGTTCACTTTGCCATCCTTCTTATCCGCCAATCACTTGGGGTAGTTCCGCTTCCAGTGACCAGTTCCTTTGCAGTTGAAGCACTTAGTCTCAGGCTTAGGACCAGACTTGGGCTTTTTCACTTGAGCAGCAACTTGCTTGCCGTTCTTCTTGAAGTTCCCCTTCTTTCCTTTTTGCCCTTTTTCTTGAAACTAGTGATCTTGTCAACCATCAACACTTGATGTTTTTCTTTGATTTCTACCTTCGCCGATTTTAGCATCGCGAAGAGCTTGGGAATATTTTCCGTTATCCCTTGCATATTATAGTTCATCACGAAGTTCTACTAACTTGGTGATGGTGACTAGAGAATTCTGTCAATCACTATCTTATCTGGAAGATTAACTCCCACTTGATTCAAGCGATTGAAGTACCCAGACAATCTGAGCACATGCTTACTAGTTGAGCGATTCTCCTCCATCTTTTAGCTATAGAACTTGTTGGAGACTTCATATCTCTCAACTCGGGTATTTGCTTGAAATATTAACTTCAACTCCTAGAACATCTCATATGCTCCATGATGTTCAAAACGTCTTTGAAGTCCCGATTCTAAGCAGTTAAGCATGGTGCACTAAACTATTAAGTAGTCATCATATTGAGCTAGCAAAACGTTCATAATGTCTGCATCTGCTCCTGCAATAGGTCCGTCACCTAGCGGTGCATCAAGGACATAATTCTTCTGTGCAGCAATGAGGATAAACCTCAGATCATGGATCCAATCCGCATCATTGCTACTAACATTTTTCAACACAATTTTCTCTAGGAACATATCAAAATAAACACAGGGAAGTAACAACGCGAGCTATTGATCTACAACATAGATATGCTAATACTACCAGGACTAAGTTCATGATAAATTAAAGTTCAATTAATCATATTACTTAAGAACTCCCACTTAGATAGACATCCCTCTAATCCTCTAAGTGATCACGTGATCCAAATCAACTAAACCATGTCCGATCATCACGTGAGATGGAGTAGTTTCAATGGTGAACATCACTATGTTGATCATATCTACTATATGATTCACGCTCGACCTTTCGGTCTCCGTGTTCCGAGGCCATATCTGTATATGCTAGGCTCGTCAAGTTAAACCTGAGTATTCCGCGTGTGCAACTGTTTTGCACCCGTTGTATTTGAACGTAGAGCCTATCACACCCGATCATCACGTGGTGTCTCAGCACGAAGAACTTTCGCAACGGTGCATACTCAGGGAGAACACTTCTTGATAATTTAGTGAGAGATCATCTTATAATGCTACCGTCAACCAAAGCAAGATAAGA
This sequence comes from Aegilops umbellulata, assembly GCA_032464435.1. Taxonomy (NCBI): domain Eukaryota; kingdom Viridiplantae; phylum Streptophyta; class Magnoliopsida; order Poales; family Poaceae; genus Aegilops; species Aegilops umbellulata. Next base: position 344,048,163 of record CP136058.1, on the reverse strand, counting down.
TGCATAAAAGGATAAACATCACATGCAATCAATATAAGTGATATGATATGGCCATCATCATCTTGTGCTTGTGATCTCCATCTTCGAAGCACCGTCATGATCACCATCGTCACCGGCGCGACACCTTGATCTTCATCGCAGCATCGTTGTCGTCTCGCTAATCTTATGCTTCTACGACTATCACTACCGTTTAGCAATAAAGTAAAGCATTACATCGCGATTGCATTGCATACAATAAAGCGACAACCATATGGCTCCTGCCAGTTGCCGATAACTCGGTTACAAAACATGATCATCTCATACAATAAAATTTAGCATCACGTCTTGACCATATCACATCACAACATGCCCTGCAAAAACAAGTTAGACGTTCTCTACTTTGTTGTTGCAAGTTTTACGTGGCTGCTACGGGCTTTAAGCAAGAACTCATCTTACCTACGCATCAAAACCACAACGATAGTTTGTCAAATAGACTCCGTTTTAACCTTCTCAAGGACCGGGCGTAGCCACACTCGGTTCAACTAAAGTTGGAGAGACAGTCTTCCGCAAGCCATCTCTGTGCAAAGCACGTCGAGGGAACCGGTCTCGCGTAAGCGTACGCGTAAGGTTGGACCGGATCGTCTCATCCAACAATACCGCTGAACCAAAGTATGACATGCTGGTAGGCAGTATGACTTGTATCGTCCACAACTCACTTGTGTTCTACTCGTGCAAATAACATCAACCATAAAACCTAGGCTCGGATGCCACTGTTGGGGAACGCAGTAAATTCAAAAAATTTCCTACGCACACGCAAGATCATGGTGATGCATAGCAACGAGAGGGGAGAGTGTTTGTCTACGTACCCTCGTAGACCGAAGCGGAAGCGTTGACACAACGTAGAGGAAGTAGTCGTACGTAGAGGAAGTAGTCGTACGTTCTCCTCGCGATCCAACCGATCACAGCACCGTTACTCCGGCACCTCCGAGTTCTTGGCACACGTTCAGCTCGATGACGATCCCCGGGCTCCGATCCAGCAAAGCGTCGGGGAAGAGTTCCGTCAGCACGACGGCGTGGTGACGATCTTGATGTGTTACCGGCGCAGGGCTTCGCCTAAGCACTGCAACGATATAATCGAGGTGGAATTTGGTGGAAGGGGGCACCGCACACGGCTAAGGAACGATCCGTAGATCAACTTGTGTATCTTTGGGGTGCCCCCTGCCCCTGTATATAAAGGATGGAGGAGGAGGAGGCCGGCCAAGGCAAAAGGTGCGGCCAGCATATGGAGTCCTACTAGGACTCCAAGTCCTAGTAGGAGTCCACCAAAAGGGGAGGAAGGGAGAAGGAATAGGAGGAGTAGGAAAGGTGGCGGGCCCCCTTTTCCCTAGTCCAATTCGGACCAAAGGGGAGGGGGGGCGCAGCAGCCTTTTCCTCTTCCCACTAAAGCCCATCAAGGCCCATTACTTCTCCCGTAATCCCGTAACTCCCCGGTACTCCCGAAAATACCCGAATCACTCAGAACCCTTCCGATGTCCGAATATAGTCGTCCAATATATCGATCTTTACGTCTCGACCATTTCGAGACTCCTCGTCATGTCCCCGATCTCATCCGGGACTCCGAACTCCTTCGGTACATCAAAACTCATAAACTCATAATATAACTGTCATCGAAACCTTAAGCGTGCGGACCCTACGGTTCGAGAACAATGTAGACATGACCGAGACACGTCTCCAGTCAATAACCAACAGCGGGACCTGGATGCCCATATTGGCTCCTACATATTCTACGAAGATCTTTATCGGTCAGACCGCATAACGACATACGTTGTTCCCTTTGTCATCGGTATGTTACTTGCCCGAGATTCGATCGTCGGTATCCAATACCTAGTTCGATCTCGTTACCGGCAAGTCTCTTTTCTCGTTCCGTAATACATCATCTCGCAACTAACTTATTGGTTGCAATGCTTGCAAGGCTTATGTGATGTGCATTACCGAGAAGGCCCTGAGATACCTCTCCGACAATCGGAGTGACAAATCCTAATCTCGAAATATGCCAACCCAACATGTACCTTCGGAGACATCTGTAGAGCACCTTTATAATCACCCAGTTACGTTGTGATGTTTGGTAGCACACAAAGTGTTCCTACGGTAAACGTGAGTTGCATAATCTCATAGTTAAAGGAACATGTATAAGTCATGGATAAAAGCAATAGCAACATACTAAACGATCGGGTGCTATGCTAATGGAATGGGTCATGTCAATCAGATCATTCAACTAATGATGTGATCTCGTTAATCAAATAACAACTCTTTGTTCATGGTTAGGAAACATAACCATCTTTGATTAATGAGCTAGTCAAGTAGAGGCATACTAGTGACACTCTGTTTGTCTATGTATTCACACATGTATTATGTTTCCGGTTAATACAATTCTAGCATGAATAATAAACATTTATCATGACATGTAAGGAAATAAATAATAACTTTATTATTGCCTCTAGGGCATATTTCCTTCACAAAACACCAGGCATAAGGCCGAGCCTTCCACCCTTTACCAAGTATATAGATGCATTAATTAAATAAGAGATATTGTGATATCCCAACAAGTAAACATGTTCCAACAAGGAACAACATCTCCATGTTCCAACAAGGAACAAACTTCATCTTCACCTGCAACTAGCAATGCTATAAGAGGGGCTGAGCAAAGCGGTAACATAGCCAATCAACGGTTTGCTAGGACATGGATGGTTAGAGGCTGACATGGCAATATGGGTGGCATGATATAGCAAGTGGTAGGTATCGCAGCATAGGCATAGCAAAAGAGCGAGCATCTAGCAAGCAAAGATAGAAGTGATTTCGAGGGTATGGTCATCTTGCCTACAAGGTTCTCAGAGTTGTCGAAAGCTTAGTCCTCGTAAGCGTTCTCAACAGGTTCCTCATTCACGTACTCGTCTCCCGGCTCTACCCAAAACAAGAGCACAAGCAAAGGAACAACTATCAACCATGATGCAATGCACAAACAGCATGATGCAAAACATGGCATGATATGCGAGATGTGATATGCAATGCATATGCGTGCTCCGGAAGGAAAAGGATGAACAAGGCATAATCTTGGCAAACCAAGTATGACACTGGAAAGGTGAGGTGATTTTGGTTGAAATCGATATAAAGATCACCGGAATCGGATGGACGGTTTGCAAATGACAAGCAAAACAAGAATGACAAGATTATGTCATTAACAGTATGATGCTACTTAGCGAGCGACAACAAATTAAGCTACTGCACCCAAACTTACCAGCAAAGCATATGAAAGATATCCAATCAAGATGCGTGACAAAAGATGAACACTGAGCTACGGCTAAATCACACTATAACAGGTTCAAACAAGCATGGCAAAAGTGCAAAAGATAACAGGTTCACAGACTTAGTGAAAATACAATCATGCCAGATATTAACATCAGGATGACATGTTTAGAGCAAGCAAACAACATGATACAGGAACACAATATAGCAAAGCAAGGCATGGAATGAACCTAATCAAAGCATTGAACAAACGTCCCTTACTGACCATGAGCCAAAAAGGACCAGAAAATATAATAGCACCCAAGTCAATTAAGCAAGTTTCGTTACTGTTTTCAGACTTAGCAGAAAACTGGACATGCCAAAAACAGATAGCAAGTAGGCATGTTTACGAGCTCGATGCACTCACTACAGAGCATTGCATGATAAACTAAGCATACATACATCAAGAATACATGGCATAGAAGCTAGAAATGGCAAGAAAAACATCATATCATGCAAGGATCAACTAAAGCAAGGTTGGCAAAATCGAATAACATGTAAACAAACTGCCAGCAACATTTTATAGCAAAAGTAGAGCTCGATTGACTCAAGCTATGACACTCCGTAAATACAAACAAAAGCATGGATGGATAGAGCAAATCCATATGCTCAAAACACCCTTACTGATCAGGCTCAAAAGAGGCATAGATCTCTCTGAAACAACATGAACACATGGCATAAAAATAACAGCAGGGCATGACAGTGAAAATACTAAGTCCCTGAAATCGGCAACATCAAGATCCCTAGTTTGCATGCTTGTACTAGTCACCACAGAGATCACAAAAATACATGGCATACACCCCTGGAAATATAGCATGGCATATCACAAAGCACATGTAGAACTCCAGTTCATAGGGTGCACACATCAATCATGGCAAAACTGACAAAAGTGCATCTACTGAAACAGATCTGAAACTAACATCACATAGCCCTCTTCTAACAGCATTTCGGGCATCAAGATGAGCTCAAATGAAAATGACGCAATGAGATGAAATGATGTACTCATCGAGGCGAACAATTTGATATACTATATGTCCAAAACGGAGATACAAATGAGGAGATATGGCAGGTCAAAGTATGCACAAAAATTTAGGGTTGGAGGGGAAAAAGTCAACCGAAAACTCAGATCCAGATCGGGATGTCGCGGGCACTGTTCATCGGGCGCGGCTCCCGAGGTTCGTCGGAGCCGGAGCCGGAGAGGAGAAGGCCGGGCCGGGGCGGCGGCGTGGCGAGGCGGTGGCCGGAGTTGACGGCGGCGGGGTCGTCCGTGGTGGCGCCGGCGGAGCACGGCGGCGGGGCGGCTGCCGGACGCGGGGAAGAGGACGGCGGCGCGGGCGCTCGGTCTGGCCCGGCGGGGCTCGCGCGGGGGCCGTAGATGGGCGCCCGCGGGCCGCCGGCGGCGGCGGCGGGCGCTGCCACGTGGCGGGTCGGGGTTGGCTGCGACAGTGCGGGCGGACGGTGTCCGGCGCTGGGCGGACGCGTCCGGCGCGCGGAGGAAGAAGGGAGCTAGGGTTAGGGTAGGTTTTGATCCGAAAATTTCGGGAGAGGGGTGGATTTATAGGTAGGAGGGGCTAGGAGGCTCCAAATTGAGCACGGTTTTCGGCCACGCGATCGTGATCGAACGACTTAGAGGATGGGAGTGACTTAGATGGGTTTTGGGCCACTTTGGAGGGGTATTGGGCTGCAACACACACGAGGTCTTCTCGGTTACCCGGTTAACCGTTGGAGTATCAAACGACCTCCGAATGACCCGAAACTTGACAGGCGGTCTACCGGTGCTATACCAAGGCCGCTTAACAACCCTCGGTCCATTCCGAGAAGGTTTAATACCCGCTCACGGAAAAAGGTAAAAGGGGACGCCGGGGAACATAGGAGCACCGGATTGCAAAACGGACAACGGGGAAAATGCTCGGATTCATGAACGAACACGTATGCGAATGCGATGCACATGATGACATGATATGACATGCATGACATGAACAAAATGCAAAATGAAGGAAAACCCAACCACGGAGGGAATAACGTATCACATTGGCAAAAATGGCAAGAGTTGGAGTTACAAATATGGCAAGTTACATCCGGGGTGTTACAACACTCCACCACTACGAGTGGATCTCGTCCTGAGATCCAGGACTGAAAGAACTCCAGATATTCGGAACGGAGGTGGTCCTCGCGCTCCCAGGTGGCTTCTCGGTCTGAATGGTGTGACCACTTCACTTTCGGGAATTTGATTGACTTGTTGCGAGTCTTGCGCTCAGTTTCTTCATTAATAGCAACGGGATGCTCATGATAAGACAAATCTTCTTGAAGATCAATCTCTTCGAAGTTGATGGTGCGCTCAGGCGTCTTGAAGCACTTGCGAAGCTGTGACACGTGGAACACATCGTGCACATTTGCAAAGTTGGGGGGAAGCTCAAGTTGATAGGCGAGGTCACCTCGTTTGCCGATGATCTTAAAAGGACCCACGTATCTAGGGGCAAGTTTCCCTTTGATACCGAAGCGACGAGTGCCTTTCATTGGAGAGACGCGGAGGTAGACATGGTCTCCGATCTCGAATGCCAAATCACGGTGTTTGCTATCATAATAGCTCTTCTGGCGCGATTGAGCGGCTTTGAGATTCTCACGAATGACTTTACACATATCTTCAGCCTCTGAGATCAAATCGTTGCCAAGAAGTTGGCGTTATCCCGTCTCTGACCAATTGAGAGGAGTACGACACTTTCTGCCATAGAGAATCTCGAATGGGGCTTTGCCCGAGCTGGCTTGAAAGCTGTTGTTGTAAGAGAACTCAGCATATGGAAGACAATCCTCCCACTTCATGCCGAAAGAGATAACACAAGCCCTGAGCATATCTTCAAGAATTTGGTTGACACGCTCGACTTGTCCACTAATTTGAGGGTGGAAAGCTGTGCTGAAGCGAATATTTGTGCCCATGGCCTTCTGAAAAGAATCCCAAAACTTGGATGTAAAGATGCTGCCACGGTCTGAAGAGATCAATTGTGGAATGCCATGCAAGGAGACAATTCTGGAGGTGTAAAGCTCTGCCAGCTGCGCTGCTGTGATAGACTCTTTGATAGGAAGAAAATGAGCCACTTTAGTGAGCTTGTCGATGATGACGAAGATAGCATCATTTCCACGCTTGGAATTTGGAAAACCAGTCACGAAGTCCATTTCGATATGATCAAACTTCCATTCTGGAATAGCAAGAGGTTGGAGGAGACCAGCTGGTCGTTGGTGTTCTGCTTTCACCCTTCTGCAGACATCACATTCATTCACGAATTGAGCAATTTCTCGCTTCATTCGAGTCCACCAATAAGACTGCTTGAGGTCATGGTACATCTTCGTACTTCCAGGATGAATGGATAGAAGAGAGTTGTGCGCCTCGTTCATAATGACTTTACGTAGATCACCCTTTGCAACCACAATCCGGTCCTCGAAGAAAAGAGTATCTCTGTCATCAACTCGATAGCACTTGTATTTGGAAATGCCCTTGTCAATACCACGTTTCACCTTCTTCACCATGGTATCCATCAGTTGTGCCTCATGAATTTGATCTTCCAAAGTAGGAGAGACTATGAGATTGGCAAGAAAGCCTTGAGCAACAACTTGGAGATTCAACTTGCGGAAAGCTTCACAAAGATCCGGTTCAAAGGGCTTGAGGATTAAGTTGTTGCAATAAGCCTTCCTGCTCAATGCATCTGCAATCACATTAGCCTTGCCTGGAGTATATTCAATACTCGGATTATACTCATGCATCATTTCGACCCATCGAGTCTGCCTGAGGTTGAGGTTGGGCTGAGTGAAGATGTACTTGAGACTCTTGTGATCGGTGAAAATGTCCACTTTCCTTCCCAACAAGAGATGTCTCCATGTTATTAGTGCGTGGACAACTGCCGCCAACTCAAGATCATGAGTGGGGTAGTTCTTTTCATTGGGCTTCAAATGACGAGAGGTATAGGCCACAACCTTCTTCTCTTGCATTAAGACAGCACCGAGACCTTGAAGAGAAGCATCACAAAAAACTACATAAGGCTTGGAGTCGTCAGGAGGAGTCAAAACTGGAGCAGTGACGAGTTTCTCTTAGATAGTGTTGAAAGCAACGTCACACTCAGGAGACCAGACATACTTCACATGCTTCTGGAGGAGGTTGGAAAGAGGCTTTGCAATCTTGGAGAAATTCTCAACAAATCTTCGGCAATAGCTTGCAAGTCCAAGAAAACTGCGAAGCTGCTTGACATTCTGAGGAGGTTCCCAATTCAAAACTGCAGACACCCTCTCTGGATTAATAGCAATGCCCTTGGCAGAGATGATATGACCAAGGTAAAGAACTTCATCAAGCCAGAATTCACATTTGGAGAACTTCGCATAGAATTGATACTCTCTGAGCTTGTCGAGCACCAATCGCAAATGTTTGGCATGATCCTTCTTATTCTTGGAGAAGACCAATATATCGTCGAGATAGACCAAGACGAATTCATTGGTGTAGGGGTTGAAGATGAAATTCATCATTCGAGAGAAAGTTGGAGGAGCACTGACAAGGCCGAATGACATGACAGTATATTCATAAGAACCAAAGCTTGTTCTAAATGCTGTCTTGGGAATATCTTCTTCACGAATGCGAATTTGATGATAACCCATAGTAAGATCAAGCTTGGAGAACACTTTAGCACCTTTGAGTTGCTCGAATAGCTCATTGATGTTGGGAAGTGGATACTTGTTCTTGATTGTCTTCTTGTTCAATGGACGGTAATCGACGCAAAGTCGGTCCGTGCCATCCTTCTTTTGGACAAAAAGAACACCACAACCCCAAGGAGATGAGCTCGATCTGATCAGACCCAGACGCTCTTGTTCATCGAGTTGTTTCTTCAATTCCTTCAACTCTTTAGGTCCAAGCTTGTATGGACGCTTGCAAACGGGTTCCGTGTCAGGCTCAAGATCAATAACGAATTCAACTGGCCGGTGAGGAGGCATACCCGGAAGCTCTTCTGGAAAGACATCTTGGTACACACAAACGACTGGAATCTGAGAGATAGCATCCAATTCGCCCTTCTCATTGAGAGAAAACAACCGAATGGTATCATCACGAGCGGCATAAATAATCACATCGTCAGAAGAGTGAGTCAATTGAATTTCCCTGGCAGCACAATCAAGCTGAGCCTTGTGCTTAGAAAGCCAGTCCATCCCGAGAATAAGATCAATATCAGAGTCACCAAGAACAATTGGTTTAGCCAGAAATCTATAGTCACCCATCTTGATAGAAACATCCGGGACATAATTATTAGCTGTCATTTGCTTACCCGGGGACACCACCGAGAAAGAACTAGGCAATTCTTGAAAACCCAACTCATGCTTAGATGCAAAAGGTCTTGAGATGAAACAATGTGAAGCACCAGTATCAAATAAGACTTTAGCAGGAATATCATTAACAGGGAGGTTACCCATTATCACTTCTGAAGAATCCTCCGCTTGAGCTGCATTCATCATGTTCACCTTTGCAGACTTGGAATTATGCTTGACCACTCCATTGCTTGAAGATCTCACAGGAGGAGGAGGCGAAAGGCGCCTTTGGTTGAAGCACTTGTTCGCATAGTGACCCTCCTGCTGACATTTGTTACAAGTCACATCTGAGAGCGGACGATGATAAGGAGCATTTGACCTTGGAGCTTGATTCTGAAACTTGTTCTGATAGCCAGGGTTGGGTGGGTGGGAAGATCCACGACCACCTGAGTTCTTCTGCTGGTATGGCTGACGGAACGGAGGAGGAGGAGGCAACCAGAACTTCTGTTGCTTGGCTGCCACAAGTGAGGAAGAAGAAGACTGAACTGCGTCTCTGACTCTCTTCTTAGAAGCCTCACACTTGAGCTGAGAAGCGTCTTGTTTCAGTGCCATGTTGTAGAATTCATCATACTTTAACGGCTCAAAAAGCACGAGAGCTAGTTGCAAATCTTCTCTGAGACCACGCCTGAATTGGTAGATCATGCTCTTCTCATCAGGGATGTCTTGCTTAGCAAAACGAGAGAGCTTCTGGATCTGAGTGTTGTATTGATACACAGACATGTTGCCTTGCTTGAGATTGCGGAACTCCTCACGCTTACTCTCAACAACACTTTCTGGAATGTGATGAGCTTTGAAGTCACGGCGGAAATCATCCCAGGTAATCACACGACCTCCTCTGGAATCTTTGTATTGTTGGAACCACTCAGCAGCTTGATCCTTGAGTTGAAAAGAGGCAAACTTGACAAAGTCCTTAGGTCTGACATTACTGCACTCGAAATGCTTGCTGATATCCACGAGCCAATCATCGGCGTCTGTGGCCTCGACACAGTAGCTGAAGGTCTTTGGCTGATTAGCAAGGAACTGATTGAGGGTAGCGAAGTGCGGCTGATTGTTGCCTTGGCCTTGATTTCCTTGATTACCTTGCCCTTGGTTGCGATCTTCCAAGAGCTGAATCAGAATCTGAGCGTTGGCATTGGTGGCTGTCATCAAGGCTTGCCATGCCTCCGGAGGCGGAGGTGGTGGCGGAGGGTTAGCCTGACTTCCTTCATTGTGTTCCAGATTCTGACGCGTTGGCGGAGCCATCCTGAAGAGGGTGACATCCATTAGCATCTTGAAAGACATATATTCCAGCTGAATCAAAGGATCAAAATTGCAACATATAGTCTTCACAATAAACATTCGAACAAGAATGAACGAATGAATTCCAAAGTAAAGCATCACACTTCCAAAAGCTGAGAAGCTAGTTAGAAAAAGGTATGGAATAAAATCAACAAGGTACGGATGTGAACAAATACTTGGTAGGGATTACCCAATCACGAACCAAATATCTGCGGGAAGAAATACTAGAGCTACATGAATTCCCACTTATAAACTCCCGAAACTTTCTGGTTATGCAATCAGGTGTTGGGGATACAGGGGACACAAAATATATCACCCAAACTAACAATACCTAGATCCAGCTGTATCCATCCTTCAACACATAACCAAGAAACCCTCGGAAATCGTCTACCTCAACCTTCGAAAAGCATCCGTTATACGAGTTATGGCAATACTCCCGCACTCGCCTCAGTACTGGGCTATCAGGATTATCTCACCAACAACTGTACAAGAGAGATTTTCAATGTCGGCGTACTAAACTCAGGTATTCTAGAACCGGAACGATAAAATTATGACGACAACACCTCGGAGCTCAACTCCCCGGGACACCTCCACTAAACCCCTGCTGACAGGAGGCACCAAGACAATGTTGTCATCACAAAACCATCGGAATGATTCTAAGATACCCGTGTGATCCTAAATTTTTTTTTAGTGAAATTTGAGAAGAGAAGAGTCAAAACTCTACGTCAGGATGCCTTACCAGAGCGATGAGGAGACTGGGAAGTAAAAAGAATTCCTAAACTCTCCGATATATAATTCCTAAATGACTCAAAACATTTTTTCTAGACACAACTCGGCCGCTAAAAACGATCAATCAATGGGGGCTCCTAAGGTCGGGGAAGGCTCTGATTACCAACTTGTCACTCCCTCGATGCGGCTATATCTCCCATGTGTCGAAGCACGACTTAGAGGCATAACCGCATTGAAAGCAATGTCGCAAGTGAGGTAATCTTCACACAACCCATGTAATACATAAGGGAAAGAGATACATAGTTGGCTTACAGTCGCCAATTCACACAATACATAAATAAACATCCATCATCCAAATTACACTCAAGGTCCGACTACGGAACCAAAATGAAAGGAGACTACCCCAAATGCTACACAGATCCCCGAATCATCCCCCCTGGGCTCCACTACTAATCATCAGGAAAAGACACATAGTAACGACCACGTTCCTCGTCGAACTCCCACTTGAGCTCGGTCGCGTCATCTGCACTGGCATCGTTGGCACCTGCAACTGTTTTGGTAGAATCTGTGAGTCACGGGGACTCAGCAATCTCACACCCGCGAGATCAAGACTATTTAAGCTTAAAGGTAGGAGGGGGGGTTGTGAGGTGGAGCTGCAGCAAGCTACTAGCATATATGGTGGCTAACAACGCAAAAGAGAGCGAGAAGAGAAGCAAAAGCACGGTCGAACAACTATGATCAAGAAGTGATCCTGAACTACTTACGTCAAACATAACTCCAACACCGTGTTCACCTCCCGGACTCCGCCGAGAAGAGACCATCACGGTTACACACGCGGTTGATGTGTTTTAATTAAGGTCAACTTCGGGTTATCCACAACCGGACATTAACAAATTCTCATCTGCCTCATAATCGCGGGCACGGCTTTCGAAAGATAGTACCCTGCAGGGGTGTCCCAACTTAGCCCATTATAAGCTCTCACGGTCAACGAAGATTATTACTTATACCAGGAAGACCCGATCAGTCTCGGAATCCCGGACTACAAGACATTTCGACAGTAATAAAACAAGTCCAGCAAAGCCGCCGATTGTGCCGACAAATCCTGATAGGAGCTACACATATCTAGGTCTCAGGGCACATCCAGATGAGCAGTCCGTACAACTAAAACCAGACCCCAAGTTTTCTTAAGGTGGCGCTGCAAAGCGCTCTAGTTTGGACCAGCAATCGAAGGAGAACTGGCCCGGGGGGGTTAAAATAAAGATGACCCTCGGGCTCGCGAAAACCCGGGGGAAAAAGGCTTAGGTGGCAAATGGTAAAACCAAAGTTGGGCCTTGCTGGAGGAGTCTTATTCAAAGCGAACTGTCAAGGGGGTCCCATAAATCACCCAACCATGTAAGGAACGCAAAATCAAGGAACATAACACCGGTATGACGGAAACTAGGGTGGCAAGAGTGGAACAAAACACCAGGCATAAGGCCGAGCCTTCCACCCTTTACCAAGTATATAGATGCATTAATTAAATAAGAGATATTGTGATATCCCAACAAGTAAACATGTTCCAACAAGGAACAACATCTCCATGTTCCAACAAGGAACAAACTTCATCTTCACCTGCAACTAGCAACGCTATAAGAGGGGCTGAGCAAAGCGGTAACATAGCCAATCAACGGTTTGCTAGGACATGGATGGTTAGAGGCTGACATGGCAATATGGGTGGCATGATATAGCAAGTGGTAGGTATCGCAGCATAGGCATAGCAAAAGAGCGAGCATCTAGCAAGCAAAGATAGAAGTGATTTCGAGGGTATGGTCATCTTGCCTGCAAGGTTCTCAGAGTTGTCGAAAGCTTGGTCCTCGTAAGCGTTCTCAATAGGTTCCTCATTCACGTACTCGTCTCCCGGCTCTACCCAAAACAAGAGCACAAGCAAAGGAACAACTATCAACCATGATGCAATGCACAAACAGCATGATGCAAAACATGGCAATGATATGCGAGATGTGATATGCAATGCATATGCGTGCTCCGGAAGGAAAAGGATGAACAAGGCATAATCTTGGCAAACCAAGTATGAAACTGGAAAGGTGAGGTGCTTTCGGTTGAAATCGATATAAAGATCACCAGAATCGGATGCACGGTTTGCAAATGACAAGCAAAAATAGAATGACAAGATTCTGCCATTAACAGTATGATGCTACTTAGCAAGCGACAAGAAATTAAGCTACTGCACCCAAACGTACCAGCAAAGCATATGAAGATATCTACTCAAGATTCTTGACAAAAGATGAACACTGAGCTACGGCTAAATCACATTATAACAGGTTCAAACAAGCATGGCAAAAGTGAAAATACTATCATGCCAGAAATTAAGATCAGGATCACATGTTTAGAGCAAGCAAACAACATGCTACAGGAACACAATATAGCAAAGCAAGGCATGGAATGAACCTACTCAAAGCATTTTACAAACGTCCCTTACTGACCATGAGCCAAAAAGGACCAGAAAATATAATAGCACCCAAGTCAATTAAGCAAGTTTCGTTACAGTTTTCAGACTTAGCAGAAACCTGGACATGTCAAAAACAGATAGCAAGTAGGCATGTTTACGAGCTCGATGCACTCACTAAAGAGCATTTCATGATAAACTAAGCATACATCCATCAAGAATACATGGCATAGAAGCTAGACATGGCAAGAACAACATAATATCATGCAAGGATCAACTACAACAAGGTTGGCAAAATCGAATAACATGTAAACAAACTGCCAGCAACATTTTATAGCAAAAATAGAGCTCGATTGACTCAAGCTATGGCACTCCATAAATACAAACAAAAGCATGGATGGATAGAGCAAATCCATATGCTCAAAACACCCTTACTGATCAGGCTCAAAAGAGGCATAGATCTCTTTGAAACAACATGAACACATGGCATAAAAATAACAGCAGGGCATGACTTAGTGAAAATACTAAGTCCCTGAAATCAGCAACATCAAGATCCCTAGTTTGCATGCTTGTCCTAGTCACCACAGAGATCACAAAAATACATGGCATACACCCCTGGAAAGATAGCATGGCATATTACAAAACACATGTAGAACTCCAGTTCATAGGGTGCACACATCAATCATGGCAAAAATGACAAAAGTGCATCTACTGAAACAGATCTGAAACTAACATCACATAGCCCTCTTCCAACAGAATTTCGGGCATCAAGATGAGCTCAAATGAAAATGATGCAACGAGATGAAATGATGTACTCATCGAGGCGAACAATTTGATATACTATATGTCCAAAATGGAGCTACATATGCGGAGATATGGCAGGTCAAAGTATGCACAAAAATTTAGGGTTGGAGGGGAAAAAGTCAACTGAAAACTCAGATCCAGATCGGGATCTCGCAGGCACTGTTCATCGGGCGCGGCTCCCGAGGTTTGTCGGCGCCGGAGCCGGAGAGGATAAGGCCGGGCCGGGGCGGCGGCATGGCGAGGCGGCGGTGGCGAGGCCGGGCGAGGCGGTGGCCGGAGTTGACGGTGGCGGGGTCGTCCGCGGTGGCGCCGACGGAGCACGGTGGCGGGGCGGCGGCCGGACGCGGGGAAGAGGACGGCGGCGCGGGCGCTCGGTCTGGCCCGGCGGGGCTCGCGCGGGGGCCGGTGATGGGCTCCCGCGGGCCGGCGGCGGCGGCGGCGGCCGGACGCGGGGAAGAGGACGGCGGCGCGGGCGCTCGGTCTGGCCCGGCGGGGCTCGCGCGGGGGCCGGTGATGGGCTCCCGCGGGCCGGCGGCGGCGGCGGCGGGCGCTGCCACGTGGCGGGTCGGGGGTTGGCTGCGGCGGTGCGGGCGGACGGTGTCCGGCGCCGGGCGGACGCGTCCGGCGCGCGGAGGAAGAAGGGAGCTAGGGTTAGGGTAGGTTTTGATCCGAAAATTTCGGGAGAGGGGTGGATTTATAGGTAGGAGGGGCTAGGAGGCTCCAAATTGAGCACGGTTTTCGGCCACGCGATCGTGATCGAACGACTTAGAGGATGGGAGTGACTTAGATGGGTTTTGGGCCACTTTGGAGGGGTGTTGGGCTGCAACACACACGAGGCCTTCTCGGTTACCCGGTTAACCGTTGGAGTATCAAACGACCTCCGAATGACCCGAAACTTGACAGGCGGTCTACCGGTGCTATACCAAGGCCGCTTGACAACCCTCGGTACATTCCAAGAAGGTTTAATACCCGCTCACGGAAAAAGGTAAAAGGGGACGCCGGGGAACACATGAGCGCCGGATTGCAAAACTTACAACGGGGAAAATGCTCGGATTCATGAAACGAACACGTAAGCAAATGCGATGCACATGATGACATGATATGAAATGCATGACATGAACAAAATGCAAAATGAAGGAAAACCCAACCACAGAGGAAATAACATATCACATTGCCGAAAATGGCAAGAGTTGGAGTTACAAATATGGCAAGTTACATCCGGGGTGTTACAACCATAGCCTCTTCGATGATGTGTGAGTAGTTTACCTCAGACCTTCGGGTCCGTAGTTATTAGCTAGATGGCTTCTTCTGTCTCTTTGGATCTCAATACAAAGTTCTCCTCGATTATCTTGGAGCTCTATTTGATGTAACTCTTCTTTTTGCGGTGTGTTTGTCGAGATCCGATGAATTGTGGGTTTATGATCAAGATTATCTATGAACAATATTTGATTCTCCTCTAAATTATTTTATGCATGATTGGTTATCTTTGCAAGTCTCTTCGAATTATCAGTTTGGTTTGGCCTACTAGATTGATCTTTCTTGCAATGGGAAAAGTGCTTAGCTTTGGGTTCAATCTTGCGGTGCTCGATCCCAGTGATAGCAGGGGAAACGACACGTATTGTATTGTTGCCATCGAGGATAAAAAGATGGGGTTTATATCATATTGCATGAGTTTATCCGTCTACATCATGTCATCTTGCTTAAAGCGTTACTCTGTTCTTATGAACTTAATACTCTAGATGCATGTTGGATAGCGGTCGATGTGTGGAGTAATAGTAGTAGATGCAGGCACGAGTCGGTCTACTTGTCACGGGCGTGATGCCTATATACATGATCATACCTAGATATTCTCATAACTATGCTCAATTCTATCAATTGCTCGACGGTAATTTGTTCACCCACCGTAATACTTATGCTATCTTGAGAGAAGCCACTAGTGAAACCTATGGCCCCGGGTCTATTTTCCATCATATTAATCTTCCGTCAACAAGCTATTTCTATCTTTGTTTATTTTGCTTTCTTTACTTTTAGTATTTATCATAAAAATACCAAAAATATTATCTGATCTTGTCTATCAGATCTCACTCTCGTAAGTGACCGTGAAGGGATTGACTACCCCTTTATCGTGTTGGTTGTGAGGTTCTTATTTGCTTGTGTAGGTGCGTGGGACTCGAGCGTGGTCTCCTACTCGATTGATACCTTGGTTCTCAAAAACTGAGGGAAATACTTACGCTACTTTGCTGCATCACCCTTTCCTCTTCAAGGGAAAAACCAACGCATTCTCAAGAGGTAGTAACACTCACTGAAATGCATCTGTAGTAGCCTTCTCCTTCTTCTCTTCTGCTTCCTCCTGGAGCTGGTCAACTGCTATCTGAATCTCAGTGACCATCAGATCAAGATCATAGAATTTGGTCTCTGTGATCCTCTCCAAGCTCTCCTGATTCTGAGTCAGGGTGGCCAAGCCCTTCTCAATCCTCAATGTAGCTTGAATTAGATATCCAAGCTGATCATGTTTGCTCTTCAGGAACACCTAAGATGCTTCCTCGGCACTTGGCATCCTTGCAGCCTTTTCTGCCTTTGCTTTAGCTCTCTTCTCTTGTGCTTGCACTGATGATGGTTCATCCTCATTCATTACAACTTCATTATCTTAAAAATCTAGGAGCAAGGGTAAATGCTCTTTGTCCAACAAGTAAGTACCTGTGCCCATCTTGGAGTTGATGAGCACCTTAATGTGTGGAGCATACCCACAAGATATTTTATGATCAGTAGCTGTCCTTTTGATTGTCGCTACAATCAGAATCATGACCTTGAATTTTTTAGGAACATCGAAGATTTGCAGCAAGTTGATGGAATGTCCTCTTATCATCTTGTGATCTCCAGATTTGGGTAGCAGAGTATGCCTTAAGATGGTGTTGATTGTGGGCAGACCAGACAACAGATAGTGCACAGATCCAAGCTTGTGTGTGTCCAAAGCTTTATCTGGGATCTCTTTGTATATATTAGCCATAGAGTTGTGGTATTTCTTCTTGTTGGCTTACACATCCAAATCATCCTCATGCTATTCTGGGGCATTGATCAGCTTGGCCCATTCTTCAATAGTAGATTGGTACCTTGTACCTTCAGACATCCACACTATCTTTCCATCTGGATAGAAATGAGCAGTGGAGTAAAATTGCATGATTAGCTCGTCATTCCATTTTGTGAGCTTCTGTCCAACAAACTTGTCAACTCCAGAAGTTTTGAAGCTTTCATGTGCACCTGGGAAGTGATCTTCATTATCATCAATGAAATTCCAATCAACCCACTTCATATCACAGACAATAGGTTTCTTGTCCAGTAGAATGGTCTCATAGAAGTCTTGTTGTTCTTTGGTGTGGAACCTATAGTCAACTACAGTCCTCCTCCTCACAGCATAGGGATCAGACTGTCTCCACAATCTCAGTCCTGCATCCTTCCTGATGTGCATGTCCTCAGCCACTGGATGAGTGTGATTGTGGTCTGGAATCTTGGGCTTCAGTTTCCTCAGCACTTGGGCTTCATCATCTTCTGCTTCAACTTCAGGCACTGGGGCCTTGTTCTTCTCTTCTGCAGGAATGTTTTTGGTGCTTCTCTTTGGCTTAGAAGGCTTCTGAGCTTGAGCTATTGCTTTGGGAGCAGTTTTGGGCTTTGATGGAGCAACCCCTGACTTAATTGCATCTCCCATAAGCTTTTTATGGGACTTGGGTGCCGGTGAAACATCCTCTTCCTCTTCCTCTTCTGAATCTCTTAACATAGCTGATTTTCCAAGAACTTTTGCAGAAGTGATTCTTGCCTTCTTCTTCTTCTTGCCATCTCCAACTGCCTCACCATCATCTGATTCTATTGTGAATTTCATGGTTTCTCCTATTGGAACTTTCCTTGGCTTTGACATTGGGACTCTCTTTGCTGGTGCCTTCTTGTTCAACCCTGGCTTGGTTGCAGCAGCTGTGGCATACTCCTTCTTCAAGACTTTCTTCTTTGGGCTCACTTCTTCTTCTACAGCCACATAATCCTCATCCTCAGAATCTGAGGTTCTTTTCTTTCTTGACTCGGTGGCTGCTTTGGGAAAGTTACTTGGTGTGCTCCTACTGCCCTCATCATAGCTGCCTGAGGGACAAGTGCCCTCACTCATGTGCACTTGTTCTTCATATCTATGTTGGCTATCACTTTGGTCAGACATCTTGGCGATAACACTGACAGCAAACCCTGTGAATAGATATAGATGAGGTAGAGTAGATGAGCATCACAAAGTGCAGAGTTTCTGCAAAACAAATGACTCAAAAACTTAGTTTTAGTTCTCCACAGAAAGCATTTCGGAGCTACCGATTTGTTAAACTCGGTGATACCGAAGGAACTTTTGGAACCTAAACTAGTGAACTCGGTCAGACCGAGTCATAGTTCGGTGGCTGTCGGATTTTGGGTTCCGGTAAAACCCTCGAGGTTCGAACACTATGGTGCGCACGAAGATCTCCCCCTACCTAATCACGCCCTCAGCCTCACCGCGATCTCAAGGCCAAGCTCGACGAACCCGCAACACAAGAGACACGAGATTCATACTGGTTTGGTCCACCGTTGTGGTGTAATACCCTACTCTAGTGTGGTGTGGTGGATTGCCTCTTGGGCGGAGGATGAACAATATAAGGGAAGAACAGCCTCCTAAGGTGAGGTGTTCTTGTGCTTGGTGAACTTGTGTGGGTGAGGATGGATCTAGTCCAAGGTGAGATGAATTCTACTGTGGTGGCTAGTCCTATTTATAGAGGCCCTGGCCCTCTCCCCAAATATTGAGCGGGAAGGGAGCCAACAACGGCCAAATTCAAAGGGAGACAACTAGTACAAGCTATCCTGACTAAAGGTGGTCTTCGCCTGCCAAAGGCTCTGGTGGTGACGTCATCTTGGGCTCCATGGTGACCTCCGTCCTGCTGGTCTTGGTCTTGCTGCACCGATATGTAAACCTTTGCCCAATACCTCGGTACTCCTCGCCTGCGCTTGCCTCCTTAGCACCAAAGAGGAAACGAGGACACTGTGCGCGTTGGCACCTGCCTGGCACCCTCCTGGTCTTGGTCGTCATGGCTTACATCATTGGAACCTCGCGAGGTTCGCCTCACCTTGATCTCTCCGCCTCGCGAGCCAGCTTGGTGAAGCCACTCCTGAGGAGGTCTTGTGTCGTCCGCCTCGCGAGGGTCTTGAATGCTTGCTGATGAAGATGGGCTGCACGGGGCCGCTGGTGGAGCCACGCCATGGGCTGCAGGCAGGCAAGTCTGGGGACCCCTATTCCCAGGACGCCGACAATAGCCCCAGGGCCCAAGGCGCGCTCGGACTTGGCTTCGAGGCGAAGCCAAAGGGCAAGTGCGGAGCGTCGCAGGCCCCATCAGCCTACGGCCTTGGTCGACATGTGGCAACTGATTGGACGTGGGCGTCTCCGCTTCCCCACACTGCCTCGGCAACTGCCTGACTTGACGAGTCCCTGCTGCATGCAGAGAAATATCATCATTACCTGTGATCGTAGGGGTCGCCGGTTGGCCTTCTCCTGCTATAAATGAGGAGGGGGCAGAGCCCCTGTTGCTCATCTCTTCTTGCTCTGCTCACTTCTTCTTCCTCACTCCGTAGCTAGCAGCGACTCCCATGGCGCCTACGAAGAGGTTCTCGTCCGCGGAGAAGAGAACGGCTTGCCAAGAGGGGCCCGGCTCCCCGCCGCCCAAGTGTGGGCGCGGCCGTCCCCGTAAGCACGCCGCGACCCCCGCCGCAGCTCCTCGCTGCCACGGCGGTGCCCCTTCTCGTGGTGGGGCTCGCCAAGGTCGTGGCAGCCACGTCGATGAGGGGAGGCACGCCATGGTCGCACGGAATAATGATAAACATGATAGTTCTTTTGTTGAGTTTGCTCCCACTATTGTTGATGAGAATAAATTTGCTTATGTGGAGAGTAATAAAAACTCTATGCTTGTAGATCATGAAAACAACGCTTTAGGTGCTGGTTATATTTTTGAATTCATTCATGATGCTACTGAAAGTTATTATGAGGGAGGAATATATGCTTGTAGGAATTCCAATAATATCAAGTTTCCTCTCTATGTGCTTAAAGTTTTGAAGTTATGCTTGTTTTAGCTTCCTATGCAAGTTGATTATTGTTCACATAAGTTGTTTGCTCACAAAATCCCTATGCATAGGAAGTGGGCTAGACTTAAATGTGCTAGTCATATTCTTCATGATGTTCTCTTTATGTTTCAATTCTTATCTTTTATGTGAGCATCATTGAAATCATCATGCCTAGCTAGGGGCGTTAAACGATAGCGCTTGTTGGGAGGCAACCCAATTTTATTTTTTGCTTTTCGGTTCTGTTTAGGAATAAATAATCCATCTAGCTTCTGTTTAGATGTGCTTTTATATTTTAATTAGTGTTTGTTCCAAATAGAACCTTTGGCAAGACTTGGGTGAAGTCTTTATGATCATGCTGTAAAAAAAACAGAAACTTTAGCGCTCACGAGATTAGCTTCAAGTTTTTACTGGAGAGTGCTATTTGGTTGATTCTTTTTGAAGATGATTACTAGACAAATTCCTCAGGTCCAACAATTTATTTTAGAGTTTTTGGAGTTCCATAAGTTTGCGTTAGTTACAGATTACTACAGACTGTTCTGTTTTTGACAGATTCTGTTTTTCGTGTGTTGTTTGCTTATTTTGATGAATCTTTGTCTAGTAAAAGAGTTTATGAACCATAGATAAGTTGGAATACAGTAGGTTTAACACCAATATAAATAAAGAATGAGTTCTTTACAGTACCTTGAAGTGGTGTTTTGTTTTCTTTCGCTAACGGATCTCACGAGTTTTCTGTTAAGTTTTGTGTTGTGAAGTTTTCAAGTTTTGGGTAAAGATTCGATGGACTACGGAATAAGGAGTGGCAAGAGCCTAAGCTTGGGGATGCCCAAGGCACCCCAAGGTAATATTCAAGAACAACCAAGCGTCTAAGCTTGGGGATGCCCCGGATGGCATCCCCTCTTTCGTCTTCGTTCATCGGTAACTTTACTTGGAGCTATATTTTTATTCACCACATGATATGTGTTTTGCTTGGAGCGTCATTTTATTTTCTTTAGCTTTTCTTGCTGTTTGAATAAAGTATCAAGATCTGAAATTCTTAAATGTTAGAGAGTCTTCACATAGTTACATAATTATTAAACTACTCATTGATCTTCAATCATATCTTTTGGAGTAGTTTGTTGTTTTGCTCTAGTGCTTCACTTATATCTTTTAGAGCATGGCGGTAGTTTTATTTTGAAGAAATAGATGAACTCTCATGCTTAACTTATATTATTTTGAGAGTCTTAAATAGCATGGTAATGTGCTTAATCCTAATATGCTAGGTATTCAAGAATAGTAAAAACTTTCTTAGAAGTGTGTTGAATACTAAGAGAAGTTTGATGCTTGATGATTGTTTTGAGATATGGAGGTAATAATATTAAAGTAGTGCTAGTTGAGTAGTTGTGAATTTGAGAAATTCTTGTGTTGAAGTTTGCAATTCCCGTAGCATGCACGTATGGTAAACGTTATGTAACAAATTTGAAACATGAGGTGTTATTTGATTGTCCTCCTTATGAGTGGCGGTCAGGGACGAGCGATGGTATTTTCCTACCAATCTACCCCCTAGGAGCATGCGCGTAGTGCTTTGGTTTTTGATCGCATGTAGATTTTTGCAATAAGTATATGAGTTCTTTATGACTAATGTTGAGTCCATGGATTATACGCACTCTCACCCTTCCATCATTGCTAGCCTCTTCGGCCGTGGATTGCCCTTTCTCACATCGAGAGTTGGTGCAAACTTCGCCGGTGCATCCAAACCCCGTGAGATGATACGCTCTTTCACACATAAACCTCCTTATATCTTCCTCAAAACAGCCACCATACCTACCTATTATGGCATTTCCATAGCCATTCCGAGATATATTGACATGCAACTTTCCACCATTCCATTTACCATGACACATTCATCATTGTCATATTGCTAGCATGATCATGTAGTTGACATAGTATTTGTGGCAAAGCCACCATTCATAATTCTTTCATACATGTCACTCTTGATTCATTGCATATCCCGGTACACCACCAGAGGCATTCATATAGAGTCATACTTTGTTCTAGTATCGAGTTGTAATCATTGAGTTGTAAATAAATAGAAGTGTGATGATCATCATTTTCTAGAGCATTATCCCAAGTGAGGAATAAAAAAATAGGAAAGGCCATAAAAAAAAGAGAAGGCCGAAAAACCAAAAAAAGAGAAAGGCCATAAAAAAAAGAGAAGGCCCAAAAAAATGAGAGAAAAAGAGAGAAGGGACAATGTTACTATCCTTTGCCACACTTGTGCTTCAAAGTGGCACCATAATCATCATGATAGAGAGTCTCTTGTTTTGTCACTTTCATATACTAGTGGGAATTTTTCATTATAAAGATTGGCTTGTATATTCCAACGATGGGCTTCCTCAAATGCCCTAGGTCTTCGTGAGCAAGCAAGTTGGATGCACATCCACTTAGTTTCTTTTGTTGAGCTTTCATACATTTATAGCTCTAGTGTATCCGTTGCATGGCAATCCCTACTCCTTGCATTAACATCAATCGATGGGCATCTCCATAGCCCATTGATTAGCCTCGTTGATGTGAGATCTTCTCCTTTTTTGTCTTCTCCACATAACCCCCATCATCATATTCTATTCCACCCATAGTGTTATATCCATGGCTCACGCTCATGTATTGCGTGAAGGTTTATAAGTTTGAGATTACTAAAGTATGAAACAATTGCTTGTCTTGTCATCGGGGTTGTGCATGATGAGAACATTCTTGTGTGACAAAAATGGAGCATGACTAAACTATATGATTTTGTAGGGATGAACTTTCTTTGGCCATGTTATTTTGAGAAGACATAATTGCTTAGTTAGTATGCTTGAAGTATTATTACTTTTATGTCAATATGAACTTTTATCTTGAATATTTCAGATCTGAATATTCATATCACAATTAAGAAGAATTACAATGAAATTATTCCAACTAGCATTCCACATCAAAAATTATCTTTTTTATCATTTACCTACTCGAGGACGAGCAAGAATTAAGCTTGGGGATGCTTGATACGTCTCCAACGTATCTATAATTTTCAATTGCTCCATGCTATATTATCTACTGTTTTAGACAATATTGGGCTTTATTATCCACTTTTATATTATTTTTGGGACTAACCTATTAACCGGAGGCCCAGCCCAGAATTGCTGTTTTTTTTGCCTATTTCAGTGTTTCGAAGAAAAGGAATATCAGACGGAGTCGAAACGGAACGAAATCAACTGGAGAAGTTATTTTTGGAAGGAAAGCTACCGGAAAAGCTTGGAGTGCACGTCAGGAAAGGAGGGAGGTGGCCACGAGGGAGGAGGGCGCGCCCCCCCTAGGGCGCGCCCCCTACCTCGTGGGCCCCCCTTCGGTCCACCGACGTACTTCTTTCACCCATATATACCTACGTACCCTAAAACTTCCAGAACGGAGATTAGATCGGGAGTTCCGCCGCCGCAAGCCTCTGTAGCCACCAAAAGTCAATCGGGACCCTGTTCCGGCACTCTGCCGGAGGGGGGATCCCTCACCGGTGGCCATCTTCATCATCCCGGTGCTCTCCATGATGAGGAGGGAGCAGTTCACCCTCGGGGCTCAGGGTATGTACCAGTAGCTATGTGTTTGATCTCTCTCTCTCTCTCGTGTTCTTGATTTGGCACGATCTTGATGTATCGCGAACTTTGCTATTATAGTTGGATCTTATGTTTCTTCTCCCGCTCTTCTCTCTTGTAATGGATTGAGTTTTCCCTTTGAAGTAATCTTATCGGATTGAGTCTTTAATGACATGAGAACACTTGATGTCTGTCTTGCCGTGCGTATGTGGTGACAATAGGATATCACGTGATTCACTTGATGTATGTTTTGGTGATCAACTTGCGGGTTCCACCCATGAACCTATGCATAGGGGTTGGCACACGTTTTCGTCGTGATTCTCCGGTAGAAACTTTGGGCACTCTTTGAAGTACTTTGTGTTGGTTTGGATAGATGAATCTGAGATTGTGTGATGCATATCGTATAATCATGCCCACGGATACTTGAGGTGAGATTAGGGTTTTGGTTGATTTGTATCTTAAGGTGTTATTATAGTACGAACTCTAGGGTTGTTTGTGACACTTATAGGAATAGCCCAATGGATTGATTGTAAAGAATGATCTTTGAGGTGGTTTCGTACCCTACCATAATCTCTTCATTTGTTCTCTGCTATTAGTGTCTTTGGAGTGACTCTTTGTTGCATGTTGAGGGATAGTTATATGATCCAATTATGTTATTATTGTTGAGAGAACTTGCACTAGTGAAAGTATGAACCCTAGGCCTTGTTTCCTATCATTGCAATACCGTCTATGCTCACTTTTACCGCTCGCTACCTTGCTGTTTTTATATTTTCAGTTTACAAAAACCTATATCTGCCATCCATATTGCACTTGTATCACCATCTCTTCGCCGAACTAGTGCACCTATACAATTTACCATTGTATTGGGTGTGTTGGGTCCAAAAGAGACTCTTTGTTATTTGGTTGCAGGGTTGCTTGAGAGAGACCAACTTCATCCTACGCCTCCCACGGATTGATAAACCTTAGGTCATCCACTTGAGGGAAATTTGCTACTATCCTACAAACCTCTGCACTTGGAGGCCCAACAACCTCTACAAGAAGAAGGTCTTGTAGTAGACATCAGAAGACAAGCTTGCCGACCGACTATGAAGATTCCTTCTTATGTAACTGACTCTATGTAAACCCTAGATCCCCCCCGGTGTCTATATAAACCAGAGGGATTAGTCCGGAGAGGATATTCATTACCATAGTCATATAGGCTAGACTTCTAGGGTTTAGCCATTACGATCGCATGGTAGATCAACTCTTGTAATACTCATATTCATCAAGATCAATAAAGTTGGAAGTAGGGTATTACCTCCATAGAGAGGGCCTGAACCTGCGTAAACATCGTGTCCCCCATCTCCTGTTACCATTGACCCTAGACGCACAGTTCGGGACCCCCTACCCGAGATCCGCCGGTTTTGACACCGACATTGGTGCTTTCATTGAGAGTTCCACTATGCTATCGACGAAGGGCTCGATGGCTCGCCTTGTCCTTAAAGACAACATCACCTCCAGGGGAGCCCTGGCCCCAGGCCAAACCCTTTAGCTGGGCGGCTTTACTATGATCGCCCGTTCGTCCATTGAGCCGACGATGACCTCTCGGGCCATCGAAAAACCCCTTCGCATCAACTCCGAGCACTCCAAGCAGATGGATCTGGCATAATTTTCGTACTTGAACGAACTCCTAGATCGCATCGCCGCTTTAGGAATCACCACAGATTATGATCGGATCGGGCCTAAAACCGATCAAGGAGAAATCAAGACCCCACCGGCCACCCACCAGATTGCGGTAGTCGAGGAGCAGGACGGCGAGTCTTCTTCTATATCGAAGACGGATAACGGATACCCACCCGTGAAAGGATGCAACCAGCCCTCCGAACATAGAATCGGACGGCGGTCCTAAACAATCAGAAGATATTCTGGAACCCGGACTGTTAAGCCCGGAAGGTCGTCAGACTCCGGATAATCGGCCAGGTCGGGGTTCGGATTTAATTCCACCCACCCACCCGGACATAGACGCTCTCATGAGCATAAAACAACAGTCTCAGGAAACGGTCCACCAGTTCTAGGCCAGGTTCCTCCTTGTCAAGGCCAAGGTAAAAGATTGTCGTGACGAGGACGCAATATCAGCGTTCTGCAACAATTGCGCGGACTAAGGAATCCTCAACGCCATCAATCATTGCCGCATACTGAAATTCGCCGACTTAGCAACCATCATACAAAAGTACAGCGCGATGGAAAGCGCCTGGAAAACTCAGGCAGCTCGTTGGGAACCGTCAGTCCCAACTCAACTCCCCCTACAGGAGAAAAGGGCGCACCCTCGTGGCACGCCCAGTCCAACAGTCAAGAAAGAAAAAACCGCTATGCGACACGACACCATTTTGGAGGGGTGGCTCGATGGCCCATGCAAAATACATACAACACCAGATACCGTGGCAACCCACAGCCTTAGAGCATGTTGGATACTATGATAGGTAGCCATGTGCGGCGAGGACATCCTTATCAAGGACGCCCCAGAACGGCATCCCTCAGAAGACAACGACTCAAGAGTATTGACGGTCTTTGAGACATTCGCTTCAAACAACAAGCGCAAAAGGGCACTACACGAGCTCGCCGAAGTCTGCCAAATTGCGGCAATAAACCCCTGGAACGACACGGCTATAACATTCAACACCGGTGACAAACCAAAGTATAGAACAGTACGAGCGCCAGCCGCGTTAATCCTCAGTCCCATCGTGGATGGGTTTCAACTCACTAAGGTCCTCATGGACGGCGGCAGCGGTCTAACCTCATTTATGAGGACACACTCCATAAAATGGAAATAGACAGGAGCTGCATCAAGCAAAGTAACACAACCTTCCGAGGTATTATTCCCAGTCGGGAGGTGCGGTGCGCGGGCAAAATCACACTTGACGTAGTATTCGGCATGCCGGAAAACTATCGGTCCGAAGAAATAACTTTCCAAGTGGCCCCTTTCAGCAGCGGGTATCACGCCCTGTTGGGGAGGGATGCTTTTACACGCTTCCAGGCAATACCCCATTACGGGTATATGAAGCTCAAAATGCCCGGACCAAACGGTATAATCACTCTTGTCAGTGATCCGGACATAGCACTCCGTGCTGAAAACAAAACCGCATCCCAAGCCCTGGAGGCGCTATCCGAAGCCCTCATGGCCGAAGAGTTAACCGCACTATGCTCCACTGTGGACAGGGACGACGTGATTCTCGACAAACGCCCCAAATCCACCTCCTTCAAACTAGCAGAAGAAATAGTAAAATTCCAGGTCCACCCAACGGACCCCAAGAAGACAACATCTATCGGAGCTCAACTGAACCCAACAGTTGACACCGCACTACGAGAATTCCTGTGCGAAAACTGGGACATATTCTACTGGCACCCTTCAGATATGCCAGGGATCCCACGCAAGCTGGCCGAACATAGCCTCAATATATTAAAGGGATTTAAACCGGTTAAGAAAACACTGCGGCGCTTTTCAAACCCAAGCGACAAGCCATGGGGGAGGAGATGGACAAACTCATCGAGGGCGGGTTCATTAGAGAAATCAAACATCCGGACTGGCTGGCAAACCTGGTGATTGTACCAAAGAAGAACAAACCCTGGCGTGTGTGTCGATTTCAAAGACCTCAACAAGGCTTGCCCTAACGATCCTTTCCCCCTCCCCCGCATTGATCAAATCATTGACGCCACTGCAGGACACGACTCACTGTGTTTCCTCGATGCATATTCCGGATACCATCAAATCAAAATGAAGGAGTCCGATCAAGCCGCAACAGCATTTATCACCCCATATGGGCCATTCTACTTCAACACCATGCCCTTTGGGCTCAAGAACGTCGGCGCCACATACCAACGCATGATTCAAACATGCCTGGAGAAACAGATCGGCAAAACGGTAGAAGCTTACGTCGATGACATCGTCATCAAAACTAGGCATGTCGAAACACTAATAGATAACTTACGTCTTACATTCGACAACCTCCGGGCATATGACATTAATCTCAACCCGGAAAAGTGTGTCTTCGGCGTCCCCGCTGGAAAACTGCCGGGCTTCATCGTTTCCAATAGAGGAATCAAAGGAAATCCAGCTAAAATTCGAGCTCTGTCACAGTTGGCTACAACAACAGACCTCAAACAGGCCCAAAAACTAGCGGGATGCGTGGCAGCGCTAAGCCGCTTTACCTCTAGATTAGGAGAAAAGGCACAACCACTCTATCGCCTCTTACGGCGCCCTGTTAACTTCGAATGGACAGACGCGGCCACTGCCGGACTGGAGCAAATAAAGGCCCTTCTAGCGAGCAACCCAATCCTGGCCGCACCAAACAGTGGCGAGCCTATGTTGTTATACATATTGGCAACACATCAGGTGGTGAGCGCCGTGCTCGTCGTCGAACGAGAACAAGATGGACACAAATTTCCACTCCAAAAACCAGTATACTACATATCAACTGTCCTCACACCGTGCAAATCCCGGTACCCCCACTACCAAAAGATAGCATACGCGGTCTTCATGGCATCCCGCAAGCTACGACACTACTTCCAGGAGTGTTCAATCACGGTGGCTTCTGAGGTCCCACTCAATGACATAATAAACAACCGCGATGCCACGGGAAGGATCGCCAAATGGGCCGTACAGCTACTTCCATTCAACATAACATAGAAGCCACGACGAGCCATGAAATCCCAAGTCCTGGACGACTTCATCGCCGAATGGACCGAAGCCGAACTCCCTAAAGAGTACGGCACATATTCCAATTGGGTTATGTATTTTGACGGCTCCAAAATGTTGGCAGGGCTGGGAGCGGGAGTCGTGGTAACATCCCCCACTGGAGATGTCATCCAGTATGTACTCTAGATATTATACACAGACTCTAACAACGCAGCTGAATACAAGACCCTACTGCATGGTCTTCGGATGGCCGTATCCATGGGCATACAACACCTGGAGGTGCGCGGGGACTCGAACCTCGCCATATCTCAAATAAACGGCGACTTTGACGCCAAAGATCATAAGATGGCAGCTTATCGTAATGCCGTATTAAAAATGTTGGCTCGATTCGAGGGGCTTGAATTTCATCACGTCACCTGAGAAAGTAACCAAGCGGCGGACGTCCTTGCTTGCATCGGCGCTAAGCGCGACCCCGTCCCACCCAACATCTTCCTGGAAAGGCTTTTCAAGCCATATGTGGTGTGGCAAGGGGAGGGCGGCAATAATAGTCCAGATCCGAATACAACTCCAAATCCAGAACACACCGATAGTATCGGGGGCTCAGCCACCAAAATAACACCGTCGGCCGATCTCATTATGGCAGTCATCGCTCCATGGACCGAACCTTTCTTGGCCTACATTAATATGAAGGAGCTCCCCAAAGACCAAAATGAGGCTCGCCGCATTGTCCGGCGCTCGAAGGCCTACAAGGTTCACGACGGAGAGCTCTACAAGAAAAGTACTACCGGAGTACTTCAAAGATGTATCTCCGAAGAAGAGGGGCGGCAGCTTCTAGCGGACATTCACACCGGTCTTGGTCGACACCACTGAGGGAGTCCTGGATTAGGGGGTCCTCAGACAGCCGGACTATATACTTTGGCCGGACTGTTGGACTATGAAGATACAATATTGAAGACTTCGTCCCGTGTCCGGGTGGGACTCTCCTTAGCATGGAAGGCAAGCTTGGCAATTTGGATTTGTATATCTCTTCCCTTGTAACCGACTCTGTGTAACCCTAGCCCCCTCCGGTGTCTATATAAACCGGAGGGTTTAGTCCATAGGACAACAACAATCAAAATCATAGGCTAGCTTCTAGGGTTTAGCCTCTACGATCTCGTGGTAGATCAACTCTTGTAATACTCATATCATCAAGATCAATCAAGCAGGAAGTAGGGTATTACCTCCATCGAGAGGGCCCGAACCTGGGTAAACATTGTGTCCCCCGCCTCCTGTTACCATCCGCCTTAGACGCATAGTTCGGGACCCCCTACCCGAGATCCGCCGGTTTTGACACCGACATTGGTGCTTTAATTGAGAGTTCCACTTTGCCGTCACCATAAGGCTTTATGGCTCCTTCGATCATCAGTAACGATGCGATCTAGGGTGAGGTTTTTCTCCCCGGACAGATCTTGGTATTTGGCGGCTTTGCACTGCGTGCCAATTCGCTTGGCCATTTGGAGCAGGTCGAAAGCTACGCCCCTAGCCGTCAGGTCAGGTTTGGAAGTTTAAACTATACCACCGACATCCGCGGAGACTTGATCTTCGACGGATTCGAGCCCATATTAGGTGCGCCGCACAGTCACGACGAGCATGATTTAGCTCTGCCGCCGGACAGTGTTCGGGAGATCACCCCTGTGGCAACTCCGGCCCTCGATCCAGAGCAGATCGCGTCGTCCAAGGACGGGTGGATGGACCTCGCCACGGAGGCCGCACACTCAGCGGCGATAGAGCCGAATACTGACTTCACCTCCTGCGAGACCTGTGTTGCCGGACCCTTGGACTCGTCCCCGGCCACAGGCTTCGAACCGCCTGCATAAGTGCCTATCGAATCTAATTGGGCACCAATCATGGAATTTTCCTCCGCGGATATCTTTCAGCACTCACCCCTGGGTGATGTGCTAAATTCATTAAGGTCTCTCTCCTTGTCAGGAGGCCCTTGGCTGAATTGTGTTCGGCTTGAGTGGTAAGCGGATGACGAAGAAATTCGTTCCCCACCCACCACCCACTTAATAGCCACTATCGACGATATAACCGACATGCTTGATTTCGACTCTGAAGACATCGACGTTATGGACGATGATGAGGAGAGGAACAGGAACCATCGCCCACAGGGCGCTGGACAGCCACTTCATCACACAATATATATATGGTGGATACACCTAGAGAAAACAATGACGAGGAACGGAAGGATGCAGCGAAGGATAACCCCCTCGAGAAGCAACCAAAGCGGCGACGTAGGCGCCGCTCCAAATCCCTCCTCGGCAAAAATAGCGATAACATCGCAAGAAAGAATAATACCCCGGTTGACTCTAGAGGAAACGACGACCACATGGACCCTGCAACAGAGCAGGATGAGCCAGCGGACGGCGAGCATAGTACGGAGCCGCTGTCCGATCACGGCGACGCCGAGGGTAAAGATCATCAACCTGTCTCCGGAGAGGAGAATAGTCCGGACGACGATGCACACATCATCCCGGAAAGGCACTTGGAAGAAGAGAACCTCCACAGAAGGCTTATTCCCACCACGAGGAGTCTGAAGAAGCAGAAGCAAAGGCTTAAGGCCACGCAAAAGACACTCATCAGTAGATGGAACAAAGTGCTTGACACTGCAGAAAAGTACGGTGGCAGTGGCCACACAAAGAGTTATCCAAAGCGCAAGCTGCTGCCTGAATTCGATGACGAGGCTTTAGAGCCTATGTGGCCGAAAAATAAAACGACCGATCAGCCGGATCGACCACCCCGTGGTCGCGATAGGGCGGCTAACGATGTCGCGTATAAGTTAGCACACGACTTACGTGAGGACTTGCTCGAAAAGGCCGGTATGGCCAGGTCCATCTACGGATCTAGGAAGCGCGTTCCGACACAGAATCAAAACCGAACACTACAACCGTCAGCATGCCATGACACATCCAAATACAGGGGTGCCGCGCACCCCCTATGCTTCATCGATGAGGTGCTGGATCACGAATTTCCAGAGGGATTGAAGCCCGTGAACATAGAGGCATACGACGGAACGACAGACCCTGGGGTCTGGATTGAGGACTTTATCCTTCATATCCATATGGCTCGCGGACATGATCTCCATGCCATCAAATACTTGCCCCTCAAGTTGCAAGGACCAGCACAGCATTTGCTGAAGAGCCTTCCCAAAAACTCAATTGGATGTTGGGAGGAGCTTTAAGATGCTTTTAGGGCTAATTTTCAAGGGACCTATGTCCGACCTCCGGATGCAGACGATTTAAGTCATATAATTCAACAGCCCGGAGAGTCAGCCCGAAAGCTTTGGAACAGATTTCTCACTAAGAAGAATCAAATTGTGGACTACCCGAACGCCGAAGCCTTAGCAGCTTTCAAACACAGTGTCCGGGACAAATGGCTTGCCAGACACCTCGGCCAGGAAAAACCGAGGACAATGGCAGCCCTAACAAGCCTCATGGCCCGCTTTTGCGCGGGCGAAGATAGTTGGCTAGCCCGTAGCGGCACCAGCGACCCAGGCACATCCGAAGTCAGGGATGGCAATGGAAAACCATGACACAATAAAATCAAGCGTCGAAACAATGAAGACAACCCAGACAACACGGCGGTAAACGCCGGATTCAGGGGCTCTCGACCCGGTCAACGGAAACAGCCATTCAAAGGCACCAGAGATGGACCGTCCAGCCTAAGCAAGATCCTAGACATATTATGTCAGATTCATGGAACCTCCGACAAACCTGCAAATCACACCAACAGAGAATGCTGGGTCTTCAAGCAAGCCGGCAAGCTAAGCACGGAACACAAGGCGGGGGAGACACCAAGTGAAGACCAGGATGAGCCTCGCCAGCAAAACACTGGGGGACAGAAAAAATTTCCACCAGAGGTCAAAACAGTGAACATGATTCACGTAACAAAAAGGAGGAGCAAATGCGCACTCCGAGACATATGCGCCGTAGAGCCCGTCACCCCCAAGTTCAACCCTTGGTCGGCCTGCCCGATCACTTTTGATCGCAGGGATCACCCGACTAGTATCGACCCCATAATTGACGGATACCATCTCACCCGAGTCCTTATGGATGGCGGCAGTGGTCTTAATCTGATATATCAGGACACAGTCCGCAAAATGGGGATAGACCCGACAAGAAGCAGCCAAAACAATACTAGCTTTAAAGGAGTAATTCCAGGCTCAGAGGCCCGCTGTATGGGCACTGTAGTACTAGAGGTTGTATTCGCTTTTCCCGACAACTTTCAAAGTGAAAAGTTAACCTTCGACATCGCTCCATTCCGAAGCGGCTATCAAGCACTACTTGGAAGAACGACCTTAGCTCGTTTTAATGCAGTATCGCACTACGCTTATCTTAAGCTTAAGATGCCCGGTCCACGCGGCATTATCATAGTTAGAGGGAACACAGAGTGTTCCTTACATACGGAAGAACGTGCGGCGGCTTTAGCAGCCGAGCACTGAACGACCTCTCCAACCAGAAAAAATGATCGGTCGTCAAGACCGCGGACACGGCTAGACGAGTCCGGCGCACCCCTAGCTGTAACAACTACGATAAACCTGAGATTGGGTCGAGGGATATACCCCCATAGGTGGTGATAGGGGCTTCCCACATGTAAAAAGGGCTACAGTTCGGCTTGATCCTATTTAGATTAAATTTTAATGGTTTATTAAGAATAACCAATTTTTCGCACGAAGACTTTCACCTGGTTTTTTCTCTTTTACAGATGATAATCGTGCTACACCCTTCCAAGATACGGCACAACGGAGACACATGCACCGACGTGCAGCAGGGCCCCGTTCAAAGGTTTCTTTTTAGATTAAGACCCTGTGTAAACCTTTCTTACTGTCTCTTGTGGCTTTATGCCCTCCGGATACTCAACACAACCGAGAGGGATGCTGGCGTTATTGGCATTTCGCCACGTTAGACTAATGCACGTACCTAGAAATTCAGGGTTCATCATCAAGGGCGTTACTCAGCCCGGTATATGTTGTAAAGTCCGAATACCTTAGGGAGTGTTCGGCGTCGTGAGTTTGCCGTTATATGCATCAGCTCCGAATCATGTCTTTGGTCAATAGTTGGGTTTGCCCGGCTCCTGTGTTTTTCTACCTTACGTTTCTCTCTATCGGCTAAGGTGGCACCGGGAGAACTACTGCGATTGTGCCCTGGTTCATCTGGATGAGCACCTCAGTATAGAAAGCCGAAAACTAACTGTCATGATAAAGCGCGAGACTGGTCAACCATTCGAGGACTCAGCGGAAGCTTCGTGATTCCTCCGCATTAACGAAGGACCAGTTTCCCGGTCATGTACGCACGCGCACTGTATTTGGATAAGCGCGGAAGTACCAGGGGCTATATAGTAGCCCCACTGTCAAACTCCTATGGCTAAGTGAAAGTGTTAAAGCAATATAGTCCGATTGCCTTGTTCGCCGCGCTATCACCTACTTAATGGACCAAGACGTTAAATCAAGTGTGAATACACGCTTTTCCGAACACCCCCGCATTATATGCGTGGGGGCTGAAGCCGGCGACTGCAAACTTTCAGGTTATATATATATACATAATGGCTGCACATGATGCAGCATAATACTTTCAGGCAAAAGTATAAACACATCCTTCATAATCAAAATAGCATTGTATTTACAATCGGGATACATGTCACTCGAACATGATACTCTTCGAGCACTGAGCCTCTATTAAACGAGCACCTTCTAGGACTTCTTCAAAATAGCGCTCAACCGAGACCTGGCCTATGGCCGGATCCTGTGTTGCAACAGCGGTGGTCTCCATCTCTGCCCAGTATGTCTTAACACGGGCAAGAGCCATCCGTGCACCCTCTATGCACGCCGACCACTTTACAGCGTCGATATGCGGCACATCACCAAGGAATCGTTGTACTAAACCAAAATAACTATTCGGCCTTGGCCCTTCCGGCCAAAGATGATCCTCGACAGACCTCATGGCAAGTCCGGACAACCTATGGAGTTCAGCCCACTCGACCATTTGTTCATTTAACAGCAGCGGGCGCGTTGGAGCACTGAACTGCGACCAGAACAACTTTTCCACTTCATGATCTTTTTGATATTTGAAGAACTCAGTCGCATCAGCAGCACTCGTTGCCAAGTCCAAGTACGCATCTGTAGCACTCCATAATTTATCCACAGGGGCATACTTCAGATCTCCAAACTTTGTCCGCAACAAAAAGGGCTTCCCAGCCGTGATACTTTCGGCTTGACGAAGCTCCACCTCCGCCGCTCCGATTTTAGAGCGAGTTTCCTTGGCTGCTACCATGGCTTTCTTCAGGTCCACCATTTTCGCTTGGCTTTCCTTTTTAAGAAGCTCATACCGGTCGGCGGCATCCTTCAGCTCAACAACCATCTTGGCTATTTTTTTCTTCGCTCTGGCGATGAGCAGCTTGTTTGTCTCTTAACTCTTCGGTCGCCTTTAGGGCGGCTGCATCGCTTCTCCTGGCTTTTTCCTTGGCTTGGGCAAGCTCCGGCTGAAGGGTCTCCACGGCTGCAGCTCCATCTGCAGTCACATTATATTACAAATACTAGCATCATGCTCCTCTTAATATCTGTTGATGACCGGAGAATACATACCCTGTGCCTCGTCAAGCCGCTTGTTTACAAGCATGATGTCGGCATCTTCCGCATCAAGTTGCCGCCTCAGTTTGGCAAACTCACCAGTCTGGCCAGCCACCGGACCCTCAGCCGCCTGCACATGAAGGCATCATGATCATTACCTGGGACTGTGATCCTCTGTTTGCCGCCTTTGGACAACAACCAGAGTCTCAGGGGCTACTATCTTCATAGGGCACACCTAGCGTGTGCGGTACCATCAATATATATATATATATATATTACTTTTTGTACCTCAAAGCCTCTTAGCAGGCTCATAAAAGCTTCATGCAACCCACTTTTGGCGGATGAAATCCTCTCAACCACCGTACCCACTACTAGGGAAAATGTTATACACAGAATCTTAGCAGCAGCGCGGTTTAAAAACAGGCGCTACTGTTAACTAGCAGTAGCGAGCTTAAAGGAACCACACTACTAATAAATAGATAGCAGTAGCGCTCTAGGTGAAACAAGCGCTACTACTATAATTGCCACGGATTTGCCCCCAGGCTAGATATAGTAGTAGCGCCCTTCCCTGGACGCGCTGCTGCTAAAGTACTTAGTAGCAGCGTGTTTCTGCAAAACTCGTTGCTGCTAAGTGTTGCACCTAATTAAGTTTAGTCCCATACTACAAAGCGAACTAGGTGTTTACCACCTTAAATATGTTTACTATTTAGATTCTACACAAAAATATCAATGATGACCAACGTATATTTTTGATGCGTGCTTAGACTTAGCAGTAGCGTTTTTCCTGAAAACGCGCTATAGCTACTTTAGCTATAGCGCGTTTCATGAAGTGTGCTACTGCTAGTTCGACTTAACCACCCGCCCGCTCAAAATTTTGCTAAGTCCTCCTCCCCCCACTGTTCCCGTACTCCTCTGTCGCCGCCGCCCGAGCCCGAGCCTGCCCTCACCGCCGCCGCCCGAGGCCGCCGTCAACCTCACCACCGCCGCCTGCAGCCGCTCTCGACCTCACCGTCGCCGTCGCCTCCCCCACCCCCTCCGC
This sequence comes from Aegilops umbellulata, assembly GCA_032464435.1. NCBI lineage: Eukaryota > Viridiplantae > Streptophyta > Magnoliopsida > Poales > Poaceae > Aegilops > Aegilops umbellulata. The sequence continues at coordinate 344,012,229 of CP136058.1, read as the reverse complement.
TCTCGACCTCACCGCCGCTCTCGACCTCACCGTCGCCGCCGCCTCCCCCAACACCGCTGTCGGTGTCAAAACCGGCGGATCTCGGGTAGGGGGTCCCGAACTGTGCGTCTAGGCGGATGGTAACAGGAGACAAGGGATACGAAGTTTTACCCAGGTTCGGGCCCTCTCGATGGAGGTAAAACCCTACGTCCTGCATGATTAATATTGATGATATGGGTAGTACAAGAGTAGATCTACCACGAGATCAAGGAGGCTAAACTCTAGGAGCTAGCCTATGGTATGATTGTTGTGTGTTGTGTTGTCCTACGGACTAAAACCCTCCGGTTTATATAGACACCGGAGAGGGTTAGGGTCACACAAAGTCGGTTACAATGGTAGGAGATCTAAATATCCGCATCGCCAAGCTTGCCTTCCACGCCAAGGAAAGTCCCATCCGGACACGGGACAAAGTCTTCAATCTTGTATCTTCATAGTCTAGGAGTCCGCTTGAAGGTATAGTCCGGCCATCCGGACACCCCCTAATCCAGGACTCCCTCAGTAGCCTCTAAACCAGGCTTCAATGACGACGAGTCTGGCACACAGATTGTCTTCGGCATTGCAAGGCGGGTTCTTCCTCCAAGTACTTCATAAAAGATTGTTAATCACTAAGGATAGTGTCCGGCTCTGCAAAATAAGTTTCCACATATTGCCATAGAGAGAATAATATTTACACAAATCTAATCTGCTGACGTATTCCGTAGCGTGGCATCACACTACGGCCAAGCCTTTATCCGAATCATTTTCACTTCCCCACCTTAGCACACTTTGCGAGGTCGTTTCCTTGGCACGTCTTGTCGAAGCAGAGATCGTGTCCCCTTTATCACGGCGCTTGGGAGATAAGCGAGTTTCACCAGGCTGGTGGGGATGCATAGTCGCATCCGCCCATATAAGGGGATAAGGATCCACCTTTTTACCTATGCCTTCTTCCTCCTTTGCCTATCCATCTTCTGCGCACTCGAGCTCCAGCGCCCAAGCCCGCACTTCCCACCTCAACCTTCTCCAGCCATGTCCGGAGCGGGAGGCAAGTGGATGGTCTCCTCCGTCACGGAGGGCCATGTGAAAAAGCTGAGGAAGGCCGGATACTTGTCTAACGACATCGCGCACCGGCTTCCCGAAGAGGGGCAGCTCCTCCCCACCCCAAGGCCCCATGAGAGGGTAGTATTCCTTCCCAGTTTCCTCCACGGACTGGGCTTTCCTCTCCACCCGTTCGTCCGGGGGCTCATGTTCTACTATGGCCTAGATTTCCACGACCTGGCCACGAACTTCGTCCTCAAACATCTTGGCGTTTATCGTTGTGTGTGAGGCTTTCCTCTGCGTCCGCCCCCATTTTGGCCTATGGCTCAAGACTTTCAATGTCAAGCCCAAGGTGGTGCGCGGCAACCAGGCGGAATGCGGAGGTGCCATGGCGGGCAAGATAGCCAACGTCCTATGGCTCGAGGGCACCTTTGTGGAGACCCTGAAGGGGTGGCAATCGGGGTGGTTTTACATCACCGAGCCGCGCGATCCTAGATGGGTCGCAGCCCCTGAGTTCCGGTCCGGACCCCCTACGCGGCTCACGTCTTGGAAAGAGACGGGCCTGTCATGGGGCAATAAAGGAGAGGTAACCGGACTACAAAAATGCATCCAAACCTTGGTGAACAAGCAGCTTAAGCTTGTTAACGTAGTCCAGGTTATGCTAGTCCGTCGGATCCTCCCGTGTCAGCACCGGGGCTTCAATTTGTGGGAGTTCGACCTGGCGCAGCACCCAACCCTGAGCAGGATCTTTGACACGACGTACGAAGACGCCTGGAAGGTGCTATTCAAAGGCGCCGAGGCTCCCACATCCGCTTCCGAGGACCGCGGATTCAGCACGCAGCTTCCCTCTAGTGCGGTAAGCTATTTTCACCTTTTACAGGATGTCAGTTTTCCATAGTTTGACTCTATGCGGGATCTAAACTCCCTTTCCTTTGACAGGATTGGCTGGCGAAGTCCGGACAGATTGATTGTCCGGCCCCTTTGCCCGAAGACCCAGCCGACGCTCGCTTAGCGAAGCTGCTGGCTCCGGCACCTTACGTGGTGCCGGAGAAGAAGGCCAAGAAGAGGGCCACGGGGACTCGAAAGAGTTCCCGGCACCAGGAGGTGTCGGATTCTTCATCCGACAAATCCGAGACGCGCTCCTCCCGCGAAAATGAGGAGGAGGAAGAAGAAACCTCTCCCCCTTCAGTGGGGGGAAGAAAGAAAAGGAAGTCCGCCCCAACAGGGGAGGCCGAAGGGTCCAAGAAGGGGAAGACCTTCCCTCCGGACTACTCCACCGACGCTGATGAGGGAGAAGAGGAGTGGCCGCATAGGGCCAGGCGCCCGGCGGCATCGTATGTATTCGGACACTAGAGTAACTCATAAAATTCCTTTGTTGCACAGCTTTTCCTTATGTCGAATATAATCATGCAGTCCGCCCAAGGCCGAGCTCGACGAGTCATCGAGCAGCTCCCTAGATTCATCAGACGTGAACTCAGTTCCGCCCGCTGCCTCCCCTCACACTGCGGACGACACCGAAGTGGCGTCGCGACAAGCTCCGGTCCAAGAGGAGGTGGTCCTGGAGGAGCCGCGAGGCGACCTCCCGGACTCCGGGAGTAAAGGGGACAAGACCCCCCAAGGCTCCAAGCCCGGCTTTGAGCCGGACACCGCGCCAGAATCTTCAACGGTTCCGGACTGCGGTAGGCGAACTCCTTCCAAGAGGAGCAAGCCTTCTGAGCCGGCAGCCCCCGCCAAACCGGGGGTGCCGAACAATCTGCTGGAGGTGCTTAACGGCGCCTCCATCAACGAGGAGCACCGTACTATTATGAGTACGGTGATCCACAAGGTTCAGTCCGCCAAGAGCGGACTGACTGAAGCTTGTGCCAGCCTTCTAACAGGCTTCGAGGTAAGTAAAAAATATGTAAAAGTATTACCGCATAGACAGTAGCCCCTGACGCTCTGTTTGGCATTCGGAAAGAAAAGCCGAATAGAGGATCTAATAAATTTAGCAGGAGTCTAACAAAAAATGAGTCAATATGCGTATGCAGGCTTCGCTGCTTGCGACCGCCGCACTGACTACGGAGGTAGGCACCCTGAAGAAGGGCCTCGAGCGGTCCGAGCAAGAGCTCGGCCTTGCCAAGCGGCAGCTCGAGGAGAAAGAAGGTAAGAGATACCTTATGGAAAATATATAAAAAAGATGCAATTGCAAAAATGACAGGATTGTGCTGCTTATTGCAGGGGCCACAACTGAGGTGGCTACCCTCAAGCAAGCGCTGTCAGAGGCCGAGAAGAGAGCGGCCTCGGAGCGCATCGAGCGAGAGAAATTTGAGGCGTAGGTCGGCGAGGTGTGGCAAGAGCTTTAGGCTCTCATGAAAAAACATGAGAGTTTGGAGCTTGACTCAAAGACGCAAGCGTCCGAGCTCGCGGCGGCCATCGAAGCTGCCAAGTCTGCCAAGGACGAATCCCAGAAGGCCCTCCAAGAGTTGGATGCGGTGAAAAAGATAGCGGCAGGTAAGGCATTCTTTATGCAAAGCAGACATATAAAAGTAAGCTACTTGTTACTTACCCGAATCCGGAGCTCTCCAGGGGCATTCGCAGATCTTCCCCGTAGCGTGTCTGATGCCGCCGCATTCTACCAAGCCGAGGAGGGCAGTTCGACGGAGAAGGTGTTCTGGTCTCAATATGCTGAGGCCGGACACCCCGTGCCCCTGAGCGACCAGCTGAAGCAGCTGGTCGAACTCCACAAGGCGGCCGAACAGGCCATGAAGGGCCTCATAGTTCGGCTGTGGCGTGGAGAGGCCCCGCCTGGGAGCTATTTCGGACTCGTTCAGTGGCTGGTGGCGGCCTGTCCAAGGCTTGAAGTCATCAAGCGCTCCGTCTGCATTGAAGGTGCCTGGAGGGCCCTTGCCCGCGCTAAGGTGCACTGGGGCAAGCTGGACGGTGAGAAGCTTGTGAAGGACGGGCCACCGCCGAGGAAGGAGCATCGCAAACCCGAGAACTATTATAAGGATGTTCTGAAGGGTGCCCGCCTTATGGCAGATGAATGTACCAAGGATGTAATTTTTGAATGAACTCGCTCGTGTTTTCCTGTGCGCTAAGCAATGCTTTTTGAATTTAAAATATTACTTTCTGTGCGGCCGTTTATAAAAAATTGAGAGATGGCCAGTCGTCGGCTTCTGCCCCCATGCCACTAGTGCTGGGGTGTTCGGGATAAACCTGAGCGCTCTTTTTCCCATGTTTGGGTCCTTCGAGGGAGGCGCTCAGCACAACGAACAAGGCAATCGGACTATAATTCTTGAATACTCTCACTTAGCCATAGAACTCTATAATTTTAAATTTCGGCGAAGCCCCTAGTATTCGGAAGACCGAGTTCGGGGCGCTATCCACGCCTTGGCCGGACAAATCCGGTCCTCGCTCTAAGTGTCATATGTCTTTAAGGACTCAAAAAACCTCTCGAAAAGCGACCGGTCTCTCGCTTCATCATGACAGTCAGTTTTAGCTTTCTCTACTGAGGTGCTCAGCCCAGCTCAACTAGGCACAATCGCAGTAGTTCTCCTAGTGCTACCTTAGCTGATATAGCGGAACGTAAGGCACCAAAACATAGGAGCCGGGCAAACCCAACTATTTGCCCAAGACATGATTCGGAGCCGATGCATATAATGCTATAAGTTCGGGGTGCCGCACTTGTGAAAGTGTTCGGACTTCTCACGCCATATTGGGGGGTACTGAAGCCCCTGCCGTATTTGTCGTACCATAGTGTACGGGTGCAACATGTCATTAATGAACATATATTTGGAAAAAAGGTAATGCAAAAAATAGGTAAATACTATGCATTGTTTAAAAGGGCTGCGATCAAAGCAGAACGATACAAATAGCGCGATAAGCAAAAAGTTGGACTATTTAACATGTCCGGTCCAGGGGCGGGCCATGGAACTTATATGCAAAACAGGTATACTTCTCGTGATAGAGACCACCTGGGAGTCCATAATGCGGCATGGCTTGTCTACTTCCCCGGTTCTTGCATCGTTTGTGCGGCAGTTGAATTGCCGAATAGGTCATCCGAAGTATGGAGTCCTGAAAGTAAGAGAAGATAAAGAAAGAATTTGGCAGCCCCTAGTACGGTTTAAGCCGTGTTTTGGGCATGCCGTGATGGTGCCCCATGGTACTTTGAGAGCGTAGTTATGTACACGAAGCACTGGTTTTGCTATTTCGCGAGGGCTGGGGTTGGGGCCGCATTGCTACGCCTGCTCAGAACGTGCCAGGAGGTCTTGTTGTAGGTTACTCCGGGCGCGCTTGACGGTGTCCGGCCTTTTAACGGCCGGACTGGAGAATTGCCTAGAGAGGCTGCTTTGTACTTCCGCTGCGAGGGCCGCCGTGTGCTCCTCCGTTCGGAGGGAGCGTTCAGTGTTTCCATTGACCGTGATTACTCCTCGAGGGCCTGGCATCTTGAGCTTGAGGTATGCGTAGTGCGGTACCGCAATGAACTTTGCAAATGCGGTTCGCCTGAGCAGTGCGTGATAGCCACTGCGGAACGGGACTATGTCGAAGATTAACTCTTCGCTTCGGAAATTATCCGGAGATCCTAAGACCACTTCAAGTGTGACTGAGTGTCTGGGTCAAAACCGGCGGATCTCGGGTAGGGGGTCCCGAACTGTGCGTCTAGGCGGATGGTAACAGGAGACAAGGGACACGAAGTTTTACCCAGGTTCGGGCCCTCTCGATGTAGGTAAAACCCTACGTCCTGCTTGATTAATATTGATGATATGGGTAGTACAAGAGTAGATCTACCACAAGATCAAGGAGGCTAAACCCTAGAAGCTAGCCTATGGTATAATTGTTGTATGTTGGAGTTGTTCTACGGACTAAAACCCTCCGGTTTACATAGACACCGGAGAGGGTTAGGGTTACACAAAGTCGGTTACAATGGTAGGAGATCTAAGTATCCGCATCTCCAAGCTTGCCTTCCACGCCAAGGAAAGTCCCATACGGACACGGGACGAAGTCTTCAATCTTGTATCTTCATAATCCTGGAGTTTGGCTGAAGGTATAGTCCGGCTATCCGGACACCCCCTAATCCCGAACTCCCTCAGTAGCTCCCGAACCAGGCTTCAATGACGACGAGTCCGGCGCGCAGATTGTCTTCGGAATTGCAAGGCGGGTTCCTCTCCAAACTCTGCGTACCTGTTGAATAATGTCCGGTTTTTATAATGTAGCGCTCCTTGGCTTCTTCGCCCAATAATGGCGGCCTTCCACATGTCGAACGAATACGAAAAGTCTGGGTGTTTTTACATTCACACCCCTGGCCGCGTAAATGAGCCACCTATTAAAGAGATGGGGATTTAGATCCAAATCACATATTCTCCCTTCCGCGAGCAGTCATTAGAGCGCATCTAGCAAAGGTCCATTCCACCATGGCCAACTATCGCAACTCCTCTTCTCACCCATCCAGCCCTAAGCCGGGAGACTGGGAGAGGTGCTCCATCCCGCATAGCGAGCTAGTATCGCTTCAGACCAAGGGATTCCTTCCTCCGGCCTATATGGTTCCGGTTCGAGCCGGACTCGCCACCTATAATGGCGGAGAGAAAGCGGAGAGCGCCCCTAATCCCTCCAAAGGAGAGCGGGTATGCCTCGTCCCTTATCTAATAAGAGGACTCGGATTTCCAATTCATCCGTTTCTCCGGGGGCTTCTGGAGTTCTACGGCCTCCAGCTGCACAACCTCACGCCCGCCTCTATATTGCATATCGCGGGCTTCGTTGCCCTTTGCGAGTTGTTCTTGGGTATTGAAGCTCATTTCGCGCTGTGGAAGAGGCTATTCTGCCTGGTGCCTCGTTCTCAAGAGGGGTCCATATATCAAGTGGGCGGAGCCGAAGTGTGGCGCATCGCCGGGATCGGATATCTATCCGGAACCCCAAAGAAGGCGTCCGAGGACTGGCCTTCGGAATGGTGTTATATAGATGATGTCCCGCTGCCGGGTCCTATCCGGGTCGGTCTCCCTGAATTCAACAGTGCTCCCTTAAAGAAACGCTTAAGCTGGCGTCCATGGAGTTCTCGGAGAGAAAGTGACTGGGACGTCCTTTACCTGATGGGCCGGATAAGACTATTGGCTCATTCCGGACTAACCATGATTGGAGTCATGGCCGCATGCATTATGCGGGGGGTGCATCCACTACAGTATAGAGGCCACCCCATGTGGGATTTTAACGGGGAAGATGACGCCACCCGTTGCGGTCGTAAGGGGCCGAACTCGGTTGCCGCTCTGATAAAGATCTTGTCCTCTTTGTACAAGGGAGAAGAGGAGGAATTCCTCCGCGTCAACCCCCACGGTGGATTTACTATGTACAACCCTCCGAGTTGGGTAAGCAGACAATTTTGCTCTACCATCCGTTTCATATTCCCGTGATCAAATATGTAGTCTAATGACTTCAACGCAGGAACTGCGTCAGGAAGTAAAGGATATAAGCAGCCGTCCTCCATAGCCCGAGGATCCAGAACGGTCCCTTGATCCGGACTGCGAAGAGGATCCGGATATAGCTGTGGAGCTGATTGACGGGGTATTTCATCAGCTGAGCAAGGATGATACCTTGGTGGCCATTACGGCCGATTACCCAGGGCAAATCCCGGCCTCCCAGGTAACAAAGACCGGAGTCTCATCACTTTGGGAAGGAATCCATCCTCATGTGTTTCAGTTTTGCTGACAACAACCGTGTTTTGAAGGGGAGGTTTCCGAGGCGGGAGGCCGAGCCGGCGGCGGCTAGCCAACGAGGGGCCGTGGGACCTCGTGGGGCAAAAAGGAATGTAGTCCGGACTGAGATGCCGGTGCAAAGGTAAAGCGCACCATCTTTTTCCTAGGTTTTATTCCTTCGGTGCATATTAACGCTCGTGCTCTCTTCAGGACGAAGAGACCTCGCTGGACTATATCCGGGGAGGTTGCCAATCCTGCCTCCACCAGCCAGGCTCCAAAGCCTGGCCCGGAAGCGGAGGCGAACACAAGGCGCGCACCGGACGCTCCTCCGACAGAGGATGCGGACAGGCTGTCTGCCGCCAATTCCGAGGTGGAGAGTGCCATGAACCACAAGCGTCGCCGGACAGTTGTTCGCGATGCTTGTTTCTCCCAAGAGGCATTAGATGCCTTCAACTCGGGAGATGCGTACCTCCGTGCCGCTCAAAATGGTTTAACCAGAGCCACGGAGGAATATGTAAAAGACATACGGGTAAGAGCATTTTTTAGTAAATATATATATACCAGTAGCCCCCGAGACTTGAAACAGTTAGAATAACTGATTTAAGGATCATTTGTTATGCAGGCTCTTACAGAAAAGAATACCCTACTGTCCCAGGAGCTGGAAGAGTGCAAAGCCCAACTTGAGGCCGCACTAGCCGCGGCAGGGGAGCCCAAGGAGACCCCCTATGGTAATTTATGCTTCGAAAGATAAATATTTTGCGAAGTGCGGCATGGGTACAAATCTGACAAATGAAATTGCAGATGTCGCCGGATTAAATCCGGAAAAGCAACAACTCCTACGCCAGCTGGAGGCTGGTGAGAGCATGCTGACAAAGGAGAGGCGAGAAAAGAACGATCTCCAAGATGCCAACACCAAGCTGGGCATTGAACTAAAGGATGTCCGGGCCCAGCTGTCGGAATCCACTAAGGAGAATCAACGGCTTCGACGCGGCATATATAGTAAGTGCTTAAACGAACTCAGAAAACGGAGTTCGACGGGGAAGTCGACTAACAGAGTTATGTCTGTAGGTATGCTAACATGACGTTCTGCAGAGGAGATGCCCGGTTCAACGGGTGACCTTCTTCCCGAGCTCTCGCAACTACACGAATGAGTTCGGCAGGCGATGCAGGGTGTTGCCCAAGCCTTATGGCCATCCCTCCCCATGCTCGAGGGCCTTGGAGAGCTTGCGGAGAAGCTGAAGGGAGCGCGGCGGCGCTTCCGGTTGTGGAAGATATCGGCCTGCCATCAAGGCGCTAGGGAGGCCTGGGCCATGGTGAAGACGCGGTACACAAAGGCTGACTCAAACCACATGGCCGAGGTCGGACCTGTGGGGCCCGAGGGGAAGATCCCTGTAAGCTTAGTATACGGCCAAGTAGAATTGGCCGCAAAGTATTCCCAGCAGGACTGTAAATTAGACAGCATGTTAGATGGTATTGAAGAGGAATACAATTAGTCAAAGTGACTATGTAACTTTTAATTGACATGTGTAATGCCTTCTAGCTGGATTGTAGATCGTTTGTCATTGCCGACCTTTTCGCTTCGACCTCGGGACCTGACGGTCCGGAGTGTGTCCGAATACCCTAGCGGTTATGTAAGAACCAGGGTATGCATGGAGACCAGACGTAGGGGTCATTAGTGCTTTATCAGAAAAGTGCCCAACTAGTTATGTTATATTACATGGTTAGTAAGAAACATCTTCCAGAGAGAATAGTTCCGTTAGGGGTTCCTTTCTCTGGGAGGCATGCCCTAAAGTGCATGTCCGAACTGCGAACGCAGGAAAATCATCTGGGGGCATATATATAAATAAGTAAAAAAGGTCATCTTTTAGTTCACCAACCGAATATTCCCTTAAGAACGCTAGCTTTCGGCTTCACCCAGTCTGAGGTACACATCCGGCTGATCCGACAGTAACAATCGCAGAGGTGCTCCCTTTACCACCTAGTCGAACAATCGGGAATGTAGGGGTAAGCACAGGAGCCAGGCAACCCAGCTTGGCCAAAACTTAAGGCATATCGATGCATATAATGGTATAGAAAAGGGTACATGCGGAAGTTTGACACATGTTTTGGGCGTGAAGGCCGTATAAATAAGCTTCTATTTAAAGAAGCCCCCAGGTGTAGTGAGCGTGAGTAACGCGTCACTTGTTGAGCCTTTGATGTCTATAAAAAAGAAAAAAAAGAAAGGGTGGAAGGAGAGAAATATAAGACAGAAAATGTAAAAAATGGACAGAGGAAGGAGACGAACACAGAGTCCGGCACTAGGCGTAGAATCTTCGGAGACGGGCTACGTTCCATGGGTTCGGCTCGAGTCAGTTATCCGAGGCATCTCGCAGGTGGTACGCTCCTCCAGTTAGTACTTGGTCGATTATGAACGGACCTTCCCACTTGGGCTTGAGTTTGTCCTTTTTCTTGTCCGGCAGGCGTAGAACTAATTCGCCAACGTTGTAATTTTTGGCCCACACTTCTCTGCTTTGATATCTTCGAGCCTGCTGTTGATAAAATGCGGAACAGGCTTTTGCCACGTCGCGCTCCTCCTTTAAGGCGTCCAGACTGTCCTGCCGATCGAGCTCGGCTTCTCTTTCTTCGTACATGCGCACTCTAGGTGAGTCATGAATTATGTTGCAAGGCAGAACTGCCTCTGCGCCGTACACCATAAAGAATGGTGTGTATCCGGTGGTGCGATTCGGCGTGGTCCGCAGCCCCCAGAGTACGGAGTCGAGCTCCTATACCCAGTGTGTGTTGGATTCCTTGAGGGACCGCACTAATATGGGTTTGATGCCGCTCATGATAAGACCATTTGCATGTTCGACCTGGCCGTTAGTTTGTGGGTGATAGACGGAAGCATAATCGAGCTTGATGCCCATGTTTTTGCACCAGAGTTTTACCTCGTCGGCCGTAAAGTTCATGCCGTTATCAGTGATGATGTTGTGGGGGATGCCGTAACGGTGTACGACCCCGGATATAAAGTCTATCATCGGTCCTGATTCGCCCGTCTTAACAGGCTTGGCTTCTATCCATTTGGTGAACTTATCCACCATGACCAGTAAGTGTTTTTTCTTATTAGTTCCCCCTTTAAGGGGTCCAACCATGTCAAGCCCCCAGACCGCGAAGGGCCAAGTGATGGGGATAGTTTGGAGGGCGGTAGGTGGCATATGGCTTTGGTTTGCAAAAAGCTGGCAACCGACGCATCGTTGGACCAAGTCCTGAGCGTCTGCCCTGGCCGTCGGCCAATAAAAGCCTGTACGGAAAGCCTTGCTTACAAGGGACCGAGCTGCAGCGTGATGACCACCAAGTCCGGCATGAATTTCAGCCAGCAGGTTCCGCCCTTCCTCTTCGGAGATGCACCTTTGAAGGACTCCGGTAGTGCTTTTCTTATAAAGTTCTCCCTCATGGACTTTATAGGCTTTGGATCGCCGCACTATGCAGCGTGCCTCGCTTTGGTCCTCTGGGAGTTCCTGCCTAGTAAGGTAGGCTAGGAATGGTTCTGTCCACGGGGCGATGACGGACATTATTACATGGGCTGAAGTTGTGATTTCATTGGCAGAGCCTCCGATTATGTCAGATTGTTCGGCCTCGGACAGTGCGGTTGGGTCCGGGCTATTATTACGATGTTCCCCTTCCCATACTACGGATGGCTTGAACAACCTTTCTAGGAAGATGTTAGGGGGGATCGCATCGCGTTTAGCGCCGATGTGTGCCAGGACGTCTGCCGCCTGATTGTTTTCTCGGGCTATATGGTGAAATTCGAGCCCCTCGAACCGAGCTGACATTTTTAGGACGGCATTGCGGTAAGCTGCCATTTTTGGATCCTTGGCATCAAAGTCTCCATTTATCTGGGATATCACAAGGTTCGAATCCCCGCGCACCTCTAGGCGTTGAATACCCATGGATATTGCCATCCGGAGACCATGTAGGAGGGCCTCATATTCGGCTGCATTGTTGGAGTCTGTGTACTTAATCTGGAGTACATACTGGACTGTGTCTCCTGTGGGGGATGTCAAAACGACGCCAGCCCCTAGACCGTCCAACATTTTGGAGCCATCGAAATGCATGATCCAGTTTGAATATGTGTCGTATTCTTTAGGGAGTTTGGCCTCCGTCCATTCTGCGACGAAGTCAGCCAAAACTTGCAACTTGATAGCTCGCCGTGGCTTATAAGTTATGTCGAACGAGAGGAGTTCGATGGCCCATTTTGAAATCCGGCCCGTTGCGTCGTGGTTGTTTATAATATCGTTGAGTGGTACTTCCGATGCTACTGTGATTGAACACTCTTGAAAGTAGTGTCGTAGCTTCCGGGATGCCATGAATACCGCATATGCAATCTTTTGATAATGTGGGTACCGTGATTTGCATGGGGTGAGGACAGTGGACACGTAGTAAACCGGCTTTTGAAGGGGGAATTTGTGTCCGTCCGTTTCCCGCTCGACGACGAGTACTGCGCTGACAACTTGATAGGTTGCTGCAATGTATAATAGCATTGGTTCACCAATGTTTGGCGCGGCCAGGACTGGATTTGTTGCCAATATGGCTTTTATTTCGTCGAGTCTGGCCGTGGCGGCATCCGTCCACTCGAAGTGTTCGGTGCGCCGAAGGAGGCGACAGAGGGGTAGTGCCTTTTCTCCCAAACGGGAGATAAAGCGGCTTAGAGCCGCCACACATCCGGTTAATTTTTGTATTTGTTTGAGGTCCTTTGGGATATCCAATTGTGAAAAAGCTTAGATCTTGGCTGGATTTGCTTCGATTCCTCTATCGGATACAATGAAGCCCAAGAGCTTTCCGGCTGGAACGCTGAAAACGCATTTTTCTGGGTTTAGCTTGATGTCATATGTTCGGAGGTTATCAAATGTAAGCGTCAAGTTGTCTACTAGAGATTCGACATGTTTTGTTTTTACGACCACATCATCCATTTATGCCTCCACTGTTTTGCCGATCTGGTTTGCCAGACATGTCTGAATCATGTGCTGATATGTTGCGCCGGCGTTTTTGAGCCCAAAAGGCATTGTGTTGAAGCAGAATGGGTCGTATGGGGTGATGAATGCCGTTGTGGCTTGGTCTGATTCTGCCATCTTGATTTGATGGTAGCCGGAGTATGCGTCGAGGAAACACAACGAATCATGTCCTGTCGTGGCGTCGATAATTTGATCGATGCGGGGGAAGGGGAAGGGATCCTTTGGGCAAGCCTTGTTAAGGTCTTTAAAATCGACGCACAGGCGCCAGGATTTTTCCTTCTTTGGTACCATCAACAAATTTACTAGCCAGTCCGGATGTTTTATATCTTTGATGAATTCGGCCTCCAATAGCTTGGCTAGCTCCTCTCCCATGGCCTGTCTCTTGGGTTCAGAGAAGCGCCGAAGGGCTTGTTTGACTGGTTTGAATCCTTTTAGGATATTTAAGCTGTGTTCGGCCAGCCTGCGTGGGATTCCTGGCATGTCTGAGGGGTGCCAGGCGAAAATGTCCCAGTTCGCACGTAGAAACTCTCGCAGTGCGGCGTCTACATCAGGGTTTAGTCGTGCCCCGATGGAAGCTGTTTTATTGGGGTCCGTTGGATGGACCTGGAATTTGAATATTTCATCCGCCGGTTTAAAGGAGGTGGACTTGGATCTTTTATCGAGTATCACATCGTCCCTGTTTACCGTGGAGCGCAGCGTAGTCAGTTCCTCAGCCGCTAGGGCTTCGGACAGTGCCTCAAGGGCCAACGCGGCTGTCTTGTTTTCGACGCGGAGTGCTATGTTCGGATCACTAGCGAGAGTGATGATTCCGTTCGGCCCGAGCATCTTGAGCTTTATGTACCCGTAATGGGGTATTGCTTGGAACATTGTAAATGCTTCCTGCCCTAGCAGAGCGTGGTATCCGCTACTGAACGGGGCCACCTGGAATGTGACCTCTTTGGACCTGTAATTATCCGGCGTGCCGAACACCACATCTAGTGTGATTTTTCCGGTGCAGCGCACTTCTCGACTTGGGATTATTCCTCTAAAGGTTGTGCTGCTTCACTCAATGCGGTTCCAGTCTATTTCCATTTTTTGAAGGGTTTCCTCGTAAATGAGGTTCAATCCGCTGCCTCCGTCCATGAGTACCTTGGTGAGGCGAAAGCCGTCCACTATTGGATTGTGGACCAGTGCGGCTGGTTGTCGAGCTGTTCGGAACTTAGGTTCATCACTGGCATTAAAAGTAATAGCCGTGTCACTCCATGGGTTTATCGTTGCTACTTGGTAGACTTTGGCGAGGCTGCGGAGTGTTCTTTTTCGCATATTATTTGATGCGAAAGTCTCGAAGACTGTTAAAACTGTACTGGGGGTCCCTGAGGTGGATTTCCGTGGCCTCCGGAATTAGGAGATCTTCGCCGATTTTGGCCACCTCCGGATTATCCAACATGCTCTAAGGCAGTGAGTTGGTGTGGCGTCCTCTGTACTATGAATTTTACAGGGTCCATTAAGCCATCCCTCCAGTACGGTTCCATGCCCTGTAGAGGGTTTTGGTTTTTTGGTTTTTAACCCGGGTGTCTGATGATGATGCACCCTTTTATTTTGGACGAGGTTTCTATTCAGGGCCGGATTGTCCCAAAATTTAATTTCGGTTTTCTAGGCACTTTCCATCGGATAGTACTTTTGTACTATGGACGCCAAGTCAGCAAAGCGTGTAATATCATGACGACTTATGGCGTTGAGGATTCCTTGGTCCGTGCAATTTTTGCAGAAGATTGAGATTGTGTCTTCCTCTCGGTAGTCCTTTATCCTGTTCATAACCATGAGGAACCTTGCCCAATAATGATGTACTGTTTCTTCGGGCTTTTGCCTGATTTGGGATAGATCGCTTGTGTTCGGGAGGGTGGGTGGAATTAATTCCCAGACCTCACCTAATCTGGGACTCAGAGGCCAAGGAGTATTCGAACTCTGAAGTTTGGACTCTTGGATGTTGTGCGATGAGTTTAGCCTGTTGCTTGATTCTAAGTTCAGGTCTTGAGTTACATCCTCCCCTCCGCGGATATCCGGCTTGGAGGGATCAGGAATCCGGACATAGCTAGTGCTTAAGATAGATGAAGGGTCGCCGCACTGTGCCTCTACCACGGCAACATGATGGGTGACTTGGGGAGAATTAATCTCTCCTAGATCGGGTTTAAGCCCAACCTGGTCATAATCCGTAGTGACCCCCAAGGCGGCGATGCGATCCAAGAGCTCGTTTACGGAAGAGAGCTCCATTGGATCCAAATGCTCGACGAGCTCCGAGCTGACGTGAAGAATGCTTTTGATGACCCGAGAGGTCACCGTCGGCGCAACAGCCGAACAGGCGGTCATGAGAAAACCACCTAGCCGGAGAGTTTGGCCGACAGCCAAGGCTCCCTCAATAACGGCGCCGTCTTTAAAGACGGGAAGGGGCATCCTTCCTGATTGCGACGGCACAGAGGAACTCTCAATGAAAGCACCAATGTCGGTGTCAAAACTGGCGGATCTCGGGTAGGGGGTCCCGAACTGTGCGTCTAGGAGGATGGTAACAGGAGACAAGGGACACGAAGTTTTACCCAGGTTCGGGCCCTCTCGATGGAGGTAAAACCCTACGTCCTGCTTGATTAATATTGATGATATGGGTAGTACAAGAGTAGATCTACCACGAGATCAAGGAGGCTAAACCCTAGAAGCTAGCCTATGGTATGATTGTTGTATGTTGGAGTTGTTCTACGGACTAAAACCCTCCAGTTTGTATAGACACCGGAGAGGGTTAGGGTTACACAAAGTCGGTTACAATGGTAGGAGATCTAAATATCCGCATCGCCAAGCTTGCCTTCCACGCCAAGGAAAGTCCCATCCGGACACGGGACGAAGTCTTCAATCTTGTATCTTCATAATCCTGGAGTCTGGCTGAAGGTATAGTCCGGCTATCCGGATACCCCCTAATCCCGGACTCCCTCACTGAGCCTGTGCAGTTGGCCTCTACACCTAGTATGACGCCTTTAAAGGTCGTTTTGGTGGATCTATGCCCATTTTCCGCACAGTGACCTGGTAAAGCAGGTTCAGGCTGCTGCCGCCGTCCATAAGGACTCTTGTGAGATGAAATCCGTCAATAATTGGGTCTAGAACCAATGCGGCGAACCCGCCATGACGGATGCTAGTGGGGTGGTCCCTTCGATCAAAAGTGATCGGGCAGGAGGACCATGGGTTGAACTTTGGGGCGACTGGCTCTATCGCATATACGTCCCGTAACGCACGCTTCCGTTCCCTCTTGGGGATGTGGGTTGCGTATATCATGTTCACCGTCCGCACTTGTGGGGGAAAACCCTTTTGTCCACTGCTGTTTGGCGGCCTGGGCTCTTCCTCGTCATCGCTACGTAGCCCCTTGTCTCTATTATCGGCATTTAACTTGCCTGCCTGATTGAACACCCAACAATCCCTGTTGGTGTGATTGGCTGGCTTTTCGGGGGTGGCATGTATCTGGCATAAACGGTCGAGTATTCGGTCCAAACTGGACGGGCCCTGAGTATTTCTTTTGAATGGCTTTTTCCGCTGACCGGATTTGTAGCCTCTAAATCCGGCATTGACTGTCATATCCTCGTTGCTATCGCTATTAACGCGGCGCTTTTGCTTGTTTCGACACGACCTGTCACTTTTGTCCTTGGTATCCGAATTACCAAGGTTCTTGGGTAAGTTGTTGTTGTGAGCTAGCTAGCTATCTTCTCCCGCGCAGAAGCGGGTCATGAGTGTCGTGAGGGCTGCCATAGATTTCGGCTTTTCCTGTCCAAGGTGCCGGGCAAGCCACTCGTCGCGGATATTATGTTTGAAGGCCGCTAGGGCCTCTACGTCCGGACAGTCGACTATTTGGGTTTTCTTTATTAGGAACCGTGTCCAGAATTGCCTGGCCGATTCCTCTGGCTGCTGAATTATGTGGCTTAGGTCATCGGCGTCTCGTGGTCGCACATAGGTACCCTGGAAATTGTCGAGGAATGCGGCTTCCAGGTCCTCCCAAGAACCGATTGAATCTGCTGGCAAGCTGTTAAGCCAATGTCGGGCCGGTCCCTTAAGCTTGAGCGGGAGGTATTTGATGGCATGTAGATCATCGCCGTGGGCCATGTGGATATGAAGGAGATAATCCTCTATCCATACCGCAGGATCTGTTGTGCCATCATATGATTCGATGTTCACGGGTTTGAAACCCTCATGGATTTTATGATCCATTACTTCATCTGTGAAGCATAGTGGGTGTGCGACGCCTCTGTATTGGGCTATATCACGACGCAACTCGAATGAGCTTTGTCTATTGTGTTCGGCCCAGCCGGATTTATTAAGTCCGGAGTGACGATCCTCGTCACATGCCGTGGGGCGCCCACGCGATCCGTAGATCGATCTCGTTTGTCTTGCCTTGTCCTCCAGTATCTCTCGCAGGTCTGGCGCATTTTCCCGTGCCTTAGTATGTTTTGAGCGGCGCCGGGGCACAGCTTGAGTGGAGGGCCGAGAGGCCTCTCTGTCACGGCCACGAGGTGGTCGGTCGGCCATGTCATGCGCTGGTGATGTATGTTTAGGTGCTTCCTCCTCCAATCGGGGTAGCCGCCTGTGCTTCGGGTAACTCTTGGAGGGGCGTTCGAGTTCATACTCTTCGGTCGCGAGGACTTCAGTACATCTGTCGGCTAGCAGATCTTGATCAGCTCTAAGCTGTTGCTGCTTTTTCTTGAGGCTGCTTGACATGGCCATAAGCCTGCGTTTAAAACGTTCTTGTTCGGCTGGATCCTCTGGCACGACGAATTCGTCGTCGTCGAGGCTTGCCTCGTCTTCGGAGGGAGGCATATAATTATCATCCTCAACCTCTCTGTCTGCCGCTCTCTCGTGAGGGTTGGCTTCTCCATCCTCCTGTGCTGAATCTTGCTGGAGGGGGTGTTCTTCGGCGCTATCCGGAGTATTATTATCTCCCGTGCCGGAATCACCGTTTTTGCTTTGGCAGGATTTAGAGCGGCGCCGCTGACGCCGGCGCTTGGGTTGTTTCTTGGAGGTGTCATCCCCCGCTGTTTCATCGCCATCTCCATCTTTTGGAGTGTCCACCATATATATGTCGTATGATGAGGTGGCCTTCCAGTGCCCTATAGGTGCTGGTTCTTGGTCGTCTCCTGCATCGTTGTCCATACCGTCGTTGTCTTCAGAGTCGAAGTCGAGCATGTTGGTTAAGTCATCGACAGTGGCTACGAAGTGGGTGTGGGTGGGCTTTGAATTTCTTCATCGTCCGTATCCCAACCTTGCTGACCGTAGTCCGGCCAGGGCTCTCCTGATAAAGAGAGAGAGTTTAGTGGCTTCAGGATGTCGCTGAAGGGCGAATGCTGGAAGATGTCCGCAGCGGTGAACTCCATGATCGGCGCCCAATCGGATTCGATCGGCAGGCGCGCGGAGGGCTTGGAGTCCGGAGAGGAATCCGGCCCCTCGGAGTCACGGGCCTTGCGGAGTGCGGGGCTCGTATTCGGCTCAATCGCCTTTGAGATCGCAGCCCCCGAGGCGGCGTCCAACCGCTCATCCTCGATCGGCGCAGCCGGCTCCGAATTAAGGGTCGGAGCCGAAGCATGTGCGGCCTCCAGGGCACTGTTCGGCGGCAGAGCTAGATCATGCCCATCGAGACAGTGCGGCGCGCTCGGCTGTGGCTCGAACCCGTCGAAGATCAAGTCCCCCCGGATGTCAGCCGTGTAGTTTAAACTTCCAAATCTGACCTGATGGCCAGGGGCGTAGCTTTTGATCTGCTCCATATGGCCAACCGAATTGGCCCGCAGTGCGAAGCCGCCGAAGACGAAGATCTGTCCGGGGAGAAAGGTCTCACCCTGGAATGCATCGTCGTTGATGATCGAAGGAGCCATCGGGCCTAAAAGCGACGACACAGAGGAACTCTCAATGAAAGCACCAACGTCGGTGTCAAAACCGGCGGATCTCGGGTAGGGGCCCCCGAACTGTGCGTCTAGGCGGATGGTAACAGGAGACAAGGGACACGAAGTTTTACCCAGGTTCGGGCCCTTTCGATGGAGGTAAAACCCTACGTCCTGCTTGATTAATATTGATGATATGGGTAGTACAAGAGTAGATCTACCACGAGATCAAGGAGGCTAAACCCTAGGAACTAGCCTATGGTATGATTGTTGTGTGTTGTGTTGTCCTACGGACTAAAACCCTCCGGTTTATATAGACACCGGAGAGGGTTATGGTCACACAAAGTCGGTTACAATGGTAGGAGATCTAAATATCCGCATCGCCAAGCTTGCCTTCCACGCCAAGGAAAGTCCCATCCGGACACGGGACGAAGTCTTCAATCTTGTATCTTCATAGTCCAGGAGTCTGGTTGAAGGTATAGTCCGGCCATCCGGACACCCCCTAATCCAGGACTCCCTCACCCGCCGCCGCCACCTGACGGATTTCGGGCTCCGCAAAACCCTTAAGATTCGAACACAGGGGCGTGACGAAGATCTCTCCCACTACACGCCTACCTAGCGCCTCGCTCTTCTCCTAGTGGTGAGAATGGAATGCAAGCAAGCAAGCAAGTAGAGCACACAAGAGTTTACCCAGGTTCAGGCCACCTTGCGGTGTAAAACCCTACGTCCTGCTTTAGTGGATTGGCCTCGCGAGGGCTCGAGTATGAACAAGTACAGTGGTTTCCTGAGCTTAGGAGGCGAGCTCAAGATGGGCGAGGGAGCGGATGTTCTTGCTCCTTTGCTATGCTAAGTCCCAATGGGTTGGTCGATCCTCTTCTCTATGATGGGAACCCTAGCTACTTATATAGGCGGCCAGGGTCCTCTTCCCCCGAAATGTTTAGGCGGGAAGGGAATCCCACAACTGCCATTTGAGCGGGAACACAAGGACGCTCCTATCCTGACAAAAGGTGGTCTTCGCCTGCAAAGAGGGCAGGCGGTGACGCGGTGGTGGGCTCGGCGATGACATCCTTCCTGCCGTACTTGTGGTCTTCGGTATTCTTGCACCAAAGGGGAAACCTTTGTCTCACCCCTCGGGAACCTGCGCCTATGCGGTCTCCTTTGCACCGATATGGAAACTGCCCCTGCTGGCGCGCGCTGGCATGGTTCGTCATGGCTTGCGTCACTGCCTCCTCCTGAGGCAGCCCTTCCCTTGAGATCTCCGCCCTCCCGAAGCAGCCTAGCTGAGGCCACTCTTGGGAGAGGTCTTGGTTGCCCCTCTGGAGCAGCCTAGGTGAGGCCGCTTCCTGAGGGGTCTTGGTCATTCTCCTTGCTAGGGTTGGCCCCCTCGCGAGGGTCTTGAGCAGCTGGTTGATCAGCTGGGCCCTACCAGGCCGTACCAGGAACGCGACGTGGGCCGCAGACAGGCAAGTCTGGGTACCCTGGTTCCCAGTACGCCGACAGTAGCCCCTGGGCCCAAGGCGCACGCGGAGTTGGCTTCTTGGCGAAGCCTAGCCGAGGACGAAGCGCCGCGGGCCCCAAAGACTACGGGCCAGGCTCGCGCGTGGCAGTTGGATGGGACCTGACGACTCCACTCCCCACGTAGCCTTGGTAACCGTGTGATTTGACAACTCCTTGGCACGGGCGACAGAACCGGCGTGCCCGCGCATGAGTGGCTGGCGATTTGCCTTCTCAATCTATAAACGGGGGACGAAATGCCACCCCCGCTCATTTGACTGTTCCAGGCCAAAACCCCAGTTCCTCTTCTCCGGCGGGGGTTTTCCGATGGCATCGATTCGTAGGTTCTCCGCCGCAGAGAAGGGGAAGGGCCCGGTGGTGGAGCCCGAGCAGCTCCCGCCGAAGAAGAGGCGCCGTGATTCTCCGAGGGCGCCTCGGAGGCCGGCGGATGCTCGCACGTGGTGCATGTGGGCGCCACCAGGGCTTCCTCCTCACACGGCCGCCGTGGCTAAGGCCGGGAGGTGAGCGGCCCAGAATCCGGTAAGAGCCCCCGAGCTCTCAGTCGAGCGGGCGATCGTGGTGGCGCCCCCTCGTCAGCAGGTTAGGTCTGGTCCCGAGGCCTTGGAGGCATCCATCGCTGCGCTGAACCAGCTCTGCGTTGTCTTTCGGGATGGTGATGACCATGTGGTGGACGCCCACTTGGGCCTACTCTCGGGGTGGCTGCAAGCGGAGGAGTCCATGCAGGCCACCTAGAGTCAGGCTTCAGTGGCCATCGCCGAGGGTCGGGTGGAGGCAGCCTTGGCTGCACGGGCGCGGGAGACCGCGGAAGCCCAGGCAACGTCCTCCTAGAAGCATCGTCAGGAGGCGGAAGACGAACTTAAGACCCTCCGTGGGGAGAGTGCGAAGCAAGCCCTGGAGCTTGAGAGGTTGGAGAAGGAGCTCCAGGGCGAGAAGGCCGAGACATCGCGGTTGCAGAAGGAGCAGCTCGCCGACCGCGCGAGCCTGGAGAAGCTGAAGACAGAGGTCGAGGAAGCCAAGGCATCCCAAGCCAAGCGCGAGGGCGAGCTGAAGGCCAGGGAGGACGCCCTCGCAGCCTCGGAGAAGACGGCAATGGTGGGTCGTGAGACCCTCGCTGCCTTCGAGCTCGAGGCCCGTAGGCTGCTGCGGATTGCCTACGGGGAGGGGTTCGAAGAGCCGCTGGCCACCCCGGAGGATGGCGCCACCGGGCTCCTAGCTAAGCTCGTGAAGGCCCTGGGCGACGTGGCATCTGCAATCGGCCAGTTAGCTGATACTGAGGGCCGATCGCTTCTTACCTCTGCCTTGGCGCAGGTGTGCGGCCATCTCTTCCTTCGTGACCCCAGCTTCGACCTGGCCATGCTATCCCAGCCGCTAGCCGCGAGCCTGGGGGGCACGGCTGTTGAGTGTATGGCGGAGCAGGTCAAAGAGCTAGTGGAGGCGTTCCTTCCGGCTGCTGCTGATGCGTCTGAAGAGGCGGAAGCTGATGCCGGCGCGTCCGGCGATGCCTGACCTATTCCTGCTGAGGAGAATGCGAGTGCGTCGGGGAGGCGTGAGACTTGTTTGAGTTTGATGAACTTGAGCTTATTGTAATAGCTTGGCTTTGAATTCTATGATTTCCGTGCTTGCTTCCATTCATGTTTGCTTAAGTGCTCTGTGTCGGCAGGGCCCAGCCCCGCGCATACCTCGATCGCCATTGAGCCCTCCGGGTCACCAGGGCAGGCTCAAGGAATGAGGGGCTACGTGACTAGTGAGGCCCCTGGGTCGCGACGCCCAGGGGTCCCCCTTAACGCTCAAGCGACCCGTTTGCGTTCTGTGTTGGCAGGGCCTAGCCCCGCGCATACCTCGACCGCCGTTGAGCACCGGGCCCAAGGAGTGAGGGGCTACATGACTAGTGAGGCCCCTGGGTCGCGATGCCCAGGGGTCCCCCTTGACATACGAATGGCTCTCATGAGGGAGAACGAGCACCATACCTTGCTCACGAGCCTTCACCAAGGATGGGGGCGCGAGAAAACCAGGTGTCTGGGCACCTGGTAGGGTGGCGTCTGCCAGGCGTGACCTGAGCATAGCCCCCGTGCCTAGCCTCCCTCACGATACCCTTCCAAGGAGAAGCTATGAGTGTCGTGAGCTGAAAAGCTCCCTGAGGTTGGTGCGACCGCTGGGGGCCGCCCTCAGTTGTTTATAACTAGAGCGGAGCATAGAGCTACCACACTTGCGCGGAGTGTGGGCATAACCGCTCCTCGGTCGTGTCGGCCAGCGCGGAGCTTGGTGCTTCCACTGGTTCATGGGCACAACCGCTCCTCAGTCTTGCCACCGTGGAGCTAAGCACTTCCACTGGATCGTGGGAGGGGAGCCTCCCACCGGGAGAGACTCCCGGGAGTGTACAACCCGTCCGGACACGTGGCTTGCACGGGACAGCTAGGGTGTATATGGTCCCTCCTCAAGACGAGCTGAACAACTCTGAGGAAGTTCTCGCGAGCTTACGCATCACTCACGAGACCCTACCCTGAGGCGGGTTGCGCCTAAGTCTTGTTCTGCAAAAAGTGAAAAGAGATGGGTTGCCTAGACCTGCGCCGAATGCATCTCCAGAGGGCATTGCATGAGAAGGCCGCAGCACCAACGACCCCAGGAGGTGATGTTAGCGGGACCGGCCCGTAAGACAGATCTCAGCCGCTGGATTTATCGATGCTGTAGGGACGGACCCGAGCACAGACGCCGTGCCCAGTCTTCTCATGCTATAGTCCAAAAGATAAACAACCGGCGCGCGGTTCCCGCGGGAGCGAGGCACCTGCCACGGGCCCCTACTTACCCACCAACGATTAGCCCATGCGAGAACAAGGCACCAAGGACCATGGGAGGTGACATCACGGGAATGGCTCGCGAGACAGAGCTCCCATTAGGTGTCTTCTGGTCCAAAAATATCTGCGTGAAGTTTCACTGCATTTGGACTCCGTTGGGTATTGATTTCCTGCAATGTAAAAAACATGCAGAAAACAGCAACTGGCACTTGGCACTATGTCAATAGGTTAGTACCGAAAAATGATGCAAAATGACTATGAAATGATTATAAAACATCCAAGATTGATAATATAACAGCATGGAACAATCAAAAATTATAGATACGTTGGATACGTATCATGCATCGGGTACCTTTCAAAAATGTATGACTGCTATATTCTCTGATTTTTGTGAAAAGATTCTTGTGGTTTTCATGGATGATTTTTCCATTTACGGAACTTCTTTTGATGATTGCCTAAGCAACCTTGATCGAGTTTTGCAAAGATGTGAACAAACTAATCTCGCCTTGAATAAGAAGTGACACTATGGTTAATGAAGGCATTGTCTTGGAGCACAAAATTTCTGAACGAGGTATTGAGGTGGATAAAACTAAAGTTGATGCAATTGAGAAAATTCCATGTCCTAAGGATATGAAAGGTAGTCATACTTTCCTTGGTCATTGTCAGGGCTCAGGAGTGACACCTATGGGATCACAGGAATCCCTACTACGGTTGGTAGGGCATGGGGCTGTGCAAAGAGCGGGTCAAGAAGATCAACATGGGGAGGGGGGGGGGGATTTTTACCCTGGTTCGGGCCGCAAATGATGCATAAAACCCTAGTCCTGCTTTGTGTGTATTTAGTGTTCTTGAGCTCTTGAACTAGTTGCGGTGCATGCCTAGTCCAAAAGGTCTGAATCCTTCCCCAGTACGCATCGGGCCTCCTTTTATATGTCAAAGGGGTTGCCACAGTGGCGCACAGGAGGTGGAAAGTATGTACAGTGTACGAGTCTATCCCTGGCACTTTAGGACAAACGCATTTTTAATGCGCTGCCGATGTGCCCACTTGCTTTATCAGGGACGGCAAAAGAAGCTCATCCCGTCCGTCGCTGCCTCTCCTTGCTCTGACGCGCGTCCAAACTGACGAGGCATGCAGCGCCATGCTGGCTGGCTGCTAAGCTGGTGCGGTAGCAGGGGCTTCACGAAGATCTGCATGCCACCACATAGGTGCTTGTCTAGTTGGCCTAGAAGTTGCATGCTGCCACACAGTTGCTCACCTAGTTGACGGGCTGGCCATCACGTCGGAACGGGCGTGGGGCAGCGAAACTCTGGTAGGTGCAGGCCTGGCCTCGGCCTCGTAGACGCCCCCGGCAAGGGCCTTGCCGCTATCTCGGGGGCGTCCCCGGAAAGGGTCTTGCCGGGGGTCTACGGTCCTTGTCGGTGTCAAAACCAGCGGATCTCGGGTAGGGGGTCCCGAACTGTGCGTCTAAGGAGGATGGTAACAGGAGGCGGGGGACACGATGTTTACCCAGGTTCGGGCCCTCTCGATGGAGGTGATACCCTACTTCCTGCTTGATTGATCTTGATGATATGAGTATTACAAGAGTTGATCTACCACGAGATCGTAGAGGCTAAACCCTAGAAGCTAGCCTATGGTATGATTGTTGTTGTCCTATGGACTAAACCCTCCGGTTTATATAGACACCGGAGGGGTATAGGGTTACACAGAGTTGGTTACAAGGAAGGAGATCTACAAATCTGTATTGCCAAGCTTGCTTTCCACGCCAAGGAGAGTCCCATCCGGACATGGGATGAAGTCTTCAATCTTGTATCCTCATAGTCCAACAGTCTGGCCAAAGGATATAGTCCGGCTGTCTGGAGACCCCCTAATCCAGGACTCCCTCACTAGCCCCCGAACCAGGCTTCAATGACGATGAGTCCGCGTGCAGATTGTCTTCGACATTGCAAGGCGGGTTCTTCTCCAAATTCTGAATATCTGTTGAGTAGTGTCCGGCTTCTCATAAATGTTGCACTTCTTGGCTTCCGCACCCAAAAATGGCTATCCTCCATGTGTCGAGCAAATGCGAGAAGCCGGGGCATTTTTACATTTGCCACCCTAGCCATGTAAGTAAACTGTCTATTAAAGAGACGGGGATTCTTAGATCTAGATCACACCATCCTCCCACGGCGAGTATCCATCGGAGCGCGCTCGGAAAAATCCATTCCCACATGGCCGGCCATCGCAGCTCCTCCTCTCGCTCCCGTATCCCTAAGCCCGGTGATTGGGAGACGTGTTCCGTCCTGCACAGCCAATTAGTAGAGTTACAGACCCAGGAATTTCACCCTCCAGCGTATATGGTCCCCGTTCGAGCCGGGCTTGCCACATATAATGGCGGGGAGCAAGCGAAGAGCTTCCCCAATCCCTCAAAGGGGGAGCAGGTATGCCTCGTCCCTTATTTATTAAGGGGGCTCGGATTTCCAATCCATCCGTTCCTCCGCGGGCTCCTGGAGTTTTATGGCCACCAGTAGCATAACTTCACCCCCGCTTCCATATTACACATCGTTGGTTATGTTGCCCTATGTGAGCTATTCCTGGGCTGCGAAGCTCATTTCGAGTTGTGGAAGAAGCTATTCTGCCTTGTGCCCCGCACACAGAAGGGGTCAATATATCAAGTGGGCGGAGCCGAAATATGGCGCATCGCCGGGACCGGATACCTGTCCGGTACCCCGAAGAAGACATCCGAAGACTGGCCTTCAGAGTGGTTTTACATGGAGGACGTCCCCCTTACAAACCCCATTCGGATGGGTCTTCCTGAGCTCGACAATGCCCCTTTGAAGAAACACCGCAGCTGGCGCCCACAGATCCCTCAGGAGGAAGATAACGGAGAAGTCCTTTACCTGATGGGCCGGATAGAGACGCTGGCCAAATCAGGATTGACAATAACCGAGGTTATGTCCATATGTATAATGCAGGGGGTGCAGCCACTTCAATATCAGGGGCAACCCATGTGGCACATCAACGGAGAAGATGACACCACCCGCTACGGTCGTAAGGGACTGGACTCAGTCACCGCTCTGGCAAAGATTATGTCCGATCTGTTCAAAGGAGAAGAAGAGGAGTTCCTCCGCATCAAGCCACGGGATGGATTCTCCATGTACAACCCTCCAAGCTGGGTGAGCTGCTACTTTTTACTCCCAACCTTCCCGCATTTGTTGTCATGAGTATTTACCTTGCCATTTCATAGCAGGAACTGCGAAAAGCTGTAAGGGAGGTCCACAGCCCGCCTCCACAACCGGAGGACCCTGACCGGGCCCTCGACCCCGGACTTTAAGAAGATCCGGACACATTTGTGGAGCTTATTGACAGGAAGTTCTATCAATTAAGCTGCGACGGTATCATGGTGGCCATCATAGACGATTATCTAGGACTGCTCCCTACATCACATGTAAGTAAAACCGGAGTCCCAACTTCCAAGAAGGATCCCTTTTTCCGCACTTCACCTACCGCACACATATGGTGCTTTACAGGGAAGGCTCTCGGGATGCCATGCCGAACCCGCAGTGACTCTCCAACAAGGGGCACCGAAGCCGGGTAGGCTTAAAAGGAAGGTGGTCAGGACTAAGACGCCGTCGCAGAGGTACGAAAGAGAACCCCGCTCCATGGTAGTCGTCTTTTGAGAATATAATAACACCCATGTTTCTTAGTACAAAAAATGCTTGCAAGACTATATCCGGAGAGGTTGCCGGCCATGCCTCCACCAGTCAGGCTCCCGAGCCAGTCATAGAGGCGGACGCTCGTATGGGGCCAACGCCGAATGTTCCTCCTACAGAGGATGCTGATAGGCTATCCGCTACAAATTCTGAAGTGGAGAGCGCCATGAATCACAGGCGTAGCCGGGCTGTACTCCCTGACGCTTGTTTCTCCCAAGAAGCTTTTGATGCCTTCAACTCGGGAGACGCATATATCCGAGCTGCTCAGAATGGTCTTGCCAGAGCTACGGACCAGTATGTAAAGGATATATGGGTAACACAAAAAATCTAATAGTTATGTATATCAGTAGCCCCTGAGGCTTGAAACAGTTGGCACACTGATTTAAGGATCATTGTTCGCATAGGTTCTTACGGAGAAGAATACCCAGTTGTCTCAAGAGCTGGAGGAATGTAGGGCCCAGCTTCAGGCCGCAGTTGCCGCAGGGAAGGAGTCCGGGAAGGCCCCATCGGGTAAGACTTTGCTTTTATTGCAAAGAATGTCGTGTACCAGGTAGTATGCGGTATGCGTGAAAATCTAATTATAGATTATGCAGATAATCCCAGGGTGAATCCAGATGAACAACATGTCCAACGACACCTAAAGGCAGGCGAGCGCGTGCTTACGCAAGTTTGGCGGGAGAAAATCGGTCTCCAAGACGCCAATATCCAGCTGAGCGTAGAACTGAAGGATGTTCGAGCCCAGCTTGCGGACTCCGTGAAGGAGAATAAGCGGCTTAGACGCGGCATTTTCAGTAAGTGCTTGAACGAACTTTTGAAGGAGTTCGGCGAAGAAGCCGGCTAACAGAGTTATGTCTGCAGGTATGCTGACGGGTCGTCCCGCGGAGGAGATGCCCGGGTCTGCGGGTGATCTTCTACCAGAGCTCTTCCAACTGCACGAACAAGTTTGGCAGGTGATGCAGGGTATTGCCCAGGCCTTGTGGCCATCCTCGTCCCCGCTAGGAGGCATGGGGGAGCTTGTAGAGAAGCTCAAGGGGGCGCGGCGGCGCTTCCGATTATGGAAGATATCGGCCTGCCGACAAGGTGCAAGGGAAGCCTGGGTCATGGTGAAGACGTGATATACCAAAGCTGACCCAAACCACATGGCCGAGGTCGGACCTGTGGGGCCTGATGGGAAAGAGATCCACGTCGGTTTGGTGTATGGCCAAGTAGAATTACCCGCAAAGTATTCCCAATAGGATTGTAGACTAGACAGCCTGCTGGATGGTATAGAAGAAGAATTCAGTCAGTCTAAGTAACTATGTACTTCAAGTGACATATATTGTCCCTAGACGGGTTGTAAATCTTTTGTCATGGCGGACCTTTTCGCTTCGACCTCTGGACCCGATAGTCTAGAGTGTTTCCGAATACCCGCTCAGTTATTTAAAAACTGGGGTACGCGTGGAAAGCAGGCATAGGGGTCATAAGTGCTTGAACAGACAAGTACCCAACTAGCTATGTTATATTACATGGATAGTAAGAAACATTTTCCAGGGAGAATAGTTCCGTTAAGGGTTCCTTCCCTGGGTACGCATGCCGTAATGTGCATGTCCGGACTGCGAAAAAGAGACGCAAGCTATAAACATCTGGGGGGCATGTATCAAAAATAAATAAAAGTCATCTTTTGTTCACCGACCGATTATTCCCTTAAGAACGCTAGCTTTCGGCTTCACCCAGTCTAAGGTACACATCCGGCTGACCCGGCAGTAACAATCGCAGAAGTGCTCCCCTTATGCCCTAGCCGAATTAACGGGAACGTAGGGCATAAACACAAGAGCCAGGCAACCTAGCTTGGCCAAAACTTAAGTCATATCGATGCATATAATGGCGAAAAAAGGTACATGTGGAAGGATAACACATGTGTGGGGCATAAAGCCCAGAAAAATAATTATGTTAAGCCTCTGTATAAGAAGCCCCCAGATATAATGAGCGCGGTTAGCGCGTCAAGATTGTGTAGTCAAGACACAAGTTAGCCTTTTAAGGCTTTGAGGAGAAAGAAAAAGAAGAAAGAAAGAGAGAAAAGACAGATAACGGATATGCAAAAAATTGACGGGGGTAAGGAGACGAACATAGAGTCCGGCACTAGGCGTAGAATCTTTGGAGTCTAGCAGCGTTCCATGGGTTTAGCTTGAGTCGATTGTCCGATGCATCCCGCGGACGGTACGCTCCACCGGTCAGAACCTGGTCAATAATGAAGGGACCTTCCCATTTGGGCTTGAGCTTGTTCTTTTTCTTCTCCGGTAGGCGTAGAACTAGTTCGCCAACATTATAAGTTTTGGCCCGTACTTCTCTGCTTTGATGCCTTCGAGCCTGTTGCTGATAGAATGCGGAATGAGCTTTTGCCATGTCACGCTCCTCCTCCAGGGCGTCCAAACTGTCCCGCCGATCGATCTCAGCCTCTTTTTCTTCATACAAGCGCACTCGAGGTGAGTCATGAATTATGTCGCAGGGCAGAACCGCCTCTGCGCTGTACACCATAAAAAAGGTTTGTATCCGGTAGTGCGATTCGGCGTGGTCCGCAACCCCCATAGCACGGAGTCGAGCTCCTCTACCCAGTGCGTGTTTGATTCCTTTAAGGACAGCAATAATCTGGGTTTTATGCCGCTCATGATAAGACCATTTGCTCGCTTGACTTGACCATTGGTTTGCGGGTGATAGATAGAAGCATAATCGAGCTTGATGCCCATGTTGCTGCACCAAAGTTTTACCTCGTCGGCTATAAAGTTCGAGCCGATATCGGTGATGATGCTATGGGGGACGCTGTAACGGTGTACATCCCAGATATGAAGTCTATCACTGGTCCAGATTCAGTCATTTTAACTGGTTTGGCTTCTATCCATTTGGTGAATTTATCCACCATGACCAGTAAGTATTTCTTCTTATTGGTTTCCCCTTTGAGGGGTCCGACCATGTCAAGCCCCCAGACCGCAAAGGGCCAAGTAATGGGGATTATTTGGAGAGCAGTAGGTGGCATATGGCTTTGGTTTGCAAAAAGCTGGCAACCGACGCAATCTTGAACAAGGTCATGTGCGCCTGCTCGGGCCGTCGGCCAATAGAAACCCGTACGGAAGGCCTTGCTTACAAGGGCCCGGGCTGCGGCGTGGTGGCCGCCGAGTCCAGCATGGATTTTAGCCAAAAGCTCCCGCCCTTCCTCTTCAGAGATGCACCTTTGAAGGACTCCGGTAGTGCTTTTCTTATAAAGCTCTCCCTCGTGGACCTTGTAGGCTTTAGATCGCCGCACTATGCAGCGTGCCTCATTTTGGTCCTCAGGTAGTTCCTGCCTGGTTAGGTAGGCCAGGAATGGTTCTGTCCACGGGGCAATGACGGCCATTATCACGTGGGCTGAAGGCTTTATTTCGGTGGCAGAGCCTCCGATTGTGTCAGAGTGTTCGGCATCTGGTGTTGCGGTCGGGTCCGGAATATTGTTACCGGTGTCCCCTTCCCATACCACGGATGGTTTAAACAGTCTTTCCAAGAAGATGTTAGGTGGGACGGGGTCGCGCTTAGCGCCGATACGGGCGAGGATATCCGCCTCTTGATTGTTTTTCTGATCCACATGGTGGAATTCAAGCCCTTCGAACCGAGCTGACATTTTGAGGACGACGTTGCGATAAGCTGCGATTTTCGGATCCTTGGCGTTGAAGTCTCCATTTATTTGAGATATTGCAAGGTTCGAGTCCCCGCGCACCTCCAGGCGTCGAATGCCCACGAAAACTGCCATCCGGAGACCATGTAACAGGGCGTCATATTCGGTTGCGTTGTTGGAGTCTGTGTATAGTATTTGGAGTACGTATTGGACTGTATCTCCGGTGGGGGACGTCAGGACGACGCCAGCCCCCAGACTAGCCAACATTTTAGAGCCGGCGAAGTGCATGACCCAATTGGAGTACGCGCAGTATTCTTTAGGGAGTTCGGCTTCTTTCCACTCGGCGACTGTCGAATTTCGGGTTCCGGCTTTTTCCACCCCATTTACATATATAAATTATTAAAATCCGAGTTACGGTTATTTAGTTATGGAATAAATCATTTTAACATGGCATTTAGCAAAATAAATGCAAACCACAATTTTAAGCATTTTTAAATGTTGTTATCATGATGCGGATGACGATTTCAAGTTTTATGCAATTTTATGAAAATGTTGATAAGAGCATTTGGTCACCATGGCGGAACGAAAGGGTGCCACGGCAACTACAACGGAAATGGTGCCATGGCAACATTCCGGTTCCGATAACTCGATTGAGATGTCGGTGCAAAAGAAAGTGTGGATGTGCATAACATGCGAAAGATGGTGGGATGAACCTGGCAACCGGGTTCCCACGGGACGACGGCATGGCAACGAGTGACAAATCGCACACGGTGCAAACAAAGGGGCATCTCATACAACATGCATACGTTCTCCGAAGGTCGTCTCGGCGGTTATACCTTCCAAGGGAGCATTCTCGAGCGGTTCGAGTTCGTGGAGGAGGTAGTTGAAGTAGTTGTTCCGCGGCGGTAGTAGTGGAAGTAGTCGTACACGACGACGGTAGAGGTACTCGCGAACTGGCGGCGGTAGTCGTGCACGTTCGAACATCAAACTTGGAGGGACACTAACGGCGTGGTACTTGGCGAATCCGTGGTGCTCGCGTTCTTGGTCACGCCGAGAGGCACTTGGCGAAACCATTCAGGGAGGAAGCATCGGAGTGCTGCTAGCAATTGGTGGAACTCCACGGTCACACCACACGAGTGTACGGAGGCAAAGCTTGTGGCGATGCACTTATGCGGTTGCCAAAGGGAACGATGCCGGGTCGAGGCAGAAGACCGGCGACGCGGCTGCTGGCACCGGGAGGCATGGCTCCAACGGGCAGGGCCGGAGACGAGGCAACTGTCAAGGAGGAATTGGTCGGGGCAGCACCAAGGCAGCAGCGAAGCTCTAAGCTCGGGTCCATGGCGGCAGCTGCAGGCGATGGTGATTCGAGGGGAGGCGGGCGAGCGGGAGGCTCGCAGGGCCTTGGGTGCCCTAGGAGAGGCCGAGGGCGGCTGGAACCGACCGGAGGCGACGCCCTACGGCGCGGGGACGAGGTGGTGGCGTCAAACAGGGGCTTGCGGCGGGGGTGTAGCGACGGAAGGCGACAGGGCCTGCTGCTCGCGCGAGGTGAGAGGACTGGAGGGAGAGAGGGCGCGGGCGCATGCGGGATTGAGAGGAGCAGGGGGCTCGCGAGCGCTAGAGGGACGAAGGGAGATGTGGCGGTGTAGGAAAGGATCGAGGGAGATGAGAGAGAGACGGGGATCAGGGAAGAGCGTCGAGGAAGAAGGGGATCGAGCGGGGCTCTCCCTCGCTCGATGCATGCGGGATTGGGTGGCGGCGGATGGGAACGAGAGGGAGAGATGGGGAGGGGGCTCGGGGCTAGGGTTAGGAGGGTTAGGTGGGCCGCAATCTCTCTCTCCCTCTTCTTATTTCTAAAGCAGAAAACAAAAGTGGAGAAGAAAAAGAAAGAGGGAGGGGTCAGGGAAAAAATAGAGCACGCGGATAATATTCACGGACTCGCAAAATGTGAGGAATTAAAATAAAATGGCAAGAGGATTTTTGGAGAACAATAGATTCGCACATGTTGAATTTAATTGAACATGTTTGAATTTTGAAACCCATTCGAAAGGACTCTAAATGGGCTGAGTTGGGACACCCTGCAGGGTTTTGAACTTTTGAAAGCCGTGCCCGCGGTTATGGGCAGATGGGAATTTGTTAATGTCCGGTTGTAGAAAACCCAAAGTTGATCTTAACTAAAATACACCAACCGCGTGTGTAACCGTGATGGTCTCTTCTCGGCGGGGTCCGGGAAGTGAAGACGGTTGTTGGAGTTATGCTTGACGTAAGTAGTTCAGGATCACTTATTGATCATAGTTGTTCGACCGTGCTTTGCCTTCTCTTCTCGCTCTCATTTGCGTATGTTAGCCACCATATATGCTAGTCGCTTACTGCAGCTCCACCTCATACCTTTTACCCCTACCCATAAGCTTAAATAGTCTTGATCTCGCGGGTGTGAGATTGCTGAGTCCTCGTGACTCACCAGATACTTCCAAAACCAGTTTGCAGGTGCCGATGAGACCGTGCAGGTGACACACCCGTGCTCAAGGAGGAGTTCGATGAAGATCTTGTCCTTTTGTTGTTTCGTTCTAGACGATCAGTAGTGGAGCCCAGTTGGGGTCGATCTTGGTCCTTTGTCGCTTTTGGGGTTTCTTCTTTTATTTTGGCTCCGTAGTCGGGCCCTGATTGTAACTGTATGATGTATTGTTTTATTCATGTATTTGTGTGAAGTGGCGATTGTAAGCCAACTATGTATCTCTATTACATGGGTTGTGTGAAGATTACCTCACTTGCGACATTGCTTTCAATGCGGTTATGCCTCTAAGTCGTGCTTCGACACGTGGGAGATATAGCCGCATCGAGGGCGTTACAGGACGTCAGGACGACGCCAGCCCCCAGACTAGCCAACATTTTAGAGCCGGCGAAGTGCATGACCCAATTGGAGTACGCGCAGTATTCTTTAGGGAGTTCGGCTTCTTTCCACTCGGCGACTGTCGAATTTCGGGTTCCGGCAGACCCTTAAGGTTCGAACTCTGGGGTGCGCGCGGAGATTACGCCCTCTACCTCTCCGTCTCGCAAAGATCTAAACTACTAAAAGAACAACACAAGAGACACGGGGTTTATACTGGTTCGGGCCACCGATGTGGTGTAATACCCTACTCCAGTGTGGTGTGGTGGATTGCCTCTTGGGCTGATGATGATGAACAATACAAGGAAGAACAGCCTCGCGAGGGCCTGTTCTTGGCTGGGGGGATGAACTGCTAGGAGGAGTTCAATCTCCCTTCTCTCTGGATCCTAGCTGATTAGGTTTCTCGATTGCTAGATGTCTCGATCTTCCTAGATCGGTCGATTGCTCTCCCCCCTACCCTGGGGGTGGCTAGTCCTATTTATAGGCAAAGGCCCTGGGCCTCTTCCCAAATATTGAGCGGGAAGGGCGCCAACAATTGGCCATTTCAAAGGGGAACATCTGGTACACTTATCCTGACTAAAGTTGGTCTTTGCCTGCCAAAGGCTCCGGTGATGACGCTGGCTTGGGCTCCACTGTGACTTCCTCCCCACCGTTGGACTGGTCTTGGTCGCGTTGCACCAAAATGGATGCCTTTGCTTGATCCTCTCGCCTGCGCTTCCTCCCTTTGCACCAAAGAGGAAAGGGTGGACACTGCGCGGGCTGGCGCCCGCCTGGCGCCTTTGGTCGTCATGGCTTGCGTCATGGGCTTCTCGTGAGGTACCCCTCCTTGATCTCTCCGCCTCCTCGTGAGCCAGCCTGATGAGGCTGTGCCTGAGTAAGCTCCGCGTCGTCCGCCCCGTGAGGCTTGGCCCCTTGCGAGGGTCTTGGGTCTTGTGTTGATGAAGATGGGCAGTGTTGGGCCCCCCTTTAAGCCACGCCGCAGGCCGCATGCAAGCAAGTCTGGGGACCCCCGTTCCCAGAACGCCGACAGTAGCCCCCGTGCCCAAGGCGCGCACGGACTTGGCCGTGCTGAGAGGCGAAAGGGCAAGGGCGAAGCACCGTGGGCCCTAACAGCCTGCGGCCTTGGGCGCCGCGTGGCGGTTGATTGGACTGGTGCGCTTCAGCAACCGCACAGTTTGATAAAGGGGCGGAATCTGCCTAGGCTTTGCCTTTTGCTTTCTCCGGTTGCTGCTCAGATCCCCTTTCTTGCGCCTCCCCTTTCTTCCTCCAAATTTCTGGATCTACTCCGGCCACGTGATCTAGGAAGCCATGGTGCCTTGTCAGTCCCCGGCAGAAGCTTGGTACTCGTCTGCTCTGGACTTGCCGGATGGCGGCGGCGCAGGGCATCGACGGGGCGCAGGTGTTCAAGGCCAGCTCCGCCACCCCTGAGGGCCAAGGGAGCACCTTTTATCCTCTCTTTGTAAGCTCCATTGCTGCTGGTCTGGTGCCTCCCTTCTCCGAGTTCTTCTTCTCTGTTCTCCGCCATTACAACTTGCAGGCTCTGCATCTCCACCCCAACTCTGTCCTTCTCCTGGCGATCTTTGCCTATTACTGCAAGGCTCACATAGGGGTGCATCCCTCAGTGGCCTTGCTGCGCAACTACTTCTCCCTCCGGGTCTCTCGCGGTTCTCCTTCCGCGTGTGCGAGCTTCGTCACGTACGGTGGCACCATTGCCATTTCGAAGCCCGGGAAGAGGATTGAGGGCTTCAGGAGCAAGTGGGTCTTGGCAGATGCCGGGCGCATCCACCCTCGGCTGATCTTGCCTGCGAAACATCCCGCGAGCTCCAGCGACTGGTGCCGAGCGGAGCTCACGGACCCCCGCGCAAAACTGGTGTTGGAGAAGATGGACGCGGACCTTAGGCCGGTCAGCATGGCGGCGGCGAAGCTGACCGGCGCGTCGTTGCTGAGGGAGTTCCTGGAGCACCAACTGGCTCCGCTTCGGCAGTACTCACCTCCGATGTGGAGGCCTCATCCGAGCCCCGCGGCCTTGGGCGACGAAGATCTGGCCGCGGTGCTCCAATCTCTGGTTGGGGGCGATGTGGCGAGGTTGGAGGGCGCTCCTACGCCCTTGTTCCTCTGCGACGATTGGGAGCGGGTGGTGGAATCCATGCCCATCTTCAACGGGGACGGGCCTGTGCCCGTGGCGGCTCCCGAGGGACTGGTGGACGTGTCCTCCAGCGACTCCGGCGAAGAGAAGGACGAAGAGGAGCGGGAGAAGGGGAGGCGACCGACGGAGAGTCGAGGGCTCCCCTCCCCCGGGGCAGGACCCGCACTCTCCGCCTTTCTTCAAGCAATGATGATGAGGATGGAGACGAGCAGGTCGGCGGGAGCTTGCCCCCGATCCCGAAGAAGGACAGGACAGGGCTGATCTCCCGTGGGTCTGCCCCCACCCCGAGGCGGTCTGCAGACGTGCCTTCTGCCTCCGAGGTTGACCCTTCCAGCCGGCTGTCAGGCTTCAAATTTGGCCGGAGGCTACCTGAGCTCACCGGCGACGACCCGTAAGTGATTGACTCTTGTCTTTTGTTTCCTGTTTCGCTGCTCAGGCTTGACGTCCGCGTTCCTTGGACAGGCTGGAGCCCGCGGCGAAGAAACTGAAGGGGCCTCCCGAGGTTCCATCCGCCGCAGCGCCTCCGCCTGCGGGGGAAGATGACCGCGACGCACGGGCTTCTCCTGCCCGGTCATCCTCGCGAGGTCTGGCTGAGCTAGCTGGGGCGAGCTCAGCCCCCATGGCCCAAGCGACTCCCGAGGTGCCCTTGCCTGCTGCCGCCACCACAGTCGTTGGGGCGCAGTAGACTCCGCCTCAGGATGTTGTGGTCTCGCCGCCGCTACCTTCTCCTCCCGTTCCACCGACTACTGTCTCTCCAACTCCTCCCACCGTCCTGGAGCGTGCTGTTGCTGGACTGGACCGGCTGCGACAGGATCTTCTTAGCGCCGACCCTCGCCTGGTGGCCGGGCGCTTGGAGCTGGCTTCAGGATGGATTCGCTCCGACGCCTCGATTCGGGCGGCGCTGGTTCAAGCCTCGACGGCCTACGACGAGGAGAGGCAGGCCGTCCTTGAGACGAAGGCTGCTCATGACGCGGCCCTGGGGGAGGTGGTTGAAGTCCGCGGTCGCTGCAAGGCGCTAGAGGACGAGCTGCAAGGCCTGCGGGACCATCTTGCGGAAGAGGCCCGACTTCGCCAGGAGCAAGAAGAAAACGCGAAGGCTCGCGACGGAGCCATCGAGGGCCGGGAGGCTAAGCTCAAGAAGCGCCGCGACCACCTAGGCGTGCTGAAGAAGGAGTTGGGGGCGATGAAGGTCAAGCTAGACAGCAAGGCCCAGGTTCTTGCCGAGGATCGTGTGGCCTCCACAGACATGGAGAAGAAAGCTCGTTCCTTGCTGGAGACACTTTACGAGAGCGACCTGGAGAGCCCGCTGGCTGGCGCCGAGGACGGCCTCGCCAAGCTGCTTCCCTTCCTGGTGCGTGCTCTTGAGGATGTCACCCTTGGCCTTGTCCCACGGCTGAGGCCAAGGCGCGTGCCCTGTCTTCTGCTGCGCTGACGCGGGTCTTCACCCACATTTACCTTCGCGACCCCAACGTCGACCTTGACAGCCTGCTGGAGCCAGTGAGCGGCGAGCGTGCCGCTGCCGAGGCCGTGAAGGGTCGCGCGGAGGCTTTGCTGGGGAAGTTCCGGGCCTTCAGCACCAAGCCAAAGCCAGGCGCTGCCGACCCTGCTGCTCCACGAAGCGAAGCCACTCCGCGCGGCTCCACCGTCGACAAGTGATTTGGCTGCGGCTCCTGTTCTGCTTTTAATTCCTGGACATGTATCATGCATCGGGGAGGCGTTTAAACTTGCGTTTGGTATTGAGACGACAGTATGGACTGTAATATTTGGTTTTAAATTCCTTGAATTTTAAGTATTTCCTCCCTACTTGCTTGTGTTCTACGCCGGCAAAGCCCGACCCCGCGCGTACCTCACCCAGCATTAGCCCCGACCGGAAACCAGGACGGGACCAAAGGATTGAGGGGCTACGTGGCAAGTTAGGCTCGTGAGTCGCGATGCTCAGGAGTCCCCCTTGGCACACGAGCAACAAGTAGGGAGGTGTGATGTAGGTGGATCTTCCGTTCTACGTCTGCAGAGCCCGGCCCCGCGCGTACCTCACCCAGCGCTAGCCTTTCGGAACTAGGGAGTGAGGGGCTACGGGACCAGTTAGGCTCCTGAGTCGCGATGCTCAGGAGTCCCACTTGACGCGCAAACAGCAAGTGATGAGGTGAGATGCAAGTGGGTCTACCGTTCTACGTCTGCAGCCTGGCCCCGCGCGTACCTCACCCAGCGCTAGCCTTTCGGAACTAGGGAGTGAGGGGCTACGGGACCAGTTAGGCTCGTGAGTCGCGATGCTCAGAAGTTCCCCTTGACGCTCAAACGGCCTTCATACCTTGGCTCCGCTCGGGGAGAGACGCGCGACGAACCAGGCCCGAGGGGCCAGGATGGGTGGCGTACGTCTGGGCATGACCCAGGCGCAGCCCCCGTGCCTAGCCCCCTCGCACGGCACTCCCGAGGGGAGGCGTTGCGATGAGGCTAGACACTGAGCTCTGGGCTCCCTAAGGTTGATGCGGCCCGGGGGCCACCCTCAGTTGTTTATCACCAGCGTGGAGCATAGCGCTTCCGCATGTGTACGGGTATACCCGCTCCTTCGCAGTGTCGTCAGCCAGCACGGAGCATGGTGCTTCCACTGGTACGTGGGAGTGGGCCCCCCTCCGGGAGGAGCCCCCGGGGCGTGTACAGCCCCGCCCTGACACGTGGCCGGCACGGTAGGGCTAGGTGAGGTGTATCTGGGCACCCGTGAGCCAGCGCGGGACTCACGGGGCCCTACCTCTAGGCGGGTTGCGCCTGGCACTGGGCCTTATCTTGTGATGTGTTCCTGCAAATTGGTTAGATGCCGGCACTCTACGTCCTCGGGTCCCGGCCCTCGAGCTGGTCTCAGCCGTCGCTGGTATGCCAGGTCGCGATGCCGTGGATAAGGCCAGAGGGTGAGGGCTGGAGTGCCGGTAAGAGCCCTGAGTCATGATGCTCAGGTACCCCCCCCCTTTAACGTGCAAGTGGTCGACATGGAGAAGAAGAGGCGCCGTGGACATGCATCAAGTAATCAAGCATGATGGGCGAATGCATAGCCGGAAATAAACGCAAGGGAGATACATGCCGCTGGGCCTGGCCCGAGCGACTTGGGGATGGTGCAGCCCGAGGGGCGCCCCCAACAAAGAAGGCTAATCAACATGAAATAAAAGGGATACATGCCGCAGGGATGGACCCACGCGGCCTGGGAATGATGCAGCCCTGGGAGGGCGCTCCCAGCTGGAAACAAAACTTGAAAGATGTCACCTAAAGATGTCGAGGACGAAGGGGTGTTGGTGCAGCAGACTCGGTGGGCTGCGGAAGCCGATCCTCACGAGCCCCCAGGCCCTGGGGCCTCGGGAGGCTCTGGAGGCACTGGTGGCTCCTCGCGAATCATCTCCATCTCCGCCATGGCTGCGAAACGCCTCTCTTCTTGAGCCTCCATGATGCCCCTCATGAGGTGCTGGTACATAGCAGCCACACTCGGCATGCCGTAGGGCATGCGAGCGTAGCTGTGGGGCGGACCTCCGTAGCGCCCCATCTGCGAGGGCCAGAGGCGCTCCAGCGAGGCGACTCGGTTGAGCCCTGGTACGTCGATGCAGACGCGCAGCCCACCATCCTCGCCTGGATGGGGAGCCACAGCCGGTAGACGGCGGCAGTCTCTCATGACTCTTGATTCCTGTAGTTCTTGAACAGCCTTCTTGACGAACTCCTGCTGGTCTGACCTTCCTTGCCTTGCTCCTTCTTGAGGGAAACGTGCATCGAAACATGCCTCCACGTGGTGCCCAAGCGCCTCCCTCGTGACCTTGGCCAGGTCGGTGGCCCTCCAGGGAGAGCCCCCGAGCCCTGCCTGAGGAGGGCGCCGGGCACGCTTTCCTATGCGATGGAAGGAGGTTCCCCTTGGGTGGACGCGGGCCTTGAGGGGCCCGCCTCCTGAGGGGCCGGTCCAGACGATGTCTTCTTCTTCTTGGGGGTGGTCTCGGGAAGCCTCCTGCTTCCGTGATCCGGGTCTTCCAGTGACGCGGCCTGAAAGGCTCGCTCCAAGGAACACACTGCATCCTTTTCTTCACAGGGCACAGTGATGACTCCGCCACTTCCTGGCATCTTGAGGACGTTGTAGCCATGGTGAGTTACTGCCATGAACTTGGCCAGCGCTGGGTACCCGAGGATGGCGTTGTACGACATGCGTATGTGGACGACGTCGAAGTCGATGAGCTCGGTGCGGTAGTTGTTGCGTGCCCCGAAGGTGACAGGGAGGCGGACCTGCCCAATCGGGACCGTGGAACCGTCGGTGACTCCGGAGAAAGGCTTGGTTGGCTGAAGCTGGTCATAGGGCACTTGGAGATTGTTGAATGTTTCCACGGACAGAATGTTGAGCCCAGCCCCGCCGTCGATGAGGGTCCTGGTGACCAGTATGTTGTTGATGACTGGGGAGCAAAGCATCGAGAGGACTCCGGCTGTGGCCGCACTCTTGAGCTGGTCCGCCGAGATGAACGTGATGGCGCACGCCGACCACCTGAGAGGGCGCGTTGCTTCGAGCTTGGGGAGGACTGCATTCACCTCGCGGGCAAACTTCTTGAAGATGCGTTGGGAGGCAGCGGCTTGAGCTCCGCCCAGGATGCAGGTGATCGCGCGTGGCTCCTGGAAGCCCCCAGCCCCCTCGTCTTGATGGCGGTCCTCGTTCCTCCTTGGCTGCGGTGGCAGTGGAGGGAGGCCTGCGTTGCCTTGTGGGTGGTCCTCACGAGGCTGATCCCTCTAGTCCCCCTCGCGAGGCATGTCTCGCCAGCGGTCCTCGTGAGGTTGATCGTGCCATCCTTGGCACGGGCCGCGGTCTTACCAGCGTCCTACGTTTCTTCCTCCTCCTTGGCCGTAGCCCCGGTCAGCACGGTCGGGACGACGGCCGATCCTTCCTTCTCGCACGGCGTGAAGTTCTTGGCATTCGTTGGTGTTGTGGGTGTGGAGGTCGTGGTACACACAGTACCGGCTGCCCTTGGAGGATTCGGGCAGATCTTTGCCCCGCTTGGTGTCTGGTTATGCCGCGAGCACGGCAGCCCCCTTGCGCTCCACGTCCTTGGCCTTAGGCTTCTTCTCTTCTGGGTCTGCGGCAGGCAGCTTGAGGAGGGAGAGACGTCCTTCCTCAGCCCTGGCGCACTTGGTCGCCAAGTTAAAAAGCTCCAGGGAGGTGCACAGGTCTTCATGCATCGCCAGCTCCTCCTTCGTCTTGATGTCCTGCACTCCATCGGAGAAGGCTGAGATGATGGCCTCCTCGGACACCTTGGGGATCTTGAGGCGTGCACTGTTGAAGCGCTGGATGTACTTTTGCAGGGTCTCTCCGGGTTGTTGCTTGATGCGGCGCATGTCGCTCACGGCGGGCGGCCGGTCGCGAGTACCTTGGAAGTTGGCGATGAAGCGGGTGCGCATCTGGTCCCAGGAAGAGATCGTGCCTGGAGCCAGATTCAGGAGCCAGGTGCGAGCTCCTTCCTTCAGGGCCATGGGGAACCAGTTCGCCATGACCTTCTCGTCCCCGCTGGCAGCTTCGATGCCCAGCTCATAGAGCTGGAGGAACTCTGCAGGGTCGGTCGTGCCGTCGTAGCGGGGAGGCAGGTCTGGATTGAACTTTCCGGGCCATGCGATGCTACGCAGCTCAGTGGTGTAGGCACGGCATCCTGCGGTGGCCACGGGCGGCCTTGGCTGGTGGAGAGCTTGGTCTTGCGGGT
Organism: Aegilops umbellulata; assembly: GCA_032464435.1. Classification (NCBI taxonomy): domain Eukaryota; kingdom Viridiplantae; phylum Streptophyta; class Magnoliopsida; order Poales; family Poaceae; genus Aegilops; species Aegilops umbellulata. The sequence continues at coordinate 343,971,299 of CP136058.1, read as the reverse complement.
CCGCATGCACTGCAGCTGGGAGCTGGGCGGGGTATTGATGCGCGGGAGCAGGAACAGGGTCGCGACGTGCCGGAGCAAGGAGCGCCCGGGCAGCTTCTTGCGGGCGAGGGACTTCTTGGCAGCTCTGCTCTTGTCGCGCCGGCGCCTGACGGAGCGGGTTCCGGCCAGGGGCCGCGCGCCTTGGAGCCCTGGCGTCTTCTTGATGAGGAGGCGGCTGGTACACCCCCGGAGCTTCGTTGCCTGCGCGGGGCGGGGTGCGGCGCAGCGGAACGGACGGCGCGGGAGAGCCCCCTGCGGCGCGGACGAGCTCGGCGACACGGTCGAGCCACTCTTCATAGACGTCGTCGACGGGACGGTAGCGCAGGAGCTCGTTTGCCACGATGAGCGCAGCCCGGGCCTCCAAGGGTGCACGGAGCGCGCGGGACGAAGAACCAGCAAGTGTGAGCGATGGAGTAGCGGTGCGGCCGTCTTGCCGCACGGACGGATGCTGAGACGATGCTTGCTGCTCGTTCCCCGCCGGGCCGGTGGCGGCGTTGATGGCGGGCGACGGGGAACGACGAGGACGCCCACCGACGGGAGCCGTCTGGGCGACGCGGGAAGCGATGGCGGCCCGGCGCTCGGCGCGGGCCCGACGAGCGTCGGACATTGACGCGGCGGTCGGAGGAGAGCGGAGCGATGGAAGACAAATTCTGGCGCACCCCTACCTGGTGCGCCAAATGTCGGATTTTGGGTTCCGGCAGACCCTTAAGGTTCGAACTCTGGGGTGCGCGCGGAGATTACGCCCTCTACCTCTCTGTCTCGCAAAGATCTAAACTACTAAAAGAACAACACAAGAGACACGGGGTTTATACTAGTTCGGGCCACCGATGTGGTGTAATACCCTACTCCAGTGTGGTGTGGTGGATTGCCTCTTGGGCTGATGATGATGAATAATACAAGGAAGAACAGCCTCGCGAGGGTCTGTTCTTGGCTGGGGGGATGAACTGCTAGGAGGAGTTCAATCGCCCTTCTCTCTGGATCCTAGCTGATTAGGTTTCTCGATTGCTAGATATCTCGATCTTCGTAGATCGCTCGATTGCTCTCCCCCCTAGCCTGGGGGTGGATAGTCGTATTTATAGGCAAAGGCCCTGGGCCTCTTCCCAAATATTGAGCGGGAAGGGCGCCAACAATTGGCCATTTCGAAGGGGAACATCTGGTACACTTATCCTGACTAAAGTTGGTCTTCGCCTGCCAAAGGCTCCGGTGATGACGCTGGCTTGGGCTCCACTGTGACTTCCTCCCCACCATTGGACTGGTCTTGGTCTCGTTGCACCGAAATGGATGCCTTTGCTTGATCCTCTCGCCTGCGCTTGCTCCGTTTGCACCAAAGATGAAAGGGAGGACAATGCGCGGGCTGGCGCCCGCCTGGCGCCTTTGGTCGTCATGGCTTGCGTCATGGGCTCCTCATGAGGTACACCGCCTTGATCTCTCCGCCTCCTCGTGAGCTAGCCTGATGAGGCTGCGCCTGAGGAAGCTCTGCGTCGTCCGCCCCGCGAGGCTTGGCCCCTCGCGAGGGTCTTGGGTCTTGTGTTGATGAAGATGGCCGTGCTGGGCCCCCTTTAAGCCACGCCGCAGGCCGCAGGCAGGCAAGTCTGGGGACCCCCGTGCCCAGAACGCCGACAGCGACAAAATCAGCTAGTACTTGCGACTTGATGGCTCGCCGTGGTCTATATGTTATGTCGAACGGGAGGAGCTCGATAGCCCACTCGGCAATCTAGCCCGTGGCGTCGCGGTTGTTTATTATGTCATTGAGTGGTACTTCCAAGGCCACCGTAATTGAACACTCTTGAAAGTAGTGTCGTAATTTCCGGATGCCATAAATACCGCGTATGCTATCTTTTGATAATGTGGGTACCGTGATTTGCATGGAGTGAGGACAGCGGACACATAATATACCGGCTTTTGGAGTGGGAATTTATGTCCGTCTGTCTCTCGTTCAACGACGAGCACCGTGCTTACAACTTGGTGAGTTGCCGCTATATATAATAGCATTGGTTCGCCGACATTTGGCGCGGCCAAGATTGGGTTGGTGGCCAAGATGGATTTTATTTCTTCCAGTCCGGCCATGGCCGTCTCCGTCCACTCAAAGTGTTCGGTGCGCCGAAGATGGCGTTAAAGGGGTCGTGCCTTTTCTCCTAGTCGGGAGATAAAGCGGATTAAGGCCGCCATGCATCCAGTTAACTTCTGGATTTGCTTGAGGTCGGTTGGGATAGCCAACTATGATAGAGCTCGGATTTTGGCCGGATTTGCTTCAATTCCTCTACTGGAGACTATGAAGCCCAGGAGCTTTCCGACGGGCATGCCGAAAACGCATTTTTCCGGATTGAGCTTGATGTCGTATATTTGGAGATTGTTGAACATGAGCCTCAAGTCTTCTTTTAAGGATTCGACGTGTCTGGTTTTAACGACCACATCGTCTATGTATGCCTCCACTATTTTGCTAATCTGTTTTTCTAGGCATGCCTGAATCATTCGTTGATATGTTGCACCGGCGTTTTTGAGCCCGAAGTGCATTGTGGTAAAACAGAAAGGGTCGTATGGAGTTATAAATGTCGTTGCAGCTTGATCAGACTCCGCCATCTTAATTTGGTGGTAACCGGAGTATGCATCGAGGAAGCACGATGATTCATGTCCTGTAGTAGCGTCGATAATTTGATCGATGCGGGGGAGGGGGAAGGGATCCTTGGGGCAAGCCTTGTTAAGGTCCTTGAAATCGACACAAAGGCGCCAGGATTTATCCTTCTTTGGTACCATCACGAGGTTTGCTAGCCAGTCCGTATGTTTTATTTCCCTAATTAATCCGGCCTCCAGTAACTTGGCTAGCTCCTCTCCCATGGCTTGTCGCTTAGGTTCAGAGAAACGCCAAAGAGTCTGCTTGACCGGCTTGAGTCCTTTTAGAATGTTAAGGCTATGCTCGGCCAGCCTGCGTGGGGTTCCTGGCATGTCAGAAGGATGCCAGGCGAATATGTCCCAATTCTCGCACAGGAACTCCCATAGTGCGGCGTCTATAATGGGGTTTAATTGTGCCCCGATAGATGATGTTTTTGTAGGGTCCGTTGGGTGGACTTGGAATTTGACTATTTCATCCGCTGGTTTAAAAGAGGTGGGTTTGGATCTTTTGTCGAGTATCACGTCCTCCCTGTCCACTATGGAGCGCAGCGCAGTTAATTCCTCTGCCGCGAGGGCTTCGGATAATGCCTCGAGGGCCAGCGCGGCTGTTTTGTTTTCGGCGCGGAGTGCTATGTCCGGATCACTAGCTAGAGTGATGATTCCATTGGGCCCGGGCAGTTTGAGGTTCATGTACCCGTGGGTATGGCTTGGAAGATCGTGAATGCTTCTCGCCCTAGAAGGGCGTGGTATCCGCTACTGAACGGGGCTACTTGGAATGTAATTTCTTCGGACCTATAATTCTCCGGAGTGCCAAATACCACATCTAGTGTGATTTTCCCGGCACAACATGCCTCCCTACTAGGTATGATTCCTCTGAAGGTCGTGCTGCTTTGCTCAATGCGGTTTCTGTCTATTTCCATTTTTTTGAAGAGTCTCCTCATAAATGAGGTTTAATCCGCTGCCGCCATCCATGAGCACTTTGGTATGCCAAAAGTCGTCCACAATTGGACTAAGGACCATGGCAGCTGGTGCTCGGGCTGTTCGGAATTTAGGTTCGTCACTGGCATTGAAGGTGATAGCCGTGTCGCTCCATGGATTTATTGCTGCCACGTGGCAGACTTCGGCAAGGCAGCGGAGTGCTCGCTTACGCCTATTATTTGAGGCGAAGGTCTCGAAGACTATCAATACTATATTGTTATCAACAGGATGGTGCTCTGCGGTGTTTTTAATGAGGAGATACTCACTGCTCTTGGCCACCTGCCGGAGTACCCAACATGCTCTAAGGCTGTGTGTTGGTATGGTATCCGTTGTACTGTGAATTTTGCAAGGCCCATTGAGCCATCCCTCCAATACGGTTCCACGCCCTGTAGTGGGCTTTTGCTTCTTTGTAATTGAGTCGGGTGACTTATGAGAGTGCACCCTTTTTGTTTGGACTGGGGGTTTTGTCAGAGCCGAATTATCCCAAAATTTTGTTTGGGTTTTCCAGGCGCTTTCCATCGCACAGTACTTATGTACTGTGGCCGCCAAGTCAGCGAAGCCTGCTATGTCACGGCGACTTATGGCGTTGATGATTCCCTTGTCCGTGCAATTATTGCAAAAGAATGAAATTGCGTCTTCCTCGCGACAGTCCTTGACCTTGTTCATTACAAGGAGGAATTTGGCCCAATAGTGATGTACTGTCTCCTGGGGCTCTTGCCTAATGTGGGAAAGATCGTTTGTATCTGGGTGGGCGGGTGGATTTAAGTCCGGACCTTGACCCAATCTGAGACCCAGGGGCGGAGGAGTTTCCGATCTTGGAAGTTCGGGCTCCGGGGTGTTGCCCCGCAGGTTCGGCATGCTGCCTGACTCTAGGTTCAGGGTTTGGGCGATGCCCTCCCGTGAACGGGTATCCGGCCCGGAGAGCTCGGGAATCCCGACATAGTTCGTCCTCAGGATAGAGGAAGAATCGTCACATTGCTCCTCCACCACCGCTATCTGATGGGTGACCGGCGGAAAGTTAATCTCCCTTTGGTCGGGTTTAAGCCCAATCCGATCATACTCCGTAGTGACTCCCAAAGCGGCGATGCAATCCAAGAGTTCGTTCAAAGAGGAGAGCTCCGTTGGATCCATCTGCTCGGTTAGTTCCGAGCCGATGTGGAGGCTGTTTTCGATGACCCGAGAAGTCATCATCGGCGCAGCGGCCGAACGGGCAGTCATGACGAAGCCGCCTAGTCGGAGAGTTTGGCCTACAGCCAGGGCTCCCCCAGAGGTGATGCTGTCCCTGACAACGAGACGAGCCATCCTTCCTTACGATGACGGCACAGTGGAACTCTCAACGAAAGCACCAATGTTGGTGTCAAAACCGGCAGATCTCAGGTAGGGGGTCCCGAACTGTGCGTCTATGGCGGATGGTAACAGGAGGCGGGGGACATGATGTTTACCCAGGTTCGGGCCCTCTCGATGGAGGTAATACCCTACTTCCTGCTTGATTGATCTTCATGATATGAGTATTACAAGAGTTGATCTACCACGAGATTATAGAGGCTAAACCCTAGAAGCTAGCCTATGGTATGATTGTTGTTGTCCTACGGACTAAACCCTCCGGTTTATATAGACACCGGAGGGGGCTAGGGTTACACAGAGTCGGTTACAAGGAAGGAGATCTACATATCCGTATTGCCAAGCTTGCCTTCCACGCCAAGGAGAGTCCCATCCGGACACGGGACGCAGTCTTCAATCTGGTATCCTCATAGTCCAACAGTCCGGCCAAAGGGTATAGTCCAGCTGTCCGGAGACCCCCTAATCCAGGACTCCCTCAGTCGTCCCCAGCAAGATCTTGCAGGTCTTTGGTCTTCACAAAGATCTCCATGCCACCACGCAGGCGCTCCCGAGCCTTGGTCCTGACGTTGTCGATGGTGTCAGAACTCTTAGGCTCAAGGGTGGTGGTCTTGCTGGGGTTTGGCAAACTGCCCGGGCAAGGCTCTTTCTGGGGCTACGTACGCTGCCCTGGCAAGGGTGTGGCTGGGGGAAAGCCATCTTGTCCTTTCGCTCTTCATGCTTCTGGTTTGAGCGCTCCCTTGGAAGCTTTGTATCTTTGCTTCTTCTGCCCCGCCAAGCCCGGCCGCAGGCATGGCTATGACTGCCGATGCACAAGTAAAGGGGTACATAAAACGCCCCTACTTTTGTACACCGACAAGAGCCCTGGTCCTAGGCCACACATAAGCGCAAGGCGTTGTTGGGCCAGGCCCAGAACGGTGCGCGGGCACGCGTGGCAGTGTTTTGACTACGCTAACTCCTGCGCCAGTTGCGCTTCCCCACGACCCGCATTCAGTGCGTGACATGGGTAGTCGTGCGTGGAACGGTCGCAGCATGCTTGCATCACGTTGTGGTGAATAGTAAAGAGGCGGCCCGCGTTTTCCCCATAAAAGAGAAAACCACAGGGGCGCTTCTCATTTACCCTTTGTGCCCTTTTCCAATCTTGGAACCGTCGTTCCCCTCTTCTTCCTCAAGCACAAATCAAAGGTTTCACCTGTGCTCGTCGCCGCCATGCGCCCATTGCCCTTGTCCCCTCATCCCCTCCTAGCCGCCATGGCGCCCAAGACAAACAAGGTCAAGGGAGCGGCCAAAGAGGACGGAGGGAAGGAGGCGCCGGAGAGCGAGTTGGTGGAGCTTCGGATGCAGCGCACCCTCTTCACCTCGACGGTCGATGCGCTCACCCTCAGGGACATGTTTAGGCCCCTGTGAGGAAGGGATACATCGGGGCACCCTACCACGCGCATCGTCCCCGCCTCCTTCGCCGAGGCCGGTCCAAACCGGTATCCCTTCTTTGTCGATTATTTCTCCTGTGGGCTCTGCCCCCCTTTCTCAGATTTCTTCAACGACATCATACACACCTACGGCTTCCACCTTCTGGATTTCACGCCGAACGTTGTAGTGTGCATGGCCTTCTTTGCCCATCTTTGTGAGGGCTTTGCCGGAGTGTATCCCAGCACGGCGCTCTTCCGCCGTTACTTCACCCCTCGTATCCAGCCAGGGGCATCATCTCCGACTGTATTGCTTGGATACCGACGACCCAGAGCAGGGAACTTACCCGGAGGGTGCCCCGAAGGAGAGGTGGGGTGAGTGGCGGGGCCAGTGGTGCTGGATCGAGGAGGTAGATCCACAGGAGTTCTGCCAGGTCTGTCGGAAGCCGCCGGTCCGCGGCAAGGACTGGAGCGACGTCGATGCCAACGACAAGAAGCTCACGGTCGCCACCACCAGGATCCATCGCCTCACCTCGACTGGGCTCACTCTCGAGATGATTAGGGCTGACTTCATCCGCCGTCGGATTGCCCCACTGCACAACAAGGGGAGCCCGGCCTGGGACTTCAGGAACACGGTTGACGTCATGAGGCTCCGCCCCGGCCTGAAACACAATTTCACGGTGCTGCAGCACACTGATCTTTGCCAGAGGCTCTTTCAGCTCAAGGTTGACCAGGCCGGCGGGGTCGAGAGGACGGGCAAGGCCATTAAGGCTGGCGGGTCTCTATTTGGGTTGCCAATGGGAGTGGTCCCGTTGAGCAACAACTCTTGTCAGACCTCCATCATCGCCATGATGCTAGACTTCAACGCGCACGGTCTCGATCCGACCTGGGCCGAGCTGGAAGTGGAGCGGGTGCGGGCATTTTTCGACAACCTGTCGGAGAGGTATGTTCATGACGAGCCACTGCTCGTCCGTGACACCACTCGAGAAGAGCTGGCGTACATCGCTGCCAGGGCGGAGGAGGCAGCACTTGCTAAGGAGGCCGGTAGCGTCGGCACCATGGAGGACGAGGCCGACACGGCCGTAGAAGAGAAAGAGTTCGCCGAGTGGGCGGGGTCTGCCGAGGAAGCCAGCGGTGCCGGGGTTGGGGCCCTCATTGTCGAAGAGTTGGTCGAAGAGTCGGCCGAACAGGAGACCGAGGCGGATGACCCCCGGCCCCGGGGAGAAAACGTGTCCTGCGGCGGGCTAGCTCCGGCGAGCCGGTCCGACCCGGCAGGACCACACAGCGGCAATAGGGCCAGGCGCAGCCCGCGCGCGAGACGAGGGCCATGGCAGCGAAGAAGGCAGCGGCCGCCGCCTCTTTCTCTTCCAAGCAGTGCAGGACCCCTTCTCCTTCTACTCCTTCGGACGGCGCCCCGAAGGCCGACTTCGATCTTGGGTCATTCAACCCGAAGAGGAATAGGAGGCCAGCGGGGGAGGACGAGTAAGCACTTTGCCTCACATCATTTCTGACTCTCTGCTTGTGCCATCTGCCTTAACTTGATCTCATCTTCACAGTGACACAGAGACGCTGGCCCAAAGGGCGGCGAAGAGGGCCAAGCCTCGACGGGCGACAAGCCCTCGGCGAGCAGTCTGCGCACGCCGGTGTTGGTGGAGATCAGCCCGGACAACAGCCCTCAACGCAGCCCCCGCTTCAGCCCCAGCGTGAGTTCATTACTCACTCTTCATCGACGAGCATTGGGGCACGAATCCTTCGTGCTGACCTTGCCGGGCTTGTAGGAGGAGAGGGGCAGCAGGAGGAGCCACTGAAGGTTGCCCCCGACACGCCGCCCCCGCCGACCACGCCACCCAGAGGTGCGTCCCCGGCAAGGGCACTCACTGCCGAGCCGACATGCACGGAGGAAGGGGAGGCGGGCTTGGGTGCTGGTGGCTCCGTCCCGGCAACAAATGTTGGTGGGCAGGGAACCACTTCTTCCCAGCTCGGCACGGGTAAGTTGCTTGCCTCCCGTCCCTGTTCTCTCTTTTCTTTGTTCTGAGCTTTGATCTTGGCCTTGTTTCATTCTCCTTTCTGGTTTCCAGACCCTCCCTTGACGGACCAGGAAGATATCGACACCGTCATCGAGGAGGTCGCCAAGGACGCCAAAGCCGAAGCCACTAAGATCGCAGCTGGAGAAGCCGCCATGTCCACCGCCGAGGAGGCCGCCAAGGGGCCTGCCGGGGAGACCAGCAAGACCGCTGCGGGGGAGACCGGCAAGGGGCCTGCCAGGGAGGCCGCCGAGAAGCCTGTCGAGGAGAAGGTGGCCAACGACCAACCTTCTTCCCCTGCAGCCCCTGCGCCGGGCAAGTACCTGAAGGTGGGTGATGACCTATTCGTCTACCTCCCAGGGATGGCGAGCACCAGAGTGCCAGCCGAAGGGGAGGTGTTTGACGATGAGGCGCTCGCCACCGCCGGGCTCCAGGTTGTTGACGAACTGAGCGCCGGCGGCGGCGGTTCCCAAGCAGAGCAGCTTCTCCGGGCCATGAGCGCCAACTTCCAGGCGCTCCACCGTGCCCGCCAAGACAAGGTGAACTCCAGGATGGCGGCGGTAGACAAGGAAGAATCGGATTTCAAGGAGTGCGTCACTCAAACGCAAGTCTGGTTCGGCGAGGCTCGGGGAAGAGCTGAGAACTGCCCAGGGTGAGCTGGAGGAGCACAACAGAGAGCTCATCCTGAAGTAGGCCAACATTGAGAAAGCCCAAGAGGCGGTGCAGGAACAGACCTCGTTGCCCGTGAGCAGGCGCTTGCCGCCATGCTTCGCGGCAAGGACGAGGAAATTGGGAAGGTCGTTGCAGAGCGTTCCCAGGAGCTGGAGCAGAGGCACAAGGACACACTCGATGCTCTGGCCCTAGACCACGCCGGCAAGGTGGAGAACCTGGAGCTGGAGCGGGAGGATCTGATGAAGAAGATCTTGGAGCTGACAAGGAGATGGACACGGCCAACCGCACTCCAGCGGATTCACAGGTCGCTATCGGTGTCAAAACCGGCAGATCTCGGGTATGGGGTCCCGAACTGGGCGTCTGAGGTCGATGGTAATAGGAGACAGGGGACATAATGTTTACCCAAGTTCGGGCCCTCTCTAAGGAGGTAATACCCTACTTCTTGCTTGATTGATCTTGATGAATATGGGTATTAAAAGAGTTGATCTACCATGAGATCGTAATGGCTAAACCCTAGAAGTCTAGCCTGTATGATTATGATTGTGATTGTCGCTATGGACTAAACCCTCCGGTTTATATAGACACTGGAGGGGACTAGGGTTGTACAAAGTCGGTTAAAGAGAAAGGAATCTTCATATCTGAATGCCAGGCTTGCCATCCACGCCTAGGAGAGTCCCATCCGGACACGGGAGAGAGTCTTCTCTCTTGTATCTTCACGGCCCATCAGTCCGGCCCATGTCCAACAGGCCGGACGCCCGAGGACCCCTTAATCCAGGACTCCCTCAATAGCCCCTAAACCAGGCTCCAATGATGAGGTGTCCGGCACGCAGATTGTCTTCGGCATTGCAAGGCGGGTTCCTCCTTCGAATACTCCAAAACAGCCTTCGAACACAAAAACGTGTCCGGCTCTGCAAAACAATTACCACACACACCCATAGAGAGTATAATATTTATCGAGTCTAATCTGCTAATAACTTTTTGCAGCATGACATCACGTCCCAGCCCGGTCATTATCGAACCGTTTTTTAGCCTCCCGCTCCATGTTCCAAGATGTGGTTTTATTGGCATGTCTTGTCGAAGCAGATATCGTGTCCCCTTATTACGGGATTCTCATCAATACGGGCGTGGGTAATCCAACCGCGCCTGTCAGCACGCTCCTTCGGGAATAGGCGAGTGGGAGGCGCTTGACATTCTCAGCCTCTATAAAGGGATAAGGATTTCACTTTTTCACCCACGCCTTCTTCCTCTCTGCCCATCCATTCTCGAGCTCCAGCAGCCAAGCTTCCGTCCTTTCCACCTCAAAAAAGCACTCCAGCCATGTCTGGATCTGGAGCGCAGGGCAAGTGAATGGTTTCCTCCGTCAAGAAGAAGGACATCACCAAGCTCCGAGAGGCCGGGTACTTAGCCCCGGAAATCGCCCACCGGCTTCCAGCCCAGCGGCAGATCATCCCCACACCGGAGCCCCATGAGAGGGTGGCATTTATCCCTCACTTCGTCCGCGGATTGGGATCCCCTCTTCACCCATTTGTCCGCAGACTCATGTTCTACTACGGAGTGGATTTCCATGATCTGGCCCGCAACTCCTTCCTCAACATCTCGGCATTCATTGTCGTGTGCGAGGCCTTCCTTCGCATCCCACCCCACTTCGGATTGTGGATAAAGATCTATAATGTGAAGCCGAAGGTGGTGGGTGGCCAACATGCAGAGTGCGGAGGCGCCATGGTGAGCAAGATGCCCAACGTCACATGGCCCAAAGGTACCTTCATGGAGACCGTCAAAGGGTGGAAACAATAGTGGTTGTACGTCACATAGCCTCGCGAAGCCACCTGGGCCGCGGCTCCCGAATTCCAGTTCGGAGCCCCGATGTAGCTCACCTTCTGGCTAGAGAAGGGCCTGGACTGGTCTTCGTCGGACGAGCTGACAGCGCTCTAGACGCGCATCTGGAGCATGGTACACAAGAACATCAAGCTTGTCAATGTGATCCAGGTGATGCCAGTTCGTCGGATCCTTCCAAGACAAAGCCGGACTTTCCATTTGTGGGAGTCCGATCCGGCCAAGTGATACGGCTCCAATGTATCAATAATTTTAGATTGCTCCATGCTATATTATCTACTGTTTTAGACAATATTGGGCTTTATTATCCACTTATATTATTTTTGGGACTAACCTATTAACCGGAGGCCCATCCCAAATTTGTTGTTTTATGCCTATTTCAGTGTTTCGAAGAAAAGGAATATCAAACGGAGAATAGATCGGGAGTTCCGCCGCCGCAAGCCTCTGTACCCACCAAAAGTCAATTGGGACCCTGTCTGGCACCCTGCCGGTGGGGGGAACCCTCACCGGTGGCCATCTTCATCATCCCGGCGCTCTCCATGACGAGGAGGGATGTCGGTTTTCGGGTTCCGGCAGACCCTTGAGGTTCGAACAGTGGGGTGCGCACGGAGATTTCGCCTTCTACCTACCTGCACCCCACCGCCTCGCTAAGATCTAAGCTATGGAAAGAACATCACAAGAGACATAGGGTTTATACTGGTTTGGGCCACCGTTGTGGTGTAATACCCTACTCCAGTGTGTGGTGTGGTGGATTGCCTCTTGGGCTGATGACGATGAGCAATACAAGGAAGAACAGCCTCGCGAGGGTCTGTTCTTGGCTGGGGCGATGAACTGCTAGGAGGAGTTCAGTCACCCCCTCTCTCTCTCTCTGATTCTGATTGCCTCTGTATCTCTCTATCTCTATCCTCTGATTGGATTGCCCCTACCCTGGAGGTGGCTAGTCCTATTTATAGGCAAAGGCCCTGGGCCTCTTCCCAAATATTGAGTGGGAAGGGCGCCAACAATTGGCCATTTTGAAGGGGAACATCTGGTACACTTATCCTGACTAAAGTTGGTCCTCGCGTGCCAAAGCCTCTGGTGGTGACGCTGGCTTGGGCTCCACAATGACCTCCTCCCTGTCATTGGGCTGGTCTTGCTCTCGTTGCATCGAAACGGGTGCCTTTTCTCGATGCTCTCACCTGCGCTTGCTCCCTTTGCACCAAAGAGGAAAGGAGGACACTGCGCGGGCTGGCGCCCGCCTGGCGCCCTTGGTCGTCATGGCTTGCGTCACGGGCACCTCCTGAGGTACCCCGCCTTGATCTCTCCGCCTCCTCGCGAGCCAGCCAGATGAGGCCGTGCCTGAGAAAGCTCCGTGTCGTCCGCCCCGCGAAGCTTGGCCCCTCGCGAGGGTCTTGGGTCTGTGCTGATGAAGATGGGTCGTGCTGGGCCCCCCTTTGAGCCACGCCGTGGGCCGCAGGCAGGCAAGTCTGGGGACCCCCGTTCCCAGAACGCCGACAAGGGAGTAGTTCACCCTCGGGGCTGAGGGTATGTACTAGTAGATATGTGTTTGATCTCTCTCTCTCTCGTGTTCTTGATTTGGCACGATCTTGATGTATCGCGAGCTTTGCTATTATACTTGGATCTTATGTTGCTTCTCCCCCTCTACTCTCTTGTAATGGATTGAGTTTTCCCTTTGAAGTAATCTTATCAGATTGAGTCTTTAATGATTTGAGAACACTTGATGTATGTCTTGCTGTGCGTCTCCATGGTGACAATGGGATATCACGTGATTCACTTGATGTATGTTTTGGTGATCAACTTGCGGGTTCTGCCCATGAACCTATGCATAGGGGTTGGCGCACGTTTTCGTCGTGATTCTCCGGTAGAAACTTTGGGGCACTCTTTGAGGTTCTATGTGTTGGTTGAATAGATGAATCTGAGATTGTGTGATGCATATCATATAATCATACCCACGGATACTTGAGGTGACATTGGAGTATCTAGGTGACATTAAGGTTTTGGTTGATTTGTGTCTTAAGGTGTTATTCTAGTACGAATTCTAGGGTTGTTTGTGACACTTATAGGAATAGCCCAACGGATTGATTGGAAAGAATAACTTTGAGGTGGTTTCGTGCCCTACCATAATCTCTTCGTTTGATCTCCTCTATTAGTGACTTTGGAGTGACTCTTTTTTGCATGTTGAGGGATAGTTATATGATCCAATTATGTTATTATTGTTGAGAGAACTTGCACTAGCGAAAGTATGAAGCCTAGGCCTTTTTTCCTATCATTGAAATACCGTTTACGCTCACTTTTACCATTAGTTACCTTGCTGTTTTTATATTTTCAGTTTACAAAAACCTATATCTACCATCCATATTGCACTTCTATCTCCATCTCTTCGCCAAACTAGTGCACCTATACAATTTACCATTGTATTGGGTGTGTTGGGGACACAAGAGACTCTTTGTTATTTGGTTGCAGGGTTGTTTGAGAGATACCATCTTCATCTACGCCTCCCACGGATTGATAAACCTTAGGTCATCCACTTGAGGGAAATTTGCTACTATCCTACAAACCTCTGCACTTGGAGGCCCAACAACATCTACAAGAAGAAGGTTGCGTAGTAGACATCAAGCTCTTTTCTGGCGCCGTTGCCCGGGAGGTTAGTGATTGAAGGTATATCTTTAGATCTTGCAATCGAATCTTTTTGTTTCTTGTTTTAGCACTAGTTTAGTTTATAAAAGAAAACTACCAAAAAATGGAATTGAGTCTACCTCATACGCTTCATCTTTTTAATATCTTTCGTGAGTATGATGGAAAGGAAAATTGTGCCAAAGTGTTAGAAGAAGAATGCATTAACATGTTTGGCACTAAATCTTTGAATGATGAGCATGATTGCAATATTGTTAGTATGAACTCCTTGAATCCATAGTACTAATGATGATTGCACTAGTTATGATGAAAATGTCTCCTATAAACATGTAAATTTTTGTGGAGGGCTTTGGGTTTGTAAGTACACACCAAATAAGGAAGATAGGTATTGCAAGAGGCATAAGCACTTAGAAACTAAATGGTTTCAAGAAAGGCTAGATGTTTGTGTTGAAAATTTAAATTTTATTAGCCGTACTTGTGAACTTTGCCATGAACATGATCATATCAATACCCAATGCAAATTGTTTCATGATCATATCGTGTCCAAAAATTGTGATGACTTGATTTCCATTGCACATCATAATGAACTTAGTTTGCTCTTGGGTTATGAAGAAATGAAACGTACAACTAAGGATATTCCAAAATTTGCCCTTGATAGAGTTCTTCATTTTGATCTAGAGGAAATTATATGTATTGTGAATTGCATTGAAAATCCTTATATTGCCAACTACATAAAGAAAATAAAAGAAATAGAAGATGAAGAGAATGCTAACGAAAGGGAAGAGACTTCCCAATATCCTCCTATTATTTCTTATGATGAATCAGGTAACGAGGAGGAGCCTTCTATTCAACCAATCTCATCAGTAAGGAGCTCCAAAAGGAGGATTGAACCCACACATGATGTGGTGAAGAGGAAGAAAAGAAAAAGGAAGAGAGGTAAAAAGATATCTCTCCCAAATAATGTTGCTCCTATTATTGTTGCGCCTCATGAAAATGAATCAAAAATAATTGTGGAAGATGATGCACTTGATGATGATCTCGTTATGCCTATTGCTTGTTGTGATGATTATGATTGGGAAGATAATGATACTTCTTATGATCTTGAAAATCTTCTTGGCACTTGCTTGGAAGAATATGATAATTGCTATACTATTGGTGCTATCTATACTATTAATGATGAGAGTGATTATGCCTATGATATGAAAAGGCCCAAGCTTGGGGAAGCTATGTTTGATGAGGATGACATATTTGAGAATATATTTGCTGCAATTAATGTTTGTCCCAAGCTTGGGGATTCTATGTTTAATAATGATGATATTTTTAGCCTCTCAAGTTTTGATATGCAAAGTAGTTATGATGATAGCATGCCTTTTACCTATGATGATTATATTTATGAAAGTGGGTTTGGAAGAGTGTCAACTTTAGGAAGTAGTGATCCCACAATATTGGAGGATATTGAATCTTATAATATTTATGAAAGTGGATTTGGAGAGGTCATGACTATATTTAGTGATGTATCCACTATTTCGGAAGAGGTTTCAATTGATTATGATGAGAATAAAGTTGCTACTTATGATGATTATTGTGATAAAACTTATGCTATAAAAAGTAGTGATGATTATATTTATGAAACTTGTTATGATTATGATTACCCTTTTCTGACAATTACTCTTTTAATGTGGAAGCAATTTATAGTATTCAAGTCTCTTATGATGCTCCCACTATTATTCATGAGAAGAAATTTGCTTATGTGGAGAGTAATAAAATTTCTATGCAAGTAGATCATGAAAAGAATGCTTTAGGTGCTGGTTATATTGTTGAATTCGTTCATTATGCTACTGAAAATTATTATGAGGGGGGAATATATGCTTGTAGGAATTGCAATAATGTCAAGTTTCCTCTCTATGTGCTTAAATTTCTGAAGTTATGCTTGTTTTGCCTTCCTATGCTAGTTGATTATTGTTCCCATAAGTTGTTTGCTCACAAAATCCCTATGCATAGGAAGTGGGTTAGACTTAAATGTGCTAGTCATATTATTCATGATGCTCTATTCATGTTTCAATTCTCATCTTTTATGTGAGCATCATTGAAATCATCATGCCTAGCTAGGGGCATTAAACGATAGCGCTTGTTGGGAGGCAACTCAATTTTATTTTAGTTTCTTGCTTTTTGTTTCTGTTTAGGAATAAATAATCCATCTAGCTTATGTTTATATGTGGTTTTGTGTTTTAATTAGTGTTTGTGCCAAGTAGAACCTTTGGGAAGACTTGGGTGAAGTCTTTATGATCATGCTGTAAAAAATAGAAACTTTAGCGCTCACGAGATTAGCTAGAAATTTTTACTGGAGAGTGCTATTTAGTTTATTCTTTTTGGAGATGATTACTAGACAAATTCCTCAGGTCCACCAAATTTATTTTAGAATTTTTGGAGTTCCATAAGTTTGTGTTAGTTACAGATTACTACAGACTGTTCTGTTTTTGACAGATTCTGTTTTCTATGTGTTGTTTGCTTATTTTGATGAATCTATGGCTAGTAAAATAGTTCATAAACCATAGAGAAGTTGGAATAAATTAGGTTTAACACCAATATAAATAAAGAAGGAGTTCATTACAGTATCTTGAAGTGGTGTTTTGTTTTCTTTCGCTAATGGAGCTCACGAGTTTTCTATTAAGTTTTGTGTTGTGAAGTTTTCAAGTTTTGGGTAAAGATTCGATGGACTATGGAATAAGGAGTGGAAAGAGCCTAAGCTTGGGGATGCCCAAGGCACCCCAAGGTAATATTCAAGGACAACCAAGATCCTAAGCTTTGGGATGCCCCGGAAGGCATCCCCTCTTTCGTCTTCGTTCATCAGTAAATTTACTTGGAGCTATATTTTTATTCACCACATGATATGTGTTTTGCTTGGAGTGTCATTTTTTTTAGATTAGCTTGCTGTTTGAATAAAATACCAAGATCTGAAATTCTTAAATGTTAGAGAGTCTTCACATAGTTTCATAATTATTCAACTACTCATTGATCTTCACTTATATCTTTCGGAGTAGTTTGTTGTTTGCTCTAGGGCTTCACTTATATCTTTTAGAGCACGGCGGTGGTTTTATTTTGTAGAAATAGATGAACTCTCATGCCTCACTTATATTATTTTGAAAGTCTTAAATAGTATGGTCATTTTCTTAAATAATTCTAATATGCTAAGCATACAAGATTTGTAAGAATTCTTATGAGTGTGTTGAATACTAAGAAAAGTTTGATGCTTGATAATTGTTTTGAGATATGAAGATGGTGATATCAGAGTCATGCTAGTTGAGTAGTTGTGAATTTGAGAAATACTTGTGCTAAAGGTTGTGATTCCCGTAGCATGCACGTATGGTGAACCGTTATGTGATGAAGTCGGAGCATGATTTATTTATTGATTGTCTTCCTTATGAGTGGCGGTCGGGGATGAGCGATGGTCTTTTCCTACCAATCTATCCCCCTAGGAGCATGCGCGTAATACTTTGCTTTGACAACTTCTAGATTTTTGCAATAAGTATATGAGTTCTTTATGACTAATGTTGATTCCATGGATTATACGCATTTTTCCCATCCTTCCACCACTGCTAGCCTCTCTAATACCGCGCACTTTTCGCCGATATCATACACCCACAATATACCTTCCTCAAAACAGCCACCATACCTACCTATCATGGCATTTCCATAGCCATTCCGAGATATGTTGCCATGCAACTTACCACTGTTCCGATTATTATGACACGCTCCATCATAGTCATATTGCTAGCATGATCATGTAGTTGACATTGTATTTGTAGCAAAGCCACAGTTCATAATTCTTTCATACATGTCACTCTTGATTCATTGCATATCCCGGTACACCGCCGGAGGCATTCATATAGAGTCATATCTTGTTCTAAGTATTGAGTTGTAATTATTGAGTTGTAAGTAAATAAAAGTGTGATTATCATCATTATTAGAGCATTGTCCCAGTGAGGAAAGGATGATGGAGACTATGATTCCCCCACAAGTCGGGATGAGACTCCGGCCGAAAAATAAAAAAGAGAAAAAAAGAGGCAAAAAAGAGAGGAGAAAAGGCCCAAATAAAAAATAATAATAAATAAAAATAAAAAATGAGAGAAAAAGAGAAAAGGGGCAATGTGTAACATCCTGATTTTTCAAGAGTTCAATTTTTTTATATAAGCCAAGGGATGTTGCAACATAATCTTTAATTATATATTTTGGAGATTGCTCAAATTAATACCAAGTGGTTTGGAATTAATTTAGCACATGTCAGGTGGAAAATATTTTCCGCAATATCCTGAGTCGATTTATTCGTTCGTAGTATTTCATTTAAGTTCTTCTTGTTTTTTTGTTACTTTGATTTTTGGATTTTTGATGACCTTTCAGTTGTATTTGTTTCTGTTCCTCTTGTAGCAATCCTAGTAAAATAAATCAATATTATATTATATTGATTTTCTTTTCTTCTCTCTCCTTTCATTTCTCTTTATTTATTGGTCTTTGAACCAATACGTGCATTTAGCCTAGCCATTGTCGGCATATTGCACGTATGCACCAAAACTGGTCACACATCCACATATGCACTGGGCCATCTCTTCTCTATATATTTTAAGTTGTCCAGCCACCAAAGAAACTTGGCCCAAGGCCCAACCAGCAGGCCAGCGGCCCAGCCGAGTGAGCGAGCGGACAGCTCGGCTCTCCTCCTTCCTCCTGCACGCATGTGCACGTACCTGTACACTTAACAGAGAAGAAACGCCATGGCTGCTGCCTCTTCTTTTTCCTTCAAATCCCATTAATCCCTTCACCGTTTCCATTCGTCATCAACACAAGAATTACTCCCCACTCAACGACGAGTCCGTTCAGTCTAATGGCTCCACTCATGATGCGCTTAATCTCATGCAAGTAACTGACGAAGTTATTGGCCCAACAATGGCATTCACCTCCTGATCTCCCTCTTCCGGCTACCATTCGGCAGACCCTTCGCGTCACGACGTGCGCCAGGAGCACCTCTATAAAAGCCCCATCATCTCATCCTCCAATTCCTTTCCAATCACTCGTAATCCACCCCGCAATACAGCCCCATCTCTACTGTTCTTCGACTACCGTCGCCTAAGGTGAGCATCCTAGTCCAATTCCTCCCACCAACAGGATCCCCTTGCCAAAGCCTACCTCCTAGACATCATTTCCCAGTCGTTGGCAATCATTGGCCGCGCGCACAATGGAGCCGTGCCGCTGCTCTATTCGGGACTGACGTCGACGTCACCCGTCGATCGTCCGTTATGTTCATCCGTGTCCCGGTGCCTTCTCGTCAGTAGGAGCATCACTCACCACCATCTCTTCATCACCGGAGTTCGGACGACGACGACGACGCGCACCGGCGCTCGCTCGCTCAACACCACCGGTTCCATCTCCAACGACTACTCGGTGACCCAAAACCAATGCTAAACCCATAGGCCGTTTCGATGATGCTAGGAGCGAGTTAATTGTTTTGTTTGAATAGATGTTTAATTGTGTTTTTTTATTAAGTACATATGATGTTTTGTGTAAGTAAGTGTGTAGTTAGTTATATTTTTGTTATGTTCATAGCATGCTTAGGGTATTTCCTAATTATTGTTGTGACTCTAGGATTATTTAGAATGTCGTAAAATTTGTTTCGGCTTTATTAAATTAGTGATGCATGATAGTACAATTTGTTATTTTTATCGTACATAGACATGTGCGTGAATATGTGGGAGCAATATTACCATGCGTAGAAACAGTCATGTTTTAGTTTAATTGCGATAGGATTATAATTGTTGTTTAATATTTTTATCGGGTGATGTTGTGAGTCATATCATGCGCGTGATTTTTATTACAAGAGTTGATCATGCTATGACTAGATTATTGTTGATCCATTTGTTACACATGTTTTAGATTATTGTTATTTTAGATGCCGCATGGTTTGTGCATATTATGTTTTGGAATCATTTTGTTAAAATGCTATTAACAGTTGTGAATATTTAGATGTTATCTAAATATTGATTTGTGGGTAAATGTTGTATTGCCATGCTATGTTGAGTCGTGACGTTCAAATGCATAGGATAGTTATTGTTGTGTGTTTATGTCATGTCAGTCATTTTTCTTTATAGTTAGCCAAAGTATTTGTATTGGGCACTAATAAAGTCCAGTTAGCGTATTGCTATTTAGAACGTTAGACATGATGTCCGAGTTTTGCTTAGTCACCCAACCAATCCGTTCAATTCCTTTACTCATCATCAATCGATCTACCTCCTTCGAAATCTCCATATCCATCCACATCTTTCTACCAATCCTTCTTATATTGTTATTTCATTTGGATGTTATTTGGATTTTATTGCTTGTTATTTATTGTGCTTCGCCGTTACTACGAGTAGGAGGCGACGGTACAGGAGAGGAGCACTACGAGGAAGAAGGAAACGGGGGACTCGACAACGAAGGCATGCCTCCTTCTTTGATCATACTTATCCTATGGTTTACAAAATTGCGTTGAGTTTTATTGCTACTATGTGCATGCTATTTTAATTCTCGTAGTAAGTGTGTTGATTGACACATTACCCTGATCCGCTTGTCGCTTATTTACTTGACACCTGAGTAGAAGTATATAATTCCGGTAGAGTAGAAATGCTTAGTCATGCTTATCACCCTGTAGGTGCCTTGTTGAATGACCTCCGAGTCATTGACAATTGAAACTAAATGCTGAGCTAGGCCAGTTGGCCCTTGTTGACCCTCTCTATCCTCTTCTACTCTGGGTGAAACTTACCATCTGAATACTGGTGCGGGCGACAGCTGAATCAAGGATTGAAGGAGCGATTGGCTGCCCTTCACAAGTGAAGGGGGCAATCAGTCATCCATGTCGCATAAGGCCTAATAAGACTTGGATTTGAAGATTGTGATAACAGTACAGCCACATGCTATATGGGCACTGGCTTGGTCAAGTAGGCTAGTCAGCCTTAGGTGTCGATGTCGCCGTACCGCAGATGGGATAGCTGCCTTGTGAGGAGTATCCTCGGCACAGATGGGGGGACCGGTTTGAGGACGTACTCTCAGTTCCGTGCGCCAGACCCGGTGGGCATGTCACATCTTTGGGGGATCTAGTCCAAAGACCTCGTCACAATCCCCCTGCCAGTACACCAAATGGAGTACTATACCAGCGGCCACTGGTGACAACAAGTCGGGATTGTGTCGTGTGGGTAAAGTGTACAACCTCTACAGAGTGTAAAACTATTCGAATAGCCGTGTCCACGGTCATGGACAACACATGAATCTTTCTTGACGTACAGGACCTGTCTTGCTTATTCCCTCTTTGCCCTTATTCTTGAAACCTAGGAAGGATGTGAGTTGATCGAGGATCCTCACTTGATGAAAGTTGTTCTGGAGATAAACTTGTTTTCATCTAAAATTGCTTTTATCCAACTACTTTATTTGTTAAACAAAATTAGCTTTACGCAAATGAGCCATACATCCTTCCTTTGAAGCCACATGTAGTTATTAGGTCCTTCCCCGTGGGAGGCATGTTGAGTACGTAATGTACTCATGGCAATACTTTTGTTGAACAACAGAGATCTATGAAGATGAGGGCGTCGACTACGACTATTATGATGATCCTGAGGAGTGAGGACACGTTGACTACATCGACTGCCTGTGGCTGAGATAGAGTCGCTACGTATTTATATATTCCACTGTGTTTCTGGTTGTAATAAATGTCATGAGACATTTCACTTTGTATGCCTTGTGGCAAGAGTTATTAAACTTATACTTATTTTATTGTTCTGCAATGATACCAATTTTGTTGTGTTGTCAACTTGATCCTGGATTGACAAATATACACAGGAGGGTCTGGAAATAATTTCCGGGTTCCCACACAATGCTACTATCCTTTTACCACACTTGTGCTTCAAAGTAGCACCATGATCTTTATGAAAGAGAGTCTCCTATGTTGTCACTTTCATATACTAGTGGGAAATTTACATTATAGAACTTGGCTTGTATATTCCAATGGTGGGCTTCCTCAAAATGCCCTAGGTCTTCGTGAGCAAGCGAGTTGGATGCACACCCACTTAGTTTCTTTTGTTGAGCTTTCATATACTTATAGCTCTAGTGCATCCGTTGCATGGCAATCCCTACTCACTCACATTGATATCTATTGATCGGCATCTCCATAGCCCGTTGATATGCCTAGTTGATGTGAGACTATCTTCTCCCTTTTTGTCTTCTCCACAACCACCATTCTATTCCACATATAGTGCTATATCCATGGCTCACGCTCATGTATTGCGTGAAGATTGAAAAAGTTTGAGAATGTCAGAAGTATGAAACAATTGCTTGGCTTGTCATCGGGGTTGTGCATGATTTAAATACTTTGTGTGGTGAAGATAGAACATAGCCAGACTATATGATTTTGTAGGGATAACTTTCTTTGGCCATGTTATTTTGAGAAGACATAATTGCTTTGTTATTATACTTGAAGTATTATTGTTTTTATGTCAATATGAACTTTTGTCTTGAATCTTTCGGATCTGAATATTCATATCACAAGTAAGAAGAATTACAATGAAATTATGTCAACTAGCATTCCACATCAAAAATTATCTTTTTTATCATTTACCTACTCGAGGACGAGCAGGAATTAAGCTTGGGGATGCTTAATACATCTCCAACGTATCTGTAATTTTTGATTGCTCCATGCTATATTATCTACTGTTTTAGACAATATTGGGCTTTATGATCCACTTTTATATTATTTTTGGGACTAACCTATTAACCGGAGGCCCAGCCCAGATTTGTTGTTTTATGCCTATTTCAGTGTTTCTAAGAAAAGGAATATAAAACGGAGAATAGATTGGGAGTTCGGCCGCCGCAAGCCTCTGTAGCCACCAAAAGTCAATCGGGACCCTGTTCCGGCACCCTGCCGGAGGGGGGAACCCTCACCGGTGGCCATCTTCATCATCCCGGCGCTCTCCATGATGAGGAGGGAGTAGTTCACCCTCGGGGCTGAGGGTATGTACCAGTAGCTATGTGTTTGATCTCTCTCTCTCTCTCTCTCTCTCTCTCTCTCTCTCTCGTGTTCTTGATTTGGCACGATCTTGATGTATCGCGAGCTTTGCTATTATACTTGGATCTTATGTTGCTTCTCCCCCTCTACTCTCTTGTAATGGATTGAGTTTTCCCTTTGAAGTAATCTTATCGGATTGAGTCTTTAATGATTTGAGAACACTTGATGTATGTCTTGCCGTGCGTATCTGTGGTGACAATGGGATATCACGGGATTCACTTGATGTATGTTTTGGTGATCAACTTGCGGGTTCCGCCCATGAACCTATGCATAGGGGTTGGCACATGTTTTAGTCGTGATTCTCCGGTAGAAACTTTGGGGCACTCTTTGAGGTTCTATGTGTTGGTTGAATAGATGAATCTGAGATTGTGTGATGCATATCATATAATCATACCCACGGATACTTGAGGTGACATTGGAGTTTCTAGGTGACATTAGGGTTTTGGTTTATTTGTGTCTTAAGGTGTTATTCTAGTACGAACTCTAGGGCTGTTTGTGACACTTATAGGAATAGCCCAACGGATTGATTGGAAAGAATAACTTTGAGGTGGTTTCGTACCCTACCATAATCTCTTCGTTTGTTCTCAGCTATTAGTGACTTTGGAGTGACTCTTTGTTGCATGTTGAGGGATAGTTATATGATCCAATTATGTTATTATTGTTGAGAGAACTTGCACTAGCGAAAGTATGAACCCTAGGCCTTGTTTCCTATCATTGCAATACCATTTACGCTCACTTTTACCATTAGTTACCTTGCTGTTTTTATATTTTCAGTTTACAAAAACCTATATCTACCATCCATATTGCACTTGTATCACCATCTCTTCGCCAAACTAGTGCACCTATACAATTTACCATTGTATTGGGTGTGTTGGGGACACAAGAGACTCTTTGTTATTTGGTTGCAGGGTTGTTTGAGAGAGACCATCTTCATCCTATGCCTCCCACGGATTGATAAACCTTAGGTTATCCACTTGAGGGAAATTTGCTACTGTCCTACAAACCTCTGCACTTGGAGGCCCAACAACGTTTACAAGAAGAAGGTTGCGTAGTAGACATCACCAAGCACCAGACCTTGCTACAGTTCCTCGGCACTACGCACAAAGACATCTGGAAGGTGCTTTTCAAGTCCAACGAGTCATGCTCGAAGACGACCGAGGACCGTGGGCACAACCTGGCCCATCCCGCCAGTCCGGTAAGTTTTTCGTATTTCAAGGTGGCCCCTTTACTGGTATACTCAAGGAAGATATCTAAGCCTCCCTATTTGTTCTTTCAGGGCTGGACAAGGAAGGCGGAGCTGATTCAGTGTCCGGCTCCACTGCCTGAAAACCCAGCAATCCCGCTTCTAACGAAGATGCTGGTTCCAGCGCCCTATTAGGTGCTGGAGAAGAATGCCAAGGAGACCAGAAGCGGTCTACGTCGTAAAGGTACTTTGGACGCAACGTCCGAAGATGCCGAAACCCACTCCTCCCCCGTCGAGGAAGATGATGAGGAGGAGGAAACCAATTCTTCCAGCCTCCACGCATCTGGAGGTAGAGGCGTCTAAGCCCCTGGCCGAATTGTAAGTACTCAAAGACGCACACATATATCCATCTCCTTTATTCCATGGTTTTAACATGTTGAATCATGCATTGCAGCCCGACCCACGACAGCTCCCAGCGATCCTCATGGGGGGTTCGCTGGATTCAAAGGCGATGGCGAGCGAGTCACCGCCGGCGACTTACTCTCCCAAGGCCAAGGGCGACGCCTAGGTGTTGTACCAAAGGACCTTCCCAGGCCAGGAGAGGTTCAGGAGGCCGTCAGGGTGGCGACAGAGGGTGACCCCTCGGCCGCCGGACACATGGGGGAGAAAATCCTCATGGAGACTGGCGATGGGGCCATATCCAATTCGGCCCCCAGACGAATAGCATTCCAGAGACCCACATGGTTCCGGAATGAAGCAAGCAGCCTCCTCCGAAAGGAGGAGGCGCGCCTATTCTGCCGGTGACCTCTGTCCATCCAGAGGCACCGGATAATCTACTGGAACCGCTGCGAGGCGCTTCCATTGTTGAGGAACACCGTATCTGTCGGATCACAGGTTCCGGCAGACCCTTAAGGTTCGAACTCTGGGGTGCGCGCGGAGATTATGCCCTCTACCTCTCCGTCTCGCAAGGATCTAAACTACAGAGCGAACAGCACAAGAGACACAGGGTTTATACTAGTTCGGGCCACCATTGTGGTGTAATACCCTACTCTAGTTTGTGGTGGATGGATTGCCTCTTGGGCTAATGAGGATGAACAGTATAGGGAAGAACAGCCTCGCGAGGGTCTGTTCTTTGCTAGGGGATGAACTGCTGGGGGAGTTCGATCGCCCTTCTCCCTCTCTGGGTGTGTTGCTACGTTCTGGCTGGTTTTCCCCCCTACCCTGGGGGCGGCTAGTCCTATTTATAGGCAAAGGCCCTGGGCCTCTTCCCAAATATTTGAGCGGGAAGGGCGCCAACAATTGGCCAATTCGAAGGGGAACATCTGGTACACTTATCCTGACTAAAGTTGGTCTTCGCCTGCCAAAGGCCCTGTAGTGACGCCGTTCTGGGCTCCATGGTGACCTCCTTCCCACCGTTGGACTGGTCTTGGTCTTGTTGCACCGAAATGGATGCCTTTGCTTGATCCTCTCGCCTGCGCTTGCCCCCTTTGCACCAAAGAAGAAAGGGGGACGCTGCGCGGGCTGGCGCCCGCCTGGCACCCTTGGTCGTCATGGCTTGCGTCATGGGCACCTCGCGAGGTACCCCGCCTTGATCTCTCTGCCTCCTCGCGAGCCGTCCTGAGGAGGCCACGCCTGAGGAAGCGTCGTGTCGTCCGCCCCGCGAGGCTCGGCCCCTCGCGAGGGCCTTGGGTCTTGTGCTGATGAAGACGGGCCGCGCTGGGCCCCCATTTGAGCCACGCCGCAGGCCGCAGGAAGGCAAGTCTGGGGACCACCGTTCCCAGAACACCGACAGTAGCCCCCGGGCCCAAGGCGCGCCCGGACTTGGCCGCACCGAGAGGCGAAAGGGCAAGGGCGAAGTGCCGCGGGCCCTAACAGCCTGCGGCCTTGGGCGCCGCGTGGCGGATTGACAGGACGTGGGCGTCTCCGCTTCCCCACGACGCCTAGGCAACTGTGTGACTTGACTAGTCCCTTGACTTTGTTGTTGCGCTGCTCAACTATTTGCCCTCGCGTAGGTAGTTTGCGGCCCCAGCCGGGGGGCGACCGACCCAGGCCCTGTGTGTATGTCGCGGTGCCCGAGGGGCACGGACTAGATGGGTGCTCCTATGGAGAGCCCGGGCCATGAAACCTTTAAGCGGCTAGAACAGAAACGCTCGCGAGGACGCTCGAGCTCCATCCCTCGCGAGGCCTTTCATGAGAAAAATCAAAAACGAGGAGCGAAAATCGACGAACCGCAAACCAACAACGGCGATAGTTTCGATAAAACTTCAATGCAAGTAAACACGTCAAATGCGCAAAAGCAAATGAAAAAACCGCGTTCGGCACCTAGTCTAGTCTTCGACGTTTTCTCACCAGCGCGGAGCTAAGTGCTGCCACTGGGCGTGGGAGGGAGCCCCAAGGCCTGAGGCCGGCACTCCTGAGACTCCGGGGCATGTACAGCCCCACTCATTATTACGTGAGAGTGTCACGGGGCGGCGAGCTTCACAGGCATTGGCCTTCTTCATAGGCTCCGGGCCTTTCTCCTTAGAGGTAATAAGCTTCACAGGCGTTCGCCTTCTTCACAGGCTCTGGGCCTTCTCCAAAAAGGGATGAGCTTCACAGGAGTTCGCCTTCTTCACAGGCTCTGGGCCTTCTCCAGAAAGAGACGAGCTTCACAGGCGTTCGCCTTCTTCACAGGCTCTGGGCCTTCTCCAAAAAGAGATGAGCTTCATAGGCGTTCGCCTTCTTCACAGGCTCTGGGCCTTCTCCAGAAAGAGATGAGCTTCACAGGCGTTCGCCTTCTTCACAGGCTCTGGGCCTTCTCCAGAAAGAGATGATCTTCATAGGCATTCGCCTTCTTCGCAGGCTCTGGGCCTTTTCCAAAAGAGATGATCTTCACAGGCGTTCGCCTTCTTCGCAGGCTCTGGGCCTTTTAGGGGTAGAACCTCCGGAGGTGCTGTATGTTCCACGCGTTCTGGATTGGCTCCCCCTCTTGAGTCTCCAAGCGCACGGAGCCTGGCCTGGAAACATGAACAACCTTGAACGGGCCCTCCCACATGGGAGAGAGCTTGTGCAGCCCCTCCATGGAGAGGACCCGCCTGAGTACGAGGTCTCCTACCTTGAGGGTCCTGGGGCGGATGTTGCGGCAGTGATATCGTCGTAGTGCCTGTTGGTATCTTGCCGCTCGCAGCGCGGCCTCCCGGCGGTGTTCCTCCCCCAGCACGAGGTCCATCCCCCGCATGGCGTCCTACTGCGCCTCGTCGAACGCCAGGACCCGTGCGGAGCGACGCCTGACCTCGTGAGGAAGGACTGCCTCAGCCCCATAGACCAGGAAGAACGGGGTTTCCCCGGTTGGTTTGATCGCGGTTGTGCGGATGGACCACAACACGGATTGGAGCTCGTCGTACCAACCCTTGCCGCAGGCCTCCAGCTTTTTCTTGAACGCTCTGGTCTTGAGGCCTCTCAGGACCTCCATGTTGGCTCGTTCGGCCTGCCCATTGCTCCATGGGTGTGCCACTGAAGCGTAGCATATCTGCGTTCCAAGGTTAGCACAGTATGTTTTGAAGAGATTACTGGTGAACTGCGAACCGTTGTCCGTGATAATGCGGTTCGGCACCCCGAACCGGCTTACGATACCCCTGATGAACTTGACCGCAGAGCCTGCGGGGATGGTGCGGACGGCCTCCACTTCTGCGCACATGGTGAACTTGTCGATCGCGACATAGAGGTAACGGTAGCCCCCTGGCACCCGAGGGAACGGGCCCAGGATATCCAACCCCCAAACTGCGAAGGATCACGAGAGGGGTATAGTCTGCAGGCCTCTCGCTCGTTGATGGATCTGCTTGGAGTGGAACTGGCAGGCCTCACAAGCCTTCACCAATTCGATTGCGTCGCTGAGCGCGGTGGGCCAATAGAACCCACTGCGGAATGCCTTGCCGACGAGTGTCTGTGACGATGAGTGGTGTCCACAGTCTCTGCCGTGTATGTCCTCCAGCAGTTCCTTTCCTTGCTCCCGGGAGATGCAGCGCAGAGATACATCGTTTGGTCGCTTCCGGTAGAGTTGTCCATCTCTGATGCAGTACGCCGTGGCCTGCCGGGCCACATGTTCTGCTTCCTCTTCCTTCTCTGGTAGGGCCCACTATATCAGATAATTCCGGAGCTCTGCGATCCAGCACTCCTCCTGAGGTTCCATCGTCAGGAGCAGGCGTGCTCCTGAGGTCGGCCCACAGACCGGGGCTCCCGAGGCTGGCGGCTGAGGGAGCTCCTCCCGAGGCTGAGCCGTGTTTGATAACGTCGGCTGCGCTGAAGGTTTGAAGAGCCACTCTTCGAAGACGCCAGGTTCCTGCGGCAACCGCCTGGATGCCCGCCCGGCTATGTCGTCAGCTTCCTGATTGGTGCCTCGGGGCACGTGCTTCAGCTCCAACCCCCAGGACTACTTTTCCATCTTGCGGACCTCCGCTAGGTAGGCCTCCATATGCTCGTCCTTCGACTCGTACACCTTATTGGAGAAGTTGACCAGAAGCTGCGAGTCGCCCTTGACGGTGAGGCGCTTCACTCCCAGGGCCGCTGCGGCCTTCAACCCGGCTATCAGTCCCTCGTATTCTGCTATGTTATTGGAGACCTTTTCTCCTTGCTGGAAACAGAGCTGTACTGCATAGTAGAGCTTATCCTGAGTGGGTGATATCAGCACCGCACCAGCCCCCGCGCCGTGCCTCGGGAATGCCCCGTCGAAGTACATGACCCAGCCTTCTGGCGCCTCGCTTCCTGGGGAGAGGGAACAATCCTCGTTGTCCTTGAGGCCCGGCGCCTCTGTCCATTCCGCCACAAAATCCGCCAACGCTGCTCCTTTGATAACCCTAGTTGTGCTGAACTCGAGCTGAAACACCTGCAGCTCTATGTTCCATTCGGCGACCCTTCCGGCCGAGTTAGGGCTCCTGAGCACCCTCTCCAGGGGGTACGATGAGACGACTTTGATCGGATGAGCTTGGAAGTAGTGACGCAGCTTGCGCGATGCCACTGGCAGCGCGAGGAGGAGCTTCTGAGGCATTGGGTATCATGCCCTCGCGTCCCGTAGCACCGTGCTAACGAAGTAGACCGGGTGCTCAACAAGGCTATGAGCATCTTGGGTCGCGGCGCCCTCGGGAGGTGAGGGCACCTCACAGGACAACGTAACCTCGAGAGGTGGACCATCCGGGTGTGCGGCCTCTCCTGTCTCTGGTGCGTTCTTTGGCGGCTAATCCTCCTCATCCGTGGTTTTGGCTTCCTCGAGCCTCCCTTGTTCCCTTTTTGCCTTGCCTCGGGCAGCCGTTGCGGTCTTGACCTGGAGCTCCTCCCTAACCGCCACCAAGGCTGCGCTGGCGGAGTAGGGAGTGGCAGCGAGGTAAAGCAGCAGGGGCTCTTGAGGACGCGGAGCCACCATGACTGGGGGACTGGTTAGGTACCTCTTGAGATCCTGAAACGCCTTGTCTGCCTCTTCAGTCCATTCAAAGGGCCCCTTTTTCTTCATCAGCTGAAAGAAAGGCAGCCCTCGCTCCCCTAATTTGGAAATGAAGTGTCCTAGCGCGGTCACACGCTCAGTGAGCTTTTGCATTTCTCTGAGGGTCTTTGGCGGACTCATGTCCTCGACCGCCTTGACCTTCTCGGGGTTGGCCTCAATGCCACGATGGGATACGAGGAATCCCAAAAGCTTGCCCGAGGGGACGCCAAACACACATTTCTCCGGGTTGAGCCGCATGCTTACTGCGCCGAGGCTCGCGAAGGTTTCCTCCAGATCTTGTATCAGGGTCTTGGCCTCCCGAGATTTCACCACAACGTCATCAACGTATGCCTCGACGTTCTTCCCGAGCTGGGGGCCCAAGGCGATGTGCATCAGCCGCTGAAAGGTCGCCCCCGCATTACGCAGTCCAAATGGCATGCACGTGTAGCAGTATACCCCGCACGGGGTCAGGAAGGCGGTCTTCTCAACATCTTCCACCGCCATCTTGATCCGGTGATATCCGGAGAAGGCATCCAAGAAGCACAGCAGGTCGCACTCGGCGGTGGAATCGACGATTTGGTCGATGCGGGGGAGCGGAAACGGATCTTGCGGGCACGCCTTGTTGAGGTTGGTGAAGTCGACACACATGCGTTCCTTCCCCCCTTTCTTGGGCACAACGACAGGGTTGGCCAACCAATCCGGGTACCAGACCTCGCAGATGACCCCAGCGGCTTCTAACTTGCGGGTCTCTTGGACGATGAAGGCCTGCTTCTCTGTGGACTGCCGTCTGGCCTTCTGCTTCACGGGGCGCACATTTGGGCACACATTGAGGTGATGCTCGATGACGCTCCTGGGGATCCCTACCAACTGATCGGGTTCCCAAGCAAACGCTTTCTTATTCGCGCGCAGGAACTTGACCAAGGCCTCCTCCTGCTCAGGCCCAAGGTTGGCGCCTATGGTGAAAGTGGCACTAGAGGATCCATCCTCGTCGACGGGTATCTTCTTGGTTTCTGCCTTGTCTTGGGTGAACAACGGCTTCTTCTTGGCGGGCGCAGCCCCCTTGGGCTCAGGGGTTTCCGCGTCGGCGGGCTGCGCCGATGCCGCCGTCCTGAAGGTGAGCTTGAGTACTCGTAGGGCGTCCCCGGTGTCTCCGTGCACGGTGAGGGTACCACTGCTCCCGGGCATCTTCATGAGGTTGTACGCCGGGTGCGTGGCGGCCATGAACTGAGCCAGTCCCGGGGTAGCCGAGGATGGCATTGTAAGGGAGGCCGACGGGGGCGATGTCGAAGTCGACCATCTCCGTGCGGAAATTGTCGTAGGTGCCAAAGGTTACTGGGAGCCGGATCTGTCCCAAGGAGTCGGACGATCCGCCCCCGACGCCCGAGAAAGGTCGGCTGGGCCGCAGCCGCTCCCGGGGTAGGCAGAGGAGGTTGAAGGTCTCGACCGAGAGCACACTGAGGCCCGCGCCGCCGTCGACGAGGGTTCTGGTGAGGGCCACCTGGCAGATGCTGGGGGTGCACAATAAGGGGAGTGCGCCCGAGCCGGCCGAGTTAGCGGGGTGGTCCTCCGAGCTGAAGGTCAGACCGACCCCGCGCGCCGCCCGGTCCGGGGGAGCCCCCTGTCGTGCGGAAGCGGCGCTGATCTGGCAGGCAAACGGCTTGACGTGGCGGCTCGTGGGCGGCGCCTGCGAGCCGCCCAAGAGGGCCGCAACGACCGGAAACGTCGATGTCGCGGTGCGGTCGCCCTGCTGCATAGGCGGGTGCCGGGGCGGCGCTTGCCGCTCGCCCCCCGCCGGGCCTGTGGCGGTGTTGACGGCGGGCAACGGGGGACGGCGATGACGCCCACCGGCAAGTGCCGCGGGCGCGTCGTGAGCTCGATGGGCGCCGTACATGGATGCAGCCGGAGGGGGACGGAGCGGTGGAAGGTAGGTTCCGGCGCACCCCTACCTGGCGCGCCAAATGTCAGATCACGGGTTCCGGCAGACCCTTAAGGTTCGAACTCTGGGGTGCGCGCGGAGATTATGCCCTCTACCTCTTCGTCTCGCAAGGATCTAAACTACAGAGCGAACAGCACAAGAAACACAGGGTTTATACTAGTTCGGGCCACCATTGTGGTGTAATACCCTAATCTAGTTTGTGGTGGATGGATTGCCTCTTGGGTTGATGAGGATGAACAGTACAGGGAAGAACAGCCTCGCGAGGGTCTGTTCTTGGCTAGGGGATGAACTGCTGGGGGAGTTCGATCGCCCTTCTCCCTCTCGGGGTGTGTTGCTATGTTCTGGCTGGTTCCCCCCCCCCTACCCTGGGGGCGGCTAGTCCTATTTATAGGCAAAGGCACTGGGCCTCTTCCCAAATATTTGAGCGGGAAGGGCGCCAACAATTGGCCAATTCGAAGGGGAACATCTGGTACACTTATCCTGACTAAAGTTGGTCTTCGCCTGCCAAAAGCCGTGTGGTGACGCCGTTCTGGGCTCCATGGTGACCTCCTTCCCACCGTTGGACTGGTCTTGGTCTTGTTGCACCGAAATGATGCCTTTGCTTGATCCTCTCTCCTGCGCTTGCCCCCTTTGCACCAAAGAGGAAAGGGGGACACTGCGCGGGCTGGCGCCCGCCTGGCACCCTTGGTCGTCATGGCTTGCGTCATGGGCACCTCGCGAGGTACCCCGCCTTGATCTCTCCGCCTCCTCGCGAGCCGTCCTGAGGAGGCCGCGCCTGAGGAAGCGCCGTGTCGCCCGCCCCGCGAGGCTCGACCCCTCGCGAGGGCCTTGGGTCTTGTGCTGATGAAGACGGGCCGCGCTGGGCCCCCATTTGAGCCACGCCGCAGGCAAGCAAGTCTGGGGACCCCCGTTCCCAGAACGCCGACAGTATCCTTATGGGTACAGTGGTTGAGAGGGTTCAGTCCATTAAGAGCGGACTGACCGAAGCCTGGACCAGCCTTCTAACAAGCTTTGAGGTGAGCGACGCAATTTGAGAAGAATGTCACGGTATAGACAGTAGCCCCTGAGACTCTGTCCGGTGTTCGAAAAGAAAAGCCGGATAGAGGATCAAATAACTTCCGTAGGAGAATAACCATACATATCTATGTGAATAAGCAGGCGTCGCTGCTGGCCGCGACTTCTCATGCTGCCGAAGTCTCTGGACTGAAGCAGAGGCTGGAGCGGGCCGAGGAAGAGCTCGGCCAAGCAAGAAAGCAGCTGGAGGATAAGCAAGGTATTTAATGACCTACTCAGATATATGAGAACATAGTTTGTTGGTTGTCAATAAAGTTTATGCTTTCTACTTCGATGTTGTGACGAATTGTTACTTGTTCATAAGAAGTTATATGATAAAGTTTGTTGATGTTGTAATAATAAGCATGATGCTACTATGTCCGTATTTTGTTTTTGTCGGCACCTCTCTCTCTAAACATGTGGACATGATGCTCGATACCGGCTTTCGCTTGAGGACAAGTGAGTTCTAAGCTTGGGGGAGTTGATACATCCATTTTGCATCATGTTTTCCTACTATTATTTATAATGTTTTGATGCTTAATAATGCTTTATGGAGTAATTATAATGCCTTTTATCTCATAATATGCAAGATTTATACAAAGAGGGAGAATACCGGCAGCTGGAATTCTGGACCTGAAAAAGCTATGTTAGAGATACCTATTCCGCACATCTCCAAATGAGCTGAAAATTTACGGAGAATTATTTTGGAATATATAAAAAATACTGGTGCAAATAACTACCGGAGGGGGCCACCTGGTGACCACAAGACACCCGGGCGTGCCAGGCCCCCAGGTGCACCCTGTGGGTTGTGGCCAGCCCAGCGCACCTCTGGTGCCCATCTTATGGTACATAAGGTATTTTGACCTAGAAAAAATAGGGAGAGGAACTTCGGGACGGAGCGGCGCCGTCTCGAGGCGGAACTTGGCAGGATCACTTTTGCCCTCCGGCGGAGCAATTCCGCCGGGGGAACTTCCCTCCTAGAGGGGGAAATCGAAGCCATCATCATCACCAACAAATCTCTCATGTTTGCGAGGCCAATATTCATCAACATGTTCAACAACACCATCTCCTCTCAAACCCTAGCTCATCTCTTGTGTTCAATCTTTGTACCACAACCTCAGATTGGTACGTGTGGGTGACTAGTAGTGTTGATTACATCTTGTAGTTGATTACTATATGGTTTATCTAGTGGACGATTATATGTTCAGATCCATTATGCTATTTAATACCCCTCTGATCTTGAGCATGGATATCATTTGTGAGTAGTTACTTTTGTTCTTGAGGTCACGGGAGAAGTCATGTTGCAAGTAATCATGTGAATTTGATATGTGTTCGATATTTTGATGATATGTATGTTGTGATTCCCTTAGTGGTGTCATGTGAACGTCGACTACATGGCACTTCACCATCTTTGGGCCTAAGGGAATGCATTGTGGAGTAGTTATTAGATGATGGGTTGCTAGAGTGACAGAAGCTTAAACCCTAGTTTATGTGCTACTTTGTAAGGGAGTGATTTGGATCCATATGTTTAATGCTATGGATAGATTTTATCTTAATACTTTTCTTGTAGTTGCGGATGCTTGCAAGGGTGTTAATCACAAATGGGAGTTTTGTTCAAGTAAGAACAACACCCAAGCACCGGTCCACCCACATATCAAATTATCAAAGTAGCGAACGCAAATTAAACCAACATGATGAAAGTGGCTAGATGAAATTCCCGTGTGCCCTCAAGAACACTTTGCTTATTATAAGAGACCGTTTTTGCCTGTCCTTTGCCACAAAAGGATTGGGCTACCTTGTTGCACTTTTCTTACCGTTATCGTTACTTGCTCGTTACAAATTATCTTGCTATCAAACTAATTGTTACCGACAATTTCACTGCTTGCAGAAAATACCTTGCTGAAAACCACTTGTCATTTCCTTCTACTACTCGTTGGGTTCGACACTCTTACTTATCGAAAGGACTATGATTGATCCCCTATACTTGTGGGTCATCAACCGCCTGTGCCCAACTCCTGGGTCGCTTGTAGCTGGGTCCCACGGACCTAGTTGACCCGTTGACCCCGTCCAACATACTGACTGGACTGGGTCCAGTCACTGACGTGTGGCCCCATTACTAGATTAATTAACTAAACTAATTAATTTCATATAGTTTAGTCATTGACTAGTGGGCCCTCTCAGTTAATTAACTAATTTAATTAAGTTAAACCCCCTGTTAACCCTTTTGTCAATGATAGGTGGGACCCGGCGGTCAGGTTTGACCTGGACCAGCTGGGTTGACTGCTGACATCAGCCCGACATGCTGCTGATGCAGTAAAGCTGTTTTTGATATAAACCCAGTAAATTTCAGAAAATGTTTAAAACTTTGAAAATTAATATAAAATAATTCGTAACTCAGATGAAAATAATTTATATATGAAAATTGCTCAGAAAAATATAACGAATCTGAATTTGCAATCCAGTCATCTTTCAGATGCCTCTAGCATGATGAAAATGGAGCCTTCCCCACCGATTCATCTGTTCAAGAAATGCCAAACGCCGGGAAAACATCCCCAGATGTTTTCCCTCTTCGGCTGTATCGTGTAGCACTGCGTTAGGTCACCCATCGCACTACATATTGCCATGTCATGCATCATGATGCATCTGTTTGCTTTATATTTATTGTTTCTTCCCCCTCAACTCCCCTGTAGACATCGAGACTGACGCTGCTGCTGTGTACGACTACGGTGTCGATGACCCCTCCTTCTCGGTAGAGCTTCCAGGCAAGCAAAAACCCCTTGATCATTCCGATACCACCTACTCTTTCCCTCTACTGCTTGTATTAGAGTAGTGATGATGTTAATATCTTATCGGTTGATCCTATACTCCTCCATAGCGTGTCCTTGCTACTGTTGTTGATACTTTTACAAGTTATCCTAAATGCTTAGTATAGGTATGCTAGTATTCCATCAGTGGCCCTACATTCTTGTCTGTATGCCATGCTATACTATCAGACTGTGATCCCTTTGGGAGGTGATCACGGGTATATATATATATACATACTATACATGATACATGATATGATAAAAGTCGGGTCAGCTCGTAGAGTAACCGCGAGCAATTCAAGGACTCGGCGCTAAAAGGACATTTCTCTTGATGCCCCCTGATACGTCCATTTTGCATCATGCTTTCATACTATTATTTATGATGTTTTTGTCCATAATAATGCTTTTTGGAGTAATTCTAATGCCTTTTCTCTCATAATATGCAAGGTATACACAAAGAGGGAGAATTCCGGCAGCTGGAAATCTGGACCTGGAAAAGCTACGTTAGGCTACCTATTCTGCACAACTCCAAACAAGCTAAAACTTCACGAAGAATGTTTATGGAATATATGAAGAATATTGGAGCAAATAAGTACCAGAGGGGGCCCACCAGGTGGGCACAACCCACCTAGGTGCGCCAGGGAACCCAGGCACACCCTGGTGGGTTGTGCTCACCCAGGCCCACCTCTGTGCCCATCTTCTGGTATATAAGTCATTTTGACCTACAAAAAAAATAAGGAGATGACTTTCGGGACGGAGCGCCACCGTCTCGAGGCGGAACTTGGGCAGGAGCACTTTTGCCCTCCGAAAATGTTAGAACTTCTGGAAGTAGGTATAATCTATCCCATAGTTGATAGTAGATGGGTAAGTCATGTTCATTGTGTCCCTAAGAAAGGAGATGTAAGTGTTGTTCCTAATGATAAGATGAACTTATTCCACAAAGAATTGTTACAGGCTATAGAATGGTAATTGATTTTAGAAAATTAAACAAAGCAACTAGAAAAGATCGTTACACTCTTCCTTTTATTGATCAAATGCTAGAAATATTATCTAAGCACACACATTTTTGCTTCCTTGATGGATATTCTGGGT
This sequence comes from Aegilops umbellulata, assembly GCA_032464435.1. Classification (NCBI taxonomy): domain Eukaryota; kingdom Viridiplantae; phylum Streptophyta; class Magnoliopsida; order Poales; family Poaceae; genus Aegilops; species Aegilops umbellulata. The sequence continues at coordinate 343,935,166 of CP136058.1, read as the reverse complement.
TTTCACAAATACTTGTTTCTCAACCTCCTCAAGAAAAGACCACTTTTACTTGTCCCTTCGGAACTTATGCTTATAGACGTATGCCTTTTGGTTTATGCAATGCACCTCCTACCTTTCAAAGATGTATGGCTGCTATATTCTCTGACTTTTGTGACAAGATTGTTGAGGTTTTCAAGGATGATTTCTCTGTTTATGGGAAGTCTTTTGATGATTGTTTAAGAAATCTTGACCGAGTTTTGCAGAGATGCGAGCAAACAAATATTGTCTTGAATTGGGAAAAGTGCCACTTTATGGTTAATGAAGGTATTGTCTTGGGCCATAAAATTTCTGAAAGAGGTATTGAAGTGGACAAAGCTAAGGTTGATGCAATTGAGAAAATGCCATATCCTAAAGATATTAAAGGTATTCGTAGTTTCTTAGGTCATGTTGGTTTCTATAGGAGATTTATCAAAGACTTTTCTAAAATCTCTAGGCCTCTTACGAATCTTTTGCAAAAGGATATTCCTTTTTTATGATGATTGTTTATAAGCCTTTCAAACACTCAAGAAAGCCTTAATTTCTGCACCTATTGTTCGACCACCTGATTTGAACTTGCCTTTTTAAATTATGTGTGATGCTAGTGATTATGTTGTTGGTGTTATTCTAGGACAAAGAGTTGATAAGAAACTGAATGTTATTCATTATGCTAGTAAAACTCTAGACTTTGCTCAACAAAACTATGCTACTACTAAAAAAGAATTCTTAGCGGTGGTGCTTTCTTTTGATAAATTTGGATCTTATATTGTTGATTCAAAAGTAATTGTTCACTCTGATCATGCTGCTATTAAATATCTTATGGAAATGAAAGATGCTAAACCTAGACTTATTCGATGGGTTCTCTTGCTACAAGAATTCGATTTACATATCACTGATAGAAAAGGAGCTGAGAACCCTGTAGCTGAAAACTTGTCTAGGCTTGAAAATGTGCCTGATGACCCACTACCTATTTATGATGGGATAATTAGATTTATGCCCCTAGTTGTGTCCCACTCGGCTGTTTTACCCCTAATTTCCAAAAGTCACCGCTTCTGTCCAAGTCACTTCGCACCTTTTATTCTTTTGCCCTTTGACTGTTTGACCGTAAGTTTGAAAACTTCATAACTAATTCATAGTAAGTCAGAAAAATGCAAATAGGATACCAAAATGTTCGGACAAACATCACCGATATGTCAGTGTCATTTGCATTCATCAAAAAAGTGTTTGAAAGTGCCCATCCGAGTTTTAGCTCTTATGCTACCACCATGAATAGTAAAATCTAAAAAAAATAAAAAATTAAAAAACAAATTTGGTGGCTAAGAATGACAAATGTTTTAAGTGCTTGCCAAGTTTCATCAGGGAATGACATTCGTGGGTGCCCCAGCAAATAAAACAATCAGCACTCCAAAATAGATTTTTTTTTGCCACGACTTGCACGAATGTCATTCCTTGATGAAACTTGGCAAGCACTTGGAACATTTGTCGTTCTTTGCCACCATATTTTTTTTGAATCTTTTTGAAATTTTTTAGATTTTACTATTCATGGTGGTATCAAAAGAGCTAAAACTCGGATGTGCACTTTCCAACACTTTTTTCATGAATGCAAATGACACTGACATATAGGTGATGTTTTTCTGAACATTTTGTTATCTTATTTGCATTTTTTTGATTTAGTATGAATTAGTTATGAAGTTTTCAAACTGACGGTCAAGCGGGCAAAGGGAAAAAGCATAAGAGGAGCAAAGTGACTTGGACAGAACCGGTGACTTTTGGAAATTAGGGGTAAAACAGACGAGTGGGACACAACTAGGGGCATAAATCTAATTATCCCATTGATGATAGTTTTCCTGATGAGCTGTTAGCTACAATAAATGTTGCTCACAACACTCCTTGGTATGCTGACTATGCTAATTACATTGTTGCCAAATATTTACCACCTAGTTTTACATACCAACAAAAGAAAAAATTCTTTTATGATTTAAGACATTACTTTTAGGATGACCCACATCTTTATAAAGAAGGAGTAGATGGTATTATTAGACGTTGTGTAGCTGAGCATGAACACGGACAAATCCTACAGAAATGTCACTCTGAAGCTTATGGAGGGCATCATGTTGGAGATAGAACTGCTCACAAGGTATTGCAATCTAGATTTAATTGGCATGCTTCCTTCAGGGATGCCCGTAAGTTCGTCTTATCTTGTGATGAATGCCAAAGAATAGGTAATATCGGTAAGCATCAAGAAATGCCTATGAATTATTCACTTGTTGTTGAACCATTTGATGCTTGGGGATTTGATTACATGGTACCTTTTCCTTCCTCTAATGGGTATACACATATTCTGGTTGTTGTTGATTATTTTACTAAGTGGGTAGAATCTATTCCAACCAGTAGTGTTGATCACAACACCTCTATTAAAATGCTTAAGGAAGTTATTTTCCCAAGGTTTGGAGTCCCTAGATACTTAATGACTGATGGTGGTTCACACTTTATTCATGGTGCCTTCCGTAAAATGTTTGCCAAGTATGATATTAAACATAGAATTGCATCACCTTATCATCCTCAGTCTAGTGGTCAAGTTGAACTTAGCAATAGAGACATAAAGCTAATTTTGCAAAAGATTGTCAATAGGTCCAGGAAGAATTGGTCTAAGAAATTAGATGATGCACTTTGGGCTTATAGAACAGCATACAGAAATCCTATGGGTATGTCTCCTTATAAAATGGTTTATGGAAAAGCTTGTCATTTGCCTCTAGAGTTAGAACATAAAGCATATTGGGCAATCAAAGAGCTCAACTATGATTTCGAACTATCTGGTGAAAAGAGGTTATTTGCTATTAGCTCTTTAGATGAATGGAGAACTCAAGCTTATGAAAATGCTAAGTTGTTTAAAGAAAAGGTTAAAGGATGGCATGATAAAAGGAGTCCAAAAGCGTGAGTTTAAAGTAGGAGAATATGTTCTTTTGTACAACTCGTTTCAGATTCTTTGCAGGAAAACTCCTCTCAAAATGGGAAGGACCCTATGTTATCGAGGAGGTTTATCGGTCTGGAGCCATCAAAATAAATAATGCCAAAGGTTCTAACCCGAAGGTTGTTAACGGGCAATGAATAAAACACTATATCTCACGTACGCCCACTAATGTTCAAAGTAAAATTATCCAAACTTTAACACTGGAAGAACACATAAAAGAGTCCTTCCGGAACACTCCAGAATCGTGAAAATAAGGAGGTACGTTATATGGTAAGTAAACGGACTCTAAAAATCCGCAAAAATATTTTTTGTCAGTTTTGGAATATTTAGAAAAATAGGAAAATAAGAAACTTCCAGGAAACGTACCCTGGTGGGCACAAGACACCAGGGCGCGCCAAGCCAGGTGCGCCCAGGTGGGTTGTGCCCACCTGGTGTACCTTCCGGACTCCATATTTCTAAGGTTTGCTTGTTTCCCAAGATAAAAAATCTTTATATACCCCTTGAACCTATTGACCACCGTATCGTGGAGAAATCTTCCGTTCTCTTTTCTTGCTGTTTTCTGTCAGATCCCGTCTACCATGGCTGCTTCAAGCTCCTCCAAGGACAAGTTCTTAAAGAACGTCATCAACCCATATCTGCGGGAGGTGGTGCAGCACCCCCAAGCCATCCAGAGGCATGAGGGGGTGCTTCACATCCGTGATGTGCAGGGTCCCAAGGGAACAGGAACCGTAGAGGCCAGGCTTGAAGCTATGGAACATGAGGTCTTCTGGTGCAAGGGGATGGTGGAGCGTTGACTCAATACCAATCACCTCATGATCACAGAGCTCTCACGTGATCTCAAGGTGGATGGCAAGCCCATGAAGGACATCATCTTCCCCTCAACGAGCAAATCAACTCCCTCCAAAGCCAGATCTACGATCTCAAAACCAAGTCTTTGAATATGAGGCGAGGTTTAAAGGTATGAGTTTGGCTGCTAGTTGCAGGACCCGTGAGACTTACTCCTCCTCTTATGATGGTGGACCACTGCCATGGAAATCCGACGACAAGATCTCTTCATCACCACCACCTTCTTCTTCATCACCTAAAGAGAATTGAGTATCAGGTATGGGCACTCCCCTTGGCTTCCGCCAAGCTTGGGCGAGGTGCCCCGGTATCGTATCATCCCCACTATCTTTTGATTTTACTTATTTTAGTTCAAACTTTTGCTTTAGATGAATACAAGTTTAGTTCAATCCTTTCTTTTCGAGAGTTTGCTTAGTGATCTATCCTTGTAATCGTGTGCAAGATATATAATAAAGTTTATTTTGAGTTTTTGCTTTCTTTACTTTCATGTTGCAATTAAAAGAAAGGAAATAAATGAAAAAGATCATATGCTAATCTTATGGTAGGCGATGACACCACATAAGGAAAAGTATAAGTAGAAAATTGTGTTAGAGATTGACAAACATAGCTTTAGTCAATGATGCAAGTAATGAAAGAATTAATAAGGGAAGAGAAGATTCATGTATAAATATACTATACTAGAAACCTTTTGTGATTGTGAGCCCTCATCAAAATATTATATGCCAAAATTGTTGATGTTGGACAAGGAAGACAACCTAATGGTTTATGTTTGTTTATATTCACATAGAAGACATATTGTCATGCATCCTTTAACATGTGGTGCTTGCCCCCTATCTTTGCTAGCCAAAAAATCCGCACTAAGTAGAGATACTACTTGTGCATCCAAAAACCCTTAAACCCAAATCTTATTTTCAAGAGTCCACCATACCTACCTAGGGATTGAGAAAGATCCTTCAATTAAGTTGTCATCGGTGCAAAAAGGCAATAAAAACTGCTTCTAAAAGTGTGAGATCATTTAGTGTAAGAGAAAATTGAGCATCATACGAACTTGTGATGGTGAAGAATAAAAGCGACAGACTGCATAATGAAGTTTGCCATCACAAGGGGCAATACAGCCTGGCGTTCTTTTGCAATAAGGGGTTGAGCATACAAACAAATAAGTGCATGGCAACCTCTGCTTCCCTATGTGAAGAGCCTATCTTTTACTTTTATGTATTTACTTTTATGCAAAGAGTCAAAAGTTTTCTTCTATTCCTTTTTATTTTTCTTCTTTGGCAAGCATCATGTGGTGAGGAAAGATCTAGGCACATATGTCCAGTTGAATATAGATAGCGTGAGTTATTATTGTTGACATCACCCTTGAGGTGAATACGTTGGGAGGCGAAACTACAAGCCCCTATCTTTCTATGTGTCCAGTTCAAACGTTTTCCTCGTGTGTACACGGTGAGTGTTAGCAATCATGGAAGACTATATGATGGTTGAGTATGTGGAGTTGCCTAAAGGCTCCGATATGTGACCCTTCCTGAAAAGATGATGAATTGTAGTTGCAAAGTTGAGAACATAGTTTGTTAGTTTCTAATAGAGGTTTTGCTTTATACTTCAATAGTGTGATGAATTTTCACTTGTTCATGAGAAGTCTATGATAAAAGTTCTATGATAAGAGTCTTATGTTTAAGTTTGTTGCTATAATAATAATCAACATGATGCTTCTATGTCCGTATTTTGTTTTTATCGACACCTCTCTCTCGCGCGCGCTCTCTCTCTCTAAGCATGTGGACATGTCTTTCGATTTTGGTTTTCGCTTGAGGACAAGCGAGGTCTAAGCTTGGGGAGTTGATACGTCCATTTTTCATCATGTTTTCCTACTTTTATTTATGATGTGTTTTATCCATAATAATGCTTTTTGGAGTAATTCTAATGCCTTTTCTCTCATAATATGCAAGGTATACGCAAAGAGGGAGAATTCCGACAGCTGCAAATCCGGACCTGGAAAAGCCAAGTCAGGCTACCTATTCTGCACAACTCCAAAGAAGCTGAAACTTCACGGCGAATTTTTATGGAATATATGAAGAATATTGGAGCAAATAAGTACCAGAGGGGGCCCACCAGGTGGGCACAACCCACCTGGGTGCGCCAGGGAGCCCAGGCACACCCTGGTGGGTTGTGCTCACCTAGGCCCACCTCTAGTGCCCATCTTCTGGTATATAAGTCATTTTGACCTAGAAAAAATAAGGAGAGGACTTCGGGACGGCGCGCCGCCGTCTTGAGGCGAAACTCGGGTAGGAGCACTGTTGCCCTCTAGCGGAACCTTTCCGAAGGGTAACTTCCCTCCCGGAGGGGGAAATCATCGTCCTGATCATCACCAACAACTCTCCCATCTTGGGGAGGGCAATCTCCATCAACATCTTCAACAACACCATCTCATCTCAAACCCTAGTTCATCTCTTGTGTTCAATCTTGTTACTGGAACTATAGATTGGTTCTTGTGGGTGACAAGTAGTGTTGATTACATCTTGTAGTTGATTACTATATGGTTTATTTGGTGGAATATTATATGTTCAGATCCAATATGATATTTAATACCCCTTTGATCTTGAGCATGATTATCATTTGTGAGTAGTTACTTTCGTTCTTGAGGTCACGGGAGAAATCTTGTTGCAAGTAATCATGTGAACTTGATATGTGTTCGATATTTTGATAGTATATATATTGTGATTCCCTTAGTGGAGTCATGTGAACGTCGACTACATGACACTTCACCATATTTTGGCCTAAGGCAATGCATTGTGGAGTAGCAAGTAGATGATGGGTTGCGAGAGTGACAAAAGCTTAAACCCTAGTTTATGCGCTATTCCGTAAGGGACCGATTGGATCCAAAAGTTTAATGCTATGGTTCAATTTATTCTTAATACTTTTCTCGTAGTTGCGGATGCTTGCGAGAGGGTTAATCATAAGTAGGAGGTTTGTTCAAGTAAGAATAGCACCTAAGCACCGGTTGTAACATCCCAAATTTTCAATTTGGAATGTTATACATTAGATCATCATTGCATATCATATTTTATTTGCTTTTGGTTTTGATCCTAGAAAATTCTACGCGACTCAAGGACCCACGGAGAGAGTTGGGGATTTCGTTATTTTCATATTTGAGATTTCTCAAATTTTGAGAATAGGATCATTTGATTTTATTTAATTTATCATCAATTATTTCCATTTCAAAATATGAGAGAGGGAATAAAATGACTTTCCCAAAATAAAGAAATATTGAGGATTTAATAATAAAATCAAATAAGATTTTATTTCGGAGTTTTTCGATATTTTTATTTGAATTTAGGAAAAATATGTGTTTTCCAAAATTGCATTTAGGCCCCAAATAAATGTTCACTTTGTTCGGCTTGATTTTAGAAGTCGGAGAAAATTTATTTTGGGATTTTTGGAGTCCGTTTAGTATATCTTTTTATATTTCTTCTGCGTGTAATTATTTAAAAAAACGAACTGACCTACGGGCCGTGTCCGACTAGGACTCCGGCCCGCGGGGGCTTTATAAGCCGGGGCCCCCGAGGCCCAGTCGCCCCAGCCCAAAACCCTAGCACCGCCCCAGCCCCGCGCCGCCCCGCCCGTGCGCCACCGCCGCCCCGCTCACACGTCGCCCGAGGTTCGCCGCGCCTCGTTATCCGCGCCCCGGTTTGTTTAGAAAACCGATTGGTTTTCTTCGGTTTCGTCGGTTTATTTTTTTAGTTTCTTTTTTTAATTAGATCGGTTTTATTTTCGGTTTAGGTTAAATAGCGAGTGTTCGCTCGTTCGTTCGTTTTAACGAACGTGTTCACCGTTTAGATCCGGATAACGAACGTTCGTTCGTTAATTCGTTTGTCGTTTTTCATTTTCTCGGATTTTCCGCGGTTATTTTCTGATCGCGATTTCTGATCTGATTTTCGTTTTAGTATAACTTTTCGCTCGTTTATCGAAATCAGGCGATTCAAGCGCCTGGAGTTTCATATCGAAACCCTCTTTCCATTTAACCAAGTTAAACAAGTTTTTGCTTCTATAAAATTTGACGTAGATCCAGATTAGTAGAACGAAGTTGTTTTCTTTCGCCGTTTGACTTTCGTTTCTTCGTTTGATTTGATTCTTTTTGCAAACCGGAGTTCTTAAGTTGAACTTTCTGGTTAGATCTCTTATTTGAGTTTTATCTGTGCATTAGATGAGTACTTATTGTATGCTTGTTTGTTTATCCGTGATAGAATACCCGGAGTGCGCCGCCTGTTACTTTGAATCTCTAGGTTTCGCGGATCATCAGCAAGGCAAGTAACACTTTGATCATACCTCTTTTACTACCCAGTTTTATTGCATTAGCTCAATCCTCAAACATTGCATGATTAGGATCTAATTAAATTGTGGGATGGGAAGTAGTTGAGGTAGTACCTATTACCTGTTTTATTATCAAACCTTTGGGAGTTACTTCTACGTTTGCTTATTATGCCATGCTATGCTAGTAGACGTGGATTGGGTGAGTGATATCAATGACAGATGTGAGTTTGTTAATTTAATGGTTTATCTAAGGTGGCAACTTAAATACACATCTGGGTGGATTGAGGTACCTGGGTATTCCAGGATTGCCTGTTGTTTTTCTTTATGGACCGCCACCCAGGCCCAAAGGGATCATGAGATTATTCATACTAGAAACTTCCGTGTGCAGCCACAAGCCATTATGGGCTCTGACATAGCTGATTAAGTCGTGCGAACTCTTACAGTGGTAGACTAGCAGATGTAGGGGATGTAGGTTGGTACGGTCTATCACATCATAAGGTGCTAGCGCTTCTGAAAGACAATGTCTCGGTCATCCGTTTCTCAAACACCATGTAGTGCGAGAAATCCAATGGAGGCGATCGAGTCTTGTGGGGAAAAGTGCTCAAACCTCTGCAGAGTGTACAAACTAATCATGGTTAGCCGTGTCCCCGGTTATGGACGTTTTTTGTATCTAGTACTTGGATATCATGTGAATCTCATCATGTTACTACTAAATTAATATTGTTGGGTTTTAATGATGATTATTTTAATTGGGATTGAGGATGCTGTCAACCATTCTCAATGTTTAACAACCACCATGATAGTTAAATAAAATTTATTCCTTTGTAGTAGGGAAAAATTGTCTTTACGCTAAACTGTAACCATAGAGCTTTCCACCAGCCATATATGCATGTAGTATTGTCTGTTCTTTCATTACTCTCTATGTGTTACATTGCCAGCATATTCCATGTGCTGACCTGTTTCGGGCTGCAACGTTTCATGTTGCAGACTTTTCAGACAACGAGTAAGGTGCCTTTTAGGTCGTGGTTCTATACTCAGTGATGCCGTTGGAGTTGATGGACTCACTTATCTTCCAAGCCTTCCGCTGTTATCGTTATTAGATGGCCTTAAGCAATATTTATTGCAATAAGTTCTCTTTGAGACATTCGATGTAATAAGTGTGTGATTGCTACTCTGTTATAAATCCTTCAAAGTATTGTGTGGTGTCAGCATTACTGATACAGGGATGACACCTGAGCACAGAGGTCAGACTATTGTTACTGATACATATTATAGTCCACGCACTTTTGCGATAGTTCTAGACCGATTGTATGCCCTTGTTTGATTGAATGAAGTGATTTTGTGTGCATTTGTCCCATGTGCATTTGGGTAGTGTTTTCTCTTTAGACCTCATTCTATTCTTAATTCTCATCTTTTCTAAACCCTCAGATGCCTCCGAGACGTGACAATGGATTTGCTTTCCCACCGGATCTCACTCAGTTGATCTAGCAGCAGAATGCTTTGATGCAGTTGTTAGTCCAGAACCACAACAACAACAACAACAACAACAACAACAACAACAACAACAACAACAACAACAACAACAACAACAACAACAACAACAACAACAACAACAACAACAACAACAACAACAACAACAACAACAACAACAACAACAACAACAACAACAACAACAACAACAACAACAACAACAACAACAACGACAACAACAACAACAACAACAACAACAACAACAACAACAACAACAACAACAACAACAACAACAACAACCCACCGCCGCCACCACCAGTTGATCACTTAACCCATTTTCTGAGGCTGAATCCGCCGGTGTTTTCCAGTAGCACCGAGCCGATAGTAGTAGATGATTGGCTCCGCAAGACAGGGAAAGAGTTGACCACTTCAGGATCTACGGATGGGGAAAAGGTGAAATTTGCCGCACATCAGCTTGAAGGACCCGCAGCAGCATGGTGGGAGAATTTTACAGCCACTTACCCTGTAGACACTGTCACATGGGATCAGTTTCAGCAAGCTTTCCGTACTACCCATGTTTCAGCAGAAGCTATGGCCATGAAGAAGCGTGAGTTTCGCAACTTACGCCAAGGAGGACGGACAGTTGGCCAGTATGTGGATGACTTTAGCAAGCTAGCACGTTATGCCCCAGATGACGTTGCTACGGATGCAGCTAAGCAGGAGAAGTTTCTGGAAGGACTGAATGAAGAGCTGAGTATGCAGTTGATGGTAGCAAGTTTCAACAACTACCAGGAGTTGGTAGATCGTGCTCTTATGATTGAGGGGAAGCAGCAGCAGATTGAAAACCGCAAGAGGAAGTATGGACAGGGGAAGTATAATTCAGGAGCCCAACAGAAGCCCCGTCTTACCCCTAAATCGGGAGTTCATTTTCAGCATACCCATGGAGGAAGTAGCTCGCACAACCATAATGGCTCCAAGAATGGTAATGGGAATGGAGGAAGCAACGGCCAGAACCGTACCACCCCATCAACCCCAGCCAAGAGAGACCTGAGCCAAGTCACTTGTTTCAAGTGTTCAAAGACCGGACATTATGCCAATGAATGTCCCGAAGGCCAGAATGGCAATGGAAGCTCTGGAAAGAAGCTGAACCCTTTCAACAGGGGACAGGTGAACCATGTTAATGTGGAGGAGGTTGAAGCTCAGCCTGATGCAGTAATTGGTAAGTTTTTGGTTAAGTCATTTACTGCACTCGTTCTTTTTGATACTGGTGCATCGCATTCATACATCTCAAGGGGATTTATGGATAAGTATAACCTGCCAACCCAAGCCCTTGGGTCACCCATGTTAGTAACCTCGCCTGGAGCAGAGTATATGGATATTAGATGGTGTGATCGGTTACTATTAAGGATTGGTAACTATGTGTTTCCCTCGGACCTAATAGTATTGGAATCTCAAGTATTGGATGTGATATTAGGCATGGATTGGTTGTCAAAGTATGAAGGGAACATTGAATGCTCTAGTAAGACAATCTTGCTTACAACGCCAGAAGGAAGAAGGATCAAGTATGTATCACGGCATGTGCCAAAAAGGACTCAAGTAAATTCCTTAACAGGAGTTGTGCAGGAGGAAGTACCAGTGGTAAAGGATTTCCCTAACGTATTTCCAGAAGAGTTGCCAGGCATGCCACCGGATAGAGACATTGAGTTTTTGATTGAGCTTTTGCTAGGCACAGGGCCAATATCGAAGAGACCATACAGGATGCCCGCAAAGGATTTGGTGGAGATTAAGAAGCAGATTAAGGAGTTACTGGATAAGGGTTACATTCGCCCAAGTTCTTTGCCTTGGGGATCACCAGTACTTCTAGTGGAGAAGAAGGATGGATCGTTAAGGATAGTTGTTGACTACCGCGGATTGAATGAAGTAACGATCAAGAACAAGTACCGGCTACCAATGATCAATGATCTGTTTGATCGTTTGCAAGGAGCTAAAGTGTTTTCCAAGATCGATTTGCGATCAGGGTACCATCAGTTGAAGATTCGAGAGCAGGACATACCTAAGACAGCGTTCACCACCAGATATGGATTGTATGAGTATACCGTTATGTCATTTGGTCTGACTAACGCACCTGCCTACTTTATGAACATGATGAACAAAGTGTTTATGGAGTTTTTGGATAAGTTCGTCGTGGTGTTCATTGACAATATTCTGGTTTACTCGAAGAATGAAGAGGAGCATAAGGAACATTTGCGATTGGTACTTGAGAAGCTCAGAGTATGCCAAGTTCAGCAAATCTGAGTTTTGGCTGAAGGAAGTAGGATTCCTCGGACATGTTATATCCGGAGAAGGAATAGCAGTTGACCCCACAAAGGTTATTACTGTGACCAATTGGGAAGCACCAACAACAGTTGGAGAGATCCAGAGTTTTCTTGGACTCGCAGGATACTACCGGAGATTTATTGAGAACTTTTCTAAGATTGCAAAGCCTATGACGGAGTTGCTGAAGAAGGATACCAAGTTCATATGGACTGAGGAGTGTGAGGCTAGTTTCCAGGAATTGAAGAAAGATTTGGTTACCTCACCAGTGTTGATTTTGCCAGACCAGACCAAGGATTATGAAGTGTATTGCGACGCTTCACGTCGAGGACTTGGAGCAGTGCTTATGCAAGAGGGAAGAGTTGTTTCGTACGCTTCAGGACAACTGAAACCTCATGAATTAAATTATGCCACGCATGATTTGGAGTTAGCAGCCGTAGTGCATGCATTGAAAACATGGAGATATTTCCTCATTGGAAACCATTGTGAGGTGTACACGGATCACAAGAGTTTGAAGTACATTTTCACGCAGAAGGAGTTGAACCTCAGACAAAGGAGATGGTTGGAGCTCATCAAGGATTATGATATGAGATTGCATTATCATCCCGGAAAGGCTAATGTAGTAGCTGACGCATTGAGCCGTAAGAGCCATGTTAATACACTAATGACGGGAGAAATACCAAAGGAGTTAGCCGAGGATCTTCATGAGCTATGTTTGGAAATAGTTCCAAGAGGCTATGTAGTAGCATTGGATATTCAGTCAACTTTGATGGATAGAATCAGGGAAGCTCAGAAGACTGACAAGGAGGTTGCCTCTATAAAGGAGAAAATGAGCGAAGGAAAAGCTAAAGGATTTCGTGACAATGAGCATGATACCCTGTGCTTTGAAGACCGGGTTTATGTGCCCAATGACCCGGAGATCAGGAGGTTGATTCTACAGGAGGCACATGATTCACCCTATTTGATCCACCCAGGAAATACCAAGATGTATTTGGATTTGAAGGATACTTTCTGGTGGACCGGAACGAAGAAAGATATTGCGGAGTATGTAGCAGTTTGTGATGTATGTCAGAGAGTAAAGGCAGAGCATCAGAAGCCAGCAGGATTGTTGCAGCCATTGCCGATACCCGAATGGAAGTGGGATAAGCTAGGCATGGATTTTATCACGGGATTACCAAGGACTCGTTCCGGCTATGACTCGATTTGGGTTGTAGTTGATCGGTTGACGAAGGTAGCTCATTTGATCCCAGTAAAGACCACTTACACCAGTGCTAAGTTGGCAAAGATATACATGACTAGGATCGTATGTCTGCATGGAGTTCCGAGGAGTATCATATCAGATAGAGGAACCCAGTTTACCTCAATGTTCTGGAAGCAGTTGCATGAAACTTTGGGTACCAGGCTAGAGTTCAGTACAGCTTTTCATCCACAGACAGATGGACAGACCGAGAGAGTCAATCAGATTTTGGAGGATATGCTGAGAGCTTGTGCGCTAGATTATGGATCTAGTTGGGACGATAATTTGCCATATGCAGAGTTCTCTTACAACAACAGTTACCAAACCAGTTTGAAGATGGCCCCTTTCGAAGCCTTGTATGGAAGGAGGTGCAGGACACCGTTATCGTGGGACGAGGTTGGAGACCGCCAGTTGTTTGGACCTTATTTGATTAAAGAGTCTGAACAGAAGGTGAAGTTGATTCGCGATAGGCTCAAGGTAGCCCAATCCAGGAAGAAGAGCTACGCAGATTCTAAACGCAAGGAGACAGTTTATGAAGTTGGAGACAGAGTTTATCTTCGAGTATCTCCACTACGAGGAATTAAGCGTTTTGGAGTTAAGGGAAAGTTAGCGCCACAATTTGTAGGACCATACCGAGTTTTGGAACGTATGGGAGAAGTGGCATACAAGTTGGAATTGCCCAAAGGATTGTCAGGAGTTCATGATGTGTTCCACGTTTCTCAGTTGAAGAACTGCCATGCGGAGATGGCTGACATACCTTTGAGAGATATTGTGCCATTGGAAGCAATTCAGTTGGATAACAATTTGACCTATGAGGAGAAACCAGTCAAGATTCTCAAGTTTGCCAGCCGAGTCATTCGCAGCAAGGTTATCAAGTTCTGTAAAGTTCAGTGGAGCCACCACTCGGAGGATGAAGCCACCTGGGAGCGAGAGGAAGATTTTCTCAAGGACCACCCTTACCTATTTCCTAGCCAACCCGAATCTCGAGGGCGAGATTCATCTTAAGGGGGGGTAGGTTTGTAACATCCCAAATTTTCAATTTGGAATGTTATATATTAGATCATCATTGCATATCATCTTTTATTTGCTTTTGGTTTTGATCCTAGAAATTCTACGCGACTCAAGGACCCACGGAGAGAGTTGGGGATTTCGTTATTTTCATATTTGAGATTTCTCAAATTTTGAGAATAGGATCATTTGATTTTATTTATTTTATCATCAATTATTTCCATTACAAAATATGAGAGAGGGAATAAAATGACTTTCCCAAAATAAAGAAATATTGAGGATTTAATAATAAAATCAAATAAGATTTTATTTCGGAGTTTTTTGATATTTTTATTTGAATTTAGGAAAAATATGTGTTTTTCAAAATTGCATTTAGGCTCCAAATAAATGTTCACTTTGTCGGCTTCATTTTAGAAGTCGGAGAAAATTTATTTCGGGATTTTTGGAGTCCGTTTAGTATTTCTTTTTATTTTTCTTCTGCGCGTAATTATTTAAAAAAACGAACCGACCTACGGGCCGTGTCCGACTAGGACTCCGACCCGCGGGGGCTTTATAAGCCGGGGCACCCGAGGCCCGAGGCCCAGCCGCCCCAGCCCCAAACCCTAGCGCCGCCCCAGCCCCGCGCCGCCCCGCCCGCGCGCCGTCGCCGCCGCCGCACACGCCGCCGCCGACGCCGCCCGCCGCACGCCATCGCCGGAGTCGCCGCCCCGCCCGCACGCCGCCCGAGGTTCGCCGCGGCTCGTTATCCGCGCCGCCGGTTTTTTTAGAAAACTGATTTCTTTTCTTCGGTTTCATCAGTTTATTTTTTAGTTTCGTTTTTTTATTAGATCGGTTTTATTTTCGGTTTAGGTTAAATAGCGAGCGTTCGCTCGTTCGTTGTTTTTAACGAACGTGTTCACCGTTTAGATCTGGATAAGAAAATTCGTTCGTTAATCCGTTCATCGTTTTTTTCTTGGATTTTCCGCGGTTATTTTCTGATCACGATTTCTGATCCGATTTTCGTTTTAGTATAACTTTTCGCTCGTTTATCGGAATCAGGCGATTCAAGCGCCTGGAGTTTCATCTCGAAAACCTCTTTCCGTTTAACCAAGTTAAACAAGTTTTTGCTTCTATAAAATTTGACTTAGATCCAGATTAGTAGAATGAAGTTGTTTTCTTTCGCCGTTTGACTTTCGTTGCTTCGTTTGATTTGATTCTTTTTGCAAACCGGAGTTCTTAAGTTGAACTTTCTGGTTAGATCTCTTATTTGAGTTTTATCTGTGCATTAGATGAGTACTTATTGTATGCTTGTTTGTTTGTCCGTGATAGAATACCCGGAGTGCGCCGCCTGTTACTTCGAATCTCTAGGTTTCGCGGATCATCAGCAAGGCAAGTAACACTTTGATCATACCTCTTTTACTACCCAGTTTTATTGCATTAGCTCAATCCTCAAACATTGCATGATTAGGATCTAATTAAATTGTGGGATGGGAAGTAGTTGAGGTAGTACCTATTACCTGTTTTATTATCAAACCGTTGGGAGTTACTTCTACGTTTGCTTATTATGCCATGCTATGCTAGTAGACGTGGATTGGGTGAGTGATATCAATGACAGATGTGAGTTTGTTAATTTAATGGTTTATCTAAGGTGGCAACTTAAATACACATCTGGGTGGATTGAGGTACCTGGGTATTCAAGGATTGCCTGTTGTTTTTCTTTATGGACCGCCACCCAGGCCCAAAGGGATCATGAGATTATTCATACTAGAAACTTCCGTGTGCAGCCACAAGCCATTATGGGCTCTGGCATAGCTGATTAAGTCGTGCGAACTCTTAAAGTGGTAGACTAGCAGATGTAGGGGATGTAGGTTGGTATGGTCTATCACATCATAAGGTGCTAGCGCTTCTGAAAGACTATGTCTCGGTCATCCGTTTCTCAAACACCATGTAGTGCGAGAAATCCAACGGAGGCGATCGAGTCTTGTGGGGAAAAGTGCGCAAACCTCTGCAGAGTGTACAAACTAATCATGGTTAGCCTTGTCCCCGGTTATGGACGTTTGGAGTATCTAGTACTTGGATATCATGTGAATCTCATCATGTTACTACTAAATTAATATTGTTGGGTTTTAATGATGATTATTTTAATTGGGATTGAGGATGCTGTCAACCATTCTCAATGTTTAACAACCACCATGATAGTTAAATAAAATTTATTCCTTTGCAGTAGGGAAAAATTGTCTTTACGCTAAACTGTAACCATAGAGCTTTCCACCAGCCATATATGCATGTAGTATTGTCTGTTCTTTCATTACTCTCTATGTGTTACATTGCCAGCATATTCCATGTGCTGACCTGTTTCGGGCTGCAACGTTTCATGTTGCAGACTTTTCACACGACGAGTAAGGTGCCTTTTAGGTCGTGGTTCTATACTCAGTGATGCCGTTGGAGTTGATGGACTCACTTATCTTCCAAGCCTTCCGCTGTTACGTTATTAGATGGCCTTAAGCCATATTTATTGTAATAAGTTCTCTTTGAGACATTCGATGTAATAAGTGTGTGATTGCTACTCTGTTATAAATCCTTCAAAGTACTGTGTGGTGTCAGCATTACTGATACAAGGATGACACCTGAGCACAGAGGTCAGACTGTTTGAGGTCTGGTCGCTACACCGGTCCACCCACATATCAAATTATCAAAGTACCGAACACGAATCGAACCAACATGGTGAAAGTGACTAGATGAAAATCCCGTGTACCCTCAAGAATGCTTTGCTTATCAAAAGAGACTGTTTTGGCCTGTCCTTTGCCTCAAAAGGATTGGGCTACCTTGCTGCACTTTTGCTACTATTATCGTTACTTGCTCCTTACAAATTATCTTGCTATCAAACTACTATGTTACTTACAATTTCAGCACTTGCAGACATTACCTTGCTGAAAACCACTTGTTATTTCCTTCTGCTCCTCGTTGGGTTCGACACTCTTGCTTATCGAAAATAGCTACAATTGATCTCCTATACTTGTGGGTCATCACCCCCCTGGGTGATTCTTTGTGGCAGAGTGACATGGAAGGTTGAGACCACCTAGGAGAGAGGTGGGCCTGGTCCCTGGTCGGCGTCTTTGGTTATTTCTTAATAACATGCTTAACCAGACTGGATATTTGATCTGAGCTGGTGTTGGCCTTTTCGCACTAACTGCCACGCAATATGAGTTATGGGCACTCGGCATCGTACGATTTCTCCTGAAAGCTTTTCGGACGTCAGTGATGGAGCGGCACACGCCTGGGTGGTCCGCGTAAGCACCTGCTTTCTATAAAGAGATAGCCAAGACTGATCCCGGCCATCCTCGCAACGTGCAGGAGTGCAAAGGGCAATGGGCACAAGAACCCTGAGCACTTATGATGTTGACCGGAGTGCTGACCTATCTGGAGAGCCTAGGTAGGACTACGACGTGTTGATCTTCTGAGGCCGGGCATTACCCAGGAAAGTGTTCGGACCAGAGTAATCGAGCGTGTTGGGTAATGTGGTGCACCCCTGCAGGGAAGTAATCTATTCAAATAGATGTGTCCATGGTAGCAGGATGACTTGGAGTTGTATTCTGACCTCTTACAACTAAAACCAGATACTTGATAAAACACACCCAAATAAGTGACAGATACAACTCGGTGATCGCTCTCTCACAGGGAGATGAGGAGAGGATCTTCGGGTAGGGCAGCTCCGCAGGCGGAGGCAGGTACCGTGTCCACAAGTCTGAACACTCGGAATGAATGGCCGCAAGGGTGCTATGCTGATCAGTGAGTCCGAGAAGACTGCCAGCGCATCCTTTTAGCCTATATTTTATTATAATTGTATGGAAATGTCGCTTATCGACATTTTAAGTCACTAATCATATGTAGGTCATGTGTGTTTCGGGTGTTGCCGTAAATTATGCTGAATATGTAAGACAATTGTTAACCATTGCCATTGTAAATTTGCCTCAATGGCAAGTAGAGCCACGGAGGGACACCAGAGCAGTGTGCGACGTGGCCGCCTCAACGACGAGCAAAGCACATGGAGGATGCGAGCAGATTGCATCGCGGCTGCCTCTACGACGAGTAGAGCGTCCGGGGGACACAAGCAGAGCGCGTCGCGGCCTCCTCAATGGCGAGCAACCACCTGCATATAGCTGTTCTGGTCAACCTCTGGCACCCGTGGGAGGCATGATGGCCCATCCATCGCACACGATAATGATATCTGGACCATGTGTGATAGTGGGCAGGCACATATACATCTGAGAATGCTGGCCCACGTAAGCCATCCGGGAACAATTTTGAGCTTCAAACCAAAAACCATCAATAAATTTTGAGCTTGTTTCCCGTCACATTCCAAATTACCAGGCAATAAGTAATTGCAAATCTATTGACACCGATCAAACCTAAACATGTTCCCACTTATTAGTGCTGGACTATAGAAACTACCCACTCGAAAATTACTGCACATTCCTCTCCTCATCACCCAAAAACAGGTGTTTCTTTTTAAGTCGTTCCTTGCATCTGCCATTTCCGGTAGGAGGAGTTCTGGGTCGAGATATAACCAGGGAGCAAATACCAAGGCCAAGGAAGCACTATAGAGGTCCCGCCGCAACGCGGTAGCCGCAGCAGAGATGTCCCGCCGCGCCACGGAGCCCTCGAATGAGCTCTCAAGGGCACATGAGGGCTCTCACAAGCGCATTCATGCGTTGGCAAGCTCGACAAGATGGCGGTGCTGAAGTCCTTAGCCAGCGACCATGACATTCTCGTTGGCCTAATTAAGTAGCAGGAGATGGTCGCCGGCTTGGTGAAGCTGCTCGAGCTTAGCGATGCCTCAGATGAGAAGGAGACCGACCTTGTCGTTCAACTCATGGGTGAACATGTGAAGCTCCACAAGGAGCTTGACAAGAAGGAGGAGGACTCCGCCAGCTGGAAGAAGCTGCATGAGAAGAGTAGTGCCTCGGGGATGAGGCTGAAAGCCGTCATCATCGAACTTATGGACACATTGAAGAAGCTCCACATCGAGCGCGGGCTATAGGTGGAGGAATCCGTGGCTACCGTCAGTAAAGTCATGAGGATGTGAAGGATCTAGAGGAACAAAAGTAGAGAGGAGCGACCCAGATCGTTGTCTGCGACTTCCCTGTTCTCTTGCCCCTGTGTCTTTCGGGCGTTGCTGCATGTGGCATTTGAAAATATCCGGAATATGTAAGACAATTATTATCCATTTCCCTTGTATTAGTTCGTTGGTAGCTCATAGGTACATGTATATGAGTCAAAAATAGGCTAAAAGTCATGTTCTCAGCGAGGCACGAACAAAACAATGCTAACATTGAGCGGGGCCATGGGATCACAAGAAAGCACCCTCCGTACATGTGCACTAACCGCATGTTAAACAGTAGCTCGGCCGCCATTAATGGAGAAGCTGGGAGTGAGGCGGGCGGCGGTCAAAGAGCTTGCTTCCTGGTGACCCTGCGTGGCTGACTGCTCGCACGTGTCCTATCGACCTTGTGCGATGGATAGCTCGCATGCGTCCCGTCGAGCCTATGCGTCATACTGGTCGCACGCATCCAATCGAGCCTGCGTGGCGGACTGCTCGCACGCGTGCCATCGAGCTTGTGCGGCAGACTTATCGCACTCGTCTTGTCTAATCAAACAGCTGCACGCACACCACCTACTATGGTCAAATTTTGGCTCAAAATACAAAGAGGACCAATAAACCAATACCGAGGTAGTACTGTCCAATAAAAAGAGGGACGTGTGGCCGCATGTAAATGGTTAGTGGCATGCCCACGGTTCAAACAATACAACTGTTTGTGATAGTAACGTGTCAGCTATTTGTTACAAAATGCCTACCTTGGCTATTAATGTGTGCACCTTATCTCAAATTGGATTTTTTACCACATCATATATGTGCCATATGATGACATGATGCTAAGCTTCACAAATTTAGGCGAGTTTCGGATATACGGGGATTTAGAAAACAAGATTCTTAATGTTTGAGGCCGATCCAGGATGCTGAGATATTTTTAATTCATTCTCATTCCTTGCATGGGACCTAAACATGCACCAAGGACACATGTATGATTTTTCAAGCCATTTTGGTGCACTGGAGCATGTGTTTGTAGTTCAAATTTGAATTATGTACATTAAATGCCTAGAAAACAATGTATAAAGAAGGCCAAATGAACCCTGAACAATTCCATATATCAGCATGAATCTCCTGTTGGTCTATGTTGCCTATAGAAAAATATAAGGCGAGAAGAGGCAGCCATTGTCGTTTCGCCCACAAGGGTGACACGTTCCCTATCGGAACCACGAGGCTTCTTGCGAGAAGCTCCGATTTGTAAGAGGCCTATACCAAAACTTGCCCCCAAATTGGACAATTTTTTTATCATGGCATATATCTGCCATGTCATGACAAAATGCCAAGTTTCATGAATTTCGGGCGAGTTTTGGATTTATGGGGAATTAAAAACCGAGATTCTCAACGTTTGAGGCTGAGCCAGTATGCCGAGATGTTTGTAATTTATCCCCATTTCTTGCATGGGACCTAAGCATGCACCCAAGGACACATATATGATTTTTAACCCATTTTGGTGCACTGGAGCATGTGCTTGTAGTTCAAATTTGACTTATGCACATTAAATGCCTAGAAAACTCAACTAATATATAAAAAAGGCCATACGAACCCTGAATAATTCCATATTTCAGCACAAATCTCATGTTGGTCTATGTTGCATGTAGAAAAAATATATAAGGCTAGAAGAGGCAGCGATTGTCGTTTCGCCCACAAGGGTGACATGTTCCCTATCGGAACCACGAGGCTTCTTGTGAGAAGCTCCGATTTGTAAGAGGCTTGTACCAAAAATTGCCCCAAATTGGTCGATTTTTAACCAAGGCTTATATTTGCCATGTCATGACACCATGCAAAGTTTCATGAATTTCAGGTGTGTTTTGGATTTATAGGGGTTTAAAAACCAATATTCTCAATGTTTGAGGCCGAGCCAAGACGCCGAGATGTTTGTAATTCGTTCCCATTTCTTGCATGGGACCTAAACATGCACTTAAGGACACATATATGATTTTTCAACCCATTTTGGTGCACCGGAGCATGTATTTGTAGTTCAAATTTTAATTATGCACATTAAATGCCTAGAAAACTCAATTAATGTATAAAAAGGTCAAACGAACCATGAATAATTCCATATTTCAGCATGAATCTCATGTTGGTCTATGTTGCTTGTAGAAAAAATACAAGGGAATAAGAGGCGGCGATTGTCGTTTCGCCCACAAGGGTGACATGTTCCCTATCGAAACCATGAGGCTTCTTGCGAGAAGCTCCGGTTTGTAAGAGGCTTGTACCAAAGCTTCCCCTGAATTGGTCAAATTTTTACCATGGCATATATGTGCCATGTCATGACACCAGACAAACTTTCATGAATTTCAGATGATTTTTGGATTTATGGGGATTTAAAAACCAAGATTCTCAATGTTTGAGGCTGAGCTAGGATGTAGAGATGTTTCTAGTTCATCTCCATTTCTTGCTTGGGACCTAAACATGCACCCAAGGACACATATATGCACATTAAATACCTATAAAACTCAATTATAATGTATAAAAAGGCCAAACGAACCCTGAATAATTTAAAGCAGTTCTACTCAACCGTCTGGCACCCATGGGTAAGCACTGTGTGCACACTTCGTGCTAGCTTGCGCTTCCTTCTTTCCTAAGTTTTCCATATTAACGGTGTTATATATCCAAACACGCTACCATTTCCTGAAACTCCCCCAATCGATTTCCGCAACTCCCCCATCGGTTCCCGCTGCTAGTGTTAGTGGGCATAGATGGCTAGGCGGTGGCACACCAGCCATACCGCAGTATACGTACCATTCCAAGCATGCCAATTCGGCAAAGCGCCGCTATCGTCATCAACCTCCTCGACGAGGAGAATGAGCCGGAGTAGTCCAGAGAGCCAGAACGATTGTGCGCCACCGAGCATGAGTGGTATCATTGTGCCCCAGCGCTTGTGGGGGCCAATGTCTACACATGTGGTCATCGTCGCCCATGGAGTGGAGCAGAGCAAGAGTGGCAAAGCGCTCCCACGCAAGGGTAGGAGAATGTCGCCGCGTATCAGGTGCAATGTGCCGCACTATATGAGCGGAGCCGTGGCAGCATCATGTTAACTCAACCACTCGAGAGGCCATTTCCAGGGCCGATAAGCATCCCGATTCCCCGCGAGGAATGGGCAGCCGTCGTTGGCCCCATAATTGTGCCCAATGGTGTAAGCACTACCAGAATCCGCCGCCATGACGCCATCGGGCTGGTCGATTGGCTCTTCGACATCCTCGGCCATCCAGGTGCCGCCAACGATGAAGCAGAGCAAAATGCTCGTCGCGACTTGGAATCAACCATCACCCATGGAAAATCTTGGGCGGAGACCGATATTGCGGTACAACAGTTTCGCGAGCGTATTCGATGCATGGACCAAGGCCTGTACGAATTCATCCTTAGCCAAGAGTTCCCGTAGGTTTAGACCCTGTTTGTATCAGTTTTCTCCCGTTTTCCGCAATTAACCGGGCAACTATCTTGTTCTTAATTAATGAATAGGCAAAACTTTTGCTTCTTCCAGCTAGTTTTATGTAAAAATAATAATGTAAATTTGAATGGAAGTGGTTCGGTATGTAAAGATTGCACACAATTTCTAAAGCACAAACGTGTGTGATAGTAGGGAGTAGGTCCCACATGGTGACCATCGGGAAACACCTTAAAGGTGAGGAGGAAACTCTTATCAGCAGGGGGAAGCTTCCCATCTGTTAGCCGAGAATAGAACGCACAAGTTAAGCATGTTGGGGCTGGATGTTGGAGCAGTCTAAGGATGGGTGACCGGGTGGGAAGTTGCTATATCTCAAACTTCATTTAAGCGCCATGATATAGTCATTACATACATTTAGCATTTTAATGTGTCTATAGTGACCTGTCATGTCCATTAAATAAACCTTGAGATCCTTGTTTTCAAATTTTGGAGACAGATGTTTTTTATTTTTTGTTGTTTTAAAGAATCAAATAATGATCGAGATTTGTGGGCCGACATGATCTATCCCCTTGACCCACAACATACGAGAAGAGTTCGACCATGACGGGTTCCTCTTAGTCTGTGTTATGATAGGTCATGGTATCATGTCAGATCAAATTAAGTTTGAGCACATGCGTTGGATTCCCTCCCCCGAGCTTGAAGTTGGGGAACTGGCATCATACATCTTGAACCTGGCTTCCTAGGGGGTACATTGTCTGATTTGCAATGCAGCTGGTGCCCTATCGAACTTGTGCATTTGGGATTTGAACACATCACACACCAACAATACATATTTTTGGGCCACATGTAGGGTATAGGGTCTTCGGATCGACCCATTCTCCCTTGTGTGGTTTTCGATGACACACCTATATGTGGGCTCTTGGGGTCTATATATATCATCCCTTTGACCGACTACGAGGGGGTTTGTCTATCAATGGATTCCTCCTAGTTCGCATTACGGCGGTTCATGGTGACATGTCCGAGCAAAGTTCGAGGTCATGCATTCTCAGGATTCCCTCCCACGCGCTTGAATTGGTGGGTTGGACCAACACCCTATGTAGCGACCCGACCTCAGATGGTCAAGTCTCTGTGCTCTGGTGTCATCCCTGGATCAGTAATGCTGACACCACACAGTACTTCGAAGGATTTATAACAGAGTAGCAATCACACACTTATTACATCGGTGTCTCAAAGAGAACTTATTACAATAAATATGGCTTAAGGCCATCTAATAACGATAACAGCGGAAGACTTGGAAGATAAGCGAGTCCATCAACTCCAACGGCATCACAGAGTATAGAACCACGACCTAAAAGCACCTTACTCGTCGTCTGAAAAGTCTGCAACATGAAAGTTGCAGCCCGAAAACGGGTCGACACATGGAATATGCTGGCAATGTAACACATAGAGAGTAATGAATGAATAAGCCTATACTACATGCATATATGGCTGGTGGAATGGCTCTATGGTTACAGTTTTGCGTAAAGCCAGTTTTTCCCTACTGCAAAGGAATAAATTTATTTAACTATCATGGTGGTTGTTAAACATCGAGAATGGTTGACAGCATTCTGATCCCAATTAAAAAGTAATCATCATTAATAACCCAACAACATTAATTAGAAGTAACATGATGAGATTCACATGATATTCAAGTACTAGATACTCAAGATGTCCATAACCGGGGACACGGCTAATCATGATTAGTTTGTACACTCTGCAGAGGTTTGCGCACTTTTCCCCACAAGACTCGATCGCCTCCGTTTGGTTTCTCGCACTACCTGGTGTTTGAGAAACGGATGACCGAGACATAGTCTTTCAGAAGCGCTAGCACCTTACGATGGGTAGACTTGTACACCTACATCCCCTACATCTGTTAGTCTACCACTATAAGAGTTCGCACGACTTAGTCAACTATGCCAGAGCCCATAATGGCTTGTGGCTGCACACGGAAGTTACTAGCATGAATGATCTTATGATCCCTTTGAGCCTGGGTGGCGGTCCGAAGAAAAACAAGCAAGTCCTGATAGAAACCAGGCGCCTCATTCCACCCAGATGTGTATTTAAGTTGCCACCTTAGATAAACCATTAATTAACAATACTCACATCTGTCATGGATATCACTCACCCAATCCACGTCTACTAGCATAGCATGGCATAATAAGCAAACGTAGAAGTAACTCCCAAAGGTTTGATAATAAAACAGGTAATAGGTACTACCTCAACTACTTCCCATCCCACAATTTAATTAGATCCTAATCATGAAATGTTTGAGGATTGAGCTAATGCAATAAAACTGGGTAGTAAAAGAGGTATGATCAAAGTGTTACTTGCCTTGCTGATGATCCACGAAACCTAGAGATTCGAAGTAACAGGCGGCGCACTCCGGGTATTCTATCACGGACAAACAAACAAGCATACAATAAGTACTCATCTAATGCACAGATAAAACTCAAATAAGAGATCTAACCAGAAAGTTCAACTTAAGAACTCCGGTTTGCAAAAAGAATCAAATCAAACGAAGCAACGAAAGTCAAACGGCGAAAGAAAACAACCATAAAGAACACAAGGACGAATGCCCTAATTGTGAAGGAAGTCACCCAGCTGAAGAATGCCCAACTAGGCAGATCACTTGTTTCTTGTGTGAAGGAACTACCCACTACCCTGCTCAGTGTCACATTTACCCTATGATACAGAGAACCATCCAGCAGAAGAAATAAGAAATGGAAGGAGCCCTCATGGAGATTTTAGAAGAACCTGTGACGAAGGAAGATGTCGAGGACACCCACAAAGGAAACAAAATTAAAGCCCGCACAAAGTCATGCTATTCATGTGGAGAAGAAGGACACATCTCCCAAGATTGTGTGAATGGAGATCTAGTAAAATTCCCGACAGAGGAAGTAGAGTATGACCCACAGGAAATAGAAGCCCTGATTGGAATGGAAAAGTCTAGGAAGAGGAATAGATTGGATTCCAGGAAGGACCTGAGTCATGTCACCTGTTACAAGTGCAAGGAGTCAGGGCACTACATCAACACTTGCCCAAAAAGGAAGCCGAGGACCCAAGGAGGCTATGTGATCATGAGGAAACCTCAAAACTTGTCAGAAGTATTATGTTTTCGTTGTAATGAAGCAGGGCACTTTGCCAGAGATTGTCCGAAGGAGAAGGAGACTTGTGATAAATAGTTGAGTTTGTAACAGAAGAAATATAGTAGTAGTGGGAACACTTTCCTTTATATTGAGGTGTTGAGTTGAGGCATGTAATGGAAAAACATGAGATGGTAATAATTTGAGAATCAATAAAGTTAGCAGTGATGGTAATAATTTGCTAGGGTTTGGTGTTTTCCGAATTGACTTCTTCGATCTTTCTGGTCTTTTGAGTGATTGCTTATGTGTGGTTACTATTGCTTGCTTACGATAGATTGACCGGAGTGTGACGAGTAGATCTCTCAAGAGTTTTGAGTGCGCATCATCTTCACCAACATTGCAGGCAAGTTCACACTTTGATCATATCCCTTTTATACCCAGTTTTTATTGCATTAGATCAATCCTCAAACATTGCATGATTAGGATCTAATTAAATTGTGGGATGGGGAGTAGTTGAGGTAGTACCTATTACCTGTTTATTATCAAACCCTTGGGAGTTACTATTACGTTATGCATATATTGCCATGCTATGCTCGTAGACGTGGATTGGGTTTTGAGAGTATTCATGACAGATGTGAGATTGTTAACTAATGGTTTACTTAAGGTGGCAACTTGAATACACATCTGGGTGGATTGCTAGGGGCACCCTGGGGATAGACCAGTGGACTTGCCCGGACACCTGGGGATATACCAGTGTTGTCCTAGGAGATCCCGGGGATATACCGTGTGATCATCCTACGGTCCGCCACCCAGGCTCAAAGGGATCATGAGATTATTCATACTAGAAACTTCCGTGTGCAGCCACAAGCCATTATGGGCTCTGGCATAGTAGACTAAGTCGTGCGAACTCTTATAGGGGTAGACTAGCAGATGTAGGGGTTATAGGTGGTATAGTCTACTCCATCGTAAGGTGCTAGCGCTTCTGAAAGACTATGGCTCGGTCATCCGTTTCTCAAACACCATGTAGTGCGAGAAACCAAACGGAGGCGATCGAGTCTTGTGGGGGAAAGTGCGCAAACCTCTGCAGAGTGTACAAACTAATCATGATTAGCCGTGTCCCCGGTTATGGACATCTTGAGTATCTAGTTCTTGGATTATCCTGTTGATCTCATCATGTTACTCTAATAAATTTTGTTGGGATGTTAATGATTACTTTTAATTGGGATTGAGAATGCTGTCAACCATTCTCAATGTTTATCAACCACCATGATAGTTAAATAAAATTTATTCCTTTGCAGTAGGGAAAAATTGGCTTTTCGCAAAACCTTATAACCGTAGAGCTTTTCCACCAGCCATATATGCATGTAGTGATAGCCATTGTTCATCATTTTTTCTATGGTGTGAATTTGCCAGTACATTCAATGTACTGACCCATTTCGGGCTGCAACGTCTCATGTTGCAGGTTTCTTACGACGAGTAAGTGATACGTTAGGGTTACTGTCGTGGATTTGTCACGGCAGATGTCCTGGCAAAAGGACTTAGTCGTGGAGCCATCGCAACGGGTTAGTTTGAAGGGGTTAGAGCGGACGCAAGGACACAGAATTTATACTAGTTCGGCCCCTTCAATGAAGGTAAAAGCCTACGTCTAGTTGTGATGGGATTGATGGGTTTCGAGGGTTAGGGAGCGATAAGCTTCGCCTAAACCTCGAGTTGTTGTTCTCTGTCCCTCAAACCGCCGTCGGGTCGTCCCCTTATATACACGGGTGACGCCCGTCGGTCTGCAAAGTCCCGACCTCCGGCTTATAAACGTGCCCGGGTCGGTCTCTCTATTCCTAACTTACAATGCAAGTTTACCTCAGGACGGTTTACGCCGTAAACCTCTAAACTGATTATAGGCCTTGGGCCCTTCTATTTCTCCTTGGGCTTTAACATCTCGGGTCCATTGACGGAGCTAACCCGGGCCCTGTAGGCCGGTTTACCCCAAATAGCAATATCCCCAACATTAGGCCCCAGATTGATTTGAACAACTTCATGTCAATCCTTAATAAGAATTTCTGTCTTCAAATGCCCTCCAGTAACTATTGAACCGCCGTTTCTTCGTCTCCTTTTGCTGCGGTAAACCGATATGACGTCAGTGCAAAGTTACCGTCTCCTTTTGCTAATCCGCAATAATCAGGGCGACGGCTGGGCTCCCGAAATCTCCGGCCCCTGGATTCGCGCGCCTGACACGCGCGCCGCGCCTTATAAATAGGACTTGAAGGCCATCTTCCTTTCCTCCCTTTCGTCCCCTTCTTCGTCTTCCTCGCGACCCAGACCTCGGAGCTCCGCCGCCGCCGTCAGCTACTGCATCAACTCCGGCCGCTGCATCCACCTGATCGGACCAGAGCACCGCGGCGACTTTCCACATCCGTTTGGATCCCGGTAAGGCCCCTGTTCTTCTTGCTTTAGATCTGTATCGTGATTTGTAGTCCCTCTCAATGTTCGCCATAAATCTGCACTCATCTCCTTAGATCTTACTCATTTCCCTGCTTGTCGAACTTATGTTGTTCTGCTGTGAGCCAAACCTCATATTTTTACTTCTTTTCCACCCTAGCTGTAGATCCATTGCTTTGAAAGAATCCGTACGGGATCTGTTTCTGCTTTCATATTCACAACTGTTAGATCTGGTCGGTTTAACTTCTAGCAAAGCGAACAAACCAATCCACACATCCATTAGTCCCCTTGATGAACCGCTGGATGATATCATTGTAGATAACCTTACTCTATATAAGAGCATCTTCGGTTTACATTCACACTTGTTCTCAAACCGGAACACCTTTGTCTTGTAGATTTCCTCATGGCAAAACAGGTGTACGAATGCAACTGGGTTCCCTCTCGCATCACTGAGACCCAACTAAACAACTTAGTTCTGACTGGCGCTTTGAGTAGCAAAAATGCCATCCATTGGAGGGTTCCAGGAAACGAATGTCCTCCTACCCCACAGGAGGGAGAAGTGGTGGTGTTTGCGGATCACCTGGCCCGGGGTTTTAATCCACCCGGTTCAAAATTTTATCGGGACGTCCTGGCTAACTTCAGGTTGCGCCCACAAGATGTTGGTCCAAACTCAGTCACGAATATCTGCCATTTTCAAGTGCTTTGTGAGGTGTACTTCCAGGAGGAACCTACTGTAGAGCTGTTCCGGGACTGTTTTCATTTGAACCGACGTACTGAATTCACCGACGGCCCTAATATGGAACTGGGTGGTATGACGATTCAAAAGAGGAAAGAGGTGACTTATCCTCACGCCAAGTTGCATAGTCATCCGCAAGAATGGAATCACACTTGGTTCTATTGCAAGGATACTTCCCCTGCTGAAGAAAATCCACTGCCCGGCTTCCGTCCAGAGAGACTTAGCAATACACACCCCTTCCCCCCAAGGCTAACCGCCAGAGAGAGGAGTAAGTATGCCCCTCAGCTGTCCAAGCTCAGAGCCTTCATGGCTAACGGTTTAACGGGGGTAGATCTTGCCCGTTGCTGGATTTCATGGAGCATCCTGCCCCTTAGCATCCGTTCCGGTTTAATGTGCCAATACACGGGCCGGGTTGATGATCCTTTGAGGCACTGCAACATTCAGCTGACGGAGGACGAAGTCACTGAAGCCGTGAAAAAGATGCTGAATGAACCGGAATATGTTTGTGCCCGAACCGGCCTGCTTCCATTTTGTGCCACAAACAAACCACCTGCTGTAAGTATCTCCCCTCTGTTTGTTATAGAATTTATGATCTCCTTATACACATATTGCTAACTCCAGTCCTTTCTGAGACAGGGAGATGATCCGTTTTGGAGCAAGAAGTTTCAAGAGCCGACCGAAAAGGTAACCCGACCCAAAACGAGGGTGAAGAAGACCGCTCAGAAGAAAAGGAACACCGCTTCCTCTACCCCGGATTTAGAGGAGGAGGATGTGGGTAATCCGGACCTTGGGGTAGACCTCGATTCAGTTGGCTTACTTTTTATACGTCTTATTGATGATGACATTTGTCAGGACGACGCTGAAGCGAGCAATGTTGAAGGCCCAGAGGTAACTATTCTTTCTTCTGATGCCGTTCCTTTGCCTTTGAAAAAACCTCGCCAAGCAAACCGGAAAATTAAATTTTCTCATCCTCTTGCTTACTTGGATCCCAAATTTCTTGTGAAGACCCAGCAACATGAAGCTCGACGCACCACCCGGCATAGCGGCCAGGTAGTTACCTCCGCCGGTTTACCGAACAGCCCGGTTCGGAAACGCCGCTCAGAGGTCTCCGATTTATGCGCTAGCTTTCCTCTTACAGCAGGTTTAACTCGTCAGCCTCTTAATCCATCTGACTCCGATTATCAGGTCACTTCCCATTCATCTTCTGGTGAATCTTCAGCCACTCAACTGCCACCGCTGAAGACAGTTATTGGGTAAGTTGGACCGATCACAACATATCTCTGTATGGGTCTCTTAATCCATCTTACACCGTTTTTTCAATCTTTGGGTTTTTTCCAGGGCTAAACCTAGACCGAGCAAGAAGGCTCGGCTGGATAACCCGGCTGAAGGAACTGCCGCTCCTGAACCGGAGAAAACTCCTGGTGCTGACGCTCTGGGTCGTGAAGATATTCAGAATTATCTATCTCCTCAAGATGACACCTGTGCTGAAGAAAGGCCTACCAAACCTGCCAGCCGTACTAATCCGCCTGCCAGTCCTGCTCGGGTTGAGGAATCCATCCCCCCTTCTGGAACTGTTGATAAACCGACAGGGCCACTGCAGAGCAGCGACTCCAAGGATGATGATGTTGTGATTATCGGCATTGGCCGCTCTAAACCGGGGAACACTGCTACTTTGGCCAAGCATACTGCCAAGGATGAAATCTCGGCCATAAAGGGCAAATGGGATGTTGACTCCTCAACGTACGCCGCTTTAAGCGCCCAAGATCTTTATTCTGGGTACCTGAACCGACTGTACACCAGTCGCGATTATGAAGCTGGTATGATCCGGATGATGAAAGAAAAACTTGAGGTAACTCTCTTGTGCTTCCTTCTGTTACAACCTAGCTTCTCAATTTGATCCGAATCCGAGATGGTAACCCGAATCATGCTGCCTTGACCACTAAGGTCCGGTTTAAAAAACCCAGGGCTTCAACATAAGCCTTTAACCAGAAACATCATTAAATAACCATTAGCCCCCAAGTGCCAAGTTTTAATACTTGTATTAATCCTGGGACTTTTTGTAGTGGAAAACATGTGTTAAAATCAAGTATGCATTAGCCCCCAAGTATCGAGCACATAACTTGCTTGTGTGGTTGATACTTCCAAACCGTGCACTATTTTCTGAACACTGCTGATGACCTGCTGCAGGGGGATTTGAAGACCAAAGAGAAACAAGTCTCGGACCTTCAGGAAACTTTAAAAACCCAGCAGGCTGAAACTGAAAAAGCGAAGGAGGAATTGACCAATGCCTTAACCGTTATGGAACAGCTGAAAGAAGACCGCAAAAAGGAGCAAGCTGTTTGGGCTACTGAAAAAGCTCTTTTGACGAAGAGGGCCGAAAATGCTGAAGCTGCTCTCAAACCGGTGGTCGATGAATTATCCACCGTGAAACGACAAATACACTCCATGACCTCTGCCGTCTTTGGTAAATTTTTCGATGCCCTTCTTCCAATTTGTACCTTGTCTGCTATATCCTATGTCCGGTTTGTAATCCATCTTGAAACACTGCAGGCTCACGTATTGGACACTTGGGTTCTGATGTGCGGATGAAACTCAAAGCTGCTTATACTCTGATTGAACAGTTGTACTCCGGAGCACAGAGAGCTATCACCACTGCATCGCACAACCACCCTGCACCGTCTCTGATTCAAGACACGTTAAAGAGGCTATCCATGCTTCCAGCCCGGATTGAAGAGTTGAAAAGATCAGCTGCTCGAACTGGAGCCATCACTGCCTTGATCCGGGCCAAAGCGTGGGTACCAGATTTCGACCCTGTCGAAGCGGCTCAAGGATACCCCAGCTTGAAAGAAGATGGTTCAGACTTTGGTGAAGATGATTTGAGGGCGATAAACCGGGCGGTGCGCCCCCTAGCTTGTCAATTGGCTGAAGAAGCAGATCTGACCCATTACCAAGCCCAATATGATAACCAGAACAGGCGAGTAGCTGCCCCGGTCCCTGAAGCGGAAAACCTTATTCCTCCAATCCGTAAGCATACCTACGCCCCTGACATTGAACCGTCTTTGCTGATTCACGAAGAAGCTGTCTTTCAAGCGCTAATGGGAATCGACTGGACCACTGTTGATTTCCAGCCAATGGGTAACCAAGAGGATGCGGCGCAAGATGATCCACAGCCTTCGAACCGAGGCGGCGAACAGGCGTAATCAACGCTCCGGTTCACCTTAATTGGTGACGTTTAATCCGTCAACGAACAATATATTCAGGCACTACGCTGCCTTGTAATAAAATAGTTTAATACCTCTGCATTTGAATGTGCCTTCGCGCACGGGTACTGATGCTCTTTCCAATGACGTTTTCCAACTTTATGTTTCCTGTCTTTACTGAGTACACAAGATCTTTCGACCCTATGAACCGTGATGCGCCTTTGCCAAACCGGGCGACTTGCCTCCGAGTTAAAAAACGGACCAGGCTGTGTCAGCTGAATCGGTTTAAAAGCACTTGACGTTCCGAAGAACAAAAAATACCACAATAAAGGCAAAAAACAAAAACCAAATACGAGAGGCTAACGCGATAGTAAAACGCATGCAAATAGTGGTTGCTATGAACCGTTCAGAAGGCATGACCATCGTCAAGACAAAATAAACCAAGCCCCCAAGAGGTGTAGCTACGGTTTAGGTCGACTAGGTTCCTAACTGAATCGTGGCAAATATGCCGGTCAAATGGCATTGCATTGGTTCGGATTCGACCAAGCCCCCAAGTGACTCAGTGGCCAAAGGCCGATCAAGTGGCATTGCGTTGGTTCGGACACGACCAAGCCCCCAAATGATTCATTGGCTAAAAAGCCGACCAGAAGGCATTACCATCATCAAGACATGACCGAGCTCCCATAAGGCGTAATCTACGGTTCAAGTCGATTAGGTCCCCAACTGATTCAGTGGCAAATGTGCCAGCCAGAAGGCATTACCGTCGTCAAGACATGACCAAGCCCCCCGGAGGTGTAGCTACGATTCAGGCCGACTAGGTCCCCAACTGACTTTACAGGGATAGCTATGTTCTCTTTGGTTCGAATACGACCTATGTTTGAACAGGAAGCCCCATGTTTGAATAGCTATGTTCTCTTTGGTTCGAATACGACCTATGTTTGAACAGGAAGCCTCATGCTTGAACCGGGATATTGAACCGGATATTAAGAGCTTCACAGCTTTGTAGGAGACATCTTCCCTTGAACCGGCTTTTAAACCGGAATCTATAATTTGAACTTCTGTGAAGCGACCTCCAGGGGTAAACACGCATGATGTGAAGAACAGCAGAGACCCCGCTTTACTCGAGGCTCCGGTTTATTGTATTAATCATAATATATACATGGTCATGATATGTACATAAACAGAGCCCAAGGCTCATGTATAATAAGGTCGAAGATGAGCTATGTTCCACGGCCTGCTGGTCTCCTCCTCTGACGTGCGTGAATCCTTGCGCTCTCGAATATCAATCAGGTAATATGACCCATTATTCAGATTCTTGCTGACCACAAAAGGTCCCTCCCAAGGCGGGGATAATTTATGCTGATCAGACTGATCCTGGATGAGCCGAAGCACCAAATCCCCCTCCTGAAAGGTTCTGGTCCTAACCCGACGGCTGTGGTAACGGCGAAGATCTTGCTAGTAAATCGCTGAACGGGCAGCTGCCAAGTCACGCTCCTCATCCAACAAGTCAAGAGCGTTCTGCCGTGCCTGCTCGTTGTCCGCTTCAACATATGCTGCCACACGAGGTGAGTCATGTCGTATATCACTTGGGAGAACCGCCTCTGCTCCATAGACCATAAAAAACGGCGTAAACCCCGTGGATCTGTTAGGCGTGGTGTTGATGCTCCATAATACAGACGGTAGCTCCTCCACCCAACAACCCGGCGTCCTTTCCAAAGGGACCAGAAGCCGGGGTTTGATACCTCTCAAGATCTCTTGATTCGCTCGTTCTGCCTGACCATTAGATTGTGGGTGCGCTACCGAAGAAACATCAAGCCGTATATGCTCCCGTGCACAGAACTCTTTCATGGCCCCCTTGGATAGATTGGTACCATTATCTGTGATGATGCTGTGTGGAAAGCCAAACCGGAAGATCACCTTCTTTATAAACCGAACCGCCGTGGCAGCATCACATTTACTGACAGGTTCTGCCTCCACCCACTTTGTAAATTTGTCAACCGCCACCAGTAGGTGGGTCTTCTTATCTTTGGAACGCTTAAAAGGCCCAACCATATCGAGCCCCCAAGTCGCAAACGGCCAAGTGATTGGAATCATCCTCAATTCTTGAGCCGGTATATGTGCTCGTCTGGAAAATTTCTGGCACCCATCACATAACCTGACCAGGTCTTCTGCATCAGCATGAGCAGTTAACCAGTAGAAACCGTGGCGGAACGCTTTAGCCACCAATGATTTTGAACCGGCGTGGTGGCCGCAATCCCCTTCATGTATTTCTCGTAATATCTCGCACCCCTCCTCAGGGGATACGCACCGTTGCAGCGCTCCTGACACGCTGCAATGATGTAGCTCTCCTTTGAAAATGGTCATAGACTTGGACCGCCGTACTATCTGTCGAGCCAAGCTTTCGTCTTCTGGCAACTCACCCCGGTTCAAATATGCCAGATAAGGGAGCGTCCAATCCGGGGTGACGTGAAGAGCCGCCACTAATTGAGCCTCCGGATCAGGAACAGCCAACTCCAGCTCACCGGGTAGCTGTAGCGATGGGTGATACAATACATCCAAGAAAACATTGGGTGGGACCGGTTTACGCTGAGAGCCCAAGCGGCTTAAAGCGTCCGCTGCCTCATTCTTTCTGCGGTCCACTTGATAGCCTTTGAAATGCCCGGCTACCATATCTACTTCACGTCGGTATGCAGCCATGAGCGGGTCCTTAGAATCCCAGGTGCCAGATACCTGCTGAGCCACCAGATCCGAATCACCAAAGCACCTAACTCTGCTCAGATTCATCTCTTTAGCCATCCGAAGACCATGAAGCAAAGCTTCATATTCAGCCGCATTATTTGTACAGGGGAACATTAAACGGAGGACATAACAAAACTTATCTCCTCGTGGGGAAGTTAAAACGACTCCAGCCCCCGAGCCTTCCAATTGTCTGGACCCGTCAAAATGAATAGTCCAATAGGTGTTATCTGGCTTCTCCTCAGGCGCTTGTAACTCTGTCCAATCGTTTATGAAGTCGACAAGTGCTTGTGACTTTATAGCCGTCCGGGGCACGTATCTTAAACCGTGCGGCCCGAGCTCGATAGCCCACTTAGCAATCCGACCGGTCGCCTCCCGGTTCTGTATGATGTCACCCAAAGGAGCAGAACTGACCACCGTGATGGGGTGTCCTTGAAAATATTGCCTCAGCTTCCGGCTTGCCATAAAAACACCATATACCAGCTTCTGCCAATGCGGATACCTTTGTTTGGACTCGATAAGTACTTCACTGATATAGTAAACCGGTCGCTGAACCGGATGTTCCTTTCCAGCCTCCTTTCGTTCCACCACCATCGCCACACTAACTGCTCTGGCATTCGCAGCAACATATAACAGGAGCGGCTCTTTATCTACAGGGGCTGCCAAAACTGGCGGATTGACTAGCTGCCGCTTCAAGTCCTCAAACGCTTTATCTGCCTCCGCACTCCAGACAAATTGATCCGTCTTCTTGAGCATTTGATACAAGGGGATCGCCTTTTCACCGAGGCGACTGATAAACCGGCTTAACGCTGCAATCCGTCCGGCCATGCGCTGAACATCATTGACGCATTTCGGTTTGGCCAGGGAGGTGATGGCTGTGATCTTTTCCGGATTAGCCTCAATCCCTCTATGGGATACTAAAAATCCCAACAACTTGCCTGCAGGCACACCAAAAACACATTTAGCCGGGTTGAGCATCATTTGGTACACTCTCAAATTATCGAAAGTCTCCTTCAAATCGTCAACCAGGGTCTCCTTTTTTCGTGACTTGACCACAATATCATCCACATAAGCATGCACATTGCGGCCAATCTGCTCGTGGAGGCAATTTTGCACACACCGTTGATAAGTAGCCTGCGCACTCTTAAGCCCGAAGGGCATAGACACATAGTAGAAGGCTCCAAAGGGAGTAATGAACGTTGTCTTCTCCTGGTCCTTAACTGCCATCTTGATCTGATGATAACCCGAATAGGCATCCAAAAAACTCAAACGCTCGCAACCTGCTGTAGCATCAATGATTTGATCAATCCGAGGGAGAGCAAAAGGATCCGCTGGACAAGCTTTATTCAAGTCCGTGTAATCCACACACATGCGCCAGGTGCCGTTTTTCTTAAGAACCAGCACCGGATTAGCAAGCCACTCGGGATGAAAAACCTCAATAATAAACCCAGCTGCCAGGAGCCTGGCCACTTCCTCACCAATCGCTTTACGTCTTTCTTCGTTAAACCGCCGTAAGAACTGCTTTACCGGTTTATACTTAGGATCCACATTACGCCGCTGGCCTTTATTCTGTGCACTTGTGTTGGCCACAAAGTCCATGCTCCCGTCTGGTTTACGCTTACCTCCGCCTCCATTACCTGTCGGTCGATGTTGCTGGCCTTTGGTGTTGCTATTCTTCTTTCCCTTCCCTGCTTTGTCATCACCAGAGTCAGGATCCTTGGTACTGTCAGAATCCGCATACTTCACTAAGGCGGTCATGAGTGTTCCTACATCTGTACAATCACGCTTCATCCGGCCCAGCTTTAGCTTCAAAGGGCCAAACCGACAGTTGCTTTCCAACAGCACCACGGCGGTGTCTGCGTTGATGCGATCTGACGAGTGCAAAACTTCTGATGCCCGCCGCACCCAATGGGTAGTTGATTCCCCTTCTTGCTGAACGCAGGCTGCTAGGTCAACTATCGACATTGGCTGTTTGCACGTGTCCTTGAAATTTTTGATAAACCGGGCGCGCAATTGGGCCCACGAACTAATTGAATTAGGCGGTAAACTCTTTAGCCAAGTCCGGGCCGTTCCTTCTAACATCATAGTAAAATACTTGGCACACGCCGTGTCATCCACATCCAGCATCTCCATAGCCATTTCATAGCTCTCCACCCATGTCTCCGGAGGCTGATCTGCCATGTAGTTTGGTACCTTGCGGGGGCCTTTGAAGTCTTTGGGCAGGCGTACGTTGCGCAAAGCGGGAACAAGGCACGGTACTCCCAAAGAACTGGAGACCACCCCCGGTTCAACCGTAGCCGCTGGGAAGATAGGTGTAAGCTGACGAGCCTGATGCTGCGCTGCTAATCCGGCCTCCCGCGCACGGGTGCGATCCACATTCTCCTGAGCATTGTAGACGCCCGCCGGGTTGTTGCCGCGGAGCGCTTCACGCCTGGCATTGCTCGACACAGCCGGCTCCTCCATGCGCCTACTATGGCTCCCGCTGGGGCGAGGGGTGGAGTGAATCCGATCACGGCTTTGTGAATATGCTTCTTGTTGGGCCAACGCGGTCCTAAGGAGCTCCTTGACCCGGCGTGTCTCTACGTCCTGCGGTGAATCGCCTTCGATCGGAATGGCTTCCAGCCGAGCTGCCGCCGCAACGAGGTTATCCATCGGGTTGGAATAATGACCTGACGGTGTTGGCACGGCCTGTGGTGTACCAGTGTTGTGACGAGGCAGGTTTATTATCCGGTGCTGAACCGGGGCGCCAACTGTCGCCTCCGCACGGTTTACCCCCGGGGTGTTGAAGAGATTTCGGGCGTCGAGGGCTGCGGGCAATCGAGATCGGGATTTCCTCTTCAGGACTTCCTGAGACGCATTCTGGTCCATCATGAGCCTGTAAGCCTATGCATCCAAAGCGGCGCGCTCCGCCTTCATCCTGATCTCTTCTGCTGCCAGCTCCGCTTTAGCTTGTGCGATCTGCTCTCTAACTTTGGCAATCTCAGCATTGTGAACCTCCTGATCCACCGGGTTGGCTTCCGCCATGAGCGCTGCCAGTGCGTCAAACAGGTCTGACAAAATTTGGGCTGGTGAACCCGTAGGGCCTCCTGCCCACGCAGCCGTTGCCGCTGCCGATCCGGAGATCGCTGCTGCTGCAGTTGATGATCGTGGCTCCGCCTGTGTTCCAGCCATGAAGATCCCAACCCGATAGGGCAGATCAGAGGGGTCCGGAATACTGTTGCCATCGGAGCCGCCCCCAATCCGATCATCTTGCAACTGGTAAAGAGATTCGGTTTCCCCGGTTGACGTTTCATCGCCAGAGTAGATGGCGGTTTCGTCACCGGATTCGGATCCTTCCTCGTAGCTTCCTCCGTGGATGACTCCCACGAAGGCCTGCTTCCTGGTCGGTTTAGCCAGGGTCAATCTCGTGCACTGAGCTGTCTCGACGAGGTCGGCGCAGACGCCTAACTCGGGGCCTGGTTCTCCGATCTTGCCGATGAAAACATGGATGCCGCCAAAGGGGACCCGGTACCCGTACTCGATCGAGCCGGCGTCGGGGCCCCAGCCTGTGCTGTCGATGTAGAGTTTTCCGCGGCGGCTCTTGGTCATCCGACCCACAGCGTAACCCTCGAGTCCTTCAAAGCGGCCCTCCAAAAACTTGAAACCATCTCGCGATAGCCCCATGGTGGGCGCCAACTGTCGTGGATTTGTCACGGCAGATGTCCTGGCAAAAGGACTTAGTCGTGGAGCCATCGCAACGGGTTAGTTTGAAGGGGTTAGAGCGGACGCAAGGACACAGAATTTATACTAGTTCGGCCCCTTCAATGAAGGTAAAAGCCTACGTCTAGTTGTGATGGGATTGATGGGTTTCGAGGGTTAGGGAGCGATAAGCTTCGCCTAAACCTCGAGTTGTTGTTCTCTGTCCCTCAAACCGCCGTCGGGTCGTCCCCTTATATACACGGGTGACGCCCGTCGGTCTGCAAAGTCCCGACCTCCGGCTTATAAACGTGCCCGGGTCGGTCTCTCTATTCCTAACTTACAATGCAAGTTTACCTCAGGCCAGTTTACGCCGTAAACCTCTAAACCGATTATAGGCCTTGGGCCCTTCTATTTCTCCTTCGGCTTTAACATCTCGGGTCCATTGACGGAGCTAACCCGGGCCCTGTAGGCCGGTTTACCCCAAATAGCAATATCCCCAACAGTTACGATTTCTACACTCAACTTTGTCGTTGGTGTTGATGGGAATCCACAACCTTGTTGCTTCCGTTATATTGGATTGAGGTAATAGTATTTACATTACTTATACATGTGATTTACCTCTGTTATAAATCCTTCGAGTACTGTGTGTGTCAGCATACCGATCCAGGGATGACACGTAAGCACAGAGACTTGTCCCATTCGGGTCGGGTCGCTACAGAACGAACGGTCGTTTGTTAACCTAGAAGAATCCGGTGATCACGTTCGTTAGGACGAACGGTCCGGTGAACGATCTCGAGGCAACTACACCAGAAAAGAAAACTAATCCGATCTAGGGTTTCGGAAAAGAAAACCGATCGAAAAACCGATCTATAAAACCGGAACGGTTTAGCGAAGAACCAGAAAGAAAAACTAATCGGAAGAGAAAAATCGGAACGATTAGGAGAAAACGATCCGATGAAAAGAGAAAGAGACGCGGCGCGGGGCTACCTCCGGCGAACAGCGGCGTTGGGCGGCGGCGGCGAGGTGCGGCGGCGGCGGTGGCAAGGTACGGCGGCGGCGGCGTAGGGCGGCGGCGGCGCGGGTGTAGGGCGGCGGCGGCGCGGGTGTGGGGCGCGGGGTGGAGGCTTAGGGCTTTGGGTTGATGATTTAGAGGGGGGGTGCTTGGGTATTTATATTGGGGAGGGGAGGGGTTTACTTGGAGGAGGGATCAAGGAATAAGAATAGGAGTAGCAAAGATCTAGAATAAAAAAACGGAATAACGAAAGTAGGTCAAAAGTCCTACTAGGACTTCCCAGAAAGGGGCGGCGGCGGCGGCCTCCTGGCGCCTGGGCGCGCGCGCGGCTGAGGGAGCCGGCCGGCTGGGCCTTTGGCCCAAGGGCGCTGCGGCGATTTTTTTTTTAAATTGGTTTCGCGCGCGGAAAAACACAGAAAAGAAAATCTACCGGACTCCAAAGCTAATAAAGTAAATTTTCCCCGACTCCTAAAAATGAGTCGAACAAAATGAACTTTTCTCCGGGCCAAAAATGCAATTTTGAAAATACGCATTTTTCCCTATCCAAAAAGAATGCAAATAACTCCGGAAAAATCCAATGATCCTCTTTTCAAAATTTGAGAAAACTCAAATATGAAAATAACGAAACCTCCAACTCTCTCCGAGGGTCCTTGAGTTGCGTGAAATTTCTAGGATCGACAAAATGCAAGAAAATATGATATGCATGATGATCTAATGTATAACATTCCAAATTGAAAATTTGGGATGTTACAAACCTACCCCCCTTAAGATGAATCTCGCCCTCGAGATTCGGGTTGGCTAGAAAATAGGTGAGGGTGGTCTTTGAGCAAATCTTCTTCTCTTTCCCAGGTGGCTTCATCCTCTGAATGGTGGTTCCACTGAACTTTGCAAAACTTGATAACCTTGCTGCGGGTAACTCTGCTGGCATAATCTAGAATCTTGACTGGTTTCTCCTCATATGTCAGATCATCCTTCAACTGAATTGCTTCAAGCGGCACTGTATCTCTGAGCGGTACCTCTGCCATTTCGGCGTGACATTTCTTCAACTGAGAAACATGGAATACATCATGAACTCCTGACAGTCCCTCTGGCAATTCCAACTTATAAGCGACTTCTCCCATGCGTTACAAAATCTTATACGGTCCAACAAAACGCGGCGCTAATTTTCCCTTAACTCCAAAGCGCTTAACTCCTCGAAGTGGGG
This sequence comes from Aegilops umbellulata, assembly GCA_032464435.1. Taxonomy (NCBI): domain Eukaryota; kingdom Viridiplantae; phylum Streptophyta; class Magnoliopsida; order Poales; family Poaceae; genus Aegilops; species Aegilops umbellulata. Next base: position 343,894,367 of record CP136058.1, on the reverse strand, counting down.
ATATTCGAAGATAAACTCTGTCTCCTGTTTCGTAGACTGTCTCCTTGCGTTTAGAATCTGCGTAGCTCTTCTGCCTGGATTGGGCTACCTTGAGCCTATCGCGAATCAACTTAACTTTCTGTTCAGACTCCTTAATCAAATCTGGTCCAAATAACTGACGGTCTCCAACTTCGTCCCATGACAACGGTGTCCTGCACCTCCTTCCGTATAAAGCTTCAAAAGGTGCCATCTTCAAACTGGTTTGATAACTGTTGTTATAAGAAAACTCCGCATACGGCAAGTTATCGTCCCAACTAGATCCATAATCTAGTGCACATGCTCTCAGCATATCTTCCAAAATCTGATTGACTCTCTCAGTCTGTCCATCTGTCTGTGGATGAAAAGCTGTACTGAATTCTAGCCTCGTACCCAAAGTTTCATGCAACTGATTCCAAAACTTTGAGGTAAATTGGGTTCCTCTATCCGATACGATACTCCTCGGAACTCCATGCAAGCAAATGATCCTAGTCATGTATATCTTTGCCAACTTAGCACTGGTGTAAGTGGTCTTAACTGGGATGAAATGTGCTACCTTCGTCAAACGATCAACTACTACCCATATCGAGTCATAGCCGGCCTTTGTCCTGGGTAATCCTGTGATAAAGTCCATGCCTATCTTATCCCACTTCCATTCGGGTATCGGCAATGGTTGTAACAATCCGGTTGGCTTCTGATGTTCTGCCTTCACTCTATGACACACATCACAAACTGCTACATATGCTGCAATATCCTTCTTCATTCCGGTCCACCGGAATGTTTCCTTCAAATCCAAATACATCTTGGTATTTCCTGGGTGAATCGAATAGGGTGAATCATGTGCCTCTTGCAGAATCAACTTCCTGATCTTTGGGTTATTTGGCACATAAACTCGGTCCTCAAACCATAGGGTATCGTGCTCATCCTCACGAAATTCCTTTGCTTTTCCTTCGCTCATTTTCTTCTTTATATCTGCAATCTCCTTGTCAGATTTCTGAGCCTCTCTGATTTTATCCATCAATGTTGACTGAATCTCCAATGCTGCTACATAGCCTCTCGGAACTATTTCCAAACATAGCTCACGAAGGTTTTCTGCTATCTCCTTTGGTATTTCTCCCGTCATCAGTGTATTGACATGGCTCTTACGGCTCAATGCGGCAGCTACTACATTGGCCTTTCCTGGATGGTAATGCAATCTCATATCATAATCCTTGATGAGCTCCAACCATCTCCTTTGTCTAAGGTTCAACTCCTTCTGTGTGAAAATGTACTTCAAACTCTTGTGATCCGTGTACACTTCACAATGATTTCCGATGAGGAAATGTCTCCATGTCTTCAATGCATGCACTATGGCTGCTAACTCCAAATCATGCGTAGCATAATTTAGTTCATGAGGCTTCAGTTGTCGTGAGGCATATGAAACAACTCTTCCTTGTTGCATAAGCACAGCTCCAAGTCCTCGACGTGAAGCGTCGCAATACACCTCATAATCCTTGTTTCGATCTGGCAGAATCAATACTGGTGAGGTAACCAATCGTTTCTTCAATTCCTGAATACTGGCCTCACACTCCTCAGTCCATATGAACTTGGTATCCTTCCTCAACAATTCAGTCATAGGTTTTGCAATCTTTGAGAAATTCTCAATGAATCTCCGGTAGTATCCTGCGAGTCTCAACCTTTTTAGGGTCAACTGCTATACCTTCTCCGGATATAACATGTCCAAGAAATCCAACTTCCTTCAACCAAAACTCACATTTGCTGAACTTGGCATATAACTGATGTTCCCTTAGTTTCTCCAAAACCAAACGCAAATGTTCCTTATGCTCTTCTTCATTCTTTGAGAATACCAGAATATCATCAATGAAAACCACGACGAACTTATCCAAAAACTCCATAAACACTTTGTTCATCAGGTTCATAAAATAGGCAGGTGCGTTAGTCAGTCCAAATGACATAACGGTATACTCATACAATCCGTATCTCGTAGTAAAAGCGGTCTTAGGTATGTCCTGCTCTCGAATCTTCAACTGATGGTACCCTGATCGCAAATCGATCTTGGAAAACACTTTAGCTCCTTGCAATCGATCAACAGATCATTAATCATTGGCAGTGGGTACTTGTTCTTGATGGTTACTTCATTCAATCCTCAATAATCAACAACCATCCTTAATGATCCATCCTTCTTCTCCACTAAAAGTACGGGTGATCCCCAAGGCGAAGAACTTGGGCGTATATAACCTTTATCCAATAGCTCCTTAATCTGCTTCTTGATTTCCGCCAAATCCTGGGCGGGCATCCTGTATGGTCTCTTTGATATCGGCCCAGTCCCTGGCAAAAGCTCAATTAAGAACTCGATATCTCTATCCGGTGGCATTCCTGGCAATTCCTCAGGAAACACATCAGGGTAATCCTTCACCACTGGTACCTCTTCCTGTACAACTCCCGATAAAGAATTCACTTGATTCCTTTTTGATCCATGTCGGGATACATACTTGATCCTTCTTCCTTCTGGCGTTGTGAGCAAAATTGTCTTACTGGCGCAATCGATGTTTCCTCCATACATCGACAACCAATCCATGCCTAATATCACATCCAATCCTTGAGATTCCAATACTATTAGGTCTGTTGGAAACACATAGCTACCAATCCTTAGGGGTAACCGATCACACCATCGACTAGCCATATATTCTGCTCCAGGCGAGGTTACTAACATGGGTGTCCTAAGGGTTTGGGTTGGCAGGTTATACTTATCCACAAATCCCCTCGATATGTATGAATGCGATGCACCAGTATCGAAAAGAACGAGTGCAGTAAAAGACTTAACCAAAAACTTACCGATTACTGCATCGGGCTGAGCTTCAGCCTCCTCCACATCAATGTGGTTCACCTGTCCCCTGTTGAAAGGGTTCGGCTTCTTTCCAGAGCTTCCCTTTCCACCTTGGCCTTCGGGACACTCATTGGCATAATGTCCGGTCTTGGAACACTTGAAACAGGTGACTTGGCTCAGGTCTCTCTTGGCTGGGGTTGATGGGGTGGTCCGGTTCTGGCCGTTGCTTCCTCCATTCCCATTACAGTTCTTGTGGCCATTATGGTTGTGCGAGCTACCTCCTCCATGGGTATGCTGAAACTGAACTCCCGGTTTAGGGGTATAGCGGGGCTTCTGCTGGGCTCCAGAGTTATACTTCCCCTATCCATACTTCCTCTTGCGGTTCTCAATCTGCTGCTGCTTCCCTTCAATCATGATGGCACGATCTACCAACTCCTGGTAGTTATTGAATCTTGCTACCATCAATTGCATGCTTAGCTCATCATTTCGTCCTTCCAGAAACTTCTCCTGCTTGGCTGCGTATGTAGCAACGTCATCTGGGGCATAACGTGCTAACTTACTAAAATCATCCACATACTGGCCAACTGTCCTTCCTCCTTGGCGTAAGTTGCGAAACTCACACTTCTTCATGGCCATAGCTCCTGGTGAAACATGGGCAGTGCGGAAAGCTTGCTGAAATTGATCCCATGTGACAGTGTCTACAGGGTAAGTGGCTGTGAAATTCTCCCACCATGCTGCCGCGGGTCTGTCAAGCTGATGTGCGGCAAACTTCACTTTCTCAATATTCGTGCATCCTGCAGTGGTCAACTCACTTCCTATCTTGCGGAGCCAATCATCTGCTACAATCGGCTCGATGCTACTGGAATACACCGGCGGATTCAGCCTAAGGAAACGAGTCAAATGATCCGCGGGTGGTGGTGGTGGTGGGTTGTTGTTGTTGTTGTTGTTGTTGTTGTTGTTGTTGTTGTTGTTGTTGTTGTTGTTGTTGTTGTTGTTGTTGTTGTTGTTGTTGTTGTTGTTGTTGTTGTTGTTGTTGTTGTTGTTGTTGTTGTTGTTGTTGTTCTGCACCAATGTTTGGATCAGGGTATTCTGTTGCTGAATCAACTGGGTGATCTCTGGCGGGAAAACGAATTCATTCTCACGTCTCGGAGGCATCTGAGGGGTTTAGAAAAGATGAGAGTTAAGAATAGAGTGAGGTCTAAAGAGAAAACACTACCCCAATGCACATGAGCAAATTCACACAAAATCACTTCATTCAATTCAAACAAAGGGCATACAACGGTCTAGAACTATCGCAAAAGTGCGTGAACTATAATGTTTACATGGGGGAAATACTACTAATATTTGGTGGTCATCTATTAATTTGAATCGGTGGAAGACTCCATGATGTCCGCTCCAGCTTCGTCTTCAAAGTCGGGTTCACTTGGATCCGAATCAGTGTCGTCGATGATGATGTAGTTGCTTGGACATGCGACATACTTATCTTCATTCTTGAATGCTAGTTTCCCCTTGAGTTCTTCAATCTCTCGCTTAAGATCGCCATTGTGCCTTGTTAGAGCTACGATCTAGTCCATGTAGTCCTTGCGTGTAGACTTCAGTTCTCCTTCCAGCTCGATGATCCTTGCCTTGGCATTCTTCAACTCTATCATATCATTGCACATCTGGTTCTCTTGGCGTCGAATGTGCTGGTTTAACTCCTGGATGAAAGCTGCAATGGACCTATCCTTCTTGGTGCTGACTATCTCCCATTTTTCATCTCGGCGTCCGCAAATTTGGTAGATAGTGTCCTTGAGGTCTTCTTGATAAACTTCTCCAATGCGTCCCATGGTGATATGAGCTGCCATGCTCTTTCCCAGACTCCAGGTTGGGGCACTGAAAACACTATCTATGGGCTTCGTGTTGGCGCGAATGTCCTTCCCGGAACATGAGCTTGAATCTTCCAGCGCTCCTCTTCAGGCAGAGTGGCGTTGAAAGTCCCGGTGAAGCTTGGTAGTCCAATGTTCAGGTACTTGGTGACTTCCTTCAAGTTAAATCCAAAAGGTGTGCCTTCATCCCGTTGAGCGTACTTGATCTTCGCGTCCGTCATCCTAAAAGAGTAGAAAAGATGAGGAGTTAGAAAAATGAGAGGAGAATAGTGATCTATGGCTTTAACTTAGTGGTCGTGTCCTATAGTCAGCGTGTGCTCTGATACCATCTCTGTAGCGACCCGACCTCAGATGGTCAAGTCTCTATGCTCCGGTGTCATCCCTGGATCAGTAATGCTGACACCACACAGTACTTCGAAGGATTTATAACAGAGTGGCAATCACACACTTATTACATCGGTGTCTCAAAGAGAACTTATTACAATAAATATGGCTTAAGGCCATCTAATAATGATAACAGCGGAAGACTTGGAAGATAAGCGAGTCCATCAACTCCAACGGCATCACTGAGTATAGAACCACGACCTAAAAGCACCTTACTCGTCGTCTGAAAAGTCTGCAACATGAAAGTTGCAGCCCGAAAATGGGTCAGCACATGGAATATGCTGGCAATGTAACACATAGAGAGTAATGAATGAATAAGCCTATACTACATGCATATATGGCTGGTGGAATGGCTCTATGGTTACAGTTTTGCGTAAAGCCAGTTTTTCCCTACTGTAAAGGAATAAATTTATTTAACTATCATGGTGGTTGTTAAACATCGAGAATGGTTGACAGCATTCCGATCCCAATTAAAAAGTAATCATCATTAATAACCCAACAACATTAATTAGAAGTAACATGATGAGATTCACATGATATTCAAGTACTAGATACTCAAGATGTCCATAACCGGGGACATGGCTAATCATGATTAGTTTGTACACTCTGCAGAGGTTTGCGCACTTTTCCCCACAAGACTCGGTCGGCTCCGTTTGGTTTCTCGCACTACCTGGTGTTTGAGAAACGGATGACCGAGACATAGTCTTTCAGAAGTGCTAGCACCTTACGATGGGTAGACTTGTACACCTACATCCCCTACATCTGCTAATCTACCACTATAAGAGTTCGCACGACTTAGTCAACTATGCCAGAGCCCATAATGGCTTGTGGCTGCACACGGAAGTTACTAGCATGAATGACCTTATGATCCCTTTGAGCCTGGGTGGCGGTCCGAAGAAAAACAGGCAAGTCCTGATAGAAACCAGGCGCCTCATTCCACCTAGATGTGTATTTAAGTTGCCACCTTAGATAAACCATTAATTAACAATACTCACATCTGTCATGGATATCACTCACCCAATCCACGTCTACTAGCATAGCATGGCATAATAAGAAACGTAGAAGTAACTCCCAAAGGTTTCATAAGAAAACAGGTAATAGGTACTACCTCATCTACTTCCCATCCCACAATTTAATTAGATCCTAATCATGCAATGTTGAGGATTGATCTAATGCAATAAAACTGGGTAGTAGATGGGTATGATCAAAGTGTTACTTGCCTTGCTGATGATCCGCGAAACCTAGAGATTCGAAGTAACAAGCGGCGCACTCCGGGTGATCTATCGTAGACAAACAACAAGCATACAATAAGTAATCATCTAATGCACAGGTAAATCTCGAATAAATGATCGAACCAGAAAGTTCAACTTAAGAACTCTGGTTGCAAAAGAGAACGAACCGATCAAGAAACGGAAAACAAACGGCGGAAGAAAGCTCGGTTCTAGCAAGATGAAACTAGGTCAAATTTTACCGTAGCAAAAACTTGTTTAAGTTGATTAGACGGAACGGCGGTTTCGAAACGAAACTCCAGGCGCTTGAATCACCTGATTCCGATAAACGAGCGAGAAGATAAACTAGAACGAAGATCGGATCTGATATCGCGATCGCGGAATAAATCCGTCGAGAAGAAAAAGAAGAACGGTTGAACGAACGATCGTTCGTTAACCTAGAAGAATCCGGTGATCCCTTCTTAGGACGAACGGTCCGATGAACGATCTCGAGGCAACTAGACCGGAAAAGAAAACTAATCCAATCTAGGGTTTCGGAAAAGTAAACCGATCTATAAAACCGGAACGGTTTAGCGAAGAACCGAAAAGAAAAACGAATCGGAAGAGAAAAATCGGAACGATTAGGAGAAAACGATCCGATGAAAAGAGAAAGAGACGCGGCGCGGGGCTACCTCCGGCGAACGGCGGCGAACAGCGGCGTTGGGCGGTGGCGGCGAGGTGCGGCGGCGGCGCGGGTGTAGGGCGGCGGCGGCGCGGGTGTGGAGGCTTGGGGCTTTGGGTTGTTGATTTAGAGGGGGGGTGCTTGGGTATTTATATTGGGGAGGGGAGGGGTTTACTTGGAGGAGGGATCAAGGAATAAGAATAGGAGTAGGAAAGATCTAGAATATAAAAAACGGAATAACGAAAGTAGGTCAAAAGTCCTACTAGGACTTCCCAAAAAGGGGCGGCGGCGGCGGCCTCCTGGCGCCTGGGTGCGCGCGCGGCTGAGGGAGCCGGCCGGCTGGGCCTTTGGCCCAAGGGCGTTGCGGCGATTTTTTTTAACTAGTTTCGCGCGCGGAAAAACACAGAAAAGAAAATCTAGCGGACTCCAAAGCTAATAAAGTAAATTTTCCCCGACTCCTAAAAATGAGTCGAACAAAATGAACTTTTCTCCGGGCCAAAAATGCAATTTTGAAAATACGCATTTTTTCCTATCCAAAAAGAATGCAAATAACTCCGGAAAAATCCAATGATCGTCTTTTCAAAATTTGAGAAAACTCAAATATGAAAATAACGAAACCTCCAACTCTCTCCGAGGGTCCTTGAGTTGCGTGAAATTTCTAGGATCGACAAAATGCAAGAAAATATGATATGCATGATGATCTAATGTATAACATTCCAAATTGAAAATTTGGGATGTTACACCCTACGTACGTCGTCCTTATTTACCTAGCTTTCATGGGGGTTGTCCATTTCGTGAGGTAGGCGCCACATCAAAATTGTACATTATTTGGTATTTAAAACACATCACCCCTTCCAACGTACATCATTTTGGGACGCATGTAGGTGGTGTTGGTTTTGTGGCCCCTCTCGTGCGGTTTTTGATGATGGTTCAATCTACGGGCCTGAGCGGTCTATTATATCCCTTTTTGACCGACAACAATCGTGGTCGTTTAACCAAGATAGATCAGTTGGTCCGTATTATGGTAGGTAAAGGTGACACGCATGTCCGACCAAAGTATGAGTATGTGCATGCGTCCCGCTGACACGAAGTGGGGCTGGGGCAGGCACCCTACCTACGACCTTAACCTGTCATTATAGATATCCAATGGGGCATTCCGGTTTGCGAGGCAGGTGCCAGATCAAAGTTGCCCATTGTGTATTTAAACATCACACCCTTTATTTTGGACACGTCCAGGTGGTTGTTGTCTTCTTGCCCCTCTCACCCAATCTTCGACGACGCGCCCCCCGTGAGCCCGCGCGGTCAAAGTTGTGCATTGGGAATTTGATCATCATACACCACCCTTTTCACACACACACACACACACACACACACACACACACACACACACACACACACACATATATATATATATATATATGACCCACATGCTGGTGTGGTTGTGTTCTGACCCTCTCTCGAATTTTGTTGTTGCCAAATGGTGCTATATAAAATAACAGATGACTCGGATGAAACAACTATCTGCGAACATGCGCGCAAGGGACACGGGTCCACTGGCTTAACCGTGTGCGATGCTCGTGCCCTGTGAAATCTTCACAACTTTGAAAGCACGAGCAAGGGTGAATGGGTAATGTGTATAGGATATTTAGAATGAGTTCCATGTCTACGTCTGAAAATTAGGACGAACCGTGTGCGATAAACTTGCTGGCCAAAAATCTTAGAAAAAGCTACCTGCCTTGAGCGATGCCAAAATTGGTGGTTTCGCGGCTTTTCCTTATTATCATACACAATTATTATTATTGGATCATGTGCAATCTTGGTTCCGCGGCTTTTCCGCCCCTCTTCAACTCCTTTACCCAAATTTTAGTAGCCGCAGTATTTCGACCGTCACCCTCACTCCTCCACCACCAACTTTATAGTAAAATTCCATTAGCCGAGTCATTTGAACCGTTGCCCTCCCTCATCCACCACCATCTCCACCCACCATTACTAAAATCTTCAGTAGCCACGACATATCCACAAACACCACCCTGTCCCCCTCCACAGTCCACACACACCCACCCCTCCCCTCTTAAACCCTAGCTCGCCGCCGCCAACCCCTGCCAGTCTGCCCGTGCCTCCTAGCCTAGATAAGTTTAGGTTACCCACCGATCCACATACCCTCGCCGCCCCGAGTTTTTGTATGAGGCTTGCAGTGTCCCTCCCCCCAGATCCCTATCACCTACTCCATAGGGTCGCAGCCCAAGACCGGCCACATATCCTAGGGGGCCCGAGGAGCGTACGGCCAAAAAGAGGTCTATCATGGCCTCTCCGATGGACGATGGCATTGTGGCCGCCGTTCATGCCGACCTATCAATCCCGGTGGAACACCTCGCTGCAGAAGCCGGTAAGGACGTTGACTACGTTGCCATGCCTAAGGCTTCAGGTCAGCGGGCTATGCCTAAGGCTTCATGTCAGCGGGCTCGCGTATTACTGTATCTCAGGAGAGCGGGCTACGACATCAAGCTCGTCGACAGTGACGGCTTCATGCGAGCCATGTCACAGATTAAGTGGTCAATCTGCACCGCCTTTGGTTCAACCACCATCGATCTCTTCGAAGGCCATGCCACTGATCTCCTCCGCCTCGCGGTCAAGGATTTGCAATCCTTGTACGTCATCGAGCCCATTTTGTCATTTATGAAGGACACGTTCTACGGCGGTGGCTTGGGATCCTCAGCTATCAAGTCAGATCTCATCGACCACGACCACAAGAAGGGCACCCACTACGGCTCTTCCAAGGTGAAACATCCCATCTGCGACATCATGGAGTGCACCCTGGGTTTGTGCTCTTCCAAGTGGAAGGATCCTATTCATGTGAGGCGATATCCGATCAGCAAGTCTTACTTTTTCTAGCTAGCCAACTCGTACCCATTGTTACAGTAGCTTTTGCTATGAGATGTTTTAACTATGCCGTGTTTAATTATTTTAGTTATGCGAAAATGTAATGTTCAATAGGGCTATCTAATGTTTAAGTCTGAATTGTCCACTTCAGTTTCATGAATGGCTATATTTGGTTGTTTATAGTCCGTAGGTGCCTTGGTTATTTGTATTTGGTTGTTAGGTTGGTTGAAGTGAGCATTTGTCCAGTTTTCAAGCAGATGCCTTGTTTATCTGTATTTGATCGTTAGGTTGATTGCAATGAGCATTTGTCTAGTTTTCAAGCAGATGCCTTGTTTATCTGTATTTTCTTGTTAGGATGGCTATATTTGGTGGTTATAGTGAGCATATATGACTTGTTTATTTCAGTTATTCACAATGTGATGTTCATTATTTGCAAGTATGAACTATGTAGTTCAATTTCATCAATACTAGTTTGAACGGCTATATTTGGTTCCTGTTATGCCTGTTGTAGTTAACACGTGCCCTTTATTTTAGTTTTACACATTTATCCAGTGTGATGTTTAAGCATGAGCTACGTTCTATTCATTTTCAACAATACTAGTTTGAATTACAATATTTAGTGGTTGTTAAGCCTCTTGTAGTTAACATTCCCTTCCATTTTTTATCTGCTTTAACAGCAGGCTGAAACCAACACATTCAAGCTATCATTTGGATATGACGTTGTTTACCATAGCTATATTTGGTTGATATTAAGTCTGCTATACTTATCATGCCTTTCCATGTAGTTATGCAGGACATCAACAAGAGTAGCGAGCATTTTCCATCGAGGTTAGTTTCATCCCTCGGCTTATACTCCCTCTATTCCATAATGTAGTGCATATAGATCCACGTCTGGACACTTTTTAGCTTCTAGTGTTGACTTGTTGCTTGTAGGTACATATGTCCTAGGCAAAGATCCATGCCTCAACCCATTTTGCGTATGAGGCAATGAGATATTCATGAACCAGCATCAAGTGAGGAAACTGATAAGGATTATTAGCAAATGGATACGAACGATGGCAATTAAATTATTTGTTTGTGCTCTACCCAACACAACAATGAGTTGTCGGATGGTAACTACCAACTCTATAGCCTTCTCTTTTTACTGCCCATAATGAGTTGTTAGACAACAATGTCTGAATCTTTTACGTTTGCAGTGGTTCCTAAAGCAGTTTACTGATGATTACCTCGCAAAGTACATGATTGGTGGACATGCAATGAAGGGTAAAGTATTTCATCGAGACTACAATGAGCATCGAGAAGTCCTAATGAAGATAGTGAAGGATGGGTGGCGGCTATCACAAGGGGTTGGCCTAGAGTCGTGTGCGCATTAGGCATGGAGGAGGGCACAATATGGGCATTCTGCTTCATGTTCTCCAGCAACCATAATGTCTTTCGCCTCTCTCTTTACAATCTTTAGTACAACTGTGGTTCATTATTCTTTACTTGATGTGCTTCTGTAGTTCTTCAGTATATGTGCCTTTGCATCGAATTATGCATTCGAACCTATATTTGTATTAAAGATTGCTCGATATGAAATAAGTGATTGCCTACTTTCAAATTCAAATTTTGTGAATTTGTAATGCCAGGATTAAATTAGAGATAAATTATGCTCTACAGGCCACTACACTGCACATGGTTAGCAAAAGCAAAACATCTGTGATAAACATCAAGATCAGACACGTTTCTCAGATTGCTACGTGTGCGATGAATCTCTACTGCTCACACGATCAACCAAGAAATATGTGTGAGATTAATAACAACAACGCACACAGTTCCTTCTTATTAAATGTTTGTGAAAGTCACTGTATCACACAAGCTTGGTAACTATGAACTGTTTATGATATCATGCGCATCGTAAAAGTTTGCTCATAGAAGAACGCGTGTGCTAGGGATTAATCATTTCAGACATTTTATATATCGCAATGTCACATCCCTAGTTCTGGTATGACCTAGACTAGCTAGTCATGTGTGCATTATGTTTAAATTCCATTTAAATTTGAAATGGGGATTGGTGAAACCCTCAGAAATCATTTATGGAAATAATCCAGATAAAAATTGCTCCAAAAAGGTCCAAGAAAATGTTCATGTTACTCTCTAAAAATATTGGTCAGAGATAAAAACCAAACCAATATTTTTAGGAGCTCATAAGAATTTATTTTGGGCATTTGGAATTAATGCGGTAAATATTTGCTTTGGATAAATATTGTTATATGTATACAATATTGTCCAGAAATTATGCCATTTGTTGAGGAGCTCTGCAATAATACCACTAGTTCCTACAAAAATTGGCATAAGGAAATAAAATGATTTAGTATTCTTATTAAATCAAACAAATGTCAGATAAATAGAAAAGAAACAGAAATGGTAAAAACCCACCTGTGCTTACCTGCGGCCCAGCTCCTGTGCTGGCCCAACACTGTGCAGCCCAGCAGCAGCCCAGCCCACCTGTCCCCCTCCCCTGTCGTCTTCCTCCAGCCAGGAGGAAAGCGCGTGTGGCCGCCGCGCGCGAGCACGCGCCTCGCCACCTCCTTCTTGCCGCCGAGCCCCTGGACACGTGGATGAACGCCCCAGTGTCGTCCCGATCCGCCCGACCTCTCTCACTCTCCCCCTGCTCTCTCCCTCGTCGTTCCCCACCTCACCGAACGCGCCCGCCGCCGCCGACGAGCACCACCGCGGCCACCGCCTCCCCCTCGCCCTCTCCCCGTGCTCAGAAGCTCCGCCACATCGCCGGCTACCTTCCCATCAAGACACGCACCTCGGGAGGCCCTGGAGCGCCGCCATTGTCGCCGTCTTCACTTCCGGCCACCGGAGATCGCCCACGTCGTTCTGCTCGCGTTCGACCTCCCCCGAGCTCGCCGAAAACTTCGACTGATTCATTGTGAGCTTCTGCTCCGCTTCCCCCTCTTCATTCTGCCGTTCCCGAGCCGTAGCCTGCGCCCGCACGCCACCGAACTCCGGCCGCCGCCCCGAGCTCCGCTCCGGCGAGCTCTGGCCGTCCCCGCCTCTCCCACTTGCACTAGAGGACGCGGACGAGGCTCAGCTCCTCGCCCGTGGTCTCCGCCGCCCGAATGGTCGCCGGAGGGCGATTCCCGTGCCCTCCGCCGCGTTCGACATCGCCGGCGGCTAAACGCCGGCAGGTTTGACTGAGTCAACCCCGCTAATTAAATCCCCCTCTGTAACACTGACATTGGGCCCCGCGCCCTAATCTGCTAATTAGATTATAAATAAACCCCTCTGTTAATTAACCTATGAAACTGACGTGTGGACCCCACACATCAGGTTTGACTGGTCGGCCACGGTTGACTTGCCGATGTCATGCCACTGTCATGCTGAAGCAATTATTCATTTTCTGGTATTAAAATAAATCAGGAAATTCCAGAAAATATTCAAAACTTCAAAAAAATCACAGAAATTCAACCGTAGCTCAGATTGAAATAATTTATATATGAAAAATCATCAAAAAATGCAATCTATCCATCTGTACCAGTTTCATGCATGAAAAACCAAGTTATACCTGCTGTATAGGTGAAAACACATGAATGGCAATTGTAGAGCTTATGTTGAAGATGCATTTGAATCTTTGGTTCAAATGGACTTTAACCAAATGAATGCTAGTTGAATTAGCTCAAACAACATCACATCTTCATGCCATGTTCATGCATCATATTGTTGCATATGCTTGAGTATTGATTGTCGACACCGTTCCTTCTCGATAGGTCCTGCTCCGGAGACCGATCCAGAATACCTGTTAGAGGAGCAGTGCCCCCTGTTGATCTACCAGGCAAGCAAACCCCCTTGTTCATTCCGATACAATCCCACTCTCTTGCTCCTGCTCTCTTTTATTGCATTAGGACAACAACGATTCAACTGCTACTTTATGCTGCGGTAGTTGAACCCATTCCTCTGCATGACCTGTCATTGCCACAGTAAATAGTTGAAACCCACTAGCATGTGTAGGAGTTGATTGAAGCAATGTTGTGTTCCTACCATGCCATGCCTGCTATTGCTTAGAGTTGTGTCAGGTCTGATTCATTGGGAATGGATTGGAGTGTTATGCCATGTTCTGATGATGAGAGTTAAGCGTGTGAACACGATTTGGTAAAGGTAGCGGTGAGAGGCCATGTAGGGGTACATGGTGGGTTGTCTCATTGGGACCGTCCTTAAGAACCGAGTTCTGTGTAAGTTGTCCAATGACTAGCTACTACCACACATTGGGTTCCGGTAACTCGACCCCTCTCGACTTATTAACCAACTTGATCTCTGTCCAGGAGTTGCAACTAGTTTCTGGTGTTTGTAGGTAGTGCTATTTTTCTACCGAGTGGCACCTGGCAGGGTGGGCTTGGGACAGACTAGGCACAAGTGGCACGGTGTACCAAGTGGCACCCGGATGGTGGGCTTGGGAACCCTGCTCGCATCGTTTGGGGCCGTGAGCGACACCCCGGCCGGATCTCATTGCGGATGGAACCCGAATAGGCGATAAACCTGGACTAGAGTCTTGTGTGGTTAGTCAGGTCGTGGCCGACACCCTCGCCAGGCTTCTGCTTGAAGGTTGCCGAGATACATGACGTGTACATGGTGATAAGTGGTGAGAGCGTGTGTGAAGAAGTACACCCCTGTAGGGTTATCATGATCTATTCGAATAGCCGTGTCCTCGGTTATGGACTTCTTGGATGCTTACGTGGTACATAGACAACTTGAAGTGGATACTCTAAAATGCTTGAGATAAGTGTGAGTGCTATGGATGGCCTTCTCGTAGAGAGACGGGGATGAATCCATAGTAGTGTATTGATATGGTGATTAGTGGACTCGTGTGCGCTGCCTCACCTCAAGAAGTTTCTCATAGTCATAGAACAGGATAGCCACTGAGTCAAAGCTGGCTTGCTGCAACTAAACCCCACATTACCTCCTTGATACTAACGCATGTATGATAGGATTTGATGTAAGTCTTGCTGAGTACCTTTGTACTCACGTTTGCTTTACTTATGTTTTGCAGATGAGACATCTGTCTTACTAGTAATTCCGCTTGGACTTCGACGAGTAGCTTGTTACCTCAGCTACGATCTTGTACCCTTGGGAGGGTCTAGTAGATAGTCAGGCTTCTCAGCCTTTTTCTTTTGTATTTGTCTATACTCAGACATGTAATGCTTCTGTTGCTTGTATGCTTTGAATGATGGGTCATGTGACCCCTGTTTGTATTAATGTTATGTGGCTCTTCTGGGCCTTTACCTATATGAGTTTGCATTATGTTGTGATGCCATGTTGTACAGCACATACTTGCATGTTATGCGTACGTGTAACATGTATTGCTATGTGTGGGATCCGACAATCTAGTTGTTTATCCTTGTCGGCCTCTCTTATGCGGAAATGTAGTCTAGTGCGTCCTTGAGCCATAGTAGTCCGCTACAGCCCGGTTCACCGGAGTCCTTCTAGCCCAGCACTACTGTTCAGGACACTTGACTGGCCGGCATGTGTTTCACTTCGTTCCTGTGTCTGTCCCTTCGGGGAAATGTCACGCGGTGACATCTGGAGCCCTGACTAGCCTGCTACAGCCCGGGTTACCGGAGTCCTGTTAGCCCAGTGCTACAGCCCGGATTCACACGCTGCTGACCGACATGCTCGAAGTTGATTCATGTATGCCTGTCCCCATGGGTTAGTGCCGCTTTGGGTTCACGACTAGTCATGTCAGCCCGGGTTCTCTGTCATATGGATGCTAGCGACACTATCATATACGTGAGCCAAAAGGCGCAAACGGTCCCGGGCCATGGTAAGGCGACACCCATGGGAATACCGTGCGTGAGGCCGCAAAGTGATATGAGGTGTTACATGCTAGATCGGTGTGACTTAGAATTGGGGTCCCGACAGCTTTGGTATCAGAGCCTGACTGCCTGTAGGATTTCCAAGCCAACCTGGTCGAAGTTGAGTCTAGAAATTCTTTAGTTATGTAAGGGAATTGATTGTGGAAGGGAACATAAGGCTCTTTTTACTCCTTTTACCTCATGCCCTTCTGATCTGAGTCATCCTATCTTTCCTACGGGGTTAAGGAACTAGGCTTTCTCTTCTGTCTATCAGGATCACGTGTTACTACTCCTTACTCTTAGGATTGGTTGATCAGAGTCATATCCCAGTTTGAGTACCTCCGGTGTAGTCTGTTTAGTAATATCTCAGAACCTTGAGTGACGATGTTGGGTTGTGGTGCTACCTCGTTTCTTGCAGAATGTCTCATTTTGAGCATTTTACCGTCGTTATGCTGCCGGAATTGTCCTAGGAGTTTGAGAGATACTAAATTCTTGTGCTACCTTCTGCATCCTATAGTTGATGCTGACTCCATCCTTGTTTTCCTTGGTTTCGTTCTTCAGGATGTTGCCGGTTAACCGAAGTTCTGTTGCTCGTAGCCGGAACCACGGAGATGGTAGGGATGAGGATCCTCCCGACCAGTCTTCGTTGGCAGAGTTCATGTTAGAGATCGAGAGGAACAAGCGTGAGACTAACCGCTTGTTGGCATGTATTGAGGAGAACACCGCACATCAATGCAAAGAGTCAGCGACCATCTATGATTTCATTCGTCTGAAACCACCTACCTTCCATCATTCCATTGAACCACTCGATGCAGATGAATGGCTCCGTAGTATTACTCACAAGCTGCGTTCCGTGAGCGTAGATGAAGGTGACAAGGTCACCTATGCTGCATATCACCTGGAAGGTCCTGCTAGTCTTTGGTGGTAGAACTATGAGGCTATGCTTCCAGCTAGCCAGATACCTACCTGGAAGGATTTCACTGAGGCTTTTCGCGAGCATCACATTCCTCAAGCCCTCATTGACCGCAAGAGAGAAGAGTTCTGTAGTCTCACACAGGTTAAGATGGTTGTTGATGCTTACAGTAGAGAGTTTGAGAACCTCGCCCGTGATGCTACAGAAGAAGTGTCCACAGACGCCAAGAAGCAGGCTAGGTTCCGGAATGGTCTCAACCCCAAGTTGCGTCGTGATCTCCACTTGCACCATTGCAATACCTTCCAAGCTCTTGTGAAGAAGGCCATTAATGCAGAGACAGCTCAACTCACTTATGAGGAGTCTCGTAAGCACACCCGTGATTTGGTTTCTTCCTCCGGTTCTAGTTCGCAGAAGAGCCGGATTTGGGTTCCGAACTCCGCTCTTCCACCCGGATATTCACTGAGGCCATCTTCTGTGGCGCCTCACCCAGTTCAGTCATGTGCTCCACCCAGACCTATTGGTAGACCGCTTGTCAATGTGGGCCCACGTCTTACTTCAGGGACTTGCCTCACATGCGGAGAGCCAGGACACTATGCACATGACTGCTCTCAAACCAACTATGCTCCACCCCAGCCCGAGAAGTCTGTTGACCGTGATAAGCCATCACGCAAGATGATCAGTGTCAAGTCAGCTCCCACTGAACGTGGACATGTGCATCACGTCTCAGCCAAAGACGCTCATGATGATCCGGATGTCGTTCTTGGTACACTCCTTGTCAACTGTCATCCAGCTTCGGTTCTATTTGATACCAGAGCATCTCATTCCTTCATTTCCGAAAGCTATGCCAGCTTGCACAACATATCATTTTGTGTTATGCCTTCTCCACTAGTAATTCAAACCCCTGGATCCAAATGGAAACTTCTAGCGTAAGCCATGGTAATGAAATCCTTGTTGACAGACTTGTATTCCTTGCATCACTTATAGCCCTCAAGTCTACAGATATTAACATCATCTTGGGTATGGACTGGATGAAAGCTCATTATGCCAAGATTGATTGTTACACCAGGATTGTTCAACTTACACATCCATCTGTCAAGATAGTCACTGTCTCCACCAGAGTTGCAAAGCGTCAACTCTATTCTCTTAATGCCAGCCCTCTTCCAGACCTTGAAGATATCCCGGTAGTCCGTGACTTTCCGGATGTCTTTCCAGAGGAACTGCCAGGTATTCCACCTGACAGAGATGTAGAGTTTGTCATAAATCTTATTCCAGGAACCGCCCCAATTTCTAGGAGACCTTACAAGATGGCACCCTTAGAACTAGCCGAGCTTAAGAAACAACTTGATGAGTCCTTGCAAAAGGGTTTCATCCGTCCTAGTTCTTCTCCCTGGGCTTGCCCCGTCCTCTTCGTCAAGAAGAAGGATGGTACAGACCGGATGGTTGTAGATTATCATCCCGTTAATTTGGTCACGATAAAGAACAAGTATCCGCTCCCCAGGATCAACGATCTGTATGATCAGCTCGCTGGATCCTCAGTCTTTTCCAAGATGGATTTGAGGTTAGGCTACCATCAAATCAAGATTAGAAACGGGGACATTCCTAAGACAGCTTTTGTCACTCGTTATGGCCAGTACGAGTACACCGTCATGTCTTTTGGTCTAACCAATGCTCCAGCTACATTCTCCCGCTTGATGAACTCGATCTTCATGGAGTACTTAGATAAGTTCGTCGTGGTTTACCTCAATGATATTCTTATTTACTCGAAGAATGAGGAAGAGCATGCCGAACATCTTAGACTTGTGCTAGAAAAACTCAGAGAGCACCGCCTTTATGCCAAGTTCTCCAAGTGTGAATTTTGGTTGCCAGAAGTGACCTACCTAGGCTAAGTGATCTCTGGTAAGGGCATTGCTGTCAATCCCGAGAGAGTTCAGGCCGTCCTTGATTGGGCTCCACCTGAAATAGTTAAAAAAGTTAGGAGTTTCCTTGGTCTAGCCAGTTATTGTCGCCGCTTTGTTGAAAACTTCTCCAAAGTGGCCAAACCTCTCACGGAACTTCTCAACAAAGATAAAAAGTTTGAGTGGTCCCCACAGTGTGAGTACAGTTTTCAGGAACTGAAAAGACGCCTGACTTCTGCTCCCATACTTGTGCCACCGGATTTCACTAAGGACTTTGTTATCTATTGTGATGCCTCACGACAGGGACTAGGTTGCATTCTTATGCAGGATCGTCATGTGATTGCCTATGCATCTCGACAGTTGCATCCACATGAGGATAATTATCCTACACATGATCTAGAGCTTGCAGCCGTAGTCTATGCACTTAAGACATGGCGAGATTACCTTCTTGGTAAACGTTGCGAGATTTACACCGATTACCAGAGTCTCAAGTATATCTTCACCCAACCAGATTTGAACCTTAGGCAAAGACGTTGGTTGGAGTTGACCTTAGATTACGACATAGGGATTATCTTCACCCCAGGCAAGGGTAATGTCATGGCTGATGCGCTAAGTCGTAAGTCCTATTGCAACAATCTCATGTTGCAGCAGGGCCAACCACTTCTTCATGAGGAATTCTGTAAGCTTAACCTTCACATTGCTCCTCACGGATTCCTTTCTACCTTGGTGGCGAAGCCTACTCTTGTGGATCATATCATAGAAGCCCAGAAGCATGATATGGGGATTACCCGGATCAAGAGAAACATTGCCAAGGGTATTGCTGGTAGTTTCTCTATAGATGATGACCGAGGTGTTGCTCTCTTCGAGAACCATCTGGTGGTTCCCAAGAAGCATCATCTTCGACAACTGATCCTTAAGGAGGCTCATGAATCTCCTCTCACGATTCATCCCGGTAGTACTAAGATGTATCAGGACCTACGCCAGAGGTTCTGGTGGACTAGGATGAAGAGAGAAATCGTTGAGTTCATTTCTAACTGTGACGTTTGTCGTCGCGTTAAGGCAGAACATCAAAGACCTGCTGGCACCCTTCAGCCTTTAGCTATTCCTGAGTGGAAATGGTATAAGGTTGATATGGACTTCATCACTGGCTTTCCCAGGACCAATAAAGGGAATAATGCTATCTTCGTAGTCATTGATCGTCTTTCCAAAGTGGCTCACTTCCTACCTGTTCGAGAGAGTATCACTGCTAGTCAGCTCGCTGACTTATATATTTCTCGAATAGTGTCACTTCATGGTGTTCCACTAGAGATCAATTTGGACTGTGGTAGTCTCTTCACTTCTCATTTCTGGGAGAGTTTCCAAACGGCCATGGGCACCCATCTTTCCTTCAGTACCGCTTTCCACCCTCAATCAAGTGGTCAGGTGGAAAGGGTCAACCAAATTCTCGAAGACATGCTTAGAGCTTGCGTTATCTCATTCGGTATGGATTGAGAGAAGTGTCTTCCTTTCGCCGAGTTTGCTTATAACAATAGCTACCAATCTAGTCTCAAGAAAGCTCCTTTTGAGATTCTCTATGGACGAAGATGTCGAACACCTTAGAACTGCTCCGAAACCGGTGAAAGACAATTCTTTGGACCGGATATGATCCAGGAGGCAGAAGAGCAAGTTCGCATCATTCGTGAGAATTTGAAAACCGCCCAATCTCGTCAAAAGAGCCAGTATGACCGTTGTCATAAGGAAGTGGCTTATGAAGTTGGCGATAAGGCTTACCTTCGGGTTACTCCTCTAAAGGGTACCCATCATTTCGGTATCAAGGGCAAGTTGGCTCCTCATTACCTTGGTCCTTTTCGCATTCTCGCTAAATGAGGAGAGGTTGCCTACCAGTTGGAACTACCCCCACATCTTTCTCGAGTTCATGATGTCTTCCATGCTTCTCAACTCAGGCGTTGCTTCTCGGATCCCATCCGTGGAGTGGACCACGAAACGCTTGATCTCCAAGATAACCTCACATATCGAGAGTACCCTGTTCACATTCTTTATCAAGCAGAGCGTGTCACTCGACGTCAGAACATCAAGTTTCTCAAGGTTCAGTGGTCTCATCATTCTGAGAGAGAAGCTACTTGGGAGCGAGAAGATTGTCTTCGACTGGAGTACCCCACCTACTTTCCATCGCCCTGAATCTCAGGACGAGATTCTTTCAAGTGGGGGCGAGTTGTCGCATCCCTAGTTCTAGTATGACCTAGACTAGCTAGTCATGTGTGCATCATGTTTAAATTCCATTTAAATTTGAAATGGGGATTGGTGAAACCCTCAGAAATCATTTCTGGAAATAATCCAGATAAAAATTGCTCCAAAAAGGTCCAAGAAAATGTTCATGTTACTCTCTAAAAATATTGGTCAGAGATAAAAATCAAACCAATATTTTTAGGAGCTCATAAGCATTTATTTTGGGCATTTGGAATTAATGCAGTAAATATTTGCTTTGGATAAATATTGTTATATATATACAATATTGTCCATAAATTATGCCATTTGTTGAGGAGCTCTGCAATAATACCACTAGTTCCTACAAAAATTGGCATAAGGAAATAAAATGATTTAGTATTCTTATTAAATCAAACAAATGTCAGATAAATAGAAAAGAAACAGAAATGGTAAAAATCCACATGTGCTTACCTGCGGACCAGCTCCTGTGCTGGCCCAGCACTGTGCAGCCCAACAGCAGCCCAGCCCACCTGTCCCCCTCCCCTGTCGTCTTCCTCCCGCCAGGAGGACAGCGCGTGTGGCCGCCGCGCGCGAGCACGCGCCTCGCCACCTCCTGCTTGCCGCCGAGCCCCTGGACGCGTGGATGAACGCCCCGGTGTGATCCCGATCCGCCCGACCTCTCTCACTCTCCCCCTGCTCTCTCCCTCGTCGTTCCCCACCTCACCGAACGCGCCCGCCGCCGACGAGCACCACCGCGGCCACCGCCTCCCCCTCGCCCCCTCCCCGTGCTCAGAAGCTCCGCCACATCGCCGGCTACCTCCCCGTCAAGACACGCACCTCGGGAGGCCCTGGAGCGCCGCCATCGCCGTCGTCTTCACTTCCGGCCACCGGAGATCGCCCACGCCGTTCTGCTCGTGTTCGACCTCCCCCGAGCTCGCCGAAGACTTCGACGGATTCGCTCTGAGCTTCTGCTCCGCTTACCCCTCTTTGTTCTGTCGTTCCCTAGCCGTAGCCTGCGCCCGCACGCCACCGAACTCCAGCCGCCGCCCCGAGCTCCGCTCCGGCGAGCTCCGGCCGTCCCCGCCTCTCCCACTTGCTCCAGATGACGCGGACGAGGCTCAGCTCCTCGCCCGTGGTCTCCGCCGCCCGAATGGTCGCCGGAGGGCGATTCCCATGCCCTCCGCCGTGTTCGACCTCGCCGGTGGCTAAACGTCGACAGGTTTGACCGAGTCAACCCCGCTAATTAACCCCCCTCTGTGACACTCACAGTGGGCCCCGCGCCCTAATCTGTTAATTAGAATAGAAATAACCCCCTCTGTTAATTAATCTATGAAACTGACGTGTGGACCCCACACGTCAGGTTTGACCGGTCAGCCACGGTTGACTTGCTGACGTCATGCCACTGTCATGCTGACGCAATTATTTATTTTCTGGCATTAAAATAAATCAGGAAATTCCAGAAAATATTCAAAACTTCAAAAAATCACAGAAATTCAACCGTAGCTCAGATTGAAATAATTTATATATGGAAAATCATCAGAAAAATGCAATCTATCCATCTGTACCAGTTTCATGCATGAAAAACCAAGTTATACCTGCTGTATAGGTGAAAACACATGAATGGCAATTATAAGAGCTTATGTTGAAGATGCATTTGAATCTTTGGTTCAAATGGACTTTAACCAAATGAATGCTAGTTGAATTAGCTCAAACAACATCACATCTTCATGCCATGTTCATGCATCATATTGTTGCATATGCTTGTGTATTGATTGTCGACACCGTTCCTTCTCGATAGGTCCTGCTCCGGAGACCGATCCAGAGTACCTGTCAGAGGAGCAGTGCCCCCCTGTTGATCTACCAGGCAAGCAAACCCCCTTGTTCACTCCGATACAATACCACTCTCTCGCTCCTGCTCTCTTTTACTGCATTAGGACAACAACGATTCAACTGCTACTTTATGCTGCGGTAGTTGAACCCATTCCTCTGCATGACCTGTCATTGCCACAGTAAATAGTTGAAACCCACTAGCATGTGTAGGAGTTGATTGAAGCCATGTTGTGTTCCTACCATGCCATGCCTGCTATTGCTTAGAGTTGTGTCAGGTCTGATTCATTGGGAATGGATTGGAGTGTTATGCTATGTTTTGATGATGAGAGTTAAGCGTGTGAACACGATTTGGTAAAGGTAGCGGTGAGAGGCCATGTAGGGGTGCATGGTGGGTTGTCGCATTGGGACCGTCCTTAAGAACCGAGTTCTGTGTAAGTTGTCCAATGACTAGCTACTACCACACATTGGGTTCTGGTAACTCGACCCCTCTCGACTTATTAACCAACTTGATCTCTGTCCAGGAGTTGCAACTAGTTTCTGGTGTTTGTAGGTAGTGCTATTTTTCTACCGAGTGGCACCCGGCAGGGTGGGCTTGGGAAAGACTAGGCACAAGTGGCACGGTGTACCAAGTGGCACCCGGATGGTGGGCTTGGGAACCCTGCTCGCGTCGTTTGGGGCCGTGAGCGACACCCCGGCCGGATCTCCTTGCGGATGGAACCCGAATAGGTGATAAACCTGGACTAGAGTCTTGTGTGGTTAGTCAGGTCATGGACGACACCCTCGCCAGGCTTCCGCTTGAAGGTTGCCGAGATACATGACGTGTACATGGTGATAAGTGGTGAGAGCGTGTGTGAAGAAGTACACCCCTGTAGGGTTATCATGATCTATTCGAATAGCCGTGTCCTCGGTTATGGACTTCTTGGATGCTTACGTGGTACATAGACAACTTGAAGTGGATACTCTAAAATGCTCGAGATAAGTGTGAGTGCTATGGATGGCCTTCTCGTAGAGAGACGGGGATGAATCCATAGTAGTGTATTGATATGGTGATTAGTGGACTCGTGTGCGCTGCCTCACCTCAAGAAGTTTCTCGTAGTCGTAGAACAGGATAGCCACTGAGTCAAAGCTGGCTTGCTGCAACTAAACCCCACATTACCTCCTTGATACTAATGCATGTATGATAGGATTTGATGTAAGTCTTGCTGAGTACCTTTGTACTCTCGTTTGCTTTACTTGTGTTTTGCAAATGAGACATCTGCCTTACTAGTAATTCCGCTTGGACTTCGACGAGTAGCTTGTTACCTCAGCTACGATCTTGTACCCTTGGGAGGGTCTAGTAGATAGTCAGGCTTCTCAGCCTTTTTCTTTTGTAGTTGTCTATACTCAGACATGTAATGCTTCTGTTGCTTGTATGCTTTGAATGATGGGTCATGTGACCCCTGTTTGTATTAATGTTATGTGGCTCTTCTGGGCCTTTACCTATATGAGTTTGCGTTATGTTGTGATGCCATGTTTTACAGCACATACTTGCATGTTATGCGTACGTGTAACATGTATTGCTATGTGTGGGATCCGACAATCTAGTTGTTTATCCTTGTCAGCCTCTCTTATGGGGAAATGTAGTCTAGTGCCTCCTTGAGCCATACTAGTCCGCTACAGCCCGGTTCACCGGAGTCCTGCTAGCCCAGCACTACTGTTCAGGACACTTGATTGGCCGGCATGTGTTTCATTTCGTTCATGTGTCTGTCCCTTCGGGGAAATGTCACGCGGTGACATCCGGAGTCCTGACTAGCCTGCTACAGCCCGGGTTACCGGAGTCCTGTTAGCCAGTGCTACAGCCCGGATTCACACGCTGCTGACCGACATGCTCGAAGTTGATTCATGTATGCCTGTCCCCATGGGTTAGTGCCGCTTTGGGTTCACGACTAGTCATGTCGGCATGGGTTCTCTGTCATATGGATGCTAGCGACACTATCATATACGTGAGCCAAAAGGCGCAAACGGTCCCGGGCCATGGTAAGGCGACACCCGTGAGAATACCGTGCGTGAGGCCGCAAAGTGATATGAGGTGTTACATGCTAGATCGGTGTGACTTAGAATTGGGGTCCCTACACGCAATCGTTTATGGGCAGAGAAATGTGTGGGATGTATTCAAGCTTCGCATATAGTTTTATAGGGACAACTGTATGCACACTTACATAGAATCGCATATGGTGTAGGAAAAGTAAATCTATGTGATAGTCTCCTTATCATACATGCTTTACAATCATGAATCGTTTGTGATAGGCGCACATTGTAAATGTCGCACCACAAAATATCGAGTGTGATGGTAATGCGAGCACACACGAGTAGCAAGGATGGAGCATTTGGGATAGGTGTGGGCATCACATATGCTTAGTTCTGCAAGACGTACGCATTCCTACTCCCTAATCGACGACGGTTTCTGGGTCATGTGGGAAGGACCCGCCTATCGCACACACAAGCAAGGCAATGGTTTAAATCTCTATCATGGAAAGGGGGTAAAAACCGTTTGTATAGCACGTCGTTGCACCAGTGCCTATTGAAAGGTGGCTAGGCACTTTCAAGGGCTATGTTAGGAACAGAGCTAGGCCTACATTGCTACAGAAGTGTTGACATTCTACTCAAGATACATTGAAACAACAAAAGGTGGGCAAAAACAATCATGATCTCAATGTTTTTGATCGTTCTATTCAAGTAATAGGAAGAGTTGACAAGATGACAAACCTAAAGATTTGGAGAAAATGGTTTGGTATATGTTTGATAACTGCCCTAAGATTGTACCTTAATTAGATCGAGTAAGTGCTAAGTACTGCAGCTTATACATCGTAATCTACTAAACTTGCAACACATTCTAATATATTTAGATGTTTGATGCGGTCACTATGTTCTGCAGCATGTACAAAGAGGAGTTACTGGCGCAAAATCCAAGAAACATTAGCAAACGGTTAGGGAAGGATTTGCGAAATGGTTGAAGAGTCATGTAAGCTTTTGAATTGCACTGTCAATTTTTTTTAATATATTGAGTGTATAAGATGATCAGCTTGTCTATTTTCTAACCATAGGTGAAGAATATGCGGGACGAGGGGCAGGCAGTTAGTGATACCCTTTACGCACTAGCAATGGGTCCTGATACTCGGGTAAGACATTAGGCATCTTGCATTGTTGGACATGTGCGCTACAACACCCTTGCATGTGACGAAGGAAGGAAGACACAAAACAGTGTCATCATGAGCATGGATACGCACAAGAAAGTGACAACTGAAATGTATGCTAACATAACAGACATTGTTCAGTTGCAGTATATCTCTAGTTTCGAGGTTCATCGGTGTGTGGTTCTGTTTTGCTGTCGTTGGTATAATGAGTTTACTAAGATCTCAAAACCCAAAGCTGATGATTATTCCAAATCCATCAATGTCAAGGTGTACTACCACACCGATAAGCCTTATATTTTGGCAAATCAAGCAAAACATATCTTTTTCTTGGAAGACTCATTTGCACGTAACCAAGACTAGAGAGTATTGCAAAAGTTTGAGCAGAGGAATTCATTTAATGAAGTTGCACAACAAGATGATGCTTACACTGCTGCTGATGTAGAGGATCCCGTATATGTTTATAATAGGTTTGAGGGCCATCACATCAATAAGGTTGGAGAAAAGATTGCATGTCGGGTTGTGGAAGTATATGAATTTATCAATAAGAAGCCAACATTCAAGGACATTGATGGGGAATAAGAATATGGCACTAAGAGATGAGGATTCAAACTGATACACATGGTGAATATGTTAACGATGCTGCTGCGGATGACGATTAGATTGCTTTTGTCGTATTTGCTTGTGAGAAGACAATTTATTATCTACTATGTGAAATTGTGTTTGTTATGGTAACTAAAACCTGATGAAGTTGTTGTTTAGTATTTTGCTGCAAGAACATCACTTATTATGTATGTTGATTTGTGTTTGGTGATTGTATGACAACTGAAACATGATGACATTGTTGTTTAGTAGTACACATATTTTGCTGTGAAACTTGTATTTGATGATTGTACGACCGTAATGTAGATGATGGCAATTTACTGTTGGACTAGAATTTGTTGTACGTCTTGTAATGGGAACAAAGCTGACCTGAAAAGTCCTCTGCTAATTTATTTATTTATTAGCAAAAGGGATGCCCCCCGATTTCCATTAATAGAAATCATTAGATGTTCACAACACTACGCCCAGCCTTCTAAATAGGTTTCATTCATTACTATTTTCAACGAAGTGCTCATGTTATAGCCATTGAATACATCACAAGTGCTACATACACTGCAAATAAAAGAGATAGTAATCTTACAGGGCATAACGATCTTGCCCATTCTCTTCATATGCTCTTTCATCTCCTCATTGCTGCCAAGGCCGTTCAGCAGCTGTTGCTTGGCCATGATCTGATGAAATACATCTTTAACCTTCTGCTCTGCATCTTCCTCTTCTGTCGTTCCTTCAGTTGCTTGTCCAACACTCTAGCCTGCTGGTATTGGTATTCCTCGGCTAACCAAATAATCCGCATAGTTACATTCCCCCACATCAGCAACTTCCCAAAAATACAAATCACAAGAATCTTCCCTTTTCTGCACGAATCATATAGGAAGATCATCAACCAAACTCTTAAAAAAGCCAGCAACTAAAAGCAGGGGAACAACTTAACCATGTTACCCCATGATTTGGGCATTTGTAGAAGACTCGGCCAGGGTTGAGGATTGTAGTTGAGACATGGCGGATGACTCCACATGATTTACAGCAGCGACACTACACCAATGATAGCGGTGTGCGATGAGCAACCGGCTGCGGTGAGTGTGCCGGAGGGGTGCGATGAGACCCACAGGTGGTGGTACGGGTGGCAACTTCGCGCACATCTGGTTGTTGGCTCGATTCCCTGCTGAAGAGCAGGTGGACGAAGCACCGGACATGGTTGTTGTGGTCGGAGCTTCTGAAGCTAGGCAGAGTAATGGTGGATATGTCAGTTTTATTACTTGCAGAGTAGCATAACACTATATACAATCTAGGTTTGGATTCGAACCAGTTACAGCAGCATGTCTCTCTTTTTTCTAACAGTTAGTAAAGTCTCTTTACTGGTAGGCTAGCTTGTTTTGTACGCCTTCTCAAGTCTTTGATTTTCGGGAATTTTATCTGGCGAACATTCCTCGGGAGGAGGATGGCAAACGAATGCATTTTCCTCGCAGTTTTAGTTGCGATGCAAGATCAAATGGTGGCATTATCAGAATATTATCTGGCGAACGAGCCTAGTTTTTCTTTTCTTACGAAATACGTATTCAATGTGGTGTCAGCTTAGTCAACAAACTATTCTGCCAACCTTGACCATTGGATTGACATTCAACGTTTGTCGTGTTTCTTCAGTCTCTTCTTCCTCCAGCCGCCAAAACCAAACCAGGGCCGGCGGGATAGCCTGCTCCCGCCACTCACGGCTGGTTGCACTGTCGGCATGCATCACCACCCTATCACACCCTAAAACTCTAGCCAGGTCATCCCTCTACCCGACACACCTCTTGTTATTCTCCGGTGAAGTCGGCTCCACCCTGCACTTGAACCAGTCAACCCTCATACTCCCCTCCGCCAGCGACTAAACTGTCGCATCTTCCAGGCTCCTGTTCATTCCTGTCCGAGGCCTCGCCGTTTTCCTCCACCTTGGTTCGCTCGCCGCGGCGCCGCCCTTTGGTGTTGTCAACATGGTCAACAACCGAGAACAATTAGGAGATGACTGTATGTGGAGAGGATAATATTAGGGAGCCGCCAGGGTCATGGCAATATGCAAACAAGTGCCTCCTTATTACAAGAAAAAAATGCTTCCGCCTAATGGTTTCCTGACATCTGGGTCCCACGCCATTGTCAACGTTGTCAATAAACGAGAGAATTTCACAAGGAGCGGCTGGCACTAGGGACCCAGTAGCTCGCACAGTAGTTTTTTTGTTTTCCAGACGGAGCAGGGTATCAACTGGGCTGTGCGGGAGCTATGGCCCGTCTAGCCCAGGCTTTTATTTCATATGTTTACCACATGACCAGCCCAGTTATTATTTTTTTCTTTCTAAAAATGGCTAGCCTAGTTTTTTTTTCCTTTTGCACAATACCCAACAAAGGCCTACTTGTTTTTCTCCACCCTACTGGGCTGGAAATATTTCAAGACAAGGAGGGATGCCTTCGGCTTGCCCACGGGCTATAATTAATAGGAAATGCGTTGTAAATTTAAGAAAATACAGCAAATAGGCAATTAGATTCAAATTACTTTTCCCGGATTTTGATATTTCAAATTTCATTGATCAGTACTGCAGGATGCTGCTAACGCGGCACTACGATCAGAGACCCTTCGACAAAACTGTGTGCGATGCAATAATCACAAACGATGGTGTAAAAGAACCGTCAAAAAAGGTGCAAAACGTTTGCGATGGCGGAGCCATAAAATACGGTTCATATTTTAGTTGCATGTGCGATGCAGGGCATACGGTTCAGTTCAATGAACTATTTGCGATGAGGCAGAACAAAGAAACAGGCAGTCATATGAAGGTGTGTGCGATATACAGCATACAGATTCAGTCGGATGAACTGTTTGTGATGAGGAGGAACAACAGAAACAGGCAGCTAGATAAAGGTGTGTGTGATTGAGGGCATACACTTCAGAAGGATTAACTGTTTGCGATTAGGCAACATAACAGAAATGGGTCAGCCAGATCAAAGTGTCTTCGATTGATGGCATACACTTCACACAGATGAATTGTTTGCGATTAGCCACAACAAACGGAAACAGTTAGATAGATCAACATGTGTGCGCTAGACGGACACGAACATTCTAATTAAAAGAAGCGTGCGCGATGGTAATAACGAGCGCACAAAGTTGTTGGAACAAGACGTGTGCTGACATTGCCTATTGCGGTGCACCCTATGGTGCAAATGCCACGTACGCGACCGAGAAGGCGTACGTGCCCACATTACACCTTTCGGGAATAGTGCCGCACTTATAACCGTCAATAAATTTTGAGCGTGCATCCCTTCACATTCCAAATTGCAAACCTGTTCACACCGATCAAAACCTGAACGGTTTCCCACTTAGGAGTGTATTAGTACTCGGTTATAAATACTACTACTCCAAGATGACTGCAGATTCCTCCTCAACTCCTCATCCACAAAAACAAACAAGTCATTCATCATCGCTCCCTTGCATCTGCCATGGCCAGCGTGAGTTCTGGGTCAAGAGATTGCGACCAGGGATATGCGAGCATGGAAGCGGAAGCACAAGAGATGTCCCGCCTCGCCGCGAACATGGCCGGCATGTCCCGCCGCGCGGCCGTAGCAGCACAGAGGTCCCGCCGCGCCGTCGATGTAGCAGACTGGTCCGGCCGCGCCGCGGAAGCTGAAGAGATGTCCAATCGTGCCGCGAATGCAGCAGAGATGTCCTCCTGCACCACGACGGCCTGGGAAAATGTCTCGCGGGCAGGCGAGGACTCTTACAGGTGCATGGATGCGATCGTCCATAGCCAGATGGATCAGATCTCCGGCTGGGCGAGGTTGCAGGATGCCATGAAAGCCTCTTTTGAACAGGCTATCGGTGTCATCCGACAACTAAATGAGAGCAATGCGAAGCTCCTGGCCGAGCATGACCTGCTGAGTGTGAAGATCGTCGAAAGTGCGGAGCAGCAGGAGGAGACCACTGCCTTGTTGAAGAGGACCGGCGTCATCGTCAAGAAACTTATGGATGATAATGCCATGGTGCGCATCGAGCGCAGAAGGCTGGTGGAAGAATCTGTGGATGCCCTCAAGCAGCATCTTGACGACAAGAAAGAGCTCATCGCCGCTCGCCGCACAGACTAGTTCCCGCGGCCTGCAGCAACACATCAAGAAAGTAGAGATCAGCGAGCCAGATCGTTGTCTTCCTTCTTCTTTTACCCTTTTATATTTCGGGCATTGCCGCATGTGGCATTTTTGAATTGTGTTCCTAAATATGTAAGGCAATTATTATCCACTCTCATCATCCTTATATTCATCATGCTTGCTATAAGTAGTAGTGGATGCTATATAGGTCTGTCAAATCTTACATCAAGATCCGTGCAAAACTTTCTTTTCAAATTTTCATTTTTCACTCTTAAATCTCAGTCGAGTGAGACATATAGCCACGCCGTAGAACAGGGGCTCAGGCGCCATTAATGGAGACGTTGGGAGGGAGGTGCACGGCGGGTAGAAGTCAAAGGGCTCTCCTCCCGATGAGCACACGCAGGGGTCTGATCGTACGCCTCCTGTACTCAAATAGCTACCCCGCACGGCACCTCCTAGCCAATAAAAAAAGGGAACGCGTGGCGGCACGTAACTGGTAAGTAGAATGCCCACGGTTTTAATAATACTTGTGTTTCCGATTTGTAACATGACACCACTTGTTCCAAAATGACTTTGTTGATTGTTAATGTGTGCGCCTTCGCAAATCGGACAAAAAAATTATCACAACATGTTGGTGCCATGTCATGACACCATGCCAAGTTTCATGATTTTCAGGCGTGATTTTGGATTTACAGGAATTAAAAAACCAGGTTTCTCAATATTTCCGGTCGAGCCACGACGCCCAAATGTTTAAATTTCATTCTCATTCCTTGCATGGGACCTAGAAATTCACCCAAGGACACACATGTTATTTTTAAACCAACTTTGGTGCACTGGAGCATGTGCTTGTAGTTCAAATTTGAATTATGCACATTTAATGCCCAGAAACTCAATTACTGTATAAAAAAGGCCAAACGAACCCCGAATAATTCCAAAATTTAGCACGATACTTCTAGTTGGTCTAATCTGCATGTGTAAAAAATTAAGGTGGGAGAAGGCAGTGTACATATGTCGTTTCGCACACGGAGGTGACACGTTCCCTCTCAAAACCACGAGCCTTCTTGAGGGAAGCTCCGGTTTGCAAGAAGCTTACACCAAAGCTTGTCCCAATTCGGCCAAAAAATTACCGCAACATGTTGGTGCCATGTCATGACACTGTGCCAAGTTTCATGAGTTTTAGGCGTGTTTTGGATTTACAGGAATCAAAAAAACAAGTTTCTCAATCTTTACGGCCGAGGCACGACGCCCATATGTTTGAATTTCATTCCCATTTCTTGCATGGGACCTAGAAATTCACCCCAAGGACACACATGTGATTTTTCAACCAACTTTGGTGCACTGGAGCATGTGCTTGTAGTTAAAATTTGAATCATGCACATTAAATGCCCAGAAACTCAATTAATGTATAAAAAGTCCAAATGAACCCGGAATAATTCCAAAATTTAGCACGATACTTCTATTTGGTCTAATGTTCCTGTGTAAAAAAATTAAGGCGGGAGAAGGCAGTGTACGTATGTCATTTCGCACACGGAGGTGACACGTTCCCTCTCGGAACCACGAGCCTTCTTGACGGAAGCTCCGGTTTGCAAGAAGCTTACACCAAAGCTTGTCCCATTTCGGCCAAAAATTACCGCAGCATGATGGTGCCATGTCATGACACCATGCCAAGTTTCATAATTTTCATGCATGTTTTGGATTTACAGGAATTAAAATACCAAATTTCTCAATCTTTCCAGCCGAGCCACGACGCCCAGATGTTTGAATTTCATTCCAATTTCTTGCATGTGACCTATAAATTCACCGAAGGACACACATGTGATTTTTCAACCAACTTTGGTGCACTGGAGCATGTGCTTGTAGTTCAAATTGGAATTATGCACATTAAATGCCCAGAAACTCAATTAATGTATAAAAAGGGCAAACGAACCCGGAATAATTCGAAAATTTAGCACGATACTTCTATTTGGTCTAATCTGCCTCTGTAAAAAAATAAGGCGGGAGAAGGCAGTGTACGTATGTCGTTTTGCACTAGGAGGTGACACGTTCCCTTTTGGAACCATGAGCCTTCTTGAGGGAAGCTCCGGTTTGCAAGAATCTTACACCAAAGCTTGTCCCAATTCGGCCAAAAAAATTACCGCAGCATGTTGGTGCCATGTCATGACACCATGTACATGTTTCATGATTTTCAGGCGTATTTTGGATTTACAGGAATTAAAAAACCAAGTTTCTCAATCTTTTCGGTCGAGCCACAACGCCCAAATGTTTGAATTCGTTCCCATTTCTTGCAACTAACCTATATATTCACCCAAAGACACACATGTGATTTTTCAACAAACTTTGGTGCACTGGAGTATGTGCTTGTAGGTCAAATTTGAATTATGCACATTAAATGCCCAGAAACTCAATTAATGCATAAAAATACCAGACGAACATGGAATAATTCCAAATTTAAGCACGGCACTCATGTACTAGTTGCATTTTCACTGTACGTAAATGTTCTAGCAATTCAAACACCATCCTTTCCCTCTGTAACACCATTTTGTCTTTCAAAACATAATGAAAAAAATCAGGTATACCACAAATAGTTTACTAGAAAGAATCATGTGGGATGCGATATAAAATATCTTGGCGCACCGTCTAGTCTGCCTTACGCAGGAAGCTTCGTCGTCTACAGTCCACTACCCCCGCTTGAACCATACTTGCGCGCCAGTTTCTCGCGGCACCGAGCAAAAAAATGCGGCACCGCGGAAATATCTATCTCCCTGCCCCCTCCCTCCCACCAAAAGCCACATTTCCATTATTCCTCCTTGCTTTCCAAGTTCAAACCTTCACTGCTGCTTACTGGCAGCTCAGCCTCCTCACGGGCGACCCATCTTCTTGCAGCACCTCCTCCTCGCCGGCTACCCTTCTTCTTGCAGCGCCGCTCCTCGTCGGCAACCCTTCTTCTTGCAGCGCCACCTCCTCACCGGCGACCCTTCTTCTTGCTGCACGGCCTCATCGATATGGTCAGGTAATCCACACCCCACCCACACCATCCTCCTCCTTTCCCGTCCCACATGCCCCGACCGACGGCGCTACACCTTCCTCCGAAATCACTGCCCCCCTCCTCCAATTAAGCACCGCCCACAACCATTTTGCACTCAGTATAAGGTGGAGCTCAGTAGCATGTGGCCGCACGCGCACACGAGGTCGCTATGGCTGCCATGTGTGTCGACCGCCAGATCTTGGAGGAGCACCTCGTCTTTGAGGCCACCGTCGACACCGCCACGCGGTTGTCTACTTTAAAATACAGTTCGTGTTGTTTTCTCGAGGCCACCGCCAGTGCATTCTAGTGATTTGTCCTCTATAAGGATAATATGCAATCTGATTTTCAGTTAACAGTTTGGTCCTCTAAAATGTAATGTTCAGTTAACACTTTGGTCCAACAATTGCTGCATTTCGTAGTACTGTTCTCAAGCATTCTTTGCTTTGTTAATTGTCTTATCTTCTAGTACATGTTTCTATTCTGCAATGTCGTGCTCAGTTAACTATTTTGGTTCATTTGGTCTGCTGTCCATTTAACTGTTGGTTCAGTTCTGCAATTTGATTTTCATTTGTGTCGGTACAATTTTGTATTGTTATGCATGTGACACCAATCGAATTTGGCTGTACTCAATACATATCCTACTGATAGTATGGCAACTCTCAGTTAACCTGATCAAGATCTTCCTTATGTGTGTTGCAGGGAAACAATGGGAGAAGCTGCGGTTTACCATCGAGGTTTGTTCAAGCATGGTCCTTTGGCTAATAGCGCATTATTATGCAGTTGCAGGAATCATTCTAATAATTTTAGGTTTCTTAAATTTTGGTCTTGCACATGTAGGTCCTGCTGTCAGAGGCTTAGACCCACTGTTCGAGCCATTTTGCATATGGAGAAATGAGATGTCCATGAGTATCAGTCAAGTCAAGAAACTCACAAAGATTGTTAGGATGAAGAAACTTGCGACGAATAACAACAAGATCTTTGTTTGCACAATGAAGAAGACATCAGTCAACTATAGGATGGTACTAACTATTTTACCTTGTTTTTACCCCTTGTGCCATTTCAAAATTTATAACAGCAATTTATGCATATCTTTGTTTTCAGTACTTTTCAAAGCAGTTCACCGATGATTACCCCTCAAACTACCTGCATTGTCAAGAGGCGAGGAAGGTATTCATTCAAAACCCACGGTACAATATTAAAGTCTTGCTGAAGAGGACGAAGGTTGGGCGGGCAATTATCCATAGCCACTGGCCTAAAGTTGCAAGGACATTCAACATCACTGAAGGCTCAATATTTGCCTTCCACTTCTGTAGTTTCCCAGATGAGATTCATATGTCTATTTACCGTGTATGATGCTACTTTCCAAAGGTTTTTGATGTTGCATGTGAAACTTGGTGCTGTTGTGTAATGGCATAACTGAGTGCCGAAGCTATCTGATGTAATTCGATTATGAAATCCTAGTTGTTGTTATACGGATATGAAATATCTGGTGTGTCTTATAAGAAGTATCAATTTATTAGTACATGGATTATCAATAATAGGCTAATTACACTGCTTATTGGGGTTTTCTATTGCTGACGGTTACTCAGACAGCACGATGGGCGATGAACTCAAACAACCTGCACAGTTTCTAGAAAGTAGGCGTGTTCGATCAACTAACAATCGCACACGGCTTCTGGTAGCAAATTGTTTGTGTTAGGCCACCTTGCACAAACATTTCCACACAAAGAACTGTGTGTGATATACATACGAACGGAAATGATTTTCTGGGATTCACCGTGTGGGATGTACATACGAACGGAAACAATTGGAGTTTTGATGCCCCACCAGATCGCACACGAGCCAGCCTGTGAGCCATGAGGGCATATCCCCGACGGATTCTGGGTCATGTGGGAAGGACCCCCCCTATCACCCACACTCACTTGGCGACGGTTCCAAACGCCGTCGTAGAAAGGGGTTAAAAACCGTTTGTATAGCACGTTGATGTACCAGTGGATTCTTTTACAGGGAAAATTTCATTGGATTTTAAACTAATATATGTTTATCTTTTAAATTAATTTGAATTTGACTAGAAATTTCAGGATTAAAAATAGTTCGGACCCCGCCGAAATATGCAAGAATTTTTTTAATGTGGCCTAAATATGGGTTGTAATGCTAACAATAAGAATATGTGTTGCAATAAATCCGTTAGGAATTAGCAAATGGGCTATAAATTATTAAAAATAATAGCAAATGGGTTGTATGCTGTTTGCGACAGATTTGGAGGCTTGCTTGTGGACCTACTAGGTTGGCGAGTACACAAGGCTTTGTCAACTTAGCCCACAAAAGATTCTAGTAGCAGTGACCGTTGGATGTCAATCCAACGGCCGTGCTGATTCTTCAATATCTGATCTTCATGCTCCAGCTTCCCAAACCAGCGCCGATGGGACCGCCTACTCCCACCTCTCGTGGCCGACTATGCTGCCGCACAGGCCTCACCGCCCCATCCTACTCCCATAGCTGGCTAGCCCATCCCTCTACTCACCCACACCTCCTGTTATTCTCTGGCTACGACAGCCTCACACTGTTGCCGAACCATTAAACCCTCGTACTCCCCTCTGCGTGGGCAACCACTGTTGAGTCTTCCCCGGGTCCGGGTCTTTACCTTCCTAGGCATCACAGTCATCCACCATCTTGGTGCTCTCAGCATGGTGTAATCAACATGGTCAATGAACGACAACCATCAGAAGAGGACTATATGTGGAAAGGCTGATAGATAAGACCCACGAGGTCCATGGTCGCACGCAAGGAATTGCCTCCTTATTACGCGCAAGAAAAATGATTCCTTCCCCTACTAGCTGGGAACCACCAGATTTCGAGGCTGCCTTGTGGACCTACTAAGTTGACACGTACGCAAGGCTTTGTCAACTTAGTCAACAAACAATTCTAACATCAGTGGTCGTTGGTTGTTAACCCAATGGCCGTGCAGCTTCTTCAATCTTTGGTCTGCTTGCTCCAGCCGCCCAAACTAGCGTCAGCGGGACCGCCTGCTCCTGCCTCCTATGGCCCGCTTGAAGGAAATATGCCTTAGAGGCAATAATAAAGTTGTTATTTTATATTTCCTTATATCATGATAAATGTTTATTATTCATGCTAGAATTGTATTAACCGGAAACTTGATACATGTGTGGATACATTGACAAAACACCGTGTCCCTAGTAAGCCTCTACTAGACTATCTCGTTAAACAAAGATGGTTAATTTTCCTAACCATAGAAATGTGTTGTCATTTGATGAATGGGATTATATCATTAGGAGAATGATGTGATGGACAAGAAACATCCGTTAGCTTAGCATGTTGATCGTTCAATTTTTATTGCTATTGCTTTCTTCATGTCATATACATATTCTTTTGACTATGAGATTATGCAACTCTCGGATACCGGAGGAATACCTTGTGTCCTATCAAATGTCGCAACGTAATTGGGTGATTATAAAGATGCTCTACAGGTATCTCCAAAGGTGTTTGTTGGGTTGGCATAGATCGAGATTAGGATTTGTCACTCCGAGTATCGGAGAGGTATCTCTGGGCCCTCTCGGTAATGCACATCATGATAAGCCTTGCAAGCAATGTGACTAATGAGTTAGTTGCAGGATGATGCATTACGGAACGAGTAAAGAGACTTGCTGGTAATGAGATTGAACTAGGTATGAAGATACCGACGATTGAATCTCGGGCAAGTAACATACCGACGACAAAGGGAATAACTTATGTTGTCATTACGGTTTGACCGATAAAGATCTTTGTAGAATATGTAGGAACTAATATGAGCATCCAGGTTCCGCTATTGGTTATTGACCGGAGAGGTGTCTCGGTCATGTCTACATAGTTCTCGAACCCGTAGGTTCCGCACGCTTAACATTCGATGACGATTTTGTATTATATGAGTTATGTGATTTGGTGACCGAATGTTGTTTGAAGTCCTGGATGAGATCACGGACATGATGAGGAGTCTCAAAATGGTCGAGAGGTAATTATTCATATATAGGACGATAGTATTCGGACACCGGAAGTGTCTTGGGGGTACCGGGTACATATCGGGTCACCGGAAGGGGTTCCGGGCAACCCCCGACAAGCTATATGGGCCTAATGGGCCAAGAGGGGAAACACACCAGCCACAAAGTGGCTGGTGTG
The DNA here is from genome assembly GCA_032464435.1 of Aegilops umbellulata. Classification (NCBI taxonomy): domain Eukaryota; kingdom Viridiplantae; phylum Streptophyta; class Magnoliopsida; order Poales; family Poaceae; genus Aegilops; species Aegilops umbellulata. The sequence goes on along the minus strand of CP136058.1, from coordinate 343,856,751 downwards.
CCCCCCCCCCCCATATGTGATGGCCAAATTGGAGAAGGAAAGGGGAAGAAGGAAAGGAAATGGGGAATAGGATTCCCCCTTCCCCATCTTCCCTTCCTACTCCGAATAGGAATAGGAAAGGGGAAGGCCGAATTGGGAGGACCCCAAGTAGGATTCCTCCAACTTGGGGCACCCCCTTGGCTGCCTCTCCTCCCCTATAACCTATATATATGAGGGGGGCACCGCTAGAACACACAAAAAACATTGTTAGCCGTGTGCGGCGCCCCCCTCTACAGTTTACGCCTCCGGTCATATTCATGTAGTGCTTAGGCGAAGCCCTGCGCGGATCACTTCACATCACCATCACCACACTATCGTGCTGAGGGAACTCTCCCTCGACACTTTGCTGGATCAAGAGTTCATGGGATGTCATCGAGTTGAACGTGTGCAGAACTCGTAGGTGTCGTACGTTCGGTGCTTGATCGGCCGGAACGAGAAGAAGTTTGACTACATCAACCGCGTTGTCAAACGCTTCCACTTTCGGTCTACGAGGGTACATGGACACACTCTCCCCCTATCGTTGCTATGCATCTCCTAGATAGATCTTGTGTGAGCGTAGGAATTTTTTTGAAATTGCATGCTACGTTCCCCAACAGTGGCATCCGAGCCAGGTTAATGCATAGATGATATGCACGAATAGAACACAAAGAGTTGTGGGCAGTGATTGTCGTATTGCTTACCACCAACGTCTTATTTTGATTCGGAGGTATTGTTGGATGAACCGGCCCGGACAAACCTTACATGACCACGTTCATGAGACCGGTTCCACCGACAGACATGCAACTTGTTTTGCATAAAGATGGCTAGCGGGTGTCTGTTTCTCCAACTTTAGTTGAATCGAATTTGACTACGTCCGGTCCTTGTTGAAGGTTAAAACAGCAAACTTGACGAAACACCGTTGTGGTTTTGATGCGTAGGTAAGAAAGGTTCTTACTAGAAGCCCGTAGCAGCCACGCAGAACTTGCAACAACAAAGTAGAGGACGTCTAACTTGTTTTTGCAGGGCATGTTGTGATGTGATATGGTCAAGCCATGATGTGATATACATTGTTGTATGAGATGATCATGTTTTTTAAAAGTTATCGGCAACTGGGAGGAGCCTTATGGTTGTCGCTATATTGTATAAAATGCAATCGCCATGTAATTGCTTTACTTTATCACTATGCGTTAGCAATAGTTGGCGAGATGACAACGACGCTATGAAGGAGATCGAGGTGTCAAGCCGGTGATGATGGAAATCATGACGGTGCTTTGGAGATGGAGGTCAAAGGCACAAGATGATGATGGCCATATCATGTCACATATTTTGATTGCATGTGATATTTATCTTTTATGCATCTTATTATCTTAGTACGGCGGTAGCATTATAAGATGATCCCTTAACTAAATTTCAAGGTATAAGTGTTCTCCTTGAGTATGCATCGTTGCGAAAGTTCTTCGTGCTGAGACACCACGTGATGATCGGGTGTGATAGGCTGTACGCTCGCATACAACGACTTCAAGACAGTTTTGCACATGCCAAATACTCGGGTTAAACTTGACGAGCCTAGCATGTACAGACATGGCCTCGGAACACTGGAGACCGAAAGGTCGAACGTGAATCATATAGTAGATATGATCAACATAGAGATGTTCACCATTGATGACTACTCCATCTCACGTGATGATCGGACATGCTTTAGTTGATATGGATCATGTGATCATTTAGATGACTCGAGGGATGTCTATCTAAGTGGGAGTTCTTAAGTATATGATTAATTCAACTTAATTTATCATGAACTTAGTCCTGATAGTATTTGCAAATTATGTTGTAGATCAATAACTCGCGATGTAGTTCCCCGTTTATTTTTTCATATGTTTCTAGAGAAAAATAAGTTGAAAGATGATAGTAGCAATGATGTGGACTGGGTCCGTGATCTGAGGATTATCCTCATTGCTGCACAGAAGAATTATGTCCTCGATGCACCGCTAGGTGACAGACCTATTGCAAGAGCAGATGCGGACGTTATGAATGTTTGACAAGCTCGGTATGATGACTACCTGATAGTTTAGTGCACCATGCTTTACGGCTTAGAACCGGGACTTCAAAAGGGTTTTGAACGCCACAGAGCATATGAGATGTTTAAAGAGCTGAAATTGGTATTTCAGACTCATGCCCGTGTCGAGAGGTATGAGACCTTTGACAAATAATTTTCCTACAAGATGGAGGAGAATAGCTCAGCTAGTGAGCATGTGCTCAGAATATCTGGGTACTACAATCACTTGAATCAAGTGGGAGTTACTCTTCCAGATAAGATAGTGATTGACAAAGTTCTCTAATCACTATCACCAAGCTACTAGAACTTCATGATAAACTATAATATGCAAGGGATGACGAAAAATGATTCCCGAGCTCTTCACGATGCTGAAATCGGCGAAGGTAGAAATCAAGAAAGAGCAGCAAGTGTTGATGGTTGATATGACCACTAGTTTCAAGTAAAAGGGCAAAGGAAATAAAGGGAACTTCAAGTAGAATGGCAACCAAGTTGCCACTCCCATGAAGAAGCCCAAAGGTAGACCCAAGCATGAAACTGAGTGCCTCTACTGCAAAGGAAATGGTCACTGGAAGCGGAACTGCCCCAAATACTTGGCGGATAAGAAGGATGGCAAAGTGAACAAAGGTATATATGATATACATGTTATTGATGTGTACTTTACTAGTGTTCATAGTAGCCCCTAGGGATTTGATACCGGTTCAGTTGCTAAGATTGTAACCCGAAACAGGAGTTATAAGATGAATAGAGACTAGTTGAGGACGAGGTGACGATGTGTATTGGAAGTGATTCCAAGGTTGAAAGATCACCATCGCATACTCCCTCTACCTTCGAGATTAGTATTGGACCTAAATAAATGTTATTTGGTGTTTGTATTGAGCATGAATATGATTGGATCATGTTTATTGCGATAAGGTTATTCATTTAAGTCAGAGAATAATTGTTGTTCCGTTTTCATGAATAAAACCTTCTATGGTCTTACATCCAATGTAAATGGTTTATTGAATCTCGATCATAGTGATACTCATATTCATAATATTGATGCCAAAAGATGCAAAGTTAATAATGATAGTCCAACATGTTTGCGCCATTGCCGTTTAGGCCATATTGGTGTAAAGTGCATGAAGAAACTCCATTCAGATTGACTTTTGGAATCACTTGATTATGAATCATTTGATACTTGCGAACCATGCCTCATGGACAAGATGACTAAAACTCTGTTCTCTGGAACAATGGAGCGAGCCAATGACTTATTGGGACTAATACATACCGATGTATGCGGTCCAATAAGTGTTGAGGCTCGCGGCGGGTATCATTATTTTCTGACCTTCACCGATGATTTGAGAAGATATGAGTATATCTACTTAATGAAACACAAGTCTGAAATGTTTGAAAAGTTTAAAAAAATAGATTGAAGTGGAGAATCATCGTAACAAGAAAATAAAGTTTCTACGATCTGATCGCGGAGGCAAATATTTGAGTTACAAGTTTGGCCTTCATTTAAAACAATGTGGAATAGTTTCACAACTCACGCCACCTGGAACACCACAGTGAAATGGTGTGTTCGAACGTCATAACCATACTTTATTAGATATGGTGTGATCTATGATGTCTCTTACCGATTCACCACTATCATTTTGGGGTTATGCATTAGAGATAACTGCATTCACGTAAAATAGGGCACCATCTAAATCGGTTGAGACGACACTGTATGAACTATGGTTTGGCAAGAAACCTAAGCTGCCGTTTCTTAAAGTTTGGGGTTGTGATGCTTATGTGAAAAAGCTTCAGCCTGATAAGCTCGAACCCAAATCGGAGAAGTGCGTCTTCATAGGATACCCAAAATAAACTGTTGGGTACACCTTCTATCACAGATCCGAAGGCAAGATATTTGTTGCTAAGAATGGATCCTTTCTAGAGAAGGAGTTTCTCTTGAAAGAAGTGAGTGGGAGGAAGGTAGAACTTGATGAGGTAATTGTACCTTATCTCGAATTGGAAAGTAGCTGATCACAGAAAACCGTTGCCGTGATGCCTACACCAACTAGAGAGGAAGCTAATGATAATGATCATGAAACTTCAGATCAAGTTACTAGCAAACCTTGTAGGTCAACCAGAGCACGTTCCGCACTACGGTAATCCTGTCCTGGAATTCATGTTACTAGACCATGACGAATCTACGAACTATGAGGAAGCGATGATGAGCCCAGATTCCGGTAAATGGCTTGAGGCCATAAAATCTGAGATAGGATCCATATATAAGAACAAAATGTGGACTTTGGTGGACTTGCCCGATGGTCGGCAAGCCATTGAGAATAAATGGATCTTCAAGAGGAAGACGGACGCTGATAGTAGTGTTACTATCTACAAAGCTCGACTTGTCGAAAAAAGGTTTTTTGACAAGTTCAAGGTGTTGACTACGATGAGATTTTCCCACTCATATCGATGATTAAAGTTTGTCCGAATCATGTTAGCAATTGCCACATTCTATGAAATTTGGCAAATGGATGACAAAACTGCATTCCTTAATGGATTTATTAAAGAAGAGTTGTATATGATGCAACCAGAAGGTTTTGTCAATCCTAAAGGTGCTAACAAAATGTGCAAGCTCCAGCGATCTGTCTATGGACTGGTGCAAGCATCACAAAGTTGGAATATACACTTTGAGGAGTTGATCAAAGCATATAGTTTTATAAAGACTTGCGGTGAAGTTTGTATTTACAAGAAAGTGAGTGGGAGCACTACAGCCTTTCTGATAAGTCTATGTGAATGACATATTGCTGATCGGAAATGATGTAGAATTTTCTGGAAAGCATAAAGGAGTGTTTGAAAGGAGATTTTCAAAGAAAGACCTCGGTGAAGCTGCTTACATATTGGGCATCAAGGTCTATAAAGATAGATCAAGACGCTTGATAAGACTTTCGATGTGTACATACCTTGATAAGATTCTGAAGGAGTTCAAATGGATCAGTCAAAGAAGGATTTCTTGCCTGGGTTTTAAGGTATGAAGTTGAGTAAGACTCAAAACCGACCACGGCAGACGATAAAGAGAAAATGAAAGTCATTCCCTATGCCACATCCATAGGTTCTATAAAGTATGCCATGCTGCATACCAAACCTATTGTGTACCTTGCCATGAGTTTGGCAAGGGGGTACAATAGTGATCCAGGAGTAGGTCACTGGACAGCGGTCAAAATTATCCTTAGAGGACTAAGGAAATATTTCTCGGTTATGGAGGTGAGAAAGAGTTCATCATAAAGAGTTACGTCGATGCAAGCTTTAACACCGGCCTGGATGACTCTGAGTCTCAATCTGTATACATATTGAAAGTGGGAGCAATTAGCTAGAGTAGCTCCATGCAGAGCATTGTAGACATAGAAATTTGCAAAATACATACACATCTGAATGTGGCAGACCCGTTGACTAAACTTCTCGCACAAGCAAAACATGATCACACCTTAGTACTCTTTGGGTGTTAATCACATGGCAATGTGAACTAGATTATTGACTCTAGTAAACCCTTTGGGTGTTGGTCACATGGCGATGTGAACTATGGGTGTTAATCACATGGTGATGTGAACTATTGGTGTTAAATCACATGGTGATGTGAACTAGATTATTGACTCTAGTGCAAGTGGGAGACTGAAGGAAATATGCCCTAGAGGCAATAATAAAGTTGTTATTTTATATTTCCTTATATCATGATAAATAGTTATTATTCATGCTAGAATTGTATTAACCGGAAACTTGATACATGTCTGGATATATAGACAAAACACTATGTCCCTAGTAAGCCTCTACTAGACTAGCTCGTTAATCAAAGATGGTTAAGTTTCCTAACCATAGACATGTGTTCTCATTTCATGAACGAGGTCACATCATTAGGAGAATGATGTGATGGACAAGACCCATCCGTTAGCTTAGCATGTTGAACGTTCAGTTTTTATTGCTATTGCTTTCTTCATGTCATATACATATTCCTTTTACTATGAGATTATGCAACTCCCGGATAACAGAGGAATACCTTGTGTGCTATCAAACGTCACAACGTAATTGGGTGATTATAAAGATGCTCTACAGGTATCTCCGAAGGTGTTTGTTGGGTTGGCATAGATCGAGATTAGAATTTGTCACTCCGAGTATCAGAGAGGTATCTCTAGGCCCTATCGGTAATGCATATCATGATAATCCTTGCAAGCAATGTGACTAATGAGTTAGTTGTGGGATGATGCATTACAGAACGAGTAAAGAGACTTGCCGGTAACGGGATTGAACTAGGTATGAAGATACCGACAATCGAATCTCGGGCAAGTAATATACCGATGACAAAGGGAATAACTTATGTTGTCATTATGGTTTGACCGCAAAAGATCTTCGTAGAATATGTAGGAACCAATATGAGCATCCAGGTGCCGCTATTGGTTATTGACCGGAGAGGTGTCTCGGTCATGTCTACATAGTTCTCGAACCCGTAGGGTCCGCACACTTAACGTTCGATGACGATTTTGTATTGTATGAGTTATGTGATTTGGTGACCGAATGTTGTTCAGAGTCCCGGATGAGACCACGGACATGACGAGGAGTCTCGAAATGGTCTAGAGGTAAAGATTTATATATAGGACGATAGTATTCAGACACCAGAAGTGTTCTGGGGGTACAGGGTACGTATCGGGTCACCATAAGGGGTTCCGGGCAACCCCCGGCAAGCTATATGGGCCTAATGGGCCAAAATGGGAAACACACCAGCCACAAAGGGGCTGGTGCACTCCCCCCCCCCATATGGGCTGGCCAAATTGGAGAAGGAAAGGGGAAGAAGGAAAGGGAAAGGGGAATAGGATTCCCCCTTCCCCCTCTTCCCTTCCTACTCCGAATAGGAATAGAGAAGGGGGAGGCCGAATTGGGAGGACCCCAAGTAGGATTCCTCCTACTTGGGGCGCCCCCTTGGCTGCCTCTCCTCCCCTCCAACATATATATATATATATATGAGGGGGGCACCGCTAGACCACACAACAAACATTGTTAGCCGTGTGCGGCGCCCCCTCAACAGTTTACGTCTTCGGTCATATTCACGTAGTGCTCAGGCGAAGCCCTGCGCGGATCACTTCACCGTCATCGTCACCACGCCTTCGTGCTGACGGAACTCTCCCTCGATACTTTGCTGGATCAAGAGTTCGAGGGACGTCATCGAGCTGAACGTGTGCAGAACTAGGAGGTGTCGTACGTTCGGTGCTTGATCGGTCGGAACGAGAAGAAGTTCGACTACAACAACCGCGTTGTCAAATGCTTCCGCTTTCGGTCTACGAGGGTACATGGACACACTCTCCCCTATCGTTGCTATGCATCTCCCAGATAGATCTTGCGTGAGCGTAGGAAAATTTTCAAAATCGCATGCTATGTTCCCCCAACAGTCTATGGTGTCGCACAGGCCTCACCACCCCACCCTACTCCACAGATGGCCAGGCCATCCCTCTACTCACCCACACCTCATGTTATTCTTCGGCGACGGCAGCCTCACACTGCAGTTGAACCAGTGAACCCTCGTACTCCCTCTATGTGGGAAACCACTGTCGAGTCTTTCCCGGCTCCGGGTCATTCCCTTCCTAGGCCTCGCCGTCATCCACCGCCTTGTTAGTCTCGGTACGGCGTCGTCAATGCAATCAACAAACAACGACCATCGAAAGAGGACTGTACATGGAGAGGCTGACAGCTGGACCCACGAGGTACATGGTCGCACGCAAGGATATGCCTCCTTATTATGCGGAAAAAAGTTTCCTTCCCCTGACAGCTAGGACCCACCAGCTACATCTTCGCACACAAGGAAGTAACTCCTTATTACGCGCAAAAAAATGATTCTTCCCCCTGACAGCTGGGTCCCACCAACTATATCTTTGTACGCAAGGAAGTGTGTCCTTATTCCCCTGACAGTTAGGACCCGCCAGCTCAAAGTGTATGTGTGCTTATCTGCCTGGTCGCAATCGTGTGCGTACATATTGGTCGATCGGTCTCTCTGCTATGATGAACCATGGCCGAGTAAGGAGCAGCACGTGCCTACGTAGCAGTTCAGGTAGTCCATTCTAAATCGTGTACACATAGTACAACCACGCTGCAAAAAATACGGCCATGTACGTACATACGAGCATGGTCTCGAACGCATACAGCAACACGTCTTGTTCATCTGCCGCCAACCGGCTAGGTCAGAATGGAGGAAATATCTTGTGTTCGTCGGGAGCCAAGCGACTGGGTTGGAATGCGCCTTGTTCATCGGGAGCCAACCGGCTTGGACAGAACAGCCGAAAAGGGGCCTGGCATGCCGCAAAATAGAGGAAACGGCCTTCTGTTCGACCGCCTACGATCGAAGCGGTGTCTTGTTCATCGGGATGGGTGTGGCGTACAGCAAAACGGATGAAACAAACTTCTCTCCAACCACCTACGGTCGAAACTGGGTCCTTTTCATCGGGAGGGTGTGGCGTATCGTAAAACGGAGGAAACAGACTTCTGTCCAACCGCCTACGATCAAAACAAGGTCCTATTCATCGGGATGGGTGTGGCTTACCACAAAACGGGACTCCAATGGGCTACTGTTCATCCACCGTCAACTCCCTCCAGCCTCCACCAGCTATTGTTCATCCACCGCCGACTTCCTCCAGCCTCCACCGGTTATTGTTCATCTAGTCGCCACGGGGTCCTATTTATCCACCCACAACTGTGTGGGGTGTGGCGACCTCCTCGGCGTCATGTTCATCAGCGACAACCGCCTACTACCAGGGTGTCCTATTCATCCAACCCCCACCAGCCGGGGTTGGGTGTACGAGCGGGCGGCAACAACGGGAATTGTTCATCCACAACCAACCAACCGGCCAGGTCAACTCACCATGTCTCATGCAAGTGGCCCGATCGATGCAAGTCTCAACTCATTCTACGTATTGCATGTGCGGCAGCTACGTGCAATGTCCATCGAGAGGCAACCCAACAGGCTACATCTCGCATGGGGGCTAGATGCAACGCATCGGTCGGTCGGGTTCAGTTAGCAGCGAAGGAATCGGTCGGCTTCAAATAGCAGCGAAGGAATCACTCGGGTTTAGTTAGAAGCAAAGGGATCGATCGGCTTCAGTACATAGTGGATCGATCACTCGTGTTCAGTACGTAGCTAGTGCGAGGGATCGATTGATTGCTCACGTTCAGTAAGCGAATGCCTTGGCCGGGTTCAGTTAGCGAACGTCTCGCACACACACACGCGTATGAGAGAAATGCGCAAACCACACTGCATTGCTCGGACCCGACCACCCACCGTAGCCGGGAACTCCTCGCAATATTCCTTGCCCTCACTTCTACCATGGTTTTTTACGTCATGGACGGACTAAAGAATGTCATGCGGGTGCGTTTCCGACCCGCACAGGACGAAAACTCATTTTCTGTCAATTGTTTTTGTCATAGAAGTAGGAGCCCACCACATCTATGATGGTACGTATTTGTGTCACAATATCATCATAGAAGTGTCACATCCATGACATAAAAAGTTTTCGTTCGGATCTTAATGTCACATATGTGTCTTTTCTTTTAGTGATAATGTACACAACAAAACATCAATCAATATGACGAGGCACCGTTGTTTTATCCTTAGTGAAAATAATACAATACAAATCGGGGCCCTTAGTGTCAAAGGATTAGAGCATCGCAAGATTGAACCCACTACAAAGCACTACTCCCTCTGAAGGAAAACCCATCCAACTTGGCTAGAGAAGACAAACAGACCAGAGAGTATGCAAAGTTATTTATTTATACATCAAGAAAACCTCCCGCTCTTTGTTGGGAACCGTGTTAGGGGCGGAGAATTAACCCTGCAAGAGTTTATTTTAGTCAAGAGGTATAAACCATTTAGTTTATTTTGTGAAATAAGTAGTGTAAACCCGTAGAAAATAGGAGCACATTTTTCTGAACAGTTGGATTGTATCAAGTCATGAGCAAGCCTGTTGGAGTTTTTGGGCCTGGCTTTATCTCGCTCGCAGCAAGACGTATCACCGCGTCGCCACAAGGGGACGCTATAATGGGCCGCCTGGTCAGCAGCTGTCGCTTCGTTCGCTTCTTTTCTTCTTTGGTTTTCGTTTGTTTATCTTTCATCCTTTTCACTTTTATTTATGTTTCCAGAATATTCTAAATACTATTACAAAAATTAATTTACTTAAACTTTTAAAAGTGTTCATCGCACATTTAAATATTCTTCATGGAGTGCAAAATTAGTGTTCGCGCAACTTTAAAAGATGTTGATAACTTCCAACAAAAAATTTCATAGCAGTAAATGAATGTTTGACTTTTCAACAATATTTTCATCTCATCTAACTAAAAATGTTTATACAATGGAAAATATGTCCATTAATTTTTAAAAAGAATGTTTTGTAGCATGAAAAAATGTAGATGTTGTGTACAAAAAATGTTCACATGTTTCAAAGATATGTTGCTGACATTTTAAAAAAGAATCTTTATACAATGTAAAAGATGTTCACATAATTTTAGAAAAAATATTTCATACCACTAGATAAAATGTTCAATGTGTGTTTGAAAAATGTTTGTGCATTGAAAAAATATTCGAACATGTATTTGAAAATTATATTCATCATGTATTTGAAAGACGTTAAGCGTGTATAAAAAATGTTCACATGTATGAAAAACATATGTAACCTATATTGAAGAGCATAAAAGGAAGAAAATGGGAGAAAACAACAAAAACACACACACAAAAAAATAACCGGTGCATAACCTTTCCAAAACCACTTTATGGGCTAGCCCACTAAGGCGTGGGTGCCCTAGCTCCGAGATGCGAGGTGGAGCTAGGTCACATAGATAGAGATCTCCTATTGCACGCCCGCTGCCATCCAGTAATGCTGGGGACGCCATAACCAAGTTATTGATGCTCTGCCACACTTTGGCGCGCTCAATTTGTGGGTACCGATTTGCTCTTTTTTTATATTTAATTTTTTGGCCTTTCCTTCAAAAAGCCAAGTGCTGGACTTTTTAAAGAGATCCAAATAAAAAAACTATTTCAAGGAATGCAAAAATATATAATTGTTCCTTTTTAAAAATTTGAGTGTGCATTAGTAAAAGAATTCACCATATATTGAGAAAATGTTCGCCATGTATACAAAATTGTTCATCATATATTAAAAAATTGTTCAAGGTGTATTTGAAATAATTTTCACCGTATATAAAAAGTTAGTTGGTTCTCGAAAATTATTCATTGTGCGTTAAAACTTGTTTACCGTGTATTAATATAAGAAATAGAAAAAGAAAAAAGGAAAAATGCTGAAAGAACCAAAAAGATAAAAAAATAAACAAAATAAATAAATAAAGCAACAGAAAACAAATGAAAAATCCCAAAGCAGTGAACAAATGCAGCCCAAACTTGGTCGGGTCACTTGCGAGCTATAGGCATAGCTAGTTCTCGCAAAAATTCAGCCTGGCTTTAAGGAGAGATGATGTTTCTCTCATTATCTGGGCCGGGCCTAAGGGAGCTCCCAATCGGCGTTGTAAGCGCCGGTTGCATATACGTTCGATCGCAATAGGCATAGCTAGTTCTCGCAAAAATCATTTGCCGCCCATGATTGTGCACCTCGCTTGTTTCCCCTCTTGATCGCTCGATCGATTTATCCGGTTGTGGTTGACAGTTGCCGGTCGACCCTTGACTTTGGAAAAAGAAAGGAAAAGAATCGCAAAAAATCATGAATTCAAATGTGTCTACGGATTTCAAAAAAGTTCACAAACTTGAAAAAAGTCCACGAATTTGAGGAAAAATTCAATGATTTTCACAAAGTTCATCGAGTTTGAAAAAAATTCACAAAGAAAGAAATTTGAGAAATAAATCATCGATTCTAAAAAGCTCATCTAATTTGAAAAGAAATCATCCAGTTTAAAAGAAGTTCATCAAATTTGGAAACAAAATTATTGATTTTCAAAAAAAAAGTTCATCAGATTTGAAAAATAGTTCTTCGATTTTTAAAAAACTAGTTCATCGAATTTTAATAAAAGTTCATCAATTTTGAAAAAAAATCTTTGAATTTGGAAAAAGCTCATGGAAATTTAAAAAGATCATCAAATTCCAAAAAAAAGTTCAGCGAATCTGAAAGAGTTTACCAAATTTGAAAAAATTTCATCGAATTTGAAAAAAGTTCATTGATTTTGAAAAAGTTCAAAGAATTTGAAGCAATTCGTGCATCTTCAAAGAAAGCAATAATAACATGTTTAAAAAAGGAAAAAATAAAGAAAAGAAATAGAAAAAGAAAGATGGGTTTTTATCATTTATGCCACCGGTTGTGTCCCACTACTCAGTTTTGCCACTAAGAATTTCAACCGCTCAAAAATGCCATCGCTTCGTTAGACACATGCTCAAAAATGCCACTAGACACCATTATTGTGATCTCAAATCTCTTTTGCCATGTTATAATGACATAAATACCTATGGACCAACATGCCCGCTCTCCCTCTATCTCACTACAATAAAGTGTGGGGCCTACTTGATCCCAACAATGTTCTTATTTTCCTGTAAAATTATTCGCTTGTTTACTCCTAACAAGTGGGGCCACACTTATCATTGTGAGATAGAGAGAACTGACATGTGGGTCTAGGATTATTTTTGTCATATAACATGGTCAACGGATTTGAAGTGAAAATAACAATGTCTAATGGCATTTTTGAGCAAATATCTAACGGAGCGATGGCATTTTTGAGCAAGCATCTCACGTATCGATGGCATTTTTGAGTAGTTGTAACTTCTAATGGCAAAACTGAGTAGTGAGACACAACTAGTGGCATAAATGATAAAAACCCAAGAAAGAAAGACACACAAAAAGTGGTCCAAGAAAAAACCACATCGAAGAGGGAAAAAAGTGGCTATAATCTTCCCATAAGTGGGGTTTCTGCAAACTGAGGAAAGTATAAATAGAAAAAAGAAGTTTCTTTGCGCAAGTGTTGCAATATCCTGGTAGTTAGGTCGTTATTCTCCGAACGTATATGTCGTGAGTTCGAAACCTTAGCGTGCACCTTTTTTGGTTTAAAACATGAAAAAGGTTAATGGGCCGGCCTAGCTCAGAGAGGGGGTGTGCCGGTTGGGCACATAAGGCGCCAAACAGGGTTTGCCCTAAGCCTAATCCTACCTCGACGGCTTGACATAGCCTAGAGGAGTCAGTCGCGGGAATATATCTGCTGGAACCACACTTGTGGAGCTACAGTTCACCGGATGCCGTATAACATTTTTTTAAATCTGGAAAAAAAATCAAACACATTGACACGACATCAATGATTGTTGTCACTAAAATTCGTATCAAAGATTGTTTTGAGATACAAAATGACAAATTTGAAATCAATATGATGATGGGCTAGATCTAAAGAAAAACTTATGTTAAGTACTATTCGGGGTTGAATATGTCATTCTGTTTTTCAAAATATGTTTTGAATTTTAACTTGGAATTTTGTGACAACCTATATTTATATTGTGTGAATGTGTTATTTTCTAAATGAATTGTTCAAGATTTTAAAATGTTCAATATGAGTTCGGTGCACCATTGCACATGGTATTATTCCATCAGTCAAAGGTGGGAACTCTATGTCGTGATTTCCTATTTGACGCATTCTGCATCAAATAGTCGGCGTGCCGCCAACCCGTTCGAACGAATGACCGACACGGGCCGGCCATTTAGCAGCAAGGCGGACATCAACCGACCCCGGTTTTGAAACGTTCTGGAAGTTTCGCAGCCAGTTTTCCCGGTTTGGGGAACCTTCTAGAAGGTTTTCTTTTTTCTTTTTCCTGTTTCTTTTTTTCTTTTTTGCTGTTTCTCCTTTTCTTTTCCTTCCTTTTTTTCTTTTTTCTCTTTTTCAAGTACATTTTCTTTTTTGTCAAATGTTAAGGAAGATAACTTTTTTTTACTTTTTAAAAAATGTAACCATTTTCAACTATGTTAGCGGTTTGAAATTTTCTTCAGAAATTTCATAAATGTTTGGAAGTTCAAATATTGTTTGTTTATTTTACAAAAAATGTTTGAAAATCCAAAACTCAAAGAATTTGACATTGTAAAAATGTTTGCATTTTAAGTTTTTGTTCCCAAATACAGAAAATGTTCACAAATTTCAAAAAATATCCCAATATTGAATATTTATTCAAAAAATCTTAAATGTTCCTGTTCTTGAAATTTTGTTTGCAAATTCAAAAACTGTTTGTGGAATCTGAAAAAATGTTTGCGTTTTTTTATTTTTGTTCAGAGAATCAAAAAAAGTCCGGGAATTTCAGAAAATGTGCAGGTTTCCTAAATTTGCTCACATATTAAAAAAATGTTCATGTTTACCAAAAAATAGCAAGTTCAAAAGATATTAGGTAATTTAAAAAATGTTCGCGTTCCGATAAAATTGTTCGTAATTTTTATAAATATCCAAGTTATGCAATTTCTCTTCACAAATTCAAAAAAAATCTCGGGAATTTCAGCAAATGTTCCAGCTTTTCCAAATTTGTTGATATTAAAAAAATCTTCGTGTTTTAAAATTTTGTTCGCAAATTCAACAAATGTTCGTGGAATTTTCATAAAATGTTCACGTTTTATAATACTTGTTCCTAGTTTTGAGAAGTGTTTATGTTTTCAAATTTTGTTCACTAACTCAGAAAATTTTCTGGTATTTCAAAAAATGTTCAAGCTTTTCCAAATTTGTTTGCATATTCAAACAATGTTTTTGTTTTCAATTATTTTAGCAAATTCAGAAAATCTTCCCATTTTGGAATTTTGTGCACAAATTTGAAAAAAGGCGTTTTCAAAATTTCCCTTTTTCAGAATTCTCTTTGTGTTTTTAAAAGATTGTTCACAATTTCAGTTTTGTTCCTTTTTTTGGTAAATGTTTGAGAAACCCAAGAAATGTTTGTTTTTTCATGAAATGCTCAACTTTTTGGAATTTTGTTCACAAATTTGAGAATGTTTGCGTTTAAAAAAAAGGAAATAACTTTATTGTGGCTTATAGTCCATATGCACCGGGTTGCTGTTTTAGTTACGAATTCCTTGGTGTTACAGTGTTTATATTTTTGGGAACTTTTTTAACGTTTTGATTTTGCTGCTGTTGTTTGTTTCTTTAAATATTGCGTTTGTACTTACCACATGAACTTGCCGGCCACAGCACGCATATCAACTCGATGTCTTTGGTTCAAAACCCAGCTCTAGCGCTCTAATTTTTGTGTTTCTCCACCTTTGCGAGCGCGCAACTGCAAAATTGGCCGATCCAGGTGAGCCTCGCCTTGTGCGAAAGGTCGACTCTACGCAGAGCTCCCTTCTGTCTATGTTGCCTAAAGGGAGCTGGTAGTTGGCTGGCCAGTAACCATGCGGTTTCATCACCCTGACGTTACACACGTTTTTTCTTCCTTTTTATATTTTAAAGTAATAAATATATACATGATTAGTTTAGTTAATTTTATTAAAAGTATTCATCTCACTTCGCACATTTAAAAAAATCATGCAGTGTAAAAAAATATTCGCTCAATCTTCAGATTTTTTTGTACAATTCTAGAAAAATGTATGTAACATTTAAAATATGTTCACACGCTTCAAAAAGTCCACATCACATTTAAAAAAACTGGTATACTATGTTCGTGTAATTCAATAATTGTTTCGTATCATTTAAAAATGTATGTTACATTTATCAAAATGTTCAGGCATTTCAAAATTTGTTTATGACAGTTTGTTGCAAAATATTTTTACAATGTTAAAAAATTGTAGAATGTGTAAAAAATGTTTCGTAACATTCTAGAAATGTTTCAACGTGTATCTGAAAACAAATAACTTGTATTCTATAAATTGTTCCAAACTGTGTTTGAAAAATTGTTAAACATATATATAATATATTTTCATTGTAAATCACTTGATTATGAATCATTCGATACTTTCAAACCATGCCTCATGGGCAAGATGACTAAAACTCCGTTCTCCGAAACAATGGAGCGAGCTAATTGCTTATTTGAAATAATACATACCGATGTATGCGGTCTGATGAGTGTTGAGGCACGCGGTATGAGTGTTGAGGCACGCGGCGGGTATCGTTATTTTCTGACCTTCACATGATTTGAGTAGATATGGGTATATCTACTTGATGAAACACAAGTCTGAAACATTTGAAAAGTTTAAAGAATTTCAGAGTGAAGTGGAGAATCATCGTAATAAGAAAATAAAGTTTCTACTATCTCATCACGGTGGCGAATATTTTAGTTACTAGTTTGGATTTTATTTAAAACAATGTGGAATTGTTTCACAAATCACGCCACCTGGAACACCACATCGTAATGATGTGTCTGAACGTTGTAACCGTATTTTATTGGATATGGTGCATTCTATGATGTCTCTTATCGTTTTACCACTATCATTTTGGGGTTATGCATTAGAGACAGCCGCACTCACGTTAAATAGGGCACCGCCTAAATCCGTTGAGATGACTGAAAGTGCTAGTTAACGACTAGAGGGGGGTGAATAGGCGATTTTTATGGAAGTCTTCAAAACATGGAAGTTTCGAAGACAAACAATAGAAATGATCTATTGATATGCAGCGGAAGGTAAACTACTCTAAGCAAGTCATAGTCAAGTATGCAATGAAGTAAAAACACGAAGACTAATAATAGCTAGGTAGTAAGGATCAGGATGGAAGATGATATGAAGCCAAACAACATTAGTAGTCAAGCAGTGAAGTCAAACAGATAAGGCAATCAGGCAAAGACTTCACCAAAGACAAACTGTAAGTAAAGAGAGGGAGAGGATAGAACCAATCTCTTGATGAGGACACAGGATTTGTTGGACCAGTTCCAGTTGCTGTGACAACTGTACGTCTGATTAGGGAGGCTGAGATTCAACTCAGAAGACCACGTCTTCACCTTATTCCCCTTGAGCTAAGGACACCAAGTCCTCGCCCAATTACTCTGGTAAGTCTTCAAGGTAGACTTCCAAACCTTCACAGACTTTGTTCACCAGCGATCCATAATGAATCTTGGATGCTCAGAACGCAACGCCTAACCGGCTGGAGGATTCACAGTCCTCAAGTGTAATAAGTCTTCAGGTCACGCAGACAGAAAGACTTCAGTGATGCCTAACACTCTTTGGCTCTGGGTGTTTGGGCTTTGTCCTCGCAAGGATTTCTCTCTCTCAAAAGCTTCGAGGTGGGTTGCTCTCAAAACGACAGAAGCCGTGCACTAACTCTGAGCAGCCGCCAATTTATGGTGTAGGGGGTGGGCTATTTATAGCCACTAGGCAACCCGACCTGATTTGTCCGGAATGACCCTGGGTCACTAAGGAACTGACATGTGTTCCAACGGTCAGATTTCAAACACACACGGCAACTTTACTTGGGCTACAAGCAAAGCTGACTCATCCAGCTCTGGATAAGTTTTGCTCTCATTGTCTTCGCTCGAAGACATAGGATTTGGTTGAGCATCACTTCAGTCACTCTGACTTTGTTCACTTGGACCCCACTTAACAGTATGGTGGTTCCTATGACTCAACAAAGAAGAAAAGGAAACAACGAAACAACTAAGTCTTCGTGCTCCATAGTCTTCACTCAATGTCTTCTCATGTCATAGTCTTCAATGTGAATATTTTCATATACCACCATTGTCTTCAATGTCTTCATACATTTTTAGGGGTCGTCTCCGGTAGGTAAACCGAATCAATGAGGGACTACTACCTGTGTTATCATGCAATTCTCACAAACACATTAGTCCCTCAACCAGGTTTGTCGTCAATACTCCAAAACCAACTAGGGATGGCACTAGATGCACTTACAATCTCCCCCTTTTTGGTGATTGATGACAAACTGGTTGAAGTTTTCAACATGTATAAAGTATGCGAAATTGTAAAGTATAAAGGTATTGTCTTCATAAGTGGCAAAGGCTCCCCCTGAAGATGTGCATATTAGAATTTTGCTTTTGGAATGCAAACGCACATGGCAGGTTGTACTTCTGGAGATCCTCTTCGACTTATGATGGTAATTCATCATGCATGATTTGGTGTAACGATGATAATGGCATGCATAATGAAAAATGGACGTCTGCAAAATGACCTAAGTGCAGAAGTTATCATCGCACATGCGGAATTTATCATCGCATCACAGAATAGCAAATAAGTAGCAGACGACCATCAAGTTTAAGTGTTACAACTCAAAGAACCAAATGTATCAAAAGCGAGAGTTGTAAACACGAGGTAAAATGTAAAGCAACCGCCCATATGGACCCGCTTGAAGACTATCAACTCATATGCTTCTCCCCCTTTTGTCAGTAAGGACCAAAAAGGTTTGAAGACATAGAGTTTCTACTCGTTCCCATGAGGAGTAGATGAGGATGCAGGGTCGGTGTTGAGGTTCGGCGGTGCAGACAAATGCGGCACAGTGTCGATTCGTGCTGGAGGTGGCAAAGTAGCATCGTCTTCATCATCGATGACACATGCATTCACTGTTGCAGCAGAAGAGGAGAACTCAGAGTCTTCAAGAGATGGGGTGCGCCGCAGTACAGTCTTTCCGGGAGGTGTTGTGTCAAACTTGAAACGTTCAGAGAAGCCATCTTCTTGAAGATCATCTTCAGAACACATAAGCGTCAGCCCTTTCCATGTACGCCAACAGGTTTCATGGGCGACGAAGGCATTCTTGGTGGCAAGGTTGCGAATCTTGTTTACGTCCACCAGGAGGCTTTTCATCTGGCGCTTCAGCCAGTCATGATGCTTATCCTGTTTCTGATGAAGCGCAACAAGAATCTCTCGGTCATTGAGAACACGAGATCACTTCCTAGGCCGTTGAGCAATTGTGCTTTCAGTGGCTTCAGTGTGGGCACGGTGAGGTGCACGCGTAGTACCAGCCAGGGGATAAACACGAGTGACTGCTTGGACGCCTTCAATGGTTTGTGAGAAGCTTTGATTATCAGCATTTTGAAGACAAAGGGGCTCCTTGGCAGGCTCTGGGTATATGGCTTCAACTGACATATCAACCTCAGGCAGAAAAATTAGAAGATTGCGAGCAGAGGTTTGATAGTTGACAGCTGACTGTAGTTTGATTAGACGCATGATCCATGGAGCGTAGAACTTCAGACCAAAAAGATCAGACCCTGATGCAGCGAGTTGGCAGATAAAGAAGTCTTGTGCATTGAAGCTTTTGCCGTGAAGAATATGGAAGACTAAAGTCTTCATTGCACCTTCCAGCTTAGCATGTGGAGAATGTCCTTTGATAGGCCAGAGAGTTTGCCTTATAATGTGATAGATGGTATGTGGCAGATACTCAAGGTCTTCAACAAAGAACTCCTTAGGATATTCTGCATCTGGAGGCAGAGGCTTCATCATGCTAAGCATCTGGCTCATGTTGGGCTCAGGCTTGTGAAAAACGCTCTCCATAGCAGCACTGTGAAGCTGACAACCAGGTTCATATAGATCACCTTGAGTGGGCAGGCCAGTGAGCTCAATGATGTCAAAGGCTTTGGCTTCATGATGGACATTGCCTGTCATCCACTCAAGGACCCAAGTCTTTGGATCCCTGTTGTAGCCACGAATATGAAGAGTGGCATAGAATTGGAGCAGCAATTCTTCATTCCAGTGCTCCTTGTCAGGGACGACTGCAATAAGCCAGACTCTCTGAAGCAATCCAGCACTTCTTCTAAATAGGGCAGTCCAGTTATGGCTTCAGTGTGAAGACGCATATGTGGGAAAATGCGACCTTGATTGTATAAAATGCATGAGTAATAACTACGTTGCTGATAGCTCCAGAACCGATCAGATGATATCCTTGCCTTAGAGTAGGGGTTCTTGGCGCTATCAAAGAAGGTGTTGTGCGCTTTGAAGCCATTGATATTGAATGATCCGGGTGCAGATGTAGTGCCTGGAAACCTAGGCAGCCTTGGCATTGGCTTCTGAACCTGAGGCATGTGCTCGACGTGATAGTCAAACTGGGGGCCAGCAGCAGGTGGAGGAACAAGAAGAGGCCATTTGACAGTGATAAGCTGGCCATAGTTGTATTCTTGCTCGATAGTATGTGGCCTTGGTGGCGGAACAGGAGCAGTGGCATCAGCAGAGGCGTCAGGCTGCTCATCTGTTGCAGGTGCATCATTGGCTTCTGGCACAATGTTTAGTGCAGGCTCCACATTGTCTTCAGCCATGACCACGTCATTGGCTTTCGGTGGTGTTAGTGGTGGCAGCCTCAGGATTCTCAACCTCCACTTGAGGAGCTGGAGGGTCGGGCATAGACACGTTCTCTTCTGTAACAACTTCTTCAGTGGTAGGGGGAGTAGCGACACGCTCTTCTTCTTGTCTTTATTCGGCTGATGCAGCGGATTGTCTTCAGCATTAGCTTCAGACACTGGGACCGTCACAGAAGGATTTTCTGCAGGGAACACTTGACGTGCAACAGATTGGTGGTGCACTTCTCCTTCTGGAACGCTCGGAAGAGTGACTTGAGGCCTTGGTCCTTTGCGAAGCCTGCGTAGCGCTGGCGACGCCTGTGGAGATGGAGTTGGCTGGGCCTCAAAGTCATCATCATCTTGCTCTGGTGGGGTGACTTGTTGTTGGGGAGTACTTCGGGTGTCTTGTTGTTGTGGGTGATCAGCCCATGATGCATCCTGAGCAATTGGCGTCAGAGGACGACCAATGTTGATGAGCTCGTTGTGCGTGAGCATAGGCGATGATACCACGCACTACTAGGGAAAACCTTATACACAGAAATTTATTAGTAGCGCGGTTTAAAAATGGGCGCTACTGCTAATTAGTAGTAGCGTGAGGTATAAAAACCGCGCTACTACTAAGTTGATAGTAGTAGCGAGTGGTATAAAACCGCGCTGCTACTAAATGGTCTCCAACAATATCTCCAGATAGACCATAGTAGTAGCGAGGGGTGTAAAACCGGCGCTACTACTAAGTTAGTAGTAGTAGCGCAGGTAAGACCCCATGCTACTACTAAGCGTGTCCACCCCACCACCACCTCCCACCCCACCAACCGTCCCACACCATCCACCCCCCGTCTGTCTTAAAAAAACCACGTAGCCCGATCCAGATCTCCAACCTCCTCTCCTCTCCCAACCCACTCACCGCCGGCCTCCCTTCCACCTCCTCTCCTCCGTCCGTCCGCCCCCATGCCCCCCGCCGCGCGCGCCATGCCGGCGGCCGCGCGCCCGCCGCTCCTCGTCTCACGCCGCTGGTGGCACCGGCGGCGGGGCGGATGAAGGGATGCCCGGAGCTGACGGTGGAGGGCGACATGCGGGAGATAGCCAAGACGACGGCCAGGAGCGTCAGCTCCTGCAAGCCCGGCAACGGCGTCACACCCATCCTCCCCGTCGAAATCTCTCCTCATTCTGTCTCGCGGAATCACAGGCTGAGCCGAGCCGCCGCCGGTGGTGGATTTTATTTTTGTCAGGTTGGACGGCGTGCAACCGCACCTGGTCAACATCCAGTTCCAGAAGAAGGTGCAGCTGCAGGTGAGCGCTACGAGTCGCCGAGCTGCTCCCGCTCGATTTGGTTTGGGTGGCGCATTATCCTTTTTCTGTTTCTGAATTTGTTTGTTGCTGGGGGGGTTTCAGATTGTTGTGCTCTACGTGGATTTTAAGCTGGACGAGAGCTACACGCCCAGCAAGATCTCCATCCGGGCCGGCGGCGGCTTCCACAATCTTAAGGTAACACCTCGTTTCTGAACATAGCAGTGAGGTGCCCAGTGAGAGCACGCACGCGCGCATCTCTGAATTATAACTTATGATGATCTGTGCTTGATGGTGAGAGCACTCTGCAAATGTTGTTGGCATTTGATGCCTTCCCCTTTCAGTTCAATTTCTCATCCTGGTCCTGATCTTGTACCAAACTAAGAAATAGCCTGGTTTGTGCATTTGGGTTTCCGGAGCTGGGGGCTACTGCATGTTCTGATGTGATGTGTTGTAGTCATGGGTTTCACTACCTTATTGTCGCATCATATTATGACATATCATAGGATTCCGGCAAAAAAGAAGAAGAAGAAGAAGACTATCATAGGATTACCTTATTGAAATATTGATTGGGAAACTTGATCACTTTTTGCAATTCCTCTGCATTGCGCATACTTGTCCAGTGAACACTGAACCGATCCTTGAAAATTCAAATTTACAGTGATAATATTGTCTTTGATCTGAAATAATGAGCCACTATATTTACCACGCTTCCAGGAAATTAAAACGGTGGACATTTTGAAGCCAGTAGGATGGGTTCATATATCATTATCTGGCACTGATCCCCGGTATGGATTTTTGTAACTTAATCATGTCAGGCCTATGATGCCTTTATTTTCCTTCCTCTAGGCATTGAAATTTCAGGACATCTGATGACATTACTATATATGGATTTATGTTTGCAGTTCCTGTAATAATTAAACTCCATGTCAACATGTTGGATGATTCATATTTTCAGCACACTGGCTGTCCAGGCCACTGCTTGCATAAATTTCATGGTTTACTATGTTATTAATGTTGTCTTGCTAGCAGATGAATTTTCGTTAGGCTTTGACAATTTTGCAAGAATATCTGATATGTTCACCTAACTCATTTCAGTGTTGTAATATGCCATTAGCTTCCAATTTGACATATAATTTGCCTACGATCACACTTTAGAAATATGTGAGGATTTCAGAACTAATATAAGAATGATATTGCTTGGATCCCACTGCTTAGTTTTACTGCCTTTGCAGACAGTTGCATGATTCTTTTTCTTGGCATATTTGTGCAGAGAAACATTTATTCATACATTTATGCTCCAAATCGCGGTGTTGGCCAATCACTTGAATGGGAGGGACACCCATGTCCGGCAGATCAAGATATATGGGCCACGACCGTAAGTTGGATACTACTGTACATGCAGCCACCCAGCCATCTATTAGCATTCTGTAACGCAACTATATATGGTAAATCATTTCTAGTGTTTTCATGCATAAGACAAAAGGCCAAATGCAAGCACCATGCAAACAAAAGAAAAACCTGACAGGAAGAGTGTATGGTTGGTACCCTGTTTTATTTGTTGGTTGACCCGTAGTCATATTTCCTAGCTAATAGATGCTGACATGCGAGTCACATACAGTGTTGATCGATACTTGACCACAGTCAGAGTTGGCGTAGAGGACTTAGATGTTTACAAGCAAATCACATGTTGGCGTAGAGGCATCTACATGTACCGCATTGTTTTTTCATGCCATTCTTCTGAAGAATCTGAAGTTTCTGAACCTTTGTTTGTAATGCTGCATGGTTCTGGTAGCGACGATGACGGTCATCGAGAGGTTCGTGGACTGGACGGTGTCGTGGCTGCCGATGTACAGAGAAGCGAAGATGTTGCTCGTTCTCTACCTCTGTCACCCCAGCACACGGGTAAGCAGTCAACCAGACACCCCGAGCCCGAGAGATGGATCAACATTCAGATATACTTGATTCGATATGTGGCCAATTCTGAATCTGAATCTTAATGATGTTTGGGTTTCAGAGTGCGGGGAGCGGGGCACGTGTACGATGGCTTCCTCCGTCCGCTGGTGGCGAGGCACAAGGACGACATCGACCGGTCCAGTTGGAGTTGAGGGCCAGAGCGAGGGACGTGACTAAGTCGCAACTCAAGGCGGCAGCTGCCGTCAGTCAGGTGTGGCTCTTCGAGGCTATCCAATGTGTTTCGTCGCAGCTGCAGGCCGCGAGATCAGGCTGGGCAGGCGCCGCACATTGACGAGTGGTCCAATTTTTGGATCGGGCCATAACAACTTACGTAGGTAGTTGCTTATGTAACTGTGCGATAGAATGGAATTATACATGAGTTGCTGCTACAAGGAGGAACGTAGTTGCTTATGTAACCGTGCGATAGAATGAAATTATACATGAGTTGCTGCTACAATGAGGAACTGGAGAAGATACGACAACTGTGTGATAGAATGAATTTGGTTGATTTTTTTTAATTCCTAATAAGTTAGTAGTGGCGTGGGGATAAAATGTTGCGCTACTAGTATTTAGGATACTAGTAGCGTTGGGATAATAGACACGCTACTACTATTTCACTAGTAGTAGCGTGGTTCATAATAGCAGTAGCGCAGATTGAACCCTCGCTGCTACTAACAAAGTTAGTAGTAGCGCGGGTTTGACCCACGCTACTACTAACCTTTAGCTGTAGCGTGGTACTAGTAGCGCGAGTACCCGCACTACTAGTAGCCATTTTACCCGCGCTGCTAGTAGCATTTTCCCTAGTAGTGACGTTGTGTTCGATCTGAGGAAGAACTTCATCATCTTCTACATTGTCATGGTGACCAATGTCTTCAGCTGCGGTGGGGTCAACAGCTGGAATATCTTCAGCTTCAGGAGCCTCTGTGGAAGCAGGCTCATGAACTATCATACGTCTTTCTTGTTGTCAGGATCCAGGACGAGCAACAGAAATCGGCTCGACAACAAGGGGCTCTGTGGGAGCAGCCCGATTTTTCTTGGTTTTGCGCTTCTTCTTGGAGGGTGTGTCATCAGATGCTTCAAGATTTTTCCTTTTTCTAGCTTCAGCCTCGGCAACCCTCGTCCTCTTCAGTTCTGAAGCGGTTGACTTGACCTTTGGCTTCGAGCCGGTCATGCTGCTTGGGAAGACAATGGTTGGTGCGTCTTGCCGAGGTGCAAGAGTAGGAGTTGTTGCAGGCTTCTTGGACTTCTTCTTTGAAGCCATTCTAGGGTCAATGCTAGGTCGTCCAAGGGCCTTGCGCTTTTCTGCTTCATTGTAGGCTTGCACACATTTGGCAGCTGAAAGCTTCATGCGCTCACGAGAACCTTGGGCTTCATCATGTTTCTTGCGAAAGGCTTCCTTGAGCTCGTGTAGCATGATCTTGAAGTTCTGCACATCCTTCACACTTAGCCTGGCCATATGCTTCTTGAACTGAGCCTTTTCAAAATCTATCTTGTGCTTTAGCTCAACAATTTTCTAAGCAAGAGCTAACTCAGAAGCAATGGCGCCGTGGAAGGAGACGCTGAGGCCAATTGGAAGTTGTAGCTCGTCACAACTGAGTTCTGGATTTTCAAACCAGTCATCGATGAACTTGTTCAGAATCTCAACATCGAAGAGGGGAAGATCATTGAAGATTTCCGCCTGCTGCTTGCTCTTAATCAACATCTCAAGAGCGTCATTGGTAAGATCGTCGTCACTTGACAGATCAATAGCTTTATTTCTCAGAATGGCAGCAGGGGTTAGATCAGGACTAGAGGAGTGTATAGGCTTCTTCTTCTTCATCTCGGTCTTGGAGACGCGAGAGAGATCTTCAGACTGCACACTTGGTGCAGGTGGAGCGGTGGCCAAGGGCTTCACTCGTGAAGCTTTTGGTGGAGAAGAAGGTTTCAGAGCCTTGGATTTCTTCTGCTTTTTTGGCTTCGGAGGTGCAGGTGCTTCATCAGTGTCAGCATCATCTGCAGGTCGATCCACATCCACCCCTTGAACCTTGATATGAGTGATGAGACCTTCTAAGTCATAGAAGGGCCCAACCAGATTTGGTTCAGCTTCGCGTGTGCCATCGGCACGAGGCGCAGAGGGGCCAAGATTGAACTCTAATCCCCACGATTTCTTGTTCTCCTTGGCAGAGTGCATGGCTAACTGAAAGTTGCGCTTGAACAGATTGTCGTCACGACACCATAGCAGAGATGTGGGATGAGCGTCCGTAGGTTGAGGTCCACGAACCATGCAAGGGAAGAAACCTTGTTCAATAGCTTCAGCTCTTGACCTGGGAGGAAGATCTTTGTACAAAATATCTCCCCGTGGTCGCTTGATGGCATTCTTCTCAGCATACTCCTGGGTCACGAACCTGTACTTGTACCATTGTTCAGCCCAATATCTTTGAATCCATTGGATTCGAGTTTTGCGTTCATTATAGGTTTCTTCAGAATCAGTTTTGTACAGTTCATGCAGATCAGCTGGCAAATCCTTTGATGTTTCCCCGCGGCGCTGTCGGCCGCCCTTCCTCACTGACTTTTGCGAAGCCATGAAATTTAGACGGTATGGCTTCAACACTGACAAAGGCTTCTTGGTCAGACAAGAACTAGCTTTGGGAGAATTGATATGATGTTGTAAGAATTCTGCAAATGAATGCAAACTATGAGAACCAAGGGATTCTCCCACGAACATGTACCTGTGACAGCATTAAAGATGTGAGGGAAGGGGAAGAGGTCATATGCATTCTCAGAAGATTTGGAAGATAAATCAGTTTGAAGACATTGACCTCATAACGCGAAGACATTCACTTATGTGTTTGAAGTTGGTTCCAGATTTGTACGAATCCAAGAATAGGTACAAGTGAGGAATCTAACTAGTTTAGATGCATAAGTGAAGATGCTAGGCACAATATGAGATGCAGAACTAGACAGATCCAAGTTTGTAGTCACAGAAACCACTTTTGGTAAAAAGGATGAATCTTTAGGATCAAAAGACAGTCAAAAGTGAGATTTTAATTACCACATGATGAACTGCTAGATGGGAAGAGTAGGAGACCGAGCAGTTCAATCCACCGTGCCCTAACTTGGCGACGGAGGACACCTACGGCGGCGGCGGAGAGGACGATGTCTGCGGCCGACATGAGGACGGCGTAGGTGAGGTCGCGGTAGCTAAGCGCTTCGTCGCCGGCGTCGTCGAGAGCTAGCGGAGGCGCTAGGGTTTTGACGAGGTGGAGAGGTGGAAGAAGGATTTTTGACCGTGAGGGGACATGTATTTATAAGGAAAGGGACGGCACAGCGCAATTACACAGGTGCCCCTGGCGGTTCACATCTGAGGGACGCGTGGCAAACATGCAACATACTAGGAGTTGTCCCACGTTCCCACGTCCGCCAGGATTGTCGGATGGTCGTTCCGGCTTCTCCGGATTTCAGGCAAAGAGAATAGAGCATTTAAAACAAATTTAATGTTTGTCTCTGTATCTTCTGCTGACAAGGACGCAGAGAGGTCATTCGATAGTTTCAATAGAATGCATATGATTTGGATAGATAGAGTTCGATATAGAGAGCATAGAGAGATTAGGGTCTGATCACATTCACTTAGTTCAAAAGATTCAGCAGAGAAGACATAGTTATAAGTAAATGCTGTAGAGGACAAAACACTATATATATCAGAATACAACCAAATCAACATAGTGAAGATAATCAATAAGACACGATGATGTCAAAGACAAACCAAATGTGAAGACATAGCAAAAGTAACGCCATGAGAAAAAACACTTCAAACAGAAGAATTTGGTGGTGGCGTTACCCACCGTATAGGAAGTATTAGACCCTGACACGGCGCACAATTATCGTGGCGCTCTGAAGTCAAATTCCACGTTGATGTATTCACACTCAGAATGTAAGTCTTCATTGATTGAAGATATACTCTACTTCGTGTGTTGCACATCTAAGTCATCAATATGCATAAGTGTTAGGATGTGTGCCTGATCACAGGACATTTGAGGATTCCAAGATATTTAGCTCACACCATAACTTGCAAAACCTTTTCTCATCCAAGGGCTTTCTGAATATATCTGCTAGTTGCTCCTCAGTGTTGACGTGTATGATGTCAATATCTTCCTTCATGACATGATCTCTGAGAAAGTGATGACGAATTTCAATATGCTTTGTCTTCGAGTGCTGAACGAGGTTGTTGGCAATCTTGATGGCACTTTCATTGTCGCAGTAGAGTGGTACTTGTTTCAGATGGATACCATAGTCCTTGAGAGTTTGCTTCATCCATAGAAGCTGAGCGCAGCAAGATCCAGCAGCAATGTATTCGGATTCAGCAGTGGAGAGTGATACACAGTTCTACTTCTTTGAAGACAACAGACAAGTGATCGTCCCAGAAAATGACATGTGCCTGATGTAGACTTGCGATCCACCTTGTCACCAGCATAATCAGCATCCGAGAATCCAACCAGATCAAACTCTGAGCCCTTTGGATACCATAATCCTAATGTTGGGGTGTAAGCCAAATATCGAAGAATTCGCTTCACAGCTAAGTGATGTGATTCCTTTGGTGCCGCTTGGAATCGAGCACACATGCAAACACTAAGCATAATATCTTGCCTAGATGCACATAGATAGAGTAAAGAACCAATCATGGAGCGGGATACCTTTTGATCAAACTCTTTACCATTGTCGTCGGGACCTAGATGGTGTTTAGCTGGCATTGGCGTCGTGTAACCTTTGCAATCTTGCATTCCAAACTTCTTCAGGCAATCTTTGAGATATTTCTCTTGAGATATGAAAATGCCATTTCTTTGCTGACGAATTTGAAGACCAAGGGAGAACTTCAGCTCACCCATCATGGACATCTGATATTGCTCTTTAATCATGTGTCCAAACTCATCACTGTATCTCTGGTTGGTGCAGCCGAAGATGATGTCATCCACATATATTTGGCACAAAAATAGTTCACCATCATATGTTTTCGTGAAGAGTGTGGGATCCAGGGAACCAGGTTTGAAGCATTTGCTCTTCAGGAAGTCTTTGAACGTGTCATACCGAGCGCGAGGAGCTTGTTTGAGGCCATACAGTGCTTTGTTCAGCTTGCGCACCATATCAGGATGTTTTGGATCTTCAAAGCCAGGAGGCTGTGCAACATATACTTCTTCTTCAATCTTGCCGTTGAGAAATGCACTCTTCACATACATTTGATATAGCAAGATGTTGTGATGATTTGCATAGGCTAGCAGTATGCGAATAGCTTCAAGCCTAGCCACAGGAGCAAATGTTTCATCGAAGTCAATCCCTTCAACTTGAGTGTATCCTTGAGCAACGAGACGAGCCTTGTTTCTGAGAACTTGACCATGCTCATCTTGCTTGTTGCGATATATCCATTTTGTGCCTATTATGTTGTGCTTGCGAGGATCAGGATGCTTGACAAGTTGCCAGACATTGTTCAGCTTGAATTGTTGAAGCTCTTCTTGCATAGCTTGAATCCATTCTGGTTCCATAAAGGCTTCAACAACTTTCTTGGGTTCAGATATCGAGACAAATGCAAAGTGCCCACAGAAATTTGCTAGTTGTGTTGCTCTTGAACGAGTAAGTGGACCAGGCGCATTGATGTTGTCAATTATTCTCTCAAACTGTACTTCATTTGCAACACGCGGATGGACTGGACGAAGATTTTGCTCTTGCTAATCATTGTCATCATTTGGAAAATTTTCTTCAGGCTGAGCATTGTCTTCAGGTTGATTAGGTGCTGAAATGATAAGTTCCTCTTCAGGTTGTGCTTCAGATGGCATGATTTCACCAGTTCCCATTAGCTTGATAGATTCACTGGGTAAAGCTTCATCTAGCACATTAGGCAAGTGCTCTCTTTGCGAGCCATTGGTTCCATCGAACCGTACATCCACAGTTTCAACAATTTTATAGATGAAGAGTTGAAAACTCTGTAGGAGTGCGAGTCTTTTCCGTATCCGAGCATGAAACCTTCATGTGCTTTCGGAGCAAATTTTGATTTGTGATGAGGATCCTTGATCCAGCACTTTGCACCAAACACTCTCAAGTAACTAACATTTGGCTTCTTGCCGGTGAGGAGTTCATAGGATGTTTTCTTCAGAAGCTTGTGAATATAAACACGGTTGATGACGTGGCATGCGGTGTTAATAGCTTCAGGCCAGAATTTTCTTGGTGTCTTGTATTCACCGAGCATCGTTCGAGCCATCTCAATAAGGGTTCTGTTCTTGCGCTCCATGATGCCATTCTGTTGAGGTGTGTATGGAGCTGAGAACTCATGAGTGATTCCCATTGTATCCAAGTAAAGATCGAGGCCGGTGTTCTTGAACTCAGTGCCATTGTCACTCCTGATATGCTTGATCTTGACGCCATAGTTGTTCATGGCACGGTTGGCGAAGCGTCTGAAGACATCTTGCACTTTAGTCTTGTAGAGAACTATGTGCACCCACGTATATCTTGAGTAATCATCAACAATGACGAAGCCATAGAGACAAGCAGTTGTTGTGAGGGTAGAGTAGTGAGTAGGGCCAAATAAGTCCATGTGTAGCAGCTCGAAGGGTTGAGATGTCGTCATGATTGTCTTCGAGGGATGCTTGGCCCTTGTCATCTTTCCAGCTTCGCAGGCACCGCACAAATGATCCTTCTTGAACTTGACGCCCTCGATGCCTATGACATGCTTCTTCTTGACGAGAGTGTGTAAGTTCCTCATGCCATCATGCCCTAGCCTCCGATGTCAGAGCCAACATTCTGAAGCTTTTGCAAGAAGACACACGACAAGTTGTGGCCCTGCTGAGAAATCTACCATGTACAAATCATCTTTCCGGTACCCTTCAAAGACTAGAGACTTGTCAGATTCCATTAGTACAAGGCAACAATATTTTCCAAATATCACAATCATGTTCAAGTCACAAAGCATTGAGACAGGCATTAAGTTGAAACCAAGGGATTCAACAAGCATCACTTTATCCATGTGTTGATCCTTTGATATTGCAACTCTACCTAGACCCAATACCTTGCTTTTACCAGTGTCAGCAAATGTGATGTGACTCTTGTCAGATGGACGTAAAGTTGAGTCCATGAGAAGACTTCGATCACCAGTCATATGATTAGTGCACCCGCTATCCATAATCCATTCTGAAGCATGAGGTGTCATACCCTACAATACAGTCAGGGGGATAGGCCTCACAAAGAGATGTGTGAAGCATAAACATTTGACGGGCAAGAGGATTATTGAAGCTTAGAACAAGATTAGGACTGATGGGATGAATGTCAAACGATTTAGGAACAAAATACATAGTGAGACCATTTGGGCATTTGATCTTGCGCCCTACAAGATGTTTTAGGTCCCCAGCAATAGCATCAGACGCCTTTGATTTTTGGCTGGAGACCTTTCACTGCAAAAGAGAGTTAATTCTTCTTAACCACCCACATCTTCAGGGGTGGCTTAGAAGCAATGAGTCTAAGTGCAGCATCTGAGAACTTTGGCTCTGGAGCCCTAGCAAATAGCCTTGCAGGAAAAGAACGATACTCATATGAATAAGCAGAAAAATTATTAGTTCTATGAACATAGCGGTTCGAAGACACACGCTCATATTCATAAGTCTGAGAATGGTTTCCCTGCAAAACATTGGCGTTAGGGTGACTCAGGTGAGTCCTCTGTCTGTATGAAGCCTTTGGGCCATATGAAGCCTTGGGTCTGGGGTTTGTCTTCTTCCCAGGTGGTGTCATGATGACATTCACTGGAAGATTCTCGAGACAGCTTTTGGGAACCCAGATCTTCTTCATAGGTGGCCCATTCCTGCAGCTAGTACCAATATACCTGGCAAACACTTCACCATTCTGATTCTTAAACAGTTTATAGTTTGCATCAAAGGATTCATCAATGACAATGGGGTTAGCACAGGTAAAGCCAGATAAGGTGGATGGGTCCACTGAAGGTCTCTTTGCAGCAACCCATGTGGTTTTGGGATACTGCTCAGGCTTCCAGTAGGAGCCATCAACATTCATTTTCCTCTTGAACCCAACACCCTCTTTCCTAGGGTTTCGGTTCAGAATATGCTTTTTGAGGACATCGCACAGTGTCTGATGCCCTTTCAGACTTTTGTACATGACTGTTTCAAGCAATGTCTTCAACCTAGCATTTTCATCAGCAATAGTAGTGGTATCCCTGGCAGAGGGGTTAGTTACCACATCAACAGTTGAAGACAATGCAACAGTAGCAGCAGTAGAACATTCAGCAACAGAGGTAGCGTTGTCACGCTCAAGGCATTTTAGACATGGTGGTTCAAATCCATCCTGAGCGGGACTGATTTGTTGAGCGCGAAGTGACTCATTCTCTTTTTGAAGATCTTCACGAGCCGCTTTCAATTTCTCAAGCTCTTGCTTCCTTTGAAGATAATCATAGGAGAGCTTTTCATGAGTGGTTGAGAGCGTTTCATGACGAATTTCAAGTTCTTGGTACTTAGCATGAAGATTTTTTATGTCTTCAACTAAGGACTGTGAACTGGTCATTTCCGCGTCCAACAGATCATCGCATTTGTCTAAGAGTTTTTGAGTATGTTCCATAGCTTTTTGTTGTTCAGTTGCAATTTTAGCAAGTGTTTTGTAGCTGGGTTTGGATTCACAATCAGATTCATCTTCACTTGATGTTTGAAAGTAAGCATCGCGTGATTTTACCTTGGCACCGCGTGCCATGAAGCAGTAGGTGGGAGCAGAGTCGTCCTTGTCATTAGCTTTAGCGTTGGTGATGGAGCCATTGTCTTCAGTGTTGAAGATTGACTTGGCAACGTAGGCTGTGGCTAGAGCCAGACTTGCAACACCAGGGTCGGACTCCTCCTCAGACTCCACCTCTACCTCATCCGAAGCAGACTCCTCTTCTGAATCCATTTCCTTGCCAACAAAAGCACGAGCCTTTCAAGATGAGTTCTTCTTATGGGATGAAGATTTGGATGAGGACTTGCAAGAAGACTTTGAGGATTTCTTCTTTTTCTTGTCATCAGAATCATATTCCTTGCTCTTCTTCTTCTTCTTCTCATTGTCCCACTGTGGACACTCAGAGATGTAGTGTCCAGGTTTCTTGCACTTGTGACATGTTCTCTTCTTGTAATCATGAGTGGAAGCTTCATAATTTCTTGAGCTGGATCTTGAAGACTTTCTGAAGCCCTTCTTCTTAGTGAACTCCTGGAACTTCTTCACAAGCATAGCAAGTTCCTTTCCAATGTCTTCAGGATCATCAGAACTGCAGTCAGATTCTTCTTCAGATGAGGAAACAGCTTTTGCCTTCAAAGCGCGAGTTCAGCCATAATTGGGACCATATATATCTCTTTTCTCAGATAGATGGAACTCATGTGTGTTGAGCCTCTCAAGTATATCAGACGGATCGAGTGTCTTAAAGTCAGGGCGTTCTTGTATCATGAGGGCAAGGGTGTCAAAAGAGCTGTCAAGTGATCTCAGCAGTGTCTTGAAGATTTCATGTTTGGTAATCTCAGTGGCACCGAGAGCACGAAGCTCATTTGTGATGTCAGTGAGGCGATCAAACGTGAGCTGGACATTTTCATTGTCGTTTCTCTTGAAGCGGTTGAAGAGGTTGCGAAGAACATTGATCCTTTGATCTCTCTGGGTTGAGACGCCTTCGTTGACCTTGGAGAGCCAGTCCCAGACTAGCTTGGACGTTTCCAAAGCACTTACACGGCCAAACTATCCTTTGGTCAGATGACCACAGATGATGTTCTTGGCAGTTGAATCCAGTTAAATGAACTTCTTGACATCAGCAGGAGTGACACCTTCACCAGTCTTGGGAACGCCATTCTTGACGACATACCAGAGATCGACATCAATGGCTTCAAGATGCATGCGCATCTTATTCTTCCAATAGGGATATTCAGTTCCATCGAAGACGGGGCAAGCATCAGAGACTTTGATTATCCCTGCAGTTGACATAGCTAAAACTCCAGGTGGTTAAACCGAAGCACACAGAACAAGGGAGTACCTTGCTCTGATACCAATTGAAAGTGCTAGTTATCGACTAGAGGGGGGGGGGGTGAATAGGCGATTTTTATGAAAGTCTTCAAAACATGCAAGTTTCGAAGACAAACAATAGAAATGATCCTATTGATATGCAGCAGAAGGTAAACTACTCTAAGCAAGCCATAGTCAAGTATGCAATAAAGTGAAAACACGAAGACTAATAACAGCTAGGTAGTAAGGATCAGGATGGAAGATGATATGAAGCCAAACAACATTAGTAGTCAAGCAGTGAAGTCAAACAGATAAGGCAATCAGGCAAAGACTTCACAAACACAAACTTTAAGTAAAGAGAGGGAGAGGATAGAACCAATCACTTGATGAGGACACATGATTTGTTGGACTAGTTCGAGTTGCTGTGACAACTGTACGTCTGGTTAGGGAGGCTGAGATTCAACTCAGAAGACCACGTCTTCACCTTATTCCCCTTGAGCTAAGGACACCCAGTCCTCGCCCAATTACTCTGGTAAGTCTTCAAGGTAGACTTCCAAACCTTCACAGACTTCGTTCACCGGCGATCCACAATGACTCTTGGATGCTCAGAACTCGACGCCTAATCGGCTGGAGGATTCACAGTCCTCAAGTATAATAAGTCTCCAGGTCACGCAGACAGAAAGACTTCAGTGATGCCTAACACTCTTTGGATCTGGGTGTTTGGGCTTTGTCCTCGCAAGGATTTCTCTCTCTCAAAAGCTTCGAGGTGGGTTGCTCTCAAAATGACAAAAGCCGTGCACTAACTCTGAGCAGCCGCCAATTTATGGTGTAGGGGGTGGGCTATTTATAGCCACTAGGCAACCCGACCTGATTTGTTTGAAATGACCCTGGGTCACTAAGGAACTGACACGTGTTCCAACGGTCAGATTTCAAACACACACGGCAACTTTACTTGGGCTACAAGCAAAGCTGACTCATCCAGCTCTGGATAAGTTTTGCTCTCATTGTCTTCGCTCGAAGACATAGGATTTGGTTGAGCATCACTTCAGTCACTCTGACTTTGTTCACTTGGACCCCACTTAACAGTATGGTGGTTCCTATGACTCAACAAAGAAGAAAAGGAAACAACGAAACAACTAAGTCTTCGTGCTCCATAGTCTTCACTCAATGTCTTCTCATGTCATAGTCTCCAATGTGAATATTTTCATATACCACCATTGTCTTCAATGTCTTCATACATTTTTAGGGGTCGTCTCCAGTAGGTAAACCGAATCAATGAGGGACTACTACATGTGTTATCCTGCAATTCTCACAAACACATTAGTCCCTCAACCAGGTTTGTCGTCAATACTCCAAAACCAACTAGGGGTGGCACTAGATGCACTTACAATGACACCGTATGAACTGTGGTTTGGCAAGAAACCTAAGCTATCATTTCTTAAAGTTTGGGGATGCGACGCTTATGTCAAAAGGCTTCATTCTGATAAGCTCGAACCTAAATCGGAGAAGTGCGTCTTCATAGGATACCCTAAGGAAACTATTGGGTACACCTTCTACCACAGATCCGAAAGCAAGCTCTTTGTTGCCAAGAATGGATCCTTTCTAGAGAAGGAGTTTCTCTCAAAAGAATTGAGTGTGAGGAAAGTAGAACTTGATGAGGTAATTGTACTTTCTCTCAAAATGGAAAGTAGCACATTAGAGAAAATCGTTCCCGTGATGCCTACATCAACTAGAGAGGAAGCTAATGATGATGATCATGAAACTTCAGATCGAGTTACCACTGGACCTCGTAGGTCATCAGAGCATGTTCCGCACTAGAGTGGTACGGTAATCCTGTCCTGGAAGTTATGTTATTAGACCATGGAGAACCTACGAACTATGAAGAAGTTATGATGAGCCCAGAATCCCATAAATGGCTTGAGGCCATGAAAACTAAGATAGGATCCTTTTATGAGAACAAGGTGTAGACTGTGGTGGACTTACCCGATTATCGACAAGCCATTGATAATAAATGGATCTTCAAGAAGAAGACTAGCGCTGATGGTAATGTTACTGTCTACAAAGCTCGACTTGTTGATACGTCTCCAACGTATCAATAATTTTTTATTGTTCCATGCTATTATATTATCCATCTACGATGTTTTATATGCATTTATATGCTATTTTATATGATTTCTGGGACTAACCTGTTAACCTAGAGCCCAGTGCCAGTTTTTGTTTTCCCTTGTTTTTGAGTATCGCAAAAAAGGAAAACCAAATGGAATCCAATTGAACTGAAATTTCACAGAGATTATTTTTGGACCAGAAGAAGCCCACGGAGTACCGGAGATGGGCCAGAAGAGTCCCGAGGAACCCACGAGGGTGGGGGCGTGCCCTACCCCCCTAGGCGTGCCCCCTACCTCGTGGCCGCCTCGGACACCCCCTGACTTGTTCCCGACGCCAACACCTCTTATATATACTCAAACTTCCAGAACATAACCTAGATCGGGAGTTTCGCCGCCGCAAGCCTTTGTAGCCACCAACAACCAATCGGGACCCTGTTCCGGCACCCTGCCAGATGGTGGATCCCTCATCGGTGGCCATCTTCATCATCCCGGCGCTCTCCATGATGAGGAGGGAGTAGTTCACCCTCGGGGCTGAGGGTATGTACCAGTAGCTATGTGTTTGATCTCTCTCTCTCTCTCTCTCTCTCTCTCTCTCTCGTGTTCTTGATTTGGCACGATCTTGATGTATCGCGAGCTTTGCTATTATAGTTGGATCTTATGATGTTTCTCCCCCTCTACTCTCTTGTGATGGATTGAGTTTTCCCTTTGAAGTTATCTTATCGGATTGAGTCTTTAAGGATTTGAGAACACTTGATGTATGTCTTGCGTGGGATACCCGTGGTGACAATGGGGTATTCTATTGATTCACTTGATGTATGTTTTGGTGATCAACTTGCGGGTTCTGTGACCTTGGGAATCTATGCATAAGGGTTGGCACAGGTTTTCGTCTTGACATGGTGATCAACTTGCGGGTTCTGTGACCTTGGGAATCTATGCATAAGGGTTGGCACAGGTTTTCGTCTTGACTCTCCGGTAGAAAATTTGGGGCACTCTTTGAAGTTCTTTGTGTTGGTTGAATAGATGAATCTGAGATTGTGTGATGCATATCATATAATCAAACCCACGGATACTTGAGGTGACATTGGAGTATCTAGGTGACATTAGGGTTTTGGTTGATTTGTGTCTTAAGGTGTTATTCTAGTACGAACTCTAGGATAGATCGAATGGAAAGAATATCTTTGTCTTATTTTACTAGGGACTCTTGAATAGATCGATCAGAAAGGATAACTTTGAGGTGGTTTCGTACCCTACAATAATCTCTTCGTTTGTTCTCCACTATTAGTGTCTTTGGAGTGACTCTTTGTTGCATGTTGAGGGATAGTTATATGATCGAATTATGTTATTATTGTTGAGAGAACTTGAACTAGTGAAAGTATGAACCCTAGGCCTTGTTTCAACGCATTGCAATACCGTTTTCTCTCACTTTTATCATTAGTTACCTTGTTGTTTTTATATTTCCATATTACAACAACCTATATCTACCATCCGTATTGCACTTGTATCACCATCTCTTCGCCGAACTAGTGCACCTATATAATTTACCATTGTATTGGGTGTGTTGGGGGACACAAGAGACTCTTTGCTATTTGGTTTCAGGGTTGTTTGAGAGAGACCATCTTCATCCTACGCCTCCCACGGATTGATAAACCTTAGGTCATCCACTTGAGGGAATTTGCTACTGTCCTACAAACCTCTGCACTTGGAGTCCCAACAATGTCTACAAGAAGAAGGTTGTGTAGTAGACATCAAGCAGTTTCTGGCACCGTTGCCGGGGAGGTGAGTGCTTGAAGGTATATCTTTAGATCTTGCAATCGAATCTTTTTGTTTCTAGTTTTATCACTAGTTTAGTCTACAAAAGAAAACTACAAAAAAATGGAATTGAGGGTGCCTCATATGCTTCATCTTTTTAATGTCTTTCGTGAAAATGATGGGAAGGAAAATTGTGCTCAAGTACTAGAATAAGAATTACGTAGAATGCTTGGCATAAAATATGTGAATGATGAGCATGATTGCAACGTTGTTAGTATGAATTCTTTGAATACCCATGATGCTAATGATTTGCAAAGTCACAAGCTTGGGGATGCTATGTTTGATTAAGATGATATGTTTAGTCCCCCAAGTTTTGATGAGAATATTTATTATGATGAAAGCATGCATCCTATTTATGATGATTTTTTATGGAAAGACAGTAGGAGAGGCTCCTACTGTTTGTATATATTTTCATCTTTTTGTAAAGAGTTACATGTGAGTTACAGAATTGTTACATGATGGTGCCCTACCATCACCCCCACCCTGGGGGGAGGGGGGTTATGGAGGAGCACTATACAAGTAGTCACTACTCAAGGATCAAGGAGGGAGTTAGGCTAGTGAGTTACAAAAGGTAGTTACAATAGACTTTTGTGCCTCTTTCACCCTATATTGGAGGAGGCCAAAATCTCCCTTGAAACGTGTCAACTAGGAAGCAATACTAGGATTGACCCCTCTGAAGTGTTTGTTATTGCCTTCCTTCCACAAACTCCAAGCTGCCGTGAGGAAAATTTCCATAAAGAGAGGTATACGCTCAGCCTCATTGATTTGCGCGATCAAATCAAGTCTGGAATCCAACTCTGGCCAAGCAATATCAATCTTCTCCCAGCAAGCTTTACTGAACGGGCAGGTGAAGATCATGTGGTCCACCGTTTCTTCAATATTTTGCCCACAGAGAAGGCAGTCCAATATCTCACCAATGTTGTAATGACGACGCTTCAGCATGTTCCTTGTGTTCATTCGATCAAGCAGAAGCAACCATCCGAAGACTTTGATTTTCATGGTGCTTCTAGATCACCACAGCAGCCTGAAGGTTGGGTTTGGAAGAGTGTCAACTTTAGGAAGTAACGATCCCACTATTTTGGAGTATGTTGAATATTATTGTGATAATTATGAAAGTGGATTTGGAGAGGTCATGACTTTATTTAGTGATGAATCCACTATTTCGGAAGAGGTTCCAATTGATTATGAGAACAAAGTTGCTACCTATCACGATTATTGTGATGACTTGTATGCTATAAAGAATAATGATAACCATGAAACTTGTCGTCATGATTTTACTTTTCAATTGGATTATGCCTCACATGATAGTTATTTTGTTGAGTTTGCTCCCACCACTATTCATGAGAAGAAATTTGCTTATGTGGAGAGTAATAAATATTGTATGCTTATAGATAATGAAAAGAATGCTTTATGTGATAGTTATATTGTTGAATTCATTCATGATGCTACTGAAAATTATTATGAGGGAGGAATATATGCACGTAGGAATTGCAATCATATCAAGTTTCCTCCCTATGTGCTTAAAGTTTTAAAGTTATGCTTGTTTTGCCTTCCAATGCTAGTTGATTATTGTTCCCATAAGTTGTTTGCTCACAAAATCCCTATGCATAGGAAGTGGGTTAGGCTTAAATGTGCTAGTCCTATTCTTCATGATGCTCTTTTTATGTTTCAATTCTTATCTTTTATGTGAGCATCATTGAAATCATCATGCCTAGCTAGGGGCGTCAAACAATAGCACTTATCGGGAGGCAACCCAATTTTATTTTTGTTCTTTGCTTTTTGCTCCATTTTAGTAATAAATAATTCATCTAGCCTCTGTTAGATGTGGTTTTATGTTTTAATTAGTGTTTGTGCCAAGTAGAACCTTTGGGAAGACTAGGGTGAAGTCTTTGCGATCTTGCTGTAAAAAATAGAAACTTTTGCGCTCACGAGATTAGCTGCCATTTTTTACGGGAGAGTGATTTTAGGTTGATTCTTTTTGAAAATGATTAATAGAAAAATTCCTCAGGTCCACCAATTTATTTCAGAATTTTTGGAGTAATAGAAGTATTCTAATGATACAAATTACTACAGACTGTTCTGTTTTTGACAGATTCTGTTTTCTATGTGTTGTTTGCTTATTTTGATGAATCTATGAGTAGTATCGGAGGGTATGAACCATAGAGAAGTTGAAATACAGTAGATATTATACCAATATGAATTTAGAATGAGTTCACAACAGTACCTAAGTGGTGATTTATTTTCTTATACTAACGGAGATTACGAGTTTTCTGTTGAGTTTTGTGTTGTGAAGTTTTCAAGTTTTGGGTAAAGATTTGATGGACTATGGAATAATGAGTGGCAAGAGCCTAAGCTTGGGGATGCCCAAGGCACTCCAAGGTCATATTCAAGGACAACCAAGAGCCTAAGCTTGGGGATGCCCCGGTTGGCATCCCCTCTTTCGTCTTCGTTCATCGGTAACTTTACTTGGAGCTATATTTTTATTCACCACATGATATGTGTTTTGCTTGGAGCATCATTTTATTTTATTTTGTTTTGCTTTCTGTTTGAATAAAATACCAAGATATGAAATTATTAAATGTTAGAGAGTCTTCACATAGTTACATAATTATTCAATTACTCGTTGATCCTCACTTATATCTTTTGGATTAGTTTGTCGTCTGCTCTAGTGCTTCACTTATATCTTTTTAGAGCACGGCGGTGGTTTTATTTTGAAGAAATAGATGAACTCTCATGCTTCACTTATATTATTTTGGGAGTCTTAAACTGCATGGTAATTTTCTTTGGTTATGAATTTAGTCCTAATATGATGGGCATCCAAGATGGGTATAATAAAAACTTCCATATATAGTGCATTGAATAATATGAGAAGTTTGATACTTGATGATTGTTTTGAGATATGAAGATGGTAATATTAGAGTTGTGCTAGTTGAGTAATTGTGAAATTGAGAAATACTTGTGTTGAGGTTTGCAAGTCCCGTAGCATGCACGTATGGTAACCGTTGTATGACAAATTTGAAGCATGAGGTGTTTCTTTGATTGCCTTCCTTATGAGTGGCGGTCGGGG
Organism: Aegilops umbellulata; assembly: GCA_032464435.1. Classification (NCBI taxonomy): domain Eukaryota; kingdom Viridiplantae; phylum Streptophyta; class Magnoliopsida; order Poales; family Poaceae; genus Aegilops; species Aegilops umbellulata. The sequence goes on along the minus strand of CP136058.1, from coordinate 343,816,327 downwards.
ACGAGCGATGGTCTTTTCCTACCAATCTATCCCCCTAGGAGCATGTGCGTAGTGCTTGGTTTTGATGAATTTTAGATTTTTGCAATAAGTATGTGAGTTTTTTATGACTAATGTTGAGTCCATGGATTATACGCACTCTCACCCTTCCATCATTGCTAGCCTCTTTGGTACCGTGCATTGCCCTTTCTCACCTCGAGAGTTGGTGCAAACTTCGCCGGTGCATCCAAACCCCGTGATACGATACGCTCTATCACACATAAGCCTCCTTATATCTTCCTCAAAACAGCCACCATACCTACCTATTATGGCATTTCCATAGCCATTCCGAGATATATTCCCATGCAACTTTCCACCGTTCCGTTTATTATGACACGCTTCATCATTGTCATATTGCCTTGAATTATCATGTAGTTGACATCGTATTTGTGGCAAATCCACCATGCATAGTTTTTCATACATGTCACTCTTGATTCATTGCCCATCCCGGTACACCGCCGGAGGCAGTCATATAGAGTTATATTTTGTTCTAGTATCGAGTTGTAATCTTTGAGTTGTAAATAAATAGAAGTGTGATGATCATCATTATTAGAGCATTGTATCGTCTGGAAAAAAAAAGAAAGGCCAAGTAAAAAAGGGGGAATGCCAAAAAAGGCCAAATAAGAAAAGGAAGGCCCCAAAAAAAGGGGAACAATGCTACTATCATTTTTCCACACTTGTGCTTCAAAGTAGCACCATGGTCCTCATGATAGAGAGTCTCTTATGTTGTCACTTTCATATACTAGTGGGAATTTTCATTATAGAACTTGGCTTGTATATTCCAACGATGGGCTTCCTCAAATGCCCTAGGTCTTCGTGAGCAAGCAAGTTGGATGCACACCCACTTAGTTTATTTTGTTGAGCTTTCATATATTTATAGCTCTAGTGCATCCGTTGCATGGCAATCCCTACTCCTCGCATTGACATCAATTGATGGGAATCTCCATAACCCATTGATTAGCCGCGTCGATGTGATACTTTCTCCTTATTTGTCTTCTCCACACAACCTCTATCATCATATTCTATTCCACCCATAGTGCTATGTCCATGGCTCACGCTCATGTATTGCGTGAAAGTTGAAAAGTTTGAGAATACTAAAGTATGAAACAATTGCTTGCTTGTCATCGGGGTTGTGCGTGATGAGAGCATTTTGTGTGACGAAAATGAAGCATGCCCAAACTCTATGATTTTGTAGGGATGAGCTTTCTTTGGCTATGTTATTTTCAGAAGACATAATTGCTTGGTTAGTATGCTTGAAGTATTATTGTTTTTATGTCAATATTAAACTTTTGTCTTGAATCTTATGGATCTGAATATTCTTGCCACAATAAATAAGATTACATTGAAAATTATGTTAGGTAGCATTACACATCAAAAATTCTTGTTTTATCATTTACCTACTCGAGGATGAGCAGGAATTAAGCTTGGGGATGCTTGATATGTGTCCAACGTATCTATAATTTTTTATTGTTCCATGCTATTATATTATCCATCTAGGATGTTTTATATGCATTTATATGCTATTTTATATGATTTTTGGGACTAACCTATTAACCTAGAGCCCAGTGCCAGTTTTTTTCCCCTTGTTTTTGAGTATCGCAGAAAAGGAAAACCAAACGGAGTCCAATTGACCTGAAATTTCACAGAGATTATTTTTGGACCAGAAGAAGCCCACGGAGTATCGGAGATGGGCCAGAAGAGTCCCGAGGCACCCACGAGGGTGGGGGGCGGGCCCTACCCCCCTACCTCGTGGCCGCCTAGGAGACCCCCTGACTTGTTCCCGACGCCAATACCTCTTATATATACTCAAACTTCCAGAACATAACCTAGATTGGGAGTTCCACCGCTGCAAGCCTCTGTAGCCACCAAAAACCAGTCGGGACCCTGTTCCGGCACCCTGCCGGAGGGGGGATCCCTCATCGGTGGCCATCTTCATCATCCCGGCGCTCTCCATGACGAGGAAGGAGTAGTTCACCCTCGGGGCTGAGGGTATGTACCAGTAGCTATGTGCTTGATCACTCTCTCTCTCTCTCTATCGTGTCCTTTATTTGGCACGATCTTGATGTATTGTGAGCTTTGCTATTATAGTTGGACCTTATGATGTTTCTCCCCCTCTACTCTCTTGTGATGGATTGAGTTTTCCCTTTGAAGTTATCTTATCGGATTGAGTCTTTAAGGATTTGAGAACACTTGATGTATGTCTTGCGTGGGATACCCGTGGTGACAATGGGGTATTCTATTGATTCACTTGATGTATGTTTTGGTGATAAAATTGCGGGTTCCGTGACCTTGGGAATCTATGCATAAGGGTTGGCACAGGTTTTCGTCTTGACTCTCCGGTAGAAACTTTGGGGCACTCTTTGAAGTTCTTTGTGTTGGTTGAATAGATGAATCTGAGATTGTGTGATGCATATCGTATAATCAAACCCATGGAAACTTGAGGTGAAATTGGAGTATCTAGGTGACATTAGGGTTTTTGTTGATTTGTGTCTTAAGGTGTTATTCTAGTATGAACTCTAGGATAGATCAAACGGAAAAATAGCTTCGTGTTATTTTACTACGGACTCTTGAATATATCGATCAGAAAGGATAACTTTGAGGTGGTCTCGTACCCTACAATAATCTCTTCGTTTGTTCTCCGCTATTAGTGTCTTTGGAGTGACTCTTTGTTGCATGTTGAGGGATAGTTACATGATCCAATTATGTTATTATTGTTGAGAGAACTTGCACTAGTGAAAGTATGAACCCTAGGCCTTGTTTCAACGCATTGAAATACCGTTTTCGCTCACTTTTATCATTAGTTACCTTGTTGTTTTTATATTGCCAGATTACAAAAACCTATATCTACCATCCATATTGCACTTGTATCACCATCTCTTCGCCGAACTAGTGTACCTATACAATTTAGGGATATTTAAATTAGTGCCCCTGGTTCCTTAGTTGTGCTCACTTTTCCCCACGCTCCAAACATTTGCTCACTTTTCCCCTCTTCCTTAGCTGAAACTCTCACAAATGCTCATAGCGGGCGTTTGCCGTCTTGTCCGTCCATTGACCGTTAATTGCTGACGTGGGGCCGAGTCTTCCTCTGACTGTTGCTTGCTGACGGGTGGGACCGCAAGGAGACACGTATTGGGCAGCTTGTCTGAATCTAAAACAGATCTAGACAGGCCGCACTGCACAGCGCCGCCCCGCCCCCTCCGCCGGCGTCTTGCCGCGTCCACCGCAGTTGTTTCCTCCACCCTATGCCCTCGTCCGTTCGTCGGTGACGCCGGGTCTTCGCCAGATATAGCCCCCCCCCATCTGGGATTACATAGCGATGTTGAGTGAGGACGCCCGGAATGCAGTCGATCGTGGAGAGGATTGGGTCGAATCCGCGGGAGATAATTCATGGATTAAACCTGGGTAAGCATTGTTTCCTCTCAAATTGACGTTCTAAGTCGTATTGTAGGCCGTATTTGACTTCTTTTTGCTTGAATCGTTCGAATTTGTGCTCGATTCTACCCAGCTAACTGAAGTCGTATTGTAGGATTGATCCCGCGTCGGCATTCCGGCTGGCGATTAGAATGGAAACTAGTGTGCTGCGTGGTACTAAACCGCATTTGATTTCATCATTTTTCTATCCCAAAGTGGTAGAAACCAGCATATCTTTCAAAGATTTGCGAGCTGAGCTCCGAAACACCTATCCCTGGAGTGATGCCGATGATGTTGAACTGAATTACTTCAGTAGTGACGAGCAAAGATTTCTCCCACTAACTTGCGACGATCATATGCCGTTGCTTTTTGCTGGGATTGCTGGCTGCCGATTCGGTAAACTCCAAATCGATGTGCTTCAGCCACACGCAGAATGGGCGAAGGGGAAGGGAGTTCAGACATCATCTGTCTGTGCTAATAGCCAGCACCCCGGCACTCCTTGTAGGTCGACACCAAGTAAAGCAAGTGGTTCGTGGAGCCACAACATGCCTGCTGCCAATTCTGGTTCCGATTTAGCTGCTGCTTCTCGTGTACCTTCTGCAGTTGGTGTAGAAGAAGATGCAGAACCTGACGAGGCAGTGCCTACAAATGATGATGAAGATGAGATGATGTTTCCTGAACTGGTCGATGTAGCCAGTCAGCAAGCAGTGGATGACAAATATATGGAGGAGCCCATCAGCCAAGCTAGGTTTGATGACACTGACGATGAAGAGAAGGTGGAGAACACAGACAGCTTAATCGAGGATGAATACGATGGTGATGACATGCCAACAATTGAGTGGAACAGGGAAAAACCTGAGCTTAGTGTAGGTACCATTTTCCAATCAATGGTGGACCGTCGGAATGCAGTGACAACATGGTGCATTATATCTGAAAACACCTATAAGATTAAAAGGAGTGAGCCAGCAAGGTTCACAGTTTTTTGTCCATATCCTAGGTGTAGGTGGAAGTTGCATGCATCTCGTATGAGAAAGAGCAAATATATTCAGGTAATCCAAGTTCAGTTAGTAATTTAGTTTCAGATCGTTGAGTAAGGTTTCTTAACTGTTCTTTACCCTTTTGTTTTGTTTCAGATAAAGAAAAACCCACACAAGCACACCTGTCCACCTGGAGGGGGAGGGGGGAAGGCCAATACCAAGCTAGCAAAAACTAGGTGGGTGGCAGATGCTATATTGGATTGGCTGAGAGAAGAACCTGGACTTGGTCCAACAGCACTCCATGGGAAGCTTTTTGAGAAGTACAAGATAGAAATTCCTTACATGAGAATTTTCAATGCTAGGGAAAAGGCTCTTGACAGAATCAATGGTCAATGGAATGACAGTTTTCAGCTGCTTTACACTTTCAAAGCTGAAGTGGAGATGGCAAGTCCAGGGAGTGTTGTAGAGATTGACAAGCATACAGTTCCATTCAAAATAAAAGGGAAGTCACTTCAGAAGGAGTGCTTCAGAAGGGCTTTTGTTTGTTTCAAGGCTTGCTGGCAGGGGTTTCTAGATGGTTGCAGGCCCTATTTGGCTGTAGATGCTACACATTTGACTGGAAGATGGAGAGGACAGCTAGTAGCAGCTTCTGCAGTTGATGGACACAACTGGCTATTCCCAGTTGCATTTGGTGTGGTGGAGGCAGAGTCTGAGGAAAGTTGGGTCTGGTTTCTGCAGCAGTTGCGCAACATTATAGGCACACCCCCAGGTTTAGCTATACACACAGATGCTTGCAAGGGTTTAGAGAGTGCAGTGGAAATTGTATTCCCTGGAGTGGAGCATAGGGAATGTATGTGACACCTAGCGCATAATTTCAAAAAGAAGTTCAAAGGTAAAGTTTATGATGAGAACTTATGGCCAGCATCATACACATGCAGCAAAAGGAAGAATGAACACCATTTGAGAGTGTTGTATGCTCAAAATCCTCTTGTGAAGGAGTACATGGATGCACGTCATGGCAAGGTCTGGTCAAGAAGCAAATTCAACGAAATTTGCAAAGTAGATTATGTGACCAGTAACCTTGCAGAATGCTTCAATTCAAAGTTCAAGTCAGTGAAAGGGCTCTTGTTGTGGCAAGCATTTGACAAGATGAGGCAAATGATCATGATAAAGATGGCTCTTCGCAAAAGAATTGCAGAAACACAATATGTTGGTCATCAAATGCTCCCATCACTGATTAAGGCATTGCACTTGAAGACAAGAGGACTGAAGATGAAATGTATTTGATCTGGTACATATGAGGGAGAGGTTACCTATACTGACACTAAAAATAGGGTATGGAGGTATCCTGTGAACCTAAGTACTAGAGAATGTACTTGTAGGCAATGGCAGATCCGTGGGAAGCCATGCATACATGCCCTACATCTGATGACCGTTATCGGGGGTGCAGATGGTGAAGTTGATCAATATTGCTCTGAGTATTTCTCTGTTGCCAAATTTATGGCTGCTTATGCTGACAATGTGCCTGCACTATTGGGGAAAGATCAATGGAACATACTAGATCCAGGGTTCAAACTCTACGCTCCTGTCATTACTAGACCACCAGGAAGACCAAGGAACCAGAGGATTAGAGCAGGTGAGGAGGGTCGTCTACCAAAGAAGCGTGCTTGCAAAAAATGTGGAGTTCTGGGGCATATTGCTAGGCTTTGTACCAATGCAGTGGATGCATCATTTGGAGAGGAGGAAAGATGGACATCAGCCAATGCTGAGGAGAATGCAGCAGCAATGGAGACTGAAGATGCAGTGGAGAATGCAGCAGCAAATGAAGCAGTGGAGAATGCAGCAGCAGCAAATGAAGCATCTTGGTATGTGTTTGCACCCTTTGTAGAATGCAGCTACCCTTTTGTTTGCATTTGTTCTCTTTTTTGCCTATGGCTTATAATTTTATTTACCAGCTCTAGGGAGAAAAGGCCAAGAGATGAAGAAGCAGAAGATTTTGAAACCATGGACTTTGATGGTTTTGAATCTATAAGAGAGGAAGAGGAGGGCGTAATTTTTCCAATTGTGCCTTTAAAGATTACTGAACCCATAGATGACCGTCAAATGGTCGTCAAGTGCTCGGCGAGTGCAACTACTCCATCAGCACCTCCACGAGGAAAACTGCAAGTAAAGCCCAAGATCAAAAGGAACAAGAGTCTGAAAGAAAAGAGCATCTCAACTAGGGAAACCAGGAGCAAGACGGTGAAGCCAACTGCAAACGCAAGGAGCAAGTCGAAAATTTGAATTAAGTTGTTGGGAAATGTTTGTGTTGTCAATTTGAGGGCGAGTGGATCGCTTAAAACTTGGTAGATTTGTATTAAGATGTTGGCATCTTAAAACTTGGTAGATTTGAGCTACTGTGAAAACTTATCAGTTGTAATAATGTTGCTTCTACTTTGGTTTCTTATTTGAGTCAGAATTCAAATTTCCATCAAAATTTGAATTTAAATCAATATTTGAATTTGGGCCAAAATTTGGATTCGAGTCAAATTTGAAGTTGAACATTGGAGGTTCATTGCTCTATGCGGTGTATTTGATCGAGCATTTGAAGTCCAATATTCGTAGTTGAACAGTCCGAATGAGAAATGTGCTAGAAACGAGCTCGAAAACTAGGGTAAACAGCCCTATTTGAAATCAAGTTTTTTTTGACCTTGCCTAAATGAGGCATATATTTTTTTATTAACACTTGTTCCATATATATAGGGTAAAAACGAAGTCTCACTATTTATTGATTAATATTCATATTACTACTTTTTTTGAAAAGAATATGCTTTTAATTCAAAACCGTCAAATAACACGTTTTAGATATGAAAATGAAAAAGTAAGTTCAGATCCTTCTTACTCACTCCAAAATGAAGCTATGGAGATTTTTCTGATTTTTTTAATTATTTTGATTTTTTTTCAAACCCTAAACCCTCTCTCCCTATTCTACAAACTCTGAAAATGTTCATAGGTGATAGCTCATTTGTGTGAAGACTTTTTTCATGAAAATGACCTACACCAAGTTTATATTTTTTTCTCATAACCTTGTCACATATGACGGCTATGTGTGCAAGAATTACAACATTTTGATTTGTTTGGAATTTTTTAAAAACATTTGAACTTGATTTCGACAAATCACTTCAAAAAATGATTTTTCAAAAAAACGCCCCTATACCGAGTTTATATTTTTTTATGGTAACTAGGTCTCATAAACGGACGAACTACGTTTGTTTTATATTTTTGCGATTTTTTCTAATTTAGTTATGGCCATTTGAAATCTGGTCAAACCCTAATAACCCCGTTGACTCGCTCATAACCCCGCAGAAATGCTCCAAACCCTAGCGTCGAATGTGCGCCGTCGGATCCTACCAAGCGCCAAACACCACCCGTCAGATGTGGGGCAGGCATGCGCGATCCGCGTGATGCATCCTGATTGGCTATTGCACTGTCCTTCTCGGGTTTTTTACGATCTGCCCCACTTTACATATGAAATTGTATTTTTCGCACATGACCACCACATGTCAGTGTTACGAGTTGGTTCAAATATTGAAACTGCAAAATACAATGTGGAAAATCGTTAATATAGCTTCCCCTTCTCTTCTCCATCTGACAAACAAAGGCATCGAGCAGATCGAGCAATTCCTCTGTTTCTTTCCCCATCTTCTCGTTCTTCTTCCTCTCGAGCAATTCCTCTGTTTCTTCCTCTCGGGCGATATGTCGACCTCCTCGTCAGCCCCCCGTTCCACGTGGCCGGTGTATGGTCCAATGCCGATGACTCGATGCACTGACTGCCCACGAACTGCGCCACTGAAGCGGTTGACTTCGAAGGAGGAGAAGAATGGGAACTTTGGGCGCGAGTTCGTCAAATGCGAGAGCAAGCCGGAGGGGCAGGTTAGATCTGAGTTTTCCTCGCATCCTTTATCTCTAATTTCTCAAAAAATCTGTCAGATTTGGATTTAGGTTACATGATTTCGTTTTCAGATTGTGAAGAAATGCCACCATTTCGAGTGGTTGGATGATTACATGCAGAGGCTTCAAGGGTCGGGCTTGCTGGATTCGAGGGGGAATGCAATCAGCGAGTCCAATCTGCCCCATGACAGTGCCGCTCCGGCAGCAGCAGCGCGTCCAGAATACCCGACGGTGGTAGATGTTGAACTGAAGACGGAATTGAAGAAGATGAACAAGAACTTCAAGCATCTGATTGAGTTGAAGAAGCAACCCAATCTAATAGCTTTAGGAATACTTGCTCTAGGATTTTTTTACTTGATGGCCATCTCTCGTTAGAGATGTTTGTGCAACTGTCGATCACTAAATGTATGCAGTTTACTGTTAAGTTTCGACACTTTCAGTTTCGGCAAAAAACAACTACCAGTTCAGTGATAGGATTATTTTGTTAGCTAATAACCTCGAGTATTGGATCATACGGCGCACTGGACAAGGAGGGGGAACAGGGAGCAAGGCGCCACTGCAGTTACTGGCGAGATCGACGCCGTGCTCTGAAGAAAACGACAGTGCCGACTGCAACTGAACACTGAACTCTGAAACTAACAGAAACAGTGCACACCAACTGTTCGATGAAATGATTTTGGCATGTGGAAAATTTTTCTGGAGCTGATCTTTGGTGAGGTGGTCTTTTGATGCATCCAAAGGCTGCCTGATTTTTCTCAGATTTTTAGGAAAAGAAAACAAATGAATTTTACCAAAAATGGCAAATCTGGTCCAAACTTGCAGCAAGCACATTTTGAAAAATTTGAATTGTGTACCAGTGGATCTTGATGGATCTTGGTTGAGGGTGCTAAGGACTATGTCGGTGTACTAAAGTAGGGGTACCTTAGTACCCCAGACTTGTGCACGGGCAGTTGTAGCACCCTGCGGCAAGGCCCGCCCAGGAAGCGCCAAGAGAAGACCAAGCATTCAAGACAAGGCCCCCCGGCAAGAGGAGCTTGCCGGGCCAAGAAGACAAGGCCCCCGGCAAGAGGAGCTTGCCGGGCCAAGAAGACAAGACCCCGGCAAGAGGAGCTTGCCGGGACGACTGAGCCCATGTAATGCCATCCAAGAACAAAGTATACGAGACAGAAGATCGAGACCCCGACAAGAGGAGCTTGTCGGGAAGGCCGAACCCAGGCACCACAAGAGAAGCCCGCCACGGCGCGCTATGCGCCCCGGCAAGGCCTGATAGCCGGCAAGCTATCAGGCACAGGAAGACGACCCCCGCGGCAAGCCACTTGCCGCGGCAAATCGCCACCTCAGGACTGCGCTCCGGCTCGCCCGCCCACGCGTCGCTCCGGGGCTTCCCCCAAGGGCACGTGGCGGGGCACCGCGCAGCCTGGGGTATGCGGTGGCATGCAGCCACCATCGTGGCGAGCGGTGGCGCACCTAACGGTCCGCCTCGGTGCTGCCCGGGCGACCGTGACGGGCATTTAATGCCCTTGTCCCCTACCGTCAGAAGTAGGTATGATAACACTGTGCCGCACTGTAGCGCCACTGTTCCCGCACTGTTACAACTACCACCCCTTTTACACTTTTACCCCTTTCTCTTACGTTGACACCTGTCGGTGACCCCTTTGCGCTATAAAAGGAGGCCCGTGTGCAACGTAGAGGGGGTTCCGAGGTTCGGAGATTTGGGATCCAGACAGCCATACGCTCGGTGCAGCTAGCTCTCCAAGCTCCCGAGCTCCCCAGTTCAATACAACCAAGCAGGAGTAGGGTTTTACGCGTGCATCGCGGCCCGAACCTGGGTAAACCGCCCGTGTGCTCGCCTCGATCTGCTCTCTGTGCTCCCTCCGCCCCCCTCACCGGACAACGAAAGGGGCTCCGGCCCCATAGGTGCTCGCGGGGGACTCGGTCCGCCCCGACATCTTTGGCGCGCCAGGTAGGGGCTGCGTCGAGGTTGTGCGGATCAGATCCGGCGTTCGCGCGAGCGCGCTCTTCGTCAGCTTCTCCGAATTCGCTAGCTTCATCAACACCATGGCCCCGAAGAAGAAGGCTTCGGAGGTCGCGGGCCCGTCCGCGTCACTCCCACCGCTACCGGAGCCAACGGTGGGCGGGGGAGACGCCGTCGGAGGGGTGGCCACCGGCGAGAATACTCGCGGTGCCACCAAATCCAAGAACAGGGCGGACGACCGAGCCTCGGCCTCCGAGGACGCGCCGCATCCGTCCCAACAAACGACGACCCAGCAGCGCCATGCCACGGGAGGTGGCATCCGCTTGCTGGACCAAGGGCAAACTGGAGGTTCACGGGACGCCACGGGCCCCCGTCCGGACACGGGCAAGGCGAAGGCGCCAGGGAGGGACCCCGCTCTTTCTAACATTGTTAGGAGTCCGAGCGTATCCCGCTCCTCGCGCCACTCGCCCCCGTTCCCCTCCACTCCGGCAGAAGCGCTCGCGAGAGCGCAACTGCTCCTCGACTACCCTCCAGCGGCTGACAAGGCCGAGGGCTGGAGGGCCATCATCCAGAGCCTGATCGCCTTCGCCAACAACGACACGCCGCAGCAGCCGGCGACCTCACGGCCCCGGCAGGTCGAGAAGACGAAGGCCGACGGCGACAAGACCGCCGGAGGTGCAACCACCATGCACTCCCCGGCGCAGAAGCAGAAGACGCCGCCCCGCTGGAGCAACGCCGACGACGGCTCTACAGCGTCGTCGGACCCGCGGACTCGCCGGGACCAGCGCCGAGTCCTCGACGAGCGGCGGCAAGAAGACGCTCGAACAAGGATTGAGCGCCGCCGAGAAACTCGGCGGCAATCAGACCAGCGGGCTGGGGACGCTGTCGACGCGCACGCGCCCGGTGAACCAGGTGACTTACCGTACGCGGCAGGTTGCCCTGCGTTCACCCGTGAGCTGCGGCGCGTCCGGTGGCCCAGCACGAAGAACTTCAAGCCCGACGTACCGGAGAAGTACGACGGCAGGACGCACCCCTCGGAGTTTCTCAGCATCTACACGATCGCTGTACAAGCTGCCGGGGGGCGCGACGAGAGGATATTGGCGAACTACTTCCCGCTCGTGCTTAAGCCGAACGTTCGTTCGTGGCTTATGCACTTGCCGGAAGGCTCCATTTCTTCCTGGGCGGATCTTTGCCATCAGTTTGTTGGCGCCTTCACAGGCGGCCACAAACCTCATGGCCAGGATAGCGACCTCCACATCCTAGCCCAGAAGGAAGGAGAACCCCTGCGCAAGTACATCCAGCGCTTCAGCCGCGTGCATCGCAACATCCCCGACGTTCACCCTGCCGCGGTTATCAGCGCGTTCCACCAGAACGTGCGTAACCGCCGCATGCGTGAAGAGATGGCCATGACCAAGATCCGGGACGTCAGCGAGCTATATGCCCTGGCTGAAAAGTGCGCGCGCGCGGAGGAGGGGAGGAAACTCCCCGGGGAGGGTGCTGGCGCAGGAGAAAGTGACAGTGACGACACCGCCCCGGCGAAAAGAAGCCAGCGGCGGAATAATAGGAGGAAGAACAGGAAAGAGGTGCTTGCCGTCGAGGAGTCCGGCAAGGAGGCTCCCGCCAAGCAAACGCAGGCTGGCGGCTCCGACAAGGAGCCTGCCCCTGTGGCGGCAGCCGACAAGCAGGACGGCTCCGACAAGCAATACTGCAAGATCCACCGCACCAAGGGCCACGATCTCTCCAACTGCAAAAGCGTCGAGTACCTCGTCGTGCAGCAGAAGGCTGAGTACGAGAGGCGCGACAAGGGGAAGGCCCAGGGTGGAGGTGGCGAACCAAGCAAGAAGCGGCTGCCCATCGGCCGGGGAGGACGCCGCGGCAAGGCCAAGCAGCGGCAAGGCGATCGACCTCCCCGGGGCCGCGACGAGGATGAAGAAGACGACGACAAAGACGTGGAAGACGAAGATAACAGCGAGCAGGAGTTCCAGAAGGCCACGGAGGTCCTGTGCGTTGACGGCGGCGCCTCTCGGCACACCTCCCACCGCCAGCTTAAGCGGTGGGCGCGAGAGGTGAACGCAGCAGAGCCGCCCGTGGAGTCGCGCAGGCTCCTCAAATGGTCCAGCACGCCCATCATTTTCGATCTTGAGGATCACCCCGACCGCACAACCGCGGTCGGGTGCTTGCCGATGCTGGTCTCACCCACCATCCGCAACCTCAAGGTCACCAAAATGTTGGTAGACGGCGGGGCCGGGCTGAATTTGATCTCCTCCGCTGTGATCAAGAAACTCCAGATCCTAGACGGCGAGCTCGAAGAGACCGGATCTTTCCAAGGAATCAACCCGGGGAGGAGCAAGCCCAAGGGGAAGATTACTCTGCCTGTGACCTTCGGCGGCGAGCTCAACTTCAGGACTGAGCGCATCACGTTCGACGTCGCTGATATCCCGTTACCATACAATGGGATCCTCGGCCGTCCCGCTCTCGCCAAGTTCATGGCAGCTTCCCACCACGCCTACAACGTACTCAAGATGCCGGGGCCGATAAGCGTCATCACTGTCCACGGCGACAAAAAGGACGCGCTTATCTGCGCCGACAAGATCTACCGGGATGTAGCAGCCGCGGCAGAGAAGGACACACTTGCCGCTGAAGCCCCCGGGCGGAAGAGGACAAGGACCAAGTCCGGTAAGTGCTCTAGGGCTCACTCCGGCAACCGCACCTCTTCGGAGTGCTGCGCCGCCGTCGAGGACGCTCCATCGAGCTCCACCGGCAAGTACAAGAAGGGAATGACCCGCTCCGGCAACCATCGGTTTGTACAGGCCTTGCCGCTGTTGCATGTAACCCCTTGTACAAAGCCAGGCGAAGCCCCTGGCACCAGATAAAGTTGCCCTGTTAGGCGACCTTGTTCTTAGGCACGTTCAGTCGGCCAAGAATTATAACAAGTCGACGCCGAAGCAGGAAGGCCCTTGTCGGGTGAAACGAGTCGCGAGGCCCGGCGCTGTCCGCCTCAAGACCGAAGAGGGCCTACCAGTGAGCAACTCCTGGGAATATAGAGCATCTTCGCAAGTTTCGCCCATAAGGCGCGGTTGCCGTGATCCGCTCCGGCAACCATCGGTTTGTACAGGCCTTGCCGCTGTTGCATGTAACCCCTTGTACAAAGCCAGGCGAAGCCCCTGGCACCAGATAAAGTTGCCCTGTTAGGCGACCTTGTTCTTAGGCACGTTCAGTCGGCCAAGAATTATAACAAGTCGACGCCGAAGCAGGAAGGCCCTTGTCGGGTGAAACGAGTCGCGAGGCCCGGCGCTGTCCGCCTCAAGACCGAAGAGGGCCTACCAGTGAGCAACTCCTGGGAATATAGAGCATCTTCGCAAGTTTCGCCCATAAGGCGCGGTTGCCGTGATCCGCTCCGGCAACCACCGGTTTGTGCAGGCCTTGCCGATGTTGCATGTAAGCCCTCGTACAAAGCCAGGCGAAGCCCCTGGCCGAAGATAAAGAAGCGCTGGCGCCCTAGATTTTAGCATGCATGCTGAGTCAGAGTCTCGTCCTTGGTTAGGGTTGTCAGTTCCTAACTGTCGCTAACCCCTAACTTAGAGGTCGGGTCCGCGTCCTTTTCCCGTCCTTTCCCTTTTGGCTCGCAGGAATTGAATGTCCTTGCCGGGCCGCTCGAGGACAAGGAAGAGGAGAAGGACGAGCCAACACCTACGCCCCGGCGAGCCAGAGTCGCCGGGGGCTGCAACCTCAGATAAGTTTTTGCATCCCTCATCATGCATTCTCTTATGGACTGTGGAATTTGAAAGCCTCCTTTCCTCCTGGAAAGCTACCGTGCTCTCTTAGCAGCAAGCCCCAGAGCGCGTTCCTGGGGCCCGTTTCGATAGCAGCCGCGGCAGCAAGAGGGAGGGAAGCGAGGGGCCGGAACCCGCCTGCTCCCCGCCTCCGCCAAGGGCGTGAGGAAGGTCGAGCAGCGCGGGGAAGCGGCTGGGCCTGTTGCCGGGCGAGAAACCGTCTATCTTAACGATGTAAAGGATTCGTTCCTTACCACGGTTTCCACCCGCGAGACAAATGATCCGGCAAACATCCCCTTTTCATTAAAAACATTCCACTCAGGTACAGTTCAGAGAGAATGAAAAACATGAAAAGAGGGATTACAAGGCTTAAACGCAACTAAGGCCCGAAGGCTTACAAGCTGAAAAGAGATAAGGTGCCCGTAATCCCTTTCTTGTCTCTCTCCTCAGGAGGTAGGGCAAGTAGGCGAAGAGGGCGAAAGGGGCACCTAGATGAGCTACGGGTGGCAGAAGGCACCAAGAGAAGATCCGGGGGCTCCGCCCGGGGGTCTCCGGAGGCTGAAGAAGACGGAGGCGCCGGAGGCAGAGCTGGAAGATGAGGCAGCGGCCTTGCCGCCAGCCTCTTCCTCTTCCCCAGCCTCGCCACTCCGGCCGCCCGAGGAGATCAAGCCCCCGGCAAGAGGAGCTTGCCGGGCCGAAGAGAAGACCCCGGTGGTCGTCACCGAGAGCAAGGGTGATGACGGCGTCTGGGGCGCATCTGGAACACGAGGCACCGGAGCGTCAGCCAGCTGCCGAAGTCGGCCCGTACTCCGACTTCGCGGCCTTCGACGTCCGCCCTCTGTCCTCCTCAGCAGCCCCCCCCTACGCCAGTCGCCCAAGGAGACGACCCCGGGGAGTTCACGGAGCCCGGCGCGGTTGATGGGGCCGCCGGTGCCACACGGAGCTGCGACCGATGCCTAGTCGGACCCGTCATCCCGGCGGCTGCTCCCCTCGTCGTCGCTGTCGCTCCCCTCCTCGTCACTCTCGCTCGAGGAGGAGCCTTCGCTGTCGGAGGAGCTATCTTCGCAGCACCGGGCCCGGATGCCGAAGCCCCAGAAGGCCTTGACGGAGAGGAGGTCCTCCCCCACTAGCTTAAAGTGGAGGGTGAACCCCTCCGTCAAGCTGTGGATCCGGGCGAACGTCTTCCACCCGCGGCCCAGACACACCACGCCGGGGGCTCGGGACTCGACGTGGACTCGCGTCCCACTGATCCCGCAGCCCCTCATGCGCAGGTTTAGCGTCTCAGGCTGCTCCACCTCCAACACGTTCGCGAATGGGGCGGGAAGCCGGAGGCGGCGACGAGGCGCCCGGCGCAGCCTGATAATGAACTCACGGGGGTCGTCCCCGAGATGGACCGCGGGAAGGAACGGAGCCGCTGGCGGAGGCAAGGACGGCGCACCGATCCGTCCGCCCCGAGCGCCTCGGCCCCGTCCACGACCTCGTCCGTGACCTCGCCCTCTCCCTCTTCCCCCGACGACCGGCTCCGCCGCCGCGGGCGCAAGGGGAGGAGGGGCGCGTTGCCTAGCAGACACCCTCGCGGCAACCGAAGAAGAACCAGGGTTCCCCCCCTCCATCACAGATGGGGGAAGGAAACCAGAAGCAGAAGGAGGAAGGAGATGGAGTGCGGATTTCCGTCGCCCCCTTTCGCTCCTTATAAAGGGGCGGAGTGGGACCGCGGCCGCCTCGCTCCTCCAATAGAAGCGGAGGAAGGGCAGGCGACTGGGGCCGACCCACTGCATCGACCCGCGCCGGCCCGACTCCCTGCCTCCGCCGCCGCGACTCCGAGTGCATGAGGACCGCGTGGTGGGCGCGCAGAACCGAGGCGACGGGTGGGACGACCTCTCCCCATCCCGTGATTATGGGGAACGGACGCCTCGAAAGCCGCGCCTCACCCCCGTTCATTTATCGAGCCGCGCCTCCGCACCTCCCTCCACTTAAAGAGGGAACGGGCGTTTCGCCCCCACGACGCCGCGATAAGCGCGCGCCGCCTGGGGAAGGTGCGACGGGTGCGGAGTTAAGGAGCAGCGCGACCAAGGCCACGCGTGCCCGTGCACTGTTAGGGCCTGGCCCAACGACGCTCGGCACCGTGTGTGGCCCAGGCCCGGGGGCTCCTGTCGGTGTACTAAAGTAGGGGTACCTTAGTACCCCAGACTTGTGCACGGGCAGTTGTAGCACCCTGCGGCAAGGCCCGCCCAGGAAGCGCCAAGAGAAGACCAAGCATTCAAGACAAGGCCCCCCGGCAAGAGGAGCTTGCCGGGCCAAGAAGACAAGGCCCCCGGCAAGAGGAGCTTGCCGGGCCAAGAAGACAAGACCCCGGCAAGAGGAGCTTGCCGGGACGACTGAGCCCATGTAATGCCATCCAAGAACAAAGTATACGAGACAGAAGATCGAGACCCCGGCAAGAGGAGCTTGTCGGGAAGGCCGAACCCAGGCACCACAAGAGAAGCCCGCCACGGCGCGCTATGCGCCCCGGCAAGGCCTGATAGCCGGCAAGCTATCAGGCACAGGAAGACGACCCCCGCGGCAAGCCACTTGCCGCGGCAAATCGCCACCTCAGGACTGCGCTCCGGCTCGCCCGCCCACGCGTCGCTCCGGGGCTTCCCCCAAGGGCACGTGGCGGGGCACCGCGCAGCCTGGGGTATGCGGTGGCATGCAGCCACCATCGTGGCGAGCGGTGGCGCACCTAACGGTCCGCCTCGGTGCTGCCCGGGCGACCGTGACGGGCATTTAATGCCCTTGTCCCCTACCGTCAGAAGTAGGTATGATAACACTGTGCCGCACTGTAGCGCCACTGTTCCCGCACTGTTACAACTACCACCCCTTTTACACTTTTACCCCTTTCTCTTACGTTGACACCTGTCGGTGACCCCTTTGCGCTATAAAAGGAGGCCCGTGTGCAACGTAGAGGGGGTTCCGAGGTTCGGAGATTTGGGATCCAGACAGCCATACGCTCGGTGCAGCTAGCTCTCCAAGCTCCCGAGCTCCCCAGTTCAATACAACCAAGCAGGAGTAGGGTTTTACGCGTGCATCGCGGCCCGAACCTGGGTAAACCGCCCGTGTGCTCGCCTCGATCTGCTCTCTGTGCTCCCTCCGCCCCCCTCACCGGACAACGAAAGGGGCTCCGGCCCCATAGGTGCTCGCGGGGGACTCGGTCCGCCCCGACAGACTAGCCAGAGGAATTTACTTGGAGTCAAAACTCAAAGGAAATCTGGCAGTTCCTTTGGAAACTCTAAGGTCCAAAATAAATAACAGAAAAGATTTTGAGATAAAATAAATAGAAATAAAATTTAGGGACAGTTGAAACTTGCTGGAAATTGTTGCTTGGCTTGACCCAAAGTAGGGAGGTGGGTTTTAGATGAAAATTATTTACATAGGCCATGGGGAAGAATTTTTTGGCTTTCCTTCATGGGCCCCTTCATTTTTTAGAATCAAAGTATTTGCAAACCGCAGTATTATTATGCCTAGCGAACCAATACTTCATGATTAGAAAAAGAGGTCTAAACCTCTTTTTTATATACTTCAAACATAGTGTAGTTAAAACTACACTTTTGACTAAAGCCAAATATCTCAAAGTATTTGATACTTCAATATTTTTGAAAACCAAAGTATTCTTTGAATACCTAAAAAATACAGAGCTCTCAAACCAAAGCCGTGTACAAATGTACAATATGTTCTTATTTTTAGAAGGCATCTATAAACACATCATTTTTAGTTTGTTTGGTTAATTTTTCCCACGCCAATTAGCCGTGTCTAAACTTGGGACAAACAAAATACAAACATAACAAAGCATTAATATAACACACATAACTTAACTTAGATAGGGTACGGTTGCTAGGGCAACATAAGTTCTTACATAGACACCATAGATAATAGTTAACCTTACATAGATAGCTCGGCCAACACACACACCAAACTAACACTACATACTAGATAGATAGATAGGGTAGCTAGGGCAACACCGCCATGTCTTCACCTTAACCGCCGGCTTCATCATCTTCTTCGCCGTCGGCTTCAGTACTTCTCCTCCTCA
The DNA here is from genome assembly GCA_032464435.1 of Aegilops umbellulata. Lineage (NCBI taxonomy): Eukaryota > Viridiplantae > Streptophyta > Magnoliopsida > Poales > Poaceae > Aegilops > Aegilops umbellulata. The sequence continues at coordinate 343,798,156 of CP136058.1, read as the reverse complement.
CGGTCGTTGTCGCCGAGGTAGTACGGGAGGTTGTGCATGCGGTTGCGAGCGGGGAAGACGCTCTCGAAGTCGGTGAAGATGTTATAGGTCGTGAATGCGATGAACTCGCACCCACACCAATACACCTTGCCGAGCAGGTAGTAAGCATCGAACCTGTTGGTGAAGTGGACGACGAGCCCTACCACTGGAGCGTTGGCGTGGGGACGCTGCTCCACGAGGTTGAACATGGGCGGCGAGCCCGTCGGGAGGTGGTGGAAGCCCGCACGGAGGAACCCCCGTGCAAGCTCAGTGCTTCCCCTCCAGCGGGAGAACGCCCACACGCGGAGGGATTCCTCGACGATGACGTGGGCGGGGTACCGCCGTTCCGGCACGGTGGGCGGCGCTTGGAACGTCGGCCCGTTGTACTGCATCTTGCTCGCTTCGCTGAGTGGAACGGCTTTGGCTTTTGGGGAAGAAGAGAAGAAGTTGGAGGTGCAGATGGATCTGTAGAAGAAGAGGCAATGGAGGGCAGTTTAAATAGTCGGGGGAGACGAAGTGGGTACACGTGCAAACGGCCGGCGTAGATCGTGAATCAATGCGTGCGTGAACCGATGCGATCATCAATGTGTAAACGAGAATCGATGCGAGCGTGCTTTGCGTGCTCCGCGTTGGCGGCTGCCTGCCTCCCCCTTCTGCGTGCTCTGCGTTGGCGGCTGCCTGCCTCCCATTCACGAGCGTGCGTGCAGCCTACGGCGTGAACCAATGCCTCGACATATGGACGCGACCATGCATGCAGCCTGCCCCTTCTGCCACCGGCACGTATGTCTGCGACGCTTGAAACGACAATGCGGAGCGACTTAATCCACCGGCAACCGTGCGGCACGGATCGATGCGTGCGTGTCGGCGTGCATGCATGCGATTAGGTCTAGGTCACTAGATGCGTGCGTGGCGGTGTTCGCATGCATAGCAGGCTACATCGATGCCAAAGCCGGGCATGCATAGCAGGTTGCATCCATCGATAGCAGGCTTTTTTAATTTATTACCAACAAACTAACGGGCCCGTCCTATGAACACAAACACGGACCAACCAGCGAAGCCACAGCCACAGTTAACAGAGTCCAACGAGCCCCTCAAAAAAACAGAGTCCAACGTGGCCCCACAAGTCAGTTAACGGCCAAGACGGCAAACGTCTGTTATGAACATTTGTGAGAGTTTTAGCTAAGGGAATGGGGAAAAGTGAGCAAAAGTTTGAAGCATGGGGAAAACTGAGCACAACTAAGGAATTGGGGGCACAGATGGAATAAGCCCTACAATTTACCATTGTATTGGGTGTGTTGGGGACACAAGATACTCTTCGCTATTTGGTTGCAGGGTTGTTTGAGAGAGACCATCTTCATCCTACGCCTCCCGATTGATAAACCTTAGGTCATCCACTTGAGGGAAATTTTCTACTATCCTACAAACCTCCGCACTTGGAGGCCCAACACCGTCTACAAGAAGAAGGTTGTGTAGTAGACATCACTTGTCGTGAAAGGTTTTCGACAAGTTCAAGAAGTTGACTATGATGAGACTTCCTCACCCGTAGCGATGCTTAAGTCTGTCCGAATCATGTTAGTAATTGCCGCATTTTATAATTATGAAATCTAGCAAATCGACGTCAAAACTGCATTTCTTAATGGATTTCTCAAAGAAGAGTTGTATATGATGTAACCATAAGGTTTTTTCGATCCTAAAGGTGCTAACAAAGTGTGCAAGCTCCAGTGATCCATCTATGGACTAGTGCAAGCATCTCAGAGTTGGAATATACGCTTTGATGAAGTGATCAAAGCATATGGTTTTATACAGACTTACGATGAAGCCTGTATTTACAAGAAAGTGACTGGGAGCTCTGTAGCATTTCTAATATTATATGTGGATGACATATTGTTGATTGGAAATTATATAGAATTTCTGGATAGCATAAAAGGATACTTTAATAAGAATTTTGCAATGAAAGACGTCGGTGAAGCTGCTTATATATTGGACATCAAGATCTATAGGGATAGATCGAGACGCTTAATAGGACTTTCACAAAGCACATACCTTGATAAAGTTTTGAAGAAGTTCAAAATGGATCAGTCAAAGAAAGGGTTCTTGCTTGCTTTACAAGGTGTGAAATTTAGTCACATTCAAAGCCCGACCACTACAGAAGATAGAGAGAAAATGAAAGTCATTCCCTATGCCTCAGCCATAGGTTCCATCATGTATGCTATGCTGTGTACCATACCTGATGTGTGCCTTGCCATAAGTTTGGCAGGGAGCTACCAAAGTAATCTAAGAATGGATCACTAGATAACGGTCAAGAACATCTTGAAGTACCTGAAAAGGACCAAGGATATGTTTCTCATTTATGGAGGAGACAAAGAGCTTGTCGTAAATGGTTACGTCAATGCTAGCTTCGACACTGATCCGGATGACTCTAAGTCACAAACTGGATACATATTTATATTGAATGTGGAGCTGTCAGTTGGTGCAATTCCAAGCAGAGCATCATGGTGGGATCTACGTGTGAAGCGGAGTACATAGCTGCTTCCGAAGAAGCGCATGAAGGAGTCTGTATGAAGGAGTTCATATCCGATCTGGTTGTAATACCTAGTACATCGGGTCGAATGAAAACCTTTTGTGACAACACTGGAGCAATTGCCTTGGCGAAGGAATCCAGGTTTCACAAGAGAACCAAACACATCAAGAGACGCTTCAACTCCATTCATGAAAAGGTCAAGGATGGAGACACCGAGATTTGAAAAATACATACGGATCTGAATGTAGCCGACCCATTGACTAAGCCTTTTCCGCGAGCAAAACATGATCAACAGCAAGACTACATGGGTGTTAGATTCATTACAATGTAATCTAGATCATTGACTCTAGTGCAAGTGGGAGACTGAAGGAAATATGCCCTAGAGGTAAAAATAAAGTTGTTATTTTATAGTTCCTTATTCATGATAATGGTTTATTATTCATGCTAGAATTGTATTGATTGGAAACTTAAATACATGTGTGGATACATAAACAAATACCATTTCCCTAGTAAGCCTCTACTAGACTAGCTCGTTGATCAAAGATGGTTAAGGTTTCCTAACCATAGACATGTGTTGTCACTTGATAATGGGATCACATCATTAGGAGAATGATGTGATGGACAAGACCCATCTGTTAGCTTAGCATATGGTTCAGTGTATTGCTATCGATTTCTTAATGTCAAATACATATTCCTTCGACTATGAGATTATGCAACTCCCGGATACCGGATGAATACCTTGTGTGCTATCAAACATCACAACATAACTGGGTGATCATAAAGATGCTTGATACGTCTCCAACGTATCTACAATTTTTGATTGCTCCATGTTATATTATCTACTGTTTTGGACTATATTGGGCTTTATTTTCCACTTTTATATTATTTTTGGGACTAACCTATTAAGCGGAGGCCCAGCCCAGAATTGCTGTTTTTTGCCTATTTCAGTGTTTCGAAGAAACGGAATATCAAACGGAGTCCAAACAGAAAAATCCTTTCTGGAACGTGATTTTCTTCCCGAATAAGATACAGGAGACTTGGACACTACGCCAAGAAAGCTCCGAGCAGGGCACGAGGTAGGGGGGCGCGCCCTACACCCCCAGGCGCGCCCCACCCTCGTGGGCCCACCGAAGCTCCATCGATGTACTTCTTCCTCCTATATATACCCACGTACCCCCAAACGATCAGAAAAGGAGCCAAAAACCTAATTCCACCGCCGCAACTTTCTGTATCCACGAGATCCCATCTTGGGGCCTGTTCCGGAGCTCCGCCGGAGAGGGCCGTCATCATGGAGGGCTTCTACATCATCATAGCCTCTCCGATGAAGTGTGAGTAGTTTACCTCAGACCTTCGGGTCCATAGTTATTAGCTAGATGGCTTCTTCTCTCTTTTTGGATTTCAATACAATGTTCTCCCCCTCTCTTGTGGAGATCTATTCGATGTAATCTTCTTCTTTTACGGTGTGTTTGTTGAGACCGATGAATTGTGGGTTTATGATCAAGTCTATCTATGAACAATATTTGAATCTTCTCTGAATTCTTTTATGTATGATTGGTTATCTTTGCAAGTCTCTTCGAATTATCCGTTTGGTTTGGCCGACTAGATTGGTAGTTCTTTCCATGGGAGAAGTGCTTAGCTTTGGGTTCGATCTTGCGGTGTCCTTTCCCGGTGACAGAAGGGGCAGCAAGGCACGTATTGTATCGTTGCCATCAAGGATAACAAGATGGGGTTTATTCCATACTGCATGAATTTATCTCTCTACATCATGTCATCTTGCTTAAAGCGTTACTCTGTTTTTAACTTAATACTCTAGATGCATGCTGGATAGCGGTCGATGAGTGGAGTAATAGTAGTAGATGCAGAATCATTTTGATCTACTTGTCACAGACGTGATGCCTATATACATGATCATGCCTAGATATTCTCATAACTATGCTCCATTCTGTCAATTGCTCAACAGTAATTTGTTCACCCACCGTAGAAAACTTATGCTCTTGAGAGAAGCCACTAGTGAAACCTATGGCCCCCGGGTCTATTCTCATCATATCAATCTCCATCACTTTAATCTTGCTTTGTTTTTACTTTGCCTTTTACTTTTCACTTTGCATCTTTATACTAAAAATACCAAAAATATTATCTCTATCAGATCTCACTCTCATAAGTGACCGTGAAGGGATTGACAACCCCTAATCGCGTTGGTCGCGAGTTGTTATCGATTTGTGCAGGTACGAAGGACTTGAGCGTGGCCTCCTACTGGATTGATACCTTGGTTCTCAAAAACTGAGGGAAATGCTTACGCTACTCTGCTGCATCATCCTCTCCTCTTCGGGGAAAACCAACGCAAGCTCAAGAGGTAGCAAGAAAAATTTCTGGCGCCATTGCCGGGGAGGCTTACGCAAGGTCAAGTCAAGATTTGGACTCCCGACAACGAGCCAATTTCTGGCGCCGTTACCGAGGAGTCTACGCAAAAAGTCAACATACCAAGTACCCATCACAATCCCTATCTCTCGCATTACATTAGTTGCCATTTGCCTCTCTTTTTCCTCTCCCCCACTTCACCCATGCCGTTTTATTCGCCCTCTCCTTCTCCTTCTCCTTCTCCTTATCCGTTTGCCTTCCTGTTGCTATTGCCGAATCAAAAAGAATAAAGGGTCCTTTCCAGGGTCTTACCTTGGATGACCCCTCTATCCTCTCTAAGATCAAAAATAATGATGCTATTGAAAGACCCACCGTGGTTATCAATGAGAGTTTTAATGATCTTGATGAAGATGACTCTGGAATTTTTCGTTATTTAATTGATGAGTCTTTAAAAGATGCTTGGGATAGGTTATTGAGGATTAGGGCTAGCTACATACCACAATATCAAATTGAGGTTTACTTAAAAGGCTTCTATGTTGGATTACTTGGTTCTTTCAAACAAGTTCTAGATTCTATTTTTGAAGAGGGTTTTCTTGAAGGGGATGCTATAGATACCTATGAAAGAATGAAAACTATATTTGGGCACCCCATGAATGATAAAGTTGAATCTACCACCCTCTTATGCTTTTATCAAAACGAAATTATCAAAGAGATGAAATCTAGTATAGATGCAAATTTCCGTAAGGTGCTTAATCTTACTTCATCCATTAATGGCCATGTGCTTTCCAAAAATAGGAGGATAAATGCCAAAGAAAGGAAATTTGCTCTTTTCTCTCCTACTCCCAAAGATGGCAATACCTAAAGATCTATCCTCGCTTATATGCCTAGCTAGGGGCGTTAAACAATAGCGCTTGTTGGGAGGCAACCCAATGTTATTTTTAGTTTTTTGTGTTTTTCTTCTGTTAGGGAATAAATAACCCATCTACCTTCTGTTTGGATGTGGTTTTGTGTTTTAATTAGTGTTTGTGCCAAGCTAGACCTATTGGATCTTCTTGGATGATAGTTATTTGATCTTGCTGTAATTTCCAGAAACTTTGCGTTTAGTGCCCGAATTATTAAAAATCATCAGAACATGATCAAATACTGATTCGAATTGCTTCTGATCAATAAACAAATTGTCTATGTCGTCTAATTTTGGTAGATTTTTTGGATTTCGAGAAGTTTGCGTTAGTTACAGATTACTACAGACTGTTCTGTTTTTGGCAGATTCTGTTTTCCGTGTGTTGTTTGCTTATTTTGATGAATCTATGGTTAGTAAAATATATTATAATCCATATAGAAGTTGGAATACAGTAGTTTTAACACCAATATAAATAAAGAATGAGTTCATTACAGTACCTTGAAGTAGTTTTATGTTTTCTTTCTCTAACGGAGCTCACGAGATTTCTATTGAGTTTTGTATTGTGAAGTTTTCAAGTTTTGGGTGAGTTCTTTTGATGGATTATGGAACAAGGAGTGGCAAGAGGCTAAGCTTGGGGATGCCCATGGCACCCCCAAGATAATCCAAGGACACCAAAAAGTCAAAGCTTGGGGATGCCCCGGAAGGCATCCCCTCTTGCGTCCACTTCCATCGGTAATTTACTTGGAGCTATATTTTTATTCATCAACATGATATGTGTTTTGCTTGGAGCGTCTTGTATTATTTGTGTCTTTGTTTGTTAGTGTGCCACAATCATCCTTGCTGTACACACCTTTTGAGAGAGCCATACTTAGATTGGAATTTGATATAATACTCTTTGTGCTTCACTTATATCTTTTGAGCTATGTAGTTTTGCTCTATGTGCTTCACTTATATCTTTTGAGCGTTATAATTTTGCTCTATGTGCTTCACTTAGATTTTTTAGAGCACGGTGGTGGTTTGTCTTAAAGAAACTATTGATCTCTCATGCTTCACTTAAATTATTTTCAGAGTCGTAATAGCATGGTAAATTGCGTAATATTAATATGCTTGGTATTCATGATTTGTGGAATTTTCTTTTGAGTGCGTTGAATACTAAGAAAAGATTGAAGCATGATAATTGTTTTGAGATATGGAGGTGATAATATTAGAGTCATGCTAGTGGAAGTAGTTGTGAATTTAAAGAATACTTGTGTTGAAGTTTGTGATTCCCGTAGCATGCACGTATGGTGAACCGTTATGTAACGAAGTCGGAGCATGAAGTGTTTATTGATTGACCTTCTTATGAGTGGCGGTCGGGGACGAGCGATGGTCTTTTCCTATCAATATATCCCCCTAGGAGCATGCGCGTAATACTTTGCTTTGATAACTTCTAGATTTTTGCAATAAGTATATGAGTTCTTTATGACTAATGTTGAGTCCATGGATTATACGCACTTTTTCCCATCCTTCCACCATTGCTAGACTCTCTAAGACCGCACACTTTTCGCCGGTATCATACACCCACCATATATCTTCCTAAAAACAGCCACCATACCTACCTATCATGGCATTTACATAGCCATTCCGAGATATATTGCCATGCAACTTTCCACCGTTCCGTTTATTATGACACGCTCCATCATTGTCATATTGCTAGCATGATCATGTAGTTGACATCGTATTTGTGGCAAAGCCACCATTCATAATTCTTTCATACATATCACTCTTGATTCACTGCATATCCCGGTACCCCGCCGGAGGCATTCATATAGAGTCATATCTTGTTCTAAGTATCGAGTTGTAATTGTTGAGTTGTAAGAAAAATAAAAGTGTGATGATCATCATTTTTTAGAACATTGTTCCAAGTGAGGAAAGAATGATGGAGACTATGATTCCCCCACAAGTCGGGATGAGACTCCGGACGAAAAAAAAGAGGCCATAAAAAAGAAAAGGCCCAAATAAAAAAATGAGAGAAAAAGAGAGAAGGGACAATGTTACTATCCTTTTACCACACTTGTGCTTCAAAGTAGCACCAAGATCTTCATGATAGAGAGTCTCCTATGTTGTCACTTTCATATACTAGTGGGAATTTTTCATTATAGAACTTGGCTTGTATATTCCAATGATGGGCTTCCTCAAAATGCCCTAGGTCTTCGTGAGCAAGCGAGTTGGATGCACACCCACTTAGTTTCTTTTGTTGAGCTTTCATATACTTATAGCTCTAGTGCATCCATTGCATGGCGATCCCTACTCACTCACATTGATATCTATTAATGGGCATCTCCATAGCCCGTTGATACGCCTAGTTGATGTGAGACTATCTTCCCCTCTTTTTGTCTTTTCCACAACCACCGTTCTATTCCACATATAGTGCTATATCCATGGCTCACGCTCATGTATTGCGTGAAGGTTGAAAAAGTTTTGAAAATGTTAAAGTATGAAACAATTGCTTGGCTTGTCATCGGGGTTGTGCATGATTTAAATCCTTTGTGTGGTGAAGATGGAGCATAGACAGACTATAAGAATTTGTAGAGATAACTTTCTTTGGCCATGTTATTTTGAGAAGACATAATTGCTTTATTAGTATGCTTGAAGTATTATTATTTTTATGTCAATATGAACTTTTGTCTTGAATCTTTCGAATCTGAATATTCATACCACAATTAAGAAATTTTGCATTGAAATTATGCCAAGTAGCACTCCGCATCAAAAATTCTCTTTTTATCATTTACCTACTCGAGGACGAGCAGGAATTAAGCTTGGGGATGCCTGATACGTCTCCAACGTATCTATAATTTCTGATTGCTCCATGCTATATTATCTACTATTTTGGACTATATTGGGCTTTATTTTCCACTTTTATATTATTTTTGGGACTAACCTATTAACCGGAGGCCCAGCCCAGAATTGTTGTTTTTTTGTCTATTTCAGTGTTTCGAAGAAACGGAATATCAAATGGATTCCAAACAGAAAAATCTTTTCTGGAACGTGATTTTCTTCCCGAATAAGATCCAGGAGACTTGGACCCTACACCAAGAAAGCTCCGAGGAGGGCACGAGGTAGGGGGGCGCGCCCTACACCCCCAGGCGCGCCCCCACCCTCGTGGGCCCGCCGAAGCTCCACCGACGTACTTCTTCCTCCTATATATACCCACGTACCCCCAAACATTCAGAAAAGGAGCCAAAAACCTAATTCCACCGCCGCAACTTTCTGTATCCACGAGATCCCATCTTGGGGCCTGTTTTGGAGCTCCACCGGAGAGGGCCGTCATCACGGAGGGCTTCTACATCATCATAGCCTCTCGGATGAAGTGTGAGTAGTTTACCTCATACCTTCGGGTCCATAGTTATTAGCTAGATGGCTTCTTCTCTCTCTTTTTGGATCTCAATACAGTGTTGTCCCCCTCTCTTGTGGAGATCTATTCGATGTAATCTTCTTCTTTTACGGTGTGTTTGTTGAGACCGATGAATTGTGGGTTTATGATCAAGTCTATCTATGAACAATATTTGAATCTTCTCTGAATTCTTTTATGTATGATTGGTTATCTTTGCAAGTCTCTTCGAATTATCCGTTTGGTTAGGCCGACTAGATTGGTTGTTCTTGCCATGGGAGAAGTGCTTAGCTTTGGGTTCGATCTTGCGGTGTCCTTTCCCAGTGACAGAAGGGACAGCAAGGCACGTATTGTATCGTTGCCATCGAGGATAACAATATGGCGTTTATTTCATATTGCATGAATTTATCTATCTACAGCATGTCATCTTGCTTAAAGCGTTACTCTGTTTTTAACTTAATACTCTAGATGCATGCTGGATAGCGGTCGATGAGTGGAGTAATAGTAGTAGATGCAGAATCGTTTCGATCTACTTGTCACGGACGTGATGCCTATATACATGATCATGCCTAGATATTCTCATAACTATGCTCCATTCTGTCAATTGCTCAACAGTAATTTGTTCACCCACCGTAGAAAACTTATGCTCTTGAGAGAAGCCACTAGTGAAACCTATGGCCCCCGGGTCTATTCTCATCATATCAATCTCCATCACTTTAATCTTGCTTTGTTTTTACTTTGCCTTTTACTTTTCACTCTGCATCTTTATACCAAAAATACCAAAAATATTATCTCTATCAGATCTCACTCTCGTAAGTGACCGCGAAGGGATTGACAACCCCTAATCGCGTTGGTTGCGAGTTGCTATCGATTTGTGTAGGTACGAGGGACTTGAGTGTGGCCTCCTACTGGATTGATACCTTGGTTCTCAAAAACTGAGGGAAATACTTACGCTACTCTGCTGCATCATCCTCTCCTCTTCAGGGAAAACCAACGCAAGCTCAAGAGGTAGCAATGCTCTACAGGTATCTCTGAAGGTGTTTGTTGAGTTGGCATAGATCAAGATTAGGATTTGTCACTCCGTCTATCGGAGAGGTATCTCTGGGCCCACTCGGTAATACACATCATAAAAAGCCTTGCAAGCAAAGTGACTAAGGAGTTAGTTACAAAATGATGTATTACAGAACAAGTAAAGAGACTTGCTGGTAACGAGATTGAACTAGGTATGAAGATACCGACGATCGAATCTCGGGCAAGTAATATCCCGACAGACAAAGGGAATTACGTATGTTGTCATAAGGTTTGACCGATAAAGATCTTCGTAGAATATGTAGGAGATAATATGGGCATCCATGTTCCGCTATTGGTTATTAACCGAAGAGGTGTCTCGGTCATGTCTATATAGTTCTCGAACCCGTAGGGTCCGCACGCTTAAGTTTGTTGACGATATAGTGTTATATGAGTTATATGATTTGGTGACCGAATGTTGTTCCGAGTCCCAGATGAGATCCCGGACATGACGGGAGCTCCAGAATGGTCCAGAGGTAAAGATTGATATATAGGACGATACTATTTGGACACCGGAAGAGTTTCAGAATGCACCGGGTAGTCATCGAATCGCCGGAAGGGGTTTCGGACACCCTTGGGAGGTCTATGGGCCTAATGGGACAAGGGGAGGGACACACCAGCCCACAAGGGGCTGGCGCGCACTCTCCCTGCTGCCGGTCCAAGTGGAAGGAAAGGGGGAGGGTTGGCCCCTCCTGCCTTTCCCTCCTCATGTGAGGAAGGAAGGGGGCACCACTTCCCCTTGCCTTCCTTCCGCACACAAACATGGCAGGGGGCGCGGCTAGGAGCAAGAGCCCAAGTGGGATTTGGCCCCACTTGGGGCGCCTCCTAGTTGCCTCCCCTCTCCCCCACCTATATATATGTGGGAGGGGGCGCCACACATAGCCCACGACAATCTCTTAGCCATGTGTGGCGCCCCTCTCCACAGTTTCGTCCCTCGGTCATATTTTCGGAGTGCTTAGGCGAAGCCCTGCGGAGATAGCATCACCACCACCATCACCACGTCGTTGTGCTGCCTGAACTCAACCACTACTTCTACATCTTGCTGGATCAAGAAGGCGAGGACGTCACCGAGCTGAACGTGTGCTGAACGCGGAGGTGTCATACGTTCGGTAGTTGATCGGTTGGATCGTGAAGAAGTTCGACTACATCAACCGTGTTACTAAATGCTTTCGCTTACGGTCTACGACGGTATGTAGACACACTCTCCCCTCTCTTTGCTATGCATATAAATGGATAGATCTTGCGTGTGCGCAGAAATTATTTTTTTCCATGCAACATATCCAAACACTTTTTGTCACGCAATAAGGTTATTTGTCCCTAGGCAATCGATAACAAGACTGGTGATCATTATTGCAATTTTATATGAGGGAGAGGCATGAGCTAACATACTTTCCGTACTTGGATCATATGCACTTATGATTGGACCTCTAGCAAGCATCCACAACTACCAAAGATCGTTAAGGTAAAACCCAACCATAGCATTAAGTATCAAGTACTCTTTACTCCCATACACAACAACCCCCTTACTCGGGTACAAGTTTCTGTCACTCTCGCCACCCACTATAAGAGAATCATGAACGTATTGCAACACCCTATAGCGGGTATCCCTCATGTTTGCACGACATGGAAGGCACCATAGGACAGTACCAAAATAAAATATACAACTCAAACCAATCATGATCTTCAATTAACCCATAGGACAAAACAGATCTACTCAAACATCATAAGATAACCACATATCATTGGATAATAATATATAGTGTTGAACACCATGTTTAAGTAGAGAATTACAACGATGTTGTTGGTGTAGATCGCCGTCACGATCCTAGCCCCGGTGGTACTCCGGCACCACCGGGAGAGAGGGGGAGAGATCCCCCATCCTTCTTCTTCTTCCTTAGCCTCCCTCCTAGATGGGAGGAGGGTTTCCTCTCTGGTTCATGGTCTCCATGTCAGCAGAGGGGCGAGAGCGCTGATGACCCACAAGTATAGGGGATCAATCGTAGTCCTTTCGATAAGTAAGAGTGTTGAACCCAACGAGGAGCGGACGGAAATGACAAGTGGTTTTCAGCAAGATATTCTCTGCAAGCACTGAAATTATAAGTGGTGAGTAGTTTGATAGCAAGATAATTTGTAACGAGCAAGTGACGGTAACGGTAAGTAATATGCAGCAAGGTAGCCCAATCCTTTTGTGGAAAAGTAGAGGCCAAAACGGTCTCTTATAATAAGCAAAGCGTTCATGAGGGTACACGGGAATTTCATCTAGTCACTTCCATCATGTTGGTTTGATTCGTGTTCGCTACTTTGATAATTTGATATGTGGGTGGACCGGTGCTTAGGTGTTGTTCTTACTTGAACAGACCTCCTACTTATGATTAAACCCCTCGCAAGCATCCGCAACTATGAGGAAAGTATTAAGCTAAAATCTAACCATAGCATTAAACTTTTGGATCCAAATCAGTCCCTTACGAAGTAGCACACAAACTAGGGTTTAAGCTTCTGTCACTCTAGCAACCCATCACCTAATAACTACTCCACAATGCATTCCCTTAGGCCCTAATAAGGTGAAGTATCATGCAGTCTACGTTCACATGAAACCACTAAGTGAATCACAACATGCATATCATCAAAATAACAAAAACACATCAAGTTCACATGATTACTTGCAACAAGATTTCTCCCATGACCTCAAGAATAGAAGTAACTACTCACAAATGACAATCATGCTCAAGTTTAGAGGGGTATTAAATAGCATAATGGATCTGAACATATAATCTTCCACCAAATAAATCATATAGTAATCAACTACAAGATGTAGTCAACAATACTAGTCACCCACAAGTACCAATATGAGGTTCCTGTACAAAGATTGAACACAAGAGATGAACTAGGGTTTGAGATGAGATGGTGATGTTGAAGATGTTGATGGAGATTGCCCTCCCCAAGATGGGAGACTTGTTAGTGATGATGATGACGATGATTTCCCCTTCGGGAGGGATATCCCCCCGGCGGAATCTCTCCGCCGGAGGGCAAAAGTTCTCCTCCCCAAGTTCAACCTCGAGACGGCGGCACTTCGTCCCGAAAGTCCTCTCCTTATTTTTTTCTATGTCAAAATGACTTATATGCCAGAAGATGGGCACTAGAGGTGGGCCGAGGAGGGCACAACCCACCAGGTGGGCCCCCTCTGGTAGTTATTTGCTCCAATAATTCTTAAATGTTCCATAAAAATTCTCCGTGAAGTTTCAACTCATTTGGAGATGTGCAGAATAGGTAACTCTGACGTAGCTTTTTCAAGTCCAGAATTCTTGCTACCGGTATTCTCCCTCCTTGTGTATACATTGCATATTATGAGAGAAAAGGCATTAGAATTATTCCATAAAGCATTATTATGCATAAAAACATTATAAATAACAGTAGGAAAACATGATGCAAAATGGACGTATCAAGCGCCTCCTAGATTGGATCTCTCTCTCTCTCTCTCTCTCTCTCTCTCTCTCTCTCTCTCTCTCTCTCTTTTCTTTTTTGCATTCCTGTTTTCTGGCCATTCACTGTTTCTTAAATATCCGGAGATTCCTAACTCTAATTGCGCTGAAATGTTAACACTTTTTTCCGGGTATAAGCTTCCTTGCACCTGAAGAAGAGCCCCAACCGACTGACGGGGTGCCCACTAGGCACCACCGCGCGCCAGGGGGCCAGACGCGCCCTGGTGGTTAGTGGAGGCCGTGGGCCTCCATTTGCATTGATTACACCTCCCAAAAATCACATATATTTCAAAATAATTCTCCGTAAATTTTTATCGTGTTTGGACTTGTTTGATATGGATATTCTGCGAAACAAAAACACGCAACAAACAGAAACTGGCACTGGGCACTGGATCAATATGTTAGTCTTAAAAATAATATAAAATGTCTCCAAAAGTATATAAAAGGTGTATAATATTGGCATGGAACAATAAAAAAATTATAGATACGATGGAGACGTATCAGCATCCCCAAGTTTAATTCCTACTCGTCCTCGAGTAGGTAAATGATAAAAAAATATAATTTCTGATGTGGAATGCTACCTAATATAATATTGATCATATATCTAATCATGGCATGAATATTTAGACACAAGTGATTCCAGGCAATAGTCTATAATTTGACATAAAGACGTCAATACTCAGGCATCCCAACAAACAATCATGTCTTTCAAAATATCAATGCTAAAGAACGCTATCCCTACATAATCATATAGTCTTTTCATGCTCCATGTTCTTAACACAAAGTATTTATCATGCACAACCCCGATGACAAGCCGAGCAATTGATTCATACTTTTTAAAGCGCTTCAGCTTTTTCAACCCCCACGCAATACATGAGCGCAAGCCATGGGCATAGCACTGTGGGTGGAATAGAGTATGATGATAGGGGTAAATATTGAGAAGACAAAAAGGTAAGGAAGTCTCACATTGACGCGGCTAATCAATGGGCTATGGAGATGCCCGTCAATTGATATCAATGCAAGGAGTAAGGATTGTCATGCAATGGATGCACTAAGAGCTATAAGTGTATGAAAGCTCAAACTGAAAACTAAATGGGTGTGCATCAAATCCTATAATGAAAAACTCCCACTAGTATATGAAAGTGACAACATAGGAGACTCTCCATATGAAGAACATAGTGCTACTTTGAAGCACAAGTGTGAAATTAGCATGCCCCTTCTCTCTTTTCTCTCATTTTTTTCTTTTCTCTTGGTCTCTTTTTGGCCTCACTTTTTTTCCTTTTTTTTCTTTTTTTTCTTCTTATCCGGAGCCTCATCCCGACTTGTGGGGTAATCATAGTCTCCATCATCCTTTCCTCACTAGGATATGCTCTAATAATGAATAATGATGACCATCACACTTCTATTTACTTACAACTCAATATTACAACTCGATACCTAGAACAAAGTATGACTCTATATGAATGCCTCTCGCAGTGTATCAGGATGTGCAATGACTAGCGTAGCAAGGATGTAAAAAATGGAAAAGCCATGAAAATATCATGCTAGCCATCTTACGATCATGCAAAGCAATATGACAATGAATTTTCAAGTCATAAAAATAGAATGGTGGAAGTTGCATGGCAATATATCTCATAATGGCTATGGAAATACCATAATAGGTAGGTATCGTGGCTGTTTTGAGGAAGATATAATGAGGCTTATGTGTGATAGAGCATATCATATCACGGGATTTGGATACACCAGCGAAGTTTGCACCACATCTCGAGGCGAGAAAGGGCAATGCGCGGTACCGAAGAGGCTAGCAAATTGCGGAAAGGTAAGAGTGTGTATAATCCATGGACTCACATTAGTCATAAATAACTCACATACTTATTGCAAAAGTTTATTAACCCTTGAAGAAAAGTACTACTATGCATGCCCCTAGGGGGATAGATTGGTAGGAAAATACCATGGGAAAACTTTGTTTTTGCCACTCTAGCTTTTGGCCACTTTGCTTATGCTAGTCTAGAATTTAACATTTCACTTTTGCCACTCTTAGCTTTTGACAATATATCAGTTTTGCCATTCGGTGGCAAAAGCAAAATTTCCAGAGTGGCAATTGTGATACATTGCAAAACCTAAGATTGGCAAAAGTGAAATGAAAAATTATTGTTTTTGCCACTGAATGGCATTTGTGATGCATTGTCAAAAGCTAAGAGTGGCAAAAGTGGGATGTCAAATTTTAGAGTGGCATAAGCACAGTGGGCAAAAACTAGAGTGGCAAAAACAAAGTATTCCCAAAGACCATTGCTCGTCCCCGACTGCCACTCATAAAGAAGACAATCAATAATAAATCATGCTCCAACTTCTTAGCATAACGAGAGACTAGACGTGCATGCTTCGGGAATCACAAACCTTAACACCAATATTCTTACTAACCACAACCGTTCACTAGTACGTGATACGTCTCCCACGTATCTATAATTTTTGATTGTTGCATGCTATTATATTATCTGTTTTGGATGTTAATGGGCTTTATTATACACTTTTATATTATTTTTGGGACTAACCTACTAACCCAAGGCCCAGTGCAAATTGTTTTTTTTGCCTATTTCAGTGTTTCACAGAAAAGGAATATCAAACAGAATCCAAACAGAATGGAACCTTCGGGAGAGTGATTTTTGGAACAAACGTGATCCAGAGGACTTGGAGTGGACTTCAAGAAAGAAGCGAGGAGTCCACGAGGCAGGGAGGCGCGCCCCCCACCCTCGTGGGCCCCTCGCAGCTCCACCGACCTACTTCTTCCTCCTATATATACCCATAAACCCCGAAAACAACCAGGAGCACCAAGAAACCCTATTTCCACCACCACAACCATATGTACCCGTGAGATCCCATCTTGGGGCCTTTTCCGGTGCTCCACCGGAGGGGGAATCGATCACGGAGGGCTTCTACATCAACACCATAGCCTCTCTGATGATGTGTGCGTAGTTTACCACAGACCTTCGGGTCCATAGTTATTAGCTAGCTGGCTTCTTCTCTCTCTTTGGATCTCAATATAAAGTTCTCCTCGATCTTCTTGGAGATCTATTCGATGTAACTCTTTTTGCGGTGTGTTTGTCGAGATTCGATGAATTGTGGGTTTATGATCAATATTATCTATGAACAATATTTGAATCTCCTCTGAATTCTTTTGTGTATGATTTGTTATCTTTGCAGGTCTCTTTGAATTATCAGTTTGGTTTGACCTACTAGATTGATCTTTCTTGCAATGGGAGAAGTGCTTAGCTTTGGGTTCAATCTTGCGTTGCTCGATCCCAGTGACAGTAGGGGAAACGACACGTATTGTATTGTTGCCATCGAGGATAAAAAGGTGGGGTTTATATCATATTGCTTGAGTTTATCCCTCTACATCATGTCATCTTGCCTAATGCGTTACTCTAATCTTATGAATTTAATACTCTAGATGCATGCTGGATAGCGGTCGATGTGTGGAGTAACAGTAGTAGGTGCAGAATCGTTTCGGTCTACTTGTCACGGACGTGATGCCTATATACATGATCATGCCTAGATATTCTCATAATTATGCACTTTTCTATCAATTGCTCGACAGTAATTTGTTCACCCACCGTAATACTTATGCTATCTTGAGAGAAGCCACTAGTGAAACATATGGCCCATGGGTCTATTTTCCATCATATAAGTTTCCTATCTATTTTACTTTGCAATCTTTACTTTTATTCTTTATCATAAAAATACCAAAAATATTATCTTATCATCTCTATCAGATCTCACTTTTGCAAGTGGGCATGAAGGGATTGACAACCCCTTTATCGCGTTGGTTGCAAGGTTCTTATTTGTTTGTGTAGGTACGAGGGACTTGCGTGTGGCCTCCTACTGGATTGATACCTTGGTTCTGAAAACTGAGGGAAATACTTACGCTACTTTGTTGCATCACCCTTTCCTCTTCAAGGGAAAACCAACGCATGCTCAAGAGGTAGAAGTACGTCCCACATATTATCATCTCTATAGCGCAAAACTATTCCAAGGAATCAAACATGTCATGTTAAGTGATCCACAAGTTTTATGTAGGATTTTATGACTAACCATGCAAATGACCAATTCATGTTGACTCTCTAAATAGATATAAGTGAAGCAAGAAAGTTTCATTCTTTTTAAAAAAGACTTTCCCACGCTCTAATAAGTATAAGTGAAGCAAAAGAGCATTCTTCAAATAACGGTTTTCTATATGAAGAAAAACAGGCAATCCAAACTTCAAATAATATAAGTAAAGCACATGAAGCATTCTATAAAGCCATACTCAAAAGATATAAGTGAAGTGCAATGAGCATTCTGTAAATCAACCAAGGACTATCTCATACCAGCATGGTGCATTATTAAAATAAAAATAAAAGGCACATGATGCTCCAAGACTTACGCATATCACTTGAACAAAACAAAAAACCGAGACATATCGATACTTGTTGAAGAAAGATGGGATGCCTTTCAGGGCATCCCCAAGCTTAGACGCTTGAGTCTCCTTGAATATTTACTTGGGTGCGTTGGGCATCCGCAAGCTTGAACTCTTGCCTCTCCTCCTTCTCCTCATATCAAGACCTCCTCAATCTTCGAACACTTCATCCACTAGTACAATAAAGCAAATCACTACTTTAAGTATTGTTGTGAACCCATTCATATTTTGTTTTTGCATTATCCCTACTATATTATAACTTCTCCATGGCCTATACCACACGCTAAGATCCATAGTTCCATCAAAACAAGCAAAACAATGCATCAAAAACAGAATCTGTCAAAAACAAGACTGTCAGAAATATGAACTTTGACCATACTTCTGTAACTCTACAAATTCTGAAACATTAGGAAAAAAATATTTTTTGCATAGCAGTACTGTGTAAAAAATTCAGAAACTTTTGACGTACCAGTAAAAACATGCAAATTCACGCACTACAGCCAAAGTTTGTGTTTTTGCACCGCCCATACCAAACAAGCAAAGGCAAATCTTTGCACATTATTTTTATAATACAATGAATTTGTATAAGGGGATAATTATTTTTGTTGAAATTTTTCTGTAATTAGGATTCGCAAAGTTTCCATGGGCATGAACAAAGTTCAAGGCTAGCTCCCACTTTAACAATGCTCGTCTCTCTCACTTTCACTTTTCTTTTTGAAAAAGTTTTAGGTTCCCCTCTATATTTTTTTGTTTCTAAACTTTATAAAAGCACACAATAGAATAAAATGACTCTCTAAAACTTCCGGGTTGTCTCCCTGGCAGCGCTTTCTATAAAGCCATTAAGCTAGGCATGAAGTGCTCAAGTAATTGATCCACCCGGATCCCAAGGTATATCAAAGCCAATTTTAATTAGCAATGATTTGTATTTTATTAGTGAGCACAAATTAATATATATCATGCAATGACGAAGTCTAATTCTCTTCCTATGCCATCTTCATGCCATAAAAGAACAATTCATGCACATCAAGTAAAGGCCAATACATATCATAAACAATTTCTTGCAACTTTATTGTGTTGGAAACATAGAGAGGCGGAGATGTAGTTCCTCTTCCATAATAATTGCAAGTAGGAGCAGCAAGCACATGCATATTATATTCATCAAAACCATCATGTGCAACGGTAAAAGGCAACCCATCAATATAATCCTTAATAAGTGCAAACTTCTCCAATATAGTGTAGTTTGGACAATTCAAAAATATAATAGGATTATCATGTTTGGGTGCAATAGCAACAATTTCATTCTTAACATAAGGAACTATAGCAAGTTCATCTTCATAAGCATCATTCATATTGGCATCTTGGCCACAAGCATAGCAAGCATCAATTTCATCAAAAAGAGATATTTCAAATGAATCCATGGGATCATAGCATTCATCATTCGGTAAGCACGAAGGAAAATTAAACAATGTATGGGATAAAGATTTACTCTCATTAGAAAGTGGGCACGGGTGATCAATCCGCTCTTCCTTCTTTTGTTCTTAGCTCTCCTCCTTATCTTTTTCATCTAATGAGCTCAGAATTTCAATAATTTCTTCTTCCATAGACTCCTGTAAAATATTAGTCTCTTCTTGGAGAACGGAGACCTTCTCAATAAATACATTAGTATCGGAATTGTATTTATAATTCTCATAGAAATATTTAAGTATAGCAAAAATTTCAGGTCTATAAACAGCATCATCATAATCTTCATACTTTTCAAAGAAAGATTCAATTTCATAAGCACCCTTAAAGGCAACAAATTCTTCTATTCGTTCCACATCATAGTAATCATATCTACCATTAGCATAAGAAGCCAAGGTTTCATTATCATTAAATTCACACGAAAAGGGAAGGTCTGGAGCCTTCATCCTAGGGCAACAAGTATAATCATATCTCAAGCATAAATTCCAAGCATACCATTGCAAATAATCAATTTGATCCCATAAGAGTTTCCCTTTTTGTATCAAGCGATAATCCCTAAAGTATTCACGTTGATCTAACATGTCTCCCGTTATCAAGTTGAATGGGGTTTTCTCAGAATTATCAAAGTAGTGTTTAATATTTTTGGCATAACGAGCATCGAGGGTTTTAGGAGGTTCCCCATCTCCATGAGTACCAAGCACAACTTTTTTTTGGTATTTCGTGTTCCATATCCATAACTAAAGATACATAACATCTTAGAACAGAAAATAGAAACTACTTAGTGATAAAGTAAACAAGCACACACGAGAATATTCACCCCACGCAATTACTCCCCCGCAACAGCGCCAGAAAAAAGGTCTTGATAACCCGCCTTTTTTGATAAATAAGAGTGTCGAACCCAACGAGGAGCTAAAGGGACCAAATATTTCCTCAAGTTCTATTGACCACCAATACAACTCTACGCACACTTAACGTTTGCTTTACCTAGAACATGAATAAAACTAGAGTACTTTGCAAGAATAAAACTATGAATAAATTGCAAGATAATAAAATTTAGTTGTTTAGTAAATAGCTTTTTGTCACACAAGAAGGTTATTTGTCCCTAGGCAATCGATAACTAGACCGGTGATCAGTATTGCAATTTTATATGAGGGAGAGGCATGAGCTAACACACTTTCCGTACTTGGACCATATGCACTTATGATAGAAACTCTAGCAAGCATCTGCAACTACCAATGATCATTAAGGTAAACCCCAACCATAGCACTAAGTATCAAGTCCTCTTTACTCCCATACGCAACAACCCCCTTACTCGGGTATAAGTTTCTGTCACTCTCGCCACCCACTATAAGAGAATCATGAATGTATTGCAACACCCTACAAAAGAGATCCCTCACGTTTGCGTGACACGAAAGGCACCATAGGACAACACCAAAATAAAATATACAACTCAAACCAATCATGATCATCAATTAACCCATAGGACAAAATAGATCTACTCAAACATCATAAGATAACCACATATCATTGGATAATAATATATAGTGTTGAGCACCATGTTTAAGTAGATAATTACAGCGGGAATAGAGAGGTTACACCGCTGCATAGAGGAGAAGAGAGTTGGTGTTGGCGGTAGCAAAGTTGTTGGTGTCGAACGCCGTCACGATCCTAGCCCCGGCGGCACTATGGCACCACCGAGAGAGATGGGGAGAGAGCGCCCCTCCTTCTTCTTCCTTGGCATCCCCCCTAATGGGAGGAGGGTTTCCCCTCTGGTTCGGTGTCTCCATGGCGGCAGAGGAGCGAGAGCCCCTCCTAGATTGTATCTCTCTCTTTGTTTCTTTTCTGTTTCACGTTCCTGTTTTCTGTCCCTTCACCGTTTCTTAAACATACAGAGATCCGTAACTCTGATTGCGCAGAAATTTTAACATAATTTTTCTGGATATAAGCTTCCTTGCACCCAAAGAAGAGCCTCAACCGACTTACGGGGTGCCCACTAGGCACCACCGCGCGCCGGGGGGGGGGGGGGGGGGGCAGGCGCGCCCTGGTGGTAGTGGTGGCCGTGGGCCTCCGCTTGCGTTGATTCCACCTTCCAAAAATCACATATATTTTAAAACAATTCTCCGTAAATTTTTATCGCGTTTTGGACTTCGTTTGATATGTATATTCCGTGAAACAAAAAACATGCAATAAATAGGAACTAGCACTGGTCACTGAATCAATATATTAGTCCCAATAACTAATATAAAATGTTGTCAAAAGTACCTAAAAGTTGTATAATATTGGCATGGAACAATAAAAAAATATAGATATGACGGAGATGTTGTTGGGGAACGTAGCAGAAATTCAAAATTTTCCTACGTGTCACCAAGATCTATCTATGGAGAAACCAGCAACGAGGGGAAAGAGAGTGCATCTACATACCCTTGTAGATCGCTAAGCGGAAGCGTTCAAGTGAACGGGGTTGATGGAGTCGTACTCGCCGTGATCCAAATCACCGATGATCCTAGTGCCGAACGGACGGCACCTCCGCGTTCAACACACGTACAGTCCGGTGACGTCTCCCATGCCTTGATCCAGCAAGGAGAGAGGGAGAGGTTGAGGAAGACTCCATCCAGCAGCAGCACAACGGCGTGGTGGTGGTGGAGGAGCGTGGCAATCCTGTAGGGCTTCTCTAAGCACCGCGGGAGAGGAGAAGGGAGAGAAGCAGGGCTGCGCCAAGAGGGAGATCGAATCGTGTGTTATGGGCAGCCCCATGCCTCACTATATATAGGGGAGAGGGAGGAGGGTGCGCCCCCTCTAGGGTTCCCACCCCTAGGGGGGGCGGCAGCCCTAGATGGGAAAAAGGGGGCGGCCAAGAGGGGAGGAGAGGGAGGCGCAGGGAGCATGGGCCTTAGGGCCCATCTGCCCTAGGGTTTGCCCCCTTCTCCTCACCCTTGCGCCTTGGGCACTTGTGGGGGGGCGCACCAGCCCACCTGGGGCTGGTCCCCTCCCACACTTGTCCCACGCAAGCCTCCGGGGCTTGTGGCCCCACTTGGTGGACCCCCGGACACCTCCGGTGGTCCCGGTACACTACCGATAAACCCTGAAACCTTTCCGGCGACCAAAACAGGACTTCCCATATATAAATCTTTACCTTCGGACCATTCCGTAACTCCTCGTGACGTCCGGGATCTCATCCGGGACTCCGAACAACATTCGGTAACCACATACAAACTTCCTTTATAACCCTAGCGTCATCGAACCTTAAGTGTGTAGACCCTACGGGTTCGGGAGACATGCAGACATGACCGAGACGTTCTCCGGTCAATAACCAACAGCGGGATCTGGATACCCATGTTGGCTCCCACATGTTCCACGATGATCTCATCGGATGAACCACGATGTCAAGGACTTAATCAATCCCGTATACAATTCCCTTTGTCTAGCGGTATAGTACTTGCCCGAGATTCGATCGTCGGTATGTCGATACCTTGTTCAATCTCGTTACCGGCAAGTCTCTTTACTCGTTCCGTAACACACCATCCCGTGATCAACTCCTTGATCACATTGTGCACATTATGATGATGTCCTACCGAGTGGGCCCAGAGATACCTCTCCGTCACACGGAGTGACAAATCCCAGTCTCGATTCGTGCCAACCCAACAGACACTTTCGGAGATACCCGTAGTGCACCTTTATAGCCACCCAGTTACGTTGTGACGTTTGGCACACCCAAAGCATTCCTACGGTATCCGGGAGTTGCACAATCTCATGGTCTAAGGAAATGATACTTGACATTATAAAAGCTTTAGCATACGAACTACATGATCTTGTGCTAGGCTTAGGATTGGGTCTTGTCCATCACATCATTCTCCTAATGATGTGATCCCGTTATCAACGACATCCAATGTCCATGGTCAGGAAACCGTAACCATCTATTGATCAACGAGCTAGTCAACTAGACGCTTACTAGGGACATGGTGTTGTCTATGTATCCACACATGTATCTGAGTTTCCTATTAATACAATTCTAGCATGGATAATAAACGATTATCATGAACAAGGAAATATAATAATAATCAATTTATTATTGCCTCTAGGGCATATTTCCAACAGTCTCCCACTTGCACTAGAGTCAATAATCCAGTTCACATCGTTATGTGATTGCAATGATTCCAACACCCATGGGGTTTGATCATATCTCGCTTGGGAGAGAGGTTACTAGTCAACGGGTCTGAATCTTTCAGATCCGTGTGTGCTTTACAAATATCTATGTCATCTCCTAGATGCAGCTACCACGCTCTATTTGGAGCTATTCCAAATAGCTGTTCTACTATACGAATCCAGTTTACTACTCAGAATAATCTGGATTAGTGTCAAAGCTTGCATCGGCGTAACCCTTTACGACGAACTCTTTTACCACCTCCATAATCGAGAAAATTCCTCAGTCCACTAGTTACCAAGGATAACCTTGACCGCTGTCCTGTGATCCATTCCTGGATCACTCTTGTACCCCTTGACTGACTCATGGCAAGGCACACTTTAGATGCGGTACACAGCATAGCATACTGTAGAGCCTACGTCTAAGCATAGGGGACAACCTTCGTCCTTTCTCTCTCTTCTGCCGTGGTCAGGTCTTGAGTCTTACTCAATACTCACACGTGTAATACAGCCAAGAACTCCTTCTTTGCTGATCTATTTTGAATTCCTTCAAAATCTTGTCACGGTATGTATTCATTTGAAAGTACTATTAAACGATTTTGATCTATCCTTATAGATCTTGATGCTCAATGTTCAAGTAGCTTAATCCAGGTTTTCCATTGAAAAACACTTTTCAAATAACCCTATATGCTTTCCAGAAATTCTACATCATTTCTAATCAACAATATGTCAACAACATATACTCATCAGAAATTCTATAGTGCTCCCACTCACTTCTTTGGAAATACAAGTTTCTCATAAACTTTGTATAAACCCAAATCTTTGATCATCTCATCAAAGCGTACATTCCAACTCCGAGATGCTTACTCCAGTCCTTAGAAGGATTGCTGGAGCTTTGCATACTTGTTAGCATCTTTCAGGATTGACAAAAATCTTCTGGTTGTATCACATACAACCTTTCCTCAAGAAAATCGTCGAGGAAACAATGTTTTGACATCCTATCTGCACAATTTCATAAATAATGCAGTAATCGCTAACATAATTCCAACAGACTCTTAGCATCGCTACGAGTGAGAAAGTCTCATCGCAGTCAACTCCTTGAACTTGTCGGAAAACATCTTAATGACAAGTCGAGCTTTCTTAATGGTGACATTTACCATCATTGTCCGTCTTCCTTTTAAAATCCATCTGTACTCAACAGCCTTACGACCATCGAGTCGTTCTGCCAAAGTCTACACTTTGTTTTCATACATGGATCCTCTCTCGGATTTTATGGCCTCGAGCCATTCATCGGAATCCGGGCCCACCATCGCTTCTACATAGCTCGTAGATTCATTGTTGTCTAGCAACATGACTTCCAAGACAGGATTACGTACCACTCTGAAGTAGTACGCATCCTTGTCATCCTACGAGGTTTGGGAGTGACTTGATCCGAAGTCTCATGATCACTATCATAAGCTTCCACTTCAATTGGTGTAGGTGCCATAGGAACAACTCCTGTGCCCTGCTACACTCTAGTTGAAGTGACGGTTCCATAACCTCATCAAGTCTCCACCATCCTCCCACTCAATTCTTTCGAGAGAAACTTTTCCTCGAGAAAGGACCCGATTCTAGAAACAATCCCTATTGCTTTCGAATCTGAGATAGGAGGTATACCCAACTGTTTTGGGTGTCCTATGAAGATGCATTTATCCGCTTTGGGTTCGAGCTTATCAGCCTGAAACTTTTTCACATAAGCGTCGTGACCCCAAACTTTTAAGAAACAACAGCTTAGGTTTCTCTAAACCATAGTTCATACGGTGTTGTCTCGACGGATTTGCGTGGTGCCCTATTTAAAGTGAGTGCGGTTGTCTCTAATGCCTAACCCATGAACGATAGTGGTAATTCTATAAGAGACATCATGGCACGCACCATATCCAATAGGGTGCAACTATGATGTTTGGACACACCATCACACTATGCTGTTCCAGGCGGTATTAGTTGTGAAACAATTTCCACAGTGCCAAACTCGTAACTCAGATATTCATTTCTATGATCATATCATAGACATTTTATCCTCTTATCACGAAGATCTTCAACTTCATTCTGAAATTACTTGAACCATTCAATAATTCAGACTTGTGTTTCATCAAGTAAATATACTCAGTATCTACTCAAATCATCTGTGAAGTAAGAGCATAACGATATCCACTGCGTGCCTCAGCACTCATTGGACTGCACACATCAAAATGTGTTACTTCCAACAAGTTGCTTTCTTGTTCCATTTTACTGAAACCGAAGCTTTCAGTCATCTTGCCCATGTGGTATGATTTGCATATCTCAAGTGATTCAAAATCAAGTGAGTCCAAACGGTCCATCTGCATGGAGTTTCTTCATGCGTATATACCAGTAGACATGGTTCACATTACTCAATCCTTTTTCCAAAAATGAGTGAGTCCAAAGATCCATCAACATGGAGCTTATTCATGCGTTTTATACCAATATGACTTACATGGCAGTGCCACAAGTAGATGGTACTATCATTACTATCTTATATCTTTTGGCATGAACATGTGTATCACTATGATCGAGATTCAATAAACCATTCATTTTAGGTGCAAGACCATTGAAGGTATTATTCAAATAAATAGAGTAACCATTATTCTCCTTAAATGAATAACCGTATTGCGATAGACATAATCCAATCATGTCTATGCTCAACGCAAACACCAAATAACAATTATTCAGGTTTAACACCAATCTCGATGGTAGAGGGAGCGTGCGATGCTTGATCAACCTTGGAAGCACTTCCAACACATCTCGTCAGCTCACCTTTAGCTAGTCTCCGTTTATTCCGTAGCTTTTATTTCGAGTTACTAACACTTAGCAACCGAACCGGTATCTAATACCCTGATGCTACTAGGAGTACTAGTAAAGTACACATTCACATAATGTATATCCAACATACTTCTATCGACAGCCTTCTCATCTACCAAGTATCTAGGGTAATTCTGCTCTAGTGGTTGTTCCCCTTATTACAGAAGCACTCAGTCTCGAGTTTGGGTTCAACCTTGGGTTTCTCCACTAGAGCAGCAGCTGATTTGCCGTTTCATGAAGTATCCCTTCTTGCCCTTGCCCTTCTTGAAACTAGTGGTTTCACTAACCATCAACAATTGATGCTCCTTATTGATTTCTACTTTCGCGGTGTCAAACATCGTGAATATTTCAAGGATCATCATATCTATCCCTGATATGTTATAGTTCATCACGAAGCTCTAGTAGCTTGGTGGCAATAACTTTGGAAAAAACATCACTATCTTATCTGGAAGATTAACTCCCACTCGATTCAAGTGATTGTTGTACTCAGACAATCTGAGCACAAGCTCAACGATTGAGCTTTTCTCCCTTAGTATGCAGGCTAAGAAAATCGTCGGAGGTCTTATACCTCTTGACGTGGGCACGAGCCTGAAATCCCAATTTCAGCCCTCGAAACATCTCATATGTTCCGCGACATTTTAAAAATGTTTTCGGTGCCTCAATTCTAAACCATTTATCATTACCGAACTATCATGTAGTCATCAAAACGTGTATGTCAGATGTTCGCAACATCCACAGACCACGTTCGAGGTCCAGCACACCGAGTGTTGCATTAAGGACATAAGCCTTCTACTGTCCGCATAATTGCTACTGTCAACTTTCAACTATATTTTCTCTACGAACATATCTAAAATAGTAGAACTAAAGCGCGAGCTTACGACATAATTTGCAAAGATCTTTTGACTATGTTCAGGATAATTAAGTTCATCTTATGAACTCCCACTCAGATAGACATCCCTCTAGTCATCTAAGTGATTACATGATCCGAGTCAACTAGGCCGTGTCCGATCATCACGTGAGACGGACTAGTCATCATCGGTGAACATCTTCATGTTGATCGTATCTACCATACGACTCATGCTCGACCTTTCGGTCTCTTGTGTACCGAGGCCATGTCTGTACATTCTAGGCTCATCAAGTCAACCTAAGTGTTTCGCGTGTGTAAATCTGGCTTACACCCGTTGTTTGTGAACGTAAGAATCTATCACACCCGATCATCACGTGGTGCTTCGAAACGACGAACTTTCGCAACGGTGCACAGTTAGGGGGAACACTTTCTTGAAATTTTAATGAGGTATCATCTTATTTACTACCGTCGTTCTAAGCAAATAAGATGTATAAACATGATAAACATCACATGCAATCAAATAGTGACATGATATGGCCATCATCACTTTGCTCCTTTTGATCTCCATCTTTGGGGCTCCATGATCATCGTCGTCACCGGCATGACACCATGATCTCCATCATCATGATCTCCATCATCGTGTCTTCATGAAGTTGTCACGTCAACTATTACTTCTACTACTATGGCTAACGCTTTAGCAATGAAGTAAAGTAATTACATGACGATTTAAGTTGACACGCGGGTCATAGATAAATTAAGACAACTCCTATGGCTCCTGCCGGTTGTCATACTCATCGACATGCAAGTCGTGATTCCTGTTACAAGAACATGATCATCTCATACATCACATATATCATACACCACATCCTTTGGCCATATCACATCACATGGCATACCCTGCAAAAACAAGTTAGACGTCCTCTAATTGTTGTTTGCATGTTTTACGTGGCTGCTATGGGTTTCTAGCAAGAACGTTACTTACCTATGCAAAACCACAACGTGATATGTCAATTGCTATTTACCCTTCATAAGGACCCTTTTCATCGAATCCGATCCGACTAAAGTGGGAGAGACTGGCACCCGCTAGCCACCTTATGCAACTAGTGCATGTCAGTCGGTGGAACCTGTCTCACGTAAGTGTACGTGTAAGGTCGGTCCAGGCCGCTTCATCCCACAATGCCGCCGAATCAAGATTGACTAGTAACGGTAAGCATATTGAACAAAATCAACGCCCACAACTACTTTGTATTCTACTCGTGCAAAGAATCTAGGCAATAGACCTAGCTCATGATGCCACTGTTGGGGAACGTAGCAGAAATTCAAAATTTTCCTACGTGTCACCAAGATCTATCTATGGAGAAACCAGCAACGAGGGGAAAGAGAGTGCATCTACATACCCTTGTAGATCGCTAAGCGGAAGCGTTCAAGTGAACGGGGTTGATGGAGTCGTACTCGCCGTGATCCAAATCACCGATGATCCTAGTGCCGAACGGACGGCACCTCCGCGTTCAACACACGTACAGCCCGGTGACGTCTCCCATGCCTTGATCCAGCAAGGAGAGAGGGAGAGGTTGAGGAAGACTCCATCCAGCAGCAGCACAACGGCGTGGTGGTGGTGGAGGAGCGTGGCAATCCTGCAGGGCTTCGCCAAGCATCGCGGGAGAGGAGAAGGGAGAGAAGCAGGGCTGCGCCAAGAGGGAGATCGAATCGTGTGTTATGGGCAGCCCCAGGCCTCACTATATATAGGGGAAAGGGAGGAGGGTGCGCCCCCTCTAGGGTTCCCACCCCTAGGGGGGCGGCAGCCCTAGATGGGAAAAAGGGGGCGGCCAAGAGGGGAGGAGAGGGAGGCGCATGGAGCATGGGCCTTAGGGCCCATCTGCCCTAGGGTTTGCCCCCTTCTCCTCTCCCTTGTGCCTTGGGCACTTGTGGGGGGCGCACCAGCCCACCTGGGGCTGGTCCCCTCCCACACTTGGCCCACGCAAGCCTCCGGGGCTTGTGGACCCCCGGACACCTCCGGTGGTCCCGGTACACTACCGATAAACCCTGAAACCTTTTCGGCGACCAAAACAGGACTTCCCATATATAAATCTTTACCTCCGGACCATTCCGGAACTCCTCGTGACGTCCGGGATCTCATCCGGGACTCCGAACAACATTCGGTAACCACATACAAACTTCCTTTATAACCCTAGCGTCATCGAACCTTAAGTGTGTAGACCCTACGGGTTCGGGAGACATGCAGACATGACCGAGACGTTCTCCGGTCAATAACCAACAGCGGGATCTGGATACCCATGTTGGCTCCCACATGTTACACGATGATCTCATCGGATGAACCACGATGTCAAGGACTTAATCAATCCCGTATACAATTCCCTTTGTCTAGCGGTATAGTACTTGCCCGAGATTCAATCGTCGGTATGTCGATACCTTGTTCAATCTCGTTACCGGCAAGTCTCTTTACTTGTTCCGTAACACATCATCCCGTGATCAACTCCTTGATCACATTGTGCACATTATGATGATGTCCTACCGAGTGGGCCCAGAGATACCTCTCCGTCACACGGAGTGACAAATCCCAGTCTCGATTCGTGCCAACCCAACAGACACTTTCGGAGATACCCGTAGTGCACCTTTATAGCCACCCAGTTACGTTGTGACGTTTGGCACACCCAAAGCATTCCTACGGTATCCGGGAGTTGCACAATCTCATGGTCTAAGGAAATGATACTTGACATTATAAAAGCTTTAGCATACGAACTACATGATCTTGTGCTAGGCTTAGGATTGGGTCTTTTCCATCACATCATTCTCCTAATGATGTGATCCCGTTATCAACGACATCCAATGTCCATGGTCAGGAAAACGTAACCATCTATTGATCAACGAGCTAGTCAACTAGACGCTTACTAGGGGCATGGTGTTGTCTATGTATCCACACATGTATCTGAGTTTCCTATCAATACAATTCTAACATGGATAATAAACGATTATCATGAACAAGGAAATATAATAATAATCAATTTATTATTGCCTCTAGGGCATATTTCCAACAGATGTATCACACTCCGGTGCCGTCCACATTGCATCCTCCTCCTCCTCCCCTCCCCGCCCATCTCCCTCCACATATCTGGCGATGGGTAAGTCCTAGGCGTCGGCGCCGGCAGGCGGTTCCGGGCCGGGATCTGGCGGATCGTGGCGACGCCGCCCTCGAACTGTAGGGCCGTCGTCCTCATCGGTTGGCGGCGACTCGACGCGGATGGGGATCAACATCTACTTTGGCGACGAGGAGGACCAACAGTTGGAGGCGCTCCGTCGTCCACATCAACGGCCCGGCTCCGCCGCTGGAGGCGCTCCTCCCCGTGAAGCCGGAGCTGACATCCCCTCCATGCTCTCCACCGCTGAGCAGTCGCGAGACATCCAAGTCGGACGCCGCGTGAAGGAAGAGTGGCTCTCGCCGCCGCCCCGACGCGTCAAGGAGGAGCGGCTCTCACCACCGCCCCGACGCATCGTGAAGGAAGAGCGCCGCTCGCCACGACCCCTGCCCAAAGACGTGCGGTCGCATTCTACACTACCTTGACAGTGGTGGCTCCTCGTCGTCATCGTGGAGCGCCATGACGGCGTAGGAGTACGCTGACCGGGAGCAGCGACTACGGGTCAGCCACAACGTCGCGTCGATCCAAGTTCGCGGACTTGGACGTCCTGCCGTCACACATCACGGCGGACCCGGACCCGGCGTACGCCTGGGCCCTAGACAGCTCCATGACGATGTCGGAGACGGCCAAGCGCCATCTCCGCTACCTCAACGAGGAAGTGGCCAGGTACGGCGAGGAATGGTCCCTCGCTAAGATCGTTGCTGCCAACGCCGCCTCCTCCAACGACCGCCGCCCTCTCCCCTAGCCCACGTCCTCGGTGGCCGCGGTTGCACTGCGCACGACGTAGGAGGAGGCGGAAAGGAGCATCCGCGAGCGTCAGGCGGCCGCTGGGAAGCCCTGCTGCGACGCCCCCACCTTCCGCGGCCCCAAGCCCGACTCCGACGCTGAGTTGGGCCACGATGACGGAGGAGCCGCCAGCCAGCCCGACATGGCCTACGAGGTCATCATGAAGTATAGGATAGTTTAGAATTTTATTTTTAGGTTTTTAGTTGACCGGACGAAATATCGTTCGGTTTTATGTATAAATTATCCTAGTTTCAATGAAATCCGCCGTGTTTATATCAAAATTCGTCTGGTTTAATTGAATTTCATCCGGCTGGTTTGACTTGTTGTGAAAATGTATGCAGCTACGGTTGGATGACTGCCTCCCACACCCGTATCCATGGACTGGACCCTATCCGCAGATGAATGCGGGGGGAAATTTAGGGGTTGCTGTTGAAAATGGGTAAGTAATCCAGTATGAGAAAGAGGCCCTCCCGGATTAATTGGACGAAGGAACTGGACGTCGTGAAACTTGGCATGGAGTTGGCATCCGCAGGACAACGAGGATCACATGGCCGCAAGACATCAGTACAGCAACAGCACTACCGGAGGCCAACAGAGCGATCGACTTCGAGATGAGAGTGCACCCGCACACCCGGTCCGAGCCCTAGCTAGCTGAGTAGGTAGGTTCCTGATCATTAATCTTTAAATCAGCCGCGAGTGCACAAACTGTGCTACACCTGCTTGATCTGATGGTCGCCACAGCGACATCAACCGAGGTACGTAGTACACTATTTCCTCCTGAATCCAACGTAAACCAGCCCGCCGCTCCTGACGCGCACACTGACCTGTGAATTACCGACGCCCCACACCACATGATAACTTGATAAACTTAGCTCATGGCCTGATGTCCCCTTTATGACTGGATATTGCATTGGCTTTATCATCCACTTGCGGTAGCTGCTACAGCTCCCGAGAGGATTGTAGAAGATAGAAAGGGCTGGTTTTTAAGGTAGATCAGGTAGCCTTTGTTAGTAAGCCTTGATCATTACTGATTTAAAAGTGAGGCCCTGAGCCCATCAATGTTATCAATTTACATCATCTCTCTACTTTCTTTAGGAAATGGAAGTTTTATCAATCTCGGTCTCTGCATCTCTCTGCTGCTGGACAGTACTTCTTGAGCATAAAAAAAGTTTATCTTGGAGAGGTACTGATCCTAATGTTTAATTAGTACGAACAGGAGGCCTCGTACTGGTTTTCTGTTCTCCAAGAGAGCCTACATAGGCTTGGGCAGTCGCCAGGTCTTGCCCATCATTTCGTTTGTGCGCCCAATCTTGATAAGTAGTTTGATCCTTTTTTATATATGTTCAATTCGTTATCTGTTCATTTGTTTAAGACTGCACTAGAGACGCCCTTTTGCAGATGCCAAGATCTAGCTTAGCTGCTTAGGCTAGTTAGAGAAGTGCACTTGGCATGCAGATCTATATATTGTTTTCATTATCTCTTGTTCTAGATGAAAAGGATATACCCTAGGATTTGTAGGCTTGTGGCCCCATTCGTCCAGGGATAATGTTTCTTATCTCAAGGCAGCAAGCTTGTTCCACTAAGAAGCTTATTTTTCGTGTCCTTTCATATCACACCATTGCTATCAGAAGTGGAAATCGTCTGGATTACTCCAAACCACTACATATGGACATGTGCATGCAAAGAAATTGACGGCCGTGTGCATTTCTCCATGTAGAGGCCAGGGTTACCCTCCTTTTCAATTTCTTTTTTTAAGAATTGCAGCTATTATAGAACATCCATACATACAGACAATGTCTACCAGACAACAAAAGGGAGACAAACAGCAAGGCTCGTACTAAAATGGGAGAAAAATATAGTATGTTTTCGTCCTCAAGTTTACAAGAAGTAAAGATTTGGTCCCTTGTCTCTTTTTTTTTTCGTTGACATTCTCCCACATCTTTCAAAACCGAGCATTTTTCATCCAAACCAAAGATGGACTGGTATTGGGGGTCTTGGGCTAACGTCTCGCCTGTCCTGACTAGAAATCTCAAAGTTGACTGCCACCCTATCTCTGTTTCTCAGATGCAGTAACAACATTTGGCCGAACACCTCATATGTGTTCGGCCTCCGCACTAAGCTCAAGGCTAGCCTCATTGCGATGTTGGTTGAACAAGCGCAGTCTTCATCCACCCTATCATCCTTGTCGACCGCACCACCGTGACCTGAGGTCTCACGCAAGTCAGGCAATATGTCATGGCGGTGGTTTAAGATGGGAAGATGTCCCACCAATATGTTAGTGCCTTTAGGCTCTGGCGTGTTGTACTGGAGGAGATGACTATCGAATGATCCATCATCAAAGATGTTGACTAAAACACCACTTCATGTCCAGGGTAAAATTCTAGTCCTGGTCGTTACTGGCAAGACACAACAGCGACTAACTTGCGTCATCACTTTTTTCAAGGCGTTGTCTACTTCCTGTCAGGCTGGTCTGGGCAACCAGGATGAAAGTTCTTGTCCAGGCCGTCTCCAGTTGGATGTGACGATGATAGGACGAAGACATTACCTCTTCTCAAGGATGTTGCTGCGGAAGAAGTCGACTTAGTCGTAGGTGTTGATTTCATATCTTGTAATGGTTTGGCAGTGATCGTCTTTGCTAGGAAAGAAGAATTGGAAATTAGTCGCTTCCCTTCTAGACTCAAGTAAGCAGAAGAGTGAACTGCATATTAATAGGTAAATCCTACACTCACTCTACTTAATAATTAATAAAAATGTATATGTTCATCGCAACGATGCAGAGGCCGAGGGTTAACCTCTTTTCTTTAAATGACCACATCTGTTTGATCTATGTTGTGCTTGTCCCTCATGGTGGGCTTCAGTTAGTGTTGTCGAAAGAGATGTAGCGGTTGGAGTTCGCTGGGCCATTATGATGGATGTTGTTTCTTTTACTTGTTTGTTTTTTAGCGTTGAATATTCTCATCCTTGTGATTGTCTCATTGACATGAATTAGATTCAAAATACTTTCGGGTGTCTCTTCTCGGTATAAAAAAAATATTGTTGTATCAAATATCCTGTCAACCATATCTTGTAAGAACCTAGGAGTCATTACCATTTGACTGCAGCTCTACGCTATCTCCCTTTCCCTATTATATAGTTCCATGTTCTGATTTGGCTTTGTGTATTGAAGCCTAATGGTGATTCCCCGCAAAAAAGAAAAGAAGCCTAATGGTGATAGTTCAGACTTGAGAACAACATAGCAATAGATGCCAAAGTTCTATATTCCCTCGCGCATATGATACGAAAACATGAGTGTTATGTAACAAGCTTTAACGGTGGGTAAGATATGATTCTCTCGTGAGTTTTAGGGTATATCTCTCTCTCTGGCAGTCGAAGGAATACAGGCGAGGCGGTGAACTAAAGGCCAAGACTTCTTAAGACGCACTAGTACCATGTGTCTGATACAACACGCCAAGTAGGCTAATCATCGTTGGACTACTGCGGCTTTGCAAGTGGATCAATTGCGGGAGTAATTATTATTTTTAATACACAACTTGCACGGTTGCACTCTGTCTCTTTTCTACCTCTCGGTTTTTCAAAGCCGAAAAATCTTGAAGAATATATTCAACGTCAAGTGAACGAACAAAATGAAAGAAAAAAAAAATCTAAAGATCCATTGCTAAATCATGGACTAGCCAGGATACCCTTGGGTTGTTGTAGTACTTTCCTTGAAACCGGCAGATTTGTTGATTAATCATGAAGCCGTATCAGCATAAATCTAAATATCTCCAGCATATTTGTTCACTTTCGGTTTAGTAAACGTGACTAGGATGCCAGGTCGGCGAGGAGTCATCGGGAGACCCGGCCGCGTCGGACGAGGCCCGCCGGTAGGTGAGATCGAATGGCGCCCACCGCCCACTGGTCGCTAGCGAAGGGACGGATTCTCCCCCGGTCCTCGTCAGGGCTCCACCCAACTGTCACTGGCTGCACGTTAGCTACGACGAGCACCACCAGACCACCATCTCTGTCTGCTAGTAGAACTGGACGTACGTGCCGCCTAATTTAACCGGCCGTTGTCGTTGAAACTTTCTGTCAAGTTCTGAGACTTGTTAACCGTCGGCTATCGGACAAGTGATAGACAGATGCAGCTTTACATCTCTCACAGGAGCGGCGCCGTCATAATACTTGTGCGCTCAGCCATATTCATTTCCATCCACCGCCGGTCGTCATGCATGACAGGGCAAGGAAGACGTACGTACGACCGTGCAACTGCACGCCCGAGTCGATCTGAACTTTACCAAGAAAAAAGTCGATCTGAACCTCTGAAGACTGAAGGCCACGCGAGACCGGTCGACGGTGGTGGTGGAAGTACACGCGCACATGCGTGTCGTGCATGCGCCAGTAATTGCAGCAGTGGCGGTCCTGCTGCCGTCCCGGCCGGGCGCCGCCCCGCGGCGGTGTGTCGCCCGTAGGAGTACGTACGTGTAGCTACCCACTACGTTCGTTTAATTGAAGGCTTAAACTTAAACAGCCTCATGGCCGGCTGCGAGCATGCACTTACTGCTACTAGCCTGCTGCACCACTACTTAATATAGAAGCGCACATGCATTGCCTGCTGCTTCTGCTTCTTTGACGGTCTCGCCCAGGCCCAGCGGTGTTCATGTTCCAACGACCGACGACCTCGATCTACGTTGTGTGTGCACAATCGCGCGTACTTTTTTTAAACAAAGACGCCAGATGCGCCCGGCAATAAAGCCCCCAACAGGCAGCGTAACACGACATAAGTTTTAGTACAACATCAACCAAAAGCCTGCGATCGAAGCTAAATAAGGCGAAGGTTAAGCAAGCCACTAACATATTACATGGCCGAAGCCCCTACAGAGCACGCAGGCTTGTCAAGACGCAAAATGGACCACCTCGTCGTTAGTGGTCGATGGCTCCCTAGCCAACACATACACCTGCATCAGACGGTCTTGGACAGTCTTGAGAATCTCAGCATCCTTGCGCCTCCCCAACGGACTCCACTGCTGCAAGAAGAGGTTGCATTTGTAGATAATGTTAGCCGGATGAGTTGGAAAGCAACCCTCGATAGTGAGCTTGTTCCTAGTTAGCCACAATGCC
Source organism: Aegilops umbellulata (assembly GCA_032464435.1). Lineage (NCBI taxonomy): Eukaryota > Viridiplantae > Streptophyta > Magnoliopsida > Poales > Poaceae > Aegilops > Aegilops umbellulata. The sequence goes on along the minus strand of CP136058.1, from coordinate 343,761,646 downwards.
CAGAGCAATGCCCCTACACAGCTCCACAACACCCGCTTGGCTGGCCCCAAAATCGCGTCTAAAATCTGGATAAGTTCTGCCGCCGATCTAGGGTCCCATTGGATGCCTGCAGCCGTTCGTACCGCGCTCCACGCGAATCTCGCCAGTGGGCACGCAAAGAAGACGTGATCAGCGTCCTCTGGAGCACCACACAGCGCGCAAGGGCCGGTGGCCGGGCCATTGCGTTTGGCTACGTTCAGGGAGGTGGGTAGTTTATCACGGAACATTTGCCAAAGAAAAAAAAATTGATTTTCAAAGGCAACCGAACCTTCCACAACCCCCGATCACAAGTTGCGTCGCCCCTTGGCACATCTTGTGATATAGCGATTTTACTGTGAACTTGCATGAACTCGTGAGTGCCCAACTCACCATGTCTGGCTGGCTCGAAATGACTGTAGAACTAATCATCTGAAGCAAGGCCGCGAGGCTAGCTTGCTCCTGCCCACTTAGTTCACGTTTGAAATGGATTTCCGGAGGCGATGCCGCAAGCACCTCCGCCACGGACTGAGCCGGGTCCACGGCAATGCCGTACAAATCCCGGAATTCAGCCCATAGGGGCTAGGCACCTAACCAGAGATCTGTCTAGAAGCAGGCAGACCGGCCATTTCCAATTGAAAATTTTGCCCCCATGGCAAAAGCCGGTTTGATCTTCTGCAGGTCATTCCAGAAGAGGGATCCCCTTGTCCGGCCCTCGAAAAAATTCCCGTTAGGGAAGTATTTAGCCCTTAGAAGCTCAACCCAAAGCCTCGTAGCCCCCTGGACAATTTTCCATATCCATTTACACATCAATGCTATCTTTAGGATCCTCGTGTTAGTGATCCCAAGGCCTCCCAAGACTTTGGGTCGACACACCCACGCCCATTTAACCATATGGTACTTGCGTTTAGGGTCCATTCCTTCCCAAAAGAATTTGGCCCGTGGTGTGTCCATCTTGGCATGCACCCCTTCTGCTAGCAGAAAGAGGCCCATGGAAAACATGGGCAAGGATGAAAGGCTCGAGTTGGTGAGGACGAGCCTTGCAGCCTTCGAGAGAAATTTACTCCTCCAGGGGCAAACCCTTCCCCTCACTTTGGTACATAGAGGTTCCCAATCCTCAATCGTGGGTCGTTTGGTATCCACTGGAAGGCCGAGGTAAGTAAACGGGAATTTACCCACTTTGCAGTTGAGCAGATCAGCTATACGTCGACCTTCCTCCGGCTCCACTCCCAAGTAGAGCACCTCGCACTTGTGAAAATTAATTTTGAGGCCCGACATGAGCTCAAAGCTAAGAAGAATCGCCTTGACCGTGGCTATGCTATGAAGGTCCGGACGAAACATCATCAGCGTATCATCCGCGTACTGCAAGTGCGTCACTCCCCCTGGAATGAGGTGGCCAACCAGCTCTTTGATATGACCTGCCGCGGCCGCTTTCCGAAGCATAGCGGACAACGCGTCAACTACAAAGTTGAATAAGAGCGGGGACATTGGGTCGCCCTGCCGCAGTCCCCGTTTGTTACGGAAGAAGTGCCATACTTCTCCTTTCACCGAGATTGCAGTCTGTCCTCCCGAGACCAGCTGCAATACTCTGTGCACCCACACCGCCGAAAAACCGCGGCTAAGAAGGACCTGACATAATAAGTCCCAATTAACCCGGTCGTACGCCTTCTCGAAGTCTAGCTTCAGAAGAATGGCCAGTTCCTTGGTGCGCTTGAGTTCTTGAACGATCTCCTACAGGGCAAGCGGACCCTCGAGGATGTTGCGGCCACGTATGAACGTGGATTGGTTGCGATGGATCGCACGATGGGCTACCGGGCCTAGGCGTGTGGTAGAAGCTTTTGCACAAATCTTAAAAGGAACATTAATGAGCGCGATCGGGCGAAATTGTCTGATGTTGTCAGCCCCTTGGACTTTTGGAATAAGGGACAGAACCCCAAAATTAAGACGTGCTATATCTACCGTCCCTCGCATAAACCCGTTACAGATCACAAATATAGGGCCTCTACGGATCGGCCAAAAGCGCTTGAACATGGCCACCGGCCACCCATCCGGGCCAGGCGCCGTGCCTGATTTCATGCCCATCAGGGCCGCGTCTATTTCTTCTGGGAGGAAAGCAAGCCCCAACTCATCGTTTTCCCCATCGAGGATGCATTGGGCTTTGTCCCAAACATCCGCGCGAAGGCCAGCCCCCTGGGCCTCGCACGACCCCATTAAGTTGATATAAAACTCGTAAATGTGACGAGAGATGTCATCTTGTCGCAACATCAGCCCCTGCTCTGATTGCAACCCGAGGATTGCGCATTTCCTACGTCGACCATTAGCGTAAGCGTGGAAGTACTTGGTGTTGGCATCACCTTTAAGAGTCCATTTCAGCCCCCCCCCCCCCCCCGGCGACGCCAATACTCTTCCTCGCCTCGCAACAACGCCTCGACCTGCCCCTCGAGGGCTTATCGGTGCGCCCACTCTTGCTCCGAGAAGGCGCGCGCGTCTGCCTCCACGTCAATACTCGCAATCTCCTCGAGGGTCGACGCCTTGAGCAGTTTGGCATCCCTCCCTAGGTTGGTGCCCCACCCCTTGAGGCTAGCCCTGAGCCGAGCCCCGACCGCGTTCCAGAACTCCATCGGGCCCCTCCGGGGCCCGACCTGGTTAACGCACGCCTACCACTTCTCTTTGAAGGTTTCCTCGAAACCTGGTGTTTTGAACTAGGGCGTCTCAAAGAAAAACCGGGGGATGCGTCTCTGTCTATCCTCCCCTGAGGAGTAAATTAAAGGGACATGATCCGAACCGATCCTGGTTTCGGCGATCAGAGTACAAAGGGAGTATCCCATTTCCCACTCTAGCGACATGAACACCCGATCCAACACCGAGCGGACCGAGGTTAGTTGCTCGTTTGTCCATGTAAATCTCGCGCCAGACCTGGCCACTTCCCTAAGTGCCATGGAGGCAATGACATTGTTAAACATGGCCACCCTAGGCCAGTTTATATTACTGTTGTTTTTGCCCGCTCCCGAACGGACCAGGTTGAAGTCCCCTCCCACGAGGACAGGAATCGCCGTTGCGGTCACCGCAATGACCTTGGCTTGGAGTTCTCCCAAGAACTCCGCCGATCGAGCGTGGTCGGCCGGACCGTAGACCTGCACGACTACGAGCTCACGGAGCGATGCACTAATGCGGAAGTGGGTTGCAATGAAGAAAAGCCCAACGTCCCAGGAGATAACATCATACATAGCACGACTCAAACCCAAAAGCATACCCCCCGAGTGACCAACCGCGGGAACATGTTGCCACTCAAAACGCTCGAGCGGATCAATCGAGAGCAGCTCGTGAGAGCGGAACTCTGCCTTGATAGTCTCTTGTAAACCTACGATATCAACGTCCTCGCTACGCATGTAATCCTTAAGCTGAGTGCGTCGCCCCGCGTGGCCGAAACCCCGAATGTTCCAAAAGAGAACTCGCATCTAGATCACGCGGTTACGGAGACGGACACCTCTCGAGGTGACCGCCTTTGCCACGCGCCTCGCCTTGCCCCTACTCAGCGAGGAAGAGGGGGCACCCCGTGTTGCCTGGCCCCTCTCATCGGGCACAGAAGGAGCAACAGCAACCCCTCCCTCGGGGGCCCCTGTCCTCTGTTCTGCACGCGCTGCAGCTGCGGCCGCCAGCACTGCCTGCGCCAGTTCCTTGGCGCGCACCAGCGAAATTAGTTCACGAGCGCCCCCCACGCAGGAGGGGTCAACCCCGCTCGAATCCAACACCTCATGCAAATGCTCATCCGAAAAGGAGTCTAAAACCGTGAAGCGCGGGGGGTGGATTACCTGAAATCTTCATGTTCATCTGAGCCTGGAGCAGCTGTGCCCGCTGCAGTGAAGGCATGTTCCCTTTGGCCCCCTTGGAGCGCGAGCTGGTGCGCACCGGCGCCGCCGGCACCGTCTTGGTTCGCTTGGCCTTGAAAATCGTCGCCGTCTTGGAGGCCTCCTGCAGCAGCGTGTCGGCGGAGGGAGGCGCAGTCGGGGCTGCCAGCGCCATGACTGACTGCCGCGGGGTCGGGGGCGCGCCCAACGGCTCCATCAGGCGCACCGCCTCCGCAATCACCTTGCGCACGGCCGCCTTCTTCATCAGCTTCACCGAGCCACTCAGCGTGCCACTATGTTCGCCCGACGCCGGGGACCAAGCAGAGAGGAGGAGTGAGGGGCTGGGGGAGCGAGCCTGCGGGGAACGGCCCCCGCCCGCACCCGAATCCCCAGCAGGGTCCGAAACCAGGGGCGGCGAGGTCACCGAGCCCAAGTTGGACCCGTACTGGTTCGGGATCGCGAGCTCCACCCTGGCAGGTCTGCCCACGGCCACCATCCGCGGCTCCGCCATCGCGGCCACCGGCGTCGCGGGGTCCGGCACCAAGATCCCGAGCTTGTCCCATGCCGCCGTGTCGATGGAGTCATCCTCCATGCTTGCGTTTGTGTCCTGGTCCTTGTCCTCCGGCTTGTCCTTGTCCTTGTGGGCATCAAAATATGGGAGAGATGGCACCACCCAAGCGATCGAGCAACCTTGGCGGTTTGATCAAATTTGGCCGTGGTCTCAAAGGCTCGGGAGCTGACAAGTACTATACCAGCCATGCATGACTGGATGCGCTAAGGAGTTGGTCCTGCTCCCGCCGGACGGAGGCATGTGCGCCGGCCGGTCTTTTGCTAGCTCACGCCATGCACGCACGATGCCGGTCTCCCGGCGACGGCGTTGGACGGTCGCAACTGCTGCACAACGATCTGTCTCCAGTCCAGTGTCGGTCCGCCTGCCACCCACGCCGATCTGTCTGTTGATCGCCTATCTATGTAGCTTATTATTTAACCACCAACACCACCGGGCCATCTCCGTATTAACAACCATAATATATATGCACTGCACCCATATGCAGTTAGAATCAATCAACCAGATCTTCTCATGCGTGCATGTGATCTCTTATTTAAGACCGCCTTCCACTAACGCAATTGTTTATGCCATGCGCATGCAGGATCGCCCATGCATGGCATGGTTAAACTAGCCAAGTTGCAACAAAAAGGAACAAGTCACGGCGCTCATCAGCGTAGCAAGCGCGGCGACAGTAGACAGCACGCAGCAATACGAGTCTACGCACACGCAACACGTGTGAGGCTTTACACACAGATTATGCCTGCGGCGCACACAAAAATGATTGGACTCGGGACATGGACAACTCCGCAGAGAATGGACTACCACTATTTCCCACAGTGCCAATTAATCATATGTTAACAAGTGTCGCCCGTACATCTTCTTGTCCGCTCGAGTCATGTCACCATGTACACCGCACCGATCAACCGGTCGTCAATGGAACTATGCTGCGTGTGTATGTGCACGAGGAATCATTCGATTGGTACAAGCTACTGAAAGGCTGATTTGGCCTCTTTTTTCGTTTTGTTCCATCTCGTGTACTCCCCACGAGTGACAAGTGTGTGTTTTCATTGCATTTTTCTTCTTCTTCGGAGGCAAGCTATGGTACTGGTACTACTGCTATATAGCACCCGATCATTTGTTGAAATTTGTTTGGAATCTGTCCAAAGCAGAACTACCAAATCCGTGATGCAGTTCAATACAGTACCTGATCTACACGATGGAGCAACTTGTGTGAGGGCGCGTGTTCCACTTGGCCGAAAGTTACTTTGAATCTGTCCAAAGCTAAACCGTCGAATATGAGCTAATAATACCACACAGTATGTACCTTTCCACGAACAACCTGTGAGCTATAGCTATACTAGCGGCATTTCAGTTCAGGGCTTCCAATTATTGAGTACCAACAAGAAGATTTTTCTGGGTCATGATCAATCAGTACGATGATCATCGAACGCAACTCAAGCCGCGACGAAGAGCCAGCTAGGGGAGGAGACCTATAGCTAGCCGGGGAAGAACATATTCTCCACCGGTCGATCGCTCCAGGCCGGCTGCAGCATAGCATAGGTCCTGGCACAATCCATCAAACTCTACTCCACGATATATAGATGCCGTGCACGTATGCATGTACGCTACAAGGTTCTTCCATCAGCATGCACACACGCGCGGTGCTGCGCGTGCATGTCCATGCGATATCACTGTCTATCCTTCTATCCTGCATGCTGGATTAATTCCCGTTCCTCGACAACTCGCCCCCAACCGTTCGTTGAAGGATATTCTTCCACGTATGGATGGATGGATATCACGATCGATTGATCGATGCGCATGGAAGGACGCCGCAGGCACGTGAACAAAGGCGCGTAACATGTCGATCGATCGGCTACGTAGGCAGGCCATACGTACGCCGCCATGCCCCATGCAAGAACGTACGGACGCAATAGCAGCAATACAAAATTCTGAATGAGTCAATAAAAAGATTGACGGCCGATGGCAGGACCAAGAGTCGACAAGATTAAGGTAATCATGCATGTATCACCGCTTCATCAGCGAACGTGCGCGCCAGCAGTGGTCTACGTGTATACCGGCGTCAGGCTCGCTGCCGCCGCCTAGTTTCGCTGGGCGCCGCTCGCGGTTTCTGTGGCGGCCGGCCCCTGTTTCGTCCCGCGCGCAGGTCCGCCGTCGCCACCGTCGGGCCCGCCGCGCGGCCGGGGTCCTACGCGCAGCTCAGGAGGGAACATGCGCCGTGCCGCTCAACGTATAGTTGCTTGGTCTCTTTTCGGCACCTAACCACGTGCGGATGCGCCATGCGCGCGCGCGCGCCTACCAACTCCGCTTCGTCGTGGAGGCTACTATGGCCAATAGGTTCGTCGTATCTCTTTCCCGGGCGGGGAAGGACCGGCCGGCTGCCGACTGGCGCCTCGCTCTTCCGAGAGATTCGATCTCATGCATCCGAGAGAGAAGAAGATGGATCCTGCATCAGGTTCCCTCCGCCAACCAGACCATATATTCTGCGTTTCCATGGCGTAACGGCCAACGGATGCAACGATTCGCTCAGCATATTTACCGTTTTCTCTTTCTTGCTGGAGATTACGTGGAACCCAAATCTAACCGACCAGTTAGTAGTCACAGTGGGCTTTACTGATATCGTAAAGTTTTACTTTTACGACTAAAGATAATGCTTTATTATTACTCTTGTTCACGTCCACAACAAACTTTTTGTTAGGCCAGACCTTAGATCATTTGCATCCATTAGATACCAAGGACATGAATTATGGTGGCATATGGATACATACGCCCTATAAGAAAAAGTAGCTTGAGGCACGCATACATTGCTTTTTTTTTTCTCTGCCCAACGCAAACTACCACTAGTGGGCCTCATCAAGAAATAGAAAAAAATATATAGTACAGATACTACATGTCATGCATCTATACTCTCCACTCCAACTTTTTAAGCTTTTTGCACCAGACCACACTTTTTCTTCCGAAGCACCCGCATCCTATAGAGGATCCTGCTTCACAATCCGAACATATTTCTCCTGACATCCGATCCTACATGGTCAATGGGGCATCACCCTGAGCCTATGCATTGGCCATGCCCTAATTAAGCATATGTTAAAAGAGAAGTAATTGCCAAGCAACAATGCTAATCGATGTGTTGCAAGCCTCGGGCCAGGACACATGTCCACGACCCCTATACCACTCCCTTTGGTGGAAACTCTGCTTCAGGACTTAGTGGTTGGAGGAGCCCAAGTCTACAGTTTCTTGTGGGATTGGAGACTGGGATGGTGGAGGTGAGGACGAGACAATTATGGTCGTGCAGGCGAAAAGAACCACACCATATGGCAGGCATATATGAGGTGACTTGCGTGGCGGTAGACGAATTTTGGTGGAGGAAGAGGTGTCTAGAATGCCCGCGGGGATGGGGCTCTAGGCAAGGATCATGGTGGTTGGGAGAGAGTGCCTACGGTGGAAACCCTCCAACAGCAAATTCGGCCCCCGGCTGGAGCAAGGCGATTCGGTCCATCGATGTTATTGTACTTCGGGATCTTATGGTAGTGCTTTTTAAAGTTATGATCTAGGCAGTTTATCCAAAAGTCCAACTGATTGAGAAGGATGAGCAATATATTTCAACACCCCACTCCCTCACATTTAGGTTTATCTGGCCAAAACCATGGGATTGGTGAAGGGCACATTTTTTTGAATATTGCATTGGTGGGCTCTTGAACTTGGACCTCTTGGGTCTGACACCATATTAAGGTCATGCTCTAGCTGGTTTACCAAAAAGACATAACTGATGGAGGCGGGCGAGCTATCTATTTCAATAGTGCTCGGGTATCATTAACTAGAGTTGGGAAACATGCAACGCTAAAGTTTCTGACCAGATTAAGCCTAGGGAACCACCATGTTTTAGACGCGATGATACATGCCACTTGGTTAATGGTTACAAGGCGGTTATGGAACGTGTCAACTGTGGTTAATATTAGTTATCTGGTAGCTATACTATGATTAACATGCCTAATCTCGTGTTGAAGTAGTGGGGTGTGGAGCTAATGGACTACAATGTCGATTGCTCAGACATGGTAGAAAACAGAAACCGATAAGAGAATGTGGAGCAAAGGAGTCTTCTCAAAATAATGGTGTGAGAAATGGACTACACCTGACACTTTGTCACACAAGTTGTTTGTCATGCCTTTACAAACTATTAATTTCTTCATAATATCTTCAATAGAGACTCTCATGTGACTCCTAGCCATATAGGAACTGCACAACATACAAGAACAACAAGAAAAGCAAAGTCACTTCATAGAAACTCCTGAAAAGATCCTCAATCAGAGCTCTCTCATCAACCCATGGGGTCTCTCTCTCTCTCTCTCTCTCTCTCTCTCTCTCTCACACACACACACACACACACACACACACAGGATATGATTGTGTTAAAAGAGATGAACCTAAGGTGTAGGGGTTCAAGGAGTAGTTGTTCTCGGCATTCAGAGATTCAAAGAAGTGTTCATGGAATCACCGAGTCACTTCTGCTCCTCAACTCGTGCCTTGGATCTTTATTCCTGTCTCAACTTGTGGTTGTTGGATATGAGTGGAATGACTTGAAATGAGTTGGTTCGGTTATAGCCAAAAAGGGGTATGGGAGGATAGAGAGAGAAATTAAGTTCAAAATCAAATTGTTACTTGAAAAAGTAACTACCTCATAAGTAAGAAAAACTTTGGGAGCTTCTGAACATGTTCAAATATTTTAATAGCCAGAGCATGTTCAAGAAATAGACAAAAAAACCATTGCTCGAAGGTACGAGGAGAAAACGGAGAGGTGGTCCAAAAAATGTGTCCCCTTTTTGCAACATTTGAACTGGATCGGAAACATCAGGTAAATCCAGTTGCTCAGAACAACTATAGTAGACATAATAGCTTTCAACCAGGTCACAACTTAGAACTACCAGGTAGGAAATTTGTGAGGTACCAGACTCATACTATTACTGTGGTAGAGAAGCAATCCGAGAAGGCTCAGAAGTGCCAGATAAAAATGTTTTGCTCAATGGTATTGGAGCTACCTGGGAGATATCTTAATTAGATAGGCTTGGTAACACCGGAATAAGAATGTGTAACCCTAAGTTCTTGATAGTAGAGAAAACATCTTCGGAGTTACCGGGGCTTAGAGATACCAAGAATTAAGGTGGCTAGTGTGGATGTTTTTAGGACTTTGAGTGTAGGATCTTTCTTGAAGTTTCATACGAAAATACCTTTGCTTGTACCCCTCTTGATAACATGGTTGTCCTACACCCTGTGAATTTTGGATTCGCCAAAAGCCTATAAAATACATTTTAAGAGCTTGAGTCAAATAACTACTTAAAAAGTTGTATGAGGGGTCACCATTTATGTTTCACTATAAGCCAATGTACTAAATATAAAATAAACTCCATAGAAACATTAGTCCATCAAATGGTTGTGTCATAAATCACCAAAACCCTATTTGGGGTACTATGAGATGCACTTTCAAACCTCCTCTTTGGTGACCGATAACATCAGGTGCTTGTCAAATAAACTGAGCCCCCACCGTGCATTGCTTAAATTTGTTTCTAAAATATAAAGGTATGTATCATTAGGAAACATGGAAACATCAATTATATGACACATTCCATGAGAGTGCAATGTGTGCATGTGCAAGTAAGCAAATATATCCCTTGAAATCAAATATTTACAACAATGGATATTAGTTGAATACACCATGATGAGAAACTACACACACACAAAATGCAAACGAGAAACATGATCCAAACAATATTACTTGAGAAAGTGAACAACTATTGCAAACAAGTTATCCATCGAGGGTTATGTCGTTTCTTAAGTATACATGCAAGAGGCATGTTTGAGCAAAGATTGCATGCAACACGCATAAGTGCGTTCAAACATGATAGATAATAATCCATATCAGATAAAGTAAAATAGAGTTTTACAAGACATAGGAAGGGATCACACAGGATCCCAAATAAGAAGAAGTCTTGTAACTCCAAAAATAAGGCACTAGCATCTCACACACCCTCTTAAACAACTAAAGGGCACTTGCATGCCTAAGCCTATGATACACACATCTTCTCCCCCTTTGGCATCAAGATACCAAATGGGAAGGTAGAAGTCATCTACCCATCTACTAGGCTTGGGGGCTAGGAGGAGGAATTGAAAATCCTTGAAATTTTTACTCTCCTATATCTTGAGCAAATATGCTTCTGGAAACTTTAAGCAACTTTTCGAATTCAGCCATCTCCCTTGTTGTTATGTCCTCTTTATTAGTCTCATCCTTTTGAGGTTGAGTTCTTGGGGCGGGCTTCTTCCTGGTTCCAATTTACGCGGCCTTAGTTGCTGGAGCTTTCTTAGGAGCCATTGCAGATCAAGCAACTATGCCTTATAAAAGAGTTTAGGTATGAGCAAAGTTAAGGTACAATGGGAAGTTTTCAAAAAGAAAGCAAAATAAATAGCAAATTTTTGTCCATTCTGATGATGTAAAATAAATGTGTAGTTCCAAGATTTTCTTTTTCGGTATTACCTAGAGTACTACATGTAAACCACATCACCTATAATTTAACGTAGAACTTGAATTGGCTAGTATCAAGTGAATTTCAGCGGTACTTTTGGGTCGCCGGAGAAAAAAAACTAAAACTGGCTGAAGTTTTGAAATTATTTTGATTAATTTTTAAAGGACAACCAGTTTGCACTTCATCCAGATTGGTTTCCAAGGTAGTGAAATGAAATATAGCCATAGATTGGACAAGGTAGCCTAGGGTTTGCAAGTGCCCTCGGTTTGCAGACTACAGCAGAGACAACTTTACAATTTCGGCGAGGATATCGATGAGCGATCATCATAATGTTGTTGTGAGTAATGTTGTAGGATGATGATGGTTATAGAAGTAGCGATCTGTAAGCTTGAGAGCAACTAGCGCGATAGAATTTTGGAGTGAACCTGAAAACATGCCTTGGTTGTTCCTAAGTGAATTTTGGTTTGCACACTGTCCGATAGTACTTGAAAAGAAATGACGACGTGCATTGCAGTTGCAACACACAAATCCTATTCCAGGCGAAATGGTGACCAGACACGTACCCCGCTAGAGATGCTATTGGCCTTCCCATTGCAGAGTGGGGCACGACGCCTTTTTTTGTTCCTTAACCTTTTCTTTTCTTCCCGCATCCTAGTTGGACGACCTAAGTGAGGCGTTTTTCGTTCTTTCTGGTTTTGTCAGTTTAACATTGCTTTTTGGTTTTCTTGTTTATATTTTATTTTATTTTCCTATAAATTTCTTCGTTTTCATTCCATTCATTTACTGAATTTCATGAACATAAAAAAGTCATAAATATGATTTGTATAGTTTATAAATTTAAATTCATGAACATTTTATTAATACCATGTTTTTAAGAAAAAAACAGACATTTATGATCATTCTTTAAAAAATATGAATATCTTTTCAAAAGCTAAACAATTTTCAAATTTATATAAAATTTTAATTTATAAAAATTATTTTAAATATATTGACGTACGGTCGATCAGCGTGTTATATGCTACACTTATACTGATGGGCCGGGCCGAGCTCGCGCACTGCAAGCCTGCCCATCTCAGTTTTCGTTACTCGAGCAAAAACAACAATATAACGCACGAGTTTTAACTATTTTCGCCCTAAAAACAAAACGAGTATAACTTACTGGAAGGAAAGCTGGATCTGACCAAGAAACAGCCTCACATCACAGGGGAAAAGGCCGTTCACCGTCGACAAGGCTAAGGTGTCGCGCACCGAGCCCCACACGTCCGCCCGCGGCCTCCACGGCGGGCCCTGCACGTGCCCGCGCGGCCACCTGGCACCGCCGTGGGCTGCGCGACGGCGGACGCGTCCAAGACATCGGCGGGGCCGCCCACCCCGCGCGCCGGATTCGCGTCTTCTCCTCGCTTCCCTCCATCTATAAATACCCCGCCCCCCGCCTCCACACAAAACACCAATCATTTCCTCTTCACTCTCACTTCTCCTTTTCTGCCTTCCAACCAAAGCCCCATCCCTTGATTCGATCGATCGTTCGGGATCCTCCTCTCCTCTCGCGCGCTTCTAGGACCTGTCCCTCGAAGCTTCTTCTTCTCCTTGGACTTTGAGTTAGATATATGGCGCAGACGACTGTGGTGGTGCCGGAGGTGGGCATGACGGCGGCCGCGCCCACGGCGTGCCCCTGCCCGGGGTCCCTGTTCCCGTACCCGCCGCCGCGTGCCGGGATGGCCGTGAGCCGGAAGTGCCTGCGGGCTGCGCAGGCGGAGCTTGGCGCCGGGATGCTCAGTGGCCTGGTCGAGTCCATGCGGGCGTCCTCCCCCACGCACGCCAGGGCCGCCGCCGCCCTCGCCGCCGGCGTCGACGACGAGCACGCGGCCTGGATGGCGAGGCACCCGTCCGCCCTGGGAAAGTTCGAGGAGATCGTGGCCGCGTCCAAGGGGAAGCAGATCGTCATGTTCCTGGACTACGACGGCACGCTGTCCCCCATCGTCGATGACCCCGACGCCGCCTTCATGAGCGAGACGGTGAGCCACTCCCCTGCTCACTCTGCTTCTAACTTAATTTCATACTGCCATGCACCTCTGCTCACTACCTGCGGACACGTTATTAATTTTCTGATTTGGAATGAGCAGATGCGGATGGCCGTGCGCAGCGTGGCCAAGCACTTCCCGACGGCGATCGTGAGCGGTAGGTGCCGCGACAAGGTACACCCGCCAGCAATTAATGAACTCCCATTGCCATCGCCCACCACCAGCAGCGCTGACGAAACGAAGCTAACCGAACCGATGTGTGCGTGTTCAATTTCGCAGGTGTTTGATTTCGTGAAGCTGGCGGAGCTCTACTACGCCGGCAGCCACGGCATGGACATCAAGGGCCCGGCCAAATCCTCAAAGTCCAAGGTGAATTGATTCTCCTCTCCTCTTGCCCATCATCTAGCTAGCCGCTACCGCTAGCATGGTCGCCCGATCTATCACCAGCTCCATTTTTGTGGGCACGAATATTCCCATATCTTCGCAAACTAAAGGCATATACCTTTTGCCCCGCAGGCCAAAGGAGTTCTCTTCCAACCAGCAAGCGAGTTCCTGCCCATGATAGAAGAGGTACGCACCTTCAACCTCGCAACCGCCTACTCGTTCGCGCCAGAAATCTAGTTAGAATAAACTGTTCTAAACTCGAATCCATGCATGGTGCTTCTTCAGGTGCATCAACGGCTGATAGAGGAGACGAAGCACGTAGCCGGGGCCAAGGTGGAGAACAACAAGTTCTGCGTGTCCGTCCACTTCAGATGCGTCGACGAAAAGGTAGGCGACGGAGCAGAACGGAAATGGGCGCTGCCACCGCGAATGCCAGCCGCTTTCCTTCCCATTTATAGCTTTATCCCTCCCCACCACCCGTATTCATTCACTTAACCACCGCTAGTGCTCATATAAAATTGAACCTCCCTTTTGTCCCTAGTGGAGTAGTGGGGAGCTTAGTTAGGTTTAATCACTTAACAAGTGACTGATCGGTGTCAATGATGATGGTTTGCAGAGCTGGGGCGCGCTGGCGGAGACGGTGAAGGGCGTGATGCGGGAGTACCCCAAGCTGCGCATGTCGCAGGGGCGGATGGTGTTCGAGGTGCGGCCCACCATCAAGTGGGACAAGGGCAAGGCCCTCGAGTTCCTGCTCGAGTCGCTGGGCTTCGCCGACTGCCCCAACGTGCTCCCCGTCTACATCGGCGACGACCGCACCGACGAGGACGCCTTCAAGGTGCTGCGCCGGCGGGGCCAGGGCGTCGGGATCCTCGTCTCCAAGCACCCCAAGGACACCAGCGCCTCCTTCTCGCTGCAGGAGCCGGCCGAGGTCATGGAGTTCCTGCTCCGCCTCGTCGAGTGGAAGCAGCTCTCCAAGGCGCGCCTCAGGCTGCGGCGACAGGCCGACGCCTGATCGGACGACAAGGATCGGCCGGCCGGCGGCGGCGGGCTGGACTAATTATTTCACTGCTACGTGTAGCTTAGCTAGTTAATGAATCCCCTGCTCGTCCGAACAAAGCCAAAGGCTACGTACGTGGATGGGAAGGAACGTACTATGGCGAACCTGTGGCTGTGGAGCATTGTTGCGCCACATGTTGTCTTCTAATTAACCGCCCTTCTTTTTGTGGGGATGTATACCGTACCTACCGATTATGCATGCATGTAAATTACCTTTGTCCACGTACAAGGGGAGCAACCATGGAATAAAGAAAGAGAAATCTGAGTAAATAGCAACTACAAAGCCTTCTCTGTCCGTGCATCTGCACACCATCATCAAAATTTGTTTCAAACTACTATACTACAGTGCAATCCTACAAGGAACATGTTATTCGTAAGTTGTCTTAAAAATTTAATAAATTCGATTTTTCTGGCCATTGGATTCAAATCCAACGGTTGGCATACGTCTTATTTCCAGTTTAGCTAGATTTCAGTCGACCGACTTTTCGAGTCTGGGTCAGTCGATTTTCAAATCATGGAAGCTCGCTGTCATCACCCCATTATCTATATATCTTAGGGTTCAGGGTGGGGGCGGTTGCCGGAGAAAAAGCTCGGTGTGGGGGGGGGGGAGGGGGGATGGCCAGGACGGCTGCGGTGGGGGTGGTTTAGGGGAGGGCGGGGCGGCGAGGCGATCGCGGGAGGCGGGGGCCGGCGGTTAGGGCTGGGCTGGATCGGCGGGTGCACGAGAGGAAGAAGAGACAGGAGGTTGAAGACGAACGGCGTCTGTTGGATCTTGATCGAACGGTTGAGATAGGGAAAAGGAGAATCGGTTAACCCTTTTTCAAATTCAGTCGACTGTCGCCTAGCCGCTCTCTCTTATTTCATCCTTTTCACCAGCCTCTTCACGATGCCGTCTTTTCCCTCTTGCTCTTGCCACCGACGTCGCCGCCACCGCCACACCTGCAACCGACGCCGCTGTCGCGCCTTTCTCACTGCCTAGCCGTCCTCAAGCCGCCACATCCGCCAATGCGCCACTGCCTCTGGCCATTCCTTCCGAGCTCTTCTCCAGCCTCTCACCCTGCGCGCACCTGAACCAATCAGCTTCCCACTCCCTTTCACCGGCGACCACACTGTCTCCCGGAGTCCCGGTTCGGCCTCTCGCCGCGCGATGCCCCGTCTCTTTATCGGAGTTGCACGCGAGAATCGACCGGCGCGAGCTGCGAATTCAGGCAACTTACCAATAGCAAACGCGAGCGTACAAATCTATGTGTAGTGCATCCAACATTCCGTAACCCAGCTCGGACGGCCCCGAGTGAACTGCATGCAGATGCAGGAGCAATGCAATACAAGGATGATCAGCTGCATGCATGCATGCATGCATGTGATGTGCGCTAGTGGTGTCGGTAGGGTACACGTACGCCTCGGCAGCTTGCCTACCAAAAACCGAAGCCAATGGTTTTCCCTTTACTTGATTGATGAGGAAGAGTTGCTCGCGCATGCGGCCAACGCTGGGGTTCACGTGATGGCACGCACAGCCCAGCCGCGCAGCGGTGACACGGCACCGTACGTCGTCGTTTGTCCCGGCCTCCGACGTGGCCGTGCGTGGCTCAAGCCTTGCTTGTTAAGAGTGCCTCTGAACAATCGTTGTACTACCTCCTCGGCTGTTTCCCTTCTCTGTGGGCGCCAACTTTGTTTGCGACCGTAGCTACAAATGTTGACCATGCTGAGGCCCATCGCTGCCCTGCCCAAAAATGTTGTGAACGATCCTTGTCGCCGCTCGAGTTCGTACTACGGTTTGTCATGGAGCGGGAGGTAGTACGTAGCTAGCACACAGTATAGCTGAAGCAATCAATGCTTGCACCTGCAAACAGAGAAGGTGCTGTAGGTTGCAGTGAGGCCACTTAAGTTTTTTTGGATCGATCGAGCGACTCATCTGGCCACAGCTACTTCTGCTGCTGCAGATGAATCATTTGGATGGGACTCCTCGGATCGACCCACCTACCAAGAATCCAAGACCGATCGAAACGTGGAAAATAAATGTCCAAGAACTGAACCTCGTACTCTTGGTCTTGGATGCCGAAACCTGTCAGATTCGCTCCTCCCTGCATCGACAGTCGGTGGGGCGAATGGCGAACCACCATGCATGCAAGCAATCATCGATCGATGCACCTCTTCGAGACCAATGATTTAATCCGTTTTACCACCATCTTTTGGTATAGATCCTTCCGAAGAATCGGAAGCATGCGTCCACCAACACTGGACGAAGCAAGTGCGGCTAGCAATACACAACACACGCAGCGATCAATCATCAACGGCGATATTTGCCAGTAGTAAAGGCGCACTAGATTTCGCCTGATGGCGAGGCGATCCAATCTCGCACCACCATTGGCCAGCCCCACATCAGAAAGAAGAGGAGATGGTAGCAAAGCAGGCGAGTGGTGGAATCTAGGATAATATACAATGCATGTCGATCGATACATACATGCTTCCTGTTTCTCTTTTTTTTTTTTACCATTTGAGGATAATATCTGTGCATGCACCTGCGCCCAGCCCCATGAAAGGGAGGCGCCACCACTTGCGCGCTGCGTGCGGCCGCGAGAAGCCAAAGGGAATCTACAAGGAACACGCGTGATGATGATGATGTGCCTGCCTCTTCGGCGAGGAGTTGGATTCCACATTGGGGATGGCGACCCTAGAATGGCTGCAACTCCTTTTCGGCCCGTTTGGAAAGATGATGGCGTAGTGGGTGAATTTGGATGGGTTTTGGTTGGCCCATGGGTGGTCGATGCCGACTTGGATATTTTAGATGGTATAAATTGGACTGCCACATTTGTTTATGTCCGTTCGGAAACAGAGATGCATATGTCTGCAGTGATTTTTGAGAGGACATGGACGGCATGTTTGGCGATTTCCTTGGAGGTTTGGATGGATATGGAAAATGATCCAAGATCAAGAGAGCGATAGATGCTCCATCCGACTCGATTGGGACCGGTTCCTGTTCGTCCAAACAATGCCTTTGGCAATGCATAAATAGCTGCAGCGTGCAGGTGTACATTATCTGCAACGGTCCCGTCTCATAGAGGTCGCTTGTTTCCAGGGGGTTCATGGAGAAATGCATCCTCCATGCGTTAGGGTTGATCAGTAGAGGCTTCCCCGGGTGATGCCCTTTTTCAAAGAGAAAAGGTCGATCATGCGCTCACTGTTTACTGGCGGGAAAGCGGTGCACATACAAATCCATCCATCCAGCTCGTCCAATTGTTCTATCCGTCTAAACGTATAATCACCAAAAGGGACCATCTAAAGATGTAGTCTAAGACCCTACGAACGAAGGCCTATCAGTTGTCACCAAGTCTTTATCTTCAAGTAATTATCATCAAGATAAACATGCCATGCTCACAGATAGTTAACCTAAAGTTTGAGAGGACATGCAGATGGGCCAACACATACGTAGGTGGCTAGGTAGATCAAATCAAGGTGGCCCTTCATCATAGCAAATCATGCATCTATGATGCTGTGTTAATTTGAGTGCGCTGGTTTGCCTTTACGTAACATTGCATATATTCTTTTTGTGGGGAAGTAACATCGCTTATAGAACTACTAAAAAAGCATTGCATATAGTTATCTTTCGCGATAATCCACTTCGGAGCTCGGGCTCAAATGAGCCAGGTGAACAGTAAAATCACCAAAAATAGAAAACAAATCTGTTTTTTTTTGGCAAGCAAGATGCGCATGTGCTTGATGTTCGTGCAAAGTTTAGTGACATTTGGACGTTTGAGGCGTGCGCTGTAAAAAGACAAATCCAGGCATGATCAGTACTGTTTTTCAAATATTTCTCTCAGACCTGAAAATTTTTTTTGCCACATGCTCCTCGATGTCCAAATGTCATCAAAATTTGCACGAACATCACACGCTCAAGCATCTTTCACCATATTTTTTAACAATTTGTTTGATAATTTAAATGCATTTACTGTTCACACCCGGCTCGTCTAAGCGCGGAAGCCAAAACACCGCTCTCTATCTTTTGTCTTTCGTCTTTGTTCCATGAATCTGGTTTTCCTTCAAATGAGAAGGCGGGTATAAATTTTCCTTTTAGACGAGGAAAACACCCTTGGGGATCCACCCACAATCATTGATAACGAAACTAGATTCACGAAACAAAGAAGAAAGATACTAAACGCAAAGACTAATTATCGGCCCCTGCTAGTAAACAAGCAAATTATTGCTGAAAATTTTGAGAATTCAACTGAATGCTAGGACAACGTACCTGTGTTGGTTTTTCCATCTAGGCTTGAAGGGAGATGCAGCACAGCAATGGTGAGTACTTTCCCTCAGTTATGAAACCAAGATATCAATCCAGTAGGAGGATCCACCTAAACTATGTAAGCAATACCTGATGAAGTTATGTATCTGGGGTAGGGGCACGGACCTGTCCTAAGAGCCCTGCCCAAAGACATCCTTAGAAGAAGTCACCTTTCAATCGACTTCAAGGTACCCACTCGACGGGTTCAAGACACTCGACCAAGAAGCTACCACTCGACCACGAAGCCAACCGCTCGACTGCAAAGGAGATCTAAGTCACTCCACAGGCAAACGGTCGATCATTAAGTAGTCTTTATGGTCATCAAAGCACTTTATTAGAGGCGTTACCTGTAACGCTCGACCTTAATGTACCTTAAACCCCTTGCAACGTGGGCTGGCTGGGGTCTGGGCGCACTCTATATAAGCCACCCCCTCCACTGGCACAAGGGTTGGCATCTTTGTAACACACACGCATATAATCCAGTCGACCGCCTCCAGGCTCCAAGACGTAGGGCTATTACTTCTCCTGAGAAGGGCCTGAACTCGTAAAACTCTTGCGTGCACAACTACTCCAAAGCTAGGATCTTGCCTCTCCATTCCTACCCCCCCCCCCCCCCCATTCTACTGTCAGACTTAGAACCGTGGGGCAGGTGTTCTAGCGATTTGTTGGAGGAGTTGGGATTCTTTTGGCATCTCCCATCATGTCTTCGAGCGGAGTCCTGGTCAAGGGGCGCAAGATCCGTCTCGGCGCCCTCACTTTCGTCGTCGATGACTCTGCTTGGCTCCAGGAGGCTCCACTCGACGTGGACGCGCTCCCCGCCCGCGGAGCGACGCACTTTCGCGCGTGCATCCATGGCGTCCTCCTGCGACAACCGTCGGCCCAGTACGGGTCGGCACCCGTTTCGTCCTCACTCCCTGTTTCCCGCCGGCGCAAGCGCTCCGGTCGGTCGAGGCTCCAGCGGTGGGTGAGGCATGCATTGGCTCGCCAGTCGGCCATCCCCCAAGTCGCGGCGATTGAGCCCGACGAATCACTCTACGGCCTGTTCGATCTGTCGACTGGCTTCGCAGAGACTGCGTCCGAGTGCGATAGCAGCGATCCAGCGGCGGAGGTGCTGATGGTCGACGGACCGCGCAGCCCCCCCGGATTCCCCCACACCGAAGAGGTTGCCGGGGGAGGAGTTCCGACGCGGGGCCATGAAGAGTACAGACCCGAGCCTCTCACCTCGCTGCAGAGGGAGGAACTTCGTCGCCGGAACATGGACGCGCTTCACACTCCTATCGTAGGAGAAACCCCCGAGGCACGCGCCTTAGAGGAGGCGCGCTTGGCCAACCTGGCTGAACGCACTCGACTGGAGAATCTCCAGAGAGTACTCGACGAGCGCACTCGACTGCCAGCTCCAGAATCCAGTCGATGTCGCCTCTTTCAGCCACCAACTCAGGTATACCGAACTCCGATTCAGAATTTAGCAGCTGCAGCCCGCATAGCAGAGTCGATCCAGCCTTCTCAGTCAGAGGCAGGGAGAGGTCTGCTACAGATCAGAGATTTGCTCCGGGCAGCGGGGGATCAGAACTCAGTTGTATCGCAGTCGCGTAACAGGATTCACAGTCGATCCGTCGCTGCGAATTCTGTACAGTCGGCTCACAGTCCAGGATCGCCCCCAAGGCGTGAGGAACGTAGAAGCCGGCATGATGATCAATATCAAGGCCGTGAGCGGTATGAACACCGATTCGATCGCAATGATCGACGTCGAGTGCCCACTCCTCCCCCAAGAGGTGGATCGTACGTCCCACGACAGCAAGATGACAGACGCCAGCACAGTGCTGGGCGTAGGTTTCCAGTCGACCCCAGGGAGCCAGGCTTTGATGCGAGATCCATTATCGTTCAAGGTCTGGTCGACAGGAATAGAGCTCACAGGGAAGGCCATGACAGAGACGTTCCCTCCAGCAGCAGGGTTCATGTATCAGGACCAGAATGTTTCAGCAGAGCGATCAGGGCCGCTGTAATTCCTCCCAACTTCAGGTTGGCGACTGGAGTTAGTAAGTTCACAGGCGAGTCCAAGCCTGACACATGGCTTGAAGATTACCGAGTGTCTGTTCAGATTGGCGGCGGCAACGACAAAGTAGCCATGAAGCATTTGCCTCTCATGCTGGAGGGATCAGCCAGAGCATGGTTGAACCAGTTGGCACCCAGCAGTATTTACACTTGGGAAGATCTCGCCCGAGTGTTTGTCAGGACATTTGAAGGAACTTGCAAGCGACCAGCAGGGTTGACAGAATTGCAGTCGTGTGTTCAGAAGTCGAGTGAAACTCTGAGGGATTATATCCAGAGGTGGATCACTTTACATCACACAGTCGAGAATGTGTCTGACCACCAGGCAGTTTGTGCCTTCAAGGAAGGCGTCAGGAACAGAGAACTGAGTTTGAAATTCGGTCGAACCGGAGATATGACATTGAGTAGGATGATGGAAATTGCCACCAAGTATGCAAACGGTGAAGAAGAAGATAGGCTCCGGAGTGGCAAGTACAAAGCAGCCGCTAATGAGGCCGGCGGAGGAAACTCCAGTCGGAAGCAAAAGCGCAAGGCCGAGCCAGCTGCTCCTGGAGAGACCTTGGCCGTGACCCCAGGAAAGTTTAAGGGGAAACCCAAGGGTCCCTGGAACCCCAAGAAGGTGAAAGATCAGGATGGGAACGATGTGATGGACCTACCATGTCACATTCACACGAAGAAAGACGAAGAGGGTAAACTCATTTACCCAAAGCATACCACTCGACAATGTCGACTCCTGATTCAGCAGTTTCAAGGGAAACAGGCCAAAGACAAAGAGAAAGAGTCAGACAGAGTTGAGGACAAAGAAGACAGCGGTGAGGAGTACCCCCAAGTCAACTCCACCCTGATGATTTTCGCTGATGTCGAAAGCAAGAGTCGATTGAAGGTTATCAACCGGGAAGTGAACATGGTCGCTCCGACGACACCCAATTATCTGAAATGGTCTCAGACTGCCATCACTTTTGACCAGTCCGATCACCCGACTCATATTGCTACCCCAGGGAGGCAAGCGTTGGTGGTCGACCCAGTCATTGAAGGCACTCGACTGACCAAAGTGTTGATGGATGGTGGCAGTGGCTTGAATTTGCTGTATGCAGAGACGCTGAAAGGGATGGGCATTCCGATGTCCAGACTCAGCACCAGTAACATGAGCTTCCACGGAGTCATTCCTGGAAAGAAGGCTGAGTCACTCGGCCAAATCGCCCTCGATGTAGTTTTTGGTGACTCGAAGAATTTCCGGAAGGAAAAGTTGACCTTTGAGGCCGTGGATTTTCAGAGTGCGTACCATGCCATACTTGGAAGGCCAGTGTACGCTCGTTTCATGGCCCGACCATGCTACGTGTACCTTAAGTTGAAGATGCCTGGTCCCAAAGGTGTGATCACTATCACGGGTAATCGGAAGAAGGCGGAAGAGTGCTTCCAGAAGGGCTCCAAAATCGCTGATGCTCAGATGGCCGAAATGGAGTTACAAGAGTACCAGAAGACCGCAGATCCGAGCGATTTGTTGCGAGCCAAGAAGCCCGCCACAAAGTCAGCATTTCAGTCGTCCGGTGAGACAAAACAGGTTCACATCCACCCGACTGACCCCAGTGCGGCTCCGACCAACATCTCCACCACACTCGACTCTAAATAGGAAGAAGCGCTCATCCAGTTCCTCCGTGAGAATTGGGACATCTTTGCATGGAAGCCCGCTGACATGCCAGGTGTTCCCAGGGGACTGGCTGAGCACCGCCTTCGAGTCGACTCAAAAGTCAAACCAGTTAAGGAACATCTTCGACGGTCCGCCGTCCAGAAGAGAAAGGCCATTGGCGAAGAGGTGGCTCGACTCTTAGCGGCAGAGTTCATTCGTGAGATCTACCACTCCGAGTGGCTCGCCAATGTTGTAATGGTCCCCAAGAAGGACAAGTCGTTGCGCATGTGCATCGATTTCAAACATATCAATCGGGCCTGCCCGAAAGATCATTTCCCTCTTCCTCGCATCGACCAAATAGTCGACTCGACCGCAGGATGCGAGAGGTTGTCTTTTTTAGATGCTTACTCCGGATACCATCAGATCCGTCTGTATGGACCAGATGAAATAAAAACAGCTTTCATCACCCCGTTCGGGTGCTTCTGCTATGTCACCATGCCTTTCGGTCTCAAGAATACCGGAGCTACTTTCATGAGAATGATTAAGAAGTGCCTGATCACTCAAATCAGTCGGAATGTAGAAGCATACATGGATGATATAGTGGTCAAGTCGCGAAAAGGTTCCGACCTGCTGACTGACCTTGCTGAAACGTTTGCCAATCTCAGGAGGTATGATATCAAGCTTAATCCATCAAAATGCACATTCGGAGTTCCTGGAGGAAAGTTACTCGGTTTTCTTGTTTCCGAACGAGGAATCGATGCTAACCCCGAAAAAGTTGGCACCATACTCCGAATGAAACGCCCTGAGCGTGTGCACGATGTCCAGAAACTTACTGGATGCTTGGCCGCTTTAAGTCGATTCATCTCCAGACTCGGTGAAAAGGCATTGCCTCTTTACCGACTGATGAAGAAGTCAGACAAGTTCGAGTGGACTCCAGAAGCTGATGCAGCATTTGCAGAGCTAAAAGCTCTGCTCTCCACCCAGCCGGTGCTTGCTGCCCCTGTCAGCAAAGAGCCATTATTGCTTTACATTGCAGCCACTGGACAAGTCGTTAGTACCGTACTTACGGTCGAGCGGGAAGAGGAAGGAAAAACATTCAAAGTTCAGCGCCCAGTTTATTACCTTTCTGAAGTTCTGACCCCATCAAAGCAAAGATACCCTCACTATCAGAAGCTTGTCTACGGGATTTACATGACCATGAAGAAGGTTGCTCATTATTTCTCTGATCACTCCATTACAGTCGTCAGCGATGCCCCGTTATCAGAGATCCTTCATAACAGAGATGCAACTGGTCGAGTGGCAAAATGGGCGATTGAACTCCTTCCCCTTGATATCAAGTTCGAGGCAAAGAAAGCTATCAAGTCCCAAGCAATAGCCGATTTCCTCGCCGAGTGGACTGAACAACAACTTCCGACACAAGTTCACTCAGAGCACTGGACCATGTTTTTCGATGGCTCCAAGATGCTGAATGGGTCCGGTGCGGGGGTTGTGTTGGTTTCCCTCCGAGGAGAGAAGCTCAAATACGTCCTCTAGATTCACTTTGATTCCTCCAACAACGAGGCAGAATATGAAGCACTCCTATATGGACTGCGTATGGCCATTTCACTCGGCGTCCGTCGCCTTATGGTCTACGGCGACTCAGATTTGGTTGTTAATCAAGTGATGAAGGAGTGGGATGTTCGAAGCCCAGCCATGACGGGTTATTGCAATGCAGTGAGAAAGCTGGAGAAGAGATTCGAGGGGTTAGAGCTCCATCATATACCCCGACTGAAAAACCAAGCTGCGGATGATTTGGCGAAAATAGGGTCCAAGAGAGAAGCCATCCCCAGTGATGTGTGTTTGGAGCACATTCATGCACCGTCAATACAGGAAGATCCTTCACACAGAAGAACCTCCACAGCCAAAGAGCGCCAGTGATCCGACTGAAGTGGAGATTCCAGCCGTGGTCGACCTGATTATGGAAGTTGTAGTCATCACTCCCGACTGGACAGCGCCTTACATCGCGTATATTATGAGGAAAGAGCTCCTAGAAGACGAAGAAGAGGCTCGACAGATCGTCCGTCGATCCAAGGCCTTTACAGTAATCAAAGGGCAGTTGTACAGAGAAAGCGCGACTGGAGTTGGCCAGAAGTGCATCACGCCAGAAGAAGGTCAGATAATTCTTGAGGATATCCACTCGGGGACCTGTGGTCATCATGCGTCCTCTCGGACCATTGTGGCTAAAGCATACCAAGCAGGATTTTACTGGCCGAAGGCGAATGAAATGGCAAAAGATATAGTCGACAAGTGCGAAGGGTGTCAGTTTTATTCCAACATGTCGCACAAGCCCGCCTCTGCTCTAAAGACCATTCCACTCATCTGGCCCTTCGCTGTTTGGGGGCTAGACATGATTGGACCGCTGAGAACTGGTAGAAGCGGCTTCACTCACTTACTGGTTGCAGTCGACAAGTTCACCAAGTGGATAGAAGCCAAACCCATCAAAAACCTCGATGCAAGCACTGCTATCAGTTTCATCAGAGAGCTGATATTCAGATATGGAGTTCCACATAGCATCATCACGGACAATGGATCAAACTTTGATAACGACAGATTCAAAGCCTTCTGCGCCTCCCAAGGCACGCGGGTCGACTATGCCTCAGTCGCCCATCCTCAGTCGAATGGGCAGGTAGAGCGTGCAAATGGTCTCATCCTCAAAGGACTGAAACCCCGACTGATGTGAGATCTCAAACTCGCGGCAGGAGCTTGGGTCGACGAACTTCCGTCAGTGCTTTGGGGATTAAGGACCACTCCTAATCGGTCGACTGGAAGAACGCCCTTCTTTCTGGTCTACGGGGCTGAAGCAGTGCTGCCGAGTGATCTGCTCCACAATGCACCTCGAGTCGAACTATACTCAGAAGCAGAAGCGGAACAAGCTCGGTAAGATGCAGTCGACCTCTTGGAAGAAGAGAGGGAGATGGCCCTAATCCGCTCGACTATCTACCAGCAGGACTTACGTCGGTTCCACGCGAGAAACGTGAAGAGTCGAGCCTTTCAGGAAGGAGACTTGGTCCTCCGAGTGGATCAGCAAAAACCTCACAAGCTCGCTCCAACCTGGGAAGGCCCCTTCATCGTCACCAAAGTCCTTTTTACAACGTTGATCGCCAGATCGACGAGCCTCGAGCCTGGAATGCGGAGTTACTCTGTCCTTTTTACACTTGAAAGAAGAAACTCACTCGGTTGAGATGTAATATAAGTACCTCTGTAGTTCTTTTATCTAAAGCAAGAATGTTATAATTTTCACAGAAGATTGCTATTTCTTTTTGTTGAAATTTCTCCCATTGGGTGGCTTAGCTGCGAATCCGTTTCGCCTAAGTTTGTAAAAATCCTGCCGAGTGAAGAGCCAGCCTCCCACTCGGAGGCTTAGCTGCGAATCCGTTTTGCCTAAGTATCTAAAATCCTACCGAGTGGAGAGCCAGCCTCCCACTCGGGGGCTTAGCTGCAGTACAAGTAATCGCCTAAGTATTTAAAATCCTACCGAGTGGAGAGCCAGCCTCCCACTCGGGGGCTTAGCTGCAGTCCAAGTACTCGCCTAAGTATTTAAAATCCTACCGAGTGGAGAGCCAGCCTCCCACTCCGAGGCTTAGCTGCGAATCCGTTTCGCCTAAGTATCTAAAATCCTACCGAGTGGAGAGCCAGCCTCCCACTCGGGGGCTTAGCTGCAGTACAAGTACTCGCCTAAGTATTTAAAATCCTACCGAGTGGAGAGCCAGCCTCCCACTCGGGGGCTTAGCTGCAGTCCAAGTACTCGCCTAAGTATTTAAAATCCTATCGAGTGGAGAGCCAGCCTCCCACTCGGGGGCTTAGCTGCAGTCCAAGTACTCGCCTATGTATTTAAAATCCTACCGAATGGAGAGCCAGCCTCCCACTCGGGGGCTTAGCTGCAGTCCAAGTACTTGCCTAAGTATTTAAAATCCTACCGAGTGGAGAGCCAGCCTCCCACTCGGGGGCTTAGCTGCAGTCCAAGTACTCGCCTAAGTATTTAAAATCCTACCGAGTGGAGAGCCAACCTCCCACTCGGAGGCTTAGCTGCGAATCCGTTTCGCCTAAGTATCTAAAATCTTACCGAGTGGAGAGCCAGCCTCCCACTCGGGGGCTTAGCTGCAGTACAAGTACTCGCCTAAGTATTTAAAATCCTACCGAGTGGAGAGCCAGCCTCCCACTCGGGGGCTTAGCTGCAGTCCAAGTACTCTCCTAAGTATTTAAAATCCTACCGAGTGGAGAGCCAGCCTCCCACTCGGGGGCTTAGCTGCAGTCCAAGTACTCACCTAAGTATTTAAAATCCTACCGAGTGGAGAGCCAGCCTCCCACTCGGGGGCTTAGCTGCAGTCCAAGTACTCGCCTAAGTATTTAAAATCCGACCGAGTGGAGAGCTAGCCTCCCACTCGGTGGCTTAGCTGCAGTCCAAGTACTCGCCTAAGTATTTAAAATCCTACCGAGTGGAGAGCCAGCCTCCCACTCAGGGGCTTAGCTGCAGTCCAAGTACTCGCCTAAGTATTTAAAATCCGACCGAGTGGAGAGCCAGCCTCCCACTCGGGGGCTTAGCTGCAGCCCAGTGCTCGCCTAAGTAATTAAAATCCTACCGAGTGGAGAGCAAACCTCCCACTCGGGGGCTTAGCTGCAGCCTAGTGCTCGCCTAAGTGATTAAAGTCCTATCGAGTGGAGAGCAGACCTCCCACTCGGAGGCTTAGCTGCAGCCCAGTGCTCGCCTAAGTAATTAAAATCCTACTGAGTGGAGAGCAAACCTCCCACTCGAGGGCTTAGCTGCAGCCCAGTGCTCGCCTAAGTGATTAAAATCCTACCGAGTGGAGAGCAGACCTCCCACTCGGAGGCTTAGCTGCAGCCCAGTGTTCGCCTAAGTAATTAAAATCCTACCGAGTGGAGAGCAAACCTCTCACTCGGGGGCTTAGCTGCAGCCCAGTGCTCGCCTAAGTGATTAAAATCCTACCGAGTGGAGAGCAAACCTCCCACTCGGAGGCTTAGCTGCAGCCCAGTGCTCGCCTAAGTAATTAAAATCCTACCGAGTGGGGAGCAAACCTCCCACTCAGGGGCTTAGCTGCAGCCCAGTGCTCGCCTAAGTGATTAAAATCCTACCGAGTGGAGAGCAGACCTCCCACTCGGAGGCTTAGCTGCAGCCCAGTGCTCGCCTAAGTAATTAAAATCCTACTGAGTGGAGAACAAACCTCCCACTCGGGGTCTTAGCTGCAGCCCAGTGCTCGCCTAAGTGTTTAGAAATCCTACCAAGTGAAGAGCAAACCTCCTACTCGGGGACTTAGCTGCAGCTCCGTGCTCGCCTAAGTCATTTTGAGTAAAAGTCGAGCCAAATCTCACTCGACGGATAAATCACGAAGATATTCAACGATAAATCAAGATTCGGATAAAGATCAAAAGGTCCTGGACCGCAAATAAAAGTGCCCGAGCCTCCAGCTCGACGGAGTTTATCGGTTACACAAACCACTCGGCATTCCAAGGCAAATTTAAGGTGAGACACAGTAGTTTTTTACTCCTCCGGTGGAGGACTGGATGGGGCAACAAACTCGTCCAAATCAATCCCGTCTGAGATTCGGGTGGCAGCAGCAATGAAGGTCTCCATGAAGTCCTGGAAATTATGCTTCTTGGTATTGGCAACTTGGAGGGCAGCCAGCTTCTCTTCTCGCACCTCCTTGCAGTGGACACGAACCAGCGACAGAGCAACATCGGCACCACACCTGGCAGAAGACTTTTTCCATTCATGCACTCGACTTGGCACTTCCTTCAGTCGAGTGACCAAGGATTCAAGGTCATTTTGAAGTATCTGATTTGGCCAGAGTGCAGAGTCGATCCGCGACACTGCGGCCTTCAGTCGAGCGAGGTAGTCCACAACACTGGCGACGCGAGACTCCAGCCGGAGGACATTCATGGCAGCTTCGTCCTTCACAAGAGAGTTGATGGGGTCCAGATTGGTTTCCACTCGACCAGTTTCTTCCTCGAAGTTTTGACAGAATTTTGAAAGGTATAGTCCAGTATTATAATTGAACGATGAGTCGACAACGACAAGTCAATTGAGTAAGGGGATTACCTTCAAGCATGAGGAATAGTTTCTTGGCGAGCCCTCCGAGGTAAGCCTCCAGATCCTTTCGCTTCCCCGCCATATCGCCGACCTTGTCAGTCAGAGCAATCTTGTCATTTTTCAATCGACTTGCTTCCTGATTGGCCGCGTCAAGAGCAGACTTCAGCTTGGCATTCTCGTCTTCAAGCCGACCAACTGAAGCAAGCTTTTCTTCTGCGAGCTTCGTTTTCTCCGAAGCCGCCTTCTGTGCTTCTGCAAGGTCAAGATCTTTCTTCCTCAGAGCCTCCTCCAGTTGGTCTGCAAAACAATAATAAGAACGGAGTTGAGAATAGGCAGAAAAACAAAGACATCCGTCGAATCCTCACCAGCCATACCTTTTGCTTCGTCCTTCGCCTTCTGCAAGTTCTCCTGGGCAAACTCCAAGTCGAGGTTAAGCTGGACCTGTTTCTCCTTCAATTCAGCAAGATGAGCAACAAGCTCACAAGACTTCTGCAAAGAGTCAATCGACAAAAGATATCAAAGACAAGTTACTTCCGAGTGGCTAAAGGAAAAGTTGTAGCACTTCTAAGACTACAGCCGAATCAAAACATTCGACAGTAGCCTCGGGGACTACACCCAGTGGGTGCACTCAGCGTGCCCCCACCGGTAATCTTTCTAAATCCTGATCGATCAGTCGACCAAATATGATTCTAGTGCCATGACTAATAGTCAGCGTTTCTAAGACTACAGCCGAATCAAAACATTCGACAGCAGTCTCGGGGACTACACCCAGTGGGTGCACTCAGCGTGCCCCCACTGGTTCGGCAAAAAAAAGAGAGTCGACTGCCCGCAGTCGACCGCATACAGTTCCATTCGACATGGCCCGACCAGACCGAGTGAAGAAGTACAAATACAGAAACGCAATATAAAGACTACAGTCGACTGCCAGCAGTCCACCGTAGTCTCGGGGACTACACCCAGTGGGTGCACTCAGCGTGCCCCCACTCGACCAAAGGTCGACAGACACACCCAGTGGGTGTACAGATATAAAGATTACAGATATAAAGATCTTCGGAAAAGAGATTCTTCGAACATCATATTGCAACAGACCAAGTGTCGAGTCGACTGACCTGGACGTTGCTCTGAAGAGCCGAACTCGCGTCATACGCTGCTTGGCTGGCATCCCGAACCACTTTCATTTGCTCCATCATGATACCCGCCTGGCGTATAGCCTCTTTTGCGGCACTCACTTGGTCCTCTGGGGCAGGGTATGTAGCAAAAAGCGAAGGCGGATTTGCAGTCGACGCCGAAGGCCGCATGCTCGTCAGAGGATCAACAAAAGTCACGGAAGTCCGAGTGGTATCACCACCATCCCGAACTACAGCCTCAGACACCGGAGCAGAATGGGGGGGGGGTCTTGCCAGTCGATGCCCTCCGGTTCCTTCTTACTCTCAGCGGCTCGTCATCTTCATCGTCTGGTAAGTTGATAACATGAGGGGGAGCTGCAAGAAAAGTCAATCGACCAGAGTTACAAGAAATATTCAGTCGACCAAAGACAGGACATCAGTAACTATACCTGGATTGGAAGTAACAGCATCTTCCATCTCTTGATCTCCGTCCTTGGCAGAGATCTCAGAAGTAGCAGCACTACAAATTTCGGAAGTCAGTCAGTTGGCTCAATGAATCGACCAAGGATCCGTCCACAGTCGACAAAGGAAAATAAGTATTATTATTACCCAGAAATGGTGGGGACGGTCATCTTCATCTTGGGCAGATCCTTGGGCGGCTTGGATGGCGTCGCGCGTTGGTGCTTGGGAGCCTTCTCAGTCGGCGTAGGAGAAGAGGTCCGAGGGCGTTTCGACGACTGCCCAACAGGAGCAGTCGCCTTACCACGTTCCCTCGCGGGATCGTGTGTAAGCTTGGATCGCCTCTCCGTGCAGGGGGGGTTCAACTTCCTCCTCCTCTTCGCTGGAGTAGACGTCGTCGTCTCCCTCCCCTTCGCCATCGGATTCCCACTCGCCGTGCTCGTCTCCGCTTTCACCTCCACTCGCCTCCCCTTCCTCAGTCGGCTCCTGTGCCCCGTTGGGCGTCGAGTACTTCTCAGTAGTTTCCTGGGAAACAACAGACAAAACGAAAGTCAGTCGACCAATTCAAAGAAGACCAATGAAGAAAGCAAGATCTCAGTCAGGTGCATAAGGTCTGACCTGGTCCACTTCGTATGTGTTGTCGAGTGAAGGAACCCTCCTGGCTCCTCTGGGATTGTCTTTGTTTCCTGTGATGCTCGACAGCCATCCTTCTAGCATCTCATCAGTAACCTCCTCCGGGTGGATCCGAGTGGTGTCTTCAAGACCCGAATATAGCCACATCGGATGGTCGCGAGCCTGGAGCGGCTGGATGCGCCTCCTAAGGAAGACTTCCGGCAAGTCCATGCCAGTCACGCCGTCGCGGACAAGCTGAACCACTCGACCGACCAACACTTTGACTTGGGCCTTTTCTTCCGGCGTCACTTTCAGAGAAGCAGGTTTTTGGGCTCGTTCCAGAGAGAAAGGGGGAAGTCCAGTCGACTGACCTGGAGTCGCCTGGTCTTTGCAGTAAAACCAGGTCGCCTGCCAACCACGGACCGACTCAGGGAAAGTGATGGATGGAAAAGAACTTTTTCCCCTCGTCTGGATTGCCAGGCCTCCGCACAGCTGGATCACCTGCGTCCTCTCGTCACTCGACTTGGCCTTTTTGACCGACTGGGAACGAC
The DNA here is from genome assembly GCA_032464435.1 of Aegilops umbellulata. Classification (NCBI taxonomy): domain Eukaryota; kingdom Viridiplantae; phylum Streptophyta; class Magnoliopsida; order Poales; family Poaceae; genus Aegilops; species Aegilops umbellulata. The sequence continues at coordinate 343,730,471 of CP136058.1, read as the reverse complement.
AGGTGAAGATATGCTTAAAGAGTCCCCAATGGGGGCGACAGCCCAAGAAACCCTCACACAAGGAAATGAAGGCAGCCAGATACACGATAGAGTTGGGAGTGAAATGGTGGAGCTGCGCTCCGAAGAAATTCAGGAAACTCCGGAAAAAGGGATGAGGAGGCAGAGAAAACCCGCGATCGATATGGGTGGCAAGGAGCACACACTCACCATCGAGAGGTTGGGGCTCGACTTCTCTCCCGGGGAGACGCGCAGCTTCATGAGGGATGACCCCTCCCTCAACCATATCATCGAGATCTTCCTGCCTCAGCACTGACGGCATCCAGTCGCCCTGCATCCAGCCTCTGGGCAAAGAAGTCCTTGAGGAAGATCCGCCCCGAGCGGATTTCTTCCCTTTTCCCTACGCCGCCGCCGCCTTCTTCGCGCACTCCAGGGCGGACGTCTTGTCCTTCACCATCGTTGCCGGAAAGCTCGAACGGGCCTGTGGCGCTAGGGCGAGAGCGGAGGTGGCGGAGAACTTTGCGAGGGGAGAAGGGAAGAAGAGAACACACTGTTGGAAACCCCGAGCTGGCAGCTTTTAAGGGGCCGCTTCCGAGTGGCTGACTGGTAGACCCAGGCTATCCCGTCAAATCCCGCAGCAGACGCGCGCGATACGTGGCTAAAAAAGTGGCACGGGGATCGAGGAGCTTCCGCCTTATCACATCCGATTACTGCGGCCGCTCCCGTCCCGCGCGCTTCCCGAAAATCTAATCCCGCGAAATCCGCGGTTGCAGAACAGCTCGTCAGACAGAAGATCCCTTTCGCACTACCATTCGGAATGTCACAGACAAGGAAATTCACTCGACGGAAGGCCTAGAATGGATCAAGGCGACTGAAAAAGGTTGATGACGTCATCCGTGACGATTAATCCAAAACAAGGCACCTGTGTAGCACAAAGAACCAGTCGGAAAGATCTCCAACCCTTTCCCCACTCTAACCTCGATCCATTCGGCGACTAATGATGAAGTTATGTACCTGGGGTAGGGGCACGGACCTGTCCTAAGAGGCCTGCCCAAAGACATCCTTAGAAGAAGTCACCTTTCAATCGACTTCAAGGTACCCACTCGACGGGTTCAAGACACTCGACCAAGAAGCTACCACTCGACCACGAAGCCAACCGCTCGACTGCCAGGAGATCTAAGTCACTCCACAGGCAAACGGTCGATCATTAAGTAGTCTTTATGGTCATCAAAGCACTTTATTAGAGGCGTTACCTGTAATGCTCGACCTTAATGTACCTTAAACCCCTTGCAACGTGGGCTGGCTGGGGTCTGGGCGCACTCTATATAAGCCACCCCCCTCCACTGGCACAAGGGTTGGCATCTTTGTAACACACACGCATATAATCTAGTCGACCGACTCCGGGCTCCGAGACGTAGGGCTATTACTTCTCCTGAGAAGGGCCTGAACTTGTAAAACTCTTGCGTGCACAACTACTCCAAAGCTAGGATCTTGCCTCTCCATTCCTACCCCCCCCCCATTCTACTGTCAGACTTAGAACCACGACAATAGCTTCACACAAATAACAAAGACTTGCAACACAACGTGTTGACAAGAAACTTGGTCATTCCCCTGCCAACTTCATTTGCCATGGATGCTCTTTCATGCGGTATTGGGCACGTTTGCAAAATGAGGGTGAGCAAACTGAATAGGGAGCGACGACTCTGCAGGCGGTGGCTTTGGAGCTCTATAAGAGCATCTACAGCCGAGCATCTCAAACCCGCCTCATACTCCCGGGCGGGGCGCCCGGTCACGAAATTTTGACCCAGAGGGGCACCTCAAATGGGCCTCAAACGCCCGGGCTAACCGCTTTCCCTCATATCCAGCCCAAATATGGGGCGGATATGGGGGCGCCCTAGCATGCCCACCACGTCGGACCCGACAGCCCAACCCCACCGCAAATTGCACCAAATCCAACCCCCAGATCTGCCGGATCCCATTTGTTATCTCCTCTCTTCCTCCTCCTCCGCGTCGTCCTTCTCGTAGCTCCGCAGTTGTTCCTAGCCTCTGCACCGCCAGCTCCGAGAGAGAAGTCCTTTCTTTCATCCTCGCCGCGGGGGACGTCTTCGTTGGCCTGGACGCCACCGCGGTACGTCCGGCAACTCTTTGGCTCCGCCTTGCGCTTCATGTGTTCGACACATTGTCTGACCGGATTTTTTTTGTGATTTTATTAGGAAAAATTATGGATTCCAATGCTTCGTCGAACGAGGAGTATGGACTGGCGGAGCTTGATCAAATGGTTCAAGATGAGTTCTTTGATTCCTCGGATTTGGACGAAGAAGTGGACATGATCATGCTCGTGAGCATGAAGAGGGGATGGACCGGCAAGTGGAGCATATTCTCAACTTCAAGGGCACAATCAAAGGGAGAAGAGTGATCAATCGGGATGGGGTATCCGGAGAAAAGCTACTGCACATGGTTTTGTCACCATTTTCGCAAGTGGAAACCGTCATTTTTCCGCATTGTGGAGGGAGTGGAGGCACATGATGACTATTTCAAGCTCACAAGGGATTGTTGCGGACAACTCTCTTTCTCTGCCAAGCAAAAGTGCATGGTTGCTCTAAGGATGCTAGAAGCGGTGGCATCACATGACTTATGGATTTGGCATGCTTTCTTTGGAATGCCGGGTTTTCACAACGACATCAACGTCCTTCAACAACCTCCAGTGTTCAAGAGGCTTTGCAATGGGGAGTCACCACCATGCAACTACATCGTCAACAGCCGAGACTACAATATGGGATACTATCTTGCAGATGGCATCTATCGTTAGTGGGTGGCGTTTGTGAAGACCATATCCGAGCCGCAGGGTAAAAAACACAGCCACTTTGCAACAATGCAGGGAGCGGTTAGGAAGGATGTGGAGAGGGCATTTGGTGTGCTTCAAACTCGTTGGGAAATTATGCATGGCGCTGCAATGATGTGGGAATCAGAAACTTTGCGGCAGCTGATTACATGTTGTATTATTTTAGACAATATGATTGTCGAGGGTGTGGGTGATGGTGTAGCCCAAGCCAATGATTTTGAAGCACCTGAAGAACAAGTTGAAATTCCAGAAGATCAAGATGCAACTCAGCTCATGAACTTTCTGCAGATGCATTAGAACCTTTGAGATCATTAGGTGCACGCGCAGCTACTCAACGATCTTGTGGAGCATATGTGAACCCACAATGGAAACCAAAGAGCTGATGTTCGAGTTGTGCACTTAATAAATTTTGTGTAAACACTATTTATGTTTGGTACCAACATTTATCATTTATGTGTGATATTGGCTTGTATGATCGATGTGCATGGATTTGCATGGATTTTAGAGTCCGTATTTGAGATATGTGGATGCTGAGAGTGTATGAGGTCCCATCCGAATGCGTCCGCGGGCGTGCCCCGGTGCGTCCGTGGACGTATAGGGGGCCGGATTTGCCAAGTACGGCTGTAGATGCTCTAACAATGAGCATGCAGAAATGAGTTTGTTCCGTAACTCCTTGATAGTGGAACCCAATCCACTTTTTGGATCGAGTGAAAAAAGTCAAACAATAAACTAAGGAAAAGAATTCTCTATTTTGAATCGACGATCTAGGGAAATCAATATTTGACAAAAATCAAATCGAAACACTAATGGTGGGGGATGTTGTTGCCCAACTGCCGTGAATTGTATGCATCACCTACACCGCTGTTGGCCTCTGTGTGGCGACATTGCATCGCTCCATGCCTGTTGTCGATGCCTATCGGTTATTGGATGTGGGTGCCACTCATCAACGTTGCTGATTGTCCATGCCCACCCCTGATAAGCCGGTTGGTGTTCCACTATTGTAGTACCGGACGACGTCGCCTATTCGTGGTTGTGTGCGGCATGCGAGACTCGTGCGATCGAGGAGCCAGGACTAGAGGCTATTGGCAGTTTACCCGGCTGTGAAATCAAGAGTTTTTATGGGCTGCAAAGCTCTAGTGCCTGTGACGCCCCCGATTCAATCATACACTAATCATACACGCAAACGTGTACGATCAAGATCAGGGACTCACGGGAAGATATCACAACACAACTCTAAAAATAAAATAAGTCATACAAGCATCATAATACAAGCCAGGGGCCTCGAAGGCTCGAATACAAGTGCTCGATCATAGACGAGTCAGCGGAAGCAACAATATCTGAGTACAGACATAAGTTAAACAAGATGCCATAAGATGGCTAGCACAAACTGGGATACAGATCGAAAGAGGCGCAGGCCTCCTGCCTGGGATCCTCCTAAACTACTCTTGGTCATCGCCAGCGGGCTGCACGTAGTAGTAGGCACCTCCAGTGTAGTAGGAGTCGTCGTCAACGGTGGCGTATGGATCTTGGGCTCCAACATCTGGTTGCGACAACCAGGTAGAAGGGATAGGGGGAAAAGAAGGAGAAAGCAACCGTGAGTACTCATTCAAAGTACTCGCAAGCAAGGAACTACACTACATATGCATGGGTATATGTGTAAAGGGGCATATCGGTGGACTGAACTGCAGAATGCCAGAATAAGAGGGGGATAGCTAATCCTGTCGAAGACTACGCTTCTGGCAGCCTCCGTCTTGCAGCATGTAGAAGAGGGAAGACTGAAGTCCTCCAAGTAGCATCGCATAGCATAATCCTACCCGGCGACCCCTCCTCGATGCCCTGTTAGAGAGCGATCACCGGGTTGTATCTGCCACTTGGAAGGGTGTGTTTTATTTAGTATCCGGTTCCAATTGTCATAAGGTCAAGGTACAACTCCAAGTCATCCTGTTACCGAAGTCACGGCTATTCGAATAGATTAACTTCCCTGCAGGGGTGCACCACATAACCCAACACGCTTGATCCCATTTGGCCGGACACACTTTCCTAGGTCATGCCCGGCCTCGGAAGATCAACACGTCGCAGCCCTACCTAGGCACAACAGAGAGGTCAGCACGCCGGTCTAAACCTAAGCGCACAGGGGTCTGGGCCCATCGCCCTTAGCACACCTGCACGTTGTGTGGGCGGCCGGAAGCAGAACTAGCCCCCTTAATACAAGAGCAGGCTTACGTTCCAATCCGGCGCGCGCCGCTCAGTCGCTGACGTCACGAAGGCTTCGGCTGATACCACGACGAAGAGTGCCCATATCTTTCCCGCGTAGTTGGTTAGTGCGTATAGGCCAGTAGCCAGACTCAGATCAAATACCAAGATCTCGTTAAGCGTGTTAAGTATCCGCGAACGCCGACCAGGGCCAGGCCCACCTCTCTCCTAGGTGGTCTCAACCTGTCCTGTCGCTCCGCCACAAAGTAACAGTCGGGGGCCGTCGGGAACCCAGGGCCACCACTACCTGGGTGGAACCACCTGCCCATTCAGCCCCCATCTCCGAATAGTATCACAGGTAATGTAACAGTGTAAAGTATATAGTATATGCCCGTGATCACCTCCCGAAGTGATCACGACCCAGTAGTATAGCATGGCAGACGGACAAGAGTGTAGGGCCACTGATGGAACACTAGCATCCTGTACTAAGCAGTAGGATAGCAGGTAAGGGTAACAACTGTAGCAACAATGATAGGCTATGCATCAGAATAGGATTAACCGAAAGCAGTAACATGCTACACTACTCTAATGCAAGCAGTATAGAGAAGAATAGGCGATATCTGGTGATCAAGGGGGGGGGGGGCTTGCCTGGTTGCTCTGGCAAGGAGGGGTCGTCAACACCGTAGTCGATCACAGGGGTACCGGCATTGGTCTCGGGGTCTACCGGAAAAAGTAACGAAGGGGAACACAATAAATAACAGAGCAATCAAAACATAACATGACAAACGCGGTGCTAGAGGTGATCTAACGTAGGGATAGGTGATACCGGCGAAGGGGGAGACATCCGGGAAAGTATTCCCGGTGCTTCGCGTTTTCTGATAGACAGGCCGGAGGGGAAAAGTTGCAGGTTTGATATGCTAGAGATGTGTGGCTGTGACGCCCGGATAGTTACGCTACAATAACCCTCCGCTGATGATGCCACATCACCTCGATTACTGTGGCTAATCTCGCATTAGTTCGAAACCGATTTGAATTCAATTTAAAAATCAAGCAAACAATAAAATATTTTCAAATTTTAAAACTAAAATGTTGGGGTGTTGCCAAATAATGCATAGGCAATTATTGGGGAGAAACCACAATTTTATAAAAGGTTTAAGTGCACTAAAATATTTAAAACAGCAGCAAAACATTTAACTAACTACCCTTTTCAATTTGATAAAATATTAAACTATTTGTTTTATTGCCAAAGACTTATGGGGAAGTGGCATACTTATTAAAACAGAATTAGGAACCAGTGGTGTAGTTTATAAAACTAAAATCAATAGGAAACTAAAATAAAACAGTAAAACAGAATTATAAAATAAAACAAAAATAAATAAAAGAGAAAGCACTCACCCCCGGGCTCCGGCCCAGCAGGCCACCGGCCCAACTGGGCCACGACCCACCAGGCCGGCCCAACCGGCCACCCCCCCACTCCCCATATCCCCACCAGGGGGAAACCCTAACCCATGACGCACCTCACTCCCCCCACTCCCCCACGACACTCTCCCCCTCCCCGATCCAGATCAGGATCGGGAGGAACAGGGCACGACCGCGCCGCTGCCGGAGGACCTCGTCGCCCAACGCCGCCTCACCGGAGCCCCACCTCACCGGCCTGCCCCTCTCCGTCGCGTCGGCATGCACTGTTCTGGATAATGTTGTATTAAGTTAATTAAATAAATGCTAAAATTAATTGAAATCTTTTAAAATTAATATTAAATAAACCGTAGCTCGGATGGAAAAACTTTGTACATGAAAGTTGCTCAGAACGACGAGACGAATTCGGATACGCAGCCCGTTCGTCTGCCACACGTCCCTAACATAGTGAACCTGCAACATTTCACCTACGGTTCATCTGTTCGAAAACGCGGGACCTCGGGGATACTTTCCCGGATGTTTTCCCCCTTCGCCGGTATCACCTACTACCGCGATTGGGCACGCCTAGCATCACACTTTGCTTTGTCATGCATCTGTTTGCATTGTATTCATTGTTTCTTCCCCCTCTTCTCTCGCTGGACACCGAGGCCGACGCCGCTGCTACCCAGTACGACTACGGTGTTGACGACCCCTCTCTCTGGCCAGAGCAACCAGGCAAGCCCCCCCCCCTTGATCACCAGATATCGCCTACTCTACTCTATACTGCTTGCATTAGAGTAGTGTAGCATGTTACTGTTTTCGTTATTCCTATCCTGATGCATAGCCTGTCCTTGCTACTACTGTTGTTACCTTTACCTGCTATCCTACTGCTTAGTATAGGATGCTAGTGTTCCATCAGTGGCCCTACACTCTTGTCCGTCTGCCATGCTATACTACTGGGCCGTGATCACTTCGGGAGGTGATCACGGGCATATACTATATAGTTTACACTGTTGCATTACCTGTGATACTGTTCGGAGATGGGGGCTGAAGGGGCAGGTGGTTCCACCCAGGTAGTGGTTGGCCTGGGTACCCGACGGCCCCAACTGTTACTTTGTGGCAGAGCGACAGGGCAGGTTGAGACCACCTAGGAGAGAGGTGGCCTGCCCTGGTCGGCGTTCGCGGATACTTAACACGCTTAACGAGATCTGGGTATTTGATCTAAGTCTGGCCATTTGGTCTATACGCACTAACCATCTACGCGGGAGTAGTTATGGGTATCCCGGCGTCGTGGTATCAGCCGAAGCCTTTGTGACGTCTGCGACTGAGTGGCGCGCGCCGGATTGGACTGTAATGCCACTAGGCTAGGTGTGCTTCCGGCCGCGTTCGCAACGTGCAGGTGTGCTAAGGGCGATGGGCCCAGACCCCTGTGCGCTTAGGTTTAGACCGGCGTGCTGACCTCTCTGTTGTGCCTAGGTGGGGCTGCGACGTGTTGATCTTCCGCGGCTGGGCATGACCCAGGAAAGTGTGTCCGGCCAAATGGGATCAAGCGTGTTGGGTTATGTGGTGCACCCCTGCAGGGACGTTAATCTATTCGAATAGCCGTGTCCCTCGGTAAAAGGACGACCTGGAGTTGTACCTTGACCTTATGACAACTAGAACCGGATACTTAATAAAACACACCCTTCCAAGTGCCAGATACAACCCGGTGATCGCTCTCTAACGGGGCATCGAGGAGGGGATTGCCGGGTAGGATTATGCTATGCGATGCTACTTGGAGGACTTCAGTCTACTCTCTTCTATATGCTGCAAGACGGAGGCTGCCAGAAGCGTAGTCTTCGACAGGATTAGATATCCCCCTCTTATTCTCGCATTCTGCAGTTTAGTCCACTGATATGGCCCTTTACACATATATCCATGCATATGTAGTGTAGCTCCTTGCTTGCGAGTACTTTGGATGAGTACTCACGGTTGCCTTGTTCCCCCCTTTCCCTTTTCTATACCCGATTGCTGCAACCAGACGATGGAGCCCAGGATCCAGACGCCACCGTCGACGACGACTCATACTACTCTGGAGGTGCCTACTACTACGTGTAGCCCGCTGACGACGACCAGGAGTAGTTAGGAGGATCCCAGGCAGGAGGCCTGCGCCTCTTTCGATCTGTATCCCAGTTTGTGCTAGCCTTCTTAAGGCAAACTTGTTTAACTTATGTCTGTACTCAGATATTGTTGCTTCCGCTGACTCGTCTATGATCGAGCACTTGTATTCGAGCCCTCGAGGCCCCTGGCTTGTATTATGATGCTTGTATGACTTATTTTTGTTTTAGAGTTGTGTTGTGATATCTTCCCGTGAGTCCCTGATCTTGATCGTACACATTTGCGTGCATGATTAGTGTACGATTGAATCGGGGGCGTCACAAGTTGGTATCAGAGCCGACTGCCTGTAGGAATCCCCCTTCCACACTCCTTGGCCGAAGTCGAGTCTAGACTTTACAAAAATTTTACTAACATGGTTGTGCGGCCCATGGGCCCACGTCGCCATTGGGTGGTATTAGGATCTTTTATTCCTCGTCTATACTCTGGGATTCTAATCTCTCCTCTATTCGGGTTAAAATGAATTTTGCTAAATCTAACATTAGGATCTCGTTATCACTTTCACCCGGAGAGCACCTTATTACCGATGATCGTTTGCTGCACCAGAAGACCCTGAAGATACTCTCTGCTGTTAACCCGAGAACTTGTGTTCATCGCGTTTGCAATTCTCCTTCCACCGTCATCCCTTATGGATAACTACTTGAAGTTGTTATACTTACATTCATCCCCAGTTGGTCTTGTTATTACAAGGTACCCTGAAATACTCGTCGTTGTTTCGATAATCCTTTGAGCTTACTGCCTTGCTGTTCCTTGTCACCAAAATACCCCTACGGATAATTCTCGCACTTATCGAGTATCCGCTCATCCCCAGTTGCCCATGTGTTTCACAATGGTCTTCGAAATACTATTCGATCCTCCAAAAATCCTTAGTACCTTATTGCTCTGCAATACTTGTCTGCTTGCATGATGGATGCTTTCCATATGTCTGACAATATTCGTTAGTATCCTTAGGCACCGTCATTTTGATCGTATTGATTCAACATGGGTGCGAATGCATGCAATCATCAATTGACCCTTCTAAATATCTTTCCGGCTCAAACGTTATTTTGAACATGAGCTGGTTCTCGACCAAACTATTGTCGTCGATTGTGCCTCTGGTATATTCAACTTATGCATCCTTGATTAAGAGCGTCTGCTCCTGATCCCTTGATTTGAAAATCATAATTCCTTTGCTATTTAGATGTTGGATTATTCAGATGTTCTATAAATCGATGCATTTGCATTCTTTCTTCCTCTGATTGGGTATCGATACTCACATCAGCTCCATTGTGGATCGCCATATCCACTGTTGGATTATTATCCGACAATGTCCTTCATAATTAATCACCTTCTGAGTCTTTCCTAGGATACATAATGACTTTGAGAAATTGTATCCTCTACTTTCTCAACCATGCTCTGCTTTTGAGCTAGTGATGATTACTTCTGAAGCTTGAGGTATATGTTTCTAAGATGCCCCAATGGGTTGAACCTATACCTTCTCTAAAACCGTGTGAACCCGGAAGTTTTCACGAGTCATACTCTTCTGGTGCTTCGCCAGATAAAATTTCAACACTGCAACTTCTTCGAAGACGAGAAGTGAATGAAAGGTTATGCATTAAAGAAGTGGGAGTCGACCTTGAACTTTGTGTTCATGCCCATGGACCTGATGTGGAACTTGTCATGGAAGCTTCTTGTAGTAATAACTATTTCCTTGATATAATATCCTTTGGTAACAATGAATTGATCCTTTGCAATCGTGGTTTCAACCATATGTTCTTCTTAGATCCCATTTCTCGGGCAAGTTTAAGCACTTGTCTTCTGTGGAGTAATACACCAGTCCAACCTTTACTTTGATCTTTCGTCGAGTATTACCCCCTGGTATCTCGAGGATATCATGCCATTGCACTACATATTTTGAATTTTCGATGAAGTACTACCCTTCCCTGTCTTTGTCACTTCATGGGTTCTGGGTTGTTTGTCAACCGAGAACACCGATAAGTGAATCAAGTCCGCACTCCGATTCAATAACTCTAAGTAATTTTCGTTGCTTACGAGTTTAATAATCCTTCCAGTCATCCCAAGCCTGATCGGCTATATCATTATCATGCTAAATTTTAACTGTGCTACCTGGTCCTTATTCCCGGAGCACAACTTTTGACGATGAGCTAAGCTTACATCGATTTTCCTTGTCATATCATTTCGCCTTGAACAGCAAGCTCGATTCGAATTTGTGTCGTACTAGTGGTTCAATTAACCTTCATTTCATCATTCATTTGACTTGATGTCATCATCGATCGATTACATCTTCATGAAATCTCTCGACAAATGTGTCGTGATCATCATCAATATTTTGAGCTCTTCCAGGATATCAATTGAACTCATGATGAGAAATACCATCCTTGCCCCTCGATGATTTGTGTTATCATCGGCAACATTCTTGCTTTCCCTTCAACACAAACTTGTTCATGTTTTGTGTTGTACCTTGAGATCCTTGCTATCCAACTTATGTTATGTTCTACCTTGGAGTATTGCTATCTTCTATGTCAAGAATGTCATGGGAAATTCACCACCCTTAAGAATTCTTGATATAAGTGGTACTTATTAACATCACCATTCTTTCTTGGTCCCTATGTTGTTTCTAACCGGAATACCGACAAATGGTTTGTGATGTGTAAATTCTAAACTTCTAGCAACTCTATTGCTTTGAAGTTATTGGTCTATAGTTTCATTCTACGTCTATGGCTTATTGAATCATCATTCGAACATTGATCGTGCTACCTAGCCCATATTTCGGGTGCACATTTCAGCCAATGTTTAACTGTGTATGTTTTCCTCGAGCATACATCATTAAGTCATTTGATCTAGCTAATGTTATCTCCTTGTTGACATAGTTGTGGGAATCCATCTTGTTGGAACTCTCGATGAAGTGTCGCTGAGACCATCAGCCACCCCCCTCATCCTCTCCTTGGTTTAATGATGATGAACCCTTGTCTCGGAACTCACTTCCATAGTCATTTCCCGAGAATCTTACATTGTCATCTCGTCAGTTGGTGTTGCACCTTTTCTTCTCAAGCATCCTGAGCCTGATGTATCCTGACGCCAATCGAATCTGAATCTCGGTCAGATATGATGGTTGGAACATTTTTCCAAGAGTTATAACATTAGTCTTTTATGACCCGGTAAGGTGATGGCATGCCCAGCACACCTGGCCGGATGACCTGCTGTTATAGTTTCCATTTTAGTAAGGTTACCCATTCTTCCATGAGGAAATTGTAAGACTTATTCTATAAGTTGTTCCTGATGGACCCTTTGGGTATCCAAAGTCTGACCTTTGCTTGCAAACCATGAAAATGCTATCTCGAAACATGTCTATGGTACTTCGATTTTCAACAGGAACATTTGAACCCAATGCTAAATGTTTCCTGCTCAATTATCCAAACACCGTTGTATGGGTAATGTCATGAAATTTCTTTCCCCTTACCTAAATGGTTTTCTACTTCTATCTTGTCATGGATATCTTGCTCTGCTTGTCCTTGAGAACGATACACCCCTAAAATAGGTGTTTAAACACATTTTTCCCTTTCCATTGTTCTGTATAACCTGATGATCACATTTCCTTTCCATTGGTTTGTTTGACCTTTTCTTGTGATCTATATAATTTAAGCAGTAATAATTCACTGCTTATGTAAACACCTCGGTGTACAACTCTGTCAGTGATACCCTGTTTCTATTGTTGATGATATTTCGGTAACCGCCGATGGATGAGAACTTTGCCTCTTGGCCCGCCTCGTTCAACGAGCAGGAAAATGGTTCTCTTCGTCCCTCGCCCTTGGTACCGACGTTGTTGCCGACAAAATCGGTAGGCTAACCTCTGACATACCTTGCTTGCATGATCATGCAAGATGCCTCCACCCTTCCTACTTTTAACCCACATGGTGGACCCATAAACCACAGTTCCACAGGATCGAAAACTGACTCTCCTGTACACCCTTGTTGCTAAAGTTATTTCTCGCGTTTGGCTTCATATGTAATTCGCGAGCCAACTTCCTGGTGATCCATTCCGGTATCAGACACAATACTTATTCTCGTTGCTCTGGACCCCTTTCACACTTTGTTTCAGGCAACGAACGATTGCCTATGCGCTTGAAACTTCTATTTTGCACCTTCTTACTTTGCTCTCGATATTGTCACAAATTTCAATTCGAGAGTTACTTTCCGCCACCTTCCTCGTTGCTGTCTACCAGATAGTCTACCCTACAGAGGTCCATTCTTCCGGTATACCCCCTTAATCTTTCGTTAGTATGATGAAGACTCCGAAGGAAGGATGGCCACTTCATCATGATGACCTGGAGCAGAGAAATGAAGACATCACCAAAAGGGATCAACTACTTCGGGAAGAGCAACCAAGACTGAGAAGATTCGTTAGGATTTCGTAACCAGACCTTTCCCCCTTATTCCACCTCTTAAATCTCGGGACGAGATTTCTTGTAGTGGAGGAGAATTGTGACGCCCGGATAGTTACGCTACAGTAACCCTCCGTTGATGATGCCACATCACCTCGATTACTGTGGCTAATCTCGCATTAGTTCGAAACCGATTTGAATTTAATTTAAAAATCAAGCAAACAATAAAATATTTTCAAATATTAAAACTAAAATGTTGGGGTGTTGCCAAATAATGCATAGGCAATTATTGGGGAGAAACCACAATTTTATAAAAGGTTTAAGTGCACTAAAATATTTAAAACAGCAGCAAAACATTTAACTAACTACCCTTTTCAATTTGATAAAATATTAAACTATTTGTTTTATTGCCAAAGACTTATGGGGCAGTGGCATACTTATTAAAACTAAATTAGGAACCAGTGGTGTAGTTTATAAAACTAAATTCAAAAGGAAACTAAAATAAAACAGTAAAACAGAATTATAAAATAAAACAAAAATAAAAAAAGAGAAAGCACTCACCCCCCCGGGCTCCGGCCCAGCAGGCCACCGGCCCTACTGGGCCACGACCCACCAGGCCGGCCCAACCGGCCATCCCGCACTCCCCATATCCCCACCAGGGGAAACCCTAACCCATGACCCACCTCAGTCCCCCCCACTCCCCCACGACACTCTCCCCCTCCCTGATCCAGATCGGGATCGGGAGGAACCGGGCATGACCGCGCCGCCGCCGGAGGACCTCGTCGCCCAACGCCGCCTCGCCGGAGCCCCACCTCACCGGCCTGCCCCTCTCCGTCGCGTCGTCCCCGACGCCCCCCTCGACCCCCGCTGCCCTGGCCCTACACCCCCCTGTGAGGCCCTCCTTCTCTGCCTCCCTCGCTCGCGCCCCGCTTGGCCCGTGCCCGCACAAGTTTCCCCCCTCCGCCTGCGGTTGCCACGTCTGGCGCCCCTCCGCCGCGGCCTCGCCTCGCAACCCCCCTGCTCCGTTCGTCGCCGCACCACCCGCCCTCGTCGCGCCCGGGACCCACGCCTCCCCGGTGCCCCTCTGCCCCCTGCGGCCACCAGTGCGCGCCCGCACGCGCCTACGCGCCCGGCGCCCACATGCGGTCGCCCCGCGTGTGGGCGGCACCGCGCCTCGCCACGCCACCGCGACCGCTCGTCGCCCCCTGCTGCCTTACCATGTCCGCGCCGGCCAAAGCTCGCCTCGCCCGCCTCCGTCGTGCCCTCGCCGACGCCAGTGGTCGGGCGCCCGCAGTGCCCATTCGGGCGGCGCCCGTGCCCTGTGCCCGCTCGGGTGCGCCCACCCCGCTAAGGCCCCATGGCCCTATGACACTTGGGGCCCACGGCCCCAGAACATTTTTATATAAAAAACAAACAAAAAAAATAATAATAAATAATTAAATTCGTTAATTAACTACTTTATTAACTTAATTAATCTTGATTAGACTAATTAATCATTTAATTAACCTGACTAATCTACTAGTTAAACTAATTAATTTAGTTAGTTAGTTTTTAGTCAATGACGAACGGGACCCACACGTCAGTTGACCAGTCAACACCTCTGTTGACTGCTGACGTCATGCTGACGTCAGCATGCACTGTTCTGGATAATGTTGTATCAAGTTAATTAAATAAATGCCAAAATTAATTTAAATCTTTTAAAATTAATATTAAATAAACCGTAGCTCGGATGGAAAAACTTTGTACATGAAAGTTGCTTAGAACGACGAGGCGAATTCGGGTACGCAGCCCATTAGTCCGCCACACGTCCCTAGCATAGTGAACCTGCAACATTTCACCTCCGGTTCATCTGTTCGAAAACGCGGGACCTCGGGGATACTTTCCCGGATGTTTCCCCCCTTCGCCGGTATCACCTACTACCGCGATTGGGCACGCCTAGCATCACGCTTTGCTTTGTCATGCATCTGTTTGCATTGTATTCATTGCTTCTTCCCCCTCTTCTCTCGCTAGACACCGAGGCCGACGCCGCTGCTACCCAGTACGACTACGGTGTTGACGACCCCTCTCTCTGGCCAGAGCAACCAGGCAAGCCCCCCCCCCTTGATCACCAGATATCGCCTACTCTACTCTATACTGCTTGCATTAGAGTAGTGTAGCATGTTACTGTTTTCGTTATTCCTATCCTGATGCATAGCCTGTCCTTGCTACTACTGTTGTTACCTTTACCTGTTATCCTACTGCTTAGTATAGGATGCTAGTGTTCCATCAGTGGCCCTACACTCTTGTCCGTCTGCCATGCTATATATTGGGCCGTGATCACTTCGGGAGGTGATCACGGGCATATACTATATAGTTTACACTTTTACATTACCTGTGATACTGTTCGGAGATGGGGGCTGAAGGGGCAGGTGGTTCCACCCAGGTAGTGGTGGGCCTGGGTTCCCGACGGCCCCGACTGTTACTTTGTGGCGGAGCGACAGGGCAGGTTGAGAAAACCTAGGAGAGAGGTGGCCTGCCCTGGTCGGCGTTCACGGATACTTAACACGCTTAACGAGATCTGGGTATTTGATCTGAGTCTGGCCATTTGGTCTATACGCACTAACCATCTACGCGGGAGTAGTTATGCGCCTCTTTCGATCTGTATCCCAGTTTGTGCTAGCCTTCTTAAGGCAAACTTGTTTAACTTATGTCTGTACTCAGATATTGTTGCTTCCGCTGACTCGTCTATGATCGAGCACTTGTATTCGAGCCCTCGAGGCCCCTGGCTTGTATTATGATGCTTGTATGACTTATTTATGTTTTAGAGTTGTGTTGTGATATCTTCTCGTGAGTCCCTGATCTTGATCGTACACATTTGCGTGCATGATTAGTGTACGATTGAACCGGGGGCGTCACAGTGGCGGACAAACGGGCTACGCATCCGGATTCGTCTTGTCGTTCTGAGCAACTTTCATATATAAATTATTTTCATCCGAGTTACAGTTTATTTTATATTAATTTTCAAAGTTTTAATCAATTTCTGGGGTTATTATTAATTCGAAAATTAACTAGCTAAATGCTAGGGCACACATAAGTGTACGCAAAGGTGTACACATGGGTCTGACTGGTGGGGACAGGGTGCTGAGTCAGCAGCCCAGTCAACATTGACCGTTGACCTGGTCAACCTAACAAGTGGGTCCCACTATCATTGACTCATAACTTTAGTAGTTTAGGAAAACTTGCTTAATTAACAGTGAGGCCCATCTGTCACTGGGTTATATTATGCTAATTACCTAATTAACTAATTAATTAACATACTAAATATTTTAATTAACACTTAATTTTGTTCATTTGTTTTTCGTTCTTATCCAGAGGCTGGGCCCCGGTGGTCAGGAGCACAACCGGCCACACACACGCACACGCACACACGGCTGTGGGCGAGGCCGTGCCGGAGGCTGGTCGGCGGGTGGCCGGCGGCCAGCGGGTGCTGGGCGGGGCGGACACGGGGCATGGAGCGAGCGGGGAAGGGGCGCGGCGGCGCCGACGGAGTGCACAGTGGGGGTGCGGCGACGCGCGATGGAGGTGGGCATAGGAGATCGAGAGGGACTGCGGGGGGGGGGGGGGTCGTGCGGGAGGAGTGGGCGAGTGGTTGACCCGATCTAGCTCAGGGGGGGGGGTGTGGGCGTTAAGGGGGGCGCCAGCTGGGCCGGTGGGCTGGCCGGCCAGCCGGGCCAGTGGGCCGTGGGGGGGAGGTTCCCATTTTTTTGTTAGTTGTAGTTTTAGTTTTTTATTTACTTATTTATTTATTTTAATTCTTTTTAAAGTATTTAAGCATTTTCTAAAATTGTGTTTACTTCACCATAATTACCTATGCAATAATTTACACAATCCGAACATTTTTGGTTTTAACATTTGAAAACTTTTATTGTTTAAATTGAATTTGAATTTTGAATCCGAACGAGATTGAATCACCGCGAGATTAACAACGGTAATCGTGGTGACGTGGCATTGTTAGCTGAGATTGCTGTGGCTTAATTATCCGGGCGTCACAGTGCCTCACTATAAGTTGGCCCACCACCAACTCAAGCCATGGCTGTAGCATAAAGTCGTCTGTTAGCCAAGGTGAGGAAGCCACGATGTGGTAGGTTGCGTGTACCACCGATTCCTATTAGAAATCACGTATGGGCGAGTGAATCAGGCCAGCCCATTAGCGCAGTCGCTCGTGCCGCTCATGCATAGCTGTAGTTTCGCTCGCCGGAAAGAATTTGGCAAGCCACGAGGAAGGCCTTACATGAGAATGATTTCCGAAGTCCACATGGAACACCCTCTTCTGTCCAGATACTTGT
This sequence comes from Aegilops umbellulata, assembly GCA_032464435.1. NCBI lineage: Eukaryota > Viridiplantae > Streptophyta > Magnoliopsida > Poales > Poaceae > Aegilops > Aegilops umbellulata. The sequence goes on along the minus strand of CP136058.1, from coordinate 343,713,183 downwards.
TTGATCTTGAAGTTTGCAAGACCTAGCCTCAACCACGGCAACAAGCTTCCAATACTCAAGTCCATCATGCTCAATGGATTCCTTCTGCCCAAGGGATAGCCAAAATCCGTGTTGATGGCGATGTGTCTAGGTCATCAAACAGGGGCTCCATTTGTTCGGTGTGTGGATACCTTAGATTCTCGACGATGGTGTTCCCAGGGATTGTTGATCCAGTCATCCTTGAAGCCATGGCTTGTCGAGAGGCGCTGTCACTTGCATCTGATCTTTCTCTGGACCAAGTTCAAATAGCCTCTGATTGTAAATAAGTAGTTAATGACATTTTGTCCACCAATGAAGGGCTTCATGCCAATATTTTCCAGGAAATTAGAAGAACTTCGGCGTCTTTCCAGAAGTGCTCTGTCATCTTTGAAGGAAGAGCCTCAAATCTCGAGGCACATAGCCTCGCTAAACATGCTCTTAGTCTTACTGTTGGAAGCCATCTTTGGCTTCAACAACCCCTGAGTTAAATTTTTATCCTGATGAATATTATTAATGAGCAATAAAACGGAATGTGTTTAGCCTTAAAGAAAACTGTATGTTCGCTCGCTCTGCTCCGGTTTTTCTTTGTTCCTTTGTTTTTTCATCAGTTTTCTTTGATATTTTTTTCCTTTGTTATACTTTTTTTGGTTTCTTATGTCTTTGGTTTTTTATTTCTTTGTTATACATTTGGTTTTCTTTTGTTTCCTTCTTGGTTTCTTCCTATTGTTCCTTTTTTTACCTTTCTTTTGTTTGTTTCTCGATTCTGATCCGCTTTTTAAAATATATGACTACTTTTGACAGTACACAATGTACATTTTGGTGCACAGGTGAAACTTTTTTTTTGACACACTTTGGGTAATTTTCGAATATATTATGTATTTAAAACATGTTTTGAACACTTTTTTGAATAAACGGTAACATTTTCCAAATACACGCTGTGCATTTACTTAATGACCATAATTTTTTTGCATTGTATAAACATTTTAATAATTTTCACGGATATTTTTTAGACTGTCGTGAATATTTCTTTAAAATGACACATACATTTTTGTAATGGAAATAAACATTTTTAACCAACAAGATTTTTTTTAACATTGTCTAATTTTTATAAAATGTCACGGACATTTTTTTTGTCAATCACTGCAAGTTTTCTTTAAAATTTCAAGTATTTTTTTAATATTACAAAATATTTTTTTATGTCACACAAACATTTTCTGTACATTGTATACACTTATTTTTGAAAATTTAACAAACACATATTTGAAACTCGTGATTTTTATAAAATACAACTTTTTTAAATTAAGTTAACATTGTTTTACATTGTGTAAACATTTTTAAACGGTATGTACATTTTTTTAACGTGTGATATATTTTAGATGCCATAAATATTTTCGTTCACATGATTGACATTTTCAAATACACGTTCAGAATTTTTTTTAATGCATGATTAACATTTTTCAAATAATGTAAATTGTTTTTTATTATATATATATAGACACACACACACACACAATAGTAAAAAAAAAACAAAAACAAAAATGTGAAGATAAAATGGAAGGAAACAAGAGAACTTTTTTTAGGGGTGAAAAAAATTTGGGCTATGAGTAATGTAATTGTGACCCGACTATGTGGTTATTGGGCTTGTCTAGTAAGGGTTCCTGTAGGCGACCCTCTGGTATGAATACCAACAGGTGGAATGTATCATGTGCAGGTGCTACCGGTCCATTGGATTCTGTAGAAATTTTTGAAAAAACGAATAAAAAATCTAGCATATTGATACAACATCAATGTATATTGTCACAAATTTCATATTAAAATTTGAAACAATTGTTGAGATACAAAAATGACAAATTTCACACCAATGTAATAATGAGGCAAATCTAAAGCTCAACTTATGCTATGTATTACTCAGTGTTGAATTTATCATTTTGTTTTGCGACCTATGTTTTGAATTTTGACTTGAATTTTTGTGGCAACCTACACTAATGTTGTGTGAATATGCTAAATTGTTTCAAGAATTTTGAATATTTTAATATGTGCAACGTGAGTAGTTCCTGCTCAAGAACGGAGTTCCCATGGGCCGGTGCACAACACAGCAGTGTATTCCATTAGCATTGAATTTTTATATCGCAATAGTTGCCTAAACATTACTAATAAAAAACATAGTTTGTTTCCTACATCGTTTAATTCATTTTTTTTAGTTTCTCTTTACATACAATAGTAAGTTTTAAACATGTGAACATTTTCTTGAACATAAATAGTAAAAAAGCATTTACATAGAGTTAATCATTTTTCACAGAACATAATCAGTTTTAAAATGATTTTTGGAATGTCCAATCTTGTTCTCATGGTTTTACATAATTATTCAACCAATTAAAAACACGTTCATGAAAATCAAAGCATTTGTTCTTAATTTATAGAAAATATTTGTACCAATCACAAAACAAATCATGATATTTAAAAAGAATTAACTTAAAAATATGTTAATGATGTTTTAAAATATTCATGCAATGTTTAAAATTGGGTAATTTTGAAATGCCATTCATAACATAAAATATGATGTGAATTATTATTTTTAAATGTTCAATATGCAGTTGACAAATGTTGAAACTTGTATTCAGATAAATATTCGACGCTTATTGGTAAAAAGTTGAATGTGTATGTCAAAAATATTTATTCAACGTGTATTTAGAAAAGTTGACAAGTATCTGTAAATATGAAAAATAAATAAATAATGATAAAAATAGAATATAAAATGAGTAGGGAGAAACCTCAAAAATACGAATAGAGAATTGCACAAAAAAACAACATAAAAAGGAAAAAATCAAAACATTCCCAAACCAAGCGGAAAGTTCGTATACATAAGCTTTCAAGAGCCGATGGTTTTGAATTGGACCTTTCAGAGGAAAGGTTGTAGGCTAGTCATGCTTTTGTCTCCCATTAAGCGAGACATATAACCTAACAAGGTAGGGTAGCTTGCGCCCCCCCCTCCCCCGGGTTGGGCCGTCCTTAACCAGGGGTGCCTAGTTTTTTTTGTTTGTTTCCCTCTGTTTTTTTATATATACTTTTTGCTTTTAAAACTGTACAACGTTCACGAATTTTAAAAAGTTCCAGATTTCAATAAATGATTTAGAGTTACAAAAAATGTTCTTGGATAAGGAAAAACGTTCAAGAATTTCAAAACATGTTTTAAGATTTCAAATAAGATACAAATTTCTAAAAATATTTACTAATTTCTAAAAAAATTAGGATTAAATTAAAAAGGAGAAAAAAATATGAACTTCAAGGAAAAAAGACATGAAGAAAAATGACAGACCAAAAAAACTTAAAGGAAACAAACAAATAAATTGTTTCAATGAAGGTTCTAAAATTTGAGCCTTCCCAAAATCGGTGAGAAGCATACACTAAAAAGTGCAAAAATGGGGCGGCCCATGTAGCAACGGAGCCCTTGGGGTGCGCAATTGGGTGGGTATTCTATGTGTTATACGCGGAATAGGAATTGTTCTGAATGGGTAAGCTTATATATTACCTTTGGCGAGTTGTGCTGTTTCCTCACTCAAGTAGGCCAGCCCAAAAAATGCGTGTCAGCGGCGTGAAAAGGAGCCAATCCCTATTCGTGGGCCGACCCATTTAGGCGAGCGCTCGCTGGTTCGTTCCGTCGATCGATTTACCGGTCACTACCCCTGAAAAACCCAGTCAACTATTGATTCATATAGAAAAACAGAAAAAAAATCACAAAAGCAAGAAGTTTATGAATTAAAAAATGTGCACGGACTATGAACAAAAGTTAACAAGTTGTAAAAAAAGTTCACTGAATTTGAGAAAGAGTTCATTGAAATTGAAAAAAATCATCCAATTTGAAAAAAGTCCATCGATTTTGAAAAATGTTCATCGATATTGAAAAAAGTTCATAGAATTTTTAAAAAAGTACAACAAATTTCAAATAAAGTTCTTCAAATTTGAAAAAAATCATGGAAATTTTAAAATAAAATAATTATTTTTCAAAAAAGTTCAACGAATTTAGAAAGTTCATTGAATTTGATAAAATTCATCAAATTTAAAAAATAAGTTCATGAATTCTTTAACAAATTTGAGAAAAGTTCATGGATTTTGTGAAAAATCATTTATTTTGAAGAATAAGTTCATCGATTAACAATCATGCAATTCAGAAAGCAAAATAAATAGAAAAAGTAAAAAGAACAGAAAAAAAGAAAGAAGAAAAGGAGATGCTAACTAGGGAAAGAACAAAAAAGAGGGGAGAAGTTCCTTTCCATAAATTAGCGATGGCCCTAGTGCCTAGCGCGTTGTGCTGAGAACCTAGAGGCCTGGCTTACGCGGTTGCAGGCGTCGTTTTGCAGAAACAAAAGAAATCCGCGCTTGCGGCACCAAATAGGATTTGCCATCGTATCGTTTGTTAACCGTACGTGATTTGGGTCAGCCCATAATGCGTTATGTTAGCTTCGCTTCTAGGAAGTTATTAGAAGCTTCCGCTTCAGGTTTATTCTATGTTTTTCTACTAAGGTTTCTGCAGGTTTTTGTTCCTCTTTTTTTGTCTCTCTTTTTGTACCTTTTTTTCTTTCTTTTTTCTTATTCCATTTCTTTATATTTGGATATATATTTTTGAATATTTTCAAATCCGCAAACATTTTGAAAATTATAAAATTGTGATTTTTATTCTAAAATACATGAAATTTTTTAAATTGTCTGTTTTTTCATATTCATGAACCTTTTTTCAAACCTGTGATTTGTTTTCGAAATCATCGTGAACCTTTCCCAAATTAATGAACTTTTTTTTAAATTCATGAAGTGTCTTCAAATTTGTGAACTTATTTCAGATCTATGTTTTCTCAAAAGTCAATAGCCAACCATTGACCAGTCAGTTATTCACGAGTCAACTGTAACCCAAGGGGTTGTTGGAGAAAGCACGAAGCAAGCGACCAATCATGTATTTTGGCCAACACAGGAGCGCCGGGTTGGAAAGGCCCTGAACAATAAATCTCAAGAAAGTGGCATCGACATATTGTATATACATATAGAGGGTACTGTGGATCCCATGTTTTTACTTTTTGCTTTCTATTTATGGACGAAACAATGTGCATGCATATCAGATATTTTTTTTTTGAGTTGCATATCAGATATTTTTTTAATGTGTATTTGAAAATATACTTATATGTATATTAAAATTTCTATCATATATTAAAACATTCTCCTGTATTTCAAACATGTTTATTATGTACTAAAAATGCTCTTCATGTATTTGAAAAATGATCGTGTATTTGCAAATGTCCACAATGAATTTTAAAATGTTCAACATTTTTTCGAAAAAAAAACAAATCTTTAAACAGTGCTCAATGTGTATTTTGAAAAATGTTCGACATGTACTTGAAAATTGTTTAACTTATGTTTAAGATGTGTTCACCGTGTATTTCAAAATATGTGCAACATGTGTATGAAAAATGTTGACAGCGTATTCAGAAGATGTTCACTGCTTCTGAACAAAAAATCATACATACATAAAATGTTCATAACACAGCAAAAATATTTGCACATTTTAAAAAAGTCATGAAAACTTTTTCAAATGTTGAAAGTGCGCATAACAAATGTTCACCCTATATTTAAATTTATCTTAATGTGCAATTGAAAGTGTTCAACATTATTCTCTTAAATGTAGAACATGTATCTAAATATGTTTCATCTATATACAATTTTTTTAAATGTATCAAAAAAATCTCAACACGTATTTGGAAAATAGAAAAAAATAAAGGAAAAAAAAGAAAAACAGAAACTAAAAAAACTGAACGAAAAATGATAAAGAAAACAATGTAAAAACTGGAATGGAAAAAACATCATAAAACCTTCCTTAAACAGGACGGGAGGTTCGGCAACCGGCGCTACTATGTGCCGCTTAGAGCGAGATGGCTAGCTTGCTCGTCTACATGCCGCCAGTGATGGACGGCCAGTAGACGTGGCTCCATATGCTAAACATCACCCGAATTTTTTTAACTTCTCTTTTTGATATTATTTTAAATTGATTTTTATATATCCATAAAATAAATCTAATTAAGTAATTTAAATACATGAATTATGAAAAAGTAAACATCATATAATGAGGTTGTTAGACTAGTTATAAAAAAGTTGAGACATTTTATACAAAATATTTCTGACAATGAAAAAATTGTTCGCGCCTTTGAAATAATGTATGCAATTTTTGTGAAAATTGTGCATACAATGTAAGTAAAACGTTTTTATAACTTGAAACATGTTTCACGCCATGAAAAAACTATACGTGCCAATTTTTGAAATACTTACGGGTTTCATTAAAAGTTATTGACATTTAAAAATGTTGTTTAGAATGTAAAAAGTATCTGTGCAGGTTAGAAAAACATTTGATTCCATTTAAGAAATATTGATAAACTTTTTCTGAATTTACAAAATTCATGAACAGTTTTGGGTATTCTAGAATAATTTTTGATCTTGGTGACCAGCTTTTACAAACTCATGAACTGTTCTTTTGAAATTGATGAAAATTTTCCGAATTCACAATTTCTTTTTGAATACGTGCACATTTTTTCAACGGACATGTTTCGGATTTGCAGACACTATTTTACATAAGCGAGCATTTTTTCAAATTCATGAACATTTTTTAAATATGTGAGCATTTTTTCGTAATTCATGAACATTTTTTAAATATGCGAGCATTTTACATAAGCGGACATGTTTCGAAATTTGGAAGTTTAATGAAATCCTAATTTTCTTTAAATAAGAAGTACAAGAAAAACTGAAAAAAAAGCAGAAAGCAAATAATATTTTAAATGAAAATAAAACTTGGGCGTCTTGCATAGCACATGGGTCTGGACCTGAATCGAAAAAGAAATGATAAAAAAAAGCTGGGACCTTTCGGGTTTCTACTTTTCTTTATAGTTCTGAAATAAAATATATTATATTCAAAATTTAAAATTTAAGGGAACTGAAAATGTAATTATAGTCCATGAATTTCAAAACTTCAATAATTGTTTTAATAAATGTATTCAAAACTGGAATTTGAGTACATCGAAAAATGTGATTTTTAAAAATGTTTAACAACGTGCACAAAATTTGTTAGTGTAGTTTATTTTTTATGTCCTTATAAATATATTTAAAAATAAAAAATTAATGTGTTTCGTGATAATGTTTGTAGCATAATATGGAATAAAACATATATGAATAAAAATCTCCTGGTGTAGATAAAATATACAACGTGTATTAAAAAAAGTAGATATGAAAACATATATGAAAAAATGTACTATCATTTTTTCTGCAAGGAAAAAAATGTACAATCATATATTTTAAAAATGTTAAACATGTATAAAAGATGTTACTGATGTATGTGATAATTTTAAAACATACATGAAAAAATTAGACATCAAAACCTATATTTGAAGAAAATATTAATTATGTATTTGAAAAATGTTATATGTACATAATTAAATGTTCCTCATGTATGTGAAAAATGTACAACGTGGATAAAACAATAGACACTAAAAACATATATTAAAAAACTTAATCATTAATTTATTAAAAGAATTTGAATACTTGAAAAATATCTCTAATGTATAAAAAATATGTTTATAAAAAATATCTGTATAAAAATGTGCTTTGTGCGTGGAAATGTAATCATGTGACGAAAAAACAAAATAATTTTGAAAAAACCGAAAGAACAAAAGATGGGGGAAAATCCAGAGAAAATCCAATTTTTTTGAAGAAAATGGACAAAAGAATGAAGAAACAATTGTCCAACAGTAGTTTGTGTACCCACCGTATGCTTTTTGTTCGAGAGGAAAGCCTCTGGTGAAAACTATGGCCCCCGTATCTATCTTTACATATATTAAAATCGAAAAATATCTTGCTGCAATTTATTTATCACTACTTTATTTTGTGTGTTTTACTTATCTATCACTATGAGATTTGATCCTTGCAATTAACCGCCATGGGACTGACAACCCCTTGTTTGCGTTAGGTGCAAGTATTTCTTATTTTGTGTGTAGGTGTATTTCACGAGGTCTTGCATGATTCTCCTACTAGATTGATAACTTTGGTTCTTAACTGAGGGAAATACTTATCTCTATTGTACTGCATCATTCTCTCCTCTTCGGTGAAATTCTAACACAACTCACAAGTAGCAGGAAGAATTGATCGCGCCGTTGCGAGGAGACATCACCAAAACCTACCAAGTAACATCGCATAAACTTTTGTCTCCTTGCATTTACTTTCATTTGCCATTTTCCTATCGTTTTCATCTCCCCCACTTCTAAAATGTTTTCACAAAAACACAAAAAAAATCCGTTTACCTCATGATCCCATTGATTCGCTTGAAATATCCTATTTGATGAAATTGATGCTTGCTATGCTTGTGGCCATGATGTTAATATTAATTATGCTTATGGAGATGAACTTGCTATAGTTCCTTATGTTAAAAATGAAATTATTGCTATTGCACCCACACTTGATAGCTCCTTAAATGAAAAGCATGATTGCATTGATGCCACTATAAATCATATTAATATCAATTGTGCTAATGATATGCAAAACTACAAGCTTGGGGATGATAATTTTGTTATGTTCACTATTTATTGCAATGATCATGATTGGGGTGATAATGCTTCTTATGCTCTTAAGAATTTATTTAAGCCTCATGATGAATATGGTGTTGATAATAAAGTGGGTTTGGAAGAGTGTCAACTTTATGTAATAATGATCCACTACTTTGGAGAATTATCAATCTTGTGAAGTTTTTGATAAAAGTGGGTTTTGATAGGTCTTGACTTTAGTTGATGTTAATCCCACTATCTTGGAATATTATAAAACTTTTATGCATGTAGATCATGAAGAGAAAATTTTATATGATAGCTATATTGTTGAATTTGATTATGATCCTACATGTAATTATTATGAGAGAGAAAAATATGATTGTAAAAATTTTCATGTTACTAAATTACCTCTCGTTATGTTGAGATTGTCATTGTTTTATTGTTGTCCCTTGCATATGCTAGAGATTTCTTGTCTTGATAATTTGCTTGCTTATAAAATTCCTATGCATAGGAAGTATGTTAGACTTAAATGTGTTTTCCACATGCTACGTGATGCTCTTTTTGTGTTTCAATTATTATCTTTCATGTCAGCATCAATAAAATCTCAAGCCTATCAAATCTAACTAGTAAAAGAGCCTAGGCAACTCGGCCATAGGAAGGCCCTTCGACCGCGCAGTGATTACTGGCCGTTTGATGAATCTACTATTCATGGCTTTGACTGCCAGCCGTCCAAATGTTTCTCACCCGCGTGCTTGTTATCTCTGCGTAATGACCAGTGGGCCCGCGCGTGGGTGGGGCTGATCTGCAGTGACTGACAGGAGCTCCTGTCCGCGTCGCCGATTGGGGCCTCCTACAGTGCGCGTGCCTCCTGCAGCGTGCGTCTCCGCGTCGGCCGCTGACTGGCCGAAGCTTTCGCGCAGGCCGATTGGGTGGGCGTGTGACGATTGGTGCGAGCTGACCGAGCGATGCGACGTGGGTGGGAGGGAGTGCTGCCGCTGTGTTGCGTGGGGCGCGGCGTGGGCTGGGCAGGCTGGGGCCCGTGGGGTAGTTGAGTGGTGTGATTTTCTATTTCTACTCGCGCTTTGGCTGCTCAGCTGTATTGGTGGCCCCTGCTACAGATCGGGCCCGACTGGCAGTTCCTTGGATGTGTGTGAGGGATGTGGTTTGTTGTCTTGGCCAGTGGGTAAAGCGGTGTGGTTGGAGCTCCCGTTGGGTAAAAGAGAGGGTCCGTCGCTGGTGTTGATTGCAGAGGCCAATTTGTATGTTCTCTGTCCGCCCACATGTGTTGCGTCGCTGCGCATGGGCCCTGCGCGCGGTGGTTCCCACTTGTCGGCGAGCGGGTGAGTGTTTGTGTGGGTTGTTTTGGTATTTACAGCGGCTCGGTGCGTTGCTGTTCTGACGCCGTACGGTCCGGCTGTGCGCTTCTCGTGGAGAGTGTTTGTTTTACCTTGTTGTATTGTGTTGCGCGACGGGCTAGGCTTGAGTCGCCTAGAATTCTGCTCTCCTTTCATGTTTGTGCCGCTGCCTGTGGGTCAGGGTGCATGCGTGTCTATACTTGTATGGTGGGCTCGTGGCTTGCTCTGTGTCTAAAATAATATTACTGTTTCTTCCTCCTTGCCCCTTATCTTACCAAGACAAGCTGGTCGTCCTTCCCTCCCCGTCCTCCCGTTTGATGAATCTACTATTCATGGCTTTGACTGCCAGCCGTCCAAATGTTCCTCACCCGCGTGCTTGTTATCTCTGCGTAATGACCAGTGGGCCCGCGCGTGGGTGGGGCTGATCTGCAGTGACTGACAGGAGCTCCTGTCCGCGTCGCCGATTGGGGCCTCCTGCAGTGCGCGTGCCTCCTGCAGCGTGCGTCTCCGCGTCGGCCGCTGACTGGCCGAAGCTTTCGCGCAGGCCGATTGGGTGGGCGTGTGACGATTGGTGCGAGCTGACCGAGCGATGCGACGTGGGTGGGAGGGAGTGCTGCCGCTGTGTTGCGTGGGGCGCGGCGTGGGCTGGGCAGGCTGGGGCCCGTGGGGTAGTTGAGTGGTGTGATTTTCTATTTCTACTCGCGCTTTGGCTGCTCAGCTGTATTGGTGGCCCCTGCTACAGATCGGGCCCGACTGGCAGTTCCTTGGATGTGTGTGAGGGATGTGGTTTGTTGTCTTGGCCAGTGGGTAAAGCGTTGTGGTTGAAGCTCCCGTTGGGTAAAAGAGAGGGTCCGTCGCTGGTGTTGATTGCAGAGGCCAATTTGTATGTTCTCTGTCCGCCCACATGTGTTGCGTCGCTGCGCATGGGCCCTGCGCGCTGTGGTTCCCACTTGTCGGCGAGCGGGTGAGTGTTTGTGTGGGTTGTTTTGGTATTTACAGCGGCTCGGTGCGTTGCTGTTCTGACGCCGTACGGTCCGGCTGTGCGCTTCTCGTGGAGAGTGTTTGTTTTACCTTGTTGTATTGTGTTGCGCGACGGGCTAGGCTTGAGTCGCCTAGAATTCTGCTCTCCTTTCATGTTTGTGCCGCTGCCTGTGGGTCAGGGTGCATGCGTGTCTATACTTGTATGGTGGGCTCGTGGCTTGCTCTGTGTCTAAAATAATATTACTGTTTCTTCCTCCTTGCCCCTTATCTTACCAAGACAAGCTGGTCGTCCTTCCCTCCCCGTCCTCCCTTCACTTTCACTCCCACTCCCACTCCCGTCTCTTCCCGCCTCGCTCGCTCTGCCTGCGGCTCGTTCGAGCCGTCTCCTTCCAGCGCGCATCGATCTTTAGTTCGATCTTCCTCATGGCCCTGCTTCCTTCGTCTTTCGCGTACGGTTGAGGTTCGAGTTCTTCTCCGTCCCAATGGCGCCTTGCGCCGGTTTTCCTTCCTCTTTCCTCCTGCTCTTACATTTCCTTGTTCTCACTTATCTTCGTCTTCATGTTGCAGCCTTGCAGGGTTATACAACTCGTTGTTTGCCGCTCGTCTTGCTGCTTGAGGAGGTAAGGTCTTTCTTGCTCCTCTCCTGTTCGATAAAATGCCTCTGAGCTCACACGTTCTTTCTTGCTTCTTTCCCTTGTTGGCCAGGTTTCCTGACTTCCGTGTGGTTCTCTGGCAAGGTTAGACGTGTTTCCATTGCTGTACTTGATTGTCCGTTTGTGCATGCTCTATTAACATGTGAAAAAATGTCTCCTTCTTTACCTTGTTCCATGCCTTGCCTAATGTTCTTGCCTGCTGAGACCATGTTGGCATGGCGCACCCTTTCTTTTGCAATTATATGCATGGGCTCGCGTGTAAGCAGATTAGTCAGGAAACGTCCATGCATTGCCAGCTAATAGGTCTCTACAGAAAAAGCAATAGTCTGATCCGGTTGGTTTTCTTAGGTATTCCATTATTGTTTCCAGTAGAACTGTAACTTCCGAGCCCTGCGAAGTATTATGCTTATTCATAGAAGGTTTGTCGGAAGATTTGCTGTAGGCTGTGTTATTTAGCAAACATGATGTTTTAATCTCAAGGTCAGTCTATTTGGTGGCTTCCCTTGCTGTGAAAATATGCGGTTTTGCCTCTTATTTCTCTTCTTGGATTGTCTCGCCTTAACTATATGTATAAGTGATCTAGGAAGATATATGTTCCTTGGTTTCATAACTAAACCTACGTGGTTAGTTAATTTGATTATTGTGTTAGTTTACTCCTTGGCTTCGCGGAAGTCTCTAGATTTCCTTTTTGGTTTAGAAAATCTTATGGCTAATGCATTTACTGCTTGTTGATGTTTTACAATATCTTCTTGTTAATATGCCGGCTGCTGGAAATAATTCCTTGGGTAAGGTTGTCGGTCTTGATTTATTTGAAAGATTTTTCATGTTGGGAATTGATTGCAGTGACCATACTAAAATAATGTTCAAACCTGTGGTGAATTGGTCTCTTTTGCCCTGATTGTCTATATATTCTACATCTGCTAGATCAACCCCTGGGTTGTCATTTGATTTTCTTAGGGCTGCTTCATGTTCTTTCTCTGCCCCTAGGTTGGAGAATTGTATTTCTGATGCTACGGAAATAAAATACTAAAGGATAGTTCCTAACTAATTGTATATTGATAGACAGTAGTTCATGATGCGAAAGGAGGGCCTTTAGTTATATTTACGATACATGAAACTGGGCCGCTGATTCCATTGAGGCAATTGATAGACAGTAGTTCATGATCCTACCTATGGTGATTGCAAGCATGTTTTACCTGTTATCTATGTAGGTGCTTTATACATGCTCTTTTCATCTGCGTTCCCCACTCCTAAGCCATTTATTCTGTTTACCGCAGGTTGCTTGCTGTCCTATCATCTTCTACTTGTTTGTCTGGTGCTCTGCTAACTCTGGTGATCTACTGCCTCGTCATCTTCTTGCTGTTCGGTCAAGGTCTGTGCTGCGTTTGTGAAATTGCTTTCTTTTATTTTCTACATTACTTACTGCTTTGTCCTGCTTACTAACCTGCTATTGACTATGTTACGTTTGTGTATTATGGTTATTTATGCCCATGTTCCCTGCGTCTCTTGTGGTCTATACCGGGCTTCATTTTCTTATGCTCGTGCAGATTACGCTGAGGGCTTGTTCTATTGTGTTTTCTGAATCCTTTGAACCGCTGTTGTGTGATGGGGATTCTCTTGTTTTCATTTTCCTAAGGGTCGTTGTCTGCACAGTTGCAATATGCCGCCGCGCCGTGCACCGCCTCCCAGGTTTCCTTTGCCTGTGTTGGGAGTTAGGCCTCGACGGCGAGCTGCCCCTCGCAGGGTTCCTGAGCCTGTGTTGCCGGTTAGGCCTCAGAGGCCTACAGCCCCTTCCTGGGTTCCTATGCCTGTGTTGTCAGTGAGGCCCTTTCCTTTGGTCATCCGAAAGAGAAAGTGTATGTTGCCTTTTCCTTATGATGATCCTGCGTTTCCTTTAGGATCTTGTCTTCCCTACGTTAAAAATGGTTTTGCTTTGCCTGTGTATAGGGGATGGCTTCTTCCCGCTTCTTCCTCCTGATGTTACTACACGAAACCGCAAAAGATGTAGGTTCTTTTTGGATAGGTTGCGAGCCCATAACAAGCGTGGTTAGTGCAGATGGACCTTTGTTTTCGTTACCCTTAGCCCTTTGCTTCTTTACCCTTGGTCGAATGAGCGCTCTGCTTCTTTTTTAAACACAGAGGATTTGCCGGCGTCACCGCTTGTGTCTGGTTGGGTTGGTTTTTCGCCCGAAGAGGTTGAAATATTAAAAGGTATGGTGCTGTGTCGTTATACAGCATCGTGTTTGCCGCCTGCCACAATTTTTTTCTTCTGATTTGGGATGCCTCCCTGTAGCGTTCCATCTGAAGAGATCATACTACGGAGGCCCAGACTACAAGTGTGCCCGCTGCCATGCTGTCTTCTGGTGGCGTGAGAGAGTGCAGTCAATGTCAGCTATTACAAAAAGGCGTGTTGTTTACAACCTATGTTGTAAAGGAGGGAAAGTGCTCATCCCTCCATTTAAGAAACCCCCTGCCTTTTTAAATGACTTGCTTGATTATACCGGTCCTCCACAGACTCTACAGTTCATTAAGAAGATACGACAATACAACTTTTTGTTTGCTTTCACTTCCATGGGAGCAAAAATTCACCGTTCAATAAATAATGGTGGGGGGCCAAACATTTTTAAGATCAATGGTCAGGTTTGCCATCGTATAGGATCCCTTTTGCCAGAAGAGGGGGATACTCCGAAATATGCTGAATTATATATCTACGATACACAAAATGAGGTGGAAAATAGAATCAAGGCTTTAAACAATGACGATGAACCTGAGAGTGGGCTTAGCAGGCCTATAGTTACAGGCCTCATGCATATGTTGGATGCCAGTAATTCATTTGTCAAGAAGTTTCGTATGGCTCGAGAAATTTTAAAAGAAAATAAACATGTTGTTGTTTCAGTTCGCATAATAGCGCCCGGTGAAAATGACAGCCCACAATTTAGTCTTCCTACAACCGATGAGCTTGCGGGTTTATTTGTTGGCGAGTTAACCGTGGAGGCTCCTTATCGGGACTTAATAGTGCATTGTCGAGGTCCAGGACTGCAGCGCATTTCTTCTTTGGACCCTTCGTATATGCCTTTGCAATACCCTCTGCTTTTTCCATATGGTGAGCGTGGATTCCAGCTAGGTGTGCGTTACATTGGTGTTGATAGCAGTGATATGAGTAAAAGGGTTAAGATGACCATGCAAGACTACTATTGCTTTTGCTCACACTATAAAGCTGAACAACATAACCCGTATTTGTGCTGTGGTTTGCTGTCTTCACAAGCTAGAGTTGATGCACGGGCTTGCATAGATGAATGTAGGTTGCGTTATCTTATAAAGGTTCAGGACGACATGCGAGCTGAAAAGCTCCAGCTTGTTGTTGATGCTGTTGGAATTGGTAAGCTTGATGGAGCCGAGGTCGGTAAGAAGAATATAATGCCATCAGCTTATACTGGTGGGCGTCGCTATATGACTGAAAATTTCCACGATGCAGTGGCTGTTTCGCGTGTCCATGGCTCACCTGATATATTCACGACCTTCACATGTAATCCAAAGTGGCCTGAGATAACTGAGAGTCTTGAACCTGGCCAAAAAGCAGTCGATAGGGCTGATATTACCGTTAGAGTGTATCACATGAAGCTCCTTGAGTACCTTCGGAAGATCAGGAATGGGAAGGCTTTTGGGGCCGTGGTTGCTGGTACTGTGCCCAGTGCCTTTTCTTCCCTTTCTTCATTTTTCTTAGCCATGTGTCTTATTTTTCCTGTTTTTCATTTGCCCTCTTGTTTTCCAGTTCTCCACACCGTGGAGTTCCAGAAGAGGGGTCTGCCACATGCACACATCCTTGTTTGGCAGGAGAAGGATGATGACCGCGTGGTCACATCAACCTTGATAAATTCCTTTATTTTGGCTGAAATCCCTGATCCTGTTGAGGACCCACTGGGATATGCCCTTGTCACAGAGTTCATGATGCATGGACCCTGTGGCATAGATGGACCAAAATGCCCTTGCATGAAAAAAGGTGTTTGTTCAAAAAAAATTCCAAAAAAATTTCAGGATGAAACTTCCATTGATGAGAGTGGGTTCCCTTTATACAGGCGTCCTGATAATGGTAGATTTGTAATGAAAAACAACATAAGGCTTGATAATAGACATGTTGTGCCATACAATATGAAACAACTCAAAAGATTTCAGGCCCATATTAATGTTGAGTGGTGTAACAAGGCATATGTCATCAAATACCTTTACAAATACGTTACCAATGGTCCTGATAATTCAAAGACTTTATTCCAGAGTGTAAGACAGAAAGGGGACGATGAGGTTGATGAGATTGAAGAATATAGAGAGTGTCGTTACATATGTGATCATAGTTCTGACTGGAGAGTTTATGGCTTTGAGATACATAGTAAAACACCCTCGGTCGAGAGGCTTCCTGTCCATTTGCACAACATGCACATCATACGCTTTCGTACACAGTCTGCCCTCTCTTCGGTGGCTAATAACACTTGGTTGCAAAAAACCATGTTAACACAGTGGTTTGTTGCAAATAGGCAACATCCTTCAGCTAGGCACTTAACTTACTGTGATTTCCCTACTAGGTGGTCCTGGAAGGCAGATACTAAAACATGGGTGACTAGGACGCGAAGCGATAGAATTGGTAGGATTTATTATGTGCACCCTTCCACCGGAGAGTTGTTCTACTTTAGAATGCTATTGATGATTGTGAAGGGTGCGACGTGCTATGCAGATGTTAGGACTTATAATGGTATCGTCTATTCAACCTTTAAAGAGGCTTGTGCAGCCAGGGGTTTGCTTGGGGATGACATGGAATGGTACACTGCCTTTGATGAAGCTTTAAAATGGGGAATGGGAAACCAATTGCGTCAGTTATTTGTCACCATGGTCGTTCATTGTGGCATTAATGATGAAAATGCTTTCTTTGAAAAATATTGTGCTTACCTAAGTGATGATATCCAGTATAGAATGCAGTCTGCTCGGCAAGGTTCTAATTATGTGGTTCCTCCTGTTAGATTAAGAGATATGTTGCTTGATGAATTGGCTGCTCTGTCTGCTAAAAATGGTTCCTCTATTTTAGACTACAACTTGCCTGCAAAATCTACTTATGATGGTGTGCCACTGCAAGGTGACATGGTTACCGATGCATTAGATATTGATGTTGTTTCTCTTCTTGCAAAAGCAGAGGCAATGTATCACAAGTTAAACAAAGACCAGTTATATGCTTATGAGTCTATTCTTGAGCGAATTAGGTCAGACAAGCCTGGTTTCTTCTTTGTGTCAGGTTATGGTGGTACTGGAAAAACCTTTCTTTGGAATGCTCTTGATGCTTACCTTAGAGGTCATGAGAGGGTGGTATTGGCTGTTGCATCTTCAGGGGTTGCTGCTTTGCTTTTGCCAATGGGTAGAACTGCCCACTCTAGATTCAAAATACCGATTGACCCGGCTGATAATGGGACTTGTGATATTAAAAGGTCCACAATGTTGTCTAATTTGATTGAGTCAGCTTCACTTATTATATGGGATGAGGCTTTGATGTCGCACCGGAAGTGCTTTGAGGCATTAGATCGATCCTTTCGCGATGTCTTGTCTGCCATTGATTCTTCCTTGGCTGACATTCCTTTTGGTGGTAAAGTTGTTGTTTTAGGTGGTGATCTTAGATAGATTTTGCCGGTCATTGAGGGCGGGACCCGGGGTCAGATTGTAGGCGCTGCAGTCACAAACTCACCTTTGTGGAATTGCATAGAGGTCCTGCATCTCACTGTTAACATGCGCCTAGCAGTGCAGACATCTGATCCTGTCATGCAAGCTGAGGTTGCTGCTTTTGCACAATGGATTCTTAGCATAGGCGATGGTACAGCGCATGCTGTCACACGAGAAGGGGAATCGAGTCCATCTTGGATAACCATTCCTGATGAGCTTCTGATCCATGCAGTTGATAATATAATCGATGCTATTGTTCAAGCTGTGTATGTGGATTTGCTTGCTAGGTATTCTAATCCTGCCTATGTGCGAGAGAGGGCTATTCTAACGCCAACAAATGAGACGGCGGAAAAAATAAATGACCATGTCCTTTCCTTACTGCCTTTAGTTGAGAGAGAATATTTAAGCTACGATTCTCTGGGTAACAGTTCAGACGAGGGAAGTAAAATGGATGCTTTCTTTCCTGTTGAAGTTCTAAACAAAATTAAGATCAACAACTTCCCATACCATAGATTGGTTCTCAAAGTGGGTGTTCCAATTATGCTTCTTAGAAATTTAAGCCAATCAACTGGTCTATGCAATGGCACTCGCCTTATAGTCACAAAGCTAGCTAACAAGGTCATTGAAGCAGTTGTTATTACTGGTTCTAATGAAGGTGATGTCGTCTACATTCCAAGAATATGTTTAACATCCAAGCAGGCTAAATGGCCATTTACTTTGCATCGTCGTCAATTCCCAGTTAGAGTCTCATATGCCATGACCATTAACAAAAGTCAAGGCCAGACCCTTAGCAGTGTTGGTCTGTACTTAAATGCACCTGTATTCACGCATGGCCAGCTTTATGTGGCGGTGTCGCGTGTGACATCAAAAATGTCTTTGAAAATACTGATTGAAAATGAAGATGGCAGTACTGGTTCTCAGACTAGGAACATTGTGTTTCCTGAGATCTTCCAATCCATTTCTTAAAATCGATGTTGCTGGTGTCTTTTATAGTATGTACATTATTAGATTTGTCATGTTCAGTGCATCCTACCAGTTTCTTCTTCCTATCTCCAATAGTCATTAGATATGTGTGTGCAAGCTGTCAATAGTCTTTTGGCTCATAAATATTATTGCCTTATATATGAATGCTCTTTCTAGGTTCTTAAGTTCCGTTTGTGCCTATGTTTTGGTGACTGCATTGGTCATATGCCTGTTCTATAGTGATGTTGTTTCTTTACACTGGTCCTATGTAGCAGATATTAAGATCTACTGCCTGTTTACTGCTCATTGTGGAGAAGCTTTTGGTCATTGTAGATGATTGCCTGCTGAATAAAATTTGCTTCTAGGCTTTTGCGTTTTGTTGTTTCTGTTTTGCCCATGTCTACATCAACATGCTTTCTTGGTCGCCTTTTTTACTTCACGTTTTCTGGGTATGCCACTTCTTTGATGAGTGTGTGCATCTCTCCTTTGTTGGATCATCCTATATTTTCTTGCTGAGCATTTTTTTGTTCTGCTTACAGATGTCAAAAACCAAGATTAGCTTGCTTTCTGAGTTACATGATAAAGAATTCCACTGGAATGTGTGTGTGCTCGTTTCTCGTCTGTGGCACTACCGTGGGGCAACTGATGATGGGCCAATCATTCATACTGACCTTGTGGTGATTGTTAAAGAGGTTGGTTTCAATACCATTCTGTTATTTGGCTTAGTATGCTTCTGTTCCCATGCTTTCTTTGATTCGCCTGTACTTACCTTAATTACAAATGGTTTGCAGGGAACCCACATGTACGCCCAGATACCTGCTGATGCATCACCACGCTTGATGCAAGACCTAGAAGAGGGGAAGGTCTTTCTTTTCAGGAAGTTCCTATGTAACCCATCAAGGCCAGCTTTCAAAGCTGTTGACAGCCCTTTCATGATTCAATGCACTCGATACACCACTGTTGTGCCTCAGGAAGATTTGGAGGATGCATATCCATACTGTACCTACAACCTTGTGCCCTTTCCGGAAATCCCAAGGCCAGGTGGCAAGGCCCCTTATTTCCTTGGTTCGTCCTCGTGTCCACATCCTATCTATGCGTTGTGTTATTGTTGTTTTCTTATTGTCTCACGCTTCTCGTTGTTTGATTGCTTGCAGATGTGATTGGGCAAATCACAACAGTGTCTGATGTCATCTCTGTGCGATCTATGTATCAGACGCAACCCTCGGACACAAGAACTATTGTTCTACAGGATCAGCTGTCAGTTTTCTGTTTGGATTTTCTCTCTTTGGAAGTTGATGTGTTCAATACAATCTACTTATGCATTTAGTGATCAATTGCAGTGGCAATGAAATGAAGCTCACTCTTTGGGGTGCTCGTGCACACGAATTCGAGGCTGAAGAGGTTTATGCTGCAGGCGAAACAGACGCTGTCATAGCCATCTTTGTAGGAGTGCTGCCAAAAATGTTACAAGGTTGTTATATCTTAGTGCCATGTAGCATCAGCTTTGCTTCCTTTGTTTCCTGTTTCTATATCCTGGCTGATCCTATCTTTATATATTCTGTTTTTTAGGTGTTAAATCACTGAGTGGTAGTTCTGCATGCCGTTGGTACATAGACGAAGATTTGCCGGATATTAACTCCTTCCGTGCTAGGTCTTTGTTCTTTTTGATAGATTTTTTTTGTTTATCTTGGCTCGTCCCGCGTTTTACTGATCTTCCTTTATTTTGCTTTGTAGCCTTGGAGAAGAGATTGCTCCTGTTGCTATTTACACATCTATGAATCAAGGTCTGGATGCAAACCGTGTTCGTGAGGCTCCGGTTGAGCTAAATGTTCAGCAGCTCCTTAGTCTTGACCCGTTTGAAAACAGGGTCTGTTTTTTGCTCCTCTAGGTTTTCTGTTTCAGGATTAGTTCTCCATAAATTATTATTGCTAATCCTATGTGTCCTTATTAATGCAGAACAAACCCTTCATCTGTACTATCTCTATTGGGCGGTTGGGCTCTGACCAACGTTGGTGGTTTCTCTCATGTGAAGGCTGCCGTAAAACTGCTTATGTTAATGGACACCAATTCCGTTGCTCAGACCGTACTTGTGCTTCTATTGCGGCAGAACCGACGTAAGTTTTCCGCCCGCATTTATTGTCCTGTTATGCATTAGGAATAATGAATTAGTATACTGGACATTGAGGTCACTTTGTTAGGTTCTCTACCCAATTGGTCTACTGATATTGTCTTGTGTTAGTTTGCTTCCGTTTGAGTTCCAATGTTGTTTGGTCAACAAATTAAGTTATTATTACTTTGCCAAAATAGTGCATGCAGATTTTCTTGGGTATATATTGCTCCTTCCGATCATGACAAGTGTCGACTTATTATGGATCAAAGGGCCTTATGTTTTTATAGGTGTGGTGTGCCCTATAAAGCATGTTTAAACTCATTATATTCTATTTGCTAGGTACTGTATCTGCACCTTCGGAAATGATGGCACGGCTGAAGCTGAGTTCATGTTCTTTGAGAAAGTTGCTAGGGCGGCAGTAGGGAAACCACTCTTGACCCTGCTGAGTCAGAGATACCCTGGGAATTCAGAAGTACATGAATTCGCACAGATGGCAGTATCTGACCAAGGAGTTCCTGTGGAGGTTTCTCGCATGGTGACCAAGAAATATCGCCTGGTGGTTACTATCTCACGCAAGAGCATTGCTCCTACAAGCCACCAGCTCTCCTTCCAGGTTAGTAGGATTGAGCATACCTTCAAACCTGAACTTGGTCCATTGGGCTTTGGTCATGGTGCTGGAACTTCCGGACCATCATCGTCTGGTGGGAGCTCAGTTGGAGGTTCCCTTGCCACGCAATCTTCATCACCGCTTCCACCATACACGCCTTCATCAAAGGATGTGCATGGTTCTGGAGGCACCGCTTTAACCCAGTCGGCTATCGACGAGGTATGCTCATTGTTGTTGTATATTGGATAACTGCTCCTCTTTTGTTTGGCTAACCATTACATGCAAAACAGCTCAACACTCCTATTGTTGGGATGAAAGGCAAAAGTGCTTCCCTTTCTCCAACAGGGTTAGTACATTGTTCTTCTTGCCCCAGTTACATATTTCTTGTGTGCATTGTTAGTAACACGGATTCTGTTTTCCTGTTCCGATACAGGAAGTCACCGTGCCCCAAAGTTCTAGGCGTAAGCTCCCATTTGTCTCCCCGGTGAAGGGCAATGAAAATGACAAAATTCAAGGCATAGTTGATCCTCCTCTCAGCACTATAGATGTGATCACCACTGAGGTTACAACCACTGTTAGTATTTCTATCGGATCTAGCTTCCTCTTTGTTTTTTATGTTTGTTTCCTCTTGCACGGTTCCTAATGATCAACTATGCCCTGTCACAGGGATCTAAACTAACTGATGTTGATGTTGATGCTCCTGCCACCGCACCTGCTAAGACCATGGAAACTGCGGTTACTGAGCCACATAAGCTTAAGAGGTAAGCCCTCTCTATACAATGAATCATAAAACACTATTATCTACCTACCCAAGCTGGAAATCATAAAGAATTTAGCACTGGAAAACCCCATACAATCAAGCTTCTGTTACTATAGCAATTGCAGTTTTGATGCTTGTGTTTCTTTACTTTACTTGATGGATTTCTGTTTCTGTTTATATAGCATATGAATATGTGTTTTTGATGTAATCCTTTCGCTGGAAACTTGCTGATATTAGGGCTGCTGCTACTGCTGCAAAGGTCGTTTCATCAAAAAAGCTAAAGTAGTGCATGATTCACGCTTTGGGATGAGCGTGCGTGTCTGGTACGTCCATTCCTGCAACCCATGGTCCCTTTGCTGGTTTGTTCATGCCTTCTTTTGGTTATTGTTGTTATATTTTTTTAGAAAATTGGTTAGTGTTTGATGATGCCTATAGTCGCTTCATTGATTTATCATTGCCTTCTGCCTTTCATATGAACTGATACATTTGTTCATGTCTACAACAATGTTATTAAGTTATTTTAGAAAATTAGTTAGTGTTTCGATGATGCCTGTAGTACCTTCATTGATTCAGCCTTGCCTTCTGCCTTCCATATCCACTGATATACTTGTTCATGTCTACGCCTTCTATCAATAACTGATGGACTGCGTATATAATGGCCTTTATTATGATGGCAATTTAAACCTTATAAACTTGTCGATGCCTTGTCTTACGAAATGTCCTGTCCTTTGCATCAGGTTGTTTTGTATATAGAAGCTCGCCACTTTAGCCCTCGCTGCTTTGGCCCTTGCTACTAAAGCCTCCGGCCGCAAGGAGAAGTGAAGACTGGTTCGCCGTTGCTGTCTTCATGCACCTGTCTTTGCACCCTTTTGAACACGCTTCTACTACGTTTCTAGCGTGTTTGCAAACCCAGTCTTTGGTGCTCATAGAGCCATGTCAAAGTTCTGTTGATACACTGCCCCATTTAAGATCGGAACTAAGCTACTTTCATGTCTGTAAATATCATTGTTGGCCTTTCCTGCTATCCCCTCTGCCTCCTCAATGACTATTTCTATCCATTGTAAATATTTGTTCGGCCATGCTACCTAATATATCTATTACTACCAGTGCAATGTTAGCTGTTCTGAAGATTATGTATGTATGCTCCCGCTTGTCCCTAAGATTTGCTCACTTATGGTTGTGCCTTCTTGCCAATGGTTATACCCATAACAGATCACTTGCCTTTTTTATCCTGTTTTTCTATTCAGGTTATGCCCTCTTGAGAGATCTCTTATCTACATACAAGTTCACTGAAGATAATGATCCTAGGTACTGTATTTCATCAGATCCATGCATTACAACAACAAAGTGAGCCAAACCAGATAGACAAGGAATGATGTTTAATATAGCTACCTATAAATGGTTTAGTCCTGTGCTTCATCAAAGCAGTGTAAATAAGTTGTATTGAACTAATTCCACACCTTCTTTCATTATTAGCTAATCCCTTGACTTTATGTCATGCTACATTCTCTATGATAATGCGTTACCACTCTGTACAAGCCCCTGCTACTGTAAACCCTATGTAAATTATGTATGGATTTGTAATCTGTATTGTCCAAGTATATTCTACTGGTGTTTACAATCTAACCTAAATAAGTTGTCACTTTGCCTATATATGTGTTTCTGTAATACAATCCACATTACGTTATATTTTCAACTACATCTCCTACTTACTCACTACTAACATTACTTCTAACTGGCTTCTTGCGCCATCGGCGCAACCGGGTCATCTAGTGGCTATAAAGAAAGAGCTTGCTGGGAGACAACCCAATAGTTAATTTTTCTGTTTTTTTGGTGTGCACAAGATTATTCTACTGTTATGGTTGTGTTTTTGTGTTTAAATTAGTGTTTGTGCCAAGTAAAGCCTTTGGGATGATTTGAATGATAGTTGCTTTGATTCTATGAAAAAACAAAAACTTTTGCGCCTAGTAGAAGAATTGTTTAAATTCACTGGAACATGATAAAATTCTGAATTTTACACACATGATTGACATACAACTTTCCCATGTTGTCCTATTTTTTTTAAAAAAAACTGGAGTTACAGAAGTATGGTCATTATTTGAATCACAGACTGTTCTGTTTTTGACAGATTCTGTTTTTGTTGCATTGTTTGCTTGTTATTAATGAATCTATGGATTGTATCAAGGGGTATAAGTCATGGTGAAGTTAGAATACAATAGGTATTATGCAATAATAAAATATGAATGGGTTTACGACAGTACCTAAAGTGATGATTTGCTTGTTATTCTAACGGATCTCACGAGTTTTCTGTTGAGTTTTGTGCGCTGAAGTTTTCAAGTTTTGAGTGAGATTGCGATGGATGAAGGAATTGAGAGTGGCAAGGGACTAAGCTTGGGGATCGATGGTACCCTAAGGTAATATTCGAGGAGACCCAAGCGCCTAAGCTTGGAGATGCCCCGGATGGCATCCCCTCTTTCTTCTACCAACCATCGGTAAATTACTTATAGCTATATTTGTATCCATCACATGATATGAGTTTTGCTTGGAGTATTGTGTATTATATGAGTCTTTGCTTTGTTTGCTTTTTAGTTTGCCACAATCATCTTTGCTGGACACACCTTTTTGAGAGGGACACACATTATTCATGATTTGTTAGAATACCTTTGTGCTTCACTTATATCTTTTGAGCTAGGCAGTTGCTTTAGTACTTCAATTATATCTTTGGAGCACGACGATGGTTATATTTTAAAGAAATAGTTGCACTCTCATGCTTCACTTATATCATTTTGAGAGTTGATAATAGTAATGGCGATATGCACAAGTTGTGAAATTGGTCCTAATATGATAGGTATTCAAGATGGATATAATAAAAACTTTCATGTAGATCACTGAATATGATAAGTTTGATTCCTTGCAATAGTTTTGCGATACAAAGATGGTAATATGAGGGAGGTACTTAGTGAATAATTGTGGTTTAGTAAGAATATTGGTGTTAAGGTTTGTGATTCCCGAAGCATGCATGTGTAGTCTCTCTTTATGCTAAGAAGTTGGAGCATGATTTATTATTGAGTGTCTTCCTTTGCGTGAAGGTCGGGGACGCGCGATGGTTAAATCCTACCAACCTACCCCCTAGGAGCATGCGTACTAGTACTTTGCTTCAAGGGATAATAAAATTTTGCAATAAGTATGTGAGTTCTTTATGACTAATGTGAGTCCATGGATTATACGCACTCTCACCTTTCCGCAATTTGATAGCCTCTTTGGTACCGTGCATTGCCCTTTCCCACCTCGAGATGTGGTGCAAACTTCGCAGGTGCATCCAAACCCCATGATATGATAAGCTCTATCACACATAAACCTATTATATCTTTCTCAAAACAGCCACCATACTACCTATTATGGCATTTTCATAGCCATTCCGAGATATATTGCCATGCAACTTCCACCGTCCGTTTTTATGACACACTCATCATTGTCATATTGCTTTGCATGATCATATAGCTGACGTAATATTTGTGACTCAGCCACCGCCCATCATTTTTTATACATGTTACGCTAGATCATTGCACATCCTGGTACACCGCCAGAGGCATTCATATAGAGTCATATTTTGTTCTAGTATCGAGTTGTAAGTAAATAGAAGTGTGATGATCATCATTATTCATTATTAGAGCATTATCCAAGTGAGGAAATAAATAAATAAATAAAAGGCCAAAAAGAGCCCATAAAAAGAGAGGCCAAAAAGAGCCCAACAAAAAAGATAAAAGAAAACAATAATAATAAATGAGAGAAAAAGAGAGAAGGGGCAATGTTACTATATTTTTCCACAATTGTGCTTCAAAGTAGCACCATGTTTTTCATATAGAGAGTCTCCTATGTAGTTACTTTCATATAAATAATGGGAATTTTTCATTATAGAACTTGGCTTGTATATTCCAATGATGGGCTTCCTCAAATGCCCAAGGTCTTCATGAGCAAGAAAGTTGAATGCACACCCAATTAGTTTTCTTTTTGAGCTTTAATACACTTATAGCTCTTAGTGCATATGTTGCATGGCAATCCCTGCTCCTTGCATTGACATCAGTTGATGGGCATCTCCATAGCCTATTGATTAGCCTCGTCGATGTGAGACTTTCTCCTTTTTTTGTCTTCTCCATATAAATCTTCACCACCATACTCTATTCCACCCATAGTGCTATATCCATGGCTTGCGCTCATGTATTGCATGAGGGTTGAAAAAGCTAGAGCGTGTTAAAAAGTATGAACCAATTGCTTGGCTGACACCGGGGCAGTGCATGACTTATACTTTGTGTTAAAAAGATGGAGCATGACAAGGCCATATGATTTTTTAGGGATAACATTCTTTAGCATTGATATTTTGAAAGGCGTAGTTGTTTGTTGGTATGCCTGAGTATTGATGTTTTTACGTCAAATTATAGACTATTGCTTTGAATCACTGGGATCTAAATATTCATGCCATAAAAGAAAATTACATGATGAACATGTTAGGTAGCACTCCACATCAAAAATTCTATTTTTATCATTTACTTACCCAAGGACGAGCAGGAATTATGCTTGGGGATGCTTGATATGTCTCCAACATATCTATTTGTTTTATTATTCCATGCTATTATAGTATCAATCCTGGATGTTTTATATGCAATATTATATCATTTTTTAGGACTAACCTACTAACTTAGTGCCAAGTGCCAGTTGTTGTTTTTTGCTTGTTTTTGGATTTCTAGGAAATCAATACCAAACGAAGTCCAAATGCCATGAAAGTTTTTGACAATTTTTTCCTGGACATAAGAGACCCTAGAAGCTTTGGGAGGAGACCAAAAGGCAACAAAGGAGTAGGCCACAAGCCACATGGGCGTGCTCATGTGCCTTGTGGGCCCTTCGTTCCTCCGTTTGACCTAATTCCAACTCTATAAATTCTCTAAAATCGGGAAACCAACAGAGAGCCACCCAAAATACTTTTTCCGCTGCCACAAGCCTATGTTCTTGCGAGATCCCATCTAGAGGCCTTTTCTGGTACTTTGTCGGAGGGGGAATTGATCACGGAGGGCCTCTACATCAACCTTGTTGCCCTTCCGATGATGTGTGAGTAGTTTACCATAGACCTATGGATCTATAGTTAGTAGCTAGATGGCTTCTTCTCTCTCTTTGATCTTCAATACAGTTTTCTCCTCGATGTTCTTGGAGATCTATTCGATGTGATCTTCTTTTGTGGTGTGTTTGTTGGGATCCGATGAACTATGCGCTTATGATCGGATTATCTATGAATATTATGTGAGTCTTCTCTGAACTCTTTTATGCATGATTATTATAGCTTTGCATTTCTCTCCGATCTATCCGTTTGGTTTGGCCAACTAGGTTGGTTTATCTTGTAGTGGGAGAGGTGCTTTGTGATGGGTTCAATCTTGTGGTGCTCTATATACCAATGACAGGAAGGGACAAGAAACGTATTTGTATTGTTGCCATTAAGGAGAAAATGATGGGGTTTATTCATATTGATTGGATTTACTTTGTGTACATCATGCCATCTTGCTTAAGGCGTTACTCCATTCTTTATGAACTTAATACTCTAGATGCATGCTGGATAGCGGTCGATGTGTGGAGTAATAGTACTAGATGCAGGCAAGAGTCGGTCTACTTGTCTCGGACGTGATGCCTATATACATGATCATTGCCTTGGATATCATCATAACAATGCGCTTTTCTATCAACTGCCCAATAGTAATTTGTTTACCCACCATATGCTTTTTGTTCGAGAGAGAAGCCTCTAGTGAAAACTATGGCCCCAGGTATATCTTTATCATATATTAAAATCCAAAAATACCTTGCTGCAATTTATTTACCATTATTTTATTTTGTGTTTTTACCTATCTATCACTACGAGATTTGATCCTTGCAATTAACCCCAAGGGATTGACAACCCCTTGTTTGCGTTGGGTGCAAGTATTTGTTATTTTGTGTGTAGGTGCTCTTCACGAGGTCTTGTGTGGTTCTCCTACTAGATTGATAGCCTTGGTTCTTAACTGAGGGAAATACTTATCTCTACTATACTACATCATCCTCTCCTCTTCGGAGAAATCCCAACGCAGCTCACAAGTAGTACGTACCTCTATACCAACACACAATTTGCTTAACCTATACTAACTGATGTAAAAGAGGCAAGACCTGGACTTTCTAGATCCACCATTTAGAAAATAAGAAATTGATGTCGTTGTAAAGGAACTCCCTCCTGATAAAGCTTCCGGGCCTAATGGTTTTAACACAAGTTTTATCAAGCACTATTGGGATATCATTGCTAAGTATGCATATGCTCTTATTAATAACTTTTACCATGGGAAATCAGCTTGATAAGTATAAGCTTCTTTTCATAACTCTGATTCCAAAGAAGGAGGATCCAACCACTCCTAGTGACTTCAGGCCAATATCTTTGCTCAAATCTTTCCTTAAAATTATCACCAAGATGCTAGCCAACAGGTTGCAAAAGATTATTCTCATAATTGTGCATGCCAATCAGTGTGGATTTCTAAAAATCAAGATCTATCCAGGACTGCCTCGCATGGGCCTATGAATACATTCATCAATGCCATTACTCTGGAAATAATCTACTTATTCTAAAGCTTGACTTTGAGAAAGCCTTTGACATGATTGAACATCAAACAATTAAAGACATTTTGATTGCCATGGGTTTTGGTTCCAGGTGGCTTATGTGGATGCACATGATCTTCTCTTCCGGTTTCTCCTCCGTTCTCCTAAATGGGGTCCCTGGGAAATTCTTTAAGTGCACGAGAGGGGTCAAACAAGGGGATCCTCTTTCTCCCGTGTTATTTGTACTTGCTGCTGATCTTCTACAATCCATTTTAAGTTCTGCCATGCAAAATGCTCTCATCAGTTAGCTTATTATTACACCCCACTGCCAAGATTTCCCTATGATACAATATGCGGATGACACAATTCTCATCATGCATGCATGCTTTGTAACATCTTGAATAAATCAAATGTTTGCTTATGCACTACTCGGTTTCTACTGGCCCGAGGATTAATTCTGATAAATCAATAATGGTTGCAATCAATACCAATCCTTCATCTATTCAAACTCTGGCTAATTCGTTTGGCCCGAAAGTGGGGAGCTTCCCTTTTACTTAGTTGGGTCTACCTCTTGCGTTGACAAAGCCAAAAATTGAAGATTTTGTGCCGGTCATGCTAAGGATTGAAAGAAGAATAAGTGTCTTCTCCACTCTCCTCTCCTATGGATATAATTTAACTCTCATCAAGTCTGTTTTTGTTTTCAGCGTAGCAGTGTTTTTCATGTGCACCCTAGCTCTCCCTATGGGGCGTTAGAGCGGATCAACAAGTACCTCACGCATTGCTTCTGGAGAAAATATGACATGGAGGATAAATGAACTGCAGTGATTAACTTGGACAAAGTTTTCATGCCTAAAGATTATGGAGGTCTTGGAGTTTTGAATCTGGCTCAATGATACGTCTCCGACGTATCTATAATTTTTTATTCCATGTTGTTATATTATCAATCTTAGATGTTTTATATTTATTTTATAGCAACTTTATATCATTTTTTGGGACTAACATATTGACATAGTGCCCAGTGCCAGTTGCTGTTCTTTGCTTGTTTTTTACTTCATAGAATATCCATATCAAATAGAGTCCAAATGCAGGGAAACTTTTTGGAGAATTTTTTCTGCCTAGAAGACACCTAGGAGGCCCAAGAGTTGCACCAGAGGAAGCTCGTGGGGCCCACTAGGCACCAGGACATGCCAGATGCCGTTGGCGCGCCCTGGTGGGTAGTGGGGCCCACGGGAGTCTCCTCCACCGCCTCTCAGCTCTATAAATACCCAAATATTCTAGAAACCCTTGGGGAGTCGAGAAATCAGAGTTTCGACCGCCACAGGTTCCACGACCACAAGATACAATCTAGAGGCCTTTTTCGGCACCTTGCCGGAGGGGTCAACGATCATGGAGGGGTTCTTCATCATCACCCTTGCCCCTCAGATGATGTGTGAGTAGTTTACCACAGACCTACGGGTCTGTAGGCAGTAGCTAGATGGCTTCTTCACTCTTTTTTATCTTCAATACAATGTTCTCCTCGATGTTCTTGGAGATCTATTTGATGTAACTCTTTTTTGTGGTGTGTTTGTTGGGATCCAATGAATTGTGAGTTTATGATCAGATCTATCTATGAATATTATTTGAGTCTTTGTTGAACTCTTATATGCATGATTGTTATAGCCTCGTATTTCTTCTCCAAAACTTTGGTTTGGTTTGGCCAACTAGATTGATTTTCCTTGCCATGGGAAGAGGTGCTTTGTGATGGGGTCGATCTTACGGTGCTCAATCTCAGTGGCAGAAAGAGAGGTGACACGCATGTATCGTTGCCATTAAGGATAAAAATATGGGGTCTATTACTACATGAATAGATCTTGTCTACATCATGTCATCGTTCTTATTGCATTACTCCATTTCTTCATGAACTTAATACACTATATGCATGCTGGATAGCGGTCGATGTGTGGAGTAATAGTAGTAGATGCAAAATCGTTTCGGTCTACTAGTCTTGGACGTGATGTCTATATACATGATCATTGCCTTGGATATCGTCATCATTATTTGCTTTTCTGTCAATTGCCCAACAGTAATTTGTTTATCCACCGTATGCTATTTTTTCGAGAGAAGCCTCTAGTGAAATCTACGGCCCACGGGTCTATTTTCTATCATATTGTTTTCAAAACTGTTAATCCAAATATCCAAAAATACCTTGCTGCACTTTTTCTTTACCTATTTTATTTTGTGCATTCGTTAGATCTACTTATCCAATCTCATACAATTTAATATATTTTAGTACCGAGGAGGGATTGACAACCCCTCTTACGCGTTGGGTTGGAAGTTTTTGTTATATGTGTGAAGGTACTGCTTACATAGTTTGGTGGATCCTCCTACTGTATTGATACCTTGGTTTCATAACTGAGGGAAATACTTACCGTTGCTGTGCTGCATCATCCTCTCCTCTTCGGGGAAATACCAACACAAATACAAGCAATTAGGAAGAACTTCTAGCACCGTTGTCGAGGAGACATCATCAACATCTATGAAGTTCCTATGCACAAACTCTCATCTCCTTGCAATTACTTCATTTGCCATATGCCTCTCGTTTTCATCTCCCCCAATTCTAAAAAGTTTTTATAAAATTACAAAAATATTTCCCGTTTGCCTCTTTGCTTGTGTTGCCACGTGTACTCTATTTGCTTGCATCTTCGCTTGCTAAAAATATATTGATATGGATCCTCATTGACTTGCTAGTATTTTCAAAAGATCCAATTAGGATGAACCAATTGCTAGTGAATTTATTTCACTAGATTATCTTTATGAAGTTTTGCTTGAGATTCATGAATCTGAAAATTGTGATGAAGTGTTAAAAGAAGAAGTTATTAAAGTGATTCATGATAGCTCGCTGGATGAAAAGCATGATCGCAATGATGTTATTATATATTATATTAATGTCAATTGTGCTAATAATATGCAAAACTGATAACCCACAAGTATAGGGGATCGCATCAGTTTTCGAGGGTAGAGTATTCAACCCAAATTTACTGATTCGACACAAGGGGAGCCAAAGAATATTTGCAAGTATTAGCAGCCGAGTTGTCAGTTCAACCACACCTGGGATAAAAATTATGTTGGAGACGTATCAAGCATTGGATCAATGAATCCATTGGATGATATTCATCATATAATAGTCATAAGCTAGGGTGATACGACACTAGCTCCAGTTCATAAATATAATGTAGGCATGTATTCTGTAAATAGTCATACGTGCTTATGGAAAGAACTTGCATGACATCTTTTGTCCTACCGTCCCGTGGCAGCGGGGTCCTATTGGAAACTAAGGGATATTAAGGCCTCCGTTTAATAGAGAACCGGAACAATGCATTAACACATAGTGAATACATGAACTCCTCAAACTACAGTCATCACCGGGAAGTGTCCCGACTTTTGTCACTCCGGGGTTGCCGGATCATAACACGTAGTAGGCGACTATAACTTGCAAGATTGGATCTAGATTATAGATATAATGGTGATAACATAAACGGTTCAGATATGAAATCATGGCACCCGGGCCCAAAGTGACAAGCATTAAGCATGGCAAAGTCATAGCAACATCAATCTCAGAATATAGTGGATACTAGGGATCAAGCCCTAACAAAACTAACTCGATTACATGATGAATATCATCCAACTCCTCACCGACCAGCGAGCCTATGAAGGAATTACTCACTCCTGGTGGGTAGCATCATGGAATTGGCGATGGAGAAGGGTTGGTGATGACGAAGGTCAAAGATCCCCCTCTCCGGAGCCCCAAACGGACTCCAAATCTGGACTCCCGATGAATAACAGGAGGTGGCGGCGACTCTGTCTCGTGAAACATGATAATTCTTCCTCCCTTGTTTTTTTCTCCGAAAATGTGATTTTATAGTATCAGGGTTGAGGTCCACGGGGCCACCAGGTGGGGACAACCCACCTGGGCGCGCCTGCAGGGGGGCGCCCTGGTGGGTTGTGCCCACCCAGGTGCCCCCCTTCGGTAGTTCTTGGCTCCAGAAATTATCTTTTATTATATAAAAATTCCTCGCAAAGTTTCGTTCCAATCCAAGAACTTTTATTTCTGCATAAAAACAACACCATGGTAGTTCTGCTAAAAACAACATCAGTCCGGGTTAGTTTCATTCAAATCATGCAAATTAGAGTCCAAAACAAGAGGAAAATCATTAGGAAAAGTAGATACGACGGAGTCGTATCAACTGCCCCAAGCTTAAACCTTTGCTTGTCCTCAAGCAATTCAGTTGATAAACTGAAAGTGAAAAATAAAAACTTTTACGAACTCTTTTGATCTTGTTTACATAAATAAGCTTAAGAAGCATCCAGGTTTTCAACCAATATCATGACTAACCATGTCGATAATAACTCTTAAAAATTATATTAACTCATATCAACGACATAATCAACTAGCGAGCAATAATAAGATATCTCAAATGACAACACTTTGTCAAAACAACCATGATATAATATGACAATAGTGGTATCTCACTAGCCCTTTCTGAGACCGCAAAACATAAATGCAGAGCACCTCCAAAGTTCAAGCAGCGACTAAACATTGTAATTCATGGTAGAAAAGATCCAGTCATGATGCATCCAACATTAGCTACACACAATGCATGAGGATGACAATAGTGATCTCAGGTTCTGGCGCTTATTTGAGAAGGTGATGACACAACATAAAAGTAAATAGATAGTCCCTTCATAGAGGGAAGCGGTGATTTGCAGCGGTGCCAGAGCTCAAGTTTTTAAAGCAGTGGTAAATGAAATTTTGAGAAATGCACCCTTCTTGTTTACTTCAGGGCCATTAGTTATCGGTATCTTCCATGCTAAACACATTAGTGGCGGTTCCCAAGCGATAATAGTAAAGGTTTACTTGCCCTTCACCAACAAGCACGCTCCACGGCTGGTCTGAAACAACGGGTACCGTCCATCCCCACAATAGTCCTGGGGGAGTTTTGTTTAATTATTTGCAATTTGAATTCGGTACTGGGAATCCCTATTACCGCCCCTCTCATGAAAGGACGAGTGAATAAACACTCATCATGATAATAACTCGCTTAGCATGGAAGATACTAACTACCTCCTGTTGCTCTATGAACAATCCAGGCACACAAAAAGGGTATTTACTTGAAGTTTTTAGAGGTGGCACATGCAAATTACTTAGGATGGCAGGGTAATACCACATATAGGTAGGTATGGTGGACTCATCTGGAACAATTTGGGTTTCAGGATTTTGATGCACAAGCAGAATTCCCACTCAGTACAAGTGAAGGCTAGCAAATAGGTTGAGAAGCGGCCAGCTAGAGAGCGAAAACGGTCATGAACATGCATTATGCATAAGTAACATTGGATACTAGCATGAGTAGGATATGAACACCATGAACATAAATATCATAGAGGCCATGTTGGTTTTGATTCAACTACATGTATGAACATGTGCCAAGTCAAGCCACTCGAACATCCAGAGGAGGATACCATATCATCATACTACATCACAATCATTTTAATGCAATGTTGACATCCAAGATAAATCATTATCCACTCCAAGCTACTTAAGCATGGCATGAGAAACTATAATCTCTAATTGTCATTGCAAACATGTTTGATCATAATAGGTTGAATCATGGATACTAGGTTAAACATATTTACAAAAATAGAACAAGTTGAGTTCATACCCGTTTCTCTCTGCCACAACTAGTTCATCAAATATCATCATTATTACCTTTCACTTGCATGACCGAATGATTTGAAAGTAATAATAGTGCAAGAGTGCTGTGGACTAAGCTGGAATCTGCAAACATTTTATTCAAAAGGAGTAGACAAAGTAATATGGGCTCTTTGTTAGATCAACAATAATGCATATGAGAGCCACTCAACATTTTCATCGTGGTCTTCTCCTCGGTATGACTCATTAAAAAGGAAAAGAAATTCAGAGAAACACGCTGAAATATTTTGGAGTTTTCTTGAACAAGCAAATAAAAGGGAAAAACAAAAACGAGAAAAACTATTTACATGGGAAAGCTCCCAACAAGCAAAAGAAGAACAAGGAAATCGTTTTGGTTTTTCCTTTTAATACTACAATTAATTAAAATAGGAAGAAAAACTGAAAAGAAGCAGTAAATATTTTTGGATTTTCTCAAAGTTTTTCAAACACACAAGAATAAAGCAAGAAAATAAATCTAACATGGATAATACAATGAAAAAGTGTGGACACCGAAAACTAGAATGAAATGTGTGAATATGAATGTAATGTTGGTGGAAATACGTACTCCCCAAGCTTAGGCTTTTGGCCTAACTTGGTAATCACCACTCGTAGAAGCCATCAGGTCCCACGTTGAAGTGCTGGGGTGCAGGCACCTGAGGGTCCCACTCCTGAGGCTCCTCCTCTGCCACAGCCAGGTTGTTTCGGTAGGTGACAATGTCCTCAGGCATGATCCTATATCCGCCCTGGCAATAGGATCAAAAAAAGCAGGTGCAGGCAACGGAATAACATCACGGGTAATCTCACTAAAGACCAAGTTATAAGGAACATCCATAGTGGTGTTCTTGCTATCAGTAAACTGATGGTGTGCCATAGCCTGACGATCTAAATAAACCTTGGGTAATGGATAATCATGCTGGCGTATCTGAATGTTAAAGTGACTCGCCAAG
Organism: Aegilops umbellulata; assembly: GCA_032464435.1. NCBI lineage: Eukaryota > Viridiplantae > Streptophyta > Magnoliopsida > Poales > Poaceae > Aegilops > Aegilops umbellulata. Next base: position 343,678,197 of record CP136058.1, on the reverse strand, counting down.
CGAGTAGCGTAAATACCACCATGTATTTTACCCTTGGATCTGTTAATGTGGAGGCCACGTGCCACAATAGCTCCCAAGCTATAAGTGTTATCGCCGTAAAGTGCACGGCGTAAGACAGCAAAGTCTGGGGCACTGAGTGCACCTACCTTCTCTCTAGAAGCAAATACTTCATAATGAATAGAGCAAAATAATGCACAACAGGAAAATGTAAGCTAGTGGCGGTGACACCTGACACCCCTCTCTCATCCCCCACTGTTAGAGTGCGGTAAAAACCATCAAACTCTGCGGGCCTATGCTCTCTTAATTCCCCCGTCAGAAGGGATCAATCATATGTCACAAAATCAAGTAAGTGGTATCTGACGAGTTTCAGCATATAAATTAAAATGCACCTTAGGAGGATTATTCCTACTTATGAAATGAAAACTTTGCACAAAGGAATTTGTGAGGAGATGATATTGTTCACACTCATCTGCGATGAAGTCGGTGAGGCCGGCATTAGCAGCATATTGTGCAAACTCTTGATGGATTCTGACTCCATACATGAATGGGTCGTGCGGCCATTCGCATGGCCTTACCTCCACCATTCTCCGGGTGTGGAGGTCATTATCTAACGACTCCCCAATCACTCACTTGGATTTCTTCTTGGAAGCAAACTTCCTAAAGATACTCATCTTTTTCCCATGAACAAAATTATGAAATTTTTAGTCCACAAATTTTTTCTTAACAAAACTTCACAAGATTGATAGCAACTACTCATAGGGATGCATAGAGGCCCTATCAAGCATTCAAACTACTTAGAACTCTAAGAATTCAACATGCAAGCTCATCTACAACAGAACCAATAGTAACTAATTATTCAAAATATAAACCACTAAGCAAAAACTAATTGGACCAATGGAGGAGTCACATACCAAGTAACAATCCCCTGAAACAGTTTTTGAAACGGAGCTTCGAGCAAAGAGATCGAAATCCGCGGCTTTGAGAGCAAGAACACGAGAGTGAGAGCAATGGTGATTTTTTTGAATGTAGGTGGTGAAATGGGCTAAAGAGATAAGTGAGGGGCCCACGTGGGGACCACAACCCACCAGGGCGCGCCTGGGGGTGCCGGCGTGCCCAGATGGGTTGTGCCCACCTGGTGCACCCCCCTCTGATGTTATTTGCATCAAAATTTCAGAAATATTCAATTTCAGAGCATTCTGAGAACTTTTATTTTGGGGCCATTTTTTATTGCACGAGAAATTCAGAAAATAGACAAAACATGGCATTTTATTTTATTTAACTAAAAAAACAGAAAATAAAAGATAGGGATAGAAGGCAGTGCTCACTAAATTCATCAACTTCATACCTCTAAAAATGACCCATTAATAAGGTTGATCAAGTCTTATTAACAACCACTTTCAATTAGCATGAAACCGAAGAACTTTCGTAAAACACTAAGTTAACTCAACAAGGATATGAATGTCCCCAACAATAAGCATTCCATATTTCTTTTTGGCAGTAGTTAGAGGTAGTTGAAAACTTCCAGTAGTGATTGTCGGAGATTTTTCAATAACATTAATACCATTGACTTGGAATTGTTTCTTCGGAAAGTACACCGTATGCTCATTACCATTGATATGAAAAGTGACCTTGCTTTTATTACAACGAATAACAGCCCCTGCAGTATTAAAAAGGGGTCTACCAAGGATAATCGACATGTTGTCGTCCTCGGGCATCTCAAGTATAACAAAGTCATTTAAGATAGTAACGGTTGCAACAACAACGGGCACCGGAATTTGTTTTCCTTGTGGGGGCAGACCAAGAAGTCTGAACACACTCCATGAACCTAGGCATGTCCACCCAATAATTTTCAAAACAAAAGATCTTAGCTTTGGGTATGGAGGTGGAGATAGAGACCACACAAGGCACATGATCAGAAGTAGTCTTGGCAAGAGGGTAAACCATGGTATTAGGATATTCACCAGTCCAAGTTGGTGTTGTAAAAAAACCAATCAAGCTGCTCCAAAAATGGAGATTCCTGCATGTTTGACCAACTATACGATCTTCCTTTTAAAGGTAGCTCAATAAGACCCAAGTGCCCAATGATTTCATTGAAAATAAACATATCATTAATGTCACCTCCTGGCATATTTCTATTCTCCATTGATCTGATGAAATTAAAATCTCCTGAGAGTAACCAGAGATCCTCTTGTGGGATTTGAATATGGTATAACCAATGCACAAAAGCATCTCTAAGCTCTCCCTGGCATGGTCCATAAACATTAACCAAAGTCCAAGTTTGGTTATTTTGTGTGGAAGTAAATTTTATGATGATGCCATAACTTTGCAAATCAATCAGAGAACCAACTAAAGCAGATGAGCACCATAGAAAAATAATTCCACCAGATGCACCCACAGAAGGAGAGTACACAAAGTTATCAAACCTTTTAGGGCAAAACTTCCTAATAGATCTTTAATCAAAGAAATCACATTTGGTTTCCTGTAAGCAAAAAATAGAACATGGGCTTTCCTCAACTTAGCTCTCACAACCCTTTGCCTAACTTCAGAATTAAGCCCTTTGACATTCCAACAGAGCACTTTCTAGTCCTTATTAGAGGGTGTACTCATTATAAAACAATGTGGAGTAAGAGAACAAGCATAGCATCACATAATAATACTGGCACACATCATAACCAGAAGACTGCATAAGATAGTTCAGAAAATCCATCAAGGCCACTAAGCAGTCACACAAGTCTGATAGAGCAAAGAGCAAACCCAAAAGAGAATAAATGGCAGGACAAAGGGCCTGCTGTCGTGGTTCTAAGTCTGACAGTAGTGTAGGGGGGTAAGTATGGAGATGCAAGATCCTAGCTATGGAGTAGTTGTAGACACACGGGGTTTACGAGTTCAGGCCCTTCTCAGAGGAAGTAATAGCCCTACGTCTCGGAGCCCGGAGGTGGTCGACTGGATTATGTGTGTGTGAATTACAGGGGTGCGAACCCTTTACACTGGGGAGGGGGTGGCTTATATAGAGTTCGCCAGACCCCTCCGGCCCTCAGTTATGCAGGGTTTAAGGTACATTAAGGTCGGGCGTTACTGATAACGCCACTAATAAAGTGCTATGATGACCATAAAAGCCACTTAATGCCCGTCCGTTAGCGAGTGGAGTGACTTTAGATCTCCTGGCCGTCGAGTGGGCGGATCTTGGTCGAGTGGTAGTCTTCATGGTCGAGTGTCTTCGATTTCATCGAGTGGATCACCTCCAAGTCGATTGAAAGGTGATTTCTTCTAGGGATGTCCTTGGGGAGGGTAGTTTGGACAGGTCCATGACCCTACCCTAGGTACATAGCTTCATCATTAGCCCCCGAATGGATCGAGGTTTGAGTGCGGAAGGAGTTGAGCACTCATCCGACCCATTCTTCGTGTCATGAGTATATCTTGTCTTGGATCAATGAACGTGGGCGTCGTTACCAACTTCTTTTTCAGTCGCCTTGATACATTCTTAGTTTTTGTCGAATGAGTTTATTTACTTGAAGAGCTCCGAGTGACGGTGTGGAGGAGATCTTCCGTCTGTCACACTGCTCTGCTGCTCGCGGATTTAGCGGGATTCAAATTTTGGGAAGCGCACGGGACGGAGGAGGCCGTAGTAATCGGATGGGATATAGCAGAGCCGCCTCGATCTCTGCGCCACCTTTTTCGCCACGTATCGCGCGCGCGACTGTTGCGGGATTTGACAGGATCGTCCGGGCCTACCAGTCAGTCACTCGGAAGTAACCTCGTATAAGGCATCGGACCGGGGTTTTTGAACAGTGCGTTCTCATTTCCTCCTCTTCTCCTCAGACTCCTCCGCCGCATTCGCTCTCGCCCCAGTGCCGCTGCTCCGTACGTGTCTCGCCGGCAACGATGGGGAAGGAGAAGACGGTGGCTCTAGAGCGGGCGAAGAAGGCGATGGCGATGGCGAAGGCGAAGGGGAAAACGACCAGTCGGGGCGGATCTTCCTTGAGGACCGGTCTGCCGAAGGGCTGGATCCAGGGCGACTGGATCCGCTCGACGATCCGCCAAGAAGACCTCGACGACCTGGCCGATGGAGGACTGGTCCCCCATGGATCGGCGAGGCTTCCGGGGAAGGAATCCGAGCCGCAGCCTCGGGAGGGTGAGCGCGTTCTCCTTGCCACTCACGTCGACCGTGGGTTTTCTCTGCCTCCTCACCCTTTCTTTCGGGGATTTCTGAATTTCTTTGGGGCACAACTCCACCACTTCACTCCCAGTACCATTGTGTATCTCGCTGCTTTCGTGTCTTTGTGCGAGAATTTCTTGGGTTGTCGACCTCACTGGGGTCTTTTCAAGCACATTTTCACCTGTCGCCCTCAGACGGTGAAAAAGGCCAATCAGAGTGATGAGAGAACACAAGTGATTCAGATGTGTGGGGGTCTTGGGGTTCAGATGAGAGGGAAAAGTTCCTTGCCGACCATGATTCTTCCCGACTCAGTCCGTGGATGGCAGTCGACCTGGTTTTACTGCAAAGACCAGCCGACGCCAGGGCAGTCGACTGGACTCCCTCCTTTTTCCATGGACCGAGTGAACAAGCCCTCCTCTTTGAAGGTGATCCCGGAGGAGAAAGCGCAGGTTAAGGTGCTGGTCGAGTGAGTAGTCCAGCTTATTCGTGATGGGGTCACTGGTATGGATCTCCTGGAGGTCTTCCTCCGGCGACGCATCCAGCCACTTCAAGCTCGAGACCATCCGATGTGGATGTATTCGGGAACTGAGGACACCACTCGGATCCACCCGGAGGAGGTCGAGGATGACACGCTAGAGGGGTGGTTGACGGGCATCACCGGAAACAGGGACAACCCCAGGGGAGCCAGGAGGGTTCCTCCATTCGACCAGTCCCATGAACCAGACAAGGTTCGATTCTGAACTTCTGACTATGATCTGGATTCACTCGCGCGGCTGTTTATGTTGCGTCGAATGACTTTTATTCTTCTTGCTTTCTTCCAGGCTCTTACCGACATGTACTCAATGCCCAACGGAGAGCAAGAGCAGGACCCGGAAGGAGAGGTGAGCGGTGGCGACTGGCATTCTGACGGGGAAGGGGACGAGGAAAGTGACGACTCAAGTGATGAAGAAGAAGTCGAGTCACCTCCTCGCAGGGAGAGGCGATCCAAGCTTGACCAAGATCGGCCGAGCGCCCATGAAAAGGCGATTGCTCAGACTGGCCAGTCTTCAAAGCGTCCTCGGACATCTTCATTGGCCCCGACTGAAAAAGCGTCAAAGCAGCCCAAAGTTGTAGAGCAGAAACCTCAGAAGGCGTTGCCGAAGATTAAGATTGACATTCCCGTCGCTTCTGCGTGAGTGTCTCTCTTTGTATTCACTCGACGCTCCGTGCTGTTTATTTTTCCTTGCTATAACCGGATGAACTTTGGAACTAGCAGTGCTGCTACTTCCGGGACTTCAGTTTACAGGGATGAGGATGAGGCAATGGAGGATGCAGTCACTTCCAATCTGGGTATGATTTTTGTCATTCTGTCTTCATTTAGTTGACTCAACTATAATATATACCATTGGGTGATGTAATTTTGGCGATTGATCTTTGAACAACTCCTAACATTATTGACCTCCCCGATGATGACGATGAAGAGCCTGAGAGACCTTTGATGAGGAAAAATAGGAAGGCTCCTGCAGACAAGGTGGCACAGTCGACGCCGATAGCGGAACCAGTCGTTCAGGACGCTGGTGATGCCAATCAGGCTTCTGTTACCTTCGTCGTACCATTGTCGAGTGCCCTGCCCTCTTCGTCGATTGCTCAAGCTCCTGTCGATCCACCTTCAGTTTTTGCCACCCATCATGTCCCAGAGGACGAAGTGAATGCTGCCAAGGAAGCCATATGCCAAGCAGGTATTATGATGGAGAAGATGAAGACGGTGCGGGACGCCAGTTAGGCCGCCTATGACGCCAGCTCGGCTCTCCAAAGCAATGTTCAGGTTAGCCGCACGTCGATTGATTTTCTTGGCTTGCTCTATTAGGATACGGTACCTGAAAAAACTCTCTTTCCAAGGATCTTTGCATCAACTGTCGCTGAGAAAATCCCACTGAGTGTGTCGATTGAACTTTTTGGACTAGTGGGGGCACACTGAGTGCACCCACTGGGTGTAGTCCCCGAGACTACGGTGGACTGCTGGCAGTCGACTGTAGTCTTTCTACTGTGTTGCTTCACTCGAATTTCTTCACTTGGTCTGGTCAGGCCATTCCGAATGGAATCTTGGAGCCAGTGGGGGCACGCTGAGTGCACCCACTGGGTGTAGTCCCCGAGACCGTGGTCGACTGCTGGCAGTCGACTATGGTCTGAAGAGCTTGTTTGTTGCTGTCTTTCTTCTCTCTCTTTTTTTACACTCGCGCCAAAAAGGTCTTGCCGAAAGTTAACTGAACTAGTGGGGGCACGCTAAGTGCACCCACTGGGTGTAGTCCCCGAGACGATGGTGGACTGCGGGCAGTCGACCGTAGTCTTAGTATTTATTGTCTTTGTTTTTTTTCTCTGTAGAATAACTCCTCCTCCCCGATTGCAGAAATCTTGTGATCTTGGAGCTCGCTTTGCTGACTTGGAGAAACAGCAGATCCAACTCAACCTTGACTTGGAATTGGCCAAGACAGAGCTGCAAAAGGCCAAGGACGATGCCAATGGTAAGACGGATTTGTCGACTGGTTTGTCATAAACTTGGATTTCCTTCTGCTCTTTTTGAATTAAGCACCATTTCTTTTTAGAAAAACTGAACCAAGCTCTGGCGAAGAAGGATCAAGATCTGGCTGCTGCTCAGAAGGAGGCTGAAGATAAAACTGCTCTGGCTGAACAGAAACTGGCTTCAGTCGGCCAATTGGAAGAAGAGAACGCCAAGATGAAATCTGCCCTGGACGCAACTAACAAGGAAGTCACGCGCTTGAAGAAGGATAAGGTCAACCTGAACGAGAAGATGGAAGGCATCGCTCGCAGGAGGGACGATCTGGAAAGCTATCTGAGGAGTCTTGCCAAGAAGTTGTTCATCAAGCTTGAAGGTATATATTTTGTTCCGACTGAATTTTTCTTCGTCGACTCGGCATACGAAAAGCCGACTTATCCTTGGATTGTGCATGCAGAATTTTGCAGAGACTTCGAGGAGGAGACTGGGCGGATTGAGCCAAACCTGGACCCATCAACTCTCCTGTGAAGGATGAAACCGCTATGAATCTGCTCCGACTGGAATCCCGCATCGACGGCGTTGTTGACTACTTGGCCCGACTGAAGGTCGCCACGTCAAGGATTGACACGGTACTTTGTCCAAGGGCAACGCTCCAGAGTGACCTCAAGTCACTGATGACTCGGCTTAACGAGATCCCTGGTCGAGTGCAGGAGTGGAAGAAGTATTCCGCCCGGTGCGGTGCTGATGTGGCCCTGTCTTTGGTTCGTATCCACTGTAAGGAGGCGCGAGAAGATAAGCTGGCAGCGATCAAGGTCGCCAATACCAAAAGGCATGATTTCCGATCTTTCATGGAGAATTTCATCGCTGCTGCCACTCGGATCACCGACGGAGTCGACCTGGACGAGTTTGTCGAGCCTGCCAGCCCTCCTCCCGCGGAGTAAACAAACTTTTATGCCTCACCTTAAATTTGCCTCGGAATGCCGAGTGGATTTTGTAACCGTTAAACTCCTTCGGGCTGAATGTCTGAGTACTTTGATCTGCCGTCTGGGACCTTTAGGATTTATCTGAACTTGGTTTATCGTTGAATTTGCTTGCATTTGCCTTCGAGCAAACTTTGTTCTTCACTTGGAATACACTTTGTGCTTGAGATGCAGTTCTGAGGTGGAAAATCCACTCGACCTGCACCTCTTCGTCCTTGCGGCTCGGGATGGAGCGCACGTTGTATGTTGTACTTGCACGTCGGTAGGATTTTAAATACTTAGGCGAGTACTGGACTGCAGCTAAGATCCCGAGTGAGAGGCTGGCTCGCCACTCGGTAGGATTTTAAATACTTAGGCAAGTACTTGGACTGCAGCTAAGCCTCCGAGTGGGAGGGTCGCTCTCCACTCGGTAGGATTTTTTCAAACTTAGGCGAGTACTGGACTGCAGCTAAGCCCCCGAGTGGGAGGATTGCTCTCCACTCGGTAGGATTTTAAACACTTAGGCGAGTACTTGGACTGCAGCTAAGCCCCCGAGTGGGAGGGTCGCTCTCCACTCGGTAGGATTTTAAATACTTAGGCGAGTACTGGACTGCAGCTAAGCCCCCGAGTGGGAGGGTCGCTCTCCACTCGGTAGGATTTTTTCAAACTTAGGCGAGTACTGGACTGCAGCTAAGCCCCCGAGTGGGAGGATTGCTCTCCACTCGGTAGGATTTTAAATACTTAGGCGAGTACTGGACTGCAGCTAAGCCCCCGAGTGGGAGGATTGCTCTCCACTCGGTAGGATTTTAAATACTTAGGCGAGTACTTGGACTGCAGCTAAGCCCCCGAGTGGGAGGATTGCTCTCCACTCGGTAGGATTTTAAATACTTAGGCGAGTACTTGGACTGCAGCTAAGCCCCCGAGTGGGAGGATTGCTCTCCACTCGGTAGGATTTTAAATACTTAGGTAAGTACTGGACTGCAGCTAAGCCCTCGAGTGGGAGGCTGGCTCACCACTCGGTAGGATTTTAAATACTTAGGCGAGTACTTGGACTGCAGCTAAGCCCCCCGAGTGGGAGGATTGCTCTCCACTCGGTAGGATTTTAAATACTTAGGCGAGTACTGGACTGCAGCTAAGCCCTCGAGTGGGAGGATTGCTCTCCACTCGGTAGGATTTTAAATACTTAGGCGAGTACTTGGACTGCAGCTAAGCCCCCAAGTGGGAGGATTGCTCTCCACTCGGTAGGATTTTAAATACTTAGGCGAGTACTTGGACTGCAGCTAAGCCCCCGAGTGGGAGGATTGCTCTCCACACGGTAGGATTTTAAATACTTAGGCGAGTACTGGACTGCAGCTAAGCCTCCGAGTGGGAGGCTGACTGGCCACTCGGTAGGATTTTAAATACTTAGGCGAGTACTTGGTCTGCAGCTAAGCCCCCGAGTGGGAGGATTGCTCTCCACTCGGTAGGATTTTTTCAAACTTAGGCGAGTACTGGACTGCAGCTAAGCCCCTGAGTGGGAGGCTGGCTCGCCACTCGGTAGGATTTTCAAACACTTAGGCGAAACGGGTTCGCAGCTAAGCCCCCGAGTGGGAGGCTGGCTCACCACTCGGTAGTTTTTTTTACAAACTTAGGCGAAACGGATTCGCAGCTAAGCCACCCACTGGGGGATTTCTCATGCAAACAAAAGCAACAACAATCACTAGGAAAACTATAACACTCTTGTCTTTGATAAATAAACTACAGAGGTATCTCTTATTACATCTCATCCGAGTGAGTACTTAAGTGTAAAAGGGGTGGAGCAGCTCCACGTTCCAGGCTCGTGGCTCGTCGATCTGGCGATCGACATTGTAAAGGTGGTACGCTTCATTGTGGAGGACTCAGGTGACGATGAAGGGACCTTCCCAAGTAGGAGCGAGCTTGTGTGGTTTCTGTTGATGCACTCGGAGGACCAAGTCTCCTTCTTGGAAGGCTCGACTGTTCACATTTCTGGCATGGAATCGACGCAAGTCTTGCTGATAGATAGTTGATCGGATCATGGCCATCTCTCTTTCTTCTTCTAAGAGGTCGACTGCGTCCTGCCGGGCTTGTTCGGCTTCATCTTCAGAGTAGAGCTCGACTCGGGGTGCATTGTGGAGCAGGTCACTCGGCAAAACTGCTTCAGCCCCATAGACCAGAAAGAATGGAGTTCGTCCGGTCGACCAGTTCGGAGTGGTTCTCAAACCCCAAAGAACTGATGGAAGCTCGTCGACCCACGCGCCAGCGGCTTGCTTGAGGTCGCGCATCAACCGGGGTTTCAGTCCTTTGAGAATCAATCCATTTTCTCTTTCTGCTTGTCCATTCGACTGGGGGTGGGCGACTGAAGCATAGTCGACTCGTGTGCCTTGGGAGGCGCAAAAGGCTCTGAACTTGTCAGAATTGAAGTTTGACCCATTATCAGTGATGATGCTATGTGGAACTCCATATCTGAATATCAACTCTCTGATGAAACTGATAGCAGTGCAGGTATCAAGATTCTTGATAGGTTTAGCTTCAATCCATTTGGTAAACTTGTCGACTGCCACTAGCACATGAGTAAAGCCGATCCTGCCCGTTCTCAGAGGTCCAACCATATCCAATCCCCAAAATGCAAAGGGCCAGACGAGTGGGATGGTCTTCAGGGCTGACGCAGGCTTGTGCGACATATTGGAGTAAAACTGGCATCCTTCACATTTGTCGACTATCTCTTTCGCCATTTCATTTGCTCTTGGCCAGTAAAATCCCGCTCGGTATGCTTTAGCCACAATGGTCCGAAAAGATGCATGATGGCCACAGGTTCCCGATTGGATATCATCAAGAATTGTTTGACCTTCTTCTGGCGTTATACACTTCTGGCTGACTCCAGTCGCGCTTTCTCTATACAACTGTCCCTTTATGACGGTAAAGGCCTTGGATCGACGGACGATCTGTCGAGCCTCTTCTTCGTCTTTCGGGAGCTCTTTCCTTAGGATGTATGCGATGTACGGCACCGTCCAGTCGGGAGTGATAACCAAAACCTCCATGATCAGGTCGACCACTGCTGGAATCTCAACTTCAGTCGGATCTGTGGCACTTTTCGGCTGCGGGGCTTCTTCAGTGAAAGGATCTTCTTGAACCGATGGTGTGTGGATGTGTTCCAAAAACACATTGCTGGGAATGGCTTCTCTCTTGGAACCTATTTTTGCCAAGTCGTCAGCTGCTTGATTTTTCAGTCAGGGTATGTGATGAAGCTCTAACCCTCGAATTTCTTCTCTAGCTTTCTCACTACATTGCAATAACCAGTCATGGCTGGACTTCTGACGTCCCACTCCTTCATCACTTGATTAACCACCAAATCTGAGTCGCCATAGACCATGAGGCGACGGACGCCGAGTGAAATGGCCATGCGCAACCCATACAAAAGTGCTTCATATTCTGCTTCGTTATTGGAGGAATCAAAGTGAATTTGGAGGACATATCTGAGCTTATCTCCTCGGGGGGAAACCAGTACTACCCCAGCACCGGAACCATTCAGCATCTTGGAACCGTCAAAGAACATGGTCCAGTGCTTCGAGTGAACTTGAGTCGGCAGTTGCTATTCAATCCACTCGGTGACGAAATCTGCTATTGCTTGGGACTTGATAGCTTTCTTTGCCTCAAACTTGATATCTAGGGGAAGGAGTTCAATCGCCCATTTTGCCACCCGACCAGTTGCATCTCTATTGTGTAGAATCTCTGACAATGGAGCGTCACTGACGACTGTAATGGAATGATCAGAGAAATAGTGAGCAACTTTCTTTGTGGTCATATAAATCCCATAGACAAGCTTCTGATAATGAGGGTATCTTTGCTTTGAAGGAGTCAAAACTTCAGAAATATAATATACTGGGCGCTGAACTTTTAAGGCCTTTCCTTCTTCTTCTCGCTCGACCGTAAGTACTGTATTGACAACTTGTCCTGTGGCTGCAATGTAAAGCAGTAAAGGCTCTTTGCTGATTGGGGCAACAAGCACCGGCTGGGTGGAGAGCAGGGCTTTTAGCTCTGCAAACGCTGCATCAGCTTCTGGAGTCCACTCGAACTTGTCGGACTTCTTCATCAGTCGGTAAAGAGGCAACGCCTTTTCACCGATACGAGAAATGAATCGACTTAAAGCGGCCAAGCAACCAGTAAGCTTCTGGACATCGTGCACGCGCACAGGGCGCTTCATTCGGAGTATAGTACCAATTTTTTCTAGGTTGCCATCGATTCCTCGTTCAGAAACGAGAAAACCGAGTAACTTCCCACCAGGAACTCCGAATGTGCACTTGGATGGATTGAGCTTGGTATCATACCTCCTGAGGTTGGCAAAGGTTTCAGCAAGGTCAATCAGTAGGTCGGAACCCTTTCGTGACTTGACCACAATATCATCCATGTATGCCTCCATGTTCTCACTGATTTGAGTGAGTAGACACTTCTGAATCATCCTCATGAACGCGGCTCCGGCATTCTTGAGGCCGAATGGCATGGTGACGTAACAGAAGCACCCGAATGGAGTGATAAAAGCTGTTTTGATCTCGTCGGGTCCATACAGACGGATCTGATGGTACCCGGAATAGGCATCTAAAAAGACAGGCGCTCACATCCCGCAGTTGAATCGACTATCTGGTCGATGCGGGGAGAGGAAAATGATCTTTCGGGCAGGCCCGATTGATATGTTTAAAGTCAATGCACATACGGAGTGACTTGTCCTTCTTGGGGACCATGACAATATTGGTGAGCCACTCGAAGTGGTATACCTCTCGGATGAACTCTGCTGCTAACAGTTGAGCCACCTCCTCACCAATGGCCTTTCTCTTCTGGACGGCGGACCACCGAAGATGTTCTTTCACAGGCTTAATTTTTGGGTTGACTCATAGACGGTGCTCAGCCAGCCCCCTGGGAACGCCCGGCATGTCAGAAGGCTTCCATGCGAAGATGTCCCAGCTCTCACGGAGGAACTGGATGAGCGCTTCTTCCTATTTGGAGTCGAGCGTTGTCAAGATATGGGTCGGAGCAGCATTGGGGTCGGTCGGGTGAATGTGAATCGGCTTTGTCTCACCAGACGACTGAAATGCTGATTCCGTAGTGGGCTTCTTGGCTCGCAACAAATCACTCGGGTCCGCCGTTTTCTGGTATTCTTGCAGCTCCACCGCTGCCAACTGTATATCGGCGATCTTTGAGCCTTCCTGAAAGCACTCTTCCGCCTTCTTCCGGTTGCCAGTAATAGTGATCACACCCTTGGGACCAGGCATCTTCAATTTGAGATACACGTAGCATGGTCGAGCCATGAAACGCGCATAAGCTGGCCTACCCAAGATAGCGTGATAAGCACTCTGGAAATCCACCACTTCAAGCGTCAACTTTTCTTTGCGATAATTCTTGGAATCTCCGAAAACCACATCAAGAGTGATTTGGCCGAGTGACTCAGCCTTCTTTCCAGGAATGATTCCATGGAAACTCATGTTGCTGGTACTGAGTCTGGACATCGGAATGCCCATCCCTCTCAATGTCTCTGCATACAATAAATTTAGACCACTGCCTCCATCCATCAGCACTTTGGTCAGTCGAGTGCCTTCGACAACTGGGTTGACCACCAAAGCTTGCCTCCCAGGGGTGGCAATGTGCGTTGGGTGATCGGATTGGTCGAATGTGATGGCAGTCTGAGACCATTTCAAATAACTGGGTGTCGCCGGGGCAACCATATTCACTTCTCGGTTGATAACTTCCAGTCGACTTTTGCTTTCAACATTAGCAAAAATCATCAGGGTGGAATTGACCCGGGGGTACCCATCATCACTATCTTCCTTGTCCTCAATCTTATCCGACTCCTTTTCCTTATCTTTGGACTGCTTCCCTTGGAACTGCTGGATCAAGAGTCGACACTGTCGAGTGGTATGTTTTTGGTAAATGAGTTTACCCTCTTCATCTTTCTTTGTGTGAATGTGGCATGGTAGATCCAACACGTCATTTCCATCTTGGTCCTTCACTTTCTTAGGGTTCCAAGGCCCTTTGGGCTTCCCCTTAAACTTTCCTTGAGTCACGGCCAAGGCTTCTCCTGGAGCAACTGGCTCAGATTTCTGCTTTTGCTTTCGAATGGAATTCCCTCCTCCGATTTCGTGGGCGACTGACTTGTGCTTGCCACTCCGAAGTCGATCCTCTTCTTCACCATTGGCATAATTGGTGGCAATCTCCATCATTTGACTCACAGACATGTCTCCGTTTCGACCGAATGTCATGTTCAGTTCTCTGTACTTAGCACCTTCCTTGAAGGCACAAACTGCTTGGTGATCAGACACGTTCTCTACCGTGTGATGCAACGTGATCCATCTCTGGATGTAATCCCTCAAAGTTTCATTTGGCTTCTGGACACAAGACTGCAGCTCTGTCAATCCTGCTGGTCACTTGCAAGTTCCTTCAAATGTTCTGACAAACACTCGGGAAAGATCTTCCCAAGTGTAAATGCTGCTGGGCGCTAACTGATTCAGCCATGCTCTGGCCGAACCCTTCAACATGAGAGGCAGGTGTTTCATGGCCACATCATCGTTGCCGCCGCCAATCTGAACAGCCACTCAGTAGTCCTCAAGCCAAGTTTCGGGCTTGGATTCACCAGTGAACTTACTGACTCCAGTCGCCAACCTGAAGTTGGGAGGAATCACCGCGACCCTGATGGCCCTGCTGAAGCACTCTGGTCCTGAGACGTGTACACTGCTGCTGGTGGGTATCTCCCTGTCATGACCTTCCCTGTGAGCTCTGTTCCTGTCACCAAACCTTGAACGAGAATGGATCTGGCATCAAAGCCTGGTTCCGTGGGATCGACTAGAATCCTTCGCCCAACACTGTGAGGGCGTCTGTCGACCTGCCGTGGAGACATGTACGATCCACTCCTTGGGGGAGGGGTGGGCACTCGACGTCGATCATCACGACCGAGTCGGTGATCATACTGCTCACGGTTCCTATATTGATCACGCCAGTCCTCATGTCCCTCACGCCTCGGGGGCGATCTTGGGCTGTGGGCCAACGGAACTGTATCTGCAGCAACGGATCTGCTGTGGATCCTATTCCGCGACTGTGACACAGCTGAATTCTGATCTCCTGCCGCCCGGAGTAATGCTCTGATATGTAACAAGCCCCTGCCAGCCTCTGACTGAGAGGGCTGGATGGACTCTGCTATACGGGCTGCAGCTGCTAAATTCTGAATCGGAGTTCGATATATCTGAGTTGGTGGTGGAAAGAGCTGACGTCGACTGGGTTCTGGAACCCATTGTCGTGCGCGCTCGTCGAGTGCTTGCTGGAGATTATCCAGTCGAGTGCGCTCAGCCAAGTTGGCCAAGTCCGCGTCCTCCAAGGCGCGGGCCTCGGGGGTTTCTCCAACAATAGGAGTGTGTAGCGCATCCATGATCCGGCGGCGAAGTTCCTCTCTCTGCAACGACGGGGAGATATTCCTCATGGGCATGCGACGGGTCACCGCCGCCAGCGCCTCCATCGGTGCGGGGAAAACCGGGAGGACTGTGGGGTCCATCGACCATCAAAACCTCCGCCGCTGGATCACTGCTGTCGCACTCGGATGAGGTCTCTGCGGAGTCAGTCGACAAGTCGAATAGGCCGTAGTGAGATTCGTCGGGCTCGATCGCCGCGACCTGAGGGGTGGCCGACTGGCGTGCCACCGCGTGTCTCACCCACCACTGAAGTCTCGACCGACCAGAGCGCTTGCGCCCGCGGGAAACAGGAAGGGAGGACACCACAGGGGCCGACCGATAATGGGTCGACGGTTGCCGCAAGAGGATGCCGCGGACGCACGCGCGAAAGTGCGTTGCCTCGCGAACAGGGAGCGCGTCGACATCGAGCGGGGCCTCCTGAAGCCAAGCGGAGTCGTCTACGATGAACGTGAGCGCACCGAGACGGATCTCGCGGCCCTCTACTAAAACTCCGCCTGAAACCATGATGATTTGGATCAGAAAAAACGCAACTTCTCCAACAAGTCGCTAAGACACCCGCCCCATGGTGGGCGCCAACTGTCGTGGTTCTAAGTCTGATAGTAGTGTAGGGGGGTAAGTATGGAGAGGCAAGATCCTAGCTATGGAGTAGTTGTAGACACACGAGGTTTACGACTTCAGGCCCTTCTCAGAGGAAGTAATAGCCCTACGTCTCGGAGCTCGGAGGTGGTCGACTGGATTATGTGTGTGTGAATTACAGGGGTGTGAACCCTTTACACTGGGAGGGGGGGGGGTGGCTTATATAGAGTTCGCTAGACCCCTCCGGCCCTCAGTTATGAAGGGTTTAAGGTACATTAAGGTCGGGTGTTACTAATAACGCCACTAATAAAGTGCTATGATGACCATAAAAGCCACTTAATGCCCGTCCGTTAGCGAGTGGAGTGACTTTAGATCTCCTGGCCGTCGAGTGGGCGGATCTTGGTCGAGTGGTAGTCTTCATGGTCGAGTGTCTTCGAGTTTGTCGAGTGGATCACCTCCAAGTCGATTGAAAGGTGATTTCTTCTAGGGATGTCCTTGGGGAGGGTAGTTTGGACAGGTCCATGACCCTACCCTAGGTACATAGCTTCATCACCTGCCTCCCTATAATAAGACAACATAAATCACTCATCATTGGGCACATCATTATGTTGGGACTGCTTTGGCTCAGCCATAAGCTGCTCCACTGTTAGCTTCTCAGGAGGGATGCCCAAGGAAGCACCCAAATTCTGCATAACCTGGATAGGAATAGGTGCAAGGCTTGCTTCTGACGCCATGGGACTGGTCTATTGAACATTGGCCTCCTGAAGCTTGGGCTTCTCCGCACGTGGTTGTCTTGGTGGTCGGGGCTTGACTGGAATTGCAGAAGTGGGTTTATAACCCTACAACTTGGTAGCGCTCCTAGTCATTCTTCTGTTAGAGAAGTCTGTCCTTGGAGCCACCAGAGATTTAGGCCTTCTGCCTTTCTTCTTAGCAGCAGCAGACACTAACAAAAGAGAGTGGAGCTTGTACACTGTCGACAGACACTTCTGGTGCAGGAATGTTGCTTATCTCAACTTCGAAAGTCAACTTGTGAGTTACTGGCCTGGGAGGAGAGGGCAGCCAAGGAAAGGGCTGATACTCATTATGCAACAGAGCAGGTGGCCAAGAGAAGGGCAGTTCCTCAGGGAAAGCTTGCAGCCAAGATCTCTTCAGAGAAGCACTGTCTAACACAATTGGCATCTGTTTGGGCACTGATGAAGTCAGAAAAGAGGGCAATAGAGACTCAAAAGCTCTCTGCCATATCATTGCAGGTGGAAGAACAGGTCCATACATAACCCTGGCAGCTCCAACAAAGAGAGGTGGTTGAAGAGGAGGATGGTAGGGAACGATGGCAAGGTTGTTATTTTCCTCAAGCACAACTATGGCCTCCAAAATCTGATTTTCATTCACCTGGGCATCAACATCATTATCATTCTGAATGTCTTGAACCAAAATATTTTCAGCAGGCACATTAAGAGGCTGCAATGGGCCAACAGCCACTTCCACAGCAATTGCCTCCTGCTAGATTATTGGGCCAACAGGCCCATCTCCCTCCTGCACTGGCTCAATCACCTGAACCTGGTTCATTGGAGGCCCATCAACCACAAATTGATTGTTCTACTGGGAAGAATCATTGGAGCCCATTGAAGGGTTTAAAACCATTGAAGCTTGGTCTTGCTGCACCTGTGGCTGCTCCACAACTTGCTCCTCAACTGGCTCATTCCAAGGACCCCATCCCTCATGTTGCTCTGGTTGTTGCTGCTGCGGCTGGTCCTGCTGCCATGGTTGTGGAATATCATTCCAGCCAAGAGCTGGATAAGGTGGCATTGCCCAGAAATTTTCAACAGGCTGAAGCTGGCCAGGCATTGGATGAGGCCCATCAATGGGCATGACATCTTCATCTTGGGGAAGTTGTTCAGCAAAAGCAGTAGTTAAGATGTGGCAAGAGGCAGTCCAAGAGACAACAGCACCTCCAACATTAGCAAACTTTCAAAAGAAAACATCTCTTGGAACCAGCAGATTATCAAGAAAAGATGCATAGACCAAAGAACGGACAAGACGATCATCCTCATGATTCCAGTAGTGGAATTGTCCAAAAGTTCTGACAACCTCAAATAAGATCTCTTTATTGCGATAATCTAAAGGGACACCAATAAACATGAGCCAACCAGTTATGTGCCCTTGCAGTGCTCAAAATCCCTCCCCATTATCATGGTTTATAAATCTAACAAAGATCTCCTGACCATGCTGATCTAAACCGAGCGGCCATGGTGCATGATTAACTAGAGCGCTACGAATAACTAGGTCTTGCATCTGGTACGTCCGACACCCTGAAACCACGTCTTAGAGGAAAGAACTGGCAGCTGAAGCTCCTCGGTTATGAAATCCCCGACCTGCTGACGGAGAAGAGGCACATCCTTCGGCTGAGGTATGGGCTCGACAATCCCCACCATGTCGGATTCATGGCGGCGGGGAGGTGAGCGGGCCGACGTGTAGAAAGTACGCGACAGCCGTTGCTGGCCAGCATCTACGATGTCGTGACCCGCCGGCAAGAACCTCCTTGGGTCGAGCTCGTAGTTCGCCATGGATGGTGGGGGTGGAGCAGAGCTATTGGTTGGCGTGCGGTTTGATGGAGGAGGCGTGGAATAACCAGACTGCAGAGCAGGAGAGGCAAGGTTTTTGGCAGGGGATCTTTCCACTGTTTGGGAGCACGAAGAGTCCGGGTTGTGCTTGAAGGCATGAGACTCGAAATTGGTAGTTGGGCTACTCCGTTTAGGAACCCAAATCTTTAAATTTGGAGGTGATCTCGTGCAACCTTTTTTAACGTGACCGAGCCGGAAACAACGATGGCACCGTACCTCGTTCATGCAACGATCCAACGTAAACTTCCGATGAATGTGTGTAATGCAGTTATCCTTGCCTTTGACAACTTAAAAGAGCAAAGGCCTCTGTCTAGGCCTGAATTCAACTTCAGAAAGATTGTCAAGTTACATTTGGTAGAGCTTCTTCATCTGCAGTACATTTATTAGAAGCAAAGATGCACCATCAGATGGATAAAAGTGGGGGAGGAAAACTCCAAATTTTTTCAAGCAATGGAAACTGAGAGATTTAGAAGGAATTCTATCTCCAGTTTAATTAATGTTGATGGTTTGACATTATCCTCTCATAATGAAATGGATGGACTTCTTTGGTCTTCATATAAGGACAGAATGGGAGTTTCATGTGGAATTGACATGTTTTTTGATCTTGAGAATTTGATTCAGTCTATCCCTGGGCTTGAGAGTTTATCTGGGCCTTTCACAGATGATGAGATAAATGAGGTTTTGAAGCATTTACTCTTGACAGAGCACCAGGACCAGATGGGTTTACTGGTTTGTTTGTTAAGAAGTGTTGGCATATAATCAAGGATGATTTCCTCAAGCTAATCTCTAACTTCTATGAAGGAAGAATTTCTTTGCAGAGTATTAACAGATCTCTGGTGACACTCATTCCCAACATTCTCTCTCCTAAAGGACCAAATGATTACAAGCCAATCTCTCTCACAAATACTTGTCTCAAGTTTCTAACTAAGCTTCTAGCAAATAGATTACAGAAAGTTATCCTCACATGCATCCATAAAAACCAATATGGTTTCCTTAAATCAAGGTCTATCCAGGATTGCATTGCTTGGAGTTTGGAATACATTCATCAGTGTCATCAGTCTAAAAGACCAATCCTCATCCTCAAGCTTGATTTTGCTAAAGATTTTGACACAGTTGAACATGATATGATTTTGCTTATGTTGAAATACAAGGGTTTTGATACAAAATGGATAGGTTGGGTTAAGGAACTCCTCTCATCTGGATCTTCTTCCATCCTTATCAATGGTATACCTAGCAAGCAATTCAACTGTAGGAGAGGTGTAAGGCAAGGAGACCCTCTGTCACCTCTTATTTTTGTTATTGCAGCTGATTTGTTGCAATCCTTTGTTAACCAAATGCTCCAACAAGGTTTACTTACTCTCCCAATACCATCTAATGACCCATATTTCCCAATAGTTCAGTATGCAGATGATACTTTGTTGATTATTCAAGCTGATGAGGGACAACTGCTAGCTCTCAAGAATATGCTGATTGCATTCTCTAAATCAACTGGCTTAAAAGTCAACTTCCAAAAGTCTTGTATTCTGCCCATCAATGTATCACAGGAGGAAGCCATCAGATTGGCTGCAATTTTTGGATGTCAGGTTGGATCTCTCCCTTTTACTTATCTGGGGCTGCCTATGGGCACCACCAAACCCAGGGTACAAGACCTTGTGCATGTTGTGGACAAAGTTGAAAGGAGACTATCTGCTAGTTCCTCCCTGCTCTCCCAAGGTGACAGATTGCAAATGCTGCTGTTAGTCCTTTCCTCCATGCCCATCTATTTCCTTTGCAGTCTTAGCTTACCAGCTGCTATTATTAAGCAACTTGAGACAATAATGAGGCGATGTTTATGGAGAGGAAATTCTGACACCCCCAAACAATCATTAGCAGCCTGGCCAATGGTTTGTAAGACAAAAGATAAAGGGGGCATGGGGATCATCAACCTTGCAATTCAGAATAAGGCCTTTCTCACTAAACACTTACACAAGTTTTATAATAAGCCTGATATACCTTGTCTCTCTCTGATTTGGGACACTTATTACAATGGAGTGGTCCCTCATCACTAAAAAAAAGACACTTCCGTGATGATACATGTTTGTCACAGTAGGTCACATTTTCTGTCATGCATGTACATCCATGACGATTTTATGACAAAATCAAGATAGTCATACCTGTGCTGTCGTAGAAGTGTTCCATGACATTACCAAAATTATCATCACAGAAGTGTCCACTTCCATGACGATAAATCGCGCGTCATAGAAGTGCTTTCGTCAAGGGTGACCAACACGTGGCATCCACCGTAACCGCTCGCCGTTAAGCTATTGGGTCCGGTTTTGGATCCGATAACCCGTTAATAGCCTAGACCAATGGTGATTTTCCATGTGTAAAACTCTCATTGGTGGGAGGAAACACGTGTCTGCTCCTCGGTGGGCCAGATGTCGCCCGTCCATTGGAGGAGACATGCCTATGATACGTCGACACGTGGTAGGGCTAAACAGAGGCCCATATAGGTTAAAAAGGCCGGCCCAGTCAAAGGCCCGTAGTACTTACTCAGGTACTAGTGGGCTAGCCCAATAACAACCTATTTAATAAAGGCCCATTTACGGCCCGAAGCCAGATCTGGCCCGTTAATTGTTCGCCGAATATTTGGGCCCAATTACAGCCCAGTGAATTTCGGCCTGTTAGAGGCCCGATGTAGACATGAGCCCATTTCAGCCCGGTGTGTCTTTCGGCCTGGGAATGGCCCGTGCTGCCCATGGGCCATATATGGTCCGACGCGACATCTGGCCCACTAACGGCCCGTGATAAAGGTGGCAGCAGTTCATCCAATGTGACTTTGGGCCTATTAAAGGTCTGTCGTATAATTCGGCCCGTTGATGCATGTACTAAGCTTTCGGCCTCTTAAAGGCCCATGATATCGATGGGCCAACTAAGGCCCAAGATATGTTTCGGCCTGGTAACGACCCGTCATATAACTGGGCCAAAAAAGGCCCGGTCTACATTTCAGCCTGCTGAAGGCCCGTCGATGACTAGTGAAAATTGAGGCCCAACATGCATTTCGGCCTGCTAAAGGCCCATGGTTTCTTCTGGGCCGTAACATGCCAGTAGAATATTCAGCCTGTTAATGGCCCAACGCTACCTGGGCCAATCTAAGCGCTGGGTCCACAAAAGGCCCAACTGAAATTTGGGCCGAATATAGGCCGAAGTAAGTTGTGGGCCTGCACAAAGTGTGAAGGCCCCAATGGCCATTCTGGCCCAAGAAAGATGCAGATCGGCCCAATTGTGGCCTGCTAAAAACCAGGCCCGTTAGAGGCGAATGTTTTGGCCCGGTCGACTACATCAGATTTTTTTCAGATAGTGAATGATGGCAGTAACTAGTAGGAATTAAAAACAAACCTACTCTATACAATAAAGAAATTATGGCATAGTAACTTAGAATAAACCTACACTATACAATAAAGGATTTATGGTATATTACATCCACTAGCATCGAAGTTCGCCACCAGTGATCATAAAGCGCAACGAAGAAGCAGATTACAAAAACTAGGCACCATTGCAGCATAACAAAATAATACTGAACCGAGACCACTTCCAACACAGTTCAAGAAAGGTTAGCCTTGCACGGGAACTGCTGCGCAAGCTGCTGAGCAAGGTTGTGAGACCGGCCTAGCATGTTGGTCATAGCTTCCAGGTGTAGCTGTTTAGCAATGAGGTTCTCATTGGTGTTCTCCGCAATCTTTCTTAGAGATAGGACTTCAAGTCGAAGTTGAGTTGCAGAATGCCTTTCTACTAGAACTTGGGACTGAAGAAGTCGAACTGATTCAGACATCGAATTCTGTGAGCCTGTCTGACTGCTAGTCTCAAGTAACTTGAACACTGCATCAAGACAAGACTTTGGGGTTTTCTCGCTATCTTCAAGATGTTTTGCCTTCTTTGCTGCAATATATGTTGGGTTTGTCTCACAGCCTTCAGCAGACTTGTGCATGCCATCAGGCATATCACCCTGAAACAAGCAGAGAGATGACATGTTTTCCACGTGTATAAACAAAGATGATAACTGTGCTGTCAATTCCATCCAATTTCAAATTAGAAAATAAGGAGTAAGTTCAAAATATCAATAACATAATTTGGCATTGTTCATAATGCGGGGAGCTTCACCACACTACTGGATTACCATGTCAACATAACAAGCATAGATGAAGGGTAAAGATAATCATTGTATCTATTTTGGTTAATGTGCATGGCATGTTGTTCATATCATCAGCCACATCAGTAAGATAAAACAGGAGATGACAAGGTGCAAACGTGGGCTACTTCACCACACACTGGATTATAGATCCACAAAAACAAGCATACATATAGGGAGTATTGAGTAATGTGCATGGTATGAATAAGGAATTTGGTTTTACAAGTAAAACTTGGAACTTACGGTTCTTGCGAACATGCATTTTGATAGAAACAGCAAACTAAACAACAATAAACGATAGGGAGTATGAGCAAATTAAACAACAGTTGAGGATAAAGGCTTTAGAAGGACTGACTTACATTGACAGTTAACACCGGCTTTATAATGCCCGTCTCCATGTCAAGGGAAGGATAACTCAAGAATTTTAGCACAAAATCTTCTTCATAAGCATTGCCTGTACTCTACATTTTGTAGACAATAATTATAGATATGATAATACTGGAAGGGATAGAGGATAATGAAGATAAGATGCAGATTCATGCTACATAATCAACTACCAATCCCGGGAAGCACAAGCGTTATAGGACAAAATGTACTGACAAGACCAATGAGCTACACTTCTGCACTGACATTGTCTGTGCATTCAGCTTTTTGGTAAGATTAAATATAGATCTGATATCTTTTAGTAAATGGTGGGCGAGGGAGATAAGATGCAGAATGCTACACAATGAACCACTCCCTCTTCCCATAATACAAGAGTGTTTTGAACACTGGTGTACTGTGCAAAATGTTCTTATATTATGGGATGGAGGGAGTAGTTGTTAATGTAAGTACAGTGGTAGACGACGTTCAGTCCTTACAAGAGGACTGCAGAGCTAAACCTCTTCAAAAGCATTGGGTTGATTCTAAATTTATGTAAGAGTCCATACAGATCTTATAATGTCCACCAAATAGACGATAACGAGGCTAACATGTGCAGTGATGCTACATAATCAAACAACTATGAAAGTAAGTATGGTCATACAGGGCAAGAGGTACTCACAAGAGCAATGCAGTGTGCAGTATAGTTGCGAGATTTTGTGGTCCATTGAGAATGAATGTTCTTCTGCTAATAGTTTTCATACAAGTGTGACGTTAAGACAAATGCAGAAATGTAGTTCAAATTGTGATGTGATATCATAGAAAGTACCTTGCGCTGCAGACGAGACCAATGTGTAACAAGATTATTCCGGTCACTGTCGGATAAATGTAGCACCAGAGACTTTACAAAAATTTCGTTTAGAGGCTTGCCATCGAAGTGCACTTGCCTCAGGTAGGAACGATACTTCATCAACGAGTGCTTGAAAAGCGCAACCAACCCTTGCTCGTCTTGACAATCCAGTTTGGTCCTCGCATATTTAAAAGAATGAAATCTTGTGTCTTCTGTCAGCAGAAACATATGTAGTAATTACCATGAATAACATTAGTACATTACTTACGCGTAAGTTGCGGAGGAAGACTGTAAATTGTTTTGTGTCTGCGTAATAATCTTTCCATGAAGGAAAGATGCGCACAAAGTTCTTAACAACAATATAAGCTTCGTCTTCTAAACTGGGAAGAAATGGACATGGGTCCTATTTGCTGCAATTGGGGTTCTCTTGGTTCGAAAAGGGATTTGGCAACTAGATTTGGTGTACTCTTTGCTGGAATGGGGGTTTGCTTTGTAGAGCTGGTGCTATGTCAACTGGCATCGTCATACTGTTTGTTGCAGTTGGGGTCTACTGAGTTGTGGCATCAGAAATGACCAGTGTAGTAGGGCTAGAGTCTGCTAGAGTTGGGGTGTGATAACCCACAAGTATAGGGGATCGCAACAGTTTTCGAGGGTAGACTATTCAACCCAAATTTATTGATTTGACACAAGGGGAGCCAAAGAATATTCTCGAGTATTAGCAGTTGAGTTGTCAATTCAACCACACCTGGATAAGTTAGTATTTGTAGCAAAGTATTTAGTAGCAAAGTAATATGGAAGTAACGGTAACTGTAGCAAAAGTAATATTTTTGGGTTTTGTAGTGATTGTAACAATAGCAAAGGGAAAGTAAATAAGCGGAGAACAATATGTGAAAAGCTCGTAGGCATTGGATCGATGATGGAGAATTATGCCGGATGCGGTTCATCATGTAACCGTCATAACATAGGGTGACACAGAACTAGCTCCAATTCATCAATGTAATGTAGGCATGTATTCCGAATATAGTCATACGTGCTTATAGGCATGTATAACCGGCTCCAAGATCACATAAAGCAGTTTTAACATAATTTCTTTTAATGGAGCATGGTATAGTGGGTACTCCTGGATCTCCAAGTCTCTTTGGTACTCCACCCTTAAAGGTATAATTAGCAAGCATGGTGGAAATTTCAGCTTCTGGTATCTTTCTTTTATTAGTAACAATTTCTTTCATGTACCTAGCATAAGGATTCATTTTGAGCATATCAGTTAATCGCATACGCAAAAAGATAGGTCTAATCATTTCAGCAAAGCGCTCAAAATCCTCATCATCCTTTTTCTTGGATGGTTTGGGAGGAAAAGGCATTGGTTTCTGAACCCAAGGTTCTCTTACTTTACCATGTTTCCTAGCAACAAAGTCTCTCTTATCCTAACGTTGGTTCTTTAATTGTGGGTTATCAAGATCAACAACAGGTTCAATTTCTACATCATTATCATTACTAGGTTGAGCATCATCATGAACATCCTCATTAACATTATTACTAGATTCATGTTCATTACCAGGTGATTCAACAATAGGTTCACTAGAAGCATGCAAAGTCCTATCATTTTTCTTTTTCTTCTTTTTAGAAGAACTAGGTGCATCTATATTATTTCTCTGAGAATCTTGTTCAATTCTCTTAGGGTGGCCTTCAGGATACAAAGGTTCCTGAGTCATCTTTCCAGTTCTAGTAGCCACTCTAACAGCATAGTCAATATTCTTACTATTCATTTCATTGAGCAAATCATTTTGAGCTTTAAGTACCTGTTCTACTTGAGTGGTAACCATAGAAGCATGTTTGCTAATGAGTTTAAGTTCACCCTTAACATTAGCCATGTACTTACTCAAGTGTTCAATCATATAAGCATTTTGTTTTAATTGTCTACCAAAATAAGCATTAAAATCTTCTTGCTTAACCATAAAGTTATCAAACTCATCCAAACATTGGCTAGCAAACTTAGTAGGAGGGATTTCAGCTTTATCATATCTATAGAGAGAATTTACCTTTACTACCTGTGTCGGGTTATCAAGACCATGTGTTTCTTCAATAGGTGAGGGATTAAGATCATATGTTTATTTGACAGGCGGTAAATTAAGACCATGCATTTCTTCAATAGGAGGTAAATTCTTAACATCTTTAGCTTTAATACCTTTTTCTTTCATAGATTTCTTTGCCTCTTGCATATCTTCAGGACTGAGAAATAGAACACCCCTCTTCTTCGGAGTTGGTTTAGGAATAGGCTCAGGAATTGGCTCAGGAAGTGTCCAATTATTTTCATTAGTCAACATATTATTCAATAGAATTTCAGCTTCATCCGGTGTTCTTTCCCTGAAAACAGAACCAACACAACTATCCAGGTAATCTTTGGAAGCTTCGGTTAGTCCATTATAAAAGATGTCAAGTATTTCATTTTTCTTAAGAGGATGATCAGGCAAAGCATTAAGTAATTGGAGAAGCCTCCCCCAAGCTTGTGGGAGACTCTCTTCTTCAGTTTGCACAAAGTTGTATATATCCCTTAAAGCAGTTTGTTTCTTATGAGCAGGGAAATATTTAGCAAAGAAGTGATAAATCATATCCTGGGGACTACGCACACAACCAGGATCAAGAGAGTTGAACCATATCTTAGAATCACCCTTTAATGAGAATGGAAATATTTTAAGGATATAAAGGTAGCGAGTTCTCTCATCATTAGTGAACAGGGTGGCTATATCATTTAATTTAGTAAGATGAGCCACAACAGTTTCAGATTCATAGCCATAAAAAGGATCAGATTCAACCAAAGTAATTATATCAGGATCAATAGAGAATTCATAATCCTTATCAGTAACACAGATAGGTGAAGTAGCAAAAGCAGGGTCAGGTTTCATCCTAGCATTAAGAGATTGCTGCTTCCATTTAGCTAATAACTTCTTAAGATCACTTCTATCATTGCAAGCTAAAATAGCTCTAGCAGATTCTTCATCCAGAACATAACCCTCAGGCACAACAGGTAATTCATATTTATTAGGGGGAGAGTCTTCATCATCACTTTCTTCAATATTATCAGTTTCAATAATTTCATTGTCTCTAACCCTAGCAAATTGTTCATCAAGAAATTCACCAAGTGGCACAGTAGTATCAAGCATAGAAGTAGTTTCATCATAAGTATCATGCATAGCAGAAGTGGCATCATCAATAACATGCGACATATTAGAATGAATAGCAGAAGCAGGTTTAGGTGTCGCAAGATTACTCAAAATAGACGGTGAATCAAGTGTAGAGCTAGATTGCAGTTCCTTACCTCCCCTTGTAGTTGAGGGATAAATTTTTGTTTTAGCATCTTTCAAGTTCTTCATAGTGACCAGCAGATATAAATCCCAAGTGGCTCGAAGAATAGAGCTATGCTCCCCGACAACGGCGTCAGAAAATAGTCTTGATAACCCACAAGTATAGGGGATCGCAACAGTATTCGAGGGTAGAATATTCAACCCAAATTTATTGATTCGACACAAGGGGGGCCAAAGAATATTCTCGAGTATTAGCAGTTGAGTTGTCAATTCAATCACACCTGGATAACTTAGTATCTGCAGCAAAGTATTTAGTAGCAAAGTAATATCAAAGTAACGGTAACGATAGCAAAAGTAATATTTTTGGGTTTTGTAGTGATTGTAACAATAGCAACGGGAAAGTAAATAAGCGGAGAACAATATGTGAAAAGCTCTTAGGCATTGGATCGGTGACGGAGAATTATGCCAGATGCAGTTCATCATGTAACAGTCATAACATAGGGTGACATAGAGCTAGCACCAATTCATCAATGTAATGCAGGCATGTATTCCGAATATAGTCATACATGCTTATGGAAAAGAACTTGCATGACATCTTTTATCCTACCCTCCCATGGCAGCGGGGTCCTAATGGAAACTAAGGGATATTAAGGCCTCCTTTTAATAGAGTACCGGACCAAAGCATTAACACATAGTGAATACATGAACTCCTCAAACTATGGTCATCATCGGGAGTGGTCCCGATTATTATCACTTCGGGGTTGTCGGATCATAACACATAGTAGATGACTATAGACTTGCAAGATAGGATCAAGAACTCACATACATTCATGAAAACATAATAGGTTCAGATCTGAAATCATGGCACTCGGGCCCTAGTGACAAGCATTAAGCATAGCAAAGTCATAGCAACATCAATCTCAGAACATAGTGGATACTAGGGATCAAACCCTAACAAAACTAACTCGATTACATGATAAATCTCACCCAACCCATCACCGTCCAGCAAGCCTACGATGGAATTACTCACGCACGGCGGTGAGCATCATGAAATTGGCGATGGAGGATGGTTGATGATGACGATGGCGACGGATTCCCCTCTCCGGAGCCCCGAACGGACTCCAGATCAGCCCTCCCGAGAGGTTTTAGGGCTTGGCGGTGCCTCCGTATCGTAAAACATGATGAATCCTTCTCTCTGATTTTTTTCTCCCCGAACACGAATATATGGAGTTGGAGTTGAGGTCGGTGGAGCGTCAGGGGGCCCACGAGGTAGGGGGCGTGCCCAGGGGGGCAGGCGCGCCCCCACCCTCGTGGATAGGTGCCCCCCTGACATGGATTCTTCTTCTAGTATTTTTAATGTTTTCCAAAAATAAGTTCCATGGAGTTTCAGGTCATTCCGAGAACTTTTGTTTCTGCACATAAATAACACCATGGAAAGTCTGCTGAAAACAGCGCCAGTCCGGGTTAGTTCCATTCAAATCATGCAAGTTAGAGTCCAAAACAAGGGCAAAAGTGTTTGGAAAAGTAGATACGACGGAGACGTATCAGGGTGTTTTGTGGGTCAGGTGATATTGCAACTACACCTGATGGGCTATTTGATTTATCAGGTGTCACTACCTTTTCCAAATACTTTGCTTGTGCTCCTCCGCGATCAGCAATCACCCTCTTCCTTTTGAACGTCTGATACACAAGAAGGATATTTGAATGGATAAATATGGTATAATGACAGATGGAATATGTACTGAAAATGGATAGGAAGGGCGTATTCACAAACACGATGTGTAAACTAAGCTAATGGCAGTGCAACAAAGTAGAAGCAATTCAAAGCATCGGTTGCAAGATATGTGCGACCAATATAACTGTGGAAAGTTAGAGCAAGAACCTTGACGGGTGAATAAGATATGGCATCTGCCTCTGACTCCTCCACTAGGGAGCTACATTGACTTAGGTCTCCCTCTAGCTTAGAATCACTGTTAGGATCATATTCTGAGCATGAATCTGTAGGTGGAGAGCGTTTGCATTGCATTGCATCCAGACTTGATTTCAGTCCCTTAATGCCAAGTTTGACAGCAATGGCATTGTTCTGCTTTATTCTTTTCATGCGTGCAAGCTCATAATCATTATGATGCTGTTCAAAATCTGAGATTCATGAAAACATAAAAAGTAGTCAGATTATCTATGGAATGCATTGCGGATTCAACTCAAACAGTGTTTCCCTATAAACCCCTGCATATGCAAAGTTCACCCCCCA
The DNA here is from genome assembly GCA_032464435.1 of Aegilops umbellulata. Lineage (NCBI taxonomy): Eukaryota > Viridiplantae > Streptophyta > Magnoliopsida > Poales > Poaceae > Aegilops > Aegilops umbellulata. The sequence goes on along the minus strand of CP136058.1, from coordinate 343,649,012 downwards.
ACCGTGCCGACCAGACCACACACAGAAATACAAACCCCTTATGTCTCTATAACAGGCAGACACACATTTCAAAACTGAAGTAGGAACATTAGAATCATATCAAATTCATATTTGAACAAATAAACCAAGGAATTATGAGTGGCATAATGTTTAGCTTCAAGGGTGGAGTGTTGGTAGTGCGACACAAAGCAAGTAGGCAGATTGTATTCCATGTAAAAGATCATAGCCTATGTAAAAGCTGGAAATGACACTTTTTTCTATACAATGCAGTCTCCGTTGCCCACACATGATGGAAGAGATAACACAGAGAAATACTATTCACTCATGTCTCCGGTTCCAGTATTTTGAAACAGGGTGGTCCACCCTAAAAGAATATTGACAACAAATATGATTTGTCAAGCATAGATGTAGTGAATCAATCATTTACTTGTGAGCTCACTAGGACAAGTATGGAGAATTGTAACTGCAGTAAGAGACCGTCCAAAATCTGAATCAAGATGTTTGTCTTAGCACTTACTGTTTGCAACTGATCGACGTGAACAATAGGATATCATATCGAATGAGTAAGAAAGACAAGTAAAATTGTCAACAAACCTGGCCTGCAGTAGTAATCTGGGTCAATGTCACTACGACCAACAATCCAAAATGACTGGTGTCTGTTCCTAGGGCTGGAATTTTGAAACCCTGTGAACTTTACAGGTACTAAAGATTATTGAAATACATCTGAACCATTAAGTGTAGGTAGCACTCAACACACAACAAACCCTAATGACAGTCCTGCCTAATGAGTAATGAATCAATTAGAAAATGGGTGATGAGGAGTGGCTATTGAAGTGCTGAGTGTTGATGACGTATCTCAGGATAAATCGGGTTGGCTTAGTGGGTGATACACGCCTAAGCCCTAAACAGACTGGGAAGGTAGGCATGGCGGCGCGCCCGGGCATCGGTGACGCTGCAGGGCGAGCGGCTCCTGACCTCCTGCTAGTCCGACGTCTCCTCCTAGAGTCATGCCGTCCGAGGATGGCAAGTCGCCGGCGAGGCAGGCGGCTGGGGGCGAGTAGAGATCGGAAGCGCACAACAGAACAGAGGGGAATTGGGGCCTGGGACGACCCAAAATCCCAGGGTGGGCCGGCCCACCGTGGGCACCCTGTAGAGATACACACCTGAGCGACAAACATGCATTTTCGAAACTAAATTACGAACATTTAGCTGATCAATTAAACGACTCTGTTTTAATAATATCAGATTCGTATATGAACAACTAAGCTTGTTTAGCTTGATGGGTGGAGCAGTGCTATTATGACACGAAGCACGTATTCTGATCGTATAGTGATCATAAAAGGGGGAAACCCTAAGCATTTTTTGAGCAAAAGAGGATTTCCCCTCCGATTTCTATTAAAGAACCCACCAAGGAACCAACATGATCAATTAAACCCTAAGCATGATCAATTAAACCGTATTATGACTGTGCCATGGTAGATTTAAAGCTACAAACCGGAGAAATGATATTTAGCATCCATTGTTTGCTTCAAACTAAGAACTAAATTCTAAGAGCTGAAAAGAAAGTAGAGTAACCAAGTTACGATCTATTTTCTGGTTGAGATCAAAAGGTTGAGGAGATATGAAGTACCACCTCTCTTGCGGCACCGTGTAGGTATCGGGGGTGCGATGGCTGTCGGTCGCGTTGAAGCAGATCTGTGACGGTAGACGGGTGCATCGGGGGATAAGTCCCGTTGCGGTGGAAGAGAAGGTCGTGTGAGCGGCCCCGGCAAAGAGGACGACGGCGCCGATGAAGGAGAGGACGCGTTGCAAGGCTCTTGGTCCATCACCGTGGATGAGAAACATCCATCTCTAGCAGTGGACGACGCGGTCTTGGTAGGCGCTCCGGCTTGGTGGAGGACGGTGGCGATGGATGGGGTGGAGGACAGCGGCGATGGATGGGGTGGCGGACGGAGGAGGCTGGTGTGGGCATGGTGTTCTAGCGCGGATGGTGTATGAATGGGAAAATGGAGGGAGAGGTACGGGGAACCATGTTTTTGGGACGTGCCTGTCTGAAATATGGGGAAGTTAGGAACTTAGCCCCTGTTTAAAATTCGGACGTCTCGTCGGTTGGGGATAGGACAGTAATCTCGCATCTCGTCAATATTGAACGGGGCTGACAGGTAGGGCGGTTGTGTCACGTTTGAGTGAAGTTACAAACCTGCCCCTATTGAAAATATTTGCCTACATCGGTTTTGGCCGAGTCGAGTTTGTTTTGCCGCCCACCGTGTATCACTACAGGAATCAGCTACTTTGCCGTCTGCCACGGCAGACGGCAAAGGCATGAACGGCGGACGACAAAGGCCTTTGCCGTCAGCCGCGGACGGCACAAGGCTCCGGCAAAGTAGGCTACGGCAAAGACCTACTTTGCCGTCTGCTTTCGGCGGCTGACGGCAAAGAAGCGGACGGCAAAATGAGTAGTGTTAGTGTCCGTTAGGTGGCTAACGACAGCCTTTGCCGTCCTCCAGCTGACAGCAAAGGCTACAGGCTCTTTGCCATCTGTTGGCAGATGGCAAAGAGACCAAATAGGCATTAATTCTGTTTCTTCTTATATCAATTCATTTTCATAGAAAATCAAACACAGATATATATGACCAATATAGCATATCCAACACATATTACCAATACTCATGAACACATATATATCCAACACATGTTACCAATATATAGTCATGAACACATATATATCCAACACATATCCATGAACACATATCCAACAAATATTACAAGGAATGATCTAAAACTAAATATCTATTTTCCTAAAAAACTATCTTATTACTAAGATCTTCTCCGGATCTTCTTCTTTTCTTCCAACCTGCATAACAAAAACACTAAGAAAGAGAGAATGGGTTAGGAGTAGAAATGTAGCATTTCACTTGGTGAAATGCAATGCTGTAGGAGCCAGTACTTGAGATCAAGATAATCTTAGTTAAGATCCTGATTTTCAAAGTGATCTTAATTATAAAGCCAAATAGAGTAAACCAATACCAAAGAGCCAAAGGAGAGAACCAGCCAAGGACCCAATCAAGAAGCCACCACAATTAGCAGTAAGTTAAATGCCAACACAAAGACCACTATCAGTACTAGCTCCAGGAATTAAGCCAACTAAAAACTAGTGATTAAAGCCAAAGATCAGACTTCATCACCACAATCAGTTTTGTCTAGTGACAATAGGTACATGTCACTGTGCAACGCCAAAAACAAAGCTCCAGGAGGAGATATACATCACAACCAGCCAACCAGACCAACTCCCAACACATCCAACCACCAGCAGCTTAGAAGAGATAACTATTAAGGAGAGCTACAGAAGACCTCAAGGTATACTTGAGGGATTATGTGCTCAGACAGCCTGGAAGTGCCAGGGCTAGTTCATCACAGCACATGGATAGTCAGAAGTAAATTAAGCCTAAGAGAGTGGGGCTCAGACCAGCATCACTGCCCAAATCAGATGTAGTATCTGTCTTATCAGTAGAAAACTAGGAAAGTAACAGCCAAAACCAAGTATAGCATCTGTTCATAGGCTATTAGAAAGAGACAAATAGGAATAGCCAAACCAAGTGGTATCTGTTCATATCAGTATTAGAAGTAAAATAACTAAGAACAAGTGAGTATCCATTCATGAGTAAAGTAACTGACCAAAGTAACAACTCCAGGATCAACTAAACAGAACAGAGCAGTACAGGAGTATATATACTTCACAAATACACATAGATGGTCACTGACCAAAACCCCGACACAGCAAGAATCCATCACAGAGAGCTCCAATACAAGTTGATGCTCATTTACAGCAGCTAACCACAGCTAATAGAGCCTCACATCCAACAAGATCAAGAGCTAGAGCTATGCATTAGAGAGATCAGGAGGGGAGCAAGGAGAAGCTCACCAAAAGGAGTTGTAGCCGAAGTAGGATGCAGCCACACCATCACTATGGTGTGACCAGCATCACAACCAACACCACCACAACAAGCCGGAGATTGCCAAAGAGCACCACAACGGCGGCACCAGTGAGAGCACGGGCACGAAGGCGCCAACAGGGGCACCGCAGCACGGAGGCGCCACCCAGGGGCACCACCGCGCCATGGCACAGCCAGCACCGTCGGAGGATCCTCACGGCGACCGGAGCAACACCGGAGCCACGCCGGTGATGTGGTGGCCGAAACCCTAGCCGCAGGAGAGGGTCACGCGTGGTCGCAGGAGAACACAGTGGGGCGGGTGGGCCGGCGACGTGGGCGGCGCCGGGCGGCGCGTGGCGGGGCATCGGCGAGTGGGGTGGGGGCGGAGGGGTGGTGGGGGCTGCTCCGGGAGGCGGGAGCGGCGCCGGACGGCGCCGGGCAGCGGGTGGCGGGGGCGGCGCCGGGCAGCGGGTGGCGGGGCGGGGGCGGCGCCGGGCGGGTTCGGCGGCGGGCGGCACCGGGCGGCGGGGGCGGCAAGGGCGGCGGTGGGTGTGGATCTGGTGGGCGTCGGGGAGGAGAGAGGGAGAGAAGAGATAACGGGCGGGGGGGGGGGCGGTGCCGGGCGGCGCGTGGCGGGGCGTCGGCGGGTGGGGTGGGGGCGGAGGGGTGGTGGGGGCTGCTCCGGGAGGCGGGGGTGGCGCCGGACGGCGCCGGGCGGCGGGTGGCAGGGCGACGCCGGGCAGCGGGTGGCGGGGGCAGCGCCGGGCAGCGGGTGGCGGGGCGGGGGCGGCAGGGCGGGTTCGGCGGCGGGTGGCGGGGGCGGCGCCGGGCGGTGGGGGCGGCGCCGGCCGGCGGGGGCGGCGGTGGGTGTGGATCTGGTGGGCGTCGGGGAGGAGAGAGGGAGAGAAGAGATAACGGGTGGGGGGGGGGGGCGTGGTGGGTGTGGATCTGGTTTGCCGTCCGCCGTTTTGTCTCTTTGCCGTCTGCTAGCAGACGGCAAAGAGGGGGCGTTTTTTTCGTAAACGGCTCGTTAGTGGGGGGCCACCTCTCTCTTTGCCGTCCGCCAGCTGACGGCAAAGATTCTTTGCCGTCCGCCCGCTGATGGCAAAGAATCTTTGCCGTCCGCCAGCTGACGGCAAAGAAGTGACTGATGGCAAAGGCCTGTTTTGCCGTCAGCCATTTCTTTGCCGTCTGCTTTTGGGTAGCTGATGGCAAAGACCTTCTTTGCCATCTGCTAGCAGATGGCAAAGAGCTGACAGATGGCAAATTAGCTGATTCCAGTAGTGTATGAATGGGGAAATGGAGGGAGAAACAAAGGTCTTTCGGATGAGCTTGAATCAAATGTGTTTTGCCGCCCATGTCTGGCGCCTACCATGTCGGAATGGGCTCAAAGGCAGTCGTGTCACGTCTATTGAAGTTACTAACCTACCCCTATTGAAAGCAGTGGAAATTGGGACGATGGATTGTCCATGTAATGGGTAGACAATAATTTCCATCTCCCAAACACTTGGCTGCGGGCAGCCGACGTGGGAGTGGACATTTTGCCGCTTCTTTCAAATTGTGGGACAATAAGTATCCATGTTTACCCTGGCAACTAAATTTGAATCCATTTTGTATTCCTATACGAATCTTTATAAATCATTCTATGTGTTTTTATATATCTTCAAAAGCACGACAAAGATGTATTCTACTGTCATATATGAATATGATTTACAAATGTCGATACTCAAATTCAGAAGCTAGAATCCAGTTAAAGGTGAATTCGAATATTTGGAACACTTTATGTCCAACTCAAATGTCACACGTAGCATAATGTGTACTCCCATTTAGATATGTACACAAGCGATATATCAAGATTCAAATACCGAGTCAATCAACCAAGAATGTAGATAACTAACAGACATATAAACACTTATAGAGTATATGGATCAATAATATCAACTAACATACATAAGCCAGGCCGCTGTACTTTTTTTTGCTAGAACAACATCCTTTTTTTAGCGAAGCTACTACAGCATCTTGGCCCTTTCCGATGCGTGCCACTTATGGTCCATATATACTACTATTATTGCTGAATGCACATTCAACCCGATTGGCATATTTGTAGGTCTGCACAGCAATCAAAATGAAATGCCTCTGAGTCTTATCAATTAATACACACTTGTGCTCAAATAAAATTACAAACCAAAAAACAAAAAAAATATTACATGATCTCTAAAACAAATGGTTTGATTGATTACATGAACAAACAACACAAAGGTTATTCAACGATGGAAATAACATTTCATCTATGATTTACCAAGTGGGAATTTAATTTCCTTTTTTCCTTCAGGACCTTAACAATGCGGTCAGTCTCAGCTTGCTTCGTTTTGAAATCCACCAAATATTTAATGGTTGTCTTGAGTCCTACTTGTGCTTGTGCTGTTTGCTTCCTCAACATGTCAACTTCATCTCTAAGTGCAGAAGCAGAATCTCTTTCTACCACTAGTTTAGCCTCTAGAGCATCAGCAGTTGGCAATTCATGATGCACGATTGGGCCGGTGCCACTGCTGTGGGATGATACAACGTCCATGGGGACCTCGCTCTTTGATCTTGGGCTAACCTGTTTTGCCATTAAAGTTCCGATTGGATTCCGAAAAGTTGAAGTTAGCAAAACATCTCAACTGGGAGTTATAACAGCAAACCAGTTAAACAAACAAGGAATTAAAGAGTTTCAGTTGGATGCTGAAAAGTAGTTATTAACATCATTGTAACCGGTTGTTGTAGTAGCAAAGTAGTTAAACAAACAAGTTTTGCAAAAAGTACCTATTGTGGCATTGGAGTTTCTCTTGGATCCTGAAAAGTTGAGTAGCCAGTAACGTGATTAGAGCAACCGGTTGCAGCAACAAAGCAGTTAAACAAACAAGTTTTGCAAAAGGAACCTGTTGTGGCATTGGAGTTTCTCTTGGATCCTGAAAAGTTGAGTAGTCAGTAACTTGATTAGAGCAACAAGTTATAGCAGCAAACCTGTTACAGAAATATATTTTTGAAAATGTACCTGCTGTACAATTGGACTTCCAATTCGATCCTGAAAACTTGAAGTTGGTAAGATGATTACAACAACAAGTTACAATAGCAAACTAGGTAAACAAGGAAGTTTCTGAAAACATACCTGTTGTGCCAACGGAGTTTCAACTGGATCCTGCAAACTTGAATGTTAGCAATCAATAAATAAAGTTTTGCAAGAGCCATAAGAAACTAACATCAAACTAGCAAAACTAACCGGTTTTGGCAACGTATTTAATTACACATGAACTAGTAAAACTAATAAGTTCTTGGCAACGTATTAAAGTAACAAGTCGGTACCGTTTACCAGCAACACAGACATCTGTAAATTTCTTTGATGTAAGCAAAATGATTCCAACACATATAAACTTTACAGTTGTCTATCTATGTACATGCAAACATTACTAGTGCTACAAGTGATAACAGCAAACCATTTAAACAAACAGGGTATCAGAGCATAAATTACACGTGAATTCTGCTGCACCCTAGAAGTACATGTGACCAGCTATCTACGTGCTTAAGTAGCTATATAAGTTCAGGCAAACAGGTAATTCTTAACAATAAGTATCAGACACATAGATAGGCGTGATGACCCACAAGTATAGGGGACCTATCGTAGTCCTTTCGATAAGTAAGAGTGTCGAACCCAACGAGGAGCAGAAGGAAATAGTAAGCGGTTTTCAGCAAGGTATTCTCTGTAAGCACTAAAATTAGAGGTAACAGATAGTTTTGTGATAAGATAATTGGTAACGGGCAAAAGTAAATAAAGTGCAGCAAGGTGGCCCAATCCTTTTTGTAGCAAAGGACAAGCCTGGACAAACTCCTAAATAGAGAAAAGCGCTCCCGAGGACACATGGGAATTATCGTCAAGCTAGTTTTCATCACGTTCATATGATTCGCGTTCAGTACTTTGATAATTTAATATGTGGGTGGACCGGTGCTTGGGTGCTGTCCTTACTTGGACAAGCATCCCACTTATGATTAACCCCTATTACAAGCATCCGCAACTACAAAAGAACTATTAAGGTAAACCTAACCATAGCATGAAACAAGTGGATCCAAATCAGCCCCTTATGAAGCAACGCATAAACTAGGGTTTAAGCTTCTGTCACTCTAGCAACCCATCATCTACTTATTACTTCCCAATGCCTTCCTCTAGGCCCAAATAATGGTGAAGTGTCATGTAGTCGACGTTCACATAACACCACTAGAGGAAAGACAACATACATCTCATCAAATATCGAACGAATACCAAATTCACATGACTACTAATAGCAAGACTTCTCTCATGTCCTCAGGAACAAACGTAACTACTCACAAAGCATATGCATGTTCATAATCAAAGGAGTATTAATATGCATAAAGGATCTGAACATATGATCTTCCACCAAATAAATCAACTAGCATCAACTACAAGGAGTAATCAACACTACTAGCAACCTACAGTTACCAATCCCAGACTATGAGACGAGAATTGGATACAAGAGATGAACTAGGGTTTTAGATGAGATGGTGCTGGTGAAGATGTTGATGGAGATTGGCCCTCTCCCGATGAGAGGAGCGTTGGTGATGACGATGGCGATGATTTCCCCCTCCCGGAGGGAAGTGTCCCTGGCAGAACAGCTCTGCCGGAACCCTAGATTGATTCCGCCAAGGTTCCGCCTCGTGGCGGCGGAGTCTCGTCCCGAAAGCTTGCTTATGAATTTTCTTCGGACGAAAGACTTCATATAGTAGAAGATGGCCACCGGAGGGCCAACAGGGGGCCCACGAGGCAGGGGGCGCGCCCAGGGGGGTAGGGCGCGCCCCCACCCTCGTGGACAGGTGGAGGCCCCCCTGACGTAGATTCTTCTTCCAGTATTTTTTTTATTTCCAAAAATAATTTTCATGGAGTTTCAGGACTTTTGGAGTTGTGCAGAATAGGTCTCTAATATTTGCTCCTTTTCCAGCCCAGAATTCCAGCTGCCGGCATTCTCCCTCCTTATGTAAACCTTGTAAAATAAGAGAGAATAGACATAATTATTGTGACATAATGTGTAATAACAGCCCATAATGCAATAAATATCGATATAAAAGCATGATGCAAAATGGACGTATCAACTCCCCCAAGCTTAGACCTCGCTTGTCCTCAAGCGGAAGCCGATAACGATAAATATGTCCACATGTTTAGAGGTAGAGGTGTCGATAAAACAAAATATGGACATGAGGGAATCATGATTATTCTCATAACAACAACATATATGGATATTGTCATATGATTTCTTATGCTCAAGTAATAATCTATTCACAATGCAAAATACGAATCAGAAACTTTATTGAAAATCAACAAACTATAATCTCAGTCATTGAAGCAATTGCAATTTATCATAACTTCAGAAAGAGTCTATGTCAGAGCTTTCTAGCAAGTCCACATACTCAACTATCATTTAGTCTTTCATAATTGCTAACACTCACACAATGCTTGTGGTTATGGAGTTTTGATCGGACACAGAGAAAGATAGGGGCTTATAGTTTCGCCTCCCAACCTTTTACCTCATGGGTAATGTCAACAATAATAATTCATGCTAACCCACATCCAATTTTATATATATATATATATATATATATATATATATATATATATATATATATATCAGGATCTTTCCAACATCATGTGCTTGCCAAAGGATAAAATGTAAAAAGGAAAGGTGAAGATCACCATGACTCTTGCATAAGGTAGAAGATAAAAGTAAAAGATAGGCCCTTCGCAGAGGGAAGCAGAGGTTGCCATGCGCTTTCAGGGTTGGATGCACAAAATCTTAATGCGAAAGAACGTCACTTATATTGCCACTTGTGATATGAACCTTTATTATGCACTCCGTCGCTTTTATTTCTTCCACATCACAAGATCGTATAAAGCTTATTTCCTCCACACCAATCAATCATACATATTTAGAGAGCAATTTTTATTGCTTGCACCGATGACAACTTACTTGAAGGATCTTACTCAATCGATAGGTAGATATGGTGGACTCTCATGGCAAAACGGGTTTAAGGGTATTTGGAAGCACAAGTAGTATCTCTACTTGGTGCAAAGGATTTGGCTAGCATGAGGGGGAAAGGCAAGCTCAACATGTTGGATGATTCATGACAATATACTTTATCTCAGATATAAGAAAACATAACCCATTACGTTGTCTTCCTTGTCCAACATCAACTCTTTAGCATGTCTTATTTTAATGAGTGCTCCCAATCGTAAAATATGTCCAAGATAGTGTATTTATATGTGAGACCTCTCTTTCTTTATTACTTCCTATTAATTGTAACGATGACCAAAGCTATGTTTGCCAACTGCCAACAATTTTTAATCATCATACTCTCTCTATGTGAAGTCATTACTCTCAATAAGATCAATATGATTTTATTGTTTCTTTTTATTCTTTTCTCTTTTCTTTTATTCACTCAAGATCATAGCAATATAATCAAGCCCTTGACTCAACACTAATCTTTATTATATAGATCACAGACTCGATTACATAGAGGGATAATAAAGCAAAACTCAACGCTAGATCATACCAAAACTTTATTCTACTAGATCAAGATACTACTAATAGGATCGAACTAAGAAAAATGGTAAAGATAGGAGTGTGATGGTGATACGATACCGGGGAATCTCCCCCAAGCTTGGCAGTTTGCCAAGGGGAGTGCCCATACCCATGTGATTATGTCTCCTTTGCTGGTGAAGAAGGTGGAGGTGATGATGGATAGTCGCACATCGAGCGTAAGAGGTCCTCCACCTTGCAGATAATGCCCTTGAGTGCAACGATATGCTCCTTCAACAAAATATTTTCACGTGTGAGATACTTGTTTTGTATACGAGCTAACTCAATCATCTTAAAAGCTTCAATCTTAGTTGGGGTAAGAAGATTGTGATCAAGTTGAAGGTTGTCTTCAGGAGCTTGGTCCTCCGTGGTCTTCTTGATCCCTTCATCCTTGTTGATATCCATGGGCTCTTCTCTTTTCAGCCCTATCTTCATTAGCCAAGCATCGTTGTCACCATTGTTGGAGGAGGGGGACGACATGATGCCTGGCCTTGACAACCCTGACAGAAAACAGCTCGAAACAAGAACGGAGGACAATTGCGTGATACAGGAGTCAAAACCTTCGAGAGATTATATAATTAATTTTTACCAACCAAAATACGTATCGTGCAAGAAAACAGAGTCCGGAGAGCACATGTGGTTCCCACGAGGCAGGGGGCATGCCCAGGGGGGGTAGGGCGCGCCCTCCACCCTCGTGGAGCCCTCGTGTTCTTCCCGGGCTTCTTCTTATTTTTCTATTTTCTAAATATTCCAAAACGGAGAAAAATTGCCATTAGAACTGTTTTGGAGTCGGTTTACTTATCGTACCACATACCTATTCCTTTTTGGAGTCTGAAACGTTCCGGAAAGTGTCCCTTATGTACTCCTCCGGGGTTACGGTTTCAATAACATTGGTTTCAACATTTATGGGATTACCTAAGATATAATGTTTGATTCTTTGACCGTTCACCACCTTCGGGTTTGTGCCTTCGAAGTTGTTGATTTTTATGGCACCGGAACGATAGAACTCCTCGATAACGTAAGGACCTTCCCATTTAGAGAGAAGTTTTCCTGCAAAAAATCTTAAACGAGAGTTGTATAGCAATACATAATCACCTACATTAAAGGATTTATAACAGAGTAGCAATCACACACTTATTACATCGAATGTCTCAAAAGAGAACTTATAACAATAAATATGGCTTAAGGCCATCTAATAACGATAACAACGGAAGACTTGGAAGATAAGCGAGTCCATCAACTCCAACGGCATCACTGAGTATAGAACCACGACCTAAAAGCACCTTACTCGTCGTCTGAAAAGTCTGCAACATGAAACGTTGCAGCCCGAAAACGGGTCAGCACATGGAATATGCTGGCAATGTAACACATAGAGAGTAATGAATGAAACAGGCTATACTACATGCATATTTGGCTGGTAGAAAGCTCTATGGTTACAGTTTTTACATAAAGCCAATTTTCCCTACTGCAAAGGAATAAATTTTCTTTAACTATCATGGTGGTTGTTAAACATTGAGAATGGTTGATAGCATTCTCAATCCCAAATAAGCATCATCATTAAAACCCAACAAAATTAATTAAAAGTAACATGATGAGATTCACATGATAATCCAAGTACTAGATACTCAAGACGTCCATAACCGGGGACACGACTAACCATGATTAGTTTATACACTCTGCAGAGGTTGCGCACTTTTCCCCACAAGACTCGATCTCCTCCATTGGAATTCTCGCACTACATGGTGTTTGAGAAACGGATGACCGAGACATAGTCTTTCAGAAGCGCTAGCACCTTACGATCGGGTAAACCGTACCACCTACATCCCCTACATCTGCTAGTGTACCACTGTAAGAGTTCGCACGACTTAGTCAACTATGCTAGAGCCCATAGTAGCTTGTGGGTGCACACGGAAGTTTCTAGTATGAAATAATCTCATGATCCCTTTGAGCCTGGGTGACGGTCCAAAAGAAAACAACAGGCAATCCTGGAATATCCAGGTACCTCAATCCACCCAGATGTGTGTTTAAGTTGCCACCTTAAATAAACCATTAATTAACAATCTCACATATGTCATGGATATCACTCACCCAATCCACGTCCACTAGCATAGCATGGCATATTAATCAAACGTAGAAGCAACTCCCAGAGGTTTGATATTGAATCGGTAATAGGTACTACCTCAATTACTTCCCATCCCACAATTTAATTAAATCCTAATCATGTAATGTGTGAGGATTGATCTAATGCAATAAAACTGGGTAGTAGGGAGGAATGATCAAAGTGTTACTTGCCTTGCTGATGATCCGCGAAACCTAGAGATTCGAAGTAACAGGCGGCGCACTCCTGGTACTCTATCGCAAACAAACAAACAAGCATACAATAAGTACTCATCTAATGCACATGTAAAACTCAAATAAGAGATCTAACTAGAAAGTTCAACTTAAGAACTCCGGTTTGCAAAAAGAATCAAATCAAACGATGCAACGAAAGTCAAACGGCGAAAGAAACAAACTTCGTTTACTAATCTGGACCTAAGTCAAATTTTGCAGAAGCAAAAACTTGTTTAAGTTGGTTAAACGGAAAGAGGGTTTCGAGACGAAACTCCAGGCGCTTGAATCACCTAGTTCCGATAAATGAGCGAAAAGTTATACTAAAACAAAAATCGGATCAGAAATCGCGATCAGAAATAATCGCGGAAAATCCGAGAAAAAAAATGACGAACAGATCAACGAACGAACGTTCGTTATCAGATCTAAACGATGAACGCGTCGTTAAAACGAACGAACGCTCGCTAATTAAACTAAACCGTAAAAAAACCCGAATCTAATAAAAAAACGAAAGCTAAAAAAACCCACGAAAAACCGGCGGCGGGATCGAGGTCAACCTCGGGCGGCGGGGTCGGCGGCGGCGGCTCCGGCTCCGGCGGGCGGAGTGGGGCGGCGGCGGCGACGCGCGGATCGAGGCAAGGCGGGCTAGGGTTTGGGGCGCGAGGCGGCGGCTGGGCTGACAAGGTTCGGCTGGGCCTCCCCCGGCTCATAAAGCCCATGTTTTTTTTAAATTAGTACGCGCGTAGAAAAACAAATAAAAAAAATACTAAACGGACTCCAAAAATCTCGAAATAAATTTTCCCCGACTTATAAAATCAAGCCGGACAAAGTGAACATTTATTTGGGGCCTAAATGCAATTTGGAAAAATGCACATTTTCCCTAAATTCAAAAAAAACAGCGAAAAACTCTGAAATAAAATTTTATTTGATTTTACTATTAAATCCTCAATATTTCTTTATTTTGGGAAAGTCATTTTATTCCCTCTCTCATATTATTATAATAGAAATAATTGAAGATAAAATAATTAAAATCAAATGATCCTATTCTCAAAATTTGAGAAAACTCAAATATGAAAATAATGAAACCCCCAACTCTCTTCGTGGGTCCTTGAGTTGCGTAGAATTTCTAGGATCAAAACCCAAAGCAAATAAAATATGATATGCAATGATGATCTAATGTATAACATTCCAAATTGAAAATTTGGGATGTTACACCTTGCTTCCTCCACGCACAAAATATATCTACATGTTTGTGACTGGATCATCTCCCAAGCTCTATCTTACAGCCCTCACCCTTCCCAAAAGCTCAATCAGACAATCTCTCTCTAGAGCATATATATCTTTTCAATGAATGTCGGACCACACTCACTTTGTCTCTCTATCTATATGTCTCTCGATTGACCTCGCTTTCTTACGCCGTATCTTCCATACATTGAAGCTACCTCTCCATCCCTCATAAAGCTGGAGCTATTTACATTGCGAGGGGGACTCCAACCTTGGATTTAATTTTTTTAGGCATTTATTCCGGTGGTAGATTATATTTTTGTAGCATTCGGCCCACAACTACTTCAAACACCGTTGCAACCCCCGCACCTCCCCCAATTGATTTCCCTCTGGCCCGGTCATCGCTCTCTCGCACACCCTTTCTCGCCTTCAACGTCGCACCATGGTATTATTGCAAAAACTCTGATTATTACAAATAAGGTATGAAACTACACACCGATAGTTCACTTGGAATGGAACAAATTTCGACCCACAAATTAAAGTGCCACAAACTACACAACGAGGGGCCCACCTGTCATGAAACAAATTTGGACCCATATACAAATTAAAAAATAAAGGACGATGATCGAACTGCGACCAGGGCCTTCAAGCCGCACGTCAATAGGCAACATATGTAGAACAACAATGTTTGTTGTACCCCCCTTTGTTCATATAATGTTTTTATATTACCACAGCCTATTTAATGGATAACATGTAATATTATTTTTAGTACATTAGTGGGACCGGCTCGTTAGCACGTACTATTCGCCTTCACTTAATGGTGGGTTCCATGTGTGCTCTCTCTCTCCTCCCCTTCTGCATTTAGACGCACAGGCAAACACGACGAACTCGCGAGCGATGTTGCCGTTGACCATATCTGGACGCGTTCACAAGTTATGGCACCAGTTTCACGTACTAGTAGTACTAGTCAATGTGTACATGCAATGCACGTTAATTTGGAAGTATATTAAGTGCATGTGGATATTAAGTTGGATATTATTTGCGTGTTATTATGTGATTAGCACTATTTTTGGCATGAAATTAACTGCATGTTAAACGCGTTGAGCGCTCGACATTGAAGAAGTCTAGGTCGTTGGATGAGAAGGAATACATGTGGCTTGATGATGTTTTATATTTAATTTGATACAGCTCTAGCAGAACATTCAATCAATCAAACCATAGATTTCATTCAGTCTTAGTCCGACTTTACATTCATATGATGATCGATCTAAAATAAACGGAAATGATAAATGTTTGGATTTTAAGCATGGCAACCCGAACATTTTTCATGGCAAATTTAGATTACGTGGCGGCGGCGGGGGGGGGGGGGCGTCTTGCAGTGGGAAGCGGCTCCTCTGCTGTGCTTTGTGTGTCGTCAGGCCACTGACCGACGGTGACGGCGGCGTCTTGCGCCGTTGTTGGCGCACTCCTGGACGTTGGCCCTAGCTTCAAGGAAGGCCACAATGTTCAGGACTTTGGTCTCCAGGAGCGAGTCAACTGGCGGGAGGAGGCGACTGGCGTTGGTGCAAGGAAGCGGTCGACGACGGCCATCCATGCCGCTGAGGGGGGGCACTGGCACCCGCGCGGGGACAGGCGCTGGCAACGACGCGGCTGAGACATTCGTGTGCACGGGCACCGGCACGGGTGCGCACGTCAGTGCATGCGCAGGCGCATGCGCTGGCAGGTGCATGGGCACCGGCACAGGTGTACGTGTTAGTGCACGCGCAGGCGCATGCGCTGGCAGGTGCACGGGCGCGTGAAAGTCGACGGGGACCTCGTGGAATCCCGTGGCATGAAGCTCAGCAACAATGTGCGGCTCCCAGCCCATCAATGCCACGGGGATGGGCGCTGGCGCAGTCGGGGCGACGGGAGCCGGAACGGGAGCGAGGACAGGCGCGGCGTCTTCCCGCAAGGCCGATTCAAGCTCGTCCCAAAGCGCCTTGTGTTCTTGAGACTCTGGCTGGGCGTCTTCCTCAGGAAATTTGAAGACTAAGGGCAGACCATCGTGATGCGACATGGCGTACGTTTAGGTCAGGCTGGTTGGAGGTAGATGACAGGAGAATCGGAGAGGGAGAGAGAAGATTGTAGCGATACTGGGTAGTGCGGGGTTGATTTTAAACTGCGGCGCCAACGACAATAAAAGTGAGAGCAGTTGGGACGAAGGTGGGTGGCGGATCCTGGTCAAAGGGCTCACCTCCCGGTGAGCCCGCACAGCGGTCTGCTCGCACGCCTCCCTATCATCCGGCACAACAATCTGCTCGCACACCTCCCATCGACTCACACGCTTGCTCGGACGGCACCTGCCGATGAGAAGCGGGAATCGTGGCGGCACGTAAACGCCCACGGTTTCAAAAGTGAAAGCGTTCGCCTTAACATGACAGGTCTTTGTTCCAAAATACCTTGGCTCTTCATTTGTGCAACTTGTCATAAGCAGCTTGTTTAAAATTGAAGAAAAAAATTACGAAGGTATATTTGTGCCATATCACGTGACCATGCTCAGTTTCATGAATTTCTGGTCACTTTTGGATTTTCTGAAATTTAAAATCCAGGATTCGAAACAATATCATAACCTGCATCATGCAATAAATTTTCAAGCGATACATCTGTCCTGTTGTACTTCTTAAGAAAGGATTTGGTCAAACATTTTACTTAGTTAGACTTCAGACAAGTTATATATGCAGAGTAATGTTGGGGAACGTAGTAATTTCAAAATTTTCCTACGCACACGCAAGATCATGGTGATGCATAGCAACGAGAGGGGAGAGTGTTGTCTACGTATCCTCGTAGACCGAAGCGGAAGCATTGATGCAACGTAGAGGAAGTAGTCGTACGTCTTCCCGATCCGACCGATCCAAGCACCGTTACTCCGGCACCTCCGAGTTCTTGGCACACGTTCAGCTCGATGACGTTCCCCGGGCTCCGATCCAGCAAAGCTTCGGGGAGGAGTTCCGTCAGCACGACGGCGTGGTGACGATCTTGATGTACTACCGACGCAGGGCTTCGCCTAAGCACCGCAACGATATGACCGAGGTGGAATATGGTGGAGGGGGGGCACCGCACACGGCTAAGGAACGATCACGAAGATCAACTTGTGTGTCCATGGGGTGCCCCTGCCCCCGTATATAAATGAGCAAGGGAGGGAGGAGGCCGGCCCTAGGTTTGGGCGCGCCAGGGGAGTCCTACTCCCACCGGGAGTAGGATTCCACCTTTCCTAGTCCAACTAGGTCAAGGGGGGAAAGAGGGGAAGAGGGGAAGGAAGGGAGAGAGGGGCCGTGCCCCAAACCCCTTGTCCAATTCGGACTGGGCTTGGGAGGGGCGCGTGCCACCTCCTGGTCCTTCCCACTAAGGCCCATCAAGGCCCATTGCTTCTTCCTCGTATTCCCATAACTCCCCGGTACCTCCGAAAATACCCGAACCACTCAGAACCCTTCCGATGTCCGAATATAATCGTCCAATATATCGATCTTTACGTCTCGACCATTTCGAGACTCCTCGTCATGTCCCCGATCTCATTCGGGACTCCGAACTCCTTCGGTACATCAAAACTCATAAACTCATTATATAACTGTCATCGAAACCTTAAGCGTGCGGACCCTACGGTTCGAGAACAATGTAGACATGACCGAGACACGTCTCCGGTCAATAACCAATAGCGGGACCTGGATGCCCATATTGGCTCCTACATATTCTACGAAGATCTTTATCGGTCAGACCGCATAACAACATACGTTGTTCCCTTTGTCATCGGTATGTTACTTACCCGAGATTCGATCATCGGTATCCAATACCTAGTTCAATCTCGTTACCGGTAAGTCTCTTTACTCGTTCCGTAATATATCATCTCACAACTAACACATTAGTTGCAATGCTTGCAAGGCTTATGTGATGAGCATTACCGAGAGGGCCCAGAGATACCTCTCCGACAATCGGAGTGACAAATCCTAATCTCGAAATACGCCAACCCAACATCTACCTTTGGAGACACATGTAGTACTCCTTTATAATCACCCAGTTACGTTGTGACGTTTGGTAGCACCCAAAGTGTTCCTCCGGCAAACGGGAGTTGCATAATCTCATAGTCAAAGGAACATGTTTAAGTCATGAAGAAAGCAATAGCAACATACTAAACTATCGGGTGCTAAGCTAATGAAATGGGTCATGTCAATCAGATCATTCAACTAATGATGTGACCCCGTTAATCAAATAACAACTCTTTGTCCATGGTTAGGAAACATAACCATCTTTGATTAACGAGCTAGTCAAGTAGAGGCATACTAGTGACACTCTGTTTGTTTATGTATTCACACATGTATTATGTTTCCGGATAATACAATTCTAGCATGAATAATAAACATTTATCATGATATATAAGGAAATAAATAATAACTTTATTATTGCCTCTAGGGCATATTTCCTTCAGTCTCCCACTTGCACTAGAGTCAATAATCTAGTTCACATCGTCATGTGATTACCAGCAATACTTCACATCACCATGTGATTAACACCCATAGTTCACATCGATATGTGATCAACACCCAAAGGGTTTACTAGAGTGAGTAATCTAGTTCACATCGCTATGTGATTAACACCCAAAGAGTACTAAGGTGTGATCATGTTTTGCTTGTGAGAGAAGCTTAGTCAACGGGTCTGCCAAAATTCAGATCCGTATGTATTTTGCAACTTTCTATGTCTACAATGCTCTGCACGGAGCTACTTTAGTTAATTGCTCCCACTTTCAATATGTATCTAGATTGAGATTTAGAGTCATCCAGATTAGTGTCAAAACTTGCATCGACGTAACCTTTTACGACGAACCTTTTTGTCACGTCCATAATCGAGAAACATATCCTTATTCCACTAAGGATAATTTTGACCGCTGTCCAGTGATTTACTCCTAGATCATTATTGTACTCCCTTGCCAAAATCAATGTAGGTTATACAATAGATCTGGTACATAGCATGGCATACTTTATAGAACCTATGGCCAAGGCATAGGGAATGTCTTTCATTCTCTTTCTATCTTCTGCCGTGGTCGGGTTTTGAGTCTTACTCAATTTCACACCTTGTAACACAGGCAAGAACTCTTTCTTTGACTGTTCCATTTTGAACTACTTCAAAATCTTGTCAAGGTATGTACTCATTGAAAACTTATCAAGCGATTTGATCTATCTCTATAGATCTTGATGCTCAATATGTAAGCAGCTTCACTGAGGTCTTTCTTCGAAAAACTCCTTTCAAATACTCGTTTATGCTTTGCAGAATAATTCTACACTATTTCTGATCAACAATATGTCATTTACATATACTTATCAGAAATGTTGTAGTGCTCCCACTCACTTTCTTGTAAATACAGGCTTCACCGCAAGTCTGTATAAAACCATATGCTTTGATCAACTTATCAAAGCATATATTCCAACTCCGAGATGCTTGCACCAGTCCATAGATGGATCGCTGGAGCTTGCATTTTTGTTAACACCTTTAGGATTGACAAAACCTTCTGGTTGCATCATATACAACTCTTCTTTAAGAAATCCATTAAGGATTGCAGTTTTGTTATCCATTTGCCAGATTTCAGAAAATGTGGCAATTGCTAACATGATTCGGACAGACTTAAGCATAGATACGAGTGAGAAACTCTCATCATAGTCAACACCTTGAACTTGTCGAAAACCTTTTGCGACAATTCTAGCTTTATAGATAGTAACACTACTATCAGCGTCCGTCTTCCTCTTGAAGATCCATTTATTCTTAATTGCTTGCCGAACATCGGGCAAGTCAATCAAAGTCCAAACTTTGTTCTCATACATGGATCATATCTCAGATTTCATGGCCTCAAACCATTTCGCGGAATTTGGGCTCACCATCGCTTCTTCATAGTTCGTAAGTTCGTAATGGTCTAGTAACATAACTTCCAGAACAGGATTACCGTACCACTCTGGTGCGGATCTCACTCTGGTTTACCTACGAGATTCGGTAGTTACTTGATCTGAAGTTACATGATCATCATCATTAGCTTCCTCACTAATTGGTGTAGTAGTCACAAGAACAGATTTCTGTGATGAACTACTTTTCCAATAAGGGAGAAGGTACAATTACCTTATCAAGTTTTATTCTTTCCTCCCACTCACTTCTTTCGAGAGAAACTCCTTCTCTAGAAAGGATCCATTATAAGAAACGAATGTCTTGCCGTAGGATCTGTGATAGAAGGTGTACCCAACAGTCTCCGTTGGGTATCCTATGAAGACATAGTTCTCTGATTTGGGTTTGAGCTTATCAGGATGAAACCTTTTCATATAAGCATCATAATCCCAAACTTTAAGAAATGACAACTTTGGTTTCTTGCTAAACCACAGTTCAGATTGTGTCGTCTCAATGGACTTAGATGGTGCCCTCTTAAATGTGAATGCAGCTGTCTCTAATGCATGATCCCAAAACGATATTGGTAAATCGGTAAGAAACATCATAGATTGTACTATATCCAATAAAGTACGGTTATGACGTTCGGACACACCATTATGCTGTGCTGTTCCAGGTGGCATGAGTTTGTGAAACTATTCCACATTGTTTTAATTGAAGACCAAACTCGTAACTCAAATATTCTCCTCCACGATCATATCGTAGAAACTTTTATTTTCTTGTTACAATGATTCTCCACTTCACTCTGAAATTCTTTGAACTTTTCAAATGTTTCAGACTTATGTTTCATCAAGTAGATATACGTATATCTGCTCAAATCATCTATGAAGGTCAGAAAATAATGATACTTGTCGCGAGCTTTAATATTCATCGGACCACATACATCAGTATGTATGATTTCCAACAAATCTGTTGCTTGCTCCATTGTTCCGGAGAACAATGTCTTAGTCATCTTGCCCATGAGGCACGGTTCGCAAGCATCAAGTGATTCATAATCAAGTGATTCCAAAAAGCCCATCAGCATGGAGTTTCTTCATGCGCTTTACACCAATATGACCTAGACTGTACTGCCACAAATAAGTACTATCATTATTAACTTTGCATCTTTTGGCTTAAATATTATGATTATGTGTATCACTATGATCGAGATCCAACGAACTATTTTCATTGGGTGTATGACCATTGAAGGTTCTATTCATGTAAGTAGAACAACAATTGTTCTCTAACTTAAATGAATAACCGTATTGCAATAGACATGATCAAATCATATTTATGCTCAACGCAAACACCAAATAACACTTATTTAGTTTCAATATTAATCCCGAAAGTATAGTGAGTGTGCGATGATGATCATATCAATCTTGGAACTACTTCCAACACACATCGTCACTTCACCCTTAACTAGTCTCTGTTTATTCTGCAACTCCCGTTTCAAGTTACTAATCTTAGCAACTAGTATCAAATACTGAGGGGTTGCTATGAACACTAGTAAAGTACACATCAATAACATGTATATCAAATATACCTTTGTTTATTTTTGCCATCCTTTCTTATCCACCAAATACTTGGGGTAGTTCCGCTTCCAGTGACCAATCCCTTTGCAGTAGAAGCACTTAGTCTCAGGCTTAGGACCAGACTTGGGCTTCTTCACTTAAGTAGCAACTTGATTGCTGTTTTTCTTGAAGTTCCCCTTCTTCTTCCCTTTGCCCTTTTCTTGAAACTAGTGATCTTGTCAACCATCAACACTTGATGTTTTTCTTGATTTCTACCTTCGTTGATTTCAGCATCACGAAGAGCTTGGGAATTACTTTCGCCATCCCTTGCATATTATAGTTCATCACGAAGTTCTACTAACTTGGTGATGGTGACTAGAGAATTCTGTCAATCACTATATTATCTGGAAGATTAACTCCCACTTGATTCAAGTGATTGTAGTACCCAGACAATCTGAGCACATGCTCACTAGTTGAGCGATTCTTCTCCATCTTTTTAGCTATAGAACTTGTTGGAGACTTCATATCTCTCAACTCGGGTATTTGCTTGAAATATTAACTTCAACTCCTGGAACATCTCGTATGGTCCATGACGTTCAAAACGTCTTTGAAGTCCCGATTCTAAGCCGTTAAGCATGGTGCACTAAACTATCAAGTAGTCATCATATTGAGCTAGCCAAACGTTCATAACGTCTGCATCTGCTCCTGCAATAGGTCTGTCACCTAGCGGTGCATCAAGGACATAATTCTTCTGTGCAGCAATGAGGATAAACCTCAGATTACAGATCCAATCCGCATCATTGCTACTAACATCTTTCAACACAATTTTCTCTAGGAACATATCAAAATAAACATATGAAAGCAACAACGCGAGCTATTGATCTACAACATAGATATGCTAATACTACCAGGACTAAGTTCATGATAAATTAAAGTTCAATTAATCATATTACTTAATAACTCCCACTTAGATAGACATCCCTCTAATCCTCTAAGTGATCACGTGATCCAAATCAACTAAACCATGTCCGATCATCACGTGAGATGGAGTAGTTTCAATGGTGAACATCACTATGTTGATCATATCTACTATATGATTCACGCTCGACCTTTCGGTCTCCGTGTTCCGAGGTCATATCTTATATGCATAGCTCGTCAAGTATAACCTGAGTATTCCGCGTGTGCAACTGTTTTGCACCCGTTGTATTTGAACGTAGAGCCTATCACACCCGATCATCACGTGGTGTCTCAGCACGAAGAACTTTCGCAACGGTGCATACTCAGGGAGAACACTTCTTGATAATTAGTGAGAGATCATCTTATAATGCTACCGTCAATCAAAGCAAGATAAGATGTATAAAAAGATAAACATCACATGCAATCAATATAAGTGATATGATATGGCCATCATCATCTTGTGCTTGTGATCTCCATCTTCGCAGCACCGTCATGATCACCATCGTCACCGGCACGACACCCTTATCTCCATCGTAGCATCGTTGTCGTCTCGCCAATCTTATGCTTCTACGACTATCGCTACCGCTTAGTGATAAAGTAAAGCATTACAGGGCGATTGCATTGCATACAATAAAGCGACAACAAGTTAGACGTCTCATACAATAAAATATAGCATCATGTCTTGACCATATAGCATCATGTCTTGACCATATCACATCACATCATGCCCTGCAAAAACAAGTTAGACGTCCTCTACTTTGTTTGTTGCAAATTTTACGTGGCTGCTACGGGCTGAAGCAAGAACCAATCTCACCTACGCATCAAAACCACAACGATACTTCGTCAAATAGACTCCGTTTTAACCTTCTCAAGGACCGGGCGTAGCCATACTGGGTTCAACTAAAGTTGGAGAAACTGACACCCGCCAGCCACCTGTGTGCTAAGCACGACGGTAGAACCAGTCTCGCGTAAGCGTACACGTAATGTCGGTCCGGGCCGCTTCATCCAACAATACCGCCGAACTAAAGTATGACATGCTGGTAGGCAGTATGACTTTGATCGTCCACAACTCACTTGTGTTCTACTCGTGCAAAACATCAAACCATAAAAACCTAGGCTCGGATGCCACTGTTGGGGAACGTAGTAATTTCAAAATTTTCCTACGCACACGCAAGATCATGGTGATGCATAGCAACGAGAGGGGAGAGTGTTGTCTACGTACCCTCGTAGACCGAAGCGGAAGCATTGATGCAACATAGAGGAAGTAGTCGTACGTCTTCCCGATCCGACCGATCCAAGCACCGTTACTCCGGCACCTCCGAGTTCTTGGCACACGTTCAGCTCGATGACGTTCCCCGGGCTCCGATCCAGCAAAGCTTCGGGGAGGAGTTCCGTCAGCACGACGGCGTGGTGACGATCTTGATGTACTACCGACGCAGGGCTTCGCCTAAGCACCGCAACGATATGACCGAGGTGGAATATGGTGGAGGGGGGGCACCGCACACGGCTAAGGAACGATCACGAAGATCAACTTGTGTGTCCATGGGGTGCCCCCTGCCCCCGTATATAAAGGAGCAAGGGAGGGAGGAGGCCGGCCCTAGGTTTGGGCGCGCCAGGGGAGTCCTACTCCCACCGGGAGTAGGATTCCACCTTTCCTAGTCCAACTAGGTCAAGGGGGGAAAGAGGGGAAGAGGGGAAGGAAGGGAGAGAGGGGCCGCGCCCCAAACCCCTTGTCCAATTCGGACTGGGCTTGGGAGGGGCGCGCGCCACCTCCTGGTCCTTCCCACTAAGGCCCATCAAGGCCCATTGCTTCTTTCACGTATTCCCGTAACTCCCCGGTACCTCCGAAAATACCCGAACCACTCAGAACCCTTCCGATGTCCGAATATAGTCGTCCAATATATAGATCTTTACGTCTCGACCATTTCGAGACTCCTCGTCATGTCCCCGATCTCATCCGGGACTCCAAACTCTTTCGGTACATCAAAACTCATAAACTCATTATATAACTGTCATCGAAACCTTAAGCGTGCAGACCCTACGGTTCGAGAACAATGTAGACATGACCGAGACACGTCTCCGGTCAATAACCAATAGCGGGACCTGGATGCCCATATTGGCTCCTACATATTCTACGAAGATCTTTATCGGTCAGACCGCATAACAACATACGTTGTTCCCTTTGTCATCGGTATGTTACTTACCCGAGATTCGATCGTCGGTATCCAATACCTAGTTCAATCTCGTTACCGGTAAGTCTCTTTACTCGTTCCGTAATACATCATCTCACAACTAACACATTAGTTGCAATGCTTGCAAGGCTTATGTGATGAGCATTACCGAGAGGGCCCAGAGATACCTCTCCGACAATCGGAGTGACAAATCCTAATCTCGAAATACGCCAACCCAACATCTACCTTTGGAGACACCTGTAGTACTCCTTTATAATCACCCAGTTACGTTGTGACGTTTGGTAGCACCCAAAGTGTTCCTCCGGCAAACGAGAGTTGCATAATCTCATAGTCAAAGGAACATGTATAAGTCATGAAGAAGGCAATAGAAACATACTAAACGATCGAGTGCTAAGCTAATGAAATGGGTCATGTCAATCAGATCATTCAACTAATGATGTGACCCCGTTAATCAAATAACAACTCTTTGTCCATGGTTAGGAAACATAACCATCTTTGATTAACGAGCTAGTCAAGTAGAGGCATACTAGTGACACTCTGTTTGTTTATGTATTCACACATGTATTATGTTTCCGGATAATACAATTCTGGCATGAATAATAAACATTTATCATGATATATAAGGAAATAAATAATAACTTTATTATTGCCTCTAGGGCATATTTCCTTCAAGTAAAAGGATAATCCCTCCGTACCAGTGCATTGCCTGATGTATTAACTCTTTTTTTTGAGGGGTCCCTGATATATTAACTCAAGTACTAGGCACGAACAAACGGGCTCAATTCTGTGCTCATCCTGGTGTAGTAGTAGTAGTAGTAGTAGTAGTAGTAGTAGTAGTAGTAGTAGTAGTAGTAGTAGTAGTAGTAGTAGTAGTAGTAGTAGTAGTAGTAGTAGTAGTAGTAGTAGTAGTAGGCAATGCAGTTGACGGGTGACCTTGGGGAGCGGCGACCGAGGGAATTGAACCGTGCTCGACATGGTAGGTAACGTTGTCTAGTTACTAAATCATCCCTCCATTGTTCATCAGTAGGCATTATGGACCGGGGACATGAGGGGAATTTCCTAGGGCTGGAATTCTGGCCGCCAGATATTTCGACTCGAAACGCGGAGGCTCGACTGTGTTGGGGTTGGCTAATGTGCATACCACGCGCGCCACCAGAAGGACACGAGCCCGGGTTTTTTTAGGATCAACACGAGCCAAGGTCTGGCTGGTACGCTGTTGGGTACCATTCGAGAATACGAAAGGAATCTTTTTAATTGCTGAAGGAATCTATGTGTATTACAATGCGTGTATTTTCCTCGCAAATAGTAATCTCGACGTGGTAATTGATTTATGACGACTTCTTGAATTAGAGTGAGTTTGTGATATAGTGATCTCGACGTGGATTTCAAATTTCATGGTATCCCCGGTAAGTTTTTCATTGCAAATTGAAATTTAAAAGATGAACAATATGGTGGTGAGAAAACTTTGTATGTATCAAGCATATGACCACACACACGAACACACACACACACACACACACACACACACACGAACACAACAACAATCCAATAAGTATAGTGCATCTATTTTTCCAAACCATGCATGTATGACACGAATTCAAAAATACTCCTTCTATTCCTAAATATTAGTCTTTTAGACATTTCAACAAGTGACAACATACAGAGCAAAATGAGTGAATCTATGATACGTCTCCAACGTATCTACAATTTTTTATTGTTCCATGCTATTATATTATCTGTTTTGGATGTTTAACGGGCTTTACTAAGCACTTTTATATTATTTTTGGGACTAACATATTAACCGGAGGCCTAGTGCAAATTGCTGTTTTTTTGCTTATTTCAGTGCTTCGCAGAAAAAGAATATCAGACGGAGTCCAAACGGAATGAAACCTTCGGGGGAGTTATTTTTGGAACAAACGTGATCCAGGAGACTTGGAGTGGACGTCAAGAAAGAAGCGAGGAGGCCACGAGGCAGGGAGGTGTGCCTGCCCCCTAGGTGCGCCCCCACCCTCATGGGCCCCTCGCTGCTCCACCGGCCTACTTCTTCCTCCTATATATACCCATATACCCCGAAAACATCCAGGAGCACCACGAAACCCTATTTCCACCGCCGCAACCTTCTGTACGCGTGATATCCCATCTTGGGGCATTTTTGGGCGCTCCGCCGGAGGGGGAATCGATCACGGAGGGCTTCTACATCAACACCATAGCCTCTCCGATGATGTGTGAGTAGTTTACCACAGACCTTTGGCTCCATAGTTATTAGCTAGATGGCTTCTTCTCTCTCTTTGGATCTCAATACAAAGTTCTCCTCGATCTTCTTGGAGATCTATTTGATGTAATTCTTTTTGCGGTGTGTTTGTCGAGATCCGATGAATTGTGGGTTTATGATCAAGATTATCTATCAACAATATTTGAATCTTCTCTGAATTCTTTTATGTATGATTGGTTATCTTCGCAAGTCTCTTCGAATTATCAGTTTGGTTTTGCCTACTGATGTCTACTACACAACCTTCTTCTTGTAGACGTTGTTGGGCCTCCAAGTGCAGAGGTTTGTAGGACAGTAGCAAATTTCCCTCAAGTGGATGACCTAAGGTTTATCAATCCGTGGGAGGCGTAGGATGAAGATGGTCTCTCTCAAGCAACCCTGCAACCAAATAACAAAGAGTCTCTTGTGTCCCCAACACACCCAATACAATGGTAAATTGTATAGGTGCACTAGTTCAGTGAAGAGATGGTGATACAAGTGCAATATGGATGGTAGATATAGGTTTTTGTAATCTGAAAATATAAAAACAGCAAGGTAGCAAGCGATAAAAGTGAGCGTAAACGGTATTGCAATGCTAGGAAACAAGGCCTAGGGTTCATACTTTCACTAGTGCAAGTTCTCTCAACAATAATAACATAATTGGATCACATAACTATCCCTCAACATGCAACAAAGTGTCACTCCAAAGTCACTAATAGAGGAGAACAAACGAAGAGATTATGGTAGGGTACGAAACCACCTCAAAGTTATTCTTTCCAATCAATCCGTTGGGCTATTCCTATAAGTGTCACAGACAGCCCTAGAGTTCATACTAGAATAACACCTTAAGACACAAATCAACCAATACCCTAATGTCACCTAGATACTCCAATGTCACCTCAAGTATCCGTGGGTATGATTATACGATATGCATCACACAATCTCAGATTCATCTATTCAACCAACACATAGAACCTCAAAGAGTGCCCTAAATTTTGTACCGGAGAATCAAGACGAAAATGTGTGCCAACCTCTATGCATAAGTTCATGGGCGGAACCCGCAAGTTGATCACCAAAACATACATCAAGTGAATCACGTGATATCCCATTGTCACCACAGATACGCATGGCAAGACATACACGAAGTGTTCTCAAATCATTAAAGAATCAATCCGATAATATTACTTTAAAGGGAAAACTCAATCCATTACGAGAGAGTAGAGGGGGAGAAGCAACATAAGATCCAACTATAATAGAAAAGCTCGCGATACATCAAGATCGTGCCAAATCAAGAACACGAGAGAGAAAGCTCAAACACATAGCTACTGGTACATACCCTCAGCCCCGAGGGTGAACTACTCCCTCCTCGTCATGGAGAGCGCTGGGATGATGAAGGTGGCCACCGGTGAGGGTTCCCCCTCCGGCAGGGTGCCGGAACAGGGCCCCGATTGGGTTTTGGTGGCTACAGAGGCTTGCGGCGGCGGAACTCCCGATCTATTCTGTTCTCCGAAGTTTTTAGGGTATATGGGTATATATAGGAGGAAGAAGTACGTCAGGGGAGCCACGAGGGGCCCACGAGGGTGGAGGGCGCGCCCTAGGAGGGTGGGCGCGCCCCCTACCTCGTGGCTCCCTCGTTTCTTTCCTGACGTGCACTCCAAGTCTATCGGGTAGCTTTCCTTCCAAAAATAACTTCTCCAGAAGGTTTCATTCCGTTTTGACTCCATTTGATATTCCTTTTCTTCGAAACGCTGAAACAAGGGAAAAAACAGGAACTGGCACTGGGCTCTCGGTCAATAGGTTAGTCCCAAAAATGATATAAAAGTGTTTAATAAAGCCCATAAACATCCAAAACAGATAATATAATAGCATGGAACAATAAAAAATTATAGATACGTTGGAGACGTATCAGCATCCCCAAGCTTAATTCCTGCTCGTCCTCGAGTAGGTAAATGACAAAAACATAATTTTTTATGTGGAATGCTACCTAACATATTTATCAATGTAATATTCTTTATTGTGGCACGAATATTCAGATCCATAAGATTCAAGACAAAAGGTTAATATTGACATGAAAACAATAATACTTCAAGCATACTAACACAGCAATCATGTCTTCTCAAAATAACATGGCCAAAGAAATTTATCCCTACAAAATCATATAGTCTGGCTATGCTCTATCTTGATCACACAAAATATTTAAATCATGCACAACCCCGATGACAAGCCAAGAAATTGTTTCATACTTTTGATGTTCTCAAACTTATTCAATCTTCACGCAATACATGAGCATGGACCATGGACATAGCACTATAGTGGAATAGAATGGTGGTTGTGGAGAAGACAAAAAAAGGAGAAGATAGGCTCACATCAACTAGGTGTATCAACGGGCTATGGAGATGCCCATCAATAGATATCAATTTGAGTGAGTAGGGATTGCCATGCAACGGATACACTAGAGCTATAAGTATATGAAAGCTCAACAAAAGAAACTAAGTGGGTGTGCATCCAACTCACTTGCTCACGAAGACCTAGGGCATCTTGAGGAAGCCCATCATTGGAATATACAAGCCAAGTTCTATAATGAAAAATTCCCACTAGTATATGAAAGTGATATCATAGAAGATTCTCTATCATAAAGATCATGATGCTACTTTGAAGCACAAGTGTGGTAAAAGGATAGTAGCATTGCCCCTTCTCTATATTTCTCTCAATTTTTTTTGTTTGGGCCTTTCTCTTCTTCTTTACTATGGCCTCTTTTTTCTTTTTTGTCCGAAGTCTCATCCCGACTTGTGGGGGAATCATAGTCTCCATCATCCTATCCTCACTGGGACAATGCTCTAATAATGATGATCATCACACTTTTATTTACTTTACAACTCAAGAATTACAACTCGATACTTAGAACAAAATATGACTCTATATGAATGCCTCCGGCGGTGTACCGGGATGTGCAATGACTCATGAGTGACATGTATGAAAGAATTATGAACGGTGGCTTTGCCACAAATACGATGTCAACTACATGATCATGCAAAGCAATATGACAATGATGGACCGTGTCATAATAATTGGAACGGTGGTAAGTTGCATGGCAATATATCTCGGAATGGCTATGGAAATGCCATGATAGGTAGGTATGGTGGCTGTTTTGAGGAAGGTATATGGTGGGTGTATGATACCGGCGAAAAGTGTGCGGTATTAGAGAGGCTAGCAATGGTGGGAGGGTGAGAGTGTGTATAATCCATGGACTCAACATTAGTCATAAAGAACTCACATACTTATTGCAAAAATCTATTAGTTATTGAAATGAAGTATTACGCGCATGCTCCTAGGGGGATAGATTGGTAGGAAAAGACCATCGCTCGTCCCCGACCGCCACTCATAAGGAGGACAATCAATAAATAAATCATGCTCCGACTTCATCACATAACGGTTCACCATACGTGCATGCTACGGGAATCACAAACTTTAGAACAAGTATTTCTCAAATTCACAACCACTCAACTAGCACGACTTTGATATTATTACCTCCATATCTCAAAACAATCATCAAGCATCAAACTTCTCTTAGTATTCAAAACACTCATAAGAAAGTTTTTACTATTCTTGAATACCTAGCATATTAGGATTAAGCACATTACCATGCTATTTAAGACTCTCAAAATAATATAAGTGAAGCATGAGAGTTCATCTATTTCTTCAAAATAAAACTACCACCGTGCTCTAAAAGATATAAGTGAATCACTAGAGCAAACAACAAACTACTCCGAAAGATATAAGTGAAGAACAATGAGTAGTCGAATAATTATGCAACTATGCGAAGACTCTCTAACATTTAAGAATTTAATATCTTGAGATATTATTCAAACAGCAAGCAAAACAAAATAAAACAACATTTCAAGGATATCACAACTCTTGTGAAGAAGCAAAAACTTAGGCTCAACCGATACTAACCGATAATTGTTGAGGAAGAAAGGTGGCATGCCTACCGGGGCATCCCCAAGCTTAAATTCTTGAGACTTATTGAAATATTATCTTGGGGTGCCTTGGGCATCCCCAAGCTTGAGCTTTTGTGTCTCCTTAATTCCTCTCATATCACGGTCTCCCTAAATCTCAAAAGCTTCATCCACACAAAACTCAACAAGGACTCGTGAGATAAGTTAGTGTAAACCAATGCAAAAACCTTATAATACTATACTGTAGCAAATCACTAAAATTATTATTCAACATTTCATACTAAATGCCTCTGCATATTTAATACTCCTATCCTCAAATAGAATCACTAAACAAGCAAACATATGCAAATAATGCAAACATAACAACAATCTGCCAAAACAGTACAGTCTGTAAAGAATGCAAGATTCATTATACTTCCCTAACTCCAAAAATTATGAAAGAAAATTCCCACTGCAGTAAATTTATCAGATCTTATTATGCAAAAGGTTTCAACATTTTATCACATTCTGACTATTCTAAGGAATTTTTGCAACAGCGGTAAACTTTCTGTTTTGAAACAGCAACATGTATACTTGCAAAATAAGCATGGTAAAAGCTATCCTTGACATTTTTATTGAAAATAAATATGCAAAACATTATTCTAAATAAAAGAAAGTAAATACTAACAAAATAAAATAACGCTCCAAGCAAAACACATATCATGTGGTGAATAAAAATATAGCTCCAAGTAAAGTTACCGAAGAACGAAGACGAAAGAGGAGATGCCTTCCGGGGCATCCCCAAGCTTAGGCTCTTGGTTGTCGTTGAATATTACCTTGGGGTGCCTTGGTAATCCCCAATATTAGGCTCTTGCCACTCCTTATTCCGTAGTGCATCGAATCTTTACCCAAAACTTGAAAACCTCACAACACAAAACTTAACAGAAAACTCGTAAGCTCCGTTAGCGAAAGAAACCAAACACCACTTCAAGGTACTATAATGAACTCATTCTTTATTTATATTGGTGTTAAACCTAATGTATTCCAACTTCTCTATGGTTTATAAACTATTTTACTAGCCATAGATTCATCAAAATAAGCAAGCAACACAATAAAAACAGAATCTGTCAAAAACAGAACAGTCTGTAGTAATCTGTATCAAACGTATACTTATGGAATTCCAAAAATTCTAAAATAAATTGTTGGACCTGAGGAATTTGTGTAGTAATCATCTTCAAAAAGAATCAACTAAATATCACTCTCCAGTAAAAAGTTGAAGCTAATCTCGTGAGCGCTAAAGTTTCTGTTTTTTACAGCATGATCGTAAAGACTTCACCCAAGTCTTCCCAAAGGTTTTACTTGGCACAAATACTAAATAAAACTTAAAACCACATCTAAACAGAAGCTATATGGATTATTTATTACTAAACAGAACCAAAAAGCAAGAAACTAAAATAACATTGGGTTGCCTCCCAACAAGCGCTATTGTTTAACGCCCCTAGCTAGGCATGATGATTTCAACGATGCTCACATAAAACATAGGAATTGAAACATAAAGAGAGCATCATTAAGAATATGACTAGCAAATTTAAGTCTAACCCACTTCCTATGCATAGGGATTTTGTGAGAAAACAACTTATGGGAATAAGAATCAACTAGCATAGGAAGGCAAAACAAGCATAACTTTAAAACTTTAAGCACATAGAGAGGAAACTTGATATTATTGCAATTCCTACAAGCATATATTCCTCCCTCATAATAATTTTCAGTAGCATCATGAATGAATTCAACAATATAACCAGCACCTAAAGCATTCTTTTCATGATCTACTTGCATAGAAAATTTACTACTCTCCACATAAGCAAAATTCTTCTCATTCGGAATAGTGGGAGTATCATAAGAGACTTGAATACTATAAATTGTTTCCACATTAAAAGAGTAATGTCAGAGAAAGGGTACTCATAATCATGACAAGTTTTATAAATATAATCATCACTACTTTTTATAGCAAAAGTTTCATCACAATAATCATCATAAGTAGCAACTTTGTTCTCATCATAATCAATTGCAACCTCTTCCGAAATAGTGGACACATCACGAAATAAAGTCATGACCTCTCCAAATCCACTTTCATCAATATAATCATCATAGGTAGAAGGCATGATATCATCATAGTAAATTTTCTCATCAAAGCTTGGGGGACAAAAAATATCATCTTCATCAAACATAGCTTCCCCAAGCTTGTGGCTTTGCATATCATTAGCATCATGGATATTCAAGGAATTCATACTAACAACATTGCAATCATGCTCATCATACAAAGATTTAGTGCCAAACATTTTAAAGAATTCTTCTTCTAAAACTTTGGCACAATTTTCCTTCCCATCATACTCACGAAATATATTAACAAGATGAAGCATATGAGGTAAACTCAATTCCATTTTTTTGTAGTTTTCTTTTATAAACTAAACTAGTGCTAAAACAAGGAACAAAAAGATTCGATTGCAAGATCTAAAGATATACCTTCAAGCACTCACCTCCCTGGTAACGGCGCCAGAAAAGAGCTTAGTTGACGGGGTGTGAGTGCCGCTTACCTAGCCTCCCCGGCAACGGCTCCAGAAAAGAGCTTGATGTCTACTACACAACCTACTTCTTGTAGACGTTGTTGGGCCTCCAAGTGCAGAGGTTTGTAGGATAGTAGCAAATTTCCCTCAAGTGGATGACCTAAGGTTTATCAATCCGTGGGAGGCGTAGGATGAAGATGGTCTCTCTCAAGCAACCCTGCAACCAAATAACAAAGAGTCTCTTGTGTCCCCAACACACCCAATACAATGGTAAATTTTATAGGTGCACTAGTCCGGTGAAGAGATGGTGATACAAGTGCAATATGGATGGTAGATATAGGTTTTTGTAATCTGAAAATATAAAAACAGCAAGGTAGCAAGCGATAAAAGTGAGCGTAAACTGTATTGCAATGCTAGGAAACAAGGCCTAGGGTTCATACTTTCGCTAGTGCAAGTTCTCTCAACAATAATAACATAATTGGATCACATAACTATCCCTCAACATGCAACAAAGAGTCACTCCAAAGTCACTACTAGCAGAGAACAAACGAAGAGATTATGGTAGGGTACCAAACCACCTCAAAGTTATTCTTTCCAATCAATCCATTGGGCTATTCCTATAAGTGTCACAAACTGCCCTAGAGTTCGTACTAGAATAACACCTTAAGACACAAATCAACCAAAACCCTAATGTCAGCTAGATACTCCAATGTCACCTCAAGTATCCGTGGGTATGATTATACGATATGCATCACACAATCTCAGATTCATCTATTCAACCAACACATAGAACCTCAAAGAGTGCCCTAAAGTTTCTAACGAAGAATCAAGACGGAAACGTGTGGCAACCCCTATGCATAAGTTCATGGGCAGAACCCGCAAGTTGATCACCAAAACATACATCAAGTGAATCACGTGATATCCCATTGTCACCACAGATACGCATGGCAAGACATACATCAAGTGTTCTCAAATCATTAAAGACTCAATCCGATAAGATTACTTCAAAGGGAAAACTCAATCCATTACAAGAGAGTAGAGGGGGAGAAGCAACATAAGATCCAACTATAATAGCAAAGCTCGCGATACACCAAGATCGTGCCAAATCAAGAAAACGAGAGAGAAAGCTCAAACACATAGCTACTGGTACATACCCTTAGCCCCGAGGGTGAACTACTCCTTCCTCGTCATGGAGAGTGCTGGGATGATGAAGGTGGCCACCGGTGAGGGTTCCCCCCTCCGGCAGGGTGCCGGAACAGGGTCCCAATTGGGTTTTGGTGGCTACAGAGGCTTGCGGCGGCGGAACTCCCGATCTATTCTGTTCTTCGAAGTTTTTAGGGTATATGGGTATATATAGGAGGAAGAAGTACGTCAGGGGAGCCACGAGGGACCCACAAGGGTGGAGGGTGCGCCCTAGGAGGGTGGGCGTGCCCCCTACCTCGTGGCTCCCTTGTTTCTTTCCTGACGTGCACTCCAAGTCTATCGGGTAGCTTTCCTTCCAAAAATAACTTCTCCAGAAGGTTTCATTCCATTTTGACTACGTTTGATATTCCTTTTCTTCGAAATACTGAAACAAGGGGAAAAACAGGAACTGGCACTGGGCTCTGGGTCAATAGGTTAGTCCCAAAAATGATATAAAAGTGTTTAAAAAAGACCATAAACATCCAAAACAAATAATATAATAGCATGGAAGAATCAAAAATTATAGATACGTTGGAGACGTATCACCTATTAGATTGATCTTTCTTGCAATGGGAGATGTGCTTAGCTTTGGGTTCAATCTTGCGGTGTCCTTTCTCAGTGACAGCAGGGGCAGCAAGGCACGTATTGTATTGTTGCCATCGAGGATAAAAAGATGGGGCTTATATCATATTGCTTGAGTTTATCCCTCTACATCATGTCATCTTGCCTAATGCGTTACTCTGTTCTTATGAACTTAATACTCTAGATGCATGCTGGATAGCGTTCGATGTGTGGAGTAATAGTAGTAGATGCAGAATCGTTTTGGTCTACTTGTCGCGGACGTGCTGCCTATATACATGATCATGCCTAGATATTCTCATAATTATGCACTTCTTTATCAATTGCTCGACAGTAATTTGTTCACCCACTATAATACTTATGCTATCTTGAGAGAAGCCACTAGTTAAACCTATGGCCCCCGGGTCTATTTTCCATCATATAAGTTTTTAATCTATTTTTACTTTGCAATCTTTACTTTCAATCTATATCATAGAAATACCAAAAATATTTATCTTATTATCTCTATCATGTGGTCGTGAAGGGATTGACAACCCCTTTATCGCGTTGGTTGCAAGGTTCTTATTTGTTTGTGCAGGTATAAGGCGACTTGTGTATAACCTCCTACTGGATTGATATCTTGGTTCTAAAAAACTGAGGGAAATACTTACGTTACTTTGCTGCATCACCCTTTCCTCTTCAAGGGAAAAAACAACGCAAGGTCAAGAGGTAGCAAGAAGGATTTCTGGCGCCATTGCCGGGGAGGCTTACGCCAAGTCAAGTCAAGATTTGATCTCCCAGCAACTAGCCATTTCTGGCACAGTTGCCAAGTCAAGTCAAGACATACCAAGTACCCATCACAACTCTTATCCCTCGCATTACATTATTTTCCATTTTCCTCTCATTTTCCTCTCCCCCACTTTACCTTTGCCGCTTTATTCGCCCGCTTTTTCCGTTCGTCTCTTTTCGCTTGTGCTTGTGTGTTGGATCGTTTGTCACAATGGCTCAAGACAATACTAAATTGTGTGATTTTTCCAATACCAATAATAATGATTTTCTTAGCACTCCGATTGCTCCTCTTACCGTTGCCGAATCTTGTGGAATTAATGCTGCCTTGTTGAATCTTGTCATGAAAGATCAATTCTCTGGCCTTCCTAGTGAAGATGTCACTACCCATGTAAACAACTTTGTTGATTTGTGTGATATGCAAAAGAAGAAAGATTTGGATAATGATATTGTTAAATTGAAGCTATTTCCGTTTTCACTTAGAGATCGTGCTAAAACTTGGTTTTCGTCTTTGCCTAAAAATAGTATTGATTCTTGGAATAAGTGCAAAGATGCTTTTATCTCTAAGTATTTTCCTCCCGCTAAGATCATCTCTCTTAGAAACGACATTATGAATTTTAAGCAACTTGATCATGAGCATGTTAAACAATCTTCGGAGAGGATGAAATTAATGATACGTAATTGCCCTACACATGGTTTGAATTTATGGATGATTATACAAAAAAATTATGCCGGATCGAATTTTGCTTCTAGAAATCTTTTAGATTCGGCCGCGGGAGGCACTTTTATGGAAATCACTTTAGGAGAAGCTACTAAACTCCTAGACAATATTATGGTTAATTATTCTCAATGGCACACCGAAAGATCTACTAGTAAAAAGGTTCATGCGATAGAAGAAATTAATGTTTTGAGTGGAAAGATGGATGAACTTATGACGTTGTTTGCTAATAAGAGTACTCCTATTGATCCTAATTATATGCCTTTGATTGAGAATAATAATGAATCTATGGATGTGAATTTTGTTGGTAGGAACAATTTTGGTAACAACGCGTATAGAGGAAACTTTAGTCCTAGGCCGTATCTAGTAGTTCCTCTAATAATTATGGTAATTCCTACAACAACTCTTATGGCAATTTTAATAAGATGCCCTCTGATTTTGAGACTAGTTTTAAAGAATTTATGATTTCTCAAAAGAATTTCAATGCTTTGCTTGAAGAAAAATTGCCTAAGGTTGATGAATTGGCTAGGAACATGGATAGAATTTCTCTTGATGTTGATTCTTTTAAACTTAGATCTATTCCACCTAAGCATGATATCAATGAGTCTCTCAAAGCTATGAGAATTTCATTGATGAGTGTAAAGAAAGAACCGCTAGGATGCGTGCTAAGAAAGATTGCTTTGTAAAAGCGTGTTCTTCTAGTTTTTATGACATAGGGATGAAGATCTAAAAGTGATTGATGTGTCCCCTATTAAATCTTTGTTTTGCAATATGAATCTTGATAATGATGGGACTGGAGATGATTCAACTTTAGTTAAAAGGCATCCCAATGATTCAGAGTTTTTAGATCTTGATGCAAAAATTGGTAAAAGTGGGATTGAAGAGGTCAAAACTTTACATAGCAATGAACCCACTATTTTGGATTTCAAGGAATTTAATTATGATAATTGTTCTTTAATAGATTGTATTTCCTTGTTGCAATCCGTGTTAAATTCTCCTCATGCTTATAGTCAAAATAAAGCTTTTACCAAACATATCGTTGATGCTTTAATGCAATCTTATGAAGAAAAACTTGAATTAGAAGTTTCTATCCCTAGAAAACTTTATGATGAGTGGGAAACTACTATTAAAAATAAGATTAAAGATCATGAATGCTATGCTTTATGTGATTTGGGTGCTAGTGTTTCCACGATTCCAAAAACTTTGTGTGATGTGTTAGGTTTCCGTGAATTTGATGATTGTTCTTTAAACTTGCACCTTGCGGATTCCACCATTAAGAAACCTATGGGAAGAATTAATGATGTTATTATTGTTGCAAATAGGAATTATGTGCCCGTAGATTTCATTATTCTTGATATAGATTGCAATCCTACATGTCCTATTATTCTTGGTAGACCTTTCCTTAGAACAATCGGTGCAATTATTGATATGAAAGAAGGAAATATTATATTCCAATTTCCGTTAAGTAAAGGCATGGAACACTTCACTATAAATAAAATAAAATTACCTTATGAATCTATTATGGGAGCCACTTACGGATTGCATACCAAAGACGCTAATACCTAGATCTATCCTTGCTTTTATGCCTAGCTAGGGGCGTTAAACGATAGCGCTTGTTGGAAGGCAACCCAATTTTATTTTTATTTCTTGCTTTTTGGTTCCGTTTAGTAATAAATACTTCATCTAGCATCTTTTTAGATGTGTTTTCATGTTTTAATTAGTGTTTGTGCCAAGTAGAACCTTTGGGAAGACTTGGGTGAAGTCTTTATGATCTTGCTGTAAAAAACAGAAACTTTAGCGCTCACGAGATTAGCTGCCATTTTTTACTGGAGAGTGCTATTTAGTTGATTCTTTTTTAAGATGATTAATAGACAAATTCCTCACGTCCAAAAATTTATTTCAGAATTTTTATAGTTCCTGAAGTATACGTTTGATACAGATTACTACAGACTGTTCTGTTTTTGGCAGATTCTGTTTTTCGTGTGTTGTTTGCTTATTTTGATGAATCTATGGCTAGTATCGGAGGGTATAAACCATAGAGAAGTTGGAATACAGTAGGTTTAAGACAAATATAAATAAATAATGAGTTTATTACAGTACCTTAAAGTGGTGGTTTCTTTTCTTTCGCTAACGGAGCTCATGAGATTTTTCTGTTGAGTTTTGTGTTGTGAAGTTTTCATGTTTTGGGTAAAGATTTGATGGATTATGGAATAAGGAGTGGCAAGAGCCTAAGCTTGGGGATGCCCAAGGCACCTCAAGGTAAAATTCAAGGACAACCAAAAGCCTAAGCTTGGGGATGCCCTGGAAGGCATCCCCTCTTTCGGCTTCGTCCATCGGTAACTTTACTTGAGGCTATATTTTTATTCACCACATTATATGTGTTTTGCTTGGAGCGTCTTGTATGATTTGAGTATTTTGCTTTTTAGTTTACCACAATCATCCTTGCTGTACACACCTTTTGGGAGAGACACACATGAATCAGAATTTATTAGAATACTCTATGTGCTTCACTTATATCTTTTGAGCTAGATAATCTTGCTCTAGTGCTTCACTTATATCTCTTAGAGCACGGTGGTGGTTTTATTTTATAGAAATTATTGATCTCTCATGCTTCACTTATATTATTTTGAGGGTCTTTTATAACAGCATGGTAGTTTGCTTTGGCTATAAAATTAGTCCTAATGATGAACATCCAAGATGGGTATAATAAAAACTATCATATAAAGTGCATTGATGTAACGCCCTCGATGCGGCTATATCTCCCACGTGTCGAGGCACGACTTAGAGGCATAACCGCATTGAAAGCAATGTCGCAAGTGAGGTAATCTTCACACAACCCATGTAATACATAAGGGAAAGAGATACATAGTTGGCTTACAGTCACCACTTCACACAATACATAAATAAACATCCATCATTCAAATTACACTCAAGGTCCGACTATGTCGGTGTACTAAAGTAGGGGTACCTTAGTACCCCAGACTTGTGCACGGGCAGTTGTAGCGCCCTGCGGCGAGGCCCGCCCAGGAAGCGCCAAGAGAAGACCAAGCATTCAAGACAAGGCCCCCGGCAAGAGGAGCTTGCCGGGCCGAGAAGACAAGGCCCCCGGCAAGAGGAGCTTGCCGGGCCAAGAAGACGAGGCCCCGGCAAGAGGAGCTTGCCGGGACGACTGAGCCTATGTAATGCCATCCAAGAACAAAGTATAAGAGACAGAAGATCGAGACCCCGACAAGAGGAGCTTGTCGGGAAGGCCGAACCCAGGCACCGCAAGAGAAGCCCGCCAAGGCGCGCCATGCGCCCCGGCAAGGCCTGATAGCCGGCAAGCTATCAGGCACAGGAAGACGACCCCCGCGGCAAGCCACTTGCCGCGGCAAATCGCCACCTCAGGGCTGCGCTCCAGCTCACCCGCCCACGCGTCGCTCCGGGGTTTCCCCCAAGGGCACGTGGCGGGGCACCGCGCAGCCTGGGGTATGCGGTGGCATGCAGCCACTACCGTGGCGAGCGGTGGCGCACCTAACGGTCCGCCTCGGTGCTGTCCAGGCGACCGTGACGGGCATTTAATGCCCTTGTCCCCTACCGTCAGAAGTAGGTATGATAACACTGTGCCGCACCGTAGCGCCATTGTTCCCGCACTATTACAACTACCACCCCTTTTACACTTTTACCCCTTTCTCTTACGTTGACACCTGTCGGTGACCCCTTTGCGCTATAAAAGGAGGCCCGTGTGCAACGTAGAGGGGGTTCGGACATCCGGAGGTTCGGAGGTTCGGAGACTGGGAATCCAGACAGCCCTACGCTCGGTGCAGCTAGCTCTCCAAGCTCCCGAGCTCCCCAGTTCAATACAACCAAGCAGGAGTAGGGTTTTACGCGTCCATCGCGGCCCGAACCTGGGTAAACCGCCCGTGTGCTCGCCTCGATCTGCTCTTCATGCTCCCTCCGCCCCCCTCACCG
This sequence comes from Aegilops umbellulata, assembly GCA_032464435.1. NCBI lineage: Eukaryota > Viridiplantae > Streptophyta > Magnoliopsida > Poales > Poaceae > Aegilops > Aegilops umbellulata. The sequence continues at coordinate 343,608,366 of CP136058.1, read as the reverse complement.
GACAACGAAAGGGGCTCCGGCCCCATAGGTGCTCGCGGGGGACCCCGTCCGCCCCGACAGACTACGGTACCAAAAAGAAAGAAGACTACCCCAAATGCTACACAGATCCCCGATCACCCCAACTGGGCTCCACTACTGATCATCAGGAAAAGACACATAGTAACGGCCACGTTCCTCGTCGAACTCCCACGTGAGCTCGGTCGCGTCATCTGCACTGGCATCGTTGGCACCTGCAACTGTATTGGTAGAATCTGTGAGTCACGGGGACTCAGCAATCTCACACCCGCGAGATCAAGACTATTTAAGCTTATAGGTAGGGTAGGGTTGTGAGGTGGAGCTGCAGCAAGCGACTAGCATATATGGTGGCTAACAACGCAAAAGAGAGCGAGAAGAGAAGGCAAAGCATGGTCGTGAAGCTAGAAGTGATCAAGAAGTGATCCTAGAACAACCTACGTCAAGCATAACTCCAACACCGTGTTCACTTCCCGGACCCCGCCGAGAAGAGACCATCACGGTTACACACGCGGTTGATGTGTTTTAATTAAGGTCAACTTTGGGTTTTCTACAACCGGACATTAACAAATTCCCATCTGCCTGATAACCGCGGGCACGGCTTTCGAAAGATAATACCCTACAGGGGTGTCCCAACTTAGCCCATTATAAGCAGCATTTGGGGTAGTCTTCTTTCTTTTTGGTACCGTAGTCGGGCCTTGAGTGTAATTTGAATGATGGATGTTTATTTATGTATTGTGTGAAGTGGCGACTGTAAGCCAACTATGTATCTCTTTCCCTTATGTATTACATGGGTTGTGTGAAGATTACCTCACTTGCGACATTGCTTTCAATGCGGTTATGCCTCTAAATCGTGCCTCGACACGTGGGAGATATAGCCGCATCAAGGGCGTTACAAGTTGGTATCAGAGCCTTCCCCGACCTTAGGAGCCCCCACTGATTGATCGTTTTTAGTGGCCGAGTTGTGTCTAGAAAAATGTTTTGAGTCATTTAGGGATTATATATCGGAGAGCTTAGGAATTCTTTTTACTTCCCAGTCTCCTCATCGCTCTGGTAAGGCATCCTGACGTAGAGTTATGACTCTTCTCTTCTCAAATTTCACTAAAAAAAATTTTTAGGATCACGCAGGTATCTTAGAATCACTCCGATGGTTTTATGATGACAACATTGTCTTGGTTGCCTCCCGTCAGCAGGGGTTTTGGAGGAGGTGTCCTGGGGAGTTGAGCTCCGAGGTGTTGTCGTCATAATTTTATCGTTGCAGTTGTGGAATACCTGAGTCTAGTACGCCGACATCGGAAATCTCTTTTGTACAGTTGTTGGTGAGATAACCCTGATAGCCCAGTACTGAGGCGAGTGCGGGAGTATTGCCATGACTCGTATAACGGATGCTTTTCGAAGGTTGAGGTAGACGATTTTCGAGGATTTCTTGGTTATGTGTTGAAGGATGGATACAGCTGGATCTAGGTATTGTTAGTTTGGGTGATATATTTTGTGTCCCCTGTATCCCCGACACCTGATTGCATAACCAGAAAGTTTCGGGAGTTTATAAGTGGGGATTCATGTAGCTCTAGTACTTCTTCCTGCAGATATTTAGTTCGTGATTGGGTAATCCTTACCAAGTATTTGTTCACATCCGTACCTTGTTGATTTTATTCCATACCTTTTTTCTAAGTGGTTTCTCAGCTTATGGAAGTGTGATACTTTACTTTGGAATTCATTTATTCATTCTCATTCGGATGTTTATTGTGAAGACTATATGTTGCAATTTCGTTCCTTTGATTCAGCTTGAATATATATATGTGTCAAGATGCTAATGGATGTCACCCTCTTCAGGATGGCTCCGCCAACGCGTCAGAATCCGGAACGCAATGAAGGAAGTCAGGCTAACCCTCCGCCACCACCTCCGCCTCCGGAGGCATGGCAAGCCTTGATGACTGCCACAAATGCCAATGCTCAGATTCTGATTCAGCTCTTGCAAGATCGCAACCAAGGGCAAGGTAATCAAGGGAATCAAGGCCAAGGCAACAATCAGCCGCACTTCGTTTCAATCAATCAGTTCCTTGCTAATCAGCCAAAGACCTTCAGCTACTGTGTCGAGGCCACAGACGCCGATGATTGGCTCGTGGACATCGGCAAGCATTTCGAGTGCAGCAATGTCAGACCTGAGGACTTTGTCAAGTTTGCCTCTTTTCAACTCAAGGATCAAGCTGCTGAGTGGTTCCAGCAATACAAAGATTCCAGAGGAGGTCGTGTGATTACCTGGGATGATTTCCGCCGTGACTTCAAAGCTCATCACATTCCAGAAAGTGTTGTTGAGAGTAAGCGTGAGGAATTCCGCAATCTCAAGCAAGGCACCATGTCTGTCTATCAATACAACACTCAATTCCAGAAGCTCTCTCGTTTTGCGAGGCAAGACATCCCTGATGAGAAGAGTATGATCTACCAATTCAGGCGTGGTCTCAGAGAAGATCTGCAACTTGCTCTCGTGCTTTTCGAGCCATTAAAGTATGATGAATTCTACAACATGGCGCTGAAACAAGAAGCTGCTCAGCTCAAGTGTGAGGCATCTAAGAAGAGAGTCAGAGACGCAGTTCAGTCTTCTTCTTCCTCACTTGTGGCAGCTAAGCAACAAAAGTTCTGGTTGCCTCCTCCTCCTCCGTTCTGTCAGCCTCATCAGCAGAAGAACTCAGGTGGACGTGGATCTTCCCACCCACCCAACCCTGGCTACCAGAACAAGTCTCAGAATCAAGCTCCAAGGCCAAGTGCTCCTTACTATCGTCCGCTCTCAGAGGTGACTTGCAGGAAATGTCAGCAAAAGGGTCACTATGCGGACAAGTGCTTCAACCAAAGGCGCCTTCCGCCTCCTCCTCCTGTGAAATCTTCCAGCAATGCAGTGGTCAAGCATAATCCTAAGCATGCCAAGGTGAACATGTTGAATGCAGCTCAAGCAGAGGGTTCTTCTGAAGTGATCATGGGTAACCTTCCTGTTAATGATATTCCTGCAAAAGTCTTATTCGATACCGGTGCATCGCATTCTTTCATGTCATATCCTTTTGCATCGAAGCACAAAGTGGACACAGAGATTTTGTCCAAAGTTATGCAAGTTGTTTCTCCTGGAAAACTATTGACTTCTAGCTTGGTTGCTCCCGATGTTTCCATCAAGATGGGAGACTATAGGTTCTTGTCTAAACCAATTGTTCTTGGTGACTCTGATATTGATCTTATTCTCGGGATGGACTGGCTTTCTAAGCACAAGGCTCAGCTTGACTGTGCTGCCAGGGAAATTAAATTGACTCACTCTTCTGACGATGTGATCATCTATGCCGCTCGTGATGATACCATTCGGTTGTTTTCTCTCAATGAGAATGGTGAATTGGAGGCTATCTCTCAAATTCCAGTCGTTTGTGAGTACCAAGATGTTTTTCCAGAAGAGCTTCCGGGTATGCCTCCCCGCCGGCCAGTTGAATTCGTTATTGATCTTGAGCCCGGCACGGAACCCGTTTGCAAGCGTCCTTACAAGCTTGGACCAGATGAGTTGAAGGAATTGAAGAAACAACTCGATAAACAAGAGCGTCTGGGTCTGATCAGACCGAGTTCTTCTCCTTGGGGTTGTGGTGTTCTTTTTGTCCGGAAGAAGGATGGCACGGACCGACTTTGCGTCGATTACCGTCCATTGAACAAGAAGACAATCAAGAACAAGTACCCACTTCCCAACATCAATGAGCTATTCGAGCAACTTAAAGGTGCTAAAGTGTTCTCCAAGCTTGACCTTCGCATGGGGTATCATCAGATTCGCATTCGTGAAGAAGATATTCCCAAGACAGCATTCAGAACAAGCTTTGGTTCTTATGAATATACTGTCATGTCTTTCGGCCTTGTCAATGCTCCTCCAGCATTCACTCGCTTGATGAATTTCATCTTCAACCCCTACATCAATGAATTTGTCTTGGTCTATCTCGATGATATTTTGGTCTTCTCCAAGAATAAGGAGGATCATGCCAAACATTTGCGATTGGTGCTCGACAAGCTCAGAGAGTATAAATTATATGCGAAGTTCTCCAAATGTGAATTTTGGCTTGATGAAGTTCTTTATCTTGGCCATATCATCTCTGCCAAGGGCATCGCTGTTAATCCTGAGAAGGTGTCTGCAGTTGTGAATTGGGAACCTCCTCAGAATGTCAAGCAGCTTCGCAGTTTTCTTGGTCTTGCAAGCTATTGCAGAAGATTCATTGAGAATTTCTCAAAGATTGCAAAGCCTCTTTCCAACCTCCTCCAGAAGCATGTGAAGTATGTCTGGTCTCCTGAGTGTGACGTTGCTTTCAACACCCTCAAAGAGAAACTCGTCACTGCTCCAGTTTTGACTCCTCCTGACGAAGACAAGCCTTATGAAGTTTTCTGTGATGCTTCTCTTCAGGGCCTCGGTGCCGTCTTAATGCAAGAGAAGAAGGCTGTGGCCTATACCTCTCGTCAGTTGAAGCCCAACGAAAAGAACTACCCCACTCACGATCTTGAGTTGGCGGCAGTGGTTCACGCTCTAATAACATGGAGACATCTCCTGTTGGGAAGGAAAGTGGACATATTCACCGATCACAAGAGTCTCAAGTACATCTTCACTCAGCCCCACCTCAACCTCAGGCAAACTCGATGGGTCGAAATGATTCAAGAGTATAATCCAAGTATTGAATATACTCCAGGCAAGGCTAATGTGATTGCAGACGCATTGAGCAGGAAGGCTTACTGCAACAGCTTAATCCTCAAGCCCTTTCAACCGGATCTTTGTGAAGCTTTCCGCAAGTTGAATCTCCAAGTTGTCCCTCAAGGTTTTCTTGCCAACCTCATCGTCTCTCCTACTTTGGAAGATCAAATTCGTGAGGCACAACTGTTGGATACCATGGTGAAGAAGGTGAAACGTGGTATTGACAAGGGCATTTCCAAATACAAGTGCTATCGAGTCGATGACAGAGATACTCTTTTCTTCGAGGACCGGATTGTGGTTCCAAAGGGTGATCTTTGTAAGGTCATTATGAACGAAGCGCACAACTCTCTTCTGTCAATTCATCCTGGAAGTACGAAGATGTACCATGACCTCAAGCAGTCGTATTGGTGGACTCGAATGAAGCGAGAGATTGCTCAATTCGTGAATGAATGTGATGTCTGTCGAAGGGTGAAAGCAGAACACCAACGACCAGCTGGTCTACTCCAACCTCTTGCTATTCCAGAATGGAAGTTTGATCATATCAAAATGGACTTCGTGACTGGTTTCCCCAAGTCCAAGCGTGGAAATGATGCTATCTTCGTCGTCATCGACAAGCTCACCAAAGTGGCTCATTTTCTCCCTATCAAAGAGTCTATCACAGCAGCGCAGCTGGCAGAGCTCTACACCTCCAGAATTGTCTCCTTGCACGGCATTCCACAATTGATTTCTTCAGACCGTGGCAGCATCTTTACCTCCAAGTTTTGGGATTCTTTCCAGAAGGCCATGGGCACAAATATTCGCTTCAGCACAGCTTTCCACCCTCAAACTAGTGGACAAGTCGAGCGTGTCAACCAAATTCTTGAAGATATGCTCAGAGCTTGTGTTATCTCTTTCGGCATGAAGTGGGAGGATTGTCTTCCTTATGCTGAGTTCTCTTACAACAACAGCTTTCAAGCCAGCTCGGGCAAAGCCCCATTCGAGATTCTCTATGGCAGAAAGTGTCGTACTCCTCTCAATTGGTCTGAGACAGGCGAACGCCAATTGCTTGGCAACGATTTGATCTCAGAGGCTGAGGCAATGTGCAAGGTCATTCGTGAGAACCTCAAAGCCGCGTAGTCGCGCCAGAAGAGCTATTACGACAGCAAACATCGTGATTTGGCATTCGAGATCGGAGACCATGTCTACCTCCGCGTCTCTCCAATGAAAGGAACTCGTCGCTTCGGTATCAAGGGGAAACTTGCCCCTAGATACGTGGGCCCTTTCAAGATCATCGGCAAACGAGGCGATCTCGCCTATCAACTTGAGCTTCCCTCCAACTTTGCAAATGTGCACGATGTCTTCCACGTGTCACAGCTTCGCAAGTGCTTCAAGACGCCTGAGCGCACCATCAACTTCGAAGAGATTGATCTTCAAGAAGATTTGTCCTATCATGAGCATCCCGTTGCTATTCTTGAAGAAACTGAGCGCAAGACTCGCAACAAGTCAATCAAATTCCTGAAAGTGAAATGGTCACACCATTCAGACCGAGAAGCCACCTGGGAGCGCGAGGACCACCTCCATTCCGAATATCCGGAGTTCTTTCAGTCCTAGATCTCGGGACGAGATCCTCTCGTAGTGGTGGAGTGTTGTAACACCCCGGATGTAACTTGCCATATTTGTAACTCCAACTCTTGCCATTTTCGGCTATGTGATATGATATTCCCTCCGTGGTTGGGTTTCCCATCGTTTTGCATTTTGTTCATGTCATGCATTTTATTATCATGTCATCATGTGCATCGCATTTGCATACGTGTTCGTCTCATGAATCCGAGCATTTTCCCCGTTGTCCGTTTTGCAATCCGGCGCTCCTATGTTCCCCGGCGTCCTCTTTTACCTTTTTCCGTGAGCGGGTATTAAACCTCCTCGGAATGGACCGAGGTTTGTCAGGCTGCCTTGGTATAACACTGGTAGACCGCCTGTCAAGTTTCGGGTCATTCGGAGGTCGTTTGATACTCCAACGGTTAACCGGGTAACCGTGAAGGCCTCGTGTGTGTTGCAGCCCAAAACCCCTCCAAAACAGCCCAATAACACATCTAAGTCACTCCCATGTCCATCGCCGTTCGATCACGATCGCGTGGCCGAAAACCGCACTCCATTCGGAGCTTCCTAGCCCCCTCTACCTATAAATATAGCCCCTCTCCCGAAATTTGCGGATGAATCCACCCTAACCCTAGACAAATTCCTCTCCCGCCGCCGCCGGACAAAAATCCGGGCAGCGGACGTGTCCGTCCGCCGCCGCCCGGCCAACCGGCGCCTGCCACGTGGCGCAGCCGCCGCCGAAGCCCGCGGGGCCCAGATCCGGCCCCCGCCGCCCGGGTCGCCGCGCCGCCGCCTCCCGCAGGCGCCTGAGCCCCACGCGCCTCCCCGCCGCCCGCTTCGCACCGCCGCCTCGCCGCCGTGCCGCCCGTCGCGCTCGCCGCCGCCGCAGCCGCCACGCCCGCGCCGTCCTCCGCCGCCCGCGCCGGATCCGGGCCGGGGCGCCCAGATCCGCGGCTCCCCTCTCCTCGCCCCGCCTCCTCCGGCCTCCCTCCGGCCGAACTCCGGCGAGCCGCTGCCTCGGCCTCGATCTGCGCGTCGCAGGGTTGACTTTCACCCTCCTCCAAATTCCTCTAAAGTCCCTTATTTATTGCATAATCATCACGTGTTCATCGCATCATATCTCTGCATCCGTTGCTCCGTTTCGTGCGTATAATATGTCAAATTGTTCGCCTCGAAGAGTACATCATTTCGTTCTATTGCATCATTTTCATTTGAGCTCATCTTGATGCCCGAAATTCTGTTAGAAGAGGGCTATGTGATGTTAGTTCCTGATTATTATCAGAACATGCACTTTTGTCATTTTTGCCATGATTGATGTGTGCATCCTATGAAGTTGAGTCCTACATGTGTTTTGTAATATGCCATGCCATCTTTACAGTGATTTTTACTATGTATTTTTGTGACCTCTGTGGTGACTAGCACAAGCATGCAAACTAGGGTACTTAATGTTGCTGATGTTATTTTTATGCCATGTGTTCATGTTGTTTCAGAGAGATCTGTGCCTCTTTTGAGCATGATCAGTAAGAGTGTTTTGAGCATATGGATTTGCTCTATCCATCCGTGCCTTTGTTTGTATTTATGGAGTGCCTTAGCTTGAGTCAATCGAGCTCTACTTTTGCTATAAAATGTTGCTGGCAGATTGTTTACATGTTATTCGATTTTGCCAAGCTTGTTGTAGTTGATCCTTGCATGATATGATGTTGTTCTTGCCATGTATAGTTTCTATGCCATGTCTTCCTGATGTATGTATGCTTAGTTTATCATGCAGTGCTCTGTAGTGAGTGTACCGAGCTCATAAACATGCCTACATGTTATCTGTTTTTGACATGTCCAGTTTTCTGCTAAGTCTGAAACCTGTAACGAAACTTGCTTATTTGACATGGGCGTTATTATGTTTTCTGATCCTTTTTGGCTTATAGTCAGTAAGGGACTTTTGTTAAGTGCTTTGATTAGATTCATGCCATGCCTTATTTTGCTATGTCCTGTTCATGTAGCATGTTGTTTCATTGCTCTAAACATGTCATCCTGATGTTAGTTTCTGGCATGTTGCTATTTTCACCAAGTCTGTGAACCTGTTATCTTTTGCACTTTTGCCATGCTTGTTTGAACCTGTTGTGGTGTGATTTATCCATAGCTCAGTGTTCATCTTTTGTCAAGCATCTTGAGTAGTTTACTGTCATATGCTTTGTTGATATGTTTGGGTGCAGTAGCTTAATTTCTTGTTGCTTGCTAAGTAGCATCATGCTGTTAATGGCAGATTATTGTCGTTCTTGTTTTGCTTGTCATTTGCAAACCGTGCATCCGATTCCGGTGATCTTTATATCGATTTCAACTGAAATCACCTCACCTATCCAGTGGCATACTTGGTTTGCCAAGATTATGCCTTGTTCATCTTTTTCCTTCCGAAGCTCGCATATGCTTTGCATATCCCATCTCGCATATCATACCATGTTTTGCATCATGTTGCTTGCGCATTGCATCGTGATTGATGTTGTCCCCTTTGTTTGTGTTCTTGCTTTGGGTAGAGCCGGGAGACGAGTACGTGAACGAGGAACCTGTTGAGAACGCTTACGAGGACCAAGCTTTCGACAACTCTGAGAACCTTGCAGGCAAGATGACCATACCCTCGAAATCACTTCTATCTTTGCTTGCTAGATGCTCGCTCTTTTGCTATGCCTATGCTGCGATATCTATCACTTGCTATATCATGCCACCCATATTGCCATGTCAGCCTCTAACCATCCATGTCCTAGCAAACCGTTGATTGGCTATGTTACCGCTTTGCTCAGCCCCTCTTATAGCGTTGTTAGCTGCAGGTGAAGATGAAGTTTGTTCCTTGTTGGAACATGGACTTGTTGTTCCTTATTGGAACATGTTTACTTGTTGGGATATCACAATACCTCTTATTTAATTAATGCATCTATATACTTGGTAAAGGGTGGAAGGCTCGGCCTTATGCCTGGTGTTTTGTTCCACTCTTGCTACCCTAGTTTCCGTCATACCGGTGTTATGTTCCCGGATTTTGCGTTCCTTACACGGTTGGGTGATTTATGGGACCCCCTTGACAGTTCGCTTTGAATAAGACTCTTCCAGCAAGGCCCAACATTGGTTTTACCATTTGCCTACCACCTACTTCTTTTCCCCTGGGTTTTCGCGAGCCCGAGGGTCATCTTTATTTTAGCCCCCCCGGACCAGTACTCCTCTGGGTGCTGGCCCGAAACGAGCAGACTGCGGGGCCCCCTCGGGGAAACTCGAGGCTTGGTTTTACTCGTAGGATGTCTCATCCGGATGTGCCCTGAGACCGAGATATGTGCAGCTCCTATCAGGATTTGTCGGCACAATCGGGCGGCTTTGCTGGACTTGTTTTATTACTGTCGAGATGTCTTGTAGTCCGGGATTCCGAGACTGATCGGGTCTTCCCGGTAGAAGGAATATCCTTCGTTGACCGTGAGAGCTTATAATGGGCTAAGTTGGGACACCCCTGCAGGGTATTATCTTTCGAAAGCCGTGCCCGCGGTTATGAGGCAGATGGGAATTTGTTAATGTACGGTTGTAGAAAACCCGAAGTTGACCTTAATTAAAACACATCAACCGCGTGTGTAACCGTGATGGTCTCTTCTCGGCGGGGTCCGGGAAGTGAACACGGTGTTGGAGTTATGCTTGACGTAGGTTGTTCTAGGATCACTTCTTGATCACTTCTAGCTTCACGACCGTGCTTTGCCTTCTCTTCTCACTCTCTTTTGCGTTGTTAGCCACCATATATGCTAGTCGCTTGCTGCAGCTCCACCTCACAACCCTACCCTACCTATAAGCTTAAATAGTCTTGATCTCGCGGGTGTAAGATTGCTGAGTCCCCGTGACTCACAGATTCTACCAATACAGTTGCAGGTGCCAACGATGCCAGTGCAGATGACGCGACCGAGCTCACGTGGGAGTTCGACGAGGAACGTGGCCGTTACTATGTGTCTTTTCCTGATGATCAGTAGTGGAGCCCAGTTGGGGTGATCGAGGATCTGTGTAGCATTTGGGGTAGTCTTCTTTCTTTTTGGTACCGTAGTCGGACCTTGAGTGTAATTTGAATGATGGATGTTTATTTATGTATTGTGTGAAGTGGCGACTGTAAGCCAACTATGTATCTCTTTCCCTTATGTATTACATGGGTTGTGTGAAGATTACCTCACTTGCGACATTGCTTTCAATGCGGTTATGCCTCTAAGTCATGCCTCGACACGTGGGAGATATAGCCGCATCGAGGGCGTTACAATTGAATACTATGAGAAGATACTTGATAATTGTTTTGAGATATGAAGATGGTGATATTAGAGTCATGCTAGTTGAGTAGTTGTGAATTTGAGAAATACTTGTTCTAAAGTTTGTGATTCCCGTAGCATGCACGTATGGTGAACCGTTATGTGATGAAGTCGAGGCATGATTTATTTATTGATTGTCTTCCTTATGAGTGGAGGTCGGGGACGAGCGATGGTATTTTTTTCCTACCAATCTATCCCCCTAGGAGCATGCGCGTAGTACTTCGTTTCGATAACTAATAGATTTTTGCAATAAGTATGTGAGTTCTTTATGACTAATGTTGAGTCCATGGGTTATACGCACTCTCACCCTTCCACCATTGCTAGCCTCTCTAATACCGCGCACCTTTCGCCGATATCATACACCCACCATATACCTTCCTAAAAAAATACACCATACCTACCTATTATGGCATTTCCATAGCCATTCCGAGATATATTGCCATGCAACTTACCACTGTTCTGTTTATTATGACACGTTTCATCATTGTCATATTGCTTTGCATGATCATGTAGTGGACATCGTATTTTTGGAAAATCCACCATTCATAATTCTTTCATACATGTCACTCTTGATTCATTGCATATCCGGTACACCGCCGGAGGCATTCACATAGAGTCATATTTTGTTCTAAGTATTGAGTTGTAATTTTTGAGTTGTAAGTAAATAAAAGTGTGATGATCATCATTATTAGAGCATTGTCCCAAGTGAGAAAAGGATGGTGGAGACTATGATTCCCCCACAAGTCGGGGTGAGACTCCGTACGAAAAAAAGAGGCCATAAAAAAAGAGAAGAAGGCCCCGAAAAAAAGAGAGAAAAAGAGAGAAGGGACAATATTACTATCCTTTTGCCACACTTGTTCTTCAAAGTAGCACCATGATCTTCATGATAGAGAGTCTCCTATGTTGTCACTTTCATATACTAGTGGGAATTTTACATTATAGAACTTGGCTTGTATATTCTAATGATGGGCTTCTTCAAAATGCCCTCTTCATGAGCAAGCGAGTTGGATGCACACTCACTTAGTTTCTTTTGTTGAGCTTTCATACACTTATAGCTCTAGTGCATCCGTTGCATCGCAATCCCTGCTCACTCACATTGATATCTATTAATGGGCATCTCCATAGCCCGTTGATACACCTAGTTGATGTGAGACTATCTTCTCCTTTTTGTCTTCTCCGCAACCACCATTCTATTCCACATATAGTGTTATGTCCATGGCTCACGCTCATGTATTGCATGAAGATTGAAAAAGTTTGAGATCATCAAAAGTATGAAACAATTGCTTGGCTTGTCATCGGGCTTGTGCATGATTTAAATACTTTGTGTGATGAAGATAGAGCATAGCCAGATTATATGATTTTGTAGGGATAACTTTCTTTGGCCATGTTATTTTGAGAAGACATGATTGCTTTGTTAGTATGCTTGAAGTATTATTATTTTCATGTCAATATTAAATTTTTGTCTTGAATCTTTCAGATCTGAACATTCATGCCACAATAAAGAAGAATACATTGAGAAATATGGTAGGTAGAATTCCACATCAAAAATTCTGTTTTTATCATTTACCTACTCGAGGACGAGCGGGAATTAAGCTTGGGGATGCTTGATACGTCTCCAACATATCTATAATTTTTTATTGTTCCATGCTATTATATTATCTTTTTTGGATGTTTAATGGGCTTTACTAAGCACTTTTATATTGTTTTTGGGACTAACCTATTAACCGGAGGCCCAGTGCAAATTGCTGTTTTTTGCCTATTTCAGTGTTTCGCAGAAAAGGAATATCAAACGGAGTCCAAACGGAATGAAACCTTCGGGAGAGTTATTTTTGGAACAAACGTGATCCAGGAGACTTGGAGTGGACGTCAAGAAAGAAGCGAGGAGGCCACGAGCCAGGGAGGTGCGCATGCCCCCCTAGGGGCGCCCCCACCCTCGTGGGCCCCTCGCAGCTCCACCAACCTACTTCTTCCTCCTTTATATATACCCATATACCCCGAAAACATCTAGGAGCACCACGAAACCCTATTTCCACCGCCGCAACCTTCTGTACCCGTGAGATCCCATCTTGGGGCCTTTTCCGGTGCTCCGCTGGAGGGGGAATCAATCATGGAGGGCTTCTACATCAACACCATAGCCTCTCCGATGATGTGTGAGTAGTTTACCACAGATCTTCGGGTCCATAGTTGTTAGCTAGATGGCTTCTTCTCTCTCTTTGGATCTCAATACAAAGTTCTCCTTGATCTTCTTGGAGATCTATTCGGTGTAATTCTTTTTGCGGTGTGTTTGTCGAGATCCGATGAATTGTGGGTTTATGATCAAGATTATCTATGAACTATATTTGAATCTTCTCTGAATTATTTTTTGTATGATTAGTTATCTTTGCAAGTCTCTTTGAATTATCAGTTTGGTTTGGCCTACTACATTGATCTTTCTTGCAATGGGAGATGTGCTTAGCTTTGGGTTCAATCGTGCGCTTTCCTTTCCCAGTGACAGCAGGGGCAGCAAGGCACGTATTGTATTGTTGCCATCGAGGATAAAAAGATGGGGTTTATATCATATTGCTTGAGTTTATCCCTCTACATCATGTCATCTTGCCTAATGCGTTACTCTGTTCTTATGAACTTAATACTCTAGATGCATGCTGGATAGCGGTCGATGTGTGGAGTAATAGTAGTAGATGCAGAATCGTTTCGGTCTACTTGTCACGGACGTGATGCATATATACATGATCATGCCTAGACATTCACATAATTATGCACTTTCCTATCAATTGCTCGATAGTAATTCGTTCACCCACCGTAATACTTATGCTATCTTGAGAGAAGCCACTAGTGAAACCTATGGCCCCGGGTCTATTTTCCATCATATAAGTTTACAATCTATTTTTACTTTGCAATCTTTACTTTCAATCTATATCATACAAATACCAAAAATATTTATCTTATTATGTCTATCAGATCTCACTTTTGCAAGTGGCCGTAAAGGGATTGACAACCCCTTTATCGCGTTGGTTGCAAGGTTCTTATTTGCTTGTGCAGGTATAAGGCGACTTGTGTGTAACCTCCTACTGAATTGATACCTTGGTTCTCAAAAACTGAGGGAAATACTTACGCTACTTTGCTGCATCACCCTTTCCTCTTCAAGGGAAAAACCAAGGCAAGCTCAGGAGGTAGCAATCTACACTCTAAAATATGTCTATATACATCCGTATGTGCCAGTCCATTTGAAATCTCTAAAAAGACTAATATTTAGGAATGAAGGGTGTAAAATGTAAGACATGCATGGTCCTCGATTCGATATTTAAGATGAACATGAAACTGAAACATGAATATTAAGTCTAGTACTACAGTACATGCAAATGTTGTGTTTAGGCGGAGCTATGTAGATTGTTGGGGGTTAACCCCTCGACCTTAGATAAATTTGTGAAGCTTTGTTTAGGATTTTTTAGATTATATTTGTCCCCACCATAGCTCCCAAACACCGATTGGTTGTGCACCCCCTCCTCCCCAAGATAATATCATGTGCCCCCACACCTTAGATGCTATATGTTGATACGAGTTGCTTGGAGCTTATAGATCTGAGATATAGCAGCTCACGTGATGTCTTAATATTTTTACAGGAAACCTTAATGAGTTTGAGAATTGCACACAATTTGTACAAAAACTACTCAGATGCCCTTGGATCCCAATCCAATGACCTCGAAGCTCGCGTCACCATAGCATCTAAGATGAAGGAGGACATCATATTCTCATGTGTGTAAGAATAGCATGTGCTAACACACCTTAGATGCTTTGGTGATACAAGCTCTTTAGAGCCGTTGGATTTGTGACCCAACAACTCCTTGGTGGTTCGAATGTTTTTTTGCAGAAAAGCCCCCAAAGAGTTCGGCCACTGCTTACAAGCACAAAGTCTGCTCAGATGCCATTGGATCTCAGATCAAATGACCCCGAAGCTCGTATCACCGTAGCATCCAAGCTGCGAGAGCACCTGATGTTTTCTCGCACGAGAGAATATGAGGTGCTCCCGCACCATAGATTCTATGGTCATATGAGTTCACGGAGATCTAATGGCTCACAGTAGGAGGTTTGAATGTTTTTGCAATACACGACTGAGAGAGTTTGGGAATTGCGCAGAAAGTACAAGTACTACGCATGTGCCATCTGATCACAGATAATACGACCTAGATGCTCGTATCACTGTAGCGGCTAATTTTGCTATGGGGAGCACCTAATATGAGCAACGGGGAGCCGTTGGATCCAAGATGCAGCAGCACGCACGAGGCCTCCATGTTTTATTTGCAAAAAAACCTTTGGAGAGTTTGGAAATTGCGCATAATTACAAAGACTACTCCCAAGCCATTGGATCTCACTTCCAATGATGTAAAAACTCGTATCACCATAGCATCTAAGCTGCGGGGTGGATGTGATATTCTATGCCGTTGTCATTTTTGTTCGTTAACTTGCAAAATATGTGTAACTCGTGCCGTTACTTGTCTAACCGCGCAAAGTGTTTGTTAAAAAAAACATCCTACACTGAAATATCGGAACAACACACGGGGGTCCCACTTGTCATTGATCAAATTTGGAGCTAAAACTAACAAATATGAAAGACGAGATTCGAACTGGCAACCTGGACTACAAGGCGTAAGTCGATAGCCTGAAACAACAACGGTTGTTGGCTTTGTCCCATAACTTGATTTTATACAATATTACGTTGAGTAGAGTAGAGGGAGTGCCTCGTCAACACATGCATGACCGTTGACTCACTTACCGGTGGGTCCCAGGTCTGCGATCTCTCTCTCCTCTCCATCGTCTAACCTTTAGACGCACGGGCACACACGAAGAGCGGCGCTAGCTTGCCGTGGTGTTATTATAACTAAAAAAAGCTTGGAAAATAGAAGAATCGCCTACAACAACAGATGTTGTGACTGGTCGAGACGGAGCTAACCACACCTATCCTCCGTGCCACATTAGCATGATGAAGCTGTGTGGCTAGTGGGGTGTTTTCGACCGACTGGCTGGGTCTCGAGGTCGAACCATAGGTACTACTACGTCTAATACAGTATATTTTTTACATGCACATTTTTCCTCCCTGCCGAGACGTGGCACACCCTATCGCGCGGTTTCGGGGTCCTCCCTGGTGGTGCATGCATATATTCTTCCTTGCCGAGATGTGGGACGCCCTACCGCGCGTTTTCTGGGGCCTCCTCGGTCTAGCGCCGAAGCAAGTAAATGAGTCGTCAAATCACGAAAGACCACCTTTCCTGCCGAGTACATCAGTGAAGCATGGTGGCTAGCTAGTTGGGCTAGTGCGACCTATTAGCTAGGCCGCCGCCACATTTTTTTCATCCTTTTTTTATCTCCTTGCTGGTAGGTAAATTTAAATATCCACCGCGGCATTGCTCTAGTCTTTGTGTGCGGCAGGCGTGGCAAGATTTTTAATTTTTTGGTTGACGGGAGCAGGCGCGGCATGATTTTTAATTTTTTGATTGAGGGGAGCAGGCGTGACAGTAATTAGTCACGATGACTCCGCCTGTAAAATCCACTGCTCCCTGATGTGAGAAGTCGTCGACTGGTATTTTCCCATGGTGAAAACCTAAAGATTCCCCGCTCCTCGGCTGGCTCCCTCCGCCTTCTCGTAGATTGCATTGCCTTTCAGCCATTTCGCCCCCTTTGCTTCCTCTCCCCATTGCTTCTACCTGGTACCATGGCGGTGCAACAGATCACAGAGTCTGAGGTGAGGCGCCTGACACAGGAGCTCGAGGCCAAGGATGCGGAGCTCAGGGCCAAGGACATGGAGCTTCGTGAGCTCAAGGAGGAGAGGAGTGCCATGCTCCTCCGTTATGTGCGGGAGTTCACAAGCTTCAAAAGTGCAGGCGTCCACCACAAAGATGCTCGAGGCGTCGGCGGCATTGCTGCAGAAAGCGGGAGATACGATAGGCCGTCAGGGGAGACGGGTAGAGCGCGAGCGGGCCGATGGTGACGAGGTCCAGGATCGCCTCAGCCACTTTGTGGACCAAGTTTCCACGCACGTGTTGCGGCTGCGCGATGCCTACCGTCATGCCAGCGCGACCATGCCATCCGTTGGGCTAAACCCGTTCGACCACCCCGTTGACTTCAACGAGCTGCGGCTTCCTGACCTGGTCTCCTTCTTCACCTTTATCTCCGAGGATCTGAACCGTCTCTGCGCGATGGTGGGGGCGGAGCTGGACAAGGAGGGGTTGCAGGCTGCCGTCGCCATTGCCGGGCAAATTCTCTCAGGGCTCCATCACCGGAATCCATTCGTGCCATTGGATGCCGTCTTTGACGAGCTGGCTCTCGTCGACCGGGAGTGGGCTCTGCGGGCCGTTGCACCCTGCATCACCAAGGCCGTGTGCCTCGAGAAGCAGAGGGACTTCGGTGGTGTTTAGGCGTCCTCTGCATGGGCATGTCCATGTCTCGACGCAACATGAATGTTGGATCAAAATCAGACGATGCAGGTCAGTCACTGTAGCACAAAGCGTGTGGGTGTGTTTGGTTGCATTCTCATCTCAATATAGTTGTTCCCTCTTCGTGTATTTGTGTTAACCTACTAGTGTGGACTCATGCACCCTTCATGCACTCTGCCATACACCCAAAAGTGGGTCGAGAAGGGAACTTTGCTCCCATCCCGTGCACCCTTCATACACCCTGCCTAATACTGAGTCGTCGTGCTTCATATGGCTCATGTTTCATGGAGTACTGTAGCACCATACTCTCCGTGCATTGTAGACCTAGTTCTGTTAACATCGATCTCACCGTTCATTCTCGACCGGATAGTCGAAAAAGTGGTACTATGTTACATTACTGTTCATATAGTTGACATGCGCACAACATCATTTATTATCGTCATATCTTACTAAACTAGTAACAAGATTATGTAGTACTGACGTATGAACCACTGCCATGCCTAGTAGTAGGAGCACTGTGTATGTTCAAGTGGCTACCATGTTTCGCACTCATCCGTGTAAGAGTGGAAACGCTTGCTGTAATCATTTTTTTCTTCAGAAAAAATAGTGGACTCGCTCTACCATGTGGATATTCCTTGACAGTCGTCGGGAACCTTGCTACTCACTTTCGCCAACGTGTGGGACAGCCATCATCAGGGTCCACCAAGCATGCACTAAATTACTTCGTAGTAGAGTGCCCAACTGCACGGTATACTTCCCCGATCGAAGCGCCGCAGTAATGCCCAATGAGCCGTCAAATCACAAAACCCCCTCCTTTCCAGCAGTAAGTTGGACGGACGAAGCAACCATCATTTCACTCTTCTCTCTCAGCTCCCTCTCTACCCAACCCTCACCTCTCCCTCATCATGTTCCTCATTTCTTCAAGAAAACCCCGACCTGCTTCTGCCATTGTTCTTCTCTCCCAAAGAAGTAAAGGTGAGCGCATCAATGGTGTTGATTCTGGCCAAGGCCTGGTCTTGCAACCCCGAGACTGATCCTATAGCTCCCTCTCTGTTCTTCTTTTGGGTATGTGATTATGGTTTCTTTTCTTTTATTTCTATTTGACAGTTTCTTGATGGACGTTGGAGCACCGGCCGAAGTGATGTCTATGGCTCTGGCAAAAAACCGTCGAGGCTCATGGTACGAAGAAGCGCAAGCACCCCACCGAGACTACCACAGACAAGCTCAAAGCCATCACCCTGTCCAAGCCCCCCTCCCCGGGATCCCTCATTAAGCAAGTCCAGGTAATATCTCTTCTTGACGATCTTGATCATGTTTTTTTCATCTAACACGCAGTACTAGTACTAGTAGTACCACTTTCTGGGTGATCTTGCATGTGATTTTTGTGTGCCAAATGGCGGTTCTAAATTCCTCTTTTGACCAAAACATGCGAGAGGTTGACACTGATTTCTTATAGATTACTTTCAACTACTTTATGAACATCAATGCTACCTTTGAAGAGGGTATATTTGCATCGGTAACTTGTGTTATGGATATTGCAAGTAATCCCTCTGCTCTCATGCCTTTGAAGACATGTTCTAGTGTCTTTGTTCACTCATTTCTGTGTGTATATGTAGTCATATATGGAGTAAAATATCGAAAATCATCTTATATTTCTGAACGGAGGTAGTAATAAAATATTTGGTTTATGTTTGAATTAGAACCAGGTCTGCGGTGGAGATGAAGTTCTCAAAGTCATGTCGTGTGAACTGGAATACCTGAGGATGAGTTCTACTGCTAAACTATCCAGTTGTTGTGTCCTTGTTGCCATGTGTCCTGAACTAGTGTTTTCATGTAGCATTGTTGTCAGGCGTGTTCTCGAGGTTGTACTTGACCACAACAATTTCCTGGTTGTGCCTTCGATTACGAAGGGTGTGGTTCTTGTAAAGCTTCCCGACAAATCTGATGCGGCCTGTCTTCATCATCATGTTTATGAGTGGAAAGACCACTCTATTAGGTTCTCCAAGGTTGAGGAGATGATGATGGTGCCGTTAGACATCTCTCGAAGTCCATGGCCTAGTCAGTTATGCGGGGTTCATCCCGTAGGTCGGTGGCAAAAAATAGTCTGCAGAGTTTAATTAGTGCAACTTTGCTTGTCTGTAGTAAGTACTATTGTTCAGTACTTGATTTGTGTTTGTGAACCCTGTATTGTTTAGTACTGCTGCTTTTGGTGTGTGGTGAGTCCTGAGAACAGTCAATGTTAATGTTGGTCCACTCAATTTACTCTATATATTTGAAGTATCCAGATCATCTTTTTTTAGGACGGTTTATCAATTATGGTTACACTCCAATATCTGTATGCATTGCAGGGTTTATCGCACCAACCAGGATTTCCAGTCCCATGGATGTTTGGTCCATACGATTTGTCACGGCCTTAGTCTGTCCTGCTTGTGGGAGTAGTCGGGGGCCCTGCATCCCACGCGTAGTTAGACGACCAATCTTCTGTTTAGTACTTCGACATAGTGATTTCCTGGTAAGGATTCACTCGTGTTACATCAAGTAAATCTTATTGATTTACTGTCTAAATCTTATTGATTTACTGTCTAAATCTTATTGATTTAATGTATTGTTTTCTTTCTTTTGCTGCAATTTTATGATGTAGGTTTTTCATGTGACATTCATCACAAAATAAACCGTTTGGTTTGATCTACGATGGATATTTTTGCAGGTTTCACTTATTATGTCGTGTCAGTAACGAAGGCACTGTCCATCACTTATATTACTTAAAAAAATTGGATCAGTCTGTTGTCTAAGTACAAGCTGAATCCCTATGATGAACTGCATTTTGGTTTAACAAACATGCCACAATTAGTCCTTCTCGCGTTTAAAAGAAATGAAGAAAAAGACTAGATCAGGGTCACGGAGCCTAGTCAAGTTAGAAAGCTGATCATAGCAGATCAGACATAATCGCCGCTGTCTCGCACATCGGTACCACCTTCAGTAGCGGATCGAGGATCGGCAGTTGCTCTTCCACTGACAGTGGCAGCATCTTAGTCTAATCCAGCTGAGGATTGGGCACCGACCGCATCAGCGGATCAGGCTGATGTACCGGAGGATCGGGCATCGACACCGGCACCTGCTCCGACACCGGCACCAGCTCTACAAGGAGCACCATCTCCGGCAGCAGCAACACTACCATTCACACCGGCACGGGCACCAACAATGGCTTCCGCACCTGCACCAACACTTGCACTTGCATCTGCTCTGGCCCATGCAGCGGCAACAAAACCAGCAGTTGCACCGGCAACAGACTGGGCTGCAGTTCACACTTCATATACCAAAGTCCTTACAAAAATCGATATGTCCACCTTCTTGGTAAGCATTGGCCGCCCAAGTGCTTCGTTCTTTTTTCTTTCCATGTTGTTTCACATGATTCACTGTGTTGATCTAACTGTTTGTGTATGTCTTCTTGTTTGCAAACAGAGAATTCCTAGCAACGAGGGAGTCGTTCAACAATCCGGGCGACCGTGGCCAAGTTTCTCTTACCATGCGCAGCCTTGGTGTGAATGAACCTGCTCAATATACCATAAGTACAAAGGATGGTCGCATGATGATTGATGCTAAAGGATGGTCAAGGTTCAAATCTAAATCATATCTTGCGGTAGGGGATGATGTCAAAATCGAACTTTCTCGGCAAGGAGAGCTGGTCCAAATCAACTTTGAAATTCTTCAGTAGCAGCGCGCAACTGCCGAACTGATCTATCCTCCAAGAGATTTTGATGTAATACTCTGGCATGGTGAAACAAGTGTCCTCTGTGTATAAGTAGTACAACAGTATCGTTGATAGAATTACAACTATGATTGCTTGTTAGGAACTGTCGTTTGATTTCATTCCAACAGTTGTCGTGCTTTATTCAATTTTGTGTATTTGCCTTGCGACAGCATCTAAAACCAGTGCCGTACCGACCACTTGCAATATGAAAAGCGATGAGGTAGAAAACATGGGCCCCCAAACATGTAGGCCCACCGGCCTGTGGCCCAAAGTCTAGAATCGTGAGCCTGTCTGAGTATTTCTCCGCTGAACCCCCATAATGCCCGTGCGTTGCACGTAACATCAAGATACATTTGTATGAGTATTTTATCTTGTGAGAGAAAAGGATGAACGAGGGAAGGCCTTATTTGCAAATGTGGAGCGGTGTGTGGGTACCCTTTTGCAAAATTGCCATAGTTTCCTTCCTATCCGTCAGATATAAATCGGACGGCCTATATTGCAGGATGGCAGGCACACCATCATCACCAACTCGTCTATACCGTATTAAAAAACACTCTTTTTTTATAATTATATATGTTATATATATTCCCCTTGATTTTTCTGATGTATAAAGTTGTGATACAAAAGATCTTTATATTTCTTTACAGAGGGTGTATCTCTCTGTCAAAAATATATTTATGTGTAACTAGTTACTCTTGTCTTTCTACTTCCTTTCGCTGATATGTGGGGCATCCGGCTACGGGGTCCACATGCCATATGCACCAAATTAGAGTGCACAACTGCACGGTAGACACACCCCGGTCGTAGCATCGCAGTAATGCCCAATGAGCCGTCAAATCACAAAAAAACCCCACCTTTCTAGCTTTAGCAGTAAGTTGGATGGACGAAGCGGCAATATTTCACTGGGCCCGAATCCCCTTCTCCCTCGTCTGCTTGTTCAGAGAAAACCCCCGCTCGGTGATTGCATAGGGTTTTCTCATTGAGAACCTTATACGAATTCTTCATCCATCCCCGATAAATCCAAGTCCCTTGGTCGCAGGTACTCCTAGGATGGCAGCCGCCGCCGTTGATGCATTTTTCTTCCTACTGAATCTAGTGTGTTTCATTTGCAGTGCCCAAAGTGCGAGGACCGTACAGGTTTCTGCGCCCTCGGCGAGACGCCACACTTGTTCCTTCTCATCCTAACACATGATTTTAAAACGCTCACAGTATGTTCCTAGAATCCTCTTTTCTATCCGGGAGGGTGGGGTTTTTTGAACATGCTGTCGACTAATTTGGAATTTGGATTGCTATATTTGGATAAAAGGTACTAGTACCATGGTCAACATTGACGTGAAGGAGGAATTTTTTTTCTAGATTTGGATATAGGGAATACATTGTATTCTCATATTATTTTTCTTGCAGTGCATTCCTTGCTTTGCTAGAACACATGTACTCAAGATGCTCGGCCTTGCCATAACTGAATACACCAGTTTAATGGTCACAGTGAAGACAAGCCATGGATATAAGTTTCGAGTTGGGTTCACGAACCAAGAATATCGCTACTTTTTTATGGCCGAACTTGGATAAACTTTCTCAAGTGTTACGGACTGAAAGTTGGCGCACGAATGTTGATGGAAATAGCAGAACCTGGTCTCATCTTCACTGCAATCTTCCACCCCGACGTCGTTCCAATTGTTCATCCATGTTAGTTTTGTATCTGGTTCTTGCTTCTTGCCTCGATTACTTCTTAATCCACCTATTCTGTATAACTAATCACAATTTAACTTTAGAAGTAGCAACGAATCTCTCATGAAGATGCTACTCCTAACTAATATTTTCTTTTAATTGGTGGCACGTGTAGGTTTTTTTTAGAGTTAAGCAGGCTACTCGTTTGTTATTCTATAAGAACTCGACTGTTACTCATGGCACCGAAGTTGACTTGGACGACATCCACAAGTTCCTACACATTATTGATCGTCTTGAGGTCCTTGTGGGGCGTTTCAATGGTGGACGGCCACATGGGATATGTGTGCCACTGCTGCACTCGTTGAACAGGTCCAACTGTGTTGAGAAACTTATGGTACGAGTTGTTTTCTATTATATATGTTGTTCATAAACTCTTGCTTATGCACAGTTTTACAGTTGTGATCTTCTTGAAACAGGAACTGCCCAGGTCTATTGTTCCTATACAGATGCCTGACCATGGTCGGGTCAGACTTGCGCTTGGTCACAACATGATGTTTATGTCGACCTACTCCATTCCCCTTGGAGGTGAAAAGATACTTATTCATGGGTGGTCTCAAGTAATGAAGGCCCGTCCATCTTGGAGAATAGGACAGAAGATTATGTTCCTGCTTTTCCATGGCTCTAAAGCGAATATCCTGTTTATTGACCACATTGCGAGATGAATCCGCTTTCAGAAGGTTGTGGATGCGCGGGGTGGCGCCTAGGCCTTGTCCTGGGGCTTGGCGGCCTCACCCTTTGATTAACTATAGGCAAAGTAGCACTGTTCGAGGCGTGCTTTTTACGGTTGAACCTGTATAAGTACTCATACTGCTTTCAGCTATGGTTGTTAAGTGCCCCTGCTGGTTTCAGTTAAGGTTGTTAAATACTCTTGCTTCTTTTACAGTCTGTTGTGTTTCTTCAGTCCTGTCTTCCTCCAGCCGCCAAAACCAAACCAGCACCGGCAGGGCCGCCTGCTTCCACCTCCCACGGCTGGCTGCGCCTCAGCGCACACATCGCCGCCCCACCGTCTCCTAAATCATTAACGCCGACCTCCGAGGCCTCGCCATCGTCCTCTGCATGCTTTACTTCGCTCACTGCGGCGCCGCCCTCTTGCGTTGTCAACATGGTCAACAAACAAGAGGAATCGGCAGAGGACTGTACGTGGAGAGGATGACAGTAGGGGCCAACCATGTCCATGGCCGGACGCAAGGAAATTCCTCATGTTTTGTTATATATATATACTCCATTGTCAGCGTATGGAAAAAGAAAATGCTTCCTGCTAGTGGTTTCCTGACATCTGGGACCCACGACATTGTCAGCATATATAGTCAATAGACAAGAGAACAACACAAGATCGGCTGACACCTGGGACATAGCTACTCGAGCAGTATTTTTTTATTGTTGAGACGGAGCAGGGTTTCAACTGGGCTGTGGCCCGTCTAGCCCAAGCTTATATTTTATGTTCACCACATGACCAGCCCAACTATTTTTTGTTTGTGAAAATGAGCCCAGTTTGTTTTTTTTGAAGAATACCCAATCCAGGCCTACTTATTTTTCTACGCCCTGATGGGTTGCAACTCTTTCAAGACGCCTGCAAATCTTGAAAGTAATATGAAATGGGCTATAAATATAAAAATTAGATGACAAATTGGCAATTACTTTATAATTTCTGTATTTTTTTACATTTTCATATTCCAATTTCACTGGGCTTTAACCTAAATCAAATATATATTCAAAGTACTTTAAATTTGGCTCGACATTTCGGTATTAAAAATAGTTTGGAACCCACAGAAATATGCGAAATTACGTTTAAACTTTTAACCCTGGCCCTGGCTAACAAAAAAACGGAGTGCAATAAATTGCATAAGAAGTTGCAATGTGCTATATATAAATTATTAAAAAAATAGGGAATGGTCTGACTTGTGGGCCTATTAAGTTGACGCGTATGCAAGATTTTTTTACTTATTATATACGACAACAAACGATTCTAGTGGACGTAACCGTTGGACGTCAATCCAACGGCCGTCGTGTTTCTTCAATCTCTGATCTTCTTGCTCCAGCCGCCAAATCCAGCACTGGCGGGACCTCCTGCTCCCGCCTCCCGTGGCCGGCTGTGCTACCGCGCAGGCCTCACCGCCCCCTACTACTCCCACCGCTAGCCAGACCATCCCTCTACTCACCCACATCCCTCCACTGTTGTGGCTTCGCTGCCTCCGGGACATTCCCTTCCCGGGTCTCGCCGTCGTCCATCGCGCTGGTGTTCTCGGCATGGCGTGGTCAACGTTGTCAACAAACGACAACATCGGAAGAGGGACGTACATGGAGAGGCTAACAGTTGGGACCCACATGGTCCATGGCCACACACAAGCAAGTACCTCCTTATTACACCAAAAAGAATGAATACTCCCGCTGACAACTCGGACCCACCAGCTATATCTTTGCACGCAAGGAAGTGCCTCCTTATTACGCACAAAAAAATGAATACTCCCCCTGCTAGCTGGGACCCACCATAGTGGAAGGCTGACTTGTGGGCCTACTAAGTTGACGCGAACGGAGGGCTTTGTCAACTTAGTCAACAAACGATTCTATCACTAGTGACCGTTGGATTGTTAACATCCAATGGTCGTCCTGCTTCTTCAACCTCTGATTTTGTTGCTGCAGCCGTCCAAACCACTGCGTGCTCTTGCCTCCTGTGGTTGGTTGTGCTGCCGCTGAGGCCTCACCGCCCCCTACTACTCCCACCGCTGGCCAGGCCCTGCAGCAACGGCAGCCTCACACCGCAGCCGAACCAGTGAACCCTCGTACTCCTCTCCGCGTGGGCATCCACTGCCGCGTCTTCCCCAGCTCCGTGTCGTTTCCTTCCTAGGCCTCCTCGTCGTCCACCGCCTTGGTGCTCTCGGCGTGGCATGTTCAATGTGGTCAACGAATGACTTCCATCGGAAGAGTACTGCACGTTGAGAGGCTGACAGCTGGGTCCACGGCCGCAGCAAGGAAGTGCCTCCTTATTACGCGCAAAAAAGTTATTCCTCCACTTGACAGGACGGACCCACAAGACGGGCCACCGTATTTCGCAAAAAAACTTTTCCCCCTGACTGCTGGGACCCACCAGCTATATCTTCGCACGCAAGGAAGTGCGTCCATATTACGGGCAAAAAAAAATATTTACCCCCTGACCGCTGGGACCCACCAGCTACATCTTCACACCGAAGGAAGTGCCTGACAGTCGGGACCCACCTGGTCGAAGCGTATGTAGCGTTGTCATTTCGGTCGCGAACGTGTACGTACATACGATTGGTCTGTCTGCAGGCTGCAGCGATGAACCGTGGCCGTGTAAGGAAGGGCATGTGTCGTAGAAGAGGCACACACATAGCATGTACGTACAGCGGCCAGGGTGCAAGAAATAAAATACGGCCACGTACGTACATACGGGCAGGGTCTCGAATGCCTACTCGCCCATACGTACGGCCAGGGCTCGTGTACATGGCTGGGTCAGAATGGAGAAGCTACGCCGTCATCGTGTTCATGGGGAGGCAACCGATTGGGTCCGAACAAAATGTGTCATCGTGTTCATCGGGAGCCAACCGGCTTGGATGGAACAGGCGATGGAAACAAGGCCTGGCGTACCGCAGAACAGAGGAAACGGCCTTGTGTTCGACCTGCCATGGTGGAAACGGGGTCCTATTCATCGGGAGGGGTCTAGCGTACCGCAAAACGGAGGAAACAAACTTCTGTTGGACCTACGGTCGAAACGGGGTCCTGTTAATCGGGAGGGGTGTGGCATACCGCAAAATGGAGGAAACAGACTTGTGTTGGAGCGCTACGGTCGAATGGGGGTCCTGTTCATTGGGAGGGGTGTGGCGTACCGCAAAACGGGACTCCACCGGATACTGTTCATCTCCACCGTCGACCTCCTCCAGCCTCCATGAGCTACTGTTCATCCACCGTCGACTTCCTCCAGCCTCCACCTGCGACTGTTCATCCACGGGCTCCTGTTCATCCCGCCCCCACTGGCTACTGTTCAACCAGCCCTCTCCACGGGGTCCTGTTCAACCACCCCTCTACGGCCTACTGTTCATCCAGCCCTCCACCGGCTACTGTATAACCAGCCCTCCATCGGCTACTGTTCAACCAGCCCTCCACGGGGTCCTGTTCATCCACCGGCTCGATCGATCGGGGTACTGTTCATCCAGCGGCAACGGCCTCTACTACCATGGGGTCCTGTTCATCCAACCCCCCACCGGGAACTGTTCATCCAAACCCCCTCAACAATGCTCACTGTTCATCCAGGGAAGGAGGCAGCAGTGTTCGATCGGCTTCAGTTAGCAGCAGTAGCGAAGGAATCACTCGGATTCAGTTAGCAGCAAGGGATCGATCGATCGCTCGGGTTCAGTCACGCGTAGCCTGCAGTGCAATCGCTCGAGTTCAGTTAGATCCCAACGCCTCGCTCGGGTTTAGTTAGAGCCCAACACCTCACACACACGCGCGTACGTACGAGAGAAACGCGCATCGCTCGGCCCCCGACCAGCCACCGTAACCAGGAACTCCCCGATATTTTCCTCGCCCTTGCTTCTACCACGGTTTTTTCCGTCATGGATGGCCCAAAGAATGTCATGCAGTTGCGTCTCCTGCCCGCCCAGGACGAGAAGCCCATTTTCTGTCATGATTTTTTTGCCATAGAAGTAGGACCCCACCACATCTATGATGATACCGGGTTTTGTCACAATTATCGTCATAGAAGTGTCATAAGTATGACAGAAAAAAATTCGTTCGGCCCAAAATGTCACAGATGTGTCATTTTTTGTAGTGCATGCAACTGTTCATGGTGGAGGTACATCACGAAGTTAAATGATGTTTATAGAGCCCATTCTATTATCACAATCAATTATGGAAATAGCTCTCTGTTTTGGCATGACACATGGAGCTTAGGTGGATGCCATCTGCCAATTAAGGATAGATTTCCAAGACTCTTTTCCTTTTCTCTTGATGACAAGATATCTGTCAGGGATTTCATTAAGGACTTTGATATTGGCACATATTTTCAATTGCCACTCTCTCATGAAGCAATGGATGAGTTGGTTTCCCACAATTCTGCCTTATCTAGCTTGCAAAGAAGATCCAATGAACCTGACTCCTAGTTCATGGACACTTGGAAAAGGCCCCTACTCTGCCAAGAGCTATTATACACTGGCCCATGCACATTTACCTGATGATGATCCGTATAAATGGATATGGAAGAGCAGGTGCATTATGAAAATCAAGATTTTTGCATGGTTGATGCTGAATGATAGGCTCAATACGAGAGACATGCTTCTTAGCAGGCATCAGAGAACTGAGGAGGATGATAATCTATACCCTATGTGTGTGTGGCTCATTTGCATGAGGATAGAGATAACCTCTTCTTCAAGTGTACCTTCAGCAACAGAGTTTGGAATTACCTGCAAATTACCTGGTATGCAGGGTTAACTCCTCGAGAGTGCATTATGGCTGCCAAGAGAAGTTTTCAGCATCCTTTCTTCTTTTAGGTGGTTTATCTTGCTGCTTGGAGCATCTGTACCATGCAGAATGATAGGATCTTCAAACATATCAGGCCAACCTTTGGCATATGGAAAGCCAAGTTCATTCATGACATCACCTTGCACTCTCATAGGATGAAGGCTTCGATCAAGCCCCTTCTTCTCCAGTGGATCAATGCTCTGCCTTGATCTTGTGGCATCTCCTTTTGTACATTTGTATATATTTGTTGTACATGTATAGGTAGGTCTTTTGTTCCCATAGATAGACTTAGCTAGTTTCTTTTTCATGTAAAGACTTGGGCCTATTTTAATAAAAGGCTGTGGGGCTTTTGCCTCACAGTGTTCAGTAAAAAAAACAACGGGCACATCGTCACAAATACCGATAGGTATGGCAGTTGATTTGTCAGCCATTTGCAAAGATATTTCAGTAGGTGTGAGTTTATTCAAATCAAGTCTTTTGTATAAAGAGAAAGGCATAACACTAACACCAGCTCCTAAATCACATAAAGTAGTTTTCACATAGTTTCTTTTGATGGGGCAAGGTATAGTTGGTATTCCCGGATCTCCAAGTTTTTTAGGTACTCCATCCTTAAAGCAATAATTAGCAAGCATGGTGGATATTTCAGCTTCCAGTATTTTTCTCTTATTGGTGATGATGTCTTTAATGTACATTGCATAAGGGGCCATTTTTAAGATATCAGTCAAGCGGGTACGCAAAAAGACTGGCCTAACCATTTCAGAAAAGTGTTCAAATTCTTCATCATCCTTATTTTTAGTTCATTTAGGTGGAAAGGGTATAGGTTTTTGAACCCCTGGTTCTCTTTCCTTACCATGTTTTTAGCAACAAAGTCTCTTTTATCATATCTTTTATTCTTAGGTTGTGGGTTACCAAGATCAACTGTTGGTTCTATCTCAACATCATTGTCCGGTTCTTTATTGTTTGTTTGAGTATCTTCATGAACCTCATCATTATCTTTTTCATTATTAGAAGGTGAATGTTCATTACCATATTGAGTTTCAGCATCAGAGATAGAGACTTCATTATCATTATCAGGAGGTTTTTCTACTTCAGGTTCACTAGAGGCATGCAAAGTCCTATCATTTTTCTTCTTCTTTTTCTTTTTAGAAGGACTAGGTACATTAGTGTTAACTCTTCGAGAGTCTTGTTCAATTCTTTTTGGGTGTCCCTCAGGATAAAGTGGTTCCTGAGTCATTCTACCTCCTCTAGTCATTACTCTAACAACATGATCATTGATATTATTGTTCATTTCATCAAGCAATTCTCTTTGAGATTTAGCTACTTGTTCTAGTTGATTTTCAACCATAGAGACCTGTTTTCCTACACCTCTAACATCATTGGTAATTCTAAATAACAAGTCACTCAAGCGAGTAATCATATCAGAATTATATTTTAATTGTTTCATGACATTTTCATTGAAGTGATCTTGCTTTCTAATGTAGTTATCAAACTCATAAAGGCATTGACTAGAATGCATATTGTAAGGATTGTCATTGTCATTGAATTTAATTAAAGAATTTACCTCTCTCAACTTAGGTGGTGGTGGTGTATCAAGCCCATTTATTTCTTCAATAGGAGGTAAAATTTTGACATCCTCAGCTTTAATACCTTTTTCCTTCATAGATTTCTATGCCTCTTGCATATCCTCAGGACTAAGATATAGGATACCCCTCTTCTTCGGAGTAGGTTAGAGCGGTGGTTTGGAAAAAGTCCAATCATCATAATTTTTCAATATGTTATTCAATAACTCTTTCGCTTGTTCAACAGTTCATTCCATGAAAACACAACCAGCACAACTATCTAGGAAATCTCTAGAAGCATCGGTTAGTCCATTATAGAAGATATCAAGTGTTTCATTTTTCTTAAGAGGATGATCAGGCAAAGCATTAAGCAATTGGAGAAGCCTCCCCCAAGCTTTTGGGAGAATCTCTTCTTCAATTTGCACAAAGTTAAATATTTCCTGTAAGGCAGCTTGTTTCTTATGAGCAGGAAAATATTTTTCAGAGAAGTAACAAATCATATCCTGGGGAATACGCACACAACTAGGAGCGAGAGTATTATACCAAGTCTTAGCATCAGCCTTTAATGAGAACATAAATAATTTTAGAATATAATAATAGCGAATTTTCTCATCATGAGCAAAAAGGGTGGTCATGTCATTCAACTTAGTAAGGTGTGCCACAACAGTTTCAGATTCATAACCATGGAAAGGATCAGATTCAACCAAAGTAATTAACTATGGATCGACAGAGAATTCATAGTCCTTATCATCTACAAAGATAGGTGAAGTAGCAAACCTAGGATCACATTCCATTCTAGCATTCAGAGATTTTTCTTTCAGTTTGCATAATAATTTCTTAAGATCATCCCTATCATTTCAATCAAGAAAGTCTCTAGTTGTCTCCTCATCCATAACATAACCTTCCGTTACCTCAGGCCATTCATATCTAGGAGAAGTAGGTCTAATAGATGTTTCAAGATTTTCAGTTTCAAGCTGTTCATCAGTTTCAGCAATTTAATCAGTTTCAGCATTCGCAAAAGCTTTAGTTCTAGCAAGTTGTTCATCAAGAACTTCACCTAGTGGCACAATATCATCAAGAAAGGTACTAGGAACATCATAAATATCATTCATAGCAGAAGTAGCATCATCAATAACTTGCGACATATTAGGATTAATAGCATGTGGTGGTGTTGCAAGTCTACTTATAACAAAAGGTGAATCAAGTGCAGAGCTAGACGGCAAGTCCTTACCTCCCCTCGTCTTGGAGGAAAAAATCTTAGTCTTAGCGCCCTTCAGACTCTTCATAGTAATAATTTGATAATAATCTGCAACATCCCAAATTTTCAATTTGGAATGTTATACATTAGATCATCATGCATATCATATTTCTTGCATTTTTTATCGATCCTAGAAATTTCACGCAACTCAAGGACCCTCGGAGAGTTGGAGATTTCGTTATTTTCATATTTGAGTTCTCTCAAATTTTGAAACAAAGGGATCATTGGTTTTGTCGGAGTTATTTGCATTTTATTTGGATAGGGAAAAATGCGCGTTTTCAAAAATTGCATTTTTGGCCCGGAGAAAAGTTCATTTTGTTCGACTCATTTTTAGGAGTCGGGGAAAATTTATTTTATAAATTTTGGAGTCCGGTAGATTTATTTTTCTGTGTTTTTCCGCGCGCGAAACCAATTTAAAAAAAATTGCAGCGCCTTGGGCCAAAGGCCCAAGCCAGCCGGCCGGCCAAGGCCACCGCGCGCGCGCACCAGGGAGCCGCCGTTGCCTCTTTTTAGTAAGTCCTAGTAGGACTTTGGTCCTACTTCGTTTATTTTCTAGATCTTTCTTTCCCTCTTTTTTCTTTCCTATTCCTAGTCTAATTCTTGATCCCTCCTCCAAGAAAACCCCTCCCCTCCCCAATATAAATACCCCCACACCCCCCCCCTCTAAATCATCAAACCCAAAGCCCCCAAGCCTCCACCGCACCTCACCCCGTGCCCCTCGCCAGCGCCGCCGCCGCCTCACCCCGCGCCGCCGCCCTACAACGCCGCCGCCGCCGCGCCGTTGCCCCGCACCGCCGCCGCCCAACGCCGCCGTTCGTTGGAGGGAGCCGCGCCGCGTCTCTTTCTCTTTTCATCGGATCGTTTTATTCTAATCGTTCCGATTCTTCTCTTCCGATTCGTTTCTTTCCGGTTCTTTTCTAAACCGTTCCGGTTTTCTAGATCAGATTTTCGTCCGGTTTTCTTTTCCGAAACCCTAGATCGGATTCGTTTTCTTTTCTGATTTAGTTGCCTCGAGACCGTTCGCCGGACCGTTCGTTCTAACGAACGTGATCACCGGATTCTTATAGGTTAACGAACGTCCCTTTCGTTCAACCGTTCTTCTTTTTCTTCTCGACGGATTTATTCCGCGATCGCGATCTCTGATCCGATCTTCGTTCTAGTTTATCTTCTCACTCGTTTATCGGAATCAGGTGATTCAAGCGCCTGGAGTTTCGTTTCGAAACCGCCGTTCCATCTAATCAACTTAAACAAGTTTTTCCCATGGTAAAATTTGACCTAGATTCAAATTGCTAGAACCAAGTTGTTTCTTTCGCCGTTTGTTTTCCGTTGCTTTGTTCGATTCGATTCTTTTTGCAACCGGAGTTCTTAAGTTGAACTTTCTGGTTCGATCTTTTGTTCAAGTTTTACCTGTGCATTAGATGAGTACTTATTGTATGCTTGTTGTTTGTCTGCGATAGATCACCCGGAGTGCGCCGCCTGTTATTTCGAAGCTCTAGGTTTCGCAGATCCTCAGCAAGGCAAGTAACACTTTGATCATACCTTTTCTACTACCCAGTTTTATTGCATTAGATCAATCCTCAAACACTGCATGATTAGGATCTAATTAAATTGTGGGATGGGAAGTAGTTGAGGTAGTACCTATCACCTATTTTACTTATGAAACCTTTGGGAGTTACTTCTACGTTTGCTTATTATGCCATGCTATGCTAGTAGACGTGGATTGGGTGAGTGATATCCATGACAGATGTGAGTATTGTTAATTAATGGTTTTATCTAAGGTGGCAACTTAAATACACATCTGGGTGGATTGAGGCACCTGGTTTCTATCAGGACTTGCCTGTTTTTCTTCGGACCGCCACCCAGGCTCAAAGGGATCATAAGATCATTCATGCTAGTAACTTCCATGTGCAGCCACAAGCCATTATGGGCTCTGGCGTAGTTGACTAAGTCGTGCGAACTCTTATAGGGTAGACTAGCAGATGTAGGGGAAAGTAGGTGTACCGGTCTATCCAAACGTAAGGTGCTAGCCTTCTGAAAGACCATGTCTCGGTCATCCGTCTCTCAAACACCGTGTAGTGCGAGAAACCAACGGAGGCGATCGAGTCTTGTGGGGAAAAGTGCGCAAACCTCTGCAGAGTGTACAATCTGATCATGATTAGCCGTGTCCCTAGTTATGGACGTTTTGAGTATCTAGTACTTGAATATCATGTGAATCTCATCATGTTACTTTTAATTAATATTGTTGGGTTATTAATGATTACTTTTAATTGGGATCGGAATGCTGTCAACCATTCTCGATGTTTCAACCACCATGATAGTTAAATAAAATTTATTCCTTTGCAGTAGGGAAAAACTGGCTTTACGCAAAATTGTAACCATAGAGCTTTTCCACCAGCCATATATGCATGTAGTATAGGCTTATTCATTCATTACTCTCTATGTGTTACATTGCCAGCATATTCCATGTGCTGACCCGTTTCGGGCTGCAACTTTCATGTTGCAGACTTTTCAGACGACGAGTAAGGTGCTTTTAGGTCGTGGTTCTATACTCAGTGATGCCGTTGGAGTTGTTGGACTCACTTATCTTCCAAGTCTTCCGCTGTTATCGTTATTAGATGGCCTTAAGCCATATTTATTGTAATAAGTTCTCTTTGAGACACCGATGTAATAAGTGTGTGATTGCTACTCTGCTATAAATCCTTCGAAGTACTGTGTGGTGTCAGCATTACTGATCCAGGGATGACACCGGAGCACAGAGACTTGACCATCTGAGGTCTGGTCGCTACAGAGATGGTATCAGAGCACACGCTGACTGCAGGACACGACCACGAAGCTTAAGCCATAGATCACTATTCCCCTCTCATTTCTAACTCCTCATATTTTCTACTCTTTTAGGATGACGGACGTGAAGATCAAGTACGCTCAACCGGATGAAGACACACCTTTTGGATTTCACTTGAAGGAAGTCACCAAGTACCTGAACATTGGACTACCAAGCTTCACCGGGACCTTCAACGCCACTCTGCCTGAAGAGGAGCGCTGGAAGATTCAAGCTCACGTTTCGGGAAGGACATTCGCGCCAATCACAAAGCCCATAGATAGTGTTTTCAGTGCACCAACCTGTTGGGGAACGTAGTAATTTCAAAAATTTCCTACGCACACGCAAGATCATGGTGATGCATAGCAACGAGAGGGGAGAGTGTTGTCTACATACCCTTGTAGACTGAAGCGGAAGCGTTGACGCAACGTAGAGGAAGTAGTCGTACGTCTTCCCGATCCGACCGATCCAAGTACCGTTACTCCGGCACCTCCGAGTTCTTGGCACACGTTCAGCTCGATGACGATCCCCGGGCTCCGATCCAGCAAAGCTTCGGGGAGGAGTTCCGTCAGCACGACGGCGTGGTGACGATCTTGATGTACTACCGGCGCAGGGCTTCGCCTAAGCACTGCAACGATATGACCGAGGTGGAATATGGTGGAGGGGGGCACCGCACACGGCTAAGGAACGATCACGAAGATCAACTTGTGTGTCTATGGGGTGCCCCCTGCCCCTGTATATAAAGGATGGAGGAGGAGGAGGCCGGCCAAGGCAAAGGTGCGGCCAGGATATGGAGTCCTACTAGGACTCCAAGTCCTAGTAGGAGTCCACCAAAAGGGGAGGAAGGGAGAAGGAATAGGAGGAGAAGGAGAGGTGGCCGGCCCCCTTTTCCCTAGTCCAATTCGGACTAGAGGGGAGGGGGGCGCAGCAGCCTTTTTTTCCTCTTCCCACTAAAGCCCATCAAGGCCCATTACTTCTCCCGTAATCCCGTAACTCCCCGATACTCCCGAAAATACCCGAATCACTCAGAACCTTTCCGATGTCCGAATATAGTCGTCCAATATATCGATCTTTACGTCTCGACCATTTCGAGACTCCTCGTCATGTCCCCGATCTCATCCGGGACTCCGAACTCCTTCGGTACATCAAAACTCATAAACTCATAATATAACTGTCATCGAAACCTTAAGCGTGCGGACCCTACGGTTCGAGAACAATGTAGACATGACCGAGACACGTCTCCGGTCAATAACCAATAGCGGGACCTGGATGCCCATATTGGCTCCTACATATTCTACGAAGATCTTTATCGGTTAGACCGCATAACAACATACGTTGTTCCCTTTGTCATCGGTATGTTACTTACCCGAGATTCGATCGTCGGTATCCAATACCTAGTTCAATCTCGTTACCGGCAAGTCTCTTTACTCGTTCCATAATACATCATCTCGCAACTAACTCATTAGTTGCAATGCTTGCAAGGCTTAAGTGATGTGCATTACCGAGAGGGCCCAGAGATACCTCTCCGACAATCGGAGTGACAAATCCTAATCTTGAAATACGCCAACCCAACATCTACCATTGGAGACACCTGTAATACTCCTTTATAATCACCCAGTTACGTTGTGACGTTTGGGAGTACCCAAAGTGTTCCTCTGGCAAATGGGAGTTGCATAATCTCATAGTCATAGGAACATGTATAAGTCATGAATAAAGCAATAGCAACATACTAAACGATCGGGTGCTAAGCTAATATAATGGGTCATGTCAATCAGATCATTCAACCAATGATGTGACCTCGTTAATCAAATAACAACTCTTTGTTCATGGTTAGGAAACATAACCATCTTTGATTAACGAGCTAGTCTAGTAGAGGCATACTAGTGACACTCTGTTTGTCTATGTATTCACACATGCATTATGTTTCCGGTTAATACAATTCTAGCATGAATAATAAACCTTTATCATGATATAAGGAAATAAATAATAACTTTATTATTGCCTCTAGGGCATATTTCCTTCAGTCTCCCACTTGCACTAGAGTCAATAATCTAGTTCACATCGCCATGTGATTTACCAGCAATAGTTCACATCACCATGTGATTAACACCCATAGTTCACATCGATATGTGACCAACACTCAAAGGGTTTACTAGAGTCACTAATCTAGTTCACATTGCTATGTGATTAACACCCAAAGAGTACTAAGGTGTGATCATGTTTTTCTTGTGAGATAATTTTAGTCTACGGGTCTGTCACATTCAGATCCGTAAGTATTTTGCAAATTTCTATGTCAACAATACTCTGCACGGAGCTACTCTAGCTAATTGCTCCCACTTTCAATATGTATCCAGATTGAGACTTAGAGTCATCTAGATCAGTGTCAAAACTTGCATCGACGTAACCCTTTACGACGAACCTTTTGTTACCTCCATAATCGAGAAACATATCCTTATTCCACTAAGGATAATTTTGACCGCTGTCCAGTGATCTACTCCTAGATCACTATTGTACTCCCTTGCCAAACTTAGTGGTAGGGTATGCAATAGATCTGGTACACAGCATGGCATACTTTATAGAACCTATGGCTGAGGCATAGGGAATGACTTTCATTCTCTTTCTATCTTCTGCCGTGGTCGGGCTTTGAGTCTTACTCAATTTCACACCTTGTAACACAGGCAAGAACTCTTTCTTTGACTGTTCCATTTTGAACTACTTCAAAATCTTGTCAAGGTATGTACTCATTGAAAAAACTTATCAAGCGTCTTGATCTATCTCTATAGATTTTGATGCTCAATATGTAAGCAGCTTCACTGAAGTCTTTCTTTGAAAAACTCCTTTCAAACATTCCTTTATGCTTTACAGAATAATTCTACATTATTTCCGATCAATAATATGTCATTTACATATACTTATCAGAAATGTTGTAGTGCTCCCACTCACTTTCTTGTAAATACAGGCTTCACCGCAAGTCTGTATAAAACTATATGCTTTGATCAACTTATCAAAGTGTATATTCCAACTCCGAGATGCTTGCACCAGTCCATAGATGGATCGCTGGAGCTTGCATATTTTGTTAACACCTTTAGGATCGACAAAACCTTCTAGTTGCATCGTATACAACTCTTCTTTAATAAATCCATTGAGGAATGCAGTTTTGTTGATCCATTTGCCAAATTTCATAAAATGCGGCAATTGCTAACATGATTCGGACAGACTTAAGCATAGATACGAGTGAGAAACTCTCATCGTAGTCAACACCTTGAACTTGTCGAAAACCTTTTGCGACAATTCTAGCTTTGTAGATAGTAACACTACTATCAGCGTCCGTCTTCCTCTTGAAGATCCATTTATTTTCTATGGCTTGCCGATCATCGGGCAAATCCATCAAAGTCCATACTTTGTTCTCATACATGGATCATATCTCAGATTTCATGGCCTCAAACCATTTCGCGGAATCTGGGCTCACCATCGCTTCCTCATAGTTCGCAAGTTCATCATGGTCTAGTAACATGACTTCCAGAACAGGATTACCGTACCACTCTGGTGCGGATCTCACTCTGGTTTACCTACGAGATTCGGTAGTAACTTGATCTGAAGTTACATGATCATCATCATTAGCTTCCTCACTAATTGGTGTAGTAGTCACAGGAACAGATTTCTGTGATGAACTACTTTCCAATAAGGGAGAAGGTACAATTACCTTATCAAGTTCTACTTTCCTCCCACTCACTTCTTTCGAGAGAAACTCCTTCTCTGGAAAGGATCCATTCTCAGCAACAAATGTCTTGCCATTGGATCTGTGATAGAAGGTGTACCCAACAGTTTCCTTTGGGTATCCTATGAAGACATATTTCTCCGATTTGGGTTTGAGCTTATCAGGATGAAACTTTTTCATATAAGCATCGCAACCCCAAACTTTAAGAAACGACAGCTTAGGTTTATTGCTAAACCATAGTTCATACGGTGTCGTCTCAACGGATTTAGATGGTGCCCTATTTAATGTGAATGCAGCTGTCTCTAATGCATAATCCCAAAAACGATAGTGGTAGATCGGTAAGATACATCATAGATTGTACTATATCTAATAAAGTACGGTTATGACGTTCGGACGCACCATTATGCTGTGGTGTTCCAGGTGGCATGAGTTTGTGAAACTATTCCACATTGTTTTAATTGAAGGCCAAACTCGTAACTCAAATATTCTCCTTCACGATCATATCATAGAAACTTTTTTTGTGTTACGATGATTCTCCACTTCACTCTGAAATTCTTTGAACTTTTCAAATGTTTCAGACTTATGTTTCATCAAGTAGATATACCCATATCTGCTCAAATCATCTGTGAAGGTCAGAAAATAATGATACTTTGTCGCGAGCCTTAATATTCATCGGACCACATACATCAGTATGTATGATTTCCAACAATTCTGTTTGCTTGCTTTATTGTTCAGGAGAACGGCGTTTTAGTCATCTTGCCTAAGAGGCACGGTTCGCAAGTACCAAGTGATTCATAATCAAGTGGTTCCAAAAGTCCATCAGTATGGAGTTTCTTCATGCGCTTTACACCGATATGACCTAAACGGCAGTGCCACAAATAAATTGCACTATCATTATTAACTTTGCATCTTTTGGCTTCAATATTATGAATATGTGTATCACTACGATCGAGATTCAACGAACCATTTCGTTGGTGTGTGTAACCATAGAAGGTTTTATTCATGTAAACAGAACAAGAATTGTTCTCTAACTTAAATGAATAACTGTATTGCAATAAACATGATCAAATCATATTCATGCTCAACGCAAACACCAAATAACACTTATTTAGGTTCAACACTAATCCCGAAAGTATAGGGAGTGTGCGATGATGATCATATCAATCATGGAACTACACACATCATCACTTTACCCTTAACTAGTCTCTGTTTATTCTGCAACTCCTGTTTCGAGTTACTACTCTTAGCAACTGAACTAATATCAAATACTGAGGGGTTGCTATGAACACTAGTAAAGTACACATCAATAACATGTATATCAAATATACTTATGTTCACTTTGCCATCCTTATCCGCCAATCACTTGGGGTAGTTCCGCTTCCAGTGACCAGTCCCTTTGCAGTAGAAGCACTCAGTCTCAGGCTTAGGTCCAGACTTGGGCTTCTTCACTTGAGCAACAACTTGCTTGCCGTTCTTCTTGAAGTTCCCCTTCTTCCCTTTGCCCTTTTTCTTGAAACTAGTGGTCTTGTTAACCATCAACACTTGATGTTTTTCTTGATTTCTACCTTCGTCGATTTCAGCATCACGAAGAGCTTGGGAATTGTTTCCGTTATCCCTTGCATATTATAGTTCATCACGAAGTTCTACTAACTTGGTGATGGTGACTAGAGAATTCTGTCAATCACTATCTTATCTGGAAGATTAACTCCCACTTGATTCAAGCGATTGTAGTACTCAGACAATCTGAGCACATGCTCACTAGTTGAGCGATTCTCCTCCATCTTTTAGCTATAGAACTTGTTGGAGACTTCATATCTCTCAACTCGGGTATTTGCTTGAAATATTAACTTCAACTCCTGGAACATCTCGTATGGTCCATGACGTTCAAAACGTCTTTGAAGTCCCGATTCTAAGCAGTTAAGCATGGTGCACTAAACTATTAAGTAGTCATCCTATTGAGCTAGCAAAACGTTCATAACGTCTGCATCTGCTCCTGCAATAGGTCCGTCACCTAGCGGTGCATCAAGGACATAATTCTTCTGTGCAGCAATGAGGATAAACCTCAGATTACGGATCCAATCCGCATCATTGCTACTAACATATTTCAACACAATTTTCTCTAGGAACATATCAAAATAAACACAGGGAAGCAACAATGCGAGCTATTGATCTACAACATAGATATGCTAATACTACCAGGACTAAGTTCATGATAATATTAAAGTTCAATTAATCATATTACTTAAGAACTCCCACTTAGATAGACATCCCTCTAATCTTCTAAGTGATCACGTGATCCAAATCAACTAAACCATAACCGATCATCACGTGAAATGGCTTAGTCTTCAATGGTGAACATCATTATGTTGATCATATCTACTATATGATTCACGCTCGACCTTTCGGTCTCCGTGTTCCGAGGTAATATCTTATATGCATAGCTCGTCAAGTATAACCTGAGTATTCCGCGTGTGCAACTGTTTTGCACCCGTTGTATTTGAACGTAGAGCCTATCACACCCGATCATCACGTGGTGTCTCAGCACGAAGAACTTTTGCAACGGTGCATACTCAGGGAGAACACTTCTTGATAATTTAGTGAGAGATCATCTTATAATGCTACCGTCAATCAAAGCAAGATAAGATGCATAAAAAGATAAACATCACATGCAATCAATATAAGTGATATGATATGGTCATCATTATCTTGTGCTTGTGATCTCCATCTCCGAAGCACCGTCATGATCACCATCGTCACCGGCGCGACACCTTGATCTCCATCGTAGCATCATTGTCGTCTCGCCAATCTTATGCTTCCACGACTATCACTACCGCTTAGTAATAAAGTAAAGCATTACATCGCGATTGCATTGCATACAATAAAGCGACAACCATATGGCTCCTGCCAGTTGCCGATAACTCGGTTACAAAACATGATCATCTCATACAATAAAATTTAGCATCATGTCTTGACCATATCACATCACAACATGCCCTGCAAAAACAAGTTAGACGTCCTCTACTTTGTTGTTGCAAGTTTTACGTGGCTGCTACGGGCTTAAGCAAGAACTCATCTTAC
Source organism: Aegilops umbellulata (assembly GCA_032464435.1). Classification (NCBI taxonomy): domain Eukaryota; kingdom Viridiplantae; phylum Streptophyta; class Magnoliopsida; order Poales; family Poaceae; genus Aegilops; species Aegilops umbellulata. The sequence continues at coordinate 343,567,960 of CP136058.1, read as the reverse complement.
CTACGCATCAAAACCACAACGATAGTTTGTCAAATAGACTCCGTTTTAACCTTCTCAAGGACCGGGCGTAGCCACACTCGGTTCAACTAAAGTTGGAGAGACAGTCTTCCGCAAGCCATCTATGTGCAAAGCACGTCGAGGGAACCGGTCTCGCGTAAGCGTACGCGTAAGGTTGGTCCGGATCGTCTCGTCCAACAATACCGCTGAACCAAAGTATGACATGCTGGTAGGCAGTATGACTTGTATCGTCCACAACTTACTTGTGTTCTACTCGTGCAAATAACATCAAACCATAAAAACCTAGGCTCGGATGCCACTGTTGGGGAACGTAGTAATTTCAAAAATTTCCTACGCACACGCAAGATCATGGTGATGCATAGCAACGAGAGGGGAGAGTGTTGTCTACATACCCTTGTAGACTGAAGCAGAAGCGTTGACGCAACGTAGAGGAAGTAGTCGTACGTCTTCCCGATCCGACCGATCCAAGTACCGTTACTCCGGCACCTCCGAGTTCTTGGCACACGTTCAGCTCGATGACGATCCCCGGGCTCCGATCCAGCAAAGCTTCGGGGAGGAGTTCCGTCAGCACGACGGCATGGTGACGATCTTGATGTACTACCGGCGCAGGGCTTCGCCTAAGCACTGCAACGATATGACCGAGGTGGAATATGGTGGAGGGGGGCACCGCACACGGCTAAGGAACGATCACGAAGATCAACTTGTGTGTCTATGGGGTGCCCCCTGCCCCTGTATATAAAGGATGGAGGAGGAGGAGGCCGGCCAAGGCAAAGGTGCGGCCAGGATATGGAGTCCTACTAGGACTCCAAGTCCTAGTAGGAGTCCACCAAAAGGGGAGGAAGGGAGAAGGAATAGGAGGAGAAGGAGAGGTGGCCGGCCCCCTTTTCCCTAGTCCAATTCGGACTAGAGGGGAGGGGGGCGCAGCAGCCTTTTTTTCCTCTTCCCACTAAAGCCCATCAAGGCCCATTACTTCTCCCGTAATCCCGTAACTCCCCGATACTCCCGAAAATACCCGAATCACTCAGAACCTTTCCGATGTCCGAATATAGTCGTCCAATATATCGATCTTTACGTCTCGACCATTTCGAGACTCCTCGTCATGTCCCCGATCTCATCCGGGACTCCGAACTCCTTCGGTACATCAAAACTCATAAACTCATAATATAACTGTCATCGAAACCTTAAGCGTGCGGACCCTACGGTTCGAGAACAATGTAGACATGACCGAGACACGTCTCCGGTCAATAACCAATAGCGGGACCTGGATGCCCATATTGGCTCCTACATATTCTACGAAGATCTTTATCGGTTAGACCGCATAACAACATACGTTGTTCCCTTTGTCATCGGTATGTTACTTACCCGAGATTCGATCGTCGGTATCCAATACCTAGTTCAATCTCGTTACCGGCAAGTCTCTTTACTCGTTCCATAATACATCATCTCACAACTAACTCATTAGTTGCAATGCTTGCAAGGCTTAAGTGATGTGCATTACCGAGAGGGCCCAGAGATACCTCTCCGACAATCGGAGTGACAAATCCTAATCTTGAAATACGCCAACCCAACATCTACCATTGGAGACACCTGTAATACTCCTTTATAATCACCCAGTTACGTTGTGACGTTTGGGAGTACCCAAAGTGTTCCTCTGGCAAATGGGAGTTGCATAATCTCATAGTCATAGGAACATGTATAAGTCATGAATAAAGCAATAGCAACATACTAAACGATCGGGTGCTAAGCTAATATAATGGGTCATGTCAATCAGATCATTCAACCAATGATGTGACCTCGTTAATCAAATAACAACTCTTTGTTCATGGTTAGGAAACATAACCATCTTTGATTAACGAGCTAGTCTAGTAGAGGCATACTAGTGACACTCTGTTTGTCTATGTATTCACACATGCATTATGTTTCCGGTTAATACAATTCTAGCATGAATAATAAACCTTTATCATGATATAAGGAAATAAATAATAACTTTATTATTGCCTCTAGGGCATATTTCCTTCACAACCTGGAGTCTGGGAAAGAGCATGGCAGCTCATATCACCATGGGACGCATTGGAGAAGTTTATCGAGAAGACCTCAAGGACACTATTGTAATGCCCTCGATGCGGCTATATCTCCCACGTGTCGAGGCATGATTTAGAGGCATAACCGCATTGAAAGCAATGTCGCAAGTGAGGTAATCTTCACACGATCCATGTAATAAATAAAGGGGAAAGATACATAGTTGGCTTACAATCGCCACTTCACACAAGTACATAAATAACATCCATCATACACATTACACTCAAGGTCCGACTACGGTACCAAAATGAAAGAAGACTACCCCAAATGCTAAGCAGATCCCCGGATCACCCCAACTGGGCTCCACTACTGATCATCTGGAAAAGAAACATAGTAACAGCCACGTTCCTCGTCGAACTCCCAAGTGAGCTCGGTCGCGTCATCTGCACTGGCATCGTTGGTACCTGCAACTGTTGTGATAATATCAGTGAGTCACGGGGACTCAGCAATCTCACACCCGCGAGATCAAGACTATTTAAGCTTATAAGTAGGAAAGGACAGTGAGGTGGAGCTGCAGCAAGCGACTAGCATATGGTGGATACAGCGCAAAAGAGAGCGAGAAGAGAAGGCAAAGCACGGTCGTGAAGCTAGAGTGATCAAGAAGTGATCCTGAAACAACCTACGTCAGGCATAACTCCAACAACCGTGTTCACTTCCCGGACCCCGCCGAGAAGAGACCATCACGGTTACACACGCGGTTGATGTGTTTTAGTTAAGGTCAACTTCGGGTTTTCTACAACCGGACATTAACAAATTCCCATCTGCCTCATAACCGCGGGCACGGCTTTCGAAAGATAATACCCTGCAGGGGTGTCCCAACTTAGCCCATGATAAGCTCTCACGGTCAACGAAGGATATTCCTTCTACCGGGAAGACCCGATCAATCTCGGAATCCCGGACTACAAGACATTTCGACAGCAACAAAACAAGTCCAGCAAAGCCTCCCAGATGTGCCGACAAATCCCGATAGGAGCTGCACATATCTCGTTCTCAGGGCACACCGGATGAGCCAGACGTCGGGTTGGCATAGACCCTGGTTGCCCAAGGGGCGCCGGACATCGCTCGGTTTAGACCAGCAATCGAAGGAGAACTGGCCCAGGGGTTTAAAATAAAGATGACCCTTGAGTCTGCAGAACCCAAGGGAAAAAGGCTAGGTGGCAAATGGTAAAACCAATGTTGGGCCTTGCTGGAAAAGTCTTATTCAAAGCAAACTGTCAAGGGGGTCCCATAAATCACCCAACCGTGTAAGGAACGCAAACTCTGGGAACATAACACCGGTATGACGGAAACTAGGGTGGCAAGATGGAACAAAACACCAGGCATAAGGCCGAGCCTTCCACCCTTTACCAAGTATATAGATGCATTAATTAAATAAGAGGTATTGTGATATCCCAACAAGTAAACATGTTCCAACAAGGAACAACAAGATCATGTCCCAACAAGGAACAAACTTCATCTTCACCTGCAACTAGCAACGCTATAAGAGGGGCTGAGCAAAGCAGTAACATAGCCAAACAACGGTTTGCTAGGACATGGATGGTTAGGGGCTGACATGGCAATATAGGAGGCATGATATAGCAAGTGGTAGGTATCGCAGCATAGGCATAGCAAAAGAGCGAGCAATCTAGCAAGCAAAGATAGAAGTGATTTCGAGGGTATGGTCATCTTGCCTGCAAGAGTCTCAGAGTTGTCGAAAGCTTGGTCCTCGTAAGCGTTCTCAACGGAATCCTCGGTCACGTACTCGTCTCCCGGCTCTACCCAAGACAAGAGAACAAGCAGGAACCAAAATCAACCACGATGCAATGCGCAAGCAACATGATGCAAAACATGGCATGATATGCGAGAGGTGATATGCAATGCGTATGCGTGCTTCGGAAGGACAAGGATGAACAAGGCATAATCTTGGCAAACCAAGCATGCCACTGGATAGGTGAGGTGATTTCGGTTGAAATCGATATAAAGATCACCGGAATCGGATGCACGGTTTGCAAATGGCAAGCAATACAAGAATGACACGAATCTGCCATAAACAGCATGATGCTACTTAGCAAGCAACAAATAATTAAGCTACTGCACCCAAACATGGCAACAAAGCATATGACAGTAATCTACACAAGATGCACGACAAAAGATGAACACAGAGCTACGGCTAAATCACATCACAACAGGTTCAAACAAGCATGGCAAAAGTGCAAAAGATAACAGGTTCTCAGACTTAGTGAAAATAACATGCCAGAAATTAACATCAGGATGACATGTTTAGAGCAAGCAAACGACATGCTACAGGATCAGGACATAGCAAAGTAAGGCATGGCATGAATCTACCCAAAGCACTTGACAAAAGTCCCTAACTGACCATAAGCCAAAAAGGATCAGAAAATATGATTACACCCATGTCAATTAAGCAAGTTTCGTTACAGGTTTCAGACTTAGTAGAAAACTGGACATGACAAAAACAGATAACATGTAGGCATGTTTATGAGCTTGGTACACTCACTACAGAGCATTGAATGATAAACTAAGAATACATACATCAAGAAGACATGGCATAGTAACTATACATGGCAAGAAAAATATCATATCGTTCAAGGATCAACTACACCAAGCTTGGCAAAATCGAATAACATGTAAACAATCTGCCAGCAGCATTTTGAAGCAAAAGTAGAGCTCGATTGACTCAAGCTATGGCACTCCATAATTGCAAACAAAGGCATGGATGGATAGAGAAAATACTCAAGTCCAAAACACCCTTACTGATAATGCTCTAATTATGCATAGATCTCTCAGAAACAACATGAATACATGGCATGAAAATAACAGCAGTCAGGGACTTGGTGAAATCACTAAGTCTCTGAAATCAGCAACATCAAGTGATCTAGTTTGAATGCTTGTGATAGTCACTACATAGATCATAAAAATACATAGCAAAATTCCCTGCATAGGTGACATGGCATATTACAAAACTCATGTAGGACTCAACTTCATAGGAGGTACACATCAATCATGGCAAAAATGACAAAAGTGCATGTTCAGATAAGATCCAGCAACTAACATCAACTAGCCCTCTTCTAACAGCATTTCGGGCATCAAGATGACCTCAAAAGAAAATAATGCAATAGAACGAAATGATGTACCCTTCGAGGCGAACAATTCGCCATATTATACGCGCGAAACAGAGCTACGGATGCAAAGATACGGCATGATGAAGATGCGATGATGATGATGAAAAAACATGACTTAGAGAAAAACGGGCTTCGGGGAAAAGTCAACCGGATCTAGGGTTTCCGGCGCGGAAACCGAGGCGGCGGCGCGGCTCGCCGGCGATGCGGCCGGAGAGGCGGCGGCGGAGGCGGTCCCGGCCGAATCCGGGCGGCGCCGGCCCGGATCGGGCCGCGGGTGGCGCGGGGCGGCGAGGGAAGGCGGCGGCGGAGGCGCGGCTCGCCGGGCGAAGGGGCGGCGCGGCTCGCGGGGCGACGGCGGCGGCGGAGGCGGCAGTCGGCGGCGGGGCGAGGCCGGCGCGGGAGCGGGCGGAGGCGCTGGGCGGCGGCGGAGCCAGGCGGCGGCGGAGCCAGGCGGCGGCGGGGCGGAGCCGGGCGGCGGGGCGGAGCCGGGCCGCGGGGGCCCCGCACGGGCCCGGCGGGCCCGCGGGTCGGCGGCGAGCTGGGGGACCGCCCTGGACACGTGGCGGCCCCTGGTTGGGCGAGGCGGCGGTGGACACGTCCGCCCGCGCGGATGCGATGAAATTAGGGTTTGGGGGTGTTTTTGACCCGGATTTGAGGAGGGGAAGGCCTTTTTATAGATAGGAGGAGCTAGGAGGCTCCAAATGGAGAGCGGTTTTCGGCCACGCGATCATGATCGAACGGCGGAGGACATGGGAGTGTCTTAGATGGGTTATTGGGCTGTTTTGAAGGGGTGTTGGGCTGCAACACACACGAGGCCTTCACGGTTACCCGGTTAACCGTTGGAGTACCAAACGAGCTCCGATTGACCCGAAACTTGACAGGCGGTCTACCGGTGCTATACCGAGGCCACATGTCAAACCTCGGTCCATTCCGAGAATGTTTAAAACCCGCTCAAGAAGAAATGTAAACGGGGACGCCGGGAGACATAGGAGCGCCGGATTGCAAAACGGACAACGGGAAAGATGCTCGGATTTATGAGACGAACACGTATGCGAATGCGATGCACATGATGACATGATATGAAATGCATGACATGACCAAAATGCAAAACGAAGAGAACCCAACCACGGAGGAAATATCATAACACATAGCCGGAAATGGCAAGAGTTGGATTACAAATATGGCAATTTACATCTGGGGCGTTACAACACACCACCACTACGAGAGGATCTCGTCCCGAGATCTAGGACTGAAAGAACTCCGGATACTCGGAACGTAGGTGGTCTTCACGCTCCCAGGTGGCTTCTCGGTCTGAATGATGTGACCATTTCACTTTGAGGAATTTGATTGACTTGTTGCGAGTCTTGCGCTCAGTTTCTTCAAGAATGGTAACTGGTTGCTCATGATAGGACAAATATTCTTGAAGATCAATCTCTTCGAAGTTGATGGTGCGCTCAGGCGTCTTGAAACACTTGCGAAGCTGTGACACGTGGAAGACATCGTGCACATTTGCAAAGTTGGAGGGAAGCTCAAGTTGATAGGCGAGATCGCCTCGTTTGCCGATGATCTTGAAAGGACCGACGTATCTAGGGGCAAGTTTTCCCTTGATACCGAAGCGACGAGTCCCTTTCATTGGCGAGACACGGAGGTAAACATGGTCTCCGATCTCGAATGCCACATCACGATGTTTGCTATCATAATAGCTCTTCTGGCGCGATTGCGCGGCTTTGAGGTTCTCACGAATGACCTTGCACATAGCCTCAGCCTATGAGATCAAATCATTGTCGAGCAATTGACGTTCACTGGTTTCCGACCAGTTGAGAGGGGTACGGCACTTCCTGCCATAGAGAATCTCGAATGGGGCTTTGCCCGAGCTGGCTTGAAAACTGTTGTTGTAAGAGAATTCAGCGTAAGGAAGACAATCCTCCCACTTCATGCCGAAAGAGATAACACAGGCTCTGAGCATATCTTCAAGAATTTGGTTGACACGCTCGACTTGTCCACTAGTCTGAGGGTGGAAAGCTGTGCTGAGTCGAATATTGGTGCCCATGGCCTTCTGAAAAGAATCCCAAAACTTGGAGGTAAAGATGCTGCCACGGTCTGAAGAAATCAATTCTGGAATGCCGTGCAAGTAGACAATTCTGGAGGTGTAGAGCTCTGCCAGCTGCGCTGCTGTGATAGACTCTTTGATAGGAAGAAAATGAGCCACTTTGGTGAGCTTGTCGATGACGATGAAGATAGCATAATTTCCACGCTTGGACTTAGGAAAACCAGTCACAAAGTCCATTTCGATATGATCAAACTTCCATTCTGGGATAGCAAGAGGTTGGAGAAGACCAGATGGTCGTTGGTGTTCTGCTTTCACCCTTCTGCAGACATCACACTCATTCACGAATTGAGCGATCTCACGCTTCATTCGAGTCCACCAATACGACTGCTTGAGGTCATGGTACATCTTCGAACTTCCAGGATCAATTGACAGAAGAGAATTGTGCGCTTCATTCATAATGACTTTACGAAGATCACCCTTTGGAACCACGATCCGGTCCTCGAAGAAAAGGGTATCTCTGTCATCAACTCGATAGCACTTGTATTTGGGGATGCTCTTTTCCATACCACGTTTCACCTTCTTCACCATGGTATCCAACAATTGAGCCTCACGAATCTGATCTTCCAAAGTAGGAGAGACGATGAGGTTGGCAAGAAAACCTTGAGGGACAACTTGGAGATTCAACTTGCGGAAAGCCTCACAGAGATCCGGTTGGAATGGCTTGAGGATTAAGCTGTTGCAGTAAGCCTTTCTGCTCAAAGCGTCTGCAATCACATTAGCCTTGCCTGGAGTATATTCAATACTCGGATTATACTCTTAAATCATTTCGACCCATCGAGTTTGCCTGAGGTTGAGATGAGGCTGAGTGAAGATATACTTGAGACTCTTGTGATCTGTGAATATGTCCACTTTCCTTCCCAACAGGAGATGTCTCCATGTTATTAACGCGTGGACAACTGCCGCCAACTCAAGATCGTGAGTGGGGTAGTTCCTTTCATTGGGCTTCAACTGGCGAGAGGTATAGGCAACAACCTTCTTCTCTTGCATTAAGACAGCACCGAGGCCCTGGAGAGAAGCGTCACAGAATACTTCATAAGGCTTGGATTCGTCAGGAGGAGTCAGAACTGGAGCAGTGACAAGTTTCTCTTTGAGAGTGTTGAAAGCAACGTCACACTCAGGAGACCAGACATATTTCACATGCTTCTGGAGGAGGTTGGAAAGAGGCTTTGCAATCTTTGAGAAATTCTCAACAAATCTTCTGCAATAGCTTGCAAGTCCAAGAAAACTGCGAAGCTGCTTGACATTCTGAGGAGGATTCCAATTCAAAACTGCAGACACCCTCTCTGGATTAATAGCAATGCCCTTGGCAGAGATGATATGACCAAGATAAAGAACTTCATCCAGCCAGAATTCACATTTGGAGAACTTCGCATATAATTGATACTCTCTGAGCTTGTCGAGTACCAATCGCAAATGTTTGGCATGATCCTTCTTATTCTTGGAGAAGACCAAAATATCATCGAGATAGACCAAGACAAATTCATTGATGTAGGGGTTGAAGATGAAATTCATCAAGCGAGTGAAATACGGAGGAGCATTGACAAGGCCGAAAGACATGACAGTATATTCATAAGAACCAAAGCTTGTTCTGAATGCTGTCTTGGGAATATCTTCTTCACGAATGCGAATCTGATGATAACCCATATGAAGGTCAAGCTTGGAGAACACCTTAGCACCTTTGAGTTGCTCAAATAGCTCATTGATGTTGGGAAGTGGGTACTTGTTCTTGATAGTCTTCTTGTTCAATGGACGGTAATTGACGCAAAGTCGGTCCGTGCCATCCTTCTTCTTGACAAAAAGAACACCACAACCCCAAGGAGAAGAACTCGGTCTGATCAGACCCAGACGTTCTTGTTTATCGAGTTGAATCTTCAATTCCTTGAGCTCATCTGGTCCAAGCTTGTAAGGACGCTTGCAAACGGGTTCCGTGCCAGGCTCAAGATCAATAACGAATTCAACTGGCCTGTGGGGAGGCATACCCGGAAGCTCTTCTGGAAAAACATCTTGGTACTCACAAACGACTGGAATCTGAGAGATAGCCTCCATTTCACCAATCTCATTGAGAGAAAACAACCAAATGGTATCATCACAAGAAGCATAGATGATCATATTGTTAGAAGAGTGAGTCAATTTGATTTCCCTGGCAGCACACTCAAGCTGAGCCTTGTGCTTAGAAAGCCAGTCCATCCCGAGAATAAGATCAATATCAGAGTCACCAAGTACCATTGGAGAAGATAGAAATTTATAGTCGCCCATCTTGATGGAAACATCCGGAACAAAGGAGCTTGCGTTCATGAATTTACCCGGAGATACAACTGACAATGGTCTAACCAAATCTTGGAAAGACAACTCATGTTTCGTTCCAAAAGGTCTTGAGATGAAGCAATGCGATGCGCCAGTATCAAATAAAACTTTTGCAGGAATATCATTAACAGGAAGATTACCCATGATCACTTCAGAAGAATCCTCTGCTTGAGCTGCATTCAACATGTTCACCTTTGCAGACTTAGGATTATGCTTGACCACTGCATTGCTGGAAGATTTCACAGGAGGAGGAGGCGGAAGGCGCCTTTCGTTGAAGCACTTGTTCGCATAGTGACCCTTCTGCTGGCATTTGTTACAAGTCACCTCTAAGAGCGGACGATGATAAGGAGCACTTGGCCTTGGAGCTTGGTTCTGAGACTTGTTCTGATAGCCAGGGTTGGGTGGGTGGGAAGATCCACGACCACTTGAATTCTTCTGCTGATAAGGCTGACGGAACGGAGGAGGAGGAGGCAACCAGAACTTCTGTTGCTTAGCTGCCACAAGTGAAGAAGAAGAAGACTGAACTGCGTCTCTGACTCTCTTCTTAGAAGCCTCACACTTGAGCTGAGCAGCTTCTTGTTTCAGCGCCATGTTGTAGAATTCATCATACTTTAATGGCTCGAAAAGCACGAGAGCAAGTTGCAGATCTTCTCTGAGACCACGCCTGAACTGGTAGATCATACTCTTCTCATCAGGGATGTCTTGCCTTGCAAAACGAGAGAGCTTCTGGAACTGAGTGTTGTATTGATAGACAGACATGGTGCCTTGCTTGAGATTGCGGAATTCCTCACGCTTAAGCTCAACAACACTTTCTGGAATGTGGTGCGCTTTGAAGTCACGACGGAAATCATCCCAAGTAATCACACGACCTCCTCTGGAATCTTTGTATTGCTGGAACCACTCAGCAGCTTGATCTTTGAGTTGAAATGAGGCAAACTTGACAAAGTCCTCAGGTCTGACATTGCTGCACTCGAGATGCTTGCTGATGTCCACGAGCCAATCATCTGCGTCTGTGGCCTCGACACAGTAGCTGAAGGTTTTTGGCTGATTAGCAAGGAACTGGTTGAGTGAAGCGAAATGCGGCTGATTGTTGCCTTGGCCTTGATTCTCTTGATTAGCTTGCCCTTGGTTGCGATCTTGCACGAGTTGAATCAGAATCTGAGCGTTGGCATTTGTGGCAGTCATCAAGGCTTGCCAAGCTTCTGGAGGTGGAGGCGGTGGCGGAGGGTTAGCCTGATTCCCTTCATTGCGTTCCGGATTCTGACGCGTTGGTGGAGCCATCCTGAAGAGGGTGACATCCATTAGCATCTTGACAGAGATATATTGAAGCTGAATCAAAGAAACGACATTGCAACATATAGTCTTCACAATTAACATTCGAACAAGAATGAACGAATGAATTCCAATGTAAATCATCACACTTCCAAAGCTGAGAAGCCACTTAGAACATGGTAAGGAATAAAATCAACAAGGTACGGAAGTGAACAAATACTTGGTAAGGATTACCCAATCACAAACCAAATATCTGCGGAAGAAATACTAGAGCTACAAGAATTCCCACTTATAAACTCCCGAAACTTTCTGGTTATGCAATCAGGTGTTGGGGATACAGGGGAAGCATAATATCTCACCCAAACTAGCAAATCCTACAACCAGCTGTATCCATCCTTCAACACATAACCAAGAAACCTTCGGAAATCGTCTACCTCAACCTTCGAAAAGCATCCGTTATACAAGTCATGGCAATACTCCCGCACTCGCCACAGTACTGGGCTATTAGGGTTATCTCACCAACAACTGTACAAAAGAGATTTTCGATGTCGGCGTACTAAACTCAGGTATTCCAGAACCGCAACGATAGAATTATGACGACAACACCTCGGAGCTCAACTCCCCGGGACACTGCCACAACCCCTAAATGTCAGGAGGCAACCAAGACAATGTTGTCATCATAAAACCATCGGAACGATTGTAAGATACCCGCGTGATCCTAAAAAAAATTAGTGAAATTTGAGAAGAGAAGAGTCAAAACTCTACATCAGGATACCTCACCAGAAGGTCGAAGGGACTGGGGAGTAAAAAGAATTCCTAAACTCTCCGATATATAATTCCTAAATGACTCAAAACATTTTTTTCTAGACACAACTCGGCCACTAAAGACGATCAAACAGTGGGGGCTCCTAAGGTCGGGGAAAGGCTCTGATACCAACTTGTAATGCCCTCAATGCGGTTATGCCTCTAAGTCGTGCCTCGACACGTGGGAGATATAGCCGCATCGAGGGCGTTACAACTATCTACCAGATTTGCGGACGCCGAGATGAAGAATGGGAGATAGTCAGCATCAAGAAGGATAGATCCATTGCAGATTTCATCCAGGAGTTAAACCAGCACATTCGACGCCAAGAGAACCAGATGTGCAATGACATGATAGAGTTGAAGAATGCAAAGGCAAGGATCATCGAGCTAGAAGGAGAACTGAAGGGTACACGCAAGGACTACATGGACGATATCGTAGCTCTAGCAAAGCACAATCGCGATCTTAAGCAGGAGATTGAAGAACTCAAGGGGAGATTAGCATTCAAGAATGAAGACAAGTACGTCGCATGTCCGAGCAACTACATCATCATCGACGACACCGATTCGGATCCAAGTGAACCCGACTTTGAAGACGAAGCTGGAGCAGACATCATGGAGTCTTCCACCGATTCAAATTAATAGATGACCACCATATATTAGTAGTATTTCCCTCCATGTAAACATTATAGTCCATGCACTTTTGCGATAGTTCTAGACCGTTTGTAAGCCCTTGTTTGATTGAATGAAGTGATTTTGTGTGAATTTGCTCATGTGCATTGGGGTAGTGTTTTCTCTTAGACCTCATTCTATTCTTAATTCTCATCTTTTCTAAACCCTCGGACCTAATAGTATTGGAATCTCAAGGTTTGGATGTAATTCTCGGTATGGATTGGTTGTCGATGTATGGAGGAAACATCGATTGCGCCAGTAAGACAATTTTGCTTACAACGCCCGAAGGAAGAAGGATTAAGTATGTATCCCGGCATACGCCAAACAGGACACAAGTAAATTCTTTATCAGGAGTCGTACAGCAGGAAGTACCAGTGGTGAAGGATTTTCCTGATGTGTTTCCTGAGGAATTACCAGGCATGCCACCGGATAGAGACATTGAGTTTTTGATTGAGCTTTTGCCAGGCACTGGGCCAATATCGAAGAGACCGTACAGGATGCCCGCACAAGATTTGGTGGAAATTAAGAAGCAGATTAAGGAGTTATTAGATAAAGGTTACATTCGCCCAAGTTCTTTGCCTTGGGGATCCCCCGTACTTCTAGTGGAGAAGAAGGATGGATCATTAAGGATGGTTGTTGATTACCGAGGATTGAATGAAGTAACCATCAAGAACAAGTACCCACTGCCAATGATTAATGATCTGTTTGATCGTTTGCAAGGAGCTAAAGTGTTTTCCAAGATCGACTTACGATCGGGGTACCATCAGTTGAAGATTCGAGAGCAGGACATACCTAAGACAGCTTTTACCACGAGATACGGATTGTATGAGTACACCGTTATGTCATTTGGACTGACTAACGCACCGGCCTATTTCATGAACCTGATGAACAAGGTATTTATGGAGTTTTTGGATAAGTTCGTCGTAGTGTTCATTGATGACATACTGATTTTCTCAAAGAATGAAGAAGAGCATAAGGAACATTTGCGTTTGGTTCTGGAGAAACTAAGGGAACATCAGTTATATGCCAATTCAGCAAATGTGAGTTTTGGTTGAAGGAAGTTGGATTTCTTGGACATGTTATATCCGGAGAGGGTATAGCAGTTGACCCCACCAAGGTTGAGACCGTAACCGAATGGGAAGCACCAACGACAGTTGGGGAGATCCGGAGTTTTCTTGGACTTGCAGGATACTACCGGAGATTCATTGAGAACATCTCAAAGATCGCAAAGCCTATGACTGAATTGTTGAAGAAGGATACTAAGTTCAATTGGACTGAGGAATGTGAGGCCAGTTTTCAGGAGTTGAAGAAACGATTGGTTTCCTCACCAGTGTTGATATTGCCAGATCAGATCAAGGATTATGATATGAGATTGCGTTACCATCCAGGAAAGGCTAATGTAGTAGCTGACGCATTGAGCCGTAAGAGCCATGTCAATACATTGATGACGGGAGAGATACCAAAGGAGTTAGCCGAGAATCTTCGAGAGCTATGTTTAAAATAGTTCCGAGAGGCTAAGTAGCAGCATTGGAGATTCAGTCAACATTGATGGATAAAATCAGAGAGGCTCAGAAATCTGACAAGGAGATTGCCTCTATAAAGAAGAAAATGAGCCAAGGAAAATCTAAGGGATTTCATGAGGATGAGCATGACATCCTATGGTTTGAAGACCGTGTTTATGTACCCAATGACCCGGAGATCAGGAAGTTGACTCTGCAAGAGGCACATGATTCACCCTATTCGATTCACCCAGGTAATACCAAGATGTATTTGGATTTGAAGGAAACATTCTGGTGGACCGGAATGAAGAAGGATATTGCAGCATATGTAGCAGTTTGTGATGTGTGTCATAGAGTAAAAAGCAGAACATCAGAAGCCAGCCGGATTGTTACAACCATTGCCGATACCCGAATGGAAGTGAGATAAGATAGGCATGGATTTTATCACAGGACTACCCAGGACAAAAGCAGGCTATGACTCGATATGGGTAGTAGTTGATTGTTTGACGAAGGTAGCACATTTCATCCCAGTTAAGACCACTTACACCAGTGCTAAGTTGGCAAAGATATATATGACTAGGATCATTTGCTTGCATGGAGTTCCGAGGAGTATCGTATCAGATAGAGGAACCCAATTTACCTCAAGGTTTTGGAATCAGTTGCATGAAACTTTGGGAACCAGACTAGAGTTTAGTACAGCTTTTCACCCACAGACGGATGGACAGACTGAGAGAGTCAATCAGATTTTGGAAGATATGCTGAGAGCTTGTGCACTAGATTATGGATCTAGTTGGGACGATAACTTGCCCTATGCGGAGTTCTCTTATAACAATAGTTACCAAACCAGTTTGAAGATGGCACCTTTCGAAGCTTTATACGGAAGGAGGTGCAGGACACCGTTGTCATGGGACGAAGTTGGAGACCGTCAGTTCTTTGGACCAGATCTAATCAAGGAGTCTGAACGGAAAGTTAAGTTGATTCGCGATAGGCTCAAGGTAGCCCAATCAAGGCAGAAGAGCTACGCAGATTCTAAACGCAAGGAGACAGTTTACGAAACTGGAGACAGAGTTTATCTTCGAGTATCCCCACTTCGAGGAGTTAAGCGCTTTGGAGTTAAGGGAAAGTTAGCACCGCGTTTCGTTGGATCGTATAAGATTTTGCAACGCATGGGAGAAGTCGCTTATAAGTTGGAATTACCGGAAGGACTGTCAGGAGTTCATGATGTATTCCATGTTTCTCAGCTGAAGAAATGTCACGCCGAAATGGCGGAGGTATCGCTAAGAGATACAGTGCCGCTAGAAGCGATTCGGTTGAAGGATGACCTATCGTATGAAGAGAAGCCAATCAAGATTCTCGAGTATGCCAGCAGAGTTACCCGTAGCAAGGTTATCAAGTTTTGCAAAGTTCAGTGGAACCACCACTCAGAGGATGAAGCCACCTGGGAGAGAGAAGAAGATTTGCTCAAGGACCACCCTCACCTATTTTCTAGCCAACCCGAATCTCGAGGACGAGATTCATCTTAAGGGGGGTAGGTTTGTAACATCCCAAATTTTCAATTTCAAATGTTATACATTAGATCATCATGCATATCATATTTCTTGCATTTTTGATCGATCCTAGAAATTTCACGCAACTCAAGGACCCTCGGAGAGAGTTGGAGATTTCGTTATTTTCATATTTGAGTTCTCTCAAATTTTGAAACAAAGGGATCATTGGTTTTGTCGGAGTTATTTGCATTTTATTTGGATAGGGAAAAATGCGTGTTTTCAAAAATCGCATTTTTGGCCCGGAGAAAAGTTCATTTTGTTCGACTCATTTTTAGGAGTCGGGGAAAAATTATTTTATAAATTTTGGAGTCCGATAGATTTATTTTTCTGTGTTTTTCCGCGCGCGAAACCAATTTTTAAAAAAATTTACAGCGCCTTGGGCCAAAGGCCCAAGCCAGCCGGCCGGCCAAGGCCACCGCGCGCGCACACCAGGGAGCCGCCGTTGCCTCTTTTTAGTAAGTCCTAGTAGGACTTTGGTCCTACTTTGTTTATTTTCTAGATCTTTCTTTCCCTCTTTTTTCTTTCCTATTCCTAGTCTAATTCTTGATCCCTCCTCCAAGAAAACCCCTCCCCTCCCCAATATAAATACCCCCACACCCCCCCTCTAAATCATCAAACCCAAAGCCTCCAAGCCTCCACCGCGCCACACCCCGTGCCCCTCGCCAGCGCCGCCGCCGCCTCACCCCGCGCCGCCGCCCTACACCGCCGCCGCCGCCAGCGCCACCGCGCCGTTGCCCCGCGCCGCCGCCGCACCTTGCCACCGCCGCCGCCGCACCTCGCCGCCGCCGCCCAACGCCGCCGTTTGCCAGAGGTAGCCGCGCCGTGTCTCTTTCTCTTTTCATCGGATCATTTTATTCTAATCGTTCCGATTCTTATCTTCCGATTCGTTTCTTTCCGGTTCTTTTCTAAACCGTTCCGGTTTTCTAGATCGGATTTTCGTCCGGTTTTCTTTTCTAAAACCCTAGATCGGATTCGTTTTCTTTTTCGATTTAGTTGCCTCGAGACCGTTCGCCGGACCGTTCGTTCTAACGAACGTGATCACCGGATTCTTCTAGGTTAACGAACGTCCGTTCGTTCAACCGTTCTTCTTTCTCTTCTCGACGGATTTATTCCACGATCGCGATCTCTGATCCGATCTTCGTTCTAGTTTATCTTCTCACTCGTTTATCAGAATCAGGTGATTCAAGCGCCTGGAGTTTCGTTTCGAAACCGCCGTTCCGTCTAATCAACTTAAGCAAGTTTTTGCCATGGTAAAATTTGACCTAGATTCAAATTGCTAGAAGCAAGTTGTTTCTTTCGCCGTTTGTTTTCCGTTGCTTTGTTCGATTCGATTCTTTTTGCAACCGGAGTTCTTAAGTTGAACTTTCTGGTTCGATCTTTTGTTCGAGTTTTACCTGTGCATTAGATGAGTACTTATTGTATGCTTGTTGTTTGTCTGCGATAGATCACCCGGAGTGCGCCGCCTGTTATTTCGGAGCTCTAGGTTTCGCAGATCCTCAGCAAGGCAAGTAACACTTTGATCATACCTTTTCTACTACCCAGTTTTATTGCATTAGATCAATCCTCAAACACTGCATGATTAGGATCTAATTAAATTGTGGGATGGGAAGTAGTTGAGGTAGTACCTATCACCTATTTTACTTATGAAACCTTTGGGAGTTACTTCTACGTTTGCTTATTATGCCATGCTATGCTAGTAGACGTGGATTGGGTGAGTGATATCCATGACAGATGTGAGTATTGTTAATTAATGGTTTTATCTAAGGTGGCAACTTAAATACACATCTGGGTGGATTGAGGCACCTGGTTTCTATCAGGACTTGCCTGTTTTTCTTCGGACCGCCACCCAGGCTCAAAGGGATCATAAGATCATTCATGCTAGTAACTTCCATGTGCAGCCACAAGCCATTATGGGCTCTAGCGTAGTTGACTAAGTCGTGCGAACTCTTACAGGGTAGACTAGCAGATGTAGGGGAAAGTAGGTGTACCGGTCTATCCAAACGTAAGGTGCTAGCCTTCTGAAAGACTATGTCTCGGTCATCCGTCTCTCAAACACCATGTAGTGCGAGAAACCAACGGAGGCGATCGAGTCTTATGGGGAAAAGTGCGCAAACCTCTGCAGAGTGTACAATCTGATCATGATTAGCCGTGTCCCCGGTTATGGACGTTTTGAGTATCTAGTACTTGAATATCATGTGAATCTCATCATGTTACTTCTAATTAATATTGTTGGGTTATTAATGATTACTTTTAATTGGGATCAGAATGCTGTCAACCATTCTCGATGTTTCAACCACCATGATAGTTAAATAAAATTTATTCCTTTGCAGTAGGGAAAAACTGGCTTTACGCAAAACTGTAACCATAGAGCTTTTCCACCAGCCATATATTTATGTAGTATAGGCTTATTCATTCATTACTCTCTATGTGTTACCTTGCCAGCATATTCCATGTGCTGACCCGTTTTGGGCTGCAACTTTCATGTTGCAGACTTTTCAGACGACGAGTAAGGTGCTTTTAGGTCGTGGTTCTATACTCAGTGATGCCGTTGGAGTTGTTGGACTCACTTAGCTTCCAAGTCTTCCGCTGTTATCGTTATTAGATGGCCTTAAGCCATATTTATTGTAATAAGTTCTCTTTGAGACACCGATGTAATAAGTGTGTGATTGCTACTCTGTTATAAATCCTTCGAAGTACTGTGTGGTGTCAGCATTACTGATCCAGGGATGACACTGGAGCACAGAGACTTGACCATCTGAGGTCGGGTCGCTACATAATCCCAAGTGACTCAACAAATATAGCTACGTCCCCGGCAACGACACTAGAAAAAGGTCTTGATAACTAATAACCCACAAGTATAGGGGATCTTTTGTAGCATTCTTCGATAAATAAGAGTGTCGAACCCAACGAGGAGCTAAAGGTAGAACAAATATTCCCTCAAGTTCTATCGACCACCGATACAACTCTACTCACGCTTGACGTTCACTTTACCTAGAACAAGTATGAAACTAGAAGTACTTTGTAGGTCTGATAGGATAGGTTTGCAAGATAATAAAGAGCACATAAATAAAATCTAGGGGCTGTTTAGATAAAGAGACAACTAAGTTAGTTTTAGTAGAGAGCTTTTGTCAACAAGAAAGTCATTGTCCTAGGCAATCGATAACAAGTACCGATAATCATTCTTATAATTTTATATGAGGGAGAGGCATGAGCTAACATACTTTCTCTACTTGGATTATATGCACTTATGATTGGAACTCTAGCAAGCATCCTCAACTACTAAAGATCATTAAGGTCGTGAAACCCAACCATAGCATTAAGTATCAAGTCCTATTTACTCACATACGTCATACCCCACTTACTCGGGTTTAAGCTTCTGTCACTCTCGCAACCCACCATAAGCGAACCATGAACATATTGCAACACCCTACAATGGGGACCCCTCATGTTTGTGCGAGACGGAGGGCACCATAGGACAGCACCATCAATAAAATATACAATCATACCAACCAAGATCACGATTAACCCATAGGACAAAATGGATCTACTCAAACATCATAGGATAACCATATATCATTGGGAAATAATATATGGAGTTGAGCACCATGTTTAAGTTGAGATTACAGCGGGGAGAGGAGGTGTTACACCGCTGCATAGAGGGGGAGAAAGTTGGTGTTGACGGTAGCAAGATTGTTGATGTAGATCACCGTCCCGATCGTTGCCCCGGCGGTACTCTGGAGCCACCGGAAGCGAGGGGGAGGGAGCCCCCCTCCTTCTTCTTCCTTGGCCTCCCCCCTAGATGGGAGGAGAGTTACCCCTCTAGCCCTTGGTCTCCATGGCGGCGGAGGGGCGGGAGCCCCTCAGAGATTGGATCTCCCTCTCTGTTCTCTTCTGTTTCGCGTTCTCCAGATCTAGCCGAAAACCGTTTCTTATATTCCGGG
Organism: Aegilops umbellulata; assembly: GCA_032464435.1. Classification (NCBI taxonomy): domain Eukaryota; kingdom Viridiplantae; phylum Streptophyta; class Magnoliopsida; order Poales; family Poaceae; genus Aegilops; species Aegilops umbellulata. The sequence goes on along the minus strand of CP136058.1, from coordinate 343,548,595 downwards.
AGATCCATAACTGCGATTGCGCTGAGATTTTAACACGATTTTTTTTCCGGATATAAGCTTTTTTGCGCCCGAAGTAGAGCTCCAACCGACGTTCAAGGAGGGAACAACCCACCACCACCCGCTAGGGGCCTCTAGCGCGCCCTGGTGTCTTGTGGGCTATGTGGGCCTCCGTTTGCGGTGATCAAACTCCCAAAAATCACATATATTCCAAAATAATTCTCCGTAAAATTTTATTTCATTTGGACTTCATTTGATATGGATTTTATGCGATACAAAAAACATGCAGAAAATAGGAACTGCCACTGGGCACTGGATCAATAGGTTAGTCCAATAAATCATATAAAAAGGTGCCAAAAATATGTGAAAGTTGTATAATATTGGATGAAACAATCAAAAATTATAGATACGACGGAGACGTATCAGTATTCCCAAGCTTAATTCCTACTCGTCCTCGAGCAGGTAAATGATAAAAAAGATAATTTTTGATGTGGAATGCTACCTAGCATAAACTTGATCATATATCTAGTCATGGCATGAATATTAAGACATAAGTGATTCAAAGCAATAGTCTATAATTTGACATAAAGACATCAATACTCAGGAATCCCAACAAACAATCATGTCTTCCAAAATATCAATGCTAAAGAAAGCTATCCCTGCAAAATCATATAGTCTTGTCATGCTCTGTCTTCTTAACACAAAGTATTTATCATGCACAACCCCGATGACAAGCCTAGCAATTGGTTCATACTTTTTAACGCGCTTCAGCTTTTCAACCCTCACGCAATACATGAGCACGAGCCATGGATATAGCACTATGGGTGGAATATAGTATGATGATAGGGGTAAATATATAGAAGACAAAGAATTAAGAAAAGTCTCACATCGATGCGGCTAACCAACGGGCTATGGAGATGCCCATCAATTGATATCAACATGAGGAGTAGGGATTGCCATGCAATGAATGCACTAAGAGTTATAAGTGTATGAAAGCTCAATATGAAAACTAAGTGGGTGTGCATCTAATCCTATAATGAAAAATTCCCACTAGTATATGAAAGTGACAATATAGAAGACTCTCCATATGAAAAACATGGTGTTACTTTGAAGCACAAGTGTGGTAAAGGATACTAACAATGCCCCTTCTCTCATTGTTTTTTATTTATTTTTATTTATTTTTCTTTCCTTTTTTTCTTTTTCTTTTTCCTTTTCTTTTTCCTTTTCTTTTTCTCTCATTGTCCGGAGTCTCATCCCGACTTGTGGGGGAATCATAGTCTCCATCATCCTTTCCTCACTGGGGGCACTTCTCTAAAAATGAATAATGATGATCATCACACTTCTATTTACTTATAACTCAAAAGAAATAAAAATTACAACTCGATACCTACGACAAAGTATGACTCTATATGAATGCTTCTGGCATGTACTAGGATGTGCAATGATCTAGCATAACATGTGTGAAAAATGATGAACGGTGGCTGAGCCACAACTACTATGTCAGCTATATGAGCAAAGCAATATGACAATAAATGCTCAAGTCATCAAACGGAAGCGGTGGAAGTTGCATGGCAATATATCTCGGAATGGCCATGGAAAAGCCATAATAGGTAGGTATGGTGGCTGTTTTGAGGAAGATATAATAAGACTTATCTCTGATAGAGCGTATCATATCACGGGGTTTGGATGCACCTGCGAAGTTTGCACCAACTCTCGATGTGAGAAAAGGCAATGCACGGTACCGTAGAGGTTAGCAAATTGCGGAATAGTAAGAGTGCGTATAATCCATGGACTCACATAAGTCATAAAGAACTCATATACTTATTGCAAAAGTTTATTAGCCCTCGAAGCAAAATACTACTACGCATGCCCCTCGGGGGATAGATTGGTAGGAAAAGACCATCGCTCGTCCCCGACCGCCACTCATAAGAAGACAATCAATAATGAATCATGCTCCAACTTCATAGCATAACGAGAGACTATGCGTGCATGTTTCGGGAATCACAAACCTTAACACCAATATTCTTACTAAACACAACGATTTACTAGTACCTCCCGCATATTCCATCTCTATATCGCAAAACTATTGCAAGGAATCAAACATATCATATTCAGTGATCCATAAGTTTTACGTAGGATTTTATGACTAACCATGCAATTGACCAATTCCCTTTGACTCTCTAAATAGATATAAGTGAAGCATGAGAGTTTAATTCTTTCTAAAAAAGACCATGCTCTAATAAATATAAGTGAAGCAAAAGAGCATTCTACAAACAACGGTTTTCTATGTGAAGAGAAACATGCAATCCAAACTTCAAATGATATAAGTGAAGCACATGAAGCATTCTATAAAGCCATACTCAAAAGATATAAGTGAAGTGCAATGAGCATTCTGTAAATCAACCATGGACTATCTCATACCAGCATGGTGCATAAAAGAAACGTGAAAAATAAACACAAAATACGCTCCAAGATTTGCACATATCACATGAACGAAATGAATCCGAAAACATACCGATACTTGTTGAAGAAAGATAGGATGCCTTCCGGGGCATCCCCAAGCTTAGACGCTTGAGTCTCCTTGAATATTTACTTAGGGTGCCTTGGGCATCCCCAAGCTTGAGATCTTGCCTCTCCTCCTTCTCCTCAAATAGAGACCTCCTCGATCTTCGAACACTTCATCCACATAAAACTCAACAGAAAGCTCGGTAAGATCTGTTAGTATAATAAAGCGAATCACTACTCTAAGTACTGTTGCAAACCAATTCATATTTTGTTTTTGCATTGTAGCTACTGTAATATAACTTTTTCATGGCGTAATCCACTGATAGAATCGATAGTTTCATCAAAACAAGCAAAACAATGCATCAAAAATAGAATTTGTCTTAAACAGGACAGTCTGTAGTAATCTAAACATTCACCATACTTATGGTACTCCAATTTTTTTGAAAAAATTAGGACAAAATAAACAATTTGTATAGCAAGACTTTGCAAAAAGTTTCAGAAACTTTCGACATTCCAGTAAAAAATGTAAAATCGCGCACTACAGCCAAAGTTTCTGTTTTTGCACCGCACATACCAATAAGCAATCTACTCATCCTAAAGGCAAATGTTGGCACAATAATTTTACAATTCAATGGATTCATACAAGGGGATAATTATTTTTGTTGAAAAGTTTCTGTAATTAAGATTCACAAAGTTTCTGTGAGCATGAACAAAGTTCAAGGAGCTCCCCCACTTCAACAATGCTCGTCTCTCTCGCTTTCACTTTCCTTTTTGAAAAGTTTTGTGTTCCCCTCTATATTTTTTTGTTTTTAAACTTTATAAAAGCACTCAACATAAATAAATGACTCTCTAAAACTTCCGGGTTGTCTCCCTAGCAGCGCTTTCTTTAAAGCCATTAAGGTAGGCATAAAGTGCTCAAGTAATGGATCCACCCGGATCCCAAGGTATATCAAAGCCAATTTTAATTAGAAATGATTTGGCATTTAGTAGTGAGCACAAAGCAACATATATCAAGCAATGACGAACTCTAACTCTGTTCCTATGCATCGGCATGTCATACAAGAACAATTCATGCACATCAAGTAAAGGCCAATGCATAGCATAAGCAGTTTCTTGCAATTTTATTGTGTTGGAAACATAGAGAGGTGGAGATATAGTTCCTCTCTCATAATAATTGCAAGTAGTAGTAGCAAGCACATGCATATTATATTCATCAAAATCATCATGTGCAACGGTAAAAGGCAACCCATCAACATAATCCTTAACAAGAGCAAACTTCTTCGATATAGTGTAGTTGGCAGAATTCAAAAAGATAATAGGACTATCATGTGTGGGTGCAATAGAAACAATGTCATTCTTAACATAAGGAACTATATAAATTTCATCTCCATAAGCATAATTCATATTGGCATATTGGCCACAAGCATAACAAGCATCAAGTTCATCAAAAAGGGATATTTCAAATGAATCAATGGGATCATAGCAATTAGCATAGCATTCATCCTTCGGTAAAAACAAAGGGGCATTAAATAATGTATGAGTTGAAGAGTTACTCTCATTAGAAGGTGGGCACATGTAGCTAATCCTCTCTTCCTCCGTTTGTTCTTTGCTCTCCTCATCATCTTTTTCATCCAATGAGCTCGCAGTTTCATCAATTTCTTCTTCCATAGACTCCTGCAAAATATTAGTCTATTCTTGGACAATGGAGTTATTCTCAATAAATACATCAATATCATAATTTCATTTATAATTATCATAGCAATATTTAAGGATGGCAAGATTTTCAGGTCTATAAACTGAATCATCAAAATCTTCAAACTTTTCAAACAAAGATTCAATTTCATATGCACCCTTAAAAGCAACAAATTCTTCTATTCGTTCCACATCATAGTAATCATATATACCATTAGAATAAGAAGCTAAGGTTTCATTATCATTAAATTTGCATGAAAAGGGAAGATGTGGAGCATTCATCCTAGAGCAACAAGTATAATCATATCTAGAGCATAGGTTCCAAGCATACCACTTCAATATATGAATTTGATCCCATAACAAATTCCCTTTATGAGTCAAGCGATAATCCCTAAAGTATTCACGTTGATCCAACGTTACTCCCATTATATACTTGAATGGGGTTTTCTCAGGATTATCAAAGTAGTGCATAATATCTTTCACATAACAAGCATCGAGGGTTTTAGGAGGTTCCCCATCTCCATGAGTAGCACGTACAGCTAATATTTTTGGTGTTTCGTGTTCCATATCCATAAATAAAGATAGAGAACAACTTAGAATAGGAAATAAAAAATATTTAGTGATAAAGCAAACAAGCACACACGAGAATATTCACCCCACGCTATAACTCCCCAGCAACGGCGCCAGAAAAAGGTCTTGATAACCCACAAGTATAGGGGATCGATTGTAGCCTTCTTCGGTAAATAAGAGTGTCGGACCCAACGAGGAGGTAAAGGTAGAAAAATATTACCTCAAGTTCTATCGACCACCGATACAACTCTACGCACGCTTGACGTTCGCTTTACCTAGAACAAGTACGAAACTAGAAGTACTTTGTAGGTGTGATAGGATAGGTTTGCAAGATAATAAAAAGCACATAAATAAAATCTAGGGGTTGTTCAGATAAAGACACAACTAAGTTACTTTTAGTAGAGAGCTTTTGTCAACAAGAAAGTCATTTGTCCCTAGGCAATCGATAACAAGTACCGGTAATCATTCTTGTAATTTTATATGAGGGAGAGGCATGAGCTAACATACTTTCTGTACTTGAATCATATGCACTTATGATTGGAACTCTAGCAAGCATCCGCAACTACTAAAGATCATTAAGGTCGTGAAACCCAACCATAGCATCAAGTATTGTAACATCCCAATTTTCAATTTGGGTGTTTAAAATAGATCATTCATATGCATCCATGATTTATGCATTTTTGCCCCATTTCTTTTATTTTGAATTTTGATCCAAAGAACTTTATGCAATTCAAGGACTGAAAGAGATAATTGGAAGTTTCCTTAAATCCAATTTTTGAAAATTCTTTAACTTCAAAATTTGGAGTTTGGATCAAATTTGGTTTCACTAAATTCATTTCCTTTATTTCAAAAATAAAATAAAGAGATAAGATAAAATGACTTCTTCAATAATATAAGGAAAATATTGGAAAATGAATTTGGAACCAAAATATATTTGTTGGGTTTTATTTGCACTTTATTTTATTAGTTTAGCAAAAAGTTTATTTTTTAAAACTTGCATTTTAGGCCCGATAAATGTTCACAAGGTCATATATAAATATGTGATTTTTTCTGAGATTTTTAGGAGTTATTTTATTGTATTTTGTAGCCCTAAAGTGCTTCTGTAAAAAACGTTTAAAAAACGTGGGCAGCCAAGGCCCAAGGAAGGCCCAGCCTTCTTCACGACAAGAGGTTGTCTTCAACCTCCAGTACGTTACTGCACGCACACACACGCAACATCACGTCTTCTCCCCACCCTAGCGCCCCACCCCTCCCCTCCTCTCCCTCGCTCCAAAACCGCTCTGAACGGAATCCCCTCGCCTCCCTCGACCCTTTGCCCTCCTCAGTGCGCCTTGGAGTCGCCTGTAATGGCCATTACGAGGCAGAGAAACAGCCACCATTATACTCCATTGTCTACTCGAATTCTGACCTCCCCAAGCTCTATATAAAGCACCCCTGGGAGCCCCTCTCACCCCTCATCCGAAGCCCTCTCCTTCTGGAGTTTTAACCCCTCCCTAACCTCGCCAATTGCTCACAGGAGTTCGTGTATTCCGACAACCTCTCACCGCATGTACAGGAAGCAATCTACAACCACAAGTTGTTCAAGTGGTTCACCTCATCGTCCACTACACCGTCCCGCACGCATCCTTCGCCGAAGCACATCGGAGCCGCTTTCTTCCTCGTCTCCGGCGACAAGTCCGGTGAACACCGAGGCCAAATTTTTCTCTTTTTCCAGTATTTTTTTCAATCTCAGATTTTATACCAATTCTTGTTTCTTGTATATCTTTTAGTCTATAGATCCGATTTAGTTGATTCTTTTTCCTACTAGTTCATAGGAATCCCATCTATCCAGAGAACAAGTCGAAAAATATTTTTGAAAAATTTAAAATTTGAATTCAAACAGATCTGAATTCAAACTTCGTTAGGCCGTATCTCGAGTTTCGTAACTCTGTTTTAGGTGATCCTTTTTGCAAATCGAAGCTCATAACGTGTACTTTCTGTTAAAACCAAAACCATTTATTTTTGTTGCTATAAAAATTACGTTCTATATAGAAACTTTATTTGGTTGTTTTTGGAGTTTTTCGAAGTCTTTTATTTGTTTTCTTTTTGGATCTTTGCTTGTATGCTTATGTATGTTATTGCTCGCTTACGCTAGATCATCCGGAGTGCGAAGCTTGCTACTAAGAATCTTTACAGTTCAACGAACATCAGCAAGGCAAGTTCACACTTTGATCATAATTTTTAATACCCAATTTTTACTATGCATTAGTTTAACCCTCAAAGATTGCATGAGTAGGACTTGAAACATGTGGTTATGCTATGTAGTTCATGTGGTAGGAACCTATGACCTTTGATCACCCCGGGAATATTCGTTATATCGTATATTGCTTAGCCATGCTCGTAGACGGGGATTGGTATGTGTGATTCATGCAAGTTGCGAGAGATAATAATTTTGGGATAACCTAAGGTGGAAACTTTAATACACATCTGGGTGGATTGTTTGGGGCACCTGGAAAAACCAGTGCTTGCCCAAGGGGAATCCCTAAGTACCCGCGTGATTACCCTAGGCCCGCCACCTAGGCTCAAAGGGATCATAAGATATTTCAGGCCTAGAAACTTCCGTGTGCAGCCACAAGCCATTATGGGCTCTCGCATAGTTGAGTAAGTTGTGTGACCTCTTTCCGTGGTAGACTAGCTGATGTAGGGGAAAGTAGGTGCACCGGTCTATCCAGGGTGAAGGGGAAACGCTTCTGAAAGGCTATGTCTCGATCTTCCGATCATGGAGGTGGTCGAGTCTTGTGGGGAAAAGTGCGCAAACCTCTGCAGAGTGTACAAACTAATCATGATTAGCCGTGTCCCCGGTTATGGACAATTTGAGTATCTTGAAGTGAATTATTGGTTGATCTCATCACTCTTTTTAACGAAATTATTGGGTTACTAATAACTTGGGAATTTAGGGATTGAGTTGGAGGAACCTTCTCAATAATGGCATTTTAATTTAGTAGTAAAAAAAGTTTATTACTTTGTTGTAGGATAAAATTAGCTTTATGCAAAATTAAACTTAGAGCCTCCACCAGCTAAATTTGCATATAGAGATAGTATTTTCGTTTATTATTATTCTATGGTGTGAAATTGCCAGCATATTCCATGTGCTGACCTACACGGCTGCAACGTCTCATGTTGCAGACTTTTCTGACGAGGATTAAAGGTGCGATAGGTCGTTGTTTTGCACTCAGTTTGCCGTGGAGTTGGATGGACTCATTTACCTTTGAAGCTTCCGCAGTTATTTTTATTTAGATGACCTTTGGCCATATTATTGTAATAAATACTCTTTTGAGAACCTCGGTGTAATAAAGTGTGATTGAACTCTGTTATAATTTCTCGAGTACTGTGTGTGTCAGCATACCAATCCAGGGATGACACTTAAGCACAGAGACTTTGATCCATTTTGGGTCGGGTCGCTACAAGATTAGCGTCATACCCCACTTACTCGGGTTTAAGCTTCTATCACTCCCACAACCCACCATAAGCGAACCATGAACATATTGCAACACCCTACAGCGGGAGGCCCTCACGTTTGCGCGAGACGGAGGGCCCTGTAGGACAGCACCATAAATAAAATATACAATCATACCAACAAGATCATGATTAACCCATAGGACAAAACGGATCTACTCAAACATCATAGGATAACCATAGATCATTGGCAAATAATATATGGAGTTGAGCACCATGTTTAAGTAGAGATTACAGCGGGGAGAAGAGGTGTGACACCGCTGCATAGAGGGGGAGAAAGTTGGTGTTGACGGTAGCAAGATTGTTGATGTAGATCGCCGTCCCGATCATTGCCCCGGTGGCACTCCGGCGCCACCGGAAGCGAGGGGGGAGAGACCCCCCCTCCTTCTTATTCTTCCTTGGCCTCCCCCCTAGATGGGAGGAGAGTTCTGAAGGAAATATGCCCTAGAGGCAATAATAAAGTTATTATTTATTTCCTTACATATCATGATAAATGTTTATTATTCATGCTAGAATTGTATTAACTGGAAACCTAATACATGTGTGGATACATAGATAAACAGAGTGTCACTAGTATGCCTCTACTTGACTAGCTTGTTAATCAAAGATGGTTAAGTTTCCTAACCATGGACAAAGGAGTTGTCATTTGATTAACAAGGTCACATCATTAGTTGAATGATCTGATTGACATGACCCATTCCATTAGCATAGCACCCGATCGTTTAGTATGTTGTTGTTGCTTTTATCCATGACTTATACATGTTCCTTTGACTATGAGATTATGCAACTCCCGTTTGCCGGAGGAACACTTTGGGTGCTACCAAACGTCACAACGTAACTGGGTGATTATAAAGGAGTACTACAGGTGTCACCAAAGGTAGATGTTGGGTTGGCGTATTTCGAGATTAGGATTTGTCACTCCAATTGTGGGAGAGGTATCTCTGGGCCCTCTCGGTAATGCACATCACTTAAGCCTTGCAAGCATTGCAACTAATGAGTTAGTTGCGGGATGATGTATTACGGAACGACTAAAGAGACTTGCCGGTAACGAGATTGAACTAGGTATTGGATACCGACGATCGAATCTCGGGCAAGTAACATACCGATGGACAAAGGGAACAACGTATGTTGTTATGCGGTCTGACCGATAAAGATCTTCGTAGAATATGTAGGAGCCAATATGGGCATCCAGGTCCCGTTATTGGTTATTGACCGGAGACGTGTCTCGGTCATGTCTACATTGTTCTCGAACCATAGGGTCCGCACGCTTAAGGTTTCGATGACAGTTATATAATGAGTTTATGAGTTTTGATGTACCGAAGGAGTTCGGAGTCCCGGATGAGATCGGGGACATGATGAGGAGTCTAGAAATGGTCGAGACGTAAAGATCGATATATTGGACGACTATATTCGGACATCGGAAGGGTTCTGAGTGGTTCGGGTATTTTCGGAGGTACCGGGGAGTTACGGGAATACGAGGAAGAAGCAATGGGCCTTGATGGGCCTTAGTTGGAAGGACCAGGAGGTGGCGCGCGCCCCTCCCAAGCCCAGTCCGAATTGGACAAGGGGTTTGGGGCGCGGCCCCTCTCTCCCTTCCTTCCCCTCTTCCCCTCTTTCCCCCCTTGACCTAGTTGGACTAGGAAAGGTGGAATCCTACTCCCAGTGGGAGTAGGACTCCCCTGGCGCGCCCAAACCTAGGGCCAGCCTCCTCCCTCCCTTGCTCCTTTATATACGGGGGCAGGGGACACCCCATGGACACACAAGTTGATCTTCGTGATCGTTCCTTAGCCGTGTGCGGTGCCCCCCTCCACCATATTCCACCTCGAATATATCGTTGCAGTGCTTAGGCGAAGCCCTGCGCCGGTAGAACATCAAGATTGTCACCACGCCGTCGTGCTGACGGAACTCCTCCCCGAAGCTTTGCTGGATCGGAGCTAGGGGTGCGTCATCGAGCTGAACGTGTGCCAATAACTCGGAGTTGCCGGAGTAACGGTGCTTGGATCGGTCGGATCGGGAAGACGTACGACTACTTCCTCTATGTTGCGTCAACACTTCCGCTTCGGTCTACGAGGGTACGTAGACAACACTCTCCCCTCTCGTTGCTATGCATCACCATGATCTTGCGTGTGCGTAGGAATTTTTTTGAAATTACTACGTTCCCCAACAAGTTCCCCCTCTGTTCCTTGGTCTCCATGGCGGCGGAGGGGCGGGAGCCCCTCCGAGATTGGATCTCCCTCTCTGTTCTGCGTTCTCCAGATCTGGTCGGAAACCGTTTCTTATATTCCGGGAGATCCGTAACTCCGATTGCGTTGAGACATTAACACGACTTTTTTCCGGATATGAGCTTCCTTGCGCCCGAAGTAGATCTCCAACCGACGCTCGAGGAGGGCACAACCCACCACCACGCGCCAGGGGCCTCTGGCACGCCCTGGTGTCTTGTGGGTTATGTGGGCCTCCGTTTGCGGTGATTCCAACCCCCAAAAATCACATATATGCCAAAATAATTCTCCATAAAATTTTATTGCATTTGGACTTCGTTTGATATGGATTTTATGCGATACAAAAACATGCAGAAAACAGGAACTGGCACTGGGCACCGTATCAATAGGTTAGTCCAATAAATCATATAAAAAGGTGTCAAAATATGTGAAAGTTGTATAATATTGGCATGAAAGAATCAAAAATTATAGATACGACGAAGACGTATCAATAACCCACAAGTATAGGAGATCGCAATAGTTTTCGAGGGTAGAGTATTCAACCCAAATTTATTGATTCGACACAATGGGAGCCAAATAATATTTGCAAGTATTAGAAGCTGAGTTGTCAATTCAACCAAACCGGGAGATTAATTATCTGCAGCAAAGTGATCAGTAGCAAAGTAGTATGATAGTTTTGATAGTAGTAGCAACAATAATAGTGACGGTAATAGTGATATCAATGATTTTGTAGCAAGTGCAATAGTACAGGTAGCAGTAGTAACTTAGCAGAAACAATATAAGAGAAATTCGTAGGCATTGGATCGGTGAATTCGTTGGATGATATTCATCATATAACAGTCATAACCTAGGGCGATACGCCACTAGCTCCAGTTCATAAATATAATGTAGGCATGTATTCTGTAAATAGTCATACGTGCTTATGGAAAGAACTTGCATGACATCTTTTTGCCTACCCTCCCGTGGCGGCGGGGTCCTATTGGAAACTAAGGTATATTAAGGCCTCCTTTTAATAGGGAACTAGAACAAAGCATTAACACATAGTGAATACATGAACTCCTCAAACTATGGTCATCACCAGGAAGTGTCCCGACTTTTGTCACTCCGGGGTTGCTGGATCATAACACGTAGTAGGTGACTATAACTTGCAAGATCGGATCTAGAACGTAGATATAATGGTGACATAAACGGTTCAGATCTGAAATCATGGCACTCAGGCCGAAAGTGACAAGCATTAAGCATGGCAAAGTCATAGCAACATCAATCTCAGAACATAGTGGATACTAGGGATCAAGCCCTAACAAAACTAACTCGATTACATGATGAATCTCATCCAACTCCTCATCGACCAGCGAGCCTACGAAGGAATTACTCACTCCCGGTGGGGAGCATCATGGAATTGGCGATGAAGAACAGTTTGTGATGATGAAGATCGAAGACCCCCCCCCTCTCCGGAGACCCAAATGGACTCCAGATCTGGCCTCCCAATGAAGAACAAGAGGTGGTGGCGGCTCCGTATCGTGAAATGCGATAATTCTTCTTCCCTGGTTTTTCTCCGAAAATGTGATTTTATAGTATCAGGGTTGAGGTCTGCGGGGCCACCAGGTGGGGACAACCCACCTGGGCGCGCCTGTACAGGGGGGGTGCCCTGGTGGGTTGTGCTCACCCAGGTGCCCCCTCCGGTAGTTCTTGGCTCTAGAAATTATCTTTTATTATATAAAAAATTCCTCGCAAAGTTTCGTTCCAATCCATAACTTTTATTTCTACACAAAAACAACACCATGGTAGTTCTGCTGAAAACAACGTCAGTCCGGGTTAGTTTCATTCAAATCACGCAAATTAGAGTCCAAAACAAGAGGAGAAGTGTTAGGAAAAGTAGATATGACGGAGACGTAGCAAAAACCCCAAGCTTGGGGATGCTAATATTGCTATGTCCACTACTTATTGCAATGATCATGATTGGGTTGATAATGTTTCTTATGATCTTGAAAATTTATTTAAGCCTCATGATGAATATGTCATTGATAATAATGTTTGCAATAATATCGAGGTTTGGAAGAGTGTCGGCTCTAGGTAAAAATAATCCCACATATTTGGAGAGTGTTCAATCTTACGAAATTTGTGATGAAAGTGGGTTTGGGGAGGTCATGACTTTATTTGATGATAATCCCACTATTTTAGAAGAGTGTCAACTTTTCATGCATGTGGATCATTTAGTGAATATGTTATGTGATAGCTATATTGATGAATTTGAATATGATACCACATGTAATTATTATGAGAGAGGGAAATATGGTTCTAGAAATTTTCATGTTACTAAACTACCTCTTGTTATGTTGAGATTGCTATTGTTTCTTTCTTCTTCCTTGCGTATGCTAGATTTTGCTTGTCTTGATAAAAATTTCTATAAAATGCCTATGCATAGGAAGTATGTTAGACTTAAACTTACTTTTCACATGTTATATGATGCTTTCTTTGTGCTTCAATTTTTTGTCTTTCATGTGAGCATCATTAAAATTATCAACGCCTAGCTAAAAGGCTTTAAAGAAAAGCGCTTGTTGGGAGGCAACCCAATGAATAAAATATTTTTTTCTCTTTTTATTTTCTGTTTTTGTGTGTTGACACAATTATGATACTGTTATGATTGTGTTTTTATGTTTAATTAGTGTTTGTGCCAAGTAAAGCCATTATGATCATGTTGGGTGATAGTTGATTTGATCTTGTTGGAAAACAGAAACTTTTGCGCCCAGTAGTATAATTGTTAAAAATCATAGAAGCGCGATAAAATTCCGAATTTTTCATACGAGATTTATATACAAATTTCCTTTGTTGTCCTAATTTTTCAGAATTTTGGAGTTACAGAAGTATGGTCAAAGTCCAGATTACTACAGACTGTTCTGTTTTTGACAGATTATGTTTTCGTTGCATTGTGTGCTTATTGTGATGAATCTATGGACTATATCGGGGGGTGGAAGCCATGACAAAGTTAGAATACAATACCTATAATGCAATAATGAAATATGAATGGGTTTGCAACAGTACTTAAAGTGGTGATTTGCTTTCTTATAATAACGGATCTCACAAAGGTTTTTGTTAAGTTTTTGTGTGATTGAAGTTTTTCAAGTTTTGGGTGAGATCGCGATGGATGAAGGAATAATGAGTGAAAAGAGCCTAAGCTTGGGGATGCCCATGGCACCCCAAGGTAATATTCAAGGAGTACCAAGCAACTAAACTTGGGGATGCCACGGAAGGCATCCCCTCTTTCTTCGAAGGACCATTGGTAATTTTACTTGGAGCTATATTTTTATTCGTCACATATCATGAGTTTTGCTTGGAGCATCTTGTATTATATAAGTCTTTGCTTGTTTTGTTTTATAGTTTTTCACAATTATCTTTGCTGGACACACCTATTTGAGAGAGCCATAATGATGCTATGATTTGTTAGAATTTCTCTATGTGCTTCACTTAAAAAATATTTAGCTACGGAATTGCTCTAGTACTTCACTTATATCTTTTTGAGCACGGTGGTGTTTTAATTTTGAAGAAATATGCTCTCATGATTCACTTAGATTATTTTTATACTAAGTAAAATTTTAAAGAAATATCCTCTCATGCTTCACCTATATTATTTTGAGAGATGAAAATTATTTTGAAGAAATTTGTGCTGTCGTTCTTCACTTCGATTTGTTTGAGAGCTTTGTTAGTAGAAATGGTAATATATGAAATTAGTCCCAAAGTGATAGATATTCAAAAGGGATATAATAAAAAAATCATGAAGATCATTGGATGTTAAAAACTTGATTCCTTGTAATAGTTTAATATATGAGTCATGTTGGTGAGTAATTATGCTTTAGTAAGAATATTGGTGTTAAGGTTTGTGATTCCCTATGCAAGCATGAAAGTCAATAGTTATGCAATGAAATTACATCCTACTTGCGGTGCATTATTCGGTGTTAGTTATGTCTAATGCTCTTTTATGATCGTTTTCATTTCTTGGTTGGTCGCATCTCAATCTACTTGCTAGCCTCAATTTGTACTAAGTAGAAATACTACTTGTGCACCCAAACTTCTAAACCATGTTGTGCCAAATGAGTCCACCCTACCTACCTATATGCGGTATTTTTTGTGCCGTTCCAAGTAAATTTGTATGTGCCAACTCTAATTTTCAAAATGAGTTTCCTTTTTGTGTGCCCGTACCACTCATGAAGCGGCAGGGGGTGACTAATATTTTCCATGCTAGATATTTTATTCTCAAGATGAGTGTTTATTCACTTGTCATTGCACGAGAGTGTGGCAAGGTAATAGGGATGCCCAGTCCCGAAATGAAAAAAAATATTTATGTTGTTCAATAATAAATTTCTTGGAAAGTGTTGGTATGGAAGGCACCCATGGATACGGCTAGCCATGGATTGTGAAAGAATGGTGGAAAAAGGAATAAACTTTATTTTCTGTTTGGGAACCACCTATGATGTATCTAGCATGGAAAGTATTGTGAATTCTCGGTCATTTTCGTTGACAGGAAAAGCATGCCTCTCAAAATAATTTTATCTCTCAATTTAAGCTTTGAGATCTGGCACCTCTACAAATCTCTTCTTCCCTCTGTGAAGGGCCTATCTATTTACTTTATGCAATTTTTATTTTTATTGAGTCTCCATCTTCTCTTATAAATCACCAACTAGGGAACACTATTATCATACTTGTGCATTGGGCATAGTTAAAATTTGAGTGTGTTTCACGAATGGATCAATGATTGAGCATAATGGGCCAGGGATAGCTTTCTATAGTGTTGACATTTTGAAAGACATGGTTGCTTGTTGATATGATTGAGTATTGATGTCCTCATGTCAAATATAGACTATTGCTTTGAATCATCTAAAGTCCAAATGTCCATGCTACAAAAGAAAATAATATGTGATGAACATGTTAGGCAGCATTCCACATAAAAATATGTTTTTATAATTTACGTACGCGGGGACGAGCATGAATTAAGCTTGGGATGCTGATACGTCCCCAGACATCTATAATTTTTTATTGTTCCATGTTGTTATATTATCAATCTTGGATGTTTTATATTCATTTTCTAGCAACTTTATATCATTTTTGGGACTAACCTATTGACATAGTGCTCAGTGCTAGTTGTTGTTTTTTGCTTGTTTTTTTACTTCGAAGAATATCCATATCAAATGGAGTCCGAATGCAGTGAAACTTTTTGGAGAATTTTTCTGCCTAGAAGACACCCAAGAGGCCCAAGAGTTGCACCAAAGGAAGCCCGTGGGGCCCACTAGGCACCAGGGCGCACCAGAGGCCCCTGGCGAGCCCTGGTGGGTAGTGGGGCCCACGGTCTCCTCCACCGCCTCTCAGCTCTATAAATACCCAAATATTTCAGAAACCCTAGGAGAGTTGAGAAATCCGTGTTTCCACCGCCGCAAGTTCCAGAACCACGAGATCCAATCTAGAGGCCTTTTCCGGCATCTTGGTCAACGATCACGGAGGGGTTCCTCATCATCACCCTTGCCCCCCAGATGGTCGGTAAGCTATAGCTAGATGGCTTCTTCTCTCTTTTTGATCTTCAATACAATGTTCTCCTCGATGTTCTTGGAGATCTATTTAATGTAACTCTTTTTTGTGGTGTGTTTGTTGGGATCCGATGAATTGTGAGTTTATGATCAGATCTGTCTATGAATATTATTTTAGCCTTTGTTGAACTCTCATATGCATGATTGTTATAGCCTCATATTTCTTCTCCGAAACTTTGATTTGGTTTGGCCAACTAGATTGATTTTTCTTTCCATGGGAAGAGGTGCTCTGTGTTGGGTTCAATCTTGTGGTGCTCAATCTCAGTGACAGAAAGAGACATGATACACATGTATCGTTGCCATTAAGGATAAAAAGATGGGGTCTACTCCTACATTAATAGATCTTGTCTATGTCATGTCATCGTTCTTATTGCATTACTCTGTTTCTTCATGAACTTAATACACTAGATGCGTGCTGGATAGCGGTTTATGTGTGGAGTTATAGTAGTAGATGCAGAATTGTTTCAGTCTACTAATCTTGGACGTGATGCCTATATACATGATCATTGCCTTGGATATCGTCATAATTATTATTTTTTCTACCAGTTGCCCAACAGGAATTTGTTTACCCATCGTATGCTATTTTCCTGAGAGAAGTCTCTAGTGAAATCTATGGCCCCCGGGTCTATTTTCTATCATATTGTTTCAGATCTATTAATCCAAGAATCCAAAAATACCTCGCTGCACTTTTTCTTTACCTACTTTATTTTATGTTTTTGTTAGATCTATTTATCCAATCTCATACAATTTAATCTATCTCAATACCGAGGAGGGATTGACAACCCCTCTTACGCATAGGATTGCAAGTTTTTATTATTTGTGTGAAGGTACTGCTTACATAGTTTGTTATTTGTGTGATTTGTTTTCAAAATCATCGTGAACCTTTCCTGAATTAATGAACTTTTTTTAAAATCATGGAGTGTCTTCAACGCAGATACTGGATTGATCCTCTTACCGTTGTTGTGCTGCATCATCCTCTCCTTTTCGGGGAAATATCAACGCGGATACAAGAAATCACTCAACATAACAAATGCCTATTGATGAAGCATCTGCAAAAATTTCTTAACACGCAGGAACTCCCCTGGGTTCAACTCATTTGGCACACTTGCTACTCAGATGGAATTTTTTCAATTGTCCGTTTTTTTTCATATTCATGAACCTTTTTTCAAACCTGTGATTTGTTTTCAAAATCATCGTGAACCTTTCCCAAATTAATGAACTTTTTAAATCATGGAGTGTCTTCAAATTTGTGAACTTATTTCAGATCTATGTTTTCTCAAAAGTCAACAGCCAAGCAGTGACGGTTAGTAATTCATGGGTCAATTTTAACCCAAGGGGTCGGTGGAGAAAGCACCAAACGAGTGACCAATCATGTAGTTTGTCCAACACACGAGTGCCGGGTTGAAAAGGCACTGAACAATAGGTCTTGAAAAAGAGGCATCAACATATTGTACATACATATACGAGGGTACTGTGGATCCCATGTTTTCACTTTACCTTTTTGTTTTCTATTTATGGACGAAAAAATGTGCATGCATATTAGATTTTTTTTGAGCTGCATATCAGATATTTTTTAATGTGTATTTGAAAATACACTTATATGTATATTAAATTTTCTATCATATATTAAAACATTCTCCTGTATTTAAACATGTTTATTATGTACTCAAAATGCTCTTCATGTATTTGAAAAATGATCGTGTATTTGCAAATGTCCACATTGAATTTTAAAACGTTCAACATGTTTTCGAAAAAAACGCAATCTTTAAACAATGCTCAATGTGCATTTAGAAAAATGTTCGACATGTACTTGAAAATTGTTTAACTTATGTTTAAAAAGTGTCCACCGTGTATTTCCAAAAATGTAAAACATGTGTATGGAAAATGTTGAGAGCGTATTCAGAAGATGTTCATTGCATCTGACAAAAATTATCAAACACTCATAAAATGTTCATAACACACCAAAAATATTCGCATATTTTAAAAAAGTCATGAAAACTTTTTCAAATGTTGAAAGTGCACATAACAAATGTTCACCCTATATTTAAATTTATCTTAATGTGCAACAGAAAGTGTTCAACATTATTCTCATAAATGTAGAGCATATATCTAAAAATGTTTCATATATTTACAAAAACAATTCGAAATGTATCAAAAAATCTGAACATGTATTTGGAAAACAGAAAAAAAATTGGACAAAATGAAAAACAGAAACTAAAAAATTTAATGAAAAATGATAAATAAAACACTGTTAAAACAGGAAGAAAAAAAACATAAAACCGTCCTAAAACAAGACGGGAGGTACGGCAACAGGAGCTACTATCTGCCGCTTACTGCGAGGCGGCTGGCCTACTTGTCTACATGCCGCCGGTGATGGACGGCCCACTAGGCGTGGCTCGTCATGCTAACATCACTCGAATTCATTTTAACTTCTCTTTATGATATTATTTCTAAATTGAATTTAATATATCCAAAAATTAAATTTAAATAAGGAATTTAAATACATGAATTAGAAAAAAGTAAACATCATATAAAGAAGTTGTTAGACTAGTTATCAAAAAGTTCACACATTTTATACAAAATATTTGTGAGAGTGAAAAAAATGTTCCCACCTTTGAAATAATGTATGCAATTTTTTGAAAATTGTGCATACAATGTAAGATAATTGTTTTCATAACATGAAAAATGTTGCAACCCATTAAAAAAATGTACCTGACAACTTTTGAAATATTTACGGGTTCTATAGAAAGTTCTTGATATTTAATTTTTTGTTTACAATGTAAGAATTATCTGTGCAGGTTAGAAAACATTTAGTTCCATTTTGAAAATATTGATAAACTTTTTCTGAATTGAAAGAATTCATGAACATTTTTTGGTATTCTAGAATAATTTTTGATATTGGTGACCAGCTTTTACAAACTCGTGAACTGTACTTTTGAAAATCATGAACGTATTTGAAATTCATGAACATTTTCTGAATTCACAAATTTCTTTTGAATACGTGCAAATTATTTCAACTGACATGTTTAGGATTTGCAAACATTATTTTATGTAAACGAACATTTTTTTCAAATACATGAAGATTTTTTCAATATACGAGCATTTTTTTGTAATTTCCCAATATGTTTCGAAATTTGGAATTTTTTGAAATCCTAATCTTTTATAAATAAGAAGTACAAGAAAAATGAAAAAAAAAGCAGAAAGCAAATAAAATTTTAAATGAAAATAAAACTTGGGCGTCTTGCATAGCACATAGGTCGGCCCTGAATCGAAAAAGAAATGATAAAAAAACTGGAACCTTTCGGGTTTCTACTTTTCTTTACATTTCTGAAATAAAATATATTATATTCAAAATTTAAAAAGTTAAGGGAACTGAAAATGTCATTATATTCCATGACTTTCAAAACTCAATAATTGTTTTAATAAATGTATTCTTAACTGGAATTTGATTACATTGAAAAATGTGATTTTGAAAAATGTTTAACACAGTGCACAAAATTTGTTAGTGTAGTTTACTTTTTATGTCCTTATAAATAGTTTTAAAAATAAAAAATTAATGTGTTTCGTGATAAGTTTGTAACATTTTATGGAATAAAACATATATGAACAAAAATCTCCGGGTGTAAATAAAATAAACAACCTGTATGAATAAAAGTAGATTCAAAAACATATATGAAAAAATGTACTATCATTTTTTCTGCAAGGAAAAAAATGTACAATAATGTATTTTAAAAATGTTAAACATGTATAAAAGATGTTACTGATGTATGTGATAATTTAAAAACATACATAAAAAGAATAGACGAAACATATATTTGAAGAAACTATTAATTATGTATTACAAAAATGTTATGTGTACGTAATTAAATGTTCCTCATGTATGTGAAAAATGTACAACGTGGATAAAACAATAGACACTAAAAACATAAATTAGAAAACTTAATTATTAATTTATTAAAAGTGTTTGAATACATGAAAAATATCTCTAATGTATAAGAAATATGTGTATAAAAGATGATCTATGATGTATAAAAAATGTGCATTATGCGTGAAAATGTAAACATGTGATGAAAAAACAAAATAATTTTGAAAAACCCAAAAGAATAAAAAATGGAAAAAAAATCCGGAGAAAATCCAATTTGTTTTGAAGAAAATGGACAAATAAATGAAGAAAAAATTACCCAACAGTAATTTGTGTACCCACCGTATGCTTTTTATTCGAGATTGAAGCCTCTGGTGAAAACTATGGCACCCGGGTCTATCTTTATCATATATTAAAATCGAAAAATACCTTGCTGCAATTTATTTATCACTACTTTATTTTGTATTTTTTTACCTATCTATCACTACGAGATTTGATCCTTGCAATTAACCGTCAAGGGATTGAAAACCCCTTGTTTGCGTTGGGAGCAAGTATTTGTAATTTTGTGTGTAGTTGTTGTTCACGAGGTCTTGCGTGGTTCTCCTACCAGATTGATAACCTTGGTTCTTAACTGAGGGAAATACTTATCTATACTGTACTGCATCATCCTCTATTCTTCGGGGAAATCCAAACGCAACTCACAAGTAGCAGGAAGAATTTCTGGTGCCGTTGCCAGGGAGACATCACAAAAACCTACCAAGTACCATCACATAAACTTTCATCTCCTTGCATTTACTTTCATTTGCCATTTGCCTATCGTTTTCATCTCCCCCACTTCTAAAACCTTTTCACAAAAACACAAAAAAATCCGTTTGCCTCATGATCCCGTTGATTCGCTTGAAATATCCTTTTTGATGAAATTGATGCTTGCTATGCTTGTGGCCATGATGCTAATATTAATTATGCTTATGGAGATGAATTTGCTATAGTTCCTTCTGTTAAAAATGAAATTATTGCTATTGCACCCACACTTGATAGCTCCTTGAATGAAAAGCATGATTGCATTGATGCCATTATAAATCCTATTAATGTCAATTTTGCTAATGATAAGCAAAACTACAAACTTGGGGATGATAATTTTGTTATGTTCACTATTTATTGCAATAATCATGATTGGGGTCATAATGCTTCTTATGACCTTGAGAATTTATTTAAGCCTCAAGATGAATATGTTGTTGATAATAATGTTTGCACAAATATTGAAAGTGGGTTTGCAAGAGTGTCAACTTTAGGTAATAATGATCCCACTACTTTGGAGAATTATCAATCTTGTGAAGTTTTTGATAAAAGTTGGTTTTGAGAGGTCTTGACTTTAGTTGATGTTAATCCCACTATTTTGGAAGATTATAGAACTTTTATGCACATAGATCATGAAGACAAAATTTTATACGATAGCAATATTGCTGAATTTGATTATGATCCTACATGTAATTATTATGAGAGAGGAATACGATTGTAGAAATTTTCATGTTACTAAATTACCTCTCGTTATGTTGAGATTATCAATGTTTTATTCTTGTCTCTTGCATATGCTAGAAATTTCTTGTCTTGATAATTTCTTGCTTATAAAATGCCTGTGCATAGGAAGTATGTTAGACTTAAATGTGTTTTCCACATGCTACATGATGCTCTCTTTGTGTTTCAATTATTATCTTTCATGTGAGCATCAATAAAATCTCAAGCCTATCAAATGGCTATAAAGAAAGAGCTTGTTGGGAGACAACCCAATAGTTTTTTTTCTATTTTTTAGTGTGCACAAGATTATTCTACTGTTATGGTTATGTTTTTATGTTTAAATTACTGTTTGTGCCAAGTAAAGCCTTTGGGAGGATTTGAATGATAATTGTTTTGATTCTATGAAAAAACAAAAAACTTTTGCGCCCAGTAGAAGAATTGTTATTCACTGGAACATGGTAAAATTCTGAATTTTACAAACATGATTGACATACAACTTTCCCACATTGTCCTATTTTTTCAAAAAAATGGAGTTAGAGAAGTATGGTCATTATTCGAATCACACATTGTTCTATTTTTCAAAGATTCTGTTTTCGTTGCATTGTTTGCTTGTTGTTAATGAATCTATGGATTGTATATAAATCATGGTGAAGTTAGAATACAATAGGTATTATGCACTAATAAAATAGGGATGGGTTTACGACAATACCTAAAGTGATGATTTGCTCGTTATTCTAACGGATCTCACGAGTTTTGTTTTGAGTTTTGTGCGCTGAAGTTTTCAAGTTTTGAGTGAGATTGCGATGGATGAAGGAATGGAGAGTGGCAAGGGACTAAGCTTGGGGATTCCCATGGTACCCCAAGGTAATATTCAAGGAGACCCAAGCGCCTAAGCTTGGGGATGCCCCGGATGGCATCCCCTCTTTCTTGTACTAACCATCGGTAAATTACTTATTGCCATATTTTTATTCATCACATGATATGAGTTTTTCTTGGAGTATCGTGTATTATTTGAGTCTTTGCTTTGTTTGCTTTTTAGTTTGCCACAATCATCTTTGTTGGACACACCTTTTTGAGAGGGACACACATTATTTGTGATTTGTTAGAATACTCTTTGTGCTTCACTTATATCTTTTGAGCTAGGCAGTTGCTTTAGTACTTCACTTATATCTTTTAGAGCACGACGGCGGTTATATTTTAAAGAAATAGTTGCACTCTCATGCTTCACTTATATTATTTTGGGAGTTGATAATAGTAATGGCGATATGCACAAGTTGTGAAATTGGTCCTAATATGATAGGTATTCAAGATGGAAATAATCAAAACTTTCATGTAGATCACTGAATATGATAAGTTCAATTCCTTGCAATAGTTTTGCGATATAAATTGGTAATGTGAGGGAGGTACTTAGTGAATGATTGTGGTTTAGTAAGAATATTGGTGTTAAGGTTTGTGATTCCCGAAGCATGATGTGTAGTCTCTCGTTATGCTAAGAAGTTGGAGCACGATTTATTATTGAGTGTCTTCCTTTGCGTGAAGGTCGGGGAAGCGCGATGGTTAAATCCTACCAACCTACCCCCTAGGAGCATGCGTAGTAGTACTTTGCTTCGAGGGCTAATAAAATTTTGCCATAAGTATGTGAGTTCTTTATGACTAATGTGAGTCCATGGATTATACGCACTCTCACCTTTCCGCGATTTGATAGTCTCTTCAGTACCGTGCATTGCCCTTCCTCACCTCGAGATGTGGTGCAAACTTCGCCGTTGCATCCAAACCCCTAAGCCTCCTTATATCTTTCTCAAAACAGCCACCATACCTCCCTATTATGTCATTTTCATAGCCATTCCGAGATATATTGCCATGCAACTTCCACCATTCCATTTTTATGACACACTCATCATTGTCATATTGCTTTGCATGATCATATACATGACATAGTATTTGTGACTCAGCCACCATTCATCATTTTTTATACATGTTATGTTAGATCATTACACATCCTAGTACACCGCCAGAGGCATTCATATAGAGTCATATTTGAGTTGAAAGTAAATAGAAGTGTGATGATCATCATTATTCATTATTAGAGCATTATCCAAGTGAGGAAATAAATAAATAAATAAAAGGCCAAAAAGATCCCATAAAAAGAGAGGCCAAAATTTCCCAATAAAAAGATAAAAGGAAATAATAATAATAAAAGAGATAAAAAGAGAGAAGGGCAATGTTACTATATTTTTCCACACTTGTGCTTCAAAGTAGCACCATGTTTTTCATATAGGGAGTCTCCTATGTAGTCACTTTCATATAACTGGTGGGAATTTTTCATTATAGAACTTTCCTTGTATATTCCAATGATGGGCTTCCTCAAATGCCCGAGGTCTTCATGAGCAAGAAAGTTGAATGCACACCCACTTAGTTTTCTTTTTGAGCTTTCATACACTTATAGCTCTTAGTGCATCTGTTGCATGGCAATCCCTACTCCTTGCATTGACATCAATTGATCAGCATCTCCATAGCCCATTGATTAGCCTCATCGATGTGGGACTTTCTCCTTTTTTGTCTTCTCCATATCAATCTCCACCCATACTCTATTCCACCCATAGTGCTATATCCATGGCTTGCGCTCATGTATTGCGTGAGGGTTGAAAAAGCTGAAGCACGTTAAAAAGTATGAACCAATTGCTTGGCTGACACCGGGGAAGTGCATGACTTATACTTTGTGTTAAAAATATGGAGCATGACAAGGCTATATGATTTTTCATGGATAACGCTCTTTAGCATTGATATTTTGAAAGGCATGGTTGTTTGTTGGTATGCCTGAGCATTGATGTTTTTACGTAAAATTATAGACTATTGCTTTGAATCACTCGGATCTAAATATTCATGCCATAAAAGAAAATTACATGATGAACATGTTAGGTAGCACTCTACATCAAAAAATTTGTTTTTATCATTTCACCTATTCAAGGACGAGCAGGAATTATGCTTGGGGATGCTTGATACGTCTCCAATATATCTATATTTTTTATTGTTCCATGCTATTATAGTATCAATATTTTATGTTTTATATGCAATATTATATCATTTTTTAGGACTAACCTATTAACTTAGTGCCAAGTGCGAGTTGTTGTTTTTTGCTTGTTTTTAGTTTTCCAGGAAATCAATACCAAACGAAGTCCAAATGCCATGAAACTTTTTGACAATTTTTTTCTGGACATAAGAGACCCTAGAAGTTTTGGGGAGTAGGCCACAAGCCACATGGGCGCGCCCATGTGCCTTGTGGGTCCCTCGTTCCTTTGTTTGACCTAATTCCAACTCTATAAATTCTCTAAAATCAGGAAACCAACAAAGAGCCACCCAAAATACTTTTTCCGTTGCCACAAGCCTATGTTCTTGTGAGATCCCATCTGGAGGCCTTTTCCGGTACTTCGCCGGAGGGGGAATTGATCACGGAGGGCCTCTACATCAACCTTGCTGCCCTTCGATGATGTGTGAGTAGTTTACCACAGACCTACGGATCCATAGTTAGTAGCTAGATGGCTTCTTCTCTCTCTTTGATCTTCAATACAATGTTGCCCTCGATGTTCTTGGAGATCTATTCGATGTGATCTTCTTTTGCAGTGTGTTTGTTGGGATCCGATGAATTGTGGGTTTATGATCGGATTATCTATGAATATTATTTAAGTCTTCTCTGAACTCTTTTATGCATGATTGTTGTAGCTTTGTATTTCTCTCCGATCTATCCGGTTGGTTTGGCCAACTAGATTGATTTATCTTGCAATGGGAGAGGTGCTTTGTGATGGGTTCAATCTCACGGTGCTCAATATCCCAGTGACAGGAAGGGACAGTACATGTATTTGTATTGTTGCCATTAAGGAGAAAAAAAAGGGTTTATTAATATTGATTGGATTTACTTTGTGTACATCATGTCATCTTGCTTAAGGCGTTACTCCATTCTTTATGGACTTAATACTCTAGATGCATGCTGGATAGGGATCGATGTGTGGAGTAATATTAGTAGATGCATGCAGGAGTCGGTCTACTTGTCATGGACGTGATGCCTATATACATGATCATTGCCTTGGATATCGTCATAACTATGCGCTTTTCTATCAACTGCCCAATAGTAATTTGTTTACCCACCGTATGCTTTTTGTTCGAGAGAGAAGCCTCTAGTGAAAACTTTGGCCCCCAGGTCTATCTTTATCATGTATTAAAATTCAAAAATACCCTCCTGCAATTTATTTACCATTATTTTAGTTTGTGTTTTTACCTATCTATCACTAAGAGATTTGATCCTTGCAATTAACCGCCAAGAGATTGGGAACCCCTTGTTTGCGTTTGGTGCAAGTATTTGTTATTTTGTATGTAGGTGCTCTTCACGAGGTCTTGTGTGATTCTCCTACTAGATTGATAACCTTGGTTCTTAACTGAGGGAAATACTTATCTCTACTGTACTGCATCATCCTCCCCTCTTCGGGGAAATCCCAACGCAGCTCACAAGTAACAGGTACCTCTATACCAACACACAATTTGCTTAACCTGGGCTAATTGCTGGAAAAGAGGCAAGACCTGGACTTTCTAGAGCTGCCATTTAGAAAAGAGGAAACTGATGCCGTTGTAAAGGAACTCTCTCCTGATAAAGCTTTCGGGCCTAATGGTTTTAACATAAGTTTTTATCAAGCACTGTTGGGATATTATTGCTAAGGATTTCTATGCTCTTATTAATGACTTTTACCATGGGAAAATCAGCATGATAAGTATAAGCTCCTTTTCATAACTCTGATTCCAAAGAAGGAGGATCCAACCATTCCTAGTGACTTCAGGCCAATATCTTTGCTCAATCGTTTCATTAAAATTATCACCAAGCTGCTGGCCAATAGGTTGCAAAAGATTATTCTCATAATTATGCATGCCAATCAGTATGGATTTCTAAAAATCAAGATCTACCCAGGACTGCCTGGCATGGGCCTATGAATACATTCATCAATGTCATTACTCTGGAAACGATCTGCTTATTCTAAAGCTTGACTTTGAGAAAGCCTTTGACATGGTTGAACATCAAACAATTAAAGACATTTTTATTGCGAGGGGTTTTGGTTCCAGGTGGCTTATGTGGATGCACATGATCTTCTCTTCTGGTTTCTCCTCTGTGCTCCTAAATGGAGTCCCTAGGAAATTTTTTAAGTGCATGAGAGGCGTCAGACAAGGGGTCCTCTTTCTACCCTGTTATTTGTACTTGCTGTTGATCTTCTTCAGTCCATTTTAAGTTCTGCCATGAAAAATGCTCTCATCAGTTAGTTTATTATTACACCCCACTGCCAAGATTTCCCTATGATACAATATGTGGATGACACAATTCTCATCATGCCTGCATGCTTGTTACATCTTGAATAAATAAAATGTTTGCTTATGCACTACTCGGTTTACACTGGCCTGAGAATTAATTCTGATAAATCAGTAATGGTTGCAATCAATACCAATCCTTCACCTATTCAAACTCTGGCTAATTCATTTGGCCCCAAAGTGGGGAGCTTCCCTTTTACTTAGTTGTGTCTAACTCTTGGGTTGACAAAGCCAATAATTGAAGATTTTGTGCCGGTCATGCTAAGGATTGAAAGAAGAATAAGTGTCTGCTCAACTCTCCTCTCCTATGGAGATAATTTAACTCTCATCAAGTCTATTTTTTTAGCCTAGTAGTGTTTTTCATGTGCACCCTAGCTCTTCCTATGGGGTGTTAGAGCAGATCAACAAGTACCTCACGCATTGCTTCTGGAGAAAATATGACATGGAGGATAAATGGACTGCACTGATTAGCCGAGACAAAGTTTTCATGCCTAAAGATCATGGAGGTATTGGAGTTTTCAATCTGGCTCAATGATATGTCTCCAACGTATCTATAAATGTTTATTGTTCCATGTTGTTATATTATCAATCTTGGATGTTTTATATTCATTTTATAGCAACTTTATATCATTTATGGTACTAACATATTGACATAGTGCCCAGTGCCAGTTGCTATTTTTTGCTTGTTTTTTACTTCGTAGAATATCCATATCAAACGGAGTCCAAATGCAGCAAAACTTTTTGGAGAATTTTTTCTGCCAGAAGACACCCAGGAGGCCCAAGAGTTGCACCAAAGGAAGCCCATGGGGCCCACTAGGCACCAGGGCGCGCCAAGGGCCCCTGGCACACTTGGTCGGTAGTGGGGCCCACGGGAGTCTCCTCCACTGCCTCTCAGCTATATAAATACCCAAATATTCCAGAAACCCTAGGAGAGTCGAGAAATCAGAGTTTCTATAAGTGCATCTAGTGCCCCTTAGTGATTTGGTGTATTGAAGACTTATAGGTTATGGGACTAATGTGTTTGTGAGTGTACACATGTTCTATAAGTCTATGAGGAGTTTGATATCTACGAAGAATGTCGACCCCTAAAAATGAATGTCTTTAGTTGAAGACTTTGGTTTTCTTGAAGGCTTTTAAAATGAGGAAATTTGTGTGACCTTGAAGACATTGATATTGATAAGAGGATTATGAAGCGTGAAGAATTTTGTTTTCGTAGTTTCATTTTCTCTTTCTTGAGTCATAGGAAACACCGTACTGTTAAAGGGGGTCGGGGTAAAACTAAGGAAAATTTTCCGAGTGATGCTCATCTCAAAGCCTAGACATACCCAACCCTTTTGAGTGAAGCCATTGGAAATCTCATACAGTTCAGTCAATTTCTTCAGTGACAGAGACAAAGATCTTTTGTTTTCAGAGGAATTTGTTCTGACTGAGGAGTTAGGAATTTGCCGGTGTGGATTGCCTACAAGTGAGGAACATGATAGCCCCGAGGAATTCGAGAGCTCAAATTTCCGACCGTTGTTGTGCTACGCGCCAGCTGTCCCAAAATATCTTATCCACCTAACGGCCATATCATTGAAGGGCATTTATATCTTATCATGTCCAGCTGCTCCCCGGCTATAAATAGCCGCCCCCTACAACCACTAGTTGGTTGGCTGCTCTAAGAGAAACTAACACTTGTCATTTAGAGCATCCCATCCTCCGAGGACTTTGAGAGAAAATCATGAGTGAGAAAAAACCCAAAACCCAAACACCTACAACCCATAGTGATCGAGCATCACTAAAGAGATTGTTCCTGTGTGGAACCGATGCTTGTTACCTTTGAAGACTATGCATCTTTCAGACGGTTAGGCATCATGGTCTAGAGCATCCAAGAGGAATTGTGGATCGCCAAGTGACCAAGTTTGTGAAGGTTTGGAAGTCAACTGTGAAGGCTTACCACGAGTGATTGGGTGAGGTCTGTGTGACCTTAGATCAAGAAGAATACGGTGAGGACTGTGGGTCCGGGACTGTGTGTCCTTTGGTTTAAATACCTAGCCGCTCCAACCAGACCTACAACTGTCACAGCAGTTGGAACTGGTCTACCAAATCATTGTCTTCACCAAGCTACTGGTTCTATTTCCTCAACCCTTTCATTTCCTCTCTCATGTGTTGACGAAATTGATCGTTACTATTTGAAGACTTTGACTGAAGACTTTCTCAATTTACTCAATCCTATTTCTTTAGTCACTTTGTCTTCTGCCTGCTTATCCTGTTTACATGCTACCTGTGCTCTAGGTATGTTTCATTTCATCATGATGACTATGCTATTGTCTAGTTATGCATGCACCTGAGTACTTATTTCACTGCTTGTAGTTCATCACTTAGCAATTTCTCAAGTAGTATTTCCTCAGTGACACATTTGTAAAAATTGCCTATTCACCCCCTTCTATATCACACACTTTCAATTGGTATCAGAGCAAGGTACTCCCTTGTTCTGTGTGATTTTGGTTTAACAACCTGGAGTTTTAGTTATGTCGACTGCAGGCATGATCAAGTTCTCGGCTGGGTGTTCTATCTTCGATGGGACAGACTACCCCTACTTGAAGAACAAGATGTGCATGCATCTTGAGGCAATTGAAAATGATCTCTGGTACGTTGTGGAAAATGGCCTTCCCTCCATCACTCCTTCCGCGAACGCTGCTGATGTGAAGAGATTCAAGCAACTCGATCTGAAGCAAAGAATATCATATGTGGCCATCTGAGCAAAGGACAGTACAACAAAGTGAGTGCTTTGGAGAATGCAAAGATTATCTGGGATAGGCTATCCAAGGTCAATGAAGGAGTCTCAACTCAACATGACTCTCGAGTTGACGTTCTTCGCAATCTCTTCAACCGCTTCAAAAGAATCGACAACGAAAATGTTCAACAAACCTTCAATCGTCTCACTGACATCTAAAATGAGCTTCAAGCACTTGGTGCCACTGACATCACCGACCATGAGGCGGTGAAGAAATTGCTGAGATCACTTGATTCCTCATCCGATACACTCGCACTGATGATTCACGAACGTGAAGACTACAAGTCAGTAGATCCTGCTGAAATCCTCGAGAGGCTGAACACTCATGAATTCCAACAAGCTGAGAAGAGAGACCCCTACGAGCCAAGCTATGGAAGATCACGTGCTCTGAAGGCCAAGGCAGTTTCCTCATCTGAAGGGGAAGATTCTGATAGCATCCTTGGTGATTCTGAGGAACTGAGCCAGGAGCTAGCTATGCTTGTGAGGAAATTCCAGAAGTTCTCAAGACGTGGTCACTTTGGAAATTCTTCAAGAGGTGATGAATGAGATCAGATTCCTCATCCCGCGATTACAAGAAGAGGACTTGCCACAAATGCAAGAAACCTGGTCACTACATAACTGATTGTCCCCAGTGGGCGAAGGAATCAAAGAAGAAGAAGTATAAGGATGACAGTTCAGATGACTCTAAGAAAAAGAAGAAATCTTGAAAGTCCTGATCGTCAAAATCTTCAAGGACTTCATCTCACAAGAAGAGCAGTTCCAAAAAGGCTCGGGCATTCATTGGCAAGGAAATAGACTCTGAAGCTGAATCTGAGGAAAATGAGGAAGAGGAGGAATATGAGGAGTCAGACTCTGGTGTGGCGAGCCTAGCTCTCGCTACTTCTTTCGTCAGCAAGTCTGTCTTCAACACTGAGGAAAATGGCTTCCCCAACACTGCTGACGAAGGCTACGATGACTACGCTCCCATCTATTGCTTCATGGCAAAAGGTGCAAAGGTACTCAAATATCCCTCCTCTGAATCAATTGAGGATGAATCTGATATGAATCTCAAACCTAGCTATTCCAAACTTGCTAATATTGCCATTAAACAACAAAAGGCTTTGGAAAAGGTTCAAATCTGCTAGACAAAAGCGATGACCTGTTGGGTGAGGAATTGAATCAGAGTGAAATCTTGACTGTTAATCTTCAACGACTACAGTCTAAATTTGATAACCTTCAAGGTCATCATGTAACACTCTTAGCCGATAATGAGAAGCTTTCTTATGAATTTCTTCAAAGAAAATAGGATCTTGAGAAGTTAAGGATGAGTCATGATGATCTTCAAAAGGAAAATGATTCCTTGCTTGCTCAACAGACCAGTTCCGCTCAGGAAGAATTCATTAAACCATGTTTGAAATGCATTGAACGAGAATCTGCTAATTCCTCACCTGAAAGTTCAAATGCTTCTATTGCTGCAAACTCTTCAACTATTTCTATGGTCAAAAATTCCTCGTCTGAGGATACGACAAGTATCACTGACAATGCAGGGTTGAAGGAATTGTATGTGACAGACATGCACAAAAGACTCAAAGGGCATCAGGCTCTTTGTGATGTGCTTAAGAAGAGATCCTCAATAGGAACCCTAGGAAATAGGGCATTGCATTTGAGAGGAAACTCAATGCTGATGGGTCCTCCTGGAAACCTGAGCAGTACCCCAAAACCACATGGGTTGCTGCAAAAGGACCTCCCGTAGATCCATCCACTTTATCTGGCTTTACATGTGAATCTTCATATTCATATGATGAGTCATTTAACTCCAACTATACGGTGTTCAAAAATCAGAACGGTGAAGTATTTTCTAGATGTGTTGGAACTAACTGCAGGAACAATCCTCCTATGAAGAAAATCTGGGTTCCCAAAAGGTTCCTTGAAAGTCTTCAGGTGAATGTCCTCATGACACCACCTGTGAAGAATAGGAACCTCATATCAAATTCTTCATATGGATCCAAATTCTCATATGGATCAAATTCCTCATATGAACATCATCGTGCTAATGCATCTGTTTCGCAGGGTAACTCTAAGAGTCGTGAATATGTGCATTATTCTTCAAATCATTATTTTCATAAGTCCTCGAAGAATTTCTCTGATTATTCATATGCATACTCTAACCCCGCTTCTGTGAAACGAAGTGCATTGGCTTCAATGCCACCTTTCTCTTATGGAGCTCGTGGAATGATGAACTCTTTTGCCACCCCTCCAGATGTGGGTGGTGAACAAAAAAACTAATCTCTTATGCAGGGCCAGGTCTCGAGACAAACTTAATCGTCTGAAGAATTTGCTGGAGACCTGAATATGCTTGAAAGGATGCGAGCTAATCATGAAGATGATTCACTCATTTCTCACGTCCTCATACTGCTATATATATATATATATATGTTGCATTATTTGATGAAATTCTGTCTGATGAATCTGATGTCATATTCTTCACTCTGAAGTATATGAGTTCCTAAGATGTACTAATTCATCTGCAGGATGAAATACCCAAAGCTACTGAGTGGGTCCTCGACAATGGATGTACAAATCACATGACCGGTGAAAAGAACTTAATAATGGACTCTTCTTTATCTCCATCGCATCTGAAGCATATCACCTATGTTGACAAAGGCAAAAGCAAGATATTGGGTCTAGGTAGGGTTGCAATCTCAAAGGATCAACACATGGACGAAGTCATGCTTGTCGAGTCCCTCAGATTCAACCTCATGTCTGTCTCAATGCTTTGTGATCTTGATATGGTTGTTTTCTTTGGCAAATATAGTTGCATTGTGCTCATGGAATATGACAATTCCAAAGTGTTCAAAGGCTTTAGGAGAGGAGACTTGTATAGTTGATTTCTCTGCAGGACCACAGCCTGCCACATGTCTACATGCAAAAGCTTCAGAAGGCTGGCTGTGGCATCGTTGACTCGGTCATGCTGGCATGAGGAATCTGCACACGCTTGTGAAGAAGAAGCACGTCATTGGCATCGAGGGTATCAAATTCCTCAAAGATCATCTTTGTGGGGCTTGTGAGGCTGGAAAGATGACCAGATCCAAGCACCCCTCAAAGACTATCATGACTACCACTCGTCCTTTTGAATTGCTTCACATGGACATCTTTGGCCCTACTCATTATGCCACACTAACAAATGCAGCCTTTGTTATTATTGATGATTATTCTTGTTACACATGGGTGCATATCGTTATGTACAAAACTGAAGTGCAGGAAGTCTTCAAACGATTTTCCTCAAGGGCCTTGACGAATTTTGGTGTTAATATCAAGCATATCCGGAGTGACAATGGGAGCGAGTTCAAAAACGCTGGTCTTGATGACCATCTTGATGAACTTGGTATTACTCATGAGTTATCTGCCCCATACACTCCTCAGCAAAATGGCGTTTGTGGAGCGCAAGAACATGACTCTTGTTGAGATGGCTTGCACTATGCTTGATGAATACAAGACGCCTCGTTGCTTCTGGCCTGAGGCTATTGATACTGCATGCCACATCATCAACATGGTATATCTTCACAAATTCTTCAAGAAGACCTCATATGAACTCATCACTGCCAAGAAACCCAATGTGAGTTATTTCAAAGTCTTCGGTGCTAAATGTTGGATTAGAGATCCACATCGCAATTCTAAATTTGAACCGAAAGCACATGAAGGTTTTATGCTTGGTTACGGAAAGGACTCACACCTATAGAGTCTTCAACACCTATCACAATAAGGTTGTTGAAACTATAGATGTGTGGTTCGATGAAACTAACGGCTCGCAAAGAGAGCACATACCTCCTGTGCTAGATGAAATGTCTCCTGAGGAATCCATCAAGTTCAAGGCTACTGAGGATGTCATACCCACTGAAGAATCGACTGAAGAAGTTATTCCAGATCGTGAAGAAAATCATGCTGGTGCATCTGAAGAAAATGTTGCTGAAGAAAATGCTCAACCCAATCAAAGTCGTCAACCTGCTCATCCTCGCGTTGCAAATGAAGTGTAGATTGAGAGAATCATCGACGATATCAATGCACCAGGTCCTCTCACACGCTCAAAAGCTTCACATTTGTCTAACTTTTGTGGGCACTTTGTTTTCGTCTCTATCACAGAGCCCAGCAAAGTTTATGATGCATTTCTGGAGCCTGAGTGGATTCAAGCTATGCAAGAGGAATTGCATCAATTCGAACTCAACAATGTGTGGGAACTTGTCGAACGACCAGACCCTCACAAGCACAATATCATCAGTACTAAGTGGATCTACCGCAACAAGCAAGATGAAAATGGCCTAGTGGTGAGGAACAAGGCTCATCTTGTAGCTTAGGGCTACACACAGGTTGAAGGAATTGATTTTGAAGAAAATTTTGCACCTATTGCTATACTTGAGGCTATTCGCATATTGCTTGCTTATGCTAACCATCATAATATCATATTATATCAAATGGATGTGAGAAGTGCATTCCTCACTTTTAAGCTTGAGGAAGAAGTATATGTTGCTCAACCCCCGGGTTTTGAAGATCCTAAGCATCCTGACAAAGTCTTTAGACTCAACAGGCCCTCTATGGCCTCAAGCAGGCCCCTCGGGCATGGTATGATACACTGAAGGAATTCCTCATGAAGAAAGGCTTCAAACCTGGTTCACTTGACCCAACTATTTTCACCAAAACATATTATGATGAATTATTCCTGTGCCAAATATATGTTGTTGATATTATTTTTGGCTGTACTAATCAACATTACAATGACGAATTTGCCTATATGATGAGTGAGGAATATAAAATGTCTACGATGGGAGAATTGAAATTCTTCTTAGGTCTTCAAATTTGTAAACAATGTAACGACATCTTCATATCTCAAGAGAAATACCTCAAGGATGTGCTGAGGAAATTTGGCATGCAAGATTGCAAAGGCGTCAAAATCCCTATACCCACAAATGACCATCTATGCACCGATGAAAATGGTATAGACTTCGATCAGAAGGTATACCGCTCCATGATTGGCTCTTTATTGTATCTATGTGCATCTAGGCCAGATATTATACCTGTTTTCAAGCTACACCGAAGGAATCACACCATAAGGCTGTGAAACATATTCTTCAATATCTAGCTCACACTCCAACACTTGGATTATGGTATCCCAAGGGCTCGGCTTTTGATCTCATTGGGTATCCTGAGTCTGACTATGCTGGAATTCGAGTGGATCGCATGTCAACATCATGCACATGCCATTTCCTCGGACGATCCTTAGTTTGTTGGTCCTCGAAGAAGCAGAACTGTGTATCACTATCTACTACTGAAGCTGAGTATATTACTGTTGGTTCTTGCTGTGCTCATTGCTGTGGATGAAGCAAACCCTCAAGGACTATGGCATCAATATGAAGAATGTGACACTCTACTACGACAATGAGAGTGCCATCACAATTTCTCACAACCCAGTTCAACACTCGAAGACTAAGCACATCCAGATTCATCATCATTTTCTACGAGATCATGTGTTGAAGGGCAACATCTCCATTGAACAAGTGAAGACTGAAGAATAGCTAGCGGTTATCTTCACAAAGCCCTTGGATGAGAAGATATTTAGCAAGTTGCAGTGTGAGCTAAATATCTTATAATCTTCGAATGTTCTTTGAAAGGACACACATCCTAATACTTATGCAAAATTGATGAGTTAAATGTGCAAAGTAACGTTTTTCTTCAATCAATGAAGACTAACCCTCTAAGTGTGAAGAAAATGATGAAGAATTTGATTCTCAGAACCCTATGACAATTGTACGCTGTCGGTGTCAAAACCGACGGATCTCGGGTAGGGGGTCCCGAACTGTGCGTCTAAGGTCGATGGTAACAGGAGACGGGGGACACGATGTTTACCCAGGTTCGGGCCCTCTCTATGGAGGTAATACCCTACTTCCTGCTTGATTGATCTTGATGAATATGAGTATTACAAGAGTTGATCTACCACAAGATCGAGATGGCTAAACCCTAAAAGTCTGGCCTGTATGACTATGGTAACCAGTATCCCCTTCCGGACTAAGTCCTCCAGTTTATATAGACACCTGGAGGATCTAGGGTTACACAAGGTCGGTTACAAAGAAAGGAATCTACATATTCGGTAGCCAAGCTTGCCTTCCACGCTAAGGAGAGTCCCATCCGGACACGGGTGCAGTCTTCGATCTTCGTATCTTCACAACCCATCAGTCCGGCCCATGGCCAACAGGTCGGACGCCCGAGGACCCCTTAGTCCGGGACTCCCTCAGTAGCCCCTGAACCTGGCTTCAATGACGAGGAGTCCGGTGCGCAAATTTGTCTTCGGCATTGCAAGGAGGGTTCCCTTCTTTCCAGATACTTCACAATGGCCTTTGGACGATCGAGTTCGGCTCGGCAACACAAGCAGCATATACTTCCACAGAGGGCATAATAATTTATAAGTCCAATCCTCTGGCAACTTTTTACAACATGACATCATGTCAGTCTGGTCATTATTTTGAACCGTTGTTTCGCCTGCGGCCCCATGTTCCAAGACGCGATTGTCATTGGCACGTCTTATCCAAGCAAAGATCATGTCCCCTTATTAAGGGATTCTTTTATCGACACAGACGTGGGTAACCCAACAGTCCGTAGGGGAGGATTTCTGCGGTCAGATATCTTGCCGCCCGAAGCTTCGCGATATCCTCCTCTATGACAGAAGAAGCCACCCACCGGCCTTGACGGCTGGATCCGGACATGACTGAGGCTTGTGGAGGGTGAAACCTGGGTGTTGGAAGTCGAGGTAGTAAGAGTCGAGGAAGAAGCAAGCTGGAGAGGAAAGGCGGATCTGTGCCCCTTTATAAAGGCCGAGAATATCGAACGCCTCCTCCCGGGCCTTAAAATTTGCCTATTCCCAAGGAGTTGTGTTATCCCTACCCCTAGATCCAGCGTGAGGGTCGTGTTCATTTCCCACTTCCTCCAAGGATTAGGGTTCGCCCTTAATCCCTTCGTCTGGGGGCTCATGTTCTATTATGGACTAGATTTTCACGATCTCGCCCCGAACTCTGTTCTTCTCATCTCGGCGTTTATCGTCACGTGCGAAGCCTTCCTCCAAACTCCTCCACACTTCGACTTGTGGCTCAAGCCCTTTAATGTGAAACCGCAAATGATAGAGGGGGAGCAGGCGGAGTACGGTGGTGCCTCAGTGAGCAAGCTTACCAGCGCTATTTGGCTAAAAGGATCTTTCAAAGAATCTTCTGACTTATGGCAGCAGGAGTGGTTCTATATCACCGAGCCCCGCGGTTCCAAGTGGGCAGCTGCGCCTGCTTTTCGATCCAGCCCCTCAATTCAGCTTGCATCATGGATTAATAAGGGGCTGGACTGGGGATCAGTTGATGAGGTGCAGACTCTGCAAAGTCGCATCCGAAGCCTCATTGAGAAGGACATCGATCTTGTCAACGTTATTCAGGTAATGCTAGTCCGCCGGACCCTGCCGTGCCAGCGACAGCCTCTCCGCATGTGGGAGTTTAACCCAGAAGGGCCACGGACTCTTCAACACTTCTTGGGCACTATGCACGAAGGAATGTGGAAAGTATTTTTCGGGAAATGAAAACAATGGCCGGACACCACCAAAGATACCGGCCTAGACTGTAACCATCCGGATACCACAGTAAGTACTCGTCCGCCGAACACCTCATAATCAGATATCCTATGGTAAGACACTAAGCAAACCATCTTTTTCTAGGGCTGGATAAAGAAACCGGAACGGATTAGGTGCCCGGCCCCTCTTCCCGAAGACTCAGCGGACCCCGTGTTAACAAGGATGCTGGCACCGGCACCGTACCAGGTGCCGGTAGGGGAGGGCAAAGTGGAGAGTGAGAAGACCCAGGGTGACCTTCGTTCCGGAGGTAAATTAGATACTGGGTCCGGAGAAATCGACATTTCCTCGCCCGAAGACAAAGGCGAGAAAGAAGCAAGTATCCCTTCTCCATTCAGGAAGAGAAGGGCCGCCTCCGAAGGTTGGGAAGGGCGGTCTCCTAAGAGGGGCAAGATGTCACTGTCGAGCGGCTCGGGATTGGAAGGCGACGCCGTTGAACAGCCCTGTCGTGAGGACAAGCCCTCAACCAAATCGTAAGTGAATCCGCGGTGCTTTGATAGCCTCCCGCTCCTTTCCTGTTACCGAAGAGACATGTAACGTGCCTGTGTATTTTACAGTTCGGCACAGAGTTTTTCTGGGCAATCCTCCTTTTCAGGAGATCTCCTCCGAGAGATGATGGAAAGCGAGACGCCTCCCCCGACCTCCTCGCCCAATAAGGCAGACGACTCCGAAGTGTCATCTCGGAGGGTTTTTCTTGATCAACAAGCGGTGCAGGGGATGAAAGAGGCAGTACCCGAAGGTGGACCTCCGATTGTCCGGGATTCGGGGGCCAATAATGAAGGCCCCGAATTGTCCGGTTTTCAGCCAACGATGATTCTGGAGACGGGTGAATGGGTTCCTTCAAAGGATGGTCGTGCTCCTACAACGGCTTCCGTAGACGCGGCGGCGCCGGATATGTTGAGGGATATGCTGCGAAAAGCATTTGTCTCGGGGGAATAGCGTACCTTGATGGGTACGGTGGTTGAGAAGATTTTGTCCGTGAAGAGCGGATTGAATGAAGCCTTCATGAGCCTGCTAAGAGGCTTCGAGGTTTGTGATGTAATGTTTTCAACTATATTTTATTTGCAAAGATGCACCTGTGTATAGGTAGTAGGCCTTGAGACTCGGGTTGGCTTCCCATGGGAGGCGAACGGAGGATCAAGAAGAAATACAAGGACTAATCTGATTAACTGGAACACAGGCTGCTTCCCCCTGGCTACTTCCCGAACTACGGATATTGCCGAGCTGCAGTGGAAGCTTGATGTGGCAGGGGATATTATTGCGTTAATCAATATGCTTCTTGACGAGTCGCAAGGTATGTATTCAGAGCAGTCCTTTCACATACATTTTTGTAATATAAGCATGATGCTGAAAGTTATATACTGGGATATGCATGGCTGTAGATGGTGCTACAGCCGTTGAGATTCTTCGGGCGAAGCTGGCCCGGGCCAAGGAGCAGGCCCGGTTTAGTAATGCGGCTATCGAAAAGGCATCGACTGGGTTAAAGGCCGAACAAGTTGCTCGGCGCCAAGATGAGGAGAAGATATCCACGATGGCCCTTGAACTAAAAAATGCTACTTGCCGTTGTGAATTTCTTGAGAAGGAGAATGAAGCCAAAACGGCTGAACTTGACAAGGCCTACGAGAGGCGAGAGAAGCACGGTCTGAATCCAGAGCAACCCATGAGGAGATTCGTCGGTAAGCCCTTTTTGCTACAGGCTAAGTTCTGCGATCCGAACTATACTGAGCTTAACCAAGTGTGGAGTTCTCCGGATGAGTTTTTATACTTGTCGAAGAGTTCGTCCGATGCGGCGCAGTTTTACCAAGCGTGAGAGGGGTATGCAACGGAGAAGCTTTTCTAGTCACAATTTGGCGTGTCAAAGCACCCTCTATTGCTGAATGAACAGATGTCCCAATGGGCCGAGCTTCATAGGATATCCGGTGCTGCCATGAAGAACGTCATAATCCGGCTATGACCGACTGAGCCTGTTCCGAATAGCTACTTCGGCTTAGTGCAGCGGTTTGTTGATGCAGTGCCACGTATCAACGCTGTGAAGCGGTCAGCATGCATTGAGGGTGCACAGATGGCCTTTGCCCGTGTCAAGACATTCTGGGGGGAGATGAAGGCCATCGATGTTGCGGCGAAGAGTCCACCTAAGGGCAAGGACCGTCACGCAACGGAGAATTATTTTGAAGACGTCTTAGAGGCCGCCCGCTTGATAGAGGGTCAATGCTCGAAAGACATAATATTCGAGTGAGGTGTATGGGAATTGTAAAAGACAATTTTATAGTTAGTTTATTTTTATGTTTTGCTCGAAAGCTTGTGTTCCTCCTGTGCGGCCGTTTTATATAATATGAAAGTTTTCCAGTCATCGGCCTCAGCCCCCTCGTAGGAAGTACGGGGGTGTTCGGAAAAGCAGTTGATCACTCTTGACCCAACGTCTTGGTCCATGAAGGAGGTGATAATGCGGCGAACCAGGCAATCAGACTATAGGGCGTTATCACTTTCACTTAGCCATAGGAGTTTTATAGGGGGGACTACGATATAGCCCCTCGTATGTGTACGGCTTATTCCAATATGGTGCGTTACATATGACCTGAAGAAAAAAAGGTCCTTCGTGTGATACAGAGGGAATTGCGACAGATTTCGATAAGTCATCGAGTGGTTGACCAGCTCTCGAAGCATCATGATAGTTGGTTTTCGGCTTTCTCTACTGAGGTGCTTGACCAGATGAACCGGAAGCACAATCACAGTAGTTCTCCCTTTACTATCCTAGCCGATAGAGCGGAACGTAAGGTAGCAAGCATAGGAGCCGGGAACCCAACCATTGACCCAAGACATGATTCGGAGCTGATGCATATAAGGACAAACTCGTGACGCTGAAGTACGCTATAAAGCTGTTCGGACTTTGTTGGCAACTCATTTGTTCCCATACCGAGCCCCTGGCAGGTTATGCCGAGGTATGTCTGTGAAATAGCGATAGGGGCCAAATTCATTTGTGAAAAAAGAAACGAATGATTAATGCGGATTATGCTTACTGGGACCTGAGTGATATGCCAATGGTTACTTTATAGGTAGAAAGACCACGACCCCGGCTATTTGACATGCCCAGGGTCAAAGGCGGAGGAAAAAGGCATATTACAGGCTCGAAACAAAGAGTGTGGTCTACAAAAGGCTATTTTGGACCTCCTGTCGCACGTATGCGCTGCCTGTCCTCGGCAAGGGGAATCCTTGACGGAAGTAGCCCCTTAGGTGAGTGTATAGATCCGAACTCCGTTAGAGTCAGTTAGATGTTTGCCCTTTGCGTCACCTGTTTTTAAGAGATAATGAAGAAAGAAAGAGTGATGTAGATAAAAAATGTTACAGGAATGCTTGCAGGCTTGTCCGTATTGTACTTCCTCTGATGCCCATGGTATCTTAAGTGCGTAGTGGTGTATGCATGATACAAATTTCGCGGGTATATGAGGTGGGCGGCGGAAGCTGAACTGTTATTTCCGCTCTGGGATTGGTCGATCCTCGGGGGGAAATTGCTTCTGACCCCGGTATTTGGTTTGTGAATCTATTCGTCATCCCTATCACCTGGCGGCCACCTCCCCTTGTGTTCGGCATCGAGCTTGCCGGCTTGCTTGAAGACCCAACAGCTTCTGTTGGTATGATTAGCTGGTTTATCAGGGTGGCCGTGAATCTGGCAGGGTCGGTCCAATATCCTGTCTAGGTTGGATGGTCCGTCTCTGTTCGCCTTGAATGGCCTTTTCCGTTGACCGGGTTTGGGACTGCTGAATCCGGCGTTGACCGCTGTGACACGTGATCTTTCATTATCATTGCGACTGTTGTGTTTGCTTCGTCGTGGCTTGCCATTGCCTTCTCGGATATCGGAAGTGCCCGAGTCACTTGCGCTGTTGCTTCTACGAGCGAGCCAGTTGTCTTCTCCCACGCAAAAGCGGGTCATTAGAGCGGTAAGGGCTGTCATGTATTTAGGTCCTTCTTGACCGAGGTGGCGTGCAACCCATTCATCTCGGGCGCTGTGTTTGAAGGCCGCAAGGGCTTCCGCGTCCGGACAATCGACGATTTGGTTCTTTTTAACTAAGAACCTAGTCCAGAGCTTCCTAGCTGACTCTCCGGGCTGCTGGACAATGTGAATTAAGTCATCGGCATCCGGTGGCCGGACATATGTTCCTTGGAAGTTGTAGCGAAAGGCGTCTTCCAAGTCTTCCCAGCCGCCAATACAATTTTCCAGCAGACCATTTAGCCAGTACCGAGTTGGTCCTTTCAGTTTTAGTGGTAGGTATTTAATGGCATGAAGGTCATCTCCGCGGGCCATGTGGATATGGAGGAGGAAGTCCTCGATCCATACCGCGGGATCCGTTGTTCTGCCGTATGATTCGATATTTATGGGTTTGAACCCGTCTGGGAATTCATGCTCCATTACTTCGTCTGTGAAGCAAAGAGGGTGTGTGGCGCATCTATATTGGCACACTGCGACGTACCTCCAAAGGAGTCCATTTGCAGTTTTTGGCCCAGGCATGGCTAGGTTTGTCATGTCCGAATAGGTAGCCGTCGTCGCATGTCGAGGCACGTCCTCGTGATCCGTAGATCGATCTTGTGTGTCCTGCTCTACTGTCCAAGTCCTGTTGAAGTTCGTATGTACAACCCCGAGCTGTTTTATTCTTGCCTTTACGGCGAGGTGGGGTGGTCTGGTGTTCGGATTGAGTTGCCGCTTTATCCTGACCAAGTTTTGGTCAGCCTGCCGCCTTGTGTGAGGATGGTACGGGCTCCAGTGCCTCGTCATCAATCCGAGGTAGCAATCTATGCTTCGGGTAACTTTTGGCTGGGCCACTAAGGCCGTATTCTTCGGCGACCAAGACTTTGGTCCATCTATCATTGAGCAGATCTTGGTCCGCTTGAAGCTGCAGCTGCTTCTTTTTCAGGCTACTTGCAGTGGCTATTAGCCGGCGTTTAAAGCGCTCCTGCTCGAGAGGTTCCTCAGGCACGATGAAATCCTCGTTGCCGAGGCTCTCCACTTCCTCGGAGAGCGGAAGGTAATTACTGTCCTCCGAGTCTTTGTGTATGGCCTGTTCATCAGGGCTGACTTGCCCATTGTCCCGTTCCTCCTGTTCGAAGGTTACCTTGATGGGGTCTTCATTGTTTTCGGCATCATCCAGAGTATTTTTTTGGTGCCGGTATTGCTGTCTTTGGAACAACGTAACTTAGAGCGGCGTCGAGGAAGCCGACGCTTAGGGTGTCTCAGGAGGTTTATTCTCAACTGGATTTTTTTTCTGGTCATCGTTAGTTGCTTTGGGTGTATCCACCATGTACACATAATACGAAGAAGTACTCGTCCAGTGTCCAGTAAATGGCGGGTTTTGGCCCTGCTCCACGTCGGCATCGTTGTACGTACTGACGATGTCTTCGGAGCCGTAATCAAGCATGTTGGTTAAGTCCTCGACAGTGACTATGAAGTGGGTGGCGGGTGGGAAGCAAAACTCCCCATCATCAGCCCCTAGTTTGAACCATACATAGTTCGGCTGTGAGTCCCCCGCCAGGGACAAGTTCTTTAATGAGTTCAGCACATTGCCCAAGGGCGAGTGCTGGAAGAATTGTCTGGATATCGTCATGAGTATTTGAAGTTCTATCAATTGCCCAATAGTAATTTGTTCACCCACCGTTTGCTATTTTTCTCGAGAGAAGCCACTAGTGAAACCTACGGCCCCGGGGTCTCTTTCTCATATTATTTGCCTTTGCGATCTACTTTTCCTTTGCATTTAATTTTAGATCTATTAAACTAAAAATACAAAAATACCTTGCTGCACTTTTATTTATTTGTGATCTATTTATTCGATCTATTACAACCTTTTCCCGCCCATGCACCAATTTCTGGTGTCGTTACCCGAAAGGGATTGACAACCACTTTAACACGTCGGGTTGCGAGTGGTTGTTATTTGTGTGCAGGGGCTGTTTACGTTGTGTTGCTTGGTTCTCCTACTGGTTTGATAACCTTGGTTTCATATCTGAGGGAAATACCTACCGCCGTTGTGCTGCATCATCCCTTCCTCTTTGGGGAAATACCGACGTAGCTTCAAGCGACATCACCAATCCCCTCTGTTGCCTCAAAATCCTCAGCTGCTACCACAAAGTCCTCAACACCTGTGCACCTTGCAACGTGTCAACGGACTACATGCTTTTCTGTTGCTTCAGGAGCTTCTGCATCTTCCTCAGCTCCACCACAGTCCTCAACTGGTCCAACCTTACTGAAGGTCAAAGCCACTGCTGG
This sequence comes from Aegilops umbellulata, assembly GCA_032464435.1. Taxonomy (NCBI): domain Eukaryota; kingdom Viridiplantae; phylum Streptophyta; class Magnoliopsida; order Poales; family Poaceae; genus Aegilops; species Aegilops umbellulata. The sequence continues at coordinate 343,505,162 of CP136058.1, read as the reverse complement.
ACGTGGATCGAGGCCAAGTCCTCATAAGAAGCAAGTGGCATTCCATGTTCCGTCTGATGACGATGAAGATGATGATGAAGAACTTGCTGAAATCATTAGGGACAGGCAAGAACGGGCCGCTAGAGCCAAACGCAGTTCTGTGCCTCTCATGCTGGATCCGAAGAAGATCCTCGATTTCATTGACCTCTAGCACAAAGATCCCAACACTCCATTGCCTGACTTGAACCTCACTCCTGGTCAAAGTCACATGCTGACTGCCTTCATAGGTGAAGAGAAATGGAAATTTGAGAAGGCCAGACAGTCAAGAAGGCTCAATACAAGAAAGAGTGTTTTCTGAAGAACAACGTTCTGAACATGTCTCGTGAAGAACTTGTAAATATGCAAAAGGAAATCAAAGGCCTTAGTGATGAATTTGCCACATATAATGCAGACTGGCTCGGTGCCAAAGTCAGATTCGTCAACCTCTCCAAGAACCTCAAGCTCAATGTTGCAACTTCATCGCAACAATAGATTCCTCGGGCTGAATCATCTGCTCAGCCCACTGAAGAAACTGCTAGCACAGCTGACGAAGTTCAGGCTGCTAAAAATATCAGGGCTGATGATGATATCCCAGCTCCTGAAGAAAATGCCAGGGCAACCACCAATGTTGTCCCTGAAGAACAACCCAGGCCAGCTGAAGAATTTCCTGTGCCTGAAGAAACTAAGAATGCCAGGGCGACTGCATCAGTCGTACTTGAAGATAATGCACCAACTTCATCTGCTCCTCCTGCAAAATCTTCAAAAGTGAAGAGTATCACTCTTCTGTCTGCATTAGAAGTGAAGAAAACTAATGACCCGCAAGTATAGCGGATCTATCGTAGTCCTTTCGACAAGTAAGAGTGTCGAACCCAATGAGGAGCAGAAGGAAATGATAAGCGGTTTTCAGCAAGGTATTCTCTGCAAGTACTGAAATAAGTGGTAACAGATAGTTTTGTGATAGGATAATCTGTAATGAGCAACAAGTAACAAAAGTAAATAGAGTGCAGCAAGGTAGCCCAATCCTTTTTGTAGCAAAGGACAAGACTGGACAAACTCTTATATAGAGAAAAGCGCTCCCGAGGACACATGGGAATTATCGTCAAGCTAGTTTTCATCATGTTCATATGATTCGCGTTCGGTACTTTGATAATTTGATATGTGGGTGGACCGGTGCTTGGGTGCTATTCTTACTTGAACAAGCATCCCACTTATGATTAACCTCCATTGCAAGCATCCGCAACTACAACAAAAGTATTAAGGTAAACCTAACCATAGCATGAAACATATGGATCCAAATCAGCCCCTTACAAAGCAACGCACAAACTAGGGTTTAAGCTTCTGTTACTCTAGCAACCCATCATCTACTTATTACTTCCCAATGCCTTCCTCTAGGCCCAAATAATGGTGAAGTGTTATGTAGTCAACGTTCACATAACACCACTAGAGGATAGACAACATACATCTCATCAAAATATCGAACGAATACCAAATTCACATGACTACTAATAGCAAGACTTCTCCCATGTCCTCAGGAACAAACATAACTACTCACAAAGCATATTCATATTCATGTTCACATAAACTTTATTAAAATGCATAAAGGATCTGAACATATGATCTTCCACCAAATAAACCAACTAGCATCAACTACAAGGAGTAATCAACACTACTAGCAACCTACTAGTACCAATCCCGGACTTGGAGACAAGAATTGGATACAAGAGATGAACTAGGGTTTTGAGAGGAGATGGCGCTGGTGAAGATGTTGATGGAGATTGCCCTCTCCCGATGAGAGGAGCGTTGGTGATGATGATGGCGATGATTTCCCCCTCCCGGAGGGAAGTGTCCCCGGCAGAACAGCTCTACCAGAGCCCTAGATTGGTTCCACCAAGGTTCCGTCTCATGGCGGTGGAGTCTCGTCCCGAAAGGTTGCTTCTCATTTTTTCCTTCACGAAAGACTTCATATAGCAGAAGATGGCCACCGGAGAGCCAACAGGGGGCCCACAATGCAGGGGGCACACCCCCCCACCCTCGTGGCCAGGTGGGTCCCCCTCTGGCGTACTTCTTCCGCTCAATATTTTTTATTCTTTCCAAAAAAGACTTTCGTGGAGTTTCAGGACTTTTGGAGTTGTGCAGAATAGGTCTCTAATATTTGCTCCTTTTCCAGCCCAGAATTCCAACTGCCGTCATTCTCCCTCCTTATGTAAACCTTGTAAAATAAGAGAGAATAGGCATAAGTATTGTGACATAATGTATAATAACATCCCATAATGCAATAAATATCTATATAAAAGCATGATGCAAAATGGACGTATCAACTCCCCCAAGCTTAGACCTCGCTTGTCCTCAAGCGGAAGCCGATAACGATAAATATGTCCACATGTTTAGAGGTAGAGGTGTCGATAAAAATAAAATACGGACTTGAGGGCATCATGATTATTCTCATAACAACAACATATATGGATATTGTCATATGATTTCTTATGCTCAAGTAATAATCTATTCACAATGCAAAGTATGAATCAGAAACTTTATTGAGAACTAAGAAACTATAATCTCAGTCATTGAAGCAATTGCAATTTATCATAACATCAGAAAGAGTCTATGTCAGAGCTTTATTGCAAGTCCACATACGCAACTATCATTTAGTCTTTCATAATTGCTAACACTCACGCAATACTTGTGGTTACGGAGTTTTAATCGAACACAGAGAAATATAGGGGCTTATAGTTTCGCCTCCCAACCTTTTACCTCAAGGGTAATGTCAACAATAATAACTCATGCTCCCCCACATCCAATTAGATATATCTATCAGGATCTTTGCAACACACTGTGCTTGCCAAAGGATAAAGTATAAAAAGGAAAGGTGAAGATCACCATGACTCTTGCATAAGGTAGAAGATAATAGTAACAGATAGGCCCTCCGTAGAGGGAAGCAGAGGTTGCCATGCGCTTTTATGGTTGGATGCACAAAATCTTAATGCGAAAGAACGTCACTTTATATTGCCCCTTGTGATATGAACCTTTATTATGCAGTCCGTCGCTTTTATTTCTTCCACATCACAAGATCGTATAAAGCTTATTTCCTCCGCACCAATCAATCATACATATTTAGAGAGCAATTTTTATTGCTTGCACCGATGACAACTTACTTGAAGGATCTTACTCAAATGACCCGTCTAAGGCCCATTGATGTAAGGATGGGATGGATCTAGACCAGCCGAGTTGTCCGAAGGAGAGCCCCTCCCGCTAGCCCCTCCCGCTAGCCCCTCCCGCCGGTGGCCACTCCGGCCCCGGCGGCCACACACCTTACTGCCGGTGGCCACTCCGGCCCCGGCAGCCACCCTACTTCCTGCCGGTGGCCACTCCGGCCCCGACAGCCACCCACCTTCCTGCCGACGGCGCAGCCACCTTCAGATCCGCGATGGCTCCTTTTTCCCTCAATTTTGAGCGTGGGAAGAAATTCCAGGCAGATATGAGATCCAAGTTTGGTCATCCGGTGGTTTTCTCTCCGGGCTTTCGACAAAAGGAGTTCACCATGGTGGTTTCTTTCTCGCGAGCATCGTTCAAGCTTGATGTACACACGGTTAGTGTCTCTCTCCTTGCTACATTTGGAGGCTATACGCAAGGATTTAGAGTCCGTTTCTTACGAAATAGATCTTACAAATTTTCGGTGGCCTCAAAGTCAGTGGGGTTCGAGATCTACAATGCGGGCAAAATTGTGGAAAAAGACTTTGAGATGGTTTTTAGTCTTTGGAATTTTGGTGGTCCTAATTGGATTAGAGAAGAGCGTGCTTATTATGCTGAACTTGACAACGAATGGACTCTAGTGGGTAAAAATGGGCATGCCGTCGTCCCTAACCCCGGTGATCACCGGAGTTACAGCTCGGTGGTCCAACATGGCCGGTCAGTGTTCGAGCGTTTATCAGGGCCTATTCATGATAGTATTAATTCAGCAAATTCCGCTTCTTCATCACAGCCTAATCATGGTGTTAAAGAGCCTCCAATTGAACCTCATTACTCTGCGCGTATGCATGGGAGAACGTACGTTACGTGCCATGCATGTGGCGACTCGGGGCATTTCGCACGTAATTGTACCACCCCAAACCTTCCTGGGCTGTGGCCCTTCATTCATTTTGATTCTTTCCCTAGCCCACCGGACGAAGCCTGGGCCGAGGGTGCCGTTGAGGCCTGGTTCCATTGCATTGGGCCAGAAGCACCAATAAGGCAAGCCTCGTCATTTAAGGAGCTGGTCAAGGAACTTTTTCCGAATTTCCAACCGAGACCGACGCTTGCCTCCTCGCATTCCACTACACCTACCAACTCTGCTTCTTCCGCTGCTACCACCTTGACAAACCCGCCTGGTTCGTCCTTGTCGCCGGCGAGGGCTGTAGTTGCCACTTCAGCGGTGAGCAATCTGATGGCCAACATTCCGATAGACCCTCTCCCGTTTGTGCCAGAAGGGTTTCAGATACAAGAAATCGAGGGAAGAACAGGGGTTTCTCGAGCCATTCTGCCGCACCGACCATGACGACATGAAGATTGGGCGATAGCCTCCATCCATCCGCATCCTAATGAGGTATTCTTCCCTAATGTACGTGATGTCCTAGAGGAATTCTTTCAAGAGGAAGCGCATGTTGGGTTTAGAGAGATCCAACCCTGTCCCTTCGGAGAAGCATACGTGCAGTTCTTGCATGTCAGAGATAGAGACAGACTCATTAGACAAAGTCCGCATGCATTCGGAGATGTCTTTATTTCCTTTACAAAACACAACGAGGGAAGAAACTGGCGTAGGCTCAATTTCAATAGGACTTGTTGGCTCCTGTTTGTGGGTGTTCCGTTTGATTTCTGCAATACTGATGACATAGCTGCTGCAATTTCCAAATGGGGAAGAATCATAAGCTAGGAAAGAGAGGATGCTTTAAGAGGGAAGATTCTGGTTAAGGCACGAGTGACTGATCTTATTGAAATACCCAAAAGTATAAGGTGGTCTGAGGGTGAGAGATTTGAAGAGGAATCATGGACTAGTTCAGTTGAAGTGCTCTTGGGGGAAATGCTGGGAGGGGGCCAGCAGATGAGGATCCTATTCCTCCAGAGGGTGTGGACCCTCACCCTGTGCCACAGCATGCTAATGACTTCCCAGGTTTCCAACCTTTGCCAGTGCACAATATTAACATTCCAAATGAGGGTTGGGGGGCCTGGGAGGATCCGATCGAACAAGAGGAGCAGGAGCAGCATTGGGCTTTCCCACAGCAAGACCTGGTGGTTCCAATGCAGCAACAAATGGAAATTCCTGTGCAGCATGATGATGGACACCCAAATAGCAGTATCACTACGACTGTATCTCTGTCTGATGGATTACTGTCTCTCACTCATTCAGCAAGTGAAGAGGTAAATCAGGCAGTGCAAGTGCAACCTATGGCTTTGGGTCTGCTTAACATTGCTCTAGCTTACCAGGCAGATGATGAAGAAGAAGATCCTCAGTTAAATAACAACTTGCTAGCTCAGGATGGGCAACAGAATCCTTCAGCAGAGCCACAGGTTGACTCTGAAGCTCCTATCCAGCCTCTTGTCGTACAAAGGGGTGAACCATCTTCTACTGTGCAACATAATCAGCTGGAGCAGCCACTGACAGTTGAGAAGATGGATGTTGTTCCCACAGAACAAGTTTCTGCTACTGCTGCTCACATTTCTACTCAAGCACCTATTTCTCAGCCACTGGTTTTGTCTGCTTCAGACAAAGGGAAAGAGGATGTGCCAGTCTGTCAGGGAGGATCATCATCCAATTTCAGTACTAGAGGTATTGCAGAGAGGACTTTTCCTTCCACTCCCTCCCATATGTTTGATTTTCACTCAATTGCTAAGCAACATGCTTTGGATATTATTGATGGTTCTCACTTAATTTCTGAAGAAGGTCTGGACCTTTGGATACAAAACTTTGCCCCTGCTACTCAAGGAAACAAAAGTACTTTCAAGATTGAAATACCTGTAAGTTGGTTCAATTTCATAATACACCTGTTACTGACACCAGATCAGTTTGGATGGACAATTCACCTGCTTAAGTCTAATTTGTGGAATTTGCTTACTGAAAACTGTCATAATGAAGAGACATTCCTATTCCATATTCCTGATGGCTGCTTAACCTCACAGGCCATAACATGTAAAGAGATATTACAGTATGTGGGTAAGGAAAATGAAGGGAGTAGTCCAGCTGCCCATTCTTCTAGTGGAGCTGGCAGCCCCCTACTGCAGGTGTCACCCAACAAAGTCATCCTATTGCCTCCTGGAGAAGCCACTTCCAAAAAAAAGAAGAGAGAAAGAGCCATTGGTAGAAACTCAGGTAAGAAGAAGTGACAGAATTAAGAAAGATAATAATGGCTATAGGAGGAAAACATGTGATGCTAAATCTTGCTTACCCTGTAATGCCATTCCTCCTGTTATTCCCAATAAAGTGGTTAAGAACTTGACAAAATCTTTCTTTAAGGTGTCTGAGGATGAGCTCCAGAAAAAGTTATCCAAGAGACCCAAAAACAAGGGGCTAGAGGAGGTGGCCAAGGTGTCCAAAGCCACTGAAGCTGAAGCACAACCAAGATTTGATTAATGATAGAGTGCTGCAATAGTTATAGTCCCTGCTGTTGCATTTTGTTCTGGTATCCTAAGACTGCATGTGTTATGTGTGCTGGATGTAGTAGCTTTTGTAATGTGAGAAATTCTGGACCTGTGAGACATCTTTTGCTGCAAACTGAATCCTGTCACTACAGTAAATCTTATGAGACTAAGTTACTTGTCAGTATGGTTCCTTTCAAATGGCTGTATGTGATTCACACATTATGGATGTTACATGGAAAAATTCTATGCACTACTGCTTCACAATTATGCTTACTATCACAATGCATGGCTCATGAGGATATCAAGAGATGGATCTTGATAAAGGAATATAACCCCCTCTTGGTTAAACATGAATAACAACAGATCTTGGAACATTCTTAACTGGAACATTAGAGGCATTAATGCCCAAGACAAATGGCTGGCAATTAGACAGAAATTGGAGGAAAGTGCTGCTGGTGTAGTTTGTATTCAGGAAACAAAAAGGGAAAATTTTGATCTTGCATACCTTCACAACTTTTGTCCACAGAGATTCAACAAATTTGAATTCCTCCCTTCCATTGGAGCATCTGGTGGCATTCTCACTGCCTGGAATGGTGCTTTGTTCACAGGAGAGCTACTCTTTCAAAACAAGTTCTCTATTTCCATTCAATTCACATGTAATATTTCTTCAAACAGGTGGATCCTCTCAAACATATATGGGCCTTGCAGACATGAGTAAAAGATTGAATTTATTGACTGGTTTAGCAACATTCAAATGCCCAATGATGTGGACTGGATAATCATGGGTGACTTTAATTTTATCAGAACACCAGAGAATAGAAACAAACCAGGTGGAGATGTCAATGAGATGCTATTATTTAATGAAGCCATCAGTAGCTTGGGACTGATTGAGCTACCTCTGAAAGGAAGACAATATAGCTGGAGCAACATGCAGGAATCCCCCCTCCTTGAAAAATTGGACTGGTTCTTTACCTCTGCTTCCTGGATGACAAGCTACCCTAACTCCATGGCCCTTCCTTTGGCAAAGCCAATTTCTGATCACCTGCCTTGCACGATAAAAATTTGCACAAATATTCCTAAATCAAAGGTGTTTAGGTTTGAAAACTACTGGTTAAAGCACAGCTCCTTCAAACAAGTTGTGCAATCAGCTTGGAACATTCCAGTAGGCCATACTGATCAAGCCAAAAAGATTAATGCTAAGTTAAAAAATTTAAGAAGAGCTCTGAAGTTATGGGCTAGAAGTCTGTCCTGCATGAAAAAACAGATTGAGGATCTCAATGCATGCATATTCTTTTGGGACTGGGTTGAAGAATTCAGAAACCTCTCCTTATTTGAGGCCAACTGCAGATCTATGCTCAAGGAATACTTGTTGACTGTTCTGAATAATCAGAAGATTTACTGGAAACAGAGAGGCAAAATAAAAGGGGTTAAGTTTGGAGATGAAAATACCAAATTTTTCCACACAAAGGCTTCCATTAATCATAGGCATAACAAAATTGCAATGTTGCTAAATTCAGATCAAGTGGAAGTTACTGAGCATGAAGGAAAAGCTGCTATCCTATGGGATACTTTCAAAAGAAGACTGGGACAATCTAATGGACACACTATGCATTTTGATCTCCATGATTTATATAACCAAGCAGTGGATCCTGCCATTTTTATTCAATTAGAGGAACAGTTCACCAGGGAGGAAATTGAGGAGGTTGTCAAAAACCTACCATCAGATAAATCACCAGGACCTGATGGTTTCAACAATGAGTTCATTAAAGCTTGCTGGGATATTATTAAGGAAGATGTTATTGACCTCATCATGGCCTTCCATGCTGGTACTGTGAACTTGGAGAGTATAAACACATCTTACATTACTCTGATTCCAAAAATTGAAGTTCCTATAACACCCAATGACTTCAGGCCAATCTCTCTGCTAAATGGGGTTCTTAAAATCATTACAAAGTTGCTGGCTAATAGATTACAAAAAATTATCCTGAAATTGGTTCACATCAACCAATATGGATTCCTCAAGGACAGAGTAATTCAAGACTGCCTAGGATGGGCATATGAATATATACACCAATGCCATAAATCAAAAGAGGAACTGCTGGTTATTAAACTAGATTTTGAAAAGGCATTTGACACAATTGAACATCAAGCAATCATTGAGATTTTTAGAGCAAAAGGATTTGGAGAAAGATGGATCACATGGATGCAGATGCTATTTACTACAACATCCTCTGCTGTCATGCTCAATGGAGTGCCTGGGAAGAAATTTATATCAAGAGAGGAGTGAGACAGGGAGATCCTTACTCCCCCTTGATCTTTGTTCTTGCTGCAGATCTACTTCAGAGTATTTTGAACAGGGCCATGAGACTGAATGTTATTGCATCTCCACTACAGGTCAATTCCTGCCCAGATTTCCCAATTGTTCAGTATGCAGATGATACTCTGGTCATCATGCAAGCTAATGCCAGGCACCTAGTGTGTCTCAAAGCACTTTTAAATACTTTTGCTACAGCTACTGGACTCAAGGTTAATTATGCAAAATCTATAATGGTACCTCTCAACATAAGAGAAGGCAGAGTGGAGATTTTCACTAACACACTGCAATGTGCTAGGGGACAGTTCCCTTTTACATACCTGGGGCTACCTTTGGGCATTCATAAACCAACTGTAGAGCAGTGTCTACCTCTTGTTTACAGAATTGCAAAAAGGCTTGCAGGCCTCTCTACTTTCATGACCCAAGCAGGCAAAGTTCTCTTGGTCAAATCAGTCCTCTCCTCATTATCCATCTTCTTCATGAGCTGCCTAGACATTCCTGTAACCATTAAGAAACAGATTATTAAGTACTTGAGACACTGCCTTTGGAGAAGCTCTGACATGGAGGATAGAAGACTAGCTTTGGTAGCTTGGCACACAGTTTGCAGGCCAAAAAATCAGGGAGGTCTGGGCATTTTAGACATTTACACTCACAATAAAACACTTTTGATGAAGAATCTGCACAAATTCTTCAATAGACATGATATACCTTGGGTAAAACTTATATGGGAAAGTTATTACTCTGAAGGACAATTACCAGGAAATAATATGATTGGCTCTTTCTGGTGGAAAGCAAACTTGGCTCTTATAGACCAATACAAAGCCCTGGCAAGATGCAATGTGGGAGATGGAAGAACTGCTTTCTTCTGGGATGACTTGTGGCATACTTCAATTCTCAAACATTCTCTACAACACTTACACTCCTTTGTCAGAAACCCACATACATCTGTCCAAACAGTTATCAATACAGAATACCTCCAGGACCTGTTTCATCTACCACTCACAACTGAAGCCTATGAGGAATTCTTGCAAATGGAAGACATATGCATCCAAGCAACACAATCTGAACATATAGATGCCCTGGACACCTGGAGTTACATTTGGGGGAATGAATTCTACTCCTCAATCAAGGCCTACAAAGTACTGATTGGACACAAGCAAGTCCCACCACACTTCAATTGGATCTGGAACTCATCCTGTCAACCAAAACATAAGGTATTCTTCTGGAAGCTACTTCATGATAGAGTAAATACAAGGAATCTGCTAAGGAGGAAAAACTTTGTGTTGGAAGTTTACAACTGTGCTGTTAGAGATTGTCAACAGGAAGAAACTCTGCATCATCTGTTTTGGGATTGCCCCTTTGCTCAACAATGCTGGAACTACATCTGCCCTACTAGGACTCTAAATCTATCAGTCCTCGAAGCCTTCCAAGACCTTAAGAATAATCTACACTTCCCTTTCTTCATGGAGATCATAATTCTTGGATCATGGGCCATCTGGATATCCAGAAACAATAAGATATTTGAGAATATTACTCCAACTTTCCAAGGCTGGAAGTGCATATATTTAGAGGAACTCAAACTTCTGAAATATAGAATGAAGACTAAGCATGAGAGAATGTTCTCTAACTGGCTGGATTCTCTGCTGTAATCTCTTTTACTTCTTCTTTTGTCTGTAGTTTTTTTAGTTTCTTTTATTTTTCTTTTCTTTTCTTTCCTGTTTTTTTTGTTTTCCTAGGCTTACCTCAAGCCCATAAGACTACTCTGTTTCATCTACCTTAATAAAAGTTGCAGTGGGGTGTTTACCCTACTGTTTATAGTCAAAAAAAGGATCTTACTCAATCCATAGGTAGATATGGTGGACTCTCATGGCAAAACTGGTTTAAGGGTTTTTGGAAGCACAAGTAGTATCTCTACTTGGTGCTAAGAATTTGTCTAGCATAAGGGGGAAAGGCAAGCTCAACATGTTGGATGATCCATGACAATATACTTTATCTCAGATATAAGAAAACATAACCCATTACGTTGTCTTCCTTGTCCAACATCAACTCTTTAGCATGTCATATTTTAATGAGTGTTCCCAATCATAAAATATGTCTATGATAGTATATTTATATGTGAAACCTGTCTTTCTTTATTACTTCCTATTAATTGCAACCATGACCAAAGCTATGTTTGCCAACTCCCAACAACTTTTAATCATCATACTCTTTCTATGTGAAGTCATTACTCTCAATAAGATCAATATGATCTCTTTGTTTCTTTTTATTCTATTCTTTTATTCACTCAAGATCATAGCAAGATAATCAAGCCCTTGACTCAACACTAATCTTTATTATATATATAGCTCACGGACTCGATTACATAGAGGAAGCAAAACTCAAAACTGGATCATGCCATAAACTTTATTCTACTAGATCAAGATACTACTAATAGGATCGAACTAAGAAAAACGGTAAAGATAGGAGTGTGATGGTGATATGATACTGGGGCACCTCCCCCAAGCTTGGCAGTTGCCAAGGGGAGTGCCCATACCCATGTGATTATATCTCCTTCTTCGGGGTTGGTGATGTGATATTCTTGGCGATAATGCCCCTCAGGATACGGTTCTCTTCCTCAAGCTTATTGAGTTGCTGCTTGAGATCCATTATCTCCTTACGAAGCTTTCCTATAACGGCTAAAGCTCCTTGCTTCATATTTTCATAAGAAAGAAATTTAACATTGGAAGGGATAACCGAGTTTGGAATGGCTAAGCTCTGTAGTTCTCCCATCGTGAACCCAGCTCAGAAGCGAGAAGTGACTTCTTGATCCTCCATGGCATCTATCCTTATCAGATCAGCCTCCATCTCTTCCTCTGTTGCTGGCCCAAAGTGGTCAGCATTGCTGTTTGTCCTTGGTTCTGATGCCGGATGAGACACCCGGCTCTCCCCGACTGACTCTTGAGAAGACATCTTGCTCTAATCTGCAGCAGCACAACTCGAAACAAGAACAGAGAATACTTGCGTGATATAGGATTCAAAACCTTCGGGAGATTATATAATGAATTTTTACCGACCAAAATACGTATCGTGCAAGAAAACGGAGTCCGGAGAGCACACGAGGTGCCCACGAGGTAGGGGGCGCGCCTAGTAGGGTAGGGAGCGCCCTCCACCCTCGTGGAGGCCTCGTGTCCTTCCCGGACTGCTTCTTATTTTTCTATTTTTCTAAATATTCTAAAACGGAGAAATATTGCCATAAAAATTGTTTTGGAGTCGGTTTACTTACCGTACCACATACCTATTCCTTTTCGGAGTCTGAAACGTTCCGAAAAGTGTCCCTTATGTATTCCTCCGGGGTTACGGTTTCAATAACGTTGGTTTCAACATTTATGGGATTACCTGAGATATAATGTTTGATTCTTTGACCGTTCACCACCTTCGGATTTGTGCCTCCAAAGTTGTTGATTTTTATGGCACCGGAACGATAGACCTCCTCGATAACGTAGGGGCCTTCCCATTTAGAGAGAAGTTTTCCTGCAAAAAATCTTAAACGAGAGTTGTATAGCAATACATAATCACCTACATTGAACTCACACTTTTGTATTCTTTTGTCATGCCATCTTTTAACTTTTTCTTTAAACAACTTGGCATTTTCATAAGCTTGGGTTCTCCATTCATCAAGTGAGCTAATATCAAATAACCTCTTCTCACCGGCAAGTTTGAAATCATAGTTGAGCTCTTTAATAGCCCAATTAGCCTTATGTTCTAGTTTGAGAGGTAAGTGACATGATTTTCCATAAACCATTTTATACGGAGACATACCCATAGGATTTTTATATGCAATTCTATAAGCCCATAATGCATCATCAAGTTTCTTGGACCAATTCTTTCTAGACCTATTGACAGTCTTTTGCAAAATTAATTTGAGCTCTGTGTTGCTCAATTCTACTTGACCACTAGACTGTGGGTGATAAGGAGATGCAATTCTATGATTAACATCATATTTAGCAAGCATTTTACGGAAAGCATCATGAATAAAATGTGAACCACAATCAGTCATTAAATATCTAGGGACTCCAAACCTCGGAAAAATGACCTCCTTAAGCATCTTAATAGAGGTGTTATGATCAGCACTACTAGTTGGAATAGCTTCTACCCACTTAGTAACGTAATCACCATCAACTAAAATATGTGTATATCCATTAGAGGCAGGAAAAGGTCCCATATAATCAAAGCCCCAAACATCAAAAGGTTCAATAACAAGTGAATAATTCATAGGCATTTCTTGACGTCTACTAATATTACCAATTCTTTGACATTCATCACAAGATAAGACAAACTTACGGGCATCCTTCAAGAGAGTAGACCAATAAAAACCGGATTGCGATACCTTATGTGCAGTTCTATCTCCAGCGTGGTGTCCTCGATAAGCTTCAGAGTGACACTTGTGTAGGATCTGTTCCTGTTCATGCTCAGGTACACAACATCTAATAACACCATCTACTCCTTCTTTATAAAGATGTGGGTCATCCCAAAAGTAATGCCTCAAATCATAGAAAAACTTTTTCTTTTGTTGGTATGTGAAACTAGGTGGTATCAATTTAGCAACGATATAATTAGCATAATTAGCATACCATGGAGCAGTACGAGAAGTATTTATGACATTTAATTGCTCATCAGGAAAGCTGTCATCAATAGGTAGTGGGTCATCAAGAACATTTTCTAACCTAGACAAGTTGTCTGCAACGGGGTTCTCAGCTCCCTTTCTATCAACAATATGCAAATCAAATTCTTGTAGCAAGAGAACCCATCTAATAAGTCTAGGTTTAGCATCGTTCTTTTCCATAAGATATTTAATAGCAGCATGATCTGTGTGAATAGTTACTTTAGAATCAACAATATAAGGTCTGAACTTATCACAAGCAAATACAACTGCTAAAATTTCTTTCTCAGTAGTAGCATAATTTCTTTGAGCGTTGTCTAGAGTTTTACTAGCATATTGGATAACATTTATTTTCTTATCAACTCTTTGCCCTAGAACAACACCTACAGCATAATCACTAGCATCACACATAATTTCAAATGGTAAATTCCAATCAGGTGGCTGAACAATAGGTGCAGAGATCAATGCTTTCTTAAGTATTTCAAATGCTTATACACAATCATCATCAAAGACAAATGTATACCTTTTTGTAATAAATTAGTCAGAGGCCGAGAAATTTTTGAGAATTCCTTAATGAACCTCCTATAAAATCCGACGTGACCAAGGAAATTTCTTATACCTTTGATGTCCTTGGGACATGACATCTTTTCAATAGCATCAACCTTGGCTTTATCAACTTCAATACCTCTTTTAGAGACTTTATGCCCCAAGACAATACCTTCATTAACCATAAACTGGAACTTTTACCAATTCAAGACAAGATTAGTTTCTTCACATCTCTGCAAAACACAATCAAGGTTGCGCAAGCAATCATCAAAAGAGGATCCATAGATGGAAAAATCGTCCATGAAAACCTCACAAATCTTTTCACAAAAGTCAGAGAATATAGCCATCATGCATCTTTGAAAGGTAGCAGGTGCATTACATAAACCAAAAGGCATACGTCTATAAGCAAAAGTACCAAAAGGGTAAGTAAAAGTAGTCTTTGATTGATCATTGGCTGACACAGGTATTTGAGAGAAACCAGAATAACCATCTAGAAAGCAAAAATGTGTGTGTTTGGATAATCTTTCTAGCATTTGATCAATAAAAGCTAAGGGGTAATGATCCTTTTTAGTAGCTTTATTTAATTTGCGGAAATCAATTACCATCCTATAACATGTAATAATTCTTTGCGAAATCAATTCATCTTTATCATTAGGAACGACGGTAATACCTCCCTTTTTAGGGACACAATGGACAGGACTTACCCACCGACTATCAGCAACGGGATAAATTATACCTGCCTCAAGGAGCTTTAGTATTTCTTTTCTTACCACTTCTTTCATCTTAGGATTCAGACGTCGTTGATGATCACAAACTGGTTTGGCGTCTTCCTCCAAATTTATTTTATGTTGACATAGAGTGGGACTAATGCCCTTAAGATCATCAAGAGTGTATCCAATAGCAGCACGGTGCTTCTTCAGAGTTTTCAATAATCTCTCTTCTTCATGCTCTGAAAGGTTAGCACTGATAATAACAAGATATATCTTCTTTTCATCAAGATAAGCATATTTAAGAGTATCAGGCAACGGTTTAAGCTCAACCACGGGATCACCCTTGGGCGGAGGAGGATCCCCTAGGATTTCAACAGGTAAATTGTGTTTCAGAATGGGTTCCTGTTTAAAGAATACTTCATCTATTTCCCTTCTTTCATTCATAAACATATCATTTGCATGGTCTAGCAAATATTTTTCTAAAGGATCACTAGGAGGTACGACAATAGAAGCAAGACCAATAATTTCATCCTTACTACGTAATTCTTCTTCACGGTGTTGTCTACTAAATTTAGAGAAATTAAACTCCTGAGACGTATCACCCAAACCAATAGTAACAACATTCTTTTCGCAGTCTATCCTAGCATTAACTATGTTCAAGAAGGATCTACCAAATATAATGGGACAAAAGCTATCTTGTGGGGAACCAAGAACAAGAAAATCAGCAGGATATTTAGTTTTCCCACACAAGACTTCAACATCTCTAACAATTCCCATTGCTGTTATGTATCTCTATTGGCAAGTTTAATTGTAACATCAATATCTTCTAACTCAGCAGGTGCAATCTCATGCTTAATTTCTTTGTATAAGTCATGAGGTATAACACTAGCACTAGCACCCATATCACATAAGCCATGATAACAATGATCTCCTATTTTAACAGAAATAACAGGCATGCCTACCACAGGTCTATGTTTATCTTTAGCACAAGGTTTGGCAATTCTAGCAGTTTCACCGCAGAAATAAATAACATGCCCATCAATATTATCAGCCAAGAGATCTTTAACAATAGTAATATTAGGTTCAACTTTAACTTGCTCAGGAGGTGTATAAGTTCTAATATTGCTTCTATGAACCACAGCTGAAGATCTAGCATGATCCTTTATTCTAACAGGGAAAGGTGGTTTCTCAACATAAGATGTAGGAACAATAGGATCATTATAAGTGACAGTCTTTTCTTCAACTTTAATAGGTGCAACTACTTTTACTTCTATGGGAGGATGATATTTAAACCACTTCTCCTTGGGGAGATCAATATAAGTAGCAAAAGATTCACAGAAAGTAGCTACTATATCAGAGTCAAGTCCATATTTAATGCTAAATTTACGGAAAACATCGGTATCCATAAAAGATTTAACACAATCAAACTTAGGTGTCATACCTAACTCCTTACCTTCGTCGAGATCCCAATCTTCAGAGTTGCATTTAATTCTATCCAATAAATTCCATTTGAATTCAATAGTCTTCATCGTAAGAGAGCCAGCACAAGAAGTATCGAGCATGGTGCGATTGTTATCAGAAAGCCGAGCATAAAAACTTTGAAGAATTATTTGTCTTGAGAGCTCATGATTGGGGCATGAATATAACATTTATTTAAGCCTCCCCCAAGCTTGAGCGATGTTTTCTCCTTTGCGAGGCCAAAAATTATATATATAATTACGATCACGATGAACAAGATGCATAGGATAAAACTTCTGATGAAATTCCAATTTCAATCGTTTATAGTTCCATGATCCCGTATCATCACATAGCCTATACCATGTCGATGCATCTCCCTCCAAAGATAAAGGGAATACCTTCTTCTTAACCACATCATCGGGTATACCTACAAGCTTAAATAATCCACAAACTTCATCAACATAAATTAGGTGCTCATTAGGTTGCTTTGTTCCATCTCCTGCAAAAGGATTAGCTAGCAGTTTTTCTAACATACGCGAAGGAACTTCAAAGGGAACATTTTCATTTTCAGTAGGTTATGTAGGTTGAGGAGCAACTCTTTGCTCTACGGGTCGGGGTGAAGATACCCCGAACAAGCCCCTCAGAGGATTACTTTCCATAGTAACAAGTGACAGTAAATTTCAGCACACTATATAAAATTTTCCTTACCAAATTCCACCTACCAAAGGCGCTTCACTCCCCAGCAACTGTGCCAAAAAAGAGTCTTGATGACCCACAAGTATAGGGGATCTATCGTAGTACTTTCGATCAAGGTTGGAAAACACGATAGGCGTAAGCGAGGCGGTTGGCCTTCGCCTAGTGCCTAGGCGGTGCTTAAGCGCCCTAGGCACAGCCTGGGCGATTATATAATTTTTACTATTTGGGTGTATATGTGGTTATTATATGTGTATTTTGTTAATTTTAGGGCGTATAAGTATGTTAACGACCAGCTACTACAATTGGAATATGGCCCTTTTGGCATATCAGTGCAATATGGCATGATTTCACGCTTGGGTAGACAATTTCTAACTTGCTCTGCCTAGACTTCTGCTTATGCCCTAGACGAGGCGTTGGGCCATTGCCTAGCGCCTATGCGTGCCTAAGCGCCTCCTAGGCACTGCCTTTTCCAACAGAGCTTTCGATAAGTAAGAGTGTCGAACCCAACGAGGAGCAGAAGGAAATGATAAGCGGTTTTCAGCAAGGTATTCTCTGCAAGTACTGAAATAAGTGGTAACAGATAGTTTTGTGATAGGATAATCTGTAATGAGCAACAAGTAACAAAAGTAAATAGAGTGCAGCAAGGTAGACCAATCCTTTTTGTAGCAAAGGACAAGCCTGGACAAACTCTTATATAGAGAAAAGCGCTCCCGAGGACACATGGAATTATCGCCAAGCTAGTTTTCATCACGTTCATATGATTCGCGTTCGGTACTTTGGTAATTTGATATGTGGGTGGACCGGTGCTTGGGTTCTGTTCTTACTTGAACAAGAATCCCACTTATGATTAACCTCTATTGCAAGCATCCGCAACTACAACAAAAGTATTAAGGTAAACCTAACCATAGCATGAAACATATGGATCCAAATTAGCCCCTTACGAAGCAACGCATAAAGTAGGGTTTACGCTTCTGTCACTCTAGCAACCCATCATCTACTTATTAGTTCCCAATGCCTTACTCTAGGCCCAAATAATGGTGAAGTGTTATGTAGTCGATGTTCACATAATAGCACTAGAGGATAGACAACATACATCTCATCAAAATATCGAACGAATACCAAATTCACATGACTACTAATAGCAAGACTTCTCCCATGTCCTCAGGAACAAACGTAACTACTCACAAAGCATATTCATATTCATGTTCACATAAACTTTATTAATATGCATAAAGGATCTGAACATATGATCTTCCACCAAATAAACCAACTAGCATCAACTACAAGGAGTAATCAACACTACTAGCAACCTACTAGTACCAATCCCGGACTTGGAGACAAGAATTGGATACAAGAGATGAACTAGGGTTTGAGAGGAGATGGTGATGGTGAAGATGTTGATGGAGATTGCCCTCTCCCGATGAGAGGAGCGTTGGTGATGACGATGGCGATGATTTCCCCCTCTCGGAGGGAAGTGTCCCTGACAGAACAGCTCTACCGGAGCCCTAGATTGGTTCCGCCAAGGTTCCGCCTCGTGGCGGCGGAGTCTCGTCCCGAAAGGTTGCTTCGCATTTTTTCCTTGACGAAAGAATTCATATAGCAGAAGATGGCCACCGGAGAGCCAACAAGGGGCCCACGAGGCAGGGGGCGCGCCCTGGGGGGTAGGGCGCGCCCCCCACCCTCGTGGCCAGGTGGGTCCCCCTCTGGCATACTTCTTCCGCTCAATATTTTTTATTATTTCCAAAAATGACTTTCGTGGAGTTTCAGGACTTTTGGAGTTGTGCAAAATAGGTCTCTAATATTTGCTCCTTTTCCAGCCCAGAATTCCAGCTGCCGGCATTCTCCCTCCTTATGTAAACCTTGTAAAATAAGAGAGAATATGCATAAGTATTGTGACATAATGTATAATAACAACCCATAATGAAATAAATATTGATATAAAAAGCATGATGCAAAATGGACGTATCAAAAACCAAGGCTGCGACAAGGCAGCTATGAAGAAGAAGAATGCATCAACCTCTACAGAGTCCTCAGCTCCTAAGAAAGTGAAGACTTTGACAAGATCGTTCACTAATCCAATTGATGTTGTTCCGATCTTGATTGTACCATCAAAGGAACTCGTTCCATTTGATGAGGAATATGTCATTCCAGATGACACTGATGAAGAGAATCCTTCTGCTGCTTCTTCGGAGAAGTTGGATGAAGAAATTGAAGTGGAAGATATCCCTTACACCCTACTGGTATCATTCCCTATGCCTCAGTTCAGTGCTGAGAGGCAGGCATTGAAGAAATTGAAGAAGAAGTGGATATTGGCTCAACTACGCTTGTGTTGAGTGATGACTATTTGGAAAATCTTCACCCCAATTCACCATTGGCCACACCTCTGCATCCGATTCCTCAGTCCCCTGTACAAACTGAAGAAATACTAACAGGGTCTGAAGGACATGAAACTTCTCTCCTTTCCATTCCTGAAGAAATTCCAGCTGCAACAACTGAAGAAATGGAGAATCAAACACCTGCTGAAGAACATGAAGCTTCAGTTCCTCCGTCAGCAGCTCTAGAGATTATGAGACAAGAGGTTGTGACACCTTCAACTTCCAATCTTCAGCCCAAGCAACAAAATCCTCATGCAAAAAGACCAAAATTCAAGGCTGATGATTTCTTCGCTGAGCATCATTTCTTCACTGATATCAATCCATATGACCCAGCAAGACTTCGACGCAAACGGTTCTGGACTGCAAGCCAAATGAATTTTAACTTCTATTTGATAAGGACAAGGTATTTTAGCACCCTCAAATTCCTCATGTGGATATGGAGTCCATCCCGTGCTTCCAACCTCATGTTCTTCACGAAGCCGAGCTCTTGAATTTCTATGCTGACATCTGCGATTGGAATGAAGAGCCAATTCTTCAATTCTATGCTACTCTGCACCTCACTGAAAATGTGGATGATGTTAATTCATGGGTGCTTGATTGGATGACTGAGAACACTCACTATAAATCTCCGGCCTCTGAATTGCTTCATGTCATTCCAGCCAGTCCTCCTGCTGAAGGTGCAAGGCTCATGTATGAAGAAACTAAACTTCCTCATCATCTGATGCAAGTGATAATGAAGCCTTTGCGGCCTGGCCAAGCTCCAAGAACCACTTTCTTAGTGAAGGATTTGTTATATGTGCCAAGTGTCGGTGTCAAAACCGCCAAATCTTGGGTAGGGGGTCCCGAACTGTGCGTCTGA
Source organism: Aegilops umbellulata (assembly GCA_032464435.1). Classification (NCBI taxonomy): domain Eukaryota; kingdom Viridiplantae; phylum Streptophyta; class Magnoliopsida; order Poales; family Poaceae; genus Aegilops; species Aegilops umbellulata. The sequence goes on along the minus strand of CP136058.1, from coordinate 343,484,938 downwards.
GGATCAAAGGTAACAGGAGACAGGGACACGATGTTTATCCAGGTTCGGGCCCTCTTGATGGAGGTAATACCCTACTTCCTGCTTGATTATCTTGGATGAATATGGGGTTTATAAGAGTTGATCTACCTCGAGATCGTAATGGCTAAACCCTAGATGTCTAGCCTGTATGATTATGATTGCCTTTACGGACTAAACCCTCCGGTTTATATAGACACCGGAGGGACCTAGGGTTGTATAGAGTCGGTTTACAGAGAAAGGAATCTTCATATCCGAATGCCAAGCTTGCCTTCCACGCAAAGGAGAGTCCCATCTGGACACGGGAGGAAGTCTTCTGTCTTGTATCTTCGCGACCCATTAATCCGGCCCACATCATATAGCTCGGACGCCCGGGGACCCCTTAATCCAGGACTCCCTCAGTAGCCCCTAAACCAGGCTTCAATGACGATGTGTCCGGCGCACAGATTATCTTCGGCATTGCAAGGCGGGTTCCTCCTCCGAATACTTCAAAGTAGCCCTCAAACACAGAAAACGTGTCCAGCTCTGCGAAACAGACACCACATACAACCATAACAGGGTACCATTTTTAACAAGTCCCATCTACTGACAACTTTGGTGGCGAGACGTTACGTCCCTTGCCTGGTTATTATTTCGAACTGTCTTTCAGCCTCTCGCTCCATGTTACGAGGTGCGGCTTTTATTGGCACATCTTGTCAAATTAGAGATCGTGTCTCCCGTATCACGGAATTCCTATTAATATTGGCGTGGGTAATCCAACCGTGTCGTTTGCACGATCCCTTGGGAATAGGTGACCTTTAAGGCCCGTGAGGAGGCGTTCGATATTCCTTGCCTTTATAAAGGGGTACAGACCCGTCTTTCTCCCCCTCGCCTATCTCTTCCTCAGCCCTTCTAGCCGTAAGCTCCCGCGCCCAGGTCTTGATTTCTTTCAGCCTTCTAGTTATGTCCGGATCCAGCTTCCAAGGCAGGTGGATGGCCTCCTCGGTCACCGAAGAAGATATCGTGAAGCTCCGGGAGGCAAGGTACCTGACTGCGGAAATCCCCCACAGGCTCCCTGCCAAGGGGCAGGTTATCCCCGCACCAAAATCCGGCGAGAGGGTTGTATTCATCTCTCATTTCCTCCGCGGGCTAGGGTTTGCTCTCCACCACTTCGTTCGTGGCCTTATGTTCTATTATGGGCTAGATTTTCACGATCTAGCTCTGGACTCCTTTCTTCATATCTTGGCGTTTATCGTTATGTGTGAGGCTTTTCTTCGCGTCCCCCCACACTTCGGGCTATGGCTTAAGACCTTCAATGTGAAGCCGAAGATAATCGATGGGGAGCAGGCGGAGTGCGGTGGTGCTATGGTGAGCAAGCTCGCCAACACTATCTGGCCAAAAGGCACTTTCATGGAAGCCTTCAACTCATGGCAGCGGGAGTGGTTCTATATCACCGAACCCCGCGGTACCAAATGGGCAGCCACGCCTGCATTCCATTATGGCCCTCTATTGCGGCTCGCATCATGGATTAATAAAGGGCTAGACTGAAGATCAACTGATGAAGTGCAGACACTGCAAAGCTGTATCTAGAGCATCCTCGATAAGGACACCGGCCTCATTAACATGATCCAGGTGATGCTAGTCCGTCGGATCCTTCCGTGCCAGCGACGGTCTCTCCCCATGTGGGAGTTCAATCCAGAAGGACCGCGGACCCTTCAACAATTCTTCGGCACAACACATAGAGGGATGTGGAAACTATTCTTCAACACTTGAAAGCAGTGGCCGGACACATCTTAGGACATCGACCTCGACTGCAACCATCCGGATACCTCGGTAAGCACCCAACTTCTGAATGCATCTCGGTTGATTATCTCATAGCGATGTACTAAGGAACCTATCTTCGACCAGGGCTGGATAAATAAGGCGGAACGAATCAGGTGTCCAGCTCCACTTCCCGAAGACTCAACTAATCCTGTGTTAATGAGGATGCTGGCCCCGGCGCCGTATCAAATGCCGGTGAAGGAGGACAAGAAGAAAGGCAAAAGGGCTGAAGGTGGCCTCCACTGTAAAGTTATACGGGACGCTACGTCCGGGGAAACTGAAGCTCCCTCTTCCGAATATGAAGACAAAGGGGAAGGAGAAATTGATATCCCTTCTCCCCATGGGAAGAAAAGGACTGCCTCTGAAGACTTGGAGGTGGAGGCACCCAAGAGACGGAAGATACCCCTGTCAGATGGTTCGAGTTTGGAAGCCGATGTTGACGAAGAGCTCCTCCCTAGGGACAAGCCCCTTGCCGAATCGTAAGTGAACAAGGATGCTCTAGACATGTCCTGTTCTTAAACTATATGTTTGCATTCCGGCCCGCTATCTGCCTCAATAGTCCTCCTCATCGGGGGACTTGCCTCCGGAGATGATGGAAAGCGAGATGCCTCCACAAGCCTTCTCACCCCTAAGGGCAGACAACTTCGAGGTGTCGTCCCGGAGGATCTCCCCTGACCATCCAGCAGCGCAGGGGACAATGAAGACAGCGCCGAAGGTGATACTTCAACCATCAAGGGTCCAGGGGAGGCAGCCCCCATGGGGACCAACAAGGAGGGCCCCAAACTATCCAGTGTACATCGAAAGATGACTCTAGGGTCGAGTAAGTGTGCCCATTTGAAGGGAGTCCGTACTCCCGTAGCAGCCTCCAGGAATCCGGAGGTGCCGGATACACTGATGGACATATTGCAAAGTGCGTCCATCTTAGAGGAACATCGTACCTTAATGGGTATGGTAGTGGAGAGGATTCTGTCCGCGAGAAGCGGATTGAATGAAGCCTTTACGGGCCTGCTGAGAGGCTTCGAGGTATGCAATGTAATATCTTTAACCGCTCTTTACATGCAAGAATGTGCCTGTGTATAGATAGTAGCCCCTGAGACTCTGGCTGGTTTCCATAGGGAGGCGATCAGAGGATAAAAAATATATGTTCAGGAAGTAACATAATTAATTTGAAAACAGGTTGTTATGTCAACGGTGACTGCCCAAGCTGCGGAAGTTACAGATTTAAAGCATAAACTTGAGTTAGCTGATGAGGACATTACTCTTATTAACAGGCGGCTCAATAAGGCACAAGGTATGTTTTTGGGATAGCCCGCTTATGCATGTATAATAGTATGAGCATGAAGCTGAAAATTATACACTGTGACATGCAAAACTGTAGATGGTGCTACCGCGGTTGAGACCCTTCGGGCCGAGCTTGCCCGGGCCAAGGAGCAGGCCAGAGTGAGCGAGGCGGCTGCCAAGAAGGCGGCTGCTGATTTAAAGACTGAACAGGCCACTCGGCGCCAGTGCGAGGAGAGAATATCTACCATGGAGCGAGAGCTAAAGGATTCCACTGGCAAATGCAAATCACTCGAGGAGGATAACAAAGCCAAGGCAGCCGAACTCGACAAGGCCTTACTAGAGGCGAAACAAGCACGGCCCAAGTCTAGAGCGGCTCGGGAGGAGATCCGGCAAGCTAGGGAGATAGCGGCTAGTAAGCCCTTTCTTTTACAGACTAAGTTCGACGACCTGAAGTATACTCTGCTTAATCAATTGTGGAGTTCTCCAGACGCGTTCTTGGACCTTCCGAAGAGTGTCTCCAACGCGACGCAGTTCTTCCAAGCACAGGAAGGACATGCTGTGGAGAAGCTTTTCTGGTCACAATTCAACGTGCCACGGCGTCCGACGTTGCTGAATGAACAGATGGCCCAATGGGCCTAGCTCCACAAGATGTCCAAAGCTGCCATGAAGGACGTCGTGGCCCGGCTATGGTTGGCTGAACCCATTCCGAACAGCTCTTTTGGTTTGGTGCAGTGACTTGTCGATGCAGTGTCGCGTATCGACGCCGTCATGTGGTCGACGTGCATAGAAGGTGCCCGGATGGCCTTTGCCCGCGTCAAAATGTACTGGTCAAAGATGAAGGCTGCTGATGTTGCAACTAAGGGCCCGCCCGGAGCCAAGGACCATCGCACGCCGGAGCATTATTTGGAGGATGTCCTAGAGGGCGCCCGCTTGATAGAGGGTCAGTGCTCGAAGGACATTATGTTCGAATAAATGTAGTGGAATTGTGAGAACAATATTATGATACATTAAGGATGTGTTATATATATGCCTTTGTTTGAAAGTTATTTCCTCCCGTGCGGCCGTTTTTATAATCTGAAAGTTTGCCAGTCGTCGGCTTCAGCCCCCTCGCATATAATACAGGGGTGTTCGGAATAGCACCTGATCACACTTGACCCAACGCCTTGTTCCGTGAAGCAGGTGTCAGTGCAGCGAACTAGGCAATCGGCCTATAGGGCTTTAACACTTTCACTTATCCATAGGAGTTTGACGGTGGGACTATGATGTAGCCCCTGGTATGTACGCGGTTATCCGAATACGGTTGCATTACATAAGTGACAGGAAAACGGTCCTTTGTGTTATACTGAAGAAATCGCAAAAGATTCGAATAAGTCGCCGAGTGGTTGACCAACTCTTGCCACATCATGACAGTCAGTTTTCGGCTTTCTCTACTGAGGTGTTTAACCAGGTGAACCGGAAACACAATCGCAGTAGTTCTCCCTTTACTACCCTAGCCGATAAGATGGAACGTAAGGTAGTAAGCACAGGAGCCGGGCAACTCAACCTTTGACCAAAGACATGATTCGAAGCTGATGAATATAATGCCAAACTCGTGACGCCGAAGTATGTTTTAGAGCTGTTCGGACTTTTTGGAAACCAATGTGTTGCCATATCGAGCCCCTGGCAATTAGTGCCGAGGTGTATGCGTGAAACACCCGAAGAACCAAAATACAGCTCTATGAGGAAAAGCAAGTACTAAAGATGGATTATGTTCACTGGAATCTGATTGATACGTCGAACGTAATCTTACAAGTTATAACACCACTACCCAGGCCATTTTACATGCCAGGGGTCGAAGGCTGAGAAAAAAGGCTCTATACAGGTTTTAAATAGAGTGTTTGGTCTACAAAAATCTTTTGGACTTCCTGTCGCACGTCTGCGCTGCCTTTGCCTCAGCGAAAAGGATTCCTTAAAAGGAGCAATCTTTGGTTATTTGGACGAAACCAGGCTCCAAAAGAGTCCTTGTAGGTCCGTAGGATGAACAGGTTTTGAATCACCTGTGGCAAAAGATAAGAAATAGTTAGAAAAAAGAGAGGAAGGCTGTAGGAGGGCAATCCGTATTGTAGGCCTATCCGTATTGTGCCTCCACCGATGACCAAGGTATTTTAAGTGCATAATTATGCATGCGCGATACGAACTTCGCGGGTATATGTGGCGAACGACGAAGGCGGAACTGTTAATCCAGCTCTAAGATTGACCGGTCATGCGTAATAGAGTCGGCGGCTTAATGGCCGATGGTGTATGCGGCTTGATGGGGCCGCTTTGTATTTTGGTTGTGATGGCCGCGGTATGCTCCTCGGTACGGAGGGAGTGTTCCGTGTTTCCGTTGATCGTGATGACGCCGCGTGGACCGGGCATCTTAAGCTTTAGATAGGCGTAGTGTGGGACCGCATTGAAACGAGTAAAAGCGGTCAGTCCGAGCAGTGCATGGTAGCCACTGCGGAACGGGATAATATTGAAGATCAAGTCTTCGCTTCGAAAGTTGTCCGGCGAACCGAAGACGACTTCCAATGTGATAGATCCCGTGAAGTGAGCGTCGACGCCGGGTATTACTCCCTTGAAGGTAGTTGTGGTGGGCTTGATGCTTGAGCGATCAATGCCCATCTTGCGGACAGTGTCTTGGTAGAGTAAATTAAGACTACTGCCGCCGTCCATAAGGACTCGCATGAGATGGAATCCATTGATGATTGGATCAAGGACCAGAGCTGGCAAACCTCCGTGACGGATACTGGTTGGGTGGTCCTTGCGATCAAAAGTGATCGACCAGGCCGCCCATGGGTTAAATTTTGGGGCAACCGGCGTTATGGCGTAGACGTCTCGTAGTGCGTGCTTGCGCTCCCTTGTAGGTATATGCGTCACATATATCATGTTTACTATTTTTACTTTGGGGGGAAATTGCTTCTGTCCCCCTGTGTTCGGTTGGCGATTCTCTTCGTCTTCGCTGTCACTGGGCGGCCCCTCCCTTTGTGTTCGGCATTGAGCTTGCCGGCTTGTTTGAAAACCCAGCAATTTCTGTTGGTATGGTTGGCAGGTTTGTCAAGGCTGCCATGAATCTGACAGGGCCGATCCAGTATCTTGTCTAAACTGGATGGACCATCTCTGTTTGCCTTCAATGGCTTCTTCCATTGACCGGATTTGGGTCCGCTGAATTCGGCATTGATCGCCGTGTCTTGGGTTCCTGCATTATTGTTTCGATGCTTGTTTTTATTGCGTTGTAGCTTGCCATTGCCGTCCTTGGCTTCAGAGGTGCCAGGATCGCTGGTGCAATTGCTTCTACGAGCAAGCCAGCTATCTTCTCCTGTGCAAAAGCGGGTCATCAAAGCAGTAAGAGCTGCCATGGACTTAGGTTTTTCTTGGCCGAGGTGACGGGAAAGCCACTCATCTCGGACGCTATGTTTAAAGGCCGCGAGGGCTTCGGCGTCCGTACAGTCGACAATTCGGTTCTTTTTAATTAGGAACCTAGTCCATAGTTTCCTGGCTGACTCTCCGGGCTGCTGGATGATGTGCGTTAGGTCATCGGCGTCCGGAGGTCGGACATATGTACCTTGGAAGTTGTCGCGAGAGGCATCTTCCAAGTCTTCCCAGTTGCCAATGGAGTTCTCTGGGAGGCTGTTTAGCTAGTGTCGGGCTGGTCCTTTTAATTTTAGTGGGAGGTATTTGATGGCATTGAGGTCATCACCGCGGGCCATGTGGATATGGATAAGAAAGTCCTCAATCCATAGTGTGGGGTGATACGTCTCCGTCGTATCTACCTTTCCAAAAACTTTTGCAATTGTTTTGGACTCTAACATGCATGATTTGAATGGAACTAACCCGGACTGACGCTGTTTTCAGCAGAATTGCCATGGTGTTATTTATGTGCAGAAACAAAAGTTCTCGGAATGACGTGAAACTTCACGGAGATTATTTTTGGAAATAATAAAAAAATATTGGCGAAAGAATCAAGGCCAGGGGGCACACACCCTTGCCACGAGGGGGGGCGCCTGCCCCCTGGGCGCGCCCCCTGCCTCGTGGGCCCCCTAGAGCTCCAGCGACCTCAACTCCAACTCCAACTCCATATATTTGTGTTCGGGGAGAAAAAAATCAGAGAGAAAGATTCATCACGTTCTACGATACGGAGCCGCTGCCAAGCCCTAAACTCTCTCGGGAGGGATGATCTAGAGTCCGTTTGGGGATCCGGAGAGGGGAATCCGTCGCTGTCATCGTCATCAACCATCCTCCATCACCAATTTCATGATGCTCACCGCCATGCGTGAGTAATTCAATCGTAGGCTTGCTGGAAGGTGATGGGTTGGATGAGATTTATCATGTAATCGAGTTAGTTTTGTTAGGGTTTGATCCCTAGTATCCACTATGTTCTGAGATTGATGTTGCTATGACTTTGCTATGCTTAATGCTTGTCACTAGGGCCCGAGTGCCATGATTTCAGATCTGAACCTATTATGTTTTCATGAATATATGTCAGTTCTTGATCCTATCTTACAAGTCTATAGTCACCTACTATGTGTTATGATCCGGCAACCCCGAAGTGACAATAATCGGGACCACTCCCGGTGATGACCATAGTTTGAGGAGTTCATGTATTCACTATGTGTTAATGCTTTGGTCCGGTACTCTATTAAAAGGAGGCCTTAATATCCCTTAGTTTGCGTTAGGACCCTGCTGCCACGAGAGGGTAGGACAAAAGATGTCATGCAAGTTCTTTTCCATAATCACGTATGACTATATTCGGAATACATGCGTACATTACATTCATGACTTGGAGCTAGTTCTGTGTCACCCTATGTTATTATTGTTACATGATGAATCGCATCCGGCATAATTCTCCATCACCGATCCAATGCCTACGAGCTTTTCACATATTGTTCTTCACTTATTTACTTTTCCGTTCCTACTATTACAATCACTACAAAACCCAAAAATATTACTTTGCTGTTACTTCCATACTACTTTGCTACTAAATACTTAGCTGCAGATACTAAGTTATCCAGGTGTGGTTGAATTGACAACTCAACTGCTAATACTTGAGAATATTCTTTGGCTCCCCTTGTGTCGAATCAATAAATTTGGCTTGATACTCTACCCTCGAAAAATGTTGCGGTCCCCTATACTTGTAGGTTATCAAGACTATTTTCTGGCACCGTTGCCAGGGAGCATAGCTCTATTCTTTGAGTCACTTGGGATTTATATCTGCTGGTCACTATGAAGAACTTGAAAGACTATTTTCTGGCGCCGTTGCCGGGGAGCATAGCTCTATTCTTTGAATCACTTGGGATTTATATCTGCTGGTCACTATGAAGAACTTGAAAGACGTGAAAACTAAAATTTATCCCTCAACTACGAGGGGAGGTAAGGAACTGCCATGTAGCTCTGCACTTGATTCACCTTCTGTTTTGAGTAAGCTTACGACACCTAAACCTGCTTCTGCTATTAATTCTGATATGTCACATGTTATTGATGATGCCACTTCTGCTATGCATGATACTTATGATGAAACTACTTCTATGGTTGATACTACTGTGCCACTTGGTGAATTTCTTGATGAACAACTTGCTAGGGCTAGAGAGAACAAAATTATTGAAACTGATAATATTGACGAAAGTGATGATGAAGGCTCTCCCAATAAATATGAATTGCATGTTGTGCCTGAGGGCTATGTTATGGATGAAGAAACTACTAGAGACTTTCTTGCTTGCAATGATAGAAGTGATCTTAAGAAATTATTAGCTAAGCTTAAACAAAAAACTCTGAATGCTAGAATGAAATATGATCCTGCTTATGCTAGTTCACCTATCTTTGTTACTAATAAGGATTATGAATTCTCCATTGATCCTAATATAATTACTTTGGTTGAGTCTGATCCTTTTTATGGCTATGAATCTGAAACTTTTGTGGCACATCTTACTAAATTAAGTGATACAGCCACCCTGTTCACTAATAATGAGAAATCTCGCTACTATTATATCCTTAAAATATTTCCGTTCTCATTAAAGGGTGATGCTAAGATTTGGTTTAATTCTCTTAATCCTGGTTGTGTGCGCAGTCCCCAGGATATGATTTATTACTTCTCTGCTAAATATTTCCTCGCTCATAAGAAACAAGGTGCTTTAAGGGAAATATATATTTTTGTGCAAATTGAAGAAGAGAGTCTCCCACAAGCTTGGGGGAGGCGTCTCCAATTACTTAATGCTTTGCCTGATCATCCTCTCAAGAAAAATGAAATACTTGATATCTTTTATAATGGTCTAACCGATGCTTCCAAAGACCACCTGGACAGTTGTGTTGGTTCTGTTTTCAGGGAAAGAACACCAGATGAAGCTGAAATTCTATTGAATAATATGTTGACAAATGAAAATAATTGGACACTTCCTGAACCAACTCCGAAGAAAAGGGGTGTTCTATTTCTCAGTCCTGAAGATATGCAAGAGGCAAAGAAATCTATGAAAGAAAAAGGTATAAAAGCTGAAGATGTTAAGAATTTACCTCCTATTGAAGAAATACATGGTCTTAATTTACCGCCTGCTGAAGAAATATATGATCTTAATTCATCACCTATTGAAGAAACACATGGTCTTGATAACCCGACACAGGTAGTAAAGCTAAATTCTCTCTATAGATTTGATGAAGGTGATATTCCTAACTATAAGTCTGCTAGACAATGCTTAGATGAGTTTGATAATTTTATTGTCAAACAAGAAAACCTTCAATTCTTATGTTGGTAGAGAATTAAATCGCAATTCTTATATGCTTGAACACTTAGGTGATTATATGTCTAGTGTTAAAGGTGAACTTAAACTCATTAGTAAACATGTTTCAATGGTAACCACTCAAGTAGAACAAGTACTTAAAGCTCAGAATGATCTGCTCAATGAATTGAATAATAAGAATAATGACTATGTTGTTAGAGTGGCTACTAGAACTGGTAAAATGACTCAGGAACCTTTGTATCCTGAAGGGCATCCTAAGAGAATTGAGCAAGATTCTCAGAGAAATAATATAGATGCACCTATTCCTTCTAAAAAGAAGAAAAAGAAAAATGATAAGACTTTGCATGCTTCTAGTGAACCTATTGCTGAACCACCTGAGAATCCAAAGATATTTCTATTTTTGATGTTGAAACACAATCTGGTAATGAACATGAACCTAGTGATAATGTTAATGAAGATGTTCATGTTGATGCTCAACCTAGCAATGATAATGATGTAGAAATTGAACCTGTTGTTGATCTTGATAACCCACAATCAAAGCATCAACGTTATGATAAGAGAGACTTTGTTATTAGGAAGCACGGTAAAGAAAGGGAGCCATGGGTTCAGAAACCCATGCCTTTTCCTCCCAAACCATCCAAGAAAAAGGATGATGAGGATTTTGAGCGCTGTGCTGAAATGATTAGACCTATCTTTTTGTGTATGTGTTTGACTGATATGCTCAAAACGAATCCTTATGCTAAGTATATGAAAGATATTGTTACAAATAAAAGAAAGATACCGGAAGCTAAAATTTCGACCATGCTTGCTAATTATACTTTTAAAGGTGGAATACCAAAGAAACTTGGAGATCCAGGAGTACCTACTATACCATGCTCCATTAAAAGAAATTATGTTAAAACTGCTTTATGTGATCTTGGGGCTGGTGTTAGTGTTATGCCTCTCTCTTTATATCGTAGACTTGATTTGAATAAGTTGACACCTACTAAAATATACTTGCAAATGGATGATAAATCAACTGCTATACCTGTCGGTATTTGTGAGGATGTGCCTGTTGTGGTTGCAAACGTTACTATTTTAACGGACTTTGTTATTATTGATACTCCCGAGGACGATAGTATGTCTATTATTCTTGGTAGACCCTTTTTGAATACTGCAGGGGCTGTTATTGATTGCAATAAAGGCAATGTCACTTTTCATGTTAATGGTAATGATCACACGGTACACTTTCCGAGGAAACAACCTCAAGTCCACAGTATCAATTCTATTGGAAAAATTCCATCTATTATTTTTGGAGGTTTTGAATTTCCTCTTCCTACTGTCAAAAAGAGATATGATATTCTTATTATTGGGGATGTACATATCCCCGTTGAGGTAACATAGTGTTATTCGAAATTTCTCCGGTTCCATGTTATTCGGAATGAGTTTGTAAACAAGACCGGATCAACCTTGTTAGTGGATTCCTTTTGATGAGCATGAGATGATGAAGTTAGAAAGGACAAACTTCTGTACCCTCCTTTTACTTTCTGTTATTTAGTTGAAATAAAGTAAAAATAGTATTTTCTGTCACTTTTCTGAATTATCCTTGCAATAAAAAAATACCCCAAAAATAAAAGTTCTCCAAATGTCCCGAAAATGAAATATGACTTTTTCTAGAATATTTGAGAATATCTGGCACTGAGAACACAGCAGGGGGAGCTGGCACCTGGCCACGAGGGTCCAGGGCGCGCCCACGCCCCTGGGCGCGCCCCTGCCTCGTGGGCTCATGGTGGCTCCCCTCCACTTATTCCAGCCACCACACACTCCTTCTTCCTCCCAAAAGAATCACCAACCAGCTCAAGCACGAGTTCTTGATCATTGTGCTGCCATTTTCGATCTCCTTGCTCAAAGCACCTCTCACAAAACTGCTTTGGGGGATTGTTCCTTGGTATGTGACTCCTCCATTGGTCCAATTAGTTTTTGTTCTAGTGCTTTATTCATTGCAAATTTGTGCTGCCTAGGTGACCATGTTCTTGAGCTTGCATGTCAAATTTGTATGGTTGCAAGTAGTTCTAATGCAAGATATAGGCCCTAGGCATTTGTAGGAGTATTTGCTATCAATTTTGTTGAGCTTGGTTCACTTTTATTTGAAGTTACTAAAAATTTCAGAAAATTTTCAGAGGAGGAAATATGTTTAGGAAAATGTACCAAGGTGGTTCTTCAAGGAAGCAAGGACCCAGGCTTGCAATGCGCGATGCTGATGATGAACCACCAAGGGACGCTCCAGGACGTGATTGTGAATGGCCTTCAGAGGACTTCATGGATCAAGCGGGAATTAAGGAAGAATTTAACGCATATTTGCGCAACGCTGATCTTGTGAGCTTCGAGGCAGAAAAGTGTCGTCAGTACCACTATCTCACTAGTTCCTTTGTGAGGAGGCAAAGGGGAGATATTACATAACCAGAGAGGAGGCGGATGAGTATAAGAGGAGGGCTTAGATAGCTCGCCTCCAAGCTGCAGCCCACGATACAATGACTGGTGCATCTCAGCACGACCCCAACTACAACTTTGGGTATTCGCCAGGCCATCCGTGGCAATAGACCAACTTAGGCCAAAAGCCTAAGCTTGGGGGAGTACGTATCTCTCACCGACATTAAATTCATGTTTACACACTCATTGCTAGTTGTCGGTGCTCATACTTTTTCACTTTAATATCCATGCTAGTTTATTTTCCTTTTTATGCTTTCTTCTTGTGTGTTTGAAAAACCTTAAGAAACCAAAAAAATAGTTGTAGCTTTAGCTAGTTTACTTTTCTTGTTGTATTAGTAATAATTAAAAAGAAAACCCAAAAGATTTCCTGTTCTTCTTTTGCTTGTTGGGAGCTTTCCCGTGTAAATAGTTTTGTTTCTTTTCTTTTCTTTGGGGGTCGATGCGAGAAGACCATGATTAAATTGTTGAAGTGGCTCTTATATGCATTATTGTTGATTTAACCAAGAGCCCATATTGCCTTGTCTTCTCTTGTTTATTGAATGCTCGCAGATTCCAGCTTAGTCCAATGCACATGCACTATTATTATTATTATTATTATTATTATTATTTTTATTTTTATTATTATTATTCACATCGTTTAGTCGTGCAAGTGAAAGACAATTATGACGATTAATGATGGACTGATTCATATGGGAGAAGCTGGTATGAAATCGACCTCTCTTGTTTTAGTAAATATGATTAGTTCATCGTTCCTGATTCAGCTTATTATGAATGAACATGTTTGCAATGACAATTAGAGATTACAGTTGCTTATGCCAAGCTTGATTAGCTAGGATTTTATGATGGTTTACCTTGCGTGCCAACATGCTATTAAGATGGTTGTGATGTGGTATGATGGGGTGGTATCCTCCTTTGGATGACTCAAATGACTTGACTTGGCACATGTTCACACATGTAGTTGAAACAAAATCAACATAGCCTTCACGATATTTATGTTCATGGTGGATTATATCCTACTCATGCATTCACTCAATGTTTATTAATTTTAATGCATGTTCATGACTGTTGTCGCTCTCTAGTTGGTCGCTGCCCAGTCTTTTGCTAGCCTTCACTTGTACTAAGCGGGAATACTGCTTGTGCATCCAATCCCTTAAACCCCAAAGTTATGCCATATGAGTCCACTATACCTTCAAGTTATGCCATATGAGTCCACTATACCTTCCTATATGCGGTATCTACCTGCCATTCCAAGTAAATTTGTATGTGCCAAACTCCAAACCTTGAAATGAAATTCTGTTTTGTATGCTCGAATAGCTCATGTATCAACTAGGGCTGTCTGTATCTTCCATGTTAGGCGGGTTATTCTCAAGAGGAATGGACTCTGCTCCTCACTCACGAGAAAATGGTCGGTCAACAGGATGCCCAGTCCCATGCTTTATGCAAATCAAATCAAAATAATTGCAAACAAAACTCCCCCTCGGACTGTTGTTAGTTGGAGGCACTCGTTGTTTCGAGCAAGCCATGGATTGATGCTTGTTGGTGGAGGGGGAGTATAAACTTTACCATTCTGTTTGAGAACCGCCTATAATGTGTGTAGCATGGAAGATATCGTCATGTCTCGGTTGTTATGTTGACAATGAAAGTATGCCGCTCAAAATATTATTTATCTCTGCTTTAAAATCGAGCTCTGTCACCTCTACATATCCCTGCTTCCCACTGCGAAGGGCCTATCCATTTACTTTTATGTTGAGTCATCACCCATTCATTAAAAAACACCAGCTGGAGAGCACCGCTGTCATTTTCATCCACTACTACTAATTTATATTGGGTATGACTATGACTGGATCTCTTTTACCATGAATTACAATGTTTAGTCAGTCCTTGATCTTTAAAGGTGCTCTGCATTTATGTTTTGCGGTCTCAGAAAGGGCTAGCAAGATACCATCTTGTTATATCATATCATGATTGTTTTGAGAAAGTGTTGTCATCCGAGATTTATTATTATTGCTCGCTAGTTGATTATGCCATTGATATGAGTAAATATGAGACCTAAAAGTTATTGTGAATATGGTTAGTCATAATCTTTGATGAAAACTTGAATGTTGGCTTTACATATTTGCAACAACAAGAGCAAACAGAGTTTGTAAAAGTTTTTCTTTATCACTTTCAGTTTATCAACTGAATAGCTTGAGGACAAGCAAAGGTTTAAGCTTGGGGGAGTAGATACGTCTCCGTCGTATCTACTTTTCCATACACTTTTGCCCTTGTTTTGGAATGGAACTAACCTGGACTGACACTGTTTTCAGCAGAATTGCCATGGTGTTATTTATGTGCAGAAACAAAAGTTCTCGGAATGACCTGAAACTTCACGGAGATTATTTTTGGAAATAATAAAAAAAATATTGGCGAAAGAATCAAGGCTAGGGGACCACACCCTTGCCACGAGGGTGGGGGACGCGCCTGCCCCCTGGTTGCGCCTGCCCCCTGGGCACGCCCCCTGCCTCGTGGGCCCCCTAGAGCTCCACCAACCTCAACTCCAACTCCATATATTCGTGTTCAGGGAGAAAAAAACAGAGAGAAAGATTCATCGCGTTTTACGATACGGAGCCGCCGCCAAGCCTTAAACTCTCTCGGGAGGGCTGATCTGAAGTCTGTTTGGGGCTCCGGAGAGGGGAATCCGTCGTCGTCATCGTCATCGTCATCAACCATCCTCCATCACCAATTTCATGATGCTCACCGCCGTGCGTGAGTAATTCCATCATAGGCTTGCTGGACAGTGATGGGTTGGATGAGATTTATCATGTAATCGAGTTAGTTTTGTTAGGGTTTGATCCCTAGTATCCACTATGTTCTGAGATTGATGTTGCTATGACTTTTCTATGCTTAATGCTTGTCACTAGGGCCCGAGCGCCATGATTTCAGATCTGAAACTATTAGGTTTTCATGAATATATGTGAGTTCTTGATCCTATCTTGCAAGTCCATAGTCACCTACTATGTGTTATGATCCGGCAACCCCGAAGTGACAATAATCGGGACCACTCCCGGTGATGACCATAGTTTGAGGAGTTCATGTATTCACTATGTGTTAATGCTTTGGTGCGGTACTCTATTAAAAGGAGGCCTTAATATCCCTTAGTTTCCGTTAGGACCCCACTGCCACGGGAGGGTAGGACAAAAGATGTCATGCAAGTTCTTTTCCATAATCATGTATGACTATATTCGGAATACATGCCTACATTACATTCATGAATTGGAGCTAGTTATGTGTCACCCTATGTTATGATTGTTACATGATGAACCGCATCCGGCATAATTCTCCATCACCGATCCAATGCCTACGAGCTTTTCACATATTGTTCTGCGCTTATTTACTTTTTCGTTGCTATTGTTGCAATCACTAGAAAACCCAAAAATATTACTTTGCTACCATTACCGTTACTTCCATACTACTTTGCTACTAAATACTTAGCTGCAGATACTAAGTTATCCAGGTGTGGTTTGTCGGCGTTCTGGGAACGGGGGTCCCCAGACTTGCCTGCCCGCGGCCTGCGGCGTGGCTCAAAGGGAGCCCAGTACGGCCCATCTTCATCAACACATACACAAGACCCTCGCGAGGGGCCAAGCCTCGCGGGGCGGACGACACGGAGCTTCCTCAGGCATGGCCTCATCAGGCTGGCTCGCGAGGAGGCGGAGAGATCAAGGCGGGGTACCTCACGAGGTGCCCATGACGTAAGCCATGACGACCAAGGGCGCCAGGCGGGCGCCAGCCCGCGCAGTGTTCTCCTTTCCTCTTTGGTGCAAAGGGAGCAAGCGCAGGCGACAGCATCAAGCAAAGGCACCCGTTTCGGTGCAACGAAACCAAGACCAGTCCAACGGCAGGGAGGAATTCATTGTGGAGCCCAAGCCAGCGTCACCACCAGAGCCTTTGGCAGGCGAGGACCAACTTTAGTCAGGATAAGTGTACCAGATGTTCCCCTTCAAAATGGCCAATTGTTGGCGCCCTTCCTGCTCAATATTTGGGAAGAGGCCCAGGGCCTTTGCCTATAAATAGGACTAGCCACCCCCAGGGTAGAGGCAATTGGAATGATCAAGATTCTCAGAGAAATAATATAGATGCACCTAGTCCTTCTAAAAACAAGAAAAAGAAAAATGATAGGACTTTGCATGCTTCTAGTGAACCTATTGCTGAACCACCTGAGAATCCAAACGATATTTCTATTTTTGATGCTGAAACACAATCTGGTAATGAACATGAACCTAGTGATAATGTTAATGAAGACGTTCATGTTGATGCTCAACCTAGCAATGATAATGATGTAGAAATTGAACCTGTTGTTGATCTTGGTAACCCACAATCAAAGAATCAACGTTATGATAAGAGAGACTTTGTTGTTAGGAAGCACGGTAAAGAAAGGGAGCCATGGGTTCAGAAACCCATGCCTTTTCCTCCAAAACCATCCAAGAAAAAGGATGATGAGGATTTTGAGCGCTTTGCTGAAATGATTAGATCTATCTTTTTGCGTATGTGTTTGACTGATATGCTCAAAATGAATCCTTATGCTAAGTATATGAAAGATATTCTTACAAATAAAAGAAAGATACCGGAAGCTAAAATTTCCACCATGCTTGCTAATTATACTTTTAAAGGTGGAATACCAAAGAAACTTGGAGATCCAGGAGTACCTACTATACCATGCTCCATTAAAAGAAATTATGTTAAAACTGCTTTATGTGATCTTGGGGCTGGTGTTAGTGTTATGCCTCTCTCTTTATATCGTAGACTTGATTTGAATAAGTTGACACCTACTAAAATATACTTGCAAATGGCTGATAAATCAACTGCTATACATGTCGGTATTTGTGAGGATGTGCCTGTTGTGGTTGCAAACGTTACTATTTTAACGGACTTTGTTATTCTTGATACTCCCGAGGACGGTAGTATGTCTATTATTCTTGGAAGACCCTTTTTGAATACTGCAGGGGCTGTTATTGATTGCAATAAAGGCAATGTCACTTTTCATGTTAATGGTAATGATCATACGGTACACTTTCCGAGGAAACAACCTCAAGTCCACAGTATCAATTCTATTGGAAAAATTCCATCTATTATTTTTGGAGGTTTTGAATTTCCTCTTCCTACTGTCAAAAAGAGATATGATATTCTTATTATTGGGGATGTACATATCCCTGTTGAGGTAACATGGTGTTGTTCGAAATTTCTCCGGTTCCATGTTATTCGGAATGAGTTTGTTAACAAGACCTGATCAACCTTGTTAGTGGATTCCTTTTGATGAGCATGAGATGATGAAGTTAGAAAGCACAAACTTCTGTACCCTCCTTTTACTTTCTGTTATTTAGTTGAAATAAAGTAAAAATAGTATTTTCTGTCAGTTTTCTGAATTATCCTTGCAATAAAAAAATACCCCAAAAACAAAAGTTCTCCAAATGTCCCGAAAATGAAATATGATTTTTTCTAGAATAATTGAGAATATCTGGCACTGAGAACACAGCAGGGGGAGCTGGCACCTGGCGACGAGGGTCCAGGGCGCGCCCACCCCCCTGTGCGCGCCCCCTGCCTCGTGGGCTCATGGTGGCTCCCCTCCACTTATTCCAGCCACCACACACTCCTTCTTCCTCCCAAGAGAATCACCAACCCGCTCAAGCACGAGTTCTTGCTCATTTTGCTGCCATTTTCGATCTCCTTGCTCAAAGCACCTCTCACAAAACTGCTTTGGGTGATTGTTCCTTGGTATGTGACTCCTCCATTGGTCCAATTAGTTTTTGTTCTAGTGCTTTATTCATTGCAAATTTGTGCTGCCTAGGTGACCATGTTCTTGAGCTTGCATGTCAAATTTGTATGGTTGCAAGTAGTTCTAATGCAAGATATAGGCCCTAGGCATTTGTAGGAGTATTTGCTATCAATTTTGTTGAGCTTGGTTCACTTTTATTTGAAGTTACTAAAAATTTCAGAAAATTTTCAGAGGAGGAAATATGTTTAGGAAAATGTACCAAGGTGGTTCTTCAAGGAAGCAAGGACCCAGGCTTGCAATGCGCGATGCTGACGATGAACCACCAAGGGACGCTCCAGGACGTGATTGTGAATGGCCTTCAGAGGACTTCATGGATCAAGCAGGAATTAAGGAAGAATTTAACGCATATTTGCGCAACGTTGATCTTGTGAGCTTCGAGGCAGAAAAGTGTCGTCAGTACCACTATCTCACTAGTTCCTTTGTGAGGAGGCAAAGGGGATATATTACATAACCAGAGAGGAGGCGGATGAGTATAAGAGGAGGGCTGAGATAGCTCGCCTCCAAGCTGCAGCCCACGATACAATGACTGCTGCATCTCAGCACGACCCCAACTACAACTTTGGGTATTCGCCAGGCCATCTGTGGCAATAGACCAACTTAGGCCAAAAGCCTAAGCTTGGGGGAGTACGTATCTCTCACCGACATTAAATTCATATTTACACACTCATTGCTAGTTGTCGGTGCTCATACTTTTTCACTTTAATATCCATGCTAGTTTATTTTCCTTTTTATGCTTTCTTCTTGTGTGTGTGAAAAACCTTAAGAAACCAAAAAAATAGTTGTAGCTTTAGCTAGTTTACTTTTCTTGTTGTATTAGTAATAATTAAAAAGAAAACCCAAAAAGATTTCCTGTTCTTCTTTTGCTTGTTGGGAGCTTTCCCGTGTAAATAGTTTTGTTTCTTTTCTTTTCTTTGGGGGTCGATCCGAGAAGACCATGATTAAATTGTTGAAGTGGCTCTTATATGCATTATTGTTGATTTAACCAAGAGCCCATATTGCCTTGTCTTCTCTTATTTATTGAATGCTCGCAGATTCCAGCTTAGTCCAATGCACATGCACTATTATTATTATTATTATTATTATTATTATTATTATTATTATTATTATTATTATTATTATTATTATTATTATTATTATTATTATTATTATTATTATTATTCACATCGTTTAGTCGTGCAAGTGAAAGTCAATTATGACGATTAATGATGGACTGATTCATATGGGAGAAGCTGGTATGAAATCGACCTCTCTTGTTTTACTAAATATGATTAGTTCATCGTTCCTGATTCAGCTTATTATGAGTGAACATGTTTGCAATGACAATTAGAGATTACAGTTGCTTATGCCAAGCTTGATTAGCTAGGAGTTTATAATGGTTTACCTTGCGTGCCAACATGCTATTAAGATGGTTGTGATGTGGTATGATGGGGTGGTATCCTCCTTTGGATGATTCAAATGACTTGACTTGGCACATGTTCACACATGTAGTTGAAACAAAATCAACATAGCCTTCATGATATTTATGTTCATGGTGGATTATATCCTACTCATGCTTGCACTCAATGTTTATTAATTTTAATGCATGTTCATGACTGTTGTCGCTCTCTAGTTGGTCGCTGCCCAGTCTTTTGCTAGCCTTCACTTGTACTAAGCGGGAATACTGCTTGTGCATCCAATCCCTTAAACCCCAAAGTTATGCCATATGAGTCCACTATACCTTCAAGTTATGCCATATGAGTCCACTATACCTTCCTATATGCGGTATCTACCTGCCATTCCAAGTAAATTTGTATGTGCCAAACTCCAAACCTTGAAATGAAATTCTGTTTTGTATGCTCGAATAGCTCATGTATCAACTAGGGCTGTCTGTATCTTCCATGTTAGGCGGGTTATTCTCAAGAGGAATGGACTCTGCTCCTCACTCACGAGAAAATGGTCGGTCAACAGGATGCCCAGTCCCATGCTTTATGCAAATCAAATCAAAATAATTGCAAACAAAACTCCCCCTCGGACTGTTGTTAGTTGGAGGCACTCGTTGTTTCGAGCAAGCCATGGATTGATGCTTGTTGGTGGAGGGGGAGTATAAACTTTACCATTCTGTTTGAGAACCGCCTATAATGTGTGTAGCATGGAAGATATCGTCATGTCTCGGTTGTTATGTTGACAATGAAAGTATGCCGTTCAAAATATTATTTATCTCTGCTTTAAAATCAAGCTCTGTCACCTCTACAAATCCCTGCTTCCCACTGCGAAGGGCCTATCCATTTACTTTTATGTTGAGTCATCACCCTCTCATTAAAAAGCACCAGCTGGAGAGCACCGCTGTCATTTTCATCCACTACTACTAATTTATATTTTGGGTATGACTATGACTGGATCTCTTTTACCATGAATTACAATGCTTAGTCAGTCCTTGATCTTTAAAGGTGCTCTGCATTTATGTTTTGCGGTCTCATAAAGGGCTAGCAAGATACCATCTTGTTATATCATATCATGATTGTTTTGAGAAAGTGTTGTCATCCGAGATTTATTATTATTGCTCGCTAGTTGATTATGCCATTGATATGAGTAAATATGAGACCTAAAAGTTATTGTGAATATGGTTAGTCATAATCTTTGCTAAAAACTTGAATGCTGGCTTTACATATTTGCAACAACAAGAGCAAACAGAGTTTGTAAAAGTTTTTCTTTATCACTTTCAGTTTATCAACTGAATAGCTTGAGGACAAGCAAAGGTTTAAGCTTGGGGGAGTAGATACGTCTCCGTCGTATCTACTTTTCCAAACACTTTTGCCCTTGTTTTGGAATGGAACTAACCTGGACTGACACTGTTTTCAGCAAAATTGCCATGGTGTTATTTATGTGCAGAAACAAAAGTTCTCGGAATGACCTGAAACTTCACGGAGATTATTTTTGGAAATAATAAAAAAATATTGGCGAAAGAATCAAGGCTAGGGGACCACACCCTTGCCACGAGGGTGGGGGACGCGCCTGCCCCCTGGGCGCGCCCCCTGCCTCGTGGGCCCCCTGGAGCTCCACCGACCTCAACTCCAACTCCATATATTCGTGTTCAGGGAGAAAAAACAGAGAGAAAGATTCATCGCATTTTACGATACGGAGCCACCGCCAAGCCTTAAACTCTCTCGGGAGGGCTGATCTGGAGTCTGTTTGGGGCTCCGGAGAGGGGAATCCGTCGTCGTCATCGTCATCAACCATCCTCCATCACCAATTTCATGATGCTCACCGCCGTGCGTGAGTAATTCCATCATAGGCTTGCTGGACAGTGATGGGTTGGATGAGATTTATCATGTAATCGAGTTAGTTTTGTTAGGGTTTGATCCCTAGTATCCACTATGTTCTGAGATTGATGTTGCTATGACTTTTCTATGCTTAATGCTTGTCACTAGGGCCCGAGTGCCATGATTTCAGATCTGAACCTATTAGGTTTTCATGAATATATGTGAGTTCTTGATCCTATCTTGCAAGTCTATAGTCACCTACTATGTGTTATGATCCGGCAACCCCGAAGTGGCAATAATCGGGACCACTCCCGGTGATGACCATAGTTTGAGGAGTTCATGTATTCACTATTTGTTAATGCTTTGGTGCGGTACTCTATTAAAAGGAGGCCTTAATATCCCTTAGTTTCCGTTAGGACCCCACTGCCACGGGAGGGTAGGACAAAAGATGTCATGCAAGTTCTTTTCCATAATCATGTATGACTATATTCGGAATACATGCCTACATTACATTCATGAATTGGAGCTAGTTCTGTGTCACCCTATGTTATGATTGTTACATGATGAACCGCATCCGGCATAATTCTCCATCACCGATCCAATGCCTACGAGCTTTTCACATATTGTTCTACGCTTATTTACTTTTTTGTTGCTATTGTTGCAATCACTAGAAAACCCAAAAATATTACTTTGCTACCATTACCGTTACTTCCATACTACTTTGCTACTAAATACTTAGCTGCAGATACTAAGTTATCCAGGTGTGGTTTGTCGGCGTTCTGGGAACGGGGGTCCCCAGACTTGCCTGCCTGCGGCCTGCGGCGTGGCTCAAAGGGGGCCCAGCACGGCCCATCTTCATCAACACAGACCCAAGACCCTCGCGAGGGGCCAAGCCTCGCGGGGCGGACGACACGGAGCTTCCTCAGGCATGGTCTCATCAGCCTGGCTCGCGAGGAGGCGGAGAGATCAAGGCGGGGTACCTCACGAGGTGCCCATGACACAAGCCTTGACGACCAAGGGCGCCAGGCGGGCTCCAGCCCGCGCAGTGTCCTCCTTTCCTCTTTGGTGCAAAGGGAGCAAGCACAGGCGACAGCATCAAGCAAAGGCACCCGTTTCGGTGCAACGAGACCAAGACCAGTCCGACGGCAGGGAGGAAGTCATTGTGGAGCCCAAGCCAGGGTCACCACCAGAGCCTTTGGCAGGCGGGATCCAACTTTAGTCAGGATAAGTGTACCAGATGTTCCCCTTCGAAATGGCCAATTGTTGGCGCCCTTCCCGCTCAATATTTGGGAAGAGGCCCAGGGCCTTTGCCTATAAATAGGACTAGCCACCCCCAGGGTAGAGGCAATTGGAATGAGCAAGATTCTCAGAGAAATAATATAGATGCACCTAGTCCTTCTAAAAAGAAGAAAAAGAAAAATGATAGGACTTTGCATGCTTCTAGTGAACCTATTGCTGAACCACCTGAGAATCCAAACGATATTTCTATTTTTGATGCTGAAACACAATCTGGTAATGAACATGAACCTAGTGATAATGTTAATGAAGATGTTCATGTTGATGCTCAACCTAGCAATGATAATGATGTAGAAATTGAACCTGTTGTTGATCTTGGTAACCCACAATCAAAGAATCAACGTTATGATAAGAGAGACTTTGTTGTTAGGAAGCACGGTAAAGAAAGGGAGCCATGGGTTCATAAACCCATGCCTTTTCCTCCAAAACCATCCAAGAAAAAGGTTGATGAGGATTTTGAGCGCTTTGCTGAAATGATTAGACCTATCTTTTTGCGTATGTGTTTGACTCATATGCTCAAAATGAATCCTTATGCTAAGTATATGAAAGATATTGTTACAAATAAAAGAAAGATACCAAAAGCTAAAATTTCCACCATGCTTGCTAATTATACTTTTAAAGGTGGAATACCAAAGGAACTTGGAGATCCAGGAGTACCTACTATACCATGCTCCATTAAAAGAAATTATGTTAAAACTGCTTTATGTGATCTTGGGGCTGGTGTTAGTGTTATGCCTCTCTCTTTATATCGTAGACTTGATTTGAATAAGTTGACACCTACTAAAATATACTTGCAAATGGCTGATAAATCAACTGCTATACCTGTCGGTATTTGTGAGGATGTGCCTGTTGTGGTTGCAAACGTTACTATTTTAACGGACTTTGTTATTCTTGATACTCCCGAGGACGATAGTATGTCTATTATTCTTGGAAGACCCTTTTTGAATACTGCAGGGGCTGTTATTGATTGCAATGAAGGCAATGTCACTTTTCATGTTAATGGTAATGATCATAAGGAACACTTTCCGAGGAAACAACCTCAAGTCCACAGTATCACTTCTATTGGAAAATTTTCATCTATTATTTTTGGAGGTTTTGAATTTCCTCTTCCTACTGTCAAAAAGAGATATGATATTCTTATTATTGGGGATGTACATATCCCCGTTGAGGTAACATAGTGTTATTCGAAATTTCTCCGGTTCCATGTTATTCGGAATGAGTTTGTTAACAAGACCTGATCAACCTTGTTAGTGGATTCCTTTTGATGAGCATGAGATGATGAAGTTAGAAAGGACAAACTTCTGTACCCTCCTTTTACTTTCTGTTATTTAGTTGAAATAAAGTAAAAATAGTATTTTCTGTCAGTTTTCTGAATTATCCTTGCAATAAAAAAATACCCCAAAAATAAAAGTTCTCCAAATGTCCCGAAAATGAAATATGATTTTTTCTAGAATATTTGAGAATATCTGGCACTGAGAACACAGCAGGGGGAGCTGGCACCTGGCCACGAGGGTCCAGGGCGCGCCCACCCCCCTGGGCGCGCCCCCTGCCTCGTGGGCTCATGGTGGCTCCCCTCCACTTATTCCAGCCACCACACACTCCTTCTTCCTCCCAAAAGAATCACCAACCAGCTCAAGCACGAGTTCTTGCTCATTGTGCTGCCATTTTCGATCTCCTTGCTCAAAGCACCTCTCACAAAACTGCTTTGGGGGATTGTTCCTTGGTATGTGACTCCTCCATTGGTCCAATTAGTTTTTGTTCTAGTGCTTTATTCATTGCAAATTTGTGCTGCCTAGGTGACCATGTTCTTGAGCTTGCATGTCAAATTTGTATGGTTGCAAGTAGTTCTAATGCAAGATATAGGCCCTAGGCATTTGTAGGAGTATTTGCTATCAATTTTGTTGAGCTTGGTTCACTTTTATTTGAAGTTACTAAAAATTTCAGAAAATTTTCAGAGGAGGAAATATGTTTAGGAAAATGTACCAAGGTGGTTCTTCAAGGAAGCAAGGACCCAGGCTTGCAATGCGCGGTGCTGACGATGAACCACCAAGGGACGCTCCAGGACGGGATTGTGAATGGCCTTCAGAGGACTTCATGGATCAAGCGGGAATTAAGGAAGAATTTAACGCATATTTGCGCAACGCTGATCTTGTGAGCTTCAAGGCAGAAAATTGTCGTCAGTACCACTATCTCACTAGTTCCTTTGTGAGGAGGCAAAGGGGAGATATTACATAACCAGAGAGGAGGCGGATGAGTATAAGAGGAGGGCTGAGATAGCTCGCCTCCAAGCTGCAGCCCACGATGCAATGACTGCTGCATCTCAGCACGACCCCAACTACAACTTTGGGTATTCGCCAGGCCATCCGTGGCAATAGACCAACTTAGGCCAAAAGCCTAAGCTTGGGGGAGTACGTATCTCTCACCGACATTACATTCATGTTTACACACTCATTGCTAGTTGTCGGTGCTCATACTTTTTCACTTTAATATCCATGCTAGTTTATTTTCCTTTTTATGCTTTCTTCTTGTGTGTTTGAAAAACCTTAAGAAACCAAAAAAATAGTTGTAGCTTTAGCTAGTTTACTTTTCTTATTGTATTAGTAATAATTAAAAAGAAAACCCAAAAAGATTTCCTGTTCTTCTTTTGCTTGTTGGGAGCTTTCCCGTGTAAATAGTTTTGTTTCTTTTCTTTTCTTTGGGGGTCGATGCGAGAAGACCATGATTAAATTGTTGTAGTGGCTCTTATATGCATTATTGCTGATTTAACCAAGAGCCCATATTGCCTTGTCTTCTCCTGTTTATTGAATGCTCGCAGATTCCAGCTTAGTGCAATGCACATGCATTACTATTATTATTATTATTCACATCGTTCAGTCGTGCAAGTGAAAGACAATTATGACGATTAATGATGGACTGATTGATATGGGAGAAGGTGGTATGAACTCGTCCTCTCTTGTTTTAGTAAATATGATTAGTTCATCGTTCCTGATTCAGCTTATTATGAATGAACATGTTTGCAATGACAATTAGAGATTATAGTTGCTTATGCCAAGCTTGATTAGCTAGGAGTTTATAATGGTTTACCTTGCGTGCCAACATGCTATTAAGATGGTTGTGATGTGGTATGATGGGGTGGTATCCTCCTTTGGATGATTCAAGTGACTTGACTTGGCACATGTTCACACATGTAGTTGAAACAAAATCAACATAGCCTTCACGATATTTATGTTCATGGTGGATTATATCCTACTCATGCTTGCACTCAATGTTTATTAATTTTAATGCATGTTCATGACTGTTGTCGCTCTCTAGTTGGTCGCTGCCCAGTCTTTTGCTAGCCTTCACTTGTACTAAGCGGGAATACTGCTTGTGCATCCAATCCCTTAAACCCCAAAGTTATGCCATATGAGTCCACTATACCTTCCTATATGCGGTATCTACCTGCCATTCCAAGTAAATTTGTATGTGCCAAACTCCAAACCTTGAAATGAAATTATGTTTTGTATGCTCGAATAGCTCATGTATCAACTAGGGCTATCTGTATCTTCCATGTTAGGCGGGTTATTCTCAAGAGGAATGGACTCTGCTCCTCACTCACGAGAAAATGGTCGGTCAACAGGATGCCCAGTCCCATGCTTTATGCAAATCAAATCAAAATAATTGCAAACAAAACTCCCCCTCGGACTGTTGTTAGTTGGAGGCACTCGTTGTTTCGAGCAAGCCATGGATTGATGCTTGTTGGTGGAGGGGGAGTATAAACTTTACCATTCTGTTTGAGAACCGCCTATAATGTGTGTAGCATGGAAGATATCGCCATGTCTCGGTTGTTATGTTGACAATGAAAGTATGCCGCTCAAAATATTATTTATCTCTGCTTTAAAATCGAGCTCTGTCACCTCTACAAATCCCTGCTTCCCACTGCGAAGGGCCTATCCATTTACTTTTATGTTGAGTCATCACCCTCTCATTAAAAAGCACCAGCTGGAGAGCACCGCTGTCATTTTCATCCACTACTACTAATTTATATTTTGGGCATGACTATGACTGGATCTATTTTACCATGAATTACAATGTTTAGTCAGTCCTTGATCTTTAAAGGTGCTCTGCATTTATGTTTTGCGGTCTCATAAAGGGCTAGCAAGATACCATCTTGTTATATCATATCATGATTGTTTTGAGAAAGTGTTGTCATCCGAGATTTATTATTATTGCTCGCTAGTTGATTATGCCATTGATATGAGTAAATATGAGACCTAAAAGTTATTGTGAATATGGTTAGTCATAATCTTTGCTAAAAACTTGAATGCTGGCTTTACATATTTGCAACAACAAGAGCAAACAGAGTTTGTAAAAGTTTTTCTTTATCACTTTCAGTTTATCAACTGAATAGCTTGAGGACAAGCAAAGGTTTAAGCTTGGGGGAGTAGATACGTCTCCGTCGTATCTACTTTTCCAAACACTTTTGCCCTTGTTTTGGAATGGAACTAACCTGGACTGACACTGTTTTCAGCAGAATTGCCATGGTGTTATTTATGTGCAGAAACAAAAGTTCTCGCAATGACCTGAAACTTCACGGAGATTATTTTTGGAAATAATAAAAAAATATTGGCGAAAGAATCAAGGCTAGGGGACCACACCCTTGCCACGAGGGTGGGGGACGCGCCTACCCCTCTGGGTGCGCCCCCTGCCTCGTGGCCCCCCTGGAGCTCCACCGACCTCAACTCCAACTCCATATATTCGTGTTGAGGGAGAAAAAAACAGAGAGAAAGATTCATCGCGTTTTACTATACGGAGCCCCCGCCAAGCCTTAAACTCTCTCGGGAGGGCTGATCTGAAGTCTGTTTGGGGCTCCGGAGAGGGGAATCCGTCGTCGTCATCGTCATCAACCATCCTCCATCACCAATTTCATGATGCTCACCGCCGTGCGTGAGTAATTCCATCATAGGCTTGCTGGACAGTGATGGGTTGGATGAGATTTATCATGTAATCGAGTTAGTTTTGTTAGGGTTTGATCCCTAGTATCCACTATGTTCTGAGATTGATGTTGCTATGACTTTTCTATGCTTAATGCTTGTCACTAGGGCCCGAGTGCCATGATTTCAGATCTGAACCTATTAGGTTTTAATGAATATATGTGAGTTCTTGATCCTATCTTGCAAGTCTATAGTCACCTACTATGTGTTATGATCCGGCAACCCCGAAGTGACAATAATCGGGACCACTCCCGGTGATGACCATAGTTTGAGGAGTTCATGTATTCACTATGTGTTAATGCTTTGGTGCGGTACTCTATTAAAAGGAGGCCTTAATATCCCTTAGTTTCCGTTAGGACCCCACTGCTACGGGAGGGTAGGACAAAAGATGTCATGCAAGTTCTTTTCCATAATCATGTATGACTATATTCGGAATACATGCCTACATTACATTCATGAATTGGAGCTAGTTCTGTGTCACCCTATGTTATGATTGTTACATGATGAACCGCATCCGGCATAATTCTCCATCACCGATCCATTGCCTACGAGCTTTTCACATATTGTTCTGCGCTTATTAATTTTTCGTTGCTATTGTTGCAATCACTAGAAAACCCAAAAATATTACTTTGCTACCATTACCATTACTTCCATACTACTTTGCTACTAAATACTTAGCTGCAGATACTAAGTTATCCAGGTGTGGTTTGTCGGCGTTCTGGGAACGGGGGTCCCCAGACTTGCCTGCCTGCGGCCTGCGGCGTGGCTCAAAGGGGGCCCAGCACGGCGCATCTTCATCAACACAAACCCAAGACCCTCGCGAGGGGCCAAGCCTCGCGGGGCGGACGACCCGGAGCTTCCTCAGGCATGGCCCCATCAGGCTGGCTCGCGAGGAGGCGGAGAGATCAAGGCGGGGTACCTCACGAGGTGCCCATGACGCAAGCCATGATGACCAAGGGCGCCAGGCGGGCGCCAGCCCGCGCAGTGTCCTCCTTTCCTCTTTGGTGCAAAGGGAGCAAGCGCAGGCAAGAGCATCAAGCAAAGGCACCCGTTTCGGAGCAACGAGACCAAGACTAGTCCGACGGCAGGGAGGAAGTCATTGTGGAGCCCAAGCCAGCGTCACCACCAGAGCCTTTGGCAGGCGAGGACCAACTTTAGTTAGGATAAGTGTACCAGATGTTCCCCTTCGAAATGGCCAATTGTTGGCGCCCTTCCCGCTCAATATTTGGGAAGAGGCCCAGGGCCTTTGCCTATAAATAGGACTAGCCACCCCAGGGTAGAGGCAATTGGAATGAGCTAGGATCTAGAGAATCAATCAGAGAGAGAGAGAGAGAGAGAGAGAGAGAGAGAGAGAGAAGGGTGACTGAACTCCTCCTAGTAGTTCATCCCCCCAGCCAAGAACAGACCCTCGCGAGGCTGTTCTTCCTTGTATTGGTTATCATCATCAGCCCAAGAGGCAATCCACCACACCACACATTGGAGTAGGGTATTACACCACATCGGTGGCCCGAACCAATATGAACCCTGTGTCTCTTGTGCTGTTCTTTCCATAGCTTAGATCTTTGCGAGGCGAAGGGGTGCAGGTAGGAAGAAGGCGTAATCTCCACGCGCACCCCAGAGTTCAAACCTCAAGGGTCTGCCGGAACCCGAAATCCGACATTTGGTGCGCCAGGTAGGGGTGCGCCGAAATTCGTCTTCCACCGCCCCGTTCTCCTCCGACCATCGCGTCCATGTCTGACGCTCATCACGCCCGCGCCGAGCGCCGAGCCGCTCTCGCTTCCCGCGTCGCCCAGACGGCCCCTGTCGGCGGGCGTCCTTGCCGTTCCCCGTCGCCTGCCGTCAACGCCGCCACCGGCCCGGCGGGGAACGAGCAGCAAGCATCGTCTCAGCATCCGTCCGTGCGGCAAGACGGCCGCACCGCTACTCCCTCGCTCACCCCGGCTGGTTCTTCGTCCCGCGCGCTCCGCGCACCCATGGAGACTCGAGCTGCGCTCATCGCGGCAAACGAGCTCCTGCGCTACCGTCCCGTCGACGACGTCTACGAAGAGTGGCTCGACCGTGTCGCCGAGCTCGTCCATGCCGCAGGGGGCTCTCCTGCGCCGTCCTTCCCGCTACACCGCACCCCGCCCTGCGCGGGCGACGAAGCTCCGAGGGCGTCCCAGCCGCCTCCTCCTCAAGAAGGCACCCCGGCTCCAAGGCGCGTGGCCCCTGGGCGGAACCCGCTCTGTCAGGTGCCAGCGCGGCAAGAGCAGAGCTGCCAAGAAGTCCCTCGACCGCAAGAAGCTGCCTGGGCGCTCCCTGCTCCAGCATGTCGCGGCCATGCTCCTGCTCCCGCACGT
Organism: Aegilops umbellulata; assembly: GCA_032464435.1. Classification (NCBI taxonomy): domain Eukaryota; kingdom Viridiplantae; phylum Streptophyta; class Magnoliopsida; order Poales; family Poaceae; genus Aegilops; species Aegilops umbellulata. The sequence goes on along the minus strand of CP136058.1, from coordinate 343,454,968 downwards.
CAAGACCCCGCGCTGCTCCCAGCTGCAGCGCATGGGGACCTGCAAGATCAAGCTCTCCGTCACCCAAGGCCTCCTGTGGCCACAGCAGGCTGTCGTGCCTTCACCACCGAGCTACGTAGCGTCGCGTGGCCCGGCAAGTTCAAGCCAGACCTGCCTCCTCGTTACGACGGCACGGCCGACCCTGCGGAGTTCCTCCAGCTCTATGAGCTGGGCATCGAAGCTGCCAACGGAGATGAGAAGGTCATGGCGAACTGGTTTCCCATGGTGCTCAAGGACGGGGCCCGCACCTGGCTCCTGAACCTGGCTCCAGGCACGATCTCCTCCTAGGACGAGATGCGCACCTGCTTCATCGCCAACTTCCAAGGTACCCGCGACCGGCCCCCGCCGTGAGCGACATGCGCCGCATCAAGCAACAACCCAGAGAGACCCTGCAAAAGTACATCCAGCGCTTCAACAACGCATGCCTCAAGATTCCCAAGGTGTCCGAGGAGGCCATCATCTCAGCCTTCTCCGACGGCGTGCGCGATGTCAAGATGAAGGAGGAGCTGCCGATGCATGAAGACCTGTGCACTTCCTTGGAGCTGTTCAACTTGGCGACCAAGTGCGCCAGGGCTGAGGAAGGGCATCTCTCCCTCCTCGAGCTGCCTGCCGCAGACCCAGAAGAGAAGAAGTCCAAGGCCAAGGATGTGAAGTGCAAGGGGCCTGTCGTGCTCGCGGCAGAGCCGGACACCAAGCGGGGCAGAGATCAGCCCGAATCTTCCAAGGGCAGTCGGTACTGTGTGTACCACGACCTCCACACCCGCAACACCAACGAATGTCAAGAGCTCCGAGCCATACGAGAAGGAAGGATCGGCCATCGTGCCGACCGCGGTGACCCGGGCTACGGTCGAGGAGGAGGAAGAAACACAGGACGCTGGGAAGACCGCGGCCCACGCCAAGGGTGGCGCGATCGACCTCGCGAGGACCGCTGGCAAGACCCGCCTCGCGAGGGAGACTGGAGGGACCAGCCTAGCGAGGATCGCCCGCAAGGCAACGCAGGCCTCCCTCTGCTGCCGCCGTAGCCAAGAAGAAACGAGGACCGCCATCAGGACGAGGGGGCTGGGGCTTCCAGGAGCCGCGCGCGATCGCCTGCATCCTGGGCGGAGCTCAAGCCCCAGCCTCTTAGCGCATCTTCAAGAAGTTCGCCCGTGAAGTGAATGCAGTCCTCCCCAAGCTCGAAGCCATGCACCCTCTCAGGTGGTCGGCATGCGCCATCATGTTCAGCTCAGCGGATCAGCTCAAGTGCGCGGCCACAGCCAGAGTCCTCCCGATGCTTTGTTCCCCAATCATCAGCAACGTGGTGGTCACCAGGACCCTCATCGATGGCGGGATAGGGCTCAACGTCCTGTCTGTGGAAACATTCAACAATCTCCAAGTGCCCTACAACCAGCTTCAGCCAACCAAGCCTTTCTCCGGAGTCACTGACGGCTCCACAATCCCGATTGGGCAGGTCCGCCTCCCTGTCACCTTCGGAGCGCGCGACAACTACCGCACCGAGCTCATCGACTTCGACGTCGCACACATTCGCCTGCCGTACAACGCCATTCTTGGGTACCCAGCGCTGGCCAAGTTCATGGCCGTAACTCACCACGGCTACAACGTCCTCAAGATGCCAGGAAGTGGCGGAGTCATCACGGTGCCCTGTGAAGAGAAGGACGCGGTGTGTTCCCTGGAACGAGCCTTTCAGGCCGCATCACTGGAAGACCCGGATCGTGGAAGCCGGAGGCTTCCCGAGACCACCCCCAAGAAGAAGAAGACATCGTCCGGCCTGGTCCCTCAGGAGGCAGGCCCCTCAGGGCCCGCGCCTGCCCAGGGGGAACCTCCATCCATCGCATAGGAAAGCGCGCCCGGCGCCCTCCTCAGGCAGGGCTCGGGGGCTCTCCCCTGGAGGGCCACCGACCTGGCTAAGGTCACGAGGGAGGCGCTTGGGCACCACATGGAGGCGTGTTTTGAAGCACGTTTCCCTCGAGAAGGAGTAAGGCAAGGAGGGTCAGACCCTGAGGAGTTCGTCAGCAAGGCCATTCAGGAGCTACAGGAGTCAAGCGTCATGAGAGGCGGCCGCCGCTTACCAGCTGTGGCTCCCCATCCAGGCGAGGATGGTGGGCTGCGCGTCTGCATCGACATACCAGGGCTCAACCGAGTCACCACTCTGGAGCGCCTCTGGCCCTCGCGAGTGGGGCGCTGCGAAGGTCCACCCCACAGCTACGTTCGCATGCCTTACGGCTTGCCGAACGCAGCTGCCACGCACCAGCGCCTCATGAGGGGCATCATGGAGGCTCAAGAGGCCAGGCGTTCCGCAGCCCTGGCGGAGATAGAGATGGTCCGCGAGGAGCCACCAGCGCCTCCGGAGCCTCCCAAGGCCCCTGGGCCTGGGGGCTCGTGAGGATCGGCTCCCACAGCCCACCGAGTCTGCTACACCAACACTGCTTCGTCCTCAACATCATCAGGTGACATCTTTCAAGTTTCATTTCCAACTGGGAGCGCCCCCCAAGGCTGCATTATTCCCAGGCCGCGTGGGTCCGTCCCTGCGGCATGTATCCCTTTTATTTCATGTTGTTAGCTTACTTTGCTGGGGGCGCCCCTCGGGCTGCATCATCCCCAATTCGCTCGGGCCAGACCCAGCGGCATGTATCCCTTTTGCGTTTATTTCCGGCTATGCGTTCATCCCACCATGCTTGATTATTTGATGTCGGTCCACGGCACCTCTTCTTCTCCATGCCGACCACTTGCGCGTTAAAGGGGGGGTACCTGAGCATCACGACTCAGGGCTCTTACCGGCTCTCCAGCCCTCACCCTCTGGCCTTGTCAACGGCATCGCGCCCTGGCATACCAGCGACGGCTGAGACCAGCTCGAGGACCGGGACCCGAGGACGTAGAGTGCAGGCATCTAACCAAATTTGCAGGAACACATCACAAGATAAGGCCCAGTGCCAGGCGCAACCCGCCTAGAGGTAGGGCCCCGTGAGTCCCGCGCTGGCTCACGGGTGCCCAGATACACCTCGCTAGGCCCTACCGTGCCAGCCACGTGTCAGGGCGGGGTTGTACACGCCCCGGGGGCTCCTCCCGGAGGGGAGCCCCCTCCCACGTACCAGTGAAAGCACCATGCTCCGCGCTGGCTGACGACACTGCCGAGGAGCGGCTATGCCCGTACACATACGGAAGCGCTATGCTCCGCGCTGGTGATAAACAACTGAGGGTGGCCCCCGGGCCGCATCAACCTCAGGGAGCCCAGAGCTCTGTGTCTAGCCTCATCGTAACGCCTCCCCTCGAGAGTGCCGCGCGAGGGGGCTGGGCACGGGGCTGCGCCTGGGTCACGCCCAGACGCACGCCACCCAGCCAGGCCCCCCCGGGCCTGGTTCGTCGCGCTTCTCTCCCCGAGCGGAGCCAAGGTACGAAGGTCGTTTGAGCGTCAAGGGGGACTCCTCAGCATCGTGACTCAGGAGCCTAACTGGTCACGTAGCCCCTCACTCCTTAGTTCCGAAAGGCTAACGCTGGGTGAGGTATGCGCGGGGCCGGGCTCTGCAGACGTAGAACGGTAGATCCACCCACATCTCACCTCCCTACTTGATGTTCGTGCGCCAAGGGGGACTCCTGAGCATCGCGACTTAGGAGCCTAACTTCTCACGTAGCCCCTCACTCCTTAGTCTCGTCCTGGTTTCCGGTCGGGGCTAACGCTGGGTGAGGTATGCGCGGGGCTGGGCTCTGCCGGCGTAGAACATAAGCAAGTAGGAAGGAAAAGCGTAAATTCTAAAGACAACCTCCTTCACTCTCAACCACGCGAACCGCTTGCACGTTAAAGGGGGGTGCCTGAGCATCGCGACTCAGGGCTCCTACTGGCTCTCCAACCCTCACCCTCTGGCCTTGTCCACGGCATCGCGACCTGGCATACCAGCGACGGCTGAGACCCGCTCGAGGGCCGGGACTCGAGGACGTAGAGCAGAAAGGGGAGCAAAGGCGAGAGAGGAGCGCCATCTTAAATTTGAAGGAGTTCAAAAGCAAATATTACAGGCCACACTGTTATCTCAATGCCAAACGCAAGTTTAAACGCCTCCCCGAGGCATGATACATGTGTAGGAATTGAAAGCAGGACAGGAGCCACAACGGAATCACTTGACGGCGGTGGAGCAGCGCGGAGTGGGTTCGCCTCACGGAGCAGCAGGGTCGGCAGCGCCTCGCTTTGGCTTGGTGCTGAAGGCCTGGAACTTCCCCACCAGAGCCTCCGCGCGACCCTTCACGGCCTCGGCAGCGACAGCGGCACGCTCGCCGCTTGCTGGCTCCAGCAGGCTGTTGAGGCCGACGCTAGGATCGCGAAGGTAGATGTGGGTGAAGACCCGCGTCAGCACTGCAGAAGACAGGACACACGCCTCGGCCTCGGCCGTGGGGCCAAGGCCAAGGGCGACATCTTCAAGAGCACGAACCAGGAAGGGAAGCAGCTTGGCGGGGCCGTCTTCGGCGCCAGCCAGCGGGCTCTCCAGGCCGCTGTCGTAAAGCGTCTTCAACGAGGAGCGAGCCTTCTTCTCCATCTCCGCGAAGGCCACGCGGTCCTCGGCAAGAACCCGGGCCTTGTCGTCCATCTCGACCTTCCACGCCCCCAACTCCTGCTCCAGCGCGCCTAGGCGGTCGCGGCGCTTCTTGAGCTTGGCCTCCCGGCCCTCGACGGCCGCCTCGCGAGCCTTCACGCCTTCTTCTTGCTCTTGGCGAAGGCGGGCCTCTTTCACGAGCTGGTCCCGCAGGCCTTGCAGCTCGTCCTCCAGCACCTTGCAGCGACCACGGACGTCGGCCGCCTCCCCCAGGGCTGCGTCACGAGCAGCCTTCACCTCAAGGACAGCCTGCCTCTCCTCATCGCAAGCCATCGAGGCCTGGACTAGCGCCGCCCGAATCAAAGCGTCGTAGCGAATCCATCCTGAAGCCAGCTCCAAGCGCCCGGCCACCAAGCGAGGGTCGGCGCCAAGAAGATCCTGCCACAGCCGGTCCAGCTCAGCAGCAGCACGATCCAGAACGGCGGGAGGAGTCGGAGAGACAGCAGTCGGTGGAGTAGGAGGAGAAAGCGGCGGCACGACCACAGCATCCTGAGGTGGAGCCTGCTGCGCCCCGACGACTGTGGTGGCGGCGGCAGGCAAAGGCACCTCGGGAGTCACTTGGGCCATGGGGGCTGAGCTCGTCCCAGCCAGCTCAGCCAGGCCTCGCGAGGATGACCGGGCAGGAGAGGCCCGTGCGTCGCGGTCACCTTCCTTCGCGGGCAGAGGCACTGCCACGGATGGAACCTCAGGAGCCCCCTTCGGCTTCTTTGCTGCGGGCGCCAACCTATCCAAGAGACGCGGACGTCAAGCCTCAGCAGCAGAACAAGAAATAAAGACAAGAATCAAGCGCTTACGAGTCGTCGCCGGTAAGCTCAAGCTGCCTCCGGCCAAATTTGAAGCCTAAAAGCCGGCTGGAAGGGTCAACCTCGGAAGCGGAAGGCGCGTCTGCGGACCGCCTCGGGGCTGGGGCAGACCCACGGGAGATCAGCCCGGTCCTGTCCTTCTTCGGGATCAGGGGCAAGCTCCCGCCTCCTTGCTCGTCATCATCCTCGTCGTCATTGAATGGGGAGAGGCGGAGAGCGCGGGACCTGCACCGGGGGAGGGGAGCCCTCGACTCTCCGTCAGTCGCCTCGGAGTCAGGACCTTTCTCCCGCTCCCCTCCGTCCTCCTCTTTGCTGGAGTCGTCGGAGGACACGTCCATCGGTTCCCCGGGAGCTTCCGTGGGCACGGGCCCGTCCCCGTTGAAGACGGGCATGGACTCCACCACCTGCTCCCAGTCATCGCGGAGGAACAAGGGCGTAGGAGCGCCCTCCAACCTCGCCACATCGCCTCCGACCAGAGATTGGAGGACCGCAGCCAGATCTTTGTCGTCCAAGGCCACGGGGCTCGGATGGGGCCTCCACATCGGAAGTGAGTACTGCCGAAGCGGAGCCAGCTGGTGCTCCAGGAATTCCCTCAGCAGCGACGCGCCAGTCAGCTTTGCCGACGCCATGTTGGCCGGCCTCAGATCCGCGTCCATCTTCTCCAACACCAGCTTCGCGCGGGGGTCCGCGAGCTCTGCTCGACTCCAATCACTGGAGCTCGTGGGTTGCTCCATGGGCAAGATCAGCCGAGGGTGGATGCGCCCAGCATCTGCCAAGACCCACTTGCTCCTGAAGCCCTCAATCCTTTTCCCGGGGCTCGAAATGGCAATGGCGCCACCGTACGCGACGAAGCTCGCACACGCAGAAGCAGGACCGCGAGTGGTCCGGAGATAGAAGTAGTGGCGCAGCAAGGCCACTGAGGGCAGCACCCCTACGTGAGCCTCGCAGTAATAGGCGAAGATTGCCAGGAGAAGGACGGAGTTGGGATGGAGATGCAGAGCCTGTAGCTTATAATGGCGGAGGATAGAGAGGAAGAACTCAGAGAAGGGAGGCACCAGGCCAGCAGCAATGGAGCTTACAAAGAGCGGATAAAAGGTGCTCCCTCGGCCCTCAGGGGTGGCGGAGCCGGCCTTGAACACCTTCGCCCCGTCGATGCCCTGCGTCGCCGCCATCCGGCGCAACCGGGCGAGGCTCGCCTCCGACACGTTCGGCGACTCCAGGGCAGACGAGTACCAAGCTCCGCCCGGGGACTGACGAGGCGCCATGGCTTCCTAGGTCCCGCGGTCGGAGTAGATCTGGAAATGTGGAGGAAGGAAGGAGAGGCGCACGAAGGGGGATCTGAGCAGCAACCGGAGAAAGCAAAAAAAGCAAAGCCTGGGCAGATGCCGCTCCTTTATCAACTCGCGCGGTTGCTGAGGCGCCCACGTCCAATCAACCGCCACGCGGCGCCCAAGGCCGCAGGCTGTTAGGGCCCGCGGCGCTTCGCCCTTGCCCTTTCGCCTCCCTGCACGGCCAAGTCCGGGCGTGCCTTGGGCCCGGGGGCTACTGTCGGCGTTCTGGGAACGGGGGTCCCCAGACTTGCCTGCCTGCGGCCTGCGGCGTGGCTCAAAGGGGGCCCAGCACGACCCATCTTCATCAACACAGACCCAAGACCCTCGCGAGGGGCCAAGCCTCGCGGGGCGGACGACACTGAGCTTCCTCAGGCACGGCCTCATCAGGCTGGCTCGCGAGGAGGCGGAGAGATCAAGGCGGGGTACCTCACGAGATGCCCATGACGCAAGCCATGACGACCAAGGGCGCCAGGCGGGCGCCAGCTCGTGCAGTGTCCTCCTTTCCTCTTTGGTGCAAAGGGAGCAAGCGTAGGCGAGAGCATCAAGCAAAGGCACCCGTTTCGGTGCAACGAGACCAAGACCAGTCCGACGGCAGGGAGGAAGTCATTGTGGAGCCCAAGCCAGCATCACCACCAGAGCCTTTGGCAGGCGAGGACCGACTTTAGTCAGGATAAGTGTACCAGATGTTCCCTTCGAAATGGCCAATCGTTGGCGCCCTTCTCGCTCAATATTTGGGAAGAGGCCCAGGGCCTTTGCCTATAAATAGGACTAGCCACCCCCAGGGTAGAGGCAATTGGAATGAGCTAGGATCCAGAGAATCAATCAGAGAGAGAGAGAGAGAAGGGTGACTGAACTCCTCCTAGCAGTTCATCCCCCCAGCCAAGAACAGACCCTCGCGAGGCTGTTCTTCCTTGTATTGGTTATCATCATCAGCCCAAGAGGCAATCCACCACACCACACACTGGAGTAGGGTATTACACCCCATCGGTGGCCCGGACCAGTATAAACCCTGTGTCTCTTGTGCTGTTCTTTCCATAGCTTAGATCTTTGCGAGGCGGAGGGGTGCAGGTAGGAAGAAGGCGTAATCTCCGCGCGCACCCCAGAGTTCAAACCGTAAGGGTCTGCCGGAACCCGAAATCCAACATGGTTGAATTGACAACTCATACTAATACTTGAGAATATTCTTTGGCTCCCCTTGTGTCGAATCAATAAATTTGGGTTGAATACTCTACCCTCGAAAACTGTTGCGATCCCCTATACTTGTGGGTTATCATGGGGTCGGATGTTCCATCATATGATTCAATATTCATAGGTTTAAACCCTTCTGGGAATTCATGCTCCATTACTTCCTCGGTGAAGCATAGGGGGTGTGCGGCGCCTCTATAGCGGGCGACGTCGCGATGGAGTTCGGCGGATGTCCCTATGCGGTTTTCGCCCGAGTGAGGTTGTGTTGATCACGCCAGACCTGATAGCCGTGCTCTCATGTTGGGGCACGTCCCCTTGACCTATAGATTGATTTGGCTAAGCCTGCCCTCGTACGTGTCCAGGTCCTGTTCTAGGTTGTAGGTGTAATCTCGGGCCGCTGTCTCCCTGCCTTTACGATGGGGTAATGTGGGCTGGTGTTCGGCTTGGGTAGCCATTCTATCTCGGCCATGCAGTGGCCGGTCTGGTTTATCGGCTGCGTTACGCGCTGATGTCAGGGGCTCCCGCGCCTCAAGGTCGAATTGAGGTAACAAATTGCGCTTCGGGTAGCTTTTGGTTGGTCGCTCGAGGACGTATTCCTCAGCTGCCAGGACAGTAGTCCATCTATCGTTGAGCATATCCTCTTTGGCTTGAAGTCGTTGCTGCTTTGTTTTCAGGCTCCTCGTGGTTGCGATGAGTTGTTGCTTAAAGCGTTCTTGATTGAGGGGTCCCTCTGGCACGATGAAGTCTTCATCACCGAGGCTTATTTCGTCTTCGGAGGGTGGCATATAGTTGTTGTCCTCTGAGTCCTCGCTTCTGACTGGCTCGTTAGGGTTACCCTGCCCCTCCTCCCAATCATCATGTTCGGATGTTGGTTCGACGGGGGCGTCTGGGTCTTCGGCATTCTCCGGAGTGTTACTGTCTTCATTGCTGGTATTGCTTTCTTTGTCGCGGCGTGATTTTGAACGGCGCCGCTGATGCCGTCGTTTTGGTGGTTTATCAATGTTATTGTCCTTTATTGGATTCTTACAGCCTTCATAGCTATTCTCTTTTGGCGTATCCACCATGAATACATCGTATGTGGAGGTGGCCGCCTAGCGTCCGGTATGCGGCGGGTTTTGGCTTTGTTCGTCTCCGACATCGTCGTCCATAGCATCAATGTCTTCGGGGCCGTAATTGAGCCTGTCGGTTAAGTCCTCGACAGTGGCAATGAAATGGGTGGTGGGTGGGGCGTAGAATTCCCTGCTCTCAGCCCTAGTCCGAGCTGGGCGTAGTTGGGACGTTGCCCCTCTGTAATGACGAGGGATCGCGTTAACTCCAGAGCCTCGCTTAAAGGCGAGGTTTGGCCAGGGAGAAGAAAGACCGTGGAGTACGGCGGGAAGAAAACTCTTTGACCGAACTCACACGATGCTGACTCCGAGGGTTCGGAGCCAGTGTTCGGAGAAGGGTTCGGCTTCATGATGATTGCTGGTGACGCTACTTCCTCCGACTCTCCTGTACTAGGCTCAATAGCCGCAAAGAGTCCGGCGGGCTTGAAGATCCCGTCTTTGGACCAGGTGATGTGCTCCGGCTCCAGAGCAGAGGCTGGGGTCGCGAACCCTAGGGAGATCAAATCTCCTCGGATATTGGCGACATAATCCAGATTTCAAAAGCTAATCTGGTGACCTGGGGCATAGCGGTCGATATGCTCTAGATGGCCACGCGAGTTGGCCCGCAGTGCGAAGCCGCCAAACACAAAGATCTGGCCGGGGAGAAAGACCTCCCTCAGGGCAGCATTGTTGTAGATGATTGATGGAGCCATCAAACCTTCTAGCGACGACACAGCGGAACTCTCAAAGAAAGCACCAATGTCGGTGTCAAAACCGGCAGATCTCGGGTAGGGGGTCCCGAACTGTGCGTCTATGTATCGAAGGTAACAGGAGACAAGGACATGATGTTTACCCAGGTTCGGGCCCTCTTGATGGAGGTAATACCCTACTTCCTGCTTGATTATCTTGGATGAATATGGGGTTTATAAGAGTTGATCTACCTCGAGATCATAATGGCTAAACCCTAGATGTCTATCCTGTATGATTATGATTGCCTCAACAGACTAAACCCTCCGGTTTATATAGACACCGGAGGGACCTAGGATTATATAGATTTGGTTTACAGAGAAAGGAATCTTCATATCCGAACGCCATGCTTGCCTTCCATGCAAAGGAGAGTCCCATCTGGACACGGGAGGAAGTCTTCTGTCTTGTATCTTCACGGCCCATTAATCCGGCCCACATCATATAGCCCGGACGCCCGAGGACCCCTTAATCTAGGACTCCCTCACCAAGGACAATCTATCGCATCTTGACCAAAACCCTTGATGACCCACAAGCATATGGGATCAATGTAGTCCTTCTGGATAAATAAGAGTGTCGAACCCAACGAGGAGCAGAAGGAAATGACTAGTTTTCAGCAAGGTATTTTCTGCAAGCACTGAAATTATAAATAACGAGTAGTTTGATAGCAAGATAATTTGTAACGAGCAAGTAACGGTGATACGTCTCCAACGTATCTATAATTTTTTATTGTTCCATGTTGTTATATTATCAATCTTGGATGTTTTACAATCATTTATAGTCATTTAATATCATTTTTTGGTACTAACTTCTTGACATAGTGCCAAGTGCCAGTTGCTATTTTTTCCATGTTTTTTACATCGCAGAAAATCAATATCAAATGGAGTCCAAATGCCCCGAAACTTTATGGAGAATTTTTATGGGCCAGAAGGAACACAATGGGCCCTGGCTGGGCCTGGGGGTGCCTCGAGGAGGGCAAAACCCATTAGGGCGCACCAGGAGGCCCAGGCGGGCCCTGGTGGGTTGTGCCCACCTCAGGCGCCCCCCCCCCCCCCGACCGCTGCTTTGCTCAATAAATACCCCAATATCCCAGAAACACTAAAGGCATCGACGAAATATTTATCCAGCCGGCACAGAGTCCAGAACCACCATATCCACTCTAGACACCATCTCGTATTGGGTTCACCACCTCCCTTGGTTCCTCTCCGAAGATGCGTGAGTAGTTCTTTGTAGACCTTCGGGTCTGTAGTTAGTAGCTAGATGGCTTTCTCTCTCTCGCTGGATTCTCAATACAATGGTCTCTTGGAGATCCATATGATGTAACTCTTTTTGCGGTGTGTTTGTTGGGATCTGATGAACTTTGAGTTTATGATCAGATCTATCTTTTTATATCCATGAAAGTTATTTGAGTTTCTTTGATCTCTTATATGCATGATTGGTTATAGCCTCGTATTTCTTGTCCGATATTTGGGTTTTGTTTGTCCAACTTGATCTATTTATCTTGCAATGGGAAGAGGTGCTTGATCCCAGTGATAGAAAGGGAAACGACTTGTATGTATCGTTGCTACTAAGGATAAAATGATGGGGTCTATCTCTACATAGATAGATCTTGTCTACATCATGTCATCGTTCTTATTGCATTACTTCGTTTCTCCATGAACTTAATACACTAGATGCATGCTGGATAGCGGTCGATGTGTGGAGTAATAGTAGTAGATGCAGGCAGGAGTCGGTCTACTAATTTGGACGTGATGCCTATATAATGATCATTGCCTGGATATTGTCGTAATTATTTGAAGTTCTATCAATCGCCCAACAGTAATTTGTTTACGCACCGTTTGCTATTTTTCTCGAGAGAAGCCACTAGTGAAACCTACGGCCCTCGGGTCTTCTTTCTCATATATTTACCTTTGCGGTCTACTTTTCTCTTGCATTTATTTTCAGATCTATTAAATCAAAAATACAAAAATACCTTGCTGCAATTTTTCTTTATTTATTTTAATTGGCGTTCGATCTATCAATTTACTACATAAATTATCTCACGTCCGTTTCCCACTTCAGGCACCGTACCCCGGAAGGGATTGACAACCCCTTTAACAGGTCGGGTTGCGAGGATTTGTTATCTGTGTGCAGGGGCTGTTTACGTTGTGTTTCTTGGTTCTCCTACTGGTTTGATAACCTTGGTTTCATATGTGAGGGAAATACCTACCGCCGTTGTGCTGCATCATCCCTTCCTCTTTGGGGAAATACCGATGTAGCTTCAAGCGACATCGAAAGGAATTTCCGGCGCCGTTGCCGGGGAGGATCTTCAACATATACCAGGTTCCTAATCACAAATCTCATCTCCTCACAATTTACATTATTTGCCATTTGTCTCTCGTTTTCCTCTCCCCCACTTCACAAAAATTTACCGTTTTATTCGCCTCCCTTTTCTGTTCGTTGTTTTCTTGCCGGATCTGTTTTTGTGTGCACTCCTGTTTGCGTAGTCATGATGCCTCAAAGAGAATATTATGATGTTCCTTACCCAAATATTTTGCTTGAAATTGATAAAAGTACTAAGGAATATATGACTACACAATTTGAGCATAATAAGTATTTTACTGAAGAACTTAAGGAGCACTCCGTTGTGCTTGATGCTATTACAAAAAAACTTGATGATATCAGTAGAGAAGTTTGCAATCTCCAATCTAAGTATGCTTTTGCCGAAAGTTTGCTAGGAAAAATATCAGATGCACAAGCTACCTTAGTAAATCAAATGGCCACAAAACCAATCTCGTTAGAAGGAAAAAGTGATGAAGATCTTAAAATGATTGATAATTCTTCTATTGGTTCCTTCTTTAGTAAAGTTAAGATTGATTAAAAAGGGACTGGAGAAGAGTCAACTTTAGGTAGAAGGCGTCCCAATATTTCAGAGGGTGAAAATCTTGTTGAGAAAATTGATGAAAGTGGGTTTGGAGAGGTCAAAACTTTAACTAGTGATGTGCCCACTCTTTTGGATTACAAAGACTTTAATTATGATAGTTTCTCTTTGATTGATTGTATTTCTTTGTTGATCCATGATAAATTCACCCCATTCTTATGAACAAAATAAGGCTTTTACTAACCATATTGTTGATGCTATGATGAAAGCTCTTGAAGAAAAATTGGAATTAAAAGTTCCAATTCCTAGAAAATTGCATGATGAATGGGAACCTACTATCAAAGTCAAGATAAAAAACTACAAGTGTTTTGCTTTGTGTGACTTGGATGCTAGTGTTTCTACAATTCCGAAATCTTTATGTGATGTGCTTGGTCTTACTAATCTTGAAGAATGTTCTTTGAATTTGCACTTGGCGGATTCTACTATTAAAAAGCCTATGGGAAGAATTAATTATGTTCTTATTCTTGCAAATAGGAATTATGTGCCCATGGATTTTATTGTTCTTGATATTGATTGCAATCCGTCTTGTCCAATTATTCTTGGTAGACCGTTTTTACGCACTATCAATGTCGTGATTTATATGAAAGAAGACAATATTAAGTTCCAATTTCCTTTGAGGAAGGGTATGGAACACTTTCCTAGAACTAGAATTAAGCGACCTTATGAATCAATCATGAGGGCATCTTATGGATCTCGAACCAAAGATGACAAAACTTAGATCCTAGCTTTATGCCTAGCTAAGGGCGTAAAACAATAGCGCTTGTTGGGAGGCAACCCAGTGAATAAATTTTATTTTTGATTTTTTCTTTCTATTCTTGAGTGTTAGCACAATTATGCTACCGTTATAATTGTGTTTTTTGTTTTAATTAGTATTTGTGCCAAGTAGAACCGATAGGATCTTCTTGGGTGATAGTTGTTTGATCTTGCTGAAAAAGACAGAAACTTTGCGCTCACGAATATAATTCTCATTTTTTATAGTGATTTTGCCCTGATTATTGTTGCAGAAGATTAATGTACAAATTTCTTAGGTCATCCTATTTTTTCAGAATTTTTGGAGTTCCGGAAGTTTTCGTCTAAGTCGGATTGCTACAGACTGTTCTGTTTTGACAGATTCTGTTTTTTTGTATTGTGTGCTTATTTTGATGGCTCTATGGTTTTCTATGATGATTTTTTTCCATAGAAAAGTTGCAATACAGTAGATATAATAAAAACAAAATATGAATTGGTTTTATACAATGCTTACAGTAGTGGTTTGCTTTCTTACACTAACGAATCTCATGAAGGTTTTGTTGAGTTTTGTGTGATTGAAGTTTTCAAGTTTTGGGTTATCTTACGATGCATCAAGGAAGGATAGAATAGCCTAAGCTTGGGGATGCCCCGGCATCCCAAGCTATTATCCAAAAATGAGCAACCAACTAATCTTGGGGATGCCCCCGAGTGGCATCTTCTCTTTCTTCTAACGACCATCGGTATTTTACTCGAAACTATATTTTTATTCGTCACATGATATGTGTTTTGCTTGGAGCGTCTTGTATGATATGAATATTTGCTTGTTTTATTTTGTGTTTTAAGTCATCAATCCTTGCTGGACACACCTATTTGCGAGAACCAAAATTATGTCATGACTTCTTAGAATTCCTCTCTATGCTTCACTTAAATTTTTATGAGCTATGGACTTGCTCTAGTGCTTCACTTATATCATTTTTAGCACGGTGTTCTTTAGTATTTTTGAAGAAATGCTCTCTTGCTTCACTTAGATCTATTTGAGAGTTAGTCAAATTTTCAATAAATTCTCTCTTGCTTCACTTAAATTAATTTGAGAGAAAGAAAAATTTATGCTCATGATCTTCACTTATATTTGTTTGAGCTTATGAAAAGCGACACATGAAAATTAGTCCCAAAGTGATAGATATCCAAGAAGGATATAATAAAAACTTTCATGAAGATCATTGGACAAAATAAAGTTGATTCTTAGTAATAGTTTTGAGATATGATGATGTGATATGATATTTATGTTGGCGAGTAATTATGCTTTAGTAAGAATATTGGTGTTAAGGTTTGTGATTCCCTATGCAGGTATGAAAGTCAATAGTCATGCAATGAAATTATATCCTACTTGTGGTGCATTATTCGGTGTTATTTATGCTTAATGCTTGCTTATGAGATTATCTGTTTCTTGGTTGGTCGCTTCTCAATCTTTTGCTAGCCTTCATTTTGCACTAAGTATGATCTCTACTTGTGCATCTAAAACCCTTAAACCAGTTTTGCCACATGGGTCCACTATATCTACCTATATGCGGTATTCTTTTGCCGTTCTAAGCAAATTTGTATGTGCCATCTCTAATTTTCAAAATAAACCTCTCTTTTGTGTGTTTGTTTAGCTCGCGGAGCGGTGAGGGGTGGCTAATATTTTCCATGGCAGATGTGTTATTCTCACGATGAGTGTTTATTCACTTGTCATTGCATGAGAGTAAGGCAAAGGTATTAGGGATGCCCAGTCCCGAAATACAAAAATATGAATTTACTTTATGTTGTCAAATAATATATTCCTTGTAAAGTGTTGGTATGGAGGGAAACCGTGGATACGGCTAGCCATGGAAAGTGAAAGTATGGTGGAAAAAGGAATAAACTTTATTTTCTGTTTGGGAACCGCCTATGATATATCTAGCATGGAAAGTGTTGGGAACTCTAAGTCGTTTTTGTTGGTGGGATGGATACACCTCCCAAAATGTTTTTATCCCTAAGTTTTTCGCTTTGAGCTCTGGCACCTCTACAAATTCCTACTTCCCTCTACAAAAGGCCTTTATTTTACTTTATGCAATATTTATTTTGAGTCTCCATCTTCTCTTATAAAAGCACCAACTAGGAGTTAATATGATCATACTTAAGTATTGGGTGTAGCTAATATTCGAGTGTGTTTCATGAATGGATCAATGGTTGAGCATGATGGGATAGGGATAACTTATTTTAGCGTTGATATTTTGAAAGACATGGTTGCTTGTTGATATGCTTGAGTATCTAAATTATCATGTCAAAACAAGACTATTGCTTTGAACAACTAAAAGTACAAATGTCCATGCTATAAATAAAAGAATATGATATGACATGTTAGGCAACATTCCACATCAAAAATTCTATTTTATCACTTACCTACTCGAGGACGAGTAGGAGTTAAGCTTGGGGATGCTGATACGTCTCCAATGTATCTATAACTTTTGATTGTTCCATGATGTTATATTATCAATATTGGATGTTTTACAATCATTTATAGTCATTTTATATCATTTTTTGGTACTAACCTATTGACATAGTGCCAAGTGCCAGTTGCTGTTTTTTTTCCATGTTTTTTACATCACAAAAAATCAATATCAGATGGAGTCCAAATGCCCCGAAACTTTACGGAGAATTTTTATGGGGCAGAAGGAACACAAAGGGCCCTGGCTGCACCTGGGGGTGCCCCGAGAGGGGCACAATCCACCAGGGCGCGCCAGGAGGCCCAGGCGCGCCCTAGTGGTTGTGCCCACCTCGGGTGCCCCCCGGACCGCCTCTTTGCTCTATAAATACCCCAATATTCTAGAAACCCTAAAGGCATCGACCAAATATTCATCCAGCCGCCGCAGAGTCCAGAACCACCAGATCCAATCTAGACACCATCTCGGATGGGGTTTACCACCTCCATTGGCGCCTCTCCGATGATGCATGAGTAGTTCTTTGTAGACCTTCGGGTCCGTAGTTAGTAGCTAGATGGCTTTCTCTATCTTACTGCATTCTCAATACAATGGTCTCTTGGAGATCCATATGATGTAACTCTTTTTGTGGTGTGTTTGTTGGGATATGATGAACTTTGAGTTTATGATCAAATCTATCTTTTTATATCCATGAAAGTTATTTGAGTTTCTTTGGTCTCTTATATACATGATTGCTTATAGCCTCGTATTTCTTCTCCGATATTTGGGTTTGTTTGGCCAACTTGATCTATTTATCTTGCAATGTGAAGAGGTGCTTTGTAGTGGGTTCGATCTTATGGTGCTTGAACCCAGTGACAGAAAGGGAAATGACACGTATGTATCGTTGCTACTAAGGATAAAACGATGGGGTCTATCTCTACATATATAGATCTTGTCTACATCATGTCATCGTTCTTATTGCATTACTCTGTTTCTCCATGAATTAATACACTAGATGCATGCTGGATAGCGATCGATGTGTGGAGTAATAGTAGTAGATGCAGGCAGGAGTCGGTCCACTAATCTTGGATGTGATGCCTATATAATGATCATTGTCTGGATATCGTCATAATTATTTGAAGTTCTATCAATTGCCCAACAGTAATTTGTTTACCCACCGTTTGCTATTTGATAATCCCCAAGTGCAGGGAATCATCGTAGCAATTCCCAAAGGTGCAAGTGATAAGTATGGAGTGTCGAACCCACAAGGAGCTAAAGGTAAGATCAATATTCTCTCAAGTCCTATCTACCACTGATACGACTCTACGTACACCGAACGTTTGCTTCCATCTAGAAAGGAGAAATAAAACTACGTTGTGCGTATGAAGAGGATAACTTTGCATGGTATCGGAGAGCTAAAATATGAACATAGTTGTTGTTATCATAAAGTTAGAATATATTACTAAATATTATAAATAGCGAGTGTGGAATAATGATGGGTCGGTGTGCGGAATTATCCTAGGCAATCGTTAACAAGACCGGTAGTCGTCATTGCAATTTCATATGAGGGAGAGGCATAAGCTAACATACTTTCTCTTCTTGGATCATATGCACTTATGATTGGAACTCTAGCAAGCATCCGCAACTACTAAAGATCATTAAGGTGAAACCCAACCATAGCATTAACATATCAAGTCCCCTTTATCCCATACGCAACAACCCTCTTACTCGGGTTTATGCTTCTGTCACTCAAGCAACCCACTATAAGCGAATCATGAACGTATTGCAACACCCTACAACGGGAATCCCTCACGCTTGCGCGACACGGAGGGAACAATAGGACATCACCAAAATAAAACATACAACTCATACCAATCTTGATCATCAATCAACCCAAAGATAAAGGATATCTACTCAAAACATCATAGGATGGCAACACATCATTGGATCATAATATGTGGCATAAAGCACCATGTTCAAGTAGGGATTAGAGCGGGGTGCGGGAGAGTGGACCGTCTAAAAGAGATGAGGATGGTGATGATGATGGTGATGTTGATGAAGACGATCACCGCGGCGATGATTCCCCTCCCGATGGCACTCCGGCGCCACCGAGAGAGAGAAGGAGAGGTTCTCCCCCTTGTGCTTCCTCCTCCATGGCCTCCCCCTGGATGGGGAGAGGTTCTCTCTCTGGATCTTAGCCTTCATGGAGATGATGGCCCCTCCAGGATCCTCCTCCGTGGCCACCGGTGATGATGGCCCCCTCTGGCAGGGTACCAGAGAGGGCCTAGATTGATTTCTCGTGGCTACAGAGGCTTGCGGCGGCGGAACTTTCGACATAGGTTATTTTCTGGAGGTTTGGGTATTTATAGGAGAGGTTGGCGTCAAGAACAAGTCAGGGGCCCCACGGGAAGTCCACGAGGCACAGGGGCGTGCCCTAGGGGGGTGGGCGCGCCCTCCACCCTCGTGGGGCCTACGGGCCTCCCCTCCGGTAACTCTTGGTTCTAGTATTTTTTATATTTTCCAGAAAAATTCTCCGTTGATTTTCGTCGCATTCCGAGAACTTTTATTTCTGCACAAAAACAACACCACGGTAGTTCTGCTGAAAACAGCGTCAGTCCGGGTTAGTTCTAATCAAATCATACCAAAATCATATAAAACTATTGTAAACATGGCATGAATACTTCATAAATTATGGATACGTTGGAGACGTATCACTATTTTTCTCGAGAGAAGCCACTAGTGAAACCTACGCCCCCCGGGTTTCTTTCTCATTTATTTTCAGATCTGTTAAACCAAAAATACAAAAATACCTTGCTGCAATTTTTCTTTATTTATTTTATTTGGCGTTTGATCTATCAATTTACTACAAAACTATCTGACGTCCGTTTGCCACTTCAGGCGTCGTACCCCGGAAGGGATTGACAACCCCTTTAACACGTCGGGTTGCGAGGATTTGTTATCTGTGTGCAGGGGCTGTTTACGTTGTGTTGCTTGGTTCTCCTACTAGTTCGATAACCTTGGTTTCATATCTGAGGGAAATACCTACCGTCGATGTGCTGCATCATCCCTTCCTCTTGGGGGAAATACCGACGTAGCTTCAAGCGACATCAAACGGTAACGGTAACAAAAGTGAAGCAAGGTAGCCCAATCCTTTTGAGGCAAAGGACAGGCCAAAATGCTCTCTTATGATAAGCAAAGCATTCTTGAGGGTACACGGGAATTTTATCTAGTCACTTTCATCATGTTGGTTCGATTTGTGTTCGCTACTTTGATAATTTGATATGTGGGTGGACCGGTGCTTAGGTGTTCTTCTTACTTGAACAAACCTCCTACTTATGATTAACCCCCTCGCAAGCATCCGCAACTACGAGAAAAGTATTAAGAATAAATTTAACAATATCATTAAACTTTTGGATCCACATCAGTCCCTTACGGAATAGCGCATGAACTAGGGTTTAAGCTTCTGTTACTCTCGCAACCCATCATCTAGTAACTACTCCACAATGCATTCTCTTAGGCCCAAATATGGTGAAGTGTCATGTAATCGACGTTCACATGACACCACTAAGGGAATCACAACATACATACCATCAAAATATCAAACACATATCAAGTTCACATGATTACTTGCAACAAGCTCTCTACTGTGACCTCAAGAACAAAAGTAACTACTCACAAATGATAATCATGCTCAAGATCAGAGGGGTATTAAATATCATAATGGATCTGAACATATAATCTTCCACCGAATAAACCATATAGTAATCAACTACAAGATGTAATCAACACTACTATTCACCCACAAGCACCAATCTATAGTTCTGGTACAAATATTGAACACAAGAGATGAACTAGGGTTTGAGAGGAGATGGTGTTGTTGAAGATGTGATGGAGATTGCCCTCCCCAAGATGGGAGAGTTGTTGCTAATGATGATGACGATGATTTCCCCCTCCGGGAGGGAACTTCCCCCGGCGGAATCGCTCCGCCGGAGGGCAAAAGTGCTCCTGCCCAAGTTCCGCCTCGAGACGGCGGCGCTTTATCCCGAAAGTCCTCCCCTTATTTTTTTCTAGGTCAAAATGACTTATATACTGGAAGAGGGGCACAGGAAGTGGGCCGAGGAGGGCACAACCCACCAGGGCATGCCTGGGCTCCCTGGCACGCCCAAGTGGGTTGTCCCACCTGGTGGACCCCCTCTGGTACTTATTTGATCCAATAATTCTTGTATATTCCATAAAAAATCTCCGTGAAGTTTCAGCTCATTTGGAGTTGTGCATAATACGTAGCCTGATGTAGCTTTTTCAGGTCCAGAATTCCAGCTACCGGTATTCTCCCTCTTTATGTGGACCTTTCATATTATGAGAGAAAAGGCATTAGAATTACTCCAAAAGGCATTATTATGCATAAAAATAGTATAAATAACAGTAGGAAAACATGATGCAAAATGGATGCATCAACCCTCAGTCTAATTAAAGGCCACAACTCAGAAGAAGAAGAAGTTGCTGGCATCATGAGGAATCTGTTGTTCAACATTATACATGGTATTCCCATTAACTACCACGATTTCTTCATGAGGACTTTGGCGAATGATGCACTGTCACCATTTGAGTTGAAGCCCTATGCTCCATGGATTATGAAATACATCAGAACCAGGTCTTCAATTCACTACAAGGCAGATTGTCAGAATCACCTCAGCTTTTTGCCTCCCATTGAAGTCCTCAAAAGGACTATTTCCTCAGTTGATGGAAAAGGCAAATCTACTGTTATTGATGAAGGCACTCGTCCATTGGATGGTCAGTTTCGCAAAGCTGCATCTTACTCCACCAATGATGACTCTGCAAATCAAGACTCTGCGGCTAAAGCCACAAAGAAAAATCCTCAAGCCACTGCTCCACCAGTGATGACTGATCATGAGCTTCTTCTAAGTCTTCATCAGAAGGTCTATCGGAATCACAAATGGGTCAAGCGTCAATTTCGCTCAATTCTTCAGAACATGACTGTCACGCAAAACACTGTGAAGAAGAATCACTATTATGTGCATGAAATCTTTGATCGCACTTGGGCCATACTTTCTCGTCTATACAGTGATGAAGACCTCTAGCAGATGGGATTTCAACAGGACTTTGACTGGTCTCAACCTCCCTCGAAGAAATTCAAGAAGGTCAAAGTTCCTCAGCTGGTCACAAGTTCATATTCTTCATCGCGCGAGACGGGTGAAGCTGAAGATCAACGACACTACAACAGGCCCTACTTCAACCAACGACCCCAACAACGCTGGCGCTCCTCCATCCACATCATGATGATATTCTTCAGGGGCGTTAGTCCTCATTTTTCGTCCCTTTTGGTCATTCGATGACAAAGGGGGAGAAATTTGAGTTAGTCTTCAAGCGGGTCTTATATATGGGCTGTTTTTTTTTTGTTAAGTTACAACTCTTGCTCTTCTGAGGTGTTTGCTCTTATGAGTTGTAGACATAAGTCTGATGGTGGTCTGATACTTTTGAACTGCATTCTGCATGCTTATTTCCTCAAGTACTGCTACTTCTTGAGCTTGCATTGGTTTTTCCCTTGAAGAGGAAAGGGTGATGCGGCAAAGTAGAGATAAGTATTTCCCTTAGTTTGAGAACCAAGGTATCAATCTAGTAGGAGACAACGCACAAATCACCGGATACCTACACAAACAATCAAACAACTTGCACCCAACACGATCAAGGGGTTGTCAATCCCTTCATGGTTACTTGCAAAAGTGAGATCTGATAGAGATAGTAAACGGTAAAGTAAATATTTTTGGTATTTTTAGTTTATAGATCAAAAAGTAAAAGATTGCAAAAATAGTAGATTGGAAAGTAATATTGTAGATCAGAAACTTATATGATGGAAAATAGACCCGGGGGCCATAGGTTTCACTAGAGGCTTCTCTCAAGATATCAAATAATACAGTGGGTGAACAAATTAGTGTTGAGCAATTGATAGAAAAGCGCAAAGTTATGACGATATTTAAGGCAACGATCATGAATATAGGCATCACGTCCGTGTCAAGTAGACCGAAACGATTCTGCATCTACTACTATTACTCCACACATCGGCCGCTATCCAACATGCATCTAGAGTATTAAGTTCATAAAGAATGGAGCAACGCATTAAGTAAGATGACACGATGTAGAGGAATTAACTCAAGCAATATGATGAAAACCCCATCTTTTTATCCTCGATGCCAACAATACAATACGTGCCTTGCTGCCCCTACTGTCGCTGGGAAAGGACACCACAAGATTGAACGCAAAGCAAAGCACTTCTCCCATTGCAAGAAAAACCAATCTAGTTGGCCAAACCAAACCGATAGTTCGAAGAGAATTACAAAGATATCGAATCATGCATAAAAGAATTCAGAGAAGATTCAAATAATATTCATAGATAAGCTGATCATAAATCCACAATTCATCAGATCTCGGCAAACACACCACAAAAAAGTATTACATCGAATAGATCTCCAAGAACATCAAGGCGAACATGGTATTGAGAATCAAAGAGAGAGGATAAGCCATCTAGCTACTAGCTATGGACCCATAGGTCTGTGGTAAGATACTCACGCTTCATCAGAAGGGCAATAGAGTTGATGTAGAAGCCCTTCTTGATCGAATCCCCCTCCGACAGGGTGCCGGAGAAGGTCCCTAGATGGGATCTCACGGGTACATAAGGTTGTGGCGGTGGAAAAGTGTTTTCGTGGGTGCCTTTGGTGGTTTGGGGATATTTGGGAATATATAGGCGAAATAATTAGGTCAGGAGGGTCACAAGGGGCCCACAAGGGTGGGGGCGCACCCTCCATCCTTGTGTCCGCCTCGTGGCTCCTCCGACTTCATCTCCAAGTCTCCCGGTTGTCTTCTGGTCCAAGAAAAATCATCGCGAAGGTTTTATTCCGTTTGGTATTCTTTTTTGCGGAACTCAAAAACAAGGAAAAAAATAGGAACTGGCACTAGGCTCTAGGTTAATAGGTTAGTCCCAAATATAATATAAAATAGCATATTAATGCATATAAAACATCCAAAACAGATAATATAATAGCATAGAACAATCAAAAATTATAGATACGTTGGAGATGTATCAAGTACCTTAATGCACACATGCTAAATTTCGTCAGACACCATATTTCATAATGCATTTCAAATTCTTCATATCATATGTTAAATGCGTGTATGAATTAGAATATATAGGGGGAGATCTCCATGATATTACTCTACAATGTGCATTTGCAATCCAAAGCGAATTCCTCAAATATGCACATCTTCAGGTGGTTCTTCATATCTTGCAATAAAATTCCTCAATATCAGTATTTACACTTCATATGTTTATCCCCGTTGAAAACTTAACCTATTTATCATCAATCACAAAAAGGGGGGAGATTGTAAGTGCATCTACTGCCCCTTAGTGATTTTGGTGTATTGAAGACTTATAGGTTAAGGGACTAATGTGTTTGTGAGTGTACACATGTTCTATAAGTCTCTGAGGAGTTTGATATCTAGGAAGAATGTCGACCCCTAAAAATGAATGTCTTTAGTTGAAGACTTTGGTTTTCTTGAAGACTTTGAAAATGAGGAAATTGTTGTGACCTTGAAGACTTTGATATTGATGCGAGGATTATGAAGCGTGAAGACTTTTGTTTTCGTAGTTTCATTTTCTCTTTCTTGAGTCATAGGAAACACCGTACTGTTAAAGGGGGTCGAGGTAAAACTAACGAAAAGTTACCAAGTGATGCTCATCTCAAACCCTACACATACCCAATCGTTTCGAGTGAAGCCATTGGAAATATCATACAGTTCAATCAATTTATTTAGCGACGGAGACGAAGATCTTCTGTTCTCTAAGGAATTTGTTCTAACTGAGGAGTTAGGAATTCGCCAGTGTGGATTGCCTACAAGTGAGGAACATGATAGCCCTGAGGAATTTGAGAGCTCAAATTTCCGACCGCTGATGTGCTACGCGCCATCAGTCCCAAAATATCTTATCCACCTAACGGTCATATCATTGAAGGGCATTTATGTCTTATCTTGTGGGCTGCTCCCCGGCTATAAATAGCCGCCCCCTATAACCACTAGTTGGTTGGCTGCTCCGAGAAAAACTGACACTTGTCATTTAGAGCAGCCCATCCTCTGAGGACTTTTAGAGAAAATCATCAGTGAGGAAAAACCCAAAACCCAAACACCTACAACCCATAGTGATCGAGCATCACTGAAGAGATTGTTCCTGTGTGGAACTGACGCTTGTTGCCTTTGAAGACTGTGCATCTTCCAGACGGTTGGGCGTCATGGTCTAGAGCATATCCAAGAGGAATTGTGGATCGCCTAGTGACAAAGTCTGTGAAGGTTTGGAAGTCACCTGTGAAGACTTACCACGAGTGATTGGGCGAGGTCTGTGTGACCTTAGCTCAAGGAGAATACGGTGAGGACTGTGTGTCCTTTGGTTTAAATACCTAGCCGCTTCAACCAGACGTACAACGGTCACAACAGTTGGAACTGGTCTACCAAATCATTGTCTTCATCGAGCTACTGGTTCTATTTCCTCAAACCTTTCATTTCCTTTCTCATGTGTTGATGAAATTGATCGTTACTATTTGAAGACTTTGACTGATGACTTTCTTAATTTCCTCAATCCTATTTCTTCAGTCACTTTGTCTTCTTCCTGCTTATCTTGTTTACACACTACCTGTGCTCTGTGTGTGTTTCATTTCATCATGATGACTATGCTACTGTCTTGTTATGCATGCACCTGAGTACTTATTCCGCTGCTTGTAGTTCGTCACTTAGAAAATTCCTCAAGTACTATTTCCTTAGTGATGCATTTATAAAAATTGCCTATTCACCCCCCTCTAGTCGATATAACGCACTTTCAGTTTACACCGCCACATGTTCCAGAACCACGAGATCCAATCTAGAGGCCTTTTCCAGCATCTTGCTGGAGGGGTCAACGATCACGGAGAGGTTCTTCATCATCACCCTTTCCCCTCCGATGGTCCATAGGCAGTAGCTAGATGGCTTCTTCTCTCTTTTTGATCTTCAATACATTGTTCTTGGAGATCTATTTGATGTACATCTTTTTTTGCGGAGTGTTTGTTGGGATCCGATGAATTGTGAGTTTATGATCAGATCTATCTATGAGTATTATTTGAATCTTTGTTGAACTCTTATATGCATGATTGTTATAGCCTGGTATTTCTGCTCCGAAACTTTGGTTTGGTTTGGCCAACTAGTTTGATATTTCTTGCCATGGGAAGAGATGCTCTGCGATGGGTTTGATCTTGTGGTGCTCAATCTCAGTGACAGAAAGAGACATGACACGCATGTATCGTTGCCATTAAGGATAAAAAGATGGGGTCTATTCCTACATTAATATATCTTGTCTAGATCATCTCATCGTTCTTATTGCATTACTCCGTTTCTTCATGAACTTAATACACTAGATGCATGCTGGGTAGCGGTCGATGTGTGGAGTAATCGTAGTAGATGCAGAATCGTTTCAGTTCACTAATCTTGGACGTGATGCCTATATACATGATCATTGCCTTGGATATCGTCATAATTATTTGCTTTTCTATCAATTTCCCAACATTAATTTGTTTACCCACCGTATGCTATTTTCTCAAGAGAAGCCTCTAGTGAAATCTACGGCCCCCGGGTCTATTTTCTATCATATTGTTTTTAGATCTATTAATCCAAAAATCCAAATACACCTTTTTGCACTTTTTCTTTACCTATTTTATTTTGTGTTTTTGTTAGATCTATTTATCCAATCTCATACAATTTAATCTATCTCAATACCGAGAAGGGATTGACAACCCCTCTTACGCATTGGGTTGCAAGTTTTTGTTATTTGTGTGAAGGTACTGCTTACATAGTTTGGTGGATCCTCCTATTGGATTGATACCTTGGTTTCATAATTGAGGGAAATACTTACCGTTGTTGTGCTGCATCATCCTCTCCCCTTCGAGGAAATACCAGCGCAGATACAAGCAATCACTCAACACAACAAATGCCTATTGATGAAGCATCTACAAAAATTTCTTAACAGGTGGGAACTCCCCTAGGTTCAACTCATTTGGCACACTTGCTACTCAGATAAAATGGTGACAGTTGGAAAAGCATTCTGAAACTTCTCCCTCTCTGTCGGTGTCAAAACCGGCGGATCTTGGGTAGGGGGTCCCGAACTGTGCGTCTGAGGATCGAAGGTAACAGGAGACAGGGACAAAATGTTTACCCAGGTTCGGGACCTCTTTCTGGAGGTAATACCCTACTTCCTGGTTGATTATCTTGGATGAATATGGGGTTACAAGAGTTGATCTACCTCGAGATCATAATGGCTAAACCCTAGTTGTCTAGCCTGTATGATTGTGACCGCCTCTAAGGACTAAACCCTCCGGTTTATATAGACACTAGTGGGACCTAGGGTTGTACAAAGTCGGTTTACAGAGGAAGGAATCTTCATATCCGAACGCCAAGCTTGCCTTCCATGCAAAGGAGAGTCCCATCCGGACACGGGAGGAAGTCTTTTGTGCTGTGTCTTCATGACCCATTAGTCCGGGCCACGTCACATAGCCCGGACACCCGAGGACCCCTTAATCCAGGACTCCCTCACTCTCTACAAACAATTAGCAAGGGCAACCTTCGGTGATGATAAATCTATTCTCTTATGGCATGATGGTTGGGTGGGTAGTAGCTTTAAGGAATTGTTTCCTGGACTCTATTCCTTTTCCAACAAGTTTCAGTTAATGAGATGATGACCTCTGAAGACCCCTCTGGGCTTTTCCATATACCTGGGCTTTTCCATATACCTCTGTCTTCTCAAGCTTTCCACCAAAAGTAATTTGTCCAACATTAATTATTTGCTTTTCTATCAATTGCCCAACAGTAATTTGTTCACCCACTATTTGCTATTTTTCTCGAGAGAAGCCACTAGTGAAACCTACGGCCCCCGGGTCTCTTTCTCATATATTTGCCTTTGCGATCTACTTTTCCGTTGCATTTATTTTCAGATCTATTAAACCAAAAATACAAAAATACCTTGCTGCAATTTTTATTTATTTATTTTATTTGGCATTCGATCCATCAATCTACTACAATTTTATCTCACGTATGTTTGCCTATCTTGAGGCGCCGTACCTGGAAGGGATTGACAACCCCTATAACACGTCGGGTTGCGAGGATTTTTTATCTGTGTACAGGGGCTGTTTACTTTGTGTTGCTTGGTTCTCCTACCGTTTTGATAACCTTGGTTTCATATCTGAGGGAAATACCTACCGCCGCTATGCTGCATCATCCCGTCCTCTTTGGGGAAATACCGACATAGCTTCAAGCGACTCAAAAGGAAATTCTGGCACTGTTGTCGGGGAGGATCTTCAACATATACCGGGTTCCTAATCACAAATCTCATCTCCTTGCAATTTACATTATTTTCCATTTGCCTCTTGTTTTCGTCTCCCCCACTTCACAAAAATTTGCCGTTTTATTTGCCCCTCTTTTTCGTTCGCCATTTTCTTGCCGGATCTGTTTTTGGGTTCAATCTTGTTGCGTAGTCATCATGACTCAAGAGAACACCAAGTTATGTGATTTCTCAAATACCAACAACAATGATTTTATTGGCACTCCGATTGCTCCTCCTGCCACTAGTGTGGAGTCTTGTGATATTAATACTTCTTTGCTGAATCTTGTTATGAAAGATCAATTTTCCGGTACTCCTAATGAGGATGTCGCGTTCCATCTTAATACCTTCATGGAATTATGCGATATGAAAAAGAAAGAAGATGTGGACAATGATGTTGTGAAGATGAAATTATTTCCATTTTCTTTGCATGATTCTGCAAAAGTTTGGTTCTCTTCTTTGCCTCACAATAGTATCGATTCTTGGAATAAGTGCAAAGATGCTTTTATCACTAAGTATTTTCCTCCCGCAAAAAATATTTCCCTTAGAACCCCGATCATGAATTTCAAGCAACTTGAACATGAGCATGTTGCACAATCTTGGGAATGGATGAAAATGATGCTAAGGAATTGCCCAATTCATGGGTTAAATCTTTGGACGATCATGCAAAAAAAATATGCGGGATTGAATTTTGTTTCTCGTAATATTTTAGATTCCGCCGCGGGTGGTACTTTTATGAAATTACTTTGGGTGAAGCCACCAAATTGCTTGATAATATTATGGCAAATTATTCGCAATGGCAAACAGAAAGAGCTCCTACTAGTAAAAAGGTTAATTCGGTTGAAGAAATTTCTTCTTTGAGTGAAAAAGTTGATGCTCTTATAAAATTGGTTGCTAGTAAAAGTGCTCCTATTGATTTTAATGATATGCCTTTGTCTACTTTGATTGAGCAAAATAGTGATGCCATAGATGTGAATTTTATCTCTCGAAATAATATCAATAACAATGCTTATAGAGGTAATTTTAATCCTAGGCTTTTTCCTAGTAATTCCTCTAATAATTATGGTAATTCCTATGGAAATCAATCTTATAATAATAATAGGAGCACCTATGATCTTGAGAACAATATTAAAGAATTTATCAACACGCAAAAAGTTTTCAACACTTCCATAGAAGAAAAGTTGAGTAAGATTGATGATTTGTCTAGAAGTGTTGATAGAATTGCTCATGATGTGGAAAATCTCAAGATGATTTTTTCCTAAAGTAGATGAATTTATTAAAGGTCTTTGTGTTTCTATGGATGAAAGTAAGAGAAGAACCGCTATGCTTAGAGCTACAGGAGAATTTTTAGAAAAAGCGTTTTCTAGTGATTTCTTTCGCAGAAGTGATGAAGCTCTTAAAATGCTTGGTGTTTCGTCTATTGATTTGTTGTTTAGTAAAGTTAATATTGATGAAAAATGGACTAGATAAGAGTCAATTTTAGGTAGAAGGCTTCCCAATATCTCGGAGGGTGAAAATCTTATTGAGAAAATTGATGAAAGTGGGTTTGAAGAGGTCAAAACTTTAGCTAGTGATGTGCCCACTCTTTTGGATTACAAAGACTTTAATTATGATAGTTGCTCTTTGATTGATTGTATTTCTTTTTGCAATCCATGATAAATTCACCCCATGCTTATGAACAAAGCTTTTACTAAACATATTGTTGATGCTATGATGAAAGCTTTTGAAGAAAAATTAGAATTAGCAGTATCAATTCCTAGAAAATTGCAGGATGAGTGGGAATCTACTATCAAAGTCAAGATTAAATATTATGAGTGTTTTGCTTTGTGTGACTTGGGTGCTAGTGTTTCTACAATTCTGAAATCTTTATGTGATATGCTTGATTTTACCGATCTTGAAGAATGTTCTTTAAATTTGCACTTGGCGGATTCTACTATTAAAAGGCCTATGGGAAGAATTAATGATGTTCTCATTCTTGCAAATAGGAATTATGTGCCCATAGATTTTATTGTTCTTGGTATTGATTGCAATCCGTCTTCTCCTATTATTCTTGGTAGACCGTTTCTACGCACTATCTATGCCGTCATTGATATGAAAGAAGGCAATATTAAGTTCCAATTTCCTTTGAGGAAGGGTATGGAACACTTCCCTAGAACAAGAATTAGGCCACCATATGAATCAATCATGAGTGCATCTTATGGATCTCGAACCAAAGATGACAACTTTTAGATCCTTGCTCTCTGCCTAGCTGAGGGCGTAAAACTATAGTGCTTGTTGGGAGGCAACCCAATTAATAAAATTTATTTTTGCTTTTTTGCTTTCTGTTCTTGTGTGTTTGCACAATTATGCTACTGTTATGATTGTGTTTTTTGTGTTTTAGTTAGTGTTAGTGCCAAGTAAAGCCTTTAGGATCTTCTTGGGTGATACTCCATCCCGAAAAACATGTCACGAGTGGATATTTGCAATTTAGTCCTCCATGTTTTCCCGACCGAACCCGAGGTCCCTCTTCTTCCTCACTCTCGCTCTCACTCTCTCTCGGCTGAACCCGACAACGGGCGCCGCCTTGCCGCCCCATGCCGTCCCCCGCCGCCCCTCTCCGCCACCACTCCTCTCGCCCCCCCGCCGCCACCACCTCTCCCGCCTCACGCCCCACGCCGCCTCGTTCCCTGCCTCATTCCCTAACATGAAGCATGCATTTTTTTGTCGATCCTCCCACCGCTCCTGTCCCACGGCCATGTGTTTACCTCGCCGGGGCACGGCGGTGGGGCGCCCTCCTTTCTCGCATTCCTGGCGCGGCGGCTGCTCGGCGGATTACAAAGAGGCAGTGGAGGAGCTCACCAAGTAGCCCGCCGGAGTCAAAGGTCTCCTTTTCCCCTTCTCATCCCTTCGATCTACCGTGCCCATGCAATTTCTTCTTTTATCTTCTTGGATTAGTCGGGCCATGTCCACCCAATTTCTTCTTCATCATCCTAGATTTGTACAGGCATTCGAGGATAGGGACACCTGAATGCCGAGCTGATTACAACTTGACACCCTGCCAAACAATTGAGTGAGTCATTACTTTACTGAATTCATCTCCACCAGCTGTGCAACAATTGGCTGCGGAGCTCCTATCTCATCTTCTCCTGGAAGAACACCTCCAGAAGGATACAGTAGTAGAGCAATCCATCCTTGCCCTCATTCAAATTCTCTCATCAGGTTTGCCAAATTTACAGCAGAGAGCTATAAAATCTCTTGCTAATCTTGCATTAGCATGGCCAGATACAATTGCAAAGGAGGGTGGTGTGTTTGAGTTGTCTAAGGTGCTGCTGCAATCTGATCCTCCTTTGCCTCATGTTGTATGGGAATCTGCAACAGCTGTCTTGTCTAGCATTTTGCAGTATAGTACTGAGTTTTTCCTTGAGGTTCATGTTGCGGTACTAGTGTAGTTGCTCAGATCAGGGATTGAAAGTACCATTGTGGGTGCACTGAATGCCCTGCTGGTATTGGAGAGTGATGATTCAACAAGTGCAGAAGCAATGGCTGAGAGTGGTGCTGTAGAAGCTCTTCTGGATCTCTTGAGGAGTCATCAGTGTGAGGAAGTTGTTGCAAGAATCATTGAGGCATTGCTGAACAACATAAGAATAAGGGAGGCGAAGGCTGCTAAAAATGCTATTGCACCTTTATCCATGTACCTTCTGGATCCGTAGACGCAGTCTCAACAGGGAAGATTGCATGCTGCTCTTGCTCTTGGAGATCTTTTCCAAAATGAAGGTCTTGCTCGTTCTACTGATGCAGTCATAGCCTGCCATGCTCTGGTCAATCTTCTTGAAGACCAACCAACCAAAGAGATGCAAGTGGTAGCCATGTGTGCCGACGATTGGGCGTGTGTGGTGGCAGTTCGAGGAGTTGTTTTGCGACATCTTCTGGTGGATTGTTGTGTGTGCTCTGGTCTGAAAATTTGTGCTTGGAAGGAGTGGCAGCATCTTCAGGTGGAAGGAGTGGCAGTTCAAGGACATCTTCAGCAGTGCTCTGAATTGATTCAGATGATTCCTGAATTGCTACAATGTCAACTGCACTAAATAACTGCATTTTCAACTGCTGAATTACAGACTGAATCTTTTTGCTGTCATACTCAAGTTTTTTTGCTGAAAATACTCCATGTTCAAGTTGAATGCATCCAAAAAAATTGTGTTGTCAGTGAGGGACTGAAGAAAATGTGTTCTCAAATTTATTTATTGTAGATCCAGTAGAAAAAATAGTGTTGGCAAATTTGCCAATACTGTTTCAATTCATGATCCACTTACTAGGCCATCTTGATGGATGTGCCAAGCAGCAGCAGTGCCAATAGGAGTTTTGCAGTTGCAGTATATAGTCATGCTCACTCACTCTTCTCTCTCTACCATATAATGGCATTGGCACTGAAATTATTCAATCTCTGTATAAAAGGACTCACCAGTATATGCCACACTAAACTCCAACAGTATACTCCTCTTCACTATACAAACTGCATTCCAACAGTAGACTACAGTTGCTGAGAAATTAAACTACCCAAGGTTGTAGATCATGAAGGAGAGATGTATAAGGTTGTACTTATATGATGATTGCTAATTAAGAAGGTGGGAAATATATACTGATAGCCTTTTTTACTAAAGCTAGATTGCAATTGCAGTAGAAGATAATCTCATACCATATCATCTACTGATGATACAGGATTAGCAAAGGCCTTGCTTGCCTCATTAGTTGATGTAGTTGTCAAGCAAAAATTAATCCAGTTAATCTAAATAACCCAGATAATTCAATTAATCCAAATAACCTAGATAATTCCAATAAATTCCAACAAGGAGTTGATATACAAGGATTTAGACAAGGCATACACAAGGACATGACATAAGGGCCTCTTTGTCCCCTCTTGACACAGGATTACACAAGACATACACAAGGAGCACTTGGTATCAACAACTACCTGACTACATGACATAAGGGCCTCTTTGTCCCCTCTTGGCTACATTCTTCCTTTCTCTAGCCATTTCTTCACTTCACTTCCCTTCCCTTTCCTTTACTTTTCTTTCTTTTCCCTTCTGTTGCTACTTGTTCCCTTCCCTTTACATTCCTTTCTTTTCCCTTCTCTAGCTAATTCTTTCCTTTCATTTTCTTTTCCTATTGCAATTTCCATTTCTTCCATAGTGGCCCTAGTATCAACAACTACAAGACTGTCGCAATATACACTGATTATATCGAGGCCAACATTTTGAAAGCGATCCTTGTGCATGTGGGGCAACTTATATTGATTTCCTCCTTTGTCTTTCATAACTTCAAACATAACTGCTTCTAATGTGATAAAGCTTTTTTGCAACTTGTCGAGATCATAGTTCTCGAATTCCTCTTCCACACCCTATACCAGTTCCTGGATGTTTGTAGGTGACCTGCAGTCGGTTAGAGAATAGAGAGAGTTATGGAAGCAGAGGTCCAAACAATTTAACTCGGGGCTATTTGGGGGTTGTTGTAGCAATCGGATGTCAAGATCAGTTTGTTCCACAGCTTCTCAATAAGCTACATCATTGGGAAGGACATGAGGCTTTGTGTTATCCTGTTGGATGAATATTGTTGCTCCCTCATCATCGTCAGGCTAGTTATCCTGAATTGCCGGGATAACCTTATTGATTAGATGATCTCTGCACACAGCCTGGTTACTTTCACTGATGTCAACACTTTTGTTCCCTTTGTTCTGTTCTGACTTGTCCGCTTCGCCTCAGTCTCTTCGATGAATGCCCAAATAACTATCTTCCCATCGAATGTTAGCTCCCCCTCATTGTTATATCGAGTCCTGGCAACAACTGTTAGGAACATTACCTTCCCAATGCTGTGAGTGTTCGACACGGTGCACTTCATTTCAGGTTCTCCTGGAAGTACATAGTAACTATTCCTCACTCTCGTCATGCATGTCAAACCACTTTTCATCGATGTGAACCATATTCGTCATTGGTTTGAACATAGCCCGAGAAGTTGAGATCGAATTGTCATCGACCATGGACATACAAAATTTCAATCTCGCAAGCTTGTTCTCTAGCTTGAGGTGAGGCTTCAAGGTGCTTGTGATGCAGTTGAGCTCATTCAACTGGAACCTCTTATGAGGGTCGATATGGCCACACCTAGAGACCGTGCGAGAGATCGAATCGTCCTTCTTTTATTCAGTGGGATTGGTGAGGTCCTCGCTAGATCCAGCTCCTTTCTCTTTCGGCCAGATCTTCCTGGCTTCTTGCTTGAGACATCTACTTCTTTGCCATCGGCAATTTGCTTTTTGGCGTCTTCCCAGATTCTTTCAACAGACCATAGACTTATGTCCAACAGGTTTGAGACTAGCATCTTGTCATCTGGTTGAACAGACCCATCTATGAGCTCGATTACCAGCAAGGCGAAGTAAACACCATGCCTTTTGACAATTCTCTTCTCTTCTCTTGAAGTATCCAATTCATAACTTCATCCTCTTCCTCTTGAGCTTCATCCTCTTTCCCTTCATCTTCTTGAGGCATCCAATTCATAGCTTCATTGTCTTCCTCTTCAGGCATCAAGTTCAAATCCATAGTTCCATTCTCTGCCACTTGAGGTTCCTCCTTTGCAGGGATCCAATTCAAATTAATACCTTCATAGTCTTCCTCTTGAGGCATCAAGTTCAAA
The DNA here is from genome assembly GCA_032464435.1 of Aegilops umbellulata. Classification (NCBI taxonomy): domain Eukaryota; kingdom Viridiplantae; phylum Streptophyta; class Magnoliopsida; order Poales; family Poaceae; genus Aegilops; species Aegilops umbellulata. Next base: position 343,421,053 of record CP136058.1, on the reverse strand, counting down.
TCAATGGTTTCATGTTCTTCCTCTTGAGGCATCAAGTTCAAATCCATATTTATGTGTTCCTGCCATCAATGACAAAAGATGAGTACACCATAACAAGAATATACACACACAAAATGAGTATGCAAGTCAAACAAGAAATGCATTTGCACTAGTCAAAAAAGAATACACACACACAAAGTTCAGATTATGATCATGAGTAGTACTACAGTCAACACTTGTCACCAGTTTTGCTAGATATGATCATGAGTAGATATCTATAGTTTTAACACTGCATTTTAACTGAAACATTCTGAATGTGAGATGTTTCAGACCTAGTTATCCTATGATGCAGTTTTGTCCCATGGTTGTTATTTGTTTCTCTTGGCCCCTGGTAATTACTCTTGGCCCCTGGTACTCCAAGAAGACTATGCAGTTATCCTAGACTATTGCAAATGACCATGATCAGCAGCAATTTTGAAAGCAAAATTCAGTAAACAAAATTCTGTCAGTCCTGTCATTTAAATTCCAATAATTTTAATAAATCCAAATAAATCAAATAATTTGGAGTTGAATATACAGTGCATCTAATGTACTGTATTTGTGTGTGTTGTCTAGATGCCAGCCAAAATGACAAGATGTTATAGTGCTATCAAAACTAAAAACTGAAACTAATTGTGCAGATTTGTATCCACTAGGCACTTTAAATTCAGATTAATTCAAATGTTTCTACAAATTGTAGACATCTCAAGATTCCCATGGCAGCCAAACACTTTCCTCTAACCATAAGCCATTTTACTCTAGTTTGGGGTATTTTTTGTAGCAGTACACAAACTTTCATTACTGAAATCTCAAAAACCTAACAATGGGGTTTGTTACCACTTGCTTTCATTACTTACTTTCCCTTTCCTTTCCTTTCCTTTTCCTATTGCAATTCAAATGTTTCTACAGATTTGTATTTACTGTCTGGCATTGCATTTGGATAGGAATATTTTTAAATCTGTTCATTTTCTGGTTCGAATCTTTTTTGGCATACATTATAACTACACATGAAAGAATCAAGTGTTGTTTTACCAACCAATGACATCTATGCAAGTCAGGTTCATTAGCCTGACAGTTCTGGAGTACTTTATCAACAGATCATGCATCTACTGAATTATGCATCGATGCTTCATAAGTAAGCACTTTAACGTTTCTATTGGCTCTAATTATGAATCCTTGGCTAGTTTTTGGTCTCCAACAATAAGAACTCTGTTTTAAACATTGTTAGTTCAACTAACTAATGAATCCTAAAAACTGTCAGGTTTTGGTCTGCCATGTCCCCATAATAGAGCAAGATGAAGATAAAGAGCTTTATAAATTCCCTGATGGCGTTCATCCAGAGACACCTATTGATAATCAGTGGCTACAGGAGAAGCTCTTGGAAGACACTGAGATACCTTTCCCTGGAGATTTTTGACACAAGTTCAAACTCCCCGATCCCTATCAGCAGGTACTTGTGCTGAATATGACATAATTACAGTACACTGGCACAGATTCGTCCACATCCACTCCATTGACTGACTGAATTATACAGTTTACACTTGACAGTGTTTGTTCAGATCATAATTGCTCTGCTGATATCTACTATTTTTTATTCAATTAACACTAATCATATTCAGTTAACATTGTTCTTCCTGAAGAACGGGACCAGAGCAGCAACTCTCGTACACTGATCATATTCAGCACAGGGAGCAGAGGAGCAACTCCTTACGGTGCCTTCTTCCTCCTAACGAGCAGGAGCTCTGGCGGTAGCGCGGGCAGATGAGCAGTAGTAGCACCGATAGTAGGGAGAAGCAGCCGCACGGGCGCGCGGGCAGGGGAGAAGGAGTTGCACGGGCTCACACAGAAGATTGAGGAGGATGCGCCAGAGATCAAGGAGGGAGCGCGCGAGCTCCTGATCCACTGGATCGTGGAGGCAATTTCCAGCGACGCCCGTAGGGGATCGCGGCCGGGAGGAATTGTGGCGGCACACGCGCGGGATCTCGAGGAGGATGCACTAGAGCTTGAGAAGGATGCGCTGGAGCTTGAGGAGGATGCGCGGGAGCTCGTGGAGGACGTGGCCGGAGGTCCCGACGATGCCTGCAGGTAATCGAGGCGGGAGGGGATCGCGGCGATGCAGGTCTGAGTGGTGGAGGTGGCGGAGCAGGTACGTGGCGACGGCGGCGGAGCACTTCCTGATGGGCGGTGAGTCGCGCAGCTGGGCGGCGCCGGCCCCTATCAACGACAGAGGAAGAAGACAGGGGGCGGAGGGGCTTGTTTCAGACGATTTTAAAACTACGAGGGCCTTTTTGCAAAATCACCAATGAACTGCGCCCGCGACATGTTTTTCGGGACGGAGGAAGCAGTTGTTTGATCTTGCTGGAAAAAAAACAGAAACTTTTGCACTCACAAAAACAATTCTCATTTTTTACCAGTGCGTGATAAAATACCAATTCTTTTTGCAGAAGATTAATATACAAATTTCTCAGGTCGTCCTAATTTTTCAGAATTTTTGGAGTTCCAGAAGTTTCCGAAATAGTCAGATTGCTAAAGACTGTTCTGTTTTGACAAATTCTGTTTTCTTTGCCTTGTGTGCTTATTTTGATGGCTCTATGGTTTTTTATGCCTTTTGACCATATAAAAGTTGAAATACATTAGATATAATGCAAAAATAAAATATGAATTGGTTTGACACAACACTTATAGTAGTGATTTATTTTTTCTTGCACTAACGGATCTCATGAAGGCTTTGTTGAGTTTTGTGTGATTGAAGTTTTCAAGTTTTGGGTTATCTTACGATGGATGAAGGAATAAGGAGTAGAAGAGCGTAAGCTTGGGGATGCCCCGGCATCCCAAGCTATTGGGGATGCCCCGGCATCCCAAGCTATTATCCAAAAATAAGCAACCAACTAAGCTTGGGGATGCCCCCAAGTGGCATCCCCTCTTTCTTCTAACGACCATTAGTATTTTACTCGAAGCAATATTTTTATTCGTCACATACTATGTGTTTTGCTTGAGCATCTTGTATGATATGAGTCTTTGCTTGTTTTATTTTGTGTTTTAAGTCTTGATTCCTTGCTGGACACACCTATTTGAGAGAGCAAAAATTATGTCACGACTTGTTAGAATTGTTCTTTATGCTTCACTTAAATATTTATGAGCTATGGACTTGCTCTAGTGCTTCACTTATATCTTTTTGAGCATGGTGTACTTTAGTATTTTTGAAGAAATGCTCTCTTGCTTCACTTAGATTTATTTGAGAGTTAGTAAAATTTTCAAGAAATTCTCTCTTGCTTCACTTAAATTAATTTGAGAGAAAGGAAAATTATGCTAATGGTCTTCACTTATATTTGTTTGAGCTTATGAAAAACAACACATGAAAATTAGTCCCAAAGTGATAGATATCCAAGAAGGATATAATAAAAACTTTCATGAAGATCATTGGACAAAATAAACTTGATTCTTAATAATAGTTTTGAGATATGATGATGTGATATGTGAGTTATGTTGATAAGTAATTATGCTTTAGTAAGAATACTGGTGTTAAGGTTTGTGATTCCCTATGCAAGCACGGAAGTCAATAGTCATGCAATGAAATTATATCCTACTTTTTTTCATTATTCGGTGTTAATTATGCTTAATGCTTGCTTATGAGATTATCCCTTTCTTAGTTGGTCGCTTCTCAATATTTTTCTATCCTTCATTTTGCACTAAGTATGATCTCTACTTGTGCATCCAAAAACCCTTAAACCAGTTTTGCCACATGAGTCCACTATATCTACCTATATGCGGTATTATTTTGCCGTTCTAAGCAAATTTGTATGTGTCATCTCTAATTTTTTAAAATAAATTTTTCTTATGTGTGTCCGTTTGGCTCGCGGAGCGGTGAGGGGTGGCTAGTATTTTCCATGCTAGATGTGTTATTCTCAAGATGAGTGTTTATTCACTTGTCATTGCACGAGAGAAAGGCAAAGGTATTAGGGATGCCCAGTCCTGAAATGAAAAAATGAATTTACTTTATGTTGTCAAATAATAAATTCCTTGGAAAGTGTTGGTACGGAAGGCACCCGTGGATACGGTTAGCCATGGAGAGTGAAAGTATGATTGAAAAAGGAAAAACTTTATTTTCTATTTGGGAACCGCCTATGATATATCTAGCATGAAAAGTGTTGGGGACTCTAAGTCATTTTCGTTGGTGGGATGGATACACCTCCCAAAATGTTTTTATCCCCAAGTTTTTCGCTTTGAGCTCCGACACCTCTACAAATCCCTACTTTCCTTTTTTGAAGGGCCTTTCTTTTACTTTATGCAATTTTTATTTTTGAATTTGAGTCTCCATCTTCTTTTATAAAAGTACCAACTAGGAGGCAATATGATCATACTTGAGTATTGGGTGTAGCTAATATGCGAGTGTGTTTCATGAATGGATCAATGGTTGAGCATGATGGGCTAGGGATAACTTATTTTAGCGTTGATATTTTGAAAGACATGGTGGCTTGTTGATATGCTTGAGTATTTAAATTATCATGTCAAAACTAGACTATTGATTTGAACAAAATAAAAGTCCAAATGTCCATGCTATAAAGAAAGAAATAGAATATGACATGATAGGCAGCATTTCACATCAAAAATTCTGTTTTATCACTTACCTATTCGAGGATGAGTAGGAGTTAAGCTTGGAGATGCTGATACGTCTCCAACATATCTATAATTTTTGATTGTTCCATGTTGTTATATTATCAATCTTGGATGTTTTATAGTCATTTTATATTATTTTTTGGTACTAACCTATTGACATAGTGCCAAGTGCTAGTCGATGTTTTCTGCATGTTTTTACGTCGCAGGAATCAATATCAAACGGAGTCTAAACGCAACAAAACTTTATGGAGATTTTTTTGGACCAGAAGGAACATAATGGGCCCTGGCTGCGCCTGGGGGTGCTCTGAGGAGAGCACAACCCACCAGGGCGCGCCAGGAGGCCCAGACGCGCCCTAGTGGGTTGTGCCTGATGAAGATATGTACCTGGGGTAGGGGCACGGACCTGTCCTAAGAGCCTTTCCCAAGGACATCCTTAGAAGAAGTCACCTTTTAATCGACTTGAAGGTACCCACTCGACGGGTTCAAGACATTCGACCAAGAAGCTACCACCCGACCATGAAGCCAACCACTCGACTGCCAGGAGATCTAAAGTCACTCCACAGGCAAACGGTCGGGCATTAAGTAGTCTTTATGATCATCATATCACTTTATTAGAGACGTTACCTGTAACGCTCGACCTTAATGTACCTTAAACCCTTCATTACTGAGGGCAGGAGAGGGCTGGCAAACTCTATATAAGCCACCCCCCTCCTCAGTATCAAGGGTTCGCACCCCTGTTATTCATACACACATAATCCAGTCGACCGCCTCCGGGCACCGAGACGTAGGGCTTTTACTTCTGAGAAGGGCCTGAACTCATACATCTTTGTGTGCTTACAGCTCCTGCATAGCTAGGATCTAGCTCTCTATACTAACCCCCCTACATCACTGTCAGACTTAGAACCACGACAGTTGGCGCCCACCGTGGGGCAGGAATCTTAGCGCTTGATTGTAGGAGTTGCAATTTTTCCCGGTCGCCTTGATCATGGTTTCATGCGGAGTTTTGGTGGAGGGCCGCGAGATCTGTCTCGGCGCGCTCACATTTATCGCCGACGACTCCGCCTGGCTTCATGAGGCTCCACTCGACATCGACGCGCTCCCCGTCCGCGGGGCGACGCACTTTCGCGCGTGTGTTCGCGGTGTTCTCTTACGGCAGCTGTCGACCCACTATCAGTCGGCTCCCGTTTCACCTCCCTGCCTCGTCTCTCGCCAGCGCAAGCGCTCTGGTCGGTTGAGACTTCAGAGGTGGGTGAGGCATGCGGTGGCTCGCCAGTCGGCCACCCCACAAGTCGCGGCAATCGAGCCCGACGAATCTCTCTACGGCCTGTTCGATCTGTCGACTGGCTCCGCAGAGACCGCATCCGAATGCGACAACAGTGACCCTGCAGCGGAGGTTCTGGCGATTGATGGGACACGCAGCCCTCCTGATTTTCCCCGTACCGACGGAGGCGCAGGTGGGGGCGACTCAGCGCATCCCCACGAGGAGTATCTCCCCGAGCCTCTCACGTCGCAGCAGCGAGAGGAGCTTCGCCGCCGGAACATGGATGCACTCCACACTCCTATCGTAGGAGAAACACCCGAGGCCCGAGCCTTGGAGGACGCGCGCTTGGCTAACTTGGCCGAACGCACTCGACTGGAGAATCTCCAGCGTGCACTCGACGAGAAAGCGCGTCAGCGGGTTCCCGAGTCCAGTCGACGCCAGCTCTTCCCGCCTACGCAGGTATATCGAACTCCCGTTCAGAATTTGGCGGCTGCGGCCCGAATAGCAGAATCAATTCAGCCTTCACAGTCAGAAGCTGGCAGAGGCTTGTTGCAAATCAGAGCTTTGCTCCGAGCAGCAGGAAACCAGAATTCCGTTGTCTCTCAGTCGCGGAATAGGATCCACAGTCGATCTGTTGCAGCAGATACAGTGCAGTCGGCTCACAGCCCAGGATTGCCCCCGAGGCGTGAGGGGCGTGGAGACCGGCCAGATCAGTACAGAAGAAACGAGCAGTATGACCACCGATTCGATCGTGATGATCGGCGTCGAGTGCCAACCCCTCCCCTGAGGAGTGGGTCATATGCTCCTCGGCAGCGGGATGACAGACGCCCTCATAGTGTTGGGCAGAGGATTCCAGTTGATCCCAGAGAACCAGGCTTTGACGCGAGGTCCATCATCGTTCAAGGTTTGGTCGACAGGAACAGGGCTCACAGAGAAGGACCTGACGGAGATGCTCCTACCAGCAGCAGAGTACATGTTTCAGGGCCAGAGTGTTTTAGTCGAGCCATCAGGGCCGCAGTGATTCCTCCCAACTTCAGGTTGGCGACTGGAGTCAGCAAGTTCACTGGTGAGTCTAAGCCTGGCACTTGGCTCAAAGATTACCGAGTGGCTGTCCAGATTGGTGGCGGCAATGATGAGGTGGCTATGAAGCATTTGCCTCTCTTGTTATAGGGCTCAGCCAGAGCGTGGCTGAATCAGCTAGCACCCAGCAGCATCTACACTTGGGAGGACCTCTCCCGAGTGTTTGTCACGACTTTCGAAGGAACATGCAAACGACCGGCAGGCCTTACGGAATTGCGGTCTTGCGTGCAGAAGCCGAATGAAACACTGAGGGATTACATCCAGAGGTGGATCACTCTCCATCACACAGTTGAGAATGTACCAGATCATCAAGCAGTTTATGCCTTTAAAGAAGGCGTCAAGAACAGAGAGTTGAACCTGAAGTTCGGCCGGACCGGAGAAATGTCCCTGAATCGGATGATGGAAATTGCCACCAAATACGCTAATGGTGAAGATGAAGATCGACTCCGGAGCGGCAAGCAGAAAGCAGTCGCCCAGGAAACCGGAGGCAATTCCAGTCGGAAGCAGAAGCGAAAGGCCGAGCCAGCCGCTCCTGGGGAGGCACTGGCCGTAACCCAGGGAAAATTCAAGGGGAAACCTAAGGGGCCCTGGAACCCCAAGAAAGTAAAAGATCAAGATGGAAACGATGTTTTTGATTTGCCGTGTCACATTCACACCAAGAAAGATGAAGAGGGTAAACTCATTTATCCCAAGCATACCACTCGACAATGTCGGCTCCTGATTCAGCAGTTCCAGGGCAAGCAGTCCAAGGACAAGGAGAAAGAATCAGACAAAGTTGAGGATAAGGAAGACAGTGACGACGGGTATCCCCAAGTCAATTCCACCTTGATGATTTTTGCTGATGTCGAGAGCAAAAGTCGACTGAAAGTCATTAACCGTGAAGTGAATATGGTTGCCCCGGCAACGCCTAGCTACTTGAAGTGGTCTCAGACTGCCATCACATTCGACCAGTCTGATCACCCCACGCACATTGCCACCCCCGGGAGGCAAGCACTGGTGGTCGACCCAGTCGTCGAAGGCACTCGACTGACCAAAGTCCTGATGGATGGTGGCAGCGGCCTGAACATTCTATACGCAGAAACGTTGAAAGGGATGGGCATTCCGATGTCCAGGCTCAGCACCAGTAACATGAGCTTCCATGGAGTCATTCCCGGGAAGAAAGCCGAGTCACTCGGCCAGATTGCTCTTGATGTGGTTTTCGGTGATTCGAAGAATTACCGCAAGGAAAAGTTGACATTCGAGGTTGTAGACTTCCAAAGTGCTTATCATGCTATTTTGGGCAGACCAGCTTATGCACGCTTCATGGCTCGACCATGTTACGTGTATCTCAAATTGAAGATGCCTGGCCCTAGACGTGTGATCACTGTTACGGGCAACCGGAAGAAAGCAGAAGAGTGTTTTCAGAAGGGTTCAAAGATTGCTGACGCCCAGATGGCACTGGTCGAGTTGCAGGAGTATCAGAAGACTGCAGATCCGAGTGAATTGCTTCGAGCCAAGAAGCCTGCTTCAGAGTCAGCATTTCAGTCGTCCGGCGAGACGAAGCCAGTTCACATTCACCCGTCCGATCCCAGTGCAGCTCCGACTCACATCTCAACGACGCTCAACTCCAAATAGGAAGAAGCGCTCATCCAGTTCCTCCGTGAGAACTGGGACATCTTCGCATGGAAGCCCTCTAACATGCCTGGAGTTCCCAGGGGACTGGCTGAGCACCGTCTGCGAGTCGACCCGAAATTTAAGCCTGTGAAAGAACATCTTCGACGGTCCGCCGTCCAGAAGAGGAAAGCCATTGGCGAGGAGGTGGCTCGGCTACTAGCAGCGGAGTTCATCAGAGAGATTTACCACTCCGAGTGGCTCGCCAATGTTGTTATGGTCCCCAAGAAGGACAAGTCCCTTCGCATGTGCATCGACTTCAAGCATATCAATCGGGCCTGCCCGAAAGATCATTTCCCTCTCCCCCGCATCGACCAGATAGTCGACTCGACCGCGGGGTGTGAGCGTTTGTCTTTCCTAGACGCTTATTCAGGATACCATCAGATCCGTCGGTATGGACCTGATGAGATCAAAACAGCTTTCATCACTCCATTCGGATGCTTCTGCTATGTCACCATGCCTTTCGGCCTCAAGAATGCTGGAGCCACGTTCATGAGGATGATTCAGAAGTGTTTACTCACTCAGATCAGTCGGAACGTGGAAGCATACATGGATGATATTGTGGTCAAGTCACGGAAAGGTTCCGACCTACTGACTGACCTTGCTGAAACCTTTGCCAACCTCAGGAGGTATGATATCAAGCTCAATCCATCAAAGTGTACATTCGGAGTTCCAGGTGGAAAGTTACTCGGTTTTCTCGTTTCCGAACGAGGAATCGATGCCAATCCTGAAAAAGTTGGCACCATACTCCGGATGAAGCGCCCTGAGCGTTTGCACGATGTCCAGAAGCTTACAGGTTGCTTGGCCGCTTTAAGTCGATTCATTTCTCGTCTCGGTGAAAAGGCGTTGCCTCTTTACCGACTGATGAAGAAATCTGACAAGTTCGAGTGGACTCCAGAAGCTGATGCAGCGTTTGCAGACCTCAAAGCTCTGCTCTCCACCCAGCCGGTGCTTGCTGCCCCAATCAGTAAAGAGCCTCTGCTGCTTTACATTGCGGCCACGGGACAAGTTGTCAGTACAGTACTTACGGTCGAGCGGGAAGAAGAAGGAAAGGCCTTCAGAGTTCAGTGCCCAGTATATTATGTGTCTGAAGTTTTGACTCCTTCGAAGCAAAGATATCCCCATTACCAGAAGCTTGTATATGGGATTTACATGACCACGAAGAAGGTTGCACACTACTTCTCTGACCATTCCATTACAGTCGTCAGCGACGCTCCACTGTCAGAGATTTTGCACAACAGAGATGCAACTGGTTGAGTGGCGAAGTGGGCGATTGAACTCCTTCCCTTAGATATCAAGTTCGAAGCAAAGAAGGCTATCAAGTCCCAAGCAATTGCAGATTTTGTCGCCGAGTGGATTGAATAGCAACTTCTGACTCAAGTTCACTCGGAGCACTGGACCATGTTCTTCGATGGATCTAAGATGCTGAATGGTTCCGGTGCTGGGGTAGTATTGGTCTCCCCCCGAGGAGATAAGCTCAGATATGTTCTCCAGATTCACTTCGATTCCTCCAATAATGAAGCAGAATACGAAGCACTCTTGTATGGGTTGCGCATGGCCATTTCACTCGGCGTCCGGCGCCTCTTGGTCTATGGCGATTCAGATTTGGTGGTTAATCAGGTGATGAAGGAGTGGGACGTCAGAAGCCCAGCTATGACCGGCTACTGCAATGCAGTGAGAAAGTTGGAAAAGAAATTCGAGGGGTTAGAGCTCCATCACATCCCCTGACTGAAAAACCAAGCAGCTGATGATTTGGCAAAGATAGGCTCCAAGAGAGAGGCCATTCCCAGCAATGTGTTTTTGGAGCATATTCGCTCCCCGTCCATCCAGGAGGATCCTTTTACAAAAGAAGTCCCACAGCCGAAAAGTGCCACAGATCCGACTGAAGTCGAAGTTCCTGCTGTGGTCGACCTAATCATGGAGGTCTTGACGATCACTCCCGACTGGACGGTACCATATATTGCGTATATCTTGAGGAAAGAACTCCCAGAAGACGAGGAGGAGGCTCGACAGATCGTCCGTCGATCCAAAGCCTTCACAGTCATAAAGGGGCAGTTGTACAGAGAAAGCGCAACTGGAATCGGCCAGAAGTGCATAACGCCAAAAGAAGGTCAGATAATCCTTGATGATATCCACTCGGGGACCTGCGGTCACCATGCGTCCTCTCGGACCATCATGGCCAAAGCATACCGAGCGGGTTTTTACTGGCCCAGAGCAAATGAAATGGCGAAGGAGATAGTTGACAAGTGTGAAGGCTGCCAGTTCTACTCCAACATATCGCACAAGCCAGCATCAGCCCTCAAGACCATTCCACTCGTCTGGCCCTTCGCTGTTTGGGGACTGGACATGGTTGGACCACTGAGAACAGGCAGGAGCGGATTCACACATGTGCTTGTGGCAGTCGACAAGTTTACCAAATGGATCGAGGCCAGACCTATCAAGAATCTTGATGCTTGCACTACAATCAGTTTCATCAGGGAATTAATATTCAGATATGGAGTCCCGCATAACATCATCACTGACAATGGGTCAAACTTCGATTCAGACCAGTTCAGAGCTTTTTGCGCTTCTCAAGGCACGCGAGTCGACTACGCGTCGGTCGCGCATCCCCAGTCGAATGGACAAGCTGAAAGAGCAAATGGTCTGATTCTCAAAGGACTGAAGCCTCGATTGATGCATGATCTCAAGCATGCAGCAGGCGCTTGGGTCGACGAGCTTCCATCAGTTTTGTGGGGGCTGAGGACCACCCCGAACCGGTCGACTGGGAGAACACCGTTCTTTCTGGTTTATGGAGCCGAAGCCGTCCTGCCGAGTGATCTACTTCACAATGCACCCAGAGTCGAGCTTTATAACGAAGACGAAGCAGAGCAAGCCCGGCAAGATGCAGTCGACCTCCTAGAGGAAGAGAGGGAAATGGCTATTGAGGGAGTCCTGGATTAGGGGGTGTTCGGATAGCCGAACTATACCTTCAGCTGGACTCCAGGACTATGAAGATACAAAGTTGAAGAATTCGTCCCGTGTCCGGAAGGATCTTTTCTTGGCGTGGAGGGCAAGCTAGGTGTGCGGATATTCGAGATCTCCTACCATTGTAACCGACTCTGTGTAAACCTAAACCCTATCCGGTGTCTATATAAACCGGAGGGTTGTAGTCCGTAGGACAACCATCATCACACACAATCATACCATAGGCTAGCTTCTAGGGTTTAGCCTCCTTGATCTCGTGGTAGATCCACTCTTGTACTACCCATATCATCAATATTAATCTAGTAGGAGTAGGGTTTTACCTCCATCGACAGGGCCCGAACCTGGGTAAAATAAAGAGTCCCTTGTCTCCTGTTACCATCCGACCTTGACGCACAGTTCGGGACCCCCTACCCGAGATCCGCCGGTTTTGACACCGACATTGGTGCTTTCATTGAGAGTTCCTCTGTGCCGTCGCGATCAGGAAGGATGCCCCTTCCCGTCTTTAAAGATGGCGCCATTAAGAAAGGAGCCTTGGCTATCGGCCAAACTCTCCGGCTAGGTGGTTTTCTCGCAACCGCCTGTTCGGCTGTTGCGCCGACGGTGACCTCCCGGGTCATCAAAAGCAACCTCCACGTCGGCTTAGAACTCGTCGAGCAGTTGGATCCAATGGAGCTCTCCTCTGTAAACGAGCTCCTGGATCGTATCGCTGCACTGGGCGTCGCCATAGATTACGACCAGGTTGGGCTTAAACCCGATCTGAGAGAAATTAACTCTCCCCAGGTCACCCACCACGTTGCTGTGGTGGAGACACAATGCGGCGACCCGTCGTCTATCTTAAGGACTAGTTACGTCCGAATTCCCGAACCCTCCATGCCGGACATCCGTGGAGGGGAGGAAACAATCCAAGACCCGAGCTTAAAATCAGGCAAATCGGATAACATCCAAGACTCCGGATCTCAGAATCCGGAAGCTCTTCGGCCTCCGAACAACAAACTGGGCGAGGTCTCAGGTTCAACGACACCCACCCACCCGATCTTAAGTGATCTTTCCCAAATCAGGCAAATGCCCGAAGAATCAGTACATCATTACTGGGCCAGATTCCTCCTGGTTATGAACAGGATAAAGGACTGCCGCGAGGGAGACGCAATTTCAATCTTTTGCAGTAACTGCACGGACAAGGGAATACTCAACGCCATAAGTCGTCGTAATATTACACGCTTTGCTGACCTGGCGTCCATAGTACAAAAATACCGTGCCATGGAAAGTGCTCGGAAAACCAAAATTGAATTTTGGGATAATCCGGCCATGAATAGCAATCCCGTCCGAATCAAGAGGGCGCACCATAGTAAGGCGCCCGGATTAAACGCTAAAAAATCAAAACCCTCTAGGGGGCATGGAACCGTACTGGAGAAGTGGCTAGATGGACCCTGCAAGATTCACAGTGCAGAGGACGCCACCCCAACTCACAGCCTCAGGGCATGTTGGATACTCCGGCAGGTGGCCAAAATTGGCGAAGACCTCCTAATTCCAGAGGTCGAAGGAAACCAGCCCGAGAATTTCAGTTCAGTTCTCACAGTCTTTGAGACTTTCGCATCAAACAACATGCGAAAAAGAACACTCCGCAGCCTCACTGAAGTCTATCAAGTAGCGACAATAAACCCATGGAGTAATACTGCTATCACCTTCGACGCGAGTGACGAGCCTAAAATTCGAGCAGCCAGGGCACCAGCCGCACTGGTCCTCAGTCCCATAGTGGACGGCTGTCGCCTCACAATGGTACTCATGGACGGAGGCAGTGGATTGAACCTCATTTACGAGGAAACCCTCCAAAAGATGGAAATAGACTGGAACCGCATTGAGCGAAGCAGCACAACCTTTAGAGGAATAATCCCCAGTCAGGAAGCGCGCTGCACCGGAAAGATCACACTAGATGTGGTATTCGGCACGCCGGATAATTACAGGTCCGAACAGATCACGTTCTAGGTGGCCCCGTTCAAAAGCGGATATCACGCTATACTAGGACGGAGACCTTCACAATTTTTCAAGCCATACCCCATTACGGGTACATGAAGCATAAAATGCCTGGGCCAAACGGAATTATCTCCCTCACTAGTGATCCGGACATAGCACTCCGCGTCGAGAATAAGACAGCCGCACTGGCCCTCGAGGCACTATCCGAAACCTTAGCGGCCGAAGAACTGACTGCGCTGCAATCCACGGTAAACAGGGATGACGTGATACTCGATAAGAGATCCAAATCCACGTCCTTCAAACCAGCGGATGAAATAGTCAAATTCCAGGTCCACCCAACGGACCCCAATAAAACAGCCTCCATCGGGGCACGACTGAACCCTGATGTAGACGCCACACTGCGAGAGTTCCTACGAGAGAACTGGGACATTTTTGCTTGGCATCCCTCAGACATGCCAGGAATCCCACGCAGTTTGGCTGAACACAGCCTAAACATCCAGAAAGGATTCAAACCTGTCAAACAGGCTCTTCGGCATTTCTCCGAACCAAAGAGACAGGCTATGGGAGAGGAGCTAGCCAAGTTATTGGAAGCCGGATTCATCAGAGACATAAAACACCCGGACTGGCTAGCAAACCTGGTGATGGTACCAAAGAAAGACAAATCCTGGCGCCTGTGTGTCGATTTCAAAGACCTTAATAAGGCTTGCCCACAGGATCCCTTCCCCCTCCCTCGAATAGATCAAATCATCGATGCCACTGCAGGACACGATTTGTTGTGCTTCCTCAACGCATACTCCGGTTACCATCAAATCAAGATGGAAAAATTAGACCAAGCCGCAACAGCATTCATCACACCATATGGCCCATTCTGCTTCAACACAATGCCCTTTGGGCTAAAAAACGCCGGCGCAACATATCAGCGCATGATTCAAACATGTCTGGCAAACCAGATCGACAAAACAGTGGAGGCGTATGTAGACGATGTGGTCGTTAAATCAAGACATGTCGAATCTCTAGTAGATGACTTGAGGCTTACATTCGACAACCTCCGAAAATACGACATTAAGCTCAATCCGGAAAAAAGCGTTTTCGGCGTTCCAGCCGGAAAGCTCCTGGGCTTCATTATATCCAGTAGAGGAATTGAAGCAAATCCAGCTAAAATCCGAGCTCTGTCACAATTGGATGTCCCAAAAGACCTCAAACAAATACAGAAACTCACCGGATGCGTGGCGGCTTTAAGCCGCTTTATCTCCCGCCTGGGAGAAAAGGCATTGCCCCTTTACCGCCTCCTCAGGCGCACCAAACACTTCGAGTGGACAGACGCTGCCACAGCCGGACTCGAGGAAATAAAGGCCATCTTGGCAACAAACCCAGTCCTGGCCGCGCCGAACACTGGCGAACCCATGCTATTGTACATTGCCGCAACCCATCAAGTTATTAGCGCAGTACTCGTCGTCGAGCGGGCAACGGACAGACACAAACTCCCCCTTCAAAGGCCGGTTTACTACGTGTCCACTATCCTCACACCATGCAAATCACGGTACCCCCATTACCAAAAGATCGCGTACGCGGTGTTTATGGCATCCCGGAAGCTACGACACTACTTTCAAGAGTGTTCTATAACAGTAGCCTCGGAAGTACCACTCAATGATATTATCAACAACCGCGATGCAACGGGCCAGATAGAAAAATGGGCCATGGAGCTCCTCCCGTTCGACATAACCTACAAACCACGGCGAGCCGTTAAATCGCAAGTCCTAGCCTACTTCGTCGCCGAATGGACAGAGGCCGAACTCCCTAAAGAGTACGGCACATATTCAAACTGGATCATGCATTTCGACGGCTCTAAAATGTTGGCCGGACTAGGGGCTGGCATCATTTTGACGTCCCCTACAGGGGACACGGTCCAATATGTACTCCAAATTATGTACACGGACTCCAACAATGCAGCCGAATACGAGGCCCTTCTACATGGTCTCCGGATGGCAGTATCCATGTGCATTCAACGCCTGGAAGTACGCGGGGACTCAAACCTCGCGATATCCCAAATAAATGGCGACTTCGACGCCAAAGACCCAAAAATGGCAGCCTATCGCAATGCCGTTCTAAAAATGTCAGTTCGGTTCGAGGGACTGGAGTTTCACCATATAGCCCGAGAAAACAATCAGGCGGCAGACGTCCTGGCACGCATCGGAGCAAAACGAGATGCGGTCCCCCCCAACATCTTCTTGGAAAGATTATTCAAGCCATCTGTAGCATGGGAGGGGGAGCCCTCGGACAACAGTCCGGACATAACCGCACAACCCGACGCCGAACAATCCGACATAATCGGAGGCCCTGCCATCGAAACCACACCTTCAGCCCACGTAATAATGGCGGTCATCGCCCCGTGGACAGAACCATTCCTAGCCTACCTTACTAGGCAGGAACTCCCAGAGGACCAAAACGAGGCACACTGCATAGTGCGGCGATCTAAATCCTATAAAATCCACGAGGGAGAGCTATATAAGAAAAACACTACAGGAGTCCTTCAAAGATGTATCTCTGAGGAGGAAGGGCGGAGTCTGTTGGCTGAAATTCATGCCAGACTCGGCGGCCACCACGCTGCAGCTCGGTCCCTTGTAAGCAAGGCTTTTCGTACGGGCTTTTATTGGCCGACGGCCCGAGCAGACGCTCATGACTTAGTCAAACGATGCGTCGGTTACCAGCTCTTTGCAAATCAAAGCCATATGCCGCCGAACGCCCTCCGAACCATCCCCATCACTTGGCCTTTTGCGGTCTAGGGGCTTGATATGGTGGGACCCCTTAAGGGTGGAACCCACAAGAAAAAATACCTATTGGTCATGGTGGATAAATTCACCAAATGGATAGAAGCCAAGCATGTTAAGACGGCCGAATCCGGACCCGTGATAGACTTCATATCCGGGGTCGTACACCGTTACGATGTCCCCCACAGCATTATCACCGATAACGGCACAAACTTCACCTCTGACGAAGTAAAGCTGTGGTGCAAAAACATGGGCATTAAGCTCGATTTTGCTTCTGTGTATCACCCACAAACTAACGGTCAGGTCGAACGTGCAAATGGTCTCATCATGAGCGGTATCAAACCCAGACTAGTGCGGTCCCTAAAGGAATCCAATACGCACTGGGTAGAGGAGCTCGACTCCGTACTCTGGGGACTGCGAACCACGCCGAATTGTACCACCGGATTCACACCATTCTTTATGGTATACGGCGCAGAGGCAGTTTTGCCCTGCGATATAATTCATGACTCACCTCGAGTGCGCATGTATGAAGAAAGAGAAGCCGAGCTTGATCGACAGGACAACCTGGACGCCTTAGAGGAGGAGCGCGACGTGGCTAAAGCCCGTTCCGCATTTTATCAACAGCAGGCTCGAAGATATCAAAGCAGAGAAGTACGAGCCAAAAATTACAACGTTGGCGAATTAGTCCTACGCCTGCCGGATAAGAAAAAGGACAAACTCAAGCCCAAATGGGAAGGTCCCTTCATAATTGACCAAGTCCTGACTGGTGGAGCGTACCGCCTGCGAGATGCGTCGGATAACCGACTCGAGCCGAACCCATGGAACGCCGCACGTCTCCGACGATTCTATGCCTAGCGCCGGACTCGGAGTTTGTCTCCTTCCTCTGTCCACTTTTATATATTTTTTTCTGTCTTTGTCTCCCTCCACTCTTTCCTTTTATAGCCCTTAAAGGCTCATCATGTGACGCGCCACTCGCGCTCCTTAAACCTGGGGGCTTCTCTAACAGAAGCTTGTTTATATGGGTTTCACGCCCAATGCATGCGTCAGACTTCCGCATGCACCTTTTCTTCACCATTATATGCATCGATATGACTTAAGTTTTTGTCAAGCTGGGTTGCCTGGCTCCTGTGCTTACCCCTACGTTCCCGATTGTTCGGCTAGGAGGTAAAGGGAGCACCTTTGTGATTGTTACTGCCGGATAAGCCGGATGTGTACCTCAGACTGGGTGAAGCCGAAAGCTAGTGTTCTTAAGGGAATATTCGGTCGGTGAACTAAAGATGAACCTTTTTTACCTATACATGCCCCCAGATGTTTTCCTGCACTTGCAGTCCGGACGTGCACTTCAGGGCACGCCACCCCAGCGAAAGGAACCCTTAACGGAATTATTCTCTCTGGAAGATGTTTCTTACTAACCATGTAATATAACATAACTATTTGGGCACTTGTCTGATAAAGCACTAATGACCCCTACGCCTGGTCTCCACGCATACCTCGGTTCTTATATAACCGTTATGTTATTCGGACACACTCCGGACCGTCAGGTCCCGAGGTCGAAGCGAAAAGGTCGGCAACGACAAACGATCTACAATCTGGCTAGAAGGCATTACACATGTCAATTATAAATTACATAGTCATCAAGACTGATTGTATTCCTCTTCTATACCATCTAACAGGTTGTCTAATTTACAGTCCTGCTGGGAATACTTTGCGGCCAATTCTACCTGGCCATACACTAAGCTCACAGGGATCTCCTTCCCGTCAGTCCCCACTGGACCAACCTCGGCCATATGATTGGGGTCAGACTTCGTAAAGCGGGTCTTCACCATGGCCCAAGCCTCCCTAGCGCCCTGCCGGCAGGCCGATATCTTCCACAACCGAAAGCACCGCCGAGCTCCCTTCAACTTCTCCGCAAGTTCTCCAAGGCCCTCGGGTATGGAGTGGGCAGGCCACAAGGCTTGGGCAATACCTCGCATCGCCTGCCGAACTAGTTCATGCGGTTGCAAGAGTTTGGGAAGAAGATCGCCCGTTGAACTGGGCATCTCTTCTCCAGGACGATCTGTAAGCATACCTACAGGCATAACTCTGTTAGTCGTCTTCCTCGCCGAACTCCTTTTTCAAGAGTTCGCTTAAGCACTTACTAAAAATGTCGCGTCGAAGTCGCTAATTCTCCTTATTGGAGTCCGACAGCTGGCCACGAACATCTTTTAGTTCAACATCCAGCTTGGTGTTGGCATCCTGGAGATCATTCTTCTCCCGCCTCACCTTTGTCAAATTGGCACTTAAATCCGTACAATACTAATTATTCTAGAGTATTGTTTACCTGCAGGGGTCTCTTTAGAACCTCCTGCTGCCGATCGTGCGGCCGCTAGTTGGGCCCTGCACCTTTCCAGCTCCTGGGACAGCGCGGTATTCTTCTCGGTAAGAAACTGCATGTTATATGATTCTCGAATCAGTTATTTCCACTGCTTCAAGTCTCGGGGGCTACTGGTATATCTATATTTACCAAAAAAATTCTTACCCGTATGTCTTTTACATACTGCTCCATGGCTCTGGCTAAACCGTTTTGAGCGGCACGGAGGTACGCGTCTCCTGAATTAAAGGCATTTAAAGCCTCCTGGGAGAAACAAGCGTCGTGAAGAACTGTCCGGCGACGCCTGTGGTTCATGGCACTCTCCACCTCGGAATTGGTGGCAGACAACCTATCCGCATCCTCTGATGGAGGAGCGTCTGGTGCGTGCCTTGTGCTGACCTCCGCCTCCGGGCCGGGCGTTGGAGTCTTGCTGGTGGAGGCCCGATTGGCAACCTCTCCGGGTATAGTCCGGCGAGGTCTCTTCGTCCTGAAGATAGCACGAATGTTAATATACCCTGGAGGAGTAAAACACCAGGGAAAAAGAGAGGGTACGCAATACCTTTGTTCTGGCACCTCAGACCAGACTACGTTCCTTTTTGCCCCACGGGGCCCTGCGGGCCCCCGCTGGCTAGCTGCAGCGGGGTCGGCTTCCCCCCTCGGGAATCTCCCCTACAAAGCACGGTTGTTGTCAGAACAACCAAGCCCATGAAAACGGAATCCCTCTTAAGGGGGTAAAGCTTTGGTATTTGTCACCTGGGAGGCCGGGATTAACCCTGGGTAATCAGCTATAATAGCTACCAAGGTATCATCCTTGCTTAGCTGATGAAACACTCCGTCAATGAAGTCCACCGCTAAGTCCGGATCCTCTTCGGAGTCCGGATCGAGGGGCCGGTCTGGGTCCTCTGGCTGTGGAGGACGGCTATTTATGTTTTTTACCTCCTGACGCAGGTCCTGCATTAAAGTCGTTAGACTACCTATTTAATCATGGGAATGTAAAATGAACAGAGAAGTACGACTGTCCGCTTACCCAATTCGCAGGACTGTACATGGAAAATCCACCCTGCGGATCAACGCGGAGGAATTCCTCTTCTTCTCCCTTATACAAAGAGGATAAGATCTTCATTAGAGCGGCAGGCGAGTCCGGCCCCTTATGGCCGTAACGGGTGGCGTCATCCTCCCCGTTAAAATCCCACATGGGGTGGCTTCTGTATTGGAGCGGCTGCACCCCTCGCATAATGCATATGGCCATGACTTTAATCATGGTCAGTCCAGAATGAGCCAGTAGCTTAATCCGGCCCATTAAGTAAAGGACGTCTCTGCCATTCTCTCTTTGAGGGCTCCGAGGGCGCCAGCTCAAGCGTTTCTTCAGGGGAGCGTTGTCGAACTCAGGGAGACCGGCCCGGACAAGGTCCGGCAGGGGGACATCGTCTATGTAGAACCATTCTGAAGGCCAGTCCTCGGACGCCTTCTTCGGGGTTCCGGACGGGTATCCGGTCCCGGCGATACGCCATACTTCGGCTCCGCCCACTTGATATATAGACCCCTTTTGGGAACGGGGCACCAGGCAGAATATCTTCTTCCATAGCGCGAAATGAGCCTCGACGCCTAAAAATAGCTCGCAAAGAGCTACGAAGCCCGCAATGTGTAACACGGAACCGGTCGTAAGGTGGTGCAGCTGGAGGCCATAGAACTCCAAAAGCCCGCGGAGAAAGGGATGAATTGGAAATCCCAGTCCCCTTACTAGATAAGGGACCAGACACACCTGCTCCCCTTTAGAGGGACTAGGTGAGTTCTCCGCTTGTTTTCCGCCTTGATAAGTGACGAGTCCGGCTCGGACCGAGACCATGTAGGCTTGAGGGAGGAATCCCTTGGCTTGGAGCGACACTAACTCGCTGTGTGGGATGGTGCATCTCTCCCAGTCTCCGGGTTTAGGACTGGAGGGGCGAGGGGAGGAGCTGCGGCGGCTTGCCATGTCGGAATGGACCTTTGCTGGAGACGCTCTGATGATAACTCGCAGAGAGGAGAAGATGTGGTTTGGATCTAGATCCCCATCCCGTTAAATAGGTGGCTCGTTTATGTGACTAAGGGTGTGGATGTAAAAAACACCCCAAGCTCTTCGCATTCGTTCAGCACGTGGAAGACGGCCATTATTGGGCACTGAAGCCGAGGAGTGCTACATTACAAAAAGCGGACATTATTCGTACACGTACATAGGATTCGAAGGAGGAACCCGCCTTGCAATGCCGAAGACGATTTGCGCGTCGGACTCGTCGTCATTGAAGCCTGGTTCGGGGGCTACTGAGGGAGTCCTAGATTAGGGGGTGTTCGGATAGCCGAACTATACCTTCAGCCGGACTCCAGGACTATGAAGATACAAAGTTGAAGACTTTGTCCTGTGTCCGGAAGGATCTTTTCTTGGCGTGGAGGGCAAGCTAGGTGTGCGGATATTCGAGATCTCCTACCATTGTAACCGACTCTGTGTAAACCTAAACCCTATCCGGTGTCTATATAAACCGGAGGGTTGTAGTCCGTAGGACAACCATCATCATACACAATCATACCATAGGCTAGGTTCTAGGGTTTAGCCTCCTTGATCTCGTGGTAGATCCACTCTTGTACTACCCATATCATCAATATTAATCTAGCAGGAGTAGGGTTTTACCTCCATCGAGAGGGGCCGAACCTGGGTAAAATAAAGTGTCCCTTGTCTCCTGTTACCATCCGACCTTGACGCACAGTTCGGGACCCCCTACCCGAGATCCGCTGGTTTTGACACCGACAGCTATGATCAGATCGACCATCTATCAGCAAGACTTGCGTCGATTTCATGCCAGAAATGTGAAGAGTCGAGCCTTCCAAGAAGGAGATTTGGTCCTCCGAGTGGATCAACATAAACCACACAGACTTGCTCCTACTTGGGAAGGTCCCTTCATCGTCACCAGAGTCCTCCACAATGGAGCATATCATCTCTACAACATTGATCGCAAGATCGACGAGCCACGAGCTTGGAATGCGGAACTACTCCGCCCATTTTACACTTGAATTCTCACTCGGATGAGATGTAATAAGAAAAAACTTCTGTAGCTTATTTTTATCAAAGACAAGAGTGTCCCAGTTCTTCCTGTGATTGTTGTCACCTTTGTTTGTGTACAAAATCCCCCAGTGGGTAGCTTAGCTCCGAATCCATTTCGCCTAAGTTTTTCAAAAAAAATCCTACCGAGTGGTGAGCCAGACTCCCACTCGGGGGCTTAGCTGCAGCCCAGGGCTCGCCTAAGTGTTTAAAATCCTACCGAGTGGAGAGCAAACCTCCCACTCGGAGGCTTAGCTGCAGCCCAGGGCTCGCCTAAGTGTTTAAAATCCTACCGAGTGGAGAGCAAACCTCCCACTCGGAGGCTTAGCTGCAGCCCAGGGCTCGCCTAAGTGTTTAAAATCCTACCGAGTGGAGAGCAAACCTCCCACTCGGAGGCTTAGATGCAGTCCTACCGAGTGGAGAGAAAACCTCCCATTCGGGGGCTTAGCTGCAGCCCAGTGCTCGCCTAAGTGTTTAAAATCCTACCGAGTGGAGAGCAAACCTCCCACTCGGAGGCTTAGCTGCAGTCCAAGCACTCGCCTAAGAATATAAAAATCCTACCGAGTGAAGAGCAAACCTCCCACTCGGGGGCTTAGCTGCAGCCCAGTGCTTGCCTAAGTATATAAAAATCCTACCGAGTGGTGAGCCAAACTCCCACTCGGGGGCTTAGCTGCAGCCCAGGGCTCGCCTAAGTGTTTAAAATCCTACCGAGTGGAGAGCAAACCTCCCACTCGGAGGCTTAGCTGCAGCCCAGGGCTCGCCTAAGTGTTTAAAAATCCTACCGAGTGGAGAGCAAACCTCCCACTCGGGGGCTTAGCTGCAGCCCAGTGCTCGCCTAAGTGTTTAAAATCCTACCGAGTGGAGAGAAAACCTCCCACTCGGAGGCTTAGCTCCAGTCCAAGCACTCGCCTAAGAATATAAAAATCCTACCGAGTGGAGAGCAAACCTCCCACTCGGAGGCTTAGCTGCAGTCCAAGCACTCGCCTAAGAATATAAAAATCCTACCGAGTGAAGAG
Source organism: Aegilops umbellulata (assembly GCA_032464435.1). Lineage (NCBI taxonomy): Eukaryota > Viridiplantae > Streptophyta > Magnoliopsida > Poales > Poaceae > Aegilops > Aegilops umbellulata. Next base: position 343,398,288 of record CP136058.1, on the reverse strand, counting down.
CAAACCTCCCACTCGGGGGCTTAGCAGCAGCCCAGTGCTCGCCTAAGTGTTTAAAATCCTACCGAGTGGAGAGCAAACCTCCCACTCGGAGGCTTAGCTGCAGTCCAAGCACTCGCCTAAGAATATAAAAATCCTACCGAGTGAAGAGCAAACCTCCCACTCGGGGGCTTAGCTGCAGCCCAGTGCTCGCCTAAGTGTTTAAAATCCTACCGAGTGGAGAGCAAACCTCCCACTCGGAGGCTTAGCTGCAGTCCAAGCACTCGCCTAAGAATATAAAAATCCTACCGAGTGAAGAGCAAACCTCCCACTCGGGGGCTTAGCTGCAGCCCAGTGCTTGCCTAAGTGTTTAAAATCCTACCGAGTGGAGAGCAAACCTCCCACTCGGAGGCTTAGCTGCAGCCCAGTGCTCGCCTAAGAATATAAAAATCCTACCGAGTGGAGAGCGAACCTCCCACTCGGGGGCTTAGCTGCAGCCCAGTGCTCGCCTAAGTGTTTAAAATCCTACCGAGTGGAGAGCAAACCTCCCACTCGGAGGCTTAGTTGCAGCCCAGTGCTCTCCTAAGAATATAAAAGTCCTACCGAGTGGAGAGCGAACCTCCCACTCGGGGGCTTAGCTGCAGCCCAGTGCTCGCCTAAGTGTTTAAAAAACCTACCGAGTGGAGAGAAAACCTCCCACTCGGGGCTTAGCTGCAGCCCAGCGCTCGCCTAAGTACGGGTCACGTCCCGACCCGCAAAGACGGCACGATGCGAATCGACCGTTACCATTTTTCGACGCTGCACCACAAATACAAAGTTATTTCGAGTGAAGATCAAGTTCCACTCGACGGATAATTTACGAAGATATTCAACGGTAAATCAAGTTCGGATAAGACCCAAAGGCCCCAGACCTCAGATCAAAGTACTTGAGCCCTCGGCTTGACAGAGTTTAACGATTACAGAATCCACTCGGCATTCCGAGGAAAATTTGAAGTGAAGCATAAAAGTTTTTTACTCCTCCGGCGAAGGACTGGAAGGGGCAACGAACTCATCCAAGTCGATCCCGTCTGCAATTCGAGTGGCAGCAGCAATGAAAGTCTCCATGAAGTCTTGAAAGCTGAGCTTCTTGGTATTGGCAACCTGAATGGCAGCCAACTTCTCCTCTCGCACCTCCTTACAGTGGACGCGAACCAGAGACAGGGCAACATCAGCGCCACACCTCGCAGAAGACTTCTTCCATTCTGTCACTCGGCCAGGGACGTCGTTCAGTCGAGTCATCAGGGACTCGAGATCATTCGTAAGCGTCTCCCTGGGCCAGAGGGACGTGTCGATCCGCGACACTGCAACCTTCAGTCGAGCCAGATAGTCCACCATGCTGGCAATGCGGGATTCCAGGCGGAGCACATTCATAGCGGCCTCGTCCTTCACGAGTGAATTGGCGGGGTCCAAGCTTGGCTCCAGTCGATTGGTTTCCTCTTCAAAGTTCTGGCAGAATTCTACAAATAACAATTCAAGTATAAGGCAGTCGATCTACACGTGTTTGGTTACTGCAAGCCAGTCGGGTGAAAATTGGTACCTTCGAGCACGATGAACAACTTCTTGGCAAGTCCCCCGAGATAAACCTCAAGATCGTTCTTCTTCCCCGACAGTTCGCCTGCCTTGTCATTCAGAGCAATCTTGTCGTTCTTCAGTCGGCTGACCTCCTTATTAGCTGCGTCAAGAGCAGCTTTCAGTCTGGAGTTCTCCTGTTCAAGAGTAGAGGCTGAAGCCAACTTTTCTTCAGCAAGCTTTGTTTTGTTCAAGGCCTCCTTCTGCGCTTCGGCAAGGTCTTGATCCTTCTTCTTCAGAGCTTCCTCCAGTTGATCTGCAGCACGTCGAGTGCATTTAACATCAAGGATTGGCAAAAAGGGAAAAGTCACTCGTCAAGAATGGTAGACCTCACCAGCCATACCTTTTGCCTCTTCTCGAGCCTTCTGCAAGTTCTCTTGAGCAAGTTTTAAGTCGAGGTTGAGCTGGATCTGTTGGTCCTTCAACTCAGTGAAGCGAGCCGCAAGTTCACAGGATTTCTGCGAAGAAACCAGTCGACAAACGTCAAGGATAGGTTGCTTCCGAGTAACCAAGAGACAATAGTAGCGTTTCTAAGACTACAGCCAAATCTAAACATTTGACAGCGGTCTCGGGGACTACACCCAGTGGGTGCACTAAGCGTGCCCCCACTGGTTCGACCAAAAAAAAGTCGACTGCCCGTAGTCGACTGCATACAGTTCCATTCGACATGGCCCGACCAGACCGAGTGAAGAAGTACAAATACAGCAACGCAATATAAAGACTACAGTCGACAGCCAGCAGTCCACCGTAGTCTCGGGGACTACACCCAGTGGGTGCACTTAGCGTGCCCCCACTTGACCAAAGGCCGACAGACACACCCAGTGGGTGTACAGATATAAAGATCTTCGGAAAAGAGATTCTTTGAACAGCATATTGCAACACACCAAGTGTCGAGTCAACTGACCTGGACGTTGCTCTGAAGAGCAGAACTCGCGTCATACGCTGCTTGGCTGGCGTCCCAAGCCACTTTCACTTGCTCCATCATGATACCCGCCTGGCGTATAGCCTCTTTTGCATCACCCACTTGGTCCTCTGGGACAGGATATGTAGCAAAAAGCGAAGGCGGATTTGCAGTCGACGCCGAAGGCCGCACGCTCGTCAGAGGTTCAGCAAAAGTCACGGAAGTCCGGGTGGTATCACCACCGTCCCGAACTACAGCCTCAGACACCGGAGCAGATTGGGGGGTCTTGCCAGTCGATGCCCTCCGGTTCCTTCTTACTCTCAGCGGCTCGTCGTCTTCATCGTCTGGTAAGTTGATAACATGAGGGGGAGCTGCAAGAAAAGTCAATCGACCGGAGTTATAAGAAACATTCAGTCGACCGAAGACAGAACATCAGTAATTGTACCTGGATTGGAAGTAACAGCATCTTCCATCTCTTGATCTCCGCCCTTGGCAGAGATCTCAGAAGTAGCAGCACTACAAATTTCGGAAGTCAGTCAGTTGGCTCGATGAATCGACCAAGGATCCGTCCACAGTCGACAAAAGAAAACAAGTACTATTATTACCCAGAAATAGTGGGGACATTCATCTTCATCTTGGGCAGAGCCTTGGGCGGCTTGGATGGCGTCGCGCGTGGGTGCTTGGGAACCTTCTCAGTCGGCGTAGGGGAAGAGGTCCGAGGGCGTTTTGACGACTGCCCAACAGGAGCAGTCGCCTTACCACGTTCCCTCGCGGGATCGTGCGTAAGCTTGGATCGCCTCTCCAAGCGAGGGGATTCAACTTCCTCCTCATCCTCTTCGCTGGAGTCGACGTCGTCGTCTCCCTCCCCTTCGCCATCGGATTCCCACTCGCCATGTTCGTCTCCGCTTTCACCTCCGCTCGCCTCCCCTTCCTCAGTCGGCTCCTGTGCCCCGTTGGGCGTCGAGTACATCTCAGTAGTTTCCTGGGAAACAACAGGCAAAACAAAAGTCAGTCGACCAATTCAAACAAGACCAATGAAGAAAGCAAGATCTCAGTCAGGTGCATAAGGACAGACCTGGTCCACGTCGTATGTGTTGTTGAGTGGAGGAACCCTCCTGGCTCCTCGGGGATTGTCTTTGTTTCCTGTGATGCTCGACAGCCATCCTTCTAGCATCTCATCGGTGACCTCCTCCGGGTGGATCCGAGTGGTGTCTTCAAGACCCGAATACAGCCACATTGGATGATCGCGAGCCTGGAGCGGCTGGATGCGCCTCCTAAGGAAGACCTCCAGCAAGTCCATGCCAGTCATGCCGTCGCGGACAAGCTGAACCACTCGACCAACCAGCACCTTGACTTGGGCCTTTTCTTCCGACGTCACTTTCAGAGAAGCAGGCTTTTGGGCTCGTACCAGAGAGAAAGGGGGAAGTCCAGTTGACTGACCCGGAGTCGCCTGGTCTTTGCAGTAAAACCAGGTCGCCTGCCAACCACGAACCGACTCAGGGAAGGTGATGGATGGAAAGGAGCTTTTTCCCCTCGTCTGGATCGCCAGGCCCCCGCACAGCTGGATCACCTGCGTCCTGTCGTCACTCGACTTGGCCTTTTTGACCGATTGAGAACGGCAAGTGAAGATGTGCTTAAAGAGTCCCCAATGGGGGCGGCAACCCAAGAAACCCTCACACAAGGAAATGAAAGCAGCCAGATACACGATGGAATTGGGAGTGAAATGGTGGAGCTGCGCTCCGAAGAAGTTCAGAAAGCTCCGGAAAAAAGGATGAGGCGGCAGAGAAAACCCGCGATCGGTGTGGGTGGCGAGGAGGACACGCTCACCTTCAAGAGGTTGGGGCTCGACTTCCTTCCCCGGCAGACGCGCAGCTTCGTGGGGAATGACCCCTCCCTCAACCATGTCATCGAGGTCTTCCTGCCGAAGCACCGTCGGCATCCAGTCTCCCTGGATCCAGCCTCTGGGCAGAGCAGTCCTTGAGGAAGAACCGCCCCGAGCTGACTTCTTCCCTTTCCCCTGGTCCGCCGCCTTCTTCGCGCGCTCCAGAGTGGACGTTTTGTCCTTCCCCATCGTCGCCGGCAAATCTCGAACGGGCCTGCGGCGCTAAGGTGGAAGCGGAGACGGCGGAGGTCCTTGCGAAGGGAGAAAGGGAAGAAAGAGCACACTGTTCGGAAATCCCGAGCCGGTGGCTTATAAGAGGTCGCTTCCGAGTGGCTGACCGGTAGGCCCAAGCTCTCCCATCAAATCCCGCAGCAGACGCGCGCGCGGTACGTGGCGAAAAAAGCGGCGCGGAAATCGAGGAGCTTCCGTCTTATCACGTCCGATTACCGCGGCCGCTCCCGTCCCGCGCGCTTCCCGGAATTCAAATCCCGCGAAATCCGCGGGTTGCAGAACAAATCGTCAGACAGAAGATCCCCTTTCACACCATCATTCGGAATATCACAGACAAGGGAATTCACTCGACGAAAGGCCTAGAATGGATCAAGGCGACTGAAAAAGGTTGGTGACGTCATCCGTGACGATTGACCCAAAACAAGGCGCTCATGTAGCGCAAAGAACCAGTCGGAAAGATCTCCAACCCTTTCCCCACTCTAACCACGATCCATTCGGGGGCTAATGATGAAGATATGTACCTGGGGTAGGGGCACAGACCTGTCCTAAGAGCCCTGCCCAAGGACATCCTTAGAAGAAGTCACCTTTCAATCAACTTGAAGGTACCCACTCGACGGGTTCAAGACATTCGACCAAGAAGCTACCACCCAACCATGAAGCCAACCACTCGACTGCCAGGAGATCTAAAATCACTCCACAGGCAAATGGTCGGGCATTAAGTAGTCTTTATGATCATCATATCACTTTATTAGAGACGTTACTTGTAACGCTCGACCTTAATGTTCCTTAAACCCTGCATTACTGAGGGCAGGAGAGGGCTGGCAAACTCTATATAAGCCACCCCCCTCCTCAGTATCAAGGGTTCGCACCCCTGTTATTCATACACACATAATCCAGTCGACCGCCTCCGGGCACCGAGACGTAGGGCTTTTACTTCCTCTGAGAAGGGCCTGAACTCGTACATCTTTGTGTGCTTACAGCTCCTGCATAGCTAGGATCTAGCCTCTCCATACTAACCCCCCTACATCACTGTCAGACTTAGAACCACGACAGTGCCCACCTTGGGTGCCCCTCGTACCGCTTCTTTGCTCTGTAAATACCCCAATATTTCAGAAACCCTAGGGGAGTCGACGAAATATTGATCCAGCCGCCGCAGAGTCCAAAACCACCAGATCCAATCTAGACATCATCTCGGATGGGGTTCACCACCTCCATTGGTGCCTCTCTGATGATGCGTGAGTAGTTCTTTGTAGACTTTCGAGGCCGTAGTTAGTAGCTAGATGGTTTTCTCTCGCGCGCTGAATTCTCAATACAATGGTCTCTTGGAGATCAATATGACGTAACTCTTTTTGTGGTGTGTTTGTTGGGATTGATGAACTTTAAGTTTATGATCAGATCTATCTTTTTATATCCATAAAAGTTATTTGACTTTCTTTGATCTCTTATATGCATGATTGCTTATAGCGTCGTATTTCTTCTCTGATATTTGGTTTTTTTGGCCAACTTGATCTATTTATCTTGCAATGTGAAGAGGTGCTTTGTAGTGAGCTTGATCTTACGGTGCTTGATCCCAGTGACAGAAGGGGAACCGACATGTATGTGTCGTTGGTACTAAAGATAAAACGATAGGGTCTATCTCTAAATAGATAGATCTTGTCTACATCATGTCATCGTTCTTATTACATTACTCCATTTCTCCATGAACTTAGCGTACTAGATGCATGCTGGATAGCGGTCGATGTGTGGAGTAATAGTAATAGATGCAGGCAGGAGTTTGTCTACTAATCTTGAACGTGATGTCTATATAATGATCATTGTCTGGATATCGTCATGATTATTTGTAGTTCTATCAATTGCCCAACAATAATTTGTTCACACACTGTTTGCTATTTTTCTCGACAGAAGCCACTAGTGAAACCTACGGCCCCCGGGTCTCTTTCTCATATATTTGCCTTTGCGATCTACTTTTTCTTTGCATTTATTTTTAAATCTATTAAACTAAAAATACATTGCCGCAATTTATTGTTATTTATATTATTTGATGTTTGATCTATCAATCTACTATAATTTTATCTCACGTCCGTTTGCATATCTTGAGGCATCGTATCCGGAAGGGATTGACGAACCCTTTAACACGTCGGGTTGCGGGTTGCGAGGATTTGTTATTTATGTGCAGGGGATGTATACATTGTGTTGCTTGATTCTCCTACTGGTTCGATAACCTTAGTTTTATATCTAAGGGAAATACCTACCGCCGTTGTATTGCATCATCCCTTCCTCTTTGAGGAAATACCGACGTAACTTCAAGCGACATCAAGCATTGGGATTGCTTGATTATTAACATGAAGAGAGCATTTCATCAGTGGATAAAATCATGCTCACTCTACAAGAATTACCTCCAAGTTTGCTATCAAAATTATCATTATGGTCTGCTGGAATATCTAGATGCAAGGTAATTCTAAGATTTTCAAAGCTCTACCCCGATTGATCGCTTCACGAAAAGAACAATTGAGAAATGACCTTCCGCTGATCAAGCACCGAATCAAGTTGAAGTTTCAAGAGGCTTTTGTTAACTGGATTGACCATAACCTCACAATGCTCTCGGATTCCCAAGAAGTAGTGTTGGCTAGATTAGTCTTTTGAACTGGTGTTGACTAGATTAGTCTTTTGGTGTTTTGTTTTTAATATATGTACATTTTTATTTATTTTTTATATATATAATATACTTAAAACAATTGCTCTATGATTTTTGGTTAAAAAATTATGTATCAGTGAGTAATTAGATGTTATTTATCATTAAGGATCAATACAGCCATGGCGATGGTCAAAATTGAACCACACGAAAAATGTATAATTTGAATGTTATCACTCAGGATTTTAGATTCAACTGAATTCAAAAAGAAGATCCAAGGCTATTAAAATTTCTGCCTTTTTTCTTTGAGAAACTGTTATTAAAGAATAGTTCGTTTTCCTTTTGCCCCTTTTTTCTCTCCATATTTTCTTCGAATAAAGGAGGTGTTACGAGGTTGTTTCTAAAAAAAAGTTGGATTTCTTCCATTCCACTCTAGGCATGTTGTTCTACAATTGTATACCTTTTTTTTCTCATCACTTGTACTTTATTTGCTTAATAAATTGTACTTTATTTTGCTTAATAAAGTGAGAAGGGATGCTAGGCTTTTGCCTTGCAGTGTACAGTCAAGTCATCTTTTTTCTTGTAGAAATCCATATTTGGTGTGTGAAATTATTCATGAACCTGACGCTTGCTTCAAACTACATCGGTTATTAACTTTTAGCAGTCATGTACATGTAATAATTTGGATACACCAAAATTATGCAGCTTTAAATTTTTCCTTCTCGTTAATTTTGTGTTATCTTTGATCCTCCGGTTGTATTCCCTCCTCGTCTCTCAACCGTGACTACAATTATCGACTATATACTCCATTCATAAATAAAAGCGTTTAGATCACTACTATTTTAATAACAAATCACTACTATTTCAGTGATGTGAACGTCTTTTATATTTCTTTAAGAAGGGAGTATCTCACAAATGGTCTATATAGATGACTTAGCAGTTTATAGAGGCCAGAGGCGGGAGGCTAGCTAGAGAGATTAATGATTAAATTAAGCACGAGCATTCTTAGGTCTTAGCACACTTAGCACTAGATCATGCATCTAAATGTACAGATGAACGAGCTAATTAAGCATGGCTCCAGAAAACCTAAAAGAACTCCTTAATCACCACTTAATTCTCAGGTCCCCTTTGGGAACAACTAAATCTCGTCAAGAGCTTCCCCATGCACCCACCGTGTTCCCCAGCTTCCTCTGCTTCCCGCCGCACCACCGACGTGCCCCGCTGCCGCCGAGCGCCGGTCCAACGCCGCTGCCGCCTTTGAGACCATGGTGCCCGGCGCCTCCGTTCCCATCATCGCGCGGTCTCTTCGTGCCCACACCCAGAGCCGCTGGCAGCCTCCTGCCCCGGATCGCCTGAACGACTCTGAGCAGCATCATGACGCCCTCGACGTTGAGGCTCCACCAGCCCGGGCCGTTGCCACGGCGGGCCTCGCGGCGCGGCGCGTTCGTCCGGCTCGTCTCGATGGCGTCGAGCAGGTCGGACACGACGGACTTACTCGGCAGCGCCGCGGCTAAGGCAGTGGGGAGTGCGCTTGTCCCGCGAACAGCGCCAGCGCCGACACCGGCACCGAGGGTGATTGTCAGGTGCCGAGCGGGCTGGAGCGCGCCGGCGAGGAGGGAACGGTTGAGCAGCTTCACGACGGCCGACGTGCGCACGGCGCGCTCCATCTGCCTGGCGCTGCCGATGGCGGCAGGCGCATCGGCGGTTGCCCGGCCGGGCGTCGTAGTGGGCCTCCCGAGGCGCTGTATCCTAGCGTGTGCACGAACCCATGGGTTCCAGTGCTGGCTCTGCTGGTCGCCGGCTTCTTCTCCACCTGAACATAATCGAACAGTACAAACAAATTAATTACTTGCTGTTGCGGTACGATCTAGGCACTGGCACATCCAAGAAAGAAAAAGTTGTCTCTCTCTAGGGTCGACACGTCTCAATGCGACATAAAATCAAGAGATTCGTGCATTTGTGTTGCTTAATGTTAAAATTTGGACCATATACTGAGATACCTGCTTGGTAGAATCTATATAGTACCCATGCAAGCTAGACAGGCGTATGTGCAACAATGTTGTTACCTTCTGCATTGGAGAGATCCTGGTACGCACAGAACCGAGAGAAGATCTCGGCTAGTGTGGCGCATTTCCTCTCCGCGGCCCCGGAGCCGACGGCTTCGTCCGGCGGCACGACGACTGCGTAGAAGAACCCCGGCAGCTCGAAGACGAAGACGCGGGCGTCAACGCGCGCAACGAGTGCGTCCCTGGCGAGCATCCACTGGTGGTCACCGACGGTGCAAGAGGCCATGGACACGGGGTGGCCCTCGACCCGGATCATGTGCACCGACAGTTCGCCGGAGCGGAACAGCTGCGAGCCCTCGAACCGGTCGCCACAGAGAACGAAGAGGCTCACCGGCGAGCCCTCGGCGGCGAGTAGCTGCGTGTCCCTGCCCATGCGGTACTCTTTGGTGCGCCCGACCCTCAGCGGCGGCCGGCTAGCATGCGCTCCTCCTCCTCCTCCCCGAGACGCCATCGGTTTGGCAATGCTGCTCGATAGGAAGTCATCAAACGCGCGCACGTTACAATCAGAAAACACAAGGAGTCGCAATTTCGTCAGGTATACCGGCACAGTGCCTAAAATGATTGAGCCGACGAGGTTATGATCGCAACAGCGCCTACTATTCCGTCTAGATATTTTCAGATATTTCGGATCGATCCATAACATATGCTACCGGTGACAGCGATAGGAAAAAATCGAAACACATTCTGATCACGCATGGTTTGCTGTGACTAATACTCCTACTTGCACGGTCAATTACGCGACCCCTACGCTACACATATGCATCGTAGTGTACTAACAAGAAGTAGTGGTGTCCTGCTTAGTTCTTACCACAGGAAGTTCTCGGCTTCGGGCTAGGCAATTAGGACTGCGACCTTCGAGATGCACGAGCAAAGCAGCTGGCTATAGGGAAGGGGGGTACATGGGACTACGAAAACCCCTGACAGAGTGAGGGGAGAAGAAAGAAGAGAGGACGGATGTATGTGCGTCTATGACTATGAAAGGGAGAGAGTGCAGGCAGCCACACTTAAATAAGAGACCGGAACTATGCGCGCGCTCTCTCCAGTTTGCAGGGAGGGAGAGCAGAGCAGAGAATGCGCGGGAGGAGGCCGGGCGAGGTCCGCGCGTACGTGGGCGGCGAGGCCATGCATGCATGCACGCGCCACGCACGCGGGAGGGGACACCTCGCGCGCGCCCAGCCCATGTGCCCTCGCCTCCGCGCCACCTCGCCTGGGACCCAGCCCCGGCATGGGCCCCGCGGGGTTACACGTGGCCCCCACAGCGCTACGTGGTTGTCGCCCGTCCACGCGTGGGCTGCGCTGGCCCCTTGCATGCCGCTCCTAGCCTCGTACGTGCAACCGCTCATAGCCTTCATAGTACAGCTCGCGCGCGAGGTGGGTTTGGGTCGACATTCCGCCGAGATTTTGAATGGAACCGGTCAGTCGGTGTGGTCACTCCAACCGCGGGCCGGTTTACGTGTTTGTTTATGTCTATTTATTATGTGGTACTCAAAATAAGTATGTAAGCATGTTTGCGGTGTAAATAAAGCATGTTGGTGGTTTAGCAGTTACTGTATGTATATCAGACCGGAATCTATGAGATACGCATCTGGTCTATATATATGATCAATGTTCTATAACGTATCAGTCTCAGCAGAAAATGTTCTGCGCCGTACCTGCCAACTACTGCAGGTAGTTCATTCGTAATGCAGGACAGCCTTGAGGTGCATACGTCCAGAGTAGACCGTGGCGATCGTAGTTATGCGCACGACCTTCCATGACTCTATAATTGCCGCGAGGTGTCCTTTTTTTCTCCTAAAAAGGCGCAAATCTTAGCAGTAGTTCTATTTTTAGTTTCCAATATTTGAAGTTAGTTCTGTTTTTAGTTCCGAGCAGAAACATCGATATGCGCTGCACAGAAGTTGTCAAACCACACACCTCCTGACAAAGTTAACACTACAACACCCAAGTATCAACAAAAGCCTTGCGTTTATGAAAGTTAAAACCGGTCATTTTTGCACCTACTAAAGGTGTCTAGCATGTGGGCTGTTGGTCACTTGGTATCCTTCATTTTGTGGCATCGAATGTCTCCACCATCACCCGCCTTTTGTACAGCTGCTTGTACCGCGCACAACGACGTCAATAGCAGTGCTCCCTCGGTAACATAGAAGCAAGTGGCGAATCACGGATGAAAATGAAGGGCAGGCTCTTCTAAGTAAACAACAGGCTAGACACTAGACAGTGAGCTGAGATAGGCTAGGAACCAATAGTAAACTTTTGTTTACCAATTTCAGAGGGCAGGCTTGAGCTGATGGAGCATGCCCAGTAGAATCGCCACTAGATGCAACTCACTTAACATTGACTGAGGCTAAGTTTGTCGCTGAACTGTGTCGTGTTTCACTTATTTTCTAATGTATTGTAAAAAAATTGTGTACAAAAAGTAGGCAAAACTGGGTGAAACAAACACTAAAAAAAGCAGGGAACAAACAAGATTATGAGAATTCACTGTAATGCCAAACACAACCGTAAAACTAGAAATGTGGAGATTTAAATTGCAAGTGACTACCAAAGGTGCACTATCGATAAAAAACACCATCATCTCTCTTTACGACAGCTAATTTGTAGTATAAGACACATAGCAGAGAGGTTTTGAGGAGCATTTGCTTGCTCAAAATAAGAATGAAGTTAATGTTAATGATGAGATTGGACTGATCAGTGAGGTTTTTTTCGAGAGTACGCAATTGCGTACCGTAGTTATATAGAAAAAGAAGAATCAAGATTTACAAGATTCCGCACGACAATGCGAACGTCATCGTGGGGCACCCACTCCACGCGGCTATCTAGTCTAATGTCTCACAAAACGTTGCAATCCTCCTACTCCGCTAGCCACTGATCAGTGAGGTGAAAGGTGAGAATAGGTTACAATACATTGATTGTAGAGCTAGTGAAGAGTCTATTAAATCTTTTGAAACTAGGGTGGGAAAAATTCAAGGTAACAATTTGGTTGTGGAAGGAGAGAATGATGGAGAAGGCGTGCCCAGGAGATGTGACAGACTTAAAGATAAAAGAAATATGAGGGTTGAGGAGCTTGCCAAGGAAAGGGCAACTCCTAAGGATAATTATGGTAATCCCCTCGATCCTTCCTCTGACCCTCACCCAATGCTTCCTTTTTACATTTGACTTTGGTTTTGATCTTGGGTTTTCTATTGATATGATTTATCATAACTTGGAAATTATTAAAAAAATGGAACAAGCTAGGAAAGATTTATTTCATGAGGATGTCATTAACCAAGCTAGTGATCACACCCTTTGTTCACCAGGTTCCGTTTACACGGTGATGCTGCTCTTGATGAGCATTGTTGTGATAATGATTACTTAGATGCTAAATTGGAACATGACTACTTTGACCAATTGAAAAGTGTCTTCTCCAGTATGAACAAAAAGAAGGCGACTCCCATCACTTGGTTGTATGAAACACTCTGCACCTATTGGTGGCCTTAGAAAATTTAGATTTTTTTTCCAATTTACTCGTGTTAAAAATGGAAGGGATTTTCTGAAATGTTTGGGGGTTGGGATAAGATGTTAAGAAAAGATTTGTGAGATAGATGGTCATAGATAGAAAATTAGACTTTATTAGTCTTTAAGAAACCATCAAATCTAATTATATTAAGAAATAAACTTCATTCTCATTTTGGAGTAGAAATTTTGGGTGGTACATTTCTCCCCGTAGAGGGAGATCTAGAGGGATTTTAGTTGGCATTAATAATGATGTGCTGGAACATTTCAAACTAAGATAGGAGTGTATTTTGTGAGAGTTCTAGTTTTTGATAAAATCATGATGGTCAATTGGAGTTTTATTACTATATATGGGGCTGCTCAATTGAAATGAGAAGCAACTTTTTTTGGTTGAACTCTCCAGAGTATACAATGACAATCCTTTGCATGCTCTAGTTGGGGGAGGGGTTAATATCACTAGAAATAATTGGGAGAAAAAGAAACCCAATGAAACTGATTACTGGAGTTTTGTGTTTAATGTTGTAATTGAACATGCAGGTTCAAGAGAGCTTATTCTGATGGTAGGAACTACACCTGGGGGGGGGGGGTTTGGATGATCCAACTTTGTGGTTTTATCTTGCTCATAGTGGGAAGAGCATTACCCTGTATCTATGTTACATGCTTTTGAGAGAGAGGTTTATGATCATACACCTCAGTTATTAGATACTGACTCAAATAGTAACAAAAAGAAACTATTTTTAGATATTGAAAAAAACACTTGTTGTCTACCTAGGGATGGTTTTAAAGAACTCATTAGATCCATTTGGATGGCTCCTTATACTGGCTCTTGTTGGAAATATGCCCTAGAGAAAATAATATTATATTACTATATTTTCCATGTTTATAATTAAGATTTTATATTCTATGCTATAACTGCTATAATCCTGGAATGTGCGATTCAATGGAAAAACTCTTACGCATGTGTGGAATGATAAATGGTAAAATATGATTCCTAGTTTCGCCTCTAAGACTAGCTCAAGTGTTGTTGGTGATCATGTTTTCTAGATCTTAGGATATAGTTAAGTGTAATGATAGTCCTAAAACAACTTTGAGAATATAACGTTGGAAGAATGATCATATTGAATTGACCCAAATTTGTTTGTTCTACTTTGAGATACTATCGTCACAAGTCAATCGTTATATCACATGAGTTAATATATGCTTAAGTTCCGTAGACCATGAGAGTATCATAGTCACTTCTTGACGTACAATGAACTTTGAGGTTGCTCAAACGTCATCTGTAACATGATGATCATAACGACAACTTACAGGTTAATCGAAAAGTCTGATAAACTAGATAGCTCAAGAGTGAGATTTGCTCCTCCTCCGATGATGAGATATTCTTAGGGCCCTCTCGGTGTGAGGGCATCCATCAACGTTTATCCAAACACAAGTGACTAGGTCATGGGGATGTCGAAACATGTCAACGAGAAAGAAGAACAAAACCAGTAACGAGGGGACCAGTATACTAAGCATGAGAATGACTCAGGAAGATAACGATACATCTCACCTCGGGTTTTGTAAAGTATCACAAAGAAAAGCGAATAGTATATGATAATCATAGGGATTGAAATGAATTTCCACGGTTCCATTATCGATCATTGAATGAAAGGGGTTTTGTTCATGTCTATGTTTTACCGAACCTACAGGATCACAGGCTTAAGGGAATCACGATCTCCTGAGTATTAGTGGAGCAAGAGTAACGAGGAAATATTTATGAAAGAGTTTTATTAATATTAGAAATAGTTTCGAGAGAAACCGGAAGCGTTCTGTGGTTATCGGAAGGGTGTCGGGGTTTACTGGGTAATACCGGGAATTGATGTATAGGTGGAAAATGTTTCAGGTGATGTTAAATTAATATTAAAAGGCTCTAATAATGATTAGGAGGCCCTTATAATTATTTAAATATCAATGGGCCAAGGAAAATGCAATAAGGCCTATAGGGGAAAAGTTTGGGCCTATAAGACCCATTAGGTGGAGGCTCCCCCATAGCTTCTTGGAGACACAAGTTCTGGAGCCTCCTCTAGTTCTCTAGTTATAGTACTAATTGATCCAATTAGAGCTAGATTTAATCCTCTCTAGTCCTCATAATTAGAAACATAGTGTCGTCCTAATCTTCTCCTTCAAATTCTCCTATGTCGATTAGCTCTGGAAGGCGAAGCGCTGCGAATCGTGAAGACCGTACGCTTGCAAACTATGGAGAGGTCGTGCTTTCCGTATTCCGGTCGAGCGATCGTTGTTGAACGGTTCGAGGAACTTCAAGTACGATCTATGCCGACTCTTCTTCTTTCGCTGCAACTCGGAGTTGGTAACATTCCGATCTAAACCTCTATATGCATCTTAGTGTTCCTGGTTCGATCATAGTACGGTTTTTTTGTTTTCTGCTACATTTCCCAACAGCTCTAATCTTGGTAGATGGCAAAAGAGACTTTGAATTTTAAGGAGAAAAGTCAGAGGTTGGAATAAGAATTGATGTTTCATACTGAAAATTGAAGGTGGAAATTCTGGCTAGGTTAGATGCAATTGATAAAAATGTTGAGATTCATGGTATTTCTACCTATGATAGGCAAAAGCAAAATGGTTGAGAGAGATCAACTTAAGAGGATTTTGAATTAGGAATAGATTAAATGGCTTTAAATATGTCAAAAAATTAAGGAGGGTGATAGTAACACTAGGTATGTCATGCTATCGCTAATGGAAGGAGAAGAAAAAACAATATCAATTCTTCGGAACAAGATGAGGGTACTATTGAGGGGAAAGCCCAGTTGATGAACTACATTACTGAACTTTATTAAAAAATGTTTTCTTGAAGAAAATGAGTAAAACATTCCTCTAGTAGCCCATGATATACCTCAACTTCCATAGGATAAGACTAAGAAATTTATCTAGTCCTTCTTAATGGAAGAGCCGACCTCTGTAGTACTCAAAATAGAAAGGAATAAAAGCCATGGTCCTAATGGTTTACCATAGAATTTTATCACGAAATTGGGGGTTTAGTGAAGTGGGATCTCAAGTCCTTGATGATTTCCAAAGGGGGTGTAAATATTGAAAGACTAAACCATGATATATTACCCTTGTACATAAAACTAACGATGCCAAACAAATTTTAAAAATTAGATTGATTTGTCCTATGAATGTGAGCTTTAAAATCATAACCAAAGTGCTCGTGAATAGATTGATCCTCGTAGTTGATCCCATAATTTTCCATACACAAACTTCCTTTATTAAAGATAGGTGCATTATTAAAGGGATAGTGATCTTGCATGAAACCCTAAATTCTATCCATCATGATAAACAAAATGCTTTGCTTTTCAAAGTTGATTTTGAAAAATCTTGTGACAAGATTAAATAGACTTTTGTACATTAGATGTTCAAAATGAAAGGGTTTCCTGATAAATAGTGGGACTAGGTTATGTTTAATATGTGGGGTGATCATGTGGAAGTCAAAGTTAATCATGAAAATGGACCTTATTTTGAAACTCATAAAGGACTTAGGAAGGGAGATTCTTTCTCTCCTCTCCTCTCCTTTTTAACTTAGCAACTAATGTCTTGGCCATTATTATGGACAGGGCTAAACAAACTGGTGTAGTTAAAGGTGTCTAGAGTGATTGTCTTAATCAAGAGGTCAACATGCTACAATATGATGATGAGACAATTTTCCTATTTAAAGATGATGGGACGAGTGCTAGGAATCTAAAAATTATTCTATGTGCCTTTGAGCAAATTTATGTGTTGACCGTCAATTTTCATAAAAGTGAACTGTTCCTGTTTGGGGATGCCATTGAAAAAATGGTCTTTACCAGGAAAGATTTACTTGTAAAATAGGGGAGACACCTTTTGAAATACTTGGATGTTCCTGTTTCCAATGTGGAGATTGGAAACAAACATTGGAAATGTGTGGAGGATAAAATTTCAAAAAATGTGTGGGTGTTGGAAAGGGAAATTATTAAAATATTGTTGGTAGGCTAACTTCGGTGCAAGCCTCTTTGACCAATATTCCCCTATATATGATGTCCTTCTATCACATTCTTATGGGGAAATTGGTTGATTTCTTTATAGCCGGGCTTGTGTGGCATGATGATCAAGGAAAGAGAAAAATGTCATTTAGTTAGCTGGAAAACCTGTTGCAAGCCAACAAACCTAGGAGGTTTAGGGACTTTAACTTTGGAACCGATGAACAAATCCTTATTGGCTAAATGGTTTTGGAAGCTGGAGACTGGATAAGGTCTATGGAAATCTGTTTTTCTTGTTAAGTATGCTAACAATAACTCTCTCTCTCTCTCTCTCTCTATCTATCTATCTATCTATCTATCTATCTATCTATCTATCTATCTATCTATCTATCTATCAATCAATCAATCTATCTATCTATCTCTATCTCTAGAATTAAACCTAAGGTGGGTGATTCTCAGTTTTGATCTCGTGTTTTCAACATTAAAGATCTTTTTACAAACATTGAAAACAACATGTGGGCAATGGAATGAACATCAGATTCTAGGAGGGCTTGAGGGTGGGAGACAAATCTTTGAAACTCATCTATGATAGGCTATATAATTTGATATTTAACCGCAATATTAGTGTGGCTTAGGCTTTATAGGAGGGTCGGTGGTTTTAAATTAGAAGAGCTCTATCCGGTTGTACTTTATTACTGTGAATAGCTTGAAACTGAGTTGTAAAGACATTTATCATATATAAAATATGTCGTTGGGTGTTAACGACTGTAGCAACCCGACCCGAATGGATCAAGTCTCTGTGCTTAAGTGTCATCTGACGAGGATACGTACCTAGGGTAGGGTAACTTATCATACCTGAGGTACCCAATCAAGGACATGACTCCTACAATGAAAGACATTCTAAGAAGTATCAACATTTCAGTCGACCTGGTCAGCCCAGTCGACGGACACGAGCGTACTCGACCAGAAGCACAAGCAGTCGACCATGAAGACAGCCACTCGACTATAAGAAGACCTAAAGGCACTGCCTACAAACGGTCATCTCATAAGTAGCTTTTATGGCCTTCATGGTCCTTTATTACAGGCGTTACCAGTAACCCCCTCTCTTTATGTACATTAAACTCCTTGTAACGTGGGCTGGCTGGGGTCCTGGCGAACTCTATATAAGCCACCCCCCTCCACTAGGACAAGGGTTCGCAACTTTGTAACACACACACATAATCCAGTCGACTGCCTCCGGGCTCCGAGACGTAGGGCTGTTACTTCCTCAGAGAAGGGCCCGAACTCGTAAAACTCCTTGCGCATACAACTACTCCATAGCTAGGATCTTGCCTCTCCATACTTACCCCCCATTCTTACTGTCAGACTTAGAACCACGACAGTTGGCGCCCACCGTGGGGCAGGTGTTCTAGCGATTTGTTGGAGGAGTTGGGATTCTTTCACCCCACATCATGTTTTCGAGCGGAGTCATGGTCGAGAGCCGCGAGATTCGTCTCGGCGCTCTCTCCTTCATCGTTGACAACTCTGCTTGGCTGCAGGAGGCTCCACTCGACGTGGACGCGCTTCCCGCCCGCGGAGCCACGCATTTTCGCGCATGTGTCCGCGGCGTCCTCCTGCGGCAACCGTCGACCCAGTACGGGTCGGCATTCGTTTCACCATCGTCGTCATCAGTTTCCCACCGGCGCAAGCGCACCGGTCGGTCGAGACTCCAGCGGTGGGTGAATCACGCACTGGCCCGCCAGTCGGCCATCCCCCAAGTCGCGGCAATCGAGCCCGACGAGTCACTCTACGGCCTGTTCGACCTGTCGACTGGCTCCGTAGAGACTGCGTCCGAGTGCGACAGCAGTGATCCAGCGGCGGAAGTACTAATGGTCGATGGACCACGTAGTCCCCTGGGATTCCCCCACACCGAAGAGGTTGCCGCAGGGGGGATTCCGGTGCGGGGCCACGAAGAGTACAGGCCCGAGCCCCTTACCTCAGTGCAGAGGGAGGAACTCCGTCACCGGAACATGGACGCCCTTCACACTCCTATCGTTGGAGAAACCCCTGAGGCACGAGCCCTGGAGGAGGTGCGCTTGGCCAACTTGGCTGAACGTACTCGACTGGAGAATCTCCAGAGAGCACTCGACGAGCGCGCACGACCGCCCGTTCCCGAGTCCAGTCGTCGTCGCCTCTTCCAGCCGCCGACCCAGGTATACCGTACCCCGATTCAGAATTTGGCAGCTGCGGCTCGCATAGCGGAGTCGATCCAGCCTTCACAGTCAGAGGCAGGGAGAGGTCTGTTGCAGATCAGAGATTTGCTCCGTGCAGCGGGTGACCAGAATTCAGCCGTATCTCAGTCGCGCAACAGGATTCACAGTCGATCCGTCGCTGCGAATTCCGATCAGTCGGCTCATAGTCCGAGGTCGCTCCCGAGGCGTGAAGGACACAGAGGCCGGCACGAGGATCAATACCAAGGGCACGAGCGATATGAGCACCGATTCGATCACAACGATCAACGTCGAGTGCCTTCTCCTGCCCCAAGAGCGGGGTCGTACGTTCCTCGACGGCAAGAGGACAGACGCCAGTTCAGTACTGGGCGAAGGGTCCCAGTCGACCCCAGGGAACCAGGCTTTGATGCGAGATCCATCATCGTTCAAGGTCTGGTCGACCGAAATAGAGCTCACCGAGAAGACCGTGACAGAGGCGCGCCGTCCAGCAGAAGAGTTCACGTCTCAGGTCCCGAGTGTTTCAGCAGAGCAATCAGAGCTGCAGTGATTCCTCCCAACTTCAGGTTGGCGACTGGAGTCAGCAAGTTCACCGGAGAGTCCAAGCCGGACACATGGCTCGAGGATTACCGAGTGGCTGTTCAGATCGGAGGCGGCAATGACGAGGTGGCCATGAAGCATTTGCCCCTCATGTTGGAAGGATCAGCCAGAGCGTGGTTGAATCAGTTGGCTCCCAGCAGTATTTATACTTGGGAAGATCTAGCCCAGGTGTTTGTCAGGACATTCGAAGGGACTTGCAAGTGACCGGCAGGGTTGACAGAATTGCAGTCATGTGTTCAGAAGTCGAGTGAAACCCTGAGGGATTATATCCAAAGGTGGATCACTCTGAATCACACGGTCGAGAATGTGTCCGATCATCAGGCAGTTTGCGCCTTCAAGGAAGGCGTCAGAAACAGGGAGTTAAGTTTGAAGTTCGGTCGAACCGGGGATATGACCCTGAGTCGAATGATGGAAATCGCCACCAAGTACGCGAACGGAGAAGAAGAAGATAGACTCCGGAGTGGCAAGTATAAGGCAGCCGCTAATGAGGCCGACGGAGGACACTCCAGTCGGAAGCAGAAGCGCAAGGCCGAGCCAGTCGCCCCCGGGGAAGCCTTAGCTGTGACCCCAGGGAAGTTTAAGGGGAAACCCAAGGGTCCTTGGAACCCCAAGAAAGTGAAAGACCAGGACGGGAACGATGTGATGGACTTACCATGCCACATTCACACGAAGAAAGATGAAGAGGGAAATCTCATTTACCCTAAGCATACCACTCAACAATGTCGACTCCTGATGCAACAGTTCCAAGGGAAGCAGGCCAAGGACAAAGAGAAAGAGTCAGACAAAGTTGAAGACAGGGAAGACAGCGGTGAAGAATACCCCCAAGTCAATTCCACTCTGATGATTTTCGCTGATGTCGAAAGTAAGAGTCGACTGAAGGTCATCAATCGCGAAGTAAACATGGTCGCTCCGGTGACACCCCATTACCTGAAGTGGTCCCAGACCGCCATCACCTTCGACCAGTCCGATCATCCGACTCATATTGCCACCCCAGGGAGGCAAGCGTTGGTGGTCGACCCAATTATTGAAGGCACTCGACTGACCAAGGTTCTGATGGACGGCGGCAGTGGGCTAAACTTGTTGTATGCAGAGACGTTGAAGGGGATGGGCATTCTGATGTCCCGACTCGGCACCAGCAACATGAGCTTCCACGGAGTCATTCCTGGGAAGAAAGCTGAGTCACTCGGTCAAATCACTCTCGACGTCGTCTTTGGTGACTCGAAGAATTTCCGGAAAGAAAAGTTAACCTTTGAGGTCGTGGATTTTCAGAGTGCGTACCACGCCATTCTTGGGAGGCCAGCCTACGCTCATTTCATGGCTCGACCATGCTACGTATACCTCAAGCTGAAGATGCCTGGCCCCAAAGGTGTAATCACCATCGTTGGCAATCGGAAGAAGGCAGAGGAGTGCTTCCAGAAAGGCGCCAAAATTGCTGATGCTCAGATGGCCAAGATAGAGATACAAGAGTACCGGAAGACTGCGGATCCGAGTGAGTTGTTACGAGCCAAGAAGCCCGCCACGGAGTCAGCATTTCAGTCGACTGGTGAGACCAAGCAAGTCCACATCCACCCGACCGATCCAAATGCGGCTCCAACCAACATCTCCACTACACTCGACTCCAAATAGGAAGAAGCGCTCGTCCAGTTCCTCCGTGAGAACTGGGACATCTTTGCATGGAAGCCTGCTGACATGCCAGGTGTGCCCAGGGGACTGGCTGAGCACCGCCTTCGAGTCGACCCAAAGGTCAAACCAGTCAAGGAGCATCTCCGACGGTCCGCCGTTCAGAAGAGAAAGGCCATTGGCGAAGAAGTGGCCCGACTCCTAGCAGCAGAATTCATTCACGAGATCTACCACTCCGAGTGGCTCGCCAATGTGGTAATGGTCCCTAAGAAGGACAAATCGTTGCGCATGTGCATCGACTTTAAGCATATCAATCGGGCCTGCCCGAAAGATCATTTTCCTCTTCCTCGCATCGACCAAATAGTCGACTCGACTGCAGGATGCGAGAGGTTATCTTTTTTAGATGCTTACTCTGGATACCATCAGATCCGTCTGTATGGACCCGATGAAATAAAAACAGCCTTCATCACCCCATTTGGGTGTTTCTTCTATGTTACCATGCCTTTCGGTCTCAAGAACGCCGGAGCTACATTCATGAGAATGATTCAGAAGTGCCTAATCACTCAAATCAGTCGGAATGTAGAAACATACATGGATGACATAGTGGTCAAGTCGCGAAAAGGTTCCGACCTGCTGACTGACCTAGCTGAAACTTTTGCCAATCTCAGGAATTATGATATCAAGCTCAATCCGTCGAAGTGCACATTTGGAGTCCCTGGAGGAAAGTTACTCGGTTTTCTTGTTTCCGAACGAGGAATCGACGCTAACCCCGAAAAAGTTGGCACCATACTCCGGATGAAACGCCCCGTGCGTGTGCACGATGTCCAGAAACTTACTGGATGCTTGGCCGCTTTAAGTCGATTCATCTCCAGGCTCGGTGAAAAGGCGCTGCCTCTTTACCGACTGATGAAGAAGTCAGACACGTTCGAATGGACTCCAGAAGCCGATGCAGCATTCGCAGAGCTAAAAGCTTTGCTCTCCACCCAGCCGGTGCTTGCTGCTCCTGTCAGCAAAGAGCCATTGTTGCTTTACATAGCAGCCACGGGACAAGTCGTTAGTACCGTTCTTACGGTCGAGCGGGAAGAGGAAGGAAAGACCTTTAAAGTTCAACGCCCAGTTTATTATCTCTCTGAAGTTCTGACCCCGTCGAAGCAAAGATATCCCCACTATCAGAAGCTTGTTTACGGGATTTACATGACCACGAAGAAGGTTGCTCATTATTTCTCTGATCACTCTATCACAGTCGTCAGCGACGCTCCATTATCAGAGATTCTTCATAACAGAGATGCAACCGGTCGAGTGGCAAAATGGGCAATTGAACTTCTTCCCCTTGATATCAAGTTCGAGGCAAAGAAAGCTATTAAGTCCCAGGCAATAGCTGATTTCCTCGCCGAGTGGACCGAGCAGGAGCTTCCGACTCAAGTTCACTCGGAGCACTGGACTATGTTTTTCGATGGCTCCAAGATGCTGAACGGATCCGGTGCGGGGGTTGTACTGGTTTCCCCCCGAGGAGATAAGCTCAAGTATGTCCTCCAGATTCACTTTGATTCCTCCAACAATGAGGCAGAGTATGAAGCGCTTCTATACGGATTACGTATGGCCATTTCACTCGGCGTCCGTCGCCTCATGGTCTACGGCGACTCAGATCTGGTTGTTAATCAAGTGATGAAGGAGTGGGACGTCCGAAGCCCATCCATGACGGGATATTGCAGCGCAGTGAGGAAGCTGGAGAAACGATTCGAGGGGTTGGAGCTCCATCAGATACCCCGACTGAAAAATCAAGCTGCAGATGATCTGGCGAAGATAGGGTCCAAAAGGGAGGCCATCCCTAAAGATGTGTGTTTGGAGCACATTCACACACCATCAGTGCAAGAAGATCCTTTCACAGAAGAGCCTCCACAACCAAAAAGCGCCTCTGACTCGACCGAAGTGGAGGTTCCAGCTGTGGTCGACCTGATTATGGAAGTTATGATCACCACTCCCGATTGGACAGTGCCGTACATTGCGTATATCATGAGAAAAGAGCTCCCAGAAGATGAAGAAGAGGCTCGACAGGTCGTCCGTCGATCCAAAGCCTTTACAGTAATCAAAGGACAGCTATACAGAGAAAGTGCGACTGGAGTTGGTCAGAAGTGCATCACACCTGAAGAAGGACAGATAATTCTCGAGGACATCCACTCGGGGACCTGTGGCCATCATGCGTCCTCTCGGACCATCGTGGCCAAAGCATACCGAGCGGGTTTTTACTGGCCAAAGGCGAACGAAATGGCAAAGGATATAGTCGACAAGTGCGAGGGGTGCCAGTTTTATTCCAACATGTCTCACAAGCCCGCCTCCGCCTTGAAGACCATTCCACTCGTCTGGCCTTTCGCTGTCTGGGGTCTAGACATGATCGGACCACTGAGAACTGGTAGGAGTGGCTTCACCCACTTGTTGGTTGCAGTCGACAAGTTCACGAAGTGGATAGAAGCCAAACCCATAAAGGACCTCGACGCAAGCACTGCCATCAGTTTTATCAGGGGATTGATATTCAGATATGGAGTTCCGCACAGCATCATCACGGATAACGGATCAAACTTTGATAATGACAGATTCAAAGCCTTCTGCGCCTCTCAGGGCACTCGAGTCGACTACGCTTCAGTTGCTCATCCTCAGTCGAATGGACAGGCCGAACGCGCGAATGGCCTCATCCTCAAAGGACTAAAACCCCGACTGATGCGTGATCTCAAACACGCAGCAGGCGCCTGGGTCGACGAACTTCCGTCAGTTCTATGGGGGTTGAGGACCACCCCTAACCGGTCGACTGGAAGAACACCATTCTTTCTGGTCTATGGAGCCGAAGCGGTTTTGCCGAGCGACCTTCTCCACAACGCGCCTCGAGTCGAGTTATATTCCGAAGCAGAAGCAGAATAGGCCCGGCAAGATGCAGTCGACCTCTTAGAGGAGGAAAGAGAGATGGCTCTAATCCGCTCGACCATCTACCAGCAAGAGTTGCGTCGGTTCTACGCCAGAAATGTGAAGGGTCGAGCCTTTCAGGAAGGAGATTTGGTCCTCCGCGTGGATCAGCAAAAACCTCACAAACTTGCCCCGACCTGGGAAGGCCCCTTCATCATCACCAAAGTCCTGCACAACGGAGCGTATCACCTCTACAACATCGATCGACGGATCGACGAGCCTCGAGCATGGAACGCGGACCTGCTCCGTCCTTTTTACACTTAAAAACTCACTCGACTGAGATGTAATAAAAGTACCTCTGTAGTTCTTTTGTTTCAAGCAAAAGACTGCTATTTCTTTTTCTGCTTGTTTAAATTTCCCCCAGTGGGTGAATTAGCGGCGAATCCGCTTCGCCTAAGTTTTCAGGAAATCCTACCGAGTGGAGAGCAAGTCTCCCACTCGGGGGCTTAGCTGTGAATCCGTTTCGCCTAAGAAATTAAAATCCTACCGAGTGGAGAGCCAGCCTCCCACTCGGGGGCTTAGCTGCGAATCCGTTTCGCCTAAGTAATTGAAATCCTACCGAGTGGAGAGCAAACCTCCCACTCGGGGGCTTAGCTGCAGTCCAAGCACTCGCCTAAGTAATTGAAATCCTACCGAGTGGAGAGCAAACCTCCCATTCGGGGGCTTAGCTGCAGTCCAAGCACTCGCCTAAGTAATTGAAATCCTACCGAGTGGAGAGCAAACCTCCCACTCGGGGGCTTAGCTGCAGTCCAAGCACTCGCCTAAGTAATTGAAATCCTACCGAGTGGAGAGCAAACCTCCCACTCGGGGGCTTAGCTGCAGTCCAAGCACTCGCCTAAGTAATTGAAATCCTACCGAGTGGAGAGCAAACCTCCCACCCGGGGGCTTAGCTGCAGTCCAAGCACTCGCCTAAGTAATTGAAATCCTACCGAGTGGAGAGCAAACCTCCCACCCGGGGGCTTAGCTGCAGTCCAAGCACTCGCCTAAGTAATTGAAATCCTACCGAGTGGAGAGCGAACCTCCCACTAGGGGGCTTAGCTGCAGTCCAAGCACTCGCCTAAGTAATTGAAATCCTACCGAGTGGAGAGCGAACCTCCCACTCGGGGGCTTAGCTGCAGTCCAAGCACTCGTCTAAGTAATTGAAATCCTACCGAGTGGAGAGCAAACCTCCCACTCGGGGGCTTAGCTGCAGTCCAAGCACTCGCCTAAGTAATTGAAATCCTACCGAGTGGAGAGCAAACCTCCCACTCGGGGGCTTAGCTGCAGTCCAAGCACTCGCCTAAGTAATTGAAATCCTACCGAGTGGAGAGCAAACCTCCCACTCGGGGGCTTAGCTGCAGTCCAAGCACTCGCCTAAGTAATTGAAATCCTACCGAGTGGAGAGCAAACCTCCCACTCGGGGGCTTAGCTGCAGTCCAAGCACTCGCCTAAGTAATTGAAATCCTACCGAGTGGAGAGCAAACCTCCCACTCGGGGGCTTAGCTGCAGTCCAAGCACTCGCCTAAGTAATTGAAATCCTACCGAGTGGAGAGCAAACCTCCCACTCGGGGGCTTAGCTGCAGTCCAAGCACTCGCCTAAGTAATTGAAATCCTACCGAGTGGAGAGCAAACCTCCCACTCGGGGGCTTAGCTGCAGTCCAAGCACTCGCCTAAGTAATTGAAATCCTACCGAGTGGAGAGCAAACCTCCCACTCGGGGGCTTAGCTGCAGTCCAAGCACTCGCCTAAGTAATTGAAATCCTACCGAGTGGAGAGCAAACCTCCCACTCGGGGACTTAGCTGCAGCCCAGTGCTCGCCTAAGCCATTTTGACAGACACCATCGCGGCGATGAGCATCGTGCAAACCAGGCAGCCTCTGAGGGAACAACAAATAGCAGCCTCTGAGGGAACAACGAATAGTAGATCGGCGGATCAAGTCACGAAGACATTCAACGTCGAGCCATGTTCGGACAAAATCAAAAGATTCTAGATCGCAAATAAAAGTACTCGAGCTGAGAGCCCGACGGAGTTTATCAAATACATAAACCACTCGGCATCCCGAGGCAAATTTAAGGTAAAGCACAGCAGTTTTTTACTCTTCTGGCGGAGGGCTTGATGGCGCAACGAATTCGTCCAAGTCGATCCCGTCTGAGATTCGAGTGGCAGCAGCGATGAAGGTCTCCATGAAATCCTGAAAATTATGCTTCCTGGTATTGGCAACCTGGAGAGCGGCCAGCTTCTCCTCTCGCGCCTCCTTGCAGTGGACGCGAACCAGTGACAGAGCCACATCAGCACCGCACCTAGCAGAAGACTTTTTCCATTCTCGCACTCGACCTAGAACATCACTTAGTCGAGTGACCAAGGATTCAAGGTCGTTCTGAAGGGTCTCTTTGGGCCAGAGTGCGGAGTCGATCCGCGACACAGCAGCTTTCAGTCGAGCCAGGTAGTCCACCACACCAGCGATACGGGATTCCAACCGGAAGACATTCATGGCCACTTCATCCTTCATAGGAGAATTGATAGGGTCCAGGCGGGTCTCCACTCGACTGGTCTCTTCCTCAAAATTCCGGCAGAATTCTGAAAGAAGTTTCGACAGAGCAAAACTGTAACCAAATGGTGAGTCGACAACAACAGGATTAATCGCACAAAGGGGGTTACCTTCAAGCATGAGGTATAGCTTCTTGGCAAGACCCCCAAGATAATCCCCCAAGTCCTTGTGCTTCCCCGCCAGCTGGCCGATCTTGTCGTTCAGAGTACTCTTGTCAGTCTTCAGTCGACTCGCTTCCCTATTGGCCTCGTCAAGAGCAGACTTCAGCCTAGCGTTCTCGTTCTCAACATGGCTGACTGAAGCAAGTTTCTCTTCAGCGAGCTTTAACTTCTCCGCAGCTGCCTTTTGCGCCTCCGCAAGGTCAAGATCTTTCTTCTTCAGGGCCTTCTCTAGTTCGTCTGCAAAGCAACAACAGACACAGAGTTCAGAACGGGCAGAGGAACAGAGATAGACGTCAAGTCCTCACCAGCCATACCTTTTGCTTCATCCTTCGCCTTCTGCACGTTTTCCTGAGCAAACTGTAAATCAAGATTAAGCTGGATCTGCTTATCCTTCAGATCAGCGAGCTGAGCAACAAGCTCACAAGACTTCTGCAAAGAGTCAATCGACAAAGGGTATCAAAGACAAGTTACTCCTGAGTGACTGAACGAAAGAGCACAACACTTCTAAGACTACAGCCGAATCAAAACATTCGACAGTAGCCTCGGGGACTACACCCAGTGGGTGCACTCAGCGTGCCCCCACCGGTTTTCCTTGATTTCCACTCGACCCAATCCGATCAGTCGAGTGAGGAAGTTTGAAAGCATAAAGACCGCAGTCGACTGCCAGCAGTCGACCGTGGCCTTGGGGACTACACCCAGTGGGTGCACTCAGCGTGCCCCCACCGGTTTTCCTTGATTTCCACTCGACCCAATCCGATCAGTCGAGTGAGGAAGTTTGAAAGCATAAAGACCGCAGTCGACTGCCAGCAGTCGACCGTGGCCTTGGGGACTACACCCAGTGGGTGCACTCAGCGTGCCCCCACCAATGAAAAATTTCAGATCAACAGCACCCAGTGGGTGTACAGCGCAAGTGAAGACCAACTAACCTGGACGTTCTGCTGCAACGCCGAGCTGATGTCATAGGCCGCTTGACTGGCATCCCGAGCCGCTTTGGTCTGCTCCATCACGAGCCCCGCCTGACGTATAGCCTCCTTAGCAGCACTCACTTGATCCTTCGGGGTCTGGTAGGCGGCGAAGAACGAGGGCGGGTCGACCAGTGGGGGAGCAGTCGACGACGAAGGCCGGGCAGTCGTCAGTGGTTCAGCAAAAGTCACAGTAGTCCGGGCGGTGTTGTCACCCCCTTGGACCACCGCCTCAGCAGTCGACGCGGTCTGAGGAGCCTTGTCGACCGGGGTCCTCCGGCCTCTCCTCCTAAAAGGCCTGAGCGGCACTTCCGCCTCCTCCTCATCATCCGGAAGGTCAATAATGTTGGTCGGAGCTACAAAAGTTCAGAAATGAATATCCAATCGACTCAGCAGTTAAACAGTCGGATCGTGTCAAAGATTATACCTAAGTTGGAAGTGACGGCGTCCTCCATCATCTCATCGACATTCTGGATGGAAGTCTCGGAAGTAGCGGCGCTGCACGATTCCAAGCAAATAATTTGAAAGTGAATCGACTAAGAATCCGTTCTAGTCGACTCAAGAAAGATAAAAACAGTCACTTACCCAGAGATGACAGGGATGGCGACCCTGATCTTGGGCAAGGCCTTGGGTGGCTTGGTCGGGATGGCTCTGGGCTGCTTGGGTGCCTTCTCAGTTGGGGCCGGCGACGCGGTCCGAGGGCGCTTGGATGACTGGCCCACCGGAGCACTCGACTGACTGCGCTCCACGGCGGGATCCTGAGCGTTCTTGGAGCGTCTCTCGCGTCGAGGAAGGTCGACCTCCACCTCTTCATCTTCATCACCCGAGTCGTCGCTGACCTCCTCCTCTACGTCATCATCAGATTCCCACTCCTCGACTTCACCTCCATCCTCACTTCCTTCGCCTCCACTCCCTCCTCCTTCAGACACTTGCTCCTGGTTCCCATTCGGCATCGAATACATGTCGTTGATCTCCTGCAAGACAACGGGCAGAGCAAAGATCAGTCGACTTATCGCAAGCCAGTTGCTAGACGGAGTGAAAATTTCAGTCGGAAGAAGTAAAACGTACCTTGTCTGTCTCCATCATCCCATCAAGCGGAGCAATCCTCCTAGAACCCCTGGGGTTGTCCTTATTCCCGGTCATGCTGGTCAGCCAGCTCTCCAGTACAGAAGCCTCGACCGCCTCCGGGTGGATCCGAGTGGAGTCGTCGGACCCGGAATACAACCACATCGAGTGATCCCGAGCCTAGAGAGGTTGGATTCATCGCTGGAGGAAAACTTCGAGCAAGTCCATGCCGGTCACGCCTTCCCGAACCAACTCAACCACTCGACTGACTAATACCTTCACCTGAGCCTTCTCCTCTGGAACCACTTTCAAAGAAGCGGGTTTCTGCACTCGGTCCAAGGTAAAAGGAGGAAGGCCGGTCGAGTGGCCAGGGGTCGGCTGGTCCTTGCAGTAGAACCAAGTCGACTGCCACCCGCGCATGGAATCGGGAAGCGTCATGGGAGGAAAACAACTCTTACCCCTCGTCTGGATCCCGAGGCCCCCGCACATCTGGATCACCTTCGTCCTTTCCCCGTCCGGGTTGAGCCTTTTAACCGACTGGGATCGGCAAGTGAAGATATGCTTGAAGAGGCCCCAGTGAGGTCGACAACCTAAGAAACACTCACACAGAGACACGAACGCAGCAAGATAGACTATGGAGTTGGGCGTGAAATGGTGGAGCTGCGCTCCGAAGAAGTTCAGAAAGGCCCTAAAAAAGGACTCGGGGGCAGGGAAAACCCCCGGTCGACATGGGTGGCTATCAGGACGCGCTCACCCTCGCGAGGTTTCGGCTCCGTCTCCTCCCCAGGGAGGCGAGCAGCCTTGTAGGGAATGAGTCCCCCCTCCACCATGTCGTCGATATCCGCTTGAGTAAGGATGGAGGGCATCCAATCCCCCTGCAACCAGCCGGACGGCAGAGCGGCCCGCGAGGACGACCCGCCTCGGCCAGATTTCTTCCCCCTTACCCTTTGCCACGGCCTTCTTCGCGCGTTCCGCCGCCGCCGTCTTGTCCTTCCCCATTGTCTCGAACGAGGTCTTGGCCGAGCGGCGGTGTCGAGATTGCAGCGAAGAGCGAGGCGGAGGCTTACGGAGGAAGGGAGAAGAAAAACAAGGGCGCACAGTGAAGAAAAAATCGGAATCATTATCTTATATAAGGCCACACCCGAGTGGCTGATCAGTGGGCCTGCACCCCCCAGTCAAATCCCGCAGCGGACGCACGCGCGGTACGTGGCGAAAAAGGTGGCGCGGAGATCGAGGCGCCCTTGCCTTATCCAGCCGATTCGCGCGATTTTCTCCGTCCGGAGCGCTTCCCAATTTTCAAATCCCGCAAGATCCGCGATCGACAGGATGGTTTGTCAGACGAAAAGATCCGTTTCCTTAAGTCTCCCTAGAGACTCGTCACATAAACACACTCGACGGTAATATGAAACCACTCGACGGACATCTGAATGGATCAAGGCAACTGAAGAATGAGTTCCCACCGTAACTTTCCATTTATCCAAAGACAGATGCAACCGAAGCATGGAGGTTGAGTCGGAAGCATAGGCTCGGCCCCATTCTCACTTAACCCCTGACCCATTCGGGGGCTAATGACGAGGATACGTACCTAGGGTAGGGTAACTTATCATACCTGAGGTACCACAATCAAGGACATGACTCCTACAATGAAAGACATTCTAAGAAGTATCAACATTTCAGTCGACCTGGTCAGCCCAGTCGACGGACACGAGCGTACTCGACCAGAAGCACAAGCAGTCGACCATGAAGACAGCCACTCGACTATAAGAAGACCTAAAGGAACTGCCTACAAACGGTCATCTCATAAGTAGCTTTTATGGCCTTCATGGTCCTTTATTACAGGCGTTACCAGTAACCCCCTCTCTTTATGTACATTAAACTCCTTGTAACGTGGGCTGGCTGGGGTCCTGGCGAACTCTATATAAGCCACCCCCCTCCACTAGGACAAGGGTTCGCAACTTTGTAACACACACACATAATCCAGTCGACTGCCTCCGGGCTCCGAGACGTAGGGCTGTTACTTCCTCAGAGAAGGGCCCGAACTCGTAAAACTCCTTGCGCATACAACTACTCCATAGCTAGGATCTTGCCTCTCCATACTTACCCCCCATTCTTACTGTCAGACTTAGAACCACGACATCATCCCTGGATCGGTATGCTGACACACACAGTACTCGAAGAATTTATAACAGAGGTAAATCACATGTATAAAGTAACGTAAATACTATTACCTCAATCCATATAGTGGAAGCAACAAGATTGTGGATTCCCATCAACACCAACGGCAAAGTTGAGTGTAGAAATCATAACCCTAACGTATCACTTACTCGTCGTAAGAAACCTGCAACATGAGACGTTGCAGCACGAAACGGGTCAGTACATTGAATGTACTGGCAAATTCACACTGTAGAGCAATGCTGAAATAGGGCTATCAATACATGCATATTTGGCTGGTGGAAAAGCTCTATGGTTACAGTTTTGCGTAAAGCCAATTTTTCCCTACTGCAAAGGAATAAATTTATTTAACTATCATGGTGGTTGTTAAACATTGAGAATGGTTGACAGCATTCTCAATCCCAATTAAGTATCATCAGTAAAACCCAACAAATTATTTAAGTAACATGATGAGATCAACAGGATAATCCAAGAACTAAATACTCAAGATGTCCATAACCGGGGATACGGCTAACCATGATTAGTTTGTACACTCTGCAGAGGTTTGCGCACTTTTCCCCACAAGACTCGATCGCCTCCGTTTGATTTCTCGCACTTCATGGTGTTTGAGAAACGGATGACCGAGACATAGTCTTTCAGAAGCGCTAGCACCTTACGTTGGATAGACCGGTACACCTACTTTCCCCTACATCTGCTAGTCTACCCTGTAAGAGTTCGCACGACTTAATCAACTATGCCAGAGCCCATAATGGCTTGTGGCTGCACACGGAAGTTTCTAGTATGAATAATCTCATGATCCCTTTGAGCCTGGCGTGGCGGACCGTAGGATGATCACACGGTATATCCCCGGGATCTCCTAGGACAACACTGGTATATCCCCAGGTGTCCGGGCAAGTCCACTGGTCTATCCCTAGGGTGCCCCTAGCAATCCACCCAGATGTGTATTTAAGTTGCCACCTTAAGTAACCATTAATTAACAACCTCACATCTGTCATGAATACTCTCAAAACCCAATCCACGTCTACGAGCATAGCATGGCAATATAAGCATAACGTAATAGTAACTCCCAAGGGTTTGATAATAAACAGGTAATAGGTACTACCTCAACTACTTCCCAATACCCACATGTTATCAATCCTACTCATGCAATGTTTGAGGGCGAAACTAATGCAAAAAAACTGGGTATGAAAAGGGATATGATCAAAGTGTGAACTTGCCTGCAATGTTGATGAAGATGATTCGCACTCAAAACTCGTGATAGATCTACTCGTCACACTCCGGTCAATCTATCGTAATCAAGCAATAGTAACCACACATAAGCAATCATTCAAAAGACCAGAGAGATCAAAGAAGTCGATTCGGAAACATCAAAACCAAGCAAATAGCTCTTGCAACATAAAAGCATTTCTAACAGTACCAAAATTATGTGAATTTGGCCTTATCAGAAAGTTTAAGTCAAGAGCTTTAATGTGCAAAAAGAATCAACTAAAACGGAGTTATAAAACTCAAGTTATGAACAAACAAAGTTTGAATTCAAATATGATCTAATTCAAATTTTAACCTTTCAAAAACATGTTTGAGTTGGAATACTGGATAGAGCGGTTCATAACGAAGAAGTGGGCGTTGGTTTCGTTGAATTTGGATAAACGAGTAAAAAGATGTGGTCGTTTGAAAAACAGGGACTATTCTATAAGAAAAACTAATTGCAACCGGGTCCCTGGCTACGTGGCAGAATCTTACTGGCTGTAACCGTTCGCTTCAGAAGTTTATCGAACGAACGTTCATCAATTAAATAAAAACGATTCGAAAGAAAAAATTAAAAAAAACTAGACGATCTAATCCTAGCCCTAGATCTACGATCGGATGGACGAGGAGAGACGGGGCGTTACCGCAGCGGTTGGGCTCGACGGCGGCAGCGGCGTCGGCTTCGAGCGGGCGGCGGCTTTGGTGGTCCTCCGGCGTGGCCGTGGGGTCGGGAAGAAGCGGCGCGAGGTGGTGAAGCCGATGGTGGGGTCGACGCTCGGTTGCGGCGTCGAAACAGCGCGGGGCTTGGCGGCAGAGCTCGTCGGATCTCGCGAACTCCGGTGAGTTCGCGTGGAGCGTGGGTAGGGTCTCGGGCCTTCCGGTTAGAGGCAAAACGAGGCCGGGGCCTGGCTATATATAGGAGGGGGCGAGGCTTGGGCGAGGGGCAAGGTGGGGAGGAGAGTCCAGGGTGGACTCGGCGTCGGCCGGCGGCGTACAGGAGAAGGACTCCTGCTGCCTTGTGGGAGGAGGAAGAGGACGCGGGGCCCACCTGTCGGCGTCCGCGGGAGAGAGAGGGAGGGAACGGGCGACCGGGGCGAAGGCAGTTCGCGCGAGGGGAAGAGGCCATGGGCCGATTCGGCTGGGCCGTGGGACGGAGAGAGGGAGAGAGAGAGAGCAGTGCTGGGCTTCGGCCTGGCACTGTTCGAAGAGCTTTTTTTTAAACACAGGCTAACGTAAATAAAACAAAAGAAAATAGAAGCAAAATAATATAGGCATATTATATATCAAAATTTTCAGAAAAAGATTTCCACAAGCTGAACATTTTTGTAATGCCAAATTAAATCCACATAAATTCAGATAATTCAAAGAGTGCTACTGCCCTATTAGAATCCAATAAAAATCATTTTAAAAATACCAAAATGAATTCAAATTTATTTCTCTCCAATTTTCTGTTGTAGGGAATCAGGTTACCCTAATTTCCATATATTTTATTTTTGGAGAAAAATATTTTGAATAAAACTCAAATAACTCAAATTGAAAATAAATTCAAAAGAACTTTGAATTTAATTTCTTTGAAACTTCCAACTCGTATTTCATATGTTTTGAAGAAGTGATTTTATCTTCGCTCGTGAAAATCATTGAGTTGCATAAAGTTTCAAATTGGAAATATTTTCAAATGGAATTCAAATATTTTTCAAACACCCTTTTCATTTATCTAAATGGAAGAAGTCATGTCATCTTCTCTCTAGGGTTTTGTATTTGAAAATAATTTGAATTCATGAAGATCATAAATGCAAAAGGTGAAAGTTTGGGAAAGTCCTTTTATTCCCTCTCATTTAACTTTCAAAAAGTTTTGAATTCACTCACTTTCAGACCATCAATCAAACAATCAATCGAATCTATCTATTTATTATAACATTCCAAATTTTGGGATGTTACAAACCTACCACCCTTAAAATGAATCTCGTCCTCGATCTTCGGAGAGGCTAGAAAGAAAATAGGTTAGGGTTTGGGGTCTCCTCAAAATCCATCGGTCATCACAGGGGGTCTGGGGTGCTACCACCCTTAGAAGCATGGTTACGGTTCCATCAAAACTCATATACTCCATCCTTATTCTTGACAGGGCCGGTCTTCTCAGATTGTAAGGGTAATTCATTCTCTGGGCTCTTCCGGTAGTGGCATAACCTTTTCCTCAATTCTTATGTCCTTTCCTCTTGGTAAGGTTATTCCGAGACTCGGTCTTCTTAGCTGATGGGTCTGGCGCCAAAACTAAACAACTATCGATATCTCAGGGTGGTCAACAATTTAGGGTTTCTCCTGCAGGAAAATGGGTCCGGTTAATCCTCACCGTATAACCTACGGTTGGCAAAACTGCCTTGTATAAGGGGAAAAATTCTTATACCATTCTAAGGTTTAAACAGGGTTTTGATCGTTGTCTCTTTACTACAGGTAAGTCACTCAGATTTACCATCCCACATAGCAAGGCGAATAATAAGAGTAAGTTGGTATTGTGATCAATCCATCCCGCACCAAAATCATTACCTTGTATACGGTTTAGCGAATCTCGCATTCTAACACTCGGTCATCCTCACAAGCATTGTAGAATTTCTCTTGTCGACGAACCAAGTTCGGATAAATCCATGGATTCTGCAAACCAAACAAACATCTATCATTCCTTCCCAACCCTCAGGTTTTGCGGAAACTCCAATAAGATCGTCTATCGATAAAATCATAACTTCTTCCAGGGTCTTTCCTTTAGCAAGAATGTGCTAGCTTCTTGGCAGGTTCTGGGGCCTATGGGTTATGGCCCACCTTATCACTTGTAAACCTTGAACTCATCCTCGGGGCAGCTGATCGTTATTCCAACATCCAACTTCCAGCTTCCAAGCATACTTAAATCCATCCAATTGTACCATCTTCCTTCCTTCTATTGGCACCAAACTAGGACATGATTATTCAGACTCATCATGGAATTTCCATTGATCCATATTTCCAACATCATACCTCCTTTATATCCCATAGTAATTCATCTCTTCATCCTCGTGGAATATCCCACATAGCAAGATAAAATTTATACTCATGAAGTCCACATTCCACTTCGTGGAACATCATTATCCTTTCCAGGGTCATCAACTTAACATTCTCTTCTGACTCCTTGATCACATTTTGTCTAAACAACTGACAGTCTCCAACTTCATCCCACACACTCTTGGGGTATCAAACATATCGAGACAAAACTCGTATTCATTTTGTCGAAATCCACTCAGGGGAGTATCCTTATCTTTTTCAGGGTCAACGGTTCTTACAGGGTACTACCGCCCTTAAAATGTTCCAATATTCCATAGACCATATTTCTCATATTCCTCGAAAATGGTCAACATCTTTCCTCATAGAGTAAGTCATACAATCCAAATCAGTACCAACACTGCTAACTTTATTGATTCTCAAATTATTACAATCTCCTGTTTTTCCATTACATGCCTCAACTCAACACCTTAATATGAAGGAAAATGTTCTCACTACTACTACTATATTTCTTCCGTTACAAACTCAACTATTTATCACAAGTCTCCTTCTCCTTCAGACAATCTCTGGCAAAGTGCCCTGCTTCATTACAACGGAAACATATTACTTCTGGCAAGTTTCGAGGTTTCCTTGTGATTATATAGCCTACTTGGGTCCTTGGCTTCCTTTTTGGGCAATTGCTGAGGTAGTGCCCTCACTCCTTGCACCTATAGAAGTGACATGACTCATATCCTTCCTGGAATCCAATCTACTTCTCTTTCTGGACTTTTCCATTCCAATCAGAGCTTCTATTTCCTGTGGGTCATATTCTACTTCCTCCGTCGGGAACTCTACTAGATCCCCCTTCATACAATTCTGGGAGATGTGTCCTTCTCCACATGAATAGAAAGACTTAGTGTAGGGTTTAATTGGTTCCTCTTTGGGTGTGTCCTCCACCTCTTCCTTCATCACAGGTTCATCTAAACTTTCCATAAGGGCTCCTTTCATTGCTTCTTTCTTCTGCTGGATGGTTCTTTGTACCAAGGGGTAAATGTGACACTGAGCAGGGTAGTGGGTAGTCCCTTCACACAAGAAACAAGTGATCTGCCTAGTTGGGCATTCTTCTGCTGGGTGACTTCCTTCACAATTAGGGCATTCCTCCTTGTGTTCTTTATGGTTGTGTCCTATTTCTCCACAAAGATTGCATGCACAGGGTTTCTTCGTATCCTTTCCAGAAGGCTTCAATTTCCGGGACACAAACCGAGACATTAGCAAAGTCAACTTAATTTCTTTCCAAGTGGTTACTCCTTGCCATCCATTGATGGTTTGGTACATCCTCCACCAAGTAGCAGCACCTCTTTCAAAGCATTGAAGAGCATGCTAGGCCATATACTTTCCGACTATAGGGTTGTTCTCCATATGATCCTCCATGTTCTGAATCCATCGGTCTGTCTCCAATTGACTCATCGGTCCCGAAAATGCAAGCTCATCTCCATTCATCCTCTATTGGGTCCAATGGTTTGGGGTGAGATAAGAGAGATAGAGAGGGATGCACACAATACAAACAATGGTTTTGAAAAGACAAATTTTAATGTGGCTGTCGGAAAAACATCAAACAAATGACAGCTCACAAACGTCGCATCTAACGTAGGTATATAACAGGGGTTTGGGCTTCTAATGGTCAATAAATCTTCAAAGTCATCAAACTCCTCAAGTCTTGTTCATGCCTTCAATGGATTCTTCCGATCATGCTTGTCATTCTCAAGTTCTTTTGCCAGATCACCTCTGTTGACGCGAAGTCTCTCATGACATCCTTCAATATTTCTGGAGTTACATTCCAAACTTTCGGGTTTCAACATCCTTGACATGAACCATGATCCTACTGTCCTTCAGTTCCTGACGAATCTTTGATGTCTCAAGGTTTGGCTCCTCTAGCTTGGCTACTTTCAGCTTCTGGGTCCTGAGTTCTTCACGAAATGCTTCCTTATCAAATACTGCTTCTTGTAGGTCCATCTTAACTTCTTGATGTAACACTCCAGATCCTGGTGATACACCGGCTAAGGATAAAACTTCATCTTGCAGATAGGTGCTCCATCAGCCTTCTACCATCCAATCCTTCCATGCGTATCCATGCTTAACTCAGCACGGTGACCATAGCATAAGCGGGCGATAACATCATGGATAGCCATGTTTCTTCCCTTGCCATTGCCATGAGCTATCATTCCATAGTTGATATTCTCCTGCCTTGGGGTTTTCCTTGACAGAACTTTGAGTTTTTAACTCTACATGCTCCGGTCTTTTCTCCGATACACCTTGATCTCGGGTATTGAAAATTTCCATAGTCTGCCAAGTTCCATAAGGGTAGCCTTCCTAGGTCATAAAAATCTGGGGATTCTTTAGAGCCTTCAAAATCTCCTAGTCTTCGGAGTCTTCAACCACTGTAGTTTCCATTATCATAATGTATGGTAAAATCTCCTTCATTCCGTAGTGGTCGTGGTTGTCCGATATCTTGTACTTCTTGGAGTGGTCTCATCAGTCGAATCTTCGAGTGGCCAAACGGGGAAAAGAGTATGGTCTCACTAAAAGGAAATATTTGAATAAACTCGGAGGAGAAGAGAGGTAAAAGATCCTTTTGAAAAGAAAGTTTTAGAGAAAATCCTTCCTATGGGTTTTCCAGTTTCTAGGGTCACGTCCTACAGTCAACATATGCTCTGATACCATCTTGTAGCGACCCGACCCGAATGGATCAAATCTCTGTGCTTAAGTGTCATCCCTGGGTCGGTATGCTGACACACACAGTACTGTAAGGATTTATAACAGAGGTAAATCACATGTATAAACTAACGTAAATACTATTACCTCAATCCATATAGCGGAAGCAACAAGATTGTGGATTCCCATCAACACCAACGACAAAGTTGAGTGTAGAAATCGTAACCCTAACGTATCACTTACTTGTCGTAAGAAACATGCAACATGAGACGTTGCAGCCTGAAACGGGTCAGTACATTGAATGTACTGGCAAATTCACACTGTAGAGCAATGCTGAAATAGGGCTATCAATACATGCATATTTGGCTGGTGGAAAAGCTCTATGGTTACAGTTTTGCGTAAAGCCAATTTTTCCCTACTGCAAAGGAATAAATTTATTTAACTATCATGGTGGTTGTTAAACATTGAGAATGGTTGACAGCATTCTCAATCCCAATTAAGTATCATCAGTAAAACCCAACAAATTATTTAAGTAACGTGATGAGATCAACAGGATAATCCAAGAACTAGATACTCAAGATGTCCATAACCGGGGACACGGCTAACCATGATTAGTTTGTACACTCTGCAGAGGTTTGCGCACTTTTCCCCACAAGACTCGATCGCCTCCGTTTGATTTCTCGCACTACATGGTGTTTGAGAAACGGATGACCGAGACATAGTCTTTCAGAAGCGCTAGCACCTTACGTTGGATAGACCGGTACACCTACTTTCCCCTACATCTGCTAGTCTACCCTGTAAGAGTTCGCACGACTTAATCAACTATGCCAGAGCCCATAATGGCTTGTGGCTGCACACGGAAGTTTCTAGTATGAATAATCTCATGATCCCTTTGAGCCTGGCGTGGCGGACCGTAGGATGATCACACGGTATATCCCCGGGATCTCCTAGGACAACACTGGTATATCCCCAGGTGTCCGGGCAAGTCCACTGGTCTATCCCCAGGGTGCCCCTAGCAATCCACCCAGATGTGTATTTAAGTTGCCACCTTAAGTAAACCATTAATTAACAATCTCACATCTGTCATGAATACTCTCAAAACCCAATCCACGTCTACGAGCATAGCATGGCAATATAAGCATAACGTAATAGTAACTCCCAAGGGTTTGATAATAAACAGGTAATAGGTACTACCTCAACTACTTCTCAATACCCACATGTTATCAATCCTACTCATGCAATGTTTGAGGGCGAAACTAATGCAAAAAAAACTGGGTATGAAAAGGGATATGATCAAAGTGTGAACTTGCCTGCAATGTTGATGAAGATGATTCATACTCAAAACTCTTGATAGATCTACTCGTCACACTCCGGTCAATCTATCGTAATCAAGCAATAGTAACCACACATAAGCAATCACTCAAA
The DNA here is from genome assembly GCA_032464435.1 of Aegilops umbellulata. Taxonomy (NCBI): domain Eukaryota; kingdom Viridiplantae; phylum Streptophyta; class Magnoliopsida; order Poales; family Poaceae; genus Aegilops; species Aegilops umbellulata. Next base: position 343,358,855 of record CP136058.1, on the reverse strand, counting down.
AGACCAGAGAGATCGAAGAAGTTGATTCGGAAAACATCAAAACCAAGCAAATAGCTCTTGCAACATAAAACAATTTATAACAGTACCAAAATTATGTGAATTTGGCCTTATCAGAAAGTTTTAGTCAAGAGCTTTAATGTGCAAAAAGAATCAACTAAAACGGAGTTATAAAACTCAAGTTATGAACAAATGAAATTTGAATTCAAATCTGAACTAATTCAAATTTTAAGCTTTCAAAAACATGTTTGAGTTGGATTAATGGATAGAGGGGTTCATAACGAAGAAGTGGGCGTTGGTTTCGTTGAATTTGGATAAACAAGTAAAAAGATGTGGTCGTTTGAAAAACAGGGACTATTCTGTAAGAAAAACTAATTGCAACCGGGTCCCTGGCTACGTGGCAGAATCTTACTGGCTGTAACCGTTAGCTTCAGAAGTTTATCAAACGAACGTTCGTCAATTAAAGAAAAACGATTCGAAAGAAAAAAGAAAAAAACTAGACGATCTAATCCTAGCCCTAGATCTACGATCGGACGGACGAGGAGAGACGGGGCGTTACCGCAGCGGTTGGGCTCGACGTCGCCGGAGAAGACGGCGGCAGCGGCGGCGGCTTTGAGCGGGCGGCGGCTCTGGTGGTCCTCCGGCGTGGCCGTGGGGTCGGGAAGAAGAGGCGCGAGGTGGTGAAGCCGATGGTGGGGTCGACGCTCGGCTGCGGTGTGGGAACAGTGCGGGGCTTGGCGGCGGAGCTCGTCGGATCTCGCGAACTCCGGCGAGTTCGCGTGGGGAGGGTCTCGGGCCTTCTGGTTAGAGGCAAAACGAGGCCGGGGCCTGGCTATATATAGGAAGGGGCGAGGCTTGGGCGAGGGGCAAGGTGGGAAGGAGAGTCCAGGGTGGACTCGGCGTCGGCTGGCGGCGTACAGGAGAAGGACTCCTGCTGCCTTGCGGGAGGAGGAAGAGGACGCGGGGCCCACCTGTCGGCGTCCGCGGGAGAGAGAGGGAGGGAACGGGCGACCGGGGCGAAGGCAGTTCGCGCGAGGGGAAGAGGCCATGGGCCGATTCGGCTGGGCCGTGGGACGGAGAGAGGGAGAGAGAGAGAGAGCAGTGCTGGGCTTCGGCCTGGCACTGTTCAAAGTGCTTTTTTTAAAACACACGCTAACGTAAATAAAACAAAAGAAAATAGAAGCAAAATAATATAGGCATATTATATATCAAAATTTTCAGAAAAAGATTTCCTACAAGCTGAACATGTTTGTAATGCCAAATTAAATCCACATAAATTCATATAATTCAAAGAGTGCTACTGCCCTATTAGAATCCAATAAAAATCATTTTAAAAATACCAAAATGAATTCAAATTTATTTCTCTCCAATTTTCTGTTGTAGGGAATCAGGTTACCCTAATTTCCATATATTTTATTTTTGGAGAAAAATAATTTGAATAAAACTCAAATAACCCAAATTGAAAATAAATTCAAAAGAACTTTGAATTTAATTTCTTTGAAACTTCCAACTCGTATTTCATATGTTTTGAAGAAGTCATTTTATCTTCACTCGTGAAAATCATTGAGTTGCATAAAGTTTCAAATTAGAAATATTTTCAAATGGAATTCAAATATTTTTCAAACACCCTTTTCATTTATTTAAATGGAAGAAGTCATGTCATCTTCTCTCTAGGGTTTTGTATTTGAAAATAATTTGAATTCACGAAGATCATAAATGCAAAAGGTGAAAGTTTGGGAAAGTCCTTTTATTCCCTCTCATTTAACTTTCAAAAAGTTTCGAATTCACTCACTTTCAGACAATCAATCAAACAATCAATCAAATCTATCTATTTATTATAACATTCCAAAATTTAGAATTTTGGGATGTTACAACGACGTACAAAAAGTTTAATATTAAGTCTTTATATAGACAAATGATTGTAGTTGAAAGTGGTTTCCTTCAAAAAATCGTGTGCAAGATCAAAGTTCCACCTAAAATCCAAGTGTTTCTATGGTTGATGGCCAGAAATAAAATTCCCACTAGTGATAATTTGCTTAACAGGGTTGGAAAGGTAATAAGAATTGTGTGCTTTATGGGCAAGATGAGACATTGAACATTTGTTCTTTCAATATTCAATTTTTAGGATGGTGTGGAGCCTAATGTTCTTTTGACTTAAGAAATACTCCAGAAAATTTAAATTCTTGCTTTGGTCGATGGTTATAAGCTTCCCAATATGAAATAATAAATTGGTACTTGTTGGGTTGCTGTTGTATTTTGAACTATTTGGAGGTGTAGGAATGATATTGTATTTGAGAGGAACTGATAAGCGATCCAATTATACTAACTAAATTGATTTATCATTGGATAACAAGTTGGGCAATATTGCAGATAAAGGAGGAGAGCCAAAAGGTGTTGATGCTAGAGAATGACTAATAGAGTAGGTAGCAAGTGGCATTGAGCTTGACACGGGTGGCGTCCTTAAGTTCTTTAGATGGCTGAAGATCTTCTTCTACAACTCTCCCTAGCGGCGACAACTTTATGGTGGTTTTTATCCTTGGATGCATGGGCTATCTTTTAGTTGCTTTATTCCTCTAGTTGCTTTAGTTTCTGTGGTCTGGTTCGGTCTTAGACATTTGGTTCCTGAGTTTGTTTCCTGGTCTTGTAATATATTGGATTCTGGTGGTTTCTGCCTATTTAGCCATTCTGCTTTCATGATTTTGGTGATAATGTGATGTGATGCTCATTGCCGATAGGCTTTAGGTAGGAGTTATATGTATGAACCAGATGGTTTCTTTAATAGAAATCGGATGAGGAAACCTATATATATATATATATATATATATATATATATATATATATATATATATATATATATATATATATATATATATATATATATTCTGGTGGTTTCTGCCTATTTAGCCATTCTGCTTTCATGATTTTGGTGATAATTTGATGTGATGCTCATTGCCGATAGGCTTTAGGTACGAGTTATATGTATGAACCAGATGGTTTCTTTAATAGAAATCGGATGGGGAAACCTATATATGTGTGTGTGTGTGTGTGTGTGTCTATATATATATATATATATATATATATATATATATATATATATATATATATATATATATATATATATATAAGACACATAGGATGTCAAATTTATATATCTGGTATAGACATAGAAGATATTGAGTAATTAAGTGTTGGCTCGTGATAGCTTCATATCTCACTAGTAACAGTTTTCATGAAGGCACTTCGATATAGTTTCTAAGTAGGCTCAAGGAAAGAACGTAGTGCAAAAATATAAATCCCGCTAGAGATTCAAGACCCCCAGGCTCTAGCTCACTTAGAAGGGCTAAATTCTATCTGAGCCTTTTACTAGCAGGATCCGGTGTGTGTTTGTTCATTCCGCAGAAGCTAAATCACAATACCCTGCCTCTAGGAAGCATTCATAGCACCTCATTCTATAGATGTGTGGCGCCACTTTTCACCATGGAGGCGCGGCTGAGGCCCCCCTTCCCACCCCGGCCCTGTTCCCAAGCAAAATATCGAAAATTTCTTTGGTTTGGTTGGGGGCCATGCTATATATGCACATGGTGTTTCTCCCCGGAGACGCCGCCCAGGGAAGGTGTGGTCCTGCGTGAATGGTACCATGGCTTGGAAGTGTCCGACGGCCTAGAGTTCTGAACGGTGGTGATGCGCAATCTTGTGTCCTAGTATAGTAGGTCCGCACCCTCGACCCTAGGCGGAAGGGGATACAGTTCCCCTTCTCGGCGGCAGCGACATAGTCGCGACGTCGAGTGACTGGTTCCTTTCTGCGATGGCTAGCCTTGTTCTTGACTTGTTCGTCGCCTTGTCTCGGGCTCATGGTTGTTTCTTCCCCTTCGATTGCCCCTATCATCTGGATGTCTGAGGTGGCAGCAATGTAGCCAACATGTGATGTGCTTCGTGCTTCGAGCATTTGTATATCGTGTTTTTCGTATGGTCGCCAAGCCGACACCTCTCCTAGCTCTCGGGTGAGCACCTTTACAAACCGGTGCAGCATCCTTCTAGTCAGAGCGAGGGGGTAGGGTCCCTCTTCGACTATAGATTGGGAAGGAGTTGTGTTTTCTCTGCCCTATCGAGCAGCCACATTTTGATCTTCTCTGTGGCAATCATGTGATCCTCTCTTGCCCTATCGGCTTCATTGTTTTCGGTTTCTGAGTGTGTGGACAGCGACATTTGCAAGCTATGCTTACTATCTTTTATGTTTGTAGTGTGTATTGTGTTGTAAGCTATTCATTTAGCGCCATGTATCATTTGGTCTTTGTTGGTTGGCTTTGTTGATTCATTCAGCGCCATGTATCTCCCCCAGATCTCGGTGCGTGCATGGGCATGGCTCGTTCCAAAGTACAATATTCACCTCTCGGAACATCCATTCAATCTTCAATCAATAAAGTAACACTAATAATAAATCAATCAATCGATCGATTCGGGATCCAGATCTCGACCACAAATATCTCAGCACCCACACAGACAGTTCGCATGACGGTGCAGTACTGTAGCTGCACGATGCATGCACCCACTGGTCGTGCAACTTGCAGGCAGACCCGTCACGGCCCATGCCCTGGCGAACGACGTCACGTATCAGACCGCAGACGGCGCACCCATCGACGCGCGCACCGGGAAGGCCGTCGTCGATCGGTCCCTTGCCGGCGGCGGGCGTTCCCGCCGCGCGTACGTGGGGGCCGTGAGGGCTCGCCACGCGCGGTCACCGCGCGCCACGTGCCGGGGCGGCTCTCGTTTCTCTTCGTCGCGCTGGTGTGTTCGCCTTTCCCGCCTCTCTGGTCGGGCCAAGGGCTGCTGCACCTGCACAGCCTGGGTCTGGGTAGGGGGCGCGCATCGGAAACGGGCGCGGGAACACGTCACCGGCTGCGCGCGCGCATGCTCCAACCGGCAACCGCCTGGGATCGGCGGTCAACAGGTTGTCAAAGGCCGTTTTCCGTGGGTCCTGGGGTCGCCTTTTGCCACCTCACTGCCTCGGTGGCATGTGGTCAGGCCCTTCCACGTTTTTCTCTCTTCTTTTCCCTGCGACGGACTAATTCGTGCTCTCAGAATTCAGGGAAGTCCTGTTAAAAAAGAAAATCAGGGAATTCATACTTTGCGCCATACTGCGGACACGTCTCCGGCATGAGAAGTTCTGTGTGTCGTACACCGCCGGAGAGCCTCTGTCAACCGGTACCAAGAACGGGTCTCACATACTTTTTTAGAACACAGTATACACTCATCTCTATCAACACATACACATATTTTATCGCTATAAATACATCCGAAAAGACTGAAACAGTATATTATCTTAAGATTAATGAAATCAACCACCCAACATGCATCGCCGAAATCGTAAAATAAATTAAAAAATGCTAGAACCACAACTTGAATCCTGATGAAATAAGGATATCACTTTTCACCTAATCATTCAACCACAAATTTATTCGCAGGTCTCTCACAACCTAATTACTGCAAGGCACAAGTGCTGCAGATTCTCATCCGACGTCAGTCGCTTCACGGTTAACAACATGCAGCTCATCTCAAAAAGAAAAGAAAAATTGCAGCTCATTTCCACGCACACAAAATAAAACATGCAAGGCTTCTGCTTTGGTACACCCCCTTAAACACATCAGTGACTAAAATTTGCCCATACCCCTTCAATGTTAGGGGCACCATCATCTTATATAAAAAAATCTACCCCGCACGTCCACGCCGATACCCCCGCGTGCCTGTGTATACGGGGCTGCGGGACGAGCCGAGCCGCTTGGCAGTCGTGAGGACGGAGCCGAGCCGTTAGGATCCATGGCCCACTACGTCAGATGCAGAGCGTGTTTTTTTTTCAAAAGTCGGCGTTGACCGATGGGGGCGTACATGTGGACGTGGCGCGGACGGCCGTATCGTCGTGCAGTTAACAGCTTGCACTAATTGCGGTGTGCATGCAGGCGCCGACTGCTCGCGGCCTATCTCCTGTCGCCCGCCTGCTGCCCTCGTAGGCCGCGCCCTCCACTACCCGCCTGCCGCCCGCCTTCCGCCTCGGGCCGGCTGTTGACACGACCGCTCGGCTGTCGCCGCTGCGGCGACTGGCCCGCCCACCTTCAGACGCCACCGATGCCTCGCCTGCTGCCCGCACGCCTTCAGATGCCACCGCTGCCGCACCTGCAGCCCGCCCACCTTCCCACGCCACCGCTGCCGCGCGTGCCACCCGCCGCCCGCGTCGGGCCGCCCGCCTCTCCCTCGTGGCGCGTGCCACCGACGGCTCGCCCCGGGCCACTCCCTCCACCCGTCGGCTATAAAAGGCCGCCCCGCCCCTCTCTTCTCCACACCACGGCAGTCCACCTCTCTCCACGCCACCGACACGCACCCCGACGATGTCTTCGAGCGACTCCGATGAAGGCGCGTGGCCGGTCGGCGTCTGGCCGTTGTGCCTCACCATCCGTGACACGGAGGACCTCGCCCGGTTCTGCCTGATGGTGCCGCCGGCTTCGAAGGTGCCGGGGCCATGGCGGATCGGCGCAAACGGCGTCCCCACATGCGGCCCGTCGCCACCGACGGAGCAGCTCCGCGCCTTCCCTGGCAGCCGGTTCAACAGGAAGGCCCGCCGCCTCTTCTGGCGCGGCAAAGTCTTCGATGTCGTCCTCGGCGCGTTCAGGGACGCGGCGGCCGGCCGCCCCGTCGGAGACATTACCGGCGAGGTCGGCTCTTCTCGTCGTCGCCGCCACCACGGCCCACCCGCTCTCGGCCCTAGTACTCCGGCACAGCAGGCGCCCCCTGCCCCGGCGCTGGTCCCAATCCCGCTGGCGCAGGCCGCCCTCGCGCAAGACGGCGACCCGACGACACCCCGGGGCTACTTGCGGTGCTGGCCCAGTCGGCAGACGAGGCGGCGGCGGCGGCGCGCGAGGAGAGAGAGCGGCCGGCGGCCTTAGCGGCGGTGCAGGCGCAGGAGGCGCAGCATGGCGGCAACCGGTGGGACGACGACTTCAGCGACGATGGCGACGACGGTGGCGACGGCGGCGAAGGAGGCGCTAGAGGTATGGCGCCGGTCGTCGACCTCACCGGCGTCAGCGACGAGGAGTAGTTTAGTTTTAGGTTTGGATTTAAATTTCATTCTAAGTTATGTAAAATATCTTTAAGTATGAATGAAGTCGGAATGATTTATCTGGAAAAAATATATCCTTATGTTTAATTTGATATTAGTCATGCAATAAAGCTTTGAAAAATAAACGAAAATACGCGCATTTGAACATTACGAGACGACAAGTGGTAAAATAAAACTGAGACAAAACGGCCGGTTCGCTCATAATAGAACGGTATCCGGTAAACGATGTGAAATTTTTCGAATGACCTCAACAATCTCCGGAAAAACCATGGATATTCATAGAGTAGCAAAAAGCAACGAAACTTGTCATAGATGCCAGTCATTGATTAAAAAGTCCTTCCGGATGGGCCCTTCGCTACCTGTTGAATGTATTTGAAGACAAAAAACAAGTTGGGTCACGTCCGGGGAATGCTTTAATGTGTTTTCACCACAAAAGTTGTAGATAATACATAGAGTGGCAAAAAGCCACGAAACTTGTCATGCATACTAGTCATGATGGTACAACAGTATGAAAAGAAATTGAGTTCATCTAAAGGATGTCGAAAAAAAACTTCTTTCGGACGTGGCCTTCGCTCCTATCTGAACGGTCTCCGGAGAACGAGGTCATTTTTTTGACATATCCGGAATGAACTCAAATTTTGCAAGTGAGTTTGTATGCCTACCCCCACACTAAATCCAAGAATTGAACGTATTTGGACACCAAAAACATGTTGCATCACGTTCGAGGGGTGCTATGTGGTGTTTTCATCGAAAAATTATAGAAATTCATAAAGTGGTAAAAAGCCACGAAACTTGTCATGCACACTAGTCATGATGGTACAACACTATGAAATTTTTTTGGGTTCATTTGAAGGATGTCAAAAAAAACTTCTTTCAGACGGGGCCTTCGCTCCTACCCGAATAGCCTCCGGAGAACGAGGTCAATTTTTTGCCATCTTCAGAATTGCTTGAAATTTTGCAAGTGAGTTGGTATGCCCACCCCCACACTCAATCCAAGAATTGAACGTATTTGGACACCAAAAACATGTTGCGTCACGTCCGGTCAGTGTTTTAGGTGTTTTCATCGAAAAAATTGTAGAAAGTTCATAAAGTGGCAAAAAGGTATGAAACTTGTCATGCATAGTAGTCATGATGGTAGAACACTATGAAAAAAAATTTGGGTTCATCTGAAGGATGTCGAAAAAACTTATTTCGGATGGGGCCTTCGCTCACCCGAACAGTCTCCGGAGAACGACGTCAATTTTTTGACACCTCAAATTTTGCAAGTGAGTTGGTATGCCTACCCCCACACTCCATCCAAGTATTTGTAACATCCCAAAATTCTAAATTTTGAAATGTTATAATAAATAGATAGATTTGATTGATTGTTTGATTGCTTGAGTGAAATTCAAAACTTTTTGGAAGTTAAATGAGAGGGAATGAAATGACTTTCCCAAACTTTCACCTTTGCTTTCTGGTCTCCGTGAATTCAAATACTTTTCATCATAAAACCCTAGAGAGAAGATGACATGACTTCTTCCATTTAAATTAAATGAAAAGGGTTGTTGAAAATATTTGAAGTTCATTTGAAAATATTTCAAATTCAGAAACTTTAAGCAACTCAATGATTTTCATGAGAGGATAAAATGACTTCTTCAAAACATACGAAATATGAGTTCGGAGTTTCGAAAGATTAAATTTAAAAGTTCTTTTGAAATTATATTCAATTTGGAGTTACTTGGTTTTTATTCAAATTATTTTTCTCCAAAAATAAAATATAGAGAAAATAGGGTAAAATGATTCCCTACAATAGAAAATTGAAGAGAAATAAATTTGAAATTATTTTGGTATTTTTAAAATGATTTTATTGGATTTTATTAGAGCAGTAGCACTCTTTGTATTATTTGATTTTTTCTGGATTTTATTTGACTTTACAGAAATGCTCATGTCGTAGAAAATCTTTTTCTGAAAATCTTCATATATTATATGCCTATATAATATTTTCATTTATTTTGTTTTTATTATTTTGTTAGTCTGAAAAATGTTTTAAAAAAAGATCTCCGCTGACTGGGCCGAAGCCCAGCCAGGCCGACCCCAGCCCAGCGCCGCGTCGCACCCGACCGGGTGTCCGTTTCCGCCGCCCGTACGCCATCGCCGCCGCGCCGACCTCGGCTTCCGTGCCGAGGCCGGACTGTCCTCGCCCCTCCCACAAGCCGTCTGCCGCCCCCGGCCTTTAAATAGCGACCCCGGGCCCTTCGACACCGAGTTCGCCGCCGCCCGATCCGCCTAGCCAGCGCGCCGCCGCCACAGATCGCCGCCTCCGCTTTGCGCCGTCGCAGCCGTGCCTCGCCTAGCCCCGCGCCGCCCCGCGTAGCCGCCGTCTCCGCCCGATCCACCGTCGTCCGCCGCCTCGCCACGACGCGAAGCTCGCCGCGCTCGCCGGAACTACCGCGCCGCCTTGCCTCGCCGCCGCCGGAGTTGACCGCCGACGCTGGTCCGATCCACTGTCGACCCGTCTGAAACGGTAGGAACCGTCTGGTTCGCCCGGGTTTCTTTTTAATTGTTTTAGTTTTGGTTTCGTCTTAAAACCGGCTTTGTTTAGTTTTACTTATTTAGAGTTCGTTCGTTCGTTTGTTTAGGTTCTTCAGTGAACGAATTCGTTAGTTAGCGTTCGGTAGCGAACGTTCGTTATTTATTTTTTTAGTTTTTTCTTTTCTTTTTAATTTCTGCCAGGGACCTTTCCATAGTGTTATTTTTATAGATTAGTCCCTCCTCTTAAAACAATCACTACTTTTTGCTCGTTTATCCAAATCCAACAAAACCAACGCCCACTTCTTCGTTATGATCCCCTTTATCCAGTAAGACAACTTAAACATGTTTTTGAAAATTTAAAATTTGTTTTTCAAAAAGATTTGCATTCAAACTTGTTTTGTTCATAACTCGTGTTTTATAACTCCGATTTAGTTGACTCTTTTTGCAAATCGAAGCTCTTGACCTAAACTTTCTGATAAGGTCAAACTCACTTAATTTTGGTACTGTTAGAAATTGTTTTATGTTGCAAGAGTTATTTGTGTGGTTTGATGTTTTCCGAAATGTCTTCTTCGTTCTTTCCGATCTTTTGAGTGATTGCTTATGTGTGGTTATGATAGATTGACCGGAGTGTGACGAGTAGAACTATCAGGAGTTATGAGTGTGATTCATCTTCATCAACCGTACAATGCAAGTTCATACTTTGATCATACCCCTTTCATACCCAGTTTTTATGCATTAGTTTCACCCTCAAACATTGCATGGTTAGGACTTGATAACATGTGGGTATTGGGAAGTAGTTGATGAGGTAGAACCTATTGTCCTGTATCAAACCCTGGGAGTTACTTATACGTTATGCTTATACTGCTATGCTATGCTCGTAGACGTAGATTTGGTTGAGTGTATTCATGACAGATGTGAGAGTTGATAATTAATGGTTAACTTAAGGTGGCTACTTTAATACACATCTGGATGGAATGGTAGGGGCACCCTGGAGCACCCAGTGGTTTGCCCGGGCACCTGGAGAACCTAGTGCTTGCCCAAGGGGATCCCGGAGGTCCCGCGTGATCACCCTATGGAATGCCACCCAGGCTTAAAGGGATCATAAGATTATTCATGCTAGAAACTTCCGTGTGCAGCCACGAGCCATTATGGGCTCTAGCATAGTTAAGTAAGTTGCGTGAGCTCTTGAAGAGGTGGACTAGCAGATGTAGGGGATTGTAGGTGTACCAGTCTGCCCAGAGTAAAGAGTTAATGCTTTTGAAAGACTGTGTCTCGGTCATCCGTTTCTCAAACACCATGTAGTGCGAGAAATCCAACGGAGGAGATCGAGTCTTGTGGGGAAAAGTGCGCAAGCCTCTGCAGAGTGTATAAACTAATCATGGTTAGCCGTGTCCCCGGTTATGGACATCTTGAGTCTCTGGTACTTGAATTATCATATTGATCTCATCACTTTACTTAATTATTTTGTTGGGTTGTTAACTTTTAATTGGGATTGAGTTGGAGGAACCTTCTCAATGTTTTCAACCAACTTCGTAGTTAAATAAAATATATTCCTTTGCAGTAGGAAAAAATGGCTTTTTGCAAAAACATTATAACCATAGAGCTTTTTCACCAGCCATATATGCATGTAGTGATAGCTATTATTCATCATTATCCTATGGTGTGAATTTGCCAGTACATTCAATGTGCTGACCCTTTGTGGCTGCAACGTCTCATGTTGCAGGAATCTTACGACGAGTAAGTGATACGTTAGGGTTACGATTTCTACACTCAACTTTGCCGTTGGTGTTGATGAGAATCCACGACCTTGTTGTTACTTTCGCTATTTGGATTGAGGTAATGGTGTCTACGTTTCTTTATACATTATGATTTACCTCTGTTATAATTCCTCGAGTATTGTGTGTGTCAGCATACCGATCCAAGGATGACACTTAAGCACAGAGAGTTGACCGTCTGAGGTCGGGTCGCTACAGTATTGAACGTATTTGGACACCAGAAAGATGTTGCGTCACGTCCGAGAGGTGCTATGTGGTGTTTTCATCGGAAAAATTGTAAAAAATTCATAAAGTGGCAAAAAGCCAAAAAACTTGTCATACATCCTAGTCATGATGGTAGAACACTATGAAAAAAAATCGGGTTCATTTGAAGGATGTCAAAAAATATAGATACTACTAATGTAATTTGATTGAGGTGAGACTAAATTTGCATAGTGTGGCAGATGATAAAAAATAAGACAGATAGTAATAATGTGATTTGAGTTTACACTGCAACTAGCAGCTCTGACGCACTGCCCGGGCAGTGTAATGAGCTTACACTATCCGGGCAGTACAGCAGTGCCGCCCTTGGCAGTGCAAAGTCAAACCAAATTATTACTAACTGCCTCATATAGCAAAGTGCACGAACGCGGCTATATAAGCCGGTCGTGGCGTCCCTTGGCTTGCGAGGTGGGACTAAAGAAGCGCCCCTCCCACCTCCCCCCGCACCGTGACTCATAGAAGGCAAAAAAGGCCCAACCATCCTTGTAGGCCGCAACTGCGCGTAATCGGTACGGCCCGATCAAGCCGGACGGCGAAAGGGCCGACCTTTTGGCCCAGCTACGGACTGCAGGACGATCACAACGGGGCAGTGGCGGGAAGAGGAGTGATTCAAAGGAGTTCGAAAGAGATGTGGGAGGCACGTATATAAGGCGGTCGCGGCGTCGTTCGGCGGGCGAGGTGGGACTAAAATTTAGTCCTGACCCCCGCCGACCCTGCCCCCGCACCACCGCATCATCAATGGGCCAGCCCACGCACGCCGTCGCGCACCGTCACTCGGCCGGCAACGCGCGCCGTCCCGCAAATATTTTGTTCAATTATTTGTGTAGATTAGTAATTACATTTTTAATATTTATGTAATGTTAATTAATGGATAAATAATACTTAAAATATAATTGTTAATTAGATTTTTAATATTTATGAAATGTTCACTGTTTAATACTTATAAAAAAATTGCCATAATAATAATGAGTTTTTTGTCATAATTTATAACTAAGAAAATTGAGTTTTTTGTTATAATTTATAAGTAAAAATAATAAGTTTTTTGTTATAATTGTTTACGAATTTTTCTTTAATGGCTAACATTTTTGAGTTTATTAAAAAATAATTTGGAAAACACCCTTAATAATTGTACATATATGCAAAGTTTAGTACTGTAATGTGCAAAGTTTAGTAGTGTCATATGCATTTTGTTATCGTTTAAAAAATATTCCATAATTATAAAGAAACAATATTGAATACATAATATTATTTGTTAAAAAGTGCACGGAGGGATAAAATGATTAAAAAATAAGATAGCTAGTTAATAAAGTGATTTGACTTTACATAACTGCCCGGACAGTCATGTAAGGTCAAATCTCTATTTTATCTAACAAAGAGCACAAACGCGGCTATATAAGCCGGTCCTGGCATCTCTCGCCGTGCGAGGTGGACTAAACAAGCGTCCCTCCCACCTCCCCCCGCGCCGTGACTCATAGGAGACAAAAAATGAAGCAAAAAAATAGCCCAACGATCCCTGCAGGCCGTTACTGCGTGTAATCGGTCCGGCCCGATCAAGCCAAGCGGCGAAAGGGCCGGTCTTTCGGCCAAGCGACGGCCTGCAGGACAGTCACAACGGGGCAGTGGCGGGACGGGGCGGGATTCAAATGAGTTCGAAAGGGAGGCGGGAGGCAGGTATATAAGGCGGTCGCATCGTCGTTCGGCGGGCGAGGTGGGACTAAACTTTAGTCCTGACCCCCGCCGACACTACCCCCGCACCGCCGCACAGTGACTGGGCCGGCCCACGCGCGCCGTCACGCAGAGTCATTGGGCCGGCCAACGCGCGCTCTCAAGGACTTTTTTTGTTTTCTGTTTCAAAAATAGTATTAAGTTTTTTAGTTATTTATGCCTTTTGTTATCGTTCAATGAATGTTCTATAATTAATGAAAAACCCTGCGTAATATAGAATTGGTAACTAGATTTATTGTATTTATGTAATGTTAATTATTTATTTTTTATGTGTTTTGCATTAATGGCTAATTTTTTTCATAATAATAATGAGTTTTTTGTTATAATTTATAAGTCAGAATAATGAGTTTTTTATTATAATTTATAGGTAAAAATAATGAGTTTTTGTTATAAATTTTTATGAGTTTTTCGTTAATGCCCAACATTTTTCAGTTTATAGTAAAGATGAGTTTTTTGCTATAACTAATAATTTGGAAAAGACCCTTCATAAAAACACTACTTAATATAGAATTTATTAAGTAGTTATATTAAAAACACTACTTAATATAGAAATTATTTAGTATTTAAATTATACATATCAAAACTTTACTATTGTTATTTGTGTAAAAAATGATAATGAGTTTTTTTTTATAATTTATAATTAAGAACTAACATATTTCAGTTTATTAAAAAATAATGATTTTTCGCTATAACTAATAATTTATGAAATGTTTAACAATTTCACGGAGAAAACTCTATGAAATTCGTACGGTGTCGGAAAATTATGAAATCTTGCAGGCATGATGGCCCTGGTGATGCGGGCGTGTGGAAAAAGTTTGGGGTCCATCGGTTGAGTCAGAAAAGAAAACGTAGTATGGAGCTGACCTCCTTCATATCCGATCAGTGCCGGCTGCATAGGTGGTACGACGTGGCATGCATGAAATGTCACCCTATTTTGGGAGGCAGTGGGCATGCCTATTATAGGACCCCACACAAGATTTTAACGAATTCGGGCACCAAACGCACATTGCGTCACACCCGGTCAGTGTTTTCGGTGCGTTTCACGGAGAAAACCCTATGAAATTCGTACAGTGTCGGAAAATTATGAAATCATGCAGGCATGATGGCCCTGGTGATGCAGGCGTGTGGAAAAAGTTTGGGGTCCACCGGCTTAGTCAGAAAAGAAAACGCGGTACGAAGCTGACCTCCTTCATATCCGATCAGTGCCGGTTGCATAGGTGGTACGAGGTGGCATGCATGAAATGTCACCCAACTTTGGGAGGCAGTGGGCATTCCCATCATAGTACCTCACACAAGATTTGAACGAATTCTGGCACTAAACGCACGTTGCGTCATGCCCGGTCAGTGTTTTCGGTGCGTTTCACACAGAAAACTCTACGAAATTCGTACGGTGTCGCAAAATTATGAAATCTTGCAGGCATGATGGCCCTGGTGATGCGGGCATGTGGAAAAATTTTGGGGTCCACCGGCTGAGTCAGAAAAGAAAACGCAGTACGGAGCTGACCTCATTCATATCCGATCTGTGCCAGTTGCATAGGTGGTACGAGGTGGCATGCATGAAATGTCACCCAATTCCGGGAGGCAGTGGGCATGCCCATCGTAGGACCCCACACAAGATTTGAATGAATTCGAGCACGAAACGCACGTTGCATCACGTATGGTCAGTGTTTTCGGTGCGTTTCACGGAGGAAACCCTACGAAATTCGTACGGTGTCAGAAAATTATGAAATTTTGCAGGCATGATGGCCCTGGTGATGCGGGCGTGTGGAAAAAGTTTGGGGTCCACCGGCTGAGTCAAAAAGAAAACGCACTACGGAGCTGACCTCCTTTATATCCGATCAGTGCCAGTTGCATAGGTGGTACGACGTGGCATGCATGAAATGTCACCCAATTTTGGGAGGCAGTGGGCATGCCCATCGTAGGACCCCACCCAAGATTTGAACGAATTCGGACACCAAACGCACGTTGCATCATGCCCGGCCAATGTTTTCGATGCGTTTCACGGAGAAAACCCTACGAAATTTGTACGGTGTCAGAAAAATATGAAATCTTGCAGGCATGATGGCCCTAGTGATGCATGCGTGTGGAAAAAGTTTGGGGTGCACCGAGTGAGTCTGAAAAGAAAACGCACTACGGAGCTCACCTCATTTAT
Organism: Aegilops umbellulata; assembly: GCA_032464435.1. Lineage (NCBI taxonomy): Eukaryota > Viridiplantae > Streptophyta > Magnoliopsida > Poales > Poaceae > Aegilops > Aegilops umbellulata. Next base: position 343,343,326 of record CP136058.1, on the reverse strand, counting down.
ATCTGATCAATGCCGGTTGCATAGGTGGAACGACGTGGCATGCATGAAATGTCACCCAATTTTGGGAGGCAGTGGGCATGCCCATCGTAGGACCCCACGCAAGATTTGAACGAATTCGGGCACCAAACGCACGTTGCGTCATGCCCGATCAGTGTTTTCGGTGCGTTTCACGGAGAAAACCGCTACCTCTTGAGCATCCGTTGGTTTTCCCTTGAAGAGGAAAGGGTGATGCAACAAAGTAGCGTAAGTATTTCCCTTAGTTTTTGAGAACCAAGGTATCAATCCAGCAGGAGGCCACACGCAAGTCCCTCGTACCTACACAAACAAATAAGAACTGTGCAACCAACGGGATAAAGGGGTTGTCAATCCCATCACGGCCACTTGCAAGAGTGAGATCTGATAGAGATGATAAGATAATATTTTTGGTATTTTTATGATAAAAATTAAAAGTAAAGATTGCAAAATAAGCGGCGAAAGAAATAGCTTGTTGACGGGAGATTAATATGATGGAAAATAGACCCGGGGGCCATAGGTTTCACTAGTGTCTTCTCTCATGATAGCATAAGTATTACGGTGGGTGAACAAATTACTGTCGAGCAATTGATAGAAAAGTGCATAATTATGAGAATATCTAGGCATGATCATGTATATAGGCATCACGTCCGTGACAAGTAGACAGACTCCTGCCTGGATCTTCTACTATTACTCCACACATCGACCGCTATCCAGCATGCATCTAGAGTATTAAGTTCATAAGAACAGAGTAACGCATTGGGTAAGATGACATGATGTAGAGGGATAAACTCAAGCAATATGATGGCAACAATATAATACATGTCGTTTCCCCTACTGTCACTAGGATCAAGCACCGCATGATCGAACCCAAAGCTAAGCACTTCTCCCATTGCAAGAAAGATCAATCTAGTAGGCCAAACCAAACTGGTAATTTGAAGAGACTTGCAAAGATAACCAATCATACATAAAAGAATTAAGAAAAGATTTAAATATTGTTCATAGATAATCTTGATCATAAACCCACAATTCAAAGGATCTCGACAAACACACCGCTAAAAGAGTTATATTGAATAGACCTCCAAGAAGATCGAGGAGAACTTTGTATTGAGATCCAAAGAGAGAGAAGAAGCCATCTAGCTAATAACTGTGGACCCGAAGGTCTGTGGTAAACTACTCACACATCATCGGAGAAGCTATGGTGTTGATGTAGAAGCCCTCCGTGTTCGATGCCCCCTCCGGCGGAGCGCCGGAAAATGCCCCAAGATGGGATCTGATGGGTATATAAGGTTGCGGCGGTGGAATTAGGTTTACGTGGTGCTCCTCGATGGTTTCGGGGTACGTAGGTATATATAGGAGGAAGAAGTAGGTCGGTGGAGCCACGAGGGGCCCACGAGGGTGGAGGGCGCGCCCCGGGGGGTAGGCGCGCCCCCTGCCTCGTGGCCTCCTCGTTCGTTTCTTGACGTCCACTCCAAGTCCTCTGGATCACGTTTGTTCCAAAAATCACGCTCCCGAAGGTTTCATTCCGTTTGGACTCCGTTTGATATTTTTTTTCCGCGAAACACTGAAATAGGTAAAAAAAATAGCAATTTGCACTGGGCCTTGGGTTAATAGGTTAGTCCCAAAAATAATATAAAATCGTAAAATAAAGCCCATAAAACATCCAAAACAGAATATATAATAGCATGGAGCAATCAAAAATTATAGATACGTTGGAGACGTATCAAGCATCCCCAAGCTTAATTCCTGCTCGCCCTCGAGTAGGTAAATGATAAAAACAGAATTTTTGATGTGGAATGCTACTTAACATATTCTTCAATGTAACTTTCTTCATTGTGGCATGAATGTTCACATCCAAAAGATTCAAGATAAAAGTTTAATATTGACATAAAAATAATAATACTAACCAAGCAATTATGTCTTCTCAAGATAACATAGCCAAAGAAAGCTTATCCCTATAAAATCATATAGTTTAGCCATGCTTCATTTTTGTCACACAAGAATGCTCTCACCTGGCACAACCCCGATGACAAGCCAAGCAATTTTTTCATACTTTAGTAATCTCAAACTTTTTTCAACTTTCACGCAATACATGAGCCTGAGCCATGGATATAGCACTATGGGTGGAATAGAATATAATGATGGGGGTTGTGTGGAGAATACAAAAAATAAGAAAGTCTCACATTGACGCGGCTAATCAACGGGCTAGGGAGATGCCCATCAATTGATGTCAATGCAAGGAGTAGGGATTGCCATGCAACGGATGCACTAGAGCTATAAATGTATGAAAGCTCAACAAAATAAACTAAGTGAGTGTGCATCCAACTTGCTTGCTCACGAAGACCTAGGACATTTGAGGAAGCCCATTGTTGGAATATACAAGCCAAGTTCTATAATGAAAAATTCCCACTAGTATATGAAAGTGACAAAACAAGAGACTCTCTATCATAAAGATCATGGTGCTACTTTGAAGCACAAGTGTGGAAAAAGGATAGTAGCATTGTCCTTTTTTATTTCTTTATTTCCTTTTTTTCTTTTCTCTTTTTTTGGGCCTTTCCTTTTTTTATTTGGCCTTCTCTTTTTTTGGGACAATGCTCTATTAATGATGATCATCACACTTCTATTTATTTACAACTCAATGATTACAACTCGATACTAGAACAAGGTATGACTCTATATGAATGCCTCTGGCAGTGTACCGGGAAGAGCAATGAATGAAGATACGTATGAAATAATATGCATGGTGGCTTTGCCACAAATACGATGTCAACTACATGATCATGCAAGGCAATATGACAATGATGAAGCGTGTCATAATAAACGGAACGGTGAAAAGTTACATGGCAATATATCTTGGAATGGCTATGCAAATGCCATAATAGGTAGGTATGGTGGTTGTTTTGAGGAAGATATAAGGAGGTTTATGTGTGATAGAGCGTATCATATCACAGGGTTTGGATGCACCGGCGAAGTTTGCACCAACTCTCAAGGTGAGAAAGGGCAATGCATAGTACCGAAGAGGCTAGCAATGATGGAAGATTGAGAGTGCGTAGAATCCATGGACTCAACATTAGTCATAAAGAACTCACATACTTATTGCAAAAATCTACAAGTCATCAAAAACCAAGCACTACGCGCATGCTCCTAGGGGGATAGATTGGTAGGAAAAGACCATCGCTCGTCTCCGACCGCCACTCATAAGGATGACAATCAAAGAACACCTCATGTTTCAAATTTGTCACACAACATTTACCATACGTGCATGCTACGGGACTTGCAAACTTCAACACAAGTATTTCTCAAATTCACAACTACTCAACTAGCACAACTTTAATATTACCACCTTTATATCTTAAAACAACTATCAAGTATCAAACTTCTCTTGGTATTCGATGCAATTAGAAGTTTTTATCTTGGATGCCTATCATATTAGGACTAATTGTATAGCCAAAGCAAATTACCATGTTGTTCTAAAGAACTCCCAAAATAATATAAGTGAATCATGAGAGATCAATTATTTCTAAAAATAAAACCACCACTATGCTCTAAAAGATATAAGTGAAGTACTAGAGCAAAATTGTTTAGCTCAAAAGATATAAGTGAAGCACATAGAGTATTCTAATAAATTCCGAATAATGTGTGTCTCTCTCAAAAGGTGTGTAAAGCAAGGATGATTGTGGAGAACTAACAAGAAAATACTCAAATCATAAAAGACGCTCCAAGCAAAGCACATATCATGTGGTGAATAAAAATATAGCTCCAAGTAAAGTTACCGATGGACGAAGACAAAAGAGGGGATGCCTTCCGGAGCATCCCCAAGCTTAGGCTTTTGGGTTGTCCTTAGATTTTACCTAGGGGTGCCTTGGGCATCCCAAAGCTTAGGCTCTTTCCACTCCTTGTTCCATAATCCATCAAATCTTTACCCAAAACTTGAAAACTTCACAACACAAAACTTAACAGAAAATCTCGTGAGCTCCGTTAGCGAAAGAAAACAAAACACCACTTTAAGGTACTGTAATGAACTCATTATTTATTTATATTGGTGTTAAACCTATTGTATTCCAAATTTTCTATGGTTCATAAACTCCATTACTAGCCATAGATTCATTAAAATAAGCAAACATTACACGCAAAAAACAGAATCTCTCTAAAAAAACAGAAGAGTCTGTAGTAATCTGTAACTAACGTAAACTTCTAGGACTCCAAAAATTCTAAAATAAATTTCTGTACGTGAGGAATTTATCTATTAATCATCTTCAAAAAGAATCAACTAAATAGCACTCTCCAGTAAAAAGTTTTAGCTAATCTCGTGAGCGCTAAAGTTTCTGTTTTTTTACAGCAAAATCGCAAAGACCTTCCCCAAGTCTTCCCAAAGGTTCTACTTGGCACAAACACTAACTAAAACACAAAACCACATCTAAACAGAAGCTAGATGTATTATTTATTCCTAAACATAACCAAAAAGCAAAAAAACTAAAATAAAATTGGGTTGCCTCCCAACAAGCGCTATCGTTTAACGCCCCTAGTAGGCATAAAGGCACGGATAGATCTAGGTATTATCATCTTTGGCATGCAATCCATAAGTGGCTCCCATAATAGATTCATAAGGTAATTTTATTTTCTTTCTATGAAACTGTTCCATGCCTTTCCTTAACGGAAATTGGAATCAAATATTCCCTTCCTTCATATCAATAATTGCACCAATCGTTCTAAGGAAAGGTCTACCAAGAATAATAGGACATGAAGGATTGCAATCTATATCAAGAACAATGAAATCTATGAGAATATAATTCCTATTTGCAATAATAAGAACATCATTAATTCTTCCCATAGGTTTCTTAATGGTGGAATCCGCAAGGTGCAAGTTTAAAGCACAATCATCGAATTCACGAAAACCTAGCAAATCACACAAAGTTTTCGGAATCGTGGAAACACTAGCACCCAAATCACACAAAGCATAGCATTCATGATCTTTAATTTTAATTTTAATAGTAGGTTCCCACTCATCATAAAGTTTTCTAGGGACAGAAACTTCCAATTCAAGCCTTTCTTCATAAGATTGCATTAAAGCATCAACGATATGTTTAGTAAAAGCCTTATTTTGACTATAAGCATGCGGAGAATTTAGCACGGATTGCAACAAGGAAATACAACATATTAAAAAACAATTATCATAATTAAATTCCTTGGAATCCAAAATAGTGGGTTCATTTCTATCTAAAGTTTTTACCTCTTCAATCCCACTTTTACCAATTTTTGCATCAAGATCTAAAAACACCGAATCATTGGGACGCCTTTTAACTAAAGTTTACTTATCTCCAGTCCCATCATTATCAAGATTCATATTGCAAAACAAAGATTTAATAGGAGACACATCAATTACTTTTAGATCTTCATCTTTATTACCCTCCAAATCTTCCGGTTTAGTGGCCATCTTATTGACTAAGGTGGCTTGCTTATCCGAAATTTGGGCTATTAATTTTTCAAGATGAGCAAACTAAGATCTCAAACCATAAAATTCCTTAGACATATCATCAAGCTCTTTATTCATGTGCCCCATAAAGCTTTTTTGTTCTTTAAGCTCGTTTCTAAAGAAATTGTTATGCTCAAATTGCAAAGTCATAAAGCTTCTCACCTTGTTTTCAATTTGTAGCGACCCGACCCGAATGGGACAAGTCTCTGTGCTTACGTGTCATCCCTGGATCGGTATGCTAACACACACAGTACTCGAAGGATTTATAACAGAGGTAAATCACATGTATAAAGTAACATAAATACTATTACCTCAATCCAATATAGCGGAAGCAACAAGGTTGTGGATTCCCATCAACACCAACGGCAAAGTTGAGTGTAGAAATCATAACCCTAACGTATCACTTACTCGTCGTAAGAAAACCTGCAACATGAGACGTTGCAGCCCGAAACGGGTCAGTACATTGAATGTACTGGCAAATTCACACCATAGAGAAAAAGATGAACAATGGCTATCACTACATGCATATATGGCTGGTGGAAAAGCTCTATGGTTACAGTTTTGCGAAAAGCCAATTTTTCCCTACTGCAAAGGAATAAATTTATTTAACTATCTGGTGGTTGTGAAACATTGAGAATGGTTGACAGCATCCTCAATCCCAATTAAAAGTAATCATCATTAAAACCCAACAAAATTAATTAAAGTAACGTGATGATCAACAGGATAATAATACTCAATATGTCCATAACCGGGGACACGGCTAATCATGATTAGTTTGTACACTCTGCAGAGGTTTGCGCACTTTTCCCCACAAGACTCGATCGCCTTCGTTTGGTTTCTCGCACTACAGGGTGTTTGAGAAACGGATGACCGAGACATAGTCTTTCAGAAGCGCTAGCACCTTACGTTGTGATAGACCGTACCAACCTACATCCCTTACATCTGCTAGTCTGCCACTGTAAGAGTTCGCACGACTTAGTCAACTATGCCAGAGCCCATAATGGCTTGTGGCTGCACACGGAAGTTTCTAGCATGAATAATCTCATGATCCCTTTGAGCCTGGGTGGCGGTCCAAAAGAAAAACAGGCAAGTCTTGGAATACCCAGGTGCCTCAATCCACCCAGATGTGTGTTTAAGTTGCCACCTTAAGTAAACCATTAATTAACAATCTCACATCTGTCACGAAATACTCTCAAAACCCAATCCACGTCTACGAGCATAGCATGGCAATATAAGCATAACGTAAAAGTAACTCCCAAGGGTTTGATAATAAACAGGTAATAGGTACTACCACATCTACCTCCCATCCCATAATTTAATTAGATCCTAATCATGCAGTGTTTGAGGATTGATCTAATGCAATAAAAACTGGGTATGAAAGAGGTATGATCAAAGTGTGAACTTGCCTGCAATGTTGATGAAGATGATTCGCACTCAACACACTTGATAGATCTACTCGTCACACTCCGGTCAATCTATCGCAAGCAAGCAATAATAACCATACATAAGCAATCACTCAGAAGATCAGAAAGATCGAAGAAAACGATTCGGAAAACATCAAAACCAAGCAAATAACTCTTGCAACATAAAACAATTTCTAACAGTACCAAAATTATGTGAGTTTGGCCTTATCAGAAAGTTTAGGTCAAGAGTTTCGATTTGCAAAAATAATCAACTAAATCGGAGTTACGAAACTCTAGTTATGATCAAACGAAGTTTGAATACAAATCTGGTTGAATTCAAATTTTAAAACTTTCAAAAACATGTTCAAGTTGTTTTATTGGATAGAGGAAATCATAACGAAGACGTGGGCGTTGGTTTCGTTGGATTTGGATGAACGAGTAAAAAGTTATGGCTATTTGAAAAATCTGGGCGAAGCTGCTTTACGGAGGAAAAATAGCTACGGCTAAGGTCTAACGTATAAATACGTAGACTAATTGATAATTTAATTATTTTATCGTACTAGTATAGAAAATAATAAACTACGGAAGTAAAAAAACAAAGAAAGATACCTTTATAAGGCAGAGAAAAGATGACTTCGGAGATAAGAGACAATTTCCAGGAGTCGCGCTGGAGAGGAGAAAAATATTTTTCTTAAATAAATCTAGTCAAACCAAAATATTGATTTAACCCGAATCGGATGATTTTTGGACGCTCTATGGGTCTATATTTATAGGTGCAAAAGAGGTTTAGGAGTTAAAGGCTAGGCAATGTGGGACTAAACATAGACGAATAAATAAAATAAACGGGGAACCGCATGGGCTAAAAGCACCACGGGCCGGCTGCGCGCGCACGTACACGGCGCTGCAGTTTTTTTTTTAACAAAAATCGGCCTAAGTAAAAAAATAAAAAAGGCTGGCTGGGCCTGGCCCATTTAAGAGAGAAAAAACAATGGGCCCCAGAAGCTACAATACTGCGGATGTAGGCGATAAATAAATATGGGCTACACGTACATTTTTTTAAATAGAAACAGAAGGAAAAGCGAAATAACGAAATAATCGTACAATTATATATAGGCATATTATATACCAAAATTTTCACAAAAAGATTTTCTACAACGTGAACATTTTTATAGAGTCAAATAAAATCCACACAAATTCAAATAATTCAAAGAGTGCTACTGCCCTACTAAACTCCAAAAAAAAACATTTTTAAAATACCAAAATGACTTCAAATTTATTTATCTCCAATTTTCTGTTGTAGGGAATCATGTTACCCTAATTTCCATGTATTTTATTTTTGGAGAAAAATAAATTGAATAAAACTCAAATAACTCCAAATTGAAAATAAATTCAAAAGAACTTTGAATTTAATTCTTTGAAACTCCCAACTCATATTTCATATGTTTTTGAAGAATTCATTTTATCTTCGCTCGTGAAAATCATTGAGTTGCATAAAGTTTCAGAATTTGGAAATATTTTCAAATGAAATTCAAATATTTTCAACACCCCTTGTCATTTAAATAAATGGAAGAAGTCATGTCATCTTCTCTCTAGGGTTTTGTGATGAAAAAAATTTGAATTCACGGAGATCATAAAATGCAAAATGAAAGTTTGGGAAAGTCCTTTTATTCCCTCTCATTTAACTTTCAAAAGTTTTGAATTCACTCAATTTCAGTCAATCAATCAAACAATCAATCAAAACTATCTATTTATTATAACATTCCAAAATTTAGAATTTTGGGATGTTACACAATTTCTTCCAACCTTTTAAGGTAAGGATCAACGTTTTTAGGCAGGGCCATTAGGGCAAATAGGCAACAAGAAGCAAGCGAAAAAGAGGCGAACGGAAAGAGAGGGCGAATAAAACGGCAAGGGTGAAGTGGGGGAGACGAAAACGAGAGGCAAATGGCAAATAATGTAATGCGAGGGATAAGAGTTTGTGATGGGTACTTGGTATGTCTTGACTTGTGCGTAGACTCCCCGGCAACGGCGCCAGAAATGGCTCGTTGTCGGGAGATCAAATCTTGACTTGACTTGGTGTACACCTCCCCGACAACGGCGCCAGAAATCCTTCTTGCTACCTCTTGAGCATGCGTTGATTTTCCCTTAAAGAGGAAAGGGTGATGCATCAAAGTAGCGTAAGTATTTCCCTCAGTTTTTAAGAACCAAGGTATCAATCCAGTAGGAGCCCACACGCAAGTCCCTCGTACCTACACAAACAAATAAAAACCTTGCAACCAACGCGATAAAGGGGTTGTCAATCCCTTCGTGGCCACTTGCAAAAGTGAGATCTGATGGAGATGATAAGATAATATTTTTGGTATTTTTATGATAAAGATTAAAAGTAAAGATTGCAAAATAAGCGGCGAAAGAAATAGCTTGTTGACGGGAGATTAATATGATGGAAAATAGACCCGGGGGCCATAGGTTTCACTAGTGGCTTCTCTCAAGATAACATAAGTATTACGGTGGGTGAACAAATTACTGTCGAGCAATTGATACAAAAATGCATAATTATGAGAATATCTAGGCATGATCATGTATATAGGCATCACGTCCGTGACAAGTAGACCAACTCCTGCCTGCATCTACTACTATTACTCCACACATCGACCGCTATCTAGCATGCATCTAGAGTATTAAGTTCATAAGAAAAGAGTAACACATTAGGTAAGATGACATGATGTAGAGGGATAAACTCAAGCAATATGATGGCAACAATACAATACATGTCGTTTCCCCTACTGTCACTGGGATCGAGCACCGCAAGATCGAACCCAAAGCTAAGCACTTCTCCCATTGCAAGAAAGATCAATCTAGTAGGCCAAACCAAACTGATAATTCGAGGAGACTTGCAAAGATAACCAATCATACATAAAAGAATTCAAAGAAGATTCAAATATTGTTCATAGATAATCTTGATCATAAACCCACAATTCATCGGATCTCGACAAACACACCGCGAAAAGAGTTACATCGAATAGATCTCCAAGAAGATCGAGGAGAACTTTGTATTGAGATCCAAATAGAGAGAAGAAGCCATCTACCTAATAACTATGGACCCGAAGGTCTGTGGTAAACTACTCACACATCATAGGAGAGGCTATGGTGTTGATGTAGAAGCCCTCCGTTATCGATGCCCCCTCCGGCGGAGCGTCGGAAAAGGCCCCAAGATGGGATCTCATGGGTACAGAAGGTTGCGGCGGTGGAATTAGGTTTTCGTGGTGCTCCTCGATGGTTTCGGGGTACGTAGGTATATATAGGAGGAAGAAGTAGGTCGGTGGAGCCACGAGGGGCCCATGAGTGTGAAGGGCACGCCCAGGGGGTAGGCGCACCCCCTGCCTCGTGGCTTCCTCGTTCATTTCTTGACGTCCACTCCAAGTCCTTTGGATCATGTTTGTTACAAAAATCACGCTCCCGAAGGTTTCATTCCGTTTGTATTCCGTTTGATGTTCTTTTTCCATGAAACACTAAAATATGCACAAAAAAAACAGCAATTTGCACTCGGCCTTGGGTTAATAGGTTAGTCCCAAAAATAATATAAAAGTGTAAAATAAAGCTCATTAAACATCCAAAATAGAATATATAATAGCATGGAGCAATCAAAAATTATAGATACGTTGGAGACGTATCAAAAACCCAATGAAATTCGTATGGTGTCGAAAAATTATGAAATCTTGCAGGCATGATGGCCCTGGTGATGTGGACGTGTGGAAAAAGTTTGGGGTCCACCGGCTGAGTCAGAAAAGAAAACGAAGTACGGAGCTGACCTCCTTAATATCCGATCAGTGCTGGTTCCATAGGTGGCACGAGGTGGCATGCATGAAATGTCACCCAATTTTGGGAGGCAGTGGGCATGCCCATCGTAGGACCACACGCAAGATTTGAACGAATTCAGGCACCAAACGCACGTTGGTCATGCCTGGTTAGTGTTTTCGGTGCGTTTCATGAGGAAAACCCTACGAAATTCGTACGGTGTCATAAAATTATGAAATCTTGCAGGCATGATGGCCCTGGTGATGCAGGCGTGTGGAAAAAGTTTGGGGTCCATCGGCTGAGTCAGAAAAGAAAACGCACTAGAGCTGACCTCCTTCATACCCGATCTGTGCCGGTTGCATAGGTGGTATGAGGTGGCATGCATGGAATGTGACCCAATTTTGGCAGACAGTGCGCATGCCCATCCTAGGACCACATGCAAGATTAGAACGAATTCGGGCACCAAACGCACGTTGTGTCACGCCCGGTCAGTGTTTTTAGTGCGTTTCATGGAGAAAACCCTACGGAATTTGTACGGTGTTGGAAAATTATGAAATGTTGCAGGCATGATGGCCCTGGTGATGCGGGCGTGTGGAAAAAGTTTGGGGTCCACCGGCTGAGTTAGAAAAGAAAACGCAGTACGGAGTTGACCTCATTCATATCCGACCAGTGCTGGTTGCATAGGTGGTACGAGGTGGCATGCATGAAATGTCACCCAATTTTGGGAGGCAGTGGGTATGCCCATCGTAGGACCCCACGCAAGATTTGAACGAACTCGGGCACCAAACGCACGTTGCATCACGCCCGATCAGTGTTTTCGGTGCGTTTCATGGAGAAAACCCTACGAAATTTGTACGGTGTCAGAAAATTATGAAATCTTGCAGGCATGATGGCTCTGGTGATGCGGGTGTGTGGAAAAAGTTTAGGGTACACCGGCTGAGTCAGAAAAGAAAACGCACTACAGAGCTGACCTCCTTCATATCCGATGAGTGTCGGTTGCATAGGTGGTACGAGGTGGCATGCATGGAATGTGACCCAATTTTGGCAGGCAGTGTGCATGCCCATCGTAGGACCCCATGCAAGACTAGAATGAATTCGGGCACCAAACGCACGTTGCCTCACGCCCGGTCAGTGTTTTCGGTGCATTTCACGAACAAAACCATAAGAAATTCATACGGTCTCGAAAAATTATGAAAACTTGCACACATTATGGCCCTGGTGATGAGTGTATGTGAAAAAAAATTGAATGGTTGAATGGTTGAGTTAGATTAAAAAACACATTAATATTTTCTGTCAGAAAAAAATGCTTTAATATTTTCTATCATTAAAAAAACACGGATATAATGGCTCTCTTTTTGAAGAATATGCATGATCCATGTGAACCTTCACAAGCTCTGAGCAGGTGAAGTCTCACATCGATCCTGCATATCCTCCAAATATAGTCCCACAAACACAGATGTTTGTTCATGTAAAAAAGAAAATTATATAAAGGAGTCAATGGCGCGCTGGCTTAGCGACGTGGTATTAAACTAGAGATGTTAAAGTACAATTCATTTATTTGTTTTCAATAAATGCATAATGGGCCAGCCGGCGGAAGTTTTACGGGACGGGCCCACTATGGCGTGACCACGTCTATGACCTTGTACGTGCGTGCATGGGCATGGAAACCACGCCGCCATTACCTTGCCCCATGACCACCTAACCCCGCCACCTCCATGCACAACCTCACCCCGATCCCACTGTTACGGTGGGTGGTCGGGGGCTGAGCGATGCGCGTTTCTCTCGTACGTACGCGCGTGTGTGCGAGGTGTTGGGCTCTAGCTGAACCCGAGCGAGGCGTTGGGATCTAACTGAACCCGAGCGATTGCACTGCAGGCTACATGTTACTGAACCCGAGCGATCGATCGATGGCTGTTAACTGAACCCGATCGAGCGATTCCTTCCTACTGCTGCTAACTGAAGCCGATCGATGCTGCCTCTGGATGAACAGTGAGCGTTGCGGGGGGGGGGTGGATGAACAGTTCCCGGTGGGGGTGGATGAACAGGACCCCATGGCGTTGCCTCTGGATGAACAGGACCCCGATCGATCGAGCCGGTTGGGGCTGGATGAATAGGACCCCATGGAGGGCTGGATGAACAGGACCACCCCGTGGAGGGCAGGATGAATAGTAGACGGTGGAGGGCAGGATGAACAGTAGCCCGTGGAGGGGTGGTTGAACAGGAGCCCGTGGAGAGGGCTGGTTGAACAGTAGCCGGTGGAGTAGCGCGTGGTGGAGGCTGGATGAACAGGAGCCCGTGGATGAACAGTCATAGGTGAAGGCTGGAGGAGGTCGTTGGTGGATGAACAGTAGCCCGTGGAGGCTGGAGGGGGTCGACGGTGGAGATGAACAGTATCCCGTGGATTCCCGTTTTGCGGTACGCCACACTCCTCCCGATGAATAGGACCCTCGTTTCGACCGGCGCTCCAACATAGGTCTGTTTCCTCCGTTTTGTGGTAAGCCACACCCCTCCCGATCAACAGGACCCCCGTTTCGACCATAGAAGGTCCGTTTCCTCCGTTTTGCGGTAGGCGTTCGAGACCCTGCCCGTATGTACGTACGTGGCCGTATTTTCTTTCTTGCACACTGGCACACCTCTACATTCTACGTGCGCACCTCTACTATGACACGTGCGCGCCTCTACATCGACCAGTATGTACGTACACCTTCGCGACCGGAATGACAACGCTACGTACGCTTCGACAAGGTGGGTCCCGACTGTCAGGAACTTCCTTGCCTGCAAAGATGTAGCTGGTGGGTCCCAGCAGTCAGGGGGGCGAATCACTTTTTTGCCCGGGCGCACTTCCTTGCGTTCGAAGATGTAGCTGGTGGGTCCCCGCAGTCAGGGGAAACGTTTTTTTCACGAAATACGGTGGCCCGTCCGGTGGGTCCCCGCTGTCAGGTGGAGGAATAATTATTTTGCGCCTAATAAGGAGGCACTTCCTTGCTGCGGCCGTGGACCCAGCTGTCAGCCTCTCCACGTACAGTCCACGTCCAATGGAAGCCGTTCCTTGACCACATTGACCACGCCGCGCCGAGAGCACCAGGGCGGTGGACGACGGCGAGGCCTAGGAAGGGGATGACACGGAGCCGGGGAAGATGCGGCAGTGGAAGCCCGCGCGGAGAGGAGTACAAGGATTCACTAGTTCGGCTGTGGTGTGAGGCTGCCGTCACCGCAGGGCCTGGCCAGCGGTGGGAATAGTAGGGGGCGGTGAGGCCTCCGCGACAGCACAGCCGGCCACACGAGACAGGAGCATGCGACACGACTGGCGCTGCTTTGGGCGGCTGGAGCAACAAGACCAGAGGTTGAAGAATCACTACGGCCGTTGGATGGACATTGTACGGTCACTGGAGCTAGAATCATTCATATTGACTAAGTTGACAAAGCACTCCGTCCCCGTCAACTTAGTAGGCCCACAAGTCAGCCCCCCACCAAGGTGGGTCCCAACCAGCAGGGGGAGTATTCATTTTTTGTGCGTAATAAGGAGGCACTTCCAGTGGGTCCGAGCTGACAGCGGGGGGGGGGGGGACGTTTTCGCGCAGTACGGTGGCCCGTCCGGTGGGTCCCAGCAGTCAGGGGGAAACGTTGTTTTCGCGAGATACGGTGGCCCGTCCGGTGGGTCCCTGCTGTCAGGTGGAGGAATCATTATTTTCCGCGTAATAAGGAGGCACTTCCTTGCTGCCGTCAAGGACCCAGCTGTCAGCCTCTCCACGTATAGTCCACGTCCGTTGGAAGCCATTCCTTGACCACGTTGACCACGCCGCGCGGAGAGCACCAGGGCGGTGGACGACGGCGAGGCCTAGGAAGGGGACGACGCGGAGCCGGGGAAGACGCGATAGTGGAAACCCGCGCGGAGAGGAGTACGAGGGTTCACTGGTTCAACTGCGGTGTGAGGTTGCCGTCGCCGCGGAATAACAGGGGGTGTGGGTGAGTAGAGGGATGGCCTGGCCAACGGTGGGAGTAGTAGGGGGCGGTGATGCCTCCGTGGCATCACAGCCGGCCACGGAGGCAGGAGCACGCGACACGACCGGCGTTGCTTTGGGCATTTGGAGCAAGAAGACCAGAGGTTGAAGAAGCATTACGACCGTTGGAGGGACATCGTACGGTCGCTGCAACTAGAATCATTTATATTGACTAAGTTGACAAAGTCCTTTGTACACGTCAACTTAGTAGGCCCACAGGTCAGCCTCCGAAACAGTGCGCCCCAGATGTCAGGGGGAGGAATCATTTTTTGGGCGGCTGAAGCAAGAATATCCAAGATTGAAGAAGAAGCACGACATCCGTTGGATGGACATCCAACGGCCACAGCTGCCAGAACCGTGTGTTGTTGACAAAGCCTTGCATACGCGTCAACTTAGTTCTTTTTAGAGGACGCGTCAACTTAGAATGTAGCGACCCGACCCAAACGGATCAAGTCTCTGTGCTTGAGTGTCATCCCTGGATCGGTATGCTGACACACACAGTACTCGAGGATTTATAATAGAGGTAAATCACATGTATAAAATAACGTAAATACTATTACCTCAATCCAAAATAGCGGAAGTAACAAGGTTGTGGATTCCCATCAACCAACGGCAAAGTTGAGTGTAGAAATCGTAACCCTAACGTATCACTTACTCGTTGTAAGAAAATCCTGCAACATGAGACGTTGCAGCCACAAAGGGTCAGTACATTGAATGTACTGGCAAATTCACACTGTAGAGCAATGATGAATAATGGCTATCACTGCATGCATATATGGCTGGTGGAAAAGCTCTACGGTTAAGGTGTTTGCGAAAAGCCAATTTTTTCCTACTACAAAGGAATAAATTTATTTAACTATCATGGTGGTTGTTAAACATTGAGAATGGTTGACAGCATCCTCAATCCCAATTAAGCATCATCATTAAAACCCAACAAAGTTAGTTAAAGTAACATGATGAGATTCACATGATAATCCAAGTACTAGATACTCAAAACGTCCATAACCGGGGACACGGCTAATCATGATTTGTTTATACACTCTGCAGAGGTTTGCGCACTTTTCCCCACAAGACTCGATCTCCTCCGTTGGATTTCTCGCACTACATGGTGTTTGAGAAATGGATGACCAAGACATAGTCTTTCAGAAGCGTTTGCACCTTACGATGGGTAGACCGTACCACCTACAACCCCTACAATTGCTAGTCTACCACTGTAAGAGTTCACACGACTTAATCAACTATGCTAGAGCCCATAATAGCTTGTGGCTGCACACGGAAGTTTCTAGTATGAATAATCTCATGATCCCTTTGAGCCTGGGTGGCGGTCCATAAAAAAACAGGCAATCGCTGGAATACCCAGGTGCCTAAACAGGCAATCGCTGGAATACCCAGGTGCCTCAATCCACCCAGATGTGTGTTAAAGTTGCCACCTTAAGTAAACCATTAACTAACAATCTCACATCTTTCACGAAGACTCTCAAACCCAATCCACGTCTACGAGCATAGCATAGCAGTATAAGCATAACGTAATAGTAACTCCTAAGGTTTGAATGTAGGGCAATAGGTTCCTACCTCATCAACTACTTCCCAATACCCACATGTTATCAATCCTACTCATGCAATGTTTGAGGGTGAAACTAATCCATAAAAACTGGGTATGAAGGGGATATGATCAAAGTGTGAACTTTCCTGCAATGTTGATGAAGATGATTCGCACTCAAAAATATTGATAGTTCTACTCGTAACACTCCGGTCAATCTATCGTAAGCAAGCAATAGTAACCACACATAAGCAATCACTCAAAAGATCGGAAAGAACGAAGAACACAATTCAGAAAACATCAAATCCAAGCAAATAACTCTTGCAACATAAAACAATTTCTAACAGTACCAAAATTATGTGAAATTAGCCTTCTCACAAAGTTTAGGTCAAGAGCTTCGATTTGCAAAAAGAATCAACTGAATCGGAGTTATAAAACTCGAGTTACGATCAAAAGAAGATCCAATTCAAATCTGATCTAATTCAAATTTTAAACTTTTAAAAACATGTTTGAGTTCGATTACTGTATAGAGGGGATCATAATGAAGAAGTGGGCGTTGGTTTCGTTGAATTTGGACTAACGAGCAAAAAGATGTGGTCGTTTGAAGTACACGGACTAATCTGTGAAGAAACTAATTACATATGGGTCCCTAGCTAAAACTAAGAAGAAAAAGAAAACACTAAATAGTGAACGTTCGCTAACTAGTTCTAAACAGAGAACGTTCTTTGAATAGCCTTGACTAAAAAAACTAAACCGTGTTTTTAAAAGAAAAACGAAAAAAACCAACCTAGGGTTCGGCGGTTTTATCGGTTCGGCAGGCTCGGCGGTTTAGTTGGAGAAAACCGCCGGCGGGATGGCGAATAGCGGGCGGCGGCTCCGGCAACGGGGCTGCGCGGCGCGGGCGGCGGTGCGGACGGCGGGGTAAGGCGGCAGCGGCGGGAGGCAGCGGTGCGGGCGGAGCAGCGACAGGAGCAGGCGAGGCGGCGGCTCCAACGAGATGCAGCCATGGCGCGGCGAACAAGAAGTGCGGCGGCGGTGCAAGGAGAGAGCGGGCGGCGGCGGCGCAATCTTATATAGATGGGGAAGGGGTTGCGTGGGGAAGGGGCAGGGGGCAAAGGTGGCGGGTGCGGAGTCCGCGGAGGTCATGGCAGTGGCGATGGCGTGCTGGCAGCGGAGTCTACGTGCGAAGCTCGGAGGCGAGCGGGATTGGCGTGGGCCGGCTGGCTGGGCTTCGGCCCAGTTGGCCCGTGGGGATTTTTTTTAAACACCATGGGAAAAAATAATGCAAAATAAATAAAATATAACCTAGGCATATTATATATCAAAATTTTCAGAAAAAAATTTCCTACAACGTGAACATTTTTCTAGCATTAAATAAAATACACACAAATTCAAACAATGCAAAGAGTGCTACTGGTCTAATAAAATCCAATACAAATCAATTTAAAAATACCAAAATGATTTAAAATTTATTTATCTCCAATTTTCTGATGTAGGGAATCATGTTACCCTATTTTCCATATATTTAATTTTTGGAGAAAAATAATTTGAATAAAACTCAAATAAATCCAAATTGAAATTAATTTCAATAGGACTTTGAATTTGATCTTTGAAACTCCCAACTCATATTTCATATAATTTGAAGAAGTCATTTTATCTTCTCTCGTGAAAATCATTGAGTTGCATGAAGTTTCTGAGTTGGAAATATTTTCCAAATGAAATTCAAGTATTTTCAACACCCCTTGTCATTTAAATAAATGGAAGAAGTCATGTCATCTTCTCTCCAGGGTTTTGTGGTGAAAAGAATTTGAATTCACGGAGATCATAAATGAAAAATGAAAGTTTGGGAAAGTCCTTTTATTCCCTCTCATTTAACTTTCAAAAGTTTCGAATTTCACTCACTTTCAATCAATCAATCAGTTAACAATCAAACAAACAATCAAATCTATCTATTTATATAACATTCCAAAATTTAGAAATTTGGGATGTTACATAGAAGGCCCACAAGTGTGTGGTAGAGAACATATAGCTCATTTGCGATTTGTAAGAATGTACAACCCATTTTTTAATTCTAATGAAATTTACTATAGCCCGTTTACAGTTTGTTAAAAGTACATCCCATTTTCTAGCTAGGACAACGATTAATAATTTCAACCAACTGCTCAAAACAGAATTTAAAAAAAATTCCCACATTTTTATGGGATCCCAAATATTTTTATCCGAAATTTCTAGTCAGATTAAGTATAATTTCAAAATAAAGTTATTTTACGTTAAAATCCAATGAAATATTGCGCGCGCAACAAGTAATGAAATTAAAAATTTCAAATTCTGAAAATAATATATTTTTTAAACTAATTACGCGTTTGGTGCACCTTTTTATAGTTACTGCCCATTTATTATAATTGCATCCCATTTATTATTTTTTAAAGTCCATTTTCTTGTTAAGACTAATGCATACCTCCTAGGAAAGTTTGCAGCCCATCGGGGCAGAGAATAACAAGTTGACCCGGATATTGTGTACAACTGTCGGCCGAGTTGCATTGGTGATGTTGAAAAAAGGCCTGTGTAGTATAGTACAACCTAACATGACTACTCAGCCCACATTCAGCGATGCCGGAAAGGTCCAAACAAGGCTTTTGTATAACTTTTTGAAGTCACTGAGCTCAATTAATAACTTAAGAAAAAAGTTAGATTATAGTGGAACCTAATTAAAAGTTGTCATGAGCAAATAAATAATTCAACGAGTCCCACTTGTGCGTGTGTGTGTGTGTGTGAGAGAGAGAGACCCAACGGTCCATGCTCGTAAATACATCTTTCAGCCATATGCATTGCTGATGCTCAGTAAAAACTTATATAGTTGACACAGTCATATAGAACATCATAACACACTTAACTTGCATACAAAAATTTCACGCAGGCGGCACAATCAGGATGGAAGCAGTGGATCGCTACGGGTAGGGCTATGTTGAAACCAACGAACTCGTACATAACGGTTCATCTTCTTTATCAATGATAAGGAAATATCTTGAATGTTGTGCAAAGAAAACAGACAGACAACACAATAAGTTCTGCTAGCACATTAAGTTGACGTACAACCCTTTCTAAAAAAAGTGGTACAAAATTAGAACAGGTCACAATCAAATGTACTGGCACATCAGTGCTTCACACCCATAGCTTGGATTTAACTATTATCTGACAAGATTCAGTTGTTACCTCAAATTAGAGCACATCTAGGCAGCCAACCCTGCCTCTTCTCCCAAAGAAGCAGTGGCCTCCGCCGCGCGATGGAGTAGGCCCTGTGCCATCCATCGTTCCGAGCAACACGGGGAAAGTCTGACGTTGACTCCTGTAATGGACGTCGTCGACGGACCTTGGAACCAGTGGCGGCGGTAGGACTTCGATTGATGGATTGACCACTTCTTCGACATGCACGAACACTTGATACAGGTACATCCCTAACGTGGTCCGCGGCGGCCTTGGTGGCGACGAATAGTACAACCCCGGTTCCTACACCAGTATCTCAACACTAATCACCTTCTGTATGGTGGACGGATTCTTCATCCATGCCATAACCGTCAGAGCCCACTGTCTGGAGGAACAAACATACTTACGAGCTCACCTCCAAGGTCGTCGATAAGCTCATTCATGGACTCGCTGTTCCAAGCACGCCGAGGCAAGCCGTGGAAGGTAAACTTTGTTAAAAACTCAAGCTCAGAGGGCACCGAGCCCCATCCTAGGTGCCACCGATCAAAGCTCACCAGCGCGCCATCGCAGAACAAACGCCGAGAAGATTCAAACACACGACTGCAGTCAAAGTTGTCCGGAACCTGACGAAGAAATCAGCCGGTAGCAGACAGACTTCGACGAGCAAGTCACTTATTTGGATGCCGTGCGCAATGCCAAGAGCTTTGACAAGGTCGTCCGGCGAGACGGGAGGCCGGTCGCCGTTGATGGTTACCATCAGCACTTTGCCGGCAAACTGGTCGTCAAGCGCCGCCATGCCACTGTTGAGCGACAGCACGCAGCGACCGAAGGCAGGACGGAACTCAGTATCTCCGGCTCGGAGATCCGCGTTGACCGGCGACATGATAGTGAGCTTGAGTACAGGGAGTACAGGAGGGGGATTTGGGGGAACCGGAGTAGGAATCGAGATTCCAGAGGTGGGGGAGGGGCGGGAGATTGGGGATGAAAAGGTAGCTTGAATTTCGAACGCGCGCCAATATGCTCTTGGCGCGCAAGCGCACGAAAACACCGGTGGTGCCCACATGTCGGCCTAAGAGTCCTTATTCTTTCTTTTTTGGAGAGCCCGACCTTTTTTGAGGATCTTTTGAGAGCCCGGCCTGAGAGTCATAATTGACCTGTTTGGCATTGCGTTACTACTCAGCCCATATTCAACGACACCTCACTGGCCCAAACAAGTGTACATCATCGAAAAGACACTAAGCTCAAATTATATAACTTGAAAAAAGGAGATACACTCTGAACACTGGACAATGGTGATGCCCTCATTTAGCCCACCAGTAGTTTGAGACAATAAACAGTTCGAAACAACGATATATACAACATTCAAACACTGACTAGTGACTACTACTGACATAAACAGCAAGACACGATAGTTCATAAGAAGTCTTGCTACACCATCAAAACGCACCCATCTGCAGCGCTCAGACTCTCGTGATCCAGAGGAGAATGACATTCTAAACAGAGCCAACTATTACATAGTAAGAGTGACATAGACGAGTATGACCAAATGACAAGGAATATGCATAACAAAAGAAAGAACTACCCATCCAGAACAAGCAGCAAAAACAACAAAGTCATTCAAAGAGATGATCCAACACCATCATAATTTGCAACCCCGCTTCAACGACCAATGATCCGGAGACACCAGTACTCCACCCTTTCGACGCAACAGCCCAATTACCTATCAACCTGAAGGCTTGAACCACATCACTGCCTGTCGTAATTGAGACATCCAAGGATCAAAGTTAATCCGGATGCCTTTGCCATTCTCACCTTCTTTTGGCTGCAGGCTGTATCATTGACAATCAGGGGAGTTTGCTCCCGAACTCCTAGGGCTCGCTGTGTAGACACAGTTTTCCATAGCAAACAGAGCCTCTCTGTCGAACAAGGCAATTAGCTTGAAGTCTGTGTAATCCGCATGTCGTGTGGGCACTTGGCAGATTACAATCTTCTACAAAACAAGGGCCGTCCAACTGACGCGGTAATCTACTTGACTAGGACCGCGATGCTAATACTCTATAATCCAACGGAGGAAGGATAATCTCATGGGAGGTCTGTGGAAGTTCACGAGCACCAACTTTTTACCATCTTCTCTGACGGCAGCCATCCAGTGGGAGTTCATGCCGACCCAGTACATACCTTCCAAGAAGTTTCGGGCAATGGTGATCGGATCGAAGTCGAGGGAAATGATGTACGGAGACCCACTACATACCTGCAAAGAAGTTTCGCCTAATGGAGATCGGATTGAAGTCAAGGGGCATCATGTATGCCTCCGTATCATGGTGAGCCAATCTCGCAAGACGAGATAGCAGCAAGTAGGGATGTCTTTAAAAGCTTAGGCCTCGCTTCAACGATGGTCGTGTGCATGCCCCTCGAGCATGCAGCCAGCCGCAGGGCGCTCAACATATCCATACACGAATCAACAGAGGTCGAGGACGTCACTGGGAAGATAGCTCCAATCGTGGCTCATATGGATCCTGCGCGGTTCGCGTTCGGTCATGGTGGAGTTTGGAAGGTGGGGTTTTGGGGGGCTTTACTTACGGGGGAGAAGGTTGTTGGTGCTGGAGCGGCTAGCGAGGGAATAGTGGTGCTAGGGGAGGCGAGCGAGGTGAGGGTATGCGGGGGCACAATGAGATAATGAAGAGTGACCTCAGGATCTCCGACGAGACGGAGATGGAGATGGAGTGGTGCTATGGGAGAGGGAGACGAGGCAAGGCATGCTATACAGCGGCGGTGACAGTGATTGCACAGTGCACAAGGTGAGGCTGACTTTGGTAACCCGGACACGCTGCCTGGACTGGTGTCACCTCGGGTGCAGGGTCTTGTCACTTCACTGTGAGGACCGGATGAATAATAGTATTTTGACCATCAAGTGTACCACAGTTGTACTACTTAGTAGGAGTAGTAGGAGCATGAGTACACTCCCGTGCTAGCATGCCTCTAGGTTCACTTCATCCTCCAGCTATCATCCATATTGCGAGCGGAACCAAATTCTCGTGCATACGGAAGCGCGAAGAAGGACTTTTCTTTTTTTGAGGATAACCGCATATTCCTTAACGGTAGTAGGAACATGAGTAGTACTCCCTCCGGTCCTCTTTTGTCCGCGCATAACTTTTTCAGTATTTCTCTAATTAGTCTGCGTATATACCCTTTTGCATGCGCCCATTTCCCTCCATGCCCTGCATTCACACAACATTAATTAGCGTACGCATGAGCAGCTGCAGCCCGACTCCAGCCAATAAACTGCAGCATGCAAGTGGGCCGCTCTGTGCGCGCGGGAGAGAGAAAAGGCAACCAAAGAGCCCATCCAATCCATTGCATGCAGCAGTCAAACAACCGCACCTCTCCTCATGCATGCGCATAACTTCTCCCATTTACTTCTCCATCGGGAACTGATTTTCCTCGTCTTTTTCACTACTCCTTTATCTTCATTTGCGTCCAAACCACACTGCATTCACATTGTTTTAACCTCTTCACATCCTCCTGGAGTAATTCCGAAGCCCTAAATAATCATCTTCTTCAGTTAGATTAGCCATCTAATCCTAATTCTCCAAACCATAGCCCTCCGGTCCAGCGGTTCCAGATGGCGAAAGTGATCGAGATGCAGGTTTTTAGCGTCCTACATGTCCTCGTCGAAGGCTCGTTGAGCATAGTTGCCACAGTCACCGACCACCCAAGGGTTGTTTGGAAGTGGATCAGCAATGTATCCAACTCCCTCCAAAAGGTGATGAATGTCATTGGTCTTGACGCACAGTACACGGAGCGTGCCACTTGGAAGAGCCAACGCGCCGCTGTCCTTCAGCTGTGCCTCGAAGATGATGTTTTGGTGTACCACATCTATACACACGCCCTCCATACCAGGTGAGCTTCACGATTTCTTGTCTCGGGAGGACATATACTTCTGTGGGGCAGCCATCGCGAGGGACAAACAGAAGTTGGAGCCGTACAACCTTGATTTGAAAAGCATCGCTGACCTACAAACCAGAATAAAAATTCCTGTAGAAGATTGTGATAAACCGGCACCATCCCTATTCGACGTAGCAAATTTTGTGCTAGGAACAAATCTTCAGAAGGGTGCCGAGACGCTGGCATTAAGGTCATCTGGATGGGAGAATTATCCCTTGACGTACGGGCAGATAAAATATGCTGCCCTTGATGCACGTGTGAGTTTCGAGATAGCTGCAAGGTCCAGAGAGCTTGTTGCAAGCCGTCTCCCACAGAAAATGAGAAGAAGAAGAAGAAGAAGAAGAAGAAGAAGAAGAAGAAGAAGAAGAAGAAGAAGAAAGAAGAAGAAGAAGAAGAAGAAGAAGAAGAAGAAGAAGAAGAAGAAGAAGAAGAAAGAAGAAGAAGAAGAAGAAGAAGAAGAAGAAGAAGAAGAGAAGAAGAAAGAAGAAGAAGAAGAAGAAGAAGAAGAAAGAAGAAGAAGAGAAGAAGAAGAAAGAAGAAGAAGAAGAAGAAAGAAGAAGAGAAGAAGAAGAAGAAAGAAGAAGAAGAAGAAGAAGAAGAAGAAAAAGAAGAAGAAGAAGAAGAAGAAAGAAGAAGAAAGAAGAAGAAGAAGAAGAAGAAGAAGAAGAAGAAGAAGAAGAAGAAGAAGAAAAGAAGAAGAAGAAGAAAGAAGAAAGAAGAAAGAAGAAGGAGAAGAAGAAGAAGAAAAGAAGAAGAAGAAGAAGGAAGAAGAAGAAGAAGAAGAAGAAGAAGAAGAAGAAGAAAAGAAGAAGAAAGAAGAAGAAAGAGAAGAAAGAAGAAGAAGAAGAAGGAAGAAAGAAGAACCCAGCAGCAGGCTCTCTTGTGGCGGAATCTGGTGGAATGTAGATGATATGCAACGCCCAGTAGTGCTCGGCTTTGCCATCTTCGTACCGTCGGATTGGCTCATCCAACGACCAACTTTCAAAGTTCTGGTTTGGTTTGCAGCCTAAGGTTGCCACGCCTAAGCTTAGGCGTGCCACAAGTGTGTTTGGTTGCGTTCTCATCTCAGCATAGTTGTTCCCTCTCATGCATGCTCAACTCAACACCCCTCTTCATGTATGCTCTCTTCATGCATGCTTCTAGTGTATTTGTGCTAATCTAGTGTGGAC